>CM061546.1:42565627-45364377 GCA_030864215.1 Capsicum pubescens
AATGGGATTTTACCTTATGTTCAGGATCCTCTTGAAAAATGGGATTTTACATTATGTTCAGGACCCTCCTGAAAAATGAGATTCTATTTTATGCCTAGGACACTCGTGGAAAATGAGATTCTACTTTATGCTCAGGACCCGCCTGGAAAATGGGATTTTACTTTCTGTTCTGAACCCTCTTAAAAATGGGATTTTACTTTATGTTCAGGACCCTCCTGAAAAATGAGATTTTACCTTCTGTTCAAGACCCTCTTGAAAAATAGAATTTTACTTTCTGTTCAGGACCCTCCTGAAAAATGGGATTTCACTTTATGTTCTGGACCTTCTTGGAAAATGGGACTTTACATTATGTTCTGGACCCTCCTGAAAAATTGGACTTTACTTTATGTTCAAGACCCTCCTGAAAAATAGGATTTTACTATCAGTTCAGAACCCTCCTGAAAAATGGGATTTAACTTTATGTTCAGGACCCTCCTGAATAATGGGATTTTACTTTCTGTTCAGGACCCTCCTTAAAAATGGTATTTTACTTTCTGTTCAGGACTCTCCTGAAAAATGAGATTTTACCTTATGGTCAGGACCCTTCTGAAAAATGGGATTTTATTTTCTGTTCAGGACCCTCTTGAAAAATAGTATTTTACATTCTGTTCAGGACCCTCCTGAAAAATGGAATTTTACTTTATGTTCTGGACCACCCTGAAAAATAATATTTTACTTTATGTTTAGGACCCTCCTGAAAAATGGGATTTTACATTCTGTTTAGGGCACTCCTGAAAAATGGGACTTTATTTTATGTTCAGGACCCTCCTGAAAAATGAGATTCTACTTTATGCTCAGGACCCTCCTGGAAAATGGGATTCTACTTTATGCTCATGACCCTCCTGAAAAATGGGAATTTACCTTATGTCCAGGATGCTCTAGAAAAATGGGACATTACATTATGTTTAGGACCCTCCTGAAAAATGAGACTTTACTTTCTGTTTAGGACCTTCCTGAATAATGGGACTTTACTTTCTGTTGAAGTCCCTCCTAAAAAATGGGATTTTACTTTCTGTTTCGGACCCTCTTGAAAAATGAGATTTTACTTTCTGTTCAGGACCCTCCTGAAAAATGTGATTTTACTTTCTATTCAAGACCATCCTGAAAAATGGGATTTTACTTTATGCTTTAATTTTTGTTCAAGCCCCTCCTGAAAAATGGAATTTTACATTATTTTCAGGACCCTCTTGAAAAATGAGATTTTATTTTCTGTTCAGGACCCTCATGAAAAATGGGATTTTACTTTATGTTCAGGACCCTCCTGAAAAATGGGATTTTACTTTATGTACAGGACCCTCCTGAAAAAAGGGATTTTACTTTCTGTCCAGGACTCTCCTGAACAATGGGATTTTACTTTATGTTCAGGACCCTCCTGAAAAATGGGATTCTACCTTATGTTTAGGACCCTCCTGGAAAAATAGGACTTTACTTTATGTTCAGGACCCTCCTGAAATTGGAACTTTACTTTCTGTTTAAGACCCTCCGAAATTATGGGATTTTACTTTATGTTCAGGACCTTTCTGGAAAATGGGATTTTAGTTTCTGCTCAGGACCCTCCTAAAAAATGGGATTTTACTTTATGTTCAAGATCCTCCTGAAAAATGGGATTTTACTTTATGTTCAGGATCCTCCTGAAAAATGGAATTTTACCTTTTATTTAGGACCTTTCTGAAAAATGGGATTTTTACTTTGTGTTCAGGATCCTCCTAAAAAATGGGACTTTACTTTCTGTTCAGGACTCTCCTGAAAAATGGGAATTCACTTTCTATGCAGGACTCTCATGAAAAATGAGATTTTACTTTATGTTCAGGACCCTCCTAAAAAATGGGATTTTACTTTCTGTTCAGGAACCTCCTGATAAATTGGATTTTACTTTATGTTCAGGACCCTCCTGAAAAATGGGATTTTACTTTCTGTTCTGGACCCTCCTAAAAAATGGGATTTTACTTTATGTTCAGGACCTCTTTCCTTCTGAAAAATAGGATTTTACTTTCTGTTCAAGACCCTTCTGAAAAATGAGATTTTAGTTTATGTTCTAGACCCTCCTTAAAAAAGGGATTTTCCTTTCTATTTAGGACCCTCCTAAAAAATTGAATTTTACTTACTGTTCAGGACCCTCCTAAAATGGGATTTTACTTTATGTTCTGGATCCTCCTGAAAATGGGATTTTACTTTAAGTTCAAGACCCTACTGATAAATAAGATTTTACTTTATGATCAGGACCCTTCTTAAAAATGGGACTTTACCTTCTGTTCAGGACCCTCCTGAAAAATGAGATTTTACCTTCTGTTCAGGACCTTCCTGAAAAATGGAACTTTACTTTATGTTTAAGACCTTCGTTAAAAATGGGATTTTACCTTATGTTCAGGGCCCTCCTGTAAAATGGGATTTTATTTTATGTTCAGCACCCTCCTGAAAAATGAGATTCTACTTTATGATCAGGACCCTCCTGGAATTTGGGATTCTATTTTATGCTCAGGACCTTCCTGGAAAATGGGACTTTACCTTATGTCCAGGACCCTCCAGAAAAATGGGACATTGCTTTATGTTCATGACCCTTCTGAAAAATGAGACTTTACTTTTTATTTAGGACCTTTCTGAAAAATGGGTATTACATTTTGTTCAAGACCCTCCAGAAAAATAGGATTTTACATTCTGTTCAGGACCCTCCTAAAATGGGATTTTACTTAATGTTCAGGACCCTCCTAAAAATAGGATTTTACTTTCTGTTAAGGACCCCCCTGAAAAATGGGATTTTACTTTCTGTTTTGAACCCTCTTGAAAAAAAAGATTTTACTTTCTGTTGAGGACCCTGCTGAAAAATGGGATTTTACTTTATGTTCAAGACCCTCCTAAAAAATGGAATTTTACTTTCTAATTAGGCCTTTCCATCAAAATGGGATTTTACTTTAAGTTCAGTACCCTCCTGAAAAATGGGATTTGAATTAATGTACAGGACCCTCCTGAAAAATGGGATTTTACCTTATGTTCAGGACCCTCCTGAAAAATGAGATTTTACCTTCATTTCAAGACCCTCTTGAAAAATGGAATTTTATTTTCTGTTCATCCTCCTGAAAAATGGGATTTTACTTTATGTTCAGGACTCTCTTGAAAAATGGAATTTTCCCTTATGTTCAGGATCCTCCTAAAAAATGGGATTTTACATTATGTTCAGGACCCTCCTGAAAAATGAGATTCTATTTTATGCTCAGGGCCCTCCAGGAAAATGAGATTCTACTTTATGCTCAGGACACGCCTGGAAAATGGGATTTTACTTAATGTTCAGGACCTATCTGAAAAAATGGGATTTGACTTTCTGTTCAGGACCCTCTTGAAAAATAGGATTTTACTTTATGCTCAGGGCCCTCCTGAAAAATGGGATTCTACCTTATGCTCAGGACCCTCCTGGAAAATAGGACTTTACCTTATGTTCAGGACACTCCTGAAAAGTGAGACTTTACTTTATGTTCAGAACCCTCCTGAAAAATAAGACTCTATTTTGGATTTAGGACCCTCTTGAAATATGGAACTATAATTTCTATTCAAGACACTCCTGAAAAATGGGATTTTACTTTATGTTCAGGACCCTCTTGAAAAATGGGATTTTACTTTCTGTTCAGGACCCTCATGAAATATGGGATTTTACTTTATGTTCAGGACCCTCCTAAAAAATAGGATTTTACTTTATGTACAGTACCCTCCTGAAAAATAGGATTTTACTTTATGTTCACGACCCTCTTGAAAAATGGGACTTTACTTTCTGTTTAAGACCCTCCTAAAAAATGGGATTTTACTTTATGTTCAGGACCTTCCTAAAAAATGAGATTTTTGTTTCTGCTCAGGACCCTCCTAAAAAATGGGATTTTACTTTATGTTCAAGATCCTCCTGAAAAATGGGATTTTACTTTATGTTCAGGACCCTCTTGAAAAATGGGATTTTACTTTCTGTTCAGGACCCTCATGAAAAATGGGATTTTACTTTATGTTCAGGACCCTCCTAAAAAATAGGATTTTACTTTATGTACAGTACCCTCCTGAAAAATAGGATTTTACTTTATGTTCACGACCCTCTTGAAAAATGGGACTTTACTTTCTGTTTAAGACCCTCCTAAAAAATGGGATTTTACTTTATGTTCAGGACCTTCCTGAAAAATGAGATTTTTGTTTCTGCTCAGGACCCTCCTAAAAAATGGGATTTTACTTTATGTTCAAGATCCTCCAGAAAAATGGGATTTTACTTTATGTTCAAGATCCTCTTGAAAAATGGAATTTTACCTTTTATTTAGGACCTTCCTGAAAAATGGGATTTTACTTTGCGTTCAGGATCCTCCTGAAAAATGGGACATTACTTTCTGTTCAGGACTCTCCTGAAAAATGGAAATTCACTTTCTATTCAGGACTCTTTTGAAAAATTAGATTTCACTTTATGTTCAGGACCCTCCTGAAAAATGGGACTTTACTTTCTGTTTAAGACCCTCCTTAAAAATGGGATTTTACTTTATGTTCAGGACCTTCCTGAAAAATGAGATTTTAGTTTCTGCTCAGGACCCTCCTAAAAATGGGATTTTACTTTATGTTCAAGATCCTCCTGAAAAATGGGATTTTACTTTATGTTCAGGACCCTCTTGAAAAATGGGATTTTACTTTCTGTTCAGGACCCTCATGAAAAATGGGATTTTACTTTATGTTCAGGACCCTCCTAAAAAATAGGATTTTACTTTATGTACAGTACCCTCCTGAAAAATAGGATTTTACTTTATGTTCACGACCCTCTTGAAAAATGGGACTTTACTTTCTGTTTAAGACCCTCCTAAAAAATGGGATTTTACTTTATGTTCAGGACCTTCCTGAAAAATGAGATTTTTGTTTCTGCTCAGGACCCTCCTAAAAAATGGGATTTTACTTTATGTTCAAGATCCTCCAGAAAAATGGGATTTTACTTTATGTTCAAGATCCTCTTGAAAAATGGAATTTTACCTTTTATTTAGGACCTTCCTGAAAAATGGGATTTTACTTTGTGTTCAGGATCCTCCTGAAAAATGGGACATTACTTTCTGTTCAGGACTCTCCTGAAAAATGGAAATTCACTTTCTATTCAGGACTCTTTTGAAAAATTAGATTTCACTTTATGTTCAGGACCCTCCTGAAAAATGGGACTTTACTTTCTGTTTAAGACCCTCCTTAAAAATGGGATTTTACTTTATGTTCAGGACCTTCCTGAAAAATGAGATTTTAGTTTCTGCTCAGGACCCTCCTAAAAATGGGATTTTACTTTATGTTCAAGATCCTCCTGAAAAATGGGATTTTACTTTATGTTCAAGATCCTCTTGAAAAATGGAATTTTACCTTCTATTTAGGACCTTCCTGAAAAATAGGATTTTACTTTGTGTTCAGGATACTCCTAAAAAATGGGACTTTACTTTCTATTCAGGACTCTCCTGAAAAATGGAAATTCACTTTCTATTCAGGACTCTCATGAAAAATGACATTTCATTTTATGTTCAGGACCCTCCTAAAAAATAGGATTTTACTTTCTGTTCAGGAACCTCCTGAAAAATGGGATTTTACGTTATGTTCAGGCCCCTCCTTAAAAATGGGATTTTACTTTATGTTCTGGACCCACCAGGAAAATGGGATTTTACTTTCTGTTCAGGACCCTCCTGAAAAATGGGATTTTACCTTATGTTCAGGACCTTCCTAAAAAAAATGAGATTCTACTTTATGCTTAGGACCCTCCTGGAATATGGGATTCTAGTTTATGCTCAGGACACTCCTGGAAAATGGGACTTTACATTATGTTCAGGACCCTCCTGAAAAATTGGACTTTACTTTATGTTCAAGACCCTCTTGAAAAATGGAATTTTACTTTCAGTTCAGAACCCTCCTGAAAAATGGGATTTTACTTTATGTTCAGGACCCTCCTGAATAATGGGATTTTACTTTATGTTCAGGACCCTCCAGAAAAATGGTATTTTACTTTCTGTATAGGACCCTTCTGAAAAATGGGATTTTACTTTATGTTTAGGACCCTCCTGAAAAATGGGATTTTACTTTCTGTTCAGGACCCTCCTGAAAAATAGGATTTTACTTTCTGTTCAGGACCCTCCTGAAAAGTTAGATTTTACTTTTTGTTTTAGACCCTCCTGAAAAATGGGATTTTACTTTATGCTCAGGACCCTCCTAAAAATGGAATTTTACTTTATGCTCAGGACCCTCCTAAAATGGGATATTACTTTTTGTTCTGGACCCTCCTGAGTAATGAGACTTTACTTTATGTTCAGGACCCTTCAGAGAAATGGGATTTTACCTTCTGTTCAGGACTCTCCTGAAAAATTAGATTTTTCTTTATGTTTAGGACCATCCTGAAAAATAGGACATTACTTTATGTTCAGGACCCTCCTGAAAAGTATGATTTTACCTTATGTTCAGGGCCCGCTTGAAAAATGGGATTTTATTTTATGTTCAGGACCCTTCTGAAAAATGAGATTCTACTAATGCTCAGGACCCTCCTGGAAAATGGTATTCTACTTCATGCTCAGGACCCTTTTGGAAAATGAGACTTACCTTATGTTCAGGACCCTCCTGAAAAATCAGACATTATTTTATTTTCAGGACCCTTCTGAAAAATGAGACGTTACTTTCTGTTTAGAACCTTCCTGAAAAATGGGACTTTACTTTCTATTCAATACCCTCCTGAAAAATGGGATTTTACTTTCTATTCAGGATCCTCCTGAAAAATGGGATTTTACTTTATGTTCAGGATCCACCTGAAAAATGGGATTTCACTTTATGTTCAGGACCCTTTTGATAAATATGATTTTATTTTATTTTTAGGACACTCCTGAAAAATGAGATTTTACTTACTGTTCAGGACCCTCTTAAAAATGGGATTTTACTTTATGTTCACGACCCTTCTAAAAAATAGGATTCTACATTATGCTCAGGACCCTCCAAGAAAATGGGACTTTACATGATGTTCTGGACCCTCCTGAAAAATGGGACTTTACTTTCTGTTCAAGACCCTTCTAAAAAATGGGATTTTCCTTTCTGTTCAGGACCTTCCTGAAAAATGGGATTTTACTTTCTGTCCAGGACCCTTCTAAAAATGGGATTTTACCTTATAGTCAGGACCCTCTTGAAAAATGGGAGTTTACCTTCTGTTCAGGAACCTCGTGAAAAATGGAATTTTAATTTATGTTCAGGACCCTCCTGAAAAATAGGATTTTACTCTAAAAAATTGGGATTTTACTTTCTGTTCAGGACCCTCCTGAAAAATGTGATTTTACTTTATGTTCTGGACCCTCCTGAAAAATGGGATTCTACTTTATGCTCACGACCCTCATAAAAATGGGGCTTTACCTTATGTTCAGGACCCTCTTAAAAATGGTCCTTTACTTTATGTTCAGGACCCTCCTGAAAAATGGGACTTTACTTTCTATTAAGGACCCTCCTGAAAAATAGGACTTTACTTTTTGTTCAGGACCCTCCTGAAAAATGGTATTTTACTTTCTTTTCAGGACCCTCCTGAAAAGTGGGATTTTACTTTATGTTCTGGACCCTCCTGAAAAATGGGACATTACTATATATATAGGACCTTTCTAAAAAATGAGACTTTACTTTCTGATTAAGACCTTCCTGAAAAATAGGACTTTACTTTCTGTTAAAGACCCTCCTGTAAAATGGGATTTCGGTTTCTATTCAGGACCCTCCTAAAAAATGGGATTTTACTTTACGTTCACGACCCTCCTGAAAAATGAGATTTTACTTTTTGTTTTGGACGCTCTTGAAAAATGAGATTTTACTTTCTGTTTAGGACCCTGCTGAAAAATGGGATTTTACTTTATGTTTAGGACCCTCCTGAAAAATGGAATTTTACTTCCTATTCAGGCCCCTCCGGAAAAATGGGATTTTACCTTATGTTCAGGAACCTCCGGAAAAATAGGATTTTACTTTATGTTCAGGATCCTTCGAAAAAATGGGATTTTACTTTATGGTCAGGACCCTCCTGAAAAATAGGATTTTACCTTATGTTCAGGACCCTCCTGAAAATGGGAATTTGACTTATGTTCAGGACCCTCCTAAAAAATGAGAATTTACTTTATTTCATAACCCTCCTGAAAAATGCGACATTATTTTCTGTTTAAAACCCTCCTGGAAAATGGGATTTTACTTTATGTTCAGGACCCTCCTCAAAAATGGGATTTTACTTTCTGTTCAGGACCCTCATGAAAAATAGGATTTTACTTTATGTATAGGACCCTCCTGAAAAATGGGATTTTACTTTATGTACAGGACCCTCTTGAAAAATGGGATTTTTCTTTATGTTCAAGATCCTCATGAAAAATGGGATTTTACCTTCTGTTTAGGACCTTCTTGAAAATTAACACTTTAGTTTATGTTAAGAACCCTTCTGAAAAAAAGGGCCTTTATTTTCTGTTTAGGACCCTCTTGAAATTTGGGACTTTACTTTCTGTTTAAGAGCCTCCTAAAAATGGGATTTTACTTTATGTTAAGGAGCCTCTTGAAAAATGGGATTTTACTTTCTGTTCAGGACCCTTATTAAAAATAGGATTTTACTTTATGCTCAGGACCCTCCTGAAAAATGGGATTATACTTTATGTTCAGGACTCTCCTGAAAAATGGGATTATACTTTATGTCCAGGACCCTCCTGAAAAAAGGGATTTTACTTTCTGTCAAGGACTCTCTTGAAAAATAGGATTTTGCTTTATGTTCAGGACCCTCCTGAAAAATGGGATTTTACTTTCTGTCCAGGACTCTGCTGAAAAATGGAATTTTACTTTTTGTCCAGAACCCTCCTGAAAAATAAGATTTCACTTTATGTTCAGGACCCTCCTAATAAATGGGATTTTACTTTCTGTTCAGGAACCTCTTGAAAAATGATATTTTACCTTATGTTCAGGCCCCTCCTGAAAAATGGGGTTTTACTTTATGTTCAGGACCCTCCTGAAAAATGGGATTTTGCTTTTTGTTCAGGACCCTCCTGAAATATGGGATTTTACTTTATGTTCAGGACCTTTTTCCTTCAGAAAAATGGGATTTTACTTTCTGTGTAGGCCCCTCCTGAAAAATGGGATGATACTTTATGCTCAGGACCTTTTTCCTTCTGAAAAATAGGATTTTACTTTCTGTTAAGGCCCCTCCTGAAAAATGGGATTTTACTTTATGATCTGGACCCTCCTTAAAATGGAATTTTACTTTTTGTTCAGGACCCTACTGAAAAATGAGATTTTACTTTATGTTCAAGACCCTCCTGAAAAATGGGATTTTACCTTCTTTTCAAGACCCTCCTGAAAAATGAGATTTTACCTTCTGTTCAGGACCTTCCTGAAAAATGGGACTTTACTTTATGTTCAGGACCCTCTTGAAAAATGGGATTTTACCTTATGTTAGGGCCCTCCTGAAAAATTGTATTTTATTTTATGTTCAGGACCCTCCTGAAGAATGAGATTCTACTTTATGCTAAGGACCCTTCTGGAATTTGGGATTCTACTTTATGCTCAGGACCTTCCTGGAAAATAGGACTTAACCTTATGTTCAGGACCTTCAGAAAAATGGGACATTACTTTATGTTCAGGACCCTCCAGAAAAATAAGACTTTACTTTCTGTTTAGGATCTTCCTGAAAAATAGGACTTTACGTTCTGTTCAAGACCCTCCTGAAAAATGAGATTTTACTTTTTGTTCAGGACCCTCCTAAAATATGGGATTTTACTTTATGTTTAGGACCCTCCTGAAAAATGGGATTTTACTTTCTGTTTCGAACCCTCTTGAAATATTAGATTTTACTTTCTGTTTAGCACCCTGCTGAAAAATGGGATTTTACTTTATGTTCAGGACCCTCCTGAAAAATGGAATTTTACTTTCTATTTAGGCCTCTCCATCAAAATGGTATTTTTCTTTATGTTTAGGACCCTCCTGAAAAATGGGATTTTACTTTCTGTTCAAGACCATCCTGAAATATGGGATTTTACTTTATGTTCAGGACCTTTTTCCTTCTGAAAAATGGGATTTAACTTTCTGTTAAGGCCGCTCCTAAAAAATGGGATGTATCTTTATGTACAGGACCTTTTTCCTTCTGAAAAATAGGATTATACTTTCTGTTAAGGCCCCTCCTGAAAAATGGGATGTTACTTTATGTTCAGGACCCTCCTAAAATGGGATTTTACTTTATGTTCTGGACCCTCCTTAAAATGGAATTTTACTTTTTGTTCAGGACCCTACTGAAAAATGAGATTTTACTTTATGTTCAGGACCATCCTGAAAAATGGGATTTTACCTTCTTTACAAGACCCTCCTGAAAAATGAGATTTTACCTTCTGTTCAGGACCTTCCTGAAAAATGGGACTTTACTTTATGTTCAGAACCCTCTTGAAAAATGGGATTTTACCTTATCTTCAGGGCCCTCCTGAAAAATTGGATTTTATTTTACGTTCAGGACCCTCCTGAAGAATGAGATTCTAATTTATCCTAAGGACCCTCCTGGAATTTGGGATTCTACTTTATGCTCAGGACCTTCCTGGAAAATAGGACTTTACCTTATGTTCAGGACCTTCAGTAAAATGGGACATTACTTTATGTTCAGGACCCTCCAGAAAAATGAGACTTTACTTTCTGTTTAGAATCTTCCTGAAAAATGGGACTTTATGTTCTGTTCAAGACCCTCCTAAAAAATGGAATTTTACTTATTGTTCAGGACCCTCCTAAAATATGGGATTTTACTTTTTATTTAGGACCCTCCTTAAAAATGGGATTTCACTTTCTGTTTCGAACCCTCTTGAAATATTAGATTTTACTTTCTGTCAAGGACTCTCTTGAAAAATAGGATTTTTCTTTATGTTCAGGACCCTCCTGAACAATGGGATTTTACTTTCTGTCCAGGACTCTCCTGAAAAATGGAATTTTACTTTTTGTCCAGGACCCTCCTGAAAAATAAGATTTCACTTTATGTTCAGGACCCTCCTGAAAAATGGGATTTTACTTTCTGATCAGGAACCTCCAGAAAAATGATATTTTACCTTATTTTCAGTCCCCTCCTGAAAAATGGGGTTTTACTTTATGTTCAGGACCCTCCTGAAAAATGGGATTTTGCTTTTTTTTTCAGGACCCTCCTGAAATATGGGATTTTACTTTATGTTCAGGACTTTTTTCCTTCAAAAAAATGAGATTTTACTTTCTGTTAAGGCCCCTCCTGAAAAATGGGATGTTACTTTATGTTCAGGACCTTTTTCCTTCTGAAAAATAGGATTTTACTTTCTGTTAAGGCCCCTCTTAAAAAATGGGATGTTACTTTATGTTCAGGACCCTCCTAAAATGGGATTTTACTTTATGTTCTGGACCCTCCTTAAAATGGAATTTTACTTTTTGTTCAGGACCCTACTGAAAAATGAGATTTTACTTTATGTTCAGGACCCTCTTGAAAAATGGGATTTTACCTTCTTTTCAAGACCCTCCTGAAAAATAAGATTTTACCTTCTGTTCAGGACATTCCTGAAAAATGGGACTTTACTTTATGTTCAGGACCCTCTTGAAAAATGGGATTTTACCTTATGTTCAGGGACCTCCTAAAAAATTGGATTTTATTTTATGTTCAGGATCCTCCTGAAGAATGAGTTTCTACTTTATGCTAAGGACCCTCCTGGAATTTGGGATTCTACTTTATGCTCAGGACCTTCCTGGAAAATAGGACTTTACCTTATGTTCAGGACCATCAGAAAAATGGGTCATTACTTTATGTTCAGGACCCTCCAGGAAAATGAGACTTTGCTTTCTGTTTAGGATCTTCCTGAAAAATGGGACTTTACGTTCTGTTCAAGACCCTCCTGAAAAATGGGATTTTACTTTTTGTTCAGGACCCTCCTAAAATATGGGATTTTACTTTTTGTTTAGGACCCTCCTGAAAAATGGGATTTTACTTTCTGTTTCGAACCCTTTGAAATATTAGATATTACTTTCTGTTTAGGACCCTGCTGAAAAATGGGATTTTACTTTATGTTCAGGACCCTCCTGAAAAATGGAATTTTACTTTCTATTTAGGCCTCTCCATCAAAATGGGATTTTACTTTATGTTCAGGACCCTCCTGAAAAATAGGATTTTACTTTCTGTTCAGGACCTTCCTGAAATATGTGATTTTACATTATGTTCAGCACTTTTTTCCTTCTGAAAAATGGGATTTTACTTTCTGTTAAGGCCCCTCCTAAAAAATAGGATGTTACTTTATGTTCAGGACCTTTTTCCTTCTGAAAAATAGGATTTTACTTTCTGTTAAGGCCCCTTCTGAAAAATAGGATGTTACTTTATGTTTAGGACCCTCCTAAAATGGGATTTCACTTTATGTTCTGGACCCTCCTTAAAATAGAATTTTACTTTTTGTTCAGGACCCTACTGAAAAATGAGATTTTACTTTATGTTCAGGACCATCCTGAAAAATGGGATTTTACCTTCTTTACAAGACCCTCCTGAAAAATGAGATTTTACCTTCTGTTCAGGACCTTCCTGAAAAATGGGACTTTACTTTATGTTCAGGACCCTCTTGAAAAATGGGATTTTACCTTATCTTCAGGGCCCTCCTGAAAAATTGGATTTTATTTTACGTTCAGGACCCTCCTGAAGAATGAGATTCTACTTTATCCTAAGGACCCTCCTGGAATTTGGGATTCTACTTTATGCTCAGGACCTTCCTGGAAAATAGGACTTTACCTTATGTTCAGGACCTTCAGTAAAATGGGACATTACTTTATGTTCAGGACCCTCCAGAAAAATGAGACTTTACTTTCTGTTTAGAATCTTCCTGAAAAATGGGACTTTATGTTCTGTTCAAGACCCTCCTAAAAAATGGGATTTTACTTATTGTTCAGGACCCTCCTAAAATATGGGATTTTACTTTTTGTTTAGGACCCTCCTTAAAAATGGGATTTCACTTTCTGTTTCGAACCCTCTTGAAATATTAGATTTTACATTCTGTCAAGGACTCTCTTGAAAAGTAGGATTTTTCTTTATGTTCAGGACCCTCCTGAACAATGGGATTTTACTTTCTGTCTAGGACTCTCCTGAAAAATGGAATTTTACTTTTTGTCCAGGACCCTCCTGAAAAATAAGATTTCACTTTATGTTCAGGACCCTCCTGAAAAATGGGATTTTACTTTCTGTTCAGGAACCTCCTGAAAAATGATATTTTACCTTATTTTCAGTCCCCTCCTGAAAAATGGGGTTTTACTTTATGTTCAGGACCCTCCTGAAAAATGGGATTTTGCTTTTTTTTTTCAGGACCCTCCTGAAATATGGGATTTTACTTTATGTTCAGGACTTTTTTCCTTCAAAAAAATGAGATTTTACTTTCTGTTAAGGCCCCTCCTGAAAAATGGGATGTTACTTTATGTTCAGGACCTTTTTCCTTCTGAAAAATAGGATTTTACTATCTGTTAAGGCCCCTCCTAAAAAATGGGATGTTACTTTATGTTCAGGACCCTCCTAAAATGGGATTTTACTTTATGTTCTGGACCCTCCTTAAAATGGAATTTTACTTTTTGTTCAGGACCCTACTGAAAAATGAGATTTTACTTTATGTTCAGGACCCTCTTGAAAAATGGGATTTTACCTTCTTTTCAAGACCCTCCTGAAAAATAAGATTTTACCTTCTGTTCAGGACATTCCTGAAAAATGGGACTTTACTTTATGTTCAGGACCCTCTTGAAAAATGGGATTTTACCTTATGTTCAGGGACCTCCTAAAAAATTGGATTTTATTTTATGTTCAGGATCCTCCTGAAGAATGAGTTTCTACTTTATGCTAAGGACCCTCCTGGAATTTGGGATTCTACTTTACGCTCAGGACCTTCCTGGAAAATAGGACTTTACCTTATGTTCAGGACCTTCAGAAAAATGGGACATTACTTTATGTTCAGGACCCTCCAGGAAAATGAGACTTTACTTTCTGTTTAGGATCTTCCTGAAAAATGGGACTTTACGTTCTGTTCAAGACCCTCCTGAAAAATGGGATTTTACTTTTTGTTCAGGACCCTCCTAAAATATGGGATTTTACTTTCTGTTTAGGACTCTCCTGAAAAATGGGATTTTACTTTCTGTTTCGAACCCTCTTGAAATATTAGATTTTACGTTCTGTTTAGGACCCTGCTGAAAAATGGGATTTTACTATATGTTCAGGACCCTCCTGAAAAATGGAATTTTACTTTCTATTTAGGCCTCTCCATCAAAATGGGATTTTACTTTATGTTCAGGACCCTCCTGAAAAATAGGATTTTACTTTCTGTTCAGGACCTTCCTGAAATATGGGATTTTACATTATGTTCAGCACCTTTTTCCTTCTGAAAAATGGGATTTTACTTTCTGTTAAGGCCCCTCCTAAAAAATAGGATGTTACTTTATGTTCAGGACCTTTTTCCTTCTGAAAAATAGGATTTTACTTTCTGTTAAGGCCCCTTCTGAAAAATAGGATGTTACTTTATGTTTAGGACCCTCCTAAAATGGGATTTCACTTTATGTTCTGGACCCTCCTTAAAATAGAATTTTACTTTGTGTTCAGGACCCTACTGAAAAATGAGATTTTACTTTATGTTCAGGACCATCCTGAAAAATGGGATTTTACCTTCTTTACAAGACCCTCCTGAAAAATGAGATTTTACCTTCTGTTCAGGACCTTCCTGAAAAATGGGACTTTACTTTATGTTCAGGACCCTCTTGAAAAATGGGATTTTACCTTATCTTCAGCACCTTTTTGAAAAATTGAATTTTACTTTTTGTTTAGGGCCCTCCTGAAAAATGGGATTTCACTTTATGTTCAGGACCCTCCTGAAAAATGGGATTTTACTAAATGTTCAGGACCCTGCTGAAAAATGGGATTTTACTTTATGTACAGGACCCTCCTGAAAAATGAGATTTTACCTTCTGTTCAAGACCCTCTTAAAAAATGGAATTTTATTTTCTGTTCAGGACCCTCCTGAAAAATGGGATTTCACTTTATGTTCAGGACCCTCTTGAAAAATGGGATTTTACTTTCTGTTCAGGACCCTCTTGAAAAATGGGATTTTACCTTATGTTCAGGATCCTCCTGAAAAATGGGATTTTACATTATGTTCAGGACCCTCCTGAAAAATGAGATTCTATTTTATGCCTAGGACACTCCTGGAAAATGAGATTCTACTTTATGCTCAGGACCCGCCTGGAAAATGGGATTTTACTTTCTGTTCTGAACCCTCTTTAAAAATGGGACTTTACTTTATGTTCAGGACCCTCCTGAAAAATGAAATTTTACCTTCTGTTCAAGACCCTCTTGAAAAATAGAATTTTATTTCTGTTCAGGACCCTCCTAAAAAATGGGATTTCACTTTATGTTCAGGACCTTCTTGGAAAATGGGACTTTACATTATGTTCAGGACCCTCCTAAATAATTGGACTTTACTTTATGTTCAAGACCCTCCTGAAAAATGGGATTTTACTTTCAGTTCAGAACACTTCTGAAAAATAAGATTTTACTTTATGTTTAGGACCCTCCTGAATAATAGGATTTTACTATCTGTTCAGGACCCTCCTTAAAAGAGGTATTTTAATTTCTGTTCAGGACCCTCCTGAAAAATGGGATATTACCTTATGTTCAGGACCCTCCTGAAAAATAAGATTTTACTTTCTGTTCAGGACCCTCCTGAAAAATAGGATTTTACTTTCTGTTGAGGACCATCCGGAAAAATGGGATTTTACTTTATGTTCTTAACCCTCCTGAAAAATAATATTTTACTTTATGTTCAGGACCCTCCTGAAAAATGGGATTTTACCTATTGTTCAGAGCCCTCCTGGAAAATGAAATTTTATTTTATGTTCAGGACCCTCCTGAAAAATGAGATTCTACTTTATGCTCAGGACCCTCCTGGAAAATGGGATTCTACTTTATGCTTAGGACCCTCCTGAAAAATGGGACATTACCTTATATCCAGGATGCTCCAGAAAAATGGGACATTACTTTATGTTTAGGACCTTCCTGAAAAATGAAACTTTACTTTCTCTTTAGGACCTTCCTGAAAAATGGGACTTTACTTTCTGTTTAAGTCCCTCCTAAAAAATGGGATTTTACTTTATATTCAGGACCCTCCTAAAAAAATGGGATTTTACTTTATGTTCAAGACCCTCCAGAAAAATGGGATTTTACTTTCTGTTCAGGACCCTCCTGAAAATGGGATTTTACTTAATGTTCAGGACCCTCCTGAAAAATGGGATTTTACTTTCTGTTCAGGACCCTCCTTAAAAATGGTATTTTACTTTCTGTTCAGGACCCTCCTGAAAAATGGGATGTTACCTTATGTTCAGGACCCTCCTGAAAAATAGGATTTTACTTTCTGTTCAGGACCCTCCTGAAAAATAGGATTTTACTTTCTGTTCTGGACCATCTGGAAAAATGGGATTTTACTTTATGTTCTTGACCCTCCTGAAAAATAATATTTTACTTTATGTTCAGGACCCTCCTGGAAAATGGGATTTTACCTTTTGTTCAGGGCCCTCCTGGAAAATGAGATTTTATTTTATGTTCAGGACCCTCCTGAAAAATGAGATTCTACTTTATGCTCAGGACCCTCCTGGAAAATGGGATTCTACTTTATGCTTAGGACCCTCCTGAAAAATGGGACATTACCTTATATCCAGGATGCTCCAGAAAAATGAGACATTACTTTATGTTTAGGACCTTCCTGAAAAATGAGACTGTACTTTCTCTTTAGGACCTTCCTGAAAAATGGGACTTTACTTTCTGTTTAAGTCCTTCCTAAAAAATGGGATTTTACTTTATATTCAGGACCCTCCTAAAAAATAGGATTTTACTTTATGTTCAAGACCCTCCAGAAAAATGGGATTTTACTTTCTGTTCAGGACTCTCCTGAAAATGGGATTTTACTTAATGTTCAGGACCCTCCTAAAAAATGGGATTTTACTTTATGTACAGGACACTCCTGAAAAATGAGATTTTACCTTCTGTTCAAGACCCTCTTAAAAAATGGAATTTTATTTTCTGTTCAGGACCCTTCTGAAAAATGGGATTTCACTTTATGTTCAGGACCCTCTTGAAAAATGGGATTTTACTTTCTGTTCAGGACCCTCTTGAAAAATGGGATTTTACCTTATGTTCAGGATCCTCCTGAAAAATGGGATTTTACATTATGTTCAGGACCCTCCTGAAAAATGAGATTCTATTTGCATGCCTAGGACACTCCTGGAAAATGAGATTCTACTTTATGATCAGGACCCGCCTGGAAAATGGGATTTTACTTTCTGTTCTGAACCCTCTTTAAAAATGGGACTTAACTTTATGTTCAGGATCCTCCTGAAAAATGAGATTTTACCTTCTGTTCAAGACCCTCGTGAAAAATAGAATTTTATTTCTGTTTAGGACCCTCCTAAAAAATGGGATTTCACTTTATGTTCAGGACCTTCTTGGAAAATGGGACTTTACATTATGTTCAGGCCCCTCCTAAATAATTGGACTTTACTTTATGTTCAAGACCCTCCTGAAAAATGGGATTTTACTTTCAGTTCAGAACCCTTCTGAAAAATGGGATTTTACTTTATGTTTAGGACCCTCCTGAATAATGGGATTTTACTTTCTGTTCAGGACCCTCCTTAAAAATGGTATTTTACTTTCTGTTCAGGACCCTCCGGAAAAATGGATTTTACTTTATGTTCTTGACCCTCCTGAAAAATAATATTTTACTTTATGTTCAGGACCCTCCTGAAAAATGGGATTTTACCTTTTGTTCAAGGCCCTCCTGGAAAATGGGATTTTATTTTATGTTCAGGACCCTCCTAAAAAATGAGATTCTACTTTATGCTCAGGACCCTCCTGGAAAATGGGATTCTACTTTATGCTTAGGACCCTCCTGAAAAATAGGACATTACCTTATATCCAGGATGCTCCAGAAAAATGGGACATTACTTTATGTTTAGGACCTTCCTGAAAAATGAGACTTTACTTTCTCTTTAGGACCTTCCTGAAAAATGGGACTTTACTTTCTGTTTAAGTCCCTCCTAAAAAATGGGATTTTACTTTATATTCAGGACCCCCCTAAAAAATGGGATTTTACTTTATGTTCAAGACTATCCAGAAAAATGGGATTTTACTTTCTGTTTAGGACCCTCCTGAAAATGGGATTTTACATTCAGTTTCGGACCCTCGTGAAAAATGAGATTTTACTTTCTGTTCAGGACCATCCTGAAAAATGGGATTTTACCTTTTGTTCAAGACCCTCCTGAAAAATGGGATTTTACTTTATGCTCAAAGCCCTCCTGAAAAATGGGATTCTACCTTATGGTCAGGACCCTCCTGAAAAATTGGACTTTACTTTATGGTCTAAACCCTCCTGAAAAATGTGACTCAATTTTCTGTTTAGGACCCTCTTGAAATATGGGATTTTACTTTATTTTCAAGACCCTCCTGAAAAATGGGATTTTACTTTATTTTCAGGACCCTCTTGAAAAATGGGATTTTACTTTCTGTTTAGGACCCTCATGAAAAGTGGGATTTTATTTTCTGTTCAGGATCCACATGAAAAATAGGATTTCACTTTATGTTCAGGACCCTCCTGAAAAATGGGATTTTACTTTATGTACAGGACCCTCCTGAAAAATGGAATTTTAACTTCTATTTAGGACCTTCCTGAAAAATGGGATTTTACATTGTGTTCAGGATCCTCCTGAAAAATGGGACTTTATTATCTGTTTAGGACTCTCCTGAAAAATGGAAATTCACTTTCTATTCAGGACTCTCATGAAAAATGAGATTTCACTTTACGTTCAGGACCCTTCTAAAAAATGGGATTTTACTTTATGTTCAGGAACCTCCTGAAAAATGGGATTTTACATTATGTTCAGGACCCTACTGAAAAATGGGATTTTACTTTCTGTTCTGAACCCTCTTTGAAAATGGGAGTTTACTTTATGTTCAGGACCCTCCTGAAAAATGAGATTTTACCTTCTGTTCAAGACCCTCTTGAAAAATAGAATTTTATTTCTGTTCAGGACCCTCCTAAAAAATGGGATTTCACTTTATGTTCAGGACCTTCTTGGAAAATGGGACTTTACATTATGTTCAGGACCCTCCTAAAAAATGGGATTTCACTTTATGTTCAGGACCTTCTTGGAAAATGGGACTTTACATTATGTTCAGGACCCTCCTAAATAATTGGACTTTGCTTTATGTTCAAGACCCTCCTGAAAAATGGGATTTTACTTTCAGTTCAGAACCCTTCTGAAAAATGGGATTTTACTTTATGTTTAGGACCCTCCTGAATAATGGGATTTTACTTTCTGTTCTGGACCCTCCTTAAAAATGGTATTTTACTTTCTGTTCAGGACCCTCCTGAAAAATGGGATGTTACCTTATGTTCAGGACCCTCCTGAAAAATAGGATTTTACTTTCTGTTCAGGACCCTCCTGAAAAATAGGATTTTACTTTCTGTTCAGGACCATCTGGAAAAATGGGATTTTACTTTATGTTCTTGACCCTCCTGAAAAATAATATTTTACTTTATGTTCAGGACCCTCCTGAAAAATGGGATTTTACCTTTTGTTCAGGGCCCTCCTGGAAAATGAGATTTTATTTTATGTTCAGGACCCTCCTGAAAAATGAGATTCTACTTTATGCTCAGGACCCTCCTGGAAAATGGGATTCTACTTTATGCTTAGGACCCTCCTGAAAAATGGGACATTACCTTATATCCAGGATGCTCCAGAAAAATGAGACATTACTTTATGTTTAGGACCTTCCTGAAAAATGAGACTTTACTTTCTCTTTAGGACCTTCCTGAAAAATGGGACTTTACTTTCTGTTTAAGTCCTTCCTAAAAAATGGGATTTTACTTTATATTCAGGACCCTCCTAAAAAATAGGATTATACTTTATGTTCAAGACCCTCCAGAAAAATGGGATTTTACTTTCTGTTCAGGACCCTCCTGAAAATGGGATTTTACTTAATGTTCAGGACCCTCCTGAAAAATGGGATTTTACTTTATGTACAGGACCCTCCTGAAAAATGAGATTTTACCTTCTGTTCAATACCCTATTAAAAAATGGAATTTTATTTTCTGTTCAGGACCCTTCTGAAAAATGGGATTTCACTTTATGTTCAGGACCCTCTTGAAAAATGGGATTTTACTTTCTGTTCAGGACCCTCTTGAAAAATGGGATTTTACCTTATGTTCAGGATCCTCCTGAAAAATGGGATTTTACATTATGTTCAGGACCCTCCTGAAAAATGAGATTCTATTTTGATGCCTAGGACACTCCTGGAAAATGAGATTCTACATTATGATCAGGACCCGCCTGGAAAATGCGATTTTACTTTCTGTTCTGAACCCTCTTTAAAAATGGGACTTTACTTTATGTTCAGGACCCTCCTGAAAAATGAGATTTTACCTTCTGTTCAAGACCCTCGTGAAAAATAGAATTTTATTTCTGTTCAGGACCCTCCTAAAAAATGGGATTTCACTTTATGTTCAGGACCTTCTTGGAAAATGGGACTTTACATTATGTTCAGGCCCCTCCTAAATAATTGGACTTTACTTTATGTTCAAGACCCTCCTGAAAAATGGGATTTTACTTTCAGTTCAGAACCCTTCTGAAAAATGGGATTTTACTTTATGTTTAGGACCCTCCTGAATAATGGGATTTTACTTTCTGTTCAGGACCCTCCTTAAAAATGGTATTTTACTTTCTATTCAGGACCCTCCAGAAAAATGGATTTTACTTTATGTTCTTGACCCTCCTGAAAAATAATATTTTACTTTATGTTCAGGACCCTCCTGAAAAATGGGATTTTACCTTTTGTTCAAGGCCCTCCTGGAAAATGGGATTTTATTTTATGTTCAGGACCCTCCTAAAAAATGAGATTCTACTTTATGCTCAGGACTCTCCTGGAAAATGGGATTCTACTTTATGCTTAGGAACCTCCTGAAAAATAGGACATTACCTTATATCCAGGATGCTCCAGAAAAATGGGACATTACTTTATGTTTAGGACCTTCCTGAAAAATGAGACTTTACTTTCTCTTTAGGACCTTCCTGAAAAATGGGACTTTACTTTCTGTTTAAGTCCCTCCTAAAAAATGGGATTTTACTTTATATTCAGGACCCCCCTAAAAAATGGGATTTTACTTTATGTTCAAGACCATCCAGAAAAATGGGATTTTACTTTCTGTTCAGGCCCCTCTAAAAAATGGGATTTTACTTTCAGTTTCGGACCCTCGTGAAAAATGAGATTTTACTTTCTGTTCAGGACCATCCTGAAAAATGGGATTTTACTTTTTGTTCAAGACCCTCCTGAAAAATGGGATTTTACTTTATGCTCAAAGCCCTCCTGAAAAATGGGATTCTACCTTATGGTCAGGACCCTCCTGGAAAATTGGACTTTACTTTATGGTCAAAACCCTCCTGAAAAATGTGACTCAATTTTCTGTTTAGGACCCTCCTGGAAAATGGGATTTTATTTTATGTTCAGGACCCTCCTGAAAAATGAGATTCTACTTTATGCTCAGGACCCTCCTGGAAAATTGGATTCTACTTTATGCTTAGGACCCTCCTGAAAATGGGACATTACCTAATGTCCAGGATGCTCCAGAAAAATGGGACATTACTTTATGTTTAGGACCCTCCTGAAAAATGAGACTTTACTTTCTCTTTAGGACCTTCCTGAAAAATGGGACTTTACTTTCTGTTTAAGTCCCTCCTAAAAAATGGGATTTTACTTTATATTCAGGACCCTCCTAAAAAATGGGATTTTACTTTATGTTCAAAACCCTCCTGAAAAATGGGATTTCACTTTATGCTCAAAGCCCTCCTGAAAAATGGGATTCTACCTTATGGTCGGACCCTCCTGGAAAATTGGACTTTACTTTATGGTCAAAACCCTCCTGAAAAATGTGACTCAATTTTCTGTTTAGGACCCTCTTGAAATATGGGATTTTACTTTATTTTCAAGACCCTCCTGAAAAATGGGATTTTACTTTATTTTCAGGACCCTCTTGAAAAATGGGATTTTACTTTCTGTTTAGGACCCTCATGAAAAATGGGATTTTACTTTCTGTTCAGGATCCACATGAAAAATAGGATTTTACTTTATGTTCAGGACCCTCCTGAAAAATGGGATTTTACTTTATGTACAGGACCCTCCTGAAAAATGGAATTTTAACTTCTATTTAGGACCTTCCTGAAAAATGGGATTTTACTTTGTGTTCAGGATCTTCCTGAAAAATGGGACTTTATTATCTGTTTAGGACTCTCCTGAAAAATGGAAATTCACTTTCTATTCAGGACTCTCATGAAAAATGATATTTCACTTTACGTTCAGGACCCTCCTAAAAAATGGGATTTTACTTTCTGTTTAGGAACCTACTGAAAAATGGGATTTTACTTTATGTTCAGGACCCTACTGAAAAATGGGATTTTACTTTCTGTTCTGAACCCTCTTTAAAAATTGGGCTTTACTTTATGATCAGGAGCCTCTTGAAAAATGAGATTTTACCGTCTGTTCAAGACCCTCTTGAAAATTGGAATTTTACTTTCTGTTCAGGACCCTCCTGAAAATGGGATTTCACTTTATGTTCAGGACCTTCTTGGAAAATGGGACTTTACATTATGTTCAGGACCTTCATAAATAATTGGACTTTACTTTATGTTCAAGACCCTCCTGAAAAATGGGATTTTACTTTCAGTTCAGAACCCTTCATAAAAATGGGATTTTACTTTATGTTCAGGACCCTCCTGAATAATGGGATTTTACTTTCTGTTCAGGACCCTCCATAAAAATGATATTTTACTTTCTGTTCAGGACCCTCCTGAAAAATGGGATTTTACCTTATGTTCAGGACCCTCCTGAAAAATGGGATTTTACTTTCTGTTCAGGACCCTCCTGAAAAATAGGATTTTACTTTCTGTTCAGGACACTCCTAAAAAATTGAATTTTACCTTATGTTCAGAACCCTCATGAAAAATGGGATTTTACTTTATGTTCTTGACCCTCCTCAAAAATAATATTTTACTTTATGTTCAGGACCCTCCTGAAAAATGGGATTTTACTTTTTGTTCAGGGCCCTCCTGGAAAATGGGATTTTATTTTATGTTCAGGACCCTCCTGAAAAATGAGATTCTACTTTATGCTCAGGACCCTCCTGGAAAATTGGATTCTACTTTATGCTTAGGACCCTCCTGAAAATGGGACATTACCTAATGTCCAGGATGCTCCAGAAAAATGGGACATTACTTTATGTTTAGGACCCTCCTGAAAAATGAGACTTTACTTTCTCTTTAGGACCTTCCTGAAAAATGGGACTTTACTTTCTGTTTAAGTCCCTCCTAAAAAATGGGATTTTACTTTATATTCAGGACCCTCCTAAAAAATGGGATTTTACTTTATGTTCAAAACCCTCCTGAAAAATGGGATTTCACTTTATGCTCAAAGCCCTCCTGAAAAATGGGATTCTACCTTATGGTCGGACCCTCCTGGAAAATTGGACTTTACTTTATGGTCAAAACCCTCCTGAAAAATGTGACTCAATTTTCTATTTAGGACCCTCTTGAAATATGGGATTTTACTTTATTTTCAAGACCCTCCTGAAAAATGGGATTTTACTTTATTTTCAGGACCCTCTTGAAAAATGGGATTTTACTTTCTGTTTAGGACCCTCATGAAAAATGGGATTTTACTTTCTGTTCAGGATCCACATGAAAAATAGGATTTTACTTTATGTTCAGGACCCTTCTGAAAAATGGGATTTTACTTTATGTACAGGACCCTCCTGAAAAATGGAATTTTATCTTCAATTTAGGACCTTCCTGAAAAATGGGATTTTACTTTGTGTTCAGGATCCTCCTGAAAAATGGGACTTTATTATCTGTTTAGGACTCTCCTGAAAAATGGAAATTCACTTTCTATTCAGGACTCTCATGAAAAATGAGATTTCACTTTACGTTCAGGACCCTCCTAAAAAATGGGATTTTACTTTCTGTTCAGGAACCTCCTGAAAAATGGGATTTTACTTTATGTTCAGGACCCTACTGAAAAATGGGATTTTACTTTCTGTTCTGAACCCTCATTAAAAATGGGGCTTTACTTTATGATCAGGAGCCTCTTGAAAAATGAGATTTTACCGTCTGTTCAAGACCCTCTTGAAAATTGGAATTTTACTTTCTGTTCAGGACCCTCCTGAAAAATGGGATTTCACTTTATGTTCAGGACCTTCTTGGAAAATGGGACTTTACATTATGTTCAGGACCTTCATAAATAATTGGACTTTACTTTATGTTCAAGACCCTCCTGAAAAATGGGATTTTACTTTCAGTTCAGAACCCTTCATAAAAATGGGATTTTACTTTATGTTCAGGACCCTCCTGAATAATGGGATTTTACTTTCTGTTCAGGATCCTCCTTAAAAATGATATTTTACTTTCTGTTCAGGACCCTCCTGAAAAATGGGATTTTACCTTATGTTTCAGGACCTTCCTGAAAAATGGGATTTTACTTTCTGTTCAGGACCCTCCTGAAAAATAGGATTTTACTTTCTGTTCAGGACACTCCTAAAAAATTGAATTTTACCTTATGTTAAGAACCCTCCTGAAAAATGGGATTTTACTTTATGTTCTTGACCCTCCTGAAAAATAATATTTTACTTTATGTTCAGGACCCTCCTGAAAAATGGGATTTTACTTTCTGTTCAGGGCCCTCCTGGAAAATGGGATTTTATTTTATGTTCAGGACCCTCCTGAAAAATGAGATTCTACTTTATGCTCAGGACCCTCCTGGAAAATTGGATTCTACTTTATGCTTAGGACCCTCCTGAAAATGGGACATTACCTAATGTCCAGGATGCTCCAGAAAAATGGGACATTACTTTATGTTTAGGACCCTCCTGAAAAATGAGACTTTACTTTCTCTTTAGGACCTTCCTGAAAAATGGGACTTTACTTTCTGTTTAAGTCCCTCCTAAAAAATGGGATTTTACTTTATATTCAGGACCCTCCTAAAAAATGGGATTTTACTTTATGTTCAAAACCCTCCTGAAAAATGGGATTTTACTTTATGCTCAAAGCCATCCTGAAAAATGGGATTCTCCCTTATGGTCAGGACCCTCCTGGAAAATTGGACTTTACTTTATGGTCAAAACCCTCCTGAAAAATGTGACTCAATTTTCTATTTAGGACCCTCTTGAAATATGGGATTTTACTTTATTTTCAAGACCCTCCTGAAAAATGGGATTTTACTTTATTTTCAGGACCCTCTTGAAAAATGGGATTTTACTTTCTGTTTAGGACCCTCATGAAAAATGGGATTTTACTTTCTGTTCAGGATCCACATGAAAAATAGGATTTTACTTTATGTTCAGGACCCTCCAGAAAAATGGGATTTTACTTTATGTACAGGACCCTCCTGAAAAATGGAATTTTAACTTCTATTTAGGACCTTCCTGAAAAATGGGATTTTACTTTGTGTTCAGGATCCTCCTGAAAAATGGGACTTTATTATCTGTTTAGGACTCTCCTGAAAAATATAAATTCACTTTCTATTAAGGACTCTCATGAAAAATGAGATTTCACTTTATGTTCAGGACCCTCCTAAAAAATGGGATTTTACTTTCTGTTCAGGAACCTCCTGTAAAATGGGATTTTACTTTATGTTCAGGACCCTACTGAAAAATGAGATTTTACTTTCTGTTCTGAACATCTTTAAAAATGGGGCTTTACTTTATGATCAGGAGCCTTTGAAAAATGAGATTTTACCATCTGTTCAAGACCATCTTGAAAATTGGAATTTTACTTTCTGTTCAGGACCCTCCTGAAAAATGGGATTTCACTTTATGTTCAGGACCTTCTTGGAAAATGGGACTTTACATTATGTTCAGGACCTTCATAAATAATTGGACTTTACTTTATGTTCAAGACCCTCCTGAAAAATGGGATTTTACTTTCAGTTCAGAACCCTTCATAAAAATGGGATTTTACTTTATGTTCAGGACTCTCCTGAATAATAGGATTTTACTTTCTGTTCAGGACCCTCCTTAAAAATGATATTTTACTTTCTGTTCAGGACCCTCCTGAAAAATGGGATTTTACCTTATGTTCAGGACCCTCCTGAAAAATAGGATTTTACTTTCTGTTCAGGACCCTTCTGAAAAATAGGATTTTACTTTCTGTTCAGGACACTCCTAAAAAATTGAATTTTACCTTATGTTCAGAACCCTCCTGAAAAATGGGATTTTACTTTATGTTCTTGACCCTCCTGAAAAATAATATTTTACTTTATGTTCAGGACCCTCCTGAAAAATGGGATTTTACTTTCTGTTCAGGGCCCTCCTGGAAAATGGGATTTTATTTTATGTTCAGGACCCTCCTGAAAAATGAGATTCTACTTTATGCTCAGGACCCTCCTGGAAAATTGGATTCTACTTTATGCTTAGGACCCTCCTGAAAAATGGGACATTACCTAATGTCCAGGATGCTCCAGAAAAATGGGACATTACTTTATGTTTGGGACCCTCCTGAAAAATGATACTTTACTTTCTCTTTAGGACCTTCCTGAAAAATGGGACTTTACTTTCTGTTTAAGTCCCTCCTAAAAAATGGGATTTTACATTATATTCAGGACCCTCCTAAAAAATGGGATTTTACTTTATGTTCAAAACCCTCCAGAAAAATGGGATTTTACTTTTTGTTCAGGACCCTCCTGAAAAATGGGATTTGACTTTCAGTTTCGGACCCTCGTGAAAGATGAGATTTTACTTTCTGTTCAGGACCATCCTGAAAAATGGGATTTTACTTTCTATTCAAGACCCTCCTGAAAAATGGGATTTTACTTTATGCTTAAGGCCCTCCTAAAAAATGGGAATCTACCTTATGGTCAGGACCCTCCTGGAAAATTGGACTTTACTTTATGGTCAGAACCCTCCTAAAAAATGCGACTCAATATTCTGTTTAGGACCCTCTTGAAATATTGGACTTTAATTTATGTTCAAGACCCTCCTGAAAAATGGGATTTTACTTTATTTTCAGGACCCTCTTGAAAAATGGGATTTTACTTTATGTTCAGGACCCTCCTGAAAAATGGGATTTTACTTTATGTACAGGACCCTCCTGAAAAATAGGATTTTACTTTATGTTCAGGACCCTCCTGATAAATGGGACTTTACTTTCTATTTAAGACCCTCCAAATAATGGGATTTTACTTTATGTACAGGACCCTCCTGAATAATGGAATTTTAACTTCTATTTAGGACCATCCTGAAAAATGGGATTTTACTTTGTGTTCAGGATCCTCCTGAAAAATGGGACTTTATTTTCTGTACAGGACTCTCCTGAAAAATGGAAATTCACTTTCTATTCAGGACTCTCATGAAAAATGAGATTTGACTTTATGTTCAGGACCCTCCTAAAAAATGAGATTTTACTTTCTGTTCAGGAACCTCCTAAAAAATGGGATTTTACTTTATGTTCAGGACCCTCCTGAAAAATGAGATTTTACCTTCTGTTCAAGACCCTCTTGAAAAATGGAATTTTCCTTTCTGTTCAGGACCCTCCTGAAAAATGGGATTTCACTTTATGTTCAGGACCTTCTCGGAAAATGGGACTTTACATTATGTTCAGGACCCTCCTAAATAATTGGACTTTACTTTATGTTCAAGACCCTCCTGAAAAATGGGATTTTACTTTATGTACAGGACCCTCCTGAAAAATAGGATTTTACTTTATGTTCAGGACCCTCCTGATAAATGGGACTTTACTTTCTGTTTAAGACCCTCCTAAATAATGGGATTTTACTTTATGTACAGGACCCTCCTGAAAAATGGAATTTTAACTTCTATTTAGGACCTTCCTGAAAAATGGGATTTTACTTTGTGTTCAGGATCCTCCTGAAAAATGGGACTTTATTTTCTGTTCAGGACTCTCCTGAAAAATGGAAATTCACTTTCTATTCAGGACTCTCATGAAAAATGAGACTTGACTTTATGTTCAGGACCCTCCTAAAAAATGGGATTTTACTTTCTGTTCAGGAACCTCCTGAAAAATGGGATTTTACTTTATGTTCAGGACCCTCCTGAAAAATGAGATTTTACCTTCTGTTCAAGACACTCTTGAAAAATGGAATTTTACTTTCTGTTCAGGACCCTCCTAAAAAATGGGATTTCACTTTATGTTCAGGACCTTCTTGGAAAATGGGACTTTACATTATGTTCAGGACCCTCCTAAATAATTGGACTTTACTTTATGTTCAAGACCCTCCTGAAAAATGGGATTTTACTTTCAGTTCAGAACCCTTCTGAAAAATGGGATTTTAATTTATGTTCAGGACCCTCCTGAATAATGGGATTTTACTTTCTGTTCAGGACCCTCCTTAAAAATGGTATTTTAGTTTCTGTTCAGGACACTCCTAAAAAATTGAATTTTACATTATGTTCAGAACCCTCCTGAAAAATGGGATTTTACTTTCTGTTCAGGACCCTCCTGAAAAATGGGATTTTACTTTCAGTTTCGGACCCTCGTAAAAAATGAGATTTTACTTTCTGTTCAGGACCCTCCTGAAAAATGGGATTTTACTTTCTGTTCAAGACCCTCCTGAAAAGTGGGATTTTACTTTATGCTCAAGGCCCTCCTAAAAAATGGGAATCTAACTTATGGTCAGGACCCTCCTGGAAAATGAGACTTTACTTTCTCTTTAGGACCTTCCTGAAAAATGGGACTTTACTTTCTGTTTAAGTCCCTCCTAAAAAATGGGATTTTACTTTATATTCAGGACCCCCCTAAAAAATGGGATTTTACTTTATGTTCAAGACTATCCAGAAAAATGGGATTTTACTTTCTGTTCAGGACCCTCCTGAAAATGGGATTTTACTTTCAGTTTCGGACCCTCGTGAAAAATGAGATTTTACTTTCTGTTCAGGACCATCCTGAAAAATGGGATTTTACTTTTTGTTCAAGACCCTCCTGAAAAATGGGATTTTACTTTATGCTCAAAGCCCTCCTGAAAAATGGGATTCTACCTTATGGTCAGGACCCTCCTGGAAAATTGGACTTTACTTTATGGTCAAAACCCTCCTGAAAAATGTGACTCAATTTTCTGTTTAGGACCCTCTTGAAATATAGGATTTTACTTTATTTTCAAGACCCTTCTGAAAAATGGGATTTTACTTTATTTTCAGGACCCTCTTGAAAAATGGGATTTTACTTTCTGTTTAGGACCCTCATGAAAAATGGGATTTTACTTTCTGTTCAGGATCCACAAGAAAAATAGGATTTTACTTTATGTTCAGGACCCTCCTGAAAAATGGGATTTTACTTTATGTACAGGACCCTCCTGAAAAATGGAATTTTAACTTCTATTTAGGACCTTCCTGAAAAATGGGATTTTACTTTGTGTTCAGGATCCTCCTGAAAAATGGGACTTTATTATCTGTTTAGGACTCTCCTGAAAAATGGAAATTCACTTTCTATTCAGGACTCTCATGAAAAATGAGATTTCACTTTACGTTCAGGACCCTCCTAAAAAATGGGATTTTACTTTCTGTTCAGGAACCTCCTGAAAAATGGGATTTTACTTTATGTTCAGGACCCTACTGAAAAATGGGATTTTACTTTCTGTTCTGAACCCTCTTTAAAAATGGGGCTTTACTTTATGATCAGGAGCCTCTTGAAAAATGAGATTTTACCGTCTGTTCAAGACCCTCTTGAAAATTGGAATTTTACTTTCTGTTCAGGATCCTCCTGAAAAATGGGATTTCACTTTATGTGCAGAACCTTCTTGGAAAATGGGACTTTACATTATGTTCAGGACCTTCATAAATAATTGGACTTTACTTTATGTTCAAGACACTCCTGAAAAATGGGATTTTACTTTCAGTTCAGAACCCTTCATAAAAATGGGATTTTACTTTATGTTCAGGACCCTCCTGAATAATGGGATTTTACTTTCTGTTCAGGACCCTCCTTAAAAATGATATTTTACTTTCTGTTCAGGACCCTCCTGAAAAATGGGATTTTACCTTATGTTCAGGACCCTCCTGAAAAATGGGATTTTACTTTCTGTTCAGGACCCTCCTGAAAAATAGGATTTTGCTTTCTGTTCAGGACACTCCAAAAAAATTGAATTTTACCTTATGTTCAGAACCCTCCTGAAAAATGGGATTTTACTTTATGTTCTTGACCCTCCTGAAAAATAATATTTTACTTTATGTTCAGGACCCTCCTGAAAAATGGGATTTTACTTTCTGTTCAGGGCCCTCCTGAAAATGGGATTTTATTTTATGTTCAGGACCCTCCTGAAAAATGAGATTCTACTTTATGCTCAGGACCCTCCTGGAAAATTGGATTCTACTTTATGCTTAGGACCCTCCTGAAAATGGGACATTACCTAATGTCCAGGATGCTCCAGAAAAATGGGACATTACTTTATGTTTAGGACCCTCCTGAAAAATGAGACTTTACTTTCTTTTTAGGACCTTCCTGAAAAATGGGACTTTACTTTCTGTTTAAGTCCCTCCTAAAAAATGGGATTTTACTTTATATTCAGGACCCTCCTAAAAAATGGGATTTTACTTTATGTTCAAAACCCTCCTGAAAAATGGGATTTTACTTTATGCTCAAAGCCCTCCTGAAAAATGGGATTCTACCTTATGGTCAGGACCCTCCTGGAAAATTGGACTTTACTTTATGGTCAAAACCCTCCTGAAAAATGTGACTCAATTTTCGGTTTAGGACCCTCTTGAAATATGGGATTTTACTTTATTTTCAAGGCCCTCCTGAAAAATGGGATTTTACTTTATTTTCAGGACCCTCTTGAAAAATGGGATTTTACTTTCTGTTTAGGACCCTCCTGAAAAATGGGATTTTACTTTCTGTTCAGGATCCACATGAAAAATAGGATTTTACTTTATGTTCAGGACCCTCCTGAAAAATGGGATTTTACTTTATGTACAGGACCCTCCTGAAAAATGGAATTTTAACTTCTATTTAGGACCTTCCTGAAAAATGGGATTTTACTTTGTGTTCAGGATCCTCTTGAAAAATGGGACTTTATTATCTGTTTAGGACTCTCCTGAAAAATGGAAATTCACTTTCTATTCAGGACTCTCATGAAAAATGAGATTTCACTTTACGTTCAGGACCCTCCTAAAAAATAGGATTTTACTTTCTGTTCAGGAACCTCCTGAAAAATGGGATTTTACTTTATGTTCAGGACCCTACTAAAAAATGGGATTTTACTTTCTGTTCTGAACCCTCTTTAAAAATGGGGCTTTACTTTATGATCAGGAGCCTCTTGAAAAATGAGATTTTACCGTCTGTTCAAGACCCTCTTGAAAATTGGAATTTTACTTTCTGTTCAGGACCCTCCTGAAAAATGGGATTTCACTTTATGTTCAGGACCTTCGTGGAAAATGGGACTTTACATTATGTTCAGGACCTTCATAAATAATTGGACTTTACTTTATGTTCAAGACCCTCCTGAAAAATGGGATTTTACTTTCAGTTCAGAACCCTTCATAAAAATGGGATTTTACTTTATGTTCAGGACCCTCCTGAATAATGGGATTTTACTTTCTGTTCAGGATCATCCTTAAAAATGATATTTTACTTTCTGTTCAGGACCCTCCTGAAAAATGGGATTTTACCTTATGTTCAGGACCTTCCTGAAAAATGGGATTTTACTTTCTGTTCAGGACCCTCCTGAAAAATAGGATTTTACTTTCTGTTCAGGACACTCCTAAAAAATTGAATTTTACCTTATGTTCAGAACCCTCCTGAAAAATGGGATTTTACTTTATGTTCTTGACCCTCCTGAAAAATAATATTTTACTTTATGTTCAGGACCCTCCTGAAAAATGGGATTTTTCTTTCTGTTCAGGGCCCTCCTGGAAAATGGGATTTTATTTTATGTTCAGGACCCTCCTGAAAAATGAGATTCTACTTTATGCTCAGGACCCTCCTGGAAAATTGGATTCTACTTTATGCTTAGGACCCTCCTGAAAATGGGACATTACCTAATGTCCAGGATGCTCCAGAAAAATGGGACATTACTTTATGTTTAGGACCCTCCTGAAAAATGAGACTTTACTTTCTCTTTAGGACCTTCCTGAAAAATGGGACTTTACTTTCTGTTTAAGTCCCTCCTAAAAAATGGGATTTTACTTTATATTCAGGACCCTCCTAAAAAATGGGATTTTACTTTATGTTCAAAACCCTCCTGAAAAATGGGATTTTACTTTATGCTCAAAGCCATCCTGAAAAATGGGATTCTACCTTATGGTCAGGACCCTCCGGGAAAATTGGACTTTACTTTATGGACAAAACCCTCCTGAAAAATGTGACTCAATTTTCTGTTTAGGACCCTCTTGAAATATGGGATTTTACTTTATTTTCAAGACCCTCCTGAAAAATGGGATTTTACTTTATTTTCAGGACCCTCTTGAAAAATGGGATTTTACTTTCTGTTTAGGACCCTCATGAAAAATGGGATTTTACTTTCTGTTCAGGATCCACATGAAAAATAGGATTTTACTTTATGTTCAGGACCCTCCTGAAAAATGGGATTTTACTTTATGTACAGGACCCTCCTAAAAAATGGAATTTTAACTTCTATTTAGGACCTTCCTGAAAAATGGGATTTTACTTTGTGTTCAGGATCCTCCTGAAAAATGGGACTTTATTATCTGTTTAGGACTCTCCTGAAAAATAGAAATTCACTTTCTATTAAGGACTCTCATGAAAAATGAGATTTCACTTTATGTTCAGGACCCTCCTAAAAAATGGGATTTTACTTTCTGTTCAGGAACCTCCTGTAAAATGGGATTTTACTTTATGTTCAGGACCCTACTGAAAAATGAGATTTTACTTTCTGTTCTGAACCCTATTTAAAAATGGGGCTTTACTTTATGATCAGGAGCCTTTGAAAAATGAGATTTTACCGTCTGTTCAAGACCATCTTGAAAATTGGAATTTTACTTTCTGTTCAGGACCCTCCTGAAAAATGGGATTTCACTTTATGTTCAGGACCTTCTTGGAAAATGGGACTTTACATTAAGTTCAGGACCTTCATAAATAATTGGACTTTACTTTATGTTCAAGACCCTCCTGAAAAATGGGATTTTACTTTCAGTTCAGAACCCTTCATAAAAATGGGATTTTACTTTATGTTCAGGACCCTCCTGAATAATAGGATTTTACTTTCTGTTCAGGACCCTCCTTAAAAATGATATTTTACTTTCTGTTCAGGACCCTCCTGAAAAATGGGATTTTACCTTATGTTCAGGACCCTCCTGAAAAATAGGATTTTACTTTCTGTTCAGGACCCTCCTGAAAAATAGGATTTTACTTTCTGTTCAGGACACTCCTAAAAAATTGAATTTTACCTTATGTTCAGAACCCTCCTGAAAAATGGGATTTTACTTTATGTTATTGACCCTCCTGAAAAATAATATTTTACTTTATGTTCAGGACCCTCCTGAAAAATGGGATTTTACTTTCTGTTCAGGGCCCTCCTGGAAAATGGGATTTTATTTTATGTTCAGGACCCTCCTAAAAAATGAGATTCTACTTTATGCTCAGGACCCTCCTGGAAAATTGGATTCTACTTTATGCTTAGGACCCTCCTGAAAAATGGGACATTACCTAATGTCCAGGATGCTCCAGAAAAATGGGACATTACTTTATGTTTGGGACCCTCCTGAAAAATGAGACTTTACTTTCTCTTTAGGACCTTCCTAAAAAATGGGACTTTACTTTCTGTTTAAGTCCCTCCTAAAAAATGGGATTTTACATTATATTCAGGACCCTCCTAAAAAATTGGATTTTACTTTATGTTCAAAACCCTCCAGAAAAATGGGATTTTACTTTTTGTTCAGGACCCTCATGAAAAATGGGATTTGACTTTAAGTTTCGGACCCTCGTGAAAGATGAGATTTTACTTTCTGTTCAGGACCATCCTGAAAAATGGGATTTTACTTTCTATTCAAGACCCTCCTGAAAAATGAGATTTTACTTTATGCTTAAGGCCCTCCTAAAAAATGGGAATCTACCTTATGGTCAGGACCCTCCTGGAAAATTGGACTTTACTTTATGGTCAGAACCCTCCTAAAAAATGCGACTCAATATTCTGTTTAGGACCCTCTTGAAATATTGGACTAAAATTTATGTTCAAGACCCTCCTGAAAAATGGGATTTTACTTTATTTTCAGGACCCTCTTGAAAAATGGGATTTTACTTTATGTTCAGGACCCTCCTGAAAAATGGGATTTTACTTTATGTACAGGACCCTCCTGAAAAATAGGATTTTACTTTATGTTCAGGACCCTCCTGATAAATGGGACTTTACTATCTGTTTAAGACCCTCCAAATAATGGGATTTTACTTTATGTACAGGACCCTCCTGAATAATGGAATTTTAACTTCTATTTAGGACCATCCTGAAAAATGGGATTTTACTTTGTGTTCAGGATCCTCCTGAAAAATGGGACTTTATTTTCTGTTCAGGACTCTCCTGAAAAATGGAAATTCACTTTCTATTCAGGACTCTCATGAAAAATGAGATTTGACTTTATGTTCAGGACCCTCCTAAAAAATGGGATTTTACTTTCTGTTCAGGAACCTCCTAAAAAATGGGATTTTACTTGATGTTCAGGACCCTCCTGAAAAATGAGATTTTACCTTCTGTTCAAGACCCTCTTGAAAAATGGAATTTTCCTTTCTGTTCAGGACCCTCCTGAAAAATGGGATTTCACTTTATGTTCAGGACCTTCTCGGAAAATGGGACTTTACATTATGTTCAGGACCCTCCTAAATAATTGGACTTTACTTTATGTTCAAGACCCTCCTGAAAAATGGGATTTTACTTTATGTACAGGACCCTCCTGAAAAATAGGATTTTACTTTATGTTCAGGACCCTCCTGATAAATGGGACTTTACTTTCTGTTTAAGACCCTCCTAAATAATGGGATTTTACTTTATGTACAGGACCCTCCTAAAAAATGGAATTTTAACTTCTATTTAGGACCTTCCTGAAAAATGGGATTTTACTTTGTGTTCAGGATCCTCCTGAAAAATGGGACTTTATTTTCTGTTCAGGACTCTCCTGAAAAATGGAAATTCACTTTCTATTCAGGACTCTCATGAAAAATGAGATTTGACTTTATGTTCAGGACCCTCCTAAAAAATGGGATTTTACTTTCTGTTCAGGAACCTCCTGAAAAATGGGATTTTACTTTATGTTCAGGACCCTCCTGAAAAATGAGATTTTACCTTCTGTTTAAGACCCTCTTGAAAAATGGAATTTTACTTTCTGTTCAGGACCCTCCTGAAAAATGGGATTTCACTTTATGTTCAGGACCTTCTTGAAAATGGGACTTTACATTATGTTCAGGACCCTCCTAAATAATTGGACTTTACTTTATGTTCAAGACCCTCCTGAAAAATGGGATTTTACTTTCAGTTCAGAACCCTTCTGAAAAATGGGATTTTAATTTATGTTCAGGATCCTCCTGAATAATGGGATTTTATTTTCTGTTCAGGACCCTCCTTAAAAATGGTATTTTAGTTTCTGTTCAGGACACTCCTAAAAAATTGAATTTTATATTATGTTCAGAACCCTCCTGAAAAATGGGATTTTACTTTCTGTTCAGGACCCTCCTGAAAAATGGGATTTTACTTTCAGTTTCGGACCCTCGTAAAAAATGAGATTTTACTTTCTGTTCAGGACCCTCCTGAAAAATGGGATTTTACTTTCTGTTCAAGACCCTCCTGAAAAGTGGGATTTTACATTATGCTCAAGGCCCTCCTAAAAAATGGGAATCTAACTTATGGTCAGGACCCTCCTGGAAAATGAGACTTTACTTTCTCTTTAGGACCTTCCTGAAAAATGGGACTTTACTTTCTGTTTAAGTCCCTCCTAAAAAATGGGATTTTACTTTATATTCAGGACCCCCCTAAAAAATGGAATTTTACTTTATGTTCAAGACTATCCAGAAAAATGGGATTTTACTTTCTGTTCAGGACCCTCCTGAAAATGGAATTTTACTTTCAGTTTCGGACCCTCGTGAAAAATGAGATTTTACTTTCTGTTCAGGACCATCCTGAAAAATGGGATTTTACTTTTTGTTCAAGACCCTCCTGAAAAATGGGATTTTACTTTATGCTCAAAGCCCTCCTGAAAAATGGGATTCTACCTTATGGTCAGGACCCTCCTCGAAAATTGGACTTTACTTTATGGTCAAAACCCTCCTGAAAAATGTGACTCAATTTTCTGTTTAGGACCCTCTTGAAATATGGGATTTTACTTTATTTTCAAGACCCTCCTGAAAAATGGGATTTTACTTTAATTTCAGGACCCTCTTGAAAAATGGGATTTTACTTTCTGTTTAGGACCCTCATGAAAAATGGGATTTTACTTTCTGTTCAGGATCCACAAGAAAAATAGGATTTTACTTTATGTTCAGGACCCTCCTGAAAAATGGGATTTTACTTTATGTACAGGACCCTCCTGAAAAATGGAATTTTAACTTCTATTTAGGACCTTCCTGAATAATGGGATTTTACTTTGTGTTCAGGATCCTCCTGAAAAATGGGACTTTATTATCTGTTTAGGACTCTCCTGAAAAATGGAAATTTACTTTCTATTCAGGACTCTCATGAAAAATGAGATTTCACTTTACGTTCAGGACCCTCCTAAAAAATGGGATTTTACTTTCTGTTCAGGAACCTCCTGAAAAATGGGATTTTACTTTATGTTCAGGACCCTACTGAAAAATGGGATTTTACTTTCTGTTCTGAACCCTCTTTAAAAATGGGGCTTTACTTTATGATCAGGAGCCTCTTGAAAAATGAGATTTTACCGTCTGTTCAAGACCCTCTTGAAAATTGGAATTTTACTTTCTGTTCAGGACCCTCCTGAAAAATGGGATTTCACTTTATGTTCAGGACCTTCTTGGAAAATGGGACTTTACATTATGTTCAGGACCTTCATAAATAATTGGACTTTACTTTATGTTCAAGACACTCCTGAAAAATGGGATTTTACTTACAGTTCAGAACCCTTCATAAAAATGGGATTTTACTTTATGTTCAGGACCCTCCTGAATAATGGGATTTTACTTTCTGTTCAGGACTCTCCTTAAAAATGATATTTTACTTTCTGTTCAGGACCCTCCTGAAAAATGGGATTTTACCTTATGTTCAGGACCTTCCTGAAAAATGGGATTTTACTTTCTGTTCAGGACCCTCCTGAAAAATAGGATTTTACTTTCTGTTCAGGACACTCCTAAAAAATTGAATTTTACCTTATGTTCAGAACCCTCCTGAAAAATGTGATTTTACTTTATGTTCTTGACCCTCCTGAAAAATAATATTTTACTTTATGTTCAGGACCCTCCTGAAAAATGGGATTTTACTTTCTGTTCAGGGCCCTCCTGGAAAATGGGATTTTATTTTATGTTCAGGACCCTCCTGAAAAATGAGATTCTACTTTATGCTCAGGACCCTCCTGGAAAATTGGATTCTACTTTATGCTTAGGACCCTCCTGAAAATGGGACATTACCTAATGTCCAGGATGCTCCAGAAAAATGGGACATTACTTTATGTGTAGGACCCTCCTGAAAAATGAGACTTTACTTTCTCTTTAGGACCTTCCTGAAAAATGGGACTTTACTTTCTGTTTAAGTCCCTCCTAAAAAATGGGATTTTACTTTATATTCAGGACCCTCCTAAAAAATGGGATTTTACTTTATGTTCAAAACCCTCCTGAAAAATGGGATTTTACTTTATGCTCAAAGCCCTCCTGAAAAATGGGATTCTACCTTATGGTCAGGACCCTCCAGGAAAATTGGACTTTACTTTATGGTCAAAACCCTCCTGGAAAATGTGACTCAATTTTCTGTTTAGGACCCTCTTGAAATATGGGATTTTACTTTATTTTCAAGACCCTCCTGAAAAATGGGATTTTACTTTATTTTCAGGACCCTCTTGAAAAATGGGATTTTACTTTCTGTTTAGGACCCTCATGAAAAATGGGATTTTACTTTCTGTTCAGGATCCGCATGAAAAATAGGATTTTACTTTATGTTCAGGACCCTCCTGAAAAATGGGATTTTACTTTATGTACAGGACCCTCCTGAAAAATGGAATTTTAACTTCTATTTAGGACCTTCCTGAAAAATGGGATTTTACTTTGTGTTCAGGATCCTGCTGAAAAATGGGACTTTATTATCTGTTTAGGACTCTCTTGAAAAATGGAAATTCACTTTCTATTCAGGACTCTCATGAAAAATGAGATTTCACTTTACGTTCAGGACCCTCCTAAAAAATGGGATTTTACTTTCTGTTCAGGAACCTCCTGAAAAATGGGATTTTACTTTATGTTCAGGACCCTACTGAAAATTGGGATTTTACTTTATGTTCTGAACCCTCTTTAAAAATGGGGCTTTACTTTATGATCAGGAGCCTCTTGAAAAATGAGATTTTACCGTCTGTTCAAGACCCTCTTGAAAATTGGAATTTTACTTTCTGTTCAGGACCCTCCTGAAAAATGGGATTTCACTTTATGTTCAGGACCTTCTTGGAAAATGGGACTTTACATTATGTTCAGGACCTTCATAAATAATTGGACTTTACTTTATGTTCAAAACCCTCCTGAAAAATGGGATTTTACTTTCAGTTCAGAACCCTTCATAAAAATGGGATTTTACTTTATGTTCAGGACCCTCCTGAATAATGGGATTTTACTTTCTGTTCAGGATCCTCCTTAAAAATGATATTTTACTTTCTGTTCAGGACCCTCCTTAAAAATGGGATTTTACCTTATGTTCAGGACCTTCCTGAAAAATGGGATTTTACTTTCTGTTCAGGACCCTCCTGAAAAATAGGATTTTACTTTCTGTTCAGGACACTCCTAAAAAATTGAATTTTACCTTATGTTCAGAACCCTCATGAAAAATGGGATTTTACTTTATGTTCTTGACCCTCCTGAAAAATAATATTTTACTTTATGTTCAGGACCCTCCTGAAAAATGGAATTTTACTTTCTGTTCAGGGCCCTCCTGGAAAATGGGATTTTATTTTATTTTCAGGACCCTCCTGAAAAATGAGATTCTACTTTATGCTCAGGACCCTCCTGGAAAATTGGATTCTACTTTATGCTTAGGACCCTCCTGAAAATGGGACATTACCTAATGTCCAGGATGCTCCAGAAAAATGGGATTTTACTTTATGTTCAGGACCCTCCTGAATAATGGGATTTTTACTTTCTGTTCAGGATCCTCCTTAAAAATGATATTTTACTTTCTGTTCAGGACCCTCCTGAAAAATGGGATTTTACCTTATGTTCAGGACCTTCCTGAAAAATGGGATTTTACTTTCTGTTCAGGACCCTCCTGAAAAATAGGATTTTACTTTCTGTTCAGGACACTCCTAAAAAATTGAATTTTACCTTATGTTCAGAACCCTCATGAAAAATGGGATTTTACTTTATGTTCTTGACCCTCCTGAAAAATAATATTTTACTTTATGTTCAGGACCCTCCTGAAAAATGGAATTTTACTTTCTGTTCAGGGCCCTCCTGGAAAATGGGATTTTATTTTATGTTCAGGACCCTCCTAAAAAATGAGATTCTACTTTATGCTCAGGACCCTCCTGGAAAATTGGATTCTACTTTATGCTTAGGACCCTCCTGAAAATGGGACATTACCTAATGTCCAGGATGCTCCAGAAAAATGGGACATTACTTTATGTTTAGGACCCTCCTGAAAAATGAGACTTTACTTTCTCTTTAGGACCTTCCTGAAAAATGGGACTATACTTTCTGTTTAAGTCCCTCCTAAAAAATGGGATTTTACTTTATATTCAGGACCCTCCTAAAAAATGGGATTTTACTTTATGTTCAAAACCCTCCTGAAAAATGGGATTTTACTTTATGCTCAAAGCCCTCCTGAAAAATGGGATTCTACCTTATGGTCAGGACCCTCCTGGAAAATTGGACTTTACTTTATGGTCAAAACCCTCCTGAAAAATGTGACTCAATTTTCTGTTTAGGACCCTCTTGAAATATGGGATTTTACTTTATTTTCAAGACCCTCCTGAAAAATGGGATTTTACTTTATTTTCAGGACCATCTTGAAAAATGGGATTTTACTTTCTGTTTAGAACCCTCATGAAAAATGGGATTTTACTTTCTGTTTAGGATCCACATGAAAAATAGGATTTTACTTTATGTTCAGGACCCTCCTGAAAAATGGGATTTTACTTTATGTACAGGACCCTCCTGAAAAATGGAATTTTAACTTCTGTTTAGGACCTTCCTGAAAAATGGGATTTTACTTTGTGTTCAGGATCCTCCTGAAAAATGGGACTTTATTATCTGTTTAGGACTCTCCTGAAAAATGGAAATTCACTTTCTTTTCAGGACTCTCATGAAAAATGAGATTTCACTTTACGTTCAGGACCCTCCTAAAAAATGGGATTTTACTTTCTGTTCAGGAACCTCCTGAAAAATGGGATTTTACTTTATGTTCAGGACCCTACTGAAAAATGGAATTTTACTTTCTGTTCTGAACCCTCTTTAAAAATGGGGCTTTACTTTATGATCAGGAGCCTCTTGAAAAATGAGATTTTACCGTCTGTTCAAGACCCTCTTGAAAATTGGAATTTTACTTTCTGTTCAGGACCCTCCTGAAAAATGGGATTTCACTTTATGTTCAGGACCTTCTTGGAAAATGGGACTTTACATTATGTTCAGGACCTTCATAAATAATTGGACTTTACTTTATGTTCAAGACCCTCCTGAAAAATGGGATTTTACTTTCAGTTCAGAACCCTTCATAAAAATGGGATTTTACTTTATGTTCAGGACCCTCCTGAATAATGGGATTTTTACTTTCTGTTCAGGATCCTCCTTAAAAATGATATTTTACTTTCTGTTCAGGACCCTCCTGAAAAATGGGATTTTACCTTATGTTCAGGACCTTCCTGAAAAATGGGATTTTACTTTCTGTTCAGGACCCTCCTGAAAAATAGGATTTTACTTTCTGTTCAGGACACTCCTAAAAAATTGAATTTTACCTTATGTTCAGAACCCTCATGAAAAATGGGATTTTACTTTATGTTCTTGACCCTCCTGAAAAATAATATTTTACTTTATGTTCAGGACCCTCCTGAAAAATGGAATTTTACTTTCTGTTCAGGGCCCTCCTGGAAAATGGGATTTTATTTTATGTTCAGGACCCTCCTGAAAAATGAGATTCTACTTTATGCTCAGGACCCTCCTGGAAAATTGGATTCTACTTTATGCTTAGGACCCTCCTGAAAATGGGACATTACCTAATGTCCAGGATGCTCCAGAAAAATGGGACATTACTTTATGTTTAGGACCCTCCTGAAAAATGAGTCTTTACTTTCTCTTTAGGACCTTCCTGAAAAATGGGACTATACTTTCTGTTTAAGTCCCTCCTAAAAAATGGGATTTTACTTTATATTCAGGACCCTCCTAAAAAATGGGATTTTACTTTATGTTCAAAACCCTCCTGAAAAATGGGATTTTACTTTATGCTCAAAGCCCTCCTGAAAAATGGGATTCTACCATATGGTCAGGACCCTCCTGGAAAATGGGATTTTACTTTTTGTTCAGGACCCTCCTGAAAAATGGGATTTGACTTTCAGTTTCGGACCCTCGTGAAAGATGAGATTTTACTTTCTGTTCAGGACCATCCTGAAAAATGGGATTTTACTTTCTATTCAAGACCCTCCTGAAAAATGGGATTTTACTTTATGCTTAAGGCCCTCCTAAAAAATGGGAATCTACCTAATGGTCAGGACCCTCCTGGAAAATTGGACTTTACTTTATGGTTAGAACCCTCCTAAAAAATGCGACTCAATATTCTCTTTAGGACCCTCTTGAAATATTGGACTTTAATTTATGTTCAAGACCCTCCTGAAAAATGGGATTTTACTTTATTTTCAGGACCCTCTTGAAAAATGGGATTTTACTTTATGTTCAGGACCCTCCTGAAAAATGGGATTTTACTTTATGTACAGGACCCTCCTGAAAAATAGGATTTTACTTTATGTTCAGGACCCTCCTGATAAATGGGACTTTACTTTCTGTTTAAGACCCTCCAAATAATGAGATTTTACTTTATGTACAGGACCCTCCTGAATAATGGAATTTTAACTTCTATTTAGGACCTTCCTGAAAAATGGGATTTTACTTTGTGTTCAGGATCCTCCTGAAAAATGGGACTTTATTTTCTGTTCAGGACTCTCCTGAAAAATGGAAATTCACTTTCTATTCAGGACTCTCATGAAAAATGAGATTTGACTTTATGTTCAGGACCCTCCTAAAAAATGGGATTTTACTTTCTGTTCAGGAACCTCCTAAAAAATGGGATTTTACTTTATGTTCAGGACCCTCCTAAAAAATGAGATTTTACCTTCTGTTCAAGACCCTCTTGAAAAATGGAATTTTCCTTTCTGTTCAGGACCCTCCTGAAAAACGGGATTTCAATTTATGTTCAGGACCTTCTCGGAAAATGGGACTTTACATTATGTTCAGGACCCTCCTAAATAATTGGACTTTACTTTATGTTCAAGACCCTCCTGAAATATGGGATTTTACTTTATATACAGGACCCTCCTAAAAAATAGGATTTTACTTTATGTTCAGGACCCTCCTGATAAATGGGACTTTACTTTCTGTTTAAGACCATCCTAACTAATGGGATTTTACTTTATGTACAGGCCCCTCCTGAAAAATGGAATTTTAACTTCAATTTAGGACCTTCCTGAAAAATGGGATTTTACTTTGTGTTCAGGATCCTCCTGAAAAATGGGACTTTATTTTCTGTTCAGGACTCTCCTGAAAAATGGAAATTCACTTTCTATTCAGGACTCTCATGTAAAATGAGATTTGACTTTATGTTCAGGACCCTCCTAAAAAATGGGATTTTACTTTCTGTTCAGGAACCTCCTGAAAAATGGGATTTTACTTTATGTTCAGGACCCTCCTGAAAAATGAGATTTTACCTTCTGTTCAAGACACTCTTGAAAAATGGAATTTTACTTTCTGTTCAGGACCCTCCTGAAAAATGGGATTTCACTTTATGTTCAGGACCTTCTTGGAAAATGGGACTTTACATTATGTTCAGGACCCTCCTAAATAATTGGACTTTACTTTATGTTCAAGACCCTCCTGAAAAATGGGATTTTACTTTCAGTTCAGAACCCTTCTGAAAAATGGGATTTTAATTTATGTTCAGGACCCTCCTGAATAATGGGATTTTACTTTCTGTTCAGGACCCTCCTTAAAAATGGTATTTTAGTTTCTGTTCAGGACACTCCTAAAAAATTGAATTTTACATTATGTTCAGAACCCTCCTGAAAAATGGGATTTTACTTTCTGTTCAGGACCCTCCTGAAAAATGGGATTTTACTTTCAGTTTCGGACCCTCGTGAAAAATGAGATTTTACTTTCTGTTCAGGACCCTCCTGAAAAATGGGATTTTACTTTCTGTTCAAGACCCTCCTGAAAAGTGGGATTTTACTTTATGCTCAAGGCCCTCCTAAAAAATGGGAATCTAACTTATGGTCAGGACCCTCCTGGAAAATTGGACATTACTTTATGGTCAGAACCCTCCTGAAAAATGCGACTCAATTTTCTGTTTAGGACCCTCTTGAAATATTGGACTTTAAATTACTTTCAAGACCCTCTGGAAAAATGGGATTTTACTTTATTTTCAGGACCATTTTGAAAAATGGGATTTTACTTTCTGTTCAGGACCCTCATGAAAAATGGGATTTTACTTTATGTTCAGGACCCTCTTGAAAAATGGGATTTTACTTTATGTACAGGACCCTCCTGAAAAATAGGATTTTACTTTATGTTCAGGACCGTCCTGATAAATGGGACTTTACTTTCTGTTTAAGACCCTCCAAAATAATGGGATTTTACTTTATGTTCAGGACCTTCCTGAAAAATGAGATTTTAGTTTCTGCTCAGGACCCTCCTGAAAAATGGGATTTTACTTTATGTTCAAGATACTCCTGAAAAATTGAATTTTACCTTCTATTTAGGACCTTCCTGAAAAATGGGATTTTTCTTTGTTTTAAGGATCCTCCTGAAAAATGGGACTTTATTTTCTGTTCAGGACTCTCCTGAAAAATGGAAATTCACTTTCTATTTAGGACTCTCATGAAAAATGTGATTTGACTTTATGTTCAGGACACTCCTAAAAAATGGGATTTTACTTTATGTTCAAAACCCTCCTGAAAAATGGGATTTTACTTTATGCTCAAAGCCCTCCTGAAAAATGGGATTCTACCTTATGGTCAGGACCCTCCTGGAAAATTGGACTTTACTTTATGTTCAAAACCCTCCTGAAAAATGTGACTCAATTTTCTGTTTAGGACCCTCTTGAAATATGGGATTTTACTTTATTTTCAAGACCCTCCTGAAAAATGGGATTTTACTTTATTTTCAGGACCCTCTTGAAAAATGGGATTTTACTTTCTGTTTAGGACCCTCATGAAAAATGGGATTTTACTTTCTGTTCAGGATCCACATGAAAAATAGGATTTTACTTTATGTTCAGGACCCTCCTGAAAAATGGGATTTTACTTTATGTACAGGACCCTCCTGAAAAATGGAATTTTAACTTCTATTTAGGACCTTCCTGAAAAATGGGATTTTACTTTGTGTTCAGGATCCTCCTGAAAAATGGGACTTTATTATCTGTTTAGGACTCTCCTAAAAAATGGAAATTCACTTTCTATTCAGGACTCTCATGAAAAATGAGATTTCACTTTACGTTCAGGACCCTCCTAAAAAATGGGATTTTACTTTCTGTTCAGGAACCTCCTGAAAAATGGGATTTTACTTTATGTTCAGGACCCTACAGAAAAATGGGATTTTACTTTCTGTTCTGAACCCTCTTTAAAAATGGGGCTTTACTTTATGATCAGGAGCCTCTTGAAAAATGAGATTTTACCGTCTGTTCAAGACCCTCTTGAAAATTGGAATTTTACTTTCTGTTCAGGACCCTCCTGAAAAATGGGATTTCACTTTATGTTCAGGACCTTCTTGGAAAATGGGACTTTACATTATGTTCAGGACCTTCATAAATAATTGGACTTTACTTTATGTTCAAGACCCTCCTGAAAAATGGGATTTTACTTTCAGTTCAGAACCCTTCATAAAAATGGGATTTTACTTTATGTTCAGGACCCTCCTGAATAATGGGATTTTACTTTCTGTTCAGGATCCTCCTTAAAAATGATATTTTACTTTCTGTTCAGGACCCTCCTGAAAAATGGGATTTTACCTTATGTTTAGGACCTTCCTGAAAAATGGGATTTTACTTTCTGTTCAGGACCCTCCTGAAAAATAGGATTTTACTTTCTGTTCAGGACACTCCTAAAAAATTGAATTTTACCTTATGTTCAGAACCCTCATGAAAAATGGGATTTTACTTTATGTTCTTGACCCTCCTGAAAAATAATATTTTACTTTATGTTCAGGACCCTCCTGAAAAATGGAATTTTACTTTCTGTTCAGGGCCCTCCTAGAAAATGGGATTTTATTTTATGTTCAGGACCCTCCTGAAAAATGAGATTCTACTTTATGCTCAGGACCCTCCTGGAAAATTGGATTCTACTTTATGCTTAGGACCCTCCTGAAAATGGGACATTACCTAATGTCCAGGATGCTCCAGAAAAATGGGACATTACTTTATGTTTAGGACCCTCCTGAAAAATGAGACTTTACTTTCTCTTTAGGACCTTCCTGAAAAATGGGACTTTACTTTCTGTTTAAGTCCCTCCTAAAAAATGGGATTTTACTTTATATTCAGGACCCTCCTAAAAAATGGGATTTTACTTTATGTTCAAAACCCTCCTGAAAAATGGGATTTTACTTTATGCTCAAAGCCCTCCTGAAAAATGGGATTCTACCTTATGGTCAGGACCCTCCTGGAAAATTGGACTTTACTTTATGGTCAAAACCCTCCTGAAAAAAGTGACTCAATTTTCTGTTTAGGACCCTCTTGAAATATGGGATTTTACTTTATTTTCAAGACCCTCCTGAAAAATGGGATTTTACTTTATTTTCAGGACCATCTTGAAAAATGGGATTTTACTTTCTGTTTAGGACCCTCATGAAAAATGGGATTTTACTTTCTGTTCAGGATCCACATGAAAAATAGGATTTTACTTTATGTTCAGGACCCTCCTGAAAAATGGGATTTTACTTTATGTACAGGACCCTCCTGAAAAATGGAATTTTAACTTCTATTTAGGACCTACCTGAAAAATTGGATTTTACTTTGTGTTCAGGATCCTCCTGAAAAATGGGACTTTATTATCTGTTTAGGACTCTCCTGAAAAATAGAAATTCACTTTCTATTCAGGACTCTCATGAAAAATGAGATTTCACTTTATGTTCAGGACCCTCCTAAAAAATGGGATTTTACTTTCTGTTCAGGAACCTCCTGAAAAATGGGATTTTACTTTATGTTCAGGACCCTACTGAAAAATGAGATTTTACTTTTTGTTCTGAACCCTCTTTAAAAATGGGGCTTTACTTTATGATCAGGAGCCTTTGAAAAATGAGATTTTACCGTCTGTTCAAGACCATCTTGAAAATTGGAATTTTACTTTCTGTTCAGGACCCTCCTGGAAAATGGGATTTCACTTTATGTTCAGGACCTTCTTGGAAAATGGGACTTTACATTATGTTCAGGACCTTCATAAATAATTGGACTTTACTTTATGTTCAAGACCCTCCTGAAAAATGGGATTTTACTTTCAGTTCAGAACCCTTCATAAAAATGGGATTTTACTTTATGTTCAGGACCCTCCTGAATAATAGGATTTTACTTTCTGTTCAGGACCCTCCTTAAAAATGATATTTTACTTTCTATTCAGGACCCTCCTGAAAAATGGGATTTTACCTTATGTTCAGGACCCTCCTGAAAAATAGGATTTTACTTTCTGTTCAGGACCCTCCTGAAAAATAGGATTTTACTTTCTGTTCAGGACACTCCTAAAAAATTGAATTTTACCTTATGTTCAGAACCCTCCTGAAAAATGGGATTTTACTTTATGTTCTTGACCCTCCTGAAAAATAATATTTTACTTTATGTTCAGGACCCTCCTGAAAAATGGAATTTTACTTTCTGTTCAGGGCCCTCCTGGAAAATGGGATTTTATTTTATGTTCAGGACCCTCCTGAAAAATGAGATTCTACTTTATGCTCAGGACCCTCCTGGAAAATTGGATTCTACTTTATGCTTAGGACCCTCCTGAAAAATGGGACATTACCTAATGTCCAGGATGCTCCAGAAAAATGGGACATTACTTTATGTTTGGGACCCTCCTGAAAAATGTGACTTTACTTTCTCTTTAGGACCTTCCTGAAAAATGGGACTTTACTTTCTGTTTAAGTCCCTCCTAAAAAATGGGATTTTACATTATATTCAGGACCCTCCTAAAAAATGGGATTTTACTTTATGTTCAAAACCCTCCAGAAAAATGGGATTTTACTTTTTGTTCAGGACCCTCCTGAAAAATGGGATTTGACTTTCAGTTTCGGACCCTCGTGAAAGATGAGATTTTACTTTCTGTTCAGGACCATCCTGAAAAATGGGATTTTACTTTCTATTCAAGACCCTCCTGAAAAATGGGATTTTACTTTATGCTTAAGGCCCTCCTAAAAAATGGGAATCTACCTTATGGTCAGGACCCTCCTGGAAAATTGGACTTTACTTTATGGTCAGAACTCTTTTAAAAAATGCGACTCAATATTCTGTTTAGGACCCTCTTGAAATATTGGACTTTAATTTATGTTCAAGACCCTCCTGAAAAATGGGATTTTACTTTATTTTCAGGACCCTCTTGAAAAATGGGTTTTACTTTATGTTCAGGACCCTCCTGAAAAATGGGATTTTACTTTATGTACAGGACCCTCCTGAAAAATAGGATTTTACTTTATGTTCAGGACCCTCCTGATAAATGGGACTTTACTTTCTGTTTAAGACCCTCCAAATAATGGGATTTTACTTTATGTACAGGACCCTCCTGAATAATGGAATTTTAACTTCTATTTAGGACCTTCCTGAAAAATGGGATTTTACTTTGTGTTCAGGATCCTCCTGAAAAATGGGACTTTATTTTTTGTTCAGGACTCTCCTGAAAAATGGAAATTCACTTTCTATTCAGGACTCTCATGAAAAATGAAATTTGACTTTATGTTCAGGACCCTCCTAAAAAATGGGATTTTACTTTCTGTTCAGGAACCTCCTAAAAAATGGGATTTTACTTTATGTTCAGGACCCTCCTAAAAAATGAGATTTTACCTTCTGTTCAAGACCCTCTTGAAAAATGGAATTTTCCTTTCTGTTCAGGACCCTCCTGAAAAACGGGATTTCACTTTATGTTCAGGACCTTCTCGGAAAATGGGACTTTACATTATGTTCAGGACCCTCCTAAATAATTGGACTTTACTTTATGTTCAAGACCCTCCTGAAATATGGGATTTTACTTTATATACAGGACCCTCCTAAAAAATAGGATTTTACTTTATGTTCAGGACCCTCCTGATAAATGGGACTTTACTTTCTGTTTAAGACCATCCTAACTAATGGGATTTTACTTTATGTACAGGCCCCTCCTGAAAAATGGAATTTTAACTTCAATTTAGGACCTTCCTGAAAAATGGGATTTTACTTTGTGTTCAGGATCCTCCTGAAAAATGGGACTTTATTTTCTGTTCAGGACTCTCCTGAAAAATGGAAATTCACTTTCTATTCAGGACTCTCATGAAAAATGAGATTTGACTTTATGTTCAGGACCCTCCTAAAAAATGGGATTTTACTTTCTGTTCAGGAACCTCCTGAAAAATGGGATTTTACTTTATGTTCAGGACCCTCCTGAAAAATGAGATTTTACCTTCTGTTCAAGACCCTCTTGAAAAATGGAATTTTACTTTCTGTTCAGGACCCTCCTGAAAAATGGGATTTCACTTTATGTTCAGGACCTTCTTGGAAAATGGGACTTTACATTATGTTCAGGACCCTCCTAAATAATTGGACTTTACTTTATGTTCAAGACCCTCCTGAAAAATGGGATTTTACTTTCAGTTCAGAACCCTTCTGAAAAATGGGATTTTAATTTATGTTCAGGACCCTCCTGAATAATGGGATTTTACTTTCTGTTCAGGACCCTCCTTAAAAATGGTATTTTAGTTTCTGTTCAGGACACTCCTAAAAAATTGAATTTTACATTATGTTCAGAACCCTCCTGAAAAATGGGATTTTACTTTCTGTTCAGGACCCTCCTGAAAAATGGGATTTTACTTTCAGTTTCGGACCCTCGTGAAAAATGAGATTTTACTTTCTGTTCAGGACCCTCCTGAAAAATGGGATTTTACTTTCTGTTCAAGACCCTCCTGAAAAGTGGGATTTTACTTTATGCTCAAGGCCCTCCTAAAAAATGGGAATCTAACTTATGGTCAGGACCCTCCTGGAAAATTGGACATTACTTTATGGTCAGAACCCTCCTGAAAAATGCGACTCAATTTTCTGTTTAGGACCCTCTTGAAATATTGGACTTTAAATTACTTTCAAGACCCTCTGGAAAAATGGGATTTTACTTTATTTTCAGGACCATTTTGAAAAATGGGATTTTACTTTCTGTTCAGGACCCTCATGAAAAATGGGATTTTACTTTATGTTCAGGACCCTCTTGAAAAATGGGATTTTACTTTATGTACAGGACCCTCTTGAAAAATAGGATTTTACTTTATGTTCAGGACCGTCCTGATAAATGGGACTTTACTTTCTGTTTAAGACCCTCCAAAATAATGGGATTTTACTTTATGTTCAGGACCTTCCTGAAAAATGAGATTTTAGTTTCTGCTCAGGACCCTCCTGAAAAATGGGATTTTACTTTATGTTCAAGATACTCCTGAAAAATTGAATTTTACCTTCTATTTAGGACCTTCCTGAAAAATGGGATTTTTCTTTGTTTTAAGGATCCTCCTGAAAAATGGGACTTTATTTTCTGTTCAGGACTCTCCTGAAAAATGGAAATTCACTTTCTATTTAGGACTCTCATGAAAAATGTGATTTGACTTTATGTTCAGGACCCTCCTAAAAAATGGGATTTTACTTTCTGTTCAGGAACCTCCTGAAAAATGGGATTTTACTTTATGTTCAGGACCCTCCTGAAAAATGAGATTTTACCTTCTGTTCAAGAACCTCTTGAAAAATGGAATTTTACTTTCTTTTCAGGACCCTCCTGAAAAACGGGATTTCACTTTATGTTCAGGACCTTCTTATAAAATGGGACTTTACATTATGTTCAGGACCCTCCTAAATAATTGGACTTTACTTTATGTTCAAGACCCTCCTGAAAAATAGGATTTTACTTTCAGTTCAGAACACTTCTGAAAAATGGGATTTTACTTTATGTTCAGGACCCTCCTGAATAATGGGATTTTACTTTCTGTTCAGGACCCTCCTTAAAAATGATATTTTACTTTCTGTTCAGGACCCTCCTGAAAAATGGGATTTTACCTTATGTTCAGGACCCTCCTGAAAAATGGGATTTTACTTTCTGTTCAGGACCCTCCCTAAAAATAGGATTTTACTTTCTGTTCAGGACCATCCTGAAAAATGGGATTTTACTTTATGTTCTTGACCCTCCTGAAAAATAATATTTTACATTATGTTCAGGACCCTCCTGAAAAATGGGATTTTACTTTCTGTTCAGGGCCCTCCTGGAAAATGGGATTTTATTTTTTGTTCAGGACCCTCCTGAAAAATGAGATTCTACTTTATGCTCAGGACCCTCCTGGAAAATTGGAGTCTACTTTATGCTTAGGTCCCTCCTGAAAAATAGGACATTACCTAATGTCCAGGATGCTCCAGAAAAATGGGACATTACTTTATGTTTAGGACCCTCCTGAAAAATGAGACTTTACTTTCTCTTTAGGACCTTCCTGAAAAATGGGACTTTACTTTCTGTTTAAGTCCCTCCTAAAAAATGGGATTTTACTTTATATTCAGGACCCTCCTAAAAAATGGGATTTTACTTTATGTTCAAAACCCTCCAGAAAAATGGGATTTTACTTTTTGTTTAGGACCCTCCTGAAAAATGGGATTTTACTTTCAGTTTCGGACCCTTGGAAAAATGAGATTTTACATTCTGTTCAGGACCATCCTCAAAAATGGGATTTTACTTTCTATTCAAGACCCTCCTAAAAAATGGGATTTTACTTTATGCTCAAGGCCCTCCTAAAAAATGGGAATCTACCTTATGGTCAGGACCCTCCTGGAAAATTGGACTGTACTTTAAGGTCAGAACCCTCCTGAAAAATGCGACTCAATATTCTGTTTAGGACCCTCTTGAAATATTGGACTTTAATTTATGTTTAAGACCCTCCTAAAAAATGGGATTTTACTTTATTTTTAGGACCCTCTTGAAACATGGGATTTTACTTTATGTTCAGGACCCTCCTGAAAAATGGGATTTTACTTTATGTATAGGACCCTCCTGAAAAATAGAATTTTACTTTATGTTCAGGACCCTCCTGATAAATGGGACTTTACTTTTTGTTTAAGACCCTCCTAAATAATGGGATTTTACTTTATGTTCAGGACCTTCCTGAAAAATGGGATTTTAGTTTCTGCTCAGGACCCTCCTGAAAAATGGGATTTTACTTTATGTTCAAGATACTCCTGAAAAATTGAATTTTACCTTCTATTTAGGACCTTCCTGAAAAATGTGATTTTACTTTGTGTTCAGGATCCTCCTGAAAAATGGGACTTTATTTTCTGTTCAGGACTCTCCTGAAAAATGGAAATTCACTTTCTATTAAGGACTCTCATGAAAAATGAGATTTGACTTTATGTTCAGGACCCTCCTAAAAAATGGGATTTTACTTTCTGTTCAGGAACCTCCTGAAAAATGGGATTTTACTTTATGTTCAGGACCCTCCTGAAAAATGAGATTTTACCTTCTGTTCAAGACCCTCTAGAAAAATGGAATTTTACATTCTGTTCAGGACCCTCATGAAAAACGGGATTTCACTTTATGTTCAGGACCTTCTTGGAAAATGGGACTTTACATTATGTTCAGGACCCTCCTAAATAATTGGACTTTACTTTATGTTCAAGACCCTCCTGAAAAATGGGATTTTACTTTCAGTTCAGAACCCTTCTGAAAAATAGGATTTTAATTTATGTTCAGGACCCTCCTGAATAATGGGATTTTACTTTCTGTTCAGGACCCTCATGAAAAATGGGATTTTACTTTATGTTCAGGACCCTCCAGAAAAATGGGATTTTACTTTATGTACAGGACCCTCCTGAAAAATAGGATTTTACTTTATGTTCAGGACCCTCCTGATAAATGGGACTTTACTTTCTTTTTAGGACCCTCCTAAATAATGGGATTTAACTTTATGTTCAGGACCTTCCTGAAAAATGAGATTTTAGTTTCTGCTCAGGACCCTCCTGAAAAATGGGATTTCACTTTATGCTCAAGATACTCCTGAAAAATTGAATTTTACCTTCTATTTAGGACCTTCCTGAAAAATGGGATTTTACTTTGTTTTTAGGATCCTCCTGGAAAATGGGACTTTATTTTCTGTTCAGGACTCTCCTGAAAAATTTAAATTCACTTTCTATTCAGGACTCTCATGAAAAATGAGATTTGACTTTATGTTCAGGACCCTCCTAAAAAATGGTATTTTACTTTCTGTTCAGGAACCACCTGAAAAATGGGATATTACTTTATGTTCAGGATCCTCCTGCAAATTGAGATTTTACCTTCTGTTCAAGAACCTCTTGAAAAATGGAATTTTACTTTCTGTTCAGGACCCTCCTGAAAAACGGGATTTCACTTTATGTTCAGGACCTTCTTGGAAAATAGGACTTTACATTATGTTCAGGACCCTCCTAAATAATTGGACTTTACTTTATGTTCAAGACCCTCCTGAAAAATGGGATTTTACTTTCAGTTCAGAACACTTCTGAAAAATGGGATTTTACTTTTTGTTCAGGACCCTCCTGAAAAATGGGATTTTACTTTCAGTTTCGGACCCTCGTGAAAAATGAGATTTTACTTTCTGTTCAGGACCCTCCTAAAAAATGGGATTTTACTTTCTGTTCAAGACCCTCCTGAAAAATGGGATTTTACTTTATGCTCAAGGCCCTCCTAAAAAATGGGAATCTACCTTATGGTCAGGACCCTCCTGGAAAATTGGACTTTACTTTATGGTCAGAACCCTCCTGAAAAACGCGACTCGATTTTCTGTTTAGGACCCTCTTGAAATATTGGACTTTAATTTATGTTCATGATCCTCCTGAAAAATGGAATTTTACTTTATTTTCAGGACCCTTTTGAAAAATGGGATTTTACTTTCTGTTCAGGACCCTCAAGAAAAATGGGATTTTACTTTATGTTCAGGACCCTCCTGAAAAATGGGATTTCACTTTATGTTCAGGACCTTCTTGGAAAATGGGACTTTACATTATGTCCAGGACCCTCCTAAATAATTGGACTTAACTTTATGTTCAAGACCCTACTGAAAAATGGGATTTTACTTTATGTTCAGGACCTTCCTGAAAAATGAGATTTTAGTTTCTGCTCAGGACCCTCCTGAAAAATGGAATTTTACTTTATGTTCAAGATACTCCTGAAAATTTGAATTTTACCTTCTATTTAGGACCTTCCTGAAAATTGGGATTTTACTTTGTTTTTAGGATCCTCCTGAAAAATGGGACTTTATTTTCTGTTCAGGACTCTCCTGAAAAATGGAAATTCACTTTCTATTTAGGACTCTCATGAAAAATGAGATTTGACTTTATGATCAGGACCCTCTTAAAAAATGGGATATTACTTTCTGTTCAGGAACCTCCTGAAAAATAGGATTTTACTTTATGTTCAGGACCCTCCTGAAAAATGAGATTTTACCTTCTGTTCAAGAACCTCTTGAAAAATGGAATTTTACTTTCTGTTCAGGACCCTCCTGAAAAACGGGATTTCACTTTATGTTCAGGACCTTCTTGGAAAATGGGACTTTACATTATGTTCAGGACCCTACTAAATAATTGGACTTTACTTTATGTTCAAGACCCTCCTGAAAAATGGGATTTTACTTTCAGTTCAGAACACTTCTGAAAAATGGGATTTTAATTTATGTTCAGGACCCTCCTGAATAATGGGATTTTACTTTCTGTTCAGGACCCTCCTTAAAAATGGTATTTTACTTTCTGTTCAGGACACTCCTAAAAAATTGAATTTTACCTTATGTTCAGAACCCTCCTGAAAAATGGGATTTTACTTTCTGTTCAGGACCCTCCTAAAAAATAGTATTTTACTTTCTGTTCAGGACCATCCTGAAAAATGGGATTTTACCTTCTGTTCAGGGCCCTCCTGGAAAATGGGATTTTATTTTATGTTCAGGACCCTCCTGAAAAATGAGATTCTACTTTATGCTCAGGACCCTCCTGGAAAATGGGGTTCTACTTTATGCTTAGGACCCTCCTGAAAAATGGGATATTACCTTATGTCCAGAATGCTCCAGAAAAATGGGACATTACTTTATGTTTAGGACCCTCCTAAAAAATGAGACTTTACTTTCTCTTTAGGACCTTCCTGAAAAATGGGACTTTACTTTCTGTTTAAGTCCCTCATAAAAAATGGGATTTTTCTTTATAATCAAGACCCTCCTAAAAAATGGAATTTTACATTATGTTCAAGACCCTCCTGAAAAATGGGATTTTACTTTCTGTTCAGGGCCCTCCTGAAAAATGGGATTTTACTTTCAGTTTTGGACCCTCGTGAAAAATGAGATTTTACTTTCTGTTCAGGACCCTCCTGAAAAATGGGATTTTACTTTCTGTTCAAGACCCTCCTGAAAAATGGGATTTTACTTTATGCTCAAGTCCCTCCTGAAAAATGGGATTATACCTTATGGTCAGGACCCTCCTGGAAAATTGGAGTTTACTTTATGGTCAGAACACTCCTGAAAAATGCGACTCAATTTTCTGTTCAAGACCCTCCTGAAAAATGGGATTTTACTTTATTTTCAGGACCCTCTTGAAAAATGGGATTTTACTTTCTATTCAGGACCCTCATGAAAAATTGGATTTTACTTTCTGTTCAGGATCCTCCTGAAAAATAGAATTTTACTTTATGTTCAAGACCCTCCTGAAAAATGGGACTTTACTTTCTGTTTAAGACCCTCCTAAATAATGGGATTTTACTTTATGTTCAGGACCTTCCTGAAAAATAGGATTTTAGTTTCTGCTCAGGACCCTCCTGAAAAATGGGATTTTACTTTATGTTCAAGATCCTCTTGAAAAATGGAATTATACCTTTTATTTAGGACCTTCCCGAAAAATGGGATTTTACTTTGTGTTCAGGATCCTCCTGAAAAATGGGACTTTATTTTCTGTTCAGGACTCTCCTAAAAAATGGAAATTCACTTTCTATTCAGGACTCTCATGATAAATGAGATTTCACTTTATGTTCAGGACCCTCCCAAAAAATGGGATTTTACTTTCTGTTCAGGAACCTCCTAAAAAATGGGATTTTACTTTATGTTCAGGACCCTCCGGAAAAATGGGATTTTACTTTTTGTTCTGGACCCTCCTGAAAAAAGGGATTTTACGTTATGTTCAGGACCTTTTTCCTTCTGAAAAATGGGATTTTACTTTCCGTTCAGGACCCTTTTGAAAAATGAGATTTTACTTTATGTTCTAGACCCTCCTTAAAAAAGGGATTTTCCTTTCTATTCAGGACTCTCCTAAAAAAATGAGATTTTACTTTTTGTTCAGGACCCTCCTAAAATGGGATTTTACTTTATGTTCTGGACCCTCCTGTAAATGGGATTTTACTTTATGTTCAAGATCCTACTGAAAAATGAGATTTTACGTTATGTTCAGGACTCTCCTGAAAAATGGGATTTTACCTTCTGTTATGGACCCTCCTGAAAAATGGGACTTTACTTTATGTTCAGGACCTTCTTTAAAAATGGGATTTTACCTCATGTTCAGGGCCCTCCTATAAAATGGGATTTTATTTTATGTTCAGCACCCTCCTGAAAAATGAGATTCTATTTTATGATCAGGACCCTCCTGGAATTTGGGATTCTACTTTATGCTCAGGGCCTTCCTGGAAAATGGGACTTTACCATATGTTCATGACCCTCCAGAAAAATGGGACATTACTTTATGTTCATGACCCTTCTGAAAAATGAGACTTTACTTTTTGTTTAGGACCTTTATTAAAAATGGGTATTACGTTCTGTTCAAGACCCTCCTGAAAAATAGGATTTTACTTTCTGTTCAGGACCCTCCTAAAAATAGGATTTTACTTAATGTTCAGGACACTCTTGAAAAATGGGATTTTACTTTCTGTTCAGGACCCTCCTAAAAAATGGGATTTTACTTTCTATTTCGAACCCTCTTGAAAAATAAGATTTTACTTTCTGTTGAGGACCCTGCTGAAAAATGGGATTTTACTTTATGTTCAGGACAATCCTAAAAAATGGAATTTTACTTTCTATTCAGGCCCCTCCAGCAAAATGGGATTTTACTTTATGTTCAGGACCCTCCTGAAAAATGGGATTTTAATTAATGTACAGGACCCTCCTGAAAAATGGGATTTTACCTTATGTTCAGGACCCACCTGAAAAATGAGATTTTACCTTCTGTTCAAGACCCTCTTGAAAATTGGAATTTTAATTAATGTTCAGGACCCTCCTAAAAAATGGGATTTTACCTTATGTTCAGGATCCTCCTAAAAAATGGGATTTTACATTATGTTCAGGACCCTCCTGAAAAATGAGATTCTATTTTATGCTTAGGACCCTCCAGGAAAATGAGATTCTACTTTATGTTCAGGACCCATCTGAAAAAACAGGATTTGACTTTCTGTTTAGGACCCTCCTGAAAAATGGGATTTTACTATATGCTCAAGGCCCTTCTGAAAAATGGGATTCTACCGTATGCTCAGGACCCTCCTGGAAAATAGGACTTTACCTTATGTTGAGGACCCTCCTCAAAAATGAGACTTTACTTTATGTTCAGAACCCTCCTGAAAAATAAGACTCTATTTTGGATTTAGAACCCTCTTGAAATATGGAACTTTAATTTCTGTTCTAGTCCCTCCTGAAAATTAGGATTTTAGTTTATGTTCAGGACCCTCTTGAAAAATAGGATTTTACTTTCTGTTCAGAACACTCATGAAAAATAGGATTTTACTTTATGTTCATGAGCCTCCTGAAAAATGGGATATTACTTTATGTACAGGACCCTCCTGAAAAATAGGATTTTACTTTATGTTCAAGACCCTCCTGAAAAATGGGACTTTACTTTCTGTTTAAGACCCTCCTAAAAAATGGGATTTTACTTTATGTTCAGGACCTACCTGAAAAATGAGATTTTAGTTTCTGCTCAGGACCCTCCTAAAAAATGGGATTTTACTTTATGTTCAAGATCCTCCTGAAAAATAGGATTTTACTTTATGTTTAAGATCCTCCTGAAAAATGGAATTTTACCTTCTATGTAGGACCTTCCTAAAAAATGGGATTTTACTTTGTGTTCAGGATCCTCCTGAAAAATGGAACTTTACTTTCTGCTTAGGACTCTCCTGAAAAATGGAAATTCACCTTCTATTCAGGACTCTTGAAAAAAAGGAATTTACTTTCTGTTCAGGAACCTACTGACAAATGGGATTTTACGTTATGTTCAGGCCCCTCCTTAAAAATGGGATTTTTCTTTATGTTCAGGACCCACCATAAAAATGGGATTTTACTTTTTTTTCAGGACCCTCTAGAAAAATGGGATTTTACCTTATGTTCAGGGCTCTCCTGAAAAATGAGATTCTACTTTATATTCAGGACCCTCTTGAAAAAAATGAGATTCTACTTTATGCTTAGGACCCTCCTGGAATTTGGGATTCTAATTTATGCTCAGGACACTCTTGGAAAATGGGACTTTACATTATGTTCAGGACCCTACTGAAAAATTGGACTATACTTTATGTTCAAGACCCTCCTGAAAAATGGAATTTTACTTTCAGTTCAAAACCCTCCTGAAAAATGGGATTTTACTTTATGTTCAGGACCCTCCTGAATAATGGGATTTTACTTTCTATTCAGGACCCTCCAGAAAAATGGTATTCTACTTTCTGTTCAGGACCCTTCTGAAAAATGGGATTTTACTTTATGTTTAAGACCCTCCTGAAAATTGGGATTTTACTTTCTGTTCAGGACCCTTCTGAAAAATGGGATTTTACTTTTGTTCAGGACTCTCCTGAAAAGTGGGATTTTACTTTATGTTTTAGACCCTCCTGAAAAATGGGATTTTACTTTCTGTTCAGGACCATCCTAAAAATGCGATTTTACTTTATGTTCTGGACCCTCCTAAAATGGGATATTACTTTATGTTCTGGACCCTCCTAAGAAATGAGATTTTACTTTTTGTTCAGGACCCTTCAGAGAAATGGGATTTTACCTTCTGTTCAGGACCCTCCTGAAAAATTAGATTTTTCTTTCTGTTTAGGACCATCCTGAAAAATAGGATTTTACTTTATGTTCAGGACCGTCCTGAAAAGTGTGATTTTACCTTATGTTCAGGGCCTGCTTAAAAAATTGGATTTTATTTTACGTTCAAGACCCTTCTGAAAAATGAGATTCTACTTTGTAATCAGGACCCTCCTGGAAAATGGTATTCTACTTCATGATCAGGACCCTTCTGGAAAATGAGACTTTACCTTATGTTTAGGACCCTCCTGAAAAATAGGACATTATTTTATTTTCAGGACCCTCCTGAAAAATGAGACGTTACTTTCTGTTTAGGACCTTCCTGAAAAATGGGACTTTAGTTTCTATTCAATACCTTCCTGAAAAATGGGATTTTACTTTCTGTTCAGGACCCTCCTGAAAAATGGGATTTTACTTTATCTTTAAGACCCTACTGAAAGATGGGATTTTACTTTCTGTTCAGGACCCTCTTGATAAATGTGATTTTATTTTATTTTCAGGACCCTCTTGGAAAATGGGACTTTACATTATGTCCAGGACCCTCCTAAATAATTGGACTTAACTTTATGTTCAAGACCCTACTGAAAAATGGGATTTTACTTTATGTTCAGGACCTTCCTGAAAAATGAGATTTTAGTTTCTGCTCAGGACCCTCCTGAAAAATGGAATTTTACTTTATGTTCAAGATACTCCTGAAAATTTGAATTTTACCTTCTATTTAGGACCTTCCTGAAAATTGGGATTTTACTTTGTTTTTAGGATCCTCCTGAAAAATGGGACTTTATTTTCTGTTCAGGACTCTCCTGAAAAATGGAAATTCACTTTCTATTTAGGACTCTCATGAAAAATGAGATTTGACTTTATGATCAGGACCCTCTTAAAAAATGGGATATTACTTTCTGTTCAGGAACCTCCTGAAAAATAGGATTTTACTTTATGTTCAGGACCCTCCTGAAAAATGAGATTTTACCTTCTGTTCAAGAACCTCTTGAAAAATGGAATTTTACTTTCTGTTCAGGACCCTCCTGAAAAACGGGATTTCACTTTATGTTCAGGACCTTCTTGGAAAATGGGACTTTACATTATGTTCAGGACCCTACTAAATAATTGGACTTTACTTTATGTTCAAGACCCTCCTGAAAAATGGGATTTTACTTTCAGTTCAGAACACTTCTGAAAAATGGGATTTTAATTTATGTTCAGGACCCTCCTGAATAATGGGATTTTACTTTCTGTTCAGGACCCTCCTTAAAAATGGTATTTTACTTTCTGTTCAGGACACTCCTAAAAAATTGAATTTTACCTTATGTTCAGAACCCTCCTGAAAAATGGGATTTTACTTTCTGTTCAGGACCCTCCTAAAAAATAGTATTTTACTTTCTGTTCAGGACCATCCTGAAAAATGGGATTTTACCTTCTGTTCAGGGCCCTCCTGGAAAATGGGATTTTATTTTATGTTCAGGACCCTCCTGAAAAATGAGATTCTACTTTATGCTCAGGACCCTCCTGGAAAATGGGGTTCTACTTTATGCTTAGGACCCTCCTGAAAAATGGGATATTACCTTATGTCCAGAATGCTCCAGAAAAATGGGACATTACTTTATGTTTAGGACCCTCCTAAAAAATGAGACTTTACTTTCTCTTTAGGACCTTCCTGAAAAATGGGACTTTACTTTCTGTTTAAGTCCCTCATAAAAAATGGGATTTTTCTTTATAATCAAGACCCTCCTAAAAAATGGAATTTTACATTATGTTCAAGACCCTCCTGAAAAATGGGATTTTACTTTCTGTTCAGGGCCCTCCTGAAAAATGGGATTTTACTTTCAGTTTTGGACCCTCGTGAAAAATGAGATTTTACTTTCTGTTCAGGACCCTCCTGAAAAATGGGATTTTACTTTCTGTTCAAGACCCTCCTGAAAAATGGGATTTTACTTTATGCTCAAGTCCCTCCTGAAAAATGGGATTATACCTTATGGTCAGGACCCTCCTGGAAAATTGGAGTTTACTTTATGGTCAGAACACTCCTGAAAAATGCGACTCAATTTTCTGTTCAAGACCCTCCTGAAAAATGGGATTTTACTTTATTTTCAGGACCCTCTTGAAAAATGGGATTTTACTTTCTATTCAGGACCCTCATGAAAAATTGGATTTTACTTTCTGTTCAGGATCCTCCTGAAAAATAGAATTTTACTTTATGTTCAAGACCCTCCTGAAAAATGGGACTTTACTTTCTGTTTAAGACCCTCCTAAATAATGGGATTTTACTTTATGTTCAGGACCTTCCTGAAAAATAGGATTTTAGTTTCTGCTCAGGACCCTCCTGAAAAATGGGATTTTACTTTATGTTCAAGATCCTCTTGAAAAATGGAATTATACCTTTTATTTAGGACCTTCCCGAAAAATGGGATTTTACTTTGTGTTCAGGATCCTCCTGAAAAATGGGACTTTATTTTCTGTTCAGGACTCTCCTAAAAAATGGAAATTCACTTTCTATTCAGGACTCTCATGATAAATGAGATTTCACTTTATGTTCAGGACCCTCCCAAAAAATGGGATTTTACTTTCTGTTCAGGAACCTCCTAAAAAATGGGATTTTACTTTATGTTCAGGACCCTCCGGAAAAATGGGATTTTACTTTTTGTTCTGGACCCTCCTGAAAAAAGGGATTTTACGTTATGTTCAGGACCTTTTTCCTTCTGAAAAATGGGATTTTACTTTCCGTTCAGGACCCTTCTGAAAAATGAGATTTTACTTTATGTTCTAGACCCTCCTTAAAAAAGGGATTTTCCTTTCTATTCAGGACTCTCCTAAAAAAATGAGATTTTACTTTTTGTTCAGGACCCTCCTAAAATGGGATTTTACTTTATGTTCTGGACCCTCCTGTAAATGGGATTTTACTTTATGTTCAAGATCCTACTGAAAAATGAGATTTTACGTTATGTTCAGGACTCTCCTGAAAAATGGGATTTTACCTTCTGTTATGGACCCTCCTGAAAAATGGGACTTTACTTTATGTTCAGGACCTTCTTTAAAAATGGGATTTTACCTCATGTTCAGGGCCCTCCTATAAAATGGGATTTTATTTTATGTTCAGCACCCTCCTGAAAAATGAGATTCTATTTTATGATCAGGACCCTCCTGGAATTTGGGATTCTACTTTATGCTCAGGGCCTTCCTGGAAAATGGGACTTTACCATATGTTCATGACCCTCCAGAAAAATGGGACATTACTTTATGTTCATGACCCTTCTGAAAAATGAGACTTTACTTTTTGTTTAGGACCTTTATTAAAAATGGGTATTACGTTCTGTTCAAGACCCTCCTGAAAAATAGGATTTTACTTTCTGTTCAGGACCCTCCTAAAAATAGGATTTTACTTAATGTTCAGGACACTCTTGAAAAATGGGATTTTACTTTCTGTTCAGGACCCTCCTAAAAAATGGGATTTTACTTTCTATTTCGAACCCTCTTGAAAAATAAGATTTTACTTTCTGTTGAGGACCCTGCTGAAAAATGGGATTTTACTTTATGTTCAGGACAATCCTAAAAAATGGAATTTTACTTTCTATTCAGGCCCCTCCAGCAAAATGGGATTTTACTTTATGTTCAGGACCCTCCTGAAAAATGGGATTTTAATTAATGTACAGGACCCTCCTGAAAAATGGGATTTTACCTTATGTTCAGGACCCACCTGAAAAATGAGATTTTACCTTCTGTTCAAGACCCTCTTGAAAATTGGAATTTTAATTAATGTTCAGGACCCTCCTAAAAAATGGGATTTTACCTTATGTTCAGGATCCTCCTAAAAAATGGGATTTTACATTATGTTCAGGACCCTCCTGAAAAATGAGATTCTATTTTATGCTTAGGACCCTCCAGGAAAATGAGATTCTACTTTATGTTCAGGACCCATCTGAAAAAACAGGATTTGACTTTCTGTTTAGGACCCTCCTGAAAAATGGGATTTTACTATATGCTCAAGGCCCTTCTGAAAAATGGGATTCTACCGTATGCTCAGGACCCTCCTGGAAAATAGGACTTTACCTTATGTTGAGGACCCTCCTCAAAAATGAGACTTTACTTTATGTTCAGAACCCTCCTGAAAAATAAGACTCTATTTTGGATTTAGAACCCTCTTGAAATATGGAACTTTAATTTCTGTTCTAGTCCCTCCTGAAAATTAGGATTTTAGTTTATGTTCAGGACCCTCTTGAAAAATAGGATTTTACTTTCTGTTCAGAACACTCATGAAAAATAGGATTTTACTTTATGTTCATGAGCCTCCTGAAAAATGGGATATTACTTTATGTACAGGACCCTCCTGAAAAATAGGATTTTACTTTATGTTCAAGACCCTCCTGAAAAATGGGACTTTACTTTCTGTTTAAGACCCTCCTAAAAAATGGGATTTTACTTTATGTTCAGGACCTACCTGAAAAATGAGATTTTAGTTTCTGCTCAGGACCCTCCTAAAAAATGGGATTTTACTTTATGTTCAAGATCCTCCTGAAAAATAGGATTTTACTTTATGTTTAAGATCCTCCTGAAAAATGGAATTTTACCTTCTATGTAGGACCTTCCTAAAAAATGGGATTTTACTTTGTGTTCAGGATCCTCCTGAAAAATGGAACTTTACTTTCTGCTTAGGACTCTCCTGAAAAATGGAAATTCACCTTCTATTCAGGACTCTTGAAAAAAAGGAATTTACTTTCTGTTCAGGAACCTACTGACAAATGGGATTTTACGTTATGTTCAGGCCCCTCCTTAAAAATGGGATTTTTCTTTATGTTCAGGACCCACCATAAAAATGGGATTTTACTTTTTTTTCAGGACCCTCTAGAAAAATGGGATTTTACCTTATGTTCAGGGCTCTCCTGAAAAATGAGATTCTACTTTATATTCAGGACCCTCTTGAAAAAAATGAGATTCTACTTTATGCTTAGGACCCTCCTGGAATTTGGGATTCTAATTTATGCTCAGGACACTCTTGGAAAATGGGACTTTACATTATGTTCAGGACCCTACTGAAAAATTGGACTATACTTTATGTTCAAGACCCTCCTGAAAAATGGAATTTTACTTTCAGTTCAAAACCCTCCTGAAAAATGGGATTTTACTTTATGTTCAGGACCCTCCTGAATAATGGGATTTTACTTTCTATTCAGGACCCTCCAGAAAAATGGTATTCTACTTTCTGTTCAGGACCCTTCTGAAAAATGGGATTTTACTTTATGTTTAAGACCCTCCTGAAAATTGGGATTTTACTTTCTGTTCAGGACCCTTCTGAAAAATGGGATTTTACTTTTGTTCAGGACTCTCCTGAAAAGTGGGATTTTACTTTATGTTTTAGACCCTCCTGAAAAATGGGATTTTACTTTCTGTTCAGGACCATCCTAAAAATGCGATTTTACTTTATGTTCTGGACCCTCCTAAAATGGGATATTACTTTATGTTCTGGACCCTCCTAAGAAATGAGATTTTACTTTTTGTTCAGGACCCTTCAGAGAAATGGGATTTTACCTTCTGTTCAGGACCCTCCTGAAAAATTAGATTTTTCTTTCTGTTTAGGACCATCCTGAAAAATAGGATTTTACTTTATGTTCAGGACCGTCCTGAAAAGTGTGATTTTACCTTATGTTCAGGGCCTGCTTAAAAAATTGGATTTTATTTTACGTTCAAGACCCTTCTGAAAAATGAGATTCTACTTTGTAATCAGGACCCTCCTGGAAAATGGTATTCTACTTCATGATCAGGACCCTTCTGGAAAATGAGACTTTACCTTATGTTTAGGACCCTCCTGAAAAATAGGACATTATTTTATTTTCAGGACCCTCCTGAAAAATGAGACGTTACTTTCTGTTTAGGACCTTCCTGAAAAATGGGACTTTAGTTTCTATTCAATACCTTCCTGAAAAATGGGATTTTACTTTCTGTTCAGGACCCTCCTGAAAAATGGGATTTTACTTTATCTTTAAGACCCTACTGAAAGATGGGATTTTACTTTCTGTTCAGGACCCTCTTGATAAATGTGATTTTATTTTATTTTCAGGACCCTCCTGAAAAAAGGGATTTTACTTACTGTTCAGGACCCTCTTAAAAAATGGGATTTTACTTTATGTTCAGGATCTTCCTGAAAAATAGGATTCTACATTATACTCAGGACCCTACAAGAAAATGGGACTTTACATGATGTTCTGGACCCTCCAGAAAAATGGGAATTTTCTTTCTTTTCAGGACCCTCCTAAAAAATGGGACTTTACTTTCTGTTCAAGACCCTCATGTAAAATGGGATTTTACTTTCTGTTCAGGACCCTCCTGAAAAATAGGATTTTACTTTCTATTCAGAACCCTCCTGAAAAATGGGATTTTACTATCTGTTCAGGACCCTCCTGAAAAATGGGAGTTTACCTTCTGTTCAGGAACCTCCTGAAAAATGAAATTTTAATTTATGTTCAGGACCCTCCTGAAAAATAGGATTTTACTCCAAAAAAATGGGATTTTACTTTCGGTTCAGGACAATCCTAAAAAATGTGATTTTAGTTTATGTTTGGACCCTCCTGAAAAATGGGATTTTACTTTCTGTTCAGGACCCTCTTGATAAGTGTGATATTATTTTATTTTCAGGATCCTCCTGAAAAATGGCATTTTACTAACTGTTCAGGACCCTCTTAAAATATGGGATTTTAAATATGTTCAGGACTCTCCTTAAAAATAGGATTCTCTATTATGCTCAGGACCCTCCAAGAAAATGGGACATTACATGATGTTCTGGATCCTCCGAAAAAATGGGAATTTACTTTCTTTTCAGCACCCTCCTGAAAAATAGGACTTTAATTTCTGTTCAAGAACCTCCTAAATAATGGGATTTTACTTTATGTTCAGGACCCTCAAGAAAAATAGGATTTTACTTTCTATTCAGGACACTCCTGAAAAATGGGATTTTACTTTCCGTTCAGGACCCTCCTAAAAATGAGATTTTACCTTATAGTCAGGATCCTCCTGAAAAATGGGAGTTTACCTTCTGTTCAGGAATCTCCTGAAAAATGGAATTTTAATTTATCTTCAGGACCCTCCTGAAAAATAGGATTTTACTCAAAAAAATGGGATTTTACTTTCTGTTCAGGACCCTCCTGAAAAATGAGATTTTACTTTATGTTTTGGACCCGCTTGAAAAATGGGATTCTACTTTATGCTCACGACCCTCTCGAAAATGGGACTTTACCTTATGTTCAGGACCCTTTTAAAAATGGACATTTACTTTATGTTCAGGACCCTCCTGAAAAATGGGACTTTTCATTCTATTAAGGACTCTCCTGAAAAATGGTATTTTACTTTATGTTCAGGACCCTCCTGAAAAATGGGACATTACTTTATATTTAGGACCTTTCTGAAAAATGAGACTTTACTTTCGGTTTAAGACCTTCCTGAAAAATTGGACTTTACTTTCTGTTAAAGACCCTTCTGAAAAATGGGATTTCACTTTTTTATTTAGGACCCTCCTAAAAAATGGGATTTTATTTTATGTTTAGGACCCTCCTGAAAAATGAGATTTTACTTTCTGTTTTGGACCCTCCTGAAAAATGGTATTTTACTTTCTTTTCAGGACCCTTTTGAAAAATGGGATTTTACTTTCTGTTTGGACCCACCTGAAAAATAGGATTTTACTTTCTGTTTAGAACCCTCCTGAAAAATGGGATTTTACTTTATGTTCAGGACTCTCCTGAAAAATGGGATTTTAATTTATGTACTGGACCCTCCTGAAAAATAGGATTTTACTTTATGTTTAGGACCCTTCTGAAAAATGGGACTTTACTTTCTGTTTAAGACCCTCCTAAAAAATGGGATTTTACTTTATGTTCAGGACCTTCCTGAAAAATGAGATTTTTGTTTCTTCTCAGGACCCTCCTAAAAAATGGGATTTTAATTTATGTTCAAGATCCTCCTGAAAAATGGGATTTTAATTTATGTTCAAGATCCTCCTAAAAAATGGGATTTTTCTTTATGTTCAAGATCCTCTTGAAAAATGGAATTTTACCTTCTATTTAGGACCTTCCTGAAAAATGGGATTTTACTTTGTGTTCAGGATCCTCCTGAAAAATGAGACTTTACTTTTTGTTCAGGACTCTCCTGAAAAATGGAAATTCACTTTCTATTCAGGACTATCATGAAAAATGAGATTTCACTTTATGTTCAGAACCCTTCTAAAAAATAGGATTTTACTTTCTGTTGAGGAACCTCCTGAAAAAGGGGATTTTACGTTATGTTCAGGCCCCTCCTGAAAAATGGGATTTTACTTTATGTTCAGAACCCACCAGAAAAATGGGATTTTACTTTCTGTTCAGGACCCTCCTGAAAAAATAGGATTTTACCTCATGTTCAGGGCTCTCCTAAAAATGAGATTCTACTTTATATTCAGGACCCTCCTGAAAAAATGAGATTCTACTTTATGCTTAGGACCCTCCTGGAATATGGGATTCTAATTTATGATCAGGACACTCATGGAAAATGGGACTTTACATTATGTTCAGGAGCCTCCTGAAAAATTGGACTTTACTTTATGTTCAAGCCCCTCCTGAAAAATAGAATTTTACTTTTAGTTCAGAACCCTCCTGAAAAATGGGATTTTACTTTATGTTCAGGACCCTCCAAAAAAATGGTATTTTACTTTCTCTTCAGGACCCTTCTGAAAAATGGGATTTTACTTTATGTTTACGACCCTCCTGAAAAATAGGATTTTACTTTCTGTTCAGGACCCTCCTGAAAAGTGGGATTTTACTTTATATTTTAGACCCTCCTGAAAAATGGGATTTTACTTTCTGTTCAGGACCCTCCTAAAAATGGGATTTTATTTTATGTTCAGGACCCTCCTAAAATGGGATATTACTTTTTGTTCTGGACCCTCCTGAGAAATGAGATTTTACTTTATGTTCAGGACCCTTCAGAGAAATGGGATTTTGCCTTCTGTTCAGGACCCTCCTAAAAAATTAGATTTTTCTTTCTATTCAGTACCATCCTGAAAAATAGGATTTTACTTTATGTTCATGACCCTCCTGAAAAGTGTGATTTTACCTTATGTTCAGGGCCCGCTTAAAAAATTAGATTTTATTTTACGTTCAGGACCCTTCTGAAAAATGAGATTCTATTTTATGCTCAGGACCCTCCTGGAAAATGGTATTCTACTTCATTCTCAGGACTCTTCTGGAAAATGAGACTTTACCTTATGTTCAGGACCTTCCTGAAAAATAGGACATTATTTTATTTTCAGGACCCTCCTGAAAAATGAGACGTTACTTTCTGTTTAGGACCTTCCTGAAAAATGGGACTTTACTTTCTATTCAATACCCTCCTGAAAAATGGGATTTTACTTTTTTATCAGGAACCTCCTGAAAAATGGGATTTTACTTTCTGTTCAGGACCCTCCTGAAAAATGGGATTTTACTTTCTGTTCAGGACCCTCTTGATAAATGTAATTTTCCTTTCTGTTCAGGACCCTCCTGAAAAATGGGATTTTACTTTCTGTTCAGGACCCTCCTAAAAATAGGATTTTACCTTATAGTCAGGACCCTCCTTAAAAATGGGAGTTTACCTTCTACTTAGGATCCTCCTGAAAAATGGAATTTTAATTTATGTTCAGGACCCTCCTGAAAAATGAGATTCATATTTATGCTCACGACCCTCATGAAAAGTAGACTTTACCTTATGTTCAGGACCCTCCTAAAAATGGACCTTTCCTTTATGTTAAGGACTCTCCTGAAAAATGGGACTTTACTTTCTATTAAGGACCCTCCAGAAAAATAGGACTTTACTTTTTGTTTAGGACCCTCCTGAGAAATGGTATTTTACTTTCTTTTCAGGACCCTCCTGAAAAATGAGATTTTACTTTATGTTCAGGACCCTCCTGAAAAATGGGACATTACTTTATATTTAGGACCTTTCTGAAAAATGAGACTTTACTTTATATTTAGGACCTTCCTGAAAAATAGGACTTTACTCTCTGTTAAAGACCCTCCTGAAAAATGGGATTTCACTTTCTGTTCAGGTCCCTCCTAAAAAATGGGATTTTACTTTATGTTCAGGACCCTCCTGAAAAATGAGATTTTACTTTCTGTTTTGGACCCTCTTGAAAAATGAGATTTTACTTTCTGTTCAGGACCCTGCTGAAAAATGGGATTTTACTTTATGTTTAGGACCCTCCTGAAAAATGGAATTTTACTTTCTATTCAGGCCCCTCCGGAAAAATGGGATTTTACCTTATGTTCAAGATCCTCCGGAAAAATAAGATTTTACCTTATGTTCAGGACCCTTCAAAAAAATGGCATTTTACTTGATTGTCAGGACCCTCCTGAAAAATAGGATTTTACCTTATGTTCAGGACCCTCCTATAATATAGGATTTTACTTTCTGTCCAGGAACCTCCTGACAAATGGGATTTTACGTTATGTTCAGGCCCCTCCTGAAAAATGTGATTTTACATTATGTTCAGGACCCACCAGAAAAATGGGATTTTACTTTTTGTTCAGGACCCTCCTGAAAAATGTGATTTTACCTTATGTTTAGGGATCTCCTGAAAAATGAGATTCTACTTTATATTCAGGACCCTCTTGAAAAAAATGAGATTCTACTTTATGCTTAGGACCCTCCTGGAATATGGGATTCTAATTTATGCCCAGGACACTCTTGGAAAATGGGACTTTACATTATGTTCAGGACCCTCCTGAAAATTTGGACATTACTTTATGTTCAAGACCTTCCAGAAAAATGGAATTTTACTTTCAGTTCAGAACCCTCCTGAAAAATGGAATGTTACCTTCTATAAGGACCTTCCTGAAAAATGGGATTTTACTTTGTGTTCAGGATCCTCCTGAAAAATGAGACTTTACTTTCTGTTCAGGACTCTCCTGAAAGATGGAAATTCACTTTCTATTCAGGACTCTCATGAAAAATGAGATTTCACTTTATGTTCAGGACCCTCCTAAAAAATAGGATTTTACTTTCTGTTCAGGAACCTTCAGAAAAATGGGATTTTACGTTATGTTCAGGCCCCTCCTGAAAAATGGGATTTTACTTTATGTTCAGGACGCACCAGAAAAATGGGATTTTACTTTCTGTTCAGGACCCTCCTGAAAAATGGGATTTTACCTTATGTTCAGGATCCTCCTAAAACAATGAGATTCTACTTTATGCTTAGGACCCTCCTGGAATATGGGATTCTAATTAATGCTCAGGACACTCCTGGAAAATGGGACTTTACATTATGTTCAGGACCCTACTGAAAAATTGGACTTTACTTTATGTGCAAGACACTCCTGAAAAATGGAATTTTACTTTCAGTTTAGAACCCTCCTGCAAAATGAGATTTTACTTTATGTTCAGGACCCTCCTGAATAATGGGATTTTACTTTCTATTCAGGACCCTTCAGAAATATGGTATTTTACTTTCTGTTCAGGACCCTTCTGAAAAATGGGATTTTACTTTATGTTTAGGACCCTCCTGAAAAATGGGATTTTACTTTCTGTTCAGGACCCTCCTGAAAAATAGGATTTTAGTTTCTGTTCAGGACCCTCCTGAAAAGTGGGATTTTACTTTATGTTTTAGACCCTCCTGAAAAATGGGATTTTACTTTATGTTCTAGACCCCCCTAAAAATGGGATTTTACTTTATGTTCAGGACCCTACTAAAATGGGATATTACTTTATGTTCTGGACCCTCCTAAGAAATGAGATTTTACTTTATGTTCAGGACCCTTCAGAGAAATGGGATTTTACCTTCTGTTTAGGACTCTCTTGAAAAATGGGATTTTATTTTACGTTCAGGACCCTTCTTAAAAATGAGATTCTACTTTATGCTCAGGACCCTCCTGGAAAATGGTATTCTACTTCATGCTCAGGACCCTTCTGGAAAATGAGACTTTACCTTATGTTCAGGACCTTCCTGAAAAATAGGACATTATTTTATTTTCAAGACCCTCCTGAAAAATGAGACGTTACTTTCTGTTTATACCTTCCTGAAAAGTGACACTTTACTTTCTATTCAATACCTTCCTGAAAAATTGGATTTTACTTTCTGTTCAAGACCCTCCTGAAAAATAGGATTTTACTTTATGTTCAGGACCCTCCTGAAAAATGGGATTTTACTTTCTGTTCAGAACCCTCTTGATAAATGTGATTTTATTTTATTTTCAGGACCCTCCTGAAAAATGGGATTATACTTACTGTTCAGGACCCTCTTAAAAAATGGGATTTTACTTTATGTTCAGGACCCTCCTAAAAAATAGGATTCTACATTATAATCAAGACCCTCCAAGAAAATGGGACTTTACATGATGTTCTGGACCCTTCGGAAATATGGGAATTTACTTTCTTTTCAGGACCCTCCTGAAAAATGGGACTTTACTTTCTGTTCAAGACCCTCCTTAAAAATGGGATTTTACTTTCTGTTCAGGACAGTCCTGAAAAATAGGATTATACTTTCTGTTCAGGACCCTCCTGACAAATTAGATTTTACTTTCTGTTCAGGACCCTCCTGAAAAATGGGAGTTTACATTCTATTCAGGAACCTTCGGAAAAATAGAATTTTATGTTATGTTCAGGACCCTCTTGATAATAGGATTTTACTCCAAAAAAATGGGATTTTACTTTCTGTTCAGGACCCTCCTGAAAAATATGATTTTACTTTATGTTCTGGACCTTCCTTAAAAATGGGATTTTACTTTCTGTTCAGGACCCTTTGGATAAATGTGATTTTATTTTATTTTCAGGACCCTCCTGAAAAATGGGATTTTACTAATTGTTCACGACCCACTTAAAAAATGGGATTTTACTTTTTGTTCAGAACCCTCCAAGAAAATGGGACATTACATGATGTTCTGGACCCTCCGAAAAAATGGGAATTTACTTTCTTTTCAGGACCCTCTTGAAAAATGGGACTTTACTTTCTGTTCAAGACCCTCCTAAATAATGGGATTTTACTTTTTGTTCAGGACCCTCCTGAAAAATAGGATTTTACTTTCTGTTAAGGACACTCCTGAAAAATGGGATTTTACTTTCTGTTCAGAACCCTCCTAAAAATGAGATTTTACCTTATAGTCAGGACCCTTCTAAAAAATAGGAGTTTACCTTCTGTTCAAGAATCTCCTGAAAAATCGAATTTTAATTTATCTTCAGGACCCTCCTGAAAAATAGGATTTTACTCAAAAAAAATGGGATTTAACTTTCTGTTCAGGACCCTCCTGAAAAATGAGATTTTACTTTATGTTCTAGACCCTCCTGAAAAATGGGATTTTACCTTATGTTCAGGACCCTCCTGAAAAATGAGATTTTACTTTCTGTTTTGGACCCTCTTGAAAAATGAGATTTTACTTTCTGTTCAGGACCCTGCTGAAAAATGGGATTTTACTTTATGTTTAGGACCCTCCTGAAAAATGGAATTTTACTTTCTATTCAGGCCCCTCCGGAAAAATGGGATTTTACCTTATGTTCAAGATCCTCCGGAAAAATAAGATTTTACCTTATGTTCAGGACCCTTCAAAAAAATGGCATTTTACTTGATTGTCAGGACCCTCCTGAAAAATAGGATTTTACCTTATGTTAAGGACTCTCCTGAAAAATGGGAATTTGCCTTATGTTCAGGACCCTCCTGAAAAATGAGAATTTACTTTATGTTCATAACCCACCTGAAAAATTGGACTTTATTTTCTGTTTAGAACCCTCCTGGAAAATGGGATTTTACTTTATGTTCAGGACCCTCCTGAAAAATGGGATTTTACTTTCTGTTCAGGCCCCTCATGAAAAATAGGATTTTACTTTATGTACAGGACCCTCCTGAAAAATGGGATTTTACTTTATGTACAGGACCCTCCGGAAAAATAGGATTTTTCTTTCTGTCCAGGACTCTCCTGGAAAATGGGATTTTACTTTATGTTCAGGAACCTCCTGAAAAATGGGATTTTATTTTCTGTTCAAGACCCTACAGAAAAATAGGATTTTACTTTCTGCTCAGGACCCTCCAGAAAAATGGGATTTTACTTTATGTTCAGGACCCTCCTAAAAAATGGGATTTTACTTTATGTTCAAGATCCTCATGAAAAATGGGATTTTACCTTTTGTTTAGGACCTTCCTGAAAATTAAGACTTTACTTTATGTTAAAACCCTCTTGAAAAAAGGGCCATTATTTTCTGTTTAGGACCCTCTTGAAATATGGGACTTTACTTTCTGTTCAAAAGCCTCCTGAAAAATGGGATTTTACTTTATGTTAAGGAGCCTTTTGAAAAATGGGATTTTACTTTCCGTTCAGGACCCTTATTAAAAATGGGATTTGACTTTATGTTCAGAACCCTCCTGAAAAATGGGATTATAATTTATGTCCAGGACTCTCCTAAAAAATAGGATTTTACTTTTTGTCCACGACTCTTCTGAAAAATGGGATTTTACTTTATGTTCAAGACCCTTCTGAAAAATAGGATTTTACTTTCTGTTCAAGACCCTCCTGAAAATGGGATTTTGCTTTATGTTCAAGACCCTCCTGAAAAATGGGATTTTACTTTCTGTCCAGGACTCTCCTGAAAAATGGGATTTTACTTTATGCTCAGGACCCTCCTGGAAAATGGGATTTTACCTTATGTTCAGGGCTCTCCTGAAAAATGATATTCTACTTTATATTCAGGACCCTCCTGAAAAAAATGAGATTCTACTTTATGCTTAGGACCCTCCTGGAAAATGGGATTCTACTATATGCTCAGGACCCTCCTGGAAAATGGGACTTTACCTTATGTTCAGGACCCTCCTGAAAAATGGGTCATTACTTTATGTTCAGGAACCTCCTGAAAAATGGGATTTTACCTTCTGTTCAAGAACCTCCTGAAAAATAAGATTTTACTTTATGTTCAGGACCCTCCTGAAAAATGGGACTTAACTTTATGTTCAGGACCCTTCTGAAAAATGAGATTCTACTTTATGCTTAGGACCCTCCTGGAAAATGGGATTCTACTTTATGCTCAGGCCCCTCCTAGAAAATTGGACTTTACCTTATGTTCATGACCCTCCTAAAAAATTGGACATTACTTTATGTTCAGGGCCCTCCCAAAGAATGAAACTTTACTTTCTGTTTAGGACCTTCCTGGAAAATGGGATTTTACTTTCTGTTCAAGACCCTCCTAAAAAATGGGATTTTACTTTCAGTTCAGCACCCTCCTGAAAAATGGGATTTTACTTTCTTTTCAAGACCTTCCTAAAAAATGGGATTTTAGTTTCTTTTTCGGACCCACTTGATAAATGAGATTTTTTTTTCTGTTCAGGACCCTACTGAAAAATGGGATTTTACTTTATGTTCTGGACCCTCCTTAAAAATGGGATTTTACTTTCTGTTTAGGACCCTCCTGAAAAATGGGATTTTACTGTATGTTCAGGACCCTCGAAAAATGGGATTTTACATTATGTTCAGGACCCTCCTTAAAAATGGAATTTTACTTTATGTTCAGGACCCTCCTGAAAAATAAGATTTTACCTTCTGTTCAGGACCCTCATGAAAAATGGGATATTACTTTATGTATAGGACCCTCCTGAAAAATGGGATTTTACTTTATGTACAGGACCCTCCTGAAAAATGGGATTTTACTTTATGTTCAGGACCCTCCTGAAAAATGGGATTATACTTTATGTCCAGGACCCTCCTGAAAAATGGGATTTTACTTTTTGTCCAGGACTCTCCTGAAAAATGGGATTTTAGTTATGTTCAGGAACCTTCTGAAAAATGGGATTTTCCTTTCTGTTCAAGACCCTACTGAAAAATGTGATTTTTCTTTCTGCTCAGGACCCTCCTGAAAAATGAGATTTTACTTTATGTTCAGGACCCTCCTAAAAAATGGGATTTTACATTATGTTCAAGATCCTTATGAAAAATGGGATTTTACCTTCTATTTAGGACATTCCTGAAAATTAAGACTTTACTTTATGTTCAGAACCCATCTGAAAAAAGGGCCTTTATTTTCTCTTTAGGACCCTCTTGATATATGGGACTTTACTTTCTGTTCAAGAGCCTCCTGTAAAAATGGGATTTTACTTTATGTTTAGGACCCTCTTATAAAATGGGATTTTACTTTCTTTTCTCGACCCTTATTAAAAATGGGATTTTACTTCATGTTCAGGACCTTCGTGAAAAATGGGATTTACTTTATGTTCAGGACCCTCCTGAAAAATGGGATTTTAATTTCTGTCCAGGACACTCTTAAAAATGGGATTTTACTTTATGTTCAGGTCCCTCCTGAAAGATGGGACATTACTTTATGTTCAGGACACTCCTGAAAAATGGGATTTTAATTTCTGTTCAAGACCCTCCTGAAAAATGGTATTTTACTTTCTGTTTCGAACCCTCTTGAAAAATAAGATTTTACTTTCTGTTGAGGACCCTGCTGAAAAATGGGATTTTACTTTATGTCCAGGACCATTCTAACAAATGGAATTTTACTATCTATTCAGGCCCCTCCAGCAAAATGGGTTTTTACTTTATGTTCAGGACCGTCCTGAAAAATGGGATTTTAATTAATGAACAGAACCCTCCTGAAAAATAGGATTTTACCTTATGTTCAGGACCCTCCTGAAAAATGAGATTTTACCTTCTGTTCAAACCCTCTTGAAAAATGGAATTTTACTTTCTGTTCAGGATCCTCCTGAAAAATGGGATTTTACTTTATGTTCAGGACTCTCTTGAAAACGGAATTTAACTTTCTGTTTTGGACCCTCCTGAAAAATGGGATTTTAACTTATGTTCAGGATCCACCTGAAAAATGGGAGTTTACATTATGTTCAGGACCCTCCTGAAATATGGGATTTTCTATTCTGTTCAAGACCCTACTGAAAAATGTGATTTTTCTTTCTGCTCAGGACCCTCCTGAAAAATGAGATTTTACTTTATGTTCAGGACCATCCTAAAAAATGGGATTTTACATTATGTTCAAGATCCTTATGAAAAATGGGATTTTACCTTCTGTTTAGGACATTACTGAAAATTAAGACTTTACTTTATGTTCAGAACCCATCTGAAAAAAAGGCCTTTATTTTCTCTTTAGGACCCTCTTGTTATATGGGACTTTACTTTCTGTTCAAGAGCCTCCTGGAAAATGGGATTTTACTTTATGTTCAGGACCCTCTTAAAAAATGGGATTTTACTTTCTTTTCTCGACCCTTATTAAAAATGGGATTTTACTTTATGTTTAGGACCTTCGTGAAAAATGGGATTTACTTTATGTTCAGGAACCTCCTGAAAAATGGGGTTTTAATTTCTGTCCAGGACTCTCTTAAAAATGGGATTTTACTTTATGTTCAGGTCCCTCCTGAAAGATGGGACATTACTTTATGTTCAGGACACTCCTGAAAAATGGGATTTTAATTTCTGTTCAAGACCCTCCTGAAAAATGGGATTTTACTTTCTGTTTTGAACCCTCTTGAAAAATAAGATTTTACTTTCTGTTGAGGACCCTGCTGAAAAATGGGATTTTACTTTATGTTCAGGACCCTCCTAAAAAATAGGATTTTACTATCTATTCAGGCCCCTCCAGCAAAATGGGTTTTTACTTTATGTTCAGGACCCTCCTGAAAAATGGGATTTTAATTAATTTACAGAACCCTCCTGAAAAATAGGATTTTACCTTATGTTCAGGACCCTCCTGAAAAATGAGATTTTACCTTCTGTTCAAGACCCTCTTGAAAAATAGAATTTTACTTTCTGTTCAGGATCCTCCTGAAAAATGGGATTTTTCTTTATGTTCAGGACTCTCTTGAAAACGGAATTTTACTTTCTGTTTTGGACCCTCCTGAAAAATGGGATTTTACCTAATGTTCAGGATCCTCCTGAAAAATGGGAGTTTACATTATGTTCAGGACCCTCCTGAAAAATGAGATTCTATTTTATGCTTACGACCCTCCAGGAAAAAGAGATTCTACTTTATGCTCAGGACACGCCTGGAAAATGGGATTTTACTTGATGTTCAGGACCCATCTGGAAAAATAGGATTTGACTTTCTGTTCAGGACCCTCCTGAAAAATGGGATTTTACTTTATGCTCACGGCCCTCCTGAAAAATGGGATTCTACTTTATGCTCAGGACCCTCCTGGAAAATAGGACTTTACCTTATGTTGAGGACCCTCCTGAAAAATAAGACTTTACTTTATGTTCAGAACCCTCCTTAAAAATAAGACTCTTTTTCGGATTTAGATCCCTCTTGAAATATGGAACTTTAATTTCATTTCTAGTCCCTCCTGAAAATTAGGATTTTACTTTATGTTCAGGACCCTCTTGAAAAATGGGATTTTACTTTCTGTTTAGGACACTCATGAAAAATCGGATTTTACTTTATGTTCAGGACCCTCCTGAAAAATGGGATTTTACTTTATGTACAGGACCCTCCTAAAAAATAGGATTTTACTTTATGTTCAGGACCTTCCTGAAAAATAAGATTTTAGTTTCAGCTCAGGACCCTCCTAAAAAATGGGATTTTACTTTATGTTCAAGATCCTCCTGAAAAATTGGATTTTACTTTATGTTCAAGATCCTCCTGAAAAATGGAATTTTACCTTCTATGTAGGACCTTCCTGAAAAATGGGAATTTACTTTGTGTTCAAAATCCTCCTGAAAAATGGGACTTTACTTTCTGTTCAGGACTCTCATGAAAAATGGAAATTCACTTTCTATTCAGGACTCTCATGAATAATGAGATTTTACTTCATGTTCAGGACCCTCCTATAATATAGGATTTTACTTTCTGTCCAGGAACCTCCTGACAAATGGGATTTTACGTTATGTTCAGGCCCCTCCTGAAAAATGTGATTTTACATTATGTTCAGGACCCACCAGAAAAATGGGATTTTACTTTTTGTTCAGGACCCTCCTGAAAAATGTGATTTTACCTTATGTTTAGGGATCTCCTGAAAAATGAGATTCTACTTTATATTCAGGACCCTCTTGAAAAAAATGAGATTCTACTTTATGCTTAGGACCCTCCTGGAATATGGGATTCTAATTTATGCCCAGGACACTCTTGGAAAATGGGACTTTACATTATGTTCAGGACCCTCCTGAAAATTTGGACATTACTTTATGTTCAAGACCTTCCAGAAAAATGGAATTTTACTTTCAGTTCAGAACCCTCCTGAAAAATGGAATGTTACCTTCTATGTAGGACCTTCCTGAAAAATGGGATTTTACTTTGTGTTCAGGATCCTCCTGAAAAATGAGACTTTACTTTCTGTTCAGGACTCTCCTGAAAGATGGAAATTCACTTTCTATTCAGGACTCTCATGAAAAATGAGATTTCACTTTATGTTCAGGACCCTCCTAAAAAATAGGATTTTACTTTCTGTTCAGGAACCTTCAGAAAAATGGGATTTTACGTTATGTTCAGGCCCCTCCTGAAAAATGGGATTTTACTTTATGTTCAGGACGCACCAGAAAAATGGGATTTTACTTTCTGTTCAGGACCCTCCTGAAAAATGGGATTTTACCTTATGTTCAGGATCCTCCTAAAACAATGAGATTCTACTTTATGCTTAGGACCCTCCTGGAATATGGGATTCTAATTAATGCTCAGGACACTCCTGGAAAATGGGACTTTACATTATGTTCAGGACCCTACTGAAAAATTGGACTTTACTTTATGTGCAAGACACTCCTGAAAAATGGAATTTTACTTTCAGTTTAGAACCCTCCTGCAAAATGAGATTTTACTTTATGTTCAGGACCCTCCTGAATAATGGGATTTTACTTTCTATTCAGGACCCTTCAGAAATATGGTATTTTACTTTCTGTTCAGGACCCTTCTGAAAAATGGGATTTTACTTTATGTTTAGGACCCTCCTGAAAAATGGGATTTTACTTTCTGTTCAGGACCCTCCTGAAAAATAGGATTTTAGTTTCTGTTCAGGACCCTCCTGAAAAGTGGGATTTTACTTTATGTTTTAGACCCTCCTGAAAAATGGGATTTTACTTTATGTTCTAGACCCCCCTAAAAATGGGATTTTACTTTATGTTCAGGACCCTTCTAAAATGGGATATTACTTTATGTTCTGGACCCTCCTAAGAAATGAGATTACACTTTATGTTCAGGACCCTTCAGAGAAATGGGATTTTACCTTCTGTTTAGGACTCTCTTGAAAAATGGGATTTTATTTTACGTTCAGGACCCTTCTTAAAAATGAGATTCTACTTTATGCTCAGGACCCTCCTGGAAAATGGTATTCTACTTCATGCTCAGGACCCTTCTGGAAAATGAGACTTTACCTTATGTTCAGGACCTTCCTGAAAAATAGGACATTATTTTATTTTCAAGACCCTCCTGAAAAATGAGACGTTACTTTCTGTTTATACCTTCCTGAAAAGTGACACTTTACTTTCTATTCAATACCTTCCTGAAAAATTGGATTTTACTTTCTGTTCAAGACCCTCCTGAAAAATAGGATTTTACTTTATGTTCAGGACCCTCCTGAAAAATGGGATTTTACTTTCTGTTCAGAACCCTCTTGATAAATGTGATTTTATTTTATTTTCAGGACCCTCCTGAAAAATGGGATTATACTTACTGTTCAGGACCCTCTTAAAAAATGGGATTTTACTTTATGTTCAGGACCCTCCTAAAAAATAGGATTCTACATTATAATCAAGACCCTCCAAGAAAATGGGACTTTACATGATGTTCTGGACCCTTCGGAAATATGGGAATTTACTTTCTTTTCAGGACCCTCCTGAAAAATGGGACTTTACTTTCTGTTCAAGACCCTCCTTAAAAATGGGATTTTACTTTCTGTTCAGGACAGTCCTGAAAAATAGGATTATACTTTCTGTTCAGGACCCTCCTGACAAATTAGATTTTACTTTCTGTTCAGGACCCTCCTGAAAAATGGGAGTTTACATTCTATTCAGGAACCTTCGGAAAAATAGAATTTTATGTTATGTTCAGGACCCTCTTGATAATAGGATTTTACTCCAAAAAAATGGGATTTTACTTTCTGTTCAGGACCCTCCTGAAAAATATGATTTTACTTTATGTTCTGGACCTTCCTTAAAAATGGGATTTTACTTTCTGTTCAGGACCCTTTGGATAAATGTGATTTTATTTTATTTTCAGGACCCTCCTGAAAAATGGGATTTTACTAATTGTTCACGACCCACTTAAAAAATGGGATTTTACTTTTTGTTCAGAACCCTCCAAGAAAATGGGACATTACATGATGTTCTGGACCCTCCGAAAAAATGGGAATTTACTTTCTTTTCAGGACCCTCTTGAAAAATGGGACTTTACTTTCTGTTCAAGACCCTCCTAAATAATGGGATTTTACTTTTTGTTCAGGACCCTCCTGAAAAATAGGATTTTACTTTCTGTTAAGGACACTCCTGAAAAATGGGATTTTACTTTCTGTTCAGAACCCTCCTAAAAATGAGATTTTACCTTATAGTCAGGACCCTTCTAAAAAATAGGAGTTTACCTTCTGTTCAAGAATCTCCTGAAAAATCGAATTTTAATTTATCTTCAGGACCCTCCTGAAAAAAATAGGATTTTACTCAAAAAAAATGGGATTTAACTTTCTGTTCAGGACCCTCCTGAAAAATGAGATTTTACTTTATGTTCTAGACCCTCCTGAAAAATGGGATTTTACCTTATGTTCAGGACCCTCCTGAAAAATGAGATTTTACTTTCTGTTTTAGACCCTCCTGAAAAATGGTTTTTTACTTTTTTTTCAGGACCCTTTTGAAAAATGGGATTTTACTTTCTGTTTGGACCCACCTGAAAAATAGGATTTTACTTTCTGTTTAGAACCCTCCTGAAAATGGGATTTTACTTTATGTTCAGGACCCTCCTAAAAATGGGATTTTACTTTATGTACAGGACCCTCCTGAAAAATAGGATTTTACTTTATGTTTAGGACCCTCCAAAAAAATGGGATTTTACTTTATGTTCAGGACCTTCCAGAAAAATGAGATTTTAGTTTCAGCTCAGGACCCTCCTAAAAAATGGGATTTTACTTTATGTTCAAGATCCTCCTGAAAAATGGAATTTTACTTTATGTTCAAGATCCTCCTGAAAAATGGAATTTTACCATCTATTTAGGACCTTCTGAAAAATGGGATTTTACTTTTTGTTTAGGATCCTCTTGAAAAATGGGACTTTACTTTCTATTCAGGACTCTCCTAAAAAATGAAAATTCACTTTCTATTCAGGACTCTCATGAAAAATGAGATTTCACTTTATGTTCAGGACCCTCTTAAAAAATGGGATTTTACTTTATGTTCAGGACCCTCCTGAAAAATAGGATTCTACATTATACTCAAGACCCTCCAAGAAAATGGGACTTTACATGATGTTCTGGACCCTCCGAAAATATGGGAATTTACTTTCTTTTCAGGACCCTCCTGAAAAGTGGGACTTTACTTTCTGTTCAAGACCCTCCTGAAAAATGGGATTTTACTTTCTGTTCAGGACCCTCCTGAAAAATAGGATTTTACTTTCTGTTCAGGACCCTCCTGAAAAATTAGATTTTACTTTCTGTTCATGACCCTCCTGAAAAATGGGAGTTTACCTTCTGTTCAGGAACCTCCGGAAAAATGGAATTTTAATTTATGTTCAGGACCCTCCTGAAAAATAGGATTTTACTCCAAAAAAATGGTATTTTACTTTCTGTTCAGGACCCTCCTGAAAAATATGATTTTACTTTATGTTCTGGACCCTCCTGAAAAATGGGATTTTACTTTCTGTTCAGAACCCTCTTGATAAATGTGATTTTATTTTATTTTCAGGACCCTCCTGAAAAATGGGATTTTACTTACTGTTCACGACCCTCTTAAAAAATGGGATTTTACTTTATGTTCAGGACCCTCCAAGAAAATGGCACATTACATGATGTTCTGGACCCTCCGGAAAAATGGGAATTTACTTTCTTTTCAGGACCCTCCTGAAAAATGGAACTTTACTTTCTGTTCAAGACCCTCCTAAATAATGGGATTTTACTTTATGTTTTAGACCCTCCTGAAAAATGGGATTTTACTTTCTGTTCAGGACCCTCCTAAACATGGGATTTTACTTTATGTTCAGGACCCTCCTAAAATGGGATATTACTTTATGTTCTGGACCCTCCTAAGAAATGAGATTTTACTTTATGTTCAGGACCCTTCAGAGAAATGGGATTTTACCTTCTGTTTAGGACTCTCCTAAAAAATTAGATTTTTCTTTTTGTTCAGGACCATTCTGAAAAATAGGACTTTACTTTATGTTCAGGACCCTCCTGAAAAGTGTGATTTTTCCTTATGTTCAGGGCCCGCTTGAAAAATGGGATTTTATTTTACGTTCAGGACCCTTCTTAAAAATAAGATTCTACTTTATGCTCAGGACCCTCCTGGAAAATGCTATTCTACTTCATGCTCTGGACCCTTCTGGAAAATGAGACTTTACCTTATGTTCAGGACCCTCCTGAAAAATAGGACATTATTTTATTTTCAAGACCCTCCTGAAAAATGAGACGTTACTTTCTGTTTATACCTTCCTGAAAAATGAGACTTTACTTTCTATTCAATACCCTCCTGAAAAATAGGATTTTACTTTCTGTTCAGGACCCTCCTCAAAAATAGGATTTTACTTTATGTTCAGGACCCTCCTGAAAAATTGGATTTTACTTTCTGTTCAGAACTCTCGTGATAAATGTGATTTTATTTTATTTTTGGGACCCACCTGAAAAATGGGATTTTACTTACTGTTCAGGACCCTCTTAAAAAATGGGATTTTACTTTATGTTCAGGACCCTCCTGAAAAATAGGATTCTACATTATACTCAGGACCCTCCAAGAAAATGGGACTGTACATGATGTTCTGGACCCTCCGGAAATATGGGAATTAACTTTCTTTTCAGGACCCTCCTGAAAAATGGGACTTTACTTTATGTTCAAGACCCTCCTGAAAAATGGGATTTTACTTTTTGTTCAGGACAGTCCTAAAAAATAGGAATATACTTTCTGTTCAGGACCCTCCTGAAAAATTAGATTTTACTTTCTGTTCAAGACCCTCCTGAAAAATGGGAGTTTACATTCTATTCAGGAACCTCCAGAAAAATGGGATTTTACTTTCTGTTCAGGACCCTCTGGATAAATGTGATTTTATTTTATTTTCAGGACCCTCCTGAAAAATGGGATTTTACTAACTGTTCACGACCCTCTTAAAAAATGGGATTTTACTTTTTGTTCAGGACCCTCCAAGAAAATGGGACATTACATGATGTTCTGGACCCTCCGAAAAAATGGGAATTTACTTTCTTTTCAGGACCCTCCTGAAAAATGGGACTTTACTTTCTGTTCAAGACCCTCCTAAATAATGGGATTTTACTTTTTGTTCAGGACCCTCCTGAAAAATAGGATTTTACTTTCGGTTCAGGACACTCCTGAAAAATGGGATTTTACTTTCTGTTCAGGACCCTCCTAAAAATGAGATTTTACCTTATAGTCAGGACCCTTCTGAAAAATAGGAGTTTACCTTCTGTTTAGGAATCTCCTGAAAAATGGAATTTTAATTTATCTTCAGGACCCTCCTGAAAAATAGGATTTTACTCAAAAAAAATTGGATTTAACTTTCTGTTCAGGACCCTCCTGAAAAATGAGATTTTACTTTATGTTCTAGACCATCCTGAAAAATGGGATTTTACCTTATGTTCAGGACCCTCCTGAAAAATGAGATTTTACTTTCTGTTTTGGACCCTCCTGAAAAATGGTATTTTACTTTCTTTTTCAGGACCCTTTTGAAAAATGGGATTTTACTTTCTGTTTGGACCCACCTGAAAAATAGGATTTTACTTTCTGTTTAGAACCCTCCTGAAAATGGGATTTTACTTTATGTTCAGGACCCTCCTAAAAATGGGATTTTACTTTATGTACAGGACCCTCCTGAAAAATTGGATTTTACTTTATGTTCAGGACCCTCCAAAAAAATGGGATTTTACTTTATGTTCAGGACCTTCCAGAAAAATGAGATTTTAGTTTCAGCTCAGGACCCTCCTAAAAAATGGGATTTTACTTTATGTTCAAGATCCTCCTGAAATATGGAATTTTACTTTATGTTCAAGATCCTCCTGAAAAATGGAATTTTACCATCTATTTAGGACCTTCTGAAAAATGGGATTTTACTTTTTGTTTAGGATCCTCTTGAAAAATGGGACTTTACTTTCTATTCAGGACTCTCCTAAAAAATGGAAATTCACTTTCTATTCAGGACTCTCATGAAAAATGAGATTTCACTTTATGTTCAGGACCCTCTTAAAAAATGGGATTTTACTTTATGTTCAGGACCCTCCTGAAAAATAGGATTCTACATTATACTCAGGACCCTCCAAGAAAATGGGACTTTACATAATGTTCTAGACCCTCCGAAAATATGGGAATTTACTTTCTTTTCAGGACCCTCCTGAAAAGTGGGACTTTACTTTCTGTTCAAGACCCTCCTGAAAAATGGGATTTTACTTTCTGTTCAGGACCCTCCTGAAAAATAGGATTTTACTTTCTGATCAGGACCCTCCTGTAAAAATAAATTTTACTTTCTGTTAATTACCCTCCTGAAAAATGGGAGTTTACCTTATGTTAAGGAACCTCCGGAAAAATGGAATTTTAATTTATGTTCAGGACCCTCCTGAAAAATAGGATTTTACTCCATAAAAATGGTATTTTACTTTCTGTTCAGGACCCTCCTGAAAAATATGATTTTACTTTATGTTCTGGACCCTACTGAAAAATGGGATTTTACTTTCTGTTCAGGACCCTCTTGATAAATGTGATTTTATTTTATTTTCAGGACCCTCCTGAAAAATGGGATTTTACTTACTGTTCACGACCCTCTTAAAAAATGGGATTTTAGTTTATGTTCAGGACCCTCCAAGAAAATGGTACATTACATGATGTTCTGGACCCTCCGGAAAAATGGGTATTTACTTTCTTTTCAGGACCCTCCTGAAAAATGGGACTTTACTTTCTGTTCAAGACCCTCCTAAATAATGGGATTTTACTTTATGTTTTAGACCCTCCTGAAAAATGGGATTTTAATTTCTGTTCAGGACCCTCCTAAAAATTGGATTTTACTTTATGTTCAGGACCCTCCTAAAATGGGATATTACTTTATGTTCTGGACCCTCCTAAGAAATGAGATTTTACTTTATGTTCAGGACTCTTCAGAGAAATGGGATTTTACCTTCTGTTTAGGACTCTCCTAAAAAATTAGATTTTTCTTTTTGTTCAGGACCATTCTGAAAAATAGGACTTTACTTTATGTTCAGGCCCCTCCTGAAAAGTGTGATTTTACCTTATGTTCAGGGCCCGCTTGAAAAATGGGATTTTATTTTACGTTCAGGACCCTTCTTAAAAATGAGATTCTACTTTATGCTCAAGACCCTCCTGGAAAATGCTATTCTACTTCATGCTCTGGACCATTCTGGAAAATGAGACTTACCTTATGTTCATGACCCTCCTAAAAAATAGGACATTATTTTATTTTCAAGACCCTCCTGAAAAATGAGACGTTACATTCTGTTTATACCTTCCTGAAAAATAAGACTTTACTTTCTATTCAATACCCTCCTGAAAAATAGGATTTTACTTTCTGTTCAGAACCCTCCTGAAAAATAGGATTTTACTTTATGTTCAGGACCCTCCTGAAAAATTGGATTTTACTTTCTGTTCAGAACCCTCGTGATAAATGTGATTTTATTTTATTTTCGGGACCCTCCTGAAAAATGGGATTTTACTTACTGTTCAGGACCCTGTTAAAAAATGGGATTTTACTTTATGTTCAGGACCCTCCTGAAAAATAGGATTCTACATTATACTCAGGACCCTCCAAGAAAATGGGACTTTACATGATGTTCTGGACCCTCCTGAAATATGGAAATTTACTTTCTTTTCAGGACCCTCCTGAAAAATGGGACTTTACTTTATGTTCAAGACCCTCCTGAAAAATGGGATTTTACTTTTTGTTCAGGACAGTCCTGAAAAATAGGATTATACTTTCTGTTCAGGACCCTCCTGAAAAATTAGATTTTACTTTCTGTTCAGGACCCTCCTGAAAAATGGGAGTTAACCTTCTATTCAGGAACCTCCAGAAAAATGGAATTTTAATTTATGTTCAGGACCCTCCTGAAAATAGGATTTTACTCCAAAAAAATAGGATTTTACTTTCTGTTCAGGACCCTCTTGAAAAATATGATTTTACTTTATGTTCTAGACCCTCCTGAAAAATGGGATTTTACTTTCTGTTCAGGACCCTCTGGATAAATGTGATTTAATTTTATTTTCAGGACCCTCCTGAAAAATGGGATTTTACTAACTGTTCACGACCCTCTTAAAAAATGGGATTTTACTTTTTATTCAGGACCCTCCAAGAAAATGGGACATTACATGATGTTCTGGTTCCTCCGAAAAAATGGGAATTTACTTTCTTTTCAGGACCCTCCTGAAAAATGGGACTTTACTTTCTGTTCATGACCCTCCTAACTAATGGGATTTTACTTTTCGTTCAGGACCCTCCTGAAAAATAGGATTTTACTTTCTGTTCAGGACATTCCTGAAAAATGGGATTTTACTTTCTGTTCAGGACCCTCCTATAAATGAGATTTTACCTTATAGTCAGGACCCTTCTGAAATATAGATTTTACCTTCTATTCAGGAATCTCCTGAAAAATGGAATTTTAATTTATCTTCAGGACCCTCCTGAAAAATAGGATTTTACTCCAAAAAAATGGGATTTTACTTTCTGTTCAGGACCCTCCTGAAAAATGAGATTTTACTTTATGTTCTAGACCCTCCAGAAAAATGGGATTTTACCTTATGTTCAGGACCCTCCTGAAAAATGGTATTTTACTTTCTTTTCAGGACCCTTTTGAAAAATGGGATTTTACTTTCTGTTTGGACCCACCTGAAAAATAGGATTTTACTTTCTGTTTAGAACCCTCCTGAAAAATGGTATTTTACTTTATGTTCAGGACCCTCCTGAAAAATGGGATTTTACTTTATGTACAGGACCCTCCTGACAAATAGGATTTTACTTTATGTTCAGGACCCTCCTAAAAAATGGGATTCTACTTTATGTTCAGGACCTTTCAGAAAAATGAGATTTTAGTTTCTGCTCAGGACCCTCCTAAAAAATGGGATTTTACTTTATGTTCAAGATCCTCCTGAAAAACGTAATTTTACTTTATGTTCAAGATCCTCCTGAAAAATGGAATTTTACCATCTATTTAGGACCTTCCTGAAAAATGGGATTTTACTTTGTGTTTAGGATTCTCTTGAAAAATGGGACTTTACTTTCTATTCAGGACTCTTCTAAAAAATGGAAATTCACTTTCTATTCAGGACTCTCATGAAAAATGAGATTTCACATTATGTTCAGGACCCTCTTAAAAAATGGGATTTTACTTTATATTCAGGACCCTCCTGAAAAATAGGATTCTACATTATACTCAGGACCCTCCAAGAAAATGGGACTTTACGTGATGTTCTAGACCCTCCTGAAAAGTGGGACTTTACTTTCTGTTCAAGACCCTCCTGAAAAATGGGATTTTACTTTCAGTTCAGGACCCTACTGAAAAATAGGATTTTACTTTCTGTTCAGGACCCTTCTGAAAAATTAGATTTTACTTTCTGTTCAGGACCCTCCTGAAAAATGGGAGTTTACCTTCTGTTCAGGAACCTCAGAAAAAATGGAATTTTAATTTATGTTCAGGACCCTCCTGAAAAATAGGATTTTACTCCAAAAAAATGGGATTTTACTTTCTGTTCAGGACCCTCCTGAAAAATATGATTTTACTTTATGTTCTGGACCCTCCTGAAAAATGGGATTTTACTTTCTGTTCAGGACCCTCTTGATAAATGTGATTTTATTTTATTTTCAGGACCCATCTGAAAAATGGGATTTTACTTACTGTTCATGACCCTCTTAAAAAATGGGATTTTACTATATTTTAGGACCCTCCAAGAAAATGGGACATTACATGATGTTCTGGACCCTCCGGAAAAATGGGAATTTACTTTCTTTTCAGGACCCTCCTGAAAAATGGGACTTTACTTTCTGTTCAAGACCCTCCTAAATAATGGGATTTTACTTTTTGTTCAGGACCCTCCTGAAAAATAGGATTTTACTTTCTATTCAGGACACTCCTGAAAAATGGGATTTTACTTTCTGTTCAGGACCCTCATAAAAATGAAATTTTACCTAATAGTCAGGACCCTTCTGAAAAATGGGAGTTTACTCCAAAAAAATGGGATTTTACTTTCTGTTCAGGGCCCTCCTGAAAAATGAGATTTTACTTTATGTTCAGGACCCTCCTGAAAAATAGGACTTTACTTTCTGTTCAGGACCCTCCTGAAAAATTGTACTTTACTTTCTTTTCAGGACCCTCTTGAAAAATGGGATTTTACTTTATGTTCAGGACCCTTCTGAAAAATGGGATTTCACTTTCTGTTTAGGACCCTCCTAAAAAATGGGATTTTACTTTATGTTCAGGACCCCCCTGAAAAATGGAATTTTACTTTATGTTAAGGACCCGCCTGAAAAATAGGATTTTACTCCGGAAAAATGGGATTTTACTTTCTGTTCAGGACCCTCCTGAAAAATGAGATTTTACTTTATGTTCTGGACCCTCCTGAAAAATGGGATTCTACTTTATGCTCACGACCCTCACGAAAATGGGACTTTACCTTATGTTCAGGAGCCTTTTAAAAATGGACCTTTGCTTTATGTTCAGGACCCTCTTGAAAAATGAGATTCTACTTTATACTCAGGACCCTCCTAGAAAATGGTTTTCTACTTCATGCTCAGGACCCTTCTGGAAAATAAGAATTTACCTTATGTTCAGGACCCTCCTGAAAAATAAGACATTATTTTATTTTCAAGACCCTCCGGAAAAATGAGACGTTACTTTCTGTTTAGGACCTTCCTAAGAAATGAGACTTTACTTTCTATTCAATACCCTCCTGAAAAATAGGATTTTACTTTCTGCTCAGGACCCTCCTGAAAAATGGGATTTTACTTTATGTTCAGGACGCTCCTGAAAAATGGGATTTTACTTTCTGTTCAGAACCCTCTTGATAAATGTGATTTTATTTTATTTTCAGGACACTCATGAAAAATGGGATTTTACTTAATGTTCAGGACCCTCTTAAAAAATGGGATTTTACTTTATGTTCAGGACCCTCCTGAAAAATAGGATTCTACATTATACTCAGTACCCTCCAAGAAAATGGGACTTTACATGATGTTCTGGACCCTCCGGAAAAATGGGAATTTACTTTCTTTTCAGGACCCTCCTGAAAAATGGGACTTTACTTTCTGTTCAAGACCCTCCTGAAAAATGGGATTTTATTTACTATTCAGGACCCTACTGAAAAATAGGATTTTACTTTCTGTTCAGGACCCTCCTGAAAAATTAGATTTTACTTTCTGTTCAGGACCCTCCTGAAAAATGGGAGTTTAACTTCTTTTCGGAACCTCCGGAAAAATTGAATTTTAATTTATGTTCAGGACCCTCCTGAAAAATATGATTTTACTCCAAAAAAATGGGATTTTACTTTCTGTTTAGGACCCTCCTGAAAAATGTAATTTTACTTTATTTTTTGGACCCTCCTGAAAAATGGGATTTTACTTTCTGTTCAAGACCCTCTTGATAACTGTAATTTTATTTTATTTTTAGGACGCTCCTGAAAAATAGGATTTTACTTACTGTTCACGACCCTCTTATAAAATGGGATTTTACTTTATGTTCAGTACCCTCCAAGAAAATGGCACATTACATGATGTTCTGGACCCTCCGGAAAAATGGGAATTTACTTTATTTTCAGGACTCTCCTGAAAAATGGGACTTTAATTTCTGTTCAAGACCCTCTTAAATAATGGGATTTTAATTTTTGTTCAGGACCCTCCTGAAAAATAGGATTTTACTTTCTGTTCAGGACACTCCTGAAAAATGGAATTTTAATTTATCTTTAGGACCCTCCTGAAAAATAGGATTTTACTCCAAAAAAATGGGATTTTACTTTCTGTTCAGGACCCTTCTGAAAAATGAGAATTTATTTTATGTTCTGGACCCTCCTGAAAAATAGGATTCTACTTTATGCTCACGACCCTCACGAAAATGGGACTTTACCTTATGTTCAGGACCCTTTTAAAAATGGACCTTTACTTTATGTTCAGGACCCTCTTCAAAAATAGGACTTTACTTTCTATTAAGGACCCTCCTAAAAAATAGGACTTTACTTTCTGTTCAGGACCCTCCTGAAAAATGGTATTTTACTTTCTTTTCAGGACCCTCTTGAAAAATAGGATTTTACTTTATGTTCAGGACCCTTCTGAAAAATGGGATAACACTTTCTGTTTAGGACCCTCCTAAAAAATGGGATTTTACATTATGTTCAGGACCCTCCTGAAAAATGAGCTTTTACTTTCTGTTTTGGACCCTCCTGAAAAATGGAATTTTACTTTCTTTTCAGGACCCTTTTGAAAAATAGGATTTTACTTTCTGTTTGGACCCACCTGAAAAATAGGATTTTACTTTCTGTTTAGAACCCTCCTGAAAAATAGGATTTTACTTAATGTACAGGACCCTCCTGAAAAATAGGATTTTACTTTATGTTCAGGACCCTCCTGAAAAATGGGACTTTACTTTCTGTTTAAGACCCTCCTAAAAAATGGGATTTTACTTTATGTTCAGGACCTTCCAGAAAAATGAGATTTTAGTTTCTGTTCAGGACCCTCCTAAAAAATGGGATTTTACTTTATGTTCAAGATCCTCCTGAAAAATGGAATTTTACTTTATGTTCAAGATCCTCCAGAAAAATGGAATTTTACCATCTATTTAGGACCTTCCTGAAAAATGGGATTTTACTTTGTGTTTAGGATCCTCCTGAAGAATGGGACTTTACTTTCTATTCAGGACTCTCCTAAAAAATGGAAATTCACTTTCTATTCAGGACTCTCATGAAAAATGAGATTTCACTTTATGTTCAGAACCCTCTTAAAAAATGGGATTTTACTTTATATTCAGGTCCCTCCTGAAAAATAAGATTCTACATTATACTCAGTGCCCTCCAAAAAAATGAGACTTTACATGATGGTCTGGACCCTCCGGAAAAATGGGAATTTACTTTCTTTTCAGGACCCTCCTGAAAAATGGAACTTTACTTTCTGTTCAAGACCCTCCTGAAAAATGGGATTTTACATTCTATTCAGGACTCTCCTGAAAAATAGGATATTACTTTCTGTTCAGGACCCTCCTGAAAAATTAGATTTTACTCCAAAAAAATGGGATTTTACTTTCTGTTCAAGACCCTCTTGATAACTGTGATTTTATTTTATTTTCAGGATCCTCCTGAAAAATGGTATTTTACTTTCTTTTCAAGACCCTTTGGAAAAATGGGATTTTACTTTCTGTTTAGACCCACCTGAAAAATAGGATTTTACTTTCTGTTTAGAACCCTCCTGAAAAATGGGATTTTACTTTATGTTCAGGACCCTCCTGAAAAATGGGATTTTACTTTATGTACAGGACCCTCCTGAAAAATAGGATTTTACTTTATGTTCAGGACCCTCCTGAAAAATGGGACTTTACTTTCTGTTTAAGACCCTCCTAAAAAATGGGATTTTACTTTATGTTCAGGACCTTCCAGAAAAATGAGATTTAAATTTCTGTTCAGGACCCTCCTAAAAAATGGGATTTTACTGTATGTTCAAGATCCTCCTGAAAAATGGAATTTTACTTTATGTTCAAAATCCTCCTGAAAAATGGAATTTTACCATCTATTTAGGACCTTCCTGAAAAATGGGATTTTACTTTGTGTTTAGGATCCTCCTGAAAAATGGGACTTTAGTTTCAATTCAGGACTCTCCTAAGAAATGGAAATTCACTTTCTATTAAGGACTCTCATGAAAAATGAGATTTCACTTTATGTTCAGGACCCTCTTAAAAAATGAGATTTTACTTTATGTTCAGGTCCCTCTTGAAAAATAGGATTCTACATTATACTCAGTACCCTCCAAAAAAATGAGACTTTACATGATGGTCTGGACCCTTCGGAAAAATGGGACTTTACTTTCCGTTCAAGACCCTCCTGAAAAATGGGATTTTACTTTCTATTCAGGACCCTCCTGAAAAATAGGATATTACTTTCTGTTCAGGACCCTCCTGAAAAATTAGATTTTACTTTTTGTTCAGGACCCTCCTGAAAAATGGGAGTTTACCTTCTTTTCGGAACGTCCGGAAAAAAGGAATTTTAATTTATGTTCAGGACCCTCCTGAAAAATATGATTTTACTCCGAAAAAATGGGATTTTACTTTCTGTTCAGGACCCTCCTGAAAAATATGATTTTACTTTATTTTCTGGACCCTCCTGAAAAATGGGATTTTACTTTTTGTTCAAGACCCTCTTGATAACTGTGATTTTATTTTATTTTCACGACCCTCCTGAAAAATGGGATTTTACTTACTGTTCACGACCCTCTTAAAAAATGGGATTTTACTTTATGTTCAGGACCCTCCAAGAAAATGGCACATTACATGATGTTCTGGACCCTCCGAAAAAATAGGAATTTACTTTCTTTTCAGGACCCTCCTGAAAAATGGGACTTTACTTTCTGTTCAAGACCCTCCTAAATAATGGGATTTTACTTTTTGTTCAGGACCCTCCTGAAAAATAGGATTTTACTTTCTGTTCAGGACACTTCTGAAAAATGGGATTTTACTATCTGTTCAGGACCCTCCTAAAAATGAGATTTTACCTTATAGTCAGGACCCATCTTAAAAATAAGAGTTTACCTTCTGTTCAGGAATCTCCTGAAAAATGGAATTTTAATTTATCTTCAGGACCCTCCTGAAAAATAGGATTTTACTCCAAAAAAATGGGATTTTACTTTCTGTTCAGGACCCTTCTGAAAAATGAGATTTTACTTTATGTTCTGGACCCTCCTGAAAAATAGGATTCTACTTTATGCTCACGACCCTCACGAAAATGGGACTTTACCTTATGTTCAGGACCCTTTTAAAAATGGACCTTTACTTTATGTTCAGGACCCTCTTCAAAAATAGGACTTTACATTCTATTAAGGACCCTCCTGAAATATAGGACTTTACTTTCTGTTCAGGACCCTCCTGAAAAATGGTATTTTACTTTCTTTTCAGGACACTCTTGAAGAATAGTATTTACTTAATGTTCAGGACCTTTCTGAAAAATGGGATAACACTTTCTGTTTAGGACCCTCCTAAAAAATGGGATTTTACATTATGTTCAGGACCCTCCAGAAAAATGAGATTTTACTTTCTGTTTTGGACTCTCCTAAAAAATGGTATTTTACTTTCTTTTCAGGACCCTTTTAAAAAATGGGATTTTACTTTCTGTTAGGACCCACCTGAAAAATAGGATTTTACTTTCTGTTTAGAACCCTCCTGAAAAATAGGATTTTACTTTATGTTCAGGACCCTCGTGAAAAATAGGATTTTACTTTATGTACAGGACCCTCCTGAAAAATAGGATTTTACTTTATGTTCTGGACCATCCTGAAAAATGGGACTTTACTTTCTGTTTAAGACCCTCCTAAAAAATGGGATTTTTCTTTATGTTCAGGACCTTCCAGAAAAATGAGATTTTAGTTTCTGTTCAGGACCCTCCTAAAAAATGGGATTTTACTTTATGTTCAAGATCCTCCTGAAAAATGGAATTTTACTTTATGTTCAAGATCCTCCTGAAAAATGGAATTTTACCATCTATTTAGGACCTTCCTGAAAAATGGGATTTTACTTTGTGTTTAGGATCCTCCTGAAAAATGGGACTTTACTTTCTATTCAGGACTCTCCTAAAAAATGGAAATTCACTTTCTATTCAGGACTCTCATGAAAAATTAGATTTCACTTTATGTTCAGGATCCTCTTAAAAAATGGGATTTTACTTTATGTTCAGGTCCCTCCTGAAAAATAGGATTCTAAATTATACTCAGTACCCTCCAAGAAAATAAGACTTTACATGATGGTCTGGACCCTCCGGAAAAATGGGAATTTACTTTCTTTTCAGGACCCTCCTGAAAAATACGACTTTACATTTTGTTCAAGACCCTCCTGAAAAATGAGATTTTACTTTCTATTCAGGACCCTTCTGAAAAATAGGATATTACTTTCTGTTCAGGGCCCTCCTGAAAAATTTGATTTTACTTTCTGTTCAGGATCCTCCTGAAAAATGGGAGTTTACCTTCTTTTCGGAACCTCCGGAAAAATGGAATTTTAATTTAAGTTCAGGAACCTCCTGAAAAATATGATTTTACTCCGAAAAAATGGGATTTTACTTTCTGTTCAGGACTCTCCTGAAAAATGTGATTTCACTTTATTTTTTGGACCCTCCTGAAAAATGGGACTTTACTTTCTGTTCAAGACCCTCTTGATAACTGTAATTTTATTTTATTTTCAGCACCCTCCTGAAAAATGGGATTTTACTTACTGATCACGACCCTCTTAAAAAATGGGATTTTACTTTATGTTCAGGACACTCCAAGAAAATGGCACATTAAATGATGTTCTGGACCCTCTAGAAAAATAGGAATTTACTTTCTTTTCAGGACCCTCCTAAAAAATGGGATTTTACTTTATGTACAGGACCCTCCTGAAAAATAGGATTTTACTTTATGTTCAGGACCCTCCTGAAAAATGGACTTTACTTTCTGTTTAAGACCCTCCTAAAAAGTGGGATTTTACTTTATGTTCAGGACCTTCCAGAAAAATGAGATTTTAGTCTCTGTTCAGGACCCTCCTAAAAAATGGGATTTTACTTTATGTTCAAGATCCTCCTGAAAAAGGGAATTTTACTTTATGTTCAAGATCCTCCTGAAAAATGGAATTTTACCATCTATTTAGGACCTTCCTGAAAAATGGGATTTTACTTTGTGTTTAGGATCCTCCTGAAAAATGGGACTTTACTTTCTATTCAGGACTCTCCTAAAAAATGGAAATTCACTTTCTATTCAGGACTCTCATGAAAAATTAGATTTCACTTTATGTTCAGGACCCTCTTAAAAAATGGGATTTTACTTTATCTTCAGGTCCCTCCTGAAAAATAGGATTCTAAATTATACTCAGTACCCTCCAAGAAAATGAGACTTTAAATGATGGTCTGGACCCTCCGGAAAAATGGGAATTTACTTTCTTTTCAGGACCCTCCTGAAAAATAAGACTTTAAATTCTGTTCAAGACCCTCCTGAAAAATGGGATTTTACTTTCTATTCAGGACCCTCCTAAAAAATAGGGTATTACTTTCTGTTCAGGGCCCTGCTGAAAAATTAGATTTTACTTTCTGTTCAGGATCCTCCTGAAAAATGGGAGTTTACCTTCTTTTCGGAACCTCCGGAAAAATGGAATTTTAATTTACGTTCAGGACCCTCCTGAAAAATATGATTTTACTCCGAAAAAATGGGATTTTACTTTCTGTTCAGGACCCTCCTGAAAAATGTGAGTTTACTTTATTTTCTGGACCCTCCTGAAAAATGGGACTTTACTTTCTGTTCAAGACCCTCTTGATAACTGTGATTTTATTTTATTTTCAGGACCCTCCTGAAAAATGGGATTTTACTTACTGATCACGACCCTCTTAAAAAATGGGATTTAATTTATGTTCAGGACACTCCAAGAAAATGGCACATTAAATGATGTTCTGGACCCTCCAGAAAAATAGGAATTTACTTTCTTTTCAGGACCCTCCTGAAAAATGGGATTTTACTTTATGTACAGGACCCTCCTGAAAAATAGGATTTTACTTTATGTTCAGGACCCTCCTGAAAAATGGGACTTTACTTTCTGTTTAAGACCCTCCTAAAAATTGGGATTTTACTTTATGTTCAGGACCTTCCAGAAAAATGAGATTTTAGTTTCTGTTCAGGACCCTCCTAAAAAATGGGATTTTACTTTATGTTCAAGATCCTCCTGAAAAATGGAATTTTACTTTATGTTCAAGATCCTCCTGAAAAATGGAATTTTACCATCTATTTAGGACCATCCTGAAAAATGGGATTTTACTTTGTGTTTAGGATCCTCCTGGAAAATGGGACTTTAGTTTCAATCCAGGACTCTCCTAAAAAATGGAAATTCACTTTCTATTCAGGACTCTCATGAAAAATGAGTTTTCACTTTATGTTCAGGACCCTTTAAAAAATGGGATTTTACTTTATGTTCAGGTCCCTCTTGAAAAATAGGATTCTACATTATACTCAGTACCCTCCAAAAAAATGAGACTTTACATGATGGTCTGGACCCTTCGGATAAATGGGAATTTACTTTCTTTTCAGGACCCTCCTGAAAAATGGGACTTTACTTTCTGTTCAAGACCCTTCTAAAAAATGGGATTTTACATTCTATTCAGGACCCTCCTGAAAAATAGGATATTACTTTCTGTTCAGGACCCTCCTGAAAAATTAGATTTTACTTTTTGTTCAGGACCCTCCTGAAAAATGGGAGTTTACCTTCTTTTCGTAACCTCCGGAAAAATGGAATTTTAATTTATGTTCAGGACCCTCCTGAAAAATATGATTTTACTCCGAAAAAATAGGATTTTACTTTTCATTCAGGACCCTCCTGAAAAATAAGATTTTACTTTATTTTCTGGACCCTCCTGAAAAATGGGATTTTACTTTTTGTTCAAGACCCTCTTGATAACTGTGATTTTATTTTATTTTCAGGACCCTCCTGAAAAATGGGATTTTACTTACTGTTCACGACCCTCTTAAAAAATGGAAATTCACTTTCTATTAAGGACCCTCCTGAAAAATAGGACTTTACTTTCTGTTCAGGACTCTCCTGAAAAATGGTATTTTACTTTATTTTCAGGACCCTCTTGAAAAATAGGATTTTACTTTATGTTCAGGACCCTTCTGAAAAATGGGATTTTACTTTCTGTTTAGGACCCTCCTAAAAAATGAGATTTTACCTTATGTTCAGGACCCTCCTGAAAAATGAGATTTTACTTTCTGGTTTGGACCCTCCTGAAAAATGGTATTTTACTTTCTTTTCAGGACCCTTTGGAAAAATGGGATTTTACTTTCTGTTTGGATCCACCTGAAAAATAGGATTTTACTTTCTGTTTAGAACCCTCCTGAAAAATGGGATTTTACTTTATGTTCAGGACCCTCCTGAAAAATGGGATTTTACTTCATGTACAGGACCTTCCTGAAAAATAGGATTTTACTTTATGTTCAGGACCCTCCTGAAAAATGGGACTTTACTTTCTGTTTAAGACCCTCCTAAAAAATGGGATTTTACTTTATGTTCAGGACCTTCCAGAAAAATGAGATTTTAGTTTCTGTTCAGGACCCTCCTAAAAAATGGGATTTTACTTTATGTTCAAGATCCTCCTGAAAAATGGAATTTTACTTTATGTTCAAGATCCTCCTGAAAAATGGAATTTTACCATCTATTTAGGACCTTCCTGAAAAATGGGATTTTACTTTGTGTTTAGGATCCTCCTGAAAAATGGGACTTTACTTTCTATTCAGGACTCTCCTAAAAAATGGAAATTCACTTTCTGTTCAGGACTCTCATGAAAAATGAGATTTCACTTTATGTTCAGGACCCTCTTAAAAAATTGGATTTTACTTTATGTTCAAGACCCTCCTGAAAAATAGGATTCTACATTATACTCAGTACCCTCCAAGAAAATGGGACTTTACATGATGTTCTGGACCCTCCAGAAAAATGGGAATTTACTTTCTTTTCAGGACCCTCCTGAAAAATGGGACTTTACTTTCTGTTCAAGACCCTCATGAAAAATGGGATTTTACTTTCTATTCAGGACCCTCCTGAAAAATAGGATTTTACTTTCTGTTCAGGACCCTCCTGAAAAATTAGATTTTACTTTCTGATCAGGACCCTCCTGAAAAATGGGAGTTTACCTTCTTTTCCGAACCTCCGGAAAATTGGAATTTTAATTTATGTTCAGGACCCTCCTGAAAAATATGATTTTACTCCAAAAAAATGGGATTTTACTTTATGTTCAGGACCCTCCTGAAAAATGGGATTTTACTTTATGTACAGGACCCTCCTGAAAAATAGGATTTTACTTTATGTTCAGGACCATCCTGAAAAATGGGACTTTACTTTCTGTTTAAGACCCTCCTAAAAAATGGGATTTTACTTTATGTTCAGGACCTTCCAGAAAAATGAGATTTTAGTTTCTGTTCAGGACCCTCCTAAAAAATTGGATTTTACTTTATGTTCAAGATCCTCCTGAAAAATGGAATTTTACTTTATGTTCAAGATCCTCCTGAAAAATGGAATTTTACCATCTATTTAGGACCTTCCTGAAAAATGGGATTTTACTTTGTGTTTAGGATCCTCCTGAAAAATGGGACTTTAATTTCTATTCAGGACTCTCCTAAAAAATGGAAATTCACTTTCTATTCAGGACTCTCATGAAAAATGAGATTTCACTTTATGTTCAGGACTCTCTTAAAAAATGAGATTTTACTTTATGTTCAAGACCCTCCTGAAAAATAGGATTCTACATTATACTCAGTACCCTCCAAGAAAATGGGACTTTACTTGATGTTCTGGACCCTCCGGAAAAATGGGAATTTACTTTCTTTTCAGGACCCTCCTGAAAAATGGGACTTTACTTTCTGTTCAAGACCCTCCTAAAAAATGAGATTTTACTTTCTATTCAGGACACTCCTGAAAAATAGGATTTTACTTTCTGTTCAGGACCCTCCTGAAAAATTAGATTTTACTTTCTGATCAGGACCCTCCTGAAAAATGGGAGTTTACCTTCTTTTCGGAACCTCCGGAAAAATGGAATTTTAATTTATGTTCAGGACCCTCCTGAAAAATATGATTTTACTCCGAAAAAATGGGATTTTACTTTATGTTCAGGACCCTCCTGAAAAATGGGATTTTACTTTATGTACAGGACCCTCCTGAAAAATAAGATTTTACTTTATGTTCAGGACCCTCCTGAAAAATGGGACTTTACTTTCTGTTAAAGACCCTCCTAAAAAATGGGATTTTACTTTATGTTCAGGACCTTCCAGAAAAATGAGATTTTAGTTTCTGTTCAGGACCCTCCTAAAAAATGGAATTTTACTTTATGTTCAAGATCCTCCTGAAAAATGGAATTTTACTTTATGTTCAAGATCCTCCTGAAAAATGGAATTTTACCATCTATTTAGGACCTTCCTGAAAAATGGGATTTTACTTTGTGTTTAGGATCCTCCTGAAAAATGGGACTTTACTTTCTATTCAGGACTCTCCTAAAAAATGGAAATTCACTTTCTATTCAGGACTCTCAAGAAAAATGAGATTTCACTTTATGTTCAGGACCCCCTTAAAAAATGGGATTTTACTTTATGTTCAAGACCTTTCTGAAAAATAGGATTCTACATTATACTCAGTACCCTCCAAGAAAATGGGACTTTACATGATGTTCTGGACCCTCCGGAAAAATGTGAATTTACTTTCTTTTCAGGACCTTCCTGAAAAATGGGACTTTACTTTCTGTTCAAGACCCTCCTGAAAAATGGGATTTTACTTTCTATTCAGGACCCTCCTGAAAAATAGGATTTTACTTTCTGTTCAGGACCCTCCTTAAAAATTAGATTTTACTTTCTGATCAGGACCCTCCTGGAAAATGGGAGTTTACCTTCTTTTCGGAACCTCCGGAAAAATGGAATTTTAATTTATGTTCAGGACCCTCCTGAAAAATATGATTTTACTCCGAAAAAATGGGATTTTACTTTATGTTCAGGACCCTCCTGAAAAATGTGATTTTACTTTATGTACAGGACCCTCCTGAAAAATAGGATTTTACTTTATGTTCAGGACCCTCCTGAAAAATGAGACTTTACTTTCTGTTTAAGACCCTCCTAAAAAATGGGATTTTACTTTATGTTCAGGACCTTCCAGAAAAATGAGATTTTAGTTTCTGTTCAGGACCCTCCTAAAAAATGGGATTTTACTTTATGTTCAAGATCCTCCTGAAAAATAGAATTTTACTTTATGTTCAAGATTCTCCTGAAAAATGGAATTTTACCATCTATTTAGGACCTTCCTGAAAAATGGGATTTTACTTTGTGTTTAGGATCCTCCTGAAAAATGGGACTTTACTTTCTATTCAGGACTCTCCTAAAAAAGGGAAATTCACTTTCTATTCAGGACTCTCATGAAAAATGAGATTTCACTTTATGTTCAGGACCCTCTTCAAAAATGAGATTTCACTTTATGTTCAGTACCCTCCTGAAAAATGTGATTTTACTTTATTTTCTGGATCCTCCAGAAAAATGGGATTTTAATTTCTATTCAAGACCCTCTTGATAACTGTGATTTTATTTTATTTTCAGGACCCTCTTGAAAAATGGGATTTTACTTACTGTTCACGACCCTCTTAAAAAATGGGATTTTACTTTATGTTCAGGACCCTCCAAGAAAATGACACATTACATGATGTTCTGGACCCTCCGAAAAAATGGGAATTTACTTTCTTTTCAGGACCCTCCTGAAAAATGGGACTTTACTTTCTGTTCAAGACCCTCCTAAATAATGGGATTTTACTTTTTGTTCAGGAACCTCCTGAAAAATAGGATTTTACTTTCTGTTCAGGACCCTCCTAAAAATCAGATTTTACCTTATAGTCCGGACCCTTTTGAAAAATTGGAGTTTACTTTCTGTTCAGGAATCTCCTGAAAAATGGAATTTTAATTTATCTTCAGGACCCTCCTTAAAAATAGGATTTTACTCCAAAAAAATGGGATTTTACTTTCTGTTCTGGACCCTCCTGAAAAATGGGATTCTACGTTATGCTCACGACCCTCACGATAATGGGACTTTACCTTATGTTCAGGAACCTTTTAAAAATTGACCTTTACTTTATGTTCAGGACCCTCTTGAAAAATGGGACTTTACTTTCTATTAAAGACCCTCCTGAAAAATAGGACTTTACTTTCTGTTCAGGACCCTCCTGAAAAAGGGTATTTTACTTTCTTTTCAGGACCCTCTTGAAAAATAGAATTTTACTTTATGTTCAGGACCCTTCTGAAAAATGGGATTTCACTTTCTGTTTAGGACCTTCCTAAAAAATGGGATTTTACCTTATGTTCAGGACCCTCCTGAAAAATGAGATTTTACTTTCTGTTTTGGACCCTCCTGAAAAATGCTATTTTACTTTCTTTTCAGGACCCTTTTGAAAAATGGGATTTTACTTTCTATTTGGACCCACCTGAAAAATAGGATTTTACTTTTTGTTTAGAACCCTCCTGAAAAATGGGATTTTACTTTATGTTCAGGACCCTCCTAAAAAATGGGATTTTACCTTATGTACAGGACCCTCATGAAAAATAGGATTTTACATTATGTTCAGGACCCTCCTGAAAAATGGGACTTTACTTTTTGTTTAAGACACTCCTAAAAAATGGGATTTTACTTTATGTTCAGGACCTTCCAGGAAAATTAGATTTTAGTTTCTGCTCAGGACCCTCCTAAAAAATGGGATTTTACTTTATGTTCAAGATCCTCCTGAAAAATGGAATTTTACTTTATGTTCAAGATCCTCCTGAAAAATGGAATTTTACCATCTATTTAGGACCTTCCTTAAAAATGGGATTTTACTTTGTGTTTAGAATCCTCTTGAAAAATGGGACTTTACTTTCTATTCAGGACTCTCCTAAAAAATGGAAATTCACTTTCTATTAAGGACTCTCATGAAACATGAGATTTCACTTTATGTTCAGGACCCTCTTAAAAAATGGGATTTTACTTTATGTTCAGGACCCTCCTGAAAAATAGGATTCTACATTATACTCAGGACCCTCCAAGAAAATGGGACTTTACATGATGTTCTGGACCCTCCGGAAATATGGGAATTTACTTTATTTTCAGGACCCTCCTGAAAAATGGGACTTTACTTTCTGTTCAAGACCCTCCTGAAAGATGGGATTTTACTCTCTGTTCAGGACCCTCCTGAAAAATAGGATTTTACTTTCTGTTTAGGACCCTCCTAAAAAATTAGATTTTACATTCTGTTCAGGACCCTCCTGAAAAATCGAAGTTTACCTTCTGTTCAGGAACCTCCGGAAAAATGGAATTTTAATTTATGTTCCGGACCCTCCTGAAAAATAGGATTTTACTCCAAAAAAATGGGATTTTACTTACTGTTCAGGACCCTCCTGAAAAATATAATTTTACTTTATGTTCTGGACCCTCTTAAAAAATAGGATTTTACTTTCTGTTCATGACCCTCTTGATAAATGTGATTTTATTTTATTTTCAGGACCCTCCTGAAAAATGACTTATTGTTCACGACCCTCTTAAAAAATGGGATTTTACTTTATGTTCAGGACCCTCCAAGAAAATGGGACATTACATGATGTTCTGGACCCTCCAGAAAAATGGGAATTTACTTTCTTTTCAGGACCCTCCTGAAAAATGAGACTTTACTTTCTGTTCAAGACCCTCCTAAATAATGGGATTTTACTTTTTGTTCAGGACCCACCTGAAAAATAGGATTTTACTTTCTGTTCAGGACACTCCTGAAAAATGGGATTTTACTTTCTGTTCAGGACCCTCCTAAAAATGAAATTTTACCTTATAGTCAGGACCCTTCTGAAAAATGGGAGTTTACCTTAAATTCAGGAATCTCCTAAAAAATGGAATTTTAATTAATCTTCAGGACCCTCCTGAAAAATAGGTTTTTACTCCAAAAAATGGGATTTTACTTTCTGTTCAGGACCCTCCTGAAAAATGAGATTTTACTTTATGTTCTGGACCCTCCTGAAAAATTGGATTCTACTTTCTGCTCACGACCCTCACGAAAATGGGACTTTACCTTATGTTCAGGAGCCTTTTAAAAATGGACCTTTGCTTTATGTTCCGGACCCTCTTGATAAATGGGACTTTACTTTCTATTAAGGACCCTCCTGAAAAATAGGACTTTAATTTCTGTTCAGGACCCTCCTAAAAAATTGTATTTTACTTTCTTTTCAGGACCCTCTTAAAAAATGGGATTTTACTTTATGTTCAGGACCCTTCTGAAAAATGGGATTTCACTTTCTGTTTAGATCCCTCCTAAAAAATGGGATTTTACTTTATGTTCAGGACCCTCCTGAAAAAATGGAATTTTACTTTATGTTCAGGACCCGCCTGAAGAATAGGATTTTAATCCGGAAAAATGGGATTTTACTTTCTGTTCAGGACCCTCCTTAAAAATGAGATTTTACTTTATGTTCTGGACCCTCCTGAAAAATGGGATTCTACTTTATGCTCACGACCCTCACGAAATTGGGACTTTACCTTATGTTCAGGAGCCTTTTAAAAATAGACCTTTGCTTTATGTTCAGGACCCTCTTGAAAAATGGGACTTTACTTTCTATTAAGGACCCTCCTGAAAAATAGGACTTTACTTTCTTTTCAGGACCCTCCTGAAAAATTGTATTTTACTTTCTTTTCAGGACCCTCTTGAAAAATGGGATTTTACTTTATGTTCAGGACCCTTCTGGAAAATGGGATTTCACTTTCTGTTTAGGACCCTCCTAAAAAATGGGATTTTACTTTATGTTCAGGACCCTCCTGAAAAATGATATTTTACTTTCTGTTTTGGTGCCTCCTGAAAAATAGTATTTTACTTTCTTTTCAGGACCCTTTTGATAAATGGGATTTTACTTTCTGTTTGGACCCACCTGAAAAATTGGATTTTACTTTCTGTTTAGAACCCTCCTGAAAAATGAGATTTTACTTTATGTTCAAGACCCTCCTGAAAAATGGGATTTTACTTTATGTACAGGAACCTCCTGAAAAATGAGATTTTACTTTATGTTCAGGACCTTCCAGTAAAATGAGATTTTAGTTTCTGCTCAGGACCCTCCTAAAAATGGGATTTTACTTTATGTTCAAGATCCTACTGAAAAATGAGATTTTACTTTATGTTCAATATCCTCATAAAAAAATGGAATTTTACCTTCGATTTAGGACCTTCCTAAAAAATGGGATTTTACTTTGTGTTTAGGATCCTCCTGAAAAATGGGACTTTACTTTCTGTTCAGGACTCTCCTGAAAAATGGAAATTCACTTTCTATTCAGGACTCTCATGAAAAATGAGATTTCACTTTATGTTCAGGACCCTCCTAAAAAATAGAATTTTACTTTCTGTTCAGGAACCTCCTGAAAAATGGGATTTTACGTTATGTTCAGGCCCCTCCTGAAAAATGGGATTTTACTTTATGTTCAGGACACACCAGAAAAATGGGATTTTTTTTTCTGTTCAGGACCCTCCTAAAAAATGGGATTTTACTTTATGTTCAAGGCTCTCCTGAAAAATGAGATTCTACTTTATATTCAGGACCCTCCTTAAAAAAATGAGATTCTACTTTAGGCTTAGGACCCTCCTGGAATATGGGATTCTAATTTATGATCAGGACAATCCTGAAAAATGGGACTTTACATTATGTTCAGGACCCTCCTGAAAAATTAGACTTTACTTTATGTTCAAGACCCTCCTGAAAAATGGAATTTTACTTTTAGTTCAGAACCCTCCTGAAAAATGGGATTTTACTTTATGTTCAGGACCCTCCAGAATAATGGGATTTTATTTTCTGTTCAGGACCCTCCAGAAAAATGGTATTTTACTTTCTGTTCAGGACACTTCTGAAAAATGGGATTTTACTTTATGTTTTGACCCTTCTGAAAAATGGGATTTTACTTTCTGTTCAGGACCCTCCTGAAAAATAGGATTTTAATTTATGTTTTAGACCCTCCTAAAAAATGGGATTTTACTTTCTGTTCAGGACCCTCCTAAAAATGGGATTTTACTTTATGTTCGGTACCCTTCTAAAATGGGATATTACTTTATGTTCTGGACCCTCCTGAGAAATGAGATTTTACTTTATGTTCAGGACCCTTCAGAGAAATGGGATTTTGCCTTCTGTTCAGGACCCTCCTGAAAAATTAGATTTTTCTTTCTGTTCAGGGCCATCCTGCAAAGTAGGATTTTACTTTATGTTCAGGACCCTCTTGAAAAGTGTGATTTAACCTTATGTTCAGGGCCCGCTTAAAAAATGGGATTTTATTTTACGTTCAGGACACTTCTGAAAAATGAGATTCTACTTTATGATCAGGACCCTCCTGGAAAATGGTATTCAACTTCATGCTCTAGACCCTTCTGGAAAATGAGACTTTACCTTAAGATCAGGACCCTCCTGAAAAATAGGACATTATTTTATTTTTAGGGCCCTCCCGAAAAATGAGACGTTACTTTCTGTTTAGGACCTTCCTGAAAAATGGGACTTTACAATCTATTCAATACCCTCCTGAAAAATGGGATTTTACTTTCTGTTCAGGACCCATCTGAAAAATGGGATTTTACTTTATGTTCAGGACCCTCCGGAAAAATGGGATTTTACTTTCTGTTCAGGACCCTCTTGATACATGTGATTTTACTTTTTGTTCAGGACCCTCCTGAAAAATGGGATTTAACTTTCTGTTCAAGACCCTCCTAAAAATGGGATTTTACCTTATAGTCAGGACATTCCTGAAAAATGGGAGTTTACCTTCTGTTCAGGAACCATCTGAAAAATGGAATTTTAATTTATGATCAGGACACTCCTGAAAAATAGGATTTTACTACGAAAAAATGGGAATTTACTTTCTGTTCAGGACCCTCCTGAAAAATGTGATTTTACTTTAAGTTCTGGACCCTCCTGAAAAATACGATTTTACTTTATGCTCACGACCCACATGAAAATGGGACTTTACCTTATGTTCAGGACCCTCTTAAAAATGGACCTTTACTTTATGTTCAGGACCCTCCTGAAAAATGGGACTTTACTTTCTATTAAGGACCCTCTTGAAAAATAGGACTTTACTTTCTGTTTAAGACCCTCCTGAGAAATGGTATTTTACTTTCTTTTCAGGACCCTCCTGAAAAATGGGATTTTACCTTATGTTCAGGAGCCTTTTAAAAATGGACCTTTACTTTATGTTCAGGACCCTCCTGAAAAATGGGACTTTACTTTCTATTAAGGACCCTCTTGAAAAATAGGACTTTACTTTCTGTTTAAGACCCTCCTGAGAAATGGTATTTTACTTTCTTTTCAGGACCCTCCTGAAAAATGGGATTTTACTTTATGTTCAGGACCCTCCTGAAAAATGGGACAATACTTTATATTTAGGACCTTTCTGAAAAATGAGACTTTACTTTCTGTTTAAGACCTTCCTAAAAAATAGGACTTTACTTTCTGTTAAAGATTCTCCTGAAAAATGGGATTTCACTTTCTGTTCAGGACCCTCCTAAAAAATGGGATTTTACTTTATGTTCAGGACCCTCCTGAAAAATGAGATTTTACTTTCTGTTTGGTACCCTCTTGAAAAATGAGATTTTACTTTCTGTTCAGGATCCTGCTGTAAAATGGGATTTTACTTTATGTTTAGGACCCTCTTGAAAAATGGAATTTTACTTTCTATTCAGGCCCCTCCGGAAAAATGGGATTTTACCTTATGTTCAGGACCCTCCAGAAAAATAGGATTTTACTTTATGTTCAGGACCCTTCGAAAAAATGGGATTTTACTTTATGGTCAAGACCCTCCTAAAAAATATGATTTTACCTTATGTTCAGGACCCTCCTGAAAAATGGGAATTTGCCTTATGTTCAGGACCCTCCTGAAAAATGAGAATTTACTTTATGTTCATAACCCACCTGGAAAATGGGACTTTATTTTCTGTTTAGGACCCTCCTGAAAAATGGGATTTTACTATATGTACAGGACCCTCCTGAAAAATGGGATTTTTCTTTTTGTCCAGGACTCTCCTGAAAAATGGGATTTTACTTTATGTTCAGGAACCTCCTGAAAAATGGGATTTTACTTTCTGTTCAAGACCCTACTGAAAAATGGGATTTTACTTTCTGCTCAGGACCCTCCAGAAAAATGGGATTTTACTTTATGTTCAGGACCCTCCTAAAAAATGGGATTTTACTTTATGTTCAAGATCCTCATGAAAAATGGGATTTTACCTTCTGTTTAGTACCTTACTAAAAATTAAGACTTTACTTTATGTTGAGAACCCTCCTGAAAAAAGGGCCATTATTTTCTGTTTAGGACCCTCTTGAAATATGGGACTTTACTTTCTGTTCAAGAGCCTCCTGAAAAATGGGATTTTACTTTATGTTAAGAAGCCTCTTGAAAAATGGGATTTTACTTTCTGCTTAGGACCCTTATTAAAAATGGGATTTTAATTTATGTTCAGGACCCTCCTGAAAAATGGGATTATACTTTTAGTCCAGGACTCTCCTAAAAAATAGGATTTTACTTTCTGTCCAGAACTCTCCTGAAAAATGGGATTTTAATTTATGTTCAGGACCCTCCTGAAAAATGGTATTTTGCTTTATGTTCAGGACCCTCCTGAAAAATGGGATTTTACTTTCTGTCCAGGACTCTCCTAAAAAATGGGATTTTACTTTCTGTTCAAGACCCTCTTGAAAAATGGGATTATACTTTATGTCTAGGACCCTCCTGAAAAATGGGATTTTACTTTCTGTCCAGGACTCTTCTGAAAAATGAGATTTTACTTTATGTTCAGGAACGTCCTGAAAAATGGGATTTTACTTTCTATTCAAGACCCTACTGAAAAATGGGATTTTTCTTTCTGTTCAAGACCCTCCTAAAAAATGAGATTATACTTTATGTTCAGGACACTCCTAAAAATGGGATTTTACATTATGTTCAAGATCCTCATGAAAAATGGGTTTTTACCTTCTGTTTAGGACATTTCCGAAAAATATGATTTTACTTTATGTTCAGGACCCTCCTGAAAAAAGGGACTTAACTTTATGTTCAGGACCCTCCTGAAAAATGGGATTTTACCTAATGTTTAGGGCCCTCCTAAAAAATGATATTTTATTTCATGTTCAGGACCTTTCTGAAAAATGAGCTTCTACTTTTTGCTCAGGACCCTCCTGGAAAATGGGATTCTACTTTATGCTCAGGCCCCTCCTAGAAAATGGGACTTTACTTTATGTTCAGGACCCTCCTAAAAAATTGGACATTACTTTATGTTCAGGACCCTCCTAAAGAATGAGAATTTACTTTCTGTTTAGGACCTTTCTGAAAAATGGGACTTTACTTTCTGTTCAAGACCCTCCTGAAAAATGGGATTTTACTTTCAGTTCAGGACCCTCCTGAAAAATGGGATTTTACATTCTTTTCAGGACCTTCCTGAAAAATGGGATTTTACGTTCTGTTTCGGACCCACTTGAAAAATGAGATTTTTTTTCTGTTCAGGACCTTACTGAAAAATGGGATTTTACTTTATGTTCTGGACCCTCCTGAAAAATGGGATTTTACTTTCTGTTCAGAACCCTCCTGAAAAATGGGATTTTACTTTATGTTCAGGTCCCTCCTCAAATGGGATTTTACTTTATGTTAAGGACCCTCCTTAAAAATGGGAATTTACTTTATGTTCAGGACACTTCTGAAAAATAAGATTTTACCTTCTGTTCAGGACCCTCATGAAAAATGGGATTTTACTTTATGTAGAGGACCCTCCTGAAAATGGGATTTTACTTTATGTCCAGGACTTTCCTGAAAAATGGGATTATACTTTATGTCCAGGACCCTCCTGAAAAATGGGATTTTACTTTCTGTCCAGGACTCTCCTGAAAAATGGGATTTTACTTTATGTTTGGAACCTCCTGAAAAATGGGATTTTACTTTCTGTTCAAGATCCTACTGAAAAATGGGATTTTTCTTTCTGCTCAGGACCCTCCTGAAAAATGAGATTTTACTTTATGTTCAGGACACTCCTAAAAGATGGGATTTTACATTATGTTCAAGATCCTCATGAAAAATGGGATTTTACCTTCTGTTTAGGACATTCCTGAAAATTAAGACTTTACTTTATGTTAAGAACCCACCTGAAAAAAGGGCCTTTATTTTCTATTTAGGACCCTCTTAAAATATGGGACTTTACTTTCTGTTCAAGAGCCTCCTGAAAAATGGGATTTAACTTTATGTTCAGGACCCTCTTGAAAACTGGGATTTTACTTTCTTTTCTCGACCCTTATTAAAAATGGGATTTTACTTTATGTTCAGGACCCTCGTGAAAAATGGGATTTACGTTATGTTCAGGACCCTCCTGAAAAATGCGATTTTACTTTCTGTCCAGGACTGTCTTGAAAATGGGATTTTACTTTATGTTCAGGACCCTCCTGAAAGATGGGACATTACTTTATGTTCAAGACCCTCCTGAAAAATAAGATTTTACTTTATGTTCAGGACCCTCCTGAAAAATGGGACTTTACTTTATGTTCAGGACCCTCTTGACAAATGGTATTTTACCTTATGTTCAGGGCCCTCCTAAAAAATGATATTTTATTTTATGTTCAGGACCCTTCTGAAAAATGAGATTCTAGTTTATGCTCAGGATCCTACTGGAAAATGGGATTCTACTTTATGCTCGGGCTCCTCCTAGAAAATGGGACTTTACCTTATGTTCAAGACCCTCCTGAAAAATTGGACATTACCTTATGTTCAGGACCCTCCTGAAAAATTGGACTTTACTTTATGTTCAGGACTCTCCTGAAGAATGAGACTTTACTTTCTGTTGAGGACCTTCCTGAAAAATGGGACTTTACTTTATGTTCAGGACCCTCTTGAAAAATGGGATTTTACATTCTTTTCTCGACCCTTATTAAAAATGGGATTTTACTTTATGTTCAAGACCCTCGTGAAATATGGGATTTACTTAATGTTCAGGACCCTCCTGAAAAATGGGATTTTACTTTCTGTCCAGGACTCTCTTGAAAATGGGATTTTACTTTTATATTCAGGACTCTCCTGAAAGATGGGACATTAATTTACGTTCAAGACCCTCCTAAAAAATAAGATTTTACTTTATGTTCAAGACCCTCCTGAAAATAAGATTTTACTTTATGTTCAGGACCCTCCTGAAAAATGGGACTTTACTTTATGTTCAGGACGCTCCTGAAAAATGGTATTTTACCTTATGTTCAGGGCCCTCCTAAAAAATGATATTTTATTTTATGTTCAGAACCCTTCTGAAAAATGAGATTCTACTTTATGCTCAGGACTCTCTTGGAAAATGGGATTCTACTTTATGCTCAGGCCCCTCCTAGAAAATCGGACTTTACCTTATAATCAGGACCCTCCTGAAAAATTGGACATTACTTTATGTTCAGGACCCTCCTGAAGAATGAGACTTTACTTTCTGTTTAGGACCTTCCTTAAAAATGGGACTTTACTTTCTGTTATACACCCTCCTGAAAAATGGAATTTTACTTTCTGTTCAGGACCCTCATGAAAAATGGGATTTTACTTTCTTTTCAGGACCTTTCTGAAAAATGGGATTTTACTTTCTGTTTCGGACCCACTTGAAAAATGAGATTTTATTTGCTGTTCAGAACCCTCCTGAAAAATAGGATTTTACTTTATGTTCTGGACCCTCCTGAAAAATGGGATTTTACTTTCTGTTCAGGACTCTCCTGAAAAATGGGATTTTACTTTATGTTCAGGACCCTCATAAAATGGGATTTTACTTTAAGTTCAGGACCCTCCTTAAAAATGGGATTTTACTTTATGTTCAGGACCCTCCTGAAAAATAAGATTTTACCTTCTGTTCAGGACCCTTATGAAAAATGGGATTTTACTTTATGTACAGGACCCTCCTGAAAATGGGGATTTTACTTTATGTACAGGACCCTCCTGAAAAATGGTATTTTACTTTATGTTCAGGACCCTCCTGAAAAATGGTATTATACTTTATGTCCAGGACCCTCCTGTAAAATGGGATTTTACTTTATGTTCAGGAACCTCCTGAAAAATGGGATTTTACTTTATGTTCAGGAAGCTCCTGAAAAATGGGATTTTACATTCTGTTCAAGACTCTACTGAAAAATGGGATTTTTCTTTCTGCTCAGGGCCCTCCTGAAAAATGAGATTTTACTGTATGTTCAGGACCCTCCTAAAAAATGGGATTTTACATTATGTTCAAGATCCTCATGAAAAATGGGATTTTACCTTCTGTTTAGGACATTCCTGAAAATTAAGACTTTACTTTATGTTCAGAACCCACCTGAAAAAAGGGCCTTTATTTTCTATTTAGGACCCTCTTAAAATATGGGACTTTACTTTCTGTTCAAGAGCCTCCTGAAAAATGGGATTTTACTTTATGTTCAGGACCCTCTTGAAAAATGGGATTTTACTTTATTTTCTCGACCCTTATTAAAAATAGGATTTTACTTTAGGTTCAGGACCCTCGTGAAAAATAGGATTATACTTTATGGCCAGGACCCTCCTGAATAATGGGATTTTACTTTCTGTCCAGGACTCTCTTGAAAATGGGATTTTACTTTATGTTCAGGACCCTCATGAAAAATGGGACATTACTTTATGTTCAGGACCCTCCTGAAAATGGGATTTTACCTTCTGTTCAAGACCCTCCTGAAAAATAAGATTTTACTTTATGTTCAGGACCCTCCTGAAAAATGGGACTTTACATAATGTCCAGGACCATCCTGAAAAATGGGATTTTACCTTATGTTCAGGGCCCTCCTAAAAAATGAGATTTTATTTTATGTTCAGAACCCTTCTGAAAAATGAGATTCTACTTTATGCTCAGGACCCTCCTGGAAAATGGGATTCTACTTTATGCTCAGGCCCCTCCTAGGAAATGGGACTTTACCTTATGTTCAGGACCTTCCTGAAAAATTTGACATTACTTTATGTTCAGGACCCTCCTGAAGAATGAAACTTTACTTTCTGTTTATGACCTTCCTGAAAAATGGGACTTTACTTTCTGTTCAAAACCCTCCTAAAAAATGGTATTTTACATTATATTCAAGATCCTCATGAAAAATGGGATTTTACCTTCTTTTTAGGACATTCCTGAAAATTAAGACTTTACTTTAAGTTCAGAACCCACCTGAAAAAAGGGCCTTTATTTTCTAATTAGGACTCTCTTGAAATATGGGACTTAACTTTTTGTTCATGAGCCTCTTGAAAAATGGGATTTTATTTTATGTTCAGGACCCTCTTGAAAAATGAGATTTTACTTTCTTTTCTTGACCCTTATTAAAAATGGTATTTTACTTTAAGTTCAGGACCCTCGTGGAAAATAGGATTATACTTTATGGCCAGGACCCTCCTGAATAATGGGATTTTACTTTCTGTCCAGGACTCTCTTGAAAATGGGATTTTACTATATGTTCAAGACCCTCCTAAAAAATGGGACATTACTTTATGTTCAGGACCCTCCTGAAAAATGGGATTTTACCTTCTGTTCAAGACCCTCCTAAAAAATAAGATTTTACTTTATGTTCAGGACCCTCCAGAAAAATGGGACTTTACTTTATGTTCAGGACCCTCCTGAAAAATGGTATTTTACCTTATGTTTAGGGCTCTCCTAAAAAATGATATTTTATTTCATGTTCAGAACCCTTCTGAAAAATGAGATTCTACTTTATGCTCAGGACCCTCCTGGAAAATGGGTTTCTACTTTATGCTCAGGCCCCTCCTAGAAAATGGGAGTTTACCTTATGTTCAGGACCCTCCTGAAAAATTGGACATTACTTCATGTTCAGGACCCTCCTGAAGAATGAGACTTTACTTTCTGTTTAGGACCTCCCTGAAAAATGGAACTTTACTTTCTGTTCAAGACCCTCCTGAAAAATGGGATTTTACTTTCTGTTCAGGACCCTCCTGAAAAATGGGATTTTACTTTCTTTTCAGGACCTTCCTGAAAAATGGGATTTTACTTTCTCTTTTGGACCTACTTGAAAAATAAGATTTTATTTTCTGTTCAGGACCCTCCTGAAAAATGGGATTTTACTTTATGTTCTGGACCCACCTGAAAAATGGGATTTTACTTTTTGTTCAGGACCCTCCTGAAAAATGGAATTTTACTTTATGTTCAGGACCCTCCTAAAATGGGATTTTACTTTATGTTCAGGACCCTCCTTAAAAATGGGATTTTACTTTATGTTCAGGACCCTCCTGAAAAAAATAAGATTTTACCTTCTGTTCAGGATCCTCATGAAAAATGGGATTTTACTTTATGTACAGGACCCTCCTGAGAAATGGGATTTTACTTTATGTACAGGACCCTCTTGAAAAATGGGATTTTACTTTATGTTCAGGACCCTCCTGAAAAATGGTATTATACTTTATGTCCAGGACCCTCCTGAAAAATGGGATTTTACTTTCTGTCCAGGACTCTCCTGAAAAATGGGATTTTACTTTATGTTCAGGAACCTCCTGAAAAATGGGATTTTACTTTATGTTCAGGACCCTCCTAAAAAATGAGATTTTAACTTCTGTTCAAGATCCCCCTGAAAAATAAGATTTTACTTTCGGTTCAGGACCCTCCTGAAAAATGAGATTTTACTTTCTATTCAGGACACTCCTGAAATATGTGATTTTGCCTTATGTTCAGGATCCTCCTGAAAAATAGGATTTTACATTATGTTCAGGAACTTTCTGAAAAATGAGATTCTATTTTATGCTCAGGACCCTCCTGGAAAATGGAATTCTACTTTATGCGCAAGACCCGCCTGGAAAATGGGATTTTACTTTCTGTTCAGGAACCTCATGAAAAATGGGATTTTACTTTATGCTCAAGGCCCTCCTGAAAAATGGGATTTTACTTTATGTTCTGGACCCTCCTGAAAAATCAGATTTAACTTTCTGTTCAGAATCCTTCTTAAAAATGGGATTTAACTTTATGTTCAGGACCCTTCTGAAAAATGGGATTTTACTTTATGTTCAGGACCCTCCTGAAAAATGGGATTTTACTTTCTTTTCCGGACCCTCTTGAAAAATGGGATTTTACTTTCTGTTTCGGACTCTCGTGAAAAATAAGATTTTATTTTCTATTCAGGACCCTCCTGAAAATTGGGATTTTACTTATGTTCAGGACCCTCCTTAAATGGGATTTTACTTTATGTTCAGGATTCTCCTTAAAAATAGGACTTTACTTTATGTTCAGAATCCTCCTGAAAAATAAGATTTTACCTTCTATTCAGGACCCTCCTGAAAAATGAGATGTTACTTTCTGTTCAGGACCTTCCTAAAAAATGAGATTTTACTTTCTGTTCAGGACCTTCCAGAAATATGGGATTTTGCCTTATGTTCAGGATCCTCCTGAAAAATGGGATTTTACATTATGTTCAGGACCCTTCTGAAAAATGATATTCTATTTTATGCTTAGGACACTCCTGGAAAATGGAATTCTACTTTATGCTTAGGACCCGCCTGGAAAATGGGATTTTACTTTCTATTCAGGACCCTACTGAAAAATGGGATTTTACTTTATGCTAATGGCCCTCCTGAAAAATAGGATTTTACTTTATGTTCAGGACCCTCCTGAAAAATGGGATTTAACTTTCTGTTAAGAATCCTTATGAAAAATGGGATTTTACTTTATGTTCAGGACCTTCCTGAAAAATGGGATTTTACTTTATGTTCAGGACCCTCATGAAAAATGAGGTTTTACTTTCTGTTCAGGACCCTCCTAAAAATGGTATTTTACCTTATATTCAGGACCCTTCTGAAAATTGGAATTTTACTTTATGTTCAGGACCCGCCTGAAAAATAGGATTTTAATCCGGAAAAATGGGATTTTACTTTCTGTTCAGGACCCTCTTGAAAAATGCGATTTTACTTTATGTACAGGAACCTCCAGAATAATGGGATTCTACTTTATGCTCAGGACCCTCCAGAAAAATGGGACTTTACCTTATGTTAAGGACCCTCTTAAAAAATAGACCTTTACTTCATGTTCGGGACCCTCCTGAAAAATGGTATTTTACTTTCTGTTAAAGATCCTCCTGAAAAATGGGATTTTACTTTATATTCGGGACCCTCCTAAAAAATGTGACATTACTTTATGTTTAGGACCCTCCTGAAAAATTAGACTTTACTATCTGTTTAGGACCTTCCTGGAAAATGAGACTTTACTTTCTGTTCAAGACCCTCCTGAAAAATGGGATTTTACTTTCTGTTCAGGACCCTCTTGAAAAATGGGATTTTACTTTCTATTTCGGACCCTCTTGAAAAATCACATTTTACTTTCTATTCAGGCCCCTCCTGAAAAATGGAATTTTACTTTATGTTCAGGACCCTCCTGAAAAATGGGATTTTACCTTATGTTCAGGACCCTCCTGAAAAATGAGATTTTACCTTCTGTTCAAGACCCACCTGAAAAATAGAATTCTACTTTCCGTTCAGGACCCTCCTGAAAAATAGGATTTCACTTTATGTTCAGGCCCCTCTTGAAAAAAGGGATTTTACTTTCTGTTCAGGAACCTCCTGAAAAATTGGATTTTACCTTATGTTCAGGTTCCTCCTGAAAAATGGGATTTTACATTATGTTCAGGACCTTCCTGATAAATGAGATTCTATTTTATGCTCAGGACCCTCCTGGAAAATGTGATTCTACTTTATGCTCAAGTCCCACCTAGAAAATGGGATTTTACTTTCTGTTCAGAACCCTCTTGAAAAATGGGATTTTACTTTATGTTTCGGACCCTCCTGATAAAAGGGATTTTACTTTATGTTCTGGACTCTCCTGAAAAATTGGATTTTACTTTTGGCTCAGGACCCTCCTGGAAAATAGGACTTTACCTTATGTTCAGGACCCTCCTGAAAAATGAGACTTTACTTTATTTTCAGAACCCTCCTGAAAAATGGGACTTTATTTTCTGTTTAGATCCTCTTGAAATATGGGACTTTACTTTCTATTCAAGACCCTCCTGAAAAATGGGATTTTACTTTATGTTCAGGACCCTGTCTAACAATTAGATTTTACTTTCTGTTCAGGACCCTCATGAAATATAGGATTTCACATTATGTTCAGGACCCTCCTGAAAAATGGGATTTTACTTTATGTCAGAGACACTCCTGAAAAATGGGATTTTACTTTCTGTCCAGAATTCTTTTGATAAATGAGATTTTACTTTATGTTCAGGACCCTCCTGAAAAATGGGATTTTACTTTTTGTTCAGGACCCTCCTGAAAAATGGGATTTTACATTATGTTCTGGACTCTCCTGAAAAATGAGATTTTACTTTCTGTTCAGGACCCTCCTGAAAAATGGGATTTTACTTTATATTCAGGACCCTCCTAAAATGGGATTTTACTTTATGTTCTGGACCCTCCTGAAAAATGAGATTTTACTTTATGTTCAGGACCCTGTCGAAAAATGAGATTTTACTTTAAGTTCAGGACCCTCCTGAAAAAAGAGATTTTACTTCTTGTTCAAGACTCTCCTGAAAAATGAGATTTTACTTTCTGTTCAGGACCCTTCTGAAAAATTGAATTTTACCTTATGTCAGGATCCTCCTGAAAAATGGGATTTTACATTATGTTCAGGACCCTTCTGAAAAATGAGATTCTATTTTATGCTCAGGACCCTCCTGGAAAATGGGATTCTACTTTATGCTCAGGACCCGCCTGGAAAATGGGATTTTACTTTCTGTTCAGGACCCTCCTGAAAAATGGAATTTTACTTTATGCTCAAGGCCCTCTTGAAAATGGGATTTTGCTTTATGATCAGGATACTCCTGAAAAATAGGATTTTACTTTATGTTCAGGATCCTCCTGAAAAATGGGATTTTACTTTCTTTTCAGGACACTCCTAAAAATGGGATTTTACCTTATGTTCAGGACTCTCCGGAAAAATGAGATTTTACCTTCTATTCAGGAACCGCCTAAAAAATGGAATTTTACTTTATGTTCAAGATCCTCCTAAAAAATAGGATTTTACTCCGAAAAAATGGGATTTTACTTTCTGTTCAGGACCCTCCTGAAAAATGCGATTTTACTTTCTCCTCAGGACCCTCCTGAAAAATGGGACTTTACCTTATGTTCAGGACCCTCCTGAAAAATGGGACTTTACTTTCTGTTCAGGACCCTCCTAAAAAATGGTATTTTACTTTTTGTTCAGGAACTTCCTGAAAAATAGGATTTTACTTTATGTTCAGGACCCTCCTGAAAAATGGGACATTACTTTATGTTCAGGATCCTCTTAAGAAATAAGACTTTACTTTCAGTTTAGGACCTTCCTGAAGAATGGGACTTTACTTTCTATTCAAGAGCCCTCCTGAAAAATGGGATTTTAGTTTCTGTTCCGAACACTCCTGAAAAATAGGATTTTACGTTATGTTCTGGATCCTCCTGAAAAATGGGATTTTACTTTTTGTTCAGGACCCTCCTGAAAAATGGGATTTTACTTTATGTTCAGGACCCTCCTAAAATGGGATTTTACTTTATGTTTTGAACCCTCCTGAAAAATGGGATTTTATTTTATGATCAGGCCCGCCTGAATAATGAGTCTTTACTTTCTATTTAGGACCTTCCAGAAAAATGAGACTTTACTTTATGTTCAAGACCCTCCTGAAAAATGGGATTTTACTTTCTGTTCAGGACCGCCCCTGAAAAATGGGATTTTACTTTATTAGGACACTCCTGAAAAATAGTATTTTACTTTCTTTTTAGGACCCTCCTGAAAAATGGGATTTTATTTTCTGTTCAAGACCATCCTGAACAATGAGATTTTACTTAATGTTTCGAACACAATTTGAAATATAGGATTTTACTTTATGTTCTGGATCCTTCTGAAAAATGGGATTTTACTTTCAGTTCAGGACCCTCCTGAAAAATGGAATTTTACATTATGTTCAGGACCCTCCTAAAATGTGATTTTACTTTATGTTCTGGACACTCCTGAAAAATGGGATTTTACTTTATGATCAGGTCCGCCTGAAAAATGAGTTTTTACTTTCTAGTTAGGACCTTCATGAAAAATGGGACTTTACTTTTTGTTCAAGACCCTCCTGAAAAATGGGATTTTATTTTCTGTTCAGGACCCTTCTGAAAAATAGGATTTTACTTTATGTTCAGGACGCACCTGAAAAATGGTATTTTACTTTCTTTTCAGGACCCTCCAGAAAAATGGGATTTTACTTTCTGTTAGGACCCTCCTAAAAAATGGTATTTTACTTTCTGTTCAGAACCTTCCTGAAAAATGGGATTTTACTTTATGTTTTGGACCCTCCTGAAAAATGGAATTTTACTTTCTGTTCAGGAACCTCTTGAAAAATGGGATTTTACTTTATTTTCATGACCCTCCTAAAATGTGATTTTACTTTATGTTCTGGACCCGCCTAGAAAATGCGATTTTACTTTCTGTTCAGAACCCTCTTAAAAAATGGGATTTTCCTTTATGTTTAGGACCCTCCTGGAAAATAGGATTTTACTTTCTGTTCAGGACCCTCCTGAAAAATGGGATTTTACTTTATGCTCAAGGCCCTCTTGATAAATAGGATTCTACCTTATACGCAGGACCCTCCTGGAAAATGGGGCTTTATTTTCTGTTTAGGACCCTCTTGAAATATGGGACTTTACTTTCTGTTCAAGACCATTCTGAAAAATAGGTTTTTACTTTATGTTCAGGACCCTCTTGAAAAATGGGATTTTACTTTCTGTTCAGGACCCTCATGAAAAATGGGATTTTACTTTATGTTCAGGACCCTCCTGAAAAATGGGATTTTACTTTATTTATAGGACCCTCCTAAAAAATGGGATTTTGCTTTCTATCCAGGACTCTCCTGAAAAAGGGGATTTTACTTTATGTTCAGGAACCTTCTGAAAAATGGGATTTTACTTTCTGTTCAAGACCTTCCTGAAAAATGGGATTTTACTTTCTACTCAGGAACCTTCTGAAAAATGGGATTTTACTTTATGTTCAGGACCCTCCTAAAAAATGGGATTTTACTTTATGTTCAAGATCCTCATGAAAAATGGGATTTTACCTTCTGTTTAGGACCTTCCTGAAAAACCAGACTTTATTTTATGTTTAGAACCCTCCTGAAAAATGGGACTTTATTTCCTGTTTAGGACCCTCTTGAAATATGGAACTTTACTTTCTATTCGAGACCCTCCTGAAAAATGAGATTATACTTTTTGTTCATCACCCTCTTGAATAATTGGATGTTACTTTCTATTCAGGACCCTTATTGAAAATGGGATTTTACTTTATGTTTAGGACCCTCCTGAAAAATGGGATTTTACATTATGTCAAGGACCCTCCTGAAAATTGGGATTTTACTTTATGTTCAGGACCCTCTTGAAAAATGGGATTTTACTTTCTGTCCAGGACTCTCCTGAAAAGTTGGATTTTACTGTAAGTTCAGCACCTTCCTGAAAAATAGGATTTTACTTTCTGTTCAAGACCCTCCTGAAAAATGAGATTTTGCTTTATGTTCAGGACCCTCCTGAAAAATGGGATTTTACTTTCTTTCTAGGACTCTCCTGAAAAATGGGATTTTACTTTATGTTCAGGACCCTCCTAAAAAATGGGATTTTACTTTATGTTCAATATCCTTCTGAAAAAGGGTATTTTACCTTCTGTTTAGGACCTTCCTGAAAAATGGGATTTTATTTTCGGTTCAGCATCCTCGTGAAAAAAAGGCCTTTACTTTCTGTTGAGGACTCTCCTGAAAAATGTAAATTCACTTTCTATTTAGGACCCTCCTAAAAAAAAAGATTTCACTTAATGTTCAGGACCCTCCTGAAAAATAGGATTTTACTTTCTGTTCAGGACCCTCCTAAAAAATGAGATTTTACCTTATGTTCATGCCCCTCCTGAAAAATGGGATTTTACTTTATGTTCTGGACCCTCCTAAAAAATGTGATTTTACTTCAGGACCCTCGTGAAAATTGGATTTTACCTTATGTTCAGGGCTGTCCTGAAAAATGAGATTCTACTTTATGTTTAGGACCCTCCTGAAAAAATGAGATTCTACTTTATGCTTAGGACCATCCTGGAAAATGAAATTCTACTTTATGCTCAGGACCATCCTGGAAAATGGGACTTTACCTTATGTTTAGGACCCTCCTGAAAAATGAGACGTTACTTTCTGTTTAGGACCTTCCTGAAAAATGAGACTTTACTTTCTGTTCAAGACCATCCTGAAAAATGGGATTTTACTTCCTGTTCAGGACCCTCCTTAAAAATGGGATTTAACTTTAAGTTTAGGACCCTCCTGAAAAATGGTATTTTACTTTCTTTTCAGGACCCTCCTGAGAAATATGATTTTACTTTCGGTTAGGACTCTCCTGAAAAAATAGGATTTTACTTTCTGTTCAGGACCCTCCTGAAAAATAGGATTTTACTTTATGTTCTGGACCCTCTTGAAAAATGGGATTTTACTTTCTGTTCAGGACCCTCCTGAAAAATGGGATTTTATTTTAGGTTCAGAACTCTCAAAAAATGGGATTTTACTTTATGTTCTGGACCCTCCTGCTAAATGGGATTTTATTTATGTTCAGGACCCTCCTGAAAAATGTTATTTTACTTTATGTTCAGGACCCTCCTGAATAATGAGATTACACCTTCTGTTCTGGACCCTCCTGAAAAATAAGATTTTACTTTATGTTCAGGATCCTCCTGAAAAATGGGACTTTACTTTATGATCAGGACACTCCTGAAAAATGGGATTTTACCTTATGTTCAGGGCCATCCTTAAAAATGGGATTTTATTTTATGTTCAGGACCCTCCTGAAAAATGAGATTCTACTTTATGCTCAGGCCCCTCCTGGAAAATGGGATTCTACTTTATGCTCTGGACCCACCTGGAAAATAAGACTTTACCTTATGTTAAGGACCCTCCTGAAAAATGGGACATTACTTTATGTTCAAGACCCTCCTGAAAAATAAGTCTTTACTTTCTGTTAAAGACCCTCCTGAAAAATAGGATTTTACTTTCTGTTCAGGGACCTCCTGAAAAATAGGATTTTACTTTATGTTCAGGATCCTCCTGAAAAATGGGATTTTACTTTCTTTTCAGGACCTTCCTAAAAAATGTGATTTTACTATATGTTTTGGACCCTCTTGAAAAATTAGATTTTACTTTCTGTTCAGGATCCTCCTGAAAAATTGGATTTTACTTTATGTTTTGGACCCTCCTGAAAAATGGGATGTTACTTTCATTTCAGGAACCTCCTAAAAAATGGGATTTTACTTTATGTTCAGGACCCTCCTAAAATGGGATTTTACTTTATGATCAGGACTCTGCTGAAAAATGGGATTTTAATTTATGTTCAGGATCCTCCTGAAAAATGATATTTTACCTTCTGTTCATGACCCTCCTGAAAAATGAGATTTTACTTTCTGTTCAGGACCCTCCTGAAAAATGAAATTTTACTTTCTGTTCTGGACCCTCCGGAAAAATGGAATTTTACCTTATGTTCAGGATCCTCCTGAAAAATGGGATTTTACTTTATGTTCAGGACACTCCTAAAATGGGTATTTACTTTATGTTCTGGACCCTCCTGAAAAATGGGATTTTACTTTATGCTCATGACCCGCCTGAAAAATGTGACTTTACTTTCTGTTTAGAACCTTCCTAATAAATGGGACTTTACTTTTTGTTGAAGACCCTCCTAAGAAATGGGATTTTACTTTATGTTCAGAACCCTCCTGAAAAATGGGATTTTACTTTCTGTCCAGGACTCTCCGAAAAAATAGGATTTTACTTTATGTTAAGGACCCTCATAAAAAATGGGATTTTACTTTATGTTCATGATCCTTCTGAAAAATGGGATTTTACCTTCGGTTCAGGACATTCCTAAAAAATAGGATTTTACTTTCTGTTCAGCATCCTCCTAAAAAATGGGCCTTTACTTTCTATTGAGGACTCTCCTGAAAAATGTAAATTCACTTTCTATTCAGGCCCTCCTGAAAAATGAGATTTCACTTTATGTTCAGGACCCTCCTGAAAAATACGATTTTACTTTATGTTCAGCACCCTCCTGAAAAATGGGATTTTACCTTATGTTCAGGATCCTCCTGAAAAATGTGATTTTACTTTCTGTTCAGGCCCCTCGTGAAAATGGGATTTTACCTTATCTTCCGGGCTCTCCTGAAAAGTGAGATTCTACTTTATGTTGAGGACCCTTCTGAAAAAAATGAGATTCTAGCTTATGCTTAGGACCCTCCTGTAAAATGGGATTTTACTTTATGCTCAGGCCCCCCTTGAAAATGGGATCCTACTTTATGCTCAGGCTCCTCATGGAAAATTGGACTTTACCTTATGTTCAGGACCCTCCTGAAAAATAGGACATTATTTTATGTTCAGGACCCTCCTGAAAAATGAGACTTTACTTCCTGTTTAAGACCTTCCTGAAAAATGGGACTTTTCTTTCTGTTCAAGACCCTGCTGAAAAATAGGATTTTACTTCCTGTTCAGGAGCCTCCTGAAAAATAGGTTTTTACTTTATGTTCTGGACCCTCCTGAAAAATAGGATTTTACATTCTGTTCAGGACCCTCCCAAAATATGGGATTTTATTTTATGTTCAGGACACTCCTAAAATGGGATTTTACTTTATTTTCAGGACCCTCCTGAAAAATGAGATTTTACTTTATGTTCATGACCCTCCTTAAAAATGGGATTATACCTTCTGTTCAGGACCCTCCTGAAAAATAAGATTTTACTTTATGTTCAGGACCCTCTTGAAAAATGAGACTTCACTTTATGTTCAGGACCCTCCTGAAAAATGGAATTTTACCTTATGCTCAGGGCCATCCTGAAAAATGGGATTTTATTTTAAGTTCAGGACCCTCCTGAAAATTGAGATTCTACTTTATGCTCATGACCCTCCTGGAAAATGGGATTCTACTTTATGCTCAGGACCCTCCTGGAAAATGGGACTTTACCTTATGTTCAGGATCCTCCTGAAAAATGAGAATTTACTTTCTACTTAGGACCTTCCTGAAAAATGGGACTTTACTTTCTATTCAAGACCCTCCTGAAAAATAGGATTTTACTTTCTGTTCAGGAACATCCTCCAAAATAGGATTTTACTTTATGTTCAGGACCCTACTGAAAAATGGGATTTTACTCTCTTTTAAGGACCTTCCTGAAAAATGGGATTTTACTTTCTTTTTCGGACCCTCTTGAAAAATGAGATTTTACTTTCTGCTCAGGATCCTTCTGAAAAATGCGATTTTAATTTTTGTTCTAAACCCTCCTGAAAAAAGGGATTTTACTTTCTGTTCAGGACCCTCCTAAAAAATGGGATTTTACTTTATGTCCAGTACCCTCCTAAAATGGGATTTTACTTTATGTTCAGGACTCTCCTGAAAAATGGGATTTTACTTTATGTTCAGGACCCTCCTGAAAAATTAGATTTTACCTTCTGTTCAAGCCCCTCCTGAAAAATGAGATTTTACTTTATGTTCAGGACCTTCCTGAAAAATGAGATTTTACATTCTGTTCAGGACTCTCCTGAAAAATTGGATTATACCTTATGTTCAGGATCCTCCTGAAAAATAGGATTTTACTTTATGTTCAGGACCCTCCTAAAATGGGATTTTACTTTATGATCAGGACCTGCCTGTAAAATGTGACTTTATTTTTCGTTTAGAACCTTCCTGAAAAATGGGACTTCACTTTTTGTTGAAAACCCTCCTGAAAAATGGGATTTTACTTTATGTTCAGGACCCTCCTTGAAAAATGTGCTTTTAATTTCTGTTCAGGACCCTCGTGAAAATGGGATTTTACCTTATGTTACGAGCTCTCTTGAAAAATGAGATTCTACTTTATGTTCAGCACCCTCCTGAAAAAATGAGATTCTACTTTATGCTTAGGAACCTCCTGGAAAATGGGACTTTACCTTATGTTCAGGACCCTCCTGAAAAATGGGACAATACTTTATGTTTTTGACCCTCCTGAAAAATGAGACTTTACTTTCTGTTTAGGACCTTCCTGCAAAATGGGACTTTACTTTCTGTTCAAGACCCTCCTGAAAAATAGGATTTTACTTCCTATTCAGGACCCTCCATAAAAATGGGATTTTACTTTATGTTCAGGACCCTCCTGAAAATGGTATTTTACTTTCTTTTCAGGACCGTCCTGAAAAATATGATTTTACTTTCTGTTAGGACCCTCCTAAAAAATGGGATTTTACTTTCTGTTCAGGACCCTCCTGAAAAATGGGATTTTACTTTATGTTCAGGACCCTCCTTGAAAAATGTGCTTTTAATTTCTGTTCAGGACCCTCGTGAAAATGGGATTTTACCTTATGTTACGAGCTCTCTTGAAAAATGAGATTCTACTTTATGTTCAGCACCCTCCTGAAAAAATGAGATTCTACTTTATGCTTAGGAACCTCCTGGAAAATGGGACTTTACCTTATGTTCAGGACCCTCCTGAAAAATGGGACAATACTTTATGTTTTTGACCCTCCTGAAAAATGAGACTTTACTTTCTGTTTAGGACCTTCCTGCAAAATGGGACTTTACTTTCTGTTCAAGACCCTCCTGAAAAATAGGATTTTACTTCCTATTCAGGACCCTCCATAAAAATGGGATTTTACTTTATGTTCAGGACCCTCCTGAAAATGGTATTTTACTTTCTTTTCAGGACCGTCCTGAAAAATATGATTTTACTTTCTGTTAGGACCCTCCTAAAAAATGGGATTTTACTTTCTGTTCAGGACCCTCCTGAAAAATGGGATTTTACTTTATGTTCTCGACACTCCTGAAAAATAGGATTTTACTTTCTATTCAGGACCCTCCTGAAAAATGGAATTTTATTTTATGTTCAGGACCCTCCTAAAATGTGATTTTACTTTATGTTCAGGACCCTTCTGAAAAATGAGATTACACCTTCTGTTCAGGACCCTCCTGAAAAATGAGATTCTACTTTATCCTCAGGACCCTCCTGGAAAATGGGATTCTACTTTATGATTAGGACCCTCCTGGAAAAAGGGACTTTACCTTATGTTAAGGACCCTCCTGAAAAATGGGACATTACTTTATGTTCAGGACCTTCCTGAAAAATGAGACTTTACTTTCTATTTACGACCTTCCTGAAAAATGAGACTTTACTTTCTGTTCAAGACCATCCTTAAAAATAGGATTTTACTTTCTGTTCAGGAACCTACTGAAAAATAGGATTTTACTTTATGTTAAGGACCCTCCTGAAAAATGGGATTTTAGTTTATGTTTTGTACCCTCTTAAAAAATGAGATTTTACTTTCTGTTCAGAATCCTCCTGAAAAATGGAATTTTGCTTTATGTTCTGGACCCTCCTGAAAAATGGGATCTTACTTTCTGTTCAGGAAGCTCCTGAAAAAGTGGATTTTACTTTATGTTCAGGACCCACCTAAAATGGGATTTTACTTTGTGTTCAGGACTCTCCTGAAAATGGGATTTTACTTTATGTTCAGGATCCTCCTGAAAAATTAGATTTTTCCTTCTGTTCATGACCCTCCAGAAAAATGAGATTTTACTTTCTGTTCAGGAACCTCCTGAAAAATGAGATTTTACTTTCTGTTTAGGACCCTCCGAAAAAATGGGATTTTACATTATGTTCAGGATCCTCCTGAAAAATGGGATTTTACGCTATGTTCAGGACACTCCTAAAATGGGATTTTATATTATGTCCTAAACCCTCCTGAAAAATGGGATTTTAATTTATGCTTAGGAACCGCCTGAAAAATGAGACTTTACTTTCTGTTTATAACTTTCCTGAAAAATGGGACTTTACTTTCTGTTCAAGACCCTCCTGAAAAATGGGATTTCACTTTAAGTTCATGACCCTCCTGAAAAATGGGATTTTACTTTCTGTCCAGGACTATCTTGAAAAATAGGATTTTACTTTATGTTCAGGACCCTCCTAAAAAATGGGATTTTACTTTAGGTTCAAGATCCTCCGGAAAAATAGGATTTTACCTTCAGTTTAGGACCTTCCTGAAAACTGGGATTTTACTTTCTGTTCAGCATCCTTTAAAATACGGGCCTTTACTTTCTATTGAGGACTCTCCTGAAAAATGTAAATTCACTTTCTATTCAGGACCCTTCTAAAAAATGAGATTTCACTTTATGTTCAGGACCCTCCTGTAAAATAGGATTTTACTTTCTGTTCAGGACCCTCCTGAAAAATGGGATTTTACCTTATGTTCAGGCCCCTCCTGAAAAATGGGATTATACTTTATGTTCAGGACACTCCTGAAAAATGTGATTTTAATTTCTGTTCAGGACCCTCATGAAAATGAGATTTTACCTTATCTTCAGGGCTCTCCTGAAAAATGAGATTCTACTTTATGTTCAGGACCTTCCTGTAAAAAATGAGATTCTAGTTTATGCTTAGGACCATCTTGAAAAATGAGATTTCACTTTATGTTCAGGACCCTCCTGGAAAATGGGATTCTACTTTATGCTCAGGACCCTCCTGGATAATTGGACTTTACCTTATGTTCAAGACCCTCCTGAAAAATGAGACATTACATTATGTTCAGGACCCTCCTGAAAAATGAGACTTTACTTTCTATTTAGGACCTTCCTTAAAAATGGGACTTTACTTTCTGTTAAGGACCCTCCTGAAAAATAGGATTTTACTTCCTGTTCAGGAGCCTCCTGAAAAATGGTATTTTACTTTATGTTCTGGACCCTTCTGAAAAATGGGATTTTACTTTATGTTCAGGACCCTCCTGAAAAATGGAATTTTATTTTATGTTCAGGACCCTCCTAAAATGGGATTTTACTTTATGTTCTGGACCCTCATAAAAAATGAGATTTTACTTTATGTTCAGGACCCTCCTAAAAAATGGGATTTTACTTTATGTTCAAGATCCTCCGGAAAAATAGGATTTTACCTTCAGTTTAGGACCTTCCTGAAAAATGGGATTTTACTTTCTGTTCAGCATCCTTATAAAATACGGGCCTTTACTTTGTATAGAGGACTCTCCTGAAAAATGTAAATTCACTTTCTATTCAGGACCCTTCTGAAAAATGAGATTTCACTTTATGTTCAGGACCCTCCTGAAAAATAGGATTTTACTTTCTGTTCAGGACCCTCCTGAAAAATGGGATTGTACCTTATGTTCAGGCCCCTCCTGAAAAATGGGATTTTACTTTATGTTCAGGACCCTCCTGAAAAATGTGATTTTACTTTCTGTTCAGGACCCTCGTGAAAATAAGATTTTACCTTATCTTCAGGGCTCTCCTGAAAAATGAGATTCTACTTTATGTTCAGGATCTTCCTGAAAAAAATGAGATTCTAGTTTATGCTTAGGACCATCTTGAAAAATGAGATTTCACTTTATGTTCAGGACCCTCCTGGAAAATGGGATTCTACTTTATGCTCAGGACCCTCCTGGATAATTGGACTTTACCTTATGTTCAGGACCCTCCCGAAAAATGAGACATTACATTATGTTCAGGACCCTCCTGAAAAATGAGACTTTACTTTCTATTTAGGACCTTCCTTAAAAATGGGACTTTACTTTCTGTTAAGGACCCTCCTGAAAAATAGGATTTTACTTCCTGTTCAGGAGCCTCCTGAAAAATGGTATTTTACTTTATGTTCTGGACCCTTCTGAAAAATGGGATATTACTTTATGTTCAGGACCCACCTGAAAAATGGAATTTTATTTTATGTTCAGGACCCTCCTAAAATGGGATTTTACTTTATGTTCTGGACCCTCCTAAAAAATGAGATTTTACTTTATGTTCAGGACCCTTCTGAAAAATGAGATTTTACTTTATATTCTGGACCCTCCTGAAAAATAGGATTATACATTCTGTTCAGTCCTCTCTTGAAAAATAAGATTTTACTTTATGTTCAGGACCCTCCTGAAAAATGGGACTTTACTTTATGTTCAGGACCCCCCTGAAAATTGGATTTAACCTTATGTTCAGGGCCATTCTGAAAAATAGGATTTTATTTTATGTTCAGGACCCTCCTGAAAAATGAGATTCTACTTCATACTCAGGACCCTCCTGGAAAATGGAATTCTACTTTATGCTTAGGACCTTCCTGGAAAATGGGACTTTACCTTATGTTCAGGACCCTCCTGAAAAATGGGACATTACTTTATGTTCAGGTACCTCCTGTAAAATGAGACTTTACTTTCTATTTAAGACCTTCCTGAAAAATGGGACTTTACTTTCTGTTCAAGACCCTCCTGAAAAATAGGATTTTACTTTCTTTTCAGGAACCTCCTCAAAAATAGGATTATACTTTATGTTCAGGACCTTCCTGAAAAATGGGATTTTACTTTCTGTTCAAGACCCTCCTGAAAAATGGTATTTTTCTTTCTTTTTCCGACCCTCTTGAAAAATGAGATTTTACTTTCTGTTCAGGAACCTCCTGAAAAATGGGATTTTACTTTATGTTCAGGACCCTCCTGAAAAATAAGATTTTACTGTATGTTCAGGACCCTCCTAAAATTGGATTTTTTTTATGTTCAGGACTCTCCTGAAAAATGGGATTTTACTTTATGTTCAGGACCCTCCTGAAAAATGAGATTTTACTTTCTTTTCAGGACCCTCCTGAAAAATGAGATTTTACTTTCTGTTCAGGATACTCCTTAAAAATGGGATTTTACCTTATGTTCAGGATCCTCCTGAAAAATGGGATTTTACTTTATGTTCAGGACCCTCCTAAAATGGGATTTTACTTTATGTTCTGGACCCTCCTGAAAAATGGGATTTTACTTTATAAAGTTTAGGTCCCGCCTGAAAAATAAGACTTTACTTTCTGTTTTGTATCTTCCTGAAAAATGGGACTTTACTTTCTCTTCAAGACCCTCCTGAAAATGGGATTTTACTTTCTATTCAGGACTCTCATAAAAAATGGGATTTTACTTTATGTTCAGGACCCTCCTGAAAAATGGGATTTTACTTTATGTACAGGACCCTCCTGAAAAATGGGATTTTACTTTCTGTCCTGGACTCCCCTGAAAAAAGGGATTTTACTTTAGGGTTAGAACCGTCCTGAAAAATAAGATTTTACTTTCTGTTCAAGACCCTACCGAAAAATGGGATTTTACTTTCTGCTCAGGAAACTCCTGAAAAATGGGATTTTACTTTATGTTCAAGATCCTCCTAAAAAATAGGATTTTAATTTATGTTCAAGATCCTCATGAAAAATGGGATTTTTGCTTCTGTTTAGGACCTCTCTAAAAAATAAGACTTTACTTTATGTTCAGAACCCTCCTGAAAAATAGGACTTTATTTTCTGTTTAGGACCCTCTTGAAATATGGGACATTACTTTCTGTTCAAGACCCTCCTGAAAAATGGGATTCTACTTTATGTTCAGGACTCTCTTGGAAAAATGGGATTTTGCTTTCTGTTCAGGACCCTTATTAAAAATAGGATTTTACTTTATGTTCAGGACCCTCCTGAAAAATGGGATTTTGCTTTATCTCCAGGACCCTCCTGAAAAATGGGATTGTACTTTTTGTCCAGGACTCTCCTGAAAAATGGGATTTTACTTTATGTTCAGGACCCTCCTGAAAAATGGGATTTTACTTTTTGTTCAAGACCCGCCTGAAAAATGGAATTTTACTTTATGTTCAGGACCCTCCTGAAAAATGGGATTATACTTATGTTCAGGACCCTCCTGAAAAATGGGATTTTACTTTCTTTTCAGGACCCTACTAAAAAATAGGATTTTACTTTTTGTTTCGGACCATCTTGAAAAATGAGATTTTACATTCTGTTCAGGATCCTCCTGAAAAATGGGATTTTACTTTATGTTCTGGACCCTCCTGAAAAATGGGATTTTGCTTTCTGTTCAGGACCCTCCTGAAAAATGGGATTTTACTTTATGTTCAGGACTCTCCTGAAAAATGGAATTTTACTTTATGTTCAGGACCTTCCTGAAAAATGAGATTTTACCTTCTGTTCAAGACCCTCCTGAAAAATAAGATTTTACTTTGTGTTTAGGACCCTCCTGAAAAATGAGATTTTACTTTCTGTTCAGGAACCTCCTGAAAAATGGGATTTTACCTTATGTTCCGGATCCTCCTGAAAAATGGGATTTTAATTTATGTTCAGGACTCTCCTAAAATGGGATTTTTCTTTATGTTCTGGACCCTCCTGAAAAATGAGATTTTACTTTATGCTCAAGACCCGCCTGAAAAATGAGACTATACTTTCTTTTTAGGACCTTCCTGAAAAATGGGACTTAACTTTCTGTTCAAAACCCTCCTGAAAAATGTGATTTTACTTTCTGTTCAGGACCCTCCTGAAAAATGGGATTTACTTTATGTTCAGGAGCCCCCTGAAAAATGTTATTATACTTTCTTTTCAAGACCCTCTTGAAATATGGGACTTTACTTTCTGTTCAAGACCCTCCTGAAAAATGGGATTTTATTTAATTTTCAGGACCCTCTTAAAAAATGGTATTTTACTTTCTGTTTAGGAACCTCATGAAAAATTGGATTTTACTTTATATTCAGGACACTCCTGAAAAAAAGGATTATACTTTATGCTCAGGACCCGCCTGGAAAATGCCATTTTACTTTCTGTTCAAAACCCTCCTAAAAAATGGGATTTTCCTTTATGTTTAGGACCCTTCTGAAAAATGGGATTTTACTTTCTATTCAGGACCCTCCTGAAAAATGGGATTTTACTTTTTGCTCAAGGCCCTCCTGAAAAATGGGATTCTATCTTAGGCTCAGGACCTTCCTGGAAAATGGGAATTTACCTTATGTTCAGGACATTCCTAAAAAATGAGACTTTACTTTATGTTCAGAACCCTCCTGAAAAATGGGGCTTTATTTTCTGTAAAGGACCCTCTTGAAATATGGGACTTTACTTTACTTTCTGTTCAGGACCCTCCTGAAAAATGGGATTTTACTTTATGTTCAGGACATTCCTGAAAAATAGGATTTAACTTTATGTACAGGACCCTCCTGAAAAATGGGATTTTACTTTCTGTCCAGGACTCTCCTGAAATAGGTGATTTTACTTTATGTTCAGGACTCTTATGTGAAATGGGATTTAACTTTCTGTGCAAGACCCTCCTGAAATTAGGATTTTACTTTCTGCTCAGGACCCTTTTGAAAAATGGGATTTTAGTTTATGTTCAGGACCCTCCTAAATAATGGGATTTTACTTTATTTTCAAGATCCTCTTGAAAAATGGGATTTTACCTTCTGTTAGGACCTTCCTGAAAAATAAGAATTTACTCTATGTTCAGAACCCTCCTAAAAAATGGGACTTTATTTCCTGTTTAGGACCCTCTTGCAATATGAGATGTTACTTTCTGTTTAGGACCCTTATTAAAAATGGGATTTTACTTTATGTTCAGGACCCTCCTAAAAAATGGGATTTTACTTTATGTCCAGGACCCTCCTGAAAAATAGGATTTTACTTTATGTTCAGGACCCTCCTGAAAAGTGGGATTTTACTTTCTGTCCAGGACTCTCCTGAAAAGTGGGATTTTAGTTTATGTTCAGGACCCTCCTGAAAAATGGGATTTTACTTTTTGTTCAGGACCGTCATGAAAAATGTGATTTTTCTTTATATTCAGGACACTCCTGAAAAATGGGATTTTACTTTCTTTCCAGGACTCTCCTGAAAAATGGGATTTTACTTTATGTTCAGGACCCTTCTAAAAAATGGAATTTTACTTTATGTTCAATATCCTCCTGAAAAATGGTATTTTACTTTCGGTTTAGGACCTTCCTGAAAAGTGGGATTTTACTTTCTGTTCAGCATCCTCCTGAAAAATGGGCCTTTACTTTCTACTGAGGACTTTCCTGAAAAATGTAAATTCACTTTCTATTTAAGACCCTCCTGAAAAATGAGATTTCACTTTATGTTCAGGACCCTCCTGAAAAATGGGATTTCACTTTATGTTCAGGCCCCTCCTGAAAAATGGGATTTTACTTTATATTCAGGACCCTCCTGAAAAATGTGATTTTACCTTCTGTTCAGGACCTTCGTGAAAATGGGATTTAACCTTATGTTCAGGGCTCTCCTGAAAAATTAGATTCTTCTTTATGTTCAGGACCCTCCTGAAAAAATAAGATTCTACTTTATGTTCAGGACCCTCCTGAAAAATGGGGCATTACTTTATGTTCAGGACCCTCCTGAAAAATGAGACTTTACTTTCTGTTTAGGACCTTTCTGAAAAATGGGACTTTACTTTCTATTCAAAACCCTCCTAAAAAATGGGATTTTACATCCTGTTCAGGACCCTCCTTAAAAATGAGATTTTACTTTATGTTTAGGACCCTACTGAAAATGGTATTTTACATTCTTTTCAGGACCCTCCTGGAAAATATGATTTTACTTTCAGTTAGGACCCTCCTAAAAAATAGGATTTTACTTTCTGTTCAGGACCCTCCTGAAAAATGGGATTTTACTGTTCAGGACCCTCCTGAAAAATGAGATTTTATTTTATGTTCAGGACCCTCCTAAAATGGGATTTTACTTTATATTTTGGACCCTCCTGCAAAATAGGATTTTACTTTATGCTCAGGACCCTAGTGGAAAATGGGGCTTTACCTTATGTTAAGGACATTCTTGAAAAATAGGATATTACATTATGTTCAGGACCCTCCTGAAAAATGACACTTTACTTTCTGTTCAAGACCCTCCTGAAAAATAGGATTTTACTTTCTGTTCAGGAACTTCCTGAAAAATAGGATTTTACTTTATGTTCAGGACCCTCCTGAAAAATGGAATTTTACTTTCTTTTCAGGACCCTCCTGAAAAATGGAATTTTACAATATGTTTCGGACTCTCTTGAAAAATGAGATTTTACTTTCAGTTCAGGATCCTCCTGAAAAATAGGATTTTACTTTATGTTATGAACCCTCCTGAAAAATGGGATTTTACTTTCTGTTCAGGAACCTCCTGAAAAAATGGGATTTTACTTTATGTTCAGGACCCTCCCAAAATGGGAATTTACTTTATGTTTAGGACTCTCCTGAAAAATGGGATTTTAATTTATGTTCAGGATCCTCCTGAAAAATGATATTTTAACTTATGTTCATGACCCTCCTGAAAAATGAGATTTTACTTTCTGTTCAGGACCCTCCTGAAAAATGAAATTTTACTTTCTGTTCTGGACCCTACGGAAAAATGGGATTTTACCTTATGTTCAGGACACTCCTAAAATGGGATTTTACTTTATGTTCTGGACCCTCCTGAAAAATAGGATTTTACTTTATGCTCAGGACCCACCTGAAAAATGTGACATTACTTTCTTATTAGAACCTTCATGAAAAATGGGACTTTACCTTTTGTTCAAGACCCTCCTGAAAAATGGGATTTTACTTTATGTTCAGGACCCTTATGAAAAATGGGATTTTACTTTCTGTCTAGGACTCTCCTGAAAAATAGGATTTTACTTTATGTTCAGGACCCTCCTAAAAAATAGGATTTTACTTTATGTTCAAGATCCTCCTGAAAAATGAGATTTTACCTTCGGTTTAGGACCTTCCTAAAAAATAAGATTTTACTTTCTGTTCAGCATACTCCTAAAAATGGGCCTTTACTTTCTATTGAGGACTCTCCTGAAAAATGTAAATTCACTTTCTATTCAGGAGCCTCCTGAAAAATGAGATTTAACTTTATGTTTAGGACCCTCATGAAAAATAGGATTTTACTTTTTGTTCAGGACCCTCCTGAAAAATGGGATTTTAGCTTATGTTCAGGCCCCTCCTGAAAAATGGGATTTTACTTTATGTTCAGGACCCTCATGAAAAATGTGATTTTACTTTCTGTTCAGGCCCCTCGTGAAAATGGGATTTTACCTTATGTTCCGGGCTCTCCTGTAAAGTGAGATTCTACTTTATGGTCAGGGCACTTCTGAAAAAAATGAGATTCTAGTTTATGCTTAGGACCCTCCTGGAAAATGGGATTCTACTTTATGCTCAGGACCCTCTTGGAAAATGGGATTCTACTTTATGCTCAGGATCACCTAGAAAATTGGACTTTACCTTATGTTCAGGACCCTCCTGCAAAATGAGACTTTACTTTCTGTTTAAGACCTTTCTGAAAAATGGGACTTTACTTTCTTTTCAAGACCCTCCTGAAAAATGGGATTTTACTTTCTGTTCAGGAGCCTCCTGAAAAATGGGATTTTACTTTATGTTCAGGACCCTCCTTAAAAATAGGATTTTACTTTCTGTTAAGGACCCTCCTGAAAAATGGGATTTTATTATATGTTCAGGACCCTCCTAAAATGGGATTTTAATTTATGTTCTGGACCCGCCAGAAAAATGGGATTTTACTTAATGTTCAGGACCCTCCTGAAAAATAAGATTTTACTTTATGTTCAGGACCCTCTTGAAAAATGGAATTATACTTTCTGTTCAGGGCCCTCCTGAAAAATGGGACTTTACTTTATCTTCAGGATCCTCCTGAAAAATGGGATTTTACCTTATGTTCAGGGCCATCCTGAAAAATGGGATTTTATTTTATGTTCAGGACCATCCTGAAAAGTGAGATTCTACTTTATGCTCAGGACCCTCCTGGAAAATGAGATTCTACTTTATGCTCAGGACCTTCCTGGAAAATGGGACTTTACCTCATGTTCAGGACCTTTCTAAAAAATTGGACATTACTTTATGTTCAGGACCCTCCTGAAAAATGAGACTTTACTTTCTATTTAGGACCTTCCTAAAAATGGGACTTTACTTTATGTTCAAGACCCTCCTGAAAAATAGGATTTTACTTTCTGTTCAGGACCCTCCTCAAAAATAGGATTTTACTTTATGTTCAGGACTCTCCTGAAAAATTCAATTTTACTTTCTTTTCAGAACCCTCCTGAAAAATACGATTTTACTTTCTTTTTTGGACCCTCTTGAAAAATGAGATTTTACTTTCTGTTCAGGGCCCTCCTGAAAAATGAGATTTTACTTTCTGTTCAGGGGCCTCCTGAAAAAGGTGATTTTACTTTATGTTCAGGACCATCCTAAAATGGGATTTTACTTTATGTTCACGAGTCTCCTGAAAAATGGGATTTTACTTTATGTTCAGGAGCCTCCTGAAAAATAAGATTTTACCTTCTGTTCAAGACCGTCCCGAAAAATGAAATTTTACTTTTTGTTCAGGACTCTCCTGAAAAATGAGATTTTACTTTTTGTTCAAGACTCTCCTGAAAAATGGGATTTTACCTTATGTTCAGGAACCTTCTGAAAAATGGGATTTTACTTTATGTTCAGGACCCTGCTAAAAAGGATTTTACTTTATGTTCTGGACCCTCCTGAAAAATGGGATTTTACTTTATGTTCAGAACCCTCATGAAATATGAGATTTTACTTTATGTTCTGGACCCGCCTGAAAAATGGGATTATATATTTTGTTCAGGACCCTCATGAAAAATAAGATTTTACCTTCTGTTCAAGACCGTCCCGAAAAATGAGATTTTACTTTTTGTTCAGGACTCTCCTGAAAAATGAGATTTTACTTTCTGTTCAAGACTCTCCTGAAAAATGGGATTTTACCTTATGTTCAGGAACCTTCTGAAAAATGGGATTTTACTTTATGTTCAGGACCCTGCTAAAATTAGATTTTACCTTATGTTCAGGGCCATCCTGAAAAATGGGATTTTATTTTATGTTCAGAAACCTCCTGAAAAATGAGATTCTACTTTATGCTCAGGTCCCTCCTGAAAAATGGGATTCTACTTTATGCTCAGGACCCTCTTGGAAAATGAGACTTTACCTTATGTTCAGGACTATCCTGAAAAATGGGACATTACTTTATGTTCAGGACCCTCCTGAAAAATGAGACTTTACTTTCTATTTAGGACCTTCCTGAAAAATGGGATTTTACTTTCTTTTCAAGACACTTCTGAAAAAAGGGATTTTACTTTCTTTTTCCGACACTCTTGAAAAATGATATTTTACTTTCTGTTCAGAAACCTCCTGAAAAATGGGATTTTACTTTATGTTCTGGACCTTCCTGAAAAATGGGATGTTACTTTCTTTTCAGGACCCTCCTGAAAATAGGATTTTACTTTATGTTCAGGACCCTCCTAAATTTGAATTTTTTTTAAGTTCAGGACTCTCCTGAAAAATGGGATTTCACTTTATGTTCAGGACCCTCCTGAAAAATGAGATTTTACTTTCTGTTCAGGACCCTCCTGAAAAAATGAGATTTTAATTTCTTTTCAGGACCCTCCAGAAAAATGAGATTTTACTTTCTGTTCAGGATACTCCTTAAAAATGGGATTTTACCTTATGTTCAGGATCCTACTGAAAAATGGGATTTTACTTTATGTTCACGACCCTCCTAAAATGTGATTTTACTTTATGTTCTGGACCCTCCTGAAAAATGGGACTTTTCTTTATGCTTAGGACCCGCCTGAAAAATAAGACTTTACTTTCTGTTTAGGACCTTCCTGAAAAATGGGACTTTACTTTCTCTTCAAGACCCTCCTGAAAAATGGGATTTTACTTTCTATTCAGGACACTCATGAAAAATGGGATTTTACTTTATGTTCAGGACCCTGCTGAAAAATGGGATTTTACTTTATGTACATGACCCTCCTGAAAAATGGGATTTTACTTTCTGTCCCGGACTCTCCTAAAAAATGGGATTTTACTTTATGTTTTGAGCCGTCCTGAAAAATGGGATTTTACTTTATGTTCAATACCCTCCTGAAAAATGGGATTTTACTTTCTGCTCAGAAAACTCCTGAAAAATGGGATTTTACTTTATGTTCAAGATCCTCCTAAAAAATAGGATTTTAATTTATGTTCAAGATCCTCATGAAAAATGGGATTTAACCTTCTGTTTAGGACCTTCCTAAAAAATAAGACTTTACTTTATGTTCAGAACCCTCCTGAAAAATAGGACTTTATTTTCTGTTTAGGACCCTCTTGAAAAATGGGACATTACTTTCTGTTCAAGACCCTCCTGAAAAATGGGATTTTACTTTATGTTCAGGACCCTCTTGGAAAAATGGGATTTTGCTTTCTGTTCAGGACCCTTATTAAAAATAGGATTTTACTTTATGTGCAGGACCCTCCTGAAAAATGGGATTTTGCTTTATCTCCAGGACCCTCCTGAAAAATGGGATTTTACTTTTTGTCCAGGACTCTCCTAAAAAATGAGATTTTACTTTATGTTCAGGACCCTCCTGAAAAATGGGATTTTACTTTTTGTTGAAGACCTTCCTGAAAAATGGAATTTTACTTTATGTTTAGGACCCTCCAGAAAAATGGGATTTTACTTATGTTCAGGACCCTCCTGAAAAATGGGATTTTACTTTATTTCAGGACCCTCCTAAAAATGGGATTTTTCTTTTAGTTTCGGACTCTCTTGAAAAATGAGATTTTACATTTTGTTCCGGATCCTCCTGAAAAATGGGATTTTACTTTCTGTTCAGGACCCTCCTGAAAAATGGAATTTTATTTTATGTTCAGGACTCTCCTGAAAAATGGAATTTTACTTTCTTTTCAGGACCCTCCTGAAAAATGGAATTTTACAATATGTTTTGGACCCTCTTGAAAAATGAGATTTTACTTTCAGTTCAGGATCCTCCAGAAAAATGAGAATTTTACTTTCTGTTCAGGAACCTCCTGAAAAATGGGATTTTACCTTATGTTCAGGATCCTCCTGGAAAATGGGATTTTACTTTATGTTCAGGACTCTCCTAAAATGGAATTTTTCTTTATGTTCTAGACTCTCTTGAAAAATGGGATTTTACTTTATGCTCAGGACCCGCCTTAAAAATGAGACTTTACTTTCTGTTTAGGTCCTTCCTGAAAAATGGGACTTTACTTTCTGTTCAAAACCCTCCTGAAAATTGGGATTTTACTTTCTGTTCAGGACCCTCCTGAAAAATGAGATTTTACTTTATGTTCAGGACCCCCTGAAAAATAGTATTATACTTTCTTTTCAGGACCCTCTTGAAATATGGGACTTTACTTTCTGTTCAAGACCCTCCTGAAAAATGAGATTTTATTTTATATTCAGGACCCTCTTAAAAAATGGTATTTTACTTTCTGTTTAGGAGCCTCATGAAAAATTGGATTTTACTTTATATTCAGAAAACTCCTGAAAAAAGGATTTCAATTTATGCTCAGGACCCGCCTGGAAAATGCCATTTTACTTTCTGTTCAGAACCCTCCTAAAAAATGGGATTTTCCTTTATGTTTAAGACCCTTCTGAAAAATTGGATTTTACTTTCTGTTCAGGACCCTCCTGAAAAATAGGATTTTACTTTATTTTCAAGGCCCTCTTGAAAAATGGGATTCTATCTTATGCTCAGAACCTTCCTGGAAAATGGGAATTTACCTTATGTTCAGGACCTTCCTAAAATATGAGACTTTACTTTATGTTCAGAACCCTCCTGAAAAATGGGGCTTTATTTTCTGTTAAGGACCCTCTTGAAATATGGGACTTTACTTTCTGTTCAAGACCCTCATGAAAAATAGGTTTTTACTTTATGTTCAGAACCCTCTTGTAAAATAAAATTTTACATTCTGTTCAGGACCCTCCTGAAAAATGGGATTTTACTTTATGTTCAGGACCCTCCTGAAAAATAGGATTTAACTTTATGTACAGGACCCTCCTGAAAAATGGGATTTTACTTTCTGTCCAGGACTCTCCTCAAAAAGGTGATTTTACTTTATGTTCAGGACCATTATGGGAAATGGGATTTTACTTTCTGTGCAAGACCCTCCTGAAAAATGGGATTTTACTTTCTGCTCAGGACCCTTTTGAAAAATGGGATTTTAGTTTATGTTCAGGACCCTCCTAAAAAATGGGATTTTAATTTATGTTCAAAATCCTCTTGAAAAATGGGATTTTACCTTCTGTTTAGGACCTTCCTGAAAAATAAGACTTTACTTTATGTTCAGAACCCTCCTAAAAATGGGACTTTATTTCCTGTTTAGGACCCTCTTGAAATATGAGACTTTACTTTCTGTTCAAGACCCTCCTGAAAAATAAAATTTTACTTTATGTTCAGGACAATCTTGAAAAATAGGATGTTACTTTCTGTTCAGGACCCTTATTAAAAATGGGATTTTACTTTATGTTCAGGACCCTCCTAAAAAATAGGATTTTACTTCATGTCCAGGACCCTCCTGAAAAATAGGATTTTACTTTATGTTCAGGACCTTCCTGAAAAATGGGATTTTACTTTCTGTCCAGGACTCTCCTGAAAAGTGGGATTTTTGTTTACGTTCAGGACCCTCCTGAAAAATGGGATTTTACTTTCTGTTCAGGACCTTCCTGAAAAATGAGATTTTGCTTTATATTCAGGACCCTCCTGAAAAATGGGATTTTACTTTCTGTCCAGGATTCTCCTGAAAAATGGGATTTTACTTTATGTTCAGGACCTTCCTAAAAAATGGAATTTTACTTTATGTTCAATATCCTCCTGAAAAATGGTATTTTACTTTCGGTTTAGGACCTTCCCGAAAAGTGGGATTTTACTTTCTGTTGAGCATCCTCCTTAAAAATGGGCCTTTACTTTCTACTGAAGACTCTCCTAAAAAATATAAATTCACTTTCTATTTAGGACCCTTCTGAAAAATAGGATTTTACTTTCTGTTCAGGACCCTCCTGAAAAATGGGATTTTACGTTATGTTCAGGCCCCTCCTGAAAAATGGGATTTTACTTTATGTTCAGGACCCTCCTGAAAAATTTGATTTTACTTTCTGTTCAGGACCTTCGTGAAAATGGGATTTAACCTTATGTTCAGGGCTCTCCTGAAAAATGAGATTCTACTTTATGTTCAGGACCCTCCTAAAAAAATTAGATTCTACTTTATGTTCAGGACCCTCCTGAAAAATGGGGCATTACTTTATGTTCAGGACCCTCCTGAAAAATGAGACTTTACTTTTTGTTTAGGACCTTTCTAAAAAATGGGACTTTACTTTCTATTCAAAACCCTCCTGAAAAATGGAATTTTTACTTCCTGTTCAGGACCCTCATGAAAAATGATATTTTAGTTTATGTTCAGGACCCTCCTGAAAAATATGATTTTACTTTCAGTTAGGACCCTCCTAAAAAATAGGATTTTACTTTCTGTTCAGGACTCTCCTGAAAAATGGGATTTTACTGTTCAGGACCCTCCTGAAAAATGGGATTTTATTTTATGTTCAGGACCCTCCTAAAATGGGATTTTACTTTTTGTTCAGGACCGTCCTGCAAAATAGGATTTTACTTTATGTTCAGGACCCTCCTGAAAATGTGATTTTACTTTATGTTCAGGACCCTCCTGAAAAATAATATTACACCTTCTGTTCAGGACCCTCCTAAAAAATAAGATTTTACTTTGTGTTCAGGAACCTCCTGAAAAATGGGACTTTACTTTATGTTCAGGACACTCCTAAAAAACGGGATTTTACCTTATCTTCAGGGTCATCCCGAAAAATGGGATTTTATTTTATGTTCAGGACCCTTCTAAAAAATCAGATTCTACTTTATGCTCAGGACTCTCCTGGAAAAATGGGATTCTACTTTATGCTCAGGACCCTAGTGGAAAATGAGACTTTACCTTATGATAAGGACCCTCCTGAAAAATGGGACATTACTTTATGTTCCGGACCCTCCTGAAAAATGAGACTTTACTTTCTGTTCAAGACCCTCCTGAAAAATAGGATTTTACATTCTGTTCAGGAACCTCCTGAAAAATAGGATTTTACTTTATGTTCAGGACCCTCCTGAAAAATGGAATTTTACTTTCTTTTCAGGACCCTCCTGAAAAATGAAATTTTAAAATATGTTTTGGACTCTCTTGAAAAATGAGATTTTACTTTCAGTTCAGGATCCTCCTGAATAATGGGATTTTACTTTATGTTCTGGACCCTCCTGAAAAATGGGATTTTACTTTCTGTTCAGGAACCTCATGAAAAAATGGAATTTTACTTTATGTTCAGGACCCTCCTAAAATGGGATTTTACTTTATGTTTAGGACTCTCCTGAAAAATGGGATTTTAATTTATGTTCAGGATCCTCCTGAAAAATGAGATTTTACCTTATATCATGACCCTCCTGAAAAATGAGATTTTACTTTCTGTTCAGGACCCTCCCGAAAAATGAAATTTTACTTTCTGTTTTGGACCCTCCGGAAAAATGGGATTTCACCATATGTTCAGGACACTCCTAAAATGGGATTTTACTTTATGTTCTGGACCCTCCTGAAAAATAGGATTTTACTTTATGCTCAGGACACACCTGAAAAATGTGACTTTACTTTCTGTTTAGAACCTTAATGAAAAATGGGACTTTACTTTTTGTTCAAGACCTTTCTGAAAAATGGGATTTTACTTTATGTTCAGACCCTCCTGAAAAATGGGATTTTACTTTCTGTCCAGGACTCTCCGGAAAAATGAGATTTTACTTTATGTTCAGGACCCTCCTAAAAAATGGGATTTTACTTTATGTTCAAGATCCTCCTGAAAAATGAGATTTTACCTTCGGTTTAGGCCCTTCCTAAAAAATGAGATTTTACTTTCTGTACAGCATTCTCCTAAAAATTGGCCTTCACTTTCTATTCAGGAGCCTCCTGAAAAATGAGATTTAACTTTATGTTAAGGACCCTCCTAAAAAATAGGATTTTACTTTCTGTTCAGGACCCTCCTGAAAAATGGGATTTTTGCTTATGTTTAGGCCCCTCCTGAAAAATGGGATTTTACTTTATGTTCAGGACCCTCCTGAAAAAAGTGATTTTAATTTCTGTTCAGGACCCTCGTGAAAATGGGATTTTACCTTATGTTCCGGGCTCTCCTGAAAAGTGAGATTCTACTTTATGTTCAGGACCCTTCTGAAAAAAAAAGAGATTCTAGTTTATGCTTAGGACCCTCCTGGAAAATGGGATTCTACTTTATGCTCAGGACCCTCTTGGAAAATGGGATTCTGCTTTATGCTCAGGATGTCCTGGAAATTGGACTTTACCTTATGTTCAGGACCCTCCTGCAAAATGGAACTTTACTTTATGTTCAGGACTCTCCTGAAAAATGAGACTTTACTTTCTGTTTAGGACCTTCCTGAAAAATGGGACTTTACTTTCTGTTCAAGATCCTCCTGAAAAATAGGATTTTATTTTCTGTTCAGGAGCCTCCTGAAAAATGGGATTTTACTTTATGTCCAGGACCCTCCTTAAAAATACGATTTTACTTTATGTTCAGGACCCTCCTGAAAAATGAGACTTTACTTTCTGTTTAGGACCTTTCTAAAAAATGGGACTTTTCTTTCTATTCAAAACCCTCCTGAAAAATGGAATTTTTACTTCCTGTTCAGGACCCTCTTGAAAAATGATATTTTACTATATGTTTAGGACCCTACTGAAAAAAGGTATTTTACTTTCTTTTCTGGACCCTCCTGAAAAATATGATTTTACTTTCAGTTAGGACCCTCCTAAAAAATAGGATTTTACTTTCTGTTCAGGACTCTCCTGAAAAATGGGATTTTACTGTTCAGGACCCTCCTGAAAAATGGGATTTTATTTTATGTTCAGGACTCTCCTAAAATGGGATTTTACTTTTTGTTCAGGACCCTCCTGCAAAATAGGATTTTACTTTATGTTCAGGACCCTCCTGAAAATGTGATTTTACTTTATGTTCAGGACCCTCCTGAAAAATAAGATTACACCTTCTGTTCAGGACCCTCCTAAAAAATAAGATTTTACTTTGTGTTCAGGAACCTCCTGAAAAATTGGACTTTACTTTATGTTCAGGACACTCCTAAAAAACTGGATTTTACCTTATGTTCAGGGTCATCCCGAAAAATGGGATTTTATTTTATGTTCAGGACCCTTCTAAAAAATGAGATTCTACTTTATGCTCAAGACTCTCCTGGAAAATGGGATTCTACTTTATTCTCAGGACCCTAGTGGAAAATGGGACTTTACCTTATGATAAGGACCCTCCTGAAAAATGGGACATTAAATAATGTTCAGGACCCTCCTGAAAAATGAGACTTTACATTCTGTTCAAGACTCTCCTGAAAAATTGGATTTTACTTTCTGTTCAGGAATCTCCTGAAAAATAGGATTTTACTTTATGTTCAGGACCCTCCTAAAAAATGGAATTTTACTTTCATTTCAGGACCCTCCTGAAAAATGGAATTTTAAAATATATTTTGGACTCTCTTGAAAACTGAAATTTTACTTTCAGTTCAGGATCCTCCTGAAAAATGGGATTTTACTTTATGTTTTGGACCCTCCTGAAAAATGGGATTTTACTTTCTGTTCAGGAACCTCATGAAAAAATGGGATTTTACTTTATGTTCAGGACCCTCCTAAAATGGGATTTTACTTTATGTTTAGGACTCTCCTGAAAAATGGGATTTTAATTTATGTTCAGGATCCTCCTGAAAAATAAGATTTTACCTTATGTTCATGACCCTCCTGAAAAATGAGATTTTACTTTCTGTTCAGGACCCTCCTGAAAAATAAAATTTTACTTTCTGTTTTGGACCCTCCGAAAAAATGGGATTTCACCATATGTTCAGGACACTCCTAAAATGGGATTTTACTTTATGTTCTGGACCCTCCTGAAAAATAGGATTTTACTTTATGCTCAGGACACACCTGAAAAATGTGACTTTACTTTCTGTTTAGAACCTTAATGAAAAATGGGACTTTACTTTTTGTTCAAGACCTTTCTGAAAAATAGGATTTTACTTTATGTTCAGACCCTCCTGAAAAATGGGATTTTACTTTCTGTCCAGGACTCTCCGGAAAAATGGGATTTTACTTTATGTTTAGGACCCTCCTAAAAAATGGAATTTTACTTTATGTTCAATATCCTCCTGAAAAATGGTATTTTACTTTCGGTTTAGGACCTTCCCGAAAAGTGGGATTTTACTTTCTGTTCAGCATCCTCCTTAAAAATGGGCCTTTACTTTCTACTGAGGACTCTCCTAAAAAATGTAAATTCACTTTCTATTTAGGACCCTCCTGAAAAATAGGATTTTACTTTCTGTTCAGGACCCTCCTGAAAAATGGGATTTTACGTTATGTTCAGGCCCCTCCTGAAAAATGGGATTTTACTTTATGTTCAGGACCCTCCTGAAAAATTTGATTTTACTTTCTGTTCAGGACCTTCGTGAAAATGGGATTTAACCTTCTGTTCAGGGCTCTCCTGAAAAATGAGATTCTACTTTATGTTCAGGACCCTCCTAAAAAAATTAGATTCTACTTTATGTTCAGGACCCTCCTGAAAAATGGGGCATTACTTTATGTTCAGGACCCTCCTGAAAATTGAGACTTTACTTTCTGTTTAGGACATTTCTAAAAAATCGGACTTTACTTTCTATTCAAAACCCTCCTGAAAAATGGAATTTTTACTTTCCTGTTCAGGACCCTCTTGAAAAATAATATTTTACTTTATGTTTAGGACCCTACTGAAAAAAGGTATTTTACATTCTTTTCAGGACCCTCCTGAAAAATATGATTTTACTTTCAGTTAGGACCCTCCTAAAAAATAGGATTTTACTTTCTGTTCAGGACTCTCCTGAAAAATGGGATTTTACTGTTCAGGACCCTCCTGAAAAATGGGATTTTATTTTATGTTCAGGACCCTCCTAAAATGGGATTTTACTTTTTGTTCAGGACCCTCCTGCAAAATAGGATTTTACTTTATGTTCAGGACCCTCCTGAAAATGTGATTTTACTTTATGTTCAGGACCCTACTGAAAAATAAGATTACACCTTCTGTTCAGGACCCTCCTAAAAAATAAGATTTTACTTTGTGTTCAGGAACCTCCTGAAAAATGGGACTTTACTTTATGTTCAGGACACTCCTAAAAAATTGGATTTTACCTTATGTTCAGGGTCATCCCAAAAAATGGGATTTTATTTTATGTTCAGGACCCTTCTAAAAAGTGAGATTCTACTTTATGCTCAGGACTCTCCTGGAAAATGGGATTCTACTTTATGCTCAGGACCCTAGTGGAAAATGGGACTTTACCTTATGATAAGGACCCTCCTGAAAAATGGGACATTACTTTATGTTCAGGACCCTCCTGAAAAATGAGACTTTACTTTTTGTTCAAGACCCTCCTGAATAATAGGATTTTACATTCTGTTCAGGAACCTCCTGAAAAATAGGATTTTACTTTATGTTCAGGACCCTCCTGAAAAATGGAATTTTACTTTCTTTTCAGGACCCTCCTGAAAAATGAAATTTTAAAATATGTTTTGGACTCTCTTGAAAAATGAGATTTTACTTTCAGTTCAGGATCCTTCTGAAAAATGGGATTTTACTTTATGTTCTGGACCCTCCTGAAAAATGGGATTTTACTTTCTGTTCAGGAACCTCATGAAAAAATGGAATTTTACTTTATGTTCAGGACCCTCCTAAAATGGGATTTTACTTTATGTTTAGGACTCTCCTGAAAAATGGGATTTTAATTTATGTTCAGGATCCTCCTGAAAAATGAGATTTTACCTTATGTTCATGACCCTCCTGAAAAATGAGATTTTACTTTCAGTTCAGGACCCTCCTGAAAAATGAAATTTTACTTTCTGTTTTGGACCCTCCAGAAAAATGGGATTTCACCATATGTTCAGGACACTCCTAAAATGGGATTTTACTTTATGTTCTGGACCCTCCTGAAAAATAGGATTTTACTTTATGCTCAGGACACACCTGAAAAATGTGACTTTACTTTCTGTTTAGAACCTTAATGAAAAATGGGACTTTACTTTTTGTTCAAGACCTTTCTGAAAAATGGGATTTTACTTTATGTTCAGACCCTCCTGAAAAATGGGATTTCACTTTCTGTCCAGGACTCTCCGGAAAAATGGGATTTTACTTTATGTTCAGGACCCTCCTAAAAAATGGGATTTTACTTTATGTTCAAGATCCTCCTGAAAAATGAGATTTTACCTTCGGTTTAGGCCCTTCCTAAAAAATGAGATTTTACTTTCTGTACAGCATTCTCCTAAAAATTGGCCTTCACTTTCTATTCAGGACCCTCCTGAAAAATGAGATTTAACTTTATGTTAAGGACCCTCCTGAAAAATAGGATTTTACTTTCTGTTCAGGACCCTCCTGAAAAATGGGATTTTAGCTTATGTTCAGGCCCCTCCTGAAAAATGGGATTTTACTTTACGTTCAGGACCCTCCTGAAAAATGTGATTTTAATTTCTGTTCAGGACCCTCGTGAAAATGGGATTTTACCTTATGTTCCGGGCTCTCCTGAAAAGTGAGATTCTACTTTATGTTCAGGACCATCCTGAAAAATGGAATTTTACTTATGTTCAGGACCCTCGTGAAAAATGGAATTTTACTTTCTTTTTAGGACCCTCCTAAAAAATAGGATTTTACTTTCTCTTTCGGACCCTCTTGAAAAATGAGATTTTACTTTCTGTTCAGGATCCTCCTGAAAAATGGGATTTTACTTTCTGTTCAGGACCCTCCTGAAAAATGGGATTTTACGTTATGTTCAGGCCCCTCCTGAAAAATGGGATTTTACTTTATGTTCAGGACCCGCCTGAAAAATTTGATTTTACTTTCTATTCAGGACCTTCGTGAAAATGGGATTTAACCTTATGTTCAGGGCTCTCCTGAAAAATGAGATTCTACTTTATGTTCAGGACCCTCCTAAAAAAATTAGATTCTACTTTATGTTCAGGACCCTCCTGAAAAATGGGGCATTACTTTATGTTCAGGATCCTCTTGGAAAATGGGATTCTACTTTATGCTCAGGATCTCCTGGAAATTGGACTTTACCTTATGTTCAGGACCCTCCTGCAAAATGGAACTTTACTTTATGTTCAGGACTCTCCTGAAAAATGAGACTTTACTTTCTGTTTAGGACCTTCCTGAAAAATGGGACTTTACTTTCTGTTCAAGACCCTCCTGAAAAATAGGATTATATTTTCTGTTCAGGAGCCTCCTGAAAAATGGGATTTTACTTTATGTTCAGGACCCTCCTTAAAAATATGATTTTACTTTCTGTTTATGACCCTCCTGAAAAATGGGATTTTATTATATGTTCAGGACCCTCCTAAAATGGGATTTTAATTTATGTTCTGGACCCTCCAGAAGAATGGGATTTTACTTTATGTTCAGGACCCTCCTGAAAAATGAGATTTTACTTTATGTTCAGGACCCTCCTGAAAAATGGGATTATACTTTTTGTTCAGGACTCTCCTGAAAAACAAGATTTTACTTTATGTTCAAGACCCTCCTGAAAAATGGGACTTTACTTTATGTTCAGGATCCTCCTGAAAACTGGGATTTTACCTTATGTTCAGGGCCATCCTGAAAAATGAGATTTTATTTTTTGTTCAGGACCATCCTAAAAAGTGAGATTCTACTTTATGCTCAGGACCCTCCTGGAAAATGGGATTTTACTTTATGCTCAGGACCCTCCTGAAAAATGTGATTTTACTTTCTGTTAAGGACCCTCGTGAAAATGGGATTTTACCTTATGTTCCGGGCTCTCCTGAAAAGTGGGATTCTACTATATGTTCAGGACCCTTTTGAAAAAAATGAGATTCTAGTTTATGCTTAGGACCCTCCTGGAAAATGGGATTCTACTTTATGCTCAGGACCCTCTTGGAAAATGGGATTCTACTTTATGCTCAGGATCTCCTGGAAAATTGGACTTTACATTATGTTCAGGACCCTCCTGCAAGATGGAACTTTACTTTATGTTCAGGACTCTCCTAAAAAATGAGTCTTTACTTTCTGTTTAGGACCTTCCTGAAAAATGGGACTTTACTTTCTGTTCAAGACCCTCCTGAAAAATAGGATTTTACTTTCTGTTCAGGAGCCTCCTGAAAAATGGGATTTTACTTTATGTTCAGGACCCTCCTTAAAAATAGGATTTTACTTTCTGTTCAGGACCCTCCTGAAAAATGGGATTTTATTATATGTTCGGGACCCTCCTAAAATGGGATTTTAATTTATGTTCTGGACCCTCTAGAAAAATGGGATTTTACTTTATGTTCAGGATACTCCTGAAAAATGAGATTTTACTTTATGTTCAGGACCCTCCTGAAAAATGGGATTATACTTTCTGTTCAGGACCCTCCTGAAAAATAAGATTTTACTTTATGTTCAAAACCCTCCTGAAAAATGGGATTTTACCTTATGTTCAAGGCCATCCTGAAAAATAGGATTTTATTTTATGTTCAGGACCATCCTAAAAAGTGAGATTCTACATTATGCTCAGGACCCTCCTGGAAAATGGGATTCTACTTTATGCTCAGGACCCTCCTTGAAACTGGGACTTTACTTTATGTTCAGGACCTTTCTAAAAAATTGGACATTACTTTATGTTCAGGACCCTCCTGAAAAATGAGACTTCACTTTCTATTTAGGACCTTCCTAAAAAATGGGACTTTACTTTCTATTCAAGACCCTCCTGAAAAATAGGATTTTACTTTCTGTTCAGGACCCTCCTCAAAAATAGGATTTTACTTTATGTTCAGAACCCTCCTGTAAAATGGGATTTTACTTTCTTTTCAGAACCCTCCTGAAAAATGGGATTTTACTCTCTTTTTTGGACTCTCTTGAAAAATGAGATTTTAATTTCTGTTCAGGACCCTCCTGAAAAATGAGATTTTACTTTCTGTTCAGAACCCTCCTGAAAAATGGGATTTTACTTTATGTTCAGGACCATCCTAAAATGGGATTTTACTTTATCTTCATGAATCTCCTGAAAAATGGGATTTTTCTTTATGTTCAGGACCCTCCTGAAAAATGAGATTTTACTTTATGCTCTAGGCCCTCTTGAAAAAGAAGATTCTACCTTATGCTCAGGATCCTCCTAGAAAATAGGAATTTACCTTATGTTCAGGACCCTCCTGAAAAATGGGACATTATTTTCTGTTTAGAACCCTCTTGAAATATGGGACTTTACTTTCTTTTCAAGACCCTCATTAAAAATGGGATTTTACTTTATGTTCAGGACCCTCTTGAAAAACTGTTCAGGACCCTCATGAAAAATGGGATTTTACATTATGTTCAGGACCCTCCTGAAAAATGATATTTTACTTTATGTTCTGGACCCTCCTGAAAAATAGGATTATACATTCGGTTCAGGCCCCTCTTGAAAAATAAGATTTTACTTTATGTTCAGGACCCTCCTAAAAAATGGGACTTTACTTTATGTTCAGGACCCTCCTGAAAAATTGGATTTTACCTTATGTTCAGGGCCATCCTGAAAAATAGGATTTTAGTTTATGTTCAGGACCCTCCTGAAAAATGAGATTCTATTTTATGCTCAGGACCCTCCTGGAAAATCGGATTCTACTTTATGCTCAGGACCCTCCTTGAAAATGGGACTTTACCTTATGTTCAGGACCCTCCTGAAAAATGGAACATTACTTTATGTTCAGGAACCTCCTGAAAAATGAGACTTTACTTTCTATTTAGGACCTTCCTGAAAAATGGGACTTTACTTTTTGTTCAAGACCCTCCTGAAAAATAGGATTTTACTTTCTGTTCAGGAACCTCCTCAAAAATAGGATTATACTTTATGTTCAGGACCCTCCTGAAAAATAGGATTTTACTTTCTTTTCAAGACCCTCCTGAAAAATGGGATTTTACTTTCTTTTTCCGACCCTCTTGAAAAATGAGATTTTACTTTCTGTTCAGGAACCTCCTGAAAAATAAGACTTTACTTTATGTTCAGAACCCTCCTGGAAAATAGGACTTTATTTTCTGTTTAGGACCCTCTTGAAATATGGGACGTTACTTTCTGTTCAAGACCCTCCTGAAAAATGGGATTTTACTTTATGTTCAAGACCCTCTTGGAAAAATAGGATTTTGCTTTCTGTTCAGGTCCCTTATTAAAAATATGGTTTTACTTAATGTCCAGGTCCCTCCTGAAAAATGGGATTTTACTTTATCTCCAGGACCCTCCTGAAAAATGGGATTTTACTTTTTGTCCAGGACTCTTCTGAAAAATGGGATATTACTTTATGTTCAGGACCCTCCTGAAAAATAGGATTTTAGTTTTTGTTCAAAACCCTCCTGAAAAATGGAATTTTACTTTATGTTCTGGACCATCCTGAAAAATGGAATTTTACTTATGTTCAGGACCCTCGTGAAAAATGGAATTTTACTTTCTTTTTAGGACCCTCCTAAAAAATAGGATTTTACTTTCTCTTTCGGACCCTCTTGAAAAATGAGATTTTACTTTCTGTTCAGGATCCTCCTGAAAAATGGGATTTTACTTTATGTTCTGGACCCTCCTGAAAAATGGGATTTTACTTTCTGTTCCGGACCCTCCTGAAAAATGGGATTTTACTTTATGTTCAGAACTCTCCTGAAAAATGGAATTTTACTTTATGTTCAGGACTCTCATGAAAAAAATGAGATTCTAGTTTATGCTTAGGACCCTCCTGGAAAATGGGATTCTACTTTATGCTCAGGACCCTCCTGAAAAATGAGACATTACTTTATGTTCAGGACCCTCCTGAAAAATGGGACTTTACTTTCTGTTTAGGACATTCCTAAAAAATGGGACTTTACTTTATGTTCAAGACCCTCCTAAAAAATAGGATTTTACTTCATGTTCAGGACCCTCCTGAAAAATAGGATTTTACTTTCTGTTCAGGTCCCTCCTGAAAAATGCAATTTTATTTTATGTTCAAGACCCTCCTAAAATGGGATTTTACTTTATGTTCTGGACCCTCCTAAAAAATGGGATTTTACTTTATGTTCAGGACCCTCTTGGAAAAATGAGATTTTACTTTATGTTCTGGACCTACCTGAAAAATGGGATTATACATTCTGTTCAGGACCCTCCAGAAAAATAAGATTTTACACTATGTTCAGGATCTCCTGAAAAATGGGACTTTACTTTATGTTCAGGACCCTCCTGAAAAATTGGATTTTACCTTATGTTCAGGGCCACCCTAAAAAATAGGATTTTATTTTATGTTCAGGACCCTCCTAAAAAATGAGATTTAACTTTTTGTTCAGGACCCTCCTAAAAAATGAGATTTTACTTTCAGTTCAGGACACTCCTAAAAAATGGGATTTTACCTTATGTTCAGGATCCTCCTGAAAAATGGGATTTTACTTTATCTTCCGGACCCTCCTAAAATGGGATTTTACTTTATGTTCTGGACCCACCTGAAAAATGAGATTTTACTTTATGCTTAGGACCCGCCTGAAAAATGAGACTTTACTTTCTGTTTAGGACCTTCCTGAAAAATGGGACTTTACTTTCTGTTCAACACCCTCCTGAAAAATGGGATTTTACTTTCTATTCAGGACTCTCCTGAAAAATGGGATTTTACTTTATGTTCAGGACACTCCTGAAAAATGGTATTTTACTTTCTTTTCAGGAACCTCCTGTAAAATGGGATTTTACTTTCTGTTAAGACCCTCATGAAAAATGGGATTTCTATTTCTGTTCAGAACCCTCCTGAAAAATGGGATTATACTTTATGTTCTGGACATTCCTAAAAAATAGGATTTTACTTTCTGTTCAGGACCCTCCTGAAAAATGGGATTTTACTTTATGTTCAGGACCCTCCTAAAATGGGATTTTACTTATTGTTCTGGACCCTCCTGAAAAATGGGATTTTACTTTATGCTCAGGACCCGCCTGGAAAATACGATTTTACTTTCTATTCAAAACCCTCTTGAAAAATGGGATTTTACTTTATGTTTAAGACTCTCCTGAAAATTTGGATTTTACTTTCGGTTCAGGACCCTCCTGAAAAATGGAATTTTACTTTATGCCCAAGGCCCTCCTGAAAAAGAAGATTCTACCTTATGCTCAGGACCCTCCTGGAAAATGAGAATTTACCTTATGTTTAGGACCCTCCTGAAAAATAGGACATTATTTTCTATTTATGACCCTCTTAAATATGGGACTTTACTTTCTGTTCAAGAGCCTCCTGAAAAATGAGATTTTACTTTCTGTTCAGGACCCTCATGAAAACTGGAATTTTACTTTATGTTCAGGACCCTCCTGAAAAATGGGATTTCACTTTATGTACAGGAGCCTCCTGAAAAATGGGATTTTACTTTATGTTCAGGACCCTCTTGGAAAAATAAGATTTTACTTTATGTTCGGGACCTACCTGAAAAATGGGATTATACATTCTGTTCAGGACCCTCCAGAAAAATAAGATTTTACTCTTTGTTCAGGATCTCCTGAAAAATGGGACTTTACTTTATGTTCAGGACCCTCCTAAAAAAAATTTGATTTTACCTTATGTTCAGGGCCATCCTGAAAAATAGGATTTTATTTTATGTTCAGGACCCTCCTAAAAAATGAGATTTTACTTTTTGTTCAGGACCCTCCTAAAAAATGAGATTTTACTTTCAGTTCAGGACACTCCTAAAAAATGGGATTTTACCTTATGTTCAGGATCCTCCTGAAAAATGGGATTTTACTTTATGTTCCAGACCCTCCTAAAATTGGATTTTACTTTATGTTCTGGACCCACCTGAAAAATGAGATTTTACTTTATGCTCAGGACCCGCCTGAAAAATGAGGCTTTACTTTCTGTTTAGGACTTTCCTGAAAAATGGGACTTTACTTTCTGTTCAACACCCTCCTGAAAAATGGGATTTTACTTTCTATTCAGGACTCTCCTAAAAAATGGGATTTTACTTTATGTTCAGGACCCTCCTGAAAAATGGTATTTTACTTTCTTTTCAGGAACCTCCTGTAAAATGGGATTTTACTTTCTGTTAAGACCCTCATGAAAAATGGGATTTCTATTTATGTTCAGAACCCTCCTGAAAAATGGGATTATACTTTATGTTCTGGACATTCCTAAAAAATAGGATTTTACTTTCTTTTCAGGTGCCTCCTGAAAAATGGGATTTTACTTTATGTTCAGGACCCTCCTAAAATGGGATTTTTACTTATTGTTCTGGACCCTCCTGAAAAATGGGATTTTACTTTATGCTCATGACCCGCCTGGAAAATGCGATTTTACTTTCTATTCAAAACCCTCTTGAAAAATGGGATTTTACTTTATGTTTAAGACTCTCCTGAAAAATGGGATTTTACTTTCGGTTCAGGACCCTCCTGAAAAATGGAATTTTACTTTATGCTCAAGGCCCTCCTGAAAAAGAAGATTCTACCTTATGCTCAGGACCCTCCTGGAAAATTGGAATTTACCTTATGTTTAGGACCCTCCTGAAAAATGGGACATTATTTTCTATTTATTACCCTCTTAAATATGGGACTTTACTTTCTGTTCAAGAGCCTCCTGAAAAATGAGATTTTACTTTCTGTTCAGGACCCTCATGAAAACTGGAATTTTACTTTATGTTCAGGACCCTCCTGAAAAATGGGATTTAACTTTATGTACAGGAGCCTCCTGAAAAATGGGATTTTACTTTCTGCTTAGGAAACTCCTGAAAAATGGGATTTTACTTTATGTTCAAGACCCTCCGAAAAAATGGGAGTTTAATTTATGTTCAAGATCCTCATGAAAAATTGGATTTTACCTTCTGTTTAGGACCTTCCTAAAGAATAAGACTTTACTTTATGTTCAGAACCCTCCTTAAAAATAGGACTTTATTTTCTGTTTAGGACCCTCTTGAAATATGGGACTTTACTTTCTGTTCAAGACCCTCTTGGAAAAATGGGATTTTGCTTTCTGTTCAGGACCCTTATTAAAAATAGGATTTTACTTTATGTTCAGGACCTTCCTGAAAAATAGGATTTTGCTTTATCTCCAGGACGCTCCAGAAAAATGGGATTTTACTTTTGTCCAGGACTCTCCTGAAAAATGGAATTTTACTTTATGTTCAGGACCCTCCTGAAAAATGGGATTTTACTTTCTGTTCAAGACCCTCCTGAAAAATGGAATTTTACTTTATGTTCAGGACCCTCCTAAAAAATGGGATTTTACTTATGTTCAGGAACCTCCTGAAAAATGGGATTTTACTTTCTTTTCAGGACCCTCCTAAAAAATGGGATTTTACTTTTTGTTTTGGACCCTCTTGAAAAATGAGATTTTACTTTCTGTTCAGGATCCTTCTGAAAAATGGGATTTTACTTTATGTTCTGGACCCTCCTGAAAAATGGGATTTTACTTTCTGTTCAGGACCCTCCTGAAAAATGGGATTTTACTTTATGTTCAGGACTCTCCTGAAAAATGGAATTTTACTTTATGTTCAGGACCTTCCTGAAAAATGAGATTTTACCTTCTGTTCAAGACCCTCCTGAAAAATAAGATTTTACTTTCTGTTCAGGACACTCCTGAAAAATGAGATTTTACTATCTGTTCAGGAACCTCCTGAAAAATGGGATTTTACCTTATGTTCAGGATCCTCCTGAAAAATGGGATTTTACTTTATGTTCAGGACTCTCCTAAAATGGGATTTTTCTTTATGTTCTGGACCCTCCCGAAAAATGAAATTTTACTTTATGCTCAGGACCCGCCTGAAAAATGAGACTTTACTTTGTGTTTAGGACCTTCCTGAAAAATTGGACTTTACTTTCTGTTCAAAACCCACTTGAAAAATGGGATTTTACTTTCTGTTCAGGACCCTCCTGAAAAATGGAATTTTACTTTATGTTCAGGACCCCCTGAAAAATGGTATTTTACTTTCTTTTCAGGACCCTTTTGAAATATGGGACTTTACTTTCTGTTCAAGACCCTCCTAAAAAATGGGATTTTATTTTATGTTCAGGACCCTCTTAAAAAATGGGATTTTACTTTCTGTTCAGGACACTCTTGAAAAATGAGATTTTACTTTATGCTCAGGACTCACCTAGAAAATGCGATTTTACTTTCTGTTCAGAACCCTCTTAAAAAATGCGATTTTCCTTTATGTTTAGGATCCTTCTGAAAAATGAGATTTTACTTTCTGTTCAGGACCCTTCTGAAAAATGGGATTTTACTTTTTGCTCAAGGCCCTCCTGAAAAATTGGATTCTATCTTATGCTCAAGGCCCTCCTGGAAAATGGGAATTTACCTTATGTTCAGGACCTTCCTAAAAAATGAGACTTTACTTTATGTTCAGAACCCTCCTGAAAAATGTGGCTTTATTTTCTGATTAGGACCCTCTTGAAATATGGGACTTTACTTTCTGTTCAAGACCCTCTTGAAAAATAGGGTTTTACTTTATGTTCAGGACTCTCTTGAAAAATGATATTGTTCTTTCTGATCAGGACCCTCCTGAAAAATGGGATTTTACTTTATGTTCAGGACCCTCGTGAAAAATAGGATATTACTTGATGTACAGGACCCTCCTGAAAAATGAGATTTTACTTTCTGTCCAGGACTCTCTTGTAAAAGATGATTTTACTTTATGTTCAGGACCCTTATGAAAAATGGGATTTTACTTTCTGTGCAAGACCCTCCTGAAAAATGGGATTTTACTTTCTGCTCAGGACCCTTTTGAAAAATGGGATTTTACTTTATGTTCAGGACACTCCTAAGAAATGGGATTTTACTTTCTGTTCAAGATCCTATTGAAAAATGGGATTTTACCTTCTGTTTAGGACCTTCCTGAAAAATAAGACTTTACTTTATGTTCAGAACCCTTCTGAAAAATGGGACTTTATTTCCGGTTTAGGACCCTCTTGAAATATGGGACTTTACTTTCTGTTCAAGACCCTTCCTAAAAATAAGATTTTACTTTATGTTCAGGACCCGCTTGAAAAATGGGATGTTACTTTCTGTTCAGGACCCTTATTAAAAATGGGATTTTACTTTATTTTCAGGACCCTCCTGAAAAATGGGATTTTACTTTATGTCCAGGACCCTCCTGAAAAATAGGATTTTACTTTTTGTTCAGGACCCTCCTGAAAAATGGGATTTTACTTTCTGTCCAGGACTCTTCTGAAAAGTGGAAATTTAGTTTATGTTCATGACCCTCCTGAAAAATGGGATTTTACTTTCTGTACAGGACCCTCCTGAAAAATGGGATTTTGCCTTATGAACAGGACCCTCCTGAAAAATGGGATTTTACTTTCTGTCGAGGACTCTCCTGAAAAATGGGATTTTACTTTATGTTCAGGACCCTCCTAAAAAATGAGATTTTACTTTATGTTCAATATCCTCCTGAAAAATGGTATTTTACTTTCGGTTTAGAACCTTCTTGAAAAATGGGATTTTACTTTCTATTCAGCATCCTCCTGAAAAATGGGCCTTTACTTTCTGTTGAGGACTCTCCTGAAAAATGTAAATTTACTTTATATTTAGGACCCACTTGAAAAATGAGATTACACTTTATGTTAAGGACCCTCCTGAAAAATAGGATTTTACGTTATGTTCAGGCCCCACCTGTAAAATGGGATTTTTCTTTATGTTCAGGACCCTCCTGAAAAATGTGATTTTACATTCTGTTCAGGACCTTCGTGAAAATGGGATTTAACCTAATGTTCAGGACTCTCCTGAAAAATGAGATTCTACTATATGTTCAGGACCCTCCTGAAAAAAATGAGATTCTACTTTATGCTTTGGACCCTCCTGGAAAATGGTATTCTACTTTATGATCAGGACCCTCCTGGAAAATGAGACTTTACCTTATTTTCAGGACCCTCCTGAAAAATAGGACATTACTTTATGTTCAGGACCTTCCTGAAAAATGAGACTTTACTTTCTGTTTAGGACCTTCCTGAAAAATGGGACTTTACTTTCTATTCAAGACCCTCCTGAAAAATGGGATTTTACTTTATGTTCAGGATCTTCTTGGAAAAATGGGATTTTGCTTACTATACAGGACCCCCTGAAAAATGGTATTTTACTTTCTTTTCAGGACCCTTTAGAAATATGGGACTTTACTTTCTGTTCAATACTCTCCTAAAAAATGGGATTTTATTTTATGTTCAGGACCCTCTTAAAAAATAAGATATTACTTTCTGTTTAGGACCCTCATGAAAAATTGGATTTTACTTTATATTCAGGACACTCTTGAAAAATGAGATTTTACTTTATGCTCAGGACTCACCTAGAAAATGCAATTTTACTTTCTGTTCAGAACCCTCTTAAAAAATGCGATATTCCTTTATGTTTAGGATCCTTCTGAAAAATGAGACTTTACTTTTTGTTCAGGACCCTCCTGAAAAAATGGGATTTTACTTTATGCTCAAGGCCCTCCTGAAAAATGGGATTCTATCTTATGCTCAGGGCCCTCCTGGGAAATGGGAATTTACCTTATGTTCAGGACCTTCCTAAAAAATTAGACTTTACTTTATGTTCAGAACCCTCCTAAAAATGTGGCTTTATTTTCTGATTAGGACCCTCTTGAAATATGGGACTTTACTTTCTGTTCAAGACCCTCCTGAAAAATAGGTTTTTACTTTATGTTCAGGACCCTCTTGAAAAATGATATTTTACTTTCTGATCAGGACCCTCCAGAAAAATGGGATTTTACTTTATGTTCAGGACCATCGTGAAAAATAGGATTTTACTTTATGTACAGGACCCTCCTGAAAAATGGGATTTTACTTTCTGTCCAGGACTCTCTTGTAAAAGGTGATTTTACTTTATGTTCAGGACCTTTATGAAAAATGGGATTTTACTTTCTGTGCAAGACCCTCCTGAAAAATGGGATTTTACTTTCTGCTCAGGACCCTTTTGAAAAATGGGATTTTACTTTATGTTCAGGACACTCCTAAGAAATGGGATTTTACTTTATGTTCAAGATCCTATTGAAAAATGGGATTTTACCTTCTGTTTAGGACCTTCCTGAAAAATAAGACTTTACTTTATGTTCAGAATCCTCCTAAAAAATGGGACTTTATTTCCGGTTTAGGACCCTCTTGAAATATGGGACTTTACTTTCTGTTCAAGACCCTTCCTAAAAATAAGATTTTACTTTATGTTCAGGACCCGCTTGAAAAATGGGATGTTACTTTCTGTTCAGGACCCTTATTAAAAATGGGATTTTACTTTATTTTCAGGACCCTCCTGAAAAATGAGATTTTACTTTATGTCCAGGACCCTCCTGAAAAATAGGATTTTACTTTATGTTCAGGACTCTCCTGAAAAATGGGATTTAACTTTCTGTCCAGGACTCTTCTGAAAAGTGGAAATTTAGTTTATGTTCATGACCCTCCTGAAAAATGGGATTTTACTTTCTGTACAAGACCCTCCTGAAAAATGGGATTTTGCCTTATGTTCAGGACCCTCTTGAAAAATGGGATTTTACTTTCTGTCGAGGACTCTCCTGAAAAATGGGATTTTACTTTATGTTCAGGACCCTCCTAAAAAATGAGATTTTACTTTATGTTCAATATCCTCCTGAAAAATGGTATTTTACTTTCGGTTTAGGACCTTCCTGAAAAATGGGATTGTACTTTCTATTCAGCATCCTCCTGAAAAATGGGCCTTTACTTTCTATTGAGGACTCTTCTGAAAAATGTAAATTTACTTTATATTTAGGACCCTCTTGAAAAATGAGATTTCACTTTATCTTCAGGACCCTCCTGAAAAATAGGATTTTACTTTCTGTTCAGGACCATCCTGAAAAATAGGATTTTACGTTATGTTCAGGCCCCATCTGTAAAATGGGATTTTTCTTTATGTTCAGGACCCTCCTGAAAAATGTGATTTTACTTTATGTTCAGGACCTTCGTGAAAATGGGATTTAACCTTATGTTCAGGGCTCTCCTGAAAAATGAGATTCTACTTTATGTTCAGGACCCTCCTGAAAAAAATGAGATTCTACTTTATGCTTTGGACCCGCCAGGAAAATGGGATTCTACTTTATGATCAGGACCCTCCTGGAAAATGAGACTTTACCTTATGTTCAGGACCCTCCTGAAAAATGGGACATTACTTTATGTTCAGGACCCTCCTGAAAAATGAGACTTTACTTTCTGTTTAGGACCTTCCTGAAAAATGGGACTTTACTTTCTATTCAAGACCCTCCTGAAAAATGGGATTTTTCTTTATGTTCAGGACCTTCTTGGAAAAATGGGATTTTTCTTTATGTTCAGGACCTTCTTGGAAAAATGGGATTTTGCTTACTGTTCAGGACCCTTATTAAAAATAGGATTTTACTTAATGTTCAGGACCCTCCTGAAAAATGGGATTTTGCTTTATCTCCAGGACCCTCCTGAAAAATGGGATTTTACATTTTGTCCAGGACTCTCCTGAAAAATGGGTTTTACTTTATGTTTAGGACCATCCTGAAAAATGGGTTTTTACTTTCTGTTCAAGACCCTCCTGAAAAATGGAATTTTACTTTATGTTCAGGACCCTCCTGAAAAATGGGATTTTACTTATGTTCAGGACCCTCCTGAAAAATTGGATTTTACTTTCTTTTCAAGACCCTCCTAAAAATGGGATTTTAATTTTTGTTTTGTACCCTCTTGAAAAATGAGATTTTACTTTCTGTTCAGGATCCTCCTTATAAATGGGATTTTACTTTATGTTTAGGACCCTCCTGAAAAATGGGATTTTACTTTCTGTTTAGGACCCTCCTGAAAAATGGGATTTTACATTATGTTCAGGACTCTCCTGAAAAATGGAATTTTACTTTATGTTCAGGACCTTCCTGAAAAATGAGATTTTACCTTCTGTTCAAGACCCTCCTGAAAAATAAAATTTTACTTTCTGTTCAGGACCCTCCTGAAAAATGAGATTTTACTATCTGTTCAGGAACCTCCTGAAAAATGGGATTTTACCTTATGTTCAGGATCCTTCTGAAAAATGGGATTTTACTTTATGTTCAGAACTCTCCTAAAATGGGATTTTTCTTTATGTTCTGGCACTCCTGAAAAATGGGATTTTACTTTATGCACAGGACCCGCCTGTAAAATGAGACTTTACTTTGTGTTTAGGACCTTCCTGAAAAATTGGACTTTACTTTCTGTTCAAAACCCTCTTGAAAAATGGGATTTTACTTTCTGTTCAGGACCCTCCTGAAAAATAGAATTTTACTTTATGTTCAGGACCCCCTGAAAAATGGTATTTTTCTTTCTTTTCAGGACCCTCTTGAAATATGGGACTTTACTTTCTGTTCAAGACCCTACTAAAAAAATGGGATTTTATTTTATGTTCAGGACCCTCTTAAAAAATGGTATATTACTTTCTGTTTAGGACCGTCTTGAAAAATTGGATTTTACTTTATATTCAGGACACTCTTGAAAAATGAGATTTTACTTTATGCTCAGGACCCGTCTGGAAAATGCGATTTTACTTTCTGTTCAGAACCCTCTTAAAAAATGGGATTTTCCTTTATGTTTAGGACCCTTCTGAAAAATGAGATTTTACTTTCTGTTCAGAACCCTCCTGAAAAATGGGATTTTACTTTATGCTCAAGGCCCTTCTGAAAAATAAAATTCTATCTTATACTCAGGGCACTCCTGGGAAATGGGAATTTACCTTATGTTCAGGACCTTCCTAAAAAATGAGACTTTACTTTATGTTCAGAACCCTCCTGAAAAATGGGGCTTTATTTTCTGTTTAGGACACTCTTGAAATATGGGACTTTACTTTCTGTTCAAGCCCCTCCTGAAAAATAGGTTTTTAGTTTATGTTCAGGACCCTCTTGAAAAATGATATTTTACTTTCTGTTCAGGACCCTCCTGAAAAATGGGATTTTACTTTATGTTTAGGACCCTCGTGAAAAATAGGATTTTACTTTATGTACAGGACCCTCCTGAAAAATGGGATTTTACTTTCTGTCCAGGACTCGCTTGTAAAAGATGATTTTACTTTATGTTCAGGACCCGTATGAAAAATGGGATTTTACTTTTTGTGCAAGACCCTCCTGAAAAATGGGATTTTACTTTCAGCTCAGGACCCTTTTGAAAAATGGGATTTCACTTTATGTTCAGGACCCTCCTAAAAAATGGGATTTTACTTTATGTTCAAGATCCTCTTAAAAAATGGGATTTTACCTTCTGTTTAGGACCTTCCTGAAAAATAAGACTTTACTTTATATTCAGAACCCTCCTAAAAAATGGGACTTTATTTCCTGTTTAGGACCCTCTTGAAATATGGGACTTTACTTTCTATTCAAGACCCTTTCGAAAAATAAGATTTTACTTTATGTTCAGGACCCTGTTGAAAAATGGGATGTTACTTTATGTTCAGGACCCTCCTGAAAAATGGGATTTTACTTTATGTCCAGGACCCTCCTGAATAAATAGGATTTTACCTTATGTTCAGGACCCTCCGGAAAAATGAGATTTTACTTTCTGTCCAGGACTCTTCTGAAAAGTGGGATTTTAGTTTATGTTCATGTCCCTCCTGAAAAATGGGATTTTACTTTCTGTTCAGAACCCTCCTAAAAATTGGGATTTTGCTTTATGTTCAGGACCCTCCTGAAAAATGGGATTTTACTTTCTTTTCAGGACCCTCCTGAAAAATGGGATTTTACTTTTTGTTTTGTACCCTCTTAAAAAATGAGATTTTACTTTTTGTTCAGGATCCTCCTGAAAAATGGGATTTTAATTTCTGTTCAGGACCCTCCTGAAAATGGGATTTTACCTTATGTTCAGGACTCTCCTGAAAAATAGAATTTTACTTTATGTTCAGGACCTTCCGGAAAAATGAGATTTTACCTTCTGTTCAAGACCCTCCTGAAAAATAAGATTTTACTTTCTTTTCAGGACCCTCCTGAAAAATGGGATTTTACGTTATGTTCAGGCCCCACTTGAAAAATGGGATTTTACTTTATGTTCAGGACCCTCTTGAAAAATATGATTTTACTTTCTGTTCAGGACCTTCGTGAAAATGGGATTTAACCTTATGTTCAGGGCTTTCCTGAAGAATGAGATTCTACTTTATGTTCATGACCCTCCTGAAAAAAATGAGATTCTACATTATGCTTAGGACCCTCCTGGAAAATTGGATTCTACTTTATGATAAGGACCCCCCTGGAAAATGGGACTTTACCTTATGTTCAGGACCCTCCTGAAAATGAGACATTACTTTAAATTCAGGACACTCCTGAAAAATGAGACTTTACTTTCTGTTTAGGACCTTCCTGAAAAATAAGACTTTACTTTCTATTCAAGACCCTCCTAAAAATTAGGATTTTACTTTATGTTTAGGACCCTCTTGGAAAAATGGGATTTTTCTTTCTGTTCAGGACCCTTATTAAAAATAGGATTTTACTTAATGTTCAGGACCCTCCTGAAAAATGGGATTTTGCTTTATCTCCAGGACCCTCCTGAAAAATGGGATTTTACTTTTTGTCCAGGACTCTCCTGAAAAATGGTATTTTACTTTATGTTCAGGACCCTCCTGAAAAATGGGATTTTACTTTCTGTTCCAGACCCTCCTGAAAAATGGAATTTTACTTTATGTTCAGGACCCTCCTGAAAAATGGGATTTTACTTTCTTTTCAGGACCCTCCTAAAAAATGGGATTTTACTTTTTGTTTTGGACCCTCTTGAAAAATGAGATTTTACTTTTTGTTCAGGATCCTCCTGAAAAATGGGATTTTAATTTCTGTTCAGGACCCTCCTGAAAAATTGGATTTTACCTTATGTTCAGGACTCTCCTGAAAAATAGAATTTTACTTTATGTTCAGGACCTTCCTGAAAAATGAGATTTTACCTTCTGTTCAAGACCCTCCTGAAAAATAAGATTTTACTTTCTTTTCAGGACCCTCCTGAAAAATGGGATTTTACGTTTTGTTCAGGCCCCACCTGAAAAATGGGATTTTACTTTATGTTCAGGACCCTCCTAAAAAATGTGATTTTACTTTCAGTTCAGGACCTTCGTGAAAATGGGATTTAACCTTATGTGCAGGGCTCTCCTGAAAAATGAGATTCTACTTTATGTTCAGGACCCTTCTGAAAAAAAGAGATTCTACATTATGCTTAGGACCCTCCTGGAAAATGGGACTTTACCTTATGTTCAGGACCCTCCTGAAAAATGAGACATTACTTTATGTTCAGGACACTCCTGAAAAATGAAACTTTACTTTCTGTTTAGGACCTTCCTGAAAAATGGGACTTTACTTTCTATTCAAGACCCTCCAGAAAAATAGGATTTTACTTTATGTACAGGACCCTCTTGGAAAAATGGGATTTTGCTTTCTGTTCAGGACCCTTATTAAAAATAGGATTTTACTTAATGTTCAGGACCCTCCTGAAAAATGGGATTTTGCTTTATCTCCAGGACCCTCCTGAAAAATGGAATTTTACTTTTTGTCCAGGACTCTCCTGAAAAATGGGATTTTACTTTATGTTCAGGACCCTCCTGAGAAATGGGATTTTACTTTCTGTTCAAGACCCTCTTGAAAAATGGAATTTTACTTTATGTTTAGGACCCTCCTGAAAAATTGGATTTTACTTTCTTTTGAGGACCCTCCTAAAAAATGGGATTTTACTTTTTGTTTCGGACCCTCTTGAAAAATGAGATTTTACTTTTTGTTCAGGATCCTCCTGAAAAATTTGATTTTACTATCTGTTCAGGACCCTCCTGAAAAATGGGATTTTACTTTATGTTCAGGACTCTCCTGAAAAATGGAATTTTACTTTATGTTCAGGACCTTCCTGAAAAATGAGATTTTACCTTCTGTTCAAGACCCTCCTGAAAAATAAGATTTTACTTTATGTTCAGGACCCTCCTGAAAAATGAGATTTTCTATCTGTTCAGGAACCTCCTAAAAAATAGGATTTTACATTATGTTCAGGACCCTCCTGAAAAGTGGGATTTTACTTTATGCTCAGGACCCGCCTGAAAAATGAGACTTTACTTTGTGTTTAGGACCTTCCTGAAAAATTGGACTTTACTTTCTGTTCAAAACCCTCTTGAAAAATGGGATTTTACTTTCTGTTCAGGACCCTCCTGAAAAATGGAATTTTACTTTATGTTCAGGCCCCCTTGAAAAATGGTATTTTACTTTCTTTTCAGGACCCTCTTGAAATATGGGACTTTACTTTCTGTTCAAGACCCTCCTAAAAAATGGGATTTTATTTTATGTTCAGGACCCTCTTAAAAAATGGTATATTACTTTCTGTTTAGGACCCTCATGAAAAATTGGATTTTACATTATATTCAGGACACTCTTGAAAAATGAGATTTTACTTTATGCTCAGGACCCGCCTGGAAAATGCTATTTTACTTTCTGTTCAGAACCCTCTTAAAAATGGGATTTTCCTTTATGTTTAGGACCCTTCTGATAAATGGGATTTTACTTTCTGTTCAGGACCCTCCTGAAAAATGGGATTTTACTTTATGCTCAGGACCCTCCTGAAAAATGGGATTTTGCTTTACCTCCAGTACCCTCCTGAAAAATGGGATTTTACTTTTTGTCCAGGGCTCTCCTGAAAAATGGGATTTTACTTTATGTTCAGGACCCTCCTGAAAAATGGGAATTTACTTTCTGTTCAAGGCCCTCCTGAAAAATGGAATTTTACTTTATGTTCAGGACCCTCCTGAAAAATGGGATTTTACTTATGTTCAGGACCCTCCTGAAATATGGGATTTTACTTTCTTTTCAGGACCCTCCAAAAAAATGGGATTTTACTTTTTGTTTTGGACCCTCTTGAAAAATGAGATTTTACTTTTTGTTCAGGATCCTCCTGAAAAATGGGATTTTAATTTCTGTTCAGGACCCTCCTGAAAAATGGGATTTTACCTTATGTTCAGGACTCTCCTGAAAAATAGAATTTTACTTTATGTTCAGGACCTTCCTGAAAAATGAGATTTTACCTTCTGTTCAAGACCCTCCTGAAAAATAAGATTTCACTTTCTTTTCAGGACCCTCCTGAAAAATGGGATTTTACGTTATGTTCAGGCCCCACCTGAAAAATGGGATTTTACATTATGTTCAGGACCCTCCTGAAAAATGTGATTTTACTTTCAGTTCAGGACCTTCGTGAAAATGGGATTTAACCTTATGTTCAGGGCTCTCCTGAAAAATGAGATTCTACTTTATGTTCAGGACCCTTCTGAAAAAAAAGAGATTCTACATTATGCTTAGGACCCTCCTGGAAAATGGGACTTTACCTTATGTTCAGGACCCTCCTGAAAAATGAGACATTACTTTATGTTCAAGACCCTCCTGAAAAATGAGACTTTACTTTCTGTTTAGGACCTTCCTGATAAATGGGACTTTACTTTCTATTCAAGACCCCTAGAAAAATAAGATTTTACTTTATGTACAGGACCCTCTTGGAAAAATGGGATTTTTCTTTCTGTTCAGGACCCTTATTAAAAATAGGATTTTACTTGATGCTCAGGACCCTCCTGAAAAATGGGATTTTGCTTTATCTCCAGGACCCTCCTGAAAAATGGGATTATACTTTTTGTCCAGGACTCTCCAGAAATATGGGATTTTACTTTATGTTCAGGACCCTCCTGAGAAATGGGATTTTACTTTCTGTTCAAGACCCTCCTGAAAAATGGAATTTTACTTTATGTTCAGGACCCTCCTGAAAAATGGGATTTTGCTTTCTGTTCAATACCCTTATTAAAAATAGGATTTTACTTAATGTTCAGGACCCTCCTGAAAAATGGGATTTTGCTTTATCTCCAGGACCCTCCTGAAAAATGGGATTTTACTTTATGTCCAGGACTCTCCTGAAAAATGGGATTTTACTTTATGTTCAGGACCCTCCTGAGAAATGGGATTTTACTTTCTGTTCAAGACCCTCCTGAAAAATTGAATTTTACTTTATGTTCAGGACCCTCCTGAAAAATGGGATTTTACTTTCTTTTCAGGACCCTCCTAAAAAATGGGATTTTACTTTTTGTTTCGGACCCTCTTGAAAAATGAGATTTTACTTTTTGTTCAGAATCCTCCTGAAAAATGGGATTTTACTTTCTGTTCAGGACCCTCCTGAAAAATGGGATTTTACTTTATGTTCAGGACTCTCCTGAAAAATGGAATTTTACTTTATGTTTAGGACCTTCCTGAAAAATGAGATTTTACCTTCTGTTCAAGACCCTCCTGAAAAATAAGATTTTACTTTATGTTCAGGACCCTCCTGAAAAATGAGATTTTCTATCTGTTCAGGAACCTCCTAAAAAATAGGATTTTACGTTATGTTCAGGATCCTCCTGAAAAATAGGATTTTACTTTATGTTCAGGACTCTCCTAAAATGGGATTTTTCTTTATGTTCTGGACCCTCCTGAAAAATGGGATTTAACTTTATGCTCAGGACCCGCCTGAAAAATGAGACTTTACTTTGTGTTTAGGACCTTCCTGAAAAATTGGACTTTACTTTCTGTTCAAAACCCTCTTGAAAAATGGGATTTTACTTTCTGTTCAGGACCCTCCTGAAAAATCGAATTTTACTTAATGTTCAGGACCCCCTGAGAAATGGTATTTTACTTTTTTTTCAGGACCCTCTTGAAATATGGGACTTTACTTTCTGTTCAAGACCCTCCTAAAAAATGGGATTTTATTTTTTGTTCAGGACCCTCTTAAAAAATGATATATTACTTTCTGTTTAGGACCCTCATGAAAAATTGGATTTTACTTTATATTCAGGACACTCTTGAAAAATGAGATTTTTCTTTATGCTCAGGACCCGCCTGGAAAATGCGATTTTACTTTCTGTTCAGAAACCTCTTAGAAAATGTGAATTTCCTTTATGTTTAGGACCCTTCTGAATTATGGGATTTTACTTTCTGTTCAGGACCCTCCTGAAAAATGGGATTTTACTTTATGCTCAAGGCCCTCCTAAAAAATAGGATACTATCTTATGCTCAGGGCCCTCCTGGGAAATGGGAATTTACCTTATGTTCAGGACCTTCCTAAAAAATGAGACTTTACTTTATGTTCAGAACCCTCCTGAAAAATAGGGCTTTATTCTCTTTTAGGACCCTCTTGAAATATGGGACTTTACTTTCTCTTCAAGACCCTCCCGAAAAATAGGTTTTTACTTTATGTTCAGTACCCTCTTGAAAAATGATATTTTACTTTCTGTTCAGGACCCTCCTGAAAAATGAGATTTTACTTTATGTTCAGGACCATCGGGAAAAATAGGATTTTACTTTATGTACAGGACCCTCCTGAAAAATGGGATTTTACTTTCTGTCCAGGACTCTTCTGAAAAGTGGGAATTTAGTTTATGTTCATGACCCTCCTGAAAAATGGGATTTTACTTTCTGTACAAGACCCTCCTGAAAAATGGGATTTTTCTTTATTTTCAGGACCCTCCTGAAAAATGGGATTTTACTTTCTGTCGAGGACTCTCCTGAAAAATGGGATTTTACTTTATGTTCAGGACCCTCCTAAAAAATGGGATTTTACTTTATGTTCAATATCCTTCTGAAAAATGGAATTTTACTTTCGATTTAGGACCTTCTTGAAAAATGGGATTTCACTTTCTGTTCAGCATCCTCCTGAAAAATAGGCCTTTACTTTCTGTTGAGGACTCTCCTGAAAAATGTAAATTTACTTTATATTTAGGACCCTCTTGAAAAATGAGATTTCACTTTATGTTCAGCACCCTCCTGAAAAATAGGATTTTAGTTTCTGTTCAGGACCCTCCAAAAAAATGGGATTTTACGTTATGTTTAGGCCTCACCTGAAAAATGGGATTTTACTTTATGTTCAGGACCCACCTGAAAAATGTGATTTTACTTTCTGTTCAGGACCTTCGTGAAAATGGGATTTAACCTTATGTTCAGGGCTCTCCTGAAAAATGAGATTTTACTTTATGTTCAGGACCCTGCTGAAAAAAATGAGATTCTACTTTATGCTTAGGACTCTCCTGGAAAATGGGATTCTACTTTATGATCAGGACCCTCCTGGAAAATGGGACTTTACCTTATGTTCTGGATCCTCCTGAAAAATGGGACATTACTTTATGTTCAGGACCCTCCTGTAAAATGAGACTTTACTTTCTGTTTAGGCACTTCCTGAAAAATGAGACTTTACTTTCTATTCAAGACCCTCCTAGAAATTTGGATTTTACTTTATGTTCAGGACCTTCTTGGAAAAATGGGATTTTGCTTACTGTTCAGGACCCATATTAAAAATAGGATTTTACTTTATTTTCAGGACCCTCCGGAAAAATAGGATTTTGCTTTATCTCCAGGACCCTCCTGAAAAATTGGATTTTACTTTTTTTCCAGGACTCTCCTGAAAAATGGGATTTTACTTTATGTTCAGGACCTTCCTGAAAAATGGGATTTTACTTTCTGTTCAAGACCCTCCTGAAAAATGGAATTTTACTTTATGTTCAGGACCCTCCTGAAAAATGAGATTTTACTTATGTTCAGGACCCTCCTGAAAAATGGGATTTTACTTTCTTTTCAGAACCCTCCTAAAAAATGGGATTTTACTTTTTGTTTTGGTTCTCTTGAAAAATGAGATTTTACTTTCTGTTCAGGATCCTCCTGAAAAATGGGATTTTACTTTATGTTCTGGACCCTCCTGAAAAATGGGATTTTAGTTTCTGTTCAGGACCCTCCAGAAAAATGGGATTTTACTTTATGTTCAGGACTCTCCTGAAAAATAGAATTTTACTTTATGTTCAGGACCGTCCAGAAAAATAAGATTTTACCTTCTGTTCAAGACCATCCTGAAAAATTAGATTTTACTTTTTGTTCAGGAACCTCCTGAAAAATGAGATTTTACTATCTGTTCAGGAACCTCCTGAAAAATGGGATTTTACCTTATGTTCAGGATCCTCCTGAAAAATGGGATTTTACTTTATGTTCAAGACTCTCCTAAAATGGGATTTTTCTTTATGTTCTGGACCCTCCTGAAAAATGGGATTTTACTTTATGCTCAAGACCCGCCTGTAAAATGAGACTTTACTTTGTGTTTAGGACCTTCCTGAAAAATTGGACTTTACTTTCTGTTCAAAACTCTCTTGAAAAATGGGATTTTACTTTCTGTTCAGGACCCTCCTGAAAAATGGAATTTTACTTTATGTTCAGGACCCCCTGAAAAATGGTATTTTACTTTCTTTTCAGGACCTTCTTGAAATATGGGACTTTACTTTCTGTTCAAGACCCTCCTAAAAAATGGGATTTTATTTTATTTTCAGTACCCTCTTAAAAAATGGTATATTACTTTCTGTTTAAGACCCTCATGAAAAATTAGATTTTACTTTATATTCAGGACACTCTTGAAAAATGAGATTTTACTTTATGCTCAGGACCCGCCTTTAAAATGCGATTTTACTTTCTGTTCAGAACCCTCTTAAAAAATGGGATTTTCCTTTATGTTTAGGACCATTCTGAAAAATGAGATTTTACTTTCTGTTCAGGACCCTCCTGAAAAATGGGATTTTACTTTATTCTCAAGGCCCTCCTGAAAAATGGGATTCTATCTTATGCTCAGGGCCCTCCTGGGAAATGGGAATTTACCTTATGTTCAGGACCTTTCTAAAAAATGAGACTTTACTTTATGTTCAGAACACTCCTGAAAAATAGAGCTTTATTTTCTGTTTAGGACCCTCTTGAAATATGGGACTTTACTTTCTGTTCAAGCCCCTCTTGAAAAACAGGTTTTTACTTTATGTTCAGGATCCTCTTGAAAAATGATATTTTACATTCTGTTCAGGACCCTCCTGAAAAATGGGATTTTACTTTATGTTCAGGACCCTCATGAAAAATAGGATTTTACTTTATGTACAGGACCCTCCTAAAAAATGGGATTTTACTTTCAGTCCAGGACTCACTTGGAAAAGGTGATTTTACTTTATGTTCAGGACCCTTATGAAAAATGGGATTTTACTTTCTGTGCAAGACCCTCCTAAAAAATGGGATTTTAATTTCTGCTCAGGACCCTTTTGAAAAATGGGATTTTACTTTATGTTCAGGACCCTCCTAAAAAATGGGATTTTACTTTATGTTTAAGATCCTCTTGAAAAATGGGACTTTAATTCCTGTTTAGGACCCTCTTGAAATATGGGACTTTAATTTCTGTTCAAGACCCTTCCGAAAAATAAGATTTTACTTTATGTTCAGGACCCTCTTGAAAAATGGGATGTTACTTTCTGTTCAGGACCCTTATTAAAAATGGGATTTTACTTTATGTTCAGGACCCTCCTGAAAAATGGGATTATACTTTCTGTCCAGGACTCTTCTGAAAAGTGGGATTTTAGTTTATGTTCATGACCCTCCTGAAAAATGGGATTTTACTTTCTGTTCAGGACCCTCCTGAAAAATGGGATTTTGCTTTATGTTCAGGACCCTCCTGAAAAATGGAATTTAACTTTCTATCCAGGACTCTCCTGAAAAATGGGATTTTACTTTATGTTCAGGACCCTCCTAAAAATGGGATTTTAATTTATGTTCAATATCCTCCTGAAAAATGGTAATTTACTTTTGGTTTAGGACCTTCCTGAAAAATGGGATTTTACTTTCTGTTCAGCATCCTCCTGAAAAATGGGCATTGACATTCTGTTGAGGTCTCACCTGAAAAAAGTAAATTTACTTTCTATTTAGGACCGTCTTGAATAATGAAATTTTACTTTATGTTCAGGACCCTCCTGAAAAATAGGATTTTACTTTCTGTTCAGGACCCTCCTGAAAAATGGGATTTTACGTTATGTTCTAGCCCCACCTGAAAAATGGGATTTTACTTTATGTTCAGGACCCTCCTGAAAAATGTGATTTTACTTTTTGTTCAGAACCTTCGTGAAAATTGGATTTAACCTTATGTTCAGGGCTCTCCTGAAAAATGAGATTCTACTTTATGTTCAGGACCCTCCTGAAAAAAATAAGATTCTACTTTATGCTTAGGACCCACCTGGAAAATGGGATTCTACTTTATGATCAGGACCCTCCTGGAAAATGGGACTTTACCTTATGTTCAGGACCCTCCTAAAAAATGGGACATTATTTTATGTTCAGGACCCTCCTGAAAAATGAGACTTTACTTTCTGTTTAGGACCTTCCTGAAAAATGGGACTTTACTTTCTATTAAAGACCCTCCTGAAAAATAGGATTTTACTTTATGTTCAGGACCCTCTTGGAAAAATGGGATTTTGCTTTCTGTTCAGGACCCTTATTAAAAATAGGATTTTACTTTTTGTTCAGGACCCTCCTCAAAATTGGGATTTTTCTTTATCTCCAGGACCCTCCTGAAAAATGGAATTTTACTTTATGTTCAGGACCCTCCTGAAAAATGGGATTTTACTTTCTTTTCAAGACCCTCCTGAAAAATGGAATTTTACTTTATGTTCAGGACCCTCCTGAAAACTGGGATTTTACTTATGTTCAGGACCCTACTGATAAATGAGGGTTTACCTTCTGTTAAAGACCCTCCTGAAAAATAAGATTTTACTTTATGTTCAGGAACCTCCTGAAAAATAAGATTTTACTATCTGTTCAGGAACCTCCTGAAAAATAGGATTTTACCTTATGTTCAGGATCCTTCTGAAAAATGGGATTTTACTTTATGTTTAGGACTCTCCAAAAATGGGATTTTTCTTTATGTTCTGGACCCTCCTGAAAAATGGAATTTTACATTATGCTTAGGACCCGCCTGAAAAATCAGACTTTACTTTGTGTTTAGGACCTTCCTGAAAAATTGGACTTTATTTTCTGTTCAAAACCCTCTTGAAAAATGGGATTTTACTTTCTGTTCAGGACCCTCCTAAAAAATGGAATTTTACTTTATGTTCTGGACCCCCTGAAAAATGGTATTTTACTTTCTTTTCACGACCCTCTTGAAATATGGGACTTTACTTTCTGTTCAAGACCCTCCTAAAAAATGGGATTTTATTTTATGTTCAGGACCCTCTTAAAAATGGTATTGTACTTTTTGTTTAGGACCCTCATGAAAGATTGGATTTTACTTTATATTCAGGACACTCTTGAAAAATGAGATTTTACTTTATGCTCAGGACCCGCCTGGAAAATGCGATTTTACTTTCTGTTCAAAACCCTCTTAAAAATGGGAATTTCCTTTATGTTTAGGACCCTTCTAAAAAATGGGATTTTACTTTCAGTTCAGGACCCTCCTGAAAAATGGGATTTTACTTTATGCTCAAGGCCCTCCTGAAAAATGGGATTCTATCTTATGCTCAAGGCCCTCCTGGGAAATGGGAATATACCTTATGTTCAGGAGCTTCCTAAAAAATGAGACTTTAATTTATGTTCAGAACCCTCCTGAAAAATGGGGCTTTATTTTCTGTTTAGGACCCTCTTGAAATATGGGACTTTACTTTCTGTTCAAGACCCTCCTGAAAAATAGGTTTTTACTTTATGTTCAGGACCCTCTTGAAAAATGATATTTTACTTTCTGTTCAGGACCCACCTAAAAAATGAGATTTTACATTATGTTCAGGAACCTCGTGAAAAATAGGATTTTACTTTATGTACAAGACCCTCCTGAAAAATGGGATTTTACTTTCTGTCCAGGACTCTCTTGTAAAAGGTGATTTTACTTTATGTTCAGAACCCTCCTGAAAAATGGGGCTTTATTTTTTGCTTAGGACCCTCTTGAAATATGGGACTTTACTTTCTGTTCAAGACCCTCCTGAAAAATAGGTTTTTACTTTATGTTCAGGACCCTCTTGAAAAATGATATTTTACTTTCTGTTCAGGACCCTCCTGAAAAATGGGATTTTACTTTGTGTTCAGGAACCTCGTGAAAAATAGGATTTTACTTTATGTACAGGACCCTCCTGAAAAATGGGATTTTACTTTTTGTCCAGGACTCTCTTGTAAAAGGTGATTTTACTTTATGTTCAGGACGCCTATGAAAAATGGGATTTTACTTTCTGTGCAAGACCCTCCTGAAAAATGGGATTTTACTTTCTGCTCAGGACCCTCCTAAAAAATGGGATTTTACTTTATGTTCAAGATCCTCTTGAATAATGGGATTTTACCTTCTGTTTAGGACCTTCCTGAAAAATAAGACTTTACTTTATGTTCAGAATCCTCCTAAAATATGGGACTTTATTTCCTGTTTAGGACCCTCTTGAAATATGGGACTTTACTTTCTGTTCAAGACCCTTCCGAAAAATAAGATATTACTTTATGTTCAGGACCCTCTTGAAAAATGGGATGTTACTTTCTGTTCAGGACCCTTATTTAAAATGGGATTTTACTTTATGTTCAGGACCCTCCTAAAAAATGGGATTTTACTTTATGTCTAGGACCCTCCTAAAAAATAGGATTTTACTTTATGTTCAGGACCCTCCTGAAAAATGGGATTTTACTTTCTGTCCAGGACTCTTCTGAAAAGTGAGATTTTAGTTTATGTTCATGACCCTCCTGAAAAATGGGATTTTACTTTCTGTTCAGAACCCTCCTGAAAATGGGATTTTGCTTTATGTTTCGGACCCTCCTGAAAAATAGGATTTTACTTTCTGTCCAGGACTCTCCTGAAAAATGGGATTTTACTTTATGTTCAGGACCCTCCTAAAAAATGGGATTTTACTTTATGTTCAATATCCTCCTGAAATTTGGTATTTTACTTTCGGTTTCAAAACTTTCTGAAAAATGGAATTTTACTTTCTGTTCAGCATCCTCCTGAAAAATGGGCATTTACTTTCTGTTGAGGACTCTCCTGAAAAATATTAATTTACTTTTTATTTAGGACCCTCTTGAAAAATGGGATTTTACGTTATGTTCAGGCCCCACCTGAAAAATAAGATTTTAATTTATGTTCGGGACCCTCTTGAAAAATGTGATTTTACTTTCTGTTCAGGACCTTCGTGAAAATGGGATTTAACCTTATGTTCAGGGCTCTCCTGAAAAATGAGATTCTACTATATGTTCAGGACCCTCCCCAAAAAAATGAGATTCTACTTTATGCTTAGGACCCTCCTGGAAAATGGGATTCTACTTTATGATCAGGACCCTCCTGGAAAATGGGACTTTACCTTATGTTCAGGACCCTCCTGAAAAAGGGACATTACTTTATGTTCAGGACCATCCTGAAAAAAGAGACTTTACTTTCTGTTTAGGAACTTCCTGAAAAATAGGAATTTACTTTCTATTCAAGACCCTCCTGAAAAATGGGATTTTACATCTTGTTCAGGACTCTCCTGAAAAATGGGATTTTACTTTATGTTTAGGACTCTCTTAAAAAATGGTATTTTACTTTCTTTTCAGGACCCTCCTGAAAAATATGATTTTACTTTCAGTTAGGACCCTCCTGAAAAGTAGGATTTTACTTTCTGTTCAGGACCCTCCTGAAAAATGGGATTTTACTTTATGTTCTGGACCCTCCTGAAAAATGGGATTTCACTTTCTGTTCAGGACCCTTCTTAAAAATGGGATTTTATTTTATTTCAGGACCCTCCGAAAAAATGTGATTTTACTTTATGTTCAGGACCCTCCAGAAAAATGAGATTACACCTTCTGTTCAGGACCCTCCTGAAAAATAAGATTTTACTTTAAGTTCAGGACCCTCCTGAAAAATGAGACTTTACTTTATGTTCAGGACACTCCTAAAAAATGGGATTTTACCTTATGTTCAGGACCCCTATGAAAAATGGGATTTTACTTTCTTTGCAAGACCCTCCTGAAAAATGGGATTTTACTTTCTGCTCAGGACCCTTCTAAGAAATGGGATTTTACTTTATGTTCAAGATCCTCTTGAAAAATGGGATTTTACCTTCTGTTTAGGACCTTCCTGAAAAATAAGACTTTACTTTATGTTCAGAACCCTCCTAAAAAATAGGACTTTATTTCCTGTTTAGGACCTTCTTGAAATATGGGACTTTACTTTCTGTTCAAGACCCTTCCGAAAAATATGATATTACTTTATGTTCAGGACCCTCTTGAAAAATGGAATGTTACTTTCTGTTCAGGACCCTTATTTAAAATGGGATTTTACTTTATGTTCAGGACCCTCCTAAAAAATGGGATTTTACTTTATGTCTAGGACCCTCCTGAAAAATAGGATTTTACTTTATGTTCAGGACCCTCCTGAAAAATGAGATTTTACTTTCTGTTCAGGACCCTCCTGAAAAATGGGATTTTACTTTATTCTCAAGGCCCTCCTGAAAAATGGGATTCTATCTTATGCTCAGGGCCCTCCTGGGAAATGGGAATTTACCTTATGTTCAGGACCTTTCTAAAAAATGAGACTTTACTTTATGTTCAGAACACTCCTGAAAAATAGAGCTTTATTTTCTGTTTAGGACCCTCTTGAAATATGGGACTTTACTTTCTGTTCAAGCCCCTCTTGAAAAACAGGTTTTTACTTTATGTTCAGGATCCTCTTGAAAAATGATATTTTACATTCTGTTCAGGACCCTCCTGAAAAATGGGATTTTACTTTATGTTCAGGACCCTCATGAAAAATAGGATTTTACTTTATGTACAGGACCCTCCTAAAAAATGGGATTTTACTTTCAGTCCAGGACTCACTTGGAAAAGGTGATTTTACTTTATGTTCAGGACCCTTATGAAAAATGGGATTTTACTTTCTGTGCAAGACCCTCCTAAAAAATGGGATTTTAATTTCTGCTCAGGACCCTTTTGAAAAATGGGATTTTACTTTATGTTCAGGACCCTCCTAAAAAATGGGATTTTACTTTATGTTTAAGATCCTCTTGAAAAATGGGACTTTAATTCCTGTTTAGGACCCTCTTGAAATATGGGACTTTAATTTCTGTTCAAGACCCTTCCGAAAAATAAGATTTTACTTTATGTTCAGGACCCTCTTGAAAAATGGGATGTTACTTTCTGTTCAGGACCCTTATTAAAAATGGGATTTTACTTTATGTTCAGGACCCTCCTGAAAAATGGGATTATACTTTCTGTCCAGGACTCTTCTGAAAAGTGGGATTTTAGTTTATGTTCATGACCCTCCTGAAAAATGGGATTTTACTTTCTGTTCAGGACCCTCCTGAAAAATGGGATTTTGCTTTATGTTCAGGACCCTCCTGAAAAATGGAATTTAACTTTCTATCCAGGACTCTCCTGAAAAATGGGATTTTACTTTATGTTCAGGACCCTCCTAAAAATGGGATTTTAATTTATGTTCAATATCCTCCTGAAAAATGGTAATTTACTTTTGGTTTAGGACCTTCCTGAAAAATGGGATTTTACTTTCTGTTCAGCATCCTCCTGAAAAATGGGCATTGACATTCTGTTGAGGTCTCACCTGAAAAAAGTAAATTTACTTTCTATTTAGGACCGTCTTGAATAATGAAATTTTACTTTATGTTCAGGACCCTCCTGAAAAATAGGATTTTACTTTCTGTTCAGGACCCTCCTGAAAAATGGGATTTTACGTTATGTTCTAGCCCCACCTGAAAAATGGGATTTTACTTTATGTTCAGGACCCTCCTGAAAAATGTGATTTTACTTTTTGTTCAGAACCTTCGTGAAAATTGGATTTAACCTTATGTTCAGGGCTCTCCTGAAAAATGAGATTCTACTTTATGTTCAGGACCCTCCTGAAAAAAATAAGATTCTACTTTATGCTTAGGACCCACCTGGAAAATGGGATTCTACTTTATGATCAGGACCCTCCTGGAAAATGGGACTTTACCTTATGTTCAGGACCCTCCTAAAAAATGGGACATTATTTTATGTTCAGGACCCTCCTGAAAAATGAGACTTTACTTTCTGTTTAGGACCTTCCTGAAAAATGGGACTTTACTTTCTATTAAAGACCCTCCTGAAAAATAGGATTTTACTTTATGTTCAGGACCCTCTTGGAAAAATGGGATTTTGCTTTCTGTTCAGGACCCTTATTAAAAATAGGATTTTACTTTTTGTTCAGGACCCTCCTCAAAATTGGGATTTTGCTTTATCTCCAGGACCCTCCTGAAAAATGGAATTTTACTTTATGTTCAGGACCCTCCTGAAAAATGGGATTTTACTTTCTTTTCAAGACCCTCCTGAAAAATGGAATTTTACTTTATGTTCAGGACCCTCCTGAAAACTGGGATTTTACTTATGTTCAGGACCCTACTGATAAATGAGGGTTTACCTTCTGTTAAAGACCCTCCTGAAAAATAAGATTTTACTTTATGTTCAGGAACCTCCTGAAAAATAAGATTTTACTATCTGTTCAGGAACCTCCTGAAAAATAGGATTTTACCTTATGTTCAGGATCCTTCTGAAAAATGGGATTTTACTTTATGTTTAGGACTCTCCAAAAATGGGATTTTTCTTTATGTTCTGGACCCTCCTGAAAAATGGAATTTTACATTATGCTTAGGACCCGCCTGAAAAATCAGACTTTACTTTGTGTTTAGGACCTTCCTGAAAAATTGGACTTTATTTTCTGTTCAAAACCCTCTTGAAAAATGGGATTTTACTTTCTGTTCAGGACCCTCCTAAAAAATGGAATTTTACTTTATGTTCTGGACCCCCTGAAAAATGGTATTTTACTTTCTTTTCACGACCCTCTTGAAATATGGGACTTTACTTTCTGTTCAAGACCCTCCTAAAAAATGGGATTTTATTTTATGTTCAGGACCCTCTTAAAAATGGTATTGTACTTTTTGTTTAGGACCCTCATGAAAGATTGGATTTTACTTTATATTCAGGACACTCTTGAAAAATGAGATTTTACTTTATGCTCAGGACCCGCCTGGAAAATGCGATTTTACTTTCTGTTCAAAACCCTCTTAAAAATGGGAATTTCCTTTATGTTTAGGACCCTTCTAAAAAATGGGATTTTACTTTCAGTTCAGGACCCTCCTGAAAAATGGGATTTTACTTTATGCTCAAGGCCCTCCTGAAAAATGGGATTCTATCTTATGCTCAAGGCCCTCCTGGGAAATGGGAATATACCTTATGTTCAGGAGCTTCCTAAAAAATGAGACTTTAATTTATGTTCAGAACCCTCCTGAAAAATGGGGCTTTATTTTCTGTTTAGGACCCTCTTGAAATATGGGACTTTACTTTCTGTTCAAGACCCTCCTGAAAAATAGGTTTTTACTTTATGTTCAGGACCCTCTTGAAAAATGATATTTTACTTTCTGTTCAGGACCCACCTAAAAAATGAGATTTTACATTATGTTCAGGAACCTCGTGAAAAATAGGATTTTACTTTATGTACAAGACCCTCCTGAAAAATGGGATTTTACTTTCTGTCCAGGACTCTCTTGTAAAAGGTGATTTTACTTTATGTTCAGAACCCTCCTGAAAAATGGGGCTTTATTTTTTGCTTAGGACCCTCTTGAAATATGGGACTTTACTTTCTGTTCAAGACCCTCCTGAAAAATAGGTTTTTACTTTATGTTCAGGACCCTCTTGAAAAATGATATTTTACTTTCTGTTCAGGACCCTCCTGAAAAATGGGATTTTACTTTGTGTTCAGGAACCTCGTGAAAAATAGGATTTTACTTTATGTACAGGACCCTCCTGAAAAATGGGATTTTACTTTTTGTCCAGGACTCTCTTGTAAAAGGTGATTTTACTTTATGTTCAGGACGCCTATGAAAAATGGGATTTTACTTTCTGTGCAAGACCCTCCTGAAAAATGGGATTTTACTTTCTGCTCAGGACCCTCCTAAAAAATGGGATTTTACTTTATGTTCAAGATCCTCTTGAATAATGGGATTTTACCTTCTGTTTAGGACCTTCCTGAAAAATAAGACTTTACTTTATGTTCAGAATCCTCCTAAAATATGGGACTTTATTTCCTGTTTAGGACCCTCTTGAAATATGGGACTTTACTTTCTGTTCAAGACCCTTCCGAAAAATAAGATATTACTTTATGTTCAGGACCCTCTTGAAAAATGGGATGTTACTTTCTGTTCAGGACCCTTATTTAAAATGGGATTTTACTTTATGTTCAGGACCCTCCTAAAAAATGGGATTTTACTTTATGTCTAGGACCCTCCTAAAAAATAGGATTTTACTTTATGTTCAGGACCCTCCTGAAAAATGGGATTTTACTTTCTGTCCAGGACTCTTCTGAAAAGTGAGATTTTAGTTTATGTTCATGACCCTCCTGAAAAATGGGATTTTACTTTCTGTTCAGAACCCTCCTGAAAATGGGATTTTGCTTTATGTTTCGGACCCTCCTGAAAAATAGGATTTTACTTTCTGTCCAGGACTCTCCTGAAAAATGGGATTTTACTTTATGTTCAGGACCCTCCTAAAAAATGGGATTTTACTTTATGTTCAATATCCTCCTGAAATTTGGTATTTTACTTTCGGTTTCAAAACTTTCTGAAAAATGGAATTTTACTTTCTGTTCAGCATCCTCCTGAAAAATGGGCATTTACTTTCTGTTGAGGACTCTCCTGAAAAATATTAATTTACTTTTTATTTAGGACCCTCTTGAAAAATGGGATTTTACGTTATGTTCAGGCCCCACCTGAAAAATAAGATTTTAATTTATGTTCGGGACCCTCTTGAAAAATGTGATTTTACTTTCTGTTCAGGACCTTCGTGAAAATGGGATTTAACCTTATGTTCAGGGCTCTCCTGAAAAATGAGATTCTACTATATGTTCAGGACCCTCCCCAAAAAAATGAGATTCTACTTTATGCTTAGGACCCTCCTGGAAAATGGGATTCTACTTTATGATCAGGACCCTCCTGGAAAATGGGACTTTACCTTATGTTCAGGACCCTCCTGAAAAAGGGACATTACTTTATGTTCAGGACCATCCTGAAAAAAGAGACTTTACTTTCTGTTTAGGAACTTCCTGAAAAATAGGAATTTACTTTCTATTCAAGACCCTCCTGAAAAATGGGATTTTACATCTTGTTCAGGACTCTCCTGAAAAATGGGATTTTACTTTATGTTTAGGACTCTCTTAAAAAATGGTATTTTACTTTCTTTTCAGGACCCTCCTGAAAAATATGATTTTACTTTCAGTTAGGACCCTCCTGAAAAGTAGGATTTTACTTTCTGTTCAGGACCCTCCTGAAAAATGGGATTTTACTTTATGTTCTGGACCCTCCTGAAAAATGGGATTTCACTTTCTGTTCAGGACCCTTCTTAAAAATGGGATTTTATTTTATTTCAGGACCCTCCGAAAAAATGTGATTTTACTTTATGTTCAGGACCCTCCAGAAAAATGAGATTACACCTTCTGTTCAGGACCCTCCTGAAAAATAAGATTTTACTTTAAGTTCAGGACCCTCCTGAAAAATGAGACTTTACTTTATGTTCAGGACACTCCTAAAAAATGGGATTTTACCTTATGTTCAGGACCCCTATGAAAAATGGGATTTTACTTTCTTTGCAAGACCCTCCTGAAAAATGGGATTTTACTTTCTGCTCAGGACCCTTCTAAGAAATGGGATTTTACTTTATGTTCAAGATCCTCTTGAAAAATGGGATTTTACCTTCTGTTTAGGACCTTCCTGAAAAATAAGACTTTACTTTATGTTCAGAACCCTCCTAAAAAATAGGACTTTATTTCCTGTTTAGGACCTTCTTGAAATATGGGACTTTACTTTCTGTTCAAGACCCTTCCGAAAAATATGATATTACTTTATGTTCAGGACCCTCTTGAAAAATGGAATGTTACTTTCTGTTCAGGACCCTTATTTAAAATGGGATTTTACTTTATGTTCAGGACCCTCCTAAAAAATGGGATTTTACTTTATGTCTAGGACCCTCCTGAAAAATAGGATTTTACTTTATGTTCAGGACCCTCCTGAAAAATGAGATTTTACTTTCTGTCCAGGACTCTTCTGAAAAGTGAGATTTTAGTTTATGTTCATGACCCTCCTGAAAAATGGGATTTTACTTTCTGTTCAGGACCCTCCTGAAAATGGGATTTTGCTTTATGTTTCGGACCCTCCTGAAAAATAGGATTTTACTTTCTGTCCAGGACTCTCCTGAAAAATGGGATTTTACTTTATGTTCAGGACCCTCCTAAAAAATGGGATTTTACTTTATGTTCAATATCCTCCTGAAATATGGTATTTTACTTTCGATTTCAAACCTTTCTGAAAAATGGGATTTTACTTTCTGTTCAGCAGCCTACTGAAAAATGGGCATTTACTTTCTGTTGAGGACACTCCTGAAAAATATAAATTTACTTTTTATTTAGGACCCTCTTAAAAAATGAGATTTCACTTTATGTTCAGGAACCTCCGAAAAAATAGAATTTTACTTTCTGTTCAGAACCCTCCGAAAAAATGGGATTTTACGTTATGTTCAGTCCCCACCTGAAAAATGAGATTTTAATTTATGTTCGGGACCCTCTTGAAAAATGTGATTTTACTTTCTGTTCAGGACCTTCGTGAAAATGGGATTTAACCTTATGTTCAGGGCTCCCCTGAAAAATGAGATTCTACATTATGTTCAGGACCCTCCCGAAAAAAATGAGATTCTACTTTATGCTTAGGACCCTCCTGGAAAAGGGGATTCTACTTTATGATCAGGACCCTCCTGGAAAATGGGACTTTACCTTATGTTCAGGACCCTCCTGAAAAATGGGACATTACTTTATGTTCAGGACCATCCTGAAAAATGAGACTTTACTTTCTGTTTAGGAACTTCCTGAAAAATAGGAATTTACATTCTATTCAAGACCCTCCTGAAAAATGGGATTTTACTTCCTGTTCAGGGCTCTCCTGAAAAATGAGATTTTACTTTATGTTTAGGACCCTCTTGAAAAATGGTATTTTACTTTCTTTTCAGGACCCTCCTGAAAAATATGATTTTACTTTCAGTTAGGACCCTCCTGAAAAGTAGGATTTTACTTTCTGTTCAGGACCCTCCTGAAAAATGGGATTTTACTTTATGTTCTGGACCCTCCTGAAAAATGGGATTTTACTTTCTGTTCAGGACCCTTCTTAAAAATGGGATTTTATTTTATTTCAGGACCCTCCGAAAAAATGTGATTTTACTTTATGTTCAGGACACTCCTGAAAAATGAGATTACACCTTCTGTTCAGGACCCTCCTGAAAAATAAGATTTTACTTTAAGTTCAGGACCCTCCTGAAAAATGAGACTTTACTTTATGTTCAGGACACTCCTAAAAATTGGATTTTACCTTATGTTCAGGGCCATTCTGAAAAATGGGATTTTTTTTTAAGTTCAGGACCCTTCTAAAAATGAGATTCTACTTTATGCTCAGGACTCTCCTGGAAAATGGGATTCTACTTTATACTGAGGACCTTTGTGGAAAATGGGACTTTACCTTATGTTAAGGACCCTCCTGAAAAATGGGACATTACTTTATGTTCAGGACCCTCCTGAAAAATGAGACTTTACTTTCTGTTCAAGGCCCTCCTGAAAAATAGGATTTTACTTTCTGTTCAGGAACCTCTCGAAAAATAGGATTTTACTTTATGTTCAGGACGCTCCTAAAAAATGGGATTTTACTTTCTTTTCAGGACCCTACTGAAAAATGGAATTTTACAATATGTTTTGGACCATATTGAAAAATGAGATTTTACTTTCAGTTCAGGATTCTCCTGAAAAATGGGATTTTACTTTATGTTCTGGACCCTCCTGAAAAATAGGATTTTACTTTATGTTCAGGACACTCCTAAAATGGGATTTTACTTTATGTTGAGGACTATCCTGAAAAATGAGATTTTAATTTATGTTCAGGATCCTCCTGAAAAATTAGATTTTACCTTCTGTTTATGACCCTTCTGAAAAATGAGATTTTACTTTCTGTTCAGGACCCTCCTGAAAAATGAAATTTTACTTTCTGTTCTGGACCCTCCGGAAAAATGGGATTTTACCTTATGTTCAGGATCCTCCTGAAAAATAGGATTTTTCTTTATGTTCAGGACATTCCTAAAATGGGATTTTACTTTATATTCTGGACCCTACTGAAAAATAGGATTTTACTTTATGCTCAGGACCCGCCTGAAAAATGTGACTTTACTTTCTGTTTAGAACCTTCCTGAAAAATGGGACTTTACTTTTTGTTCAAGACTCTCCTGAAAAATGGGATTTTACTTTATGTTCAGGACCCTCCTAAAAAATGGTATTTTACTTTCTGTCCAAGACTCTCCGGAAAAATAGGATTTTACTTTATTTTCAGGACCCTCCTAAAAAATGGGATTTTCTTTTATGTTCAAGATCCTCTTGAAAAATGAGATTTTACCTTAGGTTTAGGACCTTCCTAAAAAATGGGCCTTTACTTTCTATTGAGGACTCTCCTGAAAAGTGTAAATTCACTTTCTATTCAGGACCCTCCTGAAAAATGAGATTTAACTTTATGTTCAGGACCCTTCTGAAAAATGTGATGTTACTTTCTGTTCAGCACCCTCATGAAAAATGGGATTTTAGCTTATGTTCAGGCCCCTCCTGAAAAATGGGATTTAACTTTATGTTCAGGCCCCTCCTGAAAAATGTGATTTTACTTTCTGTTCCGAACCCACGTGGAAATGGGATTTTACCTTATGTTCCGGGCTCTCCTGAAAAGTGAGATTCTACTTTATGTTCAGGACCCTTCTGAAAAAAATGAGGTTCTACTTTATGATCAGGACCCTCCTGGAAAATGGAACTTTACCTTATGATCAGGACCCTCCTGAAAAATGGGACATTACTTTATGTTCAGGACCCTCCTGAAAAATGAGACTTTACTTTCTGTTTAGGACCTTCCTGAAAAATGGGACTTTACTTTCTATTCAAGACCCTCCTGAAAAATAGGATTTTACTTTATGTTCAGGACACTCTTGGAAAAATGGGATTTTGCTTTCTGTTCAGGACCCTTAATAAAAATAGGATTTTACTTTATGTTCAGGAGCCTCCTGAAAAGTGGGATTTTACTTTATGTTCTGGACCCTCCTGAAAAATAGTATTTTACTTTCTGTTCAGGACCCTCCTGAAAAATGGGATTTTATTTAATGTTCAGGACCCTCCTAAAATGGGATTTTACTTTATGTTCTGGACCCTCCGGAAAAATGGGATTTTACTTTATGTTCATGACCCTCCTGAAAAATGACATTTTACTTTATGTTCTGGACCCACCTGAAAAATGGGATTATCCCTTCTGTTCAGGACCCTCCTAAAAAATAAGATTTCACTTTATGTTCAGGACCCTCCTGAAAAATGGGAATTTAGTTTATGTTCAGGATCCTCCTGAAAAATGGGATTTTACCTTATGTTCAGGGCCATCCTGAAAAATAGGGTTTTATTTTATGTTCAGGACTCTCCTGAAAAATGAGATTCTACTTTATGCACAGGACCCTCCTGGAAAATGGATTTCTACTTTATGCTCAGGACCCTCCTGGAAAATGGGACTTTACCTTATGTTCAGGACCCTCCTGAAAAATTGGATATTACTTTATGTTCAGGACCCTCCTAAAAAATGAGACTTTACTTTCTATTTAGGACCTTCCTGAAAAATGGGACTTTACTTTCTGTTCAAGAACCTCCTGAAAAATAGGATTTTACTTTCTGCTCAGGAACCTCCTCAAAAATAGGATTTTACTTTATGTTCAGGACCCTCCTAAAAAATGGGATTTTAATTTCTTTTCAGGACCCTCTTGAAAAATAGGATTTTACTTTCTGTTCAGGGCCCTGCTGAAAAATGGGATTTTACTTTATGTTCTGGACCCTCCTGAAAAATGGGATTTTACTTTCTATTCAGGACCCTTCTGAAAAATGGGATTTTATTTTATGTTCAGGACCCTCCTAAAATGGGATTTTACTTTATGTTCTAGACCCTCCAGAAAAATAGGATTTTACTTTATGTTCAGGACCCTCCTGAAAAATAAGATTTTACTTTATGTTCAGGACCCTCCTGAAAAATGGGATTACACCTTCTGTTCAGGACACTCCTGAAAAATGAGATTTTACTTTCTGTTCAGGACTCTCCTGAAAAATGGGATTTTACCTTATGTTCAGGATCCTTCTGAAAAATGGTATTTTACTTTATGTTCAGGACCCTCCTAAAATGGGATTTTACTTTATGTTCTGGACCCTCCTGAAAAATGGGATTTTACTTTATGCTCAGACCCGCCTGAAAAATGAGACTTTACTTTCTGTTTAGGACCTTCCTGCAAAATAGGACTTTACTTTCTGTTCAAGACCCTCCTGAAAAATGGGATATTACTTTCTATTCAGGATCCTCCTTAAAAATGGGATTTTACTTTATGTTCAGGATCTTCCTGAAAAATGGTATTTTACTTTATTTTTAGGAACCTCCTGAAAATTGAGATTTTATTTCTGTTAGGACCCTCCTTAAAAATGGGATTTTATTTTCTGTTCAGAACCATCCTGAAAAATAGGAATTTACTTTATGTTCTGGATTCTCCTGAAAAATGGGATTTTACTTTCTGTTCAGGACCTTCCTTAAAAATGGGATTTTACTTTATGTTCAGGACCCTCCTAAATTGGGATTTTACATTATGTTCTGGACCCTCCTGAAAAATGAGATTTTACTTTCTGTTCAAGACCCTCCTGAAAAATTGGATTTTACATTCTGTCCAGGACTCTCCTGAAAAATGGGATTTTACTTTATGTTCAGGACCCTTCTAAAAAATGGGATTTTACTTTCTGTTCAAGACCTTCCTGAAAAATGGGATTTTACTTTCTGCTCAGGACCCTCCTGAAAAATGGGATTTTAGTTTATGTTCAGGACCCTCCTAAAAAATAAGATTTTACTTTATGTTCAAGATACTAATGAAAAATGGGATTTTACCTTATGTTTAGGACCATCCTGAAAAATAAGACTTTACTTTATGTTTAGAACCCTCATGAAAAATAGGACTTTATTTACTGTTTAGGACCCTTTTGAAATATGGGACTTTACTTTCTGTTCAAGACCCTCCTAAAAAATGTGATTTTACTTTATGTTCAGGACCCTCTTGAAAAATGGGATGTTACTTTCTATTCAGGACCCTTATTAAAAATGAGATTTTACTTTATGTTCAGGACTCTCCTAAAAAATGGGATTTTAATTTATGTCCAGGACCCTCCTGAAAAATAGGATTTTACTTTGTGTCCAGGACACTCCTGAAAAATGGGATTTTACTTTATGTTCAAGACCCTCTTGAAGAATGGGACATTACTTTATGTTCCGGACCCTCCTGAAAAATGAGACTTTACTTTCTGTTTAGGACCTTCCTGAAAAATGGGACTTTACTTTCTGTTCAAGGCCCTCCTGAAAAATGGGATTTTACATCCTGTTCTGAACCCTCTTGAAAAATGGGATTTTACTTTATGTTTAGGACCCTCCTGAAAAATGGTATTTTAGTTTCTTTTTAGGACCCTCCTGAAAAATATGATTTTACTTTCTGGTAGGACCCTCCTGAAAAATAGGATTTTACTTTCTGTTCAGGATCCTCCTGAAAAATGGGATTTTACTTTTTGTTCTGGACCCTCCTGAAAAATGGGATTTTACTTTCTATTCAGGACCCTTCTGTAAAATGGGATTTTATTTTATGTTCAGGACCCTCCTAAAATTGGATTTTACTTTATGTTTTTGACCCTCCTGAAAAATAGGATTTTAGTTTATGTTCAGGACCCTCCTGAAAAATGAGATTTTACTTTATGTTCAGGACCCTCCTGAAAAATGGGATTATACCTTCTATTCAGGACACTCCTGAAAAATGAGATTTTACTTTATGTTCAGGACTCTCCTGAAAAATGAGACTTTACTTTATGTTCTGAACCCTCCATAAAAATGGGACTTTATTTTCTGTTTAGGACCCTCTTGAAATATGGAACTTTACTTTCTGTTCAAGACCCTCCTATTAAATGGAATTTTAATTTATGTTCAGGACCATCTTGAAAAATGGGATTTTAGTTTCTATTCAGAAACCTCATGAAAAATGGGATTTTACTTTATGTTCAAGACCCTCCTAAACAATGGGATTTTACCTTTTGTACAGGACCTTTCTGAAAAATGGGGTTTTACTTTCTATCCAGGACTCTCCTGAAAAATAGGATTTTACTTTATGTTCAGGACCCACCTGAAAAATGGGATTTTAGTTTTTATTCAAGACCCTCCTTAAAAATGGGATTTTACTTTCTACTCAGGACCCTCCTGAAAAATGGGATTTTACTTTATGTTCAGGCCCCTTCTAAAAAATGGGATTTTACTTTATGTTCAAGATCCTCATGAAAAATGGGACTTTATTTTCTGTTTAGGACCCTCTTGAAATATGGAACTTTACTTTTTGTTCATGACCCTCCTGAAAAAGGGGATTTTACTCTTTGTTCAGAACCCTCTTGAAAAATGGGATGTTACTGTCTGTTCAGGACCTTCCGGAAAAATCGGATTTTACTTTATTCTCAAGGCTCTCCTGAAAAATGGGATTCTACCATATGTTCAGGACCCTCCTAGAAAATTGGAATTTACCTTATGTTCAGGACTCTCCTGAAAAATGGGATTTTACTTTATATTCAGGACCCTCCTAAAAAATGGGATTTTACTTTATGTTCAAGATCCTTATGAAAAATGGGATTTTACATTCTGTTTAGTACCTTCCTGAAAAATAAGACTTTACTTTATGTTCAGAACACTCCTGAAAAATGGGACTTTATTTTTTGTTTAGGACCCTCTTGAAATATGGGACTTTACTTTCTGTTCAAGACCCTCCTGAAAAATGGGATTTTACTTTATGTTCAGGACCCTCTTGAAAAAGGGGATGTTACTTTCTGTTCAGGACCCTTATTAAAAATGGGATTTTACTTTATATTCAGGACCTTCCTGAAAAATGGGATTTTACTTAATGTCCAGGACCCTCCTGAAAAATGGGATTTTACTTTCTGTCCAGGACACTCCTGAAAAATGGGATTTTACTTAATGTTCAAGACCCTCCTGAAAAATGGGACATTACTTTATGTTCCGGACCCTCCTGAAAAATGAGAATTTACATTCTGTTTAGGACCTTTCTGAAAAATGGGACTTTACGTTCTGTTCAAGACCCTCCTGAAAAATGGGATTTTACTTCCTGTTCAGAACCCTCTTGAAAAATTGGATTTTACTTTATGTTCAGGACCCTCCTGAAAAATGGTATGTTACTTTCTTTTCAGGACCCTCCTGAAAAATATGATGTTACTTTCTGTTAGAACCCTCCTGAAAAATTGGATTTTACTTTCTTTTCAGGACCCTCCTGAAAAATGGGATTTTACTTTATGTTCTGGACCCTCCTGAAAAATGGGATTTTACTTTCTATTCAGGACCTTCCTGAAAAATGGGATTTTATTCTATGTTCAGGACCCTCCTAAAAAGGGATTTTACTTTATGTTACGGACCCTCCTGAAAAATTAGATTTTACTTTATGTTCAGGCCCCTTCTGAAAAATGGGAATATACCTTCTGTTCAGAACCCTCCTGAAAAATTAGATTTTACTTTATGTTCAGGACCCTCCTGAAAAATGAGACTTTACTTTATGTTCAGAACCCTCTTGAAAAATGGGACTTTATTTTCTATTTAGGACCCTCTTGAAATATGGTACTTTACTTTCTGTTCAAGACCCTCTTTTAAAAATGGGATTTTACATTATGTTTAGGACCCTCTTGAAAAATGGGATTTTACTTTCTGTTCAGAACCCTCATGAAAAATGGGATTTTACTTTATGTTCAGGACCGTCCTGAAAAATGGGATTTTACCTTATGTACAGGACCATCCTGAAAAATGGAATTTTAATTTCTGTCCAGGACTCTCCTGAAAAATGATATTTTACTTTATGTTCAGGACCCTCCTGAAAAATGGGATTTTACTTTTTGTTCAGGACTCTCCTGAAAAATGGGATTTTACTTTATGTTCAGGACCCTACTAAAAAATGGGACTTTACTTTATGTTCAAGATCCTCATGAAATATGGGATTTTACCATCTGTTTAGGACCTTCCTGAAAAATAAGACTTTACTTTATGTTCAGAACCCTCCTGAAAAATAGGACTTTATTTTCTGTTTAGGACCCTCTTCAAATATGGAACATACTTTCTGTTCAAGACCCTCCTGAAAAATGGGATTTTACTTTATGTTCAGCACCCTCTTAATAAATGGGATGTCACTTTCTGTTCAGGACCCTTATTAAAAATGAGATTTTACTTTATGTTCAGGACCCTCCTGAAAAATGGGATTTTACTTTATGTCCAGGACACTTCTGAAAAATGAGATTTTACTTTCTGTCCAGGACTCTCCTGAAAAATGGGATTTCTCTTTATGTTCAGGACCCTCCAGAAAAATGGGATTTTACTTTCTGTTCAAGACCATCCTGAAAAATGGGAGTTTACTTTATGTACAGGACCCTCCTGAAAAATGGGATTTTACTTTGTGTCCAGGACTCTCCCGAAAAATAGGATTTTACCTTATGTTTAGGACCCTCCTAAAAAATGGGATTTTACTTTATGTCCAGCATCCTCCTGAAAAATGGGCCTTTACTTTCTGTTGAGGACTCTCCTGAAAAATGTAAATTCACTATCTATTCAGGACCCTCCTGAAAAAGGAGATTTCACTTTGTGTTCAAGACCCTACTAAAAAATAGGATTTTACTTTATGTTCAGGACCCTCCTGAAAAATGGGATTTTACCTTATGTTCAGGCCTCTCCTGAAAAAAATGAGATTCTACTTTATGCTTAGGACCCTCCTGGAAAATGGGATTCTACTTTATGCTCAGGACCATTCTGGAAAATGGGATTCTACTTTATGCTCAGGACCCTCCTGGAAAATGGGACTTTACCTTATGTTCAGTACCCTCCTGAAAAATGGGACATTACTTTATGTTCAGGACCCTCCTAAAGAATAAGACTTTACTTTCTGTTTAGGACCTTCCTGAAAAATGAGACTTTACTTTTTGTTCAAGACCCTCTTGAAAAATGGGATTTTACTTCCTGTTCTGGACCCTCTTGAAAAATTGGATTTTACTTTATGTTCAGGACGCTCCTGAAAATGGTATTTTACCTAATTTTTTGGACCCTCCTGAAAATATTATTTTACTTTCTGTTAGGACCCACCTGAAAAATAGGATTTTACTTTCTATTCAGGACCCTCCTGGAAAATGGGATTTTACTTTATATTCTCGACCCTCCTGAAAAAAGGGATTATACCTTCTATTTAGGACCCTCATGAAAATAAGATTTTACTTTATGTTCAGGACCCTCCTGAAAAATGAGACTTTACTTTATGTTCAGGCCCCTCCTGAAAAATAGGAATTTACCTTATGTTCAGGGCCATCCTGAAAAATGTGATTTTATTTGATGTTCAGGACCCTCCTGAAAAATGAGATTCTACTTTATGCACATGACCCTCCTGGAAAATGGGATTCTACTTAATGCTCAGGACCCTCCTGCAAATGGGACATACCTTATGTTCAGGACCCTCCGAAAAAATGGGACATTACTTTATGTTCAGGACCCTTCTGAAAAATGAGACTTTAATTTCTTTTTAGTACGTTTCTGAAAAATGAGACTTTACTTTCTGTTCAAGACCCTCCTAAGAAATAGGATTTTACTTTCTGTTCAGGAACCTCTTGAAAAACGGGATTTTACTTTATGTTCAGGACCCTCCTGAAAAATGGGATTTTACTTTCTTTTCAGGCCCCTCCTGAAAAATGGGATTTTACTTTCTGTTTTGGACCCTCTTGAAAAATGAGATTTTACTTTCTGTTCAGGATCCTCCTGAAAAATGGGATTTTACTTTATGTTCTGGACCCTCCTGAAAAAATGGGATTTTACTTTCTATTCAGGACCCTCCTAAAATGGGATTTTACATTATGTTCAGTACTCTCCTGAAAATGGGATTTTACATTATGTTCATGACCCTCCTGAAAAATGGTACTTTTCTTTCTGTTAAGGACCCTCCTGAAAAATAGGACTTTAATTTCTTTTCAGGACCCTCTTGAAAAATGGTATTTTACTTTCTGTTCAGAACCTTCCTGAATTATTGTATTTTACTTTATGTTCAGGACCTCCCTTAAAAATGGGACATTACTTTATGTTCAGGACCCTCCTGAGAAATAAGACTTTACTTTCTGTTTTGGACCTTCCTGAAAAATGGAATTTTACTTTCTGTTCAGGACCCTGCTGAAAAATGGGATTTTACTTTTTGTTTCCGACCCTCTTGAAAATAAGATTTTAGTTTCTGTTTAGGACCCTGCTGAAAAATGGAATTTTACTTTATGTTTAGGACCCCCCTGAAAAATGGAATTTTACATTCTATACAGGCCCCACCAGAAAAATGGGATTTTATTTTATGTTCAGGACCCTCCTAAAAAATGAGATTTTACTTTATGTTCAGAACCCTCCTGAAAAATGGGATTTTACTTTATGTTCAGGACCCTCCTTAAAAATGGGATTTTACTTTATGTACATGACCTTCCTGGAAAATGGGATTTTACTTTGTCCAGGACTCTCCCTAAAAATGAGATATTACTTTATGTTCAGGACTCTCCTGAAAAATGGGATTTTACTTTCTTTTCAGAACCCTTCTGAAAAATGGGATTTTACTATATGTTAGGGACCCTCCTGAAAAATGGTATTTTACTTTCTGTTCAGGACCCTCTTAAAAATGAGATTTTTCCTTATGTTCAGGACCCTCCTGAAAAATGGGACTTTAATTTCTTTTCAAGACCCTCCTGAAAAATGGTATTTTACTTTCTGTTCAGAACCTTCCTGAATTATTGTATTTTACTTTATGTTAAGGACCTCCCTGAAAAATGGGACATTACTTTATGTTCAGGACCCCCCGTAAAAATAAGAATTTACTTTCTGTTTAGGACCTTCGTGAAAAATGGGATTTTACTTTCTGTTCAAGACCCTGCTGAAAAATGGAATTTTACTTTTTGTTTCGGACCCTCTTGAAAAATAAGATTTTAATTTCTGTTTAGGACCATGCTGAAAAATGGAATTTTACTTTATGTTCAGGACCCTCCTGAAAAATGGAATTTTACGTTCTATACAGGCCCCACCGGAAAAATGGGATTTTATTTTATGTTTAGGACCCTCCTGAAAAATGAGATTTTACTTTATGTTCAGAATCCTCCTGAAAAATGGGATTTTACTTTATGTTCAGGACCCTCCTTAAAAATGGGATTTTACTTTATGTACATGACCCTCCTGAAAAATGGGATTTTACTTTGTCAGGACTCTCTCTAAAAATAAGATATTACTTTAGGTTCAGGACTCTCCTGAAAAATGGGATTTTACTTTCTGTTCAGAACCTTTCTGAAAAATGGGATTTTACTTTATGTTAGGGACCCTCCTGAAAAATGGTATTTTACTTTCTGTTCAGGACCCACCTAAAAATAAGATTTTTCCTTATGCTCAGGACCCTCCTGAAATATGGGATTTACCTTCTGTTCAGGAACCTCCTGAAAAACGGAATTTTACTTTATGTTCAGGAACCTCCTGAAAAATTGGATTTTACAACAGAAAAATAGGATTTTACTTACTGTTCAGGACCTTCCTGAACAATGCGATTTTACTTTATGTTCAGGACTTTCCTAAAAATAGGATTCTACTTTTTCCTTAGGACCCTCCTGAAAAATGAGACTTTACCTTATTTTCAGGACCCTCCTAAAAAATGGACCTTCACTTTATGTTCGGGATCCTCCTAAAAAATGGGACTTTACTTTATGTTAAGGACCCTCATGAAAAATGGTATTTTACTTTCTGTTCATGCCCTTTCTGAAAAATAGGATTCTACTTTATGTTCAGGACCCTCCTGAAAAATGGGACATTACTTTAGGTTCAGGACCCTGCTGAAAAATGAGACTTTACTTTCTGTTTAGGACCTTCCTGAAAAATGGGACTTTACATACTGTTTCACACCCTCCTGAAAAATGGGATTTTACTTTCTGTTCAGGACCCTCCTAAAAAATGGTATTTTACTTTATGTTCAGAACCCTCCTGAAAAATTGGATTTTACTTTATGTTCGGGACCCTTCTGAAAAATGGGACATTACTTTATGTTCAGATCCCTCCTAAAAAATAAGACTTTACTTTCTGTTTAGAACCTTCCTAAAAAATGAGATTTTACTTTATGTTCAGGACCCTCCTGAAAAATGGGATTTTACTTTCTGTTTCGAACCATTTTGAAAATTAAGATTTTACTTTTTGTTTAGGACCCTGCGGAAAAATGGAATTTTACTTTATGTTCAGGACCCTCCTAAAAAATGAGATTTTACTTTATGTTCAGGACCCTCCTGAAAAATAGGATTTTACTTTATGTTAAGGACCCTCCTTAAAAATGGGATTTTACTTTATGTCCATGACCCTCCTGAAAAATGGGATTTTACTTTCTGTCAAGGACTCTCCCTAAAAATGAGATTTTACTTTATGTTCAGGACTCTCCTGAAAAATGGGATTTTTCTTTCTGTTCAGAACCCTTCTGAAAAATGAAATTTTACTTTATGTTCAGTACCCTCCTGAAAAATGGTATTTTACTTTCTGTTAGGGACCCTCCTAAAAATGAGATTTTACCTTATTTTCAGGACCCTCCTGAAAAATGGGATTTTACATTCTGTTAAGGAACCTCCTGAAAAATGGAATTTTATTTTATGTTCAGGACCCTCCTGAAAAATAGGATTTTACTCCGGAAAAATGGGATTTTACTTCCTGCTCAGGACCTTCCTGAAAAATGCGATTTTACTTTATGTTCAGACCCTCCTGAAAAATAGGATGCTACTTTTTGCTCAGGACCCTCCTGAAAAATGGGACCTTACCTTATGTTCAGGACCCTCCTGATAAATGGACCGTCACTTTATGTTCAGGACCCTCCTGAAAAATGGGACTTTACTTTCTGTTAAGGACTCTCTTGAAAAATGGGACTTTACTTTCTGTTCAAGACCCTCTAAAAAATGGGATTTTACCTTATGTTCAGGACCCTACTAAAAAATGGGACTTTACTTTCTGTTAAGGACCCTCCTGAAAAATATAACTTTACTATCTGTTCAGGCCCCTCCTAAAAAATGGGATTTTACCTTATGTTCAGGACTCTCCTAAAAAATGGAACTTTACCTTATGTTCTGGACCCTCCTGAAAAATGGACCTTTAATTTATGCTCAGGACCATTCTGAAAAATGGTACTTTACTTTTAGTTAAGGACCCTCCTGAAAATTGGGACTTTACTTTCTGTTTAGGACCCTCCTGAAAAATGGTCTTTTACTTTCTGTTCAGAACCCTCCTGAAAAATTGGATTTTACTTTATGTTCAGGACCCTCCTAAAAAATGTGACATTACTTTATGTTCAGGACCCTCCTGCAAAATAAGACTTTACTTTCTGTTTAGGACCATCCTGAAAAATGGGATTTTATTTTTTGTTCAGGACCCACCTGAAAAATGGGATTTTACTTTTTGTTTCGGACCCTCTTGAAAAATAAGATTTTACTTTCTGTTTAGGACCCTGCTGAAAAATGGAATTTTACTGTATGTTCAGGACCCTACTGAAAAATGGAATTTTAATTTCTATTCAGGCCCCACCGGAAAAATGGTATTTTACTTTATGTTCAAGACCATCTTGAAAAATGGGATTTTAGTTTATGATCAGGACCCTCCTGAAAAATGGGATTTTATTTTATGTTCATGGCATTCCTAAAATGGGATTTTACTTTATGTTCTGGACCCTCCAGAAAAATGGGATTTTACTTTATATTCAGGACACTGATGAAAAATGAGATTTTACTTTATGTTTAGGACCCTCCTGAAAAATGGGATTATACCTTCTGTTCAGGACCCTCCTGAAAAATAAGATTTTACTTTATGTTCAGGACCCTCCGGAAAAATGGGACTTTACTTTATGTTCAGACCCCTCCTGAAAAATGGGATTTTACCTTATGTTCAGGGCCATCCTAAAAAATGGGATTTTATTTTATGTTCAGGATCCTCCTGAAAAATGAGATTCTACTTTATGCTCAGGACCCTTCTGGAAAATGGGATTCTACCTTATGCTCAGGACTCTCTTGGAAAATGGGACCTTACCTTATGTTCAGGACCCTCCTGAAAAATGGGACATTAATTTATGTTCAGGACCCTCCTGAAAAATTAGACTTTACTTTCTATTTAGGACCTTCCTGAAAAATGAGACTTTACTTTCTGTTTAAGACCCTCCTGAAAAATTGGATTTTACTTTCTGTTCAGGAACCTCCTGAAAAATGGGATTTTACTTTCTTTTCAGGACGCTCCTAAAAAATAGGATTTTACTTGTTTTGGACCCTCTTGAAAATTGAGATTTTACTTTCTGTTCAAGATCATCCTGAAAATGAGATTTTACTTTATGTTCTTGACCCTCCTGAAAAATGGGATTTTACTTTCTGTTCAAGACCCTCCTGAATAATGGGATTTTACTTTATGTTCAGGACCCTCCTAAAAAGGGATTTTACTTTATGTTCAGTACTCTACTAAAAATGGGATTTTACTTTATGTTCAGGACCCTCCTAAGCATAAAGTAGAATCTCATTTTTCAGGAGGGTCCTGAACATAAAATAAAATCCCATTTTCCAGGATGGCCTTAAACATAAGGTAAAATCCCATTTTTCAGGAGGGTCCTGAACATAAAGTAAAGTCCCATTTTTCAGGATTGTTCTGAACTTAAAGTTACTTTCATTTCAAGAACCTCCTGAAAAATGGGATTTTACTTTCTATTAGGATCTTCCTGAAAAATGAGACTTTACATTCTGTTCAGAACCCTCCTGAAAAATGGGATTTTACTTTATGTTCTGGACCCTCCTTAAAAATGGGATTTTACTTTCTTTTCAGGACCCTCCTGAAAAATGTTATTTTTACTTTATGTTCAGGACCCTCCTAAAATGGGATTTTACTTTGTGTTCAGGACTCTCCTGAAAAATGGGATTTTACTTTATGTTCAGGACCCTCCTGAAAAATAAGATTTTATCTTTTATTAAAGACCCTCCTAAAAAATGAGATTTTACTTTCTGTTCAGGACCCTCCTGAAAAATGAGATTTTACTTTCTGTTCAGGACCCTCCTGAACAATGGGCTTTTACCTTAGGTTCAGGATCCTCCCTAAAAATTGGATTTTACATTATGTTCAGGACCCTTCTTTAAAATGAGATTCTATTATAAGCTCAGGACACTCCTGGAAAATGGGATTTTACTTTATTCTCAGGACCCACCTGGAAAATGGGATTTTACTTACTGTTCAGGACCCTCCTGAAAAATGGGATTTTACTTTATGTTTAAGGCCCTCCAGAAAAATGGGATTTTACTTTACGTGTAGGCCGTTCCTGAAAAATGGAATTTTACTTTCTGTTCAGAACACTTCTGAAAAATGTGATTTTACTTTATGTTAAGGACCCTCCTGAAAAATGGGATTTTACTTTATGTTCAGGACCCTCCCGAAAAATGGGATTTCACTTTATGTTCAGGACCCACCTAAAAATAGTATTTTTCCTTATGTTCAGGACCCTACTAAAAAATGGGCTTTTACCTTCTGTTCAGGAACCTTCTAAAAAATGGAATTTTACTTTATGTTCAGGACCCTCCTGAAAAATGGGATTTTACTTTCTGTTTTGGACCCTCTTGAAAAATGAGATTTTACTTTCTGTTCAGGATCCTCCTGAAAAATGGGATTTTACTTTATGTTCTATACCCTCCTGAAAAATGGGATTTTACTTTCTGTTCAGGACCCTCCTAAAATGGGATATTACTTTATGTTCAGGACTCTCCTGAAAAATGAGATTTTACTTTATGTTCAGGACCCTCCTGAAAAATGGTACTTTTCTTTCTGTTAAGGACCCTCCTGAAAAATGGGACTTTACTTTCTTTTCAGGACCCTCCTGAAAAATGGTATTTTACTTTCTGTTCAGAATCTTCCTGAAAAATTGGCTTTTACATTATGTTCAGGACCCTGCTGAAAAATATGACTTTACTTTCTGTTAAGGACCTTCCTGAAAAATGGGATTTTACTTTCTGTTCAGGACCCTGCTGAAAAATGGGATTTTACTTTTTGTTTCGGACCCTCTTGAAAAATAAGATTTTACTTTCCTTTTAGGACCCTGCAGAAAAATGGAATTTTACTTTATGTTCAGGACCCTCCTGAAAAATGGAATTTTACTTTCTATTCAGTCCCCACCGCAAAAATGGGATTTTATTTTATATTCAGGACCCTCCTAAAAAATGGGATTTTACTTTATGTTCTGGACCCTCCTGAAAAATGGAATTTTACTTTATGTTCAAGACCCTCCTTAAAAATGGGATTTTAATTTGTACATGACCCTCCTGAAAAATGGGATTTTACTTTGTCCAGGACTCTCCCTAAAAATGAGATATTACTTTATGTTCAGGACTCTCCTGAAAAATGGGATTTTACTTTCTGTTCAGAACCCTTCTGAAAAATGGTATTTTACTTTATGTTAGGGACCCTCCTGAAAAATGGTATTTTACTTTATGTTAGGGACTTTCCTAAAAAATGGGATTTTACCTTCTGTTCAGGAACCTCATGAAAAATGGAATTTTACTTTATGTTCAGGAACCTCCTGAAAAATAGGATTTTACTCCAGAAAACTGGGATTTTACTTCCTGTTCAGGACCTTCCTTAAAAATGCGATTTTACTTTTTTTCAGGACCCTCCTAAAAATAGGATTCTACTGTTTGCTCAGGACCCTCCTGAAAAATGGGACTTTACCTTATTTTCACGACCCTCCTGAAATATGAACCTTCACTTTATGTTCAGGACCCTCCTGAAAAATAGGACTTTACTTTCTGTTGAGGACCCTTCTGAAAAATGGGACTTTATTTTTTGTACAGGACCCTCCTGAAAAATGGTATTTTACTTTCTGTTCAGGACCTTCCAAAAAAATAGGATTTTACTTTATGTTCAGGACACTCCTGAAAAATGGGACATTTCTTTATGTTCAGGACCCTGCTGAAAAATGAGACTTTACTTTCTGTTTAGGACCTTCCTGAAAAATGGGACTTTACATACTGTTCCAGACCCTCCTGAAAAATGGGATTTTACTTTTTGTTCAGGACCCTCCTGAAAAATGGTATTTTACTTTCTGTTCAGAACCCTCCTGTAAAGTTGGATTTCACTTTATGCTCAAGACCCATCTGAAAAATGGGACATTACTTTATGTTCAGAACCCTCCTGAAAAATAAGACTTTACTTTCGGTTTAGGACCTTCCTAAAAAATGGGATTTTACTTTCTGTTCAGGACCTTCCTGAAAAATGCGAACTTACCTTCTGTTCAAGACCCTCCTGAAAAATAAGATTTTACTTTCTGTTCAAGACCCTCTAAAAAATGGGATTTTACCTTATGTTCAGGACCCTCCTGAAAAATGGGACTTTACTTTCTGTTAAGGACCCTCCTGAAAAATATAACTTTACTTTCTGTTCAGGCCCCTCCTAAAAAATGGGATTTTACCTTATGTTCAGGACTCTCCTAAAAGATGGAACTTTACCTTATGTTCAGGACCCTCCTGAAAAATGGACCTTTAATTTATGCTCAGGACCCTTCTGAAAAATGGTACTTTACTTTTAGTTAAGGACCCTCCTGAAAATTGGGACTTTACTTTATGTTTAGGACCCTCCTGAAAAATGGTCTTTTACTTTCTGTTCAGAACCCTCCTGAAAAATTGGATTTTACTTTATGTTCAGGACCCTCCTAAAAAATGTGACATTACTTTAAGTTCAGGACCCTCCTACAAAATAAGACTTTACTTTCTGTTTAGGACCATCCTGAAAAATGGGATTTTATTTTTTGTTCAGGACCCACCTGAAAAATGGGATTTTACTTTTTGTTTCGGACCCTCTTGAAAAATAAGATTTTACTTTCTGTTTAGGACCCTGCTGAAAAATGGAATTTTACTGTATGTTCAGGACCCTACTGAAAAATGGAATTTTACTTTATGTTCAGGACTCTCATTAAAAATGGGATTTTAATTTCTGTTCAGTACCCTTTTGAAAAATGGTATTTTACTTTATGTTAGGGACCCTCCTGAAAAATGGTATTTTACTTTATGTTAGGGACTTTCCTAAAAAATGGGATTTTACCTTCTGTTCAGGAACCTCATGAAAAATGGAATTTTACTTTATGTTCAGGAACCTCCTGAAAAATAGGATTTTACTCCAGAAAACTGGGATTTTACTTCCTGTTCAGGACCTTCCTTAAATATGCGATTTTACTTTTTTTCAGGACCCTCCAAAAAATAGGATTCTACTGTTTGCTCAGGACCCTCCTGAAAAATGGGACGTTACCTTATTTTCACGACCCTCCTGAAATATGAACCTTCACTTTATGTTCAGGACCCTCCTGAAAAATAGGACTTTACTTTCTGTTAAGGACCCTCCTGAAAAATGGGACTTTATTTTTTGTACAGGACCCTCCTGAAAAATGGTATTTTACTTTCTGTTCAGGACCTTCCAAAAAAATAGGATTTTACTTTATGTTCAGGACACTCCTGAAAAATGGGACATTTCTTTATGTTCAGGACCCTGCTGAAAAATGAGACTTTACTTTCTGTTTAGGACCTTCCTGAAAAATTGGACTTTACATACTGTTCAAGACCCTCCTGAAAAATGGGATTTTACTTTTTGTTCAGGACCCTCCTAAAAAATGGTATTTTACTTTCTGTTCAGAACCCTCCTGAAAAGTTGGATTTCACTTTATGCTCAAGACCCTTCTGAAAAATGGGACATTACTTTATGTTCAGAACCCTCCTGAAAAATAAGACTTTACTTTCGGTTTAGGACCTTCCTAAAAAATGGGATTTTACTTTCTGTTCAGGACCTTCCTGAAAAATGCGATCTTACCTTCTGTTCAAGACCCTCCTGAAAAATAAGATTTTACTTTCTGTTTAGGACCCTGCTGAAAAATGGAATTTTACTTTATGTTCAGGACCCTCCTAAAAAATGGAATTTTACTTTCTATTCAGGCCCCACCGGAAAAATGGGATTTTACTTTATGTTCAGAACCCTCCTGAAAAATGGGATTTTATTTTATGTTCAGGACCCTCCTTAAAAATGGGATTTTACTTTATGTCCATTACCCTCCTGAAAAATGGGATTTTACTTTCAGTCCAGGACTCTCCCTAAAAATGAGATTTTACTTTATGTTCATGACTCTCCTGAAAAATGGGATTTTTCATTCAGTTCAGAACCCTTCAGAAAAATAGGATTTTACTTTATGTTCAGGACCCTCCTTAAAAATGAGTCTTTACTTTCTGTTCAAGACCCTCCTTAAAAATCGGATTTTACTTTTTGTTCTGGAACCTCCTGTAAAATGGGATTTTACTTTCTTTTCAGGACCCTCCTAAAAAATGGGATTTTTCTTTCTGTTCTGGACCCTCTTGAAAAATGAGCTTTTACTTTCTGTTCAGGATCCTCCTGAAAATGGGATTTTACATTATGTTCTGGACCCACCTGAAAAATGGGATTTTACTTTTTGTTTAAGACCCTCCTGAAAAATGGGATTTTACTTTATGTTCAGGACCCTCCTAAAAAGGGATTTTACTTTATGTTCTGTACTCTACTGAAAAATAGGATTTTACTTTATGTTCGGGACCCTCCTGAGCATAAAGTAGAATCTCATTTTTCAGGAGGGTCCTGAACATAAAGTAAAGTCCCATTTTTCAGGAGGGTCCTGAACATAAAGTTACTTTCATTTCAGAACCCTCTTGAAAAATGGGATTTTACTTGATGTTCTGGACCCTCCTTAAAAATGGGATTTTACTTTCTGTTCAGGACCCTCCTGAAAAATATTGTTTTTACTTTATGTTCAGGACCCTCCTAAAATGGGATTTTACTTTATGTTCAGGACTCTCCTGAAAAATGGGATTTTACTTTATGTTTAGGACCCTCCTGAAAAATGAGATTTTACCTTCTATTCAAGACCCTCCTGAAAAATGAGATTTTACTTTCTGTTCAGGACCCTCCTGAAAAATGATATTTTTCTTTCTATTCAGGACCCTCCTGAAAAATGGGATTTTACCTTATGTTCAGGATCCTCCCTAAAAATGGGATTTTACATTATGTTCAGGACCCTTCTGAAAAATGAGATTCTATTTTATGCTCAGGACCCTCCTGGAAAATGGGATTCTACTTTATGCTAAGGACCCACTTGGAAAATGGGATTTTACTTTCTGTTCAAGACCCTCCTGAAAAATGGGATTTTACTTTATGTTTAAGGCCCTCCGAAAAAATGGGATTTTACTTTATGTTTAGGCCCCTCCTGAAAAATGGGATTTTACAGTCTGTTCAGAACACTTCTGAAAAATGTGATTTTACATTATGTTGAGGACCCACCTGAAAAATGGGATTTTACTTTATGTTCAGGACCCTCCCGAAAAATGGGATTTTACTTGATGTTCAGGACCCATCTAAAAATGGTATTTTACCTTATGTTCAGGACCCTACGAAAAAATGGGATTTTACCTTCTATTCAGGAACCTTCTAAAAAATGGAATTTTACTTTATGTTCAGGACCCTCCAGAAAAATGGGATTTAACTCTGGAAAAATGGGATCTTACTTTCTGTTCATGACCCTCCTGAAAAATGCAATTTTACTTTATGTTCAGGACCCTCCTGAAAAATGGGATTCTACTTTATGCTCAGGACCCTCCTGAAAATTGGGACTTTACCTTATGTTCAGGTTCGTCCAGAAAAATGGACCTTTACTTTATGTTTAGGACCCTCCTGAAAAATGGTACTTTTCTTTCAGTTAAGGACCCTCCTGAAAAATGGGACTTTACTTTCTGTTTAGGACCTTCCTGAAAAATGGTATTTTACTTTCTGTTTAGAACCCTCCTGAATAATTGGATTTTACTTTATGTTCTGGACACTCCTGAAAATTGGGGCATTACTTTATGTTCAGGACCCTCCTGAAAATTTGTCTTTACTTTCTGTTTAGGACCTTCCTGAAAAATGGTATTTTACTTTCTGTTCAGGACCCTCCTAAGAATGAGATTTTACCTTATGTTCAGGACCCTCCTGAAAAATGGTATTTTATTTTCTGGTCACGAACCTCCTGAAAAATGGAATTTTACTTTATGTAGAGGACCTTCTTGAAAAATAGAATTTTACTTCCTGTTCAGGACCTTCCTGAAAAATATGATTTTACTTTATGTTCAGGACCCTCTTGATAAATAGGATTCTACTTTTTGCTCAGGACCCTCCTGAAAAATGGGACATTACCTTATGTTCAGGACCCTCCTGAAAAATGGGACTTTACTTTCTGTTAATGACCCTCCTGAAAAATGGCACTTTACTTTATGTCCAGGACCCTCCTAAAAAATGGTATTTTACTTTCTGTTCAGGACCATCCTGAAAAATAGGATTTTACTTTATGTTCAGGACCCTCCTGAAAAATGGGACATTACTTAATGTTCAGGACCTTGCTGAAAAATGAGTCTTTACTTTCTGTTCAGGACCCTCCTGAAAAATGGTATTTTACTTTCTGTTCAGAATCCTCCTAAAAAATTAGATTTTACTTTATGTTCAGGACCCATCTGAAAAATGGGACATTTCTTTATGTTCAGGACCCTCCTGAAAAATAAGACTTTACTTTCTGTTTAGGACCATACTGAAAATTGGGATTTTACTTTCTGTTCAGGACCCTCCTGAATAATGGGATTTTACTTTTTATTTCGGGCCTTTTTGAAAAATAAGATTTTACGTTCTGTTTAGGATCATGCTGAAAAATGAAATTTTACTTTATGTTCAGGACCCTCCTGAAAAATGGAATTTTACTTTCTATTCAGGCCCCACCGGAAAAATTAGATTTTACTTTATGTTCAGTACCCTCCTGAAAAATGGGATTTTACTTTATGTTCAGGACCCTCCTAAAAAATGTGATTTTACTTTATGTTCAGGACCCTCCTTAAAAATAGTATTTTACTTTATGTCCATGACCCTCCTGAAAAATGGGATTTTACTTTCTCTCCAGGACTCTCCCAAAAAATGAGATTTTAGTTTATGTTCAAGACTCTCCTGAAAAATGGGATTTTACTTTCTGTTCAGAACCCTTCTAAAAATGGGATTTTACTTTTTGTTAGGGACCCTCATGAAAATTGGTATTTTACTTTCTGTTCAAGACTCTCCTAAAAATGAGATTTTACCTTATTTTCAGGACCCTCCTTAAAAACGGGATTTTACCTTCTGTTCAGGAACCTCCGGAAAAATGGAATTTTACTTTATGTTTAGGACCCTCCAGAAAAATAGGATTTTACTCCAGAAAAATGGGATTTTACTTCTTATTCAGGACCTTCCTGAAAAATGTGATTTTACTTTATGTTCAGGACCCTCCTCAAAAATAGTATTCTACTTTTTGCTCAGGACCCTCCTGAAAAATGAGACTTTACTTTCTGTTAAGGACCCTCCTGAAAAAATGGGACTTTATTTTCTTTTCAGGACCCTCCTGAAAAATGGTATTTTACTTTCTGTTCAGGACCTTCGCGAAAAATTGGATTTTACTTTATGTTCAGGACCCTCCTGAAAAATGGAACATTACTTTATGTTCAGGACCCTCCTGAAAAATGGAACATTACTTTCTGTTCAAGACCCTCCAGAAAAATGGGATTTTACTTTCTGTTCAGGACCCTCCTGAAAAATGGTATTTTACTTTCTGTTCAGAACCCTGCTGAAAAATTAGCTATTACTTTATGTTCAGGACCCTCCTGAAAAATGGGACATTACTTTATGTTCCGGACCCTCCTGAAAAATAAGACTTTACTATCTGTTTAGGACCTTCCTGAAAAATGGGATTTTACTATCTGTTTAGGATCCTCCTGAATAATGGGATTTTACTATTTGTTTCGGACCCTCTTGAAAAATAAGATTTTACTTTCTGTTTAGGACCCTGTTGAAAAATGGAATTTTACTTTATGTTCAGGACCCTCCTGAAAAATAAAATTTTACTTTTTATTCAGGCCCAACCGGAAAAATAGGATTTTAACTTTATATTCATGACCCTCCTGAAAAATGGGATTTTACTTTATGTTCAGGACCCTCCTGAAAAATGGGATTTTACTTTATGTTGAGGACCCTCCCTAAAAATGAGATTTTACTTTATGTTCAGTACTCTCATGAAAAATAGAATTTTACTTTATTTTCAGAACCCTTCTGAAAAATGGGATTTTACATTATCTTAGGGACCCTCCTGAAAATTGGTATTTTACTTTCTGTTCAGGACCCACCTAAAAATGATATTTTACCTTATTTTCTGGATCCTCCTGAAAAATGGGACTTTACCTTCTGTTCAGGAACCTCCTGAAAAATGGAATTTTACTTTATGTTCAGGACCCTCCTGAAAAATAGGATTCTACTTTTTGCTCAGGACCCTTCTGAAAAATGAGAATTTACCTTATTTCAGGACCCTCCTGAAAAATGGACCTTCACTTTATGTTCCGGACCCTCCTGAATAATGGGACTTTACTTTCAGTTAAGGACCCTCCTGAAAAATGGGACTTTACTTTCTGTTCAGGACCCTCCTGAAAAATGGTATTTTACTTTCTGTTCAGGACCATCCTGAAAAATAGGATTTTACTTTATGTTCAGGACCCTGCAGAAAAATGAGACTTTACTTTCTGTTTAGGACCTTCCTGAAAAATAGGACTTTACTTTCTGTTCAAGACCCTCCTGAAAAATGCGATTTTACTTTCTGTTCAGGACCCTCCTGAAAAATGGTATTTTACTTTCTGTTCAGAACCCTCCTAAAAAATGAGACATTACTTTATGTTCAGGACCCTCCTGAAAAATAAGACTTTACTTTCTCATTAGGACCTTCCTGAAAAATGGGATTTTACTTACTGTTCAGGACCCTCCTGAATAATGGGATTTTACTTTTTGTTTCGGACCCTCTTAAAAAATAAGATTTTACTTTCTGTTTAGGACCCTGCTGAAAAATGGAATTTTACTTTATGTTCAGGACCCTCCTGAAAAATTGAATTTTACTTTCTATTCAGGCTCTACCGGAAAAATTCGATATAACTTTAAGTTCAGGACCCTCCTGAAAATGGGATTTTACTTTATGTTCAGGACCCCCTGAAAAATAGGATTTTACTTTATGTTCAGGACCCTCCGTAAAAATGGGATTTTACTTTTTGTCCATGACTCTCCTGAAAAATGGGATTTTACTTTCTGTCCAGGACTCTCCCTAAAAATGAGATTTTACCTTATGTTCAGGACTCTCCTGAAAAATGGGAATTTACTTTTTGTTCATAACTCTTCTGAAAAATGGGATTTTACTTTATGTTAGGGAATCTCCTGTAAAATGGTATTTTACTTTCTGTTCTGGACCCTCCTAAAAATGAGATTTTACCTTATGTGCAGGACCCTCCGTAAAAATGGGATCTTACCTTCTGTTCAAGACCCTCCTGAAAAATAAGATTTTACTTTCTGTTTAGGACCCTGCTGAAAAATGGAATTTTACTTTATGTTCAGGACCCTCCTAAAAAATGGAATTTTACTTTCTATTCAGGCCCCACCAGAAAAATGGGATTTTACTTTATGTTCAGGACCCTCCTGAACAATGGGATTTTATTTTATGTTCAGGACCCTCCTTAAAAATGGGATTTTACTTTATGTCCATGACCCTCCTGAAAAATGGGATTTTACTTTCTGTCCAGGACTCTCCCTAAAAATGAGATTTTACTTTATGTTCATGACTCTCCTGAAAAATGGGATTTTTCATTCAGTTCAGAACACTTCAGAAAAATAGGATTTTACTTTATGTTCAGGACCGTCCTTAAAAATGAGTCTTTACTTTCTGTTCAAGACCCTCCTTAAAAATCGGATTTTACTTTTTGTTCAGGAACCTCCTGTAAAATGGGATTTTACTTTCTTTTCAGGACCCTCCTAAAAAATAGGATTTTTCTTTCTGTTCTGGACCCTCTTGAAAAATGAGCTTTTACTTTCTGTTCAGGATCCTCCTGAAAATGGGATTTTACATTATGTTCTGGAGCCACCTGGAAAATGGGATTTTGCTTTCTGTTTAAGTCCCTCCTGAAAAATGGGATTTTACTTTATGTTCAGGACCCTCATAAAAAGGGATTTTACTTTATGTTCTGTACTCTACTGAAAAATAGGATTTTACTTTATGTTCGGGACCCTCCTGAGCATAAAGTAGAATCTCATTTTTCAGGAGGGTCCTGAACATAAAGTAAAGTCCCATTTTTCTGGAGGGTCCTGAACATAAAGTTACTTTCATTTCAGAACCCTCTTGAAAAATGGGATTTTACTTGATGTTCTGGACCCTCCTTAAAAATGGGATTTTACTTTCTGTTCAGGACCCTCCTGAAAAATATTGTTTTTACTTTATGTTCAGGACCCTCCTAAAATGGGATTTTACTTTATGTTCAGGACTCTCCTGAAAAATGGGATTTTACTTTATGTTTAGGACCCTCCTGAAAAATGAGATTTTACCTTCTATTCAAGACCCTCCTGAAAAATGAGATTTTACTTTCTGTTCAGGACCCTCCTGAAAAATGATATTTTTCTTTCTATTCAGGACCCTCCTGAAAAATGGGATTTTACCTTATGTTCAGGATCCTCCCTAAAAATGGGATTTTACATTATGTTCAGGACCCTTCTGAAAAATGAGATTCTATTTTATGCTCAGGACCCTCCTGGAAAATGGGATTCTACTTTATGCTAAGGACCCACTTGGAAAATGGGATTTTATTTTCTGTTCAAGACCCTCCTGAAAAATGGGATTTTACTTTATGTTTAAGGCCCTCCGAAAAAATGGGATTTTACTTTATGTTTAGGCCCCTCCTGAAAAATGGGATTTTACTTTCTGTTCAGAACACTTCTGAAAAATGTGATTTTACTTTATGTTAAGGACCCTCCTGAAAAATGGGATTTTACTTTATGTTCAGGACCCTCCCAAAAAATGGGATTTTACTTGATGTTCAGGACCCATCTAAAAATGGTATTTTACCTTATGTTCAGGACCCTACTAAAAAATGGGATTTTACCTTCTGTTCAGGAACCTTCTAAAAAATGGAATTTTACTTTATGTTCAGGATCCTCCAGAAAAATGGGATTTTACTTTATGTTCATGACCCTCCTGAAAAATGCAATTTTACTTTATGTTCAGGACCCTCCTGAAAAATGGGATTCTACTTTATGCTCAGGACCCTCCTGAAAATTGGGACTTTACCTTTTGTTCAGGTTCCTCCAGAAAAATGGACCTTTACTTTATGTTTAGGACCCTCCTGAAAAATGGTACTTTTCTTTCAGTTAAGGACCCTCCTGAAAAATGGGACTTTACTTTCTGTTTAGGACCTTCCTGAAAAATGGTATTTTACTTTCTGTTTAGAACCCTCCTGAAAAATTGGATTTTACTTTATGTTCTGGACACTCCTGAAAAATGGGACATTACTTTATGTTCAGGACCCTCCTGAAAATTAGGCTTTACTTTCTGTTTAGGACCTTCCTGAAAAATGGTATTTTACTTTCTGTTCAAGACCCTCCTAAGAATGAGATTTTACCTTATGTTCAGGACCCTCCTGAAAAATGGTGTTTTATTTTCTGTTCACGAACCACCTGAAAAATGGAATTTTACTTTATGTAGAGGACCTTTTTGAAAAATAGAATTTTACTTCCTGTTCAGGACCTTCCTGAAAAATATGATTTTACTTTATGTTCAGGACTCTCCTGAAAAATAGGATTCTACTTTTTGCTCAGGACCCTCCTGAAAAATGGGACATTACCTTATGTTCAGGACCCTACTGAAAAATGGGACTTTACTTTCTGTTAATGACCCTCCTGAAAAATGGCACTTTACTTTATGTCCAGGACCCTCCTAAAAAATGGTATTTTACTTTCTGTTCAGGACCATCCTGAAAAATAGGATTTTACTTTATGTTCAGGACCCTCCTGAAAAATGGGACATTACTTAATGTTCAGGACCTTGCTGAAAAATGAGACTTTACTTTCTGTTCAGGACCCTCCTGAAAAATGGTATTTTACTTTCTGTTCAGAATCCTCCTAAAAAATTATATTTTACTTTATGTTCAGGACCCATCTGAAAAATGGGACATTTCTTTATGTTCAGGACCCTCCTGAAAAATAAGACTTTACTTTCTGTTTAGGACCATACTGAAAATTGGGATTTTACTTTCTGTTCAGGACCCTCCTGAATAATGGGATTTTACTTTTTATTTCGGGCCTTCTTGAAAAATAAGATTTTACGTTCTTTTTAGGATCATGCTGAAAAATGGAATTTTACTTTATGTTCAGGACCCTCCTGAAAAATGGAATTTTACTTTCTATTCAGGCCCCACCGGAAAAATTAGATTTTACTTTATGTTCAGTACCCTCCTGAAAAATGGGATTTTACTTTATGTTCAGGACCCTCCTAAAAAATGTGATTTTACTTTATGTTCAGGACCCTCCTTAAAAATAGTATTTTACTTTATGTCCATGACCCTCCTGAAAAATGGGATTTTACTTTCTCTCCAGGACTCTCCCAAAAAATGAGATTTTAGTTTATGTTCAAGACTCTCCTGAAAAATGGGATTTTACTTTCTGTTCAGAACCCTTCTAAAAATGGGATTTTACTTTTTGTTAGGGACCCTCATGAAAATTGGTATTTTACTTTCTGTTCAAGACTCTCCTAAAAATGAGATTTTACCTTATTTTCAGGACCCTCCTGAAAAACGGGATTTTACCTTCTGTTCAGGAACCTCCGGAAAAATGGAATTTTACTTTATGTTTAGGACCCTCCAGAAAAATAGGATTTTACTCCAGAAAAATGGGATTTTACTTCTTATTCAGGACCTTCCTGAAAAATGTGATTTTACTTTATGTTCAGGACCCTCCTCAAAAATAGTATTCTACTTTTTGCTCAGGACCCTCCTGAAAAATGGGACTTTACTTTCTGTTAAGGACCCTCCTGAAAAAATGGGACTTTATTTTCTTTTCAGGACCCTCCTGAAAAATGGTATTTTACTTTCTGTTCAGGACCTTCCCAAAAAATTGGATTTTACTTTATGTTCAGGACCCTCCTGAAAAATGGAACATTACTTTATGTTCTGGACCCTGCTGAAAAATGAGACTTTACTTTCAGTTTAGGACCTTCCTAAAAAATGGGACTTTACTTTCTGTTCAAGACCCTCCAGAAAAATGGGATTTTACTTTCTGTTCAGGACCCTCCTGAAAAATGGTATTTTACTTTCTGTTCAGAACCCTGCTGAAAAATTAGCTATTACTTTATGTTCAGGACCCTCCTGAAAAATGGGACATTACTTTATGTTCCGGACCCTCCTGAAAAATAAGACTTTACTATCTGTTTAGGACCTTCCTGAAAAATGGGATTTTACTATCTGTTTAGGATCCTCCTGAATAATGGGATTTTACTATTTGTTTCGGACCCTCTTGAAAAATAAGATTTTACTTTCTGTTTAGGACCCTGTTGAAAAATGGAATTTTACTTTATGTTCAGGACCCTCCTGAAAAATAAAATTTTACTTTCTATTCAGGCCCAACCGGAAAAATAGGATTTTAACTTTATGTTCATGACCCTCCTGAAAAATGGGATTTTACTTTATGTTCAGGACCCTCCTGAAAAATGGGATTTTACTTTATGTTGAGGACCCTCCCTAAAAATGAGATTTTACTTTATGTTCAGTACTCTCATGAAAAATAGAATTTTACTTTATTTTCAGAACCCTTCTGAAAAATGGGATTTTACATTATCTTAGGGACCCTCCTGAAAATTGGTATTTTACTTTCTGTTCAGGACCCACCTAAAAATGATATTTTACCTTATTTTCTGGACCCTCCTGAAAAATGGGACTTTACCTTCTGTTCAGGAACTTCCTGAAAAATGGAATTTTACTTTATGTTCAGGACCCTCCTGAAAAATAGGATTCTACTTTTTGCTCAGGACCCTTCTGAAAAATGAGAATTTACCTTATTTCAGGACCCTCCTGAAAAATGGACCTTCACTTTATGTTCCGGACCCTCCTGAATAATGGGACTTTACTTTCAGTTAAGGACCCTCCTGAAAAATGGGACTTTACTTTCTGTTCAGGACCCTCCTGAAAAATGGTATTTTACTTTCTGTTCAGGACCATCCTGAAAAATAGGATTTTACTTTATGTTCAGGACCCTGCAGAAAAATGAGACTTTACTTTCTGTTTAGGACCTTCCTGAAAAATAGGACTTTACTTTCTGTTCAAGACCCTCCTGAAAAATGGGATTTTACTTTCTGTTCAGGACCCTCCTGAAAAATGGTATTTTACTTTCTGTTCAAAACCCTCCTAAAAAATGAGACATTACTTTATGTTCAGGACCCTCCTGAAAAATAAGACTTTACTTTCTCATTAGGACCTTCCTGAAAAATGGGATTTTACTTACTGTTCAGGACCCTCCTGAATAATGGGATTTTACTTTTTGTTTCGGACCCTCTTAAAAAATAAGATTTTACTTTCTGTTTAGGACCCTGCTGAAAAATGGAATTTTACTTTATGTTCAGGACCCTCCTGAAAAATTGAATTTTACTTTCTATTCAGGCCCTACCGGAAAAATTCGATTTAACTTTAAGTTCAGGACCCTCCTGAAAATGGGATTTTACTTTATGTTCAGGACCCTCTGAAAAATAGGATTTTACTTTATGTTCAGGACCCTCCGTAAAAATGGGATTTTACTTTTTGTCCATGACTCTCCTGAAAAATGGGATTTTACTTTCTGTCCAGGACTCTCCCTAAAAATGAGATTTTACCTTATGTTCAGGACTCTCCTGAAAAATGGGAATTTACTTTTTGTTCATAACTCTTCTGAAAAATGGGATTTTACTTTATGTTAGGCAATCTCCTGTAAAATGGTATTTTACTTTCTGTTCTGGACCCTCCTAAAAATGAGATTTTACCTTAGGTGCAGGACCCTCCTGAAAAATGGGATCTTACCTTCTGTTCAAGACCCTCCTGAAAAATAAGATTTTACTTTCTGTTTAGGACCCTGCTGAAAAATGGAATTTTACTTTATGTTCAGGACCCTCCTAAAAAATGGAATTTTACTTTCTATTCAGGCCCCACCGGAAAAATGGGATTTTACTTTATGTTCAGGACCCTCCTGAACAATGGGATTTTATTTTATGTTCAGGACCCTCCTTAAAAATGGGATTTTACTTTATGTCCATGACCCTCCTGAAAAATGGGATTTTACTTTCTGTCCAGGACTCTCCCTAAAAATGAGATTTTACTTTATGTTCATGACTCTCCTGAAAAATGGGATTTTTCATTCAGTTCAGAACACTTCAGAAAAATAGGATTTTACTTTATGTTCAGGACCGTCCTTAAAAATGAGTCTTTACTTTCTGTTCAAGACCCTCCTTAAAAATCGGATTTTACTTTTTGTTCAGGAACCTCCTGTAAAATGGGATTTTACTTTCTTTTCAGGACCCTCCTAAAAAATGGGATTTTTCTTTCTGTTCTGGACCCTCTTGAAAAATGAGCTTTTACTTTCTGTTCAGGATCCTCCTGAAAATGGGATTTTACATTATGTTCTGGAGCCACCTGAAAAATGGGATTTTGCTTTCTGTTTAAGTCCCTCCTGAAAAATGGGATTTTACTTTATGTTCAGGACCCTCATTAAAAGGGATTTTACTTTATGTTCTGTACTCTACTGAAAAATAGGATTTTACTTTATGTTCGGGACCCTCCTGAGCATAAAGTAGAATCTCATTTTTCAGGAGGGTCCTGAACATAAAGTAAAGTCCCATTTTTCTGGAGGGTCCTGAACATAAAGTTACTTTCATTTCAGAACCCTCTTGAAAAATGGGATTTTACTTGATGTTCTGGACCCTCCTTAAAAATGGGATTTTACTTTCTGTTCAGGACCCTCCTGAAAAATATTGTTTTTACTTTATGTTCAGGACCCTCCTAAAATGGGATTTTACTTTATGTTCAGGACTCTCCTGAAAAATGGGATTTTACTTTATGTTTAGGACCCTCCTGAAAAATGAGATTTTACCTTCTATTCAAGACCCTCCTGAAAAATGAGATTTTACTTTCTGTTCAGGACCCTCCTGAAAAATGATATTTTTCTTTCTATTCAGGACCCTCCTGAAAAATGGGATTTTACCTTATGTTCAGGATCCTCCCTAAAAATGGGATTTTACATTATGTTCAGGACCCTTCTGAAAAATGAGATTCTATTTTATGCTCAGGACCCTCCTGGAAAATGGGATTCTACTTTATGCTAAGGACCCACTTGGAAAATGGGATTTTACTTTCTGTTCAAGACCCTCCTGAAAAATGGGATTTTACTTTATGTTTAAGGCCCTCCGAAAAAATGGGATTTTACTTTATGTTTAGGCCCCTCCTGAAAAATGGGATTTTACTTTCTGTTCAGAACACTTCTGAAAAATGTGATTTTACTTTATGTTAAGGACCCTCCTGAAAAATGGGATTTTACTTTATGTTCAGGACCCTCCCAAAAAATGGGATTTTACTTGATGTTCAGGACCCATCTAAAAATGTAATTTTACCTTATGTTCAGGACCCTACTAAAAAATGGGATTTTACCTTCTGTTCAGGAACCTTCTAAAAAATGGAATTTTACTTTATGTTCAGGATCCTCCAGAAAAATGGGATTTTACTTTATGTTCATGACCCTCCTGAAAAATGCAATTTTACTTTATGTTCAGGACCCTCCTGAAAAATGGGATTCTACTTTATGCTCAGGACCCTCCTGAAAATTGGGACTTTACCTTTTGTTCAGGTTCCTCCAGAAAAATGGACCTTTACTTTATGTTTAGGACCCTCCTGAAAAATGGTACTTTTCTTTCAGTTAAGGACCCTCCTGAAAAATGGGACTTTACTTTCTGTTTAGGACCTTCCTGAAAAATGGTATTTTACTTTCTGTTTAGAACCCTCCTGAAAAATTGGATTTTACTTTATGTTCTGGACACTCCTGAAAAATGGGACATTACTTTATGTTCAGGACCCTCCTGAAAATTAGGCTTTACTTTCTGTTTAGGACCTTCCTGAAAAATGGTATTTTACTTTCTGTTCAAGACCCTCCTAAGAATGAGATTTTACCTTATGTTCAGGACCCTCCTAAAAAATGGTGTTTTATTTTCTGTTCACGAACCACCTGAAAAATGGAATTTTACTTTATGTAGAGGACCTTTTTGAAAAATAGAATTTTACTTCCTGTTCAGGACCTTCCTGAAAAATATGATTTTACTTTATGTTCAGGACCCTCCTAAAAAATAGGATTCTACTTTTTGCTCAGGACACTCCTGAAAAATGGGACATTACCTTATGTTCAGGACCCTCCTGAAAAATGGGACTTTACTTTCTGTTAATGACCCTCCTGAAAAATGGCACTTTACTTTATGTCCAGGACCCTCCTAAAAAATGGTATTTTACTTTCTGTTCAGGACCATCCTGAAAAATAGGATTTTACTTTATGTTCAGGACCCTCCTGAAAAATGGGACATTACTTAATGTTCAGGACCTTGCTGAAAAATGAGACTTTACTTTCTGTTCAGGACCCTCCTGAAAAATGGTATTTTACTTTCTGTTCAGAATCCTCCTAAAAAATTATATTTTACTTTATGTTCAGGACCCATCTGAAAAATGGGACATTTCTTTATGTTCAGGACCCTCCTGAAAAATAAGACTTTACTTTCTCTTTAGGACCATACTGAAAATTGGGATTTTACTTTCTGTTCAGGACCCTCCTGAATAATGGGATTTTACTTTTTATTTCGGGCCTTCTTGAAAAATAAGATTTTACGTTCTGTTTAGGATCATGCTGAAAAATGGAATTTTACTTTATTTTCAGGACCCTCCTGAAAAATGGAATTTTACTTTCTATTCAGGCCCCACCGGAAAAATTAGATTTTACTTTATGTTCAGTACCCTCCTGAAAAATGGGATTTTACTTTATGTTCAGGACCCTCCTAAAAAATGGGATTTTACTTTATGTTCAGGACCCTCCTTAAAAATAGTATTTTACTTTATGTCCATTACCCTCCTGAAAAATGGGATTTTACTTTCTGTCCAGGACTCTCCCAAAAAATGAGATTTTAGTTTATGTTCAGGACTCTCCTGAAAAATGGGATTTTACTTTCTGTTCAGAACCCTTCTAAAAATGGGATTTTACTTTTTGTTAGGGACCCTCATGAAAATTGGTATTTTACTTTCTGTTCAAGACTTTCCTAAAAATGAGATTTTACCTTACGTTCAGGACCCTCCTGAAAAATGGGATTTTACCTTCTGTTCAGGAACCTCCGGAAAAATGGAATTTTACTTTATGTTTAGGACCCTCCAGAAAAATAGGATTTTACTCCAGAAAAATGGGATTTTACTTCTTATTCAGGACCTTCCTGAAAAATGCGATTTTACTTTATGTTCAGGACCCTCCTCAAAAATAGTATTCTACTTTTTGCTCAAGACCCTCCTGAAAAATGGGACTTTACTTTCTGTTAAGTACCCTCCTGAAAAAATGGGACTTTACATTCTTTTCAGGACCCTCCTGAAAAATGGTATTTTACTTTCTGTTCAGGACCTTCCCGAAAAATAGGATTTTACTTTATGTTCAGGACCCTCCTGAAAAATAGAATATTACATTATGTTCAGGACCCTGCTGAAAAATGAGACTTTACTTTTCGTTTAGGACTTTCCTAAAAAATGGGACTTTACTTTCTGTTCAAGACCCTCCAGAAAAATGGGATTTTACTTTCTGTTCAGGACCCTCCTGAAAAATGGTATTTTACTTTTTGTTCAGAACCCTGCTGAAAAATTAGCTATTACTTTATGTTCAGGACCCTCCTGAAAAATGGGACATTACTTTATGTTCCGGACCCTCCTGAAAAATAAGACTTTACTTTCTGTTTAGGACCTCCCTGAAAAATGGGATTTTACTATCTGTTCAGGATCCTCCTGAATAATGGGATTTTACTATTTGTTTCGGACCCTCTTGAAAAATAAGATTTTACTTTCTGTTTAGGACCCTGTTGAAAAATGGAATTTTACTTTATGTTCAGGACCCTCCTGAAAAATAAAATTTTACTTTCTATTCAGGCCCAACCGGAAAAATAGGATTTTTACTTTATGTTCATGACCCTCCTGAAAAATGGGATTTTACTTTATGTTCAGGACCCTCCTGAAAAATGGGATTTTACTTTATGTTGAGGACCCTCCCTAATAATGAGATTTTACTTTATGTTCAGGACTCTCATGAAAAATAGAATTTTACTTTCTTTTCAGAACCCTTCTGAAAAATGGGATTTTACATTATCTTAGGGACCCTCCTGAAAATTGGTATTTTACTTTCTGTTCAGGACCCTCCTAAAAATGATATTTTACCTTATTTTCAGGACCCTCCAGAAAAATGGGACTTTACCTTCTGTTCAGGAACCTCCTGAAAAATGGAATTTTACTTTATGTTCAGGACCCTCCTGAAAAATAGGATTCTACTTTTTGCTCAGGACCCTTCTGAAAAATGAGAATTTACCTTATGTTCAGGACCCTCCTGAAAAATGGACCTTCACTTTATGTTCAGGACCCTCCTGAATAATGGGACTTTACTTTCAGTTAAGGACCCTCCTGAAAAATGGGACTTTACTTTTTGTTCAGGACCCTCCTGAAAAATGGTATTTTACTTTCAGTTCAGGACCATCCTGAAAAATAGGATTTTACTTTATGTTCAGGACCCTGCTGAAAAATGAGACTTTACTTTCTGTTTAGGACCTTCCTGAAAAATAGGACTTTACTTTCTGTTCAAGACCCTCCTGAAAAATGGGATTTTACTTTCTGTTCAGGACCCTCCTGAAAAATGGGATTTTACTTTCTGTTCAGGACCCTCCTGAAAAATGGTATTTTACTTTCTGTTCAGAACCCTCCTAAAAAATGGGACATTACTTTATGTTCAGGACCCTCCTGAAAAATAAGACTTTACTTTCTCATTAGGACTTTCCTGAAAAATGGGATTTTACTTACTGTTCAGGACCCTCCTGAATAATGGGATTTTACTTTTTGTTTCGGACCCTCTTAAAAAATAAGATTTTAATTTCTGTTTAGGATCCAGCTGAAAAATGGAATTTTACTTTATGTTCAGGACCCTCCTGAAAAATTGAATTTTACTTTCTATTCAGGCCCTACCGAAAAAATTGGATTTAACTTTATGTTCAGGACCCTCGTGAAAAATGGGATTTTACTTTATGTTCAGGACCCTCCTGAAAAATAGGATTTTACTTTATGTTCAGGACCCTCCGTAAAAATGGGATTTTACTTTTTTTCCATGACTCTCCTGAAAAATGGGATTTTACTTTCTGTCCAGGACTCTCCCTAAAAATGAGATTTTACTTTATGTTCAGGACTCTCCTGAAAAATGGGAATTTACTTTTTGTTCAAAACTCTTCTGAAAAATTGGATTTTACTTTATGTTAGGGAATCTCCAGTAAAATGGTATTTTACTTTCTGTTCAGGACCCTCCTAAAAATGAGATTTTACCTTATGTGCAGGACCCTCCTGAAAAATGGGATTTTACCTTCTGTTCAGGAACCTCCCTAAAAATGGATTTTTACTTTATGTTCAGGACCCTCTTGAAAAATAGGATTTTTCTCCTGAAAAATGGGATTTTACTTCCTGTTCAGGACCTTCCTGAAAAATGCGATTTTACTTTATGTTCAGGACCCTCCTGAAAAATACGATTCTACTTTTTGCTCAGGACCCTTCTGAAAAATGGGACTTTACCTTATGTTCAGGAACCTCCTGAAAAATGGACCTTCACTTTATGATCCGGACCCTCCTGAAAAATGGGACTGTATTTTCTGTTAAGGACCCTCCTAAAAATTGGGACTTTACTTTCTGTTCAGGACCATCTTGAAAAATGGGATTTTACTTTCTGTTCAGAACCATCCTAAAAAATTGGATTTTAATTTATGTTCAGGACCCTCCAAAAAAATGGGACATTACTTTATGTTCAGGACCTTCCTGAAAAATAAGACTTTATTTTATGTTTAGGACCTTCCTGAAAAATGGGATTTTACTTTCTGTTCAGGACCCCCCCGAATAATGGGATTTTACTTTTTGTTTCGAACCCTCTTAAAAAATAAGATTTTACTTTCTGTTTAGGACCCTGCTGAAAAATGGAATTTTACTATCTTTTCCGGCACCATCGGAAAAATGGGATTTTACTTTATGTTCAGGACCCTCCTGAAAAATAGGATATTACTTTATGTTCAGGACCCTCCTGAAAAATGGGATTTTACTTTATGTTCAGGACCCTCCTTAAAAATGGGATTTTACTTTATATCCATGACCCTCCTGAAAAATATGATTTTACTTTCTGTCCAGGACTCTCCCTAAAAATGAGATTTTACTTTATGTTCAGGAGTCTCCTGAAAAATGGGATTTTACTTTCTGTTCAGAACCCTTCTGAAAAATGGGATTTTACTTTATGTTCAGGACCCTCCTGAAAAATGGTATTTTACTTTCTGTTCAGGACCCTCCTAAAAATGAGATTTTACATTATGTTCAGGACCCTCCTAAAAAATGGGATTTTACCTACTGTTCAGGAACCTCCAGAAAAATGGAAGTTTACTTTATGTTCATGACCCTCCTGAAAAATAGTATTTTACTCCAGAAAAATGGGATTTTACTTCCTGTTCAGGACCTTCCTGAAAAATGAAATTTTACTTTATGTTCAGACCCTCCTGAAAAATAGGATGCTACTTTTTGCTCAGGACTCTCCTGAAAAATGGGACTTTACCTTATATTCAGGACCCTCCTGATAAATGGACCTTCAGTTTATGTTCAGGAACCTCCAGAAAAATGACACTTTACTTTATGTTAAGGACCCTCCTGAAAAATAGGACTTTACTTTCTGTTCAGGACCCTCCTAAAAAATTAGATTTTACTTTATATTCAGGACCCTCCTGAAAAATGGGACATTACTTTATGTTCAGGACCCTCCTGAAAAATTAGACTTTACTTTCTGTTTAGGACATTCCTGAAAATTGGGACTTTACTTTCTATTCAAGACCCTCCTGAAAAATGGGATTTTACTTTCTGTTCAGGACATTCCTTAAAAATAAGATTTTTCTTTATGTTCAGGACCCTCCTGATAAATGATATTTTACTTTCTTTTCAGGACCCTCCTGAAAAATAGGATTTTTCTTTCTGTCAAGACCGTCCTGAAAAATGGGATTTTATTTTCGATTCTGAACCTTACTGAAAAATGGGATTTTACATTATGTTCTGGACCCTCCTGAAAAATGGGATTATACTATATTTTAAGGACCATCCTGAAAAATGGGATTATACTTTATGTTCAGGACCCTCCTAAAATGGGATTTTACTTTATGTTCTGGACCCTCCTGAAAAATGAGATTTTACTTTATGCTCAAGGCCGACCTAAAAAATGAGACTTTACTTTCTGTTTAGGACCTTCTCGAAAAATGTGACTTTACTTTCTGTTCAGGAACCTCCTGAACAATGGGACATTACTTTATGTTCCGAACCCTCCTGAAAAATGAGACTTTACTTTCTGTTTAGGACATTCCTTAAAACTGGGACTTTACTTTTTGTTCAAGACCCTCCTGAAAAATGGGATTTTACATTCTGTTCAGGAACCTCTTGAAAAACGGTATTTTACTTTATGTTCTGGATCCTCCTGAAAAATGGTATTTTACTTTCTTTTCAGGACCTTCCTGAAAAATGTGATTTTATTTTCAGATAGCACCCTCCTGAAAAATGGGATTTTACTTTCTGTTCAGAACCCTCCTGAAAAATGAGATTTTATTTTATGTTCAGGACCCTTCTGAAAAATAAGATTTTACTTTATGTTCAGGACCCTCCTGAAAAATGGGATTTTACCTTCTGTTCAGGACCCTCCTGAAAAATGAGATTTTACTTTATGTTCAGGACCCTCCGGAAAAATGGGACTTTAATTTATGTTCAGGACCCTTCTCTAAAATGGGATTTTACCTTATTTTCAAGGCCCTCCTGAAAAGTGGGATTTTAGTTTATATTCAGGACCCTCCTGAAAACTGAGATTCTACTTTATTCTCAGGACCCTCCTGGAAAATGGGATTCTACTTTTTGATGAGGACTCTCCTGGAAAATGGGACTTTAACTTATGTTCAGGACCCTCCTGAAAAATGGGACATTACTTTATGTTCAGGACCCTCCTAAAAAATGAGACTTTACTTTCTGTTTAGGACCTTCCTTAAAAATGGGACTTTACTTTCTGTTCAAGACCCTCCTTAAAAATGGGATTTTCATTTTTGTTCAGGACTCTCCTGAAAAATTGGATTTTACTTTGTTTTCAGGATCCTCCTGAAAAATGGGATTTTACTTTATTTTTAGGACCCTCCTGAAAAATGAGATTTTACTTTCTGTTTCGGACCCTCTTGAAAAATGAGATTTTACTTTCTGTTCAGGATCCTCCTGAAAAATAGGATTTTACTTTATATTCTGGACACACCTGAAAAATAGGATTTTACTTTCTGTGCAGGACCCTCCTGAAAAATGGGATTTTACTTTATGTTCAAGACCCTCCTAAAATGGGATTTTACTTTATGTTCAGGACTCTCCTAAAAATGGGATTTTACTGTATGTTCTGGACCCTCCTGAAAAATGAGATTTTACCTTCTATTCTAGACCCTCCTGAAAAATGAGATTTTACCTTCTGTTCAAGACCCTCCTGAAAAATGAGATTTTACTTTCTGTTCAGGACCCTCCTTAAAAATGAGATTTTACTTTCAGTTTCTGACCCTTCTGAAAAATGGGATTTAACCTTATGTTCAGTATCCTCCTGAAAAATGGGATTTTACAATATGTTCAGGACACTTCTTAAAAATGAGATTCTATTTTATTCTAAAGACCCTCCTAGAAAATGGGATTCTACTTTCTGCTCAGGACCCGCCTGGAAAATGGGATTTTACTTTCTGTTCAGGACCCTCCTGAAAAATGGGATTTTACCTTCTGTTCAGGACCCTCCTGAAAAATGAGATTTTACTTTATGTTCAGGACCCTCCTGAAAAATGGGACTTTAATTTATGTTCAGGACCCTTCTGAAAAATGGGATTTTACTTTATTTTCGAGGCCCTCCTGAAAAGTGGGATTTTAGTTTATATTCAGGACCCTCCTGAAAACTGAGATTCTACTTTATTCTCAGGACCCTCCTGGAAAATGGGATTCTAATTTTTGATGAGGACTCTCCTGGAAAATGGGACTTTAACTTATGTTCAGGACCCTCCTGAAAAATGGGACATTACTTTATGTTCAGGACCCTCCTAAAAAATGAGACTTTACTTTCTGTTTAGGACCTTCCTTAAAAATGGGACTTTACTTTCTGTTCAAGACCCTCCTTAAAAATGGGATTTTCATTTCTGTTCAGGACTCTCCTGAAAAATTGGATTTTACTTTGTTTTCAGGATCCTCCTGAAAAATGGGATTTTACTTTATTTTTAGGACCCTCCTGAAAAATGAGATTTTACTTTCTGTTTCGGACCCTCTTGAAAAATGAGATTTTACTTTCTGTTCAGGATCCTCCTGAAAAATAGGATTTTACTTTATATTCTGGACACACCTGAAAAATAGGATTTTACTTTCTGTGCAGGACCCTCCTGAAAAATGGGATTTTACTTTATGTTCAAGACCCTCCTAAAATGGGATTTTACTTTATGTTCAGGACTCTCCTAAAAATGGGATTTTACTTTATGTTCTGGACCCTCCTGAAAAATGAGATTTTACCTTCTATTCTAGACCCTCCTGAAAAATGAGATTTTACCTTCTGTTCAAGACCCTCCTGAAAAATGAGATTTTACTTTCTGTTCAGGACCCTCCTTAAAAATGAGATTTTACTTTCAGTTTCGGACCCTTCTGAAAAATGGGATTTAACCTTATGTTCAGTATCCTCCTGAAAAATGGGATTTTACAATATGTTCAGGACACTTCTTAAAAATGAGATTCTATTTTATTCTAAAGACCCTCCTAGAAAATGGGATTCTACTTTCTGCTCAGGACCCGCCTGGAAAATGGGATTTTACTTTCTGTTCAGGACCCTCCTGAAAAATGGGATTTTACTTTATGCTCAAAGCCCTCCTGAAAAATAGGATTCTACCTTATGCTCAGGACCCTCCTGGAAAATGGGAATTTACCTTATGTTCAGGACCCTCCTGAAAAATGAGACTTTACATTATGTTCAGAACCCTCCTGAAAAATGGGACTTTATTTTCTGTTTAGGTCCTCTTTAATTTTGGGACTTTACTTTCTGTTCAAGTCCCTCCTGTAAAATTGGATTTTAAAATATGTTCAGGACCCTCTTGAAAAATGGGATTTTACTTTCTGTTCAGAACCCTCACGAAAAATGGGATTTTACTTTATGTTTAGGACCCTCCTAAAAAATGGGATTTTACTTTATGTACAAGACCCTCCTAAAAAATGGGATTTTACTTTCTGTCCAGGACTCTCCTGAAAATGGGATTTTACTTTATGTTTAGGACCCTTCTAAAAAATAGGATTTTACATTACGTTCAAGACCCTCCTAAAAAGTAGGATTTTACTTTCTGCTCAGAACCCTCCTAAAAAATAGAATTTTACTTTATGTTCAGGACCCTCCTAAAAAATGGGATTTTACTTTATGTTCAAGATCCTCATGAAAAATGGGATTTTACCTTCTGTTTATGACCTTCCTGAAAAATAAGACTTTACTTTTTGTTCAGAACCCTCCTAAAAAATGGGACTTTATTTTCTGTTTAGGACCCTCTTGAAATATGGGACTTTGCTTTTTGTTCAAGATCCTCCTGAAAAATGGGATTTTTCTTTATGTTCAGGACCCTCTTGTAAAATAGGATGTTACATTCTGTTCAGGACGCTTATTAAAAATTGGATTTTACTTTCTGTCCAGGACCCTCCTGAAAAATGGGATTTTACTTTTTGTTCAGGACCCTCCTGAAAAATGGGATATTATTTTATGTTCAGGACCATCCTGAAAAATGAGACTTTACTTTCTGTTTAGGACCTTCCTGAAAAATAGGACTTTATATTCTGTTCAAGACCCTCCTAAAAAATGGGATTTTACTTTATGTTCAGAACTCTCTTGAAAAATGGGATTTTACTTTCAGTTCAGGACCCTTATTAAAAATGGGATTTTACTTTTTGTCTAGGACTCTCCTGAAATATGAGATTTTACTTTATGTTCAGGACCCTCCTGAAAAATGGGATTTTTCTTTCTCTTCAAGACCCTCCTGAAAAATGGGATTTTACTTTATGTTCAAGACCCTCCTGAAAAATTGGATTTTACTTTCTTTTCAGGACCCTCCTGAAAAATGGGATTTTACATTCTGTTTCAAACCATCTTGAAAAATGAGATTTCACTTTTTGTTAAGGATCCTCCTAAAAAATTGGATTTTACCTTATGTTCTGGACCCTCCTAAAATGGGATTTTACTTTATGTTGAGGACTCTCCTGAAAAATAGGATTTAACTTTGTGTTCAGGACCCTTCTGAAAAATGGGATTTTACTTTCTGTTCAGGACCCTCGTGAAAAATGGGATTTTATCTTATTTTCAGGGTTCTCCTGAAAAACTAGATTCTACTTTATGTTCAGGAACCTCCTGAAAAAAATGAAAATCTACTTTATGCTTAGGACCCTCCTGGAAAATGGGATTCTACTTTATGCTCAGGACCCTCCTGGAAAATGAGACTTTACCTTATGTTCAGGACCCTCCTAAAAATTGGAAAATTACTTTATGTTCAGGACCCTCTTGAAAACTGAGACTTTACTTTCAGTTCAAGACCCTCCTGAAAAATAGGATTTTACTTTCTATTCAGGACCCTCCTGAAAAATTGGATTTTACTTTATGTTTAGGATCCTCCTGAAAAATGGTATTTTACTTTCTTTTCAGGACCCTCCTGAAAAATGTGATTTTACTTTCTATTAGGACCCTCCTGAAAAATGGGATTTTACTTTTTTGTTCAGGACCCTCCTGAAAAATAGGATTTTACTTTATCTTCAGGACCCTCTAAAAAATGGGATTTTACTTTATGTTCAAGATCCTCATGAAAGATGGGATTTTACATTCTGTTTAGGACCTTCCTGAAAAATAATACTTTACTTTATGTTCAGAGCCCTCCTTAAAAATGGGACTTTATTTTCTGTTTAGGACTCTCTTGAAATATGGGACTTTACTTTCAGTTTAAGACCCTCCTGAAAAATGGGATTTTACTTTATGTTCAGCCTCTTGAAAAATGGGATTTTACTTTCTTTTCAGGACCCTTATTAAAAATGGGATTTTACTTAATGTCCAGGACCCTCCTAAAAAATGGGATTTTACTTTCTTTCTAGGACTCTCCTGAAATATGGGATTGTACTTTATGTATAGGACCCTCCTGAATAATGGGATTTTACTTTCTGTTCAAGACCCTCTTGAAAAATGAGATTTTACTTTATGTTCAGAACGCTCCTAAAAATGGGATTTTACATTCTTTTCCGGACCCTCCTGAAAAATGGGATTTTACTTTCTGTTTCAGACCATCTTGAAAAATGAGATTTTACTCTCTGTTAAGGATCCTCCTGAAAAATGGGATTTTACTTTATGTTCTGGTCCTTCCTGAAAAATTGGATTTTACTTCTGTTCAGGACCTTTCTGAAAAATGGGATTTTACTTTATGTTCAGGACCCTCCTAAAATAGAATTTTAGTTTATGTTGAGGACTCTCCTGTAAATTGGGATTTTACTTTATGTTCACGACCCTCCTGAAAAATAAGATTTTACCTTCTGTTCAAGACCCTCCTGAAAAAATGAGATTTTACTTTACGTTCAGGACCCTCCTGAAAAATGGAATTTTACATTCTGTTCAGGACCCTCGTGAAAAATGGCATTTTACCTTATGTTCAGGGTCCTCCTGAAAAATGATATTCTACTGTATGTTCAAGAACCTCCTGAATAAAATGAGATTCTACTTTATGCTTAGGACCCTCCTGGAAAATGGGATTCTACTTTAGGCTCAGGACCCTCCCTGAAAATGGGACTATACCTTATGTTCAGGACCCTCCTAAAAAATGGGACATTACTTTATGTTTCGGACCCTCCTGAAAAATGAGACTTTACTTTCTGTTTAGGACCTTCCTAAAAACCGGGACTTTACTTTCTGTTCAAGACCCTCCTGAAAAATGGGATTTTACTTTCTGTTCAGGATCCTCTTGAAAAATGGTATTTTACTTTATGTTCAGGATCCTCCTGAAAAATGGTATTTTACTTTCTTTTCAGGACCTTCCTGAAAAATGTGATTTTATTTTCTGATAGCACCATCCTGAAAAATGGGATTTTACTTTCTGTTCAGGACCCTCCTAAAAAATGAGATTTTATTTTTTGTTCAGGACCCTACTGAAAAATAAGATTTTACTTTATGTTCACGACCCTCCTGAAAAATGGGATTTTACCTTCTGTTCAGGACCCTCCTGAATAATGAGATTTTACTTTATGTTCAGGACCCTCCTAAAAAATGGGACTTTAATTTATGTTCAGGACCCTTCTGAAAAATGGGATTTTACCTTATTTTTAAGGCCCTCCTGAAAAGTGGGATTTTAGTTTATATTCAGGACCCTCCTGAAAACTGAGATTCTACTTTATGCTCAGGACCCTCCTGGAAAATGGGATTCTACTTTTTGCTCAGGATTCTCCAGGAAAATGGGACTTTAACTTATGTTCAGGACCTTCCTGAAAAATGGGAGATTACTTTATGTTCAGGACCCTCCTGAAAAATAGAGACTTTACTTTCTGTTTAGGACCTTCCTGAAAAATGGGACTTTACTTTCTGTTCAAGACCCTCCTTAAAAATGAGATTTTCATTTATGTTCAGGATTCTCCTGAAAAATTGGATTTTACTTTATTTTCAGGATCCTCCTGAAAAATGGGATTTTTCTTCATTTTTAGGACCCTCCTGAAAAATGAGATTTTACTTTCTGTTTCGGACCCTCTTGAAAAATGAGATTTTACTTTCTGTTCAGGATTCTCCAGAAAATAGGATTTTACTTTATGTTCTGGACCCACCTGAAAAATAGGATTTTACTTTCTGTGCAGGACCGTCCTGAAAAATGGGATTTTACTTTATGTTCAAGACCCTCCTAAAATGGGATTTTACTTTCTGTCCAGGACTCTTCTAAAAATGGGATTTTACTTTATGTTTAGGACCCTCCTAAAAAATGGGATTTTACATTACGTTCAAGACCCTCCTGAAAAATAGGATTTTACTTTCTGCTCAGGACCCTACTAAAAAATGGAATTTCACTTTATGTTCTGGACCATCCTAAAAAATGGGATTTTCCTTTATGTTTAAGATCCTCATGAAAAATGGGATTTTACCTTCTGTTTATGACCTTCCTGAAAAATAAGACTTTACTTTTTGTTCAGAACCCTCCTAAAAAATGGGACTTTATTTTCTGTTTAGGACCCTCTTGAAATATGGGACTTTGCTTTTTGTTCAAGACCCTCCTGAAAAATGGGATTTTACTTTATGTTCAGGACCCTCTTGTAAAATAGGATGTTACTTTTTGTTCAATACCCTTATTAAAAATTGGATTTTACTTTCTGTCCAGGACCCTCCTGAAAAATCAGATTTTACTTTCTGTCCAGGACACTCCTGAAAAATGGGACATTATTTTATGTTCAGGACCATCCTGAAAACTGAGTCTTTACTTTCTGTTTAGGACCTTCCGGAAATATAGGACTTTATATTCTGTTCAAGACCCTCCTAAAAATGGGATTTTCCTTTCAGTTCATGACCCTTATTAAAAATGGGATTTTACTTAATGTCCAGGGCTCTCCTAAAAAATGGGATTTTACTTTTTGTCTAGGACTCTCCTGAAATATGAGATTTTACATTATGTTCAGGACCCTCCTGAAAAATGGGATTTTTCTTTCTGTTCAAGACCCTCCTGAAAAATGGGATTTTACTTTATGTTCAAGACCCTCCTGAAAAATTAGATTTTACTTTCTTTTCAGGACCCTCCTGAAAAATGGGATTTTACATTCTGTTTCAGACCCTCTTGAAAAATGAGATTTTACTTTCTGTTCAGGATCTTCCTAAAAAATGGGATTTTACCTTATTTTCTGGACCCTCCAAAAATGGGATTTTACTTTATGTTGAGGACTCTTCTGAAAAATAGGATTTACCTTTATTTTCAGGACCCGCCTGTAAAATGAGATTTTACCTTCTGTTCAAGACCCTCCTGAAAAATGAGATTTAACTTTATGTTCAGGACCCTCCTGAAAAATGGGATTTTACTTTCTGTTCAGGACCCTCGTGAAAAATGGGATTTTATCTTATTTTCAGGGTTCTCCTGAAAAATGAGATTCTACTTTATGTTCAGGAACCTCCTGAAAGAAATGAGAATCTACTTTATGCTTAGGACCCTCCTGGAAAATGGGATTCTACTTTATGCTCAGGACCCTCTTGGAAAATGAGACTTTACCTTATGTTCAGGACCCTCCTAAAAAATGGAAAATTACTTTATGTTCAACACCCTCTTGAAAAATGAGACTTTAATTTCTGTTTAGGACTTTCCTGAAAAATGGGACTTTACTTTCTGTTCAAGACCCTCCTGAAAAATAGGATTTTACTTTCTGTTCAGGACCCTCCTGAAAAATGGGATTTTACTTTATGTTTAGGATCCTCCTGAAAAATGGTATTTTACTTACTTTTCAGGACCCTCCTGAAAAATGTGATTTTACTTTCTGTAGGACCCTCCTGAAAAATGGGATTTTAGTTTCTGTTCAGGCCCCTCCTGAAAAATGAGATTTTACTTTATGTTCAGGACCCTCCTAAAAAATGGGATTTTACCTTCCGTTCAGGACCCTCCTGAAAAATGAGATTTTACTTTATGTTCAGGACCTTCCTGAAAAATGGGACTATAATTTATGTTCAGGACCCTTCTGAAAAATGGGATTTTACCTTATTTTCAAGGCCATCTGAAAAGTGGGATTTTAGTTTATATTCAGGACCCTCCAGAAAACTGAGATTCTACTTTATGCTCAGGACCCTCCTGGAAAATGGGATTCTACTTTGTGCTCAGGACTCTACTGGAAAATGGGACTTTAACTTATGTTCAGGACCCTCCTGAAAAATGGGACATTACTTTATGTTCCGGACCCTCCTGAAAAATGAGACTTTACTTTCTGTTTAGGACCTTCCTGAAAAATGGGACTTTACTTTCTGTTCAAGACCCTCTTGAAAAATGGGATTTTCATTTCTGTTCAGGACTCTCCTGAAAAATTGGATTTTACTTTATTTTCAGGATCCTCCTGAAAAATGGGATTTTACTTTATTTTTAGGACCCTCCTGAAAAATGAGATTTTACTTTCTGATAGCACCCTCCTGAAAAATGGGATTTTACTTTCTGTTCAGGACCATCCTGAAAAATGAGATTTTATTTTTTGTTCAGGACCCTTTTGAAAAATAAGATTTTATTTTATGTTCAGGACCCTCCTGAAAAATGGGATTTTACCTTCCGTTCAGGACCCTCCTGAAAAATGAGATTTTACTTTATGTTCAGGACCCTCCTGAAAAATGGGACTTTAATTTATATTCAGGACCCTTCTGAAAATAGGATTTTACCTTATTTTTAAGGCCCTCCTGAAAAGTGGGATTTTACTTTATATTCAGGACCCTCCTGAAAACTGAGATTCTAATTTATGCTCAGGACCCTCCTGGAAAATGGGATTCTACTTTGTGATCAGGACTCTACTGGAAAATGGGACTTTAACTTATGTTCAGGACCCTCCTGAAAAATGGGACATTACTTTATGTTCCGGACCATCCTGAAAAATTGGATTTTCATTTCTGTTCCGGACTCACCTGAAAAATTGGAATTTACTTTATTTTTAGGATCCTCCTGAAAAATGGGATTTTACTTTATTTTTAGGACCCTCCTGAAACATGAGATTTTACTTTCTGTTTCAGACCCTCTTGAAAAATGAGATTTTACTTTCTGTTCAGGATCCTCCTGAAAAATAGGATTTTACTTTATGTTCTGGACACACCTGAAAAATAGGATTTTACTTTCTGTGCAGGACTCTCCTGAATAATGGGATTTTACTTTATGTTCAAGACCCTCCTAAAATGGGATTTTACTTTATGTTCAGGACTCTCCTGAAAAATGGGATTTTACTTTATGTTCTGGACCCTCCTGAAAAATGAGATTTTACCTTCTGTTCAAGACCCTCCTGAAAAATTAGATTTTACCTTCTGTTCAAGACCCTCCTGAAAAATGAGATTTTACATTCTGTTCAGGACCCTCCTGAAAAATGAGATTTTACTTTCAGTTTCAGACCCTCCTGAAAAATGGGATTTTACCTTATGTTCAGTATCCTCCAGAAAAATGGGATTTTACAATATGTTCAGGACCCTTCTAAAAAATTAGATTCTATTTTATGCTAAGGACCCTCCTGGAAAATGGGATTCTTCTTTGTGCTCAGGACCCGCCTGGAAAATGGGATTTTACTTTCTGTTCAGGACTCTCCTGAAAAATGGGATTTTACTTTATGCTCAAGGCCCTCCTGAAAAATGGGATTCTACCTTATGCTCAGGACCCTCCTGGAAAATTGGATTCTACCTTATGTTCAGGACCCTTCAAAAAAATGAGACTTTACATTATGTTCAGAACCCTCCTGAAAAATGGGACTTTATTTTCTATTTAGGTCCTCTTAAATATGGGACTTTACTTTCTGTTCAAGACCCTCCTGTAAAATGGGATTTTACAATATGTTCAGGACCCTCTTGAAAAATGGGATTTTACTTTCTGTTCAGAACCCTCACGAAAAATGGGATTTTACTTTATGTTCGTGACCCTCCTGAAAAATGGAATTTTACTTTATGTACAAACCCTCCTGAAAAATGGGATTTTACTTTCTGTCCAGGACTCTCCTGAAAATGGGATTTTACTTTATGTTTAGGACCCTCCTAAAAAATGGGATTTTACATTACGTTCAAGACCCTCCAGAAAAATAGGATTTTACTTTCTGCTCAGAACCCTCCTAAAAAATAGAATTTTACTTTATGTTCAGGACTCTCCTAAAAAATGGGATTTTACTTTATGTTCAAGATCCTCATGAAAAAAAGGATTTTACCGTCTGTTTATGACCTTCCTGAAAAATAAGACTTTACTTTTTGTTCAGAACCCTCCTAAAAAATGGGACTATATTTTCTGTTTAGGACCCTCTTGAAATATGGGACTTTGCTTTTTGTTCAAGACCCTCCTGAAAAATGGGATTTTACTTTATGTTCAGGACCCTCTTGTAAAATAGGATGTTACTTTTTGTTCAGGACCCTTATTAAAAATTGGATTTTACTTTCTTTCCAGGACCCTCCTGAAAAATGGGATTTTACTTTCTATCTAGGACCCTCCTAAAAGATGGGACATTATTTTATGTTCAGGACCATCCTGAAAAATGAGACTTTACTTTCTATTTAGGACCTTCCTGAAAAATGGGACTTTATATTCTGTTCAAGACCCTCTTAAAAAATGGGATTTTACTTTATGTTCAGGACTCTCTTGAAAAATGGGATTTTACTTTCAGTTCAGGACCCTTATTAAAAATAGGATTTTACTTAATGTCCAGGGCTCTCCTAAAAAATGGGATTTTACTTTTTGTCTAGGACTCTCCTGAAATATGAGATTTTACTTTATGTTCAGGACCCTCTAGAAAAATAGGATTTTTCGTTCCGTCCAAGACCCTCCTGAAAAATGGGATTTTACTTTATGTTCAAGACCATCCTGAAAAATTGGATTTTACTTTCTTTTCAGGACCCTCCTGAAAAATGGGATTTTACATTCTGTATCAGACCCTTTTGAAAAATGAGATTTTACTTTCTGTTCAGGATCTTCCTAAAAAATGGGATTTTACCTTATTTTCTGGACCCTCCTAAAATGGGATTTTACTTTATGTTGAGGACTCTCCTGAAAAATAGGATTTAACTTTATATACAGGACCCGCCTGAAAGATGAGATTTTACCTTCTGTTCAAGACCCTCCTGAAAAATGAGATTTTACTTTATGTTCAGAACTCTCCTGAAAAATGGGATTTTACTTTCTTTTCAGGCCCCTCGTGAAAAATGGGATTTTATCTTATTTTCAGGGTTCTCCTGAAAAATGAGATTCTACTTTATGTTCAGGAACTTCCTGAAAAAAATGAGAATCTACTTTATGATTAGGACCCTCCTGGAAAATAGGATTCTACTTTATGCTCAGGACCATCCTGGAAAATGAGACTTTGCCTTATGTTCAGGACCCTCCTAAAAAATGGAAAATTACTTTATGTTCAGGACCCTCTCTAAAAATAAGACTTTACTTTCTGTTTAGGACTTTCCTGAAAAATGGGACTTTACTTTCTGTTCAAGACCCTCCTGAAAAATAGGATTTTACTTTCTGTTCAGGACCCTCCTGAAAAATGGGATTTTACTTTATGTTTAGGATCCGCCTGAAAAATGGTATTTTACTTACTTTTCAGGACCCTCCTGAAAAATGTTATTTTACTTTCTGTTAGGACCCTCCTGAAAAATGGGATTTTACTTTCTGTTCAGGACCATCCTGAAAAATGGGATTTTACTTTATGTTCTGGACCCTCCCGAAAAATGTGATTTTACTTTCTCATCAGGACACTCCTGAAAAATGGGATTTTATTTTATGTTCAGGAACCTCCTTAAATGGGATTTTACTTTTTGTTATGGACCCTCATGAAAAATGAGATTTTACTTTATGTTCAGGACCCTCATGAAAAATAAGATTTTACTTTATGTTCAGGACCTTCGTGAAAAATGGGATTTTACCTTCTGTTCAGGACCCTCCTGAAAAATGAGATTTTACTTTATGTTCAGGCCCCTCCAAAAAAATGGGACATTACTTTATGTTCAGGACCCTCCTAAAAAATAGGATTTTACCTTATTTTCAAGGCCCTCCTGAAAAATAGAATTTTAGTTTATGTTTAGGACCCTCCTGAAAAATGAGACTCTACTTTATGCTTAGGACCCTCCTGGAAAATGGAATTCTACTTTTCTATCAGGACCCTCCTGAAAAATGGGACTTTACCTTATGTTCAGGACCCACCTGAAAAATAGGACATTACTTTATGTTCATGACCCTCATGAAAAATGAGACTTTACTTTCTGTTTAGGACCTTCCTGAAAAATGGGACTTTAATTTATGTTCAAGACCCTCCTGAAAAATGGGATTTTACTTTCTATTCAGGACTCTGATAAAAAATGGGATTTAACTTTATGTTCAGGACCCTCCTGAAAAATGGGATTTTACTTTATTTTCAGGACCCTTCTGAAAAATGGAATTTGACTTTCTGTTTGGACCCTCTTGAAAAATGAGATTTTACTTTTTGTTCAGGATCCTCCTGAAAAATAGGATTTTACTTTATGTTCTAGACCCACCTGAAAAATGGGATTTTACTTTATGTTCTAGACCCTCCTGAAAATTAGGATTTTACTTTCTGTTCAGGACCTTCCTGAAAAATGGGATTTAACTTTATGTTCAGGACTCTCTTGAAAAATGAGATTTTACTATATGTTTAGGACCTTCCTGAAAAATACGATCTTACCTTCTGTTCAAGACCCTCCTAAAAAATGAGATTTTACTTTCTGTTTAGGCCCCTACTGAAAAATGAGATTTTACTTTTTGTTCAGGACCCTCCTGTAAAATGAGATTTTACATTATGTTCAGGATCGTCCTGAAAAATAGGATTCTTCTTTATGTTGTGGACCCTCCTGAAAAATGGGATTTTACTTTATTCTCAGGACCCGCCTAAAAAATGAGACTTTACTTTCTGTTTAGGACATTCTCGAAAAATGGGACTTTACTTTCTGTTCAAGACCCTCCTGAAAAATGGGATTTTACTTTTTGTTCAGAACCCTCCTAAAAAATGGGATTTTATTTTATGTTGAGGACCCTCCTGAAAAATGGTATTTTACTTTCTTTTTAGGACCTTCCTGAAAAATGGGATTTTACTTTCTGTGAGGACCCTCCTGAAAAATGGGATTTTACTTTCTGTTCAGAACCCTACTGAAAAATGAGATTTTACTTTATGTTCTGGACCCTCCTGAAATATGGGATTTTACTTTATGTTCAGGACCCTCCTAAAATGGGATTTTACTTTTATGTTCTGGACCCTCCTAAAAAATGGGATTTTACTTTATGCTCAGGACCCGCCAAGAAAATGCGATTTTACTTTCTGTTCAGAACCCTCTTGAAAAATGGGATTTTACTTTATGTTTAGGACCCTCCAGAAAAATGGGATTTTACTTTCTGTTCAGGACCCTCCTGAAAAATTGGATTATACTTTATGCTCAAGGCCCTCTTGAAAAATAAGATTCTACCTTATGCTCAGGACACTCCTGGAAAATGGAAATTTACTTTATGTTCAGGACCCTCCTGAAAAATGAGACTTTACTATATGTTCAGAACCCTCCTGAAAAATAGAACTCTATTTTATGTTAAGGACCCTCTTGAAATATGGGAATTTACTTTTTACTCAAGACCCTCCTGAAAAATAGGATTTTATTTTATGTTCTAAACCCTCTTAAAAAATGGGATTTTACTTTCTGTTCAGGACCCTCATGAAAAATTGTATTTTACTTTATGTTCAGGACTCTCCTGAAAATGGGATTTTACTTTATGTACAGGACCTCCTAAAAAATAGGATTTTACTTACTGTTCAGGACTCTCCTGAAATATGGGATTTTACTTTATGTTCAGGACCCTCCTGAAAAATGGGATTTTACTTTCTGGTCAAGACACTCCTGAAAATGGGATTTTACATTCTGTTCAGGACCCTCCTGAAAAATGGGATTTTACTTTATGTACAGGACCTCCTAAAAAATAAGATTTTACTTTATGTTCAGGACCCTCCTGAAAAATGGGATTTTACCTTCTGTTCAGGACCCTCCTGAAAAAATAAGATTTTACTTTATATTCAGGACCCTCCGTAAAAATGGGACTTTAATTTATGTTCAGGATCCTCCTGAAAAATGGGATTTTACCATATTTTCAAGGCCCTTCTGAAAAGTGGGATTTTAGTTTATATTCAGGACTCTCCTGAAAAATGAGATTCTACTTTATGCTCAGGACCCTCCTGGAAAATGGGATTCTACTTTTTGATCAGGACCCTCCTGGAAAATGGGACCTTACCTTATGTTCAGGACCCTTCTGAAAAATAGGAGATTACTTTATGTTCCTGACCTTCCTGAAAAATGAGACTTTACTTTCTGTTTAGGACCTTCCTGAAAAATGGGACTTTACTTTGTGTTCAAGACCCTCCTGAAAAATAGGATTTTACTTTCTGTTCAGGACTCTCCTGAAATATGGGATTTTACTTTATGTATAGGACTCTCCTGAGAAATGGGATTTTACTTTCTGTTCAGGACCCTCCTGAAAAATGGGATTATACTTTATGCTCAAGGCCCTCCTGAAAAATAAGATTCTACCTTATACTCAGGACCCTCCTGGAAAATTGGATTTTACATTATGTTCAGGACCCACCTGAAAAATGAGACTTTACTTTGTGTTCAGAACCCTCCTGAAAAATAGGACTTTATTTTATGTTAAGGACCCTCTTGAAATATGGGACTTTACTTTCTGTTCAAGATCCTCCTGAAAAATGGGACTTTACTTTATGTTCAGGACCCTCCTGAAAAATGGGATATTACCTTATGTTTAAGGCCATCCTGAAAAATAAGACTTTACTTTCTATTTAGGACCTTCCTGAAAAATGGAACATTACTTTCCGTTCAAGACCCTCCTGAAAAATAGGATTTTACTTTCTGTTCAGGAACCTCCTGAAAAATGGGATTTTACCTTATGTTCAGGCCCCCCCTGAAAATGGGATTATACCTTCTGTTCAGGATCCTCTTGGAAAATGGGATTCTACTTTATGCTCAGGACCCTTATGGAAAATGGGACTTTACCTTATGTTCAGGACCCTCCTGAAAAATGTGACATTACTTTATGTTCAGGACCCTCCTGAAAAATGAGACTTTACTTTCTATTTAGGACTTTCCTTAAAAATGGGACTTTACTTTCCGTTCAAGACCCTCCTGAAAATTAGGATTTTACTTTCTCTTCAGGAACCTCCTGAAAAATAGGATTTTACTTTATGTTCAGGACCCCCATAAAAAATGGGATTTTACTTTCTTTTCAGGACCCTCCTGAAAAATGGGATTTAACTTTATGTTTAGGACCCTCCTAAAATGAGATTTTACTTTATGTTCAGGACTCTCCTGAGAAATGGGATTTTACTTTATGTCCAGGACCCTCATGATAAATGGGATTTTACTATATGTTCAGGACCCTCCTGAAAAATTGGATTTTACATTATGTCCATGACCCTCCTTAAAAATGGGATTTTACTTTCTGTTCAGGACCCCCCTGAAAAATAAGATTTTACCTTATGTTTAGGATCCTCCTGAAAAATGGGATTTTACTTTCTTTTCAGGAACCTCCTAAAAAATGGGATTTTACTTTCTGTTAGGACCCTCCTGAAAAATGGGATTTTACTTTTTGTCCAGGACCCTCCTGAAAAATGGGATTTTACTTTCTGTTCAAGACCCTCCTAAAAAATGGGATTTTACTTTATGTTCAGGACAGTCCTAAAAAATGGGATATAATTAATGTTCAGGACCCTCCTGAAAAATGGGAGTTTACTTTCTTTTCAGGCCCCTCCTGAAAAATGGGATTTTACTTAATACTTATGTCCGCCTGGAAAATGCGATTTTACTTTCTGTTCAGAACCCTCTTAAAAAATGTGATTTTACTTTATGTTTAGGACCCTCCTGAGAAATAGGATTTTACTTTCTATTCAGGCCCCTCCTGAAAAATGGGATTTTACTTTAAGCTCAATGCCCTCCTGAAAAATAAGATTCTATGTTATGCTCAGGACCCTCCTGGAAAATGGTAATTTAACATATGTTTAGGACCTCCTGAAAAATAAGACTTTACTTTATGTTCAGAATCCACCTGAAAAATGGGTCTTTGTTTTTTATTTAGGACCCACTTAAAATATGGGACTTTACTCTCTTTTTAAGACCCTCCTGAAAAATGGGATTTTACTTTATGTTCAAGACCCTCTTAAAAATGGGATTTTACTTTCTGTTCAGGACCCTCCTGAAAAATGAGATTTTACTTTATGTACAAGACCCTCCTGAGAAATGGGATTTTAATTTATTTTCAGGATTCTCCTGAAAAATGGGATTTTACTTTATGTTCAGGACCATCCTGAAAAATGGGATTTTACTTTCTATTCAAGACCCTCATGAAAAATGGGATTTTACTTTCTGCTCAGGAACCTCCTGAAAAATAAGATTTTACTTTATGTTCTGGACCCTCCTAAAATTGGGATTTTACTTTAAGTTCAAGATCCTCATAAAAAATGGGATTTTACCTTCTGTTTAGGAACTTCCTGAAAAATAAGACTTTAATTAAGTTCAGAACCCTCCTGAAAAATGGGAGTTTATTTTCTATTTACGACCCTCATGAAATATGGGACTTTACTTTCTGTTCAAGACCCTCCTGAAAAATGGGATTTTACTTTATGTACAGGACCCTCTTGAAAAATGGGATTTTACTTTCTGTTCAGGTCCCTTATTAAAAATGGGATTTTACTTTATATTCAGGACTCTCCTGAAAAATGGGATTTTACTTTCTGTCCAGGACTCTCCTGAAAAATGGGATTTTACTTTATTTTCAGGACCCTCCTGAAAAATGGGATTTTACATTCTGTCCAAGACTCTCCTGAAAAATGGGATTTTACATTATGTTCAGGACCCTCCTAAAAAATAGGATTTTACTTTCTGTTCAATACCCTCCTGAAAAATGGGATTTTACTTTATGTTCAGGACCCTCCTGAAAAATGGGATTTTACTTTATGTTCAGAACCCTCCTGAAAAATGGGGTTTTACTTTCTTATCAGGACCCTTCTGGAAAATGGGATTATACTTTCTGTTTCAATCCCTCTTGAAAAATGATATTTTACTCTCTGTTCAGGATCCTCCTGAAAAATGGTATTTTATTTTATGTTCTGGACCCTCCTGAAAAATGGGATTTTACTTTTTGTTCAGGTCCCTCCTGAAAAATGTGATTTTACTTTATGTTCAAGACTCTCCTAAAATGGGAATTTACTTTATGTTCAGGAGTCTCCTGAAAAATGAGATTTTACCTTCTGTTCAAGACCCTCCTGGAAAATTAGATTTTACTTTCATTTCAGAACCCTCCTGAAAAATAAGATTTTACTTTCTGTTCAGGACCCTCCTGAATAATGGGATTTTACCTTATGTTCCGGATCCTCCTGAAAAATGGGATTTTACTTTATGTTCAGGACCCTCCTAAATGGGATTATACTCTATGTTTCGGTCCCTCCTGAAAAATGGGTTTTTACTTTTTGCTCAGGACCCGCCTTAAAAATGAGACTTTACTTTCTGTTTAGGACCTTCCTGATAAATGGGACTTTACCTTCTATTCAAGACACTCTTGAAAAATGGGATTTTACTTTTTGTTCAGGACCCTCCTGAAAAATAGTATTTTACTTTATATTCAGGACCCTCCTGAAAAATGGTATTTACTTTCTTTTCAGGACCCTCCTAAAAAATAGGATTTTTACTTTCTGTTAGAAACCTCCTAAAAAATGGAATTTTACTTTCTGTTCAGAACCCTCCTGAAAAATGGGATTTTACTTTATGTTTTGGATCCACCTAAAAAATGGGATTTTACTTTCCGTTCACGACCCTCCTGAAAAATGGGATTTTACTTTATGTTCTGGACCCCCCAGAAACATGGGATTTTACCTTATGTTCAGGGCCATCCTGAATAATAGGATTTTATTTTATGTTCAGGACCTTCCTGAAAAATGAGATTCTACTTTATGCTCAGGACCCTCCTGGAAAATGGGATTCTACTTTATGCTCAGAACCCTCCTGAAAAATAGGAATATACCTTATGTTCATGACCTTCCTGAAAAATGAGACATTACTTTATGTTCACGACCCTCCTGAAAAATAGGATTTTACTTTCTGTTCAGGAACCTCCTATAAAATTGGATTTTACTTTATGTTCAGGACACTCCTGTAAAATGGGACTTTACTTTATGTTCAGAATCCTCGTGAAAAATGGGACTTTATTTTCTGTTTAGGACCCTCTTTAAATATGGGACTTTATTTTCTGTTCAAGACCCTTCTGAAAAATGGGATTTTACTTTATAATCAGGACCCTCTTAAAAAATGAGAATTTACTTTCTATTCAGAACCCTCCTGAAAAATGGGATTTTACTTTATACTCAGGACCCGCCTGGAAAATGCGATTTTACTTTCTGTTCAGAACCCTCTTGAAAAATGGGATTTTACTTTATGTTTAGGACCCTCCTAAAAAATGGGATTTTACTTTCTGTTCAGGCCCCTCCCTAAAAATGGGATTTTACTTTATGCTCAAGGCCCTCCTGAAAAATAAGATTCTATGTTATGCTAAGGACCCTCCTGAAAAATGGGAATTTACCTTATGTTCAGGACCCTCCTGAAAAATGAGATTTTACTTTCTGTTCAAAACCCTCTTGAAAAATGGGATTTTACTTTCTATTCAGGACCCTCCTGAAAAATGAGATTTTACTTTATGTACAGGATTCCCCTGAAAAGGGATTTTACTTTATGTTTGGGACCCTCCTGAAAAATGGGATTTTACTTTCTATTCAAGACCCTCATGAAAAATGGGATTTTACTTTCTACTCAGGAACCTCCTGAAAATTGGGATTTTACTTTATGTTCAGGACCCTCCTAAAAAATGGGATTTTAATTTATGTTCAAGATCCTCATGAAAAATGGGATTTTACCTTCTGTTTAGGACCTTCCTGAAAAATTAGACTTTACTTTAAGTTCAGAACCCTCTTGAAAAATGGGAGTTTATTTTCTGTTTAGGACCCTCTTGAAAAATGGGATTTTACTTTATGTTCAGGACCCTCTTGAAAAATTGGATTTTACTTTATCTCCAGGACCCTCCTGAAAAATAAAATTTTACTTCCTGTCCAGGACTCCCCTGAAAAATGAGATTTTACTTTATGTTCATGACTCTCCTGAAAAATGGGATTTTACTTTCTGTTCAAGACCCTCCTGAAAAATGGGATTTTACTTTATGTTCAGGACCTTCCTGAAAAATGGGATTTTACTTTATGTTCAGGACCCTCCTGAAAAATGGGATTTTACTTTTTTTTCAGCATCCTCCTAAAAAATGAGATTATACTTTCTATTTCGGACCCTCTTGAAAAATGATATTTTACTTTCTGTTCAGGATCCTCCTAAAAAATGGGATTTTACTTTATGTTCTGGACCCTCCTGAAAAATGGGATTTTACTTTCTGTTCAGGACCCTCCTGAAAAATGGGATTTTACTTTATGTTCAGGACTCTACTAAAATGGGATTTTACTTTATGTTCAGGACTCTCCTGAAAAATGGTATTTTACTTTATGTTCCGGACCCTCCTGAAAAATGAGATTTTACATTCTGTTAAAGACCCTCCTGGAAAATTAGATTTTACTTTCTGTTCAGAACCCTCCTGAAAAATTAGATTTTACTTTCTGTTCAGGACCCTCCTGATTAATGGGATTTTACCTTATGTTCAGGATTCTCCTGAAAAATGGGATTTTACTTTATGTTCAGGACCCTCCTAAAATAGGATTTTACTCTATGTTTCGGTCCCTCCTGAAAAATGGGTTTTTACTTTATGCTCAGGACCTGCTTGAAAAATGAGACTTTATTTTTTGTTTAGTACCTTCCTGATAAATGGGTCTTTACTTTCTATTCAAGACCCTCCTGAAATATGGGATTTTACTTTCTGTTCTGGACCTTCCTAAAAAAATGGGATTTTACTTTATATTCAGGACCTTCCAGAAAAATGGTATTTCACTATCTTTTCAAGACCCTCCCAAAAATGGGACTTTACTTTCTATTCAAGACCCTCCTGAAAAATGGGATTTTACTTTCTGTTAGAACCTTTCTGAAAAATGGGATTTTACTTTCTGTTCAGAACCCTCCTGAAAAATGGGATTTTACTTTATATTCTGGACCCTCCTGAAAAATGGGATTTTACTTTTCGTTCAAGACCCTCCTGAAAAATGGGATTTTACTTTATGTTTAGGACCCTCCTAAAATAGGATTTTACTTTATGTTCTGGACCCCCAGAAAAATATGATTTTACCTTATGTTCAGGGCCATCCTGAAAAATGGGATTTGATTTTATGTTCAGGACCCTCCTGAAAAATGAGATTCTACTTTATGCTCAGGACCTTCCTGGAAAATGGGATTCTACTTTATGCTCAGGACCATCCTGGAAATTGAGAATTTACCTTATGTTCAGGACCCTCCTGAAAAATGGGACATTACTTTATGTTCAGGACCCTCCTGAAAAATAAGACTTTACTTTCTATTTAGGACCTTCCTAAAAAATAGGACTTTACTTTTCGTTCAAGACCCTCCTGAAAAATAGGATTTTACTTTATGTTCAAGAACCTCCTGAAAAATGGGAGTTTACTTTATGTTGAAGACACTCCTGAAAAATGTGATTTTACTTTCTTTTCAGGACACTCCTGAAAAATGGAATTTTACTTTATGTTTAGGACCCTCCTAAAATGGGATTTTACTTTATGTTCAGGAGTCTCCTGAAAAATGGGATTTTACTTTATGTCCAGGACCCTCATGATAAATGGGATTTTACTTTATGTTCAGGACCCTCCTTAAAAATGGGATTTTACTTTATGTCCATGAACCTCCTGAAAAATGGGATTTTACTTTCTGTTCAGGACCCTCCTGAAAAATGGGATTTTACTTTATGTCCATGACCCTCCTGAAAAATGGGATTTTACTTTCTGTTCAGCACCCTCCTGAAAAATGGGATTTTACTTTCTTTTCAGGAAACTCATAAAATGGGATTTTACTTTATGTTCAGGACTCTCCTGAAAAATAGGATTTTAGTTTATGTTTAGGACCCTTATGAAAAATGGGATTTTACATTCTGTTCAAGTCCCTCCTGAAAAATGGGATTTTACTTTATGTTCAGAACCCTCCTAAAAAATGGGATTTTACTTTATGTTCAGGACCCTCCTGAAAAAATTGGATTTTACTTTCTTTCCAGGACCCTCCTGAAAAATGGGATTATACTTTCTATTTCGGACCCTCCTAAAAAATGGGATTTTACTTTCTGTTCAGGACCCTACTTAAAAATGAGATTTTACTTTATGTTTTGGACCCTCCTGAAAAATAGATTTTACCTTCTGTTCAGGAACATCCTGAAAAATGGGATTTTACTTTATGTTCAGGACCCTCCTAAAATGGAATTTTACTTTATGTTCTGGACCGTCCTGAAAAATTGGATTTTACTTTATGCTCAGGATCCTCCTGAAAAATGCGATTTTACTTTCTGTTCAGAACCCTCTTGAAAAATACGATTTTACTTTATGTTTAGGACCCTTCTGAAAAATAGGATTTTACTTTCAGTTCAGGACCCTCCTGAAAAATGGGAGTTTACTTTATACTCAAGGCCCTCCTGAAAAATAAGATTCTACCTTATGCTTAGGACCCTCCTAGAAAATGGGAATTTACCTTATGTTCAGGACCCTCCTGAAAAATGAGACTTTACTTTATGTTCAGAATCCTCCTGAAAAAATGGACTTTATTTTCTGTTTAGGACCCTCTTGAAATATGGGACTTTACTTTTTGTTCACGATCCACTGAAAAATGGGATTTTACTTTATGTTCAGGACCCTCCTTAAAAATGGGATTTTACTTTCTGTCCAGGATTCTCCTAAAAATGGGATTTTACTTTATGATTAGGACCCTCCTGAAAAATGGGATTTTACTTTCTATTCAAGACCCTCCTGAAAAATGGGATTTTTCTTTCTTCTCAGGATCCTCTTGAAAAATGGGATTTTACTTTATGTTCAGGACCCTCCTGAAAAATTGGATTTTATTTTCTGTTTAGGACTCTCTTGAAATATGGAACTTTACTTTCTGTTCAAGACACTCCTCAAAAATGATTTTACTTTATGTTCAGGACCCTCTTGAAAAATTGGATTTAACTTTCTGTTCAGGACCCTTATTAAAAATGGGAATTTACTTTATCTCCAGGACCCTCCTGAAAAATAGGATTTTACTTCCTGTCCAGGACTCTCCTGAAAAATGAGATTTTACTTTATGTTCATGACCCTCCTGAAAAATGGGATTTTACTTTCTGTTCAAGACCCTCCTGAAAAATGGGATTTTACTTTATGTTCAGCACCCTCCTGAAAAATGGGATCTTACTTTATGTTCAGGACCCTCCTGAAAAATGAGATTTTACTTTTTTTTCAAGACCCTCCTAAAAAATGAGATTATACTTTCTGTTTCGGACCCTCTTGAAAAATGATATTTTACTTTCTGTTCAGGATCCTGCTAAAAAATGGGATTTTACTTTATGTTCTGGACCCTCCTGAAAAATGGGATTTTACTTTCTGTTCAGGACCCTCCTGAAAAATGGGATTTTACTTTATGTTCAGGACTCTACTAAAATGGAATTTTACTTTATGTTCGGGACTCTCCTGAAAAATGGGATTTTACTTTATGTTCCGGACCCTCCTGAAAAATGAGATTTTACCTTCTGTTCAAGACCCTCCTGGAAAATTAGATTTTACTTTCTGTTCAGAACCCTCCTGAAAAATGATATTTTACTTTCTGTTCAGGATCCTCCTAAAAAATGGGATTTTACTTTATGTTCTGGACCCTCCTTAAAAATGGGATTTTACTTTGAGTTCAGGACCCTCCTGAAAAATGGGATTTTACTTTATGTTCAGGACCCAACTAAAATGGGATTTTACTTTATGTTCAGGACTCTCTTGAAAAATGGGATTTTACTTTATGTTCCGGACACTCCTGAAAAATGAGATTTTACCTTCTGTTCAAGACCTTCCTGGAAAATTAGATTTTACTTTCTGTTCAAGACCCTCCTGAAAAATGGGATTTTACTTTATGTTCAGTACCTTCCTGAAAAATGGGATTTTACTTTATGTTCAGGACCCTCTGAAAAATGGGATTTTACTTTTTTTCAGGACCCTCCTAAAAAATGAGATTATACTTTCTGTTTCGGACCCTCTTGAAAAATGATATTTTACTTTTTGTCCAGGATCCTCCTGAAAAATGGAATTTTACTTTATGTTCTGGACCCTCCTGAAAAATGGGATTTTACTTTCTGTTCAGGACCCTCCTGAAAAATGGGATTTTACTTTATGCTCAGGACACTCCTGAAAAATGGGACTTTACCTTATGTTCAGGACCCTCCTGAAAAATGGGACAATACTTTATGTTCAGGACCCTCCTAAAAAGTGAGACTTTACTTTCTGTTTAGGACCTTCCTGAAAAATGGGACTTTACTTTCTTTTCAGGACCCTCCTGAAAAATGGGATTTTACTTTCTGTTCAGAACCCTCCTAAAAAATGGGATTTTTTTTTATTTTCAGCATCCTCCTAAAAAATGGTATTTTACTTTCTTTTCAAGACCCTCCTGAAAAATGTGATTTTACTTTCTCTTAGGACCCTCCTGAAAAATCATTTTTAATTTTCTGTTCAATGCCCTCCTGAAAAATGAGATTTCACTTTTGTTCTGGTCAGTCCTAAAAAATTGTATTTTACTTTCTGTTAAGGACTCTCCTGAAAAATGGGATTTTATTTTATGTTCAGGACCCTCCTAAAATGGGATTTTACATTTTTTTCTGGACCCTCCTAAAAAATGAGATTTTACTTTATGTTCAGGACCCTTCTGAAAAATGGGATTTTACCTTCTGTTTAGGACCCACCTGCAAAATGAGATTTTACTTTATGTTCAGGATCCTCCTGAAAAATGGCATTTTACTTCTTTTTCAGGACCCTCCTGAAAAATATGATTTTATTTTCTCTTAGGACCCTCCTGAAAAATCATTTTTTACTTTTTGTTCAGCGCCCTCCTGAAAAATGGGATTTCACTTTTTTTTGGACCATCCTGAAAAATTGGATTTTGCTTTCTGTTAAGGACCCTCCTGAAAAATGGGATTTTATTTTATGTTCAGGACCCTCCTAAAATGGAATTTTACTTTTTTTTCTGGACCCTGCTGAAAAATGAGATTTTACTTTATGTTCAGGACCCTCCTGAAAAATGGGATTTTACTTTCTTTTCAGGACCCTCCTGAAAAATGAGATTTTACTTTATGTTCGGGACCCTCCTAAAAAATGGGACTTTACTTTATATTCAGGACCCTCCTGACAAATGGGATTTTACCTTATGTTCAGGGCCCTCCTGCAAAATGTGATTTTATTTTATGCTCAGGACTCTCCTGAAAAATGAGATTCTACTTTATGCTCAGGACATTCCTGGAAAATGGGACTATACTTTTTGCTCCGGACCCTCCTGGAAAATGGGACTTTACCTTATGTTCAGGACCAACCTGAAAAATGGGACATTACTTTATGTTCAGGACTCTCCTGAAAAATGAGACTTCACTTTCTGTTTAGGACCTTCCTTAAAAATGGGACTTTACTTTCTGTTCAATACCCTCCTGAAAAATGGAATTTTACATTCTGTTTAGGACCCTCCTGCAAAATGAGATTTTACTTTATGTTCAGGATCCTCCTGAAAAATGGCATTTTACTTTCTTTTCAGGACCCTCCTGAAAAATGTGATTTTACTTTCTCTTAGGACCCTCCTAAAAAATCATTATTTACTTTCTATTAAGGACCCTCCTGAAAAATGGGATTTTATTTTATGTTGAGGACCCTCCTAAAATGGAATTTTACTTTTTTTTCTGGACCCTCCTAAAAAATAAGATTTTACTTAAAGTTGAGGACCCTTCTGAAAAATGAGATTTTACTTTATGTTTAGGACCCTCCTGAAAAATGGGACTTTACTTTATATTCAGGACCCTCCTGAAAATTGGGATTTTACATTATGTTCAGGGCCTCCTATAAAATGTGATTTTATTTTATGCTCAAGACCCTCCTGAAAAATGAGCTTCTACTTCATGCTCAGGACCCTCCTGGAAAATGGGATTATACTTTTTGCTCAGGACCCTTCTGGAAAATGGGGCTTTACCTTATGTTCAAGACCATCCTGGAAAATAGGATTCTACTATATGCTCAGGACCCTCATGGAAAATGTGATTCTACTTCATACTCAGGACACTCCTTGAAAATGGGACTTTATCTTATGTTCAGGACCCTCCTGAAAAATGGGACAATACTTTATGTTCAGGACCCTCCTGAAAAGTGAGACTTTACTTTATGTTTAGGACCTTCCTGAAAAATGGGATTTTACTTTCTGTTCAGGACCCTGCTAAAAAATGGGATTTTACTTTTTGTTCAGGATCCTCCTGAAAAATAGTATTTTACTTTCTTTTCAGGACCCTCCTGAAAAATGTGATTTTACTTTCTCTTAGGACCCTCCTGAAAAATCATTTTTTACTTTCTGTTCAGGGCCCTTCTAAAAAATGAGATTTCACTTTTGTTCTGGTCCATCCTAAAAAATTGGAATTTACTTTTTGTTAAGGACCCTCCTGAAAAATGGGATTTTATTTTATGTTCAGGACCCTCCTAAAATGGGATTTTACTTTTTTTTCTGGACCCTCCTAAAAAATGAGATTTTACTTTATGTTCAAGACCCTTTTGAAAAATGGGATTTTACCTTCTGTTTAGGATCCACCTGCAAAATAAGATTTTACTTTATGTTCAGGATCCTCCTGAAAAATGGCATTTTACTTCTTTTTCAGGACCCTCCTGAAAAATGTGATTTTACTTTCTCTTAGGACCCTCCTGAAAAATCATTTTTTACTTTTTGTTCAGGGCCCTCCTGAAAAATGGGATTTTTTACTTTCTGTTCAGGGCCATCCTGAAAAATTAGATTTTACTTTCTGTTAAGGACCCTCCTGAAAAATGGGATTTTATATAATGTTCAGAACCCTCCATAAATGGAATTTTACTTTTTTTTAGGACCCTCCTGAAAAATAAGATATTACTTTATGTTCAAGACCCTCCTGAAAATGGGATTTTACCTTTAGTTCAGGACCCTCCTGAAAAATGAGATTTTACTTTATGTTCGGGACCCTCCTAAAAAATGGGACTTTACTTTATATTCAGGACCCTCCTGACAAATGGGATTTTACCTTATGTTCAGGACCCTACTGTAAAATGTGATTTTATTTTATGCTCAAGACCCTCCTGAAAAGTGAGATTCTACTTTATGCTCAGAACCTTCCTGGAAAATTGGACTATACTTTTTGCTCAGGACCATCCTGGAAAATGGGACTTTACCTTATGTTCAGGACCATCCTGAAAAATAAGACATTACTTTATGCTCAGGACCCTCCTGAAAAATGAGACTTTACTTTCTGTTTAGGACCTTCCTGAAAAACGGGACTTTACTTTCTGTTCAAGACCCTCCTCAAAAATGGGATTTACATTCTGTTTAGGAACCTCCTGCAAAATGAGACTTTACTTTATGTTCAGGATCCTCCTGAAAAATGGCATTTTACTTTCTTTTCAGGACCCTCCTGAAAAATGTGAATTTACTTTCTCTCAGGACCCTCCTAAAAAAATATTTTTTACTTTCTGTTCTGGGCCATCCTGAAAAATGGGATTTCACTTTTGTTCTGGACCATCTAGAAAAATCGGATTTTACTTTCTGTTAAGGACCCTCATGAAAAATGGGATTTTATTTTATGTTGAGGACCCTCTTACAATGGAATTTTACTTTTTTTTCTGGACCCTCCTAAAAAATAAGATTTTACTTAAAGTTCAGGACCCTCCTGAAAAATGAGATTTTACTTTATGTTCAGGACCCTCCTAAAAAATGGGATTTTACCTTTTGTTTAGGACCCTCCTGAAAAATGAGATTTTACTTTATGTTCAGGACCCTCCTGAAAAATGGGACTTTATATTCAGGACCCTCCTGAAAATTCATATTTTACATTATGTTTAGGGCCCTCCTGTAAAATATGATTTTATTTTATGCTCAGGACCCCCCTGAAAAATGAGATTCTACTTTATGCTCAGGACACTCCTGGAAAATGGGATTATACTTTATGCTCAGGACCCTTCTGGAAAATGGGACTTTACCTTATGTTCAGGACCATCCTGAAAAATGGGATATTACTTTATGTTCAGGACCCTCCTGAAAAATGAGACTTTACTTTCTGTTTAGGACCTTCCTGAAAAATGGGACTTTACTTTCTGTTCAAGACCCTCTTGAAAAATGAGATTTTACTTTCTGTTCAGGAACCTCCTGAAAAATGGTATTTTACTTTATGTTCAATTCCCTCCTAAAATGGGATTTTACTTTATATTCAGGACTCTCCTGGAAAAAGGGATTTTACTTTATGTTCAGGACCCTCCTGAAAAATGAGGTTTTACGTTCTGTTCAAGACCCTCCTGAAAAATGAGATTTTAATTTTTGTTCAGGACCATCCTGAAAAATGAGATTTTACTTTCTGTTCAGGACCCTCCTGAAAAATGGGATTTTACCTTATGTTCAGGATCCTCCTGAAAAATGGGATTTTACATTATATACAAGACCCTTCTGGAAAATGAGATTCTATTTTATGCTAAGAACCCTCCTGGAAAATAGGATTCTATTTTATGCTCAGGACCCGCCGGAAAAATGGGATTTTACTTTCTGTTCAGGACCCTCCTGAAAAATGGGATTTTACTTTATGCACAAGGCCCTCCTGTAAAATGGGATTTTACTTTATATTTAGGACCCTCCTGAAAAATGGGATTTTACTTTCTGTTCAGAACCATTCTGAAAAATGGGATTTTACTTTATGTTTAGGACCCTCCTGAAAAATAGGATTTTACTTTCAGTTTAGAACCATTCTGAAAAATGGGATTTTACTTTATGTTCAGGACCCTTCTGAAAAATGGGATTTTACTTTATGTTCTGGCCCCTCCTGAAAAATGGGATTTGACTTTATGTTCAGGACCCTCCTAAAAATGGTATTTTACTTTATGTTCAGGACCCTACTATAAAATGGGATTTTACCTTCTGTTCAGGTTCTTCCTGAAAATGGAATTTTACTTTATGTTCAGAACCCTCGAGAAAAATGGGATTTTACTCCAGAAAAATGGGATTTTACTTTCTGTTCAGGACCTTCCTGAAAAATGCAATTTTACTTTATGTTCAGGACTCTCCTGAAAAATGAGATTCTACTTTATGCTAAGGACCCTCCTAAAAATTAGGACTTTACCTTATGTTCAGGACCCTCCTGAAAAATGGACCTTTACTTTATGTTCAGGACCCTCTTGAAAAATGGTACTTTACTTTTTGTTAAAGGACCCTCCTAAAAAATGGGATATTACTTTCTGTTCAGGACCCTCCTGATAAATGGTATTTTACTTTCTGTTTAGAACAATCCTGAAAAATGGTATTTTACTTTATGTTCAGGACTCTCCTGAAAAATGGGACATTACTTTATGTTCAGGACCCTCCTGAAAAATGAGAGTTTATTTTCTGTTTAGGACCTTCCTGAAAAATGAGATTTTACTTTCTGTTCAGGACCCTCCTGAAAAATGGGATTTTACTTTCTGTTTCGGACCCTCTTAAAAAATAAGATTTTACTTTCTGTTCAAGACCATGCTAAAAAATGGGATTTTAATTTATGTTCAGGACTCTCCAGAAAAATAGGATTTTACTGTATGTTCAGGACCCTCCTGAAAAATAGGATTTTACCTTATGTTCAGGACACTCCTGAAAAATAAGATTTTACCTTCTATTCAAGTCCCACCTGAAAAATAAAATTTTACTTTCTGTTCAGGACCCTCATGAAAAATGGGATTTTACTTTGTGTTCAAGACCCTCTGAAAAATGGGATTTTACTTTCTATTCAAGTCCCTCCTGAAAAATGACATTCTATGTTATGCTCAAGACCGTCCTGGAAAATGGGATTCTACCTTATGCTCAGGACCCGCCAGGAAAATGGGATTTTACTTTATGTTCAGGACTCTCCTGAAAAATGGGATTTTTCTTTCTTTTCAGGACCCACCTGAAAATTGGGATTTTACTTTATGTTCGGGACCCTCCTAAAATGGGATTTTACTTTATGTTTAGGAATCTCCTGAAAAATGGGATTTTACTTTATGTCCAGGACCCTCATGATAAATGGGATTTTCTTTTATGTTCAGCACCCTCCTGAAAAATGGGATTTTACATTATGTCCATGACCCTCCTGAAAAATGAGATTTTACTTTCTATTCAGGCCCCTCCTGAAAAATGGGAATTTACCTTATGTTTAGGACCCTCCTGAAAAATGGGAATTTACTTTCTTTTCAGGAACCTCCTGAAAAATGGGATTTTACTTTCTGTTAGGACCCTCCTGATAAATGGGATTTTACTTTCTATTAAGGACCTTACTGAAAAATTAGATTTTACTTTATTTTCTGGACCCTCCTGAAAAATAGGATTTTACATTCTGTTCAGGAACCTCCTGAAAAATGGGAGTTTACCTTATGTTCAGGACCGTCCTAAAATGGGATTTTATTTTATGTTCTGGACCGTCCTGAAAAATGGGATTTTACTTTATGCTCAGGACCCTACTGGAAAATACGATTTTTCTTTCTGTTCTAAACCCTCTTGAAAAATGGGATTTTACTTTATGTTTATGACCCTCCTGAAAAATTGGATTTTTCTTTCTGTTCAGGACCCTCATGAAAAATGGGATTTTACTTTATGTTCAAGGCCCTCCTGGAAATTAAGATTCTACTTTATGCTCAGAACCCTTTTGGAAAATGGGAATTTACCTTATGTTCAGGACCTACCTGAAAAAATTGACTTACTTTATGTTAAGAATCCTCCTGAAAAATGGGTCTTTATTTTCTGTTTAGGACCTTTTTGAAATAAAGGACTTTACTTTCTGTTCAAGACCCTCTTGAAAAATAAGATTTTACTTTCTGTTCATGACCCTCCTGAAAAATGGGATTTTACTTTATGTACAGGCCCCTCCTGAAAATGGGATTTTACTTACTGTCCAGGATTCTCCTGAAAAATGGGATTTTACTTTATGTTTAGGACCCTCCTGAAAAATGAGATTTTACTTTCTATTCAATACCCACCTGAAAAATGGGATTTTACTTTCTGCTCTGGAACCTCCTGAAAAATGGGATTTTACTTTATGTTCAGGACCCTTCTAAAAAATGGGATTTAACTTTATGTTCAAGATCCTAATGAAAAATGGGATTTTAACTTCTGTTTAGGACCTTTTGTAAAAATAAGAATTTACTTTAAGTTCAGAACCCTCCTGAAAAATGGGACTTTATTTTCTGTTTAGGACTCTCTTGAAATATGGGACTTTACTTTTTGTTCAAGACCCTCCTGAAAAATGGGATTTTACTTTAAGTTCAGGACCCTCTTGAAACATGGGATTTTACTTTCTGTTCAGGACCCTTTTTAAAAATGGGAATTTACTTTATGTTCAGGACTCTTTTGAAAAATGGGATTTTACTTTATCTCCAGGACCCTCCTGAAAAAAGGTATTTTACTTTCTGTCCAGGACTCTCCTGAAAAATAGGATTTTACTTTATGTTCAAGACCCTTCTGAAAAATGGGATTTTACTTTCTGTTCAAGACCCTCCTAAAAAATGGGATTTTAGTTTATGTTCAGGACCCTCCTAAAAAATGGGATTTTACTTTATGTTCAGGACCCTCCTGAAAAATGGGATTTTATTTTATTTTCAGGACCCTCATGAAAAATGGGATTATACTTTTTTTTTCGGACCCTCTTGAAAATAGATATTTTACATTCTGTTCAGTATCCTCCTAAAAAATGGGATTTTACTTTCTGTTCAGAACTCTCCTGAAAAATAGGATTTTACTTTATGTTCAGGACCTTTCTAAAAAATTAGATTTTACTTTCTGTTCAAGACCCTCCTAAAAAATGGGATTTTACTTTATGTTCAGGACCATCCTGAAAAATGGGGTTTTACTTTTTTTTCAGGACCCTCCTGAAAAATGGGATTATACTTTCTTTTTCGGACCCTCTTGAAGAATTATATTTTACTTTTTGTTCAGGATCCTCCTGAAAAATGGGATTTTACTTTCTGTTCAGGACCCTCCTAAAAAATAGAATTTTACTTTATGTTCAGGACCCTCCTAAAATGGGATTTTACTTTATGTTCATGACTTTCCTGAAAAATGAGATTTTAATTTATGTTCGGGACCCTCCTGAAAAATGGTATTAACTTTCTGTTCAGGACCACGTGAAAAATGGGATTTTACCTTATTTTTAGGGCTCTCCTGAAAAGTGAGATTCTACTTTATGTTCAGGAACCTCATGAAAAAAATGAGATTATACTTTATGCTCAGGACCCTCCTGGAAAATAGGATTCTACCTTATGTTCAGGACCTTCCTGAAAAATGGGACATTACTTTATGTTCAGGACCCTCCTGAAAAATGAGACTTTACTTTCTGTTTAGGACCTTCCTGAAAAATGGGACTTTACTTTCTGTTCAAGACCCCCTTTGAAAAATGGAATTTTACTCTATGGTCAGGACCTTCCTAAAATGGGATTTTACGTTATGTTCAGGACTCTCCTGAAAAATAGGATTTTACTTTATGTTCAGGACCCTCTTGAAAAATAAGATTTTACCTTTTGTTCAAGTCTTACCTGAAAAATAGAATTTTACTTTCCGTTCAGGACCTTCCTGAAAAATGGGATTTCACTTTGGGTTCAAGACCCTCTTGAAAATGGGATTTTACTTTCTGTTCAGGTTCCTCCTGAAAATTGACATTCAATTTTATGCTCAGGACCGTCCTGGAAAATGGGATTCTACCTTATGCTCAGGACCCGCCTGGAAAATGGGATTTTACTTTTTGTTCAGAACCCTCTTGAAAAATGTGATTTTACTTTATGTTCAGGATCCTCCTGAAAAATGGGATTTAACTTTCTTTTCAGGACCCACCTGAAAAATAGGATTTTACTTTATGTTCAGGACCCTCCTAAAATGGGATTTTACTTTATGTTCAGGACTCTCCTGAAAAATGGGATTTTACTTTATGTCCAGGACCCTCATGATAAATGGGGTTTTACTTTATGTTCCGGACCCTCCTGAAAAATGGTATTTTACTTTATGTCCATGACTCTCCTGAAAAATGAGATTTTACTTTCTATTCAGGCCCCTCCTGAAAAATGGGAATTTACCTTATGTTTAGGACCCTCCTGAAAAATGGGATTTTACTTTCTTTTCAGGAACCTCCTGAAAAATGGGATTTTACTTTCTGTTAGGACCCTCCTGATAAATGGGATTTTACTTTCTATTAAGGACCTTACTGAAAAATTAGATTTTACTTTATTTTCTGGACCCTCCTGAAAAATAGGATTTTACATTCTGTTCAGGAACCTCCTGAAAAATGGGAGTTTACCTTATGTTCAGGACCGTCCTAAAATGGGATTTTATTTTATGTTCTGGACCGTCCTGAAAAATGGGATTTTACTTTATGCTCAGGACCCTACTGGAAAATACGATTTTTCTTTCTGTTCTAAACCCTCTTGAAAAATGGGATTTTACTTTATGTTTATGACCCTCCTGAAAAATTGGATTTTTCTTTCTGTTCAGGACCCTCATGAAAAATGGGATTTTACTTCGTGTTCAAGGCCCTCCTGGAAATTAAGATTCTACCTTATGCTCAGAACCCTTTTGGAAAATGGGAATTTACCTTATGTTCAGGACCTACCTGAAAAAATTGACTTTACTTTATGTTAAGAATCCTCCTGAAAAATGGGTCTTTATTTTCTGTTTAGGAACTTTTTGAAATAAGGGACTTTACTTTCTGTTCAAGACCCTCTTGAAAAATAAGATTTTACTTTCTGTTCATGACCCTCCTGAAAAATGGGATTTTACTTTATGTACAGGCCCCTCCTGAAAATGGGATTTTACTTACTGTCCAGGATTCTCCTGAAAAATGGGATTTTACTTTATGTTTAGGACCCTCCTGAAAAATGAGATTTTACTTTCTATTCAATACCCACCTGAAAAATGGGATTTTACTTTCTGCTCTGGAACCTCCTGAAAAATGGGATTTTACTTTATGTTCAGGACCCTCCTAAAAAATGGGATTTAACTTTATGTTCAAGATCCTAATGAAAAATGGGATTTTAACTTCTGTTTAGGACCTTCTCTAAAAATAAGAATTTACTTTAAGTTCAGAACCCTCCTGAAAAATGGGACTTTATTTTCTGTTTAGGACTCTCTTGAAATATGGGACTTTACTTTTTGTTCAAGACCCTCCTGAAAAATGGGATTTTACTTTAAGTTCAGGACCCTCTTGAAACATGGGATTTTACTTTCTGTTCAGGACCCTTTTTAAAAATGGGAATTTACTTTATGTTCAGGACTCTTTTGAAAAATGGGATTTTACTTTATCTCCAGGACCCTCCTGAAAAAAGGTATTTTACTTTCTGTCCAGGACTCTCCTGAAAAGTAGGATTTTACTTTATGTTCAAGACCCTTCTGAAAAATGGGATTTTACTTTCTGTTCAAGACCCTCCTAAAAAATGGGATTTTAGTTTATGTTCAGGACCCTCCTAAAAAATGGGATTTTACTTTATGTTCAGGACCCTCCTGAAAAATGGGATTTTACTTTCTTTTCAAGACCCTCATGAAAAATGGGATTATACTTTTTTTTTCGGACCCTCTTGAAAATAGATATTTTACATTCTGTTCAGTATCCTCCTAAAAAATGGGATTTTACTTTCTGTCCAGAACTCTCCTGAAAAATAGGATTTTACTTTATGTTCAGGACCTTTCTAAAAAATTAGATTTTACTTTCTGTTCAAGACCCTCCTAAAAAATGGGATTTTACTTTATGTTCAGGACCCTCCTGAAAAATGGGGTTTTACTTTTTTTTCAGGACCCTCCTGAAAAATGGGATTATACTTTCTTTTTCGGACCCTCTTGAAGAATTATATTTTACTTTCTGTTCAGGATCCTCCTGAAAAATGGGATTTTACTTTCTGTTCAGGACCCTCCTAAAAAATAGAATTTTACTTTATGTTCAGGACCCTCCTAAAATGGGATTTTACTTTATGTTCATGACTCTCCTGAAAAATGAGATTTTAATGTATGTTCGGGACCCTCCTGAAAAATGGTATTTAACTTTCTGTTCAGGACCACGTGAAAAATGGGATTTTACCTTATTTTCAGGGCTCTCCAGAAAAGTGAGATTCTACATTATGTTCAGGAACCACATGAAAAAAATGAGATTATACTTTATGCTCAGGACCCTCCTGGAAAATAGGATTCTACCTTATGTTCAGGACCATCCTGAAAAATGGGACATTACTTTATGTTCAGGACCCTCCTGAAAAATGAGACTTTACTTTCTGTTTAGGACCTTCCTGAAAAATGGGACTTTTCTTTCTGTTCAAGACCCCCCTTGAAAAATGGAATTTTACTCTATGGTCAGGACCCTCCTAAAATGGGATTTTACGTTATGTTCAGGACTCTCCTGAAAAATAGGATTTTACTTTATGTTCAGGACCCTCTTGAAAAATGAGATTTTACCTTTTGTTCAAGTCTTACCTGAAAAATAGAATTTTACTTTCTGTTCAGGACCTTCCTGAAAAATGGGATTTCACTTTGGGTTCAAGACCCTCTTGAAAAATAGGATTTTACTTTCTGTTCAGGTTCCTCCTGAAAAATGACATTCTATTTTATGCTCAGGACCGTCCTGGAAAATGGGATTCTACCTTATGCTCAGGACCCGCCTGGAAAATGGGATTTTACTTTTTGTTCAGAACCCTCTTGAAAAATGTGATTTTACTTTATGTTCAGGATCCTCCTGAAAAATGGGATTTAACTTTCTTTTCAGGACCCACCTGAAAAATAGGATTTTACTTTATGTTCAGGACCCTCCTAAAATGGGATTTTACTTTATGTTCAGGACTCTCCTGAAAAATGGGATTTTACTTTATGTCCAGGACCCTCATGATAAATGGGATTTTACTTTATGTTCCGGACCCTCCTGAAAAATGGTATTTTACTTTATGTCCATGACCCTCCTGAAAAATGAGATTTTACTTTCTATTCAGGCCCCTCCTGAAAAAATGGGAATTTACCTTATGTTCAGGTCCCTCCTGAAAAATGGGATTTTACTTTCTTTTCAGGAACCTCCTGAAAAATGGGATTTTACTTTCTGTTAGGACCCTCCTGATAAATGGGATTTTACTTTCTATTAAGGACCTTACTGAAAAATAAGATTTTACTTTATTTTCTGGACCCTCTTGAAAAATAGGATTTTACATTCTGTTCAGGAACCTCCTGAAAAATGGGAGTTTACCTTATGTTTAGGACCGTCCTAAAATGGGATTTTATTTTATGTTCTGGACCGTCCTGAAAAATGGGATTTTACTTTATGCTCAGGACCCTACTGGAAAATATGATTTTTCTTTCTGTTCTAAACCCTCTTGAAAAATGGGATTTTACTTTATGTTTATGACCCTCCTGAAAAATTGGATTTTTCTTTCTGTTCAGGACCCTCATGAAAAATGGGATTTTACTTCGTGTTCAAGGCCCTCCTGGAAATTAAGATTCTACCTTATGCTCAGAACCCTTTTGGAAAATGGGAATTTACCTTATGTTCAGGACCTACCTGAAAAAATTGACTTTACTTTATGTTAAGAATCCTCCTGAAAAATGGGTCTTTATTTTCTGTTTAGGAACTTTTTGAAATAAGGGACTTTACTTTCTGTTCAAGACCCTCTTGAAAAATAAGATTTTACTTTCTGTTCATGACCCTCCTGAAAAATGGGATTTTACTTTATGTAGAGGCCCCTCCTGAAAATGGGATTTTACTTACTGTCCAGGATTCTCCTGAAAAATGGGATTTTACTTTATGTTTAGGACCCTCCTGAAAAATGGGATTTTAATTTCTATTCAATACCCTGCTGAAAAATAGGAATTTACTTTCTGCTCAGGAACCTCCCGAAAAATGGGATTTTACATTATGCTCAGGAGCCTCCTAAAAAATGGGATTTTACTTTATGTTCAAGATCCTCATGAAAAATGGGATTTTACCTTCTGTTTAGGACCTTCTCTAAAAATAAGACTTTACTTTAAGTTCAGAACCCTCCTGAAAAATGGGCCTTTATTTTCTGTTTAGGACCCTCTTGAAATATGGGAATTTACTTTCTGTTCAAGACCCTCATGAAAAATGGGATTTTACTTTAAGTTCAAGACCCTCTTGAAAAATGGGATTTTACATTCTGTTCAGGACCCTTATTAAAAATGGGAATTTACTTTATGTTCAGGACTCTCCCGAAAAATGGGATTTTACTTTATCTCCAGGACCCTCCTGAAGAAAGGGATTTTACTTTCTGTCCAGAACTCTCCTGAAAAATAGGATTTTACTTTATGTTCATGACCCTTCTGAAAAATGGGATTTTACTTTCTATTCAAGACCCTCCTAAAAATGGGATTTTACTTTATGTTCAGGACCCTCCTAAAAATTGGGATTTTACTTTATGTTCAGGACCCTCCTGAAAAATGGGATTTTACTTTCTTTTCAGGACCCTCCTAAAAAATGGGATTATACTTTCTTTTTCGGACCCTCTTGAAAAATGATATTTTACATTCCTTTCAGGATCCTCCTAAAAAATGGGATTTTACTTTCTGTTCAAGACCCCCCTGAAAAATAGAATTTTACTTTATGTTCAGGAACCTCCTAAAATGGGATTTTACTTTATGTTCATGACTCTCCTGAAAAATGGGATGTTACTTTATGTTTGGGACCCTCCTGAAAAATGGTATTTAACTTTCTGTTCAGAACCCTCCTGAAAAATTGGATTTTACTTTCTGTTCAGGGCTCTCCTGAAAAGTGAGATTCTACTATACGTTCAGGAACCTCATGAAAAAAATGAGATTATACTTAATGCTTAGGACCCTCCTGGAAAATAGGATTCTACTATATGCTCAGTAACCTTCTGGAAAATAGGATTCTACTTTATGCTCAGGACCCTCCTGGAAAATGGGACTTTACCTTATGTTCAGGACTCTCCTGAAAAATGGGACATTACTTTATGTTTAGGACACTCCTGAAAAATGAGACTTTACTTTCTGTTTAGGACCTTCCTGAAAAATGGGACTTTACTTTTTTTCAAGGCCCCCCTGAAAAATGGAATTTTAATTTATGGTCAGGACCCTCCTAAAATGGGATTTTACGTTATGTTCAGGACTCTCCTGAAAAATAGGATTTCACTTTATGTTCAGGACCCTCCTGAAAAATGAGATTTTACCTTCTGTTCAAGACCCTCTTGAAAAATGATATTTTGCTTAATGTTCAGGACCTTCCTGAAAAATGGTATTTTACTTTCTGTTCAGGACCACGTGAAAAATAGGATTTTACCTTATGTTCAGGGCTCTCCTGAAAAATGAGACTCTACTTTATGTTCAGGAACCTCATGAAAAAAATGAGATTCTACTTTATGCTTAGGACCCTCCTGGAAAATAGGATTTTATTATATGCTCAGGACCCTCCTGGAAAATGGGATTCTACTTTATGCTCAGGACCCTCCTGGAAAATAGGACTTTACCTTGTGTTCAGGACCCTCTTGAAAAATGGGACATTACTTTATGTTCAGGACCCTCCTGAAAAGTGAGACTTTACTTTCTGTTTAAGACCTTCCTGAAAAATGGGACTTTACTTTCTGTTCAAGACCCTCCTAAAAAATGGTATTTTACTTTATGTTCAGGACCCTCCTGAAAAATGGGATTTTACTTTAAGTTCAGAACCCTCCTAAAATATGGGACTTTACTTTCTGTTCAAGTCCCTCCTGAAAAATGGGATTTTACTTTATGTTCAGATTTCTTTTGAAAAATAGGATATTTCTTTCAGTTCAGGACCCTTATTAAAAATGGCAATTTACGTTATGTCCAGGACCCTTCTGAAAAATGGAATTTTACTTTATGTTCAGGACCCTCCTAAAAAATGGCATTTTACTTTATGTTCAGGACACTCCTGAAAAATTAGATTTTACTTTCTTTTCAGGACCCTCCTAAAAAATGAGATTAAACTTTCTGTTTCGGACCCTCCTGAAAAATGGGATTTTACTTTCTGTTTCGGACCCCCCTGAAAAATGGAATTTTACTTTATGTTCAGGACCCTCCTAAAATGGGATTTTACTTTATGTTCAGGACTCTCCTGAAAAATGGAATTTTACTTTATGAACAGGACCCTCCTGAAAAATATGATTTTACCTTCTGTTCAAGACCCTCCTGAAAAATAATAATTTACTTTATGTTAAGGACCCTCCTGAAAAATGGTATTTTACTTTCTGTTCAGGACCACATGAAAAATGGGATTTTACCTTATGTTCAGGGCTCTCCTGAAAAATGGGATTCTACTTTATGTTCAGGAACCTAATGAAAAAAATGAGATTCTACTTTATGCTTAGGACCCTCCTGGAAAATGGGATTCTACTATATGATCAGGTCTTGCTTGGAAAATGGGATTCTACTTTATGCAAAGGACACTCCTGGAAAATGAGACTTTACCTTATGTTCAGGACACTCCTGAAAAATGAGAAATTACTTTATGTTCAGGACTCTCCTGAAAAGTGAGACTTTACTTTCTGTTTAGGACCTTCCTGAAAAATGTGACTTTACTTTCTGTTCAGGACCCTCCTGAAAAATAGGATTTTGCTTTCTGTTCAGAACCCTCCTGAAAAATGGGATTTTACTTTATGTTCAGGATCCTCCTAAAAAATGGTATTTGAATTTCTTTTCAGGACCCTCCTTAAAAATGTGATCTTACTTTTTCTTAGGACCCTCCTGAAAAATCAATTTTTACATTCTGTTCAGGGCCCTCCTGAAAAATGGGATTTCACTTTTTTTTTGGGCCCTCCTGAAAACTGTGATTTTACTTTATGTTCAGGACCCTCCTGAAAAATGGGATTTTACTTTATGTTCAGGACCCTCCTAAAAATGTTATTTTACCTTATGTTTAGGACCCTACTAAAAATTAGGATTTTAACTTCTGTTCAGGAACCTTCTGAAAAAATGGAATTTTACTTTATGTTCAGGCCCCTCCTGAAAAATGAGATTTTACTTTCTTTTCAGGACCCTCCTGGAAAATGGGATTTTACCTTATGTTCAGTATCCTCCTGAAAAATGGGATTTTACATTATGTTCAGGACCCTTCTGAAAAATGAGATTCTATTTTATGCTCAGGACCTTCCAGAAAAATAGGATTCTACTTTATGCTCAGGACCCGCCTGGAAAATGGGATTTTAGTTTCTGTTCAGAACCCTCCTGAAACATAGGATTTTACTTTATGCTCAAGGCCCACCTGAAAAATGGGATTTTACTTTATGTTTAGGACCCTCCTGAAAAATAGGATTTTTCTTTCTGTTCAGAACCATTCTGAAAAATGGGCTTTTACTTTATGTTCAGGACCCTCATGAAAAATGGGATTTTACTTTATGTTCAGGACCCTTCCTTTAAAAATGGGATTTGACTTTATGTTCAGGACCCTCCTAAAAATGGTATTTTACCTTATGTTCAGGACCCTACTAAAAAATAGGATTTTACCTTCTGTTCAGGAACCTCCTGAAAAATGGAATTTTACTTTATGTTCAGGACCCTCCTGAAAAATGGGATTTTACTTTCTGTTCAGCACCCTCCTGAAAAATGCAATGTTACTTTATGATCAGGACCCTCCTGAAAAATGGGATTCTACTTTATGTTTAGGACCCTCCTGAAAATTGGGACTTTACCTTATGTTCAGGACCCTCCTGAAAAATGGACCTTTACTTTATGTTCAGGACCCTCTTGAACAATGGTACTTTACTTTCTGTTAAGGACCCTCCTAAAAAATGAGACTTTACTTTCTGTTCGGACCCTCCTGAAAAATGGTATTTTACTTTCTGTTCAGAACTCTCCAGAAAAATAGGATTTTACTTTATGTTCAGGACCCTCCTGAAAAATAGGATTTTACTTTCTGTTTTGGACCCTCTTGAAATATAAGATTTTACTTTCTGTTCAAGACCATGCTGAAAAATGAGATTTTACTTTATGTTCAGGACTCTCCTGAAAAATGGAATTTTACTTTCTATTCAGTCCCCTCCGAAAAAATGGGATTTTACTTTATGTTCAGGACCCACCTGAAAAATGGGATTTTACTGTATGTTCAGGACCTTCCTGAAAAATGGAATTTTACCTTATGTTAAGGACACTCCTGAAAAATAAGATTTTACCTTTTGTTCAAGTCCCACCTAAAAAATAGAATTTTACTTTATGTTCAGGACCCTCCTGAAAAATAGGATTTCACTTTGTGTTCAGGACCCTCTTGAAAAATGGGATTTTACTTTCTGTTCAGGTCCCTCCTGAAAAATGAGATTCTATTTTTTGCTCAGCACCGTCCTGGAAAATGGGATTCTACCTTATGCTCAGGACCCGCCTGGAAAATGGGATTTTACTTTCTGTTCAGAACCTTCTTAAAAAATGGGATTTTACTTTATGTTCAGGACCCTTCTGAAAAATGAGATTTTACTTTCATTTCAGGACCCTCCTGAAAAATGGGATTTTACTTTATGTTCAGGACCGTCCTAAAATGGGATTTTACTTTATGTTCAGAACCAGTCTGAAAAATGGGATTTTACTTCATGTTCAGGACCTTCATGAAAAATGGGATTTTACTTTATGTTCAGGATCCTCCTTTAAAAATAGGATTTGACTTTATGTTCAGGATTCTCCTAAAAATGGTATTTTACCTAATATTCAGGACCCTACTAAAAAATGGGATTTTACCTTCTGTTCAGGAACCTCCTGAAATATGGAATTTTACTTTCTGTTCAGGACCCTCCTGAAAAATGCGATTTTACTTTATGTTCAGGACCCTCCTGAAAAATGGGATTCTACTTTATGTTTAGGACCTTCCTGAAAATTGGGACTTTACCTTATGTTCAGGACCCTCCTGAAAAATGGACCTTTACTTTATGTTCAGGACCCTCTTGAAAAATGGTACTTTACTTTCTGTTAAGGACCCTCCTAAAAAATGGGACTTTACTTTCTGTTTAGGACCCTCCTGAAAAATGGTATTTTACTTTCTGTTCAGAACCCTCCAGAAAAATGGGATTTTACTTTATGTTTAGGACCCTCCTGAAAAATGGGAAATTACTTCATGTTCAGGACCCTCCTGAAAAATTGGATTTTACTTTCTATTTTTGACCCTCTTGAAAAATAAGATTTTACTTTCTGTTCAGGACCATGCTGAAAAATGAGATTTTACTTTATGTTCAGGACTCTCCTGAAAAATGGAATTTTACTTTCTATTCAGTCGCCTCCGGAAAAATGGGATTTTACTTTATGTTCAGGACCCATCTGAAAAATGGGATTTTACTGTATGTTCAGGACCTTCCTGAAAAATGGAATTTTACCTTATGTTCAGGACACTCCTGAAAAATAAGATTTTACCTTCTGTTTAAGTCCCACCTGAAAAATAGAATTTTACTTTATGTTCAGGATCCTCCTGAAAAATGGGATTTCACTTTGTGTTCAGGACCCTCTTGAAAAATGGGATTTTACTTTCTGTTAAGGTCCTTCCTAAAAAATGAGATTCTATTTTATGCTCAGCACCGTCCTGGAAAATGGGATTCTACCTTATGCTCAGGACCCGCCTGGAAAATGGGATTTTACTTTCTGTTCAGAACCCTCTTGAAAAATGGGATTTTAGTTTATGTTAAGGACCCTTCTAAAAAATGGGATTTTACTTTCATTTCAGGACCCTCCTGGAAAATGGGATTTTACTTTATGTTCAGGACCGTCCTAAAATGGGATTTTACTTTATGTTCAGGACTCTCCTGAAAAATGGGATTTTACTTTATGTCCAGGACCCTCATGATAAATGGGATTTTACTTTATGTTCAGGACCCTCATAAAAATGGGATTTTACTTTATGTCCATGACCCTCCTAAAAAATGGGATTTTACTTTCTGTTCAGGACTCTCCTGAAAAATGGGATTTTACCTTATGTTCAGGACCCTCCTGAAAAATGGGATTTTACTTTCTTTTCAGGAACCACCTGAAAAATGGGATTTTACATTCTGTTAGGACCCTCCTGAAAAATGGGATTTTTCTTTCAGTTCAGGACCCTACTGAAAAATGAGATTTTACTTTATGTTCTGGACCCTCCTGAAAAATGGGATTTTACCTTCTATTAAGGAAACTCCTGAAAAATGGGATTTTAACTTATGTTCAGGGCCCTCTTAAAATGGGATTTTACTTTATGTTCTGGACCGTCCTGAAAAATGGGATTTTACTTTATGCTCAGGACCCTACTGGAAAATAGGATTTTTCTTTCTGTTCAGATCCCTCTTGAAAAATGGGATTTTACTTTATGTTTAAGACCCTCCTGAAAAATGGGATTTTTCTTTCTGTTCAGGACCTTCATGAAAAATGGGATTTTACTTTATGCCCAAGACCCTCCTGAAAAATAAGATTTTACCTTCAGTTCAAGTCCCACCTGAAAAATAGAATTTTACTTTATGTTCAGGACCTTCCTGAAAAATGGGATTTCACTTTGTGTTCAGGACCCTCTTGAAAAATGGGATTCTACTTTCTGTTCAGGTTCCTCCTGAAAATGAGATTCTATTTTATGCTCAGCACCGTCCTGGAAAATGGGATTCTACCTTATGCTCAGGACCCGCCTGGAAAATGGGATTTTACTTTCTGTTCAGAACCCTCTTGAAAAATGGGATTTTTGTTTATGTTAAGGACCCTTCTAAAAAATGGGATTTTACTTTCATTTCAGGACCCTCCTGGAAAATGGGATTTTACTTTATGTTCAGGACCGTCCTAAAATGGGATTTTACTTTATGTTCAGGACTCTCCTGAAAAATGGGATTTTACTTTATGTCCAGGACCCTCATGATAAATGGGATTTTACTTTATGTTCAGGACCCTCATAAAAAATGGGATTTTACTTTATGTCCATGACCCTCCTAAAAAATGGGATTTTACTTTCAGTTCAGGACTCTCCTGAAAAATGGGATTTTACCTTATGTTCAGGACCCTCCTGAAAAATGGGATTTTACTTTCTTTTCAGGAACCACCTGAAAAATGGGATTTTACTTTATGTTCAGGACCCTCTTGAAAAATGAGATTTTACTTTTTGTTCAGGACCCTCCTAAAAAATGGGATTTTACTTTATTTACAGGACCCTCATAAAAAATAGGATTTTACTTACTGTCCAGGATTCTCCTAAAAAATGGGATTTTACTTTATGTTCAGGACCCTCCTGAAAAATCGGATTTTTACTTTCTATTCAAGACCCTCCTGAAAAGTGGGATTTTACTTTCTGCTCAGAAACCTCCGGAAAAATAGAATTTACTTTATGTTTAGAACTCTCCTAAAAATGGGATTTTACTTTATGTTCAAGATCCTCATGAAAAATGGGATTTTACCTTCTGTTTAGGACCTTCTCGAAAAATAAGATTTTACTTTAAGTTCAGAACCCTCCTGAAAAATGGGACTTTATTTTCTGTTTAGGACCCTCTTGAAATATGGGAATTTACTTTCTGTTCAAGACCCTCGTGAAAAATGGGATTTTACTTTATGTTCAGGACCCTCTTGAAAAATGGGATTTTACTTTCTGTTCAGGACCCTTATTAAAAATGGGAATTTACTTTATGTTTAGGACTCTGCTGAAAAATGGGATTTTACTTTATCTCCAGGACCCTCCTGAAAAAAGGGATTTTACTTTCTGTTCAAAACTCTCCTAAAAAATAGGATTTTACTTTATGTTCAGAACCCTTCTGAAAAATGGGATTTTACTTTCTGTTCAAGACCCTCCTAAAAATGGGGATTTTACTTAATGTTCAGGACCCTCCTAAAAAATGGGATTTTACTTTATGTTCAGGAACCTCCTAAAAAATGGGATTATACTTTCTTTTTCGGAACCTCTTGAAAAATGATATTTTACTTTCTGTTCAGGATCCTCCTGAAAAATGGGATTTTACTTCCTGTCCAGGAATCTCCTTAAAAATAGGATTTTACTTTTTGTTCAGGACCTTCGTAAAAAATGGGATTTTACTTTATGTTCAGGATCCTCTTGAAAAATGGTATTTTACTTTCTTTTTAGGACCCTCCTGAAAAATGTGATTTTACTTTATCTTAGGACCCTCCTGAAAAATCATTTTTTACTTTCTGTTCAGGGCCCTGCTGAAAAATGGGATTTCACTTTTGTTTTGGACCATCCTGAAAAATTGGATTTTACTTTCTGTTAAGGACTCTCCTGAAAAATGGGATTTTATTTTATGTTCAGGACCCTCCTTAAATGGGATTTTACTTCTTTTTCTGGACCCTCCTGAAAAATGAGATTTTACTTTATGTTCAGGACACTCCTGAAAAATAAGATTTTACTTTATGTTCAGGACCCTCCTGAAAAATGTGATTTTAGCTTCTGTTCAGGACCCTCCTGAAAAATGAGATTTTACTTTATGTTCAGGACCATCGTAAAAAATGGAACTTTACTTAATATTCAGGACCCTCTTGAAAAATGGAATTTTACCTTATGTTCAGGGCCCTCCTGAACAATGAGATTCTACTTTATGCTCAGGACCCTCCTGGAAAATGGGATTCTACTTTATGCTCAGGTCCCTCCTGAAAAATGGGACTTTACCTTATGTTCAGGACCATCCTGGAAAATGGGACATTACTTTATGTCCGGGACCCTTCTGAAAAATAAGACTTTTCTTTCTGTTTAGGACCTTCCTGAAAAATGGGACTTTACTTTCTGTTCAAGACCTTCCTGAAAAATGGGATTTTAGTTAATGTTCAGGACCCTCATGAAAAATGAGATTTTACTTTCTTTTGAGGACCCTCCTGAAAAATAGGATTTTTCTTTCTGTTTTGGACCCTCTTGAAAAATGAGATTTTACTTTCTGTTCAGGATCCTCCTGAAAAATAGGATTTTACTTTATGTTGTGGACCCACCTAAAAAATAGGATTTTACTTTCTGTTCAGGACCCTCCTGACAAAGGGGATTTTACTTTATGTTCAGGACCCTCCTAAAATGGGATTTTACATTATTTTCAGGACTCTCCTGAAAAAAGGGATTTTACTTTATGTTCAGGACCCTCCTGAAAAATAAGATTTTTCCTTCAGTTCAAGACACTCCTGAAATATGAGATTTTAATTTCTATTCAGGACCCTCCTGAAAAATGAGATTTTACTTTCTGTTCAGGACCCTCCTGAAAAATGGGATTTTACCTTATGTTCAGGATCCTCCTGAAAAATGGGATTTTACATTATGTTCAGTACCCTTCTTAAAATTGAGATTCTATTTTATGCTCAGGACCCTCCTGGAAAATGGGATTCTACTTTATGTTCAGGACCCGCCTGGAAAATCGGATTTTACTTTCTATTCAGGACCCTCCTAAAAAATAGGATTTTACTTTATGCTCAAGGCCCTCCTGAAAAATAGGATTTTACTTTATGTTTAGGACCCTCCTGAAAAATGGCATTTTACTTTCTGTTCAGAACCATTCTGAAAAATGGGATTTTACTTTATGTTTAGGACCCTCTTGAAAAATAGGATTTTAATTTCTGTTCAGAATCATTATGAAAAATGGGATTTTACTTTATGTTCAGGACCCTCCAGAAAAATGAGATTTTACTTTATGTTCAGGACCCTCCTGAAAAATAGGATTTTACTTTATGTTCAGGACCCTCCTGAAAATGGTATTTTACCTTATGTTCAGGACCCTACTAAAAATTAGGATTTTAACTTCTGTTTAGGAACCTTCTGAAAAAATGGAATTTTACTTTATGTTCAGGACCCTCTTGAAAAATGGGATTTTACTTTCTATTCAAGACCCTCCTGAAAAATGGAATTTTACTTTATGTTCAGGACCCTCTTGAAAAATGGGATTTTACTTTCTGTTCAGGAACCTTATAAAAATAGGATTTTACTTTGTGTTCAAGATCCTCCTGAAAAATGGTATTTTACTTTAAGTCCATGAGCCTCCTGAAAAATGGGATTATACTTTCGGTCCAGGACTCTCCTGAAAAATAAGATTTTACTTTATGTTCAGGACCCTCCATTAAAATGGGATTTTGATTTCTTTTCAGAACCCTTCTAAAAAATGGGATTTTATTTTTTGTTCAGGACCCTCCTAAAAATGGGATTTTACCTTATGTCCAGGACCCTCCAGAAAAATAGGATTTTACCTTCAGATCAGGAACCTCCTGAAAAATGGAATTTTACTTTATGTTCAGGACCCTTCTGAAAAATGGGATTTTACTGCGTAAAAATGGGATTTTACTTCCTGTACCGGACCTTCCTAAAAAATGCTATTTTACTTTATGTTCAGGCCCCTCCTGAAAAATACGATTCTACTTTTTTCTCAGGACCCTCCTGAAAAATGGGACTTTACCTTATGTGCAGGACCCTTCTAAAAAATGGACCTTCACTTTATGTTCAGGACCCTCCTGAAAAATGGAACTTTACTTTCTGGTAAGGAACCTCCAGAAAAATGAGACTTTACTTACTGTTCAGGACCCTCCTAAAAATGGTATTTTACTTTCTGTTCAGGACCCTCCTGAAAAATAGGATTTTACTTTATGTTCAGGACCCTCCTGAAAAATGGGACATTACTTTATGTTCAGGACCCTACTTAAAAATGAGACTTTAATTTATGTTTAGGACCTTCCTGAAAAATGGGACTTTACTTTTTGTTCAAGACCCTCCTGAAAAATGGGATTTTACTTTCTGTTGAGGACCCTCCTAATAAATGGTATTTTACTTTATGTTCAGGACCCTCCAGGAAAATGGGACTTTACCTTATTTTCAGGACCCTCCTGAAAAATGGGACATTACTTTATGTTCAGGACCCTCCTAAAAAATGAGACTTTACTTTAGGTTTAGGGTCTTCCTGAAAAATGGGACTTTACTCTCTATTCAAGACCCTCCTGAAAAATGGTATTTTACTCTCTGTTCAGGACCCTCCTGAAAAATTGAATTTTACTTTATGTTCAGGACCCTCCTAAAAAATGTTATTTTACTTTCTTTCTGGACCCTTTTGATAAATGAGATTTTACTTTCTGTTAGGACCCTACTGAAAAATGAAATTTTACTTTCTGTTCAGAACCCTCCAGAAAAATGGGATTTTACTTTATGTTCTGACCCTCCGAAAAAATGGAATTTTACTTTATGTTCAGGACCCTCCTAAAATGGGATATTACTTTATGTTCTCGACCCTCCTGAAAAATGGGCTTTTTCTTTATGATCAGGACCCTCCTGAAAAATAAGATTTTACTTTATGTTCAGGACCATCCTGAAAAATGGGATTTTACCTTCTGTTCAGGACCCTGCTGAAAAATGAGATTTTACTATATGTTCCGGACCCTCCTGAAAAATGGGACTTTACTTTATGTTAAGGACCCTCCTGAAAAATGGGATTTTACCTTCTGAAAAATGGGATTTTATTTTAGGTTCAGGATCCTCCTGTAAAATGAGATTCTACTTTATGCTCAGGACCCTCCTGGAAAATAGGATTCTACTTTATGCTGAGGACCCTCCTGAAAAATGAAACTTTACCTTATGTTCAGGACTCTCCTGAAAAATAGGATATTACTTTATGTTTAGGACCCTCCTAAAAAATGAGACTTTACTTTCTATTTAGAATCTTCCTGAAAAATGGTTCTTTACTTTCTGTTCAAGACCCTCCTGAAAAATGGGATTTTACTTTCTGTTCAGTACCCTCCTGGAAAATGGGATTTTACTTTATGTTCAAGTCCCTCCTGAAAAAATGGATTTTACTTTCTGTTTCGAACCCTCCTGAAAAATGAGATTTTACTTTTTTTCAGGATTCTCCTTTAAAATGGGATTTTAGTTTATGTTCTGGACCTTCCTAAAAATGGGATTATACTTTATGTTCAGAACCCTCCTAAAATGGGATTTTACTTTATGTTCTGTACCCTTCTGAAAAATAGGATTTTACTTTACGTTCAGGACTCTCCTGTAAAATGAGATTTTACTTTATGTTCAGGACCCTCCTGAAAAATAAAATTTTACCTTCTATTCAAGACATTCCTGAAAAATGAGATTTTAATTTCTGTTCAGGACACTTATGAAAAATAAGATTTTACTTTATGTTCTGGACCCTCCTGAAAAATGGGATTTTACTTTATGTTCAAGACCCTCCTAAAATGGGATTTTACTTTATGTTCTGGACCCTCCTGAAAAATGGGATTTTACTTTATGTTCAGGACCCTCCTGAAAAATGAGATTTTACTTTATGTTCAGGACCCTCCTGAAATTTTTTTTTTACCTTATATTCAAGACCCTCCTGAAAAATGTAAATTTACTTTATATTTAGGACACTCTTGAAAAATGAGATTTCACTTTCTGTTCAGGACTCTCCTGAATAATAGGATTTTACCTTATGTTGAGGATCCTCCTGAAAAATGGGATTTTACATTATGTTCAGGACCTTCCTGGAAATTTTGATTCTACTTTATGCCCAGGACCCGCCTGGAAAATGGGATTTTATTTTACGCTCAAGACCCTCCTAAAAAATGGGATTTTACTTTCTGTTCAGAACCCTCTTACAAAATGGGATTTTACTTTCTGCTCAGGACCCTCCTGAAAAATGGGATTTTACTTTATGTTCAGGACCCTTCTGAAAAATGGGATTTTACTTTATGTTCAGGACCCTCCTGAAAAATAGGATTTCACTTTCTGTTCAGGACCATCCTAAAAATGGTGTTATACCTTATGTTCAGGACCCTCCTGAAAATTAGGATTTTACCTTCTGTTCAGGAACCTCCTGAAAAATAGAATTTTACTTTATGTTCAGGACCTTCCTGTAAAATACGATTTTACTTTCTTTTTAGGACCCTCGTGAAAAATTGGATTTTACCTTATGTTCAGGATCCTATTGAAAAATGGGATTTCACATTATGTTCAGGTTCCTCCTGAAAAATGAGATTCTACTTTATGCTCAGGACCCGCCTGGAAAATGGGATTTTACTTACTGTTCAGAACCCTCTTGAAAAATGGGAATTTACTTTATGTTCAGAACACTCCTGAAAAATGGGATTTTACTTTCTGTTCACGACCCTCTTGAAAAGTGGGATTTTACTTTCTGTTCAGGACCCTCCTAAAATGGGATTTTACTTTATGTCCTGGACCCTCTTTAAAAATGGGATTTTACTTTATGCTCAGGACCCGCCTGGAAAATGCGATTTTACTTTTTGTTCAGAACCCTCTTGAAAAATGGGATTTTACTTTATGTTTAATACTCTCCTGAAAATTAGGATTTTACTTTCTGTTCAGGACCCTCCTGAAAAATGGGATTTTACTCTATGCTCAACGCCCTCCTGAAAAATAAGGTTCTACCTTATCCTCAGGACCTTCCTGGAAAATGGGAATTTACCTTATGTTCAGGACCCATCTAAAAAATGAGACTTTACTTTATGTTCAGAACCCTCCTGAAAAATGGGACTTTATTTTCTATTTAGGACCCTCTTGAATTATGGGACTTTACTTTCTATTCAAGACCCTACTAAAAAATGGGATTTTATTTTATGTTCAGTACCCTCTCCAAAAATGGGATTTTACTTTCTGTTCAGGACCCTCATGAAAAATGGGATTTTACTTTATGTGCAGGACCCTCCTGAAAAATGGGATTTTACTTTTAGTGCAGGACTCTCCTGAAAAATGGTATTTTACTTTCTGTCCAGGACTCTCCTAAAAAATGGGATTTTACTTTATGTTCAGGACCCTCCTGAAAAATGGGATTTTACTTTAAGTGCAGGACTCTCCTGAAAAATGGTATTTTACTTTCTGTCCAGGACTCTCCTAAAAAATGGGATTTTACTTTATGTTCAGGACGCTCCTGAAAAATGGGATTTTACTTTCTATTCAAGACCCTCCTGAAAAATGGGATTTTACTTTATGTTCAGGACCCTTCTAAAAAATGGGATTTTACTTTATGTTCAGGACCCTTCTAAAAAAATAGGATTTCACTTTATGTTCAAGATCCTCATGAAAGATGGGATTTTACCTTCTGTTTAGGACCTTCCTGAAAAATACGACTTTACTTTATGTTCAGAACCCACCTGAAAAATGGGACTTTATTTTCTATTTAAGACCCTCTAAAAATATGGGACTTTACTTTGTGTTCAAGACCCTCCTGAAAAATGGGATTTTACTTTATGTTCAGGACACTCTTGAAATATGGGACTTTACTTTCTGTTCAAGACCCTTATTAAAAATGGGATTTTACTTTATGTTTAAGAGCCTCCTGATAAATGGGATTTTACTTTATGTCTAGGACCCTCTTGAATAATAGGATTTCACTTTCTGTCCAAGACTCTCCTGAAAAATGGGATTTTACTTTATGTTCAGGACCCTCCTGAAAAATGGGATTTTACTTTCTGTTCAGGACCCTCCTGAAAAATGGGATTTTAATTTCTTTTCAGGACCCTCCTGAAAAATGGGGTTTTACTTTCTGTTTCGGACCCTCTTGAAAAATGAGATTTTACTTTCTGTTCAGGATTCTTCTGAAAAATGGGATTTTACTTTATATTCTGGACCCTTCTGAAAAATAGGATTTTACTTTCTGTTCAGGACCCTCCTGAAAAATGGAACTTTACATTATGTTTAGGACCCTCCTGGAAAATGGGATTCTACTATATGCTCAGGACCCTCCTGGAAAATGGGACGTTACCTTATGTTCAGGACCCTCCTGAAAAATGGGAGATTACTTTATGTTCTGGACCGTCCTAAAAAATGAGAATTTACTTTCTGTTTAGGACTCTCTTTAAAAATAGGACTTTACTTTCTGTCCAAGACCCTCCGGAAAAATGAGCTTTTACTTTCTGTTCAAGACCATCCTGAAAAATGGGACTTTACTTTCTGTTCAAGACCCTCTTGAAAAAAGGGATTTTACTTTATGTTCAGGACCCTCCTGAAAAATGGGATTTTACTTTATGTTCAGGACCATCCCGAAAAATGTGATTTTACTTTCTTTTCAGGACCCTCCTCAAAAATAGAATTTTACTTTCTGTTTTGGACCCTCTTGAAAAATGAGATTTTACATTCTATTTAGGATCCTCCTGAAAAATAGGATTTTACTTTATGTTCTGGACCCACCTGAAGAATGGGATTTTATTTTCTGTTCAGGACCCTCCTGAAAATGGGATTTTACTTTATATTCAGGACCCTCCTAAAATGGGATTTTACTTTATGTTCAGGACTCTCCTGAAAAATGGGATTTTACTTTATGTTCATGACCCTCCTGAAAAATGAAATTTTACCTTCTGTTCAAGACCCTCCTGAAAAATAAGATTTTCATTTCTGTTCAGGAACCTCCTGAAAAATGAGATTTTACTATCTGTTCAGGACCCTCCTAAAAAATGGGATTTTACCTTATGTTCAGGATCCTCTTGAAAAATGGGATTTTACATTATGTTCTGGACTCTTCTGAAAAATGAGATTCTATTTTATGCTCAGGACCCTCCTGGAAAATGGGATTCTACTTTATGCTCAGGACCCGCCTGGAAAATGGGATTTTACTTTCTGTTCAGGACCCTCCTGAAAAATGGGATTTTACTTTATGCTCAAGGCCCTCCTGAAAAATAAGATTTTACTTTAAGTTTAGGACACTCCTGAAAAATGGGATTTTACTTTCTGTTCAGAATCGTTCTGAAAAATGGGATTTTACTTTATGTTCAGGAGCCTCCTGAAAAATGAGATTTTACTTAATGTTCAGAACCCTCCTGGAAAATGGAATTTTACTTTATGTTTAGGACCCTCCTGAAAAATGTGATTTTAATCCGGAAAAATGGGATTTTACTTTCTGTTCAGGACCCTCCTGAAAAATGCGATATTACTTTATGTTCAGGACCCTCTTGAAAAATGGGATTTTACCATCTGTTCAAGACCCACCTGAAAAATGAGATCTTACTATATGTTGAGGACCCTCCTGAAAAATGGGTCTTTACTTTATGTTAAGGACCCTCCTGAAAAATGGGATTTTACCTTATGTTCAGGGCCCTTCTGAAAAATGGGAATTTATTTTATGTTCAGGATCTTCCGGTAAAATGAGAGTCTACTTTATGATCAGGACCCTCCTGGAAAATGGGATTCTACTTTATGCTCTGGACCCTCCTGGAAAATGGGACTTTACCTTATGTTCAGGACTCTCATGAAAAATAGGATATTACTTTATGTTCAGGACCCTCCTAAAAAATGAGACTTTACTTTCTGTTTAGAATCTTCCTGGAAAATGGGACTTTACTTTCTGTTCAAGACCCTCCTGAAAAATAGGACTTTACTTTCTGTTTAGAATCTTCCTGAAAAATGGGACTTTACTTTCTGTTCAAGACCCTCCTGAAAAATGGGATTTTACGTTCTGTTCAGGACCCTCCTGGAAAATGGGATTTTACTTTATGTTCAAGTCCCTCCCGAAAAATGGGATTTTACTTTCTGTTTCGAACCCTCTTGAAAAATGAGATTTTACTTTCTGTTCAGGATCCTCCTTTAAAATGGGATTTTACTTTATGTTCTGGACCTTCCTAAAAATGGGATTTTACTTTATGTTCAGAACCTTCCTAAAATGGGATTTTACTTTATGTTCTGTACCCTTCTGAAAAATAGGATTTTACTTTACGTTCAGGACCCTCCTGAAAAATGAGATTTTAATTTATGTTCAGGACCCTCCTGAAAAATAAAATTTCACCTTCTATTCAAGACCATCCTGAAAAATGAGATTTTAATTTCTGTTCAGGACCCTCCTGAAAAATGAGATTTTACTTTATGTTCTTGACCCTCCTGAAAAATGGGATTTTACTTTATGTTCTGGACCTTCCTGAAAAATGGGATTTTACTTTATGTTCAGGACCCTCTTGAAAAATGACATTTTACTTTCTGTTATGGACTCTCCTGAAAAATGGGATTTTACATTATGTTCAGGACCTTCCTGGAAATTGGGATTCTACTTTATGCCCATGACCCGCCTGGAAAATGGGATTTTACTTTATGCTCAAGACCCTCCTGAAAAATGGGATTTTACTTTCTGTTCAGAACCCTCATAAAAAATGGGATTTTACTTACTTCTCAGGACCCTCTTGAAAAATGGAATTTTACTTTATGTTCAGGAACCTTCTGAAAAATGGGATTTTACTTTATGTTCAGGACCCTCCTGAAAAATAGAACTTTACTTTCTGTTCAGGATCTCCTGAAAAATGGAATTTTACTTTATGTTCAGGACCTTCCTGAAAAATACGATTTTACTTTCTTTTCAGGACCCTCCTGAAAAATTTGATTTTACCTTATGTTCAAGATTCTCCTGAAAAATGGGATTTTACATTATGTTCAGGATCCTCCTGAAAAATGAGATTCTATTTTATGCTTAGGACCCTCTTGGAAAATTGGATTCTACTTTATGCTCAGGACCCGCCTGGAAAATGGGATTTTACTTACTATTCAGAACCCTCTTGAAAAATAAGATTTTACTTTATGTTCAGAACACTCCTGAAAAATGGGATTTTACTTTCTGTTCACGACCCTCCTGAAAAATGGGATTTTTCTTTCTGTTCAGGACCCTCCTGAAAAATGGTATTTTACTTTATGTTCAGGACCCTCCTGAAAAATGGTATTTTACTTTCTTCTTAGGACCCTCCTGAAAAATGGGATTTTACTTACTGTCAGGACCCTCCTGAAAAATGGGATTTTACTGTCTGTTCAGAACCCTCCTGAAAAAAATGATTTTACTTTATGTTCTGGACCCTCCTGATAAATGGGATTTTACTTTCTGTTCAGGACCCTCCTGAAAAATGGGATTTTACTTTATGTTCAGGACCCTCCTAAAATGGGATTTTACTTTCTGTTCAAGACCCTCTTGAAAAATGGGATTTTACTTTATGTTCAGGACCCTCCTGAAAATGGGATTTTACTTTATGTTCTGGACCATCCTGAAAAGTGGGATTTTACTTTCTTCTCAGGACCCTCCTGAAAAATAGAATTTTACTTTCTGTTTCGGATCCTCTTGAAAAATGAGATTTTACTTTCTGTTCAGGATCCTCACGAAAAATAGGATTTTATATTATGTTCTGGACCCACCTGAAGAATGGGATTTTACTTTCTATTCAGGACCTTCCTGAAAAATGGGATTTTACTTTATATTCAGGACCCTCCTAAAATGGGATTTTACTTTATGTTCAGGACTCTCCTGAAAAATGGGATTTTACTTTATGTTCAGAACCCTCCTGAAAAATTAAATTTTACCTTTTGTTCCAGACCATCCAGAAAAATGAGATTTCAATTTTTGTTTAGGATCCTCCTGAAAAATGAGATTTTACTATTTTTTCAGGACCCTCTTGAAAAATGGGATTTTACCTTATGTTCAGGATCCTCCTGAAAAATGGGATTTTAATTATGTTCAGGACTCTTCTGAAATATGAGATTCTATTTTATGCTCAGGACCCTCCTGGAAAATGGGATTCTTCTTTATGCTCAGGACCCACCTGGAAAATGGGATTTTACTTTCTGTTTAGGACCATCCTGAAAAATAGGATTTTACTTTATGCTCAAGACTCTCCTGAAAAATGGGATTTTACTTTCTGTTCAGAACCGTTCTGATAAATGGGATTTTACTTTATGTTCAGGAACTTCCTAAAAATGTTATTTTACATTATGTTCAGGACCCTACTAAAACATGGGATTTTACCTTCTGTTCAGGAACCACCTGAAAAATGGATTTTTAGTTTATGTTCAGGACCCTCCTGAAAAATGTGATTTTAATCCGGAAAAATGGGATTTTACTTTATGTTCAGGACCCTCCTGAAAATGAGATTTTACCTTCTATTCAAGACCCTCCTGAAAAATGAGATTTTAATTTATGTTTAGGACCCTCCTGAAAAATTAGATTTTACTTTCTGTTCAGGACCCTCTTGAAAAATGGGATTTTACCTTATGTTCAGGATCCTCCTGAAAAATATGATTTTACATTATGTTCAGGACTCTTCTGAAAAATGAGATTCTATTTTATGCTCAGGACCCTCCTGGAAAATAGGATTCTACTTTATGCTCTCTACCCGCCTGGAAAATGGAATTTTACTTTCTTTTTAGGACCCTCCTGAAAAATGGGATTTTACTTTATGCTCAAGGCCCTCCTGAAAAATGAGATTTTACTTTATGTTTAGAACCCTCCTGAAAAATGGGATTTTACTTTCTGTTCAGAACCATTCTGAAAAATTGGATTTTACTTTATGTTTCGGACCCACCTAAAAAATGGGATTTTACTTTCATTTCAGAACCATTCTGAAAAATAGGATTTTACTTTATGTTCAGGACCCTACTAAAACATGGGATTTTACCTTCTGTCCAGGAACCTCCTGAAAAATGGAATTTTACTTTATGTTCAGGACCCTCCTGAAAAATGAAATTTTACCTCAGAAAAATGGGATTTTACTTTCTATTGAGGACCCTCCTGAAAAATGCGATTTTACTTTATGTTCAGGACCCTTCTGAAAAATGGGATTCTACTTTATGCACAGGACCCTCCTGAAAATTTGGAATTTATCTTATGTTCAGGACCCTCCTGAAAAAGTGACCTTTACTTTATGTTCAGGATCCTCTTGAAAAATGGTACTTTACTTTCTGTTATGGTCCCTCCTGAAAAATGGGACTTTACTTTCTGTTCAGGACCCACCTGAAAAATGGTTTTTTACTTTCTTCTCAGAACCCTCCTGAAAAATAGGATTTTACTTTATGTTCAGGACCCTCCTGAAAAATGGGACATTACTTTATGTTCAGGACCCTCCTGAAAAATGAGACTTTATTTTCTGTTTAGAACCTTCCTGAAAAATAGGATTTTACTTTCTGTTCAGGACCCACCTGAAAAATGGGAATTTACTTTCTATCTCGGACCCTCTTGAAAAATAAGATTTTACTTTCTGTTCAGGACCCTGCTGAAAAATTGGATTTTACTTTATGTTCAGGACCAACCTGAAAAATGGGATTTTACTGTTTGTTCAGGATTCTCCAGAAAAATGGAATTTTACTTTCAATTCAGGACCCTCTTGAAAAATGGGACAGGACCCTCTTGAAAAATCGGATTTTACTTTCTGTTCTAGACACTCATAAAAAATGGGATTTTACCTCATGGTAAGGATCCTTCTGAAAAATGGTATTTTACATTATGTTCAGGACCCTCCTGAAAAATGAGATTCTATTATATGCTCAGGACCGTCCTAGAAAATAGGATTCTACTTTATGCTCAGGACCCGCCTGGAAATTGGGATTTTACTTTCTGTTCAGAACCTTCTTGAAAAATGGGATTTTACTTTATGTTCAGGACCCTCCTGAAAAATGGGATTTTACTTTCTGTTCAGGACCCTCAAGAAAAATGGGATTTTACTTTAAGCTCAAGGCCCTCCTGAAAAATGATATTCTACCTATTGCTAAGGACCCTCCTGGGAAATAGGACTTTACCTTATGTTCAGGACCCTCCTTAAAAATAAGACTTTACTTTATTTTCAGAACCCTCCTGAAAAATGGGACTTTATTTTCTGTTTAGGACTCTCTTGAAATATGGGACTTTACTTTCTATTCAAGACGCTTCTGAAAAATGGGATTTTACTTTATGTTCAGGATCCTCTTGAAAAATGGGATTTTACTTTCTGTTCAGGACCCTCATGATAAATGGGAATTTACTTTATGTTCAGGACCCTCCTGAAAAATGGGATTTTAATTTATGTCCATGTCCCTCCTGAAAAATAAGATTTTACTTTCTGTCTAGAACTCCCCTGAAAAATGGGATTTTACTTTCTGTCTAGAACCCTTCTGATAAATGGGATTTTACTTTATTTTCAGGACCCTCCTGAAAAAAGGGATTTTACTTTCTATTCAGGACCCTCCTAAAAATGAGATTTTACCTTATGTTCAGGACCCACTTGAAAAATGGGATTTTACCTTCTGTTCAGGAACCTCCTGAAAAATGGAATTTTACTTTATGTTCATGACCCTCCTGAAAAATGGGATTTTACTCCGGAAAAATGGGATTTTACTTCCTATTCAAGACCTTCCTGAAAAATGCGATTTTACTTTAAGTTCAGGACCCTCCTAAAAAATGGGATTCTACTTTTTGCTCAGGACCCTTCTAAAAAATGGGACTTTACTTTCTGTTAAGGACACTCTTGAAAAATGGGACTTTACTTTCTGTTCAGGACCCTCCTGAAAAATGGTATTTTACTTTCTGTTCAGGACCCTCCTGAAAAATAGGATTTTACTTTAAGTTCAGGACCCTTCAAAAAAATGGGACATTACATTATGTTCAGGACCCTGTTAAAAAATAAGACTTTACTTTCTGTTTAGGACCTTCCTAAAAAATTGGACTTTACTTTCTGTTCAAGACCCTCCTGAAAAATGGGATTTTATTTTTTGTTCAAGACCCTCCTAAAAAATAGGATTTTACTATATGTTTAGGACCCTCCTGGAAAATGAGACTTTACCTTATGTTCAGGACCCTCCTGAAAAATGGGACATTACTTTCTGTTTAGGACCTTCCTGAAAAATGGAACTTTACTTTCTGTTCAAGACCCTCCTGAAAAATGGGATTTTACTTTCTATTCAGGACCCTCCTGAAAAATGGGATTTTACTTAATGTTCAGGAACCTTCTGAAAAATGGTATTTTACTTTATTTTCAGTACCCTTCAGAAAAATGGGATTTTACTTTCTATTTGGACCCTCCTGAAAAATGGGATTTTACTTTATGTTCAGGACCCTCCTGAAAAATGAGACATTACTTTATGTTCAGGCCCCTCCTGAAAAATGAGACTATACTTTCTGTTTAGGACCTTCCTGAAAAATAGGATTTTACTTTCTGTTCAGGACCCACCTGAAAAATGGGATTTTAACTTCTGTTTTGGACCCTCTTGAAAAATAAGATTTTACTTTCTGTTCAGGACCCTGCTGTAAAATTGGATTTTACTTTATGTTCGGGACCCTCCTGAAAAATGGAATTTTACTTTCTATTCAGGCCCCTCCGAAAAAATGAGATTTTACTTTATGTTCAGGACCAACCTGAAAAATGGGATTTTACTGTATGTTCAGGAATCTCCTGAAAAATGGAATTTTACTTTCTATTCAGGCCCTTCCTGAAAAATGGGACAGGACCCTCTTGAAAAATGGGATTTTACCTAATGTTCAGGATCCTCCTGAAAAATGGGATTTTACGTTATATTCAGGACCCTCCTGAAAAATGAGATTCTATTTTATGCTCAGGACTGTCCTAGAAAATGAGATTCTACTTTATGCTCAGGACCCGCCTGGAAAATGGGATTTTACTTTCTGTTCAGAACCCTCTTGAAAAATGGGATTTTACTTTATGTTCAGGACCCTCCTGAAAAATGGGATTTTACTTTCTGTTCAGGACCCTCCTGAAAAATGGGATTTTACTTTATGCTCAAGGCCCTCCTGAAAAATAAGATTCTACCTTATGCTAAGGACCCTCCTAGGAAATAGGACTTTACCTTATGTTCAGGACCCTCCTTAAAAATGAGACTTTACTTTATATCCAGAACCCTCCTGAAAATGGGATTTATTTTCTGTTTAGGACTCTCTTGAAATATGGGACTTTAATTTTTATTCAAGACGCTTCTGAAAAATGGGATTTTACTTTATGTTCAGGACCCTCTTGAAAAATGGGATTTTACTTTCTGTTCAGGACCATCATGATAAATGGGATTTTACTTTATGTTCAGGACCCTCCTAAAAAATAGGATTTTACTATATGTTCAGGACCCTCCTGGAAAATGGGACTTTACCTTATGTTCAGGACCCTCCTAAAAAATGGGACATTACTTTATGTTTAGGACCTTCCTGAAAAATTAGACTTTACTTTCTATTTAGGACCTTCCTGAAAAATGGAACTTTACTTTCTGTTCAAGACCCTCCTGAAAAATGGGATTTTACTTAATGTTCAGGACCCTTCTGAAAAATGGTATTTTACTTTATTTTCAGTACCCTTCTGAAAAATGGGATTTTACTTTCTATTTGGACCCTCCTGAAAAGTAGGATTTTACTTTCTGTTTAGAACCCTCCTGAAAAATGGGATTTTACTTTTTATTCAAGACCCTCCTAAAAAATGAGATTTTACTTTATGTTCAGGACCCTTCTGAAAAATGGGATTCTACTTTTTGCTCAGGACCCTCCTTAAAAATGGGACTTTACTTTCTGTTAAGGACCCTCTTGAAAAATGGGACTTTACTTTCTGTTCAGGACCATCCTGTAAAATGGTATTTTACTTTTTGTTCAGGACTCTCTTGAAAAATAGTATTTTACTTTAAGTTCAGGACCCTCCTAAAAAATGGGACATTACATTATGTTCAGGACCCTGCTGAAAAATAAGACTTTACTTTCTGTTTAGGACCTTCCTAAAAAATTGGACTTTACTTTCTGTTCAAGACCCTCCTGAAAAATTGGAATTTACTTTCTGTTCAGGACCCTCCTAAAAAATAGGATTTTACTTTTTGTTCAGGACCCTCCTGGATAATTGGACTTTACCTTATGTTCAGGACCCTCCTGAAAAATGGGACATTACTTTATGTGCAGGACCTTCCTGAAAAATGAGACTTTTCTTTCTGTTTAGGATCTTCCTTAAAAATGGAACTTTACTTTCTGTTCAAGATCCTCCTGAAAAATGGGATTTTACTTTCTATTCAGGACCCTCCTGAAAAATGGGATTTTACTTTATGTTCAGGACCCTCCTGAAAACTGGGACATTACTTTATGTTCAGGACCCTCCTGAAAAATGAGACTTTACTTTCTGTTTAGGACCTTCCTGAAAAATAGGATTTTACTTTCTGTTTAGGACCCACCTGAAAAATGGGATTTTACTTTCTGTTTCGGACCCTCTTGAAAAATAAGATTTTACTTTCTTTTCAGGACCCTGCTGTAAATTTGGATTTTACTTTATGTTTGGGACCCTCCTGAAAAATGGAATTTTACTTTCTATTCAGGCCCCTTCGAAAAAATGAGATTTTACTTTATGTTCAGGACCAACCTGAAAAATGGGATTTTACTGTATGTTCAGGACTCTCCTGAAAAAAGTGAATTTTACTTTCTATTCATGCCCCTCCTGAAAAATGGGACAGGACCCTCTTGAAAAATGGGATTTTACCTTATGTTTAGGATCCTCCTAAAAAATGGGATTTTACATTATATTTAGGACCCTCCTGAAAAATGAGATTCTATTTTATGCTCAGGACTGTCCTAGCAAATGAGATTCTACTTTATGCTCAGGACCCGCCTGGAAAATGGGATTTTACTTTCTGTTCAGAACCCTCTTGAAAAATGGGATTTTACTTTATGTTCAGGACCCTCCTGAAAAATGGGATTTTTCTTTCTGTTCAGGACCCTCCTGAAAAATGGGATTTTACTTTATGCTCAAGGCCCTCCTGAAAAATAAGATTCTACCTTATGCTAAGGACCCTCCTAGGAAATAGGAATTTACCTTATGTTCAGGACCCTCCTTAAAAATGAGACTTTACTTTATATCCAGAACCCTCCTGAAAATGGGACTTTATTTTCTGTTTAGGACTCTCTAGAAATATGGGACATTACTTTCTATTCAAGACGCTTCTGAAAAATGGGATTTTACTTTATGTTCAGGACCCTCTTGAAAAATGGGATTTTACTTTCTGTGCAGGACCCTCATGATAAATGGGATTTTACTTTATGTTCAGGACCCTCCTGAAAAATGGGATTTTACTTTATGTACATGTCCCTCCTGAAAAATAGAATTTTACTTTCTGTCTAGAACTCTCCTGAAAAATAGGATTTTACTTTCTGTCCAGAACCCTTCTGATAAATGGGATTTTATCTTATTTTCAGGACCCACCTAAAAAATGGGATTTTACTTTCTATTCAGGACACTCCTAAAAATTAGATTTTACCTTATGTTCAGGACCCTCTTGAAAAATGGGATTTTACCTTCTTTTCAGAAACCTCCTGTAAAATGGAATTTTACATTATGTTCAGGACCCTCCTAAAAAATGGGAATTTACTCCGGAAAAATGGGATTTTACTTCCTATTCAGGACCTTCCTGAAAAATACGATTTTACTTTAAGTTCAGGACCCTCCTAAAAAATGGGATTCTACTTTTTGCTCAGGACCCTCCTGAAAAATGGGACTTTGCTTTCTGTTAAGGACCCTCTTGAAAAATGGGACTTTACTTTTTGTTCAGGACCCTCCAGAAAAATAGGATTTTACTTTAAGTTCAGGACCCTCCTGAAAAATGGGACATTACATTATGTTCAGGACCCTGCTGAAAAATAAGACTTTACTTTCTGTTTAGGAACTTCCTAAAAAATTGGACTTTACTTTCTGTTCAAGACCCTCCTGAAAAATGGGATTTTACTTTCTGTTCAGGACCCTCCTAAAAAATGGGATTTTACTTTATGTTTATGACCCTCCTGGAAAATGGGACTTTCCCTTATGTTCAGGACCCTCCTGAAAAATGGGACATTACATTATGTTCAGGACCTTCCTGAAAAATGAGACTTTACATTCTGTTTAGGACCTTCCTGAAAAATGGAACTTTACTTTCTGTTCAAGACCCTCCAGAAAAATGGGATTTTACTTTCTATTCAGGACCCTCCTGAAAAATGGGATTTTACTTTATGTTCAGGACCCTCCTGAAAAATGGTATTTTGCTTTATTTTCAGGACTTTCTGAAAAATGGGTTTCTACTTTCTATTTGGACCCACCTAAAAAATGGGATTTTACTTTCTGTTCAGGACCCTTCTGAAAAATGAGATTTTACTTTATGTTCCGGACCCTTCTGAAAAATGGGATTTTACTTTATGTTCAGGACCCTTCTGAAAAAGGGGATTTTACCTTCTGTTCAGGAACCACCTGAAAAATAGAATTTTACTTTATGTTCCGGACCCTCCTGAAAAATGAGACTTTTCTTTTTTTTTCAGGACCCTCCTGAACAATGGTATTTTACTTTTTGCTCAGGACCCTCCTGAAAAATGGGATTTTACTTTATGTTCTAGACCCTCCTGAAAAATAAGATTTTACTTTCTGTTCAGGACCCTCCTAAAAATGGGATTTTACTTTTTTGTTCAGGACCCTCCTAAAATAGGATTTTACTTTATGTTCTGGACCCTCCTACAAAATTGGATTTTACTTTATGTTCAGGACCCTCCTGAAAAATGAGATTTTACTTTATGTTCAGGACCCTCCTTAAAAATGGGATTTTACCTTCTGTTCAGGACCCTCCTAAAAAATAAGATTTTACTTTATGTTCAGGACCCTCCTGAAAAATGGGACTTTACTTTATGTTCAGGACCCTCCTAAAAAATGGGATTTTACCTTATGTTCAGGGGCCTTCTAAAAAATGGGATTTTACTTTATGTTAAGGACCCTCCTGAAAAATAGGATTTTACTTTCTATTCAGGACCCTCCTGAAAAATGGGATTTTACCTTATGTTTAGGATCATCTTGAAAAATGGGATTTTCCATTATGTTCAGGACCCTCCTGAAAAATGAGATTTTATTTTATGTTCAGGACCCTCCTGAAAAATGAGATTTTACTTTATGTCCATGACCCTCCTGAAAAATGGAATTTTACTTTCTGTCCAGGACTCTCCTGAAAAATGAGATTTTAAATTATGTTCAGGACCCTCCTGAAAAATGGGATTTTACTTTCTGTTCAGAACCCTTCTAAAAAATAGGATTTTACTTTATGTTCAGGACCCTCCTGAAATATAGGATTTTTCTTTCTGTTCAGGACCCTCCTAAAAATGGGATTTTACCTTATGTTCAGGACCCTCCTGAAAAATGGGATTTTACCTTCTGTTCAGGAACCTCCTGAAAAATGGAATTTTACTTTATGTTCAGGACCCTCCTGAAAAATGGGATTTCACTTTAGAAAAATGGGATTTTACTTCCTGTTCAGGACTTTCTAAAAAAATAGGATTCTACTTTTTGCTCCGGACTCTCATGAAAAATTGGACTTTACCTTATGTTCAGGACCCTCCTAAAAAATGGACCTTCAATTTTTGTTCAGGACCTTCCTGAAAAATGGGATTTTACTTTTTGTTACGGACCCTACTGAAAAATTCGATTCTACTTTTTGCTCAGGACCCTTCTGAAAAATGGGACTTTACCTTATGTTCAGGACCCTCCTAAACATGGACCTTCACTTTATGTTCAGGACCCTCTTGAAAAATGAGACTTTGCTTTCTGTTATGGACCCTCCTAAAAAATGGGACTTTACTTTTTGTTCAGGACCCTCCTGTAAAATGGTATTTTACTTTCTATTTAGGACCTCCTGAAAAAAGGATTTTACTTTATGTTCAGGACCCTCCTGAAAAATGGGACATTACTTTATGTTCAGGACCCTCCTCAAAAATAGGATTTTACCTTATGTTCGGGATCTTCCTGAAAATTGGGATTTTACATTATCTTCAGGACCCTCCTGGAAATTGGGATTCTACTTTATGCTCAGGACCCGCCTAGAAAAATGGATTTTACTTTACGCTCAGGACCTTCCTGAAAAATGGGATTTTACTTTCTGTTCAGGACCCTCCTGAAAAATGGGATTTTACTTTATGTTCAGGACCCTTCTGAAAAATGGGATTTTACTTTAAGTTCAGGACCCTCCTGAAAAAGGGGATTTTACCTTCTGTTCAGGAACCTCCTGATAAATGGAATTTTACTTTATGTTCAGGACCCTCCTGAAAAATGAGATTCTATTTTATGCTCAGGACCCTCTTGCAAAATGGGATACTACCTTATGCTTACGACCCGCCTGGAAAATAGGATTTTACTTTCTGTTCAGAACTCTCTTGAAAAATGGGATTTTACTTTATGTTTAGAACCCTCCTGAAAAATATGATTTTACTTTCTGTTCAGGACCCTCCTGAAAAACAAGATTTTACTTTATGCTCAAGGCCCTCCTGAAAAATGGAATTCTACTTTATGCCCAGGACCCTCCTGGAATATGGGACTTTACCTTATGTTCAGGACCCTCCTACAAAATGCGACTTTACTTTATATTCAGAACCCTCCTGAAAAATGGGACTTTATTTTCTGTTCAGGACCCTCTTGAAAAATGGGCTTTTACTTTCTGTTCAGGACCCTCATGATAAATGGGATTTTACTTTATGTTCAGGACTCTCATGAAAAATAGGATTTTACTTTATGTTCAGGACCCTCCTGAAAAATGGGATTTTACATTATGTCCATGACACTCCTGAAAAATGGGATTTTACTTTATGTACAGGACTCTCCTGAAAAATGAAATTTTAAATTATGTTCAGGACCCTCCTGAAAAACGGGATTTTACTTTCTGTTCAGAACCCTTCTAAAAAATAGTATTTTACTTTATATTCAGGAACCTCCTGAAAAATAGGATTTTACTTTCTGTTCAGGACCCTCCTAAAAGTGGGATTTTACCTTATGTTCAGGACCCTCCTGAAAAATGGGCTTTTACCTCCTGTTCAGGAACCTCCTGAAAAATGGAATATTACTTTATGTTTAGGACTCTGCTGAAAAATGGGATTTTACTCTAGAAAAATGGGATTTTACTACCTGTTCAGGACTTTCCTGAAAAATAGGATTCTACTTTTTGCTCAGGACCCTCCTAAAAAATAGGACTTTACCTTATGTTCAGGAACCTCCTGAAAAATGGACCTTCAGTTTATGTTCAGGACCTTCCTGAAAAATAGGATTTTACTTTTTGTTAAGGACCCTCCTGAAAAATATGATTCTACTTTTTGCTCAGGACCCTCCTGAAAAATGGGACTTTACTTTCTCTTAAGGACCCTCCTGAAAAATGGGACATTACTTTTTGTTCAGGACCCTCCTAAAAAATGGTATTTTACTTTCTGTTCAGGACCCTCCTGAAAAAAAGGATTTTACTTTATGTTCAGGACCCTCCTGAAAAATGGGACATTAATTTATGTTCAGGACCCTCCTAAAAAATAGGATTTTACCTTATGTTCGGGATCCTCCTAAAAAATGGGATTTTAAATTATGTTCAGGACCCTCCTAGAAATTAGGATTCAACTTTATGCTCAGGACCCGCCTGGAAAATTGAATTTTACTTTATGCTCAGGACCCTCCTGAAAAATGGGATTTTACTTTCTGTTCAGGACCCTCCTGAAAAATGGGATTTACTTTATGTTCAGGACCCTTCTGAAAAATGGTATATTACTTTATGTTCAGGGCCCTCCTGAAAAAGGGGATTTTACCTTCTGTTCAGGAACCTCCTGAAAAATGGATTTTTACTTTATGTTCAGGACCCTCCTGAAAAATAGGATTTTACTTTCTGTTCAGAACCCTCTTAAAAATGGGATTTTACTTTATGTTAAGAACTCTCAGAAAAATAGGATTTTACTTTCTGTTCAGGACCCTCCATTTTTCTTTTTCCTCAAGGCCCTCCTGAAAAATGGGATTCCACTTTATGCTCAGGACCCTCCTGGAAAATGGGACTTTACCTTATACTCAGGACCCTTCGGAAAAATAAGACTTTACTTTATGTTCAGAACCCTCCCGAAAAATGGGAATTTATTTTCTGTTTAGGAACCTCTTGAAATATGGGAATTTACTTTCTATTAAAGCCCCTCCTGGAAAATTGAATTTTACTTTATGTTCAGGACCCTCATGAAAAATGGGATTTTACTTTCTGTTCAGGACCCTCCTGAAAAATAGGATTTTACTTTATGTCCATGATCCTCCTGAAAAATGGGATTTTACTTTCTGTCCTGGAATCTTCTGAAAAATGAGATTTTAAATTATGCTCAGGACCCTCATGAAAAATGGGATTTTACTTTCTGTTCAGATCCCTTCTAAAAAATAGAATTTTACTTTATTTTCAGGACCCTCCTAAAAAATGGGATTTTACTTTCTGTTCAGAACCCTCCTAAAAATGAGAATTTACCTTATGTTCAGGACCTTCCTGAAAAATGGAATTTTACCTTCTATTCAGGAACCTCCTGAAAAATGGAATTTTACTTTATGTTCAGGACCCTTCTGAAAAATGGGATTTTACTCTGTAAAAATGGGATTTTACTTCCTGTTCAGGACTTTCCTAAAAAATGGACATAAAAATATGATTCTCTTTTTGCTCAAGACTCTCCTGAAAAATGGGACTTTACCTTATGTTCAGGACCCTTCTGAAAAATGGACCTTAACTTTATGTCAGGACCTTCCTGAAAAATGGGACTTTACTTTTTGTTAAGGACCCTCCTGCAAAATTGGATTCTACTTTTTGCTCAGGACCCTCCTGAAAATTGGACTTTACCTTATGTTCAGTACCCTCCTGAAAAATAATATTTTACTTTCTGTTCAAGACCCTCCTAAAAATAAGATTTTACTTGATGTTCAGGACCCTCCTGAAAAATTGGACATTACTTTATGTTCAGGACCCGGCTGAAAAATAAGACTTTAGTTTATGTTTAGAACCTTTCTGAAAAATGGGTCTTTACTTTCTGTTCAAGACCCTCCAGAAAAATGGGATTTTACTTTCTGTTCAGGACCCTCCTGAAAAATGGGGTTTACTTTATGTTCAGGACCCTTCTGAAAAATGATATATTACTTTATGTTCAGGGCCCTCCTGAAAAAGGGGATTTTACCTTCTGTTCAGGAACCTCCTGAAAAATGGAATTTTACTTTATGTTCAGGACCCTCCTGAAAAATAGGATTTTACTTTCTGTTCAGAACCCTCTTAAAAATGGGATTTTACTTTATGTTCAGAACTCTCAGAAAAATAGGATTTTACTTTCTGTTCAGGACCCTCCATTTTTCTTTTTCCTCAAGGCCCTCCTGAAAAATGGGATTCCACTTTATGCTCAGGACCCTCCTGGAAAATGGGACTTTACCTTATACTCAGGACCCTTCGGAAAAATAAGACTTTACTTTATGTTCAGAACCCTCCCGAAAAATGGGAATTTATTTTCTGTTTAGGAACCTCTTGAAATATGGGAATTTACTTTCTATTAAAGCCCCTCCTGGAAAATTGAATTTTACTTTATGTTCAGGACCCTCATGAAAAATGGGATTTTACTTTCTGTTCAGGACCCTCCTGAAAAATGGGATTTTACTTTATGTCCATGATCCTCCTGAAAAATGGGATTTTACTTTCTGTCCTGGAATCTTATGAAAAATGAGATTTTAAATTATGCTCAGGACCCTCATGAAAAATGGGATTTTACTTTCTGTTCAGATCCCTTCTAAAAAATAGAATTTTACTTTATTTTCAGGACCCTCCTAAAAAATGGGATTTTACTTTCTGTTCAGAACCCTCCTAAAAATGAGAATTTACCTTATGTTCAGGACCTTCCTGAAAAATGGAATTTTACCTTCTATTCAGGAACCTCCTGAAAAATGGAATTTTACTTTATGTTCAGGACCCTTCTGAAAAATGGGATTTTACTCTGTAAAAATGGGATTTTACTTCCTGTTCAGGACTTTCCTAAAAAATGGACATAAAAATATGATTCTCTTTTTGCTCAAGACTCTCCTGAAAAATGGGACTTTACCTTATGTTCAGGACCCTTCTGAAAAATGGACCTTAACTTTATGTCAGGACCTTCCTGAAAAATGGGACTTTACTTTTTGTTAAGGACCCTCCTGCAAAATTGGATTCTACTTTTTGCTCAGGACCCTCCTGAAAATTGGACTTTACCTTATGTTCAGTACCCTCCTGAAAAATAATATTTTACTTTCTGTTCAAGACCCTCCTAAAAATAAGATTTTACTTGATGTTCAGGACCCTCCTGAAAAATTGGACATTACTTTATGTTCAGGACCCTGCTGAAAAATAAGACTTTAGTTTATGTTTAGAACCTTTCTGAAAAATGCGTCTTTACTTTCTGTTCAAGACCCTCTAGAAAAATAGGATTTTACTTTCTGTTCAGGACCCTCCTAAAATATGGGATTTTACTTTATGATCAGGACCCTCCTGGAAAATGGGACTTTACATTATGTTTAGGACCCTCCTGAAAAATGGGACATTACTTTATGTTCAGGACCTTTTTGAAAAATGAGACTTTACTTTCTGTTCAAGACCTTTCTGAAAAATGAGATTTTACTTTCTGTTCAAGACACTCCTGAAAAATGGAATTTTACTTTATTTTCAGGACCCTCCTGAAATATGGTGTTTTACTTTCTCTTCAGGACCCTCCTGAAAAATGGGATTTTACTTTCTGTTAGGACCCTCCTGAAAAATGGGATTTTACTTTATGTTCTGGACCCTCCTGAAAAATAGGATTTTACTTTTTGGTCAGGACCCTCCTGAAAAATGGGATTTTACTTTATGTTCAGTACCTTGCTAAAATGGGATTTTAATTATGTTCTGGACCCTCCTGAAAAATGGGATTTTACTTTATGTTCAGGACCCTCCTAAAAAATGGGATTTTACCTTCAGTTCAGGACCTTCCTGAAAAATGAGATCTTACTTTATGTTCAGGACCATCCTAAAAAATGGGACTTTACTTTATGTCCCGGACCCTCCTGAATAATGGGATATTACCTTATTCTCTGGGCCCTCATGATGAATGGGATTTTATTTTATGTTCAGGATCCTATTGAAAAATGAGATTCTACTTTATGCTCAGGACCCTCCTGGAAAATGGGATTCTACTTTATGCTCTGGACCCTCCTGGAAAATGGAACTTTAGCTTATGTTCAAAACCCTCCTAAAAAATGGGACATTACTTTAAGTTAAGGACCATCCTGAAAAATGAGAATTTACTTTCTGTTCAGGACCCTCCTGAAAAATAGGACTTTATTTTCTGTTTAGGACCCTCTTGAAATATGGGACTTTACTTTCTATTCAAGACTCTTCTGAAAAATGGGATTTTACTTTATGTTCAGGACCCTCTTGAAAAATGGGATTTTACTTTCTGTTCAGGACCCTCATGATAAATGGGATTTTACTTTATGATCAGGAACCTCCTGAAAAATGAGATTTTACTTTATGTCCATGACCCTCCTGAAAAATGGGATTTTTCTTTTTGTCTAGAACTCTTCTGAAAAATGGGATTTTACTTTCTGTTCAGAACCCTTCTGATAAATGGGATTTTACTTTATGTTCAGGACCCTCCTGAAAAATGGGATTTTACTTTATGTCCATGACCCTCCTGAAAAATGGGATTTTACTTTCTGTTCAGAACCTTTCTGATAAATGGGATTTTACTTTATGTTCAGGACACTCCTGAAAAATGGAATTCTAATTTATGCTTAGGACCCGCCTAGAAAATGGGATTCTAATTTATGCTTAGGACCCGCCTGGAAAATGGGATTTTACTTTCTGTTCAGAACTCTCTTGAAAAATGGAATTTTACTTTATGTTTAGAACCCTCCTGAAAAATGGGATTTTAATTTATGTTCAGGACCCTCCTGAAAAATAAGATTTTAGTTTATACTCAAGGCCCTCCTGAAAAATGGAATTCTACTTTATGCTCAGAACCATCCTGGAAAATTGGACTTTACCTTATGTTCAGGACCGTCCTACAAAATAAGTCTTTACTTTATATTCAGAACTCTCCTGAAAAATGGGATTTTACATTATGTTCAAGACCCTCTTGAAAAATGAGATTTTACCTTCTGTTCAGGACCCTCATGATAAATGGGATTTTACTTTATGTTCTGGACCCTCCTGAAAAATGGGATTTTACTTTTTGGTCAGGACCCTCCTGAAAAATAGGATTTTACTTTATGTTCAGTACCTTGCTAAAATGGGATTTTAATTATGTTCTGGACCCTCCTGAAAAATGGGATTTTACTTTATGTTCAGGACCCTCCTAAAAAATGGGATTTTACCTTCAGTTCAGGACCTTCCTGAAAAATGAGATCTTACTTTATGTTCAGGACCATCCTAAAAAATGGGACTTTTCTTTATGTCCAGGACCCTCCTGAATAATGGGATATTACCTTATTCTCTGGGCCCTCATGATAAATGGGATTTTATTTTATGTTCAGGATCCTATTGAAAAATGAGATTCTACTTTATGCTCAGGACCCTCCTGGAAAATGGGATTCTACTTTATGCTCTGGACCCTCCTGGAAAATGGAACTTTAGCTTATGTTCAAAACCCTCCTAAAAAATGGGACATTACTTTAAGTTAAGGACCATCCTGAAAAATGAGAATTTACTTTCTGTTCAGGACCCTCCTGAAAAATAGGACTTTATTTTCTGTTTAGGACCCTCTTGAAATATGGGACTTTACTTTCTATTCAAGACTCTTCTGAAAAATGGGATTTTACTTTATGTTCAGGACCCTCTTGAAAAATGGGATTTTACTTTCTGTTCAGGACCCTCATGATAAATGGGATTTTACTTTATGATCAGGAACCTCCTGAAAAATGAGATTTTACTTTATGTCCATGACCCTCCTGAAAAATGGGATTTTTCTTTTTGTCTAGAACTCTTCTGAAAAATGGGATTTTACTTTCTGTTCAGAACCCTTCTGATAAATGGGATTTTACTTTATGTTCAGGACCCTCCTGAAAAATGGGATTTTACTTTATGTCCATGACCCTCCTGAAAAATGGGATTTTACTTTCTGTTCAGAACCTTTCTGATAAATGGGATTTTACTTTATGTTCAGGACACTCCTGAAAAATGGAATTCTAATTTATGCTTAGGACCCGCCTAGAAAATGGGATTCTAATTTATGCTTAGGACCCGCCTGGAAAATGGGATTTTACTTTCTGTTCAGAACTCTCTTGAAAAATGGAATTTTACTTTATGTTTAGAACCCTCCTGAAAAATGGGATTTTAATTTATGTTCAGGACCCTCCTGAAAAATAAGATTTTAGTTTATACTCAAGGCCCTCCTGAAAAATGGAATTCTACTTTATGCTCAGAACCATCCTGGAAAATGGGACTTTACCTTATGTTCAGGACCGTCCTACAAAATAAGTCTTTACTTTATATTCAGAACTCTCCTGAAAAATGGGATTTTACATTATGTTCAAGACCCTCTTGAAAAATGGAATTTTACCTTCTGTTCAGGACCCTCATGATAAATGGGATTTTACTTTATGTTCTGGACCCTCATGAAAAATGGGATTTTACTTTATGTTCAGGACCCTCCTGAAAAATGGGATTTTACTTTATGTCCAAGACTCTCCTGAAAAATGAGATTTTAAATTATGTTCAGGACCCTCCTGAAAAATGGGATTTTCCTTTCTGTTCAGAACCCTTCTAAAAAATAGGATTTTACTTTATGTTCAGGACCCTCCTGAAAAATAAGATTTTACTTTCTATTCAGGACCCTCCTAAAAATGGGATTTTACCTTATGTTCAGGACCCTACTAAAAAATAGGATTTTACCTTCTGTTCAGGAACCTCCTTAAAAATAGAATTTTACTTTATGTTCAGGACCCTTCTGAAAAATGGGATTTTACTCTGAAAAATGGGATTTTACTTCCTGTTCAGGACTTTCTTGAAAAATAGGATTCTACTTTTTGCTCAGGACCCTTCTGAAAAATAGGACTTTACCTTATGTTCAGGACCCTCCTGAAAAAAAGGATTTTACTTTATGTTCAGGACCCACCTAAAAAATGGGACATTACTTTATGTTCAGGACCCTCCTGAAAAATAGGATTTTACCTTATGTTTGGGATCCTCCTGAAAAATGGGATTTTACATTATGTTCAGGACCCTCCTGGTAATTGAGATTCTACTTTATGCTCAGGACCCGCCTGGAAAATTGGATTTTACTTTATGCTCAGGACCCTCCTGAAAAATGGGATTTTACTTTCTGTTCTGGACCCTCCTGAAAAATGGGATTTTACTTTATGTTCAGGACCCTTCTGAAAAATGGGATTTTACTTTATGTTCAGTACCCTCGGGAAAAAGAGGATTTTACCTTCTGTTCAGGAACCTCCTCAAAAATATAATTTTACTTTATGTTCCGGACCCTCCTGAAAAATGGGACTTTTGTTTTTGTTCAGGACCCTCCTGAAAAATGGTATTTTACTTTCTGTACAGGACCCTCCTGAAATAAAGGATTTTACTTTATGTTCAGGACCCTCTTGAAAAATGGGACATTACTTTATGTTCAGGACCCTCCTGAAAAATAGGATTTTACCTTATGTTCGGGATCCTTCTGAAAAATTGGATTTTACATTATATTCAGGACCCTACTGGAAATTGGGATTCTACTTTATGCTCAGGCCCCGCCTTGAAAATTGGTTTTTACTTTATGCTCAGGACCCTCCTGAAAAATGGGATTTTACTTTCTGTTCAGGACCCTCCTGAAAAAAGGGATTTTACTTTCTGCTCAGGACCCTCCTAAAAATGGGATTTTACCTTATGTTCAGAACCCTCCTGAAAAATGGGATTTTACCTTCTGTTCAGGAACCTCCTAAAAAATGGAATTTTTCTTTATGTTCAGGACCCTCCTGAAAAATGGGATTTTACTCTGGAAAAATGCGATTTTACTTCCTGTTTAGGACTTTCCTAAAAATAGGATTCAACTTTTTGCTCTGGCCCCTCCTGAAAAATAGGACTTTACCTTATTTTCAGGACCCTCCTGAAAAATGGACCTTCACTTTATGTTCAGGACCTTCCTGAAAAATGGGATTTTACTTTTTGTTAAGGACCCTCCTGAAAAATATAATTCTACTTCTTGCTCAGGACCCTCCTGAAAAATGGGACTTTACCTTATGTTCAGGACCCTCCTTTAAAATGGACCTTCACTTTATGTTCAGGACCCTCTTGAAAAATAGGACTTTATTTTCTGTTAAGGACCCTCCTAAAAAATGGGACTTTACATTTTGTTCAGGACCCTCCTGAAAAATGGTATTTTACTTTCTGTTCAGGACCCTCCTGAAAAAAAGGATTTAATTTATGTTCAGGACCCTCCTGAAAAATGGGACATTACTTAATGTTCAGGACCCTCCTGAAAAATAAGATTTTACCTTATGTTCGGGATCCTCCTGAAAAATGGGATTTTACATTATGTTCAGGACCCTCCTGGAAATTGGGATTCTACTTTATGCTCAGGACCCGCTTGGAAAATTGGATTTTACTTTATGCTCAGGACCCTCCTGAAAAATGGGATTTTACTTTCTGTTCAGGACCCTCCAGAAAAATAGGATTTTACTATATGTTCAGGACCCTTCTGAAAAATGTGATTTTACTTTATGTTCAGGACCCTCCTAAAAAAGGAGATTTTACCTTCTGTTCAGGAACTTCCTGAAAAATAGAATTTTACTTTATGATCAGGGCCCTCATGATAAATGGGATTTTACTTTATGTTCAGGACCCTCATGAAAAATGGGATTTTACTTTATGTTCCGGCCTCTCCTGAAAAATGGGATTTTACTTTATGTCCATGACTTTCTTGAAAAATGGGATTTTACTCTCTGTCCAGGTCTCTCCTGAAAAATGAGATTTTAAATTATGTTCAGGACCTTCCTGAAAAATGGGATTTTACTTTCTGTTCAGAATCCTTCTAAAAAATAGGATTTTACTTTATGTTCAAGACCCTCCTGAAAAATAGGATTTTACTTTCTGTTCAGGACCCTCCTAAAAATGAGATTTTACCTTATGTTCAGGACCCTCCTGAAAAATGGGATTTTACCTTCTATTCAGTCACCTCCAGAAAAATGGAATTTTACTTTATGTTCAGGACCCTCCTGAAAAATGGGATTTTACTCTGGAAAAATGGGATTTTACTTCCTGTTCAGGACTTTCCTGAAAAATAGAATTCTACTTTTTGCTAAGGCCCCTTTTGAAAAATAGGACTTTGCCTTATGTTCAGGACTCTCCAGAAAAATGGACCTTCAGTTTATGTTTAGGACCTTCCTGAAAAATGGGATTTTACTTTTTGTTAAGGACCCTCCTGAAAAATATGTTTCTACTTTTTGCTCAGGACCCTCCTGAAAAATGGGACTTTACTTTCTGTTAAGGACCCTCTTGAAAAATGGGACTTTACTTTTTGTTCAGAACCCTCCTGAAAAATGGTATTTTAAATTCTGTTCAGGACCCTCCTGAAAAAAAGGATTTTTCTTTATGTTCAGGACCCTCCTAAAAAATGGGACATTACTTTATGTTCAGGACCCTCCTGAAAAATAGGATTTTACCTTATGTTCGGGATCCTCCTAAAAAATTGGATTTCAAATTATGTTCAGGACCCTCCTAGAAATTGGGATTCTACTTTATGCACAGGACCCGCCTGGAAAATTGGATTTTATTTTATGCTCAGGACCCTCCTGAAAAATGGGATTTATTTTCTGTTCAGGGCCCTCCTGAAAAAGGGGATTTTACCTTCTGTTCAGGAACCTCCTGAAAAATGGAATTTTACTTTATGTTCAGGACCCTCCTGAAAAATAGGATTTTACTTTCTGTTCAGAACCCTCTTAAAAATGGGATTTTACTTTATGTTCAGAACACTCAAAAAATGGGATGTTACTTTCTGTTCAGGACCCTCCTGAAAAATGGGATTTTTCGTTTTCCTCAAGGCCCTCCTGAAAAATGGGATTCTACTTTATGCTCAGGACCCTCCTGGAAAATGGGACTTAACCTTATAGTCAGGACCCTCCAGAAAAATAAGACTTTACTTTATGTTCAGAACCCTCCTGAAAAATGGAAATTTATTTTCTGTTTAGGATCTCTTGAAATATGGGACTTTACTTTCTATTCAAGCCCCTCCTGAAAAATTGGATTTTACTTTATGTTCAGGACTTTCTTGAAAAATGGGATTTTACTTTCTGTTCAGGACCCTCATTAAAAATGGGATTTTACTTTATGTTCAGGACCCTCCTGAAAAATGGGATTTTACTTTATGTCCATGACCCTCCTGAAAAATGGGATTTTACTTTCTGTCCAGGACTCTTCTAAAAATGAGATTTTAAATTATGTTAAGGACCCTCCTGAAAATGGGATTTTACTTTCTGTTCAGATCCCTTCTAAACAATAGGATTTTACTTTATGTTCAGGACCCTCCTGAAAAATGGGATTTTACTTTCTGTTTAGAACCCTCCAAAAAATGGGATTTTACCTTAAGTTCAGGACCTTCCTGAAAAAATGGAATTTTACCTTCTATTCAGGAACCTCCTTAAAAATGGAATTTTACTTTATGTTCAGGACCATTCTGAAAAATGGGATTTTACTCTGTAAAAATGGGATTTTGATTTCTGTTCAGGACTTTCCTGAAAAATAGGATTCTACTTTTTGCTCAGGACCCTCCTGAAAAATGTCACTTTACCTTATGTTCAGGACCCTTCTGAAAAATGGACCTTCACTTTATGTCAGGACCTTCCTGAAAAATGGTACTTTACTTTCTGTTAAGGACCCTCCTGCTAAATTGGATTCTACTTTTTGCTCAGGACCCTCCTAAAAATTGGACTTTACCTTATGTTCATGACCCTTCTGAAAAATAATATTTTACTTCCTGTTCAGGACCCTCCTAAAAAAAGATTTTACTTGATGTTCAGGACCCTCCTTAAAAATGGGACATTACTTTATGTTCAGGCCTCTGCTGAAAAATAAGACTTTAGTTTCTATTTAGAACCTTTCTAAAAAATGGGACTTTACTTTCTGTTCAGGACCCTCCTGAAAAATGGGACATTACTTTATATTCAGGACCTTCTTGAAAAATGGGACTTTACTTTCTGTTCAAGACCCTTCTGAAAAATGAGATTTTACTTTCTGTTCAAGACACTCCTGAAAAATGGAATTTTACATTATGTTCAGGACCCTCTTGAAATATGGTGTTTTACTTTCAATTCAGGACCCTCATGAAAAATGGGATTTTACTTTCTGTTCAGGACCCTCCTGAAAAAAGGGATTTTACTTTCTGCTCAGGACCCTCCTAAAAATGGGATTTTACCTTATGTTCAGAACCCTCCTGGAAAATGGGATTTTACCTTCTGTTCAGGAACCTCCTAAAAAATGGAATTTTTCTTTATGTTCAGGACCCTCCTGAAAAATGGGATTTTACTCTGGAAAAATGCGATTTTACTTCCTGTTTAGGACTTTCCTAAAAATAGGATTCAACTTTTTGCTCTGGCCCCTCCCTAAAAATAGGACTTTACCTTATGTTCAGGACCCTCCTGAAAAATGAACCTTCACTTTATGTTCAGGACCTTCCTGAAAATTGGGATTTTACTTTTTGTTAAGGACACTCCTGAAAAATATGATTCTACTTCTTGCTCAGGACCCTCCTGAAAAATGGGACTTTACCTTATGTTCAGGACCCTCCTTTAAAATGGACCTTCACTTTATGTTCAGGACCCTCTTGAAAAATAGGACTTTACTTTCTGTTAAGGACCCTCCTGAAAAATGGGACTTTACATTTTGTTCAGGACCCTCCTGAAAAATGGTATTTTCCTTTCTGTTCAGGACCCTCCTGAAAAAAAGGATTTAATTTATGTTCAGGACCCTCCTGAAAAATGGGACATTACTTAATGTTCAGGCCCCTCCTGAAAAATAAGATTTTACCTTATGTTCGGGATCCTCCTGAAAAATGGGATTTTACATTATGTTCAGGACCCTCCTGGAAATTGGGATTCTACTTTATGCTCAGGACCCGCTTGGAAAATTGGATTTTACTTTATGCTCAGGACCCTCCTGAAAAATGGGATTTTACTTTCTGTTCAGGACCCTCCAGAAAAATAGGATTTTACTATATGTTCAGGACCCTTCTGAAAAATGTGATTTTACTTTATGTTCAGGACCCTCCTAAAAAAGGAGATTTTACCTTCTGTTCAGGAACTTCCTGAAAAATAGAATTTTACTTTATGATCAGGGCCCTCATGATAAATGGGATTTTACTTTATGTTCAGGACCCTCATGAAAAATGGGATTTTACTTTATGTTCCGGCCTCTCCTGAAAAATGGGATTTTACTTTATGTCCATGACTTTCTTGAAAAATGGGATTTTACTTTCTGTCCAGGTCTCTCCTGAAAAATGAGATTTTAAATTATGTTCAGGACCTTCCTGAAAAATGGGATTTTACTTTCTGTTCAGAATCCTTCTAAAAAATAGGATTTTACTTTATGTTCAAGACCCTCCTGAAAAATAGGATTTTACTTTCTGTTCAGGACCCTCCTAAAAATGAGATTTTACCTTATGTTCAGGACCCTCCTGAAAAATGGGATTTTACCTTCTATTCAGTCACCTCCAGAAAAATGGAATTTTACTTTATGTTCAGGACCCTCCTGAAAAATGGGATTTTACTCTGGAAAAATGGGATTTTACTTCTTGTTCTGGACTTTCCTGAAAAATAGGATTCTACTTTTTGCTCAGGCCCCTTTTGAAAAATAGGACTTTGCCTTATGTTCAGGACTCTCCAGAAAAATGGACCTTCAGTTTATGTTTAGGACCTTCCTGAAAAATGGGATTTTACTTTTTGTTAAGGACCCTCCTGAAAAATATGTTTCTACTTTTTGCTCAGGACCCTCCTGAAAAATGGGACTTTACTTTCTGTTAAGGACCCTCTTGAAAAATGGGACTTTACTTTTTGTTCAGAACCCTCCTGAAAAATGGTATTTTACTTTCTGTTCAGGACCCTCCTGAAAAAAAGGATTTTTCTTTATGTTCAGGACCCTCCTAAAAAATGGGACATTACTTTATGTTCAGGACCCTCCTGAAAAATAGGATTTTACCTTATGTTCGGGATCCTCCTGAAAAATGGAAATTTATTTTCTGTTTAGGAACCTCTTGAAATATGGGACTTTACTTTCTATTCAAGCCCCTCCTGAAAAATTGGATTTTACTTTATGTTCAGGACTTTCTTGAAAAATGGGATTTTACTTTCTGTTCAGGACCCTCATTAAAAATGGGATTTTACTTTATGTTCAGGACCCTCCTGAAAAATGGGATTTTACTTTATGTCCATGACCCTCCTGAAAAATGGGATTTTACTTTCTGTCCAGGACTCTTCTAAAAATGAGATTTTAAATTATGTTCAGGACCCTCCTGAAAAATGGGATTTTACTTTCTGTTCAGATCCCTTCTAAAAAATAGGATTTTACTTTATGTTCAGGACCCTCCTGAAAAATGGGATTTTACTTTCTGTTCAGAACCCTCCAAAAAATGGGATTTTACCTTAAGTTCAGGACCTTCCTGAAAAAATGGAATTTTACCTTCTATTCAGGAACCTCCTTAAAAATGGAATTTTACTTTATGTTCAGGACCATTCTGAAAAATGGGATTTTACTCTGTAAAAATGCGATTTTGATATCTGTTCAGGACTTTCCTGAAAAATAGGATTCTACTTTTTGCTCAGGACCCTCCTGAAAAATGGCACTTTACCTTATGTTCAGGACCCTTCTGAAAAATGGACCTTCACTTTATGTCAGGACCTTCCTGAAAAATGGTACTTTACTTTCTGTTAAGGACCCTCCTGCTAAATTGGATTCTACTTTTTGCTCAGGACCCTCCTGAAAATTGGACTTTACCTTATGTTCATGACCCTTCTGAAAAAATAATATTTTACTTTCTGTTCAGGACCCTCCTAAAAAAAGATTTTACTTGATGTACAGGACCCTCCTTAAAAATGGGACATTACTTTATGTTCAGGCCTCTGCTGAAAAATAAGACTTTAGTTTCTATTTAGAACCTTTCTAAAAAATGGGACTTTACTTTCTGTTCAGGACCCTCCTGAAAAATGGGACATTACTTTATATTCAGGACCTTCTTGAAAAATGAGACTTTACTTTCTGTTCAAGACCCTTCTGAAAAATGAGATTTTACTTTCTGTTCAAGACACTCCTGAAAAATGGAATTTTACATTATGTTCAGGACCCTCCTGAAATATGGTGTTTTACTTTCAATTCAGGACCCTCCTGAAAAATGGGATTTTACTTTCTGTTAGGACCCTCCTGAAAAATAGGATTTTACTTTATGTTCTGGACCCTCCTGATAAATGGGATTTTACTTTTTGGTCAGGACCCTCCTGAAAAATTGGATTTTACTTTATGTTCAGGACCTTCCTGAAATGGGATTTTACTTTATGTTCTGGACCCTCCTGAAAAATGGGATTTTACTTTATGTTCAGGACCCTCCTGAAAAATGGGATTTTACCTTCAGTTCAGGACCTTCCTGAAAAATGAGATCTTACTTTATGTTCAGGACCCTCCTAAAAAATAGGACTTTACTTTATGTTCAGGACCCACCTGAAATACGGGATTTTACCTTATACTCAGGGCCCTCATGAAAAATAGGATTTTATTTTTTGTTCAGGATCCTACTTTAAAATGAGATTCTAATTTATACTCAGGACCCTCCTGGAAAATGGGATTCTACTTTATGCTCAGGACCCTCCTGGAAAATGGAACTTTACCTTATTTTCAAGACCCTCCTTAAAAATGGGACATTACTTTAAGTTAAGGACCATCCTGAAAAATGAGAATTTACTTTCTGTTCAGGACCCTCCTGAAAAATGGGACTTTATTTTCTGTTTAGGACCCTTTTGAAATATGGGACTTTACTTTCTATTCAACACCCTTCTTAAAAATGGGATTTTTACTTTATGTTCAGGACCCTCTTGAAAAATGGGATTTTACATTCTGTTCAGGACCCTCATGATAAATGGGATTTTGCTTTATGTTTAGAATCCTCCTGAAAAATGGAATTTTACTTTATGTCCATGACCCTCCTGAAAAATGGGATTTTACTTTCTGTCTAGAACTTTCCTGAAAAATGGGATTTTACTTTATGTTCAGAACCCTTCTGATAAATAGGATTTTACTTTATGTTCAGGACCCTCCTGAAAAATGGGATTTTACTTTATGTCCATATCCCTCCTGAAAAATGGGATTTTACTTTCAATCTAGATCTCTCATGAAAAATGGGATTTTATGTTCAGTTCAAAACCCTTCTGATAAATGGGATTTTACTTTATGTTCAGGACCCTCCTGAAAAATAGGATTTTACTTTCTATTCAGTACCCTCCTAAAATTGAGATTTTACCTTATGTTCAGGACCCTCTTGAAAAATGGGATTTTACCTTCTGTTCATGAACCTCCTGAAAAATGGAATTTTACTTTATGTTTAACACCCTCCTGAAGAATGGGATTTTACTCCAGAAAAAAGGGATTTTACTTCCTATTCAGGACCTTCCTGAAAAATGCGATTTTACTTTATGTTCAGGACCCTCCTGAAAAATGGGATTCTACTTTTTGCTCAGGACCTTCCTAAAAATGTTATTTTACTTTCTGTTCATGACCTTCCTAAAAATGTTATTTTACTTTATGTTCAGGACCCTCCTGAAAAATAGAATTTTACTTTCTATTCAGGACCCTCCTGAGAAATGGGATTTTACCTTATATGCAGGATCGTCCTGAAAAATAGGATTTTACATTATGTTCAGGACCCTCCTGAAAAATGAGATATTATTTTATTCTCAGGACTCTCTTATAAAATGGGATTCTTCTTTATGCTTAGGACCCGCCTGGAAAATGGGATTTTATTTTCTGTTCAGAATTCTCTTGCAAAATGGAATTTTACTTTATGTTTAGAACCATCCTAAAAAACTGGATTCTATTTATGCTCAGGACCCGCCTGGAAAATTGGATTTTACTTTATGCTCAGGATCCTCCTGAAAAATGGGATTTTACTTTCTGTTCAGGACCCTCCTGGAAAATGGGATTTTACTTTATGTTCAGGATCCTTCTGAAAAAGAGGATTTTACCTTCTTTTCAGGAACCTCCTGAAAAATAGAATTTTACTTTGTGTTCCAGACCCTCCTGAAAAATGGGACTTTCCTTTTTGTTCAGGACCCTCCTGAAAAATGGAATTTTACTTTCTGTTCAGGACCCTCCTGAAAAAAAGGATTTTACTTTATGTTCAGGACCCACTTGAAAAATAGGATTTTAACTTATGTTCGGGATCCTCCTGAAAAACGGGATTTTACATTATGTTCAGGACCCTACTGGAAATTGGGATTCTACTTTATGCTTAGGACCCTCCTTGAAAATTGGATTTTACTTTATGCTCAGGACCTTCCTGAAAAATGGGATTTTACATTCTGTTCAGGACCCTCCTGAAAAATGGGATTTTACTTTCTGTTCAGGACCCTCCTAAAAATGGGATTTTACCTAATGTTCAGGACCCTCCAGCAAAATGGGATTTTACCTTCTGTTCAGGAACCTCCTAAAAAATGGAATTTTACTTTATGTTCAAGACCCTTCTGAAAAATGGGATTTTACTCTGGAAAAATGGGATTTTACTTCCTGTTCAGGACTTTTCTGAAAAATAGGATTCTACATTTTGCTTAGGCCCATCCTGAAAAATAGGACTTTTCCTTATGTTCAGGCCCCTCCTGAAAAATGGACCTTCAAAATGTTCAGGACCTTCCTGAAAAATGGGATTTTACTTTTTATTAAGGACCCTCCTGCAAAATATGATTCGACTTTTTGCTCAGGACCCTTCTGAAAAATGGGACTTTACCTTATGTTCAGGACCCTCCTGAAAAATGGACCTTCACTTTATGTTCAGGACCCTCTTGTAAAATGGGACTTTACTTTCTGTTAATGACCCTCCTGAAAAATGGGACTTTATTTTCTGTTTAGGACCCTTTTGAAATATGGGACTTTACTTTCTATTCAACACCCTTCTTAAAAATGGGATTTTACTTTATGTTCAGGACCCTCTTGAAAAATGGGATTTTACATTCTGTTCAGGACCCTCATGATAAATGGGATTTTGCTTTATGTTCAGAACCTTCCTGAAAAATGGAATTTTACTTTATGTCCATGACCCTCCTGAAAAATGGGATTTTACTTTCTGTCTAGAACTTTCCTGAAAAATCGGATTTTACTTTCTGTTCAGAACCCTTCTGATAAATAGGATTTTACTTTATGTTCAGGACCCTCCTGAAAAATGGGATTGTACTTTACGTCCATGACCCTCCTGAAAAATGGGATTTTACTTTATGTCCATGACACTCCTGAAAAATGGGATTTTACTTTCTATCTAGAACTCTCATGAAAAATGGGATTTTACGTTCTGTTCAGAACCCTTCTAATAAATGGGATTTTACTTTATGTTCAGGACCCTCCTGAAAAATGGGATTTTACTTTCTATTCAGGACCCTCCTAAAATTGAGATTTTACCTTATGTTCAGGACCCTCTTGAAAAATAGGATTTTACCTTCTGTTCATGAACCTCCTGAAAAATGGAATTTTACTTTATGTTTAAGACCCTCCTGAAGAATGGGATTTTACTCCAGAAAAATGGTATTTTACTTCCTATTCAGGACCTTCCTGAAAAATGCGATTTTACTTTATGTTCAGGACCCTCTTGAAAAATGGGATTCTACTTTTGCTCAGGACCCTCCAAAAAATGTTATTTTACTTTTTGTTCATGACCCTACTAAAACTGTTATTTTACATTATGTTCAGGACACTCCTGAAAAATAGGATTTTACTTTCTATTCAGGACCCTCCTGAGAAATGGGATTTTACCTTATATGCAGGATCATCCTGAAAAATAGGATGTTACATTATGTTAAGGACCCTCCTGAAAAATGAGATATTATTTTATGCTCAGGATCCTCTTATAAAATGGGATTCTACTTTATGCTTAGGACCCGCCTGAAAATAGGATTTTACTTTCTGTTCAGAATTCTCTTGCAAAATGGAATTTTACTTTATGTTTAGAACCCTCCTGAAAAATGGGATTTTACTTTCTGTTCAGGACCCTCCTGAAAAATAAGATTTTACTTTATGCTCAAGGCCCTCCTGAAAAATGGAATTCTACTTTATGCTCAGGACCCTCCTGGAAAATGGGACTTTACCTTATGTTCAGGACCCTCCTACAAAATAAGACTATACTTTATATTCAGAATCCTCCTGAAAAATGGGACTTTATTTTCTGTTTAGAACCCTCTTTAAATATGAGACTTTACTTTCTATTCAAGACTCTCCTGAAAAATGGGATTTTACTTTATGTTCAGGACCCTCTTGAATTATGGGATTTTACTTTCTGTTCAGGACGGACCCTCATGATAAATGGGATTTTACTTTATGTTCAGGACCCTCATGAAAAATGGGATTTTACTTTATGTTCAGGACCCTCCTGAAAAATGGGATTATATATTATGTCCATGACCTTCCTGAAAAATGGGATTTTACATTATGTTCAGGACCCTACTGGAAATTGGGATTCTACTTTATGCTTAGGACCCGCCTTGAAAATTGGGATTTTACTTTATGCTCAGGACCCTCCTGAAAAATGGGATTTTACTTTTTGTTCAGGACCCTCCTGAAAAATAGGATTTTACTTTCTGTTCAGGACCCTCCTAAAAATGGGATTTTACCTTATGTTCAGGACCCTCCTGAAAAATGGGATTTTACCTTCTGTTCAGGAACCTCCTAAAAAATGGAATTTTACTTTATGTTCAGGACCCTCTTGAAAAATGGGATTTTACTCTGGAAAAATGGGATTTTACTTCCTGTTCAGGACTTTCCTGAAAAATAGGATTTTACATTTTACTCAGGCCCATCCTGAAAAATAGGACTTTACCTTATGTTCAGGACCCTCCTGAAAAATGGACCTTCACTTTATGTTCAGGACCTTTCTGAAAAATGGGATTTTACTTTTTGTTAAGGAACCTCCTGAAAAATATGATTCTACTTTTTGCTCAGGACCCTCCTGAAAAATGGGACTTTACCTTATGTTCAGGATCCTCCTGAAAAATGGTCCTTCACTTTATGTTCACGACCCTCTTGAAAAATGGAACTTTACTTTCTGTTAAGGACCCTCCTGAAAAATGGGACTTTATTTTCTGTTTAGGACACTTTTGAAATATGGGACTTTACTTTCTATTCAACACCCTTCATAAAAATGGGATTTTACTTTATGTTCAGGACCCTCTTGAAAAATGGGATTTTACATTTTGTTCAGGACCCTCATGATAAATGGGATTTTGCTTTATGTTCAGAACCCTCCTGAAAAATGGAATTTTACTTTATGTCCATGACCCTCCTGAAAAATGGGATTTTACTTTCTGTCTAGAACTTTCCTGAAAAATGGGATTTTACTTTCTGTTCAGAACCCTTCTGATAAATAGAATTTAACTTTATGTTCAGGACCCTCCTGAAAAATGGGATTTTACTTTATGTCCATGACTCTCCTGAAAAATGGGATTTTACTTTCTATCTAGAACTCTCATGAAAAATGGGATTTTACGTTCTGTTCAGAACCCTTTTGATAAATGGGATTTTACTTTATGTTCAGGACCCTCCTGAAAAATGGGATTTTACTTTCTATTCAGGACCCTCCTAAAATTGAGATTTTACCTTATGTTCAGGACCCTCTTGAAAAATGGATTTTACCTTCTGTTCATGAACCTCCTGAAAAATGGAATTTTACTTTATGTTTAAGACCCTCCTGAAGAATGGGATTTTACTCAAAAAAATGGAATTTTACTTTATGTTCAGGACCCTCCTGAAAAATGGGATTTTACTTCCTGTTCAGGACTTTCCTGAAAAATAGGATTCTACTTTTTGCTCAGGCCCCTCTTGAAAAATAGGACTTTACCTTATGTTCAGGAATCCCCAGAAAAATGTACCTTCAGTTTATGTTTAGAACCTTCCTGAAAAATGGGATTTTACTTTTTGTTAAGGACCCTCCTGAAAAATATGATTCTACTTTTTGCTCAGGACCCTCCTGAAAAATGGGACTTTACTTTCTGTTAAGGACCCTCTTGAAAAATGGGACTTTACTTTTTGTTCAGGACCCTCCTGAAAAATGGTATTTTACTTACTGTTCAGGACCCTCCTGAAAAAAAGGATTTTACTTTATGTTCAGGACCCTCCTGAAAAATGGGACATTACTTTATGTTCAGGACCCTCCTGAAAAATAGGATTTTACCTCATGTTCGGGATCCTCCTGAAAAATAGGATTTAAAATTATGTTCAGGACCCTCCTAGAAATTGGGATTCTACTTTATACACAGGTCCCGCCTAGAAAATTGGATTTTATTTTATGCTCAGGACCCTCCTGAAAAATGGGATTTATTTTCTGTTCAGGACCCTCCTGAAAAATGGGATTTTACTTTAGGTTCAGGACCCTTCTGAAAAATTGGACTTTACCTTATGTTTAGGACCCTCCTGAAAAATGGACCTTCACTTTATGTTCAGGACCTTCCTGAAAAATGGGATTTTACTTTTTGTTAAGGACCCTCCTGAAAAATATGATTTTACTTTTTGCTCAGGACCCTCCTGAAAAATGGGACTTTACTTTCTGTTAAGGACCCTCTTGAAAAATGGGACTTTACTTTTTGTTCAGGACCCTCCAGAAAAATGGTATTTTACTTTCTGTTCAGGACCCTCCTGAAAAAAAGGATTTTACTTTATGTTCAGGACCCTCCTGAAAAATGGGACATTACTTTATGTTCAGGACCCTCCTGAAAAATAGGATTTTACCTCATGTTCGGGATCTTCCTGAAATATGGGATTTAAAATTATGTTCTGGACCCTCCTAGAAATTGGGATTCTACTTTATGCACTGGTCCCGCCTAGAAAATTGGATTTTATTTTATGCTCAGGACCCTCCTGAAAAATGGGATTTATTTTCTTTTCAGGACCCTCCTGAAAAATGGGATTTTACTTTATGTTCAGGACCCTTCTGAAAAATGGGATTTTACTTTATGTTCAGGGCCCTCCTGAAAAAGGGGATTTTACCTTCTGTTCAGGAACCTCCTGAAAAATGGAATTTTACTTTATGTTCAGGACCCTCCTGAAAAATAGGATTTTACTTTCTGTTCAGAACCCTCTTAAAAATGGGATTTTACTTTATGTTCAGAACTCTCAAAAAATGGGATTTTACTTTCTGTTCAGGACCCTCCTGAAAAATGGGATTTTTCTTTTTCCTCAAGGCGCTCCTGAAAAATGACATTCTACTTTATGCTCAGGACCCTCCTGGAAAATGGGACTTAACCTTATAGTCAGGACCCTCCGAAAAAATAAGTCTTTACTTTATGTTCAGAACCCTTCTGAAAAATGGGAATTTATTTTCTGTTTAGGAACCTCTTGAAATATAGGACTTTACTTTTTATTCAAGCCCCTCCTGAAAAATTAGATTTTACTTTATGTTTAGGACTTTCTTGAAAAATGGGATTTTACTTTCTGTTCAGGACCCTTTTTGAAAAATGGAATTTTACTTTATGTTCAGGACCCTCCTGAAAAATGGGATTTTACTTTATGTCCATGACCTTCCTGAAAAATAGGATTTTACTTTCTGACCAGGACTCTTCTAAAAATGAGATTTTAAATTATGTTCAGGACCCTCCTGAAAAATGGGATTTTACTTTCTGTTCAGATCCCTTCTAAAAAATAGGATTTTACTTTATGTTCAGGACCCTCCTGAAAAATGGGATTTTACTTTCTGTTCAGAACCCTCCAAAAAATGGGATTTTACGTTATGTTCAGGACCTTCCTGAAAAATGGAATTTTACCTTCTATTCAGGAACCTCTTGAAAAATGGAATTTTACTTTATGTTCAGGACCATTCTGAAAAATGGGATTTTACTCTGTTAAAATGGGATTTTTATTCCTGTTCAGGACTTTCCTGAAAAATAGGATTCTACTTTTTGCTCAGGACCCTCCTGAAAAATGGCACTTTACCTTATGTTCAGGACCCTTCTGAAAAATGGACCTTCACTTTATGTCAGGACCTTCCTGAAAAATGGTACTTTACTTTCTGTTAAGGACCCTCCTGCAAAATTGGATTCTACATTTTGCTCAGGACCCTCCTGAAAATTAGACTTTACCTTATGTTCAAGACCCTTCTGAAAAATAATATTTTACTTTCTGTTCAGGACCCTCATAAAAAAAGATTTTACTTGATGTTCAGGACCCTCCTTAAAAATGGGACATTACTTTATGTTCAGGCCTCTGCTGAAAAATAAGACTTTAGTTTCTATTTAGAACCTTTCTGAAAAATGGGACTTTACTTTCTGGTCAGGACCCTCCTGAAAAATGGGACATTACTTTATATTCAGGACCTTCTTGAAAAATGGGACTTTACTTTCTGTTCAAGATCCTTCTGAAAAATGAGATTTTACTTTCTGTTCAAGACACTCCTGAAAAATGGAATATTACTTTATGTTCAGGACCCTCCTGAAATATGGTGTTTTACTTTCTCTTCAGGACCCTCCTGAAAAATGGGATTTTACTTTCTGTTAGGACCCTCCTGAAAAATGGGATTTTACTTTATGTTCTGGACCCTCCTGAAAAATGGGATTTTACTTTTTTGTCAGGACTCTCCTGAAAAATGGGATTTTACTTTATGTTCAGGACCTTCCTAAAATGGGATTTTACTTTATGTTCTGGACCCTCCTGAAAAATGGGATTTTACTTTATGTTCAGGACCCTCCTGAAAAATGGGATTTTACCTTCAATTCAGGACCTTCCTGAAAAATGACATCTTACTTTATGTTCAGGACCCTCCTAAAAATAGTACTTTACTTTATGTTCAGGACCCTCCTGAAATACGGGATTTTACCTTATGCTCAGGGCCCTCATGAAAAATGGGATTTTATTTTATGTTCAGGATCCTACTTAAAAATGAGATTCTACTTTATACTCTGGAGCACTTTACCTTATTTTCAAGACCATCCTAAAAAATGGGACATTACTTTAAGTTAAGGACCATCCTAAAAAATGAGAATTTACTTTCTGTTCAGGACCCTCCTGAAAAATGGGACTTTATTTTCTGTTTAGGACCCTTTTGAAATATGGGACTTTACTTTCTATTCAACACCTTTCTTAAAAATGGGATTTTACTTTATGTTCAGGACCCTCTTGAAAAATGGGATTTTACATTCTGTTCAGGACCCTCATTGTAAATGGGATTTTACTTTATGTTCAGAACCTTCCTGAAAAATGGAATTTTACTTTATGTCCATGACCCTCCTGAAAAATGGGATTTTACTTTCTGTCTAGAACTTTCCTGAAAAATGGGATTTTACTTTCTGTTCAGAACCCTTCTGATAAATAGGATTTTACTTTATGTTTAGGACCCTCCTGAAAAATGGGATTTTACTTTATGTCCATGACACTCCTGAAAAATGGGATTTTACTTTCTATCTAGAACTCTCATGAAAAATGGGATTTTACGTTCTGTTCAGAACCCTTCTGATAAATGGGATTTTACTTTATGTTCAGGACCCTCCTGAAAAATGGGATTTTACTTTCTATTCAGGACCCTCCTAAAATTGAGATTTTACCTTATGTTCAGGACCCTCTTGAAAAATGGGGTTTTACCTTCTGTTCATGAACCTCCTGAAAAATGGAATTTAACTTTATGTTTAAGACCCTCCTGAAGAATGGGATTTTACTCCAGAAAAATGGGATTTTACTTCCTATTCAGGACCTTCCTGAAAAATGCGATTTTACTTTATGTTCAGGACCCTCCTGAAAAATGGGATTCTACTTTTTGCTCAGGACCCTCCTTAAAATGTTTTTTTACTTTCTGTTCATGACCTTCCTAAAAATGTTATTTTACTTTATGTTCAGGACCCTCCTGAAAAATAGGAATTTACTTTCTATTCAGGACCCTCCTGAGAAATGGGATTTTACCTTATATGCAGGATAATCCTGAAAATTAGGATTTTACATTATGTTCAGGACCCTCCTGAAAAATGAGATATTATTTTATGCTCAGGACCCTCTTATAAAATGGGATTCTACTTTATGCTTAGGACCCGCCTGGAAAATGGGATTTTACTTTCTGTTCAGAATTCTCTTGCAAAATGGAATTTTACTTTATGTTTAGAACCCTCCTGAAAAATGGGATTTTACTTTCTGTTCAGGACCCTCCTGAAAAATAAGATTTTACTTTATGCTCAAGGCCCTCCTGAATAATGGAATTCTACTTTATGCTCAGGACCCTCCTGGAAAATGGGACTTTACCTTATGTTCAGGACCCTCCTACAAAATAAGACTATAGTTTATATTCAGAACCCTCCTGAAAAATGGGACTTTATTTTCTGTTTAGAACCCTCTTGAAATATGAGACTGGTATTTTACTTTATGTTCAGGACCCTCTTGAAAAATGGGATTTTACTTTCTTTTCAGGACCCTCATGATAAATGGGATTTTACTTTATGTTCAGGACCCTCATGAAAAATGGGATTTTACTTTATGTTCAGGACCCTCCTGAAAAATGGGATTTTATATTATGACCATGACCTTCCTGAAAAATGGGATTTTACTTTCTGTCCAGGACACTCCTGAAAAATGAGATTTTAAATTATGTTCAGGACCCTCCTGAAAAATGGGATTTTACTTTCTTTTCAGAACCCATCTAAAAAATAGGATTTTACTTTATGTTCAGGACCTTCCTGAAAAATAGGATTTTACTTTCTGTTCAGGACCCTCCTAAAAATGGGATTTTGCCTTATGTTCAGGACCCTCCTGAAAAATGGGATTTTACCTTCTGTTCAGGAACCTCCTGAAAAATGGAATTTTACTTTATGTTCAGGACCCTTTTGAAAAATGGGATTTTATTCTGGAAAAATGGGATTTTACTTCCTGTTCAGGACTTTCCTGAAAAATAAGATTCTACTTTTTGCTCAGGCCCCTCCTGAAAAATAGGACTTTACCTTATGTTCAGGACCCTCCTGAAAAATGGACCTTCAGTTTATGTTCAGGACCTTCCAGAAAAATGGGATTTTACTTTTTGTTAAGGACCCTCCTGAAAAATATAATTCTACTTTTTGCTCAGGACCCTTCTGAAAAATGGGACTTTACCTTATGTTCAGGACCCTCCTGAAAAATGGACCATCACTTTATGTTCAGGACCCTCATGAAAAATGGGACTTTACTTTCTGTTAAGGACCCTCCTGAAAAATGGGACTTTCCATTTTGTTCAGGACTCTCCTGAAAAATGGTATTTTACTTTCTATTCAGGACCCTCCTGAAAAAAAGGATTTTACTTTATATTCAGGACCCTCTTGAAAAATGGGACATTACTTAATGTTCAAGACCCTCCTTAAAAATAGGATTTAACCTTATGTTCGGGATCCTCCTGAAAAAATAGGATTTTACATTATGTTCAGGACCCTCCTGAAAAATGGGATTTTACTTTCTGTTCAGGACCCTCCTGAAAAATGGGATTTTACTTTATGTTCAGGATCCTTCTGAAAAAAAGGATTTTACCTTCTGTTCAGGAACCTCCTGAAAAATAGAATTTTACTTTATGTTCCGGACCCTCCTGAAAAATGGTATTTTACTTTCTGTTCAGGACCCTCCCTAAAAAAAGGATTTTACTTTATGTTCAGAAACCCTCTTGAAAAATAGGATTTTACCTTATGTTCGGGATCCTCCTGAAAAATAGGATTCTACTGTTTGCTCAGGCCCCTCCAGAAAAATAGGACTTTACCTTATGTTCAGGACCCTCCTGAAAAATGGACCTTCAGTTTATGTTCAGGACCTTCCTGAAAAATGGGATTTTACTTTTTGTTAAGGACCCTCCTGAAAAATATGATTCTACTTTTTGCTCAGGACCCTTCTGAAAAATGGGACTTTACCTTATGTTCAGGACCCTCCTGAAAAATGGACCTTCACTTTATGTTCAGGACCCTCTTGAAAAATGGGACTTTACTTTCTGTTAAGGACCCTCCTGAAAAATGGGACTTTACATTTTGTTCAGGACCCTCCTGAAAAATGGTATTTTACTTTCTGTTCAGGACCCTCCTGAAAATAAGGATTTTACTTTATGTTCAGGACCCTCCTGAAAAATGGGACATTACTTAATGTTCAGGACCCTCTAGAAAAATAGGATTTTACCTTATGTTCGGGATCCTCCTGAAAAATGGGATTTTACATTATGTTCAGGACCCTCCTGAAAAATGGGATTTTACTCTGGAAAAATGGGATTTTACTTCCTGTTCAGGACCTTCCTGAATAATAGGATTCTACATTTTACTCAGGCCCATCCTGAAAAATAGGACTTTACCTTATGTTCAGGACCCTCCTGAAAAATGGACCTTCACTTTATGTTCAGGACCTTCCTGAAAAATGGGATTTTACTTTTTGTTAAGGATCCTCCTGAAAAATATGATTCTACTTTTTGCTCAGGACCCTCCTGAAAAATGGGACTTTACCTTATGTTCAGGATCCTCCTGAAAAATGGACCTTCACTTTATGTTCAGGACCCTCTTGAAAAATGGGACATTACTTTCTGTTAAGGACCCTCCTGAAAAATGGGACTTTATTTTCTGTTTAGGACCCTTTTGAAATAAGGGACTTTACTTTCTATTCAACACCCTTCTTAAAAATGGGATTTTACTTTATGTTCAATACCCTCTTGAAAAATGGGATTTTACATTCTGTTCAGGACCCTCATGATAAATGGGATTTTGCTTTCTGTTCAGAACCCTCCTGAAAAATTGAATTTTACTTTATGTCCATGACCCTCCTGAAAAATGGAATTTTACTTTCTGTCTAGAACTTTCCTGAAAAATGGGATTTTACTTTATGTTCAGATACCTTCTGTTAAATAGGATTTTACTTTATGTTCAGGACCCTCCTGAAAAATGGGATTTTACTTTATGTCTATGACCCTCCTGAAAAATGGGATTTTACTTTCTATCTAGAACTCTCATGAAAAATGGGATTTTACGTTCTGTTCAGAACTCTTCTGATAAATGGGATTTTACTTTATGTTCAGGACCCTCCTGAAAAATGGGATTTTACTTTCTATTCAGGACCCTCCTAAAATTGAGATTTTACCTTATGTTCAGGACCCTCTTGAAAAATGGATTTTACCTTCTGTTCATGAACCTCCTGAAAAATGGAATTTTACTTTATGTTTAAGACCCTCCTGAAGAATGGGATTTTACTCCAGAAAAATAGGATTTTACTTCCTATTCAGGACCTTCCTGAAAAATGCGATTTTACTTTATGTTCAGGACCCTCCTGAAAATGGGATTCTACTTTTTGCTCAGGACCCTTTTTAAAATGTTATTTTACTTTCTGTTCATGACCTTCCTAAAAATGTTATTTTACTTTATGTTCAGGACCCTCCTGAAAAATAGGATTTTACTTTCTATTCAGGACCCTCCTGAGAAATGGCATTTTACCTTATATACAGGATCATCCTGAAAAATAGGATTTTACATTATGTTCAGGACCCTCCTGAAAAATGAGATATTATTTTATGCTCAGGACCCTCTTATAAAATGGGATTCTACTTTATGCTTAGGAACCGCCTGGAAAATGGGATTTTACTTTCTTTTCAGAATTCTCTTGCAAAATGGAATTTTACTTTATGTTTAGAACCCTCCTGAAAAATGGGATTTTACTTTCTGTTCAGGACCCTCCTGAAAAATAAGATTTTACTTTATGCTCAAGGCCCTCCTGAAAAATGGAATTCTACTTTATGCTCAGGACCCTCCTGGAAAATGGGACTTTACCTTATGTTCAGGACCCTCCTACAAAATAAGACTATAGTTTATATTCAGAACCCTCCTGAAAAATGGGACTTTATTTTCTGTTTAGAACCCTCTTGAAATATGAGACTGGGATTTTACTTTATGTTCAGGACCCTCTTGAAAAATGGGATTTTACTTTCTGTTCAGGACCCTCATGATAAATGGGATTTTACATTATGTTTAGGACCCTCATGAAAAATGGGATTTTATTTATGTTCAGGACCCTTCTGAAAAATGGGATTTTATATTATGTCCATGACCTTCCTGAAAAATGGGATTTTACTTTCTGTCCAGGACTCTCCTGAAAAATGAGATTTTAAATTATGTTCAGGACCCTCCTGAAAAATGGGATTTTACTTTCTATTCAGAACCCATCTAAAAAATAGGATTCTACTTTATGTTCAGGACCCTCCTGAAAATAAAGATTTTTCTTTCTGTTCAGGACCCTCCTAAAAATGGGATTTTACCTTATGTTCAGGACCCTCCTGAAAAATGGGATTTTACCTTCTTTTCAGGAACCTCCTGAAAAATGGAATTTTACTTTATGTTCAGGACCCTCTTGAAAAATGGGATTTTACTCTGGTAAAATTGGATTTTACTTCCTGTTCAGGACTTTCCTGAAAAATAGGATTCTACTTTTTGCTCAGGCCCCTCCTGAAAAATAGGAATTTACCTTATGTTCAGGACCCTCCTGAAAAATGGACCTTCAGTTTATGTTCAGGACCTTCCTGAAAAATGGGATTTTACTTTTTGTTAAGGACACTCCTAAAAAATATGATTCTACCTTTCCCTCAGGACCCTCCTAAAAAATGGGACTTTACCTTATGTTCAGGACCCTCCTGAAAAATGGACCTTCACTTTATGTTCAGGACCCTCTTGAAAAATGGGACTTTACTTTCTGTTAAGGACCCTCCTGAAAAATGAGACTTTACATTTTGTTCAGGACCCTCCCGAAAAATGGTATTTTACTTTCTGCTCAGGACCCTCCTGAAAAAAAGGATTTTACTTTATGTTCAGGACCCTCCTGAAAAATAGGACATTACTTTATGTTCAGGACCCTCCTTAAAAATAGGATTTAACCTTATGTTCGGGATCCTCCTGAAAAATGGGATTTTACATTATGTTCAGGACCCTCCTGGAAATTGGGATTCTACTTTATGCTCAGGACCCGCCTGGAAAATTGGATTTTACATTATGCTCAGGACCCTCCTGAAAAATGGGATTTTACTTTCTGTTCAGGACCCTCCTGAAAAATGGGATTTTAATTTATGTTCAGGATCCTTCTGAAAAAGAGGATTTTACTTTCTGTTCAGGAACCTCCTGAAAAATAGAATTTTACTTTATGTTCTGGACCCTCCTGAAAAATGGGACTTTCCTTTTTGTTCAGGACCCTCCTGAAAAATGGTATTTTACTTTCTGTTCAGGACCCTCCTGAAAAAAAAGATTTTACTTTATATTCAGGACCCTCCTGAAAAATAGGATTTTACCTTATGTTCGGGATCCTCCTGAAAAATGGGATTTTACATTATGTTCAGGACCCTACTGGAAATTGGGATTCTACTTTATGCTTAGGACCCACCTTGAAAATTGGATTTTACTTTATGCTAAGGACCCTCCTGAAAAATGGGATTTTACTTTCTGTTCAGGACCCTCCTGAAAAATAGGATTTTACTTTCTGTTCAGGACCCTCCTAAAAATGGGATTTTACCTTATGTTCAGGACCCTCCTGAAAAATGGGATTTTACCTTCTGTTCAGGAACCTCCTAAAAAATGGAATTTTACTTTATGTTTAAGACCCTCCTGAAAAATGGAATTTTACTCTGGAAAAATGGGATTTTACTTCCTGTTCAGGACTTTCCTGAAAAATAGGATTCTACATTTTGCTCAGGCCCATCCTGAAAAATAGGACTTTACCTTATGTTCAGGACCCTCCTGAAAAATGCACCTTCACGATGTTCAGGACCTTCCTGAAAAATGGGATTTTACTTTTTGTTAAGGACCCTCCTGAAAAATATGATTCTACTTTTTGCTCAGGACCCTCCTGAAAAATGGGACTTTACCTTATGTTCAGGACCCTCCTGAAAAATGGACCTTCACTTTATGTTCAGGACCCTCTTGAAAAATGGGACTTTACTTTCTGTTAAGGACCCTCCTGAAAAATAGGACTTTACATTTTGTTCAGGACCCTCCTGAAAAATGGTATTTTACTTTCTGTTCAGAACCCTCCTGAAAAAAAGGATTTTACATTATGTTCAGGACCCTCTTGAAAAATAGGACATTACTTAATGTTCAAGACCCTTCTTAAAAATAGGATTTAACCTTATGTTCGGGATCCACCTGAAAAATGGGATTTTACATTATGTTCAGAACCCTCCTGGAAATTGGGATTCTACTTTATGCTCAGGACCCGCCTGGAAAATTGGATTTTACTTTATGCTCAGGACCCTCCTGAAAAATGGGATTTTACTTTCTGTTCAGGACCCTCCTGAAAAATGGGATTTTACTTTATGTTCAGGATCTTTCTGAAAAAGAGGATTTTACCTTCTGTTCAGGAACCTCCTGAAAAATAGAATTTTACTTTATATTCCGGACCCTCCTGAAAAATGGTATTTTACTTTCTGTTCAGGACCCTCCTAAAAAAAAGGATTTTACTTTATGTTCAGGACCCTCCTGGAAAATAGGATTTTACCTTATGTTCGGGATCCTCCTAAAAAATGGGATTTTACATTATGTTCAGGACCCTACTGGAAATTTGGATTCTACTTTATGCTTAGGACCCGCCTTGAAAATTGGATTTTACTTTATGCTCAGGACCCTCCTGAAAAATGGGATTTTACTTTCTGTTCAGGACCCTCCTGAAAAATGGGATTTTACTTTCTGTTCAGGACCTTCCTAAAAATGGGATTTTACCTTATGTTCAGGACCCTCCTGAAAAATGGGATTTTACCTTCTGTTCAGGAACCTCCTAAAAAATGGAATTTTACTTTATGTTCAAGACCCTCCTGAAAAATGGGATTTTACTCTGGAAAAATGGGATTTTACTTCCTGTTCAGGACTTTCCTGAAAAATAGGATTCTACATTTTGCTCAGGCCCATCCTGAAAAATGGGCCTTCACTTTATGTTCAAGACCTTCCTGAAAAATGGGATTTTACTTTTTGTTATGGACCCTCCTGAAAAATATGATTCTACTTTTTGCTCCGGACCCTCCTGAAAAATGGGACTTTATCTTATGTTCAGGACCCTCCTGAAAAATGGACCTTCACTTTATGTTCAGGACCCTCTTGAAAAATGGGACTTTACTTTCTGTTAAGGACCCTCCTGAAAAATGGGACTTTACATTTTGTTCAGGACCCTCCTGAAAAATGGTGTTTTACTTTCTGTTCAGGACCCTCCTGAAAAAAAGGATTTTACTTTATGTTCAGGACCCTCCTGAAAAATGCGACATTACTTAATGTTCAAGACCTTCCTGAAAAATAGGATTTTACCTAATGTTCGGGATCCTTCTGAAAAATGGGATTTTACATTATGTTCAGGACCCTCCTGGAAATTGGGACTCTACTTTATGCTCAGGACCCGCCTGGAAAATTGGATTTTACTTTATGCTCAGGACCCTCCTGAAAAATGGGATTATACTTTCTGTTCAGGACCCTCCTGAAAAATGGGATTTTACTTTATGTTCCGGACCCTTCTGAAAAATGGGATTTTACTTTATGTTCAAGACCCTCCTGAAACAGGGGATTGTACCTTCTGTTCAGGAACCTCCTGAAAAATAGGATTTTACCTTATGTTCCGGACCCTCCTGAAAAATGGGACTTTCCTTTTTGTTCAGGACACTCCTGAAAAATGGTATTTTACTTTCTGTTCAGGACCCTCCTGAAAAAAAGGATTTTACTTTATGTTCAGGACCCTCCTGAAAAATGGGACATTACTTTACGTTCAGGACCCTCCTGAAAAATAGGATTTTACCTTATGTTCGGGATCCTCCTGAAAAATGGGATTTTACATTATGTTCAGGACCCTACTGGAAATTGGGATTCTACTTTATGCTTAGGACCCGCCTTGTAAATTGGATTTTACTTTATGCTCAGGACCCTCCTGAAAAATGGGATTTTACTTTCTGTTCAGGACCCTTCTGAAAAATGGGATTTTACCTTCTGTTCAGGAACCTCCTGAAAAATGGAATTTTACTTTAAGTTCAGGACCCTCCGGAAAAATGGGATTTTACTTTGGAAAAATGGGATTTTACTTCCTGTTCAGGACATTCCTGAAAAATAGGATTCTACTTTTTGCTCAGGCCCCTCCTGAAAAATAGGACTTTACCTTATGTTCAGGACCCTCCTGAAAAATAGACCTTCACTTTATGTTCTGGACCTTCCTGAAAAATGAGATTTTACTTTTTGTTAAGGACCCTCCTGAAAAATGTGATTCTACTTTTTGCTCATGACCCTCCTGAAAAATGGGAATTTACCTTATGTCCAGGACCCTCCTGAAAAATGGACCTTCACTTTATGTTCAGGACCCTCTTGAAAAATGGGACTTTACTTTCTGTTAAGGACACTCCTGAATAATGGGACTTTACATTTTGTTAGGGACCCTCCTAAAAAATTGTATTTTACTTACTGTTCAGGACCCTCCTGAAAAAAAGGATTTTACTTAATGTTTAGGATCCTCCTGAAAAATGGGACAGTACTTAATGTTCAGGACCCTCAAGAAAAATAGGATTTTACCTTATGTTCGGGATCCTCCTGAAAAATGGGAATTTACATTATGTTCAGGAACCTCCTGGAAATTGGGATTCTACATTATGCTCAGGACCCTACTGAAAAATAGGATTTTACTTTTTGTTCAGGACCCTCCTGAAAAATGGGATTTTACTTTATGTTCAGGACCCTTCTGAAAAATAGGATTTTACTTTATGTTTAGGACCCTCCTGAAAAAGGAGATTTTACCTTCAGTTCAGGTACCTACTGAAAAATAGAATTTTACTTTATTCTCAAGACCCTCATTAAAAATGGGATTTTAGTTTCTATTCAGGACCCTCCTGAAAAATGGTATTTTACTTTTTGTTCAGGACCCTCCTGAAAAAAAAGATTTTACTTTATGTTCAGGACCCTCCTGAAAAATGGGACATTACTTAATGTTAAGGACCCTCCTTAAAAATAGGATTTAACCTTATGTTCGGGATCATTCTGAAAAATGGGATTTTACATTATGTTCAGGACCCTCCTGGAAATTGGGCTTCTACTTTATGCTCAGGACCCGCCTGGAAAATTAGATTTTACTTTATGCTCAGGACCCTCCTGAAAAATGGGATTTTACTTTCTGTTCAGGACCCTCCTGAAACATAGGATTTTTCTTTATGTTCAGGATCCTTCTGAAAAAGTGGATTTTACCTTCTGTTCAGGAACCTCCTGAAAAATAGAATTTTACTTTATGTTTCGGACCCTCCTGAAAAAGAGGACTTTCCTTTTTGTTCAGGACCCTCCTGAAAAATGGTATTTTACTTTCTGTTCAGGACCCTCCTGAAAAAAAGGATTTTACTTTATGTTCAGGACCCTCCTGAAAAATAGGATTTTACCTTATGTTCGGGATCCTCCTGAAAAATGGGATTTTACATTATGTTCAGGACCCTACTGGAAATTGGGATTCTACTTTATGCTTAGGACCCGCCTTGAAAATTGGATTTTACTTTATGCTCACGACCCTCCTGAAAAATGGGGTTTTACATTCTGTTCAGGACCCTCCTGAAAAATGGGATTTTACTTTCTGTTAAGGACCCTCCTAAAAAGGGGATTTTACCTTATGTTCAGGACCCTCCTGAAAAATGGGATTTTACCTTCTGTTCAGGAACCTCCTAAAAAATGAAATTTTACTTTATGTTAAAGACTCTCTTGAAAAATGGGATTTTACTCTGGAAAAATGGGATTTTACTTCCTGTTCAGGACGTTCCTGAAAAATAGGATTCTACATTTTGCTCAGGCCCATCCTGAAAAATAGGACTTTACCTTATGTTCAGGACCCTCCTGAAAAATGGACCTTAACTTTATGTTCAGGACCTTCCTGAAAAATGGGATTTTACTTTTTGTTAAGGACCCTCCTGAAAAATATGATTCTACTTTTTGCTCAGGACCCTCCTGAAAAATGGGACTTTACCTTATGTTCAGGACCCTCTTGAAAAATGGACCTTCACTTTATGTTCAGGACCCTCTTGAAAAATGGGACTTTACTTTCTGTTAAGGACCCTCCTGAAAAATGGGACTTTACATTTTGTTCAGGACCCTCCTGAAAAATGGTATTTTACTTTCTGTTCAGGACCCTCTTGAAAAAAAGGATTTTACTTTATGTTGAGGACCCTCCTGAAAAATGGGACATTGCTTAATGTTCAAAACCCTCCTGAAAAATAGGATTTTACCTTATGTTCGGGATCCTTCTGAAAAATGGGATTTTACATTATGTTCAGGACCCTCCTGGAAATTGGGACTCTACTATATGCTCAGGACCCGCCTGGAAAATTGGATTTTACTTTATGCTCAGGACCCTCCTGAAAAATGGGATTTTACTTTCTGTTCAGGACCCTCCTGAAAAATGGGATTTTACTTTATGTTTAGGACCCTTCTGAAAAATGGGATTTTACTTTATGTTCAAGACCCTCCTGAAAAAGGGGATTTTCCCTTCTGTTCAGGAACCTCCTGAAAAATAGGATTTTACTTTATGTTTCGGACCCTCCTGAAAAATGAGACTTTCCTTTTTATTCAGGACCCTCCTGAAAAATGGTATTTTACTTTCTGTTCAGGACCCTCCTGAAAAAAAGGATTTTACTTTATGTTCAGGACCCTCCTGAAAAATGGGACATTACTTTACGTTCAGGACCCTCCTAAAAAATAGAATTTTACCTTATGTTCGGGATCCTCCTGAAAAATGGGATTTTACATTATGTTCAGGACCCTACTGGAAATTGGGATTCTACTTTATGCTTAATACCCGCCTTGAAAATTGGATTTTACTTTATGCTCAGGACCCTCCTGAAAAATGGGATTTTACTTTCTGTTCAGGACCCTCCTGAAAAATGGGATTTTACCTTCTGTTCAGGAACCTCCTGAAAAATGGAATTTTACTTTATGTTCAGGACCCTCCGAAAAAATGGGATTTTACTTTGGAAAAATGGGATTTTACTTCCTGTTCAGGACATTCCTGAAAAATAGGATTCTACTTTTTTTTCAGGCCCCTCCTTGAAAATAGGACTTTACCTTATGTTCAGGACCCTCCTGAAAAATGGACCTTCACTTTATGTTCAGGACCTTCCTGAAAAATGGGATTTTACTTTTTGTTAAGGACCCTCCTGAAAAATATGATTCTACTTTTTGGTCAGGACCCTCCTGAAAAATAGGACTTTATCTTATGTTCAAGACCCTCCTGAAAAAAGGACCTTCACTTTATGTTCAGGACCCTCTTTAAAAATGGGACTTTACTTTCAGTTAAGGACCCTCCTGAAAAATGGGACTTTACATTTTGTTCAGGACCCTCCTAAAAAATGGTATTTTACTTTCTGTTCAGGACCCTCCTGAAAAATGGGACATTACTTAATGTTCAGGACCCTCTAGTAAAATAGGATTTTACCTTATGTTCGGGATCCTCCTGAAAAATGGGATTTTACATTATGTTCAGGACCCTCCTGGAAATTGGGATTCTACTTTATGCTCAGGATCCTACTGAAAAATGGGATTTTACTTTTTGTTCAGGACCCTCCTGAAAAATGGGATTTTACTTTATGTTCAGGACCCTTCTGAAAAATAGGATTTTACTTTATGTTCAGGACCCTCCTGAAAAAGGAGATTTTACCTTCAGTTCAGGTACCTCCTGAAAAATAGAATTTTACTTTATGTTCGGGACCCTCCTGAAAAATGGGACTTTCCTTTTTGTTCAGGACCCTCCTGAAAAATGGTATTTTACTTTCTGTTCAGGACCTTCCTGAAAAAATGGATTTTACTTTATGTTCAGGACCCTCCTGAAAAATGGGACATTACTTTATGATCAGGACCCTCCTGAAAAATAGGATTTTACCTTATGTTCGGGATCCTCCTGAAAAATGGGATTTTACATTATGTTCAGGACCCTCCTTGAAATTGGGATACTACTTTATGCTCAGGACCCGCCTTGAAAATTAGATTTTACTTTATTCTCAGGACCCTCATTAAAAATGGGATTTTAGTTTCTGTTCAGGACCCTTCTGAAAAATGGCATTTTACTTTATGTTCAGGACCCTTCTGAAAAATGGGATTTTACTTTATGTTCAGGACCCTACTGAAAAAGAGGATTTTACCTTATGTTTAGGAACCTCCTAAAAAATGGAATTTTACTTTATGTTCACGACCCTCCTGAAAAATAGGATTTTACTTTCTGTTCAGAACCCTCTTAAAAATGGGATTTTACTTTATGTTCAGAACCCTCAGAAAAATGGGATTATACTTTCTTTTCAGGACCCTCCTGAAAAATGGGAATTTCCTTTTTCATCAAGGCCCTCCTGAAAAATGGGATTCTACTTTATGCTAAGGACCTTCCTGGAAAATGGGACTTTACCTTATATTCAGGACCCTCCAGAAAAATAGGACTTTACTTTATGTTCAAAACCCTCCTGAAAAATGAGAATTTATTTTCTGTTTAGGACCCTCTTGAAATGTGGGAATTTACTTTCTATTCAAGCCCCTCCTGAAAAATTGGATTTTACTTTATGTTCAGGACCCTCTTGAAAAATGGGATTTTACTTTCTGTTTAGGACCCTCATGAAAAATTGGATTATACTTTATGTTCAGGACCCTCCTGAAAAATGAGATTTTACTTTATGTCCATGACCCTCCTGAAAAATAGGATTTTACTTTCTATCTAGGACTCTTCTGAAAAATGAGATTTTAAATTATTTTCAGGACCCTCCTGAAAAATAGGATTTTACTTTCTGTTCAGAACCCATCTAAAAAATAGGATTTTACTTTATGTTCAGGACCCTCCTGAAAAATGGGATTTTACTTTCTCTTCAGAACCCTCCTAAAAATGGGATTTTACCTTATGTTCAGGACCTTCCTGAAAAAGGGGATTTTACCTTCTATTCAGGAACCTCCTGAAAAATGGAATTTTACTTTATGTTCAGGACCCTCCTGAAAAATGGGATTTTACTATGGAAAAATGGGATTTTACTTCCTGTTCAGGACTTTTCTGAAAAATAGGATTCTACTTTTTTCTCAGGACCCTCCTGAAAAATGGGACTTTACCTTATGTTCAGGACCCTTCTGAAAAATGGAACTTCACTTTATGTCAGGACCTTCCTGAAAAATAGGACTTTACTTTCTGTTAAGGACCCTCCTGCAAAATTGGATTCTACTTTTTGCTCAGAACCCTCCTGAAAATTGGACTTTACCTTATGTTCAGGACCCTCCTGGAAAATAGTATTTTACTTTGTGTTCAGGACCCTCCTAAAAAAAGGCTTTTCTTTAATATTCAGGACTCTCCTGAAAAATGGGACATTACTTTATGTTCAGGAACCTGCTGAAAAATAAGACTTTAGTTTCTGTTTAGAACCTTTCTGTTAAATGGGACTTTACTCTCTGTTCAAGACCCTCCTGAAAAATGGGATTTTACTTTCTGTTCAGGACCCTCCTAAAAATTAGGATTTTACTCTATGTTCAGGACCCTCATGGAAAATGGGACATTACATTATGTTCAGGACCCTCCTAAAAAATGGGACATTACTTTATGTTCAGGACCTTCTTGAAAAATGGGACTTTACTTTCTGTTCCAGACCCTTCTGAAAAATGAGATTTTACTTTCTGTTCAAGACACTCCTGAAAAATGGAATTTTACTTTATGTTCAGGACCCTCCGAAAATATGGTGTTTTACTTATTTTCAGGATCCTCCTGAAAAATGGGATTTTACTTTCTGTTAGGACCCTTCCTAAAAATGGGATTTTACTTTATGTTCTGGAGCCTACTGAAAAATGGAATTTTAATTTTTGTTCAGGACCATCCTGAAAAATGGGATTTTACTTTATGTTCAGGACCTTCCTAAAATGGGATTTTACTTTATCTTCTGGACCCTCCTGAAAAATGAGATTTTACTTTATGTTCAGGACCCTCCTGAAAAATGAGATCTTACATTATGTTCAGGACCCTCCAAAAAAATGGGACTTTACTTTATGTTCAGGACCCTCCTGAAAAATGGGATTTTACCTTATGCTCAGGGCCCTCATTAAAAATGAGATTTTATTTTATGTTCCAGATCCTCCTAAAAAATGAGATTCTACTTTATGCTCAGGACCCTCCTGGAAAATGGGATTCTACTTTATGCTCAGGACCCTCCTTGTAAATGGAACTTTACCTTACTATCAAGACCCTTCAAAAAAATGGGACATTACTTTATGTTAAGGACCATCCTGAAAAATGAGAATTTACTTTCTGTTCAGGATCTTCCTGAAAAATGGGATTTTATTTTCTGTTTAGGACTCTCTTGAAATATGAGACTTTACTTTCTATTCAAGACCCTTCTGAAAAATATGATTTTACTTTATGTTCAGGACCCTCATGAAAAATGGGATTTTCCTTTCTGTTCAGGACCCTCATGATAAATGGGATTTTACTTTATGTTCAGGACCCTCCTGAAATATGGGATTTTACTTTATGTCCATGACCCTCCTGAAAAATGGGATTTTACTTTCTGTCTAGAACTCTCCTAAAAAATGGGATTTTACTTTCTGTTCAGAACCCTTCTGATAAATGGGATTTCACTTTATGTTCAGGACCCTCCTGAAAAATGAGATTTTACTTTCTATTCAGGACCCTTCTAAAATTGAGATTTTACCTTATGTTCAGGACCCTCTTGAAAAATGGGATTTTACCTTCTGTTTAGGAACCTCCTGAAAAATGGTATTTTACTTCATGTTCAGGACCCTCCTGAAGAATGGGATTTTACTCCAGAAAAATGTGATTTTACTTCCTATTCTGGACCTTCCTGAAAAATGAAATTTTACTTTAAGTTCAGGACCCTCCTGAAAAATGGGATTCTACTTTTTGCTCAGGACCCTCCTGAAAAATGGGACTTTACTTCCTGCTAAGGATCCTCTTGAAAAATGGGACTTTACTATCTGTTCAGGACCCTCCTTAAAAATAGGATTTTACTTTATGTTCAGGACCCTCCTGATAAATGGGACATTATATTATGTACAGGACCCTGCTGAAAAATAAAACTTTACTTTCTGTTTAGGACCTTCCTGAAAAATTGGACTTTACTTTCTGTTCAAGACCCTCCTAAAAAAGGGGATTTTACTTTCTGTTCAGGACCCTCCTAAAAAATGAGATTTTACTTTATGTTCAGGACCCTCCTGGAAAATGGGACTTTTCCTTATGTTCAGGACCCTCCTGAAAATGGGACATTACTTTATGTTTAGGACCTTCCTGAAAAATAGGATTTTACTTTCTGTTTAGAACCCTCCTGAAAAATGGAATTTTACTTTACGTTCTGGACCCTCCTGAAATATTGGATTATACTTTATATTTAGGACCCTCCTAAAATAGGATTTTACTTTATGTTCTGGACCCTCCTAAAAAAGGGATTTTACGTTATGTTCAGGACCCTCCTAAAAAATAAGATTTTACTTTATGTTCAGGACCCTCCTGAAAAATTAGATTTTACCTTATGTTCAAGACCCTCCTGAAAAATGAGATTTTACTTTCATTTCAGGACCATCCAGAAAAATGGGATTTTACCTTATGTTCTGTATCCTCCTAAAAATGGGATTTTATATTATCTTCAGGACCCTTCTGAAAAATGAGATTCTATTTTATGCTCAGGACCCTCCTGGAAAATGGGATTCTACTTTATGCTCAGGACCCGCCTGGAAAATGGGATTCTACTTTATGTTCAGGACCCTCTTGAAAAATAGGATTTACTTTCTGTTCAGGACCCTCCTAAAAATGGGATTTTAGTTTATGTCTCGTACCCTCCTGAAAAATGAGATTTTAACTTCTATACAGGAACCTCCTGAAAAATGGAATTTCACTTTGTGTTCAGGACCCTCCTGAAAAATGGGATTTTACTCCAGAAAAATAGGATTTTACTTTCTGTTCAGGACCCTCCTAAAAAATACGATTTTACTTTATGTTAAGGACCCTCATGAAAAATGGGATTCTACTTTATTCTCAAGGCCCTCCTGAAAAATGGGAATTTACCCTATGTTCAGGGCCCTTCTAAAAATTGGACCTTTACTTTATGTTATGGACACTCCTGAAAAATGGGACTTTACATTCTTTTAAGGACCCTCCTGAAAAATGGGACTTTACTATCTGTTCAGGACTCTCCTGAAAAATAGTATTTTACTTTCAGTTCAGGACCCTCCTGAAAAATGGAATTTTACTTTATGTTCAGGACCATTCTGAAAAATAGGACATTACTTTATGTTCAGGAGCCTCCTAAAAAATGAGACTTTACTTTTGTTTAGGACCTTCCTGAAAAATGGAACTTTACTTTATGTTCAAGACCCTCCTGAAAAATGGGAGTTTACTTTCTTTTCAGGACCCTCCTAAAAAATGGGATTTTACTTTATGTTCAGAATCCTCCTGAAAAATGAGATTTTACTTTCTGTTTCGGACCCTCTTGAAAAATAAGATTTTACTTTCTGTTCTGGACCCTACTGAAAAATAGGATTTTACTTTATGTTCAGGACCCTCCTGAAAAATGGAATTTTACTTTCTATTCAGGCCTCTTCTGGAAAAATGGGATTTTACTTTTTGTTCAGGACCCTCCCAAAAAATAAGACTTTACTTTCTGTTTAGGACCTTCCTGAAAAATGGGATTTTACTTTCTGTTCAAGACCCTCCTGAAAAATGGGATTTTACTTTATGTTCAAGATTCTCTTGAAAGATGGGATTTTACTTTCTGTTCAGGACCCTCATGAAAAATGGGATTTTACTTTATGTTCAGGACCCTCCTGAAAAATGGGATTTTACTATATGTCTAGGACCCTTCTTAAAAATGGGATTTTACTTTCTGTCCAAGACTCTCCTGAAAAATAAGATTTTACTTTATGTTCAGGACCCTCCTGAAAAATGGGATTTTACATTCTGTTCAGGACCCTCCTGAATAATGGGATTTTATTTTATGTTCTGGACCCTCATGAAAAATGGGATTTTACTTTCTGTTCAGGACCCACCTGAAATATTGGATTATACTTTATATTTAGGACCCTCCTAAAATAGGATTTTACTTTATGTTCTGGACCCTCCTGAAAAAAGGGATTTTACTTTATGTTCAGGACCCTCCTGAAAAATGAGATTTTAATTTATGTTCAGGACCCTCCTAAAAAATGAGATTTTACCTTCTGTTCAATACGCTCCTGAAAAATGAGATTTTACTTTCATTTTAGGACCCCCCTGAAAAATGTGATTTTACCTTATGTTCAGGATCCTCCTAAAAATGGGATTTTACATTATCTTCAGGACCCTTCTGAAAAATGAGATTCTATTATATGCTCAGGACCCTCCTGGAAAATGGGATTCTACATTATGCTCAGGCCCAGCCTAGAAAATGGGATTTTACTTCCTGTTCAGAAACCTTCTAAAAAATGGTATTTTACTTATGTTAAGGACCCCCCAGAAAAATGGGATTTTACTTCCTGTTCAGAACCCTTCTGAAAAATGGGATTTTACTTTATGTTAAGGACCCTCCTGAAAAATGGGATTTTACTTTATGTTCAGGACCCTCCTGAAAAATAGGATTTTACTTTCTATTCAAGACCCTCCTAAAAATGGGATTTTACTTTATGTTCCGAACCCTCCTGAAAAATAGGATTTTAACTTCTATTCAGGAACCTCTTGAAAAATGGAATTTTACTTTATGCTCAGGACCCTCCTGAAAAATGGGATTTTACTCTAGAAAAATAGGATTTTACTTTCTGTTCAGGACCCTCCTGAAAAATAAGATTTTACTTTATGTTCAGGACCCTCCTGAAAAATGGGATTCTACTTTATGCTCAAGGCCCTCCTGAAAAATGGGAATTTACCCTATGTTCAGGGCCCTTCTAAAAAATGGACCTTTACTTTATGTTATGGACCCTCCTAAAAAATGGGACTTTACATTCTGTTAAGGACCCTCCTGAAAAATGGGAATATACTATATGTTCAGGACTCTCCTGAAAAATGGTATTTTACTTTTAGTTCAAGACCCATTGAAAAATGGGATTTTACTTTATATTCAGGACCCTCCTGAAAAATGGGACATTACTTCATGTTCAGGAGCCTCCTAAAAAATGAGACTTTACTTTCTGTTTAGGACCTTCCTGAAAAATGGGACTTTACTTTCTGTTCAAGACCCTCCTGAAAAATTGGAGTTTACAAGCTCCTAAAAAATGGGATTTTACTTTATGTTCAGAACCCTCCTGAAAAATTGGATTTTACTTTTTGTTTCGGACACTCTTGAAAAATAAGATTTTACTTTCTGTTCTGGACCCTACTGAAAAATGGGATTTTACTATATGTTCAGGACCCTCCTGAAAAATGGGATTTTACTTTATGTTCAGGACCCTCCAGAAAAATAATACTTTACTTTCTGTTTAAGACCTTCCTGAAAAATTGGACTTTACTTTCTATTCAAGACCCTCCTGAAAAATGGGATTTTACTTTCTGTTCAGGACCCTCCTAAAAAATGAGATTTTACTTTATGTTCAGGACCCACGTGAAAAATGGGATTTTACTTTCTGTTCAGGACCCTGCTGAAAAATGGGATTTTACTTCCTGTTCAGAACCCATCTAAAAAATGGGACTTTACTTTATGTTATGGTCCCTCCTGAAAAATGGAATTTAACTTTATGTTCAGGACCCACCTGAAAAATTGGATTTTACATTCTGTTTCGGACCCTCCTAAAAATGTGATTTTCAGTTATGTTCAGTACCCTCCTGAAAAATGGGATTTTAATTTCTGTTCAGGAACCTCCTGAAAAATGGAATTTTATTTTATGTTCCGGACCCTCCTGAAAAATGGGATATTACTCAGGAAAATTTGGATTTTACTTTCAGTTCAGGACACTTCTGAAAAATGCGATTTTACTTTCTATTCAGGACCCTCCTGAAAAATAGGATTTTACTTTCTATTAAGGACCCTCATGAAAAATAGGATTTTGTTTTATGTTCAGGATCCTCCTGAAAAATTGGATTTTACATTATGTTCAGGACCCTCCTGGAAAATGGGATTTTACTTTCTGTTAAGGACCCTCCTAAAAAGGGGATTTTACCTTATGTTCAGGACCCTCCTGAAAAATGGGATTTTACCTTCTGTTCAGGAACCTCCTAAAAAATGAAATTTTACTTTATGTTAAAGACTCTCTTGAAAAATGGGATTTTACTCTGGAAAAATGGGATTTTACTTCCTGTTCAGGACGTTCCTGAAAAATAGGATTCTACATTTTGCTCAGGCCCATCCTGAAAAATAGGACTTTACCTTATGTTCAGGACCCTCCTGAAAAATGGACCTTCACTTTATGTTCAGGACCTTCCTGAAAAATGGGATTTTACTTTTTGTTAAGGACCCTCCTGAAAAATATGATTCTACTTTTTGCTCAGGACCCTCCTGAAAAATGGGACTTTACCTTATGTTCAGGACCCTCTTGAAAAATGGACCTTCACTTTATGTTCAGGACCCTCTTGAAAAATGGGACTTTACTTTCTGTTAAGGACCCTCCTGAAAAATGGGACTTTACATTTTGTTCAGGACCCTCCTGAAAAATGGTATTTTACTTTCTGTTCAGGACCCTCTTGAAAAAAAGGATTTTACTTTATGTTGAGGACCCTCCTGAAAAATGGGACATTGCTTAATGTTCAAAACCCTCCTGAAAAATAGGATTTTACCTTATGTTCGGGATCCTTCTGAAAAATGGGATTTTACATTATGTTCAGGACCCTCCTGGAAATTGGGACTCTACTATATGCTCAGGACCCGCCTGGAAAATTGGATTTTACTTTATGCTCAGGACCCTCCTGAAAAATGGGATTTTACTTTCTGTTCAGGACCCTCCTGAAAAATGGGATTTTACTTTATGTTTAGGACCCTTCTGAAAAATGGGATTTTACTTTATGTTCAAGACCCTCCTGAAAAAGGGGATTTTCCCTTCTGTTCAGGAACCTCCTGAAAAATAGGATTTTACTTTATGTTTCGGACCCTCCTGAAAAATGAGACTTTCCTTTTTATTCAGGACCCTCCTGAAAAATGGTATTTTACTTTCTGTTCAGGACCCTCCTGAAAAAAAGGATTTTACTTTATGTTCAGGACCCTCCTGAAAAATGGGACATTACTTTACGTTCAGGACCCTCCTAAAAAATAGAATTTTACCTTATGTTCGGGATCCTCCTGAAAAATGGGATTTTACATTATGTTCAGGACCCTACTGGAAATTGGGATTCTACTTTATGCTTAGTACCCGCCTTGAAAATTGGATTTTACTTTATGCTCAGGACCCTCCTGAAAAATGGGATTTTACTTTCTGTTCAGGACCCTCCTGAAAAATGGGATTTTACCTTCTGTTCAGGAACCTCCTGAAAAAAGGAATTTTACTTTATGTTCAGGACCCTCCGAAAAAATGGGATTTTACTTTGGAAAAATAGGATTTTACTTCCTGTTCAGGACATTCCTGAAAAATAGGATTCTACTTTTTTTTCAGGCCCCTCCTTGAAAATAGGACTTTACCTTATGTTCAGGACCCTCCTGAAAAATGGACCTTCACTTTATGTTCAGGACCTTCCTGAAAAATGGGATTTTACTTTTTGTTAAGGACCCTCCTGAAAAATATGATTCTACTTTTTGGTCAGGACCCTCCTGAAAAATGGGACTTTATCTTATGTTCAAGACCCTCCTGAAAAAAGGACCTTCACTTTATGCTCAGGACCCTCTTTAAAAATGGGACTTTACTTTCAGTTAAGGACCCTCCTGAAAAATGGGACTTTACATTTTGTTCAGGACCCTCCTAAAAAATGGTATTTTACTTTCTGTTCAGGACCCTCCTGAAAATAAGGATTTTACTTTATGTTCAGGACCCTCCTGAAAAATGGGACATTACTTAATGTTCAGGACCCTCTAGAAAAATAGGATTTTACCTTATGTTCGGGATCCTCCTGAAAAATGGGATTTTACATTATGTTCAGGACCCTCCTGGAAATTGGGATTCTACTTTATGCTCAGGATCCTACTGAAAAATGGGATTTTACTTTTTGTTCAGGACCCTCCTGAAAAATGGGATTTTACTTTATGTTCAGGACCCTTCTGAAAAATAGGATTTTACTTTATGTTCAGGACCCTCCTGAAAAAGGAGATTTTACCTTCAGTTTAGGTACCTCCTGAAAAATAGAATTTTACTTTATGTTCGGGACCCTCCTGAAAAATGGGACTTTCCTTTTTGTTCAGGACCCTCCTGAAAAATGGTATTTTACTTTCTGTTCAGGACCTTCCTGAAAAAAGGATTTTACTTTATGTTCAGGACCCTCCTGAAAAATGGGACATTACTTTATGATCAGGACCCTCCTGAAAAATAGGATTTTACCTTATGTTCGGGATCCTCCTGAAAAATGGGATTTTACATTATGTTCAGGACCCTCCTTGAAATTGGGATACTACTTTATGCTCAGGACCCGCCTTGAAAATTAGATTTTACTTTATTCTCAGGACCCTCATTAAAAATGGGATTTTAGTTTCTGTTCAGGACCCTTCTGAAAAATGGCATTTTACTTTATGTTCAGGACCCTTCTGAAAAATGGGATTTTACTTTATGTTCAGGACCCTACTGAAAAAGAGGATTTTACCTTATGTTTAGGAACCTCCTAAAAAATGGAATTTTACTTTATGTTCACGACCCTCCTGAAAAATAGGATTTTACTTTCTGTTCAGAACCCTCTTAAAAATGGGATTTTACTTTATGTTCAGAACCCTCAGAAAAATGGGATTATACTTTCTTTTCAGGACCCTCCTGAAAAATGGGAATTTCCTTTTTCATCAAGGCCCTCCTGAAAAATGGGATTCTACTTTATGCTAAGGACCCTCCTGGAAAATGGGACTTTACCTTATATTCAGGACCCTCCAGAAAAATAGGACTTTACTTTATGTTCAAAACCCTCCTGAAAAATGAGAATTTATTTTCTGTTTAGGACCCTCTTGAAATGTGGGAATTTACTTTCTATTCAAGCCCCTCCTGAAAAATTGGATTTTACTTTATGTTCAGGACCCTCTTGAAAAATGGGATTTTACTTTCTGTTTAGGACCCTCATGAAAAATTGGATTATACTTTATGTTCAGGACCCTCCTGAAAAATGAGATTTTACTTTATGTCCATGACCCTCCTGAAAAATAGGATTTTACTTTCTGTCTAGGACTCTTCTGAAAAATGAGATTTTAAATTATTTTCAGGACCCTCCTGAAAAATAGGATTTTACTTTCTGTTCAGAACCCATCTAAAAAATAGGATTTTACTTTATGTTCAGGACCCTCCTGAAAAATGGGATTTTACTTTCTCTTCAGAACCCTCCTAAAAATGGGATTTTACCTTATGTTCAGGACCTTCCTGAAAAAGGGGATTTTACCTTCTATTCAGGAACCTCCTGAAAAATGGAATTTTACTTTATGTTCAGGACCCTCCTGAAAAATGGGATTTTACTATGGAAAAATGGGATTTTACTTCCTGTTCAAGACTTTCCTGAAAAATAGGATTCTACTTTTTTCTCAGGACCCTCCTGAAAAATGGGACTTTACCTTATGTTCAGGACCCTTCTGAAAAATGGAACTTCACTTTATGTCAGGACCTTCCTGAAAAATAGGACTTTACTTTCTGTTAAGGACCCTCCTGCAAAATTGGATTCTACTTTTTGCTCAGAACCTTCCTGAAAATTGGACTTTACCTTATGTTCAGGACCCTCCTGGAAAATAGTATTTTACTTTGTGTTCAGGACCCTCCTAAAAAAAGGATTTTCTTTAATATTCAGGACTCTCCTAAAAAATGGGACATTACTTTATGTTCAGGAACCTGCTGAAAAATAAGACTTTAGTTTCTGTTTAGAACCTTTCTGTTAAATGGGACTTTACTCTCTGTTCAAGACCCTCCTGAAAAATGGGATTTTACTTTCTGTTCAGGACCCTCCTAAAAATTAGGATTTTACTCTATGTTCAGGACCCTCATGGAAAATGGGACATTACATTATGTTCAGGACCCTCCTAAAAAATGGGACATTACTTTATGTTCAGGACCTTCTTGAAAAATGGGACTTTACTTTCTGTTCAAGACCCTTCTGAAAAATGAGATTTTACTTTCTGTTCAAGACACTCCTGAAAAATGGAATTTTACTTTATGTTCAGGACCCTCCGGAAATATGGTGTTTTACTTATTTTCAGGATCCTCCTGAAAAATGGGATTTTACTTTCTGTTAGGACCCTTCCTAAAAATGGGATTTTACTTTATGTTCTGGAGCCTACTGAAAAATGGAATTTTAATTTTTGTTCAGGACCATCCTGAAAAATGGGATTTTACTTTATGTTCAGGACCTTCCTAAAATGGGATTTTACTTTATCTTCTGGACCCTCCTGAAAAATGGGATTTTACTTTATGTTCAGGACCCTCCTGAAAAATGGGATTTTACTTTCTGTTCAGGACCCTCCTGAAAAATGAGATCTTACATTATGTTCAGGACCCTCCAAAAAAATGGGACTTTACTTTATGTTCAGGACCCTCCTGAAAAATGGGATTTTACCTTATGCTCAGGGCCCTCATTAAAAATGAGATTTTATTTTATGTTCCAGATCCTCCTAAAAAATGAGATTCTACTTTATGCTCAGGACCCTCCTGGAAAATGGGATTCTACTTTATGCTCAGGACCCTCCTTGTAAATGGAACTTTACCTTACTATCAAGACCCTTCAAAAAAATGGGACATTACTTTATGTTAAGGACCATCCTGAAAAATGAGAATTTACTTTCTGTTCAGGATCTTCCTGAAAAATGGGATTTTATTTTCTGTTTAGGACTCTCTTGAAATATGAGACTTTACTTTCTATTCAAGACCCTTCTGAAAAATATGATTTTACTTTATGTTCAGGACCCTCATGAAAAATGGGATTTTCCTTTCTGTTCAGGACCCTCATGATAAATGGGATTTTACTTTATGTTCAGGACCCTCCTGAAATATGGGATTTTACTTTATGTCCATGACCCTCCTGAAAAATGGGATTTTACTTTCTGTCTAGAACTCTCCTAAAAAATGGGATTTTACTTTCTGTTCAGAACCCTTCTGATAAATGGGATTTCACTTTATGTTCAGGACCCTCCTGAAAAATGGGATTTTACTTTCGATTCAGGACCCTTCTAAAATTGAGATTTTACCTTATGTTCAGGACCCTCTTGAAAAATGGGATTTTACCTTCTGTTTAGGAACCTCCTGAAAAATGGTATTTTACTTCATGTTCAGGACCCTCCTGAAGAATGGGATTTTACTCCAGAAAAATGTGATTTTACTTCCTATTCCGGACCTTCCTGAAAAATGAAATTTTACTTTAAGTTCAGGACCCTCCTGAAAAATGGGATTCTACTTTTTGCTCAGGACCCTCCTGAAAAATGGGACTTTACTTCCTGCTAAGGATCCTCTTGAAAAATGGGACTTTACTATCTGTTCAGGACCCTCCTTAAAAATAGGATTTTACTTTATGTTCAGGACCCTCCTGATAAATGGGACATTATATTATGTACAGGACCCTGCTGAAAAATAAAACTTTACTTTCTGTTTAGGACCTTCCTGAAAAATTGGACTTTACTTTCTGTTCAAGACCCTCCTAAAAAAGGGGATTTTACTTTCTGTTCAGGACCCTCCTAAAAAATGAGATTTTACTTTATGTTCAGGACCCTCCTGGAAAATGGGACTTTTCCTTATGTTCAGGACCCTCCTGAAAATGGGACATTACTTTATGTTTAGGACCTTCCTGAAAAATAGGATTTTACTTTCTGTTTAGAACCCTCCTGAAAAATGGAATTTTACTTTACGTTCTGGACCCTCCTGAAATATTGGATTATACTTTATATTTAGGACCCTCCTAAAATAGGATTTTACTTTATGTTCTGGACCCTCCTGAAAAAAGGGATTTTACGTTATGTTCAGGACCCTCCTAAAAAATAAGATTTTACTTTATGTTCAGGACCCTCCTGAAAAATTAGATTTTACCTTATGTTCAAGACCCTCCTGAAAAATGAGATTTTACTTTCATTTCAGGACCATCCAGAAAAATGGGATTTTACCTTATGTTCTGTATCCTCCTAAAAATGGGATTTTATATTATCTTCAGGACCCTTCTGAAAAATGAGATTCTATTTTATGCTCAGGACCCTCCTGGAAAATGGGATTCTACTTTATGCTCAGGACCCGCCTGGAAAATGGGATTCTACTTTATGTTCAGGACCCTCTTGAAAAATAGGATTTACTTTCTGTTCAGGACCCTCCTAAAAATGGGATTTTAGTTTATGTCTCGTACCCTCCTGAAAAATGAGATTTTAACTTCTATACAGGAACCTCCTGAAAAATGGAATTTCACTTTGTGTTCAGGACCCTCCTGAAAAATGGGATTTTACTCCAGAAAAATAGGATTTTACTTTCTGTTCAGGACCCTCCTAAAAAATACGATTTTACTTTATGTTAAGGACCCTCATGAAAAATGGGATTCTACTTTATTCTCAAGGCCCTCCTGAAAAATGGGAATTTACCCTATGTTCAGGGCCCTTCTAAAAATTGGACCTTTACTTTATGTTATGGACACTCCTGAAAAATGAGACTTTACATTCTTTTAAGGACCCTCCTGAAAAATGGGACTTTACTATCTGTTCAGGACTCTCCTGAAAAATAGTATTTTACTTTCAGTTCAGGACCCTCCTGAAAAATGGAATTTTACTTTATGTTCAGGACCATTCTGAAAAATAGGACATTACTTTATGTTCAGGAGCCTCCTAAAAAATGAGACTTTACTTTTGTTTAGGACCTTCCTGAAAAATGGAACTTTACTTTATGTTCAAGACCCTCCTGAAAAATGGGAGTTTACTTTCTTTTCAGGACCCTCCTAAAAAATGGGATTTTACTTTATGTTCAGAATCCTCCTGAAAAATGAGATTTTACTTTCTGTTTCGGACCCTCTTGAAAAATAAGATTTTACTTTCTGTTCTGGACCCTACTGAAAAATAGGATTTTACTTTATGTTCAGGACCCTCCTGAAAAATGGAATTTTACTTTCTATTCAGGCCTCTTCCGGAAAAATGGGATTTTACTTTTTGTTCAGGACCCTCCCAAAAAATAAGACTTTACTTTCTGTTTAGGACCTTCCTGAAAAATGGGATTTTACTTTCTGTTCAAGACCCTCCTGAAAAATGGGATTTTACTTTATGTTCAAGATCCTCTTGAAAGATGGGATTTTACTTTCTGTTCAGGACCCTCATGAAAAATGGGATTTTACTTTATGTTCAGGACCCTCCTGAAAAATGGGATTTTACTATATGTCTAGGACCCTTCTTAAAAATGGGATTTTACTTTCTGTCCAAGACTCTCCTGAAAAATAAGATTTTACTTTATGTTCAGGACCCTCCTGAAAAATGGGATTTTACATTCTGTTCAGGACCCTCCTGAATAATGGGATTTTATTTTATGTTCTGGACCCTCATGAAAAATGGGATTTTACTTTCTGTTCAGGACCCACCTGAAATATTGGATTATACTTTATATTTAGGACCCTCCTAAAATAGGATTTTACTTTATGTTCTGGACCCTCCTGAAAAAAGGGATTTTACTTTATGTTCAGGACCCTCCTGAAAAATGAGATTTTAATTTATGTTCAGGACCCTCCTAAAAAATGAGATTTTACCTTCTGTTCAATACGCTCCTGAAAAATGAGATTTTACTTTCATTTTAGGACCCCCCTGAAAAATGTGATTTTACCTTATGTTCAGGATCCTCCTAAAAATGGGATTTTACATTATCTTCAGGACCCTTCTGAAAAATGAGATTCTATTATATGCTCAGGACCCTCCTGGAAAATGGGATTCTACATTATGCTCAGGCCCAGCCTAGAAAATGGGATTTTACTTCCTGTTCAGAAACCTTCTAAAAAATGGTATTTTACTTATGTTAAGGACCCCCCAGAAAAATGGGATTTTACTTCCTGTTCAGAACCCTTCTGAAAAATGGGATTTTACTTTATGTTAAGGACCCTCCTGAAAAATGGGATTTTACTTTATGTTCAGGACCCTCCTGAAAAATAGGATTTTACTTTCTATTCAAGACCCTCCTAAAAATGGGATTTTACTTTATGTTCCGAACCCTCCTGAAAAATAGGATTTTAACTTCTATTCAGGAACCTCTTGAAAAATGGAATTTTACTTTATGCTCAGGACCCTCCTGAAAAATGGGATTTTACTCTAGAAAAATAGGATTTTACTTTCTGTTCAGGACCCTCCTGAAAAATAAGATTTTACTTTATGTTCAGGACCCTCCTGAAAAATGGGATTCTACTTTATGCTCAAGGCCCTCCTGAAAAATGGGAATTTACCCTATGTTCAGGGCCCTTCTAAAAAATGGACCTTTACTTTATGTTATGGACCCTCCTAAAAAATGGGACTTTACATTCTGTTAAGGACCCTCCTGAAAAATGGGAATATACTATCTGTTCAGGACTCTCCTAAAAAATGGTATTTTACTTTTAGTTCAAGACCCATTGAAAAATGGGATTTTACTTTATATTCAGGACCCTCCTGAAAAATGGGACATTACTTCATGTTCAGGAGCCTCCTAAAAAATGAGACTTTACTTTCTGTTTAGGACCTTCCTGAAAAATGGGACTTTACTTTCTGTTCAAGACCCTCCTGAAAAATGGGAGTTTACAAGCTCCTAAAAAATGGGATTTTACTTTATGTTCAGAACCCTCCTGAAAAATTGGATTTTACTTTTTGTTTCGGACACTCTTGAAAAATAAGATTTTACTTTCTGTTCTGGACCCTACTGAAAAATGGGATTTTACTATATGTTCAGGACCCTCCTGAAAAATGGGATTTTACTTTATGTTCAGGACCCTCCAGAAAAATAATACTTTACTTTCTGTTTAAGACCTTCCTGAAAAATTGGACTTTACTTTCTATTCAAGACCCTCCTGAAAAATGGGATTTTACTTTCTGTTCAGGACCCTCCTAAAAAATGAGATTTTACTTTATGTTCAGGACCCACGTGAAAAATGGGATTTTACTTTCTGTTCAGGACCCTGCTGAAAAATGGGATTTTACTTCCTGTTCAGAACCCATCTAAAAAATGGGACTTTACTTTATGTTATGGTCCCTCCTGAAAAATGGAATTTAACTTTATGTTCAGGACCCACCTGAAAAATTGGATTTTACATTCTGTTTCGGACCCTCCTAAAAATGTGATTTTCACTTATGTTCAGTACCCTCCTGAAAAATGGGATTTTAATTTCTGTTCAGGAACCTCCTGAAAAATGGAATTTTATTTTATGTTCCGGACCCTCCTGAAAAATGGGATATTACTCAGGAAAATTTGGATTTTACTTTCAGTTCAGGACACTTCTGAAAAATGCGATTTTACTTTCTATTCAGGACCCTCCTGAAAAATAGGATTTTACTTTCTATTAAGGACCCTCATGAAAAATAGGATTTTGTTTTATGTTCAGGATCCTCCTGAAAAATTGGATTTTACATTATGTTCAGGACCCTCCTGGAAAATGGGATTCTACTTTATGCTCAGGACCCGCCTGGAAAATGGGATTTTACTTTCTGTTCAGGACCCTCCTGAAAAATAGGATTTTACTTTACGCTCAAGGTCCTCCTGAAAAATGGGATTTTAGTTTATGTTCAGGACCCTCCTGAGAAATGGAATTTTACTTCCTATTTAGAACCTTTCTAAATAATGGGATTTTACACTATGTTCAGGACCCTCCTGAATAATGGGATTTTTACTTTTTGTTCAGGACCCTCCGAAAAATGGAATTTCACCTTATGTTCAGTACCCTCCTGAAAAATGGGATTTTAACTTCTGTTCAGGAACCTCCTGAAAAATGGAATTTTACTTTATGTTAAGGACCCTCCTGAAAAATGGGATTTTACTTTATGTTCAGGACCCTCCTGAAAAATGGAATTTTACTTTATGTTCAGGACCCTCCAGAAAAATAAGACTTTACTTTCTGTTTAGGACCTTTCTGAAAAATGGGACTTTACTTTCTGTTCAAGTCCCTCCTGAAAAATGGGATTTTACTTTCTGTTCAGGACCCTCCTAAAAAGTGAGATTTTACTTTATGTTACGAACCCACATGAAAAATGGGATTTTACTTTCTGTTCAGGACCCTCCTGAAAAATGAGATTTTACTTTCTGTTTCGTACCCTCTTGAAAAATAAGATTTTACTTTCTGTTCAGGACCCTGCTGAAAAATGGGATTTTACTTCCTGTTTAGAACCCGTCTAAAAAATGGGACTTTACTTTATGTTATGGTCCCTCCTGAAAAATGATATTTTACTTTATGTTCAGGACCCTCGTGAAAAATTGGATTTTACTTTCTGTTTCGGACCCTCCTAAAAATGTGATTTTCACTTATGTTCAGTACCCTCCTGAAAAATGAGATTTTAACTTCTGTTCAGGAACCTCCTGAAAAATGGAATTTTATTTTATGTTCCGAACCCTCCTGAAAAATGGGATTTTACTCTGGAAAATTTGGATTTTACTTTCAGTTCAGGACCCTCCTGAAAAATGCAATTTTACTTTATGTTCAGGATCCTCCTGAAAAATGGGATTTTACTTTCTATTCAGGACCCTCATGAAAAATGGGATTTTACTTTATGTTCAAGACCCTCCTGAAAAATGGGATTTTACATTATGTCCAGGACCCTCCTGAATAATAGGATTTTACTTTCTGTCCAGGACTCTCCTGAAAAATGGGATTTTACATTATGTTCAGGACCCTCATGAAAAATGGTATTTCACTTTATGTTCAGGACCCTCCTGAAAAATGGGATTTTATATTATGTCCATGACCTTCCTGAAAAATGGGATTTTACTTTCTGTCCAGGACTCTCCTGAAAAATGAGATTTTAAATTATATTCAGGACCTTCCTGAAAAATGGGATTTTACTTTCTATTCAGAACCCATCTAAAAAATAGGATTTTACTTCATGTTCAGGACCCTCCTGAAAAATAGGATTTTACTTTCTGTTCAGGACCCTCCTAAAAATGGGATTTTATCTTATGTTCAGGACCCTCCTGAAAAATGGGATTTTACCTTCTTTTCAGGAACCTCCTGAAAAATGGAATTTTACTTTATGTTCAGGACCCTCTTGAAAAATGGGATTTTACTCTGGAAAAATGGGATTTTACTTCCTGTTCAGGACTTTCCTGAAAAATAGGATTCTACTTTTTGCTCAGGCCCCTCCTGAAAAATAGGAATTTACCTTATGTTCAGGACCCTCCTGAAAAATGGACCTTCAGTTTATGTTCAGGACCTTCCTGAAAAATGGGATTTTACTTTTTGTTAAGGACCCTCCTGAAAAATATGATTCTACTTTTTCCTTAGGACCCTCCTAAAAAATGGAACTTTACCTTATGTTCAGGACCCTCCTGAAAAATGGACCTTCACTTTATGTTCAGGACCCTCTTGAAAAATGGGACTTTACTTTCTGTTAAGGACCCTCCTGAAAAATGAGACTTTACATTTTGTTCAGGACCCTCCCGAAAAATAGTATTTTACTTTCTGTTCAGGACCCTCCTGAAAAAAAAAATTTTACTTTATGTTCAGGACCCTCCTGAAAAATGGGACATTACTTTATTTCAGGACCCTCCTTAAAAATAGGATTTAACCTTATGTTCGGGATCCTCCTGAAAAATGGGATTTTACATTATGTTCCGGACCCTCCTGGAAATTGGGATTCTACTTTATGCTCAGGACCCGCCTGGAAAATTGGATTTTACTTTATGCTCAGGACCCTCCTGAAAAATGGGATTTTACTTTCTGTTCAGGACCCTCCTGAAAAATGGGATTTTACTTTATGTTCAGAATCCTTCTGAAAATTAGGATTTTACCTTCTGTTCAGGAACCTCCTGAAAAATAGAATTTTACTTTATGTTCTGGACCCTCCTGAAAGATGGGACTTTCCTTTTTGCTCAGGACCCTCCTGAAAAATGGTATTTTACTTTCTGTTCAGGACCCTCCTGAAAAAAAGGATTTTACTTTATGTTCAGGACCCTCCTGAAAAATAGGATTTTACCTTATGTTCGGGATCCTCCTGAAAAATGGAATTTTACATTATGTTCAGGACCCTACTGGAAATTGGGATTCTACTTTATGGTTAGGACCCACCTTGAAAATTGGATTTTACTTTATGCTCAAGACCCTCCTGAAAAATGGGATTTTACTTTCTGTTCAGGACCCTCCTGAAAAATAGGATTTTACTTTCTGTTCAGTACCCTCCTAAAAATGGGATTTTACCTTATGTTCAGGACCCTCCTGACAAATGGGATTTTACCTTCTGTTCAGGAACCTCCTAAAAAATGGAATTTTACTTTATGTTCAAGACCCTCCTGAAAAATGGGATTTTACTCTGAAAAAATGGGATTTTACTTCCTGTTCAGGACTTTCCTTGAAAAATAGGATTCTACATTTTGCTCAGGCCCATCCTGAAAAATAAGACTTTACCTTATGTTCAGGACCCTCCTGAAAAATGGACCTTCACGATGTTCATGACCTTCCTGAAAAATGGGATTTTACTTTTTGTTAAGGACCCTCCTGAAAAATATGATTCTACTTTTTGCTCAGGACCTTCCTGAAAAATGGGACTTTACCTTATGTTCAGGAACCTCCTGAATAATGGACCTTCACTTTATGTTCAGGACCCTCTTGAAAAATGGGACTTTACTTTCTGTTAAGGACCATCCTCAAAAATAGGACTTTAAATTTTGTTCAGGACACTCCTGAAAAATGGTATTTTACTTTCTATTCAGGACCCTCCTGAAAAAAAGGATTTTACTTTATATTCAGGACACTCTTGAAAAATAGGACATTACTTAATGTTCAAGACCCTTCTTAAAAATAGGATTTAACCTTATGTTCGGGATCCACCTGAAAAATGGGATTTTACATTATGTTCAGGACCCTCCTGGAAATTGGGATTCTACTTTATGCTCAGGACCCGCCTGGAAAATTGGATTTTACTTTATGCTCAGGACCCTCCTGAAAAATGGGATTTTACTTTCTGTTCAGGACCCTCCTGAAAAATGGGATTTTACTTTATGTTCAGGATCCTACTGAAAAAGAGGATTTTACCTTCTGTTCAGGAACCTACTAAAAAATAGAATTTTACTTTATGTTCCGGACCCTCCTGAAAAATGGTATTTTACTTTCTGTTCAGGACCCTCCTGAAAAAAAGGATTTTACTTTATGTTCAGGACCCTCCTGGAAAATAGGATTTTACCTTATGTTCGGGATCCTCCTAAAAAATGGGATTTTACATTATGTTCAGGACCCTACTGGAAATTCGGATTCTACTTTATGCTAAGGACCCGCCTTGAAAATTGGATTTTACTTTATGCTCAGGACCCTCCTAAAAATGGGATTTTTCCTTATGTTCAGGACCCTCCTGAAAAATGGGATTTTACCTTCTGTTCAAGAACCTCCTAAAAAATGGAATTTTACTTTATGTTCAAGACCCTCCTGAAAAATGGGATTTTACTCTGGAAAAATGGGATTTTACTTCCTGTTCAGGACTTTCCTGAAAAATAGGATTCTACATTTTGCTCAGGCCCATCCTGAAAAATGGACCTTCACTTTATGTTCAAGACCTTCCTGAAAAATGGGATTTTACTTTTTGTTATGGACCCTCCTGAAAAATATGATTCTACTTTTTGCTCAGGACCCTCCTGAAAAATGGGACTTTACCTTATGTTCAGGACCCTCCTGAAAATGGACCTTCACTTTATGTTCAGGACCCTCTTGAAAAATGGGACTTTACTTTCTGTTAAGGACCCTCCTGAAAAATGGGAGTTTACATTTTGTTCAGGACCCTCCTGAAAAATGGTATTTTACTTTCTGTTCAGGACCCTCCTGTAAAAAAGGATTTTACTTTATGCTCAGGACCCTCCTGAAAAATGGGACATTACTTAATGTTCAAGACCTTCCTGAAAAATAGGATTTTACCTTATGTTCGGGATCCTTCTGAAAAATGGGATTTTACATTATGTTCAGGACCCTCCTGGAAATTGGGACTCTACTTTATGCTCAGGACCCGCCTGGAAAATTGGATTTATTTTATGCTCAGGACCCTCCTGAAAAATGGGATTTTACTTTCTGTTCAGGACGCTCCTGAAAAATGGGATTTTACTTTATGTTCAGGACCCTTCTGAAAAATGGGATTTTACTTTATGTTCAAGACCCTCCTGAAACAGGGGATTGTACCTTCTGTTCAGGAACCTCCTGAAAAATAGGATTTTACCTTATGTTCCGGACCCTCCTGAAAAATGGGACTCTCCTTTTTTTTCAGGACCCTCCTGAAAAATGGTATTTTACTTTTTGTTCAGGACCCTCCTGAAAAAAAGGATTTTACTTTATGTTCAGGACCCTCCTGAAAAATGGGACATTACTTTACGTTCAGGACCCTCCTGAAAAATGGGACTTTACCTTATGTTCAGGACCCTCCTGAAAAATGGACCTTCACTTTATGTTCAGGACCCTCTTGAAAAATGGGACTTTACTTTCTGTTAAGGACACTCCTGAAAAATGGGACTTTACATTTTGTTCAGGACCCTCCTGAAAAATGGTATTTTACTTTCTGTTCAGGACCCTCCTGAAAAAAAGGATTTTACTTTATGTTTAGGATCCTCCTGAAAAATGGGACATTACTTAATGTTCAGGACCCTCAAGAAAAATAGGATTTTACCTTATGTTCGGGATCCTCCTGAAAAATGGGATTTTACATTATGTTCAGGACCCTCCTAGAAATTGGGATTCTACTTTATGCTCAGGACCCTACTGAAAAATGGGATTTTACTTTTTGTTCAGGACCCTCCTGAAAAATGGGATTTTATTTTATGTTCAGGACCCTTCTGAAAAATAGGATTTTACTTTATGTTTAGGACCCTCCTGAAAAAAGAGATTTTACCTTCAGTTCAGGTACCTCCTGAAAAATAGAATTTTACTTTATTCTCAAGACCCTCATTAAAAATGGGATTTTAGTTTCTGTTCAGGACCCTCCTGAAAAATGGTATTTTACTTTTTGTTCAGGACCCTCCTGAAAAAAAGGATTTTACTTTATGTTCAGGACCCTCCTGAAAAATGGGACATTACTTAATGTTCAAGACCCTCCTTAAAAATAGGATTTAACCTTATGTTCGGGTTCCTCCTGAAAAATGGGATTTTACATTATGTTCAGGACCCTCCTGGAAATTGGGATTCTACTTTATGCTCAGGACCCGCCTGGAAAATAAGATTTTACTATATGTTCAAGACCCTCCTGAAAAATGGGATTTTACTCTCTGTTCAGGACCCTCCTGAAACATGGGATTTTTCTTTATGTTCAGGATCCTTCTGAAATAGTGGATTTTACCTTCTGTTCAGGAACCTCCTGAAAAATAGAATTTTACTTTATGTTTCGGACCCTCCTGAAAAAGGGGACTTTCCTTTTTGTTCAGGACCCTCCTGAAAAATGGTATTTTACTTTCTGTTCAGGACCCTCCTGAAAAAAAGGATTTTACTTTATGTTCAGGACCCTCCTGAAAAATAGGATTTTACCTTATGTTCGGGATCCTCCTGAAAAATGGGATTTTACATTATGTTCAGGACCCTACTGGAAATTGGGATTCTACTTTATGCTTAGGACCCGCCTTGAAAATTGGATTTTACTTTATGCTCAGGACCCTCCTGAAAAATGGGATTTTACTTTCTGATCAGGACCCTCCTGAAAAATGGGATTTTACTTTCTGTTCAGGACCCTCATAAAAATGGGATTTTACCTTATGTTCAGGACCCTCCTGAAAAATGGGATTTTACCTTCTGTTCAGGAACCTCCTAAAAAATGGAATTTTACTTTATGTTAAAGACTCTCTAGAAAAATGGGATTTTACTCTGGAAAAATGGGATTTTACTTCCTGTTCAGGACTTTCCTGAAAAATAGGATTCTACATTTTGCTCAGGCCCATCCTGAAAAATAGGACTTTACCTTATGTTCAGGACCCTCCTGAAAAATGGCCCTTCACTTTATGTTCAGGACCTTACTGAAAAAAGGGATTTTACATTTTGTTAAGGACCCTCCTGAAAAATATGATTCTACTTTTTGCTCAGGACCCTCCTGAAAAATGGGACTTTACCTTATGTTCAGGACCCTCTTGAAAAATGGACCTTCACTTTATGTTCAGGACCCTCTTGAAAAATGGGACTTTACTTTCTGTTAAGGACCCTCCTGAAAAATGGGACTTTACATTTTGTTCAGGACACTCCTGAAAAATGGTATTTTACTTTCTGTTCAGGACCATCTTGAAAAAAATGATTTTACTTTATGTTCAGGACCCTCCTGAAAAATGGGACATTACTTAATGTTCAAAACCCTCCTGAAAAATAGGATTTTACCTTATGTTCGGGATCCTTCTGAAAAATGGGATTTTACATTATGTTCAGGACCCTCCTGGAAATTGGGACTCTACTTTATGCTCAGGACCCGCCTGGAAAATTGGATTTTACTTTATGCTCAGGACCCTCCTGAAAAATGGGATTTTACTTTCTGTTCAGCACCCTCCTAAAAAATGGGATTTTACTTTATGTTTAGGACCCTTCTGAAAAATGAGATTTTACTTTATGTTCAAGACCCTCCTGAAAAAGGGGATTTTCCCTTCTGTTCAGGAACCTCCTGAAAAATAGGATTTTACTTTATGTTTCGGACCCTCCTGAAAAATGGAACTTTCCTTTTTGTTCATGACCCTCCTGAAAAATGGTATTTTACTTTCTGTTCAGGACCCTCCTGAAAAAAAGGATTTTACTTTATGTTCAGGACCCTCCTGAAAAATGGGACATTACTTTACGTTCAGGACCCTCCTAAAAAATAGGATTTTACCTAATGTTCGGGATCCTCCTGAAAAATGGGATTTTACATTATGTTCAGGACCCTACTGGAAATTGGATTTTACTTTATGCTCAGGACCCTCCTGAAAAATGGGATTTTACTTTCTGTTCAGGACCCTCCTGAAAAATGGGATTTTACCTTCTGTTCAGGAACCTCCTGAAAAATGGAATTTTACTTTATGTTTAGGACCCTCCGAAAAAATGGGATTTTACTTTGGAAAAATGGGATTTTTCTTCCTGTTCAGGACATTCCTGAAAAATAGGATTTTACCTTATGTTTAGGACCCTCCTTAAAAATGGACCTTCACTTTATGTTCAGGACCTTCCTGAAAAATGGGATTTTACTTTTTGTTAAGGACCCTCCTGAAAAAGATGATTCTACTTTTTGCTCAGGACCCTCCTGAAAAATGGGACTTTACCTTATGTTCAGGACCCTCCTGAAAAATGGACCTTCACTTTATGTTCAGGACCCTCTTGAAAAATGGGACTTTACTTTCTGTTAAGGACACTCCTGAAAAATGGGACTTTACATTTTGTTCAGGACCCTCCTGAAAAATGGTATTTTACTTTCTGTTCAGGACCCTCCTGAAAAAAAAGATTTTACTTTATGTTTAGGATCCTCCTGAAAAATGGGACATTACTTAATGTTCAGGACCCTCAAGAAAAAGAGGATTTTACCTTATGTTCGGGATCCTTTTGAAAAATGGGATTTTACATTATGTTCAGGACCCTCCTGGAAATTGGAATTCTACTTTATGCTCAGGACCCTACTGAAAAATGGGATTTTACTTTTTGTTCAGGACCCTCCTGAAAAATGGGATTTTACTTTATGTTCAGGACCCTTCTGAAAAATAGGATTTTACTTTATGTTTAGGACCCTCCTGAAAAAGGAGATTTTACCTTCAGTTCAGGTACCTCCTGAAAAATAGAATTTTACTTTATTCTCAAGACCCTCATTAAAAATGGGATTTTAGTTTCTGTTCAGGACCCTCCTGAAAAATGGTATTTTACTTTTTGTTCAGGACCATCCTGAAAAAAAGGATTTTACTTTATGTTCAGGACCCTCCTGAAAAATGGGACATTACTTAATGTTCAAGACCCTCCTTAAAAATAGGATTTAACCTTATGTTCGGGATCCTCCTGAAAAATGGGATTTTACATTATGTTCAGGACCCTCCTGGAAATTGGGATTCTACTTTATGCTCAGGACCCGCCTGGAAAATTAGATTTTACTTTATGCTCAGGACCCTCCTGAAAAATGGGATTTTACTTTCTGTTCAGGACCCTCCTGAAACATGGGATTTTTCTTTATGTTCAGGATCCTTCTGAAAAAGTGGATTTTACCTTCTGTTCAGGAGCCTCCTGAAAAATAGAATTTTACTTTATGTTTTGGACCCTCCTGAAAAAGGGGACTTTCCTTTTTGTTCAGGACCCTCCTGAAAAATGGTATTTTACTTTCTGTTCAGGACCCTCCTGAAAAAAAAGATTTTACTTTATGTTCAGGACCCTCCTGAAAAATAGGATTTTACCTTATGTTCGGGATCCTCCTGAAAAATGGGATTTTACATTATGTTCAGGACCCTACTGGAAATTGGGATTCTACTTTATGCTTAGGACCCGCCTTGAAAATTGGATTTTTCTTTATGCTCAGGACCCTCCTGAAAAATGGGATTTTACTTTCTGTTCAGGACCCTCCTGAAAAATTAGATTTTCTTTCTGTTCAGGACCCTCCTAAAAATGGGATTTTACCTTATGTTCAGGACCCTCCTGAAAAATGGGATTTTACCTTCTGTTCAGGAACCTCCTAAAAAATGGAATTTTACTTTATGTTAAAGACTCTGTTGAAAAATGGTATTTTACTCTGGAAAAATGGGATTTTACTTCCTGTTCAGGACTTTCCCAAAAAATAGGATTCTATATTTTGCTCAGGCCCATCCTGAAAAATAGGACTTTACCTTATGTTCAGGACCCTCCTGAAAAATGGACCTTCACTTTATGTTCAGGACCTTCCTGAAAAATGGGATTTTACTTTTTGTTAAGGACCCTCCTGAAAAATATGATTCTACTTTTTGCTCAGGACCCTCCTGAAAAATGGGACTTTACCTTATGTTCAGGACCCTCTTGAAAAATGGACCTTCACTTTATGTTCAGGACCCTCTTGAAAAATGGGAATTTACTTTCTGTTAAGGACCCTCCTGAAAAATGGGACTTTACATTTTGTTCAGGACCCTCCTGAAAAATGGTATTTTACTTTCTGTTCAGGACCCTCTTGAAAAAAAGGATTTTACTTTATGTTCAAGACCCTCCTGAAAAATGGGACATTACTTAATGTTCAAAACCCTCCTGAAAAATAGGATTTTACCTTATGTTCGGGATCCTTCTGAAAAATGGGATTTTACATTATGTTCAGGACCCTCCTGGAAATTGGGACTCTACATTATGCTCAGGACCCGCCTGGAAAATTGGATTTTACTTTATGCTCAGGACCCTCCTGAAAAATGGGATTTTACTTTCTGTTCAGGACCCTCCTGAAAAATGGGGTTTTACTTTATGTTTAGGACCCTTCTGAAAAATGGGATTTTACTTTATGTTCAAGACCCTCCTGAAAAAGGGGATTTTCCCTTCTGTTCAGGAACCTCCTGAAAAATAGGATTTTACTTTATGTTTCGGACCCTCCTGAAAAATGGGACTTTCCTTTTTGTTTAGGACCCTCCTGAAAAATGGTATTTTACTTTCTGTTCAGGACCCTCCTAAAAAAAAGGATTTTACTTTATGTTCAGGACCCTCCTGAAAAATGGGACATTACTTTACGTTCAGGACCCTCCTAAAAAATAGGATTTTACCTAATGTTCGGGATCCTCCTGAAAAATGGGATTTTACATTATGTTCAGGACCCTACTGGAAATTTGGATTCTACTTTATGCTTAGGACCCGCCTTGAAAATTGGATTTTACTTTATGCTCAGGACCCTCCTGAAAAATGGGATTTTACTTTCTGTTCAGGACCCTCCTGAAAAATGGGATTTTACCTTCTGTTCAGGAACCTCCTGAAAAATGGAATTTTACTTTATGTTCAGGACCCTCCGAAAAAATGGGATTTTACTTTGGAAAAATGGGATTTTACTTCCTGTTCAGGACATTCCTGAAAAATAGGATTCTACTCTTTGTTCAGGCCCCTCCTGGAAAATAGGACTTTACCTTATATTCAGGACCCTCCGGAAAAATGGACCTTCACTTTATGTTCAGGACCTTCCTGAAAAATGGGATTTTACTTTTTGTTAAGGACCCTCCTGAAAAATATGATTCTACTTTTTTCTCAGGACCCTCCTGAAAAATGGGACTTTACCTTATGTTTAGGACCCTCCTGAAAAAAGGACCTTCACTTTATGTTCAAGACCCTCTTTAAAAATGGGACTTTACTTTCAGTTAAGGACCCTCCTGAAAAATGGGACTTTACATTTTCTTCAGGACCCTCCTAAAAAATGGTATTTTACTTTCTGTTCAGGACCCTCCTGAAAAAAAGGATTTTACTTTATGTTCAGGACCCTCCTGAAAAATGGGACATTACTTAATGTTCAGGACCCTCTAGAAAAATAGGATTTTACCTTATGTTCGGGATCCTCCTGAAAAATGGGATTTTACATTATGTTCAGGACCCTCCTAGAAATTAGGATTCTACTTTATGCTCAGGACCCTACTGAAAAATGGGATTTTACTTTTTGTTCAGGACCCTCCTGAAAAATGGGATTTTACTTTATGTTCAGGACCCTTCTGAAAATAGGATTTTACTTTATGTTCAGGACCCTCCTGAAAAAGGAGATTTTACCTTCAGTTCAGGTACCTCCTGAAAATTAGAATTTTACTTTATGTTCGGGACCCTCTTGAAAAATGGGACTTTCCTTTTTGTTCAGGACCCTCCTGAAAAATGGTATTTTACTTTCTGTTCAGGACCTTCCTGAAAAAAAGGATTTTACTTTATGTTCAGGACCCTCCTGAAAAATGGGACATTACTTTATGATCAGGACCCTCCTGAAAAATAGGATTTTACCTTATGTTCGGGATCCTCCTGAAAATTGGGATTTTACATTATGTTCAGGACCCTCCTGGAAATTGGGATACTACTTTATGCTCAGGACCCGCCTTGAAAATTGGATTTTACTTTATTCTATGGACCCTCATTAAAAATGGGATTTTAGTTTCTGTTCAGGACCCTCCTGAAAAATGGCATTTTACTTTATGTTCAGGACCCTTCTGAAAAATGGGATTTTACTTTATGTTCAGGACCCTACTGAAAAAGAGGATTTTACCTTTTGTTTAGGAACCTCCTGAAAAATGGAATTTTACTTTATGTTCAGGACCCTCCTGAAAAATAGGATTTTACTTTCTGTTCAGAACCCTCTTAAAAATGGGATTTTACTTTATGTTCAGAACCTTCAGAAAAATGGGATTATACTTTCTTTTCAGGACCCTCCTGAAAAATGGGAATTTCCTTTTTCATCAAGGCCCTCCTGAAAAATGGGATTCTACTTTATGCTAAGGACCCTCCTGGAAAATGGGACTTTACCTTATATTCAGGATCCTCCAGAAAAATAGGATTTTACTATGGGACTTTACCTTATATTTAAGACCCTCTTGAAATATGGGACTTTACTTTCTATTCAAGCCTCTCCTGAAAAATTGGATTTTACTTTATGTTCAGGACCCTCTTGAAAAAGGGGCTTTTACTTTCTGTTCAAGACCCTCATGAAAAATTGGATTTTACTTTATGTTCAGGACCCTCCAGAAAAATGAGATTTTACTTTATGTCCATGACCCTCCTGAAAAATGGGATTTTACTTTCTGTCCAGGACTCTTCTGAAAAAATGAGATTTTAAATTATTTTCAGGACCCTCCTGAAAAATAGGATTTTACTTTCTGTTCAGAACCCTTCTAAAAAATAGGATTTTACTTTATGTTCAGGACCCTCCTGAAAAATGGGATTTTACTTTCTCTTCAGAACCCTCCTAAAAATGGAATTTTACCTTATGTTCAGGACCTTCCTGAAAAAGGGGATTTTACCTTCTATTTAGGAACCTCCTGAAAAATGGAATTTTACTTTATGATCAGGACCCTCCTGAAAAATGGGATTTTACTATGGAAAAATGGGATTTTACTTCTTGTTCAGGACTTTCCTGAAAAATAGGATTCTACTTTTTTCTCAGGACCCTCCTGAAAAATGGGAATTTACCTTATGTTCAGGACCCTTTACCTTATGTTCAGGACCCTTCTGAAAAATGGAACTTCACTTTATGTCAGGACCTTCCTGAAAAATAGGACTTTACTTTCTGTTAAGGACCCTCCTGCAAAATTGGATTCTACTTTTTGCTCAGGACCCTCCTGAAAATTGGACTTTACCTTATGTTCAGGACCCTCCTGAAAAATAGTATTTTACTTTGTGTTCAGGACCCTCCTATAAAAAGGATTTTCTTTAATGTTCAAGACCATCCTGAAAAATGGGACATTACTTTATGTTCAGGACCCTGCTGAAAAATAAGACTTTAGTTTCTGTTTAGAACCTTTCTGTTAAATGGGACTTTACTCTCTGTTCAAGACCCTCCTGAAAAATGGGATTTTACTTTCTGTTCAGGACCCTCCTAAAAATTAGGATTTTACTTTATGTTCAGGACCCTCATGGAAAATGGGACATTACATTATGTTTAGGACCCTCCTAAAAAATGGGACATTACTTTATGTTCAGGACCTTCTTGAAAAATGGGACTTTACTTTCTGTTCAAGACCCTTCTGAAAAATGAAATTTTACTTTCTGTTCAAGACACTCCTGAAAAATGGAATTTTACTTTATGTTCAGGACCCTCCGGAAATATGGTGTTTTACTTATTTTTAGGATCCTCCTGAAAAATGGGATTTGACTTTCTGTTAGGACCCTTCCTAAAAATGGGATTTTACTTTATGTTCTGGAGCCTACTGAAAAATGGAATTTTAATTTTTGTTCAGGACCCTCCTGAAAAATGGGATTTTACTTTATGTTCAGGACCTTTCTAAAATGGGATTTTACTTTATTTTCTGGACCCTCCTGAAAAATGGGATTTTACTTTATGTTCAGGACCCTCCTGAAAAATGGGATTTTACTTTCTGTTCAGGACCCTCCTGAAAAATGAGATCTTACATTATGTTCAGGACCCTGCAAAAAAATGGGACTCTACTTTATGTTCAGGACCCTCCTGAAAAATGGGATTTTACCTTATGCTCAGGGCCCTCATTAAAAATGAGATTTTATTTTATGTTTCGGATTCTCCTAAAAAATGAGATTCTACTTTATGCTCAGGACCCTCCTGGAAAATGGGATTCTACTTTATGCTCAGGACCCTCCTTGTAAATGGAACTTTACCTTACTATCAAGACCCTTCAAAAAAATGGGACATTACTTTATGTTAAGGACCATCCTGAAAAATGAGAATTTACTTTCTGTTCAGGATCTTCCTGAAAAATGGGATTTTATTTTCTGTTTAGGACTCTCTTGAAATATGAGACTTTACTTTCTATTCAAGACCCTTCTGAAAAATATGATTTTACTTTATGTTCAGGACCCTCATGAAAAATGGGATTTTACTTTCTGTTCAGGACCCTCATGATAAATGGGATTTTACTTTTGTTCAGGACCCTCCTGAAATATGGGATTTTACTTTATGTCCATGACCCTCCTGAAAAATGGAATTTTACTTTCTGTCTAGAACTCTCCTAAAAAATGGGATTTTACTTTCTGTTCAGAACCCTTCTGATAAATGGGATTTCACTTTATGTTCAGGACCCTCCTGAAAAATGGGATTTTACTTTCTATTCAGGACCCTTCTAAAATTGAGATTTTACCTTATGTTCAGGACCCTCTTGAAAAATGGGATTTTACCTTCTGTTTAGGAACCTCCTGAAAAATGGAATTTTACTTCATGTTCAGGACCCTCCTGAAGAATGGGATTGTACTCCAGAAAAATGTGATTTTACTTCCTATTTCGGACCTTCCTGAAAAATGAAATTTTACTTTAAGTTCAGGACCCTACTGAAAAATGGGATTCTACTTTTTGCTCAGGACCCTCCTGAAAAATGGGACTTTACTTCCTGTTAAGGATCCTCTTGAAAAATGGGACTTTACTATCTATTCAGGACCCTCCTTAAAAATAGGATTTTACTTTATGTTCAGGACCCTCCTGATAAATGGGACATTATATTATGTACAGGACCCTGCTGAAAAAACAAAACTTTACTTTCTGTTTAGGACCTTCCTGAAAAATTGGACTTTACTTTCTGTTCAAGACCCTCCTAAAAAATGGGATTTTACTTTCTGTTCAGGACCCTCCTAAAAAATGAGATTTTACTTTATGTTCAGGACCCTCCTGGAAAATGGGACTTTTCCTTATGTTCAGGACCCTCCTAAAAATGGGACATTACTTTATGTTCTGGACCTTCCTGAAAAATAGGATTTTACTTTCTGTTTAGAACCCTCCTGAAAAATGGAATTTTACTTTACGTTCTGGACCCTCTTGAAATATTGGATTATACTTTATATTTAGGACCCTCCTAAAATAGGATTTTACTTTATGTTCTGGACCCTCCTGAAAAAAGGGATTTTACGTTATGTTCAGGACCCTCCTAAAAAATAAGATTTTACTTTATGTTCAGGACCCTCCTGAAAAATTAGATTTTACCTTATGTTCAAGACCCTCCTGAAAAATGAGATTTTACTTTCATTTCAGGACCATCCAGAAAAATGGCATTTTACCTTATGTTCTGTATCCTCCTAATAATGGGATTTTATATCATCTTCAGGACCCTTCTGAAAAATGAGATTCTATTTTATGCTCAGGACCCTCCTGGAAAATGGGATTCTACTTTATGCTCAGGACCCGCCTGGAAAATGGGATTCTACTTTATGTTCAGGACCCTCTTGAAAAATAGGATTTACTTTCTGTTCAGGACCCTCCTAAAAATGGGATTTTAGTTTATGTCCCGTACCCTCCTGAAAAATGAGATTTTAACTTCTATACAGGAACCTCCTGAAAAATGGAATTTCACTTTGTGTTCAGGACCCTCCTGAAAAATGGGATTTTACTCCAGAAAAATAGGATTTTACTTTCTGTTCAGGACCCTCCTAAAAAATACGATTTTAGTTTATGTTAAGGACCCTCATGAAAAATGGGATTCTACTTTATGCTCAAGGCCCTCCTGAAAAATGGGAATTTACCCTATGTTCAGGGCCCTTCTAAAAATTGGACCTTTACTTTATGTTATGGACACTCCTGAAAAATGGGACTTTACATTCTGTTAAGGACCCTCCTGAAAACTGGGACTTTACTATCTGTTCAGGACTCTCCTGAAAAATGGTATTTTACTTTCAGTTCAGGACCCTTCTGAAAAATGGAATTTTACTATATGTTCAGGACCCTTATGAAAAATAGGACATTACTTTATGTTCAGGAGCCTCCTAAAAAATGAGACTTTACTTTTGTTTAGGACCTTCCTAAAAAATGGATCTTTACTTTATGTTCAAGACCCTCCTGAAAAATGGGAGTTTACTTTCTTTTCAGGACCCTCCTAAAAAATGGGATTTTACTTTATGTTCAGAATCCTCCAGAAAAATGAGATTTTACTTTCTGTTTCGGACCCTCTTGAAAAATAAGATTTTACTTTCTGTTCTGGACCCTACTGAAAAATAGGATTTTACTTTATGTTCAGGACCCTCCTGAAAAATGGAATTTTACTTTCTATTCAGGCCTCTTCCGGAAAAATGGGATTTCACTTTTTGTTCAGGACCCTCCCGAAAAATAAGACTTTACTTTCTGTTTAGGACCTTCCTGAAAAATGGGATTTTACTTTCTGTTCAAGACCCTCCTGAAAAATGGGATTTTACTTTATGTTCAAGATCCTCTTGAAAGATGGGATATTACTTTCTGTTCAGGACCCTCATGAAAAATGGGATTTTACTTTATGTTCAGGACCCTCCTGAAAAATGGGATTTTACTATATGTCTAGGACCCTTCTTAAAAATGGGATTTTACTTTCTGTCCAAGACTCTCCTGAAAAATAAGATTTTACTTTATGTTCAGGACCCTCCTGAAAAATGGGATTTTACATTCTGTTCAGGACCCTCCTGAATAATGGGATTTTATTTTATGTTCTGGACCCTCATGAAAAATGGGATTTTACTTTCTGTTCAGGACCCACCTGAAATATTGGATTATACTTTATATTTAGGACCCTCATAAAATAGGATTTTACTTTATGTTCTGGACCCTCCTAAAAAAAGGGATTTTACTTTATGTTCAGGACCCTCCTGAAAAGTGAGATTTTAATTTATGTTTAGGACCCTCCTAAAAAATGAGATTTTACCTTCTGTTCAAGACGCTCCTGAAAAATGAGATTTTACTTTCATTTTAGGACCCTCCTGAAAAATGTGTTTTTACCTTATGTTCAGGATCCTCCTAAAAATGGGATTTTACATTATCTTCAGGACCCTTCTGAAAAATTAGATTTTATTATATGCTCAGGACCCTCCTGGAAAATGGGATTCTACATTATGCTCAGGCCCCGCCTGGAAAATGGGATTTTACTTCCTGTTCAGAAACCTTCTAAAAAATGGTATTTTACTTTATGTTAAGGACCCCCCTGAAAAATGGGATTTTACTTCCTGTTCAGAACCCTTCTGAAAAATGGGATTTTACTTTATGTTAAGGACCCTCCTGAAAAATGGGATTTTACTTTATGTTCAGGACCCTCCAGAAAAATAGGATTTTACTTTCTATTCAGGACCCTCCTAAAAATGGAATTTTACTTTATGTTCCGAACCCTCCTGAAAAATAGGATTTTAACTTCTATTCAGGAACCTCTTGAAAAATGGAATTTTACTTTATGCTCAGGACCCTCCGGAAAAATGGGATTTTACTCTAGAAAAATAGGATTTTACTTTCTGTTCAGGACCCTCCTGAAAAATAAGATTTTACTTTATGTTCAGGACCCTCCTGAAAAATGGGATTCTACTTTATGCTCAAGGCCCTCCTGAAAAATGGGAATTTACCCTATGTTCAGGGCCCTTCTAAAAAATGGACCTTTACTTTATGTTATGGACCCTCCTAAAAAATGGGACTTTACATTCTGTTAAGGACCCTCCTGAAAAATGGGAATTTACTATCTGTCCAGGACTCTCCTGAAAAATGGTATTTTACTTTCAGTTCAAGACCCATTGAAAAATGGGATTTCACTTTATGTTCAGGACCCTCCTGAAAAATGGGACATTACTTCATGTTCAGGAGCCTCCTAAAAAATGAGACTTTACTTTCTGTTTAGGACCTTCCTGAAAAATTGGACTTTACTTTCTGTTCAATACCCTCCTGAAAAATGGGAGTTTACAAGCTCCTAAAAAATGGGATTTTACTTTATGTTCAGAACCCTCCTGAAAAATTGGATTTTACTTTTTGTTTCGGACACTCTTGAAAAATAAGATTTTACTTTATGTTCTGGACCCTACTGAAAAATGGGATTTTACTATATGTTCTGGACCCTCCTGAAAAATGGGATTTTACTTTATGTTCAGGACCCTCCAGAAAAATAATACTTTACTTTCTGTTTAAGACCTTCCTGAAAAATGGGACTTTACTTTCTGTTCAAGACCCTCCTGAAAAATGGGATTTTATTTTCTGTTCAGGACCCTCCTAAAAAATGAGATTTTACTTTATGTTCAGGACCCACGTGAAAAATGGGATTTTACTTTCTGTTCAGGACCATGCAGAAAAATGGGATTTTACTTCCTGTTCAGAACCCGTCTAAAAAATGGGACTTTACTTTATGTTATGGTCCCTCCTGAAAAATGGAATTTTACTTTATGTTCAGGACCCACCTGAAAAATTGGATTTTACTTTCTGTTTCGGACCCTCCTAAAAATGTGATTTTCACTTATGTTCAGTACCCTCCTGAAAAATGGGATTTTAATTTCTGTTCAGGAACCTCCTGAAAAATGGAATTTTATTTTATGTTTCGGACCCTCCTGAAAAATGGGATATTACTCCGGAAAATTTGGATTTTACTTTCAGTTCAGGACACTCCTGAAAAATGCGATTTTACTTTCTATTCAGGACCCTCCTGAAAAATAGGATTTTACTTTCTATTAAGGACCCTCATGAAAAATGGGATTTTGTTTTATGTTCAGGATCCTACTGAAAAATTGGATTTAACATTATGTTCAGGACCCTCCTGGAAAATGGGATTCTACTTAATGCTCAGGACCCCCTGGAAAATGGGATTTTACTTTCTGTTCAGGACCCTCCCGAAAAATAGGATTTTACTTTACGCTCAAGGTCCTCCTGAAAAATGGGATTTTAGTTTATGTTCAGGACCCTCCTGAGAAATGGGATTTTACTTCCTATTCAGAACTTTTCTAAATAATGGGATTTTACTTTATGTTAGGCCCCTCCTGAAAAATGGGATTTTTACTTTTTGTTTAGGACCCTCCTAAAAATGGAATTTCACCTTATGTTCAGTACCCTCCTGAAAAATGGGATTTTAACTTCTGTTCAGGAACCTCCTGAAAAATGGAATTTTACTTTATGTTAAGGACCCTCCTGAAAAATGGGATTTTACTTTATGTTCAGGACCCTCCTGAAAAATGGGATTTGACTTTATGTTCAGGACCCTCCAGAAAAATAATACTGTACTTTCTGTTTAGGACCTTTCTGAAAAATGGGACTTTACTTTCTGTTCAAGACCCTCCTGAAAAATGGGATTTTACTTTCTGTTCAGGACCCTCCTAAAAAGTGAGATTTTACTTTATGTTACGAACCCACATGAAAAATGGGATTTTACTTTCTGTTCAGGACCCTCCTGAAAAATGAGATTTTACTTTCTGTTTCGTACCCTCTTGAAAAATAAGATTTTACTTTCTGTTCAGGACCCTGCTGAAAAATGGGATTTTACTTCCTGTTCAGAACCCGTCTAAAAAATGGGACTTTACTTTATGTTATGGTCCCTCCTAAAAAATGATATTTTACTTTATGTTCAGGACCCTCGTGAAAAATTGGATTTTACTTTCTGTTTCGGACCCTCCTAAAAATGTGATTTTCACTTATGTTCAGTACCCTCCTGAAAAATGGGATTTTAACTTCTGTTCAGGAACCTCCTGAAAAATGGAATTTTATTTTATTTTCCGAACCCTCCTGAAAAATGGGATTTTACTCTGGAAAATTTGGATTTTACTTTCAGTTCAGGACCCTCCTGAAAAATGCGATTTTACTTTATGTTCAGGATCCTCCTGAAAAATGGGATTTTACTTTCTATTCAGGACCCTCATGAAAAATGGGATTTTACTTTATGTTCAGGACCCCCCTGAAAAATGGGATTTTACTTTATGTCCAGGACCCTCCTGAAAAATGGGATTTTACTTTCTGTCCAGGACACTCCTAAAAAATGAGATTTTACTTTGTGTTCTGGACCCTCCTGAAAAATGGGATTTTTACTTTCTGTTCAGGACCCTCCAAAAAAATAAGATTTTACTTTATGTTCTGGACCTTCCTGAAAAATGGGATTTTACTTTCTGTTCAGGACCCTCCTTAAAAATGGGATTTTACTTTATATTTAGGACCCTCTTAAAATGGGATTTTACTTTATGTTTTGGACCCTCCTGAAAAATAGGATTTTACTTTATATTCAGGACCCTCCTGAAAAATGAGATTTTACTTTATGTTCAGGACCCTCCTGAAAAATGAGATTTTACATTCTATAAATGACCCTCTTGAAAAATGAGATTTTACTTTTTGTTCAGGACCCTCCTGAAAAATGGGATTTTACCTTATGTTCAGGATCCACCTGAAAAATTGGATTTTACATTATGTTCAGGACCCTTCTGAAAAATGATATTCTATTTTATGCTCAGGACCCACCTGGAAAATGGGATTCTACTTTATGCTCAGGACCCGCTTGGAAAATGGGATTTTACTTTCTGTTCAGGACCCTCCTGAAAAATGGGATTTTACTTTACGCTCAAGGACCTCCTGAAAAATGGGATTTTAGTTTATGTTCAGGACCCTCCTGAGAAATGGGATTTTACTTCCTATTCAGAACCCTTCTAAATAATGTGAATTTACTTTATGTTCAGGACCCTTCTGAAAAATGGAATTTTACTTTATGTTCAGGACCCTCCTGAAAAATGGGATTTTTACTTTTTGTTCAGACCCTCCTAAAAATGGGATTTCACCTTATGTTCAGTATCCTCCTGAAAAATGGGATTTTAACTACTGTTCAGGAACTTCCTGAAAAATGGAATTTTACTTTATGTTATGGACCCTCCTGAAAAATGGGATTTTACTCCGGAAAAATGGGATTTTACTTTCTGTTCAGGACCCTCTTGAAAAATACGATTATAGTTTATGTTCAGGACCCTCCCGCAAAATGGGATTCTACTTTATGCTCAGGACCCTCCTAAACAATGGACCTTTACTTTAAGTTTAGGACCTTCCTGAAAAATGGGACTTTACTTTCATTTAAGGACCCTCCTGAAAAATAGGACTTTATTTTCTGTATAGGACCCTTCTGAAAAATGGTATTTTACATTCTCTTCAGAACCCTCCTGAAAAATGGGATTTTACTTTATGTTCAGGAAACTCCTGAAAAATAGGACATTACTTTAAGTTCAGGACCCTCCTGAAAAATGAGACTTTATTTCTGTTTAGGACCTTCCTAAAAAATGGGACCTTACATTCTGTTCAGGACCCTCCTGAAAAATGATATTTTACTTTCTGTTCAGGACCCTCCAGAAAAATGGGATTTTACTTTATGATCAGGACCCTCCTGAAATATGGGACATTACATTATGTTTAGGACTCTCCTGAAAAATGAGACTATACTTTCTATTTAGGACCTTCCTGAAAAATGGGACTTTACATTCTATTAAAGACCGTCGTGAAAAATGGGATTTTACTTGTTGTTCAGGACCCTCTTAAAAAATGGGATTTTACTTTATGTTCAAGACACTTCTGAAAAATGGGATTTTACTTTCTGTTCAGGACCGTTCTGAAAAATGGGATTTTACTTTCTGTTTTGGACCCTCTTGAAAAATAAGACTTTAATTTCTGTTCAGGACCCTGCTGAAAAATGGGATATAATTTATGTTCAGAACCCTCCTGAAAAATAGAATTTTACTTTCAATTAAGGCCCCTCCGGAAAAATAGGATTTTACTTTATGTTCAGGACCCTTTTGAAAAATAGGATTTTACTTTATGTTCAGGACCCTCCTGAAAAATGGGATTTAAGCTTATGTTCAGGACTCTCTTGAAAAATAAGATTTTACCTTCTGTTCAAGACCCACCTGAAAAATGGAATTTTACTTTCTGTTCAGAACCCTTCTGAAATATAGGATTTTTACTTTATGTTCAGGACCCTTTTTAAAAATGGGATTTTACTTTCTGTTCAGGACCCTTCTGAAAAATGAGATTTTACCTTATGTTCAGGATCCTCCTTAAAAATTTGAATTTACCTTATGTTCAGGACCCTCCTGAAAAGTGGGATTCTATTTTATGCTCAGGACCCTCTTGGAAAATGGGATTCTACTTTATGCTCAGGACCCGCCTGGAAAATGGGATTTTACTTTTTGTTCAGAACCCTATTGAAAAATGGGATTTTAATTAATGTTCAGGACCCTCCTAAAACATGGGATTTTACTTTATGCTCAAGGCCCTCCTGAAAAATGGGATTCTACCTTATGCTAAGGACCTTCCTGGAAAATAGGACTTTACCTTATGTTCAGGACCCTCCTGAAAAATGAGACTTTACTTTATGTTCAGAACCCTCCTATAAATGGGACTTTACTTTCTGTTCAAGACCCTCCTAAAAAATAGGATTTTTCTTTATGTTCAGGACACTCTTGAAAAATGGGATTTTACTTTCTGTTCAGGACCCTCATGAAAAATGGAATTTTACTTCATGATCAGGACCCTCCTGAAAAATGAGACATTACTTTATGTTCAGGACCCTCCTGAAAAATGAAACTTTAATTTCTGTTTAGGACCTTCCTGAAAAATGAAACTTTACATTTTGTTCAAGACCTTCCTAAAAAATGGGATTTTACTATCTGTTCAGGACCCTCCTAAAAAATGGGATTTTACTTTATGTTCATGACCCTTCTGAAAAATAGGATTTTACTTTCTGTTCAGGACCCTCCTGAAATATGGGACATTACTATATGTTCAGGAACCTTCTGAAAAATGAGACTTTACTTTCTGTTTAGGACCTTCCTGAAAAATGGGACTTTACATTCTGTTCAAGACCCTCCTGAAAAATAGGATTTTACTTTCTGTTCAAGACCCTCTTAAAAAATAGGATTTTACTTTATGTTCAGGACCATTCTTAAAAATGGGATTTTACCTTATGTTCAGACTCTCTTGAAAAATGAGATTTTACCTTCTGTTCAAGACCCACCTGAAAAATAGAATTTTTCTTTCTGTTCAGGTCCCTCCTGAAAAATGGGATTTTACTTTATGTTCAGGACACTCTTGAAAAATTGAATTTTACTTTCTGTTCAGGACCCTCTTGGAAAATGGGATTCTACTTTATGCTCAGGACCCGCCTGGAAAATGGGTTTTTACTTTCTGTTCAGAACCCTCTTAAAAAATGGGATTTTAATTTATGTTCAAGACCTTCCTGAAAAATGAGATTTTACTTTATGCTCAAGGCCCTCCTGAAAAATAGGATTCTACCTTATGCTCAGGATATTCTTGGAAAATGGGACTTTACCTTATGTTCAGGACCCTCCTGAAAAATGAGACTTTACTTTATGTTAAGAACCCTCCTAAAAAATGGGACTTTATTTCCTGTTTAGGACCCTCTTGAAAAATGGGACTTTACTTTCTGTTCAAGATCTACAAGAAAAATGATATTTTACTTTATGTTCAGGACCCTCTTGAAAAATGGGATTTTAATTTCTGTTCAGGACCCTTATGAAAAATGGGATTTTACTTTATGTTCAGGACCCTCCTAAAAAATGGGACATTACGTTATGTTCTGGACCATCCTGAAAAATGGGACTTTACTTTCTGTTTAGAACCTTCCTGAAAAATGGGACTTTACATTCTGTTCAAGACCCTCCTAAAAAATTGGATTTTACTTTATGTTCAAGACCCTCCTAAAAAATGGGATTTTACTTTATGTTCAGGACCCTTCTAAAAAATAGAATTTTACTTTCTGTTCAGGACCCTCCTGAAAAATAGGATTTTACTTTCTGTTTCGGACCCTCTTGAAAAATAAGATTTTACTTTCTGCTCAGGACCCTGCTGAAAAATGGGATTTTACTTTATGTTCAGGACCCTCCTGAAAAATGGAATTATACTTTCTATTATGGCCCCTCCGGAAAAATAGGATTTTACTTTATGTTCAGGACTCTCCTGAAAAATGAGATTTTACTTTATGTTCAGGAACCTCCTGAAAAATGGGATTTTACTTTATGTTCAGACTCTCTTGAAAAATGAGAGTTTTCCTTCTCTTCAAGACCCACCTGAAAAAGGGAATTTTACTTTTTGTACAGGACCCTCCTGAAAAATGGGATTTTACTTTATTTTCAGCACCCCCTTGAAAAATGGGATTTTACTTTCTATTCAGGACTCTCCTGAAAAATGAGATTTTACCTTATGTTCAGGATCCTAATGAAAAATTGAATTTTACGTTATGTTTAGGACGCTCCTGAAAAGTGAGATTCTATTTTATGCTCAGGACCCTCATGGAAAATGGGATTCTACTTAATGCTCAGGACCCGCCTGGAAAATGGGATTTTACTTTCTGTTCAGAACCCTCTTGAAAAATAGGATTTTACTTCCTGTTCAGAACCCTTCTGAAAAATGGTATTTTACTTTATGTTAAGGACCCTCTTGAAAAATGGGATTTTACTTTATGTTCAGGACCCTCCTGAAAAATTGGATTTTACGTTCTGTTCAGGACCCTCCTAAAAATGGGATTTTACCTTATGTTCCGTACCCTCCTGAAAAATGGGATTTTAACTTCTGTTCAGGAACCTCCTAAAAAATGGAATTTTACTTTATGTTCAGGACCCTCCAGAAAAATGGGATTTTACTCTAGAAAAATGGGATTTCACTTTTTGTTCTGGACCCTCCTGAAAAATACGATTTTACTTTATGTTCAGTACCCTCTTGAAAAATGGGATTCTACTTAATGCTCAAGGCCCTCCTAAAAAATGGGAATTTACCCTATGTTCAGGGCCCTTCTAAAAAATGGACCTTTACTTTATGTTATGGACCCTCCTGAAAAATGGGACTTTACATTCTGTTAAGGACCCTCCTGAAAAATGGGACTTTACTATCTGTTCAGGACTATCCTGAAAAATGGTATTTTACTTTCAGTTCAGGACCCTCCTAAAAAATGGGATTTTACTTTATGTTCAGGACCCTCCTGAAAAATGGGACATTACTTTATGTTCAGGACCCTTCTAAAAAATGAGACTTTACTTTCTGTTTAGGATATTCCTAAAAAATGGGACTTTACTTTCTGTTCAAGACCCTTCTGAAAAATATGAGTTTACTTTCTTTTTAGGACCCTTCTGAAAATGGGATTTAATTTATGTTCAGAACCCTCCTGAAAAATGGGTTTTTACTTTCTGTTCTAGACCCTCTTGAAAAATAAGATTTTACTTTTTGTTCTGGACCCTACTGAAAAATGGGATTTTACTTTATATTCAGGACCGTACTGAAAAATGGAATTTTATTTTCTTTTCAGGCCCTTCCAAAAAAATGGAATTTTACTTTGTGTTTAGTACCTTCCTCAAAAATGAGACTTTACTTTCTGTTTAAGACTTTCCTGAAAAATGGGACTTTACTTTCTATTCAAGACCCTCCTTAAAAATGGGATTTTACTTTCTGTTCAGGACCCAACTAAAAAATGGGATTTTACTTTATGTTCAGGACCCAACTGAAAAATGGGAATTTACTTTATGTTCAGGACCCTCCTGAAAAATGGGATTTTACTTTCTGTTTCGTACCCTCTTGAAAAATAAGATTTTACTTTCTGTTAAGGACCCTGCTGAAAAATGGGATTTTACTTCATGTTTAAAATCCGTCTAAAAAATGGGACTTTACTTTATGTTATGGTCCCTCCTGAAAAATGGGATTTTACTTTAAGTTCAGGACCCTCCTGAAAAATTAGATTTTACTTTCTGTTCAGGACCCTTCTAAAAATGTGATTTTACCTTATGTTCAATACCCTCCTGAAAAATGGGATTTTAACTTCTGTTCAGGAACCTCCTGAAAAATAGAATTTTACTTTATGTTCAGGACCCTCCTGAAAAATGGGATTTTACTCCGAAAAATTGGGATTTTATTTTCTGTTCAGGCCCCTCCTGAAAAATGCGATTTTACTTTACTTACAGGACCCTCCAGAAAAATGGGATTTACTTTCTCTTCAGGATCCTCATGAAAAATGGGATTTTACATTATGTTCAGGACCCCCCCGAAAAATGGGATTTTACTTTATGTCCAGGACCCTCCTGAAAAAAGGGATTTTACTTTCTGTCCAGGACTCTCCTGAAAAATGAGATTTTACTTTATGTTCAGGACCCTCCTGAAAAATGGGATTTTACTTTCTGTTCAGAACCCTCCTGAAAAATGGTATTTTACTTTATGTTCTGGACCCTCCTGAAAAACGGGATTTAACTTTCTGTTTAGGACCCTCCTGAAAAATGGGATTTTACTTTATATTTAGGACCCTCCTAAAATGGGATTTTACTTTATGTTCTGGACCCACCTGAAAATTGAGATTTTACTTTATCTTCAGGACCCTCCTGAAAAATGAGATTTTACCTTCTATAAAAGAACCTCCTGAAAAATGAGATTTTACTTTCTGTTCAGAACACTCCTGAAATATGGGATTTTACCTTATATTCAGGATCCTCCTGAAAAATTGGATTTTACATTAATTTCAGGACCCTTCTGAAAAATGATATTCTATTTTATGCTCAGGACCCTCATGGAAAATGGGATTCTACTTTATGCTCGGGACCCGCCTGGAAAATGGTATTTTACTTTCTGTTCAGGACCCTCCTGAAAAATGGGATTTTACTTTATGCTCAAGGCCTTCCTGAAAAATAGGATTTTACTTTATGTTCAGGACCCTCCTGAAAAATAGGATTTTACTTCCAATTCAGAACCCTTCTAATTAATGAGATTTTATTTTATGTTCAGGACCCTCCTGAAAAATGGAATTTTACTTTATGTACAGGACCCTCCTGAAAAATGGGATTTTTACTTTCTGTTCAGGACCCTCCTAAAAATGGGATTTTACCTTATGTGCAGTACCCTCCTGAAAAATAGGGTTTTAACTTCTGTTCAGGAACCTCCTGTAAAATGGAATTTTACTTTATGTTCAGGACCCTCCTGAAAAATGGGATTTTACTCCGGAAAAATAAGATTTTACTTTCTGTTCAGGACCCTCCTGAAAAATACGATTATACTTTATGTTCAGGACCCTCATGAAAAATGAGATTCTACTTTATGCTCAGGACCCTCCTAAAAATGGACATTTACTTTATGTTCAGGACCCTCCTGAAAAATGAGACTTTACTTTCTGTTTAGGACTCTCCTGAAAAATGGTATTTTACTTTTTGTTCAGGACCCTCCAGAAAAATGGGATTTTACTTTATGTTCGGGAAACTCTTGAAAAATGGTACATTACTTTAAGATCAGGACCCTCCTGAAAAATGAGACTTTACTTTCTGTTTAGGACCTTCCTGAAAAATTAGACTTTACATTCTGTTTAGGACCCTCCTGAAAAATGGGATTTTACTTTATGTTTAGGCCCTTCCTGAAATATGGGACATTACATTATGCTCAGGTCCCTCCTGAAAAATAAGACTTTACTTTCTGTTTAGGACCTTCCTGAAAAATGGGACTTTACATTTTGTTCAAGACCGTCTTGAAAAATGGGATTTTACTTTCTATTCAGGACACTCCTAAAAAATGGGATTTTACTTTACGTTCAAGACACTTCTTAAAAATGGGATTTTACTTTCTGTTCAGGACCGTTCTGAAAAATAAGATTTTACTTTCTGTTTCAGACCCTCTTGAAAAATAAGATTTTAATTTCTGTTCAGGACCCTGCTGAAAAATGGGATATACTTTATGTTCAGGACCCTCCTGAAAAAAAGAATTTTACTTTCTATTATGGCCCCTCCGGAAAAATAGGATTTTACTTTATGTTCAGGACCCTCCTGAAAAATTGGATTTTACTTTATGTTCAGGACCCTCCTGAAAAATGGGATATAACCTTATGTTCAGGACTCTCTTGAAAAATGAGATTTTACCTTCTGTTTAAAACCCACCTGAAAAAATGGAATTTTACTTTCTATTTAGGACACTCTTGAAAAATGGGATTTTACTTTCTGCTTAGGACACTCTTGAAAAATGGGATTTTACTTTCTGCTCAGGACCCTTCTAAAAAATGGGATTTTACCATATGTTCAGGATCCTCCTAAAAAATTAGATTTTACATTATGTTCAGGACCCTCCTGAAAAGTAAGATTCTATTTTATGCTAAGGACTCTCTTGGAAAATGGGATTCTATTTTATGCTCAGGACCCACCTGGAAAATGGGATTTTAATTTCTGTTCAGAACCCTCTTGAAAAATGGGATTTTAATTTATGTTCAGGACCCTCCTGAAAAATGGGATTTTACTTTATGCTCAAGGCCCTCCTGAAAAATGGGATTCTACCTTATGCTCAGAACCTTCTTGGAAAATGGGACTTTACCTTATGTTCTGGACCCTCCTGAAAAATGAGACTTTACTTTATGTTCAGAACCCTCCTATAAAATTGGACTTTACTTTCTGTTCAAGACCTTCCTGAAAAATAGGATTTTACTTTATGTTCAGGACCCTTTTGAAAAATGGGATTTTACTTTTTGTTCAGGACCCTCATGAAAAATGGGATTTTGCTTTATGTTCAGGACCCTCCTTAAAAATGTGACATTACTTTATGTTCAGGACCCTCCTGAAAATGAGACTTTACTTTCTGTTTAGGACCTTCCTGAAAAATGGGACTTTACATTTTGTTCAAGACCTTCCTAAAAAATGGGATTTTACTTTCTGTTCAGGACCCTCCTAAAAAATGGGATTTTACTTTATGTTCATGACCCATCTGAAAAATGGGATTTTACTTTCTGTTCAGGACCCTCCTGAAATATGGGACATTACTTTTTGTTCAGGACCCTCCTGAAAAATGAGACTTTACTTTTTGTTTAGGACATTCCTGAAAAATGGGACTTTATATTTTGTTCAAGACCCTCCTAAAAAATAGGATTTTACTTTCTGTTCAAGACCCTCTTAAAAAATGGGATTTTACTTTATGTTCAGGACCCACCTGAAAAATGGGATTTTACCTTATGTTCAGACTCTCTTGAAAAATGAGATTTTACCTTCTGTTCAAGACCCACGTGAAAAATGGAATTTTATTTTCTATTCAGGACCCTCCTAAAAAATGTGATTTTACTTTATGTTCAGGACCCTCTTGAAAAATAGGATTTTACTTTTTGTTCAGGATCCCCCTCGAAAATGGGATTCAACTTTATGCTCAGGACCCGCCTGGAAAATGGGATTTTACATTATGTTCAGAATCCTCATGAAAAATAGGATTTGAATTTATGTTCAGGACCCTCCTGAAAAATGGGATTTTACTTTATGCTCAATGCCCTCCTGAAAAATAGGATTCTACCTTATGCTCAGGACATTCCAGGAAAATGGGACTTTACCTTATATTCAGGACCCTCCTGAAAAATGGGACTTTATTTCCTGTTTAGGAGCCTCTTGAAAAATGGGACTTTACTTTCTCTTCAAGACCCACCAGAAAAATGATATTTTACTTTATGTTCAGGACCCTCTTGAAAAATGGGATTTTAATTTTTGTTCAGGACCCTCATGAAAAATGGGATTTACTTTATGTTCAGGACCATTCTAAAAAATGGGACATTACGTTATGTTCAGGACCTTCCTGAAAAATGAGATTTTACCTTCTGTTCAAGACCCTCCTGAAAAATGAGATTTTACTTTTATTTCAGGACCCTCCTGAAAAATGGGATTTTACCTTATGTTTAGGATCCTCCTAAAAATGGGATTTTACATTATCTTCAGGACCCTTCTGAAAAATGAGATTCTAATTTATGCTCAGGACCTTCCTGGAAAATGGGATTCTACTTTATGCTCAGGACCAGCCTGGAAAATGGGATTTTACTTCCTGAAAAATGGGACTTTACATTCTGTTCAAGACCCTCCTGAAAAGTAGGAATTTACTTTCAATTCAGGACCATCCTAAAATATGGGATTTTACTTTATGTTCAGGACCCTTCTGAAAAATGGGATTTTACTTTCTGTTTAGGACCCTTCTGAAATATGGGACATTACTTTTTGTTCAGGACTCTCCTGAAAAATTAGACTTTACTTTCTGTTTAGGACCTTCCTGAAAAATGGGACTTTACATTCTGTTCAAGACCCTCCTGAAAAATAGAATTTTACTTTCTGTTCAAGACCCTCCTAAAGAATTGGATTTTACTTTATGTTCAGGACCGTTCTGAAAAATGGAATTTTACTTTCTGTTCCGGACCCTCCTGAAAAATAGGATTTTACTTTCTATTTCGGACCCTCTTGAAAAATGGGATTTTACTTTATGTTCAGGACCCTCCTGAAAAATGGAATTTTATTTTATATTAAGGCCCCGCCGGAAAAATAGGATTTTACTTTCTGTTTCGGACCCTGCTGAAAAATGGGATTTTACATTATGTTCAGGACCCTCCTGAAAAATGGAATTTTACTTTCTATTAAGGCCCCTCCGGAAAAATAGGATTTTACTTTATGTTCAGGAACCTCCATAAAAATGGGATTTTACCTTATGTTCAGACTCTCTTGAAAAATGAGATTTTACCTTCTGTTCAAGACCAACATGAAAAATGGAATTTTACTTTCTGTTCAGGACCCTCCTGAAGAATGGGATTTTACTTTATGTTCAGGACCCTCTTGAAAAATAGGATTTTACTTTCTATTCAACACTCTCCTGAAAAATGGGATTTTACCTTATGTTCAGGATCCTCCTGAAAAATTGGATGTTACATTATGTTCAGGAACCTCCTGAAAAGTGAGATTCTATTTTATGCTCAGGACCCTCCTGGAAAATAGGATTCTACTTTATGCTCAGGCCCCACCTGGAAAATCGGATTTTACTTTCTGTTCAGAACCCTCTTGAAAAATAAGATTTTACTTTATGATCAGGACCCTCCTGATAAATGGGATTATACTTTCTTTTCTAGACCCTCCTGAAAAATAGGATTTTACTTTATGCTCAAGGCCCTCCTGAAAAATGAGATTCTACCTAATGCTCAGGACCCTCCTGGAAAATTGGATTTTACTTTATGTTCAGAACCCTCCTGAAAAATGGGAATTTATTTTCTGTTTAGGACCCTCTAGAAATATGGGACTTTACTTTCTGGTCAAGACCCTCCTGAAAAATGGGATTTTACTTTATGTTCAGTACCTTTATGAAAAATGGGATTTTACTTTCTGTTCAGGACCCTCATGAAAAAACTGGATTTTACTTTATTTTCAGGACCATCCTGAAAAATGAGATTTTACTTTATTTCCAGGACCATCCTGAAAAATGGGATTTTACTTTCTTTCTAGGACTCTCCTGAAAAATGAGATTTTACTTTATGTTTAGGACTCTCTTGAAAATTGGGATTTTACTATCTGTTCAGGACCCTCATGAAAAATTGGATTTTACTTTATGTACTGGACCCTCGTAGAAAATTGGATTTTACTTTATGTTCAAGATCCTCCTGAAAAATGGGATTTTACGTTCTGATTAGGACTTTCCAAAAAAATGGGATTTTAGTTTCTGTTCAGCATCCTCCTGATAAATAGGCCTTTACTTTCTGTTCAGGACTCTCCTAAAAAATGAAAATTCACTTTCTATTCAGAACCCTCCTGAAAAATGAGATTTCACTTTATGTTCAGGACCCTCCTGAAAAATAGGATTTTACTTTCTGTTTAGGACCCTCTTGAAAAATGGGATTTTACCTTATGTTCAGGCCTATCCAGAAAAATAGGATTTTACTTTATGTTCAGGACCCTCCTGAAAAATGGGATTTTCGTTTCTATTCAGGACCCTCCTTAGAAAAGGGATTTTACCTTATATTCAGGGGTCTCCTGAAAAATAAGATTCTACTTTATGTTTAAGACCTTCCTGAAAAAAATGAGATTCTACTTTATGCTTAGGACCCTCGTGGAAAATGGGATTCTACTTTATGCTCAGGACCCTCTTGGAAAATGGGATTTTACTTTCTGTTTTGGACACTCTTGAAAATTAAGAATTTACTTTATGTTCAGGACCCTGCTGAAAAATGGGATTTTACTTTATATTCAGGACCCTCCTGAGAAATGGAATTTTACATTCTATTAAGGCCTCTCCGGAAAAATAGGATTTTACTTTATGTTCAGGACCCTCCTGAAAAATGGGATTTTACTTTATGTTCAGGACCCTCCTGAAATATGGGATTTTACCTTATGTTCAGGACTCTCTTGAAAAATGAGATTTTACCTTCTGTTCAAGACCCTCCTGAAAAATAGAATTTTACTTTCTGTTCACGACCCTCCTGCAAAATGGGATTTTACTTTATGTTCAGGACCCTCTTGAAAAATGGAATTTTACTTTCTGTTTAGGACCCTCCTGAAAAATGGTATTTTACCTTATGTTCAGGATCCTCCTAAAAAATTGGATTTTACATTATGTTCAGGACCCTCCTGAAAAGTGAGATTCTATTTTATGCTCAAGACCCTCCTGGAAAATAAGATTCTACTTTATGCTCAGGACCCGCCTGGAAAATGGGATTTTACTTTCTGTTCATAACCCTCTTTAAAAATGGGATTTTAATTTATGTTCAGGACCCTCCTGAAAAATGGGATTTTACTTTATGCTCAAGGCCCTCCTGAAAAATGGGTTTCTACCTTATGCTCAGGACACTCCTGGAAAATGAGACTTTACCTTATGTTCAGGACCTCCTGAAAAATGAGACTTTACCTTATGTTCAGAACCCTCATAAAAAATGGGACTTTATTTTCTGTTTAGGACCCTCTTTAAATATGGGACTTTACTTTCTGTTCAAGACCCTCCTGAAAAACGGGATTTTACTTTATGTTAAGGACCTTCTTAAAAAATGAGACTTTATTTTCTGTTCAGGACCCTCATGTAAAATGAGATTTTACTTTATGTTCCAGACCCTCTTGAAAAATGGGACATTACTTTATGTTCATGTCCCTCCTGAAAAATGAGACTTTACTTTCTGTTTAGGACCTTCCTGAAAATCGGGACTTTACATTCTGTTCAAGACCCTCCTAAAAAATGGGATTTTACTTTCTGTTCAAGACCCTCTTAAAAAATGGGATTTTACTTTATGTTCAGGACCCTTCTGAAAAAAAGGATTTTACTATCTGTTCAGAACCCTCCTAAAATATGCGACATTGCTTTATGTTCAGGACCCTCCTGAAAAATAGGATTTTACTTTCTGTGCAGGACCATCCTGAAAAATGGGATTTTACTTTCTGTTTTGGACCCTTTTGAAAGATAAGATTTTACATTCTGTTTAGGACCCTGCTGAAAAATGGGATTTTACTTTATTTTCAGGACCTTCCTGAAAAATAGAATTTTACTTTCAATTAAGGCCCCTCCGAAAAAATAGGATTTTACTTTATGATCAGGACCCTCCTGAAAAATGGGATTTTACTTTATGTTCATGACCCTCCTGAAATATTGGATATTACTTTATGTTCAGGACCCTTCTGAAAAATGAGACTTGACTTTCTGTTCAGGACCTTTCTGAAAATTGGGACATTAGATTCTGTTCAAGACCCTCCTGAAAATTGGGATTTTACTTTTTGTTCAGGACCCTCTTGAAAAATGGGATTTTACTTTATGTTCAGGTCCCTTCTGAAAAATAGGATTTTACTTTCTGTTTCGGCCCCTCTTGAAAAATAAGATTTAACTTTCTATTCAGGACCTTGCTGAAAAATGGTATTTTACTTTATTTTCAGGACCCTCCTGAAATATGGGACAATACTTTATGTTCACGACCCTTCTGAAAAATGAGACTTTACTTTTTGTTTAGGACCTTCCTGAAAAAAGGGACTTTACATTCTGTTCAAGACCCTCCTGAAAAATGCGATTTCACATTCTATTCAGAACCCTCCTAAAAAATGGGATTTTACTTTATGTTCAGGACCCTTCTGAAAAATGGGATTTTATTTTCTGTTCAGGACCCTCCAGAAAAATGGGATTTTACTTTCTGTTTCGGACCCTCTTGAAAAATAAGATTTAACTTTCTGTTCAGGACCCCGCTGAAAAATGGGATTTTACTTTATCTTTAGGACCCTCCTGAAAAATGGGATTTTACTTTATGTTCAGGACCCTTCTAAAAAATTGGATTTTACTTTCTGTTCAGGACCCTCCTGAAATATGCAACATTACTTTATGTTCAGGACTTTCCTTAAAAATGAGACTTTACTTTCTGTTAAGGACCTTCCTGAAAAATGGGACTTTACATTCCGTTCAAGACCCTCCTAAAAAATGGGAATTTACTTTCTGTTCAAGACCGTCCTAAAAAATGGGATTTTACTTTATGTTCAGGACCCTTCTGAAAAATAGGATTTTACTTTCTGTGCAGGACCACCCTGAAAAATGGGATTTTACTTTCTGTTTTGGACCCTCTTGAAAGATAAGATTTTACTTTTTGTTCAGGACCCTGCTGAAAAATGGGATTTTACTTTATTTTCAGGACCTTCCTGAAAAATAGAATTTTACTTTCAATTAAGGCCCCTCCGAAAAAATAGGATTTTACTTTATGTTCATGACCCTCCTGAAAAATGGGATTTTACTTTATGTTCAGGACCCTCCTGAAATATTGGATATTACTTTATGTTCAGGACCCTCCTGAAAAATGAGATTTACTTTCTTTTCAGGAATGTTTCTAAAAATGGGACTTTACATTCTGTTCAAGACCCTCCTGAAAAATGGGATTTTACTTTCTGTTCCGGACCCTCTTGAAAAATGGGATTTTACTTTATGTTCAGGTCCCTTCTGAAAAATGGGATTTTACTTTCTGTTTCGGACCCTCTTGAAAAATAAGATTTATCTTTTTGTTTAGGACCCTGCTGAAAAATGGGATTTTACTTTATGTTCAGGACCCTCCTGAAATATGGGACATTACTTTATGTTCAGGACCCTTCTGAAAAATGAGACTTTACTTTTTGTTTAGGACCTTCCTGAAAAATGGGACTTTACATTCTGTTCAAGACCCTCCTGAAAAATGGGATTTTACTTTCGGTTCAGAACCCTCATAAAAAATGGGATTTTACTTTATGTTCAGGACCCTCCTGAAAAATAGAATTTTACTTTCTATTAAGGCCCCTCCGGAAAAATAGGATGTTAATTTATGTTGAGGACCCTCTTGAAAAATGGGATTTTACCTTATGTTCAGGACTATCATGAAAAATGAGATTTTACCTTCTGTTCAAGACCCACCTGAAAAATGGAATTTTACTTTCTGTTCAGGACCCTCCTGAAAAATAGGATTTTACTTTATGTTCAGGACCATCTTGAAAAATGGGATTTTACTTTCTGTTCAGGACCCTCCTGAAAAATGGTATTTTACCTAATGTTCAGGATCCTCCTGAAAAATTGGATTTTACATTATGTTCAGGACCCTCCTGAAAAGTGAGATTCTATTTTATGCTCAAGACCCTCCTGGAAAATAGAATTCTACTTTATGCTCAGGACCCGCCTGGAAAATGGGATTTTACTTTCTATTCATAACCCTCTTTAAAAATGGGATTTTAATTTATGTTCAGGACCCTCCTGAAAAATGGGATTTTACTTTATGCTCAAGGCCCTCCTGAAAAATGGAATTCTACCTTATGCTCAGGACACTCCTGGAAAATGAGAATTTACTTTATGTTCAGGACCTCCTGAAAAATGACACTTTACTTTATGTTAAGAACCCTCGTAAAAAATGGGACTTTATTTTCTATTTAGGACCCTCTTGAAATATGGGACTTTACTTTCTTTTCAAGACCCTCCTGAAAAATGGGATTTTACTTTATGTTAAGGACCCTCTTAAAAAATGGGACTTTTTTTTCTGTTCCGGAACCTCATGAAAAATAAGATTTTACTTTATGTTCCAGACCCTCTTGAAAAATGGGACATTACTTTATGTTCAGGACCCTCCTGAAAAATGAGACTTTACTTTCTGTTTAGGACCTTCCTGAAAAATGGGACTTTACATTCTATTCAAGACCCTTCTGAAAAATGGGATTTTACTTGCTGTTCAAGACCCTCCTAAAAAATGAGATTTTACTTTATGTTTAGGACCCTCCTGAAAAATAGGATTTTACTTTCTGTTCATGACCCTCCTGAAATATGAGACATTACTTTATGTTCAGGACCCTCCTGAAAATTGAGACGTTACTTTCTATTAAGGACCTTCCTGAAAAATGGGACTTACATTCTGTTCAAGACCCTCCTGAAAATGGGATTTTACTTTCTGTTCAAGACCGTCCTAAAAAATGGGATTTTACTTTATGTTCAGGACCCTTCTGAAAAATAGGCTTTTACTTTCTATGCAGGTCCATCCTGAAAAATGGGATTTTACTTTCTGTTTTGGACCCTCTTGAAAGATAAGATTTTACTTTCTGTTCAGGACCCTGCTGAAAAATGGGATTTTACTTTATTTTCAGGACCTTCCTGAAAAATAGAATTTTACTTTCAATTAAGGCCCCTCCAGAAAAATAGGATTTTACTTTATGTTCAGGACCCTCCTGAAAAAGGGGATTTTATTTTATGTTCAGGACCCTCCTGAAATATGGGATATTACATTATGTTCAGGACCCTCCTGAAAAATGAGACTTTACTTTCACTTTAGGACCTTTCTGAAAAATGGGACTTTACATTCTGTTTAAGACCCTCCTGAAAAATGGCATTTTACTTTCTTTTCATGACCCTCTTGAAAAATGGGATTTTACTTTATGTTTAGGTCCCTTCTGAAAAATGGGATTTTACTTTCTGTTCGGGACCATCATGAAGAATGGGATTTTACTTTCTCTTTTGGACCCTCTTGAAAAATAAGATTTAACTTTCTGTTCAGGACCCTGCTGAAAAATGGGATTTTACTTTATGTTCAGGACCCTCCTGAAATATGGGACATTACTTTCTGTTCAGGACCCTACTGAAAAATGGGATTTTACTTTATTTTCAGGACCCTCCTGAAATATGGGACAAAACTTTATGTTCAGGACCCTTCTAAGAAATGAGACTTTACATTTTGTTTTGGACCTTCCTGAAAAAAGGGACTTTACATTCTGTTTAAGACCCTCCTGAAAAATGGGATTACACTTTCTGTTCAGAACCCTCCTAAAAAATGGGATTTTACTTTATGTTCAGGACCCTTCTGAAAAATGGGATTTTATTTTCTGTTCAGGACCCTCCTGAAAGATGGGATTTTACTTTCTGTTTCGGACCCTCTTGAAAAATAAGATTTAACTTTCTGTTCAGAACCCTGCTGAAAAATAGGATTTTACTTTATCTTCAGGACCCTCCTGAAAAAAAGAATTTTCCTTTCTATAAAGGCCCCTCCGGAAAAATAGGATTTTACTTTATGTTGAGGACCCTCGTAAAAAATGGCACTTTACTTTCTGTTTAGGACCCTCTTGAAATATGGGACTTTACTTTCTGTTCAAGACCCTCCTGAAAAATGGGATTTTACTTTATGTTATGGACCCTCTTAAAAAATGAGACTTTATTTTCTGTTCAGGACCCTCATGAAAAATGAGATTTTACTTTCTGTTCAGGACCCTCCTGAAAAATGGTATTTTACCTTATGTTCAGGATCCACCTGAAAAATTGGATTTTACGTATGTTCAGGACCCTCCTGAAAAGTGAGATTCTATTTTATGCTCAAGACCCTCCTGAAAAATAGGATTCTACATTATGCTCAGGACCCGCCTGGAAAATGGGATTTTACTTTCTGTTCATAACCCTCTTTAAACATGGGATTTTAATTTATGTTCAGGACACTCCTGAAATTTGGGATTTTACTTTATGCTCAAGGCCCTCCTGAAAAATGGGATTCTACCTTATGCTCAGGACACTCCTGGAAAATGAGACCTTACCTTATGTTCAGGACCTCCTGAAACATGAGACTTTACTTTATGTTCAGAACCCTCGTAAAAAATGGGACTTTACTTTCTGTTTAGGACCCTCTTGAAATATGGGACTTTACTTTCTGTTCAAGACCCTCCTGAAAAATGGGATTTTACTTTATGTTAAGGATCCTCTTAAAAAATGGGACTTTATTTTCTGCTTAGGACACTCATGAAAAATGAGATTTTACTTTATGTTCCAGACCCTCTTGAAAAATGGGACATTACTTTATGTTCAGGACCCTCCTGAAAAATGAGACTTTACTTTCTGTTTAGGACCATCTTGAAAAATGGGACTTTACATTCTGTGTAAGACCCTCCTAAAAAATGGGATTTTACTTTCTGTTCAGGACCCTCCTGAAATATGCAACATTACTTAATGTTCAGGACCCTCCTTAAAAATGAGACTTTACTTTTTGTTAAGGACCTTCCTGAAAAATGGGACTTTACATTTTGTTCAAGACCCTCCTGAAAAATAGGAATTTACTTTCTGTTCAAGACCGTCCTAAAAAATGGGATTTTACTTTATGTTCAGGACCCTTCTGAAAAATAGGATTTTACTTTCTGTGCAGGACCATCCTGAAAAATGGGATTTTACTTTCTGTTTTGGACCCTCTTGAAAGATAAGATTTTACTTTCTGTTCAGGACCCTGCTGAAAAATGGGATTTTACTTTATTTTCAGGACTTTTCTGAAAAATAGAATTTTACTTTCAATTAAGGCCCCTCCGAAAAAATAGTATTTTACTTTATGTTCATGACCCTCCTGAAAAATGGGATTTTACTTTATGTTCAGGACCCTCCTGAAATATTGGATATTACTTTATACTCAGGACCCTCCTGAAAAATGAGATTTACTTTCTTTTCAGGACCTTTTCTAAAAATGGGACTTTACATTCTGTTCAAGAACCTCCTGAAAAATGGGATTTTACTTTCTGTTCAGGATCCTCTTGAAAAATGGGATTTTACTTTATGTTCAGGTCTCTTCTGAAAAATTGGATTTTACTTTCTGTTTCGGACCCTCTTGAAAAATAAGATTTAACTTTTTGTTAAGGACCCTGCTGAAAAATGGGATTTTACTTTATGTTCAGGACCCTCCTGAAATATGGGACATTACTTTATGTTCAGGACCCTTCTGAAAAATGAGACTTTACTTTTTGTTTAGGACCTTCCTGAAAAATGGGACTTTACATTCTGTTCAAGACCCTCCTGAAAAATGGGATTTTACTTTCTGTTCAGAACCCTCCTAAAAATGGGATTTTACTTTATGTTCAGGCCCCTTCTAAAAAATGGGATTTTATTTTCTGTTCAGGACCCTCCTGAAAAATGGGATTTTACTTTCTGTTTCGGACCCTCTTGAAAAATAAGATTTAACTTTCTGTTCAGGACCCTACTGAAAAATGGGATTTTACTTTATGTTCAGGACACTCCTGAAAAATAGAATTTTACTTTCTATTAAGGCCCCTCCGAAAAAATAGGATTTTACTTTATGTTGAGGACCCTCTTGAAAAATGGGATTTTACCTTATGTTCAGGACTCTCTTGAAAAATGAGATTTTACCTTCTGTTCAAGACCCACCTGAAAAATGGAATTTTACTTTTTGTTCAGGACCCTCCTGAAAAATAGGATTTTACTTTATGTTCAGGCCTATCTTGAAAAATGGGATTTTACTTTCTTTTCAGGACCTTCCTGAAAAATGGTATTTTACCTTATGTTCAGGATCCTCCTGAAAAATTGGATTTTACATTATGTTCAGGACCCTCCTGAAATTTGAGATTCTATTTTATGCTCAAGACCCTCCTGGAAAATAAGATTCTACTTTATGCTCAGGACCCGCCTGGAAAATGAGATTTTACTTTCTATTCATAACCCTCTTTAAAAATGGGATTTTAATTTATGTTTAGGACCCTCCTGAAAAATGGGATTTTACTTTATGCTCAAGGCCCTCCTGAAAAATGGAATTCTACCTTATGCTCAGGACACTCCTGGAAAATCAGAATTTACTTTATGTTCAGGACCACCTGAAAAATGAGACTTTACTTTATGTTAAGAACCCTCGTAAAAAATGGGACTTTATTTTCTATTTAGGACCCTCTTGAAATATGGGACTTTACTTTCTGTTCAAGACCCTCCTGAAAAATGGGATTTTACTTTATGTTAAGGACCCTCTTAAAAAATGGGACTTTATTTTCTGTTCAGGACCCTCATGAAAAATGAGATTTTACTTTATGTTCCAGACCCTCTTGAAAAATGGGACATTACTTTATGTTCAGGACCCTCCTGAAAAATGAGACGTTACTTTCTGTTTAGGACCTTCCTGAAAAATGGGACTTTACATTCTGTTCAAGACCCTCCTGAAAAATGGGATTTTACTTTCTGTTCAAGACCCTCCTAAAAAATGGGATTTTACTTTATGTTTAGGACCCTCCTGAAAAATAGGATTTTACTTTCTGTTCATGACCCTCCTGAAATATGAGACATTACTTTATGTTCAGGACCCTCCTGAAAAATGAGACTTTACTTTCTATTAAGGACCTTCCTGAAAAATGGGACTTTACATTTGTTCAAGACCCTCCTGAAAATGAGATTTTACTTTCTGTTCAAGACCGTCCTAAAAAATGGGATTTTACTTTATGTTCAGGACCCTTCTGAAAAATAGGATTTTACGTTCTGTGACAGACCATCCTGAAAAATGGGATTTTACTTTCTGTTTTGGACCCTCTTGAAAGATAAGATTTTACTTTCTATTCAGGACCCTGCTGAAAAATGGGATTTTACTTTATTTTCAGGACCTTCCTCAAAAATAGAATTTTAATTTCAATTAAGGCCCCTCAAGAAAAATAGGATTTTACTTTATGTTCAGGACCCTCTTGAAAAAGGGGATTTTATTTTAAGTTCAAGACCCTCCTGAAATATGGGATATTACATTATGTTCAGGACCCTCCTGAAAAATGAGACTTTACTTTCTGTTTAGGACCTTTCTGACAAATGGGACTTTACATTCTGTTCAAGACTCTCCTGAAAAATGGGATTTTACTTTCTTATCAGGACCCTCTTGAAAAATGGGATTTTACTTTATGTTTAGGTCCCTTCTGAAAAATGGGATTTTACTTTCTGTTCAGGACCATCATGAAGAATGGGATTTTACTTTCTCTTTCGGACCCTCTTGAAAAATAAGATTTAACTTTCTGTTCAGGACCCTGCTGAAAAATGGGATTTTACTTTATGTTCAGGACCCTCCTGAAATATGGGACATTACTTTATGTTCAGGACCCTCTTGAAAAATCAGACTTTACTTTTTGTTTAGGACCTTCTTAAAAAATGGGACTTTATATTCTGTTCAAGACCCTCCTGAAAAATGGGATTTTACTTTCTGTTCTGAACCCTCCTAAAAAATGGAATTTTACTTTATGTTCAGGACCCTTCTAAAAAATGGGATTTTACATTCTGTTCAGGACCCTCCTGAAAAATGGGATTTTACTTTCTGTTTCGGACCCTCTTGAAAAATAAGATTTAACTTTCTGTTCAGGACCATGCTGAAAAATGGGATTTTACTTTATGTTCAAGACCCTCCTGAAAAATAGAATTTTACTTTCTATTTAGGCCCCTCCGGAAAAATAGGATTTTACTTTATGTTGAGGACCCTCCTGAAAAATGGGATTTTACCTTATGTTCAGAACTCTCTTGAAAAATGAGATTTTACCTTCTGTTCAAGACCCACCTGATAAATGGAATTTTACTTTCTGTTCAGGACCCTCCAGACAAATGGGATTTTACTTTATGTTAAGGACCCTCTTGAAAAATGGGATTTTACTTTCTGTTCAGGATCCTCCTGAAAAATGGTATTTTACCTTATATTCGGGATCTTCGCGAAAAATTGGATTTTACATTATGTTCAGGACCCTCCTGAAAAGTGAGACTCTATTTTATGCTCAAGACCCTCTTGGAAAATAGGATTCTACTTTATGCTCAGGACCCGCCTGGAAAATGGGATTTTACTTTCTGTTCATAACCCTCTTTAAAAATGGGATTTAAATTTAGGTTCAGGACCCTCCTGAAAAATGGGATTTTACTTTATGCTCAAGGCCCTCTTGAAAAATGGGATTCTACCTTATGCTCAAGACACTCCTGGAAAATGAGACTTTACCTTATGTTCAGGACCTCCTGAAAAATGAGACTTTACTTTATGTTCAGAACCCTCGTCAAAAATGGGACTTTACTTTCTGTTTAGGACCCTCTTGAAATATGGTAATTTACTTTCTGTTCAAGACCTTCCTAAAAAATGGGATTTTACTTTATGTTAAGGACCCTCTTAAAAAATGGCACTTTACTTTCTGTTAAGGACCCTCATGAAAAATGAGATTTTACTTTATGTTCCAGACCCTCTTGAAAAATGGGACATTACTTTATGTTCAAGATCCTCCTGAAAAATGAAACTTTACTTTCTATTTAGGACCATCCTGAAAAATGGGACTTTACATTCTGTTCATGACCCTCCTGAAAAATGGGATTTTACTTTCTGTTCAGGACCCTCCTAAAAAATGGGATTTTACTTTATGTTCAGGACCCTTCTGAAAAATAGGATTTTACTTTCTGTTCAGGACCCTCCTGAAATATGCTACATTACTTTATGTTCAGGAGCCTCCTGAAAAATGAGACTTTACTTTCTGTTAAGGACCTTCCTGAAAAATGGGACTTTACATTTTGTTCAAGACCCTCCTGAAAAATGGGATTTTACTTTCTGTTCAAGACCGTCCTAAAAAATCAGATTTTACTTTATGTTCAGGACCCTTCTGAAAAATAGGATTTTACTTTCTGTGCAGGACCATCCTGAAAAATGGGATTTTACTTTCTGTTTCGGACCCTCTTGAAAGATAAGATTTTACTTTCTGTTCAGGACACTGCTGAAAAATGGGACTTTACTTTATTTTCAGGACCTTCCTGAAAAATAGAATTTTACTTTCAATTAAGGCCCCTCCGGAAAAATAGGATTTTACTCTATGTTCAGGACCCTCCTGAAAAAGGGGATTTTACTTTATGTTCAGGACCCTCCTGAAATATGGGACATTACTTTATGTTCAGGACCCTCCTGAAAAATGAGACTTTACTTTCTGTTTAGGACCTTTCTGAAAAATGGGACTTTACATTCTGTTCAAGACCCTCCTGAAAAATGGGATTTTACTTTCTGTTCAGGACCCTCTTGAAAAATGGGATTTTACTTTATGTTCAGGTCCATTCTGAAAAATGGGATTTTACTTTCTGTTCAGGACCCTCATGAAGAATGGGATTTTACTTTCCGTTTTGGACCCTCTTGAAAAATAAGATTTAACTTTCTGTTCAGGACCCTGCTGAAAAATGGGATTTTACTATATGTTCAGGACCTTCCTGAAAAATAGAATTTTACTTTCTATTAAGGCCCCTCCGAAAAAATAGGATTTTACTTTATGTTGAGCACCCTCCTGAAAAATAGGATTTTACTTTATGTTCAGGACCCTCCTGAAAAATGGGATTTTACCTTATGTTCAGGACTCTCTTGAAAAATGAGATTTTACCTTCTGTTCAAGACCCACCTGAAAAATGGAATTTTACTTTCTGTTCAGGACCCTCTTGAAAAATAGGATTTTACTTTATGTTCAGGACCCTCTTGAAAAATAGGATTTTACTTTCTGTTCATAACCCTCTTTAAAAATGGGATTTTAATTTAGGTTCAGGACCCTCCTGAAAAATGGGATTTTACTTTATACTCAAGGCCCTCCTGAAAAATGGGATTCTACCTTATGCTCAGGACACTCCTGGAAAATGAGACTTTACCTTATGTTCAGGACTTCCTTAAAAATGAGACTTTACTTTATGTTCAGAACCCTCGTCAAAAATGGGACTTTAATTTCTGTTTAGGACCCTCTTGAAATATGGGAATTTACTTTCTGTTCAAGACCCTCTTGAAAAATGGGATTTTACTTTATGTTAAGGACCCTCTTAAAAAATAGGACTTTATTTTCTGTACAGGACCCTCATGAAAAATGAGATTTTACTTTATGTTCCAGACCCTCTTGAAAAATGGGACATTACTTTATGTTCAAGATCCTCCTGAAAAATGAGACTTTACTTTCTATTTAGGACCTTCCTGAAAAATGGGACTTTACATTCTGTTCAAGACCCTCCTGAAAAATGGGATTTTACTTTCTGTTCAGGACCCTCCTAAAAAATGGGATTTTACTTTATGTTCAGGACCCTTCTGAAAAATAGGATTTTACTTTCTGTTCAGGACCCTCCTGAAAAATGGGATTTTACCTTATGTTCAGGACTCTCTTGAAAAATGAGATTTTACCTTCTGTTCAAGACCCACCTGAAAAATGGAATTTTACTTTCTGTTCAGGACCCTCTTGAAAAAAAGGATTTTACCTTATGTTCAGGACCCTCTTGAAAAATCGGATTTTACTTTATGTTCAGGACCCTCCTGAAAAATGGGATTTTACCTTATGTTCAGGATACTCCTGGAAAATGGGATTCTACTTTATGCTTAGGACCCGCCTGGATAATGGGATTTTACTTTCTGTTCAGAACCCTCTTGAAAAATGGGATTTTAATTTATGTTCAGGACCCTCCTGAAAAATGGGATTTTACTTTATGCTCAAGGCCCTCCTGAAAAATGGGATTCTACCTTATGCTCAGGACCCTCCTAGAAAATCGGACTTCACCTTATGTTCAGGACCCTACTGAAAAATGTGACTTTACTTTATGTTCAGAACCCTCCTAAAAAATAGGACTTTATTTACTGTACAGGACCCTCATGAAAAATGAGATTTTACTTTATGTTCCAGACCCTCTTGAAAAATAGGACATTACTTTATGTTCAGGATCCTCCTGAAAAATGAGACTTTACTTTCTATTTAGGACCTTCCTGAAAAATGGGACTTTACATTCTGTTCAAGACCCTCCTGAAAAATGGGATTTTACTTTCTGTTCAGGACACTCCTAAAAAATGGGATTTTACTTTATGTTCAGGACCCTTCTGAAAAATAGGATTTTACTTTCTGTTCAGGACCCTTCTGAAATATGCTACATTACTTTATGTTCAGGAGCCTCCTAAAAAATAAGACTTTACTTTCTGTTAAGGACCTTCCTGAAAAATGGGACTTTACATTTTGTTCAAGACCCTCCTGAAAAATGGGATTTTACTTTCTGTTCAAGACCGTCCTAAAAAATGGGATTTTACTTTATGTTCAGGACCCTTCTGAAAAATAGGATTTTACTTTCTGTGCAGGACCATCCTGAAAAATGGGATTTTACTTTCTGTTTCGGACCCTCTTGAAAGATAAGATTTTACTTTCTGTTCAGGACACTGCTGAAAAATGGGACTTTACTTTATTTTCAGGACCTTCCTGAAAAATAGAATTTTACTTTCAATTAAGGCCCCTCCAGAAAAATAGGATTTTACTCTATGTTCAGGACCCTCCTAAAAAATAGGATTTTACTTTATGTTCAGGACCCTTCTGAAAAATAGGATTTTACTTTCTGTTCAGGACCCTCCTGAAATATGCTACATTACTTTATGTTCAGGAGCCTCCTAAAAAATAAGACTTTACTTTCTGTTAAGGACCTTCCTGAAAAATGGGACTTTACATTTTGTTCAAGACCCTCCTGAAAAATGGGATTTTACTTTCTGTTCAAGACCGTCCTAAAAAATGGGATTTTACTTTATGTTCAGGACCCTTCTGAAAAATAGGATTTTACTTTCTGTGCAGGACCATCCTGAAAAATGGGATTTTACTTTCTGTTTCGGACCCTCTTGAAAGATAAGATTTTACTTTCTGTTCAGGACACTGCTGAAAAATGGGACTTTACTTTATTTTCAGGACCTTCCTGAAAAATAGAATTTTACTTTCAATTAAGGCCCCTCCAGAAAAATAGGATTTTACTCTATGTTCAGGACCCTCCAGAAAAATGAGATTTTACTTTATGTTCAGGACCCTCCTGAAATATGGGACATTTCTTTATGTTCAGGACCCTCCTGAAAAATGAGACTTTACTTTCTATTTAGGACCTTTTTGAAAAATGAGACTTTACATTCTGTTCAAGACCCTCCTGAAAAATGGGATTTTACTTTCTGTTCAGGACCCACTTGAAAAATGGGATTTTACTTTATGTTCAGGTCCTTTCTGAAAAATGGGATTTTACTTTCTGTTCAGGAACCTCATGAAGAATGGGATTTTACTTTCATATTTGGACCCTCTTGAAAAATAAGATTTAACTTTCTGTTCAGGACCCTGCTGAAAAATGGGATTTTACTTTAAGTTCAGGACCTTCCTGAAAAATAGAATTTTACTTTCTATTAAGGCCTCTCCGAAAAAATAGGATTTTACTTTATGTTGAGCACCCTCCTGAAAAATAGGATTTTACTTTATGTTCAGGACCCTCCTGAAAAATGGGATTTTACCTTATGTTCAGGACTCTCTTGAAAAATGAGATTTTACCTTCTGTTCAAGACCCACCTGAAAAATGGAATTTTACTTTCTGTTCAGGACCCTCTTGAAAAATAGGATTTTACTTTATGTTCAGGACCCTATGAAAAATCGGATTTTACTTTATGTTCAGGACCCTCCTGAAAAATGGGATTTTACCTTATGTTCAGGATACTCCTGGAAAATGGGATTCTACTTTATGCTCAGGACCCGCCTGGATAATGGGATTTTACTTTTTGTTCAGAACCCTCTTGAAAAATGGGATTTTAATTTATGTTCAGGACCCTCCTGAAAAATGGGATTTTACTTTATGCTCAAGGCCCTCCAGAAAAATGGGATTCTACCTTATGCTCAGGACCCTCCTAGAAAATTAGACTTCACCTTATGTTCAGGACCCTACTGAAAAATGAGACTTTACTTTATGTTCAGAACCCTCCTAAAAAATAGGACTTTATTTTCATTTTAGGACCATCTTGAAATATGGGACTTTACTTTCTGTTCAAGACCCTCCTGAAAAATGGGATTTTACTTTATGCTCAGGACAGTCCTGAGAAATGGAATTTTACTTTCTATTAAGGCCTCTCCGGAAAAATAGGATTTTACTTTATGTTTAGGACCCTCCTTAAAAATGGGATTTTACATTATGTTCAAGACCCTCCTGAAATATGGGACATTACTTTATGTTCAGGACCCTCCTGAAAAATGAGACTTTACTATCTGTTTAGGACCTTTCTGAAAAATGGGACTTTACATTCTGTTCAAGACCCTCCTGAAAAATAAAAATTTACTTTCTGTTTAGGATCCTCCGAAAAAATAGGATTTTACTTTATGTTCAGGTCCCTTATAAAAAATGGGATTTTACTTTCTGTTCAGGACCCTCATGAAGAGTGGAATTTTACTTTATGTTTCGGACCCTCTTGAAAAATAAGTTTTAACTTTCTGTTCAGGACCCTGCTGAAAAATGGGATTTTACTTTATATTCAGGACCTTCCTGAAAAATAGAATTTTACTTTCTATTAAGCCCCTCCGGAAAAATAGGATTTTACTTTATGTTGAGGACCCTCCTATAAAATAGGATGTTATTTTATGTTCAGGACCCTCCTGAAAAATGGGATTTTACCTTATATTCAGGACACTCTTGAAAAATAAGATTTTACCTTCTGTTCAAGAACCACCTGAAAAATGGAATTTTACTTTCTGTTCAGGACCATCAAGAAAAATAGGATTTTACTTTATGTTCAGGACTCTCTTGAAAAATTGGATTTTACTTTATGTTCAGGACTCTCCTGAAAAATGGGATTTTACCTTATGTTCAGGATCCTCCTGGAAAATGGGATTCTACTTTATGCTCAGGACCCGCCTAGAAAATATGATTTTACTTTCTGTTCAGAACCCTCTTGAAAAATAGGATTTTAATTTATGTTCAGGACCCTCCTGAAAAATGGGATTTTACTTTATGCTCAATGCCCTCCTGAAAAATGGGATTCTAACTTATGATCAGGACCCTCCTGGAAAATCGGACTTCACCTTATGTTCAGGACCCTACTGAATAATAAGACTATACTTTATCTTTAGAATCCTCCTAAGAAATAGGACTTCATTTTCTGTTTAGGAACCTCTTGAAATATAGGACTTTACTTTATGTTCAAGACCCTCCTGAAAAATGGGATTTTACTTTATATTCAGGACCCCTCCTGAGAAATGGAATTTTACTTTCTATTAAGGCCTCTCCGAAAAAATAGGATTTTACTTTATGGTTAGGACACTCCTGAAAAATGGGATTTTACTTTATGTTCAGGACCCTCCCAAAATATGGGACATTACTTTATGTTCAGGACCCTCCTGGAAAATAAGACTTTACTTTCTGTTTAGGACCTTTCTAAAAAATGGGACTATACATTCTGTTCAAGACCCTCCTGAAAAATAGGATTTTACTTTCTGTTCATGACCCTCTTAAAAAATAGGATTTTACTTTCTGTTCAGGTCCCTTCTGAAAAATGGGATTTTACTTTCTGTTCAGGACCCTCATTAAGAATGGGATTTTACTTTATGTTTCGGACCCTCTTGAAAAATAAGATTTAACTTTCTGTTCAGAACTCTGCTGAAAAATGGGATTTTACTTTACTTTCAGGACCTTCCTGAAAAATAGAATTTTACATTCTATTAAGTCCCCTCCGGAAAAATAGGATTTTACTTTATGTTGAGGACCCTCCTGAATAGTAGGATTTTACTTTATGTTCAGGACCCTCCTGAAAAATGGGATTTTACCTTATGTTCAGGACTCACTTGAAAAATGAGATTTTACTTTCTGTTCAAGACCCACCTGAAAAGTGGAATTTTACTTTCTGTTCAGGACCCTCCTAAAAAATGGGATTTTACTTTATGTTCAGGATCTCTTGAAAAATCGGATTTTACTTTATGTTCAGGACCCTCCTGAAAAATGGGATTTTACCTTATGTTCAGGATCCTCCTGGAAAATGGGATTCTACTTAATGCTCAGGACCCGCCTGGAAAATGGGATTTTACTTTCTGTTCAAAACCCTCTTGAAAAATGGGATTTTAATTTATGTTCAGGACCCTCCTGAAAAATGGGATTTTACTTTATGCTCAAGGCCCTCCTGAAAAATAGGATTCTACCTTATGCTCAGGACCCTCCTAGAAAATGGGACTTTACATTATGTTCAGGACCCTACTGAAAAATGAGACTTTACTTTATGTTCAGGACCCTCCTGAAAAATGGGATTTTACCTTATGTTCAGGATCCTCCTGGAAAATGGGATTCTACTTTATGCTCAGGACCCGCCTGGAAAATGGGATTTTACTTTCTGTTCAGAACCCTCTTGAAAAATGGGATTTTAATTTATGTTCAGGACCCTCCTGAAAAATGAGATTTTACTTTATGCTCAAGGCCCTCCTGAAAAATAGGATTCTACCTTATGCTCAGGACCCTCCTAGAAAATGGGACTTTACATTATGTTCAGGACCCTCCTGAAAAATGAGACTTTACTTTATGTTCAGAACCCTCCTAAAAAATAGGACTTTATTTTCTGTTTAGGACCCTCTTGAAATATGGGACTTTACTATCTGTTCAAGACCCTCCTGAAAAATGGGATTTTACTTTATGTTCAGGACCCTCCTTAAAAATGGGATTTTACTTTATGTTCAGGACCCTCCTGAAATATGGGACATTACTTTATGTTCAGGCCCCTCCATAAAAATGAGACTTTACTTTCTGTTTAGGACCTTTCTGAAAAATGGGACTTTACATTCTGTTCAAGACCCTCCTGAAAAATAGGATTTTACTTTCTGTTCTGGACCCTCCTAAAAAATAGGATTTTACTTTATGTTCAGGTCCCTTCTGAAAAATGGGATTTTACTTTCTGTTCAGGACCCTCATGATGAATGGGATTTTACTTTCTGTTTCGGACCCTTTTGAAAAATAAGATTTAACTTCCTTTTCAGGACCCTTGCTGAAAAATGGGATTTTACTTTATGTTTAGGACCTTCCTGAAAAATAGAATTTTACTTTCTATTAAGGCCCCTCCGGAAAAATAGGATTTTACTTTATGTTGAGGACCCTCCTGAAAAATAGGATTTTACTTTATGTTCAGGATCCTCCTGAAAAATGGGATTTTACCTTATGTTCAGGACTCTCTTGAAAAATGAGATTTTACATTCTGTTCAAGACCCACCTGAAAAGTGGAATTTTACTTTCTGTTCAGTACCCTCCTGAAAAAGGGGATTTTACTTTATGTTCAGGATCTCTTGAAAAATTGGATTTTACTTTATGTTCAGGACCCTCCTGAAAAATGGGATTTTACCTTATGTTCAGGAGCCTCCTGGAAAATGGGATTCTACTTTATGCTCAGGACCCGCCTGGAAACTGGGATTTTATTTTCTGTTCAGAACCCTCTTGAAAAATGGGATTTTAATTTAATTTCAGGACCATCCTGAAAAATGGGATTTTACTTTATGCTCAAGGCCCTCCTGAAAAATGGGATTCTACCTTATGCTCAGGACCCTCCTAGAAAATGGGACTTTACCTTATGTTCAGGACCCTACTGAAAAATGAGACTTTACTTTATGTTCAGAACCCTCCTAAAAAATAAGACATTATTTTCTGTTTAGGACCCTCTTGAAATATGGGACTTTACTTTCTGTTCAAAACCCTCCTGAAAAATGGGATTTTACTTTATGTTCAGGACCCTCCTAAGAAATGGAATTTTACTTTCTATTACGGCCTCTCCGGAAAAATAGGATTTTACTTTATGTTTAGGACCCTCCTTAAAAATGGGATTTTAATTTATGTTCAGGACCCTCCTGAAATATGGGACATTACTTTATGTTCAGGACCCTCCTGAAAAATAAGACTTTACTTTCTGTTTAGGACCTTTCTGAAAAATGGGACTTTACATTCTGTTCAAGACCCTCCTGAAAAATAGGATTTTACTTTCTGTTCAGGACCCTCCTAAAAAATAGGATTTTACTTTATGTTCAGGTCTCTTCTAAAAAATGGGATTTTACTTTCTGTTCAGGACCCTCATGAAGAATGGGATTTTACTTTCTGTTTCGGGCCCTCTTGAAAAATAAGATTTAACTCCCTGTTCAGGACCCTGCTGAAAAATGGGATTTCACTTTATGTTCAGGACCTTCCTGAAAAATAGAATTTTACTTTCTATTAAGGCCCCTCCGAAAAAATAGGATTTTACTTTATGTTGAGGACCCTCCTGAAAAATAGGATTTTATTTTATGTTCAGGACCCTCCTGAAAAATTGGATTTTACCTTATGTTCAGGACTCTCTTGAAAAATGAGATTTTACCTTCTGTTCAAGACCCACCTGAAAAATGGAATTTTACTTTCTGTTCAGGACCCTCCTGAAATATGGGACATTACATTATGTTCAGGACCCTCCTGAAATATGGGACATTACTTTATGTTCAGGACCCTCCTGAAAAATGAGACTTTACTTTCTGTTTAGGACCTTTCAAAAAAACGGGTCTATACTTTCTGTTCAGGACCCTCTTAAAAAATAGGATTTTACTTTCTGTTCAGGTCCCTTCTGAAAAATGGGATTTTACTTTCTGTTCAGGACCCTCATTAAGAATGGGATTTTACTTTCTATTTCGGACTCTCTTGAAAAATAAGATTTAACTTTCTGTTCAGAACCCTTCTGAAAAATGGGATTTTACTTTACTTTCAGGACCTTCCTGAAAAATATAATTTTACTTTCTATTAAGTCCCCTCCGGAAAAATAGGATTTTACTTTATTTTGAGGACCCTCCTGAATAGTAGGATTTTACTTTATGTTCAGGACCTTCCAGAAAAATGGGATTTTACCTTATGTTCAGGACTCTCTTGAAAAATGAGATTTTACTTTCTGTTCAAGACCCACCTGAAAAGTGGAATTTTACTTTCTGTTCAGGACCCTCCTAAAAAATGGGATTTTACTTTATGTTCAGGATCTCTTGAAAAATCGCATTTTACTTTATGTTCAGGACCCTCCTGAAAAATGGGATTTTACCTTATGTTCAGGATCCTCCTGGAAAATGGGATTCTACTTTATGCTCAGGACCCGCCTGGAAAATGGGATTTTACTTTCTGTTCAGAACCCTCATGAAAAATGGGATTTTAATTTATGTTCAGGACCCTCCTGAAAAATGGGATTTTACTTTATGCTCAAGGCCCTCCTGAAAAATAGGATTCTACCTTATGCTCAGGACCCTCCTAGAAAATGGGACTTTACATTATGTTCAGGACCCTACTGAAAAATGAGACTTTACTTTATGTTCAGGACCCTCCTGAAAAATGGGATTTTACCTTATGTTCACGATCCTCCTGGAAAATGGGATTCTACTTTATGCTCAGGACCCGCCTGGAAAATGGGATTTTACTTTCTGTTCAGAACCCTCTTGAAAAATGGGATTTTAATTTATGTCCAGGACCCTCCTGAAAAATGGGATTTTACTTTATGCTCAAGGCCCTCTTGAAAAATAGGATTCTACCTTATGCTCAGGACCCTCCTAGAAAATGGGACTTTACATTATGTGCAGGACCCTACTGAAAAATGAGACTTTACTTTATGTTCAGAACCCTCCTAAAAAATAGGACTTTATTTTCTGTTTAGGACCCTCCTGAAAAATGGGATTTTACTTTATGTTCAGGACCCTCCTGAAAAATGGGATTTTACTTTATGTTCAGGACCCTCCTGAGAAATAGAATTTTACTTTCTATTACGGCCTCTCCGAAAAAATAGGATTTTACTTTATGTTTAGGACCCTCCTTAAAAATGGGATTTTACTTTATGTTCAGGACCCTCCTGAAATATGGGACATTATTTTATGTTCAGGCCCCTCCATAAAAATGAGACTTTACTTTCTGTTTAGGACCTTTCTGAAAAATGGGACTTTACATTTTGTTCAAGACCCTCCTGAAAAATAGGATTTTACTTTCTGTTCTGGACCCTCCTAAAAAATAGGATTTTACTTTATGTTCAGGTCCCTTCTGAAAAATGGGATTTTACTTTCTGTTCAGGACCCTCATGATGAATGGGATTTTACTTTCTGTTTTGGACCCTCTTGAAAAATAAGATTTAACTTCCTTTTCAGGACCCTGCTGAAAAATGGGATTTTACTTTATGTTCAGGACCTTCCTGAAAAATAGAATTTTACTTTCTATTAAGGCCCCTCCGGAAAAATAGGATTTTACTTTATGTTGAGGACCCTCCTGAAAAATAGGATTTTACTTTATGTTCAGGATCCTCCTGAAAAATTGGATTTTACCTTATGTTCAGGACTCTCTTGAAAAATGAGATTTTACATTCTGTTCAAGACCCACCTGAAAAGTGGAATTTTACTTTCTGTTCAGTACCCTCCTGAAAATGGGGATTTTACTTTATGTTCAGGATCTCTTGAAAAATTGGATTTTACTTTATGTTCAGGACCCTCCTGAAAAATGGGATTTTACCTTATGTTCAGGATCCTCCTGGAAAATGGGATTCTACTTTATGCTCAGGACCCGCCTGGAAACTAGGATTTTATTTTCTGTTCAGAACCCTCTTAAAAAATGGGATTTTAATTTAAGTTCAGGACCCTCCTGAAAAATGTGATTTTACTTTATGCTCAAGGCCCTCCTGAAAAATGGGATTCTACCTTATGCTCAGGACCCTCCTAGAAAATGGGACTTTACCTTATGTTCTGGACCCTACTGAAAAATGAGACTTTACTTTATGTTCAGAACCCTCCTAAAAAATAAGACTTTATTTTCTGTTTAGGACCCTCTTGAAATATGGGGCTTTACTTTCTGTTCAAAACCCTCCTGAAAAATGGGATTTTACTTTATGTTCAGGACCCTCCTGAGAAATGGAATTTTACTTTCTATTACGGCCTCTCCGAAAAAATAGGATTTTACTTTATGTTTAGGACTCTTCTTAAAAATGGGATTTTAATTTATGTTCAGGACCCTCCTGAAACATGGGACATTACTTTATGTTCAGGACCCTCCTGAAAAATAAGACTTTACTTTCTGTTTAGGACTTTTCTGAAAAATGGGACTTTACATTCTGTTCAAGACCCTCCTGAAAAATAGGATTTTACTTTCTGTTCAGGACCCTCCTAAAAAATAGGATTTTACTTTATGTTCAGGTCTCTTCTAAAAAATGGGATTTTACTTTCTGTTCAGGACCCTCATGAAGAATGGGATTTTACTTTCTGTTTCGGACCCTCTTGAAAAATAAGATTTAACTCCTTGTTCAGGACCCTGCTGAAAAATGGGATTTCACTTTATGTTCAGGACCTTCCTGAAAAATACAATTTTACTTTCTATTAAGGCCCCTCCGAAAAAATAGGATTTTACTTTATGTTAAGGACCCTCCTGAAAAATAGGATTTTATTTTATGTTCAGGACCCTCCTGAAAAATGGGATTTTACCTTATGTTCAGGACTCTCTTGAAAAATAAGATTTTACCTTCTGTTCAAGACCCACCTGAAAAATGGAATTTTACTTTCTGTGCAGGACCCTCCTGAAATATGGGACATTACTTTATGTTCAGGACCCTCCTGAAAAATGAGACTTTACTTTCTGTTTAGGACCTTTCAAAAAAATGGGACTATACATTCTGTTCTAGACCATCCTGAAAAATAGGATTTTACATTCTGTTCAGGACCTTCCTAAAAAATAGGATTTTACTTTATGTTCAGGTCCCGTCTGAAAAATGGGATTTTACTTTCTTTTCAGGACCCTCATTAAGAATGGGATTTTACTTTCTGTTTCGGACCCTCTTGAAAAATAAGATTTAACTTTCTGTTCAGAACCCTGCTGAAAAATGGGATTTTACTTTATGTTCAGGACCTTCCTGAAAAATAGAATTTTACTTTCTATTAAGTCCCCTCCGGAAAAATAGGATTTTACTTTATGTTGAGGACCCTCCTGAATAATAGGATTTTACTTTATGTTCAGGACCCTCCTGAAAAATGGGATTTTAACTTATGTTCAGGACTCTCTTGAAAAATGAGATTTTACCTTCTGTTCAAGACCCACCTGAAAGGTGGAATTTTACTTTCTGTTCAGGACCCTCCTGAAAAATGGGATTTTACTTTATGTTCAGGATCTCTTGAAAAATCGGTATTTACTTTATGTTCAGGACCCTCCTGAAAAATGGGATTTTACCTTATGTTCAGGATCCTCCTGGAAAATGTGATTCTACTTTATGCTCAGGACCCGCCTGGAAAATGGGATTTTACTTTCTGTTCAGAACCATCTTGAAAAATGGGATTTTAATTTATATTCAGGACCCTCTTGAAAAATGGGATTTTACTTTATGCTCAAGGTCTTCCTGAAAAATGGGATTCTACCTTATGCTCAGGACCCTCCTAGAAAATGGGACATTACATTATGTTCAGGACCCTACTGAAAAATGAGACTTTACTTTATGTTCAGAACCCTCCTAAAAAATAGGAATTTATTTTCTGTTTAGGACCCTCTTGAAATATGGGACTTTACTTTCTTTTCAAGACACTCCTGAAATATGGGATTTTACTTTATGTCCAGGACCCTCCTGAGAAATGGAATTTTACTTTCTATTACGGCCTCTCCGAAAAAATAGGATTTTACTTTATGTTTAGGACTCTCCTTAAAAATGGGATTTTACTTTATGTTCAGGACCCTCCTGAAATATGGGACATTACTTTATGTTCAGGCCCCTCCTGAAAAATGAGACTTTACTTTCTGTTTAGGACCTTTCTGAAAAATGGGACTTTACATTCTGTTCAAGACCCTCCTGAAAAATAGGATTTTACTTTATGTTCAGGACCCACCTCAAAAATAGGATTTTACTTTATGTTCAGGTCCCTTCTGAAAAATGGGATTTTACTTTATGTTCAGGACCCTCATGAAGAATGGGATTTTACTTTCTGTTTCGGAGCCTCTTGAAAAATAAGCTTTAACTTCCTTTTCAGGACCCTGCTGAAAAATGGGATTTTACTTTATGTTCAGGACCTTCCTGAAAAATAGAATTTTACTTTCTATTAAGGCCCCTCCGGAAAAATAGGATTTTACTTTATGTTGAGGACCCTCCTGAAAAATAGGATTTTACTTTATGTTCAGGACCCTCCTGAAAAATGGGATTTTACCTTATGTTCAGGACTCTCTTGAAAAATGAGATTTTACATTCTGTTCAAGACCCACCTGAAAAGTGGAATTTTACTTTCTGTTCAGGACCCTCCTGAAAAAAGGGATTTTACTTTATGTTCAAGATCTCTTGAAAAATCGGATTTTACTTTATGTTCAGGACCTTCCTGAAAAATGGGACATTACCTTTTGTTCAAGACCATCCTGAAAAATGGGATTTTACTTTCTGTTCAAGACCCTCCTAAAAAATAGGATTTTACTTTATGTTCAGAACCCTTCTGAAAAATGGGATTTTAGTTTCTGTTCAGGTCCATACTGAAAAATAGGATTTTACTTTCTGTTTTGGAACCTCTTGAAAATAAGATTTTTCTTTCAGTTCAGGACCCTGCTGAAAAATGGGATTTTACTTTATTTTCAGGCCCCTCCTGAAAAATAGAATTTCACTTTCTATTAAGGCCCCTCCGGAAAAATAGGATTTTACTTTATGTTCAGGAACCTCCTGAAAAATGGGATTTTACTTTATGTTAAGGACCCTCCTGAAATATGGGACATTTCTTTATGTTCAAGACCCTCCTGAAAAATGGGATTTTACTTTCTGTTTTGGACCCTCTTGAAAAATAAGATTTAACTTTCTGTTCAGAACCCTGCTGAAAAATGGGATTTTACTTTATGTTCAGGACCCTCTTATAAAGTGAGATTCTATTTTATGCTCAGGACCCTCTTGGAAAATGGGATTCTACTTTATGCTCAGGACCCGTCGGGAAAATGGGATTTTACTTTCTGTTCAGAACCCTCTTGAAAAATGTGATTTTAATTTATGTTTAGGACCCTCCATAAAATGGGATTTTACTTTATGCTCAAGGCCCTCCTGAAAAATGGGATTCTACCTTAGGCTCAGGACCCTCCTGGAAAATGGGACTTTACCTTATGTTCAGAACCCTTCTGAAAAATGAGACTTTACTTTATGTTCAGAACCCACCTAAAAAATGGGACTTAATTTTCTGTTTAGGACCCTCTTGAAATATGGGACTTTACTTTCTGTTCAAGACCCTCCTGAAAAATGGTATTTTACTTTATGTTCAAGACAATCTAGAAAAATGGGATTTTACTTTCTATTTAAGACCCTCATGAAAAATGGGATTTTATTTTATGTTCAGGACCCTCCTAAAAAATGGGTCATTAAATTATGTTCAGGACCCTCCTGAAAAATGAGACTTTACTTTCTGTTTAGGACCTTCCTAAAAAATGGGACTTTACATTCTGTACAAGACCCTCCTGAAAAATAGGATTTTACTTTCTATTTTGGACCTCTAGAAAAATAAGATTTTACTTTTTGTTCCGGACCCTGCTGAAAAATGGGATCATACTTTATGTTCAGGACCCTCCTGAAAAATGGAATTTTACTTTCTATTAAGGCCCCTCCAGAAAAATAGGATTTTACTTTATGTTCAGGACCCTCCTGAAAAATGGGATTTTACCTTATGTTTAGGATTCTCTTGGAAAATGTTATTTTACCTTCTATTCAATACCCACCTGAAAAATGGAATTTTCTTTCTGTTCAGGACCCTCCCGAAAAATGGTATTTGACTTTATGTTAAGGACCCTCTTGAAAAATGGGATTTTACTTTCTGTTCAGGACCCTCCTGATAAATGGGATTTTACCTAATATTCAGGATCCTCCTGAAGAATTGGATTTTACATTATGTTCAGGACCCTCCTGAAAAGTTAGATTCTATTTTATGCTCACGACCCTCCTGGAAAATGGGACTCTACTTTATGCACAGGACCCGCCTGGAAAATAGGATTTTACTTTCTGTTCAAAACTCTCTTGAAAAATCAGAATTTAATTTATGTTCAGGACCCTCCTGAAAAATGGGATTTTACTTTATGCTCAAGGCCCTCCTGAAAAATGGGATTCTACCTTATGCTCAGGACCCTCCTGGAAAATGAGACTTTACCTTATGTTCAGGACCCTCCTGAAAAATGAGACTTTACTTTATGTTCAGAACCTTCCTAAAAAAAGGAACTTTATTTTCTGTTTAGGACCTTCTTGAAATATGGGACTTTACTTTCTGTTCAAGACCCTCCTGAAAAATGGGATTTTACTTTATGTTAAGGACCCTCTAAAAAATGGGATTATACTTTCTATTCGGGACCCTCATGAAAAATGGGATTTTTCTTCATGTTTCGGACCCTCTTGAAAAATGGGACATTACTTTATGTTCAGTACCCTCCTGAAAAGTAAGATTTTATTTTATACTCAGGACCCTCCTGGAAAATGGGATTCTAATTTATGCTCAGGACCTGCCTGGAAAATGGGATTTTACTTTTTGTTCAGATCCTCTTGAAAAATGGGATTTTACTTTATGTTCAGGATCCTTCTAAAAAATGGGATTTTACTTTCTGTTATGGAGCCTCATGAAAAATGGGATTTTACTTTATGCTCAAGGCCCTCCTGAAAAATAGGATTCTACCTTATGCTCAGGATCCTCCTGGAAAATGGGACTTTACCTTATGTCCACGACACTCCTGAAAAATGAGACTTTACTTTATGTTCAGAATCCTCCTGAAAAATGGGACTTTATTTTCTAGTTAGGACCCTCTTGAAATATGGGACTTTACTTTCTGTTCAAGACCCTCCTGAAAAATGGGATTTTACTTTATGTTCAGGACTCTCATGAAAAATGGAATTTTACTTTATGTCCAGGACCCTCCTGAAAAATGGGATTTTACTTTCTATCCAGGACTCTCCTGAAAAATGAGATTTTACTTTATGTTCAGGACCCTCTTGAAAATTAGGATTTTACTTTCTGTTTAGGACCCTCTTGAAAAATGAGATTTTACTTTATGTTGAGGACCCTCGTAAAAAATGGGAGTTTACTTTCTGTTCAGGACCCTCCTGAAAAATGCGATTTTACTTTATGTTCAGGACCCTCCTGAAAAATAGGATTCTACTTTATGCTCAGGACCCTCCTGAAAAATAGGACTTCACCTTATGTTCAGGACCCTCCTGAAAAATGGACCTTAACTTTAAGTTCAGGACCCTCCTGAAAAAAGGGACTTTACTCTCGGTTCAGGACCCTCCTGAAAAATGGTATTTTACTTTCTGTTCCGGACCCTCTTGAAAAATGGGATTTTACTTTATGTTCAGGACCCTCCTGAAAAATGGGGCTTTACTTTATGTTCAGGACCCTCCTGAAAAATGAGACTTTACTTTCTGTTTAGGACCTTCCTGAAAAATGGGACTTTACTTTCTGTTCAAGATCCTCCTGAAAAATGGGCTTTTACTTTATGTTCAGGACCCTTCTAAAAAATGGGATTTTTCTTTCTGTTGAGGACCCTCCTGAAAAATGGGATTTTACTTTCTGTTTCGGACCCTCTTGAAAAATACAAGTTTTCTATCTGTTCAGGACCCTACAGAAAAATGGAATTTTACTTTATGTTCAGGATACTCCTGAAAAATTGAATTTTACTTTCTATTCAGGCCCCTCCGGAAAAATGGGATTATACTTTAAGTTCAGCACCCTCCTAAAATATGGGATTTTACTTTATGTTCAAGATCCTCCTAAAATATGGGATTTTACCTTCTATTTAGGACCTTCCTGAAAAATGGGATTTTACTTTTTGTTCAGCATCATCCTGAGAAATGGGTCTTTACTTTCTGTTCAGGACTCTTTATGTTCTGGACCCTCCTATAATGGGATTTTACTTTATGTTCAGGACCCTTCTGAAAAAATAAGATTTTACTTTATGTTCAGGAGCCTCTTGTAAAATGGGATTTTACCTTCTGTTCAGGACCTTCCTGTAAAATAAGATTTTACTTTCTGTTTAGGGCCCTCCTGAAAAATGGGACTTTACTTTATGTTCAGGACCCTCCTGATAAATGGGATTTTACCTTCTGTTCAGGGCCCTCCTGAAAAATGGGATTTTATTTTATGTTCAGGACCCTCCTGAAAAAATGAGATTCTACTTTATGCACAGGACCCTCCTGGAAAATGGGATTCTACTTCATGCTCAGGACCCTCTTGGAAAATGGAACTTTACCTTATGTTCAGGACCCTCCGAAAAAATGGGACATTACTTTATATTTAGGACCCTCCTGAAAAATGAGACTTTACTTTCTGTTTAGGACCTTCTGGAAAAATGGGACTTTACTTTCTGTTCAAGACCTTCTTCAAAAATGGGATTTTACTTTCGGTCAGGGACTCTCCTGAAAAATAGGATTTTACTTTATGTTCAGGACCCTCCTGAAAAATTGGATTTTACGTTCTGTTCAGGACCCCCCAGAAAAATGGGATTATACTTTATGTTCAGGACCCTCCTAAAGAATGGATTTTACTTTATGTTCAAGATCGTCATGAAAAATGGGATTTTACCTTCTGTTTAGGACCTTCCTGAAAAATGGGATTTTACTTTCTATTCAGCATCCTCCTAAAAAATGGGCCTTTACTTTTTGTTCAGGATTCTCCTGAAAAATGGAAATTCACTTTCTATTCAGGACTCTCCTGAAAAATAAGATTTCACTCTATGTTCAGGACCCTCTTTAAAAATGGGATTTTACCTAATGTTCTGGCCCCTCCTGAAAAATGGGATTTTACATTCTGTTCAGGACCCTCCTGAAAAATAGGATTTTACCTTATGTTCAGGCATCTCCTGAAAAATGAGATTCTACTTTATGTAAAGGACCCTCCTGAAAAAAATATGATTCTACTTTATGCTTAGGACCCTCCTTGAAATGGGGTTCTACTTTATGCTCAGGACCATCCTGGAAAATGGGACTTTACATTATGTTTAGGGACCCTCCTGAAAAATTAGACTTTACTTTATGTTCAGGACCATCCTGAAAAATGAGACTTTACTTTCTGTTTAAGGACTTTCTTGAAAAATGGGACTTTACTTTCTGTTCAAGACCAACTTGAAAAATGGGATTTTACTATCAGTTCAGAACCCTCCTGAAAATTGGGATTTTACTTTATGTTCAGGACCCTCCTGAATAATGAGATTTTACTTTCTGTTCAGGACCCTCCTGAAAAATGGTATTTTGCTCTTTGTTCAGGACCCTCCTGAAAAATGGGATTTTACTTTATGTTCAGGACCCTCCTGAAAAATGGGATTTTACTTTCTGTTCAGGACTCTTCAGAACTATGAGATTTTACTTTCTGTTCAGGACTCTCCTGAAAAATGGGAATTTAATTTATGTTCTGGACCCTCCTAAAAAATGGGATTTTACTTACTGTTCAGGACCCTCCTGAAAAATGGGATTTTACTTTATGTTCAGGAACCTCCTTAAAAATGGGATTTTACCTTATGTTCTGGCCCCCTCCTGAAAAATGGGATTTTACATTCTGTTCAGGACCCTTCTGAAAAATAAGATTTTACCTTATGTTCAGGGCTCTCCTGAAAAATGAGATTCTACTTTATGTAAAGGACCCTCCTGAAAAAAATGTGATTCTACTTTATGCTTAGGACCCTCCTGGAAATGGGATTCTACTTTATGCTCAGGACCCTCCTGGAAAATGGGACTTTACATTATGTTTAGGGACCCTCCTGAAAAATTAGACTTTACTTTCTGTTCAGGACCATCCTAAAAAATGAGACTTTACTTTCTGTTTAAGGACTTTCTTGAAAAATGGGACTTTACTTTCTGTTCAAGACCATCTTGGAAAATGGGATTTTACTATCAGTTCAGAACCCTCCGAAAAATTGGGATTTTACTTTATGTTCAGGACCCTCCTGAATAATGAGATTTTACTTTCTGTTCAGGACCCTCCTGAAAAATGGTATTTTACTCTCTGTTCAGGACCCTCCTGAAAAATGGGATTTTACTTTATTTTCAGGACCCTCCTGAAAAATGGGATTTTACTATCTGTTCAGAACACTTCTGAACTATGAGATTTTACTTTCTTTTCTGGACTCTCCTGAAAAATGGGATTTTAATTTATGTTCTGGACCCTCCTAAAAAATGGTATTTTACTTACTGTTCAGGACCCTCCTGAAAAATGAGATTTTACTTTATGTTCAGGACCATCCTAAAATGTGATTTTACTTTAACTTCTGGACCCTCCTGAAAAATGGGATCTTACTTTATCTTCAGAACCCCCCTTAAAAATGAGATTTTACTTTATGTTCAGGACCCTCCTGAAAAATGGGATTTTACCTTCTGTTGACGACCCTCCTGAAAAATGAGATTTTTCTTTCTCTTCAGGACCCTCCTGAAAAATTGGACTTTACTTTATGTTCAGGACCCTCCTGAAAAATGGGATTTTACTTTATGTTCCGGACCCTCCTGAAAAATGGGATTTTACCTTATGTTCAGGCCCCACCTTAAAAATGGGATTTTACTTTATGTTCTGGACCCTCCTGAAAAATGGGATTTTACTTTATGTTCAGGTCCCTCCTGAAAAATGGGATTTTACCTTCTGTTGACGACCCTCCTGAAAAATGAGATTTTTCTTTCTGTTCAGGACCCTCCTAAAAAATTGGACTTTACTTTATGTTCAGGACCCTCTTGAAAAACGGGATTTTACCTTATGTTCAGGGTCATCCTGAAAAATAGGATTTTATTTTATGTTCAGGATCCTCCTGAAAAATAAGATTCTACTTTATGCACAGGACCCTCCTGGAAAATGGGATTCTAATTTATTCTCAGGACCCTCCTGGAAAATAGGACTTTTCCTTATGTTCAGGACCCCCCTGAAAAATGGGACATTACTTTATGTTCAGGACCCTCCTGAAAAATGGGCTTTTACTTTCTGTTCATGACCCTGCTGAAAAATGGGATTTTACTTTATGTTCAGGACCCTCCTGAAAAATGGGATTTTACCTTATGTTCAGGCCCTACCTGAAAAATGGGATTTTACTTAATGTTCAGGACCTCTTGAAAAATGAGATTTTACTTTCTTTTCAGGACCCTCCTGAAAAATAGGATTTTACCTTATGTTCAGGGCTCTCTTGAAAAATGAGATTCTAGTTTATGTAAAGGACCCTCCTGAAAAAAATGAGATTCTACTTTATGCGTTGGACCCTCCTGGAAATGGGATTATACTTTATGATCAGGAACCTCCTGGAAAATGGTACTTTACATTACCTTTAGGACCCTCCTGAATAATTAGACTTTCTTTTGTTCAGGACCCTCCTGAAAAATGAGACTTTATTTCTGTTCAGGACCCTTCTAAATAATGGGATTTTACTTTCTGTTCAAGACCCTCCTGAAAAATGGTATTTTACTTTTTGTTCAGGACTTTCCTGAAAAATGGGATTTTACTTTATGTTCTGGACCCTCCTAAAAAATGGTATTTTACTTACTGTTCAGGACCCTTCTGAAAAATGGGATTTTACTTTATGTTCAAGACCCTCCTAAAATGGGATTTTACTTTAACTTCTGGACCCTCCTGAAAAATGGGATTTTTCTTTATCTTCAGAACCCTCCTAAAAATGAGATTTTACTTTATGTTCAGGACCCTCCTGAAAAATGGGATTTTACCTTCTGTTTATGACCCTCCTGAAAAATGAGATTTTTCTTTCTGTTCAGGACCCTCCTGAAAAATTGGACTTTACTTTATGTTCAGGACCCTCCTGAAAAATGGGATTTTACCTTATGTTCAGGGTCATCCTGAAAAATAGGATTTTATTTTATGTTCAGGATCCTCCTGAAAAATAAGATTCTACTTTGTGCACAGGACCCTCCTGGAAAATGGGATTCTAATTTATTCTCAGGACCCTCCTGGAAAATAGGACTTTTCCTTATGTTCAGGACCCCCCTGAAAAATGGGACATTACTTTATGTTCAGGACCCTCCTGAAAAATGGGCTTTTACTTTCTGTTCATGACCCTGCTGAAAAATGGGATTTTACTTTATGTTCAGGACCCTCCTGAAAAATGGGATTTTACCTTATGTTCAGGCCCCACCTGAAAAATGGGATTTTACTTAATGTTCAGGACCTCTTGAAAAATGAGATTTTACTTTCTTTTCAGGACCCTCCTGAAAAATAGGATTTTACCTTATGTTCAGGGCTCTCTTGAAAAATTAGATTCTAGTTTATGTAAAGGACCCTCCTGAAAAAAATGAGATTCTACTTTATGCGTTGGACCCTCCTGGCAATGGGATTATACTTTATGATCAGGAATCTCCTGGAAAATGGTACTTTACATTACGTTTATGACCCTCCTGAATAATTAGACATTCTTTTGTCCAGGACCTTCCTGAAAAATGAGACTTTACTTTTTGTTTAGGACCCTTCTAAATAATGGGATTTTACTTTCTGTTCAGGACCCTCCTGAAAAATAGGATTTTACTCTCTGTTCAGGACTCTCCTGAAATATGGGATTTTTGTTTCTGTTCAGGACTCTCCTGAAAAATGGAATTTCACTTTATGTTCTGGTCCCTCTTGAAAAATGGGATTTTACTTTCTGTTCAGGACCCTCCTGAAAAATGGGATTTTACTTTATATTCATGACCCTACTTAAATGGGATTTTACTTTATGTTCAAGACCCTCCTGAAAAATGAGATTTTACTTTATGTTCAGGACCCTCCTAAAAAATGGGATTTTACCTTCTGTTCAGGACCCTCCTGAAAATTGAGATATTACTTTCTGTTCAGGACCCTCCCGCAAAGTGAGACTTTACTTTATGTCCAGGACCCTCCTAAAAAATGGGATTTTACTTATGTTCGAGGCCTTCATAAAAAATAGTACTTTCTTTTGTTCAGGAAACTCCTGAAAAATGAGATTCTACTATATGCTCAGGAACCTCCTGGAAAATGTGATTCTACTTTATGCTCTGGACCCTCCTGAAAAATGGGATTTTTCTTTATGTTCAGGACCCTCCTGAAAAATGGGATTTTACATTATGCTCAAGACCCTCATGAAAACTGGGATTTTACTTTATTTTCAGGACCCTCATGAAAAATGGGATTTTACTTTCTATTTTGGACCCTTTTGAAAAATGAGATTTTACTTTCAGTTCAGGACCCTCCTGAAAAATGGCATTTTACTTTATGTTCTGGACCCTCCTAAAAAATGGGATTTTACTTACTGTTCAGGACCCTCCTGAAAAATGGGATTTAACTTTATGTTCAGGACTCTCCTAAAATGGGATTTTACTTTATGTTCTGGACCCTCCTAAAAAATGGGATTTTACCTTCTGTTTACGACTCTCCTACAAAATGTGATTTTACTTTATGTTCAGGACCCTCCTAAAAAATTTAACTTTACTTTATGTTCAGGACACTCCTTAAAAATGGGATTTTACCTTATGGTCAGGGCCCTCCTGAAAAATAAGATTTTATTTTATGTTCAGGATCCTCCTAAAAAATAAGATTCTACTTTATGCTCAGGACCCTCCTAGAAAATGGGATTCTACTTTATGCTCAGGACCCTCCTAGAAAATGGGACTTTTCCTAATGTTCAGAACCCTCCTGAAAAATTGGACATTACTTTATGTTCAGGACCCTCCTGAAAAATGAGACTTTACTTTATGTTTAGGACCCTCCTGAAAAATGGGATTTTACTAACTGTTCATGACCCTGCTGAAAAATGGGATCTTACTTTATGTTCAGAACTCTCCTGAAAAAATGGGATTTTACCTTATGTTCAGGCCCCACATGGAAAATGGTATTTTACTTTATGTTCAGGACCCTCTTGAAAGATGGGATTTTACTTTCTTTTCAGGACACTCCTGAAAAATAGGATTTTACCTTATGTTCAGGGCGCTCTTGAAAAATGAGATTCTACTTTATGCAAAGGACCCTCCTGAAAAAAATGATCTTCTACTTTATGTGTAGGACCCTCCTGGAAATGGGATTATACTTTATGATCAGGACCTCCTGGAAAATGGGACTTTACATTATGTTTAGGACCCTCCTGAATAATTAGACTTTCTTTTATTCAGGACCCTCATGAAAAATGAGACTTTGCTTTCTGTTTAGGACCTTCTTAAAAAATGGGACTTTACTTTCTGTTCAAGGCCCTCCTGAAAAATAGGATTTTACTTTATGTTCAGGACCCTCCTGAAAAATGGGATTTTACATTATGCTCAAGACCCTCCTAAAAAATGGGATTTTACATTCTTTTCAGGACCCTCATGAAAAATGGGATTTTACTTACTGTTTTGGACACTCTTGAAAAATGAGATTTTACTTTCTGTTCAGGACCCTCTTAAAAAATGGCATTTTACTTTATGTTCTGGACCCTCCTAAAAAATAGGATTTTACTTACTGTTTAGGACCCTCCTGAAAAATGGGATTTTACTTTATGTTCAGGACACTCCTAAAATGGGATTTTACTTTATGTTCATGACACTCCTAAAATGGGATTTTACTTTATGTTCTGGACCCTCCTGAAAAATGGGATTTTACTTTATCTTCATGACCCTTCTGAAAAATAAGATTTTACTTTATGTTCAGGACCCTCCTGAAAAATTGGATTTAACCTTCTGTTTAGGACCATCCTGAAAAATGGGATTTTACTTTATGTTCAGGACCCTCCTAAAATGGGATTTTACTTTATGTTCTGGACCCTCCTGAAAAATAGGATTTTACTTTATCTTCAGGACCCGCCTGAAAAATAAGATTTTACTTTATGTTCAGGACCCTCCTGAAAAATTGGATTTTACCTTCTGTTTAGGACCCTCTTGAAAAATGAGATTTTACTTTCTGTTCAGGACCCTCCTAAAAAATGGGATTTTACCTTATGTTCAGGATCCTCCTGAAAAATAAGATTCTACTTTATGCTCAGGACACTCCTGGAAAATGGGATTCTACTTTATGCTCAGGACCCTCCTGGAAAATGGGAATTTTCCTTATGTTCAGGACCCTCCTGAAAAATTTAACATTACTTTATGTCAGGACCCTCCTGAAAAATGAGACTTTACTTTCTGTTTAGGACCCTCCTGAAAAATTGGATTTTACTAAAGTTCATGACCCTGCTGAAAAATGGGATTTTAATTTATGTTCAGGACCCTCCTTAAAAATGGGATTTTACCTTATGTTCAGGCCCTACCTGAAAAATGGGATTTTACTTTATGTTCAGGACCTTCTTGAAAAATGGGATTTTACTTTCTTTTCAGGACCCTCGTGAAATATAGGATTTTAGCTTATGTTCAGGGCTCTCTTGAAAAATGAGATTCTACTTTATGTAAAGGTCCCTCCTGAAAAAAATGAGATTCTACTTTATACGTAGGATCCTCCTGGAAATGGGATAATACTTTATGCTCAGGAACCTCCTGGAAAATGGGACTTTACATTATGTTTAGGACCCTTCTGAATAATTAGAATTTCTTTTGTTCAGGACCCTCCTAAAAAATAGGATTTTACTTTATGTTCAGGACCCTCCTGAAAAATGGGATTTTACATTATGCTCTAGACCCTCCTGAAAAATGGGATTTTACTTTCTTTTCAGGACCCTCCTAAAAAATGGGATTTTACTTTCTGTTTTGGACACTCTTGAAAAATGAGATTTTACTTTCTGTTCAGGACCCTCCTGAAAAATGGCAATTTACTTTATGTTCTGGACCATCCTAAAAAATGGGATTTTACTAACTGTTCAGGACCCTCCTGAAAAATGGGATTTTACTTTCTATTCAGGACTCTCCTGAAATATGAAATTTTACTTTCTGTTCAGGACTCTCCTGAAAAATGCAATTTTACTTTATGTTCTGGACCCTCCTGAAAAATGGGATTTTACTTCGTTTTAGGACCCTCCTGAAAAATTGGATTTTACTTAATGTTCCGGACCCTCCTGAAAAATGGGATTTTACCTTATGTTCAGGCCCCACCGGAAAAATGAGATTTTACTTTATGTTTTGGACCCTCCTGAAAAATGAGATTTTACTTTATGTTCAGGACCCTCCTGAAAAATGGGATTTTACCTTCTAATCAGGACCCTCCTGAAAAATGAGATTTTACTTTCTGTTCAGGACCCTCCTGAAAAATGGGAATTTACTTAATGTACAAGATCTTTCGGAAAAATGGGATTTTAACTTATGTTCAGGGCCCTCATGACAAATGGGATTTTATTTTATGTTTAGGACCCTCCTGAAAAATGAGATTCTACTTTATGCTCAGGACCCTTCAGGAAAATGGGATTCTACTTTATGCTTAGGACACTCCTGGAAAATGGGACTTTACCTTATGTTCAGGACCCTTCTGAAAAATGGGACATTACTTTCTGTTCAGAACTCTCTTTAAAATGGGATTTTTCTTTATGTTCTGGACCCTCCTGAAAAATGGGATTTTACTTTCTATTCAGGACCCTCCCCAAAAATGGGACTTTACTTTATGTTCAGGACCCTCCAGAAAAATGGGATTTTACCTTATGTTCAGGGTCCTCCTGAAAAATGGGATTTTATTTGATGTTCAGGATTCTCCTGAAAAATGAGATTCTACTTTATGCTCAGGACCATCCTGGAAAATGGGATTTTACTTTATGCTCTGGACCCTCCTGGAAAATAGGACTTTACCTTATGTTCAGGACCTTCCTAAAAATTGGACATTACTTTATGTTCAGGACACTCCTGAAAAATGAGACTTTACTTTCTGTTAAGGACCTTCTTGAAAAATCGGACTTTACTTTCTGTTCAAGACCCTCCTGAAAAATGGGATTTTACTTTCTTTTCAGGACCCTCCTGAAAAATGGGATTCTACTTTCTGTTTCGGTCCCTCTTGGAATATGAGATTTTACTTTCTGTTCAGGTCCCTCCTTAAAAATTGGATTTTACTTTATGTTCTGGACCCTCTTAAAAATGGGATTTTACTTACTATTCAGGCGCTCCTGAAAAATGGGATTTTACTTTATGTTTAGGACCCTCCTAAAAAATGGGATTTTACTTTCTGTTCAGGACATATCTAAAATGGGATTTTACTTTATGTTCAGGAACCTCCTGAAAATGGGATTTTACTTTACGTTCAGGACCCTCCTGAAAAATGAGATTTTACATTATGTTCAGGACCCTCCTGAAAAATGGGATTTTACCTTCTGTTCAGGACCCTCCTGAAAAATGAGATTTTACTTTCTGTTCAGGACCCTCACAAAAAATGGGACTTTACTTTATGTTCGGGACCCTCCTGAAAAATAGGATTTTACCTTATGTTCAGGACCCTCCTGAAAAATAGTATTTTATTTTATTTTCAGGACACTCCTGAAAAATGAGATTTTATTTTATGCTTAGGAACCTCCGGGAGAATGGGATTCTCTTTGATGCTCTGGACCCTCCTGGAAAATGGGACTTTACCTTTTGTTCAGGACCTTCCTAAAAATGGGACATTACTTTATGTTCAGGACACTCCTGAAAAATGAGACTTTACTTTCTCTTTAGGACCTTCTTGAAAAATGGGACTTTACTTTCTGTTCAAGACCCTCCTGAAAAATGGGATTTTACTTTATGTTTAGGACCCTCCTGAAAAATGAGAATCTACTTTATGCTCAGGACCATCCTGGAAAATGGGATTCTACTTCTTGCTCAGGACCCTCCTGGAAAATGGAACTTTACCTTATGTTCAGGACCCTCCAAAAAATGGGACATTACTTTATATTTAGGACCCTCCTGAAAAATGAGACTTTACTTTCTGTTTAGGACCTTCTTGAAAAATGGGACTTTACTTTCTGTTCAAGACTTTCCTGAAAAATGGGATTTTACTTTCTGTCAGGGACTCTCCTGAAAAATAGGATTTTACTTTATGTTCAGGACCCTCCTGAAAAATTGGATTTTACGTTCTGTTCAGGACCCTCCAGAAAAATGGGATAATACTTTATGTTTAGGACCCTCCTAAAAAATGTATTTTACTTTATGTTCAAGATCTTCCTAAAAATTGCCTTCTGTTTAGGACTTTCCTGAAAAATGGGATTTTAGTTTCTATTCAGCATCCTCCTAAAAATGGACCTTTACTTTCTGTTCAGGACTCTCCTGAAAAATGGAAATTCACTTTCTATTCAGGACTCTCCTGAAAAATAAGATTTCACTCTATGTTTAGGACCCTCCTAAAAAATGGGATTTTACTTTCTGTTCATGACCCTCCTTAAAAATGGATTTTACCTTATGTTCTGGCCCCTCCTGAAAAATGGGATTTTACATTCTGTTTAGGACCCTACTGAAAAATAGGATTTTACCTTATGTTCAGGGCTGCCCTGAAAAATGAGATTCTACTTTATGTAAAGGACCCTCCTGAAAAAAATGAGATTCTACTTTATGCTTAGGACCCTACTGGAAATGGGATTCTACTTTATGCTCAGGAACCTCCTGGAAAATGGGACTTTACATTATGTTTAGGACCCTGCTGAAAAATTAGACTTTTCTTTTGGTCAGGACCCTCCTGGAAATGAGATTCTACTTTATGCTCAGGACCCTCCTGGAAAATGGGACTTTACATTATGTTTAGGGACCCTCCTGAAAAATTAGACTTTACTTAAAGTTCAGGACCATCCGGAAAAATGAGACTTTACTTTCTGTTTAAGGACTTTCTTGAAAAATGGGACCTTACTTTCTGTTCAAGACCATCTTGAAAAATGGGATCTGACTTTCAGTTCAGAACCCTCCTGAAAATTAGGATTTTACTTTATGTTCAGGACCCTCCTGAATAATGGGATTTTACTTTCTGTTCAGGACCCTCCTGAAAAATGGTATTTTACATTCTGTTCAGGACCCTCCTGAAAAATGGGATTTTACTTTATGTTCAGGACCCTCCTGAAAAATGGGATTTTACTTTCTGTTCATGACTTTTCTGAACTATGAGATTTTACTTTCTATTCAGGACTCTCCTGAAAAATGGGATTTTACTTTATGTTCTGGACCCTCCTAAAAAATGGGATTTTACTTACTATTCAGGACCCTCCTGAAAAATGGGATTTTACTTTATGTTCAGGACCCTCCTAAAATGGGATGTTACTTTAAGTTCTGGACCCTCCTGAAAAATGGGATTTTACTTTATCTTCATAACCCTCCTGAAAAATGAGATTTTACTTTATGTTCAGGACCCTCTTGAAAAATGGGATTTTACCTTCTGTTTATGACCCTCCTGAAAAATGAGATTTTTCTTTCAGTTCAGGACCCTCCTGAAAAATTGGACATTACTTTATGTTCAGTACCCTCCTGAAAAATGGGATTTTACCTTATGTTCAGGGTCATCGATAAAAATAGGATTTTATTTTATGTTCAGGATCATCCTGAAAAATAAGATTCACTTTATGCTCAGGACCCTCCTGAAAAATGAGATTCTACTTTATTCTCAGGACCCTCCTGGAAAATGGGACATTTCCCTATGTTCAAGACGCTCCTGAAAAATGGGACATTACTTTATGTTCAGGACCCTCCTGAAAAATGGGCTTTTACTTTCTGTTCATGACCCTGCTGACAAATTGAATTTTACTTTATGTTACGGACCCTCCTGAAAAATGGGATTTCACCTTATGTTCAGGTTCCACCAGAAAAATAGGATTTTACTTTATGTTCAGGACCTCTTGAAAAATGAGATTTTACTTTCTTTTCAGGACCCTCCTGAAAAATAGGATTTTACCTTATGTTCAGGGCTCTCTTAAAAAATGAGATTCTAGTTTATGTAAACGACCGACCTGAAAAAAATGAGATTCTACTTTATGAGTAGGACCCTCTTGGAAATGGGATTATACTTTATGATCAAGAACCTCCTGGAAAATGGGACTATACATTATGTTTAGGACCCTCCTGAATACTTAGACTTTCTTTTGTTCAGGACCCTCCGGAAAAATGAGACTTTACTTTCTGTTTAGGACCTTCTTGAAAAATGGGACTTTACTTTCTGTTCAAGACCTTCTTGAAAATTGGGATTTTATTTTATGTTCAAGACCCTTCTAAAATAATGGGATTTTACTTTCTGTTCAGGACCCTCTTGAAAAATGGTATTTTACTTTTTGTTCAGGACCTTCCTGAAAAATAGGATTTTACTTTATGTTCAGGACCCTCCTGAAAAATGGTATTTTACTTTCTGTTCAGGACTCTCCTGAAATATGGGATTTTACTTTCTGTTCAGGACTCTCCTGAAAAATGGAATTTTACTTTATGTTATGGTCCCTCTTGAAAAATGGGATTTTACTTTCTGTTCAGGACCCTCCAGAAAAATGAGATTTTACTTTATGTTTAGGACCCTTCTTAAATGGGATTTTACTTTATGTTCTGGAACCTCCTGAAAATGGGATTTTACTTTATGTTCAGGACCCTCCTGAAAAATGAGATTTTACTTTATGTTCAGGACCCTCCTGAAAAATGAGATTTTACCTTTTGTTCAGGACCCTCCTGAAAAATGAGATATTACTTTTTGTTCAGGACCCTCCCGCAAAGTGGGACTTTACTTTATGTCCAGGACCCTCCTGAAAAATGGGATTTTACTTATGTTCAAGGCCATCCTGAAAACTGAGACTTTCTTTTGTTCAGGACACTCCTGAAAAATGAGATTCTACTTTATGCTCAGGAACCTTCTGTAAAATGGGATTCTACTTTATGCTCTGGACCCTCCTGAAAAATGGGATTTTACTTTATGTTCAGGACCTCCTGAAAAATGGGATTTTATATTATGCTCAAGACCCTCATGAAAAATGGGATTTTACTTTCTTTTCAGGACCCGCCTAAAAAATCGGATTTTACTTTTTGTTTTGGACCCTCTTGAAAAATGAGATTTTACTTTCTATTCAGGACCCTCCTGAAAAATGGCATTTTAGTTTATGTTTTGGACCCTCCTAAAAAATGGGATTTTACTTACTGTTCAGGACCCTCCTGAAAAATGGGATTTTACTTTATGTTCAGGACCCTCCTAAAATGGGATTTTACTTTATGTTCTGGACCCTCCTACAAAATAGGATTTTACTTTATCTTCAAGACCCTCCTGAAAAATGAGATTTTACTTCATGTTCAAGACCCTCCTGAAAAATGGGATTTTACCTTATGTTTACGACACTCCTATAAAATGAGATTTTACATTATGTTCAGGACCCTCCTGAAAAATTTGACGTTACTTTATGTTTAGGACACTCCTGAAAAATGGAATTTTACCTTATGTTCAGGGCCCTCATGAAAAATAGTATTTTATTTTATGTTCAGGATCCTCCTGAAAAATAAGATTCTACTTTATGCTCAGGACCCTCCTGGAAAATGGGATTCTACTTTATGCTAAGGACCATCCTGGAAAATAGGACTTTTCCTTATGTTCAGAAGCCTCCTGAAAAATGGGACATTACATTATATTCAGGACCCTCCTGAAAAATGATACTTTACTTTCTGTTTAGGACGCTCCTGACAAATGGGATTTTACTAACTGTTCATGACCCTGCTGAAAAATGGGATCTTACTTTATGTTCAGGACCCTCCTGAAAAATGGGATTTTACCTTATGTTCAGGCCCCACCTGAAAAATGGGATTTTACTTTATGTTCAGGACCCTCTTGAAAAATGGGATTTTACTTTCTCTTCAGGACTCTCCTGAAAAATAGGATTTTACCTTATGTTCAGGGCTCTCTTGAAAAATGAGTTTCTACTTTATGTAAAGGACCCTCCTGAAAAAAATGATATTCTACTTTATGTGTAGGACCCTCCTGGAAATGGGATTATACTTTATGATCAGGAACCTCCTGGAAAATGGGACTTTACATTATGTTTAGGACCCTCCTGAATAATTAGACTTTCTTTTGTTCAGGACCCTCCTGAAAAATGCGACTTTAATTTATGTTTAGGACCTTTTTGAAAAATGGGACTTTACTTTCTGTTCAGGACCCTCCTGAAAAATAGAATTCTACTTTATGTTCAGGACCCTCCTGAAAAATGGGACTTTACATTATGCTCAAGACCCTCCTGAAAAATGGGATTTTACTTTCTTTTCAGGACCCTCCTAATAAATGGGATTTTACTTTCTGTTTTGGACACTCTTGAAAAATTAGATTTTACTTTCTGTTGAGGACCCTCCTGAAAAATAGCATTTTACTTTATGTTCTGGACCCTCCTAAAAAATGGGATTTTACTTACTCTTCAGGACTCTCCTGAAAAATGGGATTTTACTTTCTGTTCAGGACTCTTCTGAAATATGAGATTTTACATTCTGTTCAGAACTCTCCTGAAAAATGAGATTTTACTTTATGTTCTGGACCCTCCTGAAAAATGGGATTTTACTTTCTGTTTAGGACCCTCCTGAAAAATGGGATTTTACTTTATGTTCCGGACCCTCCTGAAAAATGGGATTTTACCTTATGTTCAGGCCCCACCTTAAAAATGGGATTTTACTTTATGTTCTGGACCCTCCTGAAAAATGGGATTTTACTTTATGTTCAGGACCCTACTGAAAAATGAAATTTTACTTTATGTTCAGGACCTTCCTGAAAAATGGGATTTTACCTTCTGTTCAGGACCCTCCTGAAAAATGGGAATTTACTTAATGTTCAGGTTCTTCCTGAAAAAATGGGATTTTAACTTATTTTCAGGGCCCTCCTGAAAAATTGGATTTTATTTTATGTTCCGGACCCTCCTGAAAAATTAGATTCTACTTTATGCTCAGGACCCTCCTGGAAAATGGGATTCTACTTTATCCTTAGGACACTCTTGGAAAATGGGACTTCACCTTATGTTCAGGACCCTACTAAAAAATGGGACATTAGTTTCAGTTCAGAACTCTCCTAAAAATGGAATTTTTCTTTATGTTCTGGACCCTGCTGAAAAATGGGATTTTACTTTCTATTCAAGACCCTCCTGAAAAATGGGATTTTACTTTATGTTCAGGACCCTTTTAAAATGGGATTTTATTTTATGTTCTGGAACCTCCTGAAAATGGGATTTTACTTTATGTTCTGAACCCTTCTGAAAAATGAGATTTTACTTTATGTTCAGGACCCTCCTGAAAAATGGGATTTTACCTTCTGATCAGGACCCTCCTGAAAAATGAGATTTTACTTTCTGTTCAGGCACCACCAGAAAAATGGGATTTTACTTTATGTTCAGGACCCTCCTGAAAAATGGGATTTTACTTTCTGTTCAGGACCCTCCTGAAAAATAGCATTTTACCTTACGTCCAGGGCTCTCCTGGAAAATGAGATTCTACTTTATGTAAAGGACCCTCCTAAAAAAAATGAGATTCTACTTTAAACTTAGGACCCTACTGGAAATGGGATTCTACTTTATGATCAGGAACCTCCAGGAAAATGGGACTTTATATTACGTTTAGGACCCTCCTGAAAAATTATACTTTTATTTTGTTCAGGACCCTCCTGAAAAATGAGACCTTACTTTCTGTTTAGGACCGTCTTGAAAAATGGGACTTTACTTTCTGTTCAAGACCTTCTTGAAAAGTGGGATTATTCTTTTAGTTCAGAACCCTCCTGAAAAATTGTATTTCCCTTTCTGTTCAGGACCCTCCTGAAAAATAGGATTTTACTTTATGTTCAGGACCCTCCTGAAAAATAGAATTTTACTTTTTGTTCAGGACTCTCCTAAAATATGGTATTTTACTTTCTGTTCAGGGCTCTCTTGAAAAATGGGATTTTACATTATGTTCAGGACCCTCCTGAAAAATAGGATTTTACATATGTTCAGGGGCCTCCTGAAAAATGGGATTTTATTTGATGTTCAGGACCCACCTGAAAAATGAGATTCTACTTTATGCTCAGGACCTTCCTGATAAATGGGATTCTACTATATGCTCTAGACCCTCCTGGAAAATGGGACTTTACCTTATGTTCAGGACCTTCCTAAAAATGGGACATTACTTTATGTTCAGGACACTCCTGAAAATTGAGACTTTATTTTCTAATTAGGACTTTCTTGAAAAATGGGACTTTACTTTCTGTTCAAGACCCTCCTGAAAAATGGGATTTTACTTTCTTTTCAGGATCCTCCTGAAAAATGGGATTCTACTTTCTGTTTTGGACCCTCTTGAAAAATGATATTTTACTTTCTGTTCAGGACCCTCCTGAAAAATGGGATTTTACTTTATGTTTTGGACCCTCCTAAAAAATGGGATTTTACTTACTATTCAGGACCCTCCTGAAAAATGGGATTTTACTTTATGTTTAGGACCCTCCTAAAAAATGGGATTTTACTTTATGTTCAGGACACATCTAAAATGGGATTTTACTTTATGTTCAGGAACCTCCTAAAAATGGGATTTTACTTTATGTTCAGGACCCTCATGAAAAATTAGATTTTACTTTATGTTCAGGGTCCTCCTGAAAAATGGGATTTTACCTTCTGTTCAGGACCCTCCTGAAAAATGAGATTTTACTTCCTGTTCAGGACCCTCACGAAAAATGGGATTTACTTTATGTTCGGGACACTTCTGAAAAATGGGATTTTACCTTATATTCAGGACCCTCCTGAAAAATGGTATTTTATTTTATTTTCAGGACACTCCTGAAAAATAAGATTTTACTTTATGCTCAGGAACCTCCTGGAGAATGGGATTCTACCTGATGCTCTGGACTGGACCCTCCTGGAAAATGGGACTTTACCTTATGTTCAGGACCTTCCTAAAAATGGGACATTACTTTATGTTCAGGACACTCCTAAAAAATGAGACTTTACTTTCTGTTCAAGACCCTCCTGAAAAATGGGATTTTACTTTATGTTTTGGACCCTCTTGAAAAATGGGATTTTACATTATGCTTAGGACCCTCCTGAAAAATGGGATTTTGCTTTTTGTTTCGTACCCTCTTGAAAAATGAGATTTTACTTTCTGTTGAGGACCTTCCTAAAAAATGGGATTTTACTTTATGTTCTGGACACTCCTAAAAAATGAGATTTTACTTACTGTTCAGGACCCTCCTGAAAAATGGGATTTTACTTTATGTTCAGGACCCTCCTAAAATGGGATTTTACTTTATGTTCTGAACCCTCCTGAAAAATGGGATTTTACTTTATCTTCAGGACCCACCTGAAAAATAAGATTTCACTTAATGTTCAGGACCCTCCTGAAAATGTGATTTTACATTCTGTTCAGGACCCTTCTGAAAAATGAGATTTTACTTTCTGCTCAGGACCCTCCTGAAAAATTAGACTTTACTTTATGTTCAGGACCCTCCTGAAAAATGGGATTTTACCTGATGTTCAGGGTCCTCCAGATAATTAGGATTTGATTTTATGTTCAGGTCCCTCTTGAAACATGAGATTCTACTTTATTCGCAGGACCCTCCTGGAAAATGGGACTCTACTTTATGCTCAGGACCCTCCAGGAAAATTAAACTTTTTTTATGTTCAGGACCCTCCTGAAAAATGGGACATTACTATATGTTCAGGACACTCCTGAAAAATGAGACTTTACTTTTTGTTTAGGACCCTCCTGAAAAATGAGATTATACTTCCTGTTCATGACCCCCTGAAAAATAAGATTTTACTTTATGTTCAAGACCCTCTTGAAAAATGGAATTTTACTTTTTGTTCAGGACTCTCCTGAAATATGGTATTTTACTTTCTGTTCAGGGCTCTCTTGAAATATGGGATTTTACATTATGTTCAGGACCCTCCTGAAAAATATGATTTTACCTTATGTTCAGGGGCCTCCTGAAAAATGGGATTTTATTTGATGTTCAGGACACACCTGAAAAATGAGATTCTACTTTATGCTCAGGACCTTCCTGATAAATGGGATTCTACTTTATGCTCTAGACCCTCCTAGAAAATGGGACTTTACCTTATGTTCAGGACCTTCCTAAAAATGGGACATTACTTTATGTTCAGGACACTCCTGAAAATTGAGACTTTATTTTCTGATTAGGACTTTCTTGAAAAATGGGACTTTACTTTCTGTTCAAGACCCTCCTGAAAAATGGGATTTTACTTTCTTTTCAGGATCCTCCTGAAAAATGGGATTCTACTTTCTATTTTGGACCCTCTTGAAAAATGATATTTTACTTTCTGTTCAGGACCCTCCTGAAAAATGGGATTTTACTTTATGTTTTGGACCCTCCTAAAAAATGGGATTTTACTTACTATTCAGGACCCTCCTGAAAAATGGGATTTTACTTTATGTTTAGGACCCTCCTAAAAAATGGGATTTTACTTTATGTTCAGGACACATCTAAAATGGGATTTTACTTTATGTTCAGGAACCTCCTAAAAATGGGATTTTACTTTATGTTCAGGACCCTCATGAAAAATTAGATTTTACTTTATGTTCAGGGTCCTCCTGAAAAATGGGATTTTACCTTCTGTTCAGGACCCTCCTGAAAAATGAGATTTTACTTCCTGTTCAGGACCCTCACGAAAAATGGGATTTACTTTATGTTCGGGACACTTCTGAAAAATGTGATTTTACCTTATGTTCAGGACCCTCCTGAAAAATGGTATTTTATTTTATTTTCAGGACACTCCTGAAAAATAAGATTTTACTTTATTCTCAGGAACCTCCTGGAGAATGGGATTCTACCTGATGCTCTGGACTGGACCCTCCTGGAAAATGGGACTTTACCTTATGTTCAGGACCTTCCTAAAAATGGGACATTACTTTATGTTCAGGACACTCTTGAAAAATGAGACTTTACTTTCTGTTCAAGACCCTCCTGAAAAATGGGATTTTACTTTATGTTTTGGACCCTCTTGAAAAATGGGATTTTACATTATGCTCAGGACCCTCCTGAAAAATGGGATTTTGCTTTTTGTTTCGTACCCTCTTGAAAGATGAGATTTTACTTTCTGTTCAGGACCTTCCTAAAAAATGGGATTTTACTTTATGTTCTGGACCCTCCTAAAAAATGAGATTTTACTTACTGTTCAGGACCCTCCTGAAAAATGGGATTTTACTTTATGTTCAGGACCCTCCTAAAATAGGATTTTACTTTATGTTCTGGACCCTCCTGAAAAATGGGATTTTACTTTATCTTCAGGACCCACCTGAAAAATAAGATTTCACTTAATGTTCAGGACCCTTCTGAAAATGTGATTTTACTTTCTGTTCAGGACCCTTCTGAAAAATGAGATTTTACTTTCTGCTCAGGACCCTCCTGAAAAATTAGACTTTACTTTATGTTCAGGACCCTCCTGAAAAATGGGATTTTACCTGATGTTCAGGGTCCTCTAGATAATTAGGATTTGATTTTATGTTCAGGACCCTCTTCAAAAATGAGATTCTACTTTATGCTCAGGACCCTCCTGGAAAATGGGACTCTACTTTATGCTCAGGACCCTCCTGGAAAATTAGACTTTTTTATGTTCAGGACCCTCCTGAAAAATGGGACATTACTATATGTTAAGGACACTCCTGAAAAATGAGACTTTACTTTTTGTTTAGGACCCTCCTGAAAAATGAGATTATACTTCCTGTTCATGACCCCCTGAAAAATAAGATTTTACTTTATGTTCAGTACTCTCCTGAAAAATGGGATTTTACTTTCTGTTCAGGACCCTCCTGAAAAATGGGATTTATCTTATGTTCAGGCCCCACCTAAAAAATGGGATTTTACTTTATGTTCAGGACCCTCTTGAAAAATTTAATTTTACTTTCTTTTCAGGACTCTCCTGAAAAATAGGATTTTACATTATGTTCAGGGCTCACTTGAAAAATGAGATACTACTTTATGTAAAGGATCCTCCTGAAAAAAATGAGGTTCTACTTTATGCGTAGGACCCTCCTGGAAATGGGATTCTACTTTATGCTCAAGAACCTCCTAGAAAATTGGACTTTACATTATGTTAAGGACCCTCCTGAAAAATTAGACTTTCTTTTGTGCAGGACCCTCCTGAAAAATGAGACTTTACTTTCTGTTTAGGACCTTCTTGAAAAATGGGACTTTACTTTTTGTTCAAGACCTTCTTGAAAAATGGGATTTTTCTTTCAGTTTAGAACCCTCCTGAAAAATGGAATTTTACTTTATGTTCAGGACCCTCCTGAATAATGGGATTTTACTTTCTGTTCAGGACTCTCCTGAAAAATGGTATTTTACTTTCCGCTCAGGACCCTCTTGAAAAATGGTATTTTACTTTATGTTCAGGACCCTCCTGAAAAATGGGATTTTACTTTTTGTTCAGGACTCTCCTGAAATATGGGATTTTACTTTCTGTTCAGAACTCTCTTGAAAAATAGGATTTTACTTTATGTTCTGGACCTTCCTGAAAAATGGGATCTTACTTTATGTTCAGGACCCTCCTGAAAAATAGGATTTTACCTTATGTTCAGGCCCCACCTGAAAAATGGGATTTTACTTTATGTTCTGGACCTTCCTGAAAAATGGGATTTTACTTTCTGTTCACACCCTTCTGAAAAATAGGATTTTACCTTATGTTCAGGACCCTCCTGGAAATGGGATTCTACTTTATGCTCAGGAACCTCCTGGAAAATGGGACTTTATATTATGTTTAGGACCCTCCTGAAAAATTAGTCTTTCCTTTTGCTCAGGACCATCCTGAAAAATGAGACTTTACTTTCGGTTTATGACCTTCTTGAAAAATGGAACTTTACTTTCTATTCAAGACCTTCTTAAAAAATAGGATTTTACTTTCAGTTCAGAACCCTCCTGAAAAATGGGATTTTATTTTATGTTCAGGACGCTCTTAAATAATGGGATTTTACTTTTTATTCAGGACCCTCCTGAAAAATGGAATTTTATTTTCTGTTCAGGACCCTCCTGAAAAATAGGATTTTATTTTATGTTCAGGACCCTTCTGAAAAATGGGATTTTACTTTCTGTTCAGGACTCTCCTGAAATATGGGATTTTACTTTCTATTCAGAACTCTCCTGAAAAATGGGATTTTTCTTTATGTTCTGGACCCTCCTGAAAAATGAGATTTTACTTTCTGTTCAAGACCCTCCTGAAAAATGGGATTTTACTTTATGTTCAGGACCCTTCTAAAATGGGATTTTAGTTTCTGTTTAGGACCCTCCCGAAAAATGGGACTTTACTTTATGTTCAGGACCCTCCTGAAAAATGGGATTTTACCTTATGTTCAGGGCCCTCCTGAAAAATGGGATTTTATTTTATGTTCAGGACCCTTTTGAAAAATGAGATTCTACTTTATGCTCAGGACCCTCCTGGAAAATGAGATTCTACTTTATGCTCAAAACTCTCCTGGAAAATGGGACTTTACCTTATGTTTAGAAGCCTCCTAAAAAATGGGACATTACTTTATGTTCAGGACCCTCCTGAAACATGAGACTTTACTTTCTATTTAGGACTTTCTTGAAAAATGGGACTTTACTTTCTATTCAAGACCCTCCTGAAAAATGAGATTTTACTTTCTGTTCAGGACCCTCCTTAAAAATAGGATATTACATTATGCTCAGGACCCTCTTGAATAATGGGATTTTACTTTCTTTTTAGGACCCTCCTGAAAAATGGGATTTTACTTTCTGTTTCGAACCCTCTTGAAAAATGAGATTTTACTTTCTGTTCAGGACACTCTTGAAAAATGGGATTTTACTTTATGTTCGGGACCCTCCAAAAAATGAGATTTTACTTTCTATTCAGGCCCCTACTGAAAAAATGGGATTTTATTTTATGTTCAAGACCCTCCTGAAAAATGAGATTCTAATTTATGCTCAGGACCCTCCTGGATAATGGGATTCTACTTTATGCTCAGGATCCTCCTGGAAAATAGGACTTTACCTTATGTTCAGGACCCTCCTGAAAAATGGGACATTCCTTTATGTTCAAGACCCTCCTGAAAAATGGGATTTTACCTTATGTTTACGACACTCCTACAAAATGAGATTTTACATTATGTTCAGGACCCTCCTGAAAAATTTGACGTTACTTTATGTTCAGGACACTCCTAAAAAATAGAATTTTACCTTATGTTCAGGGCCCTCATGAAAAATAGGATTTTATTTTATGTTCAGGATCCTCCTGAAAAATAAGATTCTACTTTATGCTCAGGACCCTCCTTGAAAATGGGATTCTACTTTATGCTAAGGACCCTCCTGGAAAATGGGACTTTTCCTTATGTTCAGAAGCCTCCTGAAAAATGGGACATTACATTATGTTCAGGACCCTCCTGAAAAATGATACTTTACTTTCTGTTTAGGACGCTCCTGACAAATGGGATTTTACTAACCGTTCATGACCCTGCTGAAAAATGGGATCTTACTTTATGTTCAGGACCCTCCTGAAAAATGGGATTTTACCTTATGTTCAGGCCCCACCTGAAAAATGGGATTTTACTTTATGTTCAGGACCCTCTTGAAAAATGGGATTTTACTTTCTCTTCAGGACCCTCCTGAAAAATAGGATTTTACCTTATGTTCTGGGCTCTCTTGAAAAATGAGATTCTACTTTATGTAAAGGACCCTCCTGAAAAAAATGATATTCTAATTTATGTGTAGGACCCTCCTGGAAATGGGATTATACTTTATGATCAGGAACCTCCTGGAAAATGGGACTTTACATTATGTTTAGGACCCTCCTGAATAATTAGACTTTCTTTTGTTCAGGACCCTCCTGAAAAATGCGACTTTACTTTATGTTTAGGACCTTTTTGAAAAATGGGACTTTACTTTCTGTTCAGGACCCTCCTGAAAAATAGAATTCTACTTTATGTTCAGGACTCTCCTGAAAAATGGGATTTTACATTATGCTCAAGACCCTCCTGAAAAATGGGATTTTACTTTCTTTTCAGGACCCTCCTATTAAATGGGATTTTACTTTCTGTTTTGGACACTCTTGAAAAATTAGATTTTACTTTCTGTTGAGGACCCTCCTGAAAAATAGCATTTTACTTTATGTTCTGGACCCTCCTAAAAAATGGGATTTTACTTACTCTTCAGGACTCTCCTGAAAAATGGGATTTTACTTTCTGTTCAGGACTCTTCTGAAATATGAGATTTTACATTCTGTTCAGAACTCTCCTGAAAAATGGGATTTTACTTTATGTTCTGGACCCTCCTGAAAAATGGGATTTTACTTTCTGTTTAGGACCCTCCTGAAAAATGGGATTTTACTTTATGTTCCGGACCCTCCTGAAAAATGGGATTTTACCTTATGTTCAGGCCCCACCTTAAAAATGGGATTTTACTTTATGTTCTGGACCCTCCTGAAAAATGGGATTTTACTTTATGTTCAGGACCCTCCTGAAAAATTAAATTTTACTTTATGTTCAGGACCTTCCTGAAAAATGGGATTTTACCTTCTGTTCAGGACCCTCCTGAAAAATGGGAATTTACTTAATGTTCAGGTCCCTCCTGAAAAAATGGGAATTTAACTTATGTTCAGGGCCCTCCTGAAAAATTGGATTTTATTTTATGTTCCGGACACTCCTGAAAAATTAGATTCTACTTTATGCTCAGGACCCTCCTGGAAAATGGGATTCTACTTTATCCTTAGGACACTCTTGGATAATGGGACTTCACCTTATGTTCAGGACCCTACTAAAAAATGGGACATTACTTTCTGTTCAGAACTCTCCTAAAAATGGAATTTTTCTTTATGTTCTGGACCCTGCTGAAAAATGGGATTTTACTTTCTATTCAAGACCCTCCTGAAAAATGGGATTTTACTTTATGTTCAGGACCCTTTTAAAATGGGATTTTATTTTATGTTCTGGAACCTCCTGAAAATGGGATTTTACTTTATGTTCTGGACCCTCCTGAAAAATGAGATTTTACTTTATGTTCAGGACCCTCTTGAAAAATGGTATTTTACCTTCTGATCAGGACCCTCCTGAAAATGAGATTTTACTTTCTGTTCAGGCACCACCAGAAAAATGGGATTTTACTTTATGTTCAGGACCCTCCTGAAAAATGGGATTTTACTTTCTGTTCAGGACCCTCCTGAAAAATAGCATTTTACCTTATGTTCAGGGCTCTCCTGGAAAATGAGATTCTACTTTATGTAAAGGACCCTCCTAAAAAAAATGAGATTCTACTTTAAGCTTAGGACCCTACTGGAAATGGGATTCTACTTTATGATCAGGAACCTCTAGGAAAATGGGACTTTATATTACGTTTAGGACCCTCCTGAAAAATTATACTTTTATTTTGTTCAGGACCCTCCTGAAAAATGAGACCTTACTTTCTGTTTAGGACCGTCTTGAAAAATGGGACTTTACTTTCTGTTCAAGACCTTCTTGAAAAGTGGGATTATACTTTTAGTTCAGAACCCTCCTGAAAAATTGTATTTCCCTTTCTGTTCAGGACCCTCCTGAAAAATAGGATTTTACTTTATGTTCAGGACCCTCCTGAAAAATAGAATTTTACTTTTTGTTCAGGACTCTCCTAAAATATGGTATTTTACTTTCTGTTCAGGGCTCTCTTGAAAAATGGGATTTTACATTATGTTCAGGACCCTCCTGAAAAATAGGATTTTACCTTATGTTCAGGGGCCTCCTGAAAAATGGGATTTTATTTGATGTTCAGGACCCACCTGAAAAATGAGATTCTACTTTATGCTCAGGACCTTCCTGATAAATAGGATTCTACTTTATGCTCTAGACCCTCCTGGAAAATGGGACTTTACCTTATGTTCAGGACCTTCCTAAAAATGGGACATTACTTTATGTTCAGGACACTCCTGAAAATTGAGACTTTATTTTCTGATTAGGACTTTCTTGAAAAATGGGACTTTACTTTCTGTTCAAGACCCTCCTGAAAAATGGGATTTTACTTTCTTTTCAGGATCCTCCTGAAAAATGGGATTCTACTTTCTGTTTTGGACCCTCTTGAAAAATGATATTTTACTTTCTGTTCAGGACCCTCCTGAAAAATGGCATTTTACTTTATGTTTTGGACCCTCCTAAAAAATGGGATTTTACTTACTATTCAGGACCCTCCTGAAAAATTGGATTTTACTTTATGTTTAGGACCCTCCTAAAAAATGGGATTTTACTTTATGTTCAGGACACATCTAAAATGGGATTTTACTTTATGTTCAGGAACCTCCTAAAAATGGGATTTTACTTTATGTTCAGGACCCTCATGAAAAATTAGATTTTACTTTATGTTCAGGGTCCTCCTGAAAAATGGGATTTTACCTTCTGTTCAGGACCCTCCTGAAAAATGAGATTTTACTTCCTGTTCAGGACCCTCACGAAAAATGGGATTTACTTTATGTTCGGGACACTTCTGAAAAATGGGATTTTACCTTATGTTCAGGACCCTCCTGAAAAATGGTATTTTATTTTATTTTCAGGACACTCCTGAAAAATAAGATTTTACTTTATGCTCAGGAACCTCCTGGAGAATGGGATTCTACCTGATGCTCTGGACTGGACCCTCCTGGAAAATGGGACTTTACCTTATGTTCAGGACCTTCCTAAAAATGGGACATTACTTTATGTTCAGGACACTCCTGAAAAATGAGACTTTACTTTCTGTTCAAGACCCTCCTGAAAAATGGGATTTTACTTTATATTTTGGACCCTCTTGAAAAATGGGATTTTACATTATGCTTAGGACCCTCCTGAAAAATGGGATTTTGCTTTTTGTTTCGTACCCTCTTGAAAAATGAGATTTTACTTTCTGTTCAGGACCTTCCTAAAAAATGGGATTTTACATTATGTTCTGGACACTCCTAAAAAATGAGATTTTACTTACTGTTCAGGACCCTCCTGAAAAATGGGATTTTACTTTATGTTCAGGACCCTCCTAAAATGGGATTTTACTTTATGTTCTGAACCCTCCTGAAAAATGGGATTTTACTTTATCTTCAGGACCCACCTGAAAAATAAGATTTCACTTAATGTTCAGGACCCTCCTGAAAATGTGATTTTACATTCTGTTCAGGACCCTTCTGAAAAATGAGATTTTACTTTCTGCTCAGGACCCTCCTGAAAAATTAGACTTTACTTTATGTTCAGGACCCTCCTGAAAAATGGGATTTTACCTGATGTTCAGGGTCCTCCAGATAATTAGGATTTGATTTTATGTTCAGGTCCCTCTTGAAACATGAGATTCTACTTTATTCTCAGGACCCTCCTGGAAAATGGGACTCTACTTTATGCTCAGGACCCTCCTGGAAAATTAGACTTTTTTTATGTTCAGGACCCTCCTGAAAAATGGGACATTACTATATGTTCAGGACACTCCTGAAAAATGAGACTTTACTTTTTGTTTAGGACCCTCCTGAAAAATGAGATTATACTTCCTGTTCATGACCCCCTGAAAAATAAGATTTTACTTTATGTTCAGGACCCTCCTGAAAAATGGAATTTTACTTTTTGTTCAGGACTCTCCTGAAATATGGTATTTTACTTTCTGTTCAGGGCTCTCTTGAAATATGGGATTTTACATTATGTTCAGGACCCTCCTGAAAAATAGGATTTTACCTTATGTTCAGGGGCCTCCTGAAAAATGGGATTTTATTTGATGTTCAGGACACACCTGAAAAATGAGATTCTACTTTATGCTCAGGACCTTCCTGATAAATGGGATTCTACTTTATGCTCTAGACCCTCCTGGAAAATGGGACTTTACCTTATGTTCAGGACCTTCCTAAAAATGGGACATTACTTTATGTTCAGGACACTCCTGAAAATTGAGACTTTATTTTCTGATTAGGACTTTCTTGAAAAATGGGACTTTACTTTCTGTTCAAGACCCTCCTGAAAAATGGGATTTTACTTTCTTTTCAGGATCCTCCTGAAAAATGGGATTCTACTTTCTATTTTGGACCCTCTTGAAAAATGATATTTTACTTTCTGTTCAGGACCCTCCTGAAAAATGGGATTTTACTTTATGTTTTGGACCCTCCTAAAAAATGGGATTTTACTTACTATTCAGGACCCTCCTGAAAAATGGGATTTTACTTTATGTTTAGGACCCTCCTAAAAAATGGGATTTTACTTTATGTTCAGGACACATCTAAAATGGGATTTTACTTTATGATCAGGAACCTCCTAAAAATGGGATTTTTCTTTATGTTCAGGACCCTCATGAAAAATTAGATTTTACTTTATGTTCAGGGTCCTCCTGAAAAATGGGATTTTACCTTCTGTTCAGGACCCTCCTGAAAAATGAGATTTTACTTCCTGTTCAGGACCCTCACGAAAAATGGGATTTACTTTATGTTCGGGACACTTCTGAAAAATGGGATTTTACCTTATGTTCAGGACCCTCCTGAAAAATGGTAATTTATTTTATTTTCAGGACACTCCTGAAAAATAAGATTTTACTTTATTCTCAGGAACCTCCTGGAGAATGGGATTCTACCTGATGCTCTGGACTGGACCCTCCTGGAAAATGGGACTTTACCTTATGTTCAGGACCTTCCTAAAAATGGGACATTACTTTATGTTCAGGACACTCTTGAAAAATGAGACTTTACTTTCTGTTCAAGACCCTCCTGAAAAATGGGATTTTACTTTATGTTTTGGACCCTCTTGAAAAATGGGATTTTACATTATGCTCAGGACCCTCCTGAAAAATGGGATTTTGCTTTTTGTTTCGTACCCTCTTGAAAGATGAGATTTTACTTTCTGTTCAGGACCTTCCTAAAAAATGGGATTTTACTTTATGTTCTGGACCCTCCTAAAAAATGAGATTTTACTTACTGTTCAGGACCCTCCTGAAAAATGGGATTTTACTTTATGTTCAGGACCCTCCTAAAATAGGATTTTACTTTATGTTCTGGACCCTCCTGAAAAATGGGATTTTACTTTATCTTCAGGACCCACCTGAAAAATAAGATTTCACTTAATGTTCAGGACCCTTCTGAAAATGTGATTTTACTTTCTGTTCAGGACCCTTCTGAAAAATGAGATTTTACTTTCTGCTCAGGACCCTCCTGAAAAATTAGACTTTACTTTATGTTCAGGACCCTCCTGAAAAATGGGATTTTACCTGATGTTCAGGGTCCTCTAGATAATTAGGATTTGATTTTATGTTCAGGACCCTCTTCAAAAATGAGATTCTACTTTATGCTCAGGACACTCCTGGAAAATGGGACTCTACTTTATGCTCAGGACCCTCCTGGAAAATTAGACTTTTTTATGTTCAGGACCCTCCTGAAAAATGGGACATTACTATATGTTAAGGACACTCCTGAAAAATGAGACTTTACTTTTTGTTTAGGACCCTCCTGAAAAATGAGATTATACTTCCTGTTCATGACCCCCTGAAAAATAAGATTTTACTTTATGTTCAGTACTCTCCTGAAAAATGGGATTTTACTTTCTGTTCAGGACCCTCCTGAAAAATGGGATTTATCTTATGTTCAGGCCCCACCTAAAAAATGGGATTTTACTTTATGTTCAGGACCCTCTTGAAAAATTTAATTTTACTTTCTTTTCAGGACTCTCCTGAAAAATAGGATTTTACATTATGTTCAGGGCTCACTTGAAAAATGAGATACTACTTTATGTAAAGGATCCTCCTGAAAAAAATGAGATTCTACTTTATGCGTAGGACCCTCCTGGAAATGGGATTCTACTTTATGCTCAAGAACCTCCTAGAAAATTGGACTTTACATTATGTTAAGGACCCTCCTGAAAAATTAGACTTTCTTTTGTACAGGACCCTCCTGAAAAATGAGACTTTACTTTCTGTTTAGGACTTTCTTGAAAAATGGGACTTTACTTTTTGTTCAAGACCTTCTTGAAAAATGGGATTTTTCTTTCAGTTTAGAACCCTCCTGAAAAATGGAATTTTACTTTATGTTCAGGACCCTCCTGAATAATGGGATTTTACTTTCTGTTCAGGACTCTCCTAAAAAATGGTATTTTACTTTCCGCTCAGGACCCTCTTGAAAAATGGTATTTTACTTTATGTTCAGGACCCTCCTGAAAAATGGGATTTTACTTTTTGTTCAGGACTCTCCTGAAATATGGGATTTTACTTTCTGTTCAGAACTCTCTTGAAAAATAGGATTTTACTTTATGTTCTGGACCTTCCTGAAAAATGGGATCTTACTTTATGTTCAGGACCCTCCTGAAAAATAGGATTTTTCCTTATGTTCAGGCCCCACCTGAAAAATGGGATTTTACTTTATGTTCTGGACCTTCCTGAAAAATGGGATTTTACTTTCTGTTCACACCCTCCTGAAAAATAGGATTTTACCTTATGTTCAGGACCCTCCTGGAAATGGGATTCTACTTTATGCTCAGGAACCTCCTGGAAAATGGGACTTTATATTATGTTTAGGACCCTCCTGAAAAATTAGTCTTTCCTTTTGCTCAGGACCATCCAGAAAAATGAGACTTTACTTTCGGTTTATGACCTTCTTGAAAAATGGAACTTTACTTTCTATTCAAGACCTTCTTAAAAAATAGGATTTTACTTTCAGTTCAGAACCCTCCTGAAAAATGGGATTTTATTTTATGTTCAGGACGCTCTTAAATAATGGGATTTTACTTTTTATTCAGGACCCTCCTGAAAAATGGAATTTTATTTTCTGTTCAGGACCCTCCTGAAAAATAGGATTTTATTTTATGTTCAGGACCCTTCTGAAAAATGGGATTTTACTTTCTGTTCAGGACTCTCCTGAAATATGGGATTTTACTTTCTATTCAGAACTCTCCTGAAAAATGGGATTTTTCTTTATGTTCTGGACCCTCCTGAAAAATGAGATTTTACTTTCTGTTCAAGACCCTCCTGAAAAATGGGATTTTACTTTATGTTCAGGACCCTTCTAAAATGGGATTTTAGTTTCTGTTTAGGACCCTCCCGAAAAATGGGACTTTACTTTATGTTCAGGACCCTCCTGAAAAATGGGATTTTACCTTATGTTCAGGGCCCTCCTGAAAAATGGGATTTTATTTTATGTTCAGGACCCTTTTGAAAAATGAGATTCTACTTTATGCTCAGGACCCTCCTGGAAAATGAGATTCTACTTTATGCTCAAAACTCTCCTGGAAAATGGGACTTTACCTTATGTTTAGAAGCCTCCAAAAAAATGGGACATTACTTTATGTTCAGGACCCTCCTGAAACATGAGACTTTACATTCTATTTAGGACTTTCTTGAAAAATGGGACTTTACTTTCTATTCAAGACCCTCCTGAAAAATGAGATTTTACTTTCTGTTCAGGACCCTCCTTAAAAATAGGATATTACATTATGCTCAGGACCCTCTTGAATACTGGGATTTTACTTTCTTTTTAGGACCCTCCTGAAAAATGGGATTTTACTTTCTGTTTCGAACCCTCTTGAAAAATGAGATTTTACTTTCTGTTCAGGACACTCCTGAAAAATGGGATTTTACTTTATGTTCGGGACCCTCCAAAAAATGAGATTTTACTTTCTATTCAGGCCCCTACTGAAAAAATGGGATTTTATTTTATGTTCAAGACCCTCCTGAAAAATGAGATTCTAATTTATGCTCAGGACCCTCCTGGATAATGGGATTCTACTTTATGCTCAGGATCCTCCTGGAAAATAGGACTTTACCTTATGTTCAGGACCCTCCTGAAAAATGGGACATTACTTTATGTTCAAGACCCTCCTGAAAAATGGGATTTTACCTTATGTTTACGACACTCCTACAAAATGAGATTTTACATTATGTTCAGGACCCTCCTGAAAAATTTGACGTTACTTTATGTTCAGGACACTCCTGAAAAATGGAATTTTACCTTATGTTCAGGGCCCTCATGAAAAATAGGATTTTATTTTATGTTCAGGATCCTCCTGAAAAATAAGATTCTACTTTATGCTCAGGACCCTCCTGGAAAATGGGATTCTACTTTATGCTAAGGACCCTCCTGGAAAATGGGACTTTTCCTTATGTTCAGAAGCCTCCTGATAAATGGGACATTACATTATGTTCCGGACCCTCCTGAAAAATGATACTTTACTTTCTGTTTAGGACGCTCCTGACAAATGGGATTTTACTAACTGTTCATGACCCTGCTGAAAAATGGGATCTTACTTTATGTTCAGGACCCTCCTGAAAAATGGGATTTTACCTTATGTTCAGGCCCCACTTGAAAAATGGGATTTTACTTTATGTTCAGGACCCTCTTGAAAAATGGGATTTTACTTTCTCTTCAGGACCCTCCTGAAAAATAGGATTTTACATTATGTTCAGGGCTCTCTTGAAAAATGAGATTCTACTTTATGTAAAGGACCCTCCTGAAAAAAATGATATTCTACTTTATGTGTAGGACCCTCCTGGAAATGGGATTATACTTTATGATCAGGAACCTCCTGGAAAATGGGACTTTACATTATGTTTAGGACCCTCCTGAATAATTAGACTTTCTTTTGTTCAGGACCCTCCTGAAAAATGCGACTTTACTTTATGTTTAAGACCTTTTTGAAAAATGGGACTTTACTTTCTATTCAAGACCCTCCTGAAAAATAGAATTTTACTTTATGTTCAGGACCCTCCTGAAAAATGGGATTTTACATTATGCTCAAGACCCTCCTGAAAAATGAGATTTTACTTTCTTTTCAGGACCCTCCTAATAAATGGGATTTTACTTTCTGTTTTGGACACTCTTGAAAAATTAGATTTTACTTTCTGTTGAGGACCCTCCTGAAAAATAGCATTTTACTTTATGTTCTGGACCCTCCTAAAAAATGGGATTTTACTTACTCTTCAGGACTCTCCTGAAAAATGGGATTTTACTTTCTGTTCAGGACTCTTCTGAAATATGAGATTTTACATTCTGTTCAGAACTCTCCTGAAAAATGGGATTTTACTTTATGTTCTGGACCCTCCTGAAAAATGGGATTTTACTTTCTGTTTAGGACCCTCCTGAAAAATGGGATTTTACATTATGTTCCGGACCCTCCTGAAAAATGGGATTTTACCTTATGTTCAGGCCCCACCTTAAAAATGGGATTTTACTTTATGTTCTGGACCCTCCTGAAAAATGGGATTTTACTTTATGTTCAGGACCCTCCTGAAAAATGAAATTTTACTTTATGTTCAGGACCTACCTGAAAAATGGGATTTTACCTTCTGTTCAGGACCCTCCTGAAAAATGGGAATTTACTTAATGTTCAGGTCCCTCCTGAAAAAATGGGATTTTAACTTTTGTTCAGGGCCCTCCTGAAAAATGGGATTTTATTTTATGTTCCGGACCCTCCTGAAAAATTAGATTCTACTTTATGCTCAGGACCCTCCTGGAAAATGTGATTCTACTTTATCCTTAGGACACTCTTGGAAAATGGGACTTTACCTTATGTTCAGGACCCTACTAAAAAATGGGACATTACTTTCTGTTCAGAACTCTCCTAAAAATGGAATTTTTCTTTATGTTCTGGACCCTGCTGAAAAATGGGATTTTACCTTCTATTCAGGACCCTCCTGAAAAATGGGATTTTACTTTATGTTCAGGACCCTTTTAAAATGGGATTTTATTTTATGTTCTGGAACCTCCTGAAAATGGGATTTTACTTTATGTTCTGGACCTTCCTGAAAAATGAGATTTTACTTTATGTTCAGGACCCTCCTGAAAATGGGATTTTACCTTCTGATCAGGACCCTCCTGAAAAATGAGATTTTACTTTCTGTTCAGGCACCACCAGAAAAATGAGATTTTACTTTATGTTCAGGACCCTCTTGAAAAATGGGATTTTACTTTCTGTTCAGGACCCTCCTGAAAAATAGCATTTTACCTTATGTTCAGGGCTCTCCTGGAAAATGAGATTCTACTTTATCTAAAGGACCCTCCTAAAAAAAATGAGATTCTACTTTAAGCTTAGGGCCCTACTGGAAATGGGATTCTACTTTATGATCAGGAACCTCCTGGAAAATGGGACTTTATATTACGTTTAGGACCCTCCTGAAAAATTATACTTTTATTTTGTTCAGGACCCTCCTGAAAAATGAGACCTTTCTTTCTGTTTAGGACCGTCTTGAAAAATGGGACTTTACTTTCTGTTCAAGACCTTCTTGAAAAGTGGGATTATACTTTTAGTTCAGAACCCTCCTGAAAAATTGTATTTCCCTTTCTGTTCAGGACCCTCCTGAATAATAGGATTTTACTTTATGTTCAGGACCCTCCTGAAAAATGGAATTTTACTTTTTGTTCAGGACTCTCCTGAATTATGGTATTTTACTTTCTGTTCAGGGCTCTCTTGAAAAATGGGATTTTACATTATGTTCAGGACCCTTCTGAAAAATAGGATTTTACCTTATGTTCAGGGGCCTCCTGAAAAATGGGATTTTATTTGATGTTCAGGACACACCTGAAAAATGAGATTCTACTTTATGCTCAGGACCTTCCTGATAAATGGCATTCTACTTTATGCTCTAGACCCTCCTGGAAAATGGGACTTTACCTTATGTTCAGGACCTTCCTAAAAATGGGACATTACTTTATGTTCAGGACACTCCTGAAAATTGAGACTTTATTTTCTGATTAGGACTTTCTTGAAAAATGGGACTTTACTTTCTGTTCAAGACCCTCCTGAAAAATGGGATTTTACTTTCTTTTCAGGATCCTCCTGAAAAATGGGATTCTACTTTCTGTTTTGGACCCTCTTGAAAAATGATATTTTACTTTCTGTTCAGGACCCTCCTGAAAAATGGGATTTTACTTTATGTTTTGGACCCTCCTAAAAAAAAGGGATTTTACTTACTATTCAGGACCCTCCTAAAAAATGGGATTTTACTTTATGTTTAGGACCCTCCTAAAAAATGGGATTTTACTTTATGTTCAGGACATATCTAAAATGGGATTTTACTTTATGTTCAGGAACCTCCTAAAAATGGGATTTAACTTTATGTTCAGGACCCTCATGAAAAATTAGATTTTACTTTATGTTCAGGGTCCTCCTGAAAAATGGGATTTTACCTTCTGTTCAGGACTCTACTGAAAAATTAGATTTTACTTTCTGTTCAGGACCCTCACGAAAAATGGGATTTACTTTAAGTTCGGGACACTTCTGAAAAATGGGATTTTACCTTATGTTCAGGACCCTCCTGAAAAATGGTATTTTATTTTATTTTCAGGACACTCCTGAAAAATAAGATTTTAATTTATGCTCAGGAACCTCCTGGAGAATGGGATTCTACCTGATGCTCTGGACTGGACCCTCCTGGAAAATGGAACTTTACCTTATGTTCAGGACCTTCCTAAAAATGGGACATTACTTTATGTTCAGGACACTCCTGAAAAATGAGACTTTACTTTCTGTTCAAGACCCTCCTGAAAAATGGGTTTTTACTTTATGTTTTGGACCCTCTTGAAAAATGGGATTTTACATTATGCTCAGGACCCTCCTGAAAAATGGGATTTTGCTTTTTGTTTCGTACCCTCTTGAAAAATGAGATTTTACTTTCTGTTCAAGACCCTCCTAAAAAATGGGATTTTACTTTATGTTCTGGACCCTCCTAAAAAATGAGATTTTACTTACTATTCAGGACCCTCCTGAAAAATGGGATTTTACTTTATGTTCAGGACCCTCCTAAAATGGGATTTTACTTTATGTTCTGGACCCTCTTGAAAAATGGGATTTTACTTTATCTTCAGGACCCACCTGAATAATAAGATTTCACTTAATGTTCAGGACCCTCCTGAAAATGTGATTTTACTTTCTGTTCAGGACCCTTCTGAAAAATGAGATTTTACTTTCTGCTCAGGACCCTCCTGAAAAATTAGACTTTACTTTATGTTCAGGACCCTCCTGAAAAATGGGATTTTACCTGATGTTCAGGGTCCTCAAGAAAATTAGGATTTGATTTTATGTTCAGGACCCTCTTGAAAAATGAGATTCTACTTTATGCTCAGGACCCTCCTGGAAAATGGGACTCTACTTTATGCTCAGGACCCTCCTGGAAAATTAGACTTTTTTTATGTTCAGGACCCTCCTGAAAAATGGGACATTACTATATGTTCAGGACACTCCTGAAAAATGAGACTTTACTTTTTGTTTAGGATCCTCCTGAAAAATGAGATTATACTTCCTGTTCATGACCCCCTGAAAAACAAGATTTTACTTTATGTTCAGTACTCTCCTGAAAAATGGGATTTAACTTTCTGTTCAGGACCCTCCTGAAAAATGGGTTTTATCTTATGTTCAGGCCCACCTAAAAAATGGGATTTTACTTTATGTTCAGGACCCTCTTGAAAAATTTAATTTTACTTTCTTTTCAGGACTCTCCTGAAAAATAGGATTTTACATTATGTTCAGGGCTCTCATGAAAAATGAGATACTACTTTATGTAAAGGACCCTCCTGAAAAAAATGAGATTCTACTTTATGCGTAGGACCCTCCTGGAAATGGGATTCTACTTTATGCTCAAGAACCTCCTAGAAAATTGGACTTTACATTATGTTAAGGACCCTCCTGAAAAATTAGACTTTCTTTTGTGCAGGACCCTCCTGAAAAATGAGACTTTACTTTCTGTTTAGGACCTTCTTGAAAAATGGGACTTTACTTTTTGTTCAAGACCTTCTTGAAAAATGGGATTTTTCTTTCAGTTTAGAACCCTCCTGAAAAATGGAATTTTACTTTATGTTCAGGACCCTCCCGAATAATGGGATTTTACTTTCTGTTCAGGACTCTCCTGAAAAATGGTATTTTACTTTCCGCTCAGGACCCTCTTGAAAAATGGTATTTTACTTTATGTTCAGGACCCTCCTGAAAAATGGGATTTTACTTTTTGTTCAGGACTCTCCTGAAATATGGGATTTTACTTTCTGTTCAGAACTCTCTTGAAAAATAGGATTTTACTTTATGTTCTGGACCCTCCTGAAAAATGGGATCTTACTTTATGTTCAGGACCCTCCTGAAAAATAGGATTTTACCTTATGTTCAGGCCCCACCTGAAAAATGGGATTTTACTTTATGTTCTGGACCTTCCTGAAAAATGGGATTTTACTTTCTGTTCACACCCTCCTGAAAAATAGGATTTTACCTTATGTTCAGTACCCTCCTGGAAATGGGATTCTACTTTATGCTCAGGAACCTCCTGGAAAATGGGACTTTATACTATGTTTAGGACCTTCCTGAAAAATTAGTCTTTCCTTTTGCTCAGGACCATCCTGAAAAATGAGACTTTACTTTCGGTTTAGGACCTTCTTGATAAATGGAACTTTACTTTCTATTCAAGACCTTCTTAAAAAATAGGATTTTACTTTCAGTTCAGAACCCTCCTGAAAAATGGGATTTTATTTTATGTTCAGGACGCTCTAAAATAATGGGATTTTACTTTTTATTCAGGACCCTCCTGAAAAATGGAATTTTATTTTCTGTTCAGGACCCTCCTGAAAAATAGGATTTTATTTTATGTTCAGGACCCTTCTGAAAAATGGGATTTTACTTTCTGTTCAGGACTCTCCTGAAATATGGGATTTTACTTTCTATTCAGAACTCTCCTGAAAAATGGGATTTTTCTTTATGTTCTGGACCCTCCTGAAAAATGAGATTTTACTTTCTGTTCAAGACCCTCCTGAAAAATGGGATTTTACTTTATGTTCAGGACCCTTCTAAAATGGGATTTTAGTTTCTGTTTAGGACCCTCCCGAAAAATGGGACTTTACTTTATGTTCAGGACCCTCCTGAAAAATGGGTTTTTACCTTATGTTCAGGGCCCTCCTGAAAAATTGGATTTTATTTTATGTTCAGGACCCTTTTGAAAAATGAGATTCTACTTTATGCTCAGGACCCTCCTGGAAAATGAGATTCTACTTTATGCTCAAAACTCCCCTGGAAAATGGACTTTACCTTATGTTTAGAAGCCTCCTAAAAAATGGGACATTACTTTATGTTCAGGATCCTCCTGAAACATGAGACTTTACTTTCTATTTAGGACTTTCTTTAAAAATGTGACTTTACTTTCTATTCAAGACCCTCCTGAAAAATGGGATTTTAATTTCTGTTCAGGACCCTCCTTAAAAATAGGATATTACATTATGCTCAGGACCCTCTTGAATAATGGGATTTTACTTTCTTTTTAGGACCCTCCTGAAAAATGGGATTTTACTTTCTGTTTCGAACCCTCTTGAAAAATGAGATTTTACTTTCTGTTCAGGACACTCCTGAAAAATGGGATTTTACTTTATGTTCTGGACCCTCCAAAAAATGAGATTTTACTTTCTATTCAGGCCCCTACTGAAAAAATGGGATTTTATTTTATGTTCAAGACCCTCCTGAAAAATGAGATTCTAATTTATGCTCAGGACCCTCCTGGATAATGGGAATCTACTTTATGCTCAGGATCCTCCTGGAAAATAGGACTTTACCTTATGTTCAGGACCCTCCTGAAAAATGGGATATTACTTTATGTTTACGACCCTCCTGAAAAATGCGACTTTACTTTCTGTTTAAGACCCTCCTGAAAAATGGGATTTTACTTTCTGTTTAGGACCCTCTTGAAAAATGAGATTTTACTTTCTGTTCAGGACCCTCCTGAAAAATGGGATATTACTTTCTGTTTAGGACCCTCCTGAAAAATGGGATATTACTTTTTGTTCAGGACCCTCCTGAAAAATGGGATTTTACTTTCTATTTCAGACCCTTTTGAAAAATGGGATTTTACTTTCTGTTCATGACCCTGCTGAAAAATGGGATTTTACTTTTTGTTCAGGACCCTCCTGAAAAATGGAATTTTACATTATGTTCAGGACTCTCCTGAAAAATGGGATTTTACCTTATGTTCAGGACCCTCCTGAAAAATAAGATTTTACCTTCTAATCAAGACCCTCCTGAAAAATTTAATTTTACTTTCTGTGCAGGACCGTCCTGGAAAATGGGATTTTTCGTTATGTTCAGGACCCTCTTGAAAAATGGGATTTTACTTATTGTCCAGGTCCCTTCTGAAAAATGGGATTTTACCTTATGTTCAGGATCCTCCTGAAAAATGGGATTTTACATTATGTTCAGGACCCTTTTGAAAAATGAGATTCTATTTTATGCTCAGGACCCTCCTGGAAAATGGGATTCTCCTTTATGCTCAGGACTGGCCTGGGAAATGGGATGTTACTTTCGGTTCAAAACCCTCTTGAAAAATGGGATTTTACTTTATGTTCAGGACCCTCCTGAAAAATGGGATTTTTCTTTCTGTTCAGGACCCTCCTGAAAAATAGGATTTTACTTTATGCTCAAGGCCCTCCTGAAAAATGGGATTCTACCTTATGCGAAGGACCCTCCTAGAAAATGGGACTTTACCTGATGTTCAGAACCCTCCTAAAAAATGGGACTTTATTTTCTGTTTAAGACCCTCTTGAAATATGGGACTTTACTTTCTATTCAGCACCCTCATGAAAAATGGGATTTTACTTTATATTCAGGACCCTCTTGAAAAATTTGATTTTACTACTGTTCAGGACCCTCTTGAAAAATGGGATTTTAATTTATATTCAGGACTCTCCTGAAAAATGGGATTTTACTTTATGTCCAGGACTTTCCTGAAAAATGGGATTTTATTTTCTGTCCAGGATTCTCCTGAAAAATGGGATTTTACTTTCTATTCAGGACTCTCCTGAAAAATGAAATTTCACTTTATGTTCAGGCCCCACCAGAAAAATGGGATTTTACCTTATGTTTAGGCCCCACCAGAAAAATGGGATTTTTCTTTATGTTCAGGACCCTCCTGAAAAATGGGATTTTACTTTACTTTCAGGAACCTCCTGAAAAATAGGATTTAACCTTATGTTCAAGGCACTCTTGAAAAATGAGATTTTACTGTATCTAAAGGACCCTCCTGAAACAAATGAGATTCTACTTTATGCTTTGGACCCTCCTACAATTGGGATTCTACTTTATGCGCAGAAACATCCTAGAAAATGAGACTTTACATTATGTTTAGGACCCTCCTGAAAAATTAGACTTTCTTTTATTCAGGACCTACCTGAAAAATGAGATTTTACTTTCTGTTATAGACCTTCTTAAAAAATGGGACTTTACTTTCTGTCTAAGACCTTCTTTAAGAATGGGATTTTACTTTCAGTTGAGAACCCTCCTGAAAAATGAGATTTTACACTTTGTTCAGAACCCTCCTGAATAATGGGATTTTACTTTCTGTTTAGGACCCTCCTGAAAAATGGTATTTTACTTTCTGTTCAGGACCCTCTTGAAAAATAAGATTTTAATTTTTGTTCAAGACTCTCCTGAAATATGGGATTTTACTTTCTGTTCAGGACTCTCTTGAAAAATGGGATTTTACTTTATGTTCCGGACCCTCCTGAAAAATGAGATTTTACTTTCTGTTCAGGACCCTCTTAAAAATAGGATTTTAGTATATGTTCAGGACCCTTCTAAAATGGGATTTTACTTTATGTTCTTGACCGTCCTGAAAATTGGATTTTACTTTATGTTCAGGACCCTCCTGAAAAATAGGATTTTACTTTATGTTCAGGACCCTCCTGAAAAATGGGATATTACCTTCTGTTCAGGACCCTCCTGAAAAATGAGATTTTACTTTCTATTCAGGACCCTCCCGATAATGTGACTTTACTCTATGTTCAGGACCTTCCAGAAAAATGGGATTTTACCTTATGTTCAGGGCCCTCCTGAAAAATGTGATTTTATTTTATGTTCAGGACCCTCCTAAAAAATGAGACTCTACTTTATGCTCAGGACCCTCCTGGAAAATGGGACTTTACCTTATTATCAGGACTCTCATAAAAAATAGGACATTATTTTATGTTCAGGACTCTCATGAAAAATGAGACTTTACTTTCTGTTTAGGACCTTCTTGAAAAATGGGACTTGACTTTCTGTTCAAGACCCTCCTGAAAAATGGGATTTTACTTTTTGTTCAGGACCCTTCTGAAAAATGGGATATTAAATTATGCTCAGGACCCTCCTGAAAAATGGGATTTTACTTTCTTTTCAGGATCCTCCTGAAAAATTGGATTTTACTTTTCGTTTTGGTCCCTCTTGAAAAATGAGATTTTACTTTCTATTCAGGACCCTCCTGAAAAATTGGATTTTACTTTATGTTCTTGACCCTCCTAAAAAATGGGATTTTACTTTCTGTTCAGGACCCTCCTGAAAAATGGGACTTTACTTTTTGTTCAGGACCCTCCTTAAAAATGGGATTTTACCTTATGTTCAAGGCTCTCCTGAAAAATAGGATTTTCTTTTATGTTCAGGACACTCCTGAAAAATGAGATTCGACTTTATGCTCAGGACCCTCCTGGATAATGGGATTCTACTTTATGCTCAGCACCCTCCTGGAAAATGGGACTTTACCTTATGTTCAGGACCCTCCTGAAAAATAGGACATTACTTTATGTTCAGGACCCTCCTGAAAAATAAGACATTACTTTCTGTTTAGGACCCTCCTGACAAATGGGATTTTACTTTCTGTTCAGGACTCTCCTAAAAAATGGGATATTACTTTCTATTCAGGACCCTCCTGAAAAATGGAATTTTAATTTCTATTTTGGACCCTCTTGAAAAATGAGATTTTACTTTTTGTTCATGACCCTGCTGAAAAATGGGATTTTACTTTATGTTCAGGACCCTCCTAAAAAATGGAATTTTACTTTCTATTTAGGCCCCTCCGAAAAAAAAGACTTTTTCTTTATGTCCAGGACCCACCTGAAAAATGGTGTTTTACTTTATGTTCAGAACTCTCCTGAAAAAAGGGATTTTACCTTATGTTCAGGACCCTTCTGAAAAATGAGATTTTACCTTCTGTTCAAGACCGACCTGAAAAATGTAATTTTACTTTCTGTTCAGGACCGTCCTGGAAAATGGGATTTCATGTTATGTTCAGGACCTTCTTGAAAAATAGGATTTTACTTATTGTTCAGGACCATTCTGAAAAATGGGATTTTACCTTATGTTCAGAATCTTCCTGAAAAATGGGATTTTACATTATGTTCAGGACCCTACTGAAAAATGAGATTCTATTTTATGCTCAGGACCCTACTGGATAATAGGATTCTCCTTTATGCTCAGGACTGGCCTGGAAAATGGGATTTTACTTTATGTTCAGGACCCTCCTGAAAAATGGGATTTTACTTTATGTTCAGGACCCTCCTAAAAAATGGGATTTCACTTTATTCTCAAGGCCCTCCTGAAAAATGGGATTCTAACTTATGCGAAGGACCCTCCTTGAAAATTGGACTTTACCTTATGTTCAGGACCCTCCTTAAAAATGGGACTTTATTTTCTGTTTAGGACCCTCTTGAATTGTGGGACTATACTTTCTATTCAAGACCCTCCTGAAAATTGGGATTTTACTTTATGTCCAGGACTCTCTTGAAAAATTAGATTTTACTACTGTTCAGGACCCTCTTGAAAAATGGGATTTTACTTTACGTTCAGGACCCTCCTAAAAAATGGGATTTTATTTTCTGTCCAGGACTCTCCTGAAAAATGGGATTTTACTTTCTGTTCAGGATCCTCCTGAAAAATGGAATTTTACTTTCTTTTCATGACCCTTCTAAAAAATGGAAATTCACTTTTTATTCAGGACTCTCCTGAAAAATTAGATTTCACTTTATGTTCAGGACTCTCCTGAAAAATGGGATTTTACTTTCTGTTCAAGATCCTCCTGAAAAATGGAATTTTACTTTCTTTTCATGACCCTTCTAAAAAATGGAAATTCACTTTTTATTCAGGACTCTCCTGAAAAATTAGATTTCACTTTATGTTCAGGACTCTCCTGAAAAATGGGATTTTACTTTCTGTTCAGTACCCTCTTGAAAAATGGGATATTACCTTATGTTCAGGACCCACCTGAAAAATGGAATTTTACTTTATGTTTAGGACCCTCCTAAAAAATGGGATTTTACTTTCTGTTCATGACCCTCCTGAAAAATAGTATTTTACTTTATGTTCAAGGCTCTCCTGAAAAATGATATTCTACATTATGTAATGGACCCTCCTGAAAAAAATAAGATTCTACTTTATGCTTAGAATCCTCCTGGAAATGGGATTCTAATTTATGCTCAGGAACCTCCTGGAAAATGAGACTTTACATTATGTTTAGGACCCTCCTGAAAAATTAGACTTTCCTTTTTTTCAGGACCCTCCTGAAAAATAAGACTTTACTTTCTGTTTATGACCTTCTTGAAAAATGGGACTTTACTTTCCGTTCAAGACCTTCTTGAAAAATGGGATTTTCCTTTTAGTTCAGAACCCTTCTGAAAAGTGGGATTTTACTTTATGTTCAGGACCCTTCTGAATAATGGGATTTTACTTTCTGTTCAGAACCCTCTTGAAAAATGGTATTTTACTTTCTGTTCAGGACCCTTCTGAAAAATGGGATTTTATTTATGTTCAGGACCCTCCTGAAAAATGGAATTTACTTTTTGTTCAGGACTCTCCTGAAATATGGGATTTTACTTTCTATTCAGGACTCTCCTAAAAAATAGAATTTTACTTTATGTTTTGGACCATTCTGAAAAATGGGATTTTACTTTATGTTCAGGAGCCTCCTGAAAAATGGGTTTTACTTTATGTTCAGGACCCTTCTAAAATGGGATTTTACTTTATGTTCAGGACCCTCCTGAAAATGGGATTTTACTTTATGTTCAGGACCCTCCTAAAAAATGAGATTGCACTTTCTGTTCAGGACCCTCCCGAAAAATGGAACTTTACTTTATGTTCAGGACACTCCTGAAAAATGGGATTTTACCTTATGTTCAGGGCCCTCCTGTTCAATGGGATTTTATTTTATATTCAGGACCCTCCTGAAAAATGAGATTCTACTTTATGCTCAGGAACCTCCTAGAAAATGGGATTCTACTTTATGCTCTGGACCCTCCTGGAAAATAGGACTTTACCTTATGTTCAGGACCCTCCTAAAAAATGGGACATTATGTTATATTCAGGACCCTCCTGAAAAATGAGACTTTACTTTATGTTTAGGACCTTCTTGAAAAATGGGACTTTACTTTATGTTCAAGACCCTCCTGAAAAATTGGGTTTTACTTTCTGATCAGGACCCTTCTGAAAAATGGGATTTTACATTATGCTCAGGACCCTCCTGAAAAATTGGATTTTACATTCTTTTCAGGATCCTCCAGAAAAATAGGATTTTCCTCTCCGTTTCGGACCCTCTTGAAAAATAAGATTTTAGTTTCTGTTCAGGACTCTCTTAAAAAATGGGATATTACTTTATGTTCTGGACGCTCCTAAAAAATAGGATTTTACTTATTGTTCAGGACCCTCCTGAAAAATGGGATTTTACTTTATGTTCAGGACCCTCCTAAAATGGGATTTAACTTTATGTTCTGGACCCTCCTAAAAAATAGAATTTTACATTATGTTCAGGACCCTCCTGAAAAATAAGATTTTACTTTATGTTCAGGACCCTCCTGAAAAATGGGATTTTACCTTATGTTCAGGGCCCTCCTGAAAAATTGGATTTTATTTTATGTTCAGGACCCTTTTGAAAAATGAGATTCTACTTTATGCTCAGGACCCTCCTGGAAAATGAGATTCTACTTTATGCTCAAAACTCCCCTGGAAAATGGGACTTTACCTTATGTTTAGAAGCCTCCTAAAAAATGGGACATTACTTTATGTTCAGGATCCTCCTGAAACATGAGACTTTACTTTCTATTTAGGACTTTCTTTAAAAATGTGACTTTACTTTCTATTCAAGACCCTCCTGAAAAATGGGATTTTAATTTCTGTTCAGGACCCTCCTTAAAAATAGGATATTACATTATGCTCAGGACCCTCTTGAATAATGGGATTTTACTTTCTTTTTAGGACCCTCCTGAAAAATGGGACTTTACTTTCTGTTTCGAACCCTCTTGAAAAATGAGATTTTACTTTCTGTTCAGGACACTCCTGAAAAATGGGATTTTACTTTATGTTCTGGACCCTCCAAAAAATGAGATTTTACTTTCTATTCAGGCCCCTACTGAAAAAATGGGATTTTATTTTATGTTCAAGACCCTCCTGAAAAATGAGATTCTAATTTATGCTCAGGACCCTCCTGGATAATGGGAATCTACTTTATGCTCAGGATCCTCCTGGAAAATAGGACTTTACCTTATGTTCAGGACCCTCCTGAAAAATGGGATATTACTTTATGTTTACGACCCTCCTGAAAAATGCGACTTTACTTTCTGTTTAAGACCCTCCTGAAAAATGGGATTTTACTTTCTGTTTAGGACCCTCTTGAAAAATGAGATTTTACTTTCTGTTCAGGACCCTCCTGAAAAATGGGATATTACTTTCTGTTTCGGACCCTCCTGAAAAATGGGATATTACTTTTTGTTCAGGACCCTCCTGAAAAATGGGATTTTACTTTCTATTTCAGACCCTTTTGAAAAATGGGATTTTACTTTCTGTTCATGACCCTGCTGAAAAATGGGATTTTACTTTTTGTTCAGGACCCTCCTGAAAAATGGAATTTTACATTATGTTCAGGACTCTCCTGAAAAATGGGATTTTACCTTATGTTCAGGACCCTCCTGAAAAATAAGATTTTACCTTCTAATCAAGACCCTCCTGAAAAATTTAATTTTCCTTTCTGTGCAGGACCGTCCTGGAAAATGGGATTTTTCGTTATGTTCAGGACCCTCTTGAAAAATGGGATTTTACTTATTGTCCAGGTCCCTTCTGAAAAATGGGATTTTACCTTATGTTCAGGATCCTCCTGAAAAATGGGATTTTACATTATGTTCAGGACCCTTTTGAAAAATGAGATTCTATTTTATGCTCAGGACCCTCCTGGAAAATGGGATTCTCCTTTATGCTCAGGACTGGCCTGGGAAATGGGATGTTACTTTCGGTTCAAAACCCTCTTGAAAAATGGGATTTTACTTTATGTTCAGGACCCTCCTGAAAAATGGGATTTTTCTTTCTGTTCAGGACCCTCCTGAAAAATAGGATTTTACTTTATGCTCAAGGCCCTCCTGAAAAATGGGATTCTACCTTATGCGAAGGACCCTCCTAGAAAATGGGACTTTACCTGATGTTCAGAACCCTCCTAAAAAATGGGAATTTATTTTCTGTTTAAGACCCTCTTGAAATATGGGACTTTACTTTCTATTCAGCACGCTCATGAAAAATGGGATTTTACTTTATATTCAGGACCCTCTTGAAAAATTTGATTTTACTACTGTTCAGGACCCTCTTGAAAAATGGGATTTTAATTTATATTCAGGACTCTCCTGAAAAATGGGATTTTACTTTATGTCCAGGACTTTCCTGAAAAATGGGATTTTATTTTCTGTCCAGGATTCTCCTGAAAAATGGGATTTTACTTTCTATTCAGGACTCTCCTGAAAAATGAAATTTCACTTTATGTTCAGGCCCCACCAGAAAAATGGGATTTTACCTTATGTTTAGGCCCCACCAGAAAAATGGGATTTTTCTTTATGTTCAGGACCCTCCTGAAAAATGGGATTTTACTTTACTTTCAGGAACCTCCTGAAAAATAGGATTTAACCTTATGTTCAAGGCACTCTTGAAAAATGAGATTTTACTGTATCTAAAGGACCCTCCTGAAACAAATGAGATTCTACTTTATGCTTTGGACCCTCCTACAATTGGGATTCTACTTTATGCGCAGAAACATCCTAGAAAATGAGACTTTACATTATGTTTAGGACCCTCCTGAAAAATTAGACTTTCTTTTATTCAGGACCTACCTGAAAAATGAGATTTTACTTTCTGTTATAGACCTTCTTAAAAAATGGGACTTTACTTTCTGTCTAAGACCTTCTTTAAGAATGGGATTTTACTTTCAGTTGAGAACCCTCCTGAAAAATGAGATTTTACACTTTGTTCAGAACCCTCCTGAATAATGGGATTTTACTTTCTGTTTAGGACCCTCCTGAAAAATGGTATTTTACTTTCTGTTCAGGACCCTCTTGAAAAATAAGATTTTAATTTTTGTTCAAGACTCTCCTGAAATATGGGATTTTACTTTCTGTTCAGGACTCTCTTGAAAAATGGGATTTTACTTTATGTTCCGGACCCTCCTGAAAAATGAGATTTTACTTTCTGTTCAGGACCCTCTTAAAAATAGGATTTTAGTATATGTTCAGGACCCTTCTAAAATGGGATTTTACTTTATGTTCTTGACCGTCCTGAAAATTGGATTTTACTTTATGTTCAGGACCCTCCTGAAAAATAGGATTTTACTTTATGTTCAGGACCCTCCTGAAAAATGGGATATTACCTTCTGTTCAGGACCCTCCTGAAAAATGAGATTTTACTTTCTATTCAGGACCCTCCCGATAATGTGACTTTACTCTATGTTCAGGACCTTCCAGAAAAATGGGATTTTACCTTATGTTCAGGGCCCTCCTGAAAAATGTGATTTTATTTTATGTTCAGGACCCTCCTAAAAAATGAGACTCTACTTTATGCTCAGGACCCTCCTGGAAAATGGGACTTTACCTTATTATCAGGACTCTCATAAAAAATAGGACATTATTTTATGTTCAGGACTCTCATGAAAAATGAGACTTTACTTTCTGTTTAGGACCTTCTTGAAAAATGGGACTTGACTTTCTGTTCAAGACCCTCCTGAAAAATGGGATTTTACTTTTTGTTCAGGACCCTTCTGAAAAATGGGATATTAAATTATGCTCAGGACCCTCCTGAAAAATGGGATTTTACTTTCTTTTCAGGATCCTCCTGAAAAATTGGATTTTACTTTTCGTTTTGGTCCCTCTTGAAAAATGAGATTTTACTTTCTATTCAGGACCCTCCTGAAAAATTGGATTTTACTTTATGTTCTTGACCCTCCTAAAAAATGGGATTTTACTTTCTGTTCAGGACCCTCCTGAAAAATGGGACTTTACTTTTTGTTCAGGACCCTCCTTAAAAATGGGATTTTACCTTATGTTCAAGGCTCTCCTGAAAAATAGGATTTTCTTTTATGTTCAGGACACTCCTGAAAAATGAGATTCGACTTTATGCTCAGGACCCTCCTGGATAATGGGATTCTACTTTATGCTCAGCACCCTCCTGGAAAATGGGACTTTACCTTATGTTCAGGACCCTCCTGAAAAATAGGACATTACTTTATGTTCAGGACCCTCCTGAAAAATAAGACATTACTTTCTGTTTAGGACCCTCCTGACAAATGGGATTTTACTTTCTGTTCAGGACTCTCCTAAAAAATGGGATATTACTTTCTATTCAGGACCCTCCTGAAAAATGGAATTTTAATTTCTATTTTGGACCCTCTTGAAAAATGAGATTTTACTTTTTGTTCATGACCCTGCTGAAAAATGGGATTTTACTTTATGTTCAGGACCCTCCTAAAAAATGGAATTTTACTTTCTATTTAGGCCCCTCCGAAAAAAAAGACTTTTTCTTTATGTCCAGGACCCACCTGAAAAATGGTGTTTTACTTTATGTTCAGAACTCTCCTGAAAAAAGGGATTTTACCTTATGTTCAGGACCCTTCTGAAAAATGAGATTTTACCTTCTGTTCAAGACCGACCTGAAAAATGTAATTTTACTTTCTGTTCAGGACCGTCCTGGAAAATGGGATTTCATGTTATGTTCAGGACCTTCTTGAAAAATAGGATTTTACTTATTGTTCAGGACCATTCTGAAAAATGGGATTTTACCTTATGTTCAGAATCTTCCTGAAAAATGGGATTTTACATTATGTTCAGGACCCTACTGAAAAATGAGATTCTATTTTATGCTCAGGACCCTACTGGATAATAGGATTCTCCTTTATGCTCAGGACTGGCCTGGAAAATGGGATTTTACTTTATGTTCAGGACCCTCCTGAAAAATGGGATTTTACTTTATGTTCAGGACCCTCCTAAAAAATGGGATTTCACTTTATTCTCAAGGCCCTCCTGAAAAATGGGATTCTAACTTATGCGAAGGACCCTCCTTGAAAATTGGACTTTACCTTATGTTCAGGACCCTCCTTAAAAATGGGACTTTATTTTCTGTTTAGGACCCTCTTGAATTGTGGGACTATACTTTCTATTCAAGACCCTCCTGAAAATTGGGATTTTACTTTATGTCCAGGACTCTCTTGAAAAATTAGATTTTACTACTGTTCAGGACCCTCTTGAAAAATGGGATTTTACTTTACGTTCAGGACCCTCCTAAAAAATGGGATTTTATTTTCTGTCCAGGACTCTCCTGAAAAATGGGATTTTACTTTCTGTTCAGGATCCTCCTGAAAAATGGAATTTTACTTTCTTTTCATGACCCTTCTAAAAAATGGAAATTCACTTTTTATTCAGGACTCTCCTGAAAAATTAGATTTCACTTTATGTTCAGGACTCTCCTGAAAAATGGGATTTTACTTTCTGTTCAAGATCCTCCTGAAAAATGGAATTTTACTTTCTTTTCATGACCCTTCTAAAAAATGGAAATTCACTTTTTATTCAGGACTCTCCTGAAAAATTAGATTTCACTTTATGTTCAGGACTCTCCTGAAAAATGGGATTTTACTTTCTGTTCAGTACCCTCTTGAAAAATGGGATATTACCTTATGTTCAGGACCCACCTGAAAAATGGAATTTTACTTTATGTTTAGGACCCTCCTAAAAAATGGGATTTTACTTTCTGTTCATGACCCTCCTGAAAAATAGTATTTTACTTTATGTTCAAGGCTCTCCTGAAAAATGATATTCTACATTATGTAATGGACCCTCCTGAAAAAAATAAGATTCTACTTTATGCTTAGAATCCTCCTGGAAATGGGATTCTAATTTATGCTCAGGAACCTCCTGGAAAATGAGACTTTACATTATGTTTAGGACCCTCCTGAAAAATTAGACTTTCCTTTTTTTCAGGACCCTCCTGAAAAATAAGACTTTACTTTCTGTTTATGACCTTCTTGAAAAATGGGACTTTACTTTCCGTTCAAGACCTTCTTGAAAAATGGGATTTTCCTTTTAGTTCAGAACCCTTCTGAAAAGTGGGATTTTACTTTATGTTCAGGACCCTTCTGAATAATGGGATTTTACTTTCTGTTCAGAACCCTCTTGAAAAATGGTATTTTACTTTCTGTTCAGGACCCTTCTGAAAAATGGGATTTTATTTATGTTCAGGACCCTCCTGAAAAATGGAATTTACTTTTTGTTCAGGACTCTCCTGAAATATGGGATTTTACTTTCTATTCAGGACTCTCCTAAAAAATAGAATTTTACTTTATGTTTTGGACCATTCTGAAAAATGGGATTTTACTTTATGTTCAGGAGCCTCCTGAAAAATGGGTTTTACTTTATGTTCAGGACCCTTCTAAAATGGGATTTTACTTTATGTTCAGGACCCTCCTGAAAATGGGATTTTACTTTATGTTCAGGACCCTCCTAAAAAATGAGATTGCACTTTCTGTTCAGGACCCTCCCGAAAAATGGAACTTTACTTTATGTTCAGGACACTCCTGAAAAATGGGATTTTACCTTATGTTCAGGGCCCTCCTGTTCAATGGGATTTTATTTTATATTCAGGACCCTCCTGAAAAATGAGATTCTACTTTATGCTCAGGAACCTCCTAGAAAATGGGATTCTACTTTATGCTCTGGACCCTCCTGGAAAATAGGACTTTACCTTATGTTCAGGACCCTCCTAAAAAATGGGACATTATGTTATATTCAGGACCCTCCTGAAAAATGAGACTTTACTTTATGTTTAGGACCTTCTTGAAAAATGGGACTTTACTTTATGTTCAAGACCCTCCTGAAAAATTGGGTTTTACTTTCTGATCAGGACCCTTCTGAAAAATGGGATTTTATATTATGCTCAGGACCCTCCTGAAAAATTGGATTTTACATTCTTTTCAGGATCCTCCAGAAAAATAGGATTTTCCTCTCCGTTTCGGACCCTCTTGAAAAATAAGATTTTAGTTTCTGTTCAGGACTCTCTTAAAAAATGGGATATTACTTTATGTTCTGGACGCTCCTAAAAAATAGGATTTTACTTATTGTTCAGGACCCTCCTGAAAAATGGGATTTTACTTTATGTTCAGGACCCTCCTAAAATGGGATTTAACTTTATGTTCTGGACCCTCCTAAAAAATAGAATTTTACATTATGTTCAGGACCCTCCTGAAAAATAAGATTTTACTTTATGTTCAGGACCCTCCTGAAAAATGGGATTTTACCTTCTGTTCAGGACCCTCCTGAAAAATGAGATTTTACTTTCTGTTCAGGACCCTACTGAAAAATAAGACTTTACTTTTTGTTCAGGACCCTCCTGAAAATTGGGATTTTACCTTATGTTCAGGGCCCTCCTGTAAAATGAGATTCTACTTTATGCTCAGGAACCTCCTGGAAAATGGGACTTTTCCTTATGTTCAGGACCCTCCTGAAAAATGGGACATTACTTTATGTTCAGGACCCTCCTAAAAAATGGGATTTTACTTTCTGTTCAAGACCCTCCTGAAAATGGGATTTTACCTTATGTTCAGGCACCACCAGAAAAATGGGATTTTACTTTATGTTCAGGACCCTTCTGAAAAATGGGATTTTACTTTCTGTTCAGGACCCCCCTGAAAAATAGGATTTTACCTTATGTTCAGGGCTCTCCTTAAAAATGAGATTCTACTTTATGTAAAGGACCCTCCTAAAAAAAATGAGATTCTACTTTATGCTTAGGACCCTACTGGAAATGGGATTCTACTTTTTTCTCAGGAACCTCCTGGAAAATAGGACTTTACATTATGTTTAGGACCCTGCTGAAAAATTAGACTTTTCTTTTGGTCAGGACCCTCCTGGAAAATGGGATTCTCCTTTATGCTCAGGACTGGCCTGGGAAATGGGATGTTACTTTCAGTTCAGAACCCTCTTGAAAAATGGGATTTTACTTTATGTTCAGGACCCTCCTGAAAAATGGGATTTTTCTTTCTGTTCAGGACCCTCCTGAAAAATGGGATTTTACTTTATGCTCAAGGCCCACCTGAAAAATGGGATTCTACCTTATGCGAAGGACCCTCCTAGAAAATGGGACTTTACCTGATGTTCAGAACCCTCCTAAAAAATGGGACTTTATTTTCTATTTAAGACCCTCTTGAAATATGGGACTTTACTTTCTATTCAGCACCCTCCTGAAAAATGGGATTTTACTTTATATTCAGGACCCTCGTGAAAAATTAGATTTTACTACTGTTCAGGACCCTCTTAAAAAATGGGATTTTAATTTATGTTCAGGACTCTCCTGAAAAATGGGATTTTACTTTATGTCCAGGACTTTCCTGAAAAATGGGATTTTATTTTATGTCCAGGATTCTCCTGAAAAATGGGATTTTACTTTCTATTCAGGACTCTCCTGAAAAATGAAATTTCACTTTATGTTCAGGCCCCACCAGAAAAATGGGATTTTACCTTATGTTTAGGCCCCACCAGAAAAATGGGATTTTTCTTTATGTTTAGGACCCTCCTGAAAAATGGGATTTTACATTACTTTCAGGAACCTCCTGAAAAATAGGATTTAACCTTATGTTCAAGGCACTCTTGAAAAATGAGATTTTACTTTATCTAAAGGACCCTCCTGAAACAAATGAGATTCTACTTTATGCTTTGGACCCTCCTACAATTGGGATTCTACTTTATGCGCAGAAACATCCTAGAAAATGAGACTTTACATTATGTTTAGGACCCTCCTGAAAAATTAGACTTTCTTTTATTCAGGACCTACCTGAAAAATGAGATTTTACTTTCTGTTATAGACCTTCTTAAAAAATGGGACTTTACTTTCTGTCTAAGACCTTCTTTAAGAATGGGATTTTACTTTCAGTTGAGAACCCTCCTGAAAAATGAGATTTTACACTTTGTTCAGAACCCTCCTGAATAATGGGATTTTACTTTCTGTTTAGGACCCTCCTGAAAAATGGTATTTTACTTTCTGTTCAGGACCCTCTTGAAAAATAAGATTTTAATTTTTGTTCAAGACTCTCCTGAAATATGGGATTTTACTTTATGTTCAGGACTCTCTTGAAAAATGGGATTTTACTTTATGTTCCGGACCCTCCTGAAAAATGAGATTTTACTTTCTGTTCAGGACCCTCTTAAAAATAGGATTTTAGTATATGTTCAGGACCCTTCTAAAATGGGATTTTACTTTATGTTCTTGACCGTCGTGAAAATTGAATTTTACTTTATGTTCAGGACCCTCCTGAAAAATAGGATTTTACTTTATGTTCAGGACCCTCTTGAAAAATGAGATTTTACTTTCTGTTCAGGACCCTCCTGAAAAATGGGATATTACTTTCTGTTTAGGACCCTCCTGAAAAATGGGATATTACTTTTTGTTCAGGACCCTCCTGAAAAATGGGATTTTACTTTCTATTTCAGACCCTTTTGAAAAATGGGATTTTACTTTCTGTTCATGACCCTGCTGAAAAATGGGATTTTACTTTATGCTCAGGACCCTCCTGGAAAATGGGACTTTACCTTATTATCAGGACTCTCATAAAAAATAGGACATTATTTTATGTTCAGGACTCTCATGAAAAATGAGACTTTACTTTCTGTTTAGGACCTTCTTGAAAAATGGGACTTGACTTTCTGTTCAAGACCCTCCTGAAAAATGGGATTTTACTTTTTGTTCAGGACCCTTCTAAAAAATGGGATATTAAATTATGCTTAGGACCCTCCTGAAAAATGGGATTTTACTTTCTTTTCAGGATCCTCCTGAAAAATTGGATTTTACTTTTCGTTTTGGTCCCTCTTGAAAAATGAGATTTTACTTTCTATTCAGGACCCTCCTGAAAAATTGGATTTTACTTTATGTTCTTGACCCTCCTAAAAAATGGGATTTTACTTTCTGTTCAGGACCCTCTTGAAAAATGGGACTTTACTTTTTGTTCAGGACCCTCCTTAAAAATGAGATTTTACCTTATGTTCAAGGCTCTCCTGAAAAATAGGATTTTCTTTTATGTTCAGGACACTCCTGAAAAATGAGATTCGACTTTATGCTCAGGACCCTCCTGGATAATGGGATTCTACTTTATGCTCAGCACCCTCCTGGAAAATGGGACTTTACCTTATGTTCAGGACCCTCCTGAAAAATAGGACATTACTTTATGTTCAGGACCCTCCTGAAAAATAAGACATTACTTTCTGTTTAGGACCCTCCTGAAAAATGGGATTTTACTTTCTGTTCAGGACTCTCCTAAAAAATGGGATATTACTTTCTGTTCAGGACCCTCCTGAAAAATGGGATTTTAATTTCTATTTTGGACCCTCTTGAAAAATGAGATTTTACTTTTTGTTCATGACCCTGCTGAAAAATGGGATTTTACTTTATGTTCAGGACCCTCCTAAAAAATAGAATTTTACTTTCTATTTAGGCCCCTCCGAAAAAAAAGACTTTTTCTTTATGTCCAGGACCCACCTGAAAAATGGTGTTTTACTTTATGTTCAGAACTCTCCTGAAAAATGGGATTTTACCTTATGTTCAGGACCCTTCTGAAAAATGAGATTTTACCTTCTGTTCAAGACCGACCTGAAAAATGTAATTTTACTTTCTGTTCAGGACCGTCCTGGAAAATGGGATTTCATGTTATGTTCAGGACCTTCTTGAAAAATAGGATTTTACTTATTGTTCAGGACCATTCTGAAAAATAGGATTTAACCTTATGTTCAGAATCTTCCTGAAAAATGGGATTTTACATTATGTTCAGGACCCTACTGAAAAATGAGATTCTATTTTATGCTTAGGACCCTACTGGATAATAGGATTCTCTTTTATGCTCAGGACTGGCCTGGAAAATGGGATTTTACTTTATGTTCACGACCCTCCTGAAAAATGGGATTTTACTTTATGTTCAGGACCCTCCTAAAAAATGGGATTTCACTTTATTCTCAAGGCCCTCCTGAAAAATGGGATTCTAACTTATGCGAAGGACCCTCCTGGAAAATTGGACTTTACCTTATGTTCAGGACCCTCCTTAAAAATGGGACTTTATTTTCTGTTTAGGACCCTCTTGAATTGTGGGACTATACTTTCTGTTCAAGACCCTCCTGAAAATTGGGATTTTACTTTATGTTGAGGACTCTCTTGAAAAATTAGATTTTACTACTGTTCAGGACCCTCTTGAAAAATGGGATTTTAATTTATGTTCAGGACCCTCCTAAAAAATGGGATTTTATTTTCTGTCCAGGACTCTCCTGAAAAATGGGATTTTACTTTCTGTTCAGGATCCTCCTGAAAAATGGAATTTTACTTTCTTTTCATGACCCTCCTAAAAAATGGAAATTCACTTTTTATTCAGGACTCTCCTGAAAAATTAGATTTCACTTTATGTTCAGGACCCTCCTGAAAAATGGGATTTTACTTTCTGTTCAGTACCCTCTTGAAAAATGGGATATTACCTTATGTTCAGGACCCACCTGAAAAATGGAATTTTACTTTATGTTCAGGACCCTCCTAAAAAATGGGATTTTACTTTCTGTTCATGACCCTCCTGAAAAATAGTATTTTACTTTATGTTCAAGGCTCTCCTGAAAAATGATATTCTACATTATGTAATGGACCCTCCTGAAAAAAATAAGATTCTACTTTATGCTTAGAATCCTCCTGGAAATGGGATTCTAATTTATGCTCAGGAACCTCCTGGAAAATGGGACTTTACATTATGTTTAGGACCCTCCTGAAAAATTAGACTTTCCTTTTTTTCAGGACCCTCCTGAAAAATAAGACTTTACTTTCTGTTTATGACCTTCTTGAAAAATGGGACTTTACTTTCCGTTCAAGACCTTCTTGAAAAATGGGATTTTCCTTTCAGTTCAGAACCCTTCTGAAAAGTGGGATTTTACTTTATGTTCAGGACCCTTCTGAATAATGGGATTTTACTTTCTGTTCAGAACCCTCTTGAAAAATGGTATTTTACTTTCTGTTCAGGACCCTTCTGAAAAATGGGATTTTATTTATGTTCAGGACCCTCCTGAAAAATGGAATTTACTTTTTGTTCAGGACTCTCCTGAAAAATGGGATTTTACTTTCTATTCAGGACTCTCCAAAAAAATAGGATTTTACTTTATGTTTTGGACCCTTCTGAAAAATGGGATTTTACTTTATGTTCAGGAGCCTCCTGAAAAATGGGTTTTACTTTATGTTCATGACTCTTCTAAAATGGGATTTTACTTTATGTTCAGGACCCTCCTGAAAATGGGATTTTACTTTATGTTCAGGACCCTCCTAAAAAATGAGATTGCACTTTCTGTTCAGGACCCTTCCAAAAAATGGAACTTTACTTTATGTTCAGGACACTCCTGAAAAATGGGATTTTACCTTATGTTCAGGGCCCTCCTGTTCAATGGGATTTTATTTTATATTCAGGACCCTCCTGAAAAATGAGATTCTACTTTATGCTCAGGAACCTCCTAGAAAATGGGATTCTACTTTATGCTCTGGACCCTCCTGGAAAATAGGACTTTACCTTATGTTCAGGACCCTCCTAAAAAATGGGACATTATGTTATGTTCAGGACCCTCCTGAAAAATGAGACTTTACTTTATGTTTAGGACCTTCTTGAAAAATGGGACTTTACTTTATGTTCAAGACCCTCCTGAAAAATTGGGTTTTACTTTCTGATCAGGACCCTTCTGAAAAATGGGATTTTACATTATGCTCAGGACGCTCCTGAAAAATTGGATTTTACATTCTTTTCAGGATCCTCCAGAAAAATAGGATTTTACTCTCCGTTTCGGACCCACTTGAAAAATAAGATTTTAGTTTCTGTTCAGGACCCTCTTAAAAAATGGGATATTACTTTATGTTCTGGACGCTCCTAAAAAATAGGATTTTACTTATTGTTCAGGACCCTCCTGAAAAATGGGATTTTACTTTATGTTCAGGACCCTCCTAAAATGGGATTTTAATTTATGTTCTGGACCCTCCTAAAAAATGGAATTTTACATTATGTTCAGGACCCTCCTGAAAAATAAGATTTTACTTTATGTTCAGGACCCTCCTGAAAAATGGGATTTTACCTTCTGTTCAGGACCCTCCTGAAAAATGAGATTTTACTTTCTGTTCAGGACCCTACTGAAAAATAAGACTTTACTTTTTGTTCAGGACCCTCCTGAAAATTGGGATTTTACCTTATGTTCAGGGTCTTCCTGAAAAATGAGATTGTACTTTATGCTCAGGAACATCCTGGAAAATGGGACTTTTCCTTATGTTCAGGACCCTCCTGAAAAATGGGACATTACTTTATGTTCAGGACCCTCCTGAAAATAAGACTTTATTTTTGGTTTAGGACCCTCCTGAAAAATGGGATTTTACTTTCTGTTCAAGACCCTCCTGAAAATGGGATTTTACCTTATGTTCAGGCACCACCAGAAAAATGGGATTTTACTTTAAGTTCAGGACCCTTCTGAAAAATGGGATTTCACTTTCTGTTCAGGACCCCCCTGAAAAATAGGATTTTACCTTATGTTCAGGGCTCTCCTTAAAAATGAGATTGTACTTTATGTAAAGGACCCTCCTAAAAAAATGAGATTCTACTTTATGCTTAGGACCCTACTGGAAATGGGATTCTACTTTATGCTTAGGAACCTCCTGGAAAATGGGACTTTACATTATGTTTAGGACCCTGCTGAAAAATTAGACTTTTCTTTTGGTCAGGACCCTCCTGAAAAATGAGACTTTACTGTCTGTTTAGGACCGTCTTGAAAAATGGGACTTTACTTTCTGTTCAAGACCTTCTTGAAAAATGGGATTATACTCTTAGTTCAGAACCCTCCTGAAAAATGGGATTTTACTTTCTTTTCAGGACCCTTCTGAGAAATAGTATTCAACTTTTTGTTCAGGACCCTCCTGAAAAATAGGATTTTACTTTATGTTCAGGACCCTCCTGAAAAATGGGATTTTACTTTCTGTTCAGGACTCTCCTGAAATATGGGATTTTACTTTCTGTTCAGGGCTCTCTTGAAAAATGGGATTTTACTTTATGTTCTGGACTGTCCTGAAAAATGGGATTTTACTTTCTGTTTAGGACCCTCCTGAAAAATGGGATTTTACTTTAATTTCAGGACCCTTCTAAACTGGGATTTTACTTTATGTTCTGTACCCTCCTGAAAATGGGATTTTACTTTATGTTCAGGACCCTCCTGAAAAATGAGATATTACTTTATGTTCAGGACCTTCCTGAAAAATGGGATTTTACCTTCTCTTCAGGACTCTCCTGATAAATGAGATTTTACTTTATGTTCAGGCCCTCCCGAAAAATGGGACATTACTTTATGTTCAGGACCCTCCTAAAAAATGAGATTTTACCTTAAGTTCAGGGCCCTACAAATAAATGGGATTTTATTTTATGTTCAGGACCCTCCTAAAAAATGAGATTATTTTTTAAGCTCAGGATCCTCCTGGAAAATAGGATTCTACGTTATGCTCAGGACCCTCCTGGAAAATGGGACTTTAGCTTATGTTCAGGACCCTTCTAAAAAATAGGACATTAATTTATGTTTTGGACTCTCCTGAAAAATGAGACTTTACTTTCTGTTTAGGACTTTTTGAAAAATTGGACTTTACTTTCAATTCTAGACCCTCCTGAAAAATGGGATTTTACTTTTTGTTCAGAACCCTCCTGAAAAATGGCATTTTACTTGTTGTTCCGAACCATCCTAAAAAATAGGATTTTACTTTATGTTCAGGACCCTCCTGAAAAATGGGATTTTACTTTCTGTTCTAGACCCTCCTAATAAATGGAACTTTACTTTATGTTCAGGACCCTCCTGAAAAATAAATTTTACTTTATGTTCAGGACCGTCCTGAAAAATGAGATTTTACTTTCTATTCAGGACCCTCCTGAAAAATAAGACTACTTTATGTTCAGGACCTTCCTGAAAAATGGGATTTTACCTTATGTTCAGGGCCCTCCTGAAAAAGGGATTTTATTTTATGTTCAGGACCCTCCTGAAAAATGAGATTCTACTTTATGCTCAGGAACCTCCTAGAAAATGGGACTTTTCCTTATGTTCAGGACCCTCCTGAAAAATGGGACATTACTTTATGTTCAGGATCCTCCTGAAAAATGAGACTTTACTTTTTGTGTAGGACCCTCCTGAAAAATGGGATTTTACTTTCTGTTCAAGACCCTCCTAAAAAATGGGATTTTACCTTATGTTCAGGCACTACCAGAAAAATGGGATTTTACTTTATGTTCAGGACCCTCCTGAAAAATGAGATTTTACTTTCATTTCAGGACCCTCCTGAAAAATAGGATTTTACCTTATGTTCAGGGCTCTCCTGAAAAATAAGATTCTACTTTATGTAAAGGACCTTCCTAAAAAAAATTAGATTCTACTTTATGCTTAGGACCCTACTGGAAATGGGATTCTACTTGATGCTCAGGAACCTCCTGGAAAATGGGACTTTATATTATGTTTAGGACCCTCCTAAAATATTAGACTTTTTTTTGTTTAGGACCCTCCTGAAAAATGAGACTTTACTTTCTGTTTAGGACTGTCTTGAAAAATGGGACTTTACTTTCTGTTCAAGACCTTCTTGAAAAATGGCATTATACTTTTAGTTCAGAACCCTCCTGAAAAATGGGATTTTGCTTTCTGTTCAGGACCCTCCTGAAAAATGGTATTTTACTTTCTTTTCAGGACCATCCTGAAAAATAGGGTTTTAAATTATGTTCAGGACCCTCCTGAAAAATGGGATTTTACTTTCTGTTCAGGACTCTCCTTTAATATGGGATTTTACTTTCTGTTCAGGGCTCTCTTGAAAAATGAGATTTTACTTTATGTTCTGGACTGTCCTGATAAATGAGATTGCACTTTCTGTTCAGGACCCTCCCGAAAAATGGAACTTTACTTTATGTTCAGGACCCTCCTGAAAAATGGGATTTTTCTTTATGTTCAGGACCCTTCTAAACTGGGATTTTACTTGTTTTTTTGAACCCTCCTGAAAATGGGATTTTACTTTATGTTCAGGACTCTCCTAAAAAATGAGATTTTACTTTGAGTTCAGGACCCTCCTGAAAAATGGGATTTTACCTTCTGTTCAGGACCCTCCTGATAAATGAGATTTTACTTTCTGTTCACGCCCTCCCAAAAAATGGGACTTTACTTTATGTTCGGGACCCTTCTGAAAAATGGGATTTTACCTTATGTTCAGGACCCTCCTGAAAAATGGTATTTTATTTTATTTTCAGGACACTCCTGAAAAATGAGATTTTACTTTATGCTCAGGAACCTCCTGGAGAATGGGATTCTACTTGATGCTCTGGGCCCTCCTGGAAAATGGGACTTTACCTTATGTTCAGGACCTTCCTAAAAATGGGACATTACTTTATGTTTAGGACACTCCTGAAAAATGAGACTTTACTTTGTGTTCAAGACCCTCCTGAAAAATGGGATTTTACTTTATGTTTTGGACCCTCTTGAAAAATGGGATTTTACATTATGCTCAGGACCCTCTTAAAAAATGGGATTTCCCTCTTGAAAAATGGGATTTTGCTTTTTGTTTCGGACTCTCTTGAAAAATGAGATTTTACTTTCTGATTCAGGACCCTCCTGAAAAATAGGATTTTAGTTTATGTTCTGAACCCTCCTAAAAAATGAGATTTTACTTACTGTTCAGGACCCTCCTGAAAAATGGGATTTTACTTTATGTTCAGGACTCTCCTAAAATGGGATTTTACTTTATGTTCTGGACCCTCCTGAAAAATGGGATTTTACTTTATCTTCAGGACCCTCCTGAAAAATAAGATTTCACTTAATGTTCAGGACCCTCCTGAAAATGTGATTTTACTTTCTGTTCAGGACCCTTCTGAAAAATGAGATTTTACTTTCTGCTCAGGACCCTCCTGAAAAATTAGACTTTACTTTATGTTCAGGAGCCACCTGAAAAATCAGATTTTACCTGATGTTCAGGGTCCTCCTGAAAAATAGGATTTGATTTTATGTTCAGGACCCTCTTGAAAAATGAGATTCTACTTTATGCTCAGGACCCTCCTAGAAAATGGGACTCTACTTTATGGTCAGGACCCTCCTGGAAAATTAGACTTTTTATTATGTTCAGGACCCTCCTTGAAAATTAGACTTTTTCTTATGTTCAGGACCCTCCTGAAAAATGGGACATTACTATATGTTCAGGACCCTCCTGAAAAATGAGACTTTACTTTCTGTTTAGGACCCTCCTGAAAAATGAGATTATACTTTCTGTTCATGACCCTGCTGAAAAATAGGATTTTACTTTATGTTCAGTACTCTCCTGAAAAATGGGATTTTACTTTCTGTTCAGGACCCTCCAGAAAAATGGGATTTATCTTATGTTCAGGCCCCACCAAAAAAATGGGATTTTACTTTATGTTCAGGACCTTCTTGAAAAATTTAATTTTACTTTCTTTTCAGGACCCTCCTGAAAAATAGGATTTTACATTATGTTCAGGGCTCTCTTGAAAAATGAGATACTACTTTATGTAAAGGACCCTCCTGAAAAAAATGAGATTCTACTTTATGCGTAGGACCCTCCTGGAAATGGGATTCTACTTTATGCTCAAGAACCTCCTAGAAAATGGGACTTAACATTATGTTAAGGACCCTCCTGAAAAATTAGTCTTTCTTTTGTGCAGGACCCTCCTGAAAAATGAGACTTTAATTTCTGTTTAGGACCTTCTTGAAAAATGGGACTTTACTTTTTGTTCAAGACCTTCTTGAAAAATGGGATTTTACTTTCAGTTTAGAACCCTCCTGAAAAATGGAATTTTAATTTATGTTCAGGACCCTCCTGAATAATGGGATTTTACTTTCTGTTCAGGATTCTCCTGAAAAATGGTATTTTACATTCCGCTCAGGACTCTCTTGAAAAATGGTATTTTACTTTATGTTCAGGACTCTCCTGAAAAATGGGATTTTACTTTTTGTTCAGGACTCTCCTAAAATATGGGATTTTACTTTCTGTTCAGAACTCTCTTGAAAAATGGGATTTTACTTTATGTTCTGGACCCTCCTGAAAAATGGGATCTTACTTTATGTTCAGGACCCTCCTGAAAAATAGGATTTTACCTTATGTTCAGGCCCCACCTGAAAAATGGGATTTTACTTGATGTTCAGGACCTTCCTGAAAAATGGGATTTTACTTTCTGTTCAGACCCTCCTGAAAAATAGGATTTTACCTTATGTTCAGGACCCTCCTGGAAATGGGATTATACTTTATGCTCAGGAACCTCCTAGAAAATGGGACTTTATATTATGTTTAGGACCCTCCTAAAAAAATTAGTCTTTTCTTTTGCTCAGGACCATCCTGAAAAATGAGACTTTACTTTCGGTTTAGGACCTTCTTGAAAAATGGAACTTTACTTTCTGTTCAAGGCCTTCTTAAAAAATAGTATTTTAATTTCAGTTCAGAACCCTCCTGAAAAATGGGATTTTATTTTATGTTCAGGACGCTCTTAAATAATGGGATTTTACTTTTTATTTAGGACCCTCCTGAAAAATGGTATTTTACTTTCTGTTCAGGACCTTCCTGAAAAATAGGATTTTATTTTATGTTCAGGACCCTCCTAAAAAATGGGATTTTACTTTCTGTTCAGGACTCTCCTAAAATATGGGATTTTACTTTCTGTTCAGAACTCTCCTGAAAAATGGGATTTTTCTTTATGTTCTGGACCCTCGTGAAAAATGGGATTTTACTTTATGTTCAGGACCCTTCTAAAATGGGATTTTAGTTTCTGTTCAGGACCCTCCCGAAAAATGGGACTTTACTTTATGTTCAAGACCCTCCTGAAAAATGGAATTTTACGTTATGTTCAGGGCCCTCCTGAAAAATAGGATTTTATTTTATGTTCAGGACCCTTTTGAAAAATGAGATTCTACTTTATGCTCAGGACCCTCCTAGAAAATGAGATTCTACTTTATGCTCAAAACTCTCCTGGAAAATGACACTTTACCTTATGTTTTAAAGCCTCCTAAAAAATGGGACATTACTTTATGTTCAGGACCCTCCTGAAACATGAGACTTTACTTTCTATTTAGGACTTTCTTGAAAAATGGGACTTTACTTTCTATTCAAAACCCTCCTGAAAAATGGGATTTTACTTTCTGTTCAGGACCCTCCTTAAAAATGGGATATTACATTATGCTCAGGACCCTCTTGAATAATGGGATTTTACTTTCTTTTTAGGACCCTCCTGAAAAATGGGATTTTACTTTCTGTTTCGAACCCTCTTGAAAAATGAGATTTTACTTTCTGTTCAGGACACTCCTGAAAAATGGGATTTTACTTTATGTTCTGGACCCTCCAAATAATGCGATTTTACTTTCTGTTCAGGCCCCTACTGAAAAAATGGGATTTTATTTTATGTTCAAGACCCTCCTGAAAAATGAGATTCTAATTTATACTCAGGACCCTCCTAGATAATGGGATTCTACTTTATGCTCAGGATCCTCCTGGAAAATAGGACTTTACCTTATGTTCAGGACCCTCCTGAAAAATGGGACATTACTTTATGTTTAGGACCCTCCTAAAAAATGCGACTTTACTTTCTGTTTAGGACCCTCCTGAAAAATAGGATTTTACTTTCTGTTCAGGACATTCCTGAAAAATGAGATTTTACTATATGTTCAGGACCCTCCTGAAAAATAGGATATTACTTTCTGTTCAGGACCCTCCTGAAAAATGGGATTTTACTTTCTATTTCAGACCCTTTTGAAATATGAGATTTTACTTTCTGTTCATGACCCTGCTGAAAAATGGGATTTTACTTTTTGTTCAGGACCCTCCTGAAAAATGGAATTTTACTTTCTATTCAGGCCCCTCCGAAAAAATGGACTTTTTCGTTATGTCCAGGACCCACCTGAAAAATGGTATTTTACTTTATGTTCAGGACTCTCCTGAAAAATGGGATTTTACCTTATGTTCAGGACCCTCCTGAAAAATAAGATTTTACCTTCTAATCAAGACCCTCCTGAAAAATTGAATTTTACTTTCTGTGCAGGACCGTCCTGGAAAATGGGATTTCTCGTTATGTTCAGGACCCTCTTGAAAAACGGGATTTTACTTATTGTTCAGGTCCCTTCTGAAAAATGGGATTTTACCTTATGTTCAGGATCCTCCTGAAAAATGGGATTTTACATTATGTTCAGGACCCTTCTGAAAAATGAGATTCTATTTTATACTCAGGACCCTCCTAGAAAATGGTATTCTCCTTTATGCTCAGGACTGGCCTGGAAAATGGGATGTTACTTTCGGTTCAGAACCCTCATGAAAAATGGGATTTTACTTTATGTTCAGGACCCTCCTGAAAAATGGGATTTTTCTTTCTGTTCAGGACCCTCCTGAAAAATGGGATTTTACTTTATGCTCAAGGCCCTCCTGAAAAATGGGATTCTACCTTCTGCTCAGGACCCTCCTAAAAAATGGGACTTTATTTTCTCTTTAAGACCCTCTTGAAATATGGGACTTTACTTTCTGTTCAGCACTCTCCTGAAAAATGGGATTTTACTTTATATTCAGGACCCTCTTGAAAAATTAGATTTTACTACTGTTCAGGACCCTCTTGAAAAATGGGATTTTAATTTTTGTTCAGGACTCTCCTGAAAAATGGGATTTTACTTTATGTTCAGGACTTTCCTGAAAAATGGGATTTTATTTTCTGTCCAGGATTCTCCTGAAAAATGGGATTTTACTTTCTATTCAGGACTCTCCTGAAAAATGAAATTTCACTTTATGTTCAGGCCCCACAAGAAAAATGGGATTTTACCTTATGTTTAGGCCCCACCAGAAAAATGGGATTTTACTTTATGTTTAGGACCCTCCGGGAAAATGGGATTTTACTTTATTTTCAGGAACCTCCTGAAAAATAGGATTTATCCTTATGTTCAAGGCACTGTTGAAAAATGTGATTTTACTTTATCTAAAGGACCCTCCTGAAATAAATGATATTCTACTTTATGCTTAGGACCCTCCTACAATTGGGATTCTACTTTATGCTCAGGAACATCCTGGAAAATGGGACTTTACATTATGTTTAGGACCCTCCTGAAAAATTAGACTTTCTTTTATTCAGGACCCTCCTGAAAAATGAGACTTTACTTTCTGTTTAAGACCTTCTTAAAAAATAGGACTTTACTTTCTATCTAAGGCCTTCTTTAAAAATGGGATTTTACTTTCAGTTGAGAACCCTTCTGAAAAATGAGATTTTACTTTATGTTCAGGACCCTCCTGAATAATGGGATTTTACTTTCTGTTTAGGACCCTTCTGAAAAATGGTATTTAACTTTCTGTTCAGGACCCTCCTGAAAAATGAGATTTTAATTTTTGTTCAAGACTTTCCTGAAATATGGGATTTTACTTTATGTTCCGGACCATCCTGAAAAATGAGATTTTACATTCTGTTCAGGACCCTCTTGAAAAATAGGATTTTAGTATATGTTCAGGACCCTTCTAAAATGGGATTTTACTTTATGTTCTGGACCGTCCTGAAAATGGGATTTTACTTTATGTTCAGGACCCTCCTGAAAAATAGGATTTTACTTTATGTTCAGGACCCTCCTAAAAAATGGGATATTACTTTCTGTTCAGGACCCTCCTAAAAAATGAGATTTTACTTTCTATTCAGGACCCTCCCGATAATGTGACTTTACTCTATGTTCAGGACCCTCTAGAAAAATGGGATTTTACCTTATGTTCAGGGCCCTCCTGAAAAATGTGATTTTATTTTATGTTCAGGACCCTCCTAAAAAATGAGATTCTACTTTATGCTCAGGACCCTCCTAGAAAATGGGACTTTACCTTATTATCAGGACTCTCTTAAAAAATGGGACATTATTTTATGTTCAGGACTCTCATGAAAAATGAGACTTTACTTTCTGTTTAGGACCTTCTTGAAAAATGGGACTTGACTTTCTGCTCAAGACCCTCCTGAAAAATGAGATTTTACATTTTGTTCAGGACCCTTCTGAAAAATGGGATATTAAATTATGCTCAGGACCCTCCTGAAAAATAGGATTTTACTTTCTTTTCAGGATCCTCCTGAAAAATGGGATTTTACTTTTCGTTTCGGACCCTCTTGAAAAATGAGATTTTACTTTCTATTCAGGACCCTCATGAAAAATAGGATTTTACTTTATGTTCTTGACCCTCCTATAAAATGGGATCTTACTTTCTGTTCAGGACCCTCCTGAAAAATGGGACTTTACTTTTTGTTCAGGACCCTCCTTAAAAATGGGATTTTACCTTATGTTCAAGGCTCTTCTGAAAAATAGGATTTTCTTTTATGTTCAGGACACTCCTGAAAAATGAGATTCGACTTTATGCTCAGGACCCTCCTGGATAATGGGATTCTACTTTATGCTCAGCACCCTCCTGGAATATGGGACTTTACCTTATGTTCAGGACCCTCCTGAAAAATAGGACATTACTTTATGTTCAGGACCCTCCTGAAAAATAAGACATTACTTTCTGTTTAGGACCCTCATGAAAAATGGGATTTTACTTTCTGTTCAGGACCCTCCTGAAAAATGGGATTTTAATTTCTATTTTGGACCCTCTTGAAAAATGAGATTTTACTTATTGTTCATGACCCTGCTGAAAAATGGGATTTTACTTTATGTTCAGGACCCTCTTGAAAAATGGAATTTTACTTTCTATTCAGGCCCCTCCGAAAAAATGGACTTTTTCTTTATGTCCAGGACCCACCTGAAAAATGGTGTTTTACTTTATGTTCAGGACTCTTCTGAAAAATGGGATTTTACCTTATGTTCAGGACCCTTCTGAAAAATGAGATTTTACCTTTTGTTCAAGACCGACCTGAAAAATGGAATTTTACTTTCTGTTCAGGACCGTCCTGGAAAATGGGATTTCATGTTATGTTCAGGACCCTCTTGAAAAATAGGATTTTACTTATTGTTCAGGACCCTTCTGAAAAATGGGATTTTACCTTATGTTCAGAATCTTCCTGAAAAATGGGATTTAACATTATGTTCAGGACCCTTCTGAAAAATGAGATTCTATTTTATGCTCAGGACCCTCCTGGAAAAAGGATTCTCCTTTATGCTCAGGACCGGCCTGGAAAATGGGATTTTACTTTCTGTTCAGAATCCTCTTGAAAAATGGTATTTTACTTTATGTTCAGGACACTCCTGAAAAATGGGACTTTACTTTCTGTTCAGGACCCTCCTAAAAAATGGGATTTTACTTTATTCTCAAGGCCCTCCTGAAAAATGGGATTCTAACTTATGCGAAGGACCCTCCTGGAAAATTGGACTTTACCTTATGTTCAGGACCCTCCTTAAAAATGGAACTTTATTTTCTGTTTAGGACCCTCTTGAATTGTGGGACTATACTTTCTGTTCAAGACCCTCCTGAAAATTGGGATTTTACTTTATGTTCAGGACTCTCTTGAAAAATTAGATTTTACTACTGTTCAGGACCCTCTTGAAAAATGGGATTTTACTTTATGTTCAGGACCCTACTGAAAAAAGGGATTTTATTTTCTGTCCAGGACTCTCCTAAAAAATGGGATTTTACTTTTTGTTCAGGATCCTCCTGAAAAATGGAATTTTTCTTTCTCTTCATGACCCTCCTGAAAAATGGAAATTCACTTTCTATTCAGGACTCTCCTGAAAAATTAGATTTCACTTTATGTTCAGGACCCTCCTGAAAAATGGGATTTTACTTTCTGTTCAGTACCCTCTTGAAAAATGGGATATTACCTTATGTTCAGGACCCACCTGAAAAATGAAATTTTACTTTATGTTCAGGACCCTCCTAAAAAATGGGATTTTACTTTCTGATCATTACCCTCCTAAAAAATAGAATTTTACTTTATGTTCAAGGCTCTCCTGAAAAATTAGATTCTACATTATGTAAGGGACCCTCCTGAAAAAAATAAGATTCTACTTTATGCTTAGAATCCTACTGGAAATGGGATTCTAATTTATGCTCAGGAACCTCCTAGAAAATGGGACTTTACATTAAGTTTAGGACCCTCCTAAAAAATTAGACTTTCCTTTTTTTCAGGACCCTCCTGAAAAATAAGACTTTACTTTCTGTTTATGACCTTCTTGAAAAATGGGACTTTACTTTCCGTTCAAGACCTTCTTGAAAAATGGGATTTTTCTTTCAGTTCAGAACCCTTCTGAAAAGTGGGATTTTACTTTATGTTCAGGACCCTTCTGAAAAGTGGGATTTTACTTTATGTTCAGGACCCTTCTGAATAAAGGGATTTTACTTTCTGTTCAGAACCCTCTTGAAAAATGGTATTTTACTTTCTGTTCAGGACCCTTCTGAAAAATGGGATTTTATTTATGTTCAGGACCCTCCTGAAAAATGGAATTTACTTTTTGATCAGGACTCTCCTGAAATATGGGATTTTACTTTCTATTCAGGACTCTCCTAAAAAATGGGATTTTACTTTATGTTTTGGACCCTTCTGAAAAATGGGATTATACTTTTTGTTCAGGAGCCTCCTGAAAGATGGGTTTTACTTTATGTTCAGGACCCTTCTAAAATGGGATTTTACTTTATGTTCAGGACCCTCCTGAAAATGGGATTTTACTTTATGTTTAGGACCCTCTTGAAAAATGGGATTTTACCTTCTGTTCAGGACCCACCTGAAAAATGAGATTGCACTTTCTGTTCAGGACCCTCCCGAAAAATGACTTTACTTTATGTTCAGGACCCTCCTGAAAAATGGGATTTTACCTTATGTTCAGGGCCATCCTGTTCAATGGGATTTTATTTTATATTCAAGACCCTCCTGAAAAATGAGATTCTATTTTATGCTCAGGAACCTCCTGGAAAATGGGATTCTACTTTATGCTCTGGACCCTCCTGGAAAATAAGACTTTACCTTATGTTTAGGACCCTCCTAAAAAATGGGACATTATGTTATGTTCAGGACGCTCCTGAAAAATGAGACTTTACTTTATGTTTAGGACCTTCTTGAAAAATGGGACTTTACTTTATGTTCAAGACCCTCATGAAAAATTGGATTTTACTTTCTGATCAGGACCCTTCTGAAAAATGGGATTTTACATTATGCTCTGGACCCTCCTGAAAAATTGGATTTTACATTCTTTTCAGGACCCTCCTGAAAAATAGGATTTTACTCTCCGTTTCGGACCCTCTTGAAAAATAAGATTTTAGTTTCTATTCAAGACCTTCCTGAAAAATGGGATTTTACTTACTATTCTGGACCCTCCTGAAAAATGGGATTTTACTTTATGTTCAGGACCCTCCTAAAATGGGATTTTACTTTATGTTCTGGACCCTCCTAATAAATGGAATTTTACATTATGTTCAGGACCCTCCTGGAAAATAAGATTTTACTTTATGTTCAGGACCCTCCTGAAAAATGGGATTTTACCTTCTGTTCAGGACCCTCCTGAAAAATGAGATTTTACTTTCTGTTCAGGACCCTACTGAAAAATAAGACTTTACTTTTTGTTCAGGACCCTCCTGAAAAATGGGATTTTACCTTATGTTCAGGGTCCTTCTTAAAAATGAGATTCTACTTTATGCTCAGGAACCTCCTGGAAAATGGGACTTTTCCTTATGTTCAGGACCCTCCTGAAAAATGGGACATTACTTTATGTTCAGGACCCTCCTGAACAATGGGACATTACTTTATGTTCAAGACCCTCCTGAAAAATAAGACTTTATTTTTGCTTTAGGACCCTCCTGAAAAATGGGATTTTACTTTCTGTTGAAGACCCTCCTGAAAAATAGGATTTTACCTTATGTTCAGGCACCACCAGAAAAATGGGATTTTACTTTATGTTCAGGACCCTTCTGAATAATGGGATTTTACTTTCTCTTCAGGACCCTCCTGAAAAATAAAATTTTACCTTATGTTCAGGGCTCTCCTGAAAAATGAGATTCTACTTTATGTAAAGGACCCTCCTAAAAAAATGAGATTCTACTTTATGCTTAGGCCCCTACTGGAAATGGGATTCTACTTTATGCTCAGGAACCTCTTGGAAAATGGGACTTTACATTATGTTTAGGACCCTCCTGAAAAATTAGACTTTTCTTTTGGTCAGGACCCTCCTGAAAAATGAGACTTTACTTTCTGTTTAGGACCGTCTTGAAAAATGGGACTTTACTTTCTATTTAAGACCTTCTTGTAAAATAGGATTAAACTTTTAGATCAGAACCCTCCTGAAAAATGGGATTTTACTTTCTTTTCAGGACCCTTCTGAAAAATAGTATTTTACTTTCTGTTCAGGACACTCCTGAAAAATAGGATTTTACTTTATGTTCAGGACCTTCCTGAAAAATGGGATTTTACTTTCTTTTCAGGACTCTCCTGAATTATGGGATTGTACATTCTATTCAGGGCTCTCTTGAAAAATGGGATTTAACTTTATGTTCTGGACTGTCCTGAAAAATGGGATTTTACTTTCTGTTCAGGACCCTCCTGAAAAATGGGATTTTACTTTAATTTTAGGACCCTTCTAAACTGGGATTTTACTTTATGTTCTGTACCCTCCTGAAAATGGGATTTTACTTTATGTTCAGGACCCTCCTGAAAAATGAGATATTACTTTATGATCAGGACCTTCCTGAAAAATGGGATTTTACCTTCTCTTCAGGACCCTCCTGATAAATGAGATTTTACTTTCTGTTCAGGCCCTCCCGAAAAATGGGACATTACTTAATGTTCAGGACCCTCCTGAAAAATGAGATTTTACCTTAAGTTCAGGGCCCTTCTAAAGAATGGGATTTTATTTTATGTTCAGGACCCTCCTAAAAAATGAGATTCTTTTTTAAGCTCAGGATCCTCCTGGAAAATGGGATTCTACTTTATGCTCAGGACCCTCCTGGAAAATGGGACTTTACCTTATGTTCAGGACCCTTCTAAAAAATAGGACATTACTTTATGTTTTGGACCCTCCTGAAAAATGAGTCTTTAGCTTTTGTTTAGGACTTTTTGAAAAATTGGACTTTACTTTCTATTCTAGACCCTCCTGAAAAATGGGATTTTACTTTTTGTTCAGGACCCTCCTGAAAAATGGCATTTTACTTGCTGTTCCGAACCCTCCTGAAAAATAGGATTTTACTTTATGTTCAGGACCCTCCTGAAAAATGGGATTTTACTTTCTGTTCAGGACCCTCCTTAAAAATGGGATTTTACTTTATGTTCAGGACCCTCCTCAAATGAGATTTAATTTTATGTTCTGGACCCTCCTAATAAATGGAATTTTACTTTATGTTCGGGACCCTCCTGAAAAATAAATGTTACTTTATGTTCAGGTCTCTCCTGAAAAATGAGATTTTACCTTCTGTTCAGGACCCTCCTGAAAAATGAGATTTTACTTTCTGTTCAGGACCATCTTGAAAAATAAGACTTTACTTTATGTTCAAGACCCTCCTGAAAAATTGGATTTTACTTTCTGATCAGGACCCTTCTGAAAAATGGGATTTCACATTATGCTCAAGACCCTTCTGAAAAAATGGGATTTTACATTCTTTTCAGGACCCTCCTCCAAAATGGGATTTTACTCTCCGTTTCGTACCCTCTAGAAAAATAAGATTTTAGTTTCTGTTCAGGACCCTCCTGAAAAATGAGATTTTACTTTATGTTTTGGACCCTCCTAAAAAATGGGATTTTACTTATTGTTCAGGACCCTCCCGAAAAATGGAATTTTACTTTATGTTCAAGACCCTCATAAAATGGGATTTTACTTTATGTTCTGGACCCTCCTAAAAAATGGAATTTTACATTATGTTCAGGACCCTCCTGGAAAATAAGATTTTACTTTATGTTCAGGACCCTCCTGAAAAATGGGATTTTACCTTCTGTTCAGGACCCTCCTGAAAAATGAGATTTTACTTTCTGTTCAGGACCCTACTGAAAAATAAGACTTTACTTTTTGTTCAGGACCCTCCTGAAAAATGGGATTTTACCTTATGTTCAGGGTCCTCCTTAAAAATGAGATTCTACTTTATGCTCAGGAACCTCCTGGAAAATGGGACTTTTCCTTATGTTCAGGACCCTCCTGAAAAATGGGACATTACTTTATGTTCAGGACCCTCCTGAAAAATGGGACATTACTTTATGTTCAGGATCCTCCTGAAAAATAAGACTTTATTTTTGGTTTAGGACCCTCCTGAAAAATGGGATTTTACTTTCTGTTGAAGACCCTCCTGAAAAATGGGATTTTACCTTATGTTCAGGCACCACCAGAAAAATGGAATTTTACTTTATGTTCAGGACCCTTCTGAAAAATGGGATTTTACTTTCTCTTCAGGACCCTCCTGAAAAATAGGATTTTACCTTATGTTCAGGGCTCTCCTGAAAAATGAGATTCTACTTTATGTAAAGGACCCTCCTAAAAAAAATGAGATTCTACTTTATGCTTAGGACCCTACTGGAAATGGGATTCTACTTTATGCTCAGGAACCTCTTGGAAAATGGGACTTTACATTATGTTTAGGACCCTCCTGAAAAATTAGACATTTCTTTTGGTCAGGACCCTCCTGAAAAATGAGACTTTACTTTCTGTTTAGGACCGTCTTGAAAAATGGGACTTTACTTTCTGTTTAAGACCTTCTTGAAAAATAGGATTAAACTTTTAGTTCAGAACCCTCCTGAAAAATGGGATTTTACTTTCTTTTCAGGACCCTTCTGAAAAATAGTATTTTACTTTCTGTTCAGGACACACCTGAAAAATAGGATTTTACTTTATGTTCAGGACCTTCCTGAAAAATGGGATTTTACTTTCTGTTCAGGACTCTCCTGAAATATGGGATTTTACTTTTTGTTCAGGGCTCTTTTGAAAAATGGGATTATACTTTATGTTCTGGACTGTCCTGAAAAATGGGATTTTACTTTCTGTTCAGGACCCTCCTGAAAAATGGGATTTTACTTTAATTTCAGGACCCTTCTAAACTGGGATTTTACTTTATGTTCTGTACCCTCCTGAAAATGGGATTTTACTTTATGTTCAGGACCCTCCTGAAAAATGAGATATTACTTTATGTTCAGGACCTTCCTGAAAAATGGGATTTTACCTTCTCTTCAGGACCCTCCTGATAAATGAGATTTTACTTTCTGTTCAGGCCCTCCCAAAAAATGGGACATTACTTAATGTTCAGGACCCTCCTGAAAATGAGATTTTACCTTAAGTTCAGGGCCCTTCTAAAGAATGGGATTTTATTTTATGTTCAGGACCCTCCTAAAAAATGAGATTCTTTTTTAAGCTCAGGATCCTCCTGGAAAATGGGATTCTACTTTATGCTCAGGACCCTCCTGGAAAATGGGACTTTACCTTATGTTCAGGACCCTTCTAAAAAATAGGACATTACTTTATGTTTTGGACCCTCCTGAAATATGAGTCTTTACTTTCTGTTTAGGACTTTTTGAAAAAATGGACTTTACTTTCTATTCTAGACCCTTCTGAAAAATGGGATTTTACTTTTTGTTCAGGACCCTCCTGAAAAATGGCATTTTACTTGCTGTTCCGAACCCTCCTGAAAAATAGGATTTTACTTTATGTTCAGGACCCTCCTGAAAAATGGGATTTTACTTTCTGTTCAGGACCCTCCTTAAAAATGGGATTTTACTTTATGTTCAGGACCCTCCTAATATGAGATTTAATTTATGTTCTGGACCCTCCTAATAAATGGAATTTTACTTTATGTTCGGGACCCTCCTGAAAAATTAATTTTACTTTATGTTCGGGACCCTCCTGAAAAATAAGATATTACTTTATGTTCAGGATCCTCCTGAAAATGGGATTTTACCTTTTGTTCTGTACCCTCCTGAAAAATGACATTTTACCTTCTGTTCAGGACCCTTCTGAAAAATGAGATTTTACTTTCTGTTCAGGACCCTCTTGAAAAATAAGACTTTACTTTATGTTTAGGACCTTCCTGAAAAATGGGATTTTACCTTATGTTCAGGGCCCTCCTGAAAAAAGGATTTTATTTTATGTTCAGGACCCTCTTGAAAAATGAGATTCTACTTTATGCTCAGGAACCTCCTAAAAAATGGGACTTTTCCTTATGTTCAGGACCCTCCTGAAAAATGGGACATTACTTTATGTTCAGGATCCTCCTTAAAAATGAGACTTTACTTTTTGTGTAGGACCCTCCTGAAAAATGGGATTTTACTTTCTGTTCAAGACCCTCCTGGAAAATGGGATTTTACCTTATGTTCGGCACCACAAGAAAAATGGTATTTTACTATATGTTCAGGACCCTCCTGAAAAATAGGATTTTACTTTCTGTTCAGGACCCTCCTGAAAAATAGGATTTTACCTTATGTTCAGGGCTCTCCTGAAAAATAAGATTCTACATTATGTAAAGGACCTTCCCAAAAAAAATTAGATTCTACATTATGCTTAGGACCCTACTGAAAATGGGATTCTACTTGATGCTCAGGAACCTCCTGGAAAATGGGACTTTACATTATGTTTAGTACCCTCCTGAAAAATTAGACTTTTTTTTGTTTAGGACCCTCCTGAAAAATGAGACTTTACTTTTTGTTTAGGACCGTCTTGAAAAATGGGACTTTACTTTCTGTTCAAGACCTTCTTGAAAAATGGCATTATACTTTTAGTTCAGAACTCTCCTGAAAAATGGGATTTTACTTTCTGTTCAGGACCCTCCTATAAAATGGTATTTTACTTTCTTTTCAGGACCATCCTGAAAAATAGGGTTTTAAATTATGTTCAGGACCCTCCTGAAAAATGGGATTTTACTTTCTGTTCAGGACTCTCCTTAAATATGGGATTTTACTTTCTGTTCAGGGCTTTCTTGAAATATGAGATTTTACTTTATGTTCTGGACTGTCCTGATAAATAAGATTGCACTTTCTGTTAAGGACCCTCCCGAAAAATGGAACTTTACTTTATGTTCAGGATCCTCCTGAAAAATGGGATTTTACTTTTAGTTCAGGTCCCTTCTAAACTGGGATTTTACTTATTTTTTTGTACCCTCCTGAAAATGGGATTTTACTTTATGTACGGGACCCTCCTGAAAAATGAGATTTTACTTTGTGTTCAGGACCCTCCTGAAAAATGGGATTTTACCTTCTGTTCAGGCCCCTCCTGATAAATGAGATTTTACTTTCTGTTCAGGCCCTCCCAAAAAATGGGACTTTACTTTATGTTCAGGAACCTCCTGAAAAATAAGATTTTACCTTATGTTCAGGGCCCTCCTGAAGAATGGGATTTTATTTTATGTTCAGGACCCTCCTAAAAAATGAGATTCTACTTTAAGCTCAGGACCCTCCTGGAAAATTGGATTCTACTTTATGCTAAGGACCCTCCTGGAAAATGGGACTTTACCTTATGTTCAGGACCCTTCTAAAAAATGGGACATAACTTTATGTTTTGGACCCTCCTGAAAAATGAGACTTTACTGTCTGTTTAGGACTTCTTGAAAAATAGGACTTTACTTCCTGTTCAAGACCCTCCTGGAAAATGGGATTTTACCTTCTGTTCAGGACCCTCCCGATAAATGAGATTTTACTTTCTGTTCAGGCCCTCCCAAAAAATGGGAGTTTACTTTATGTTCAGGACCCTCCTGAAAAATAAGATTTTACCTTATGTTCAGGGCCCTCCTGAAGAATGAGATTTTATTTTATGTTTAGGACCCTCCTAAAAAATGAGATTCTACTTTAGGCTCAGGACCTTCCTGGAAATTGGGATTCAACTTTATGCTAAGGACCCTCCTGGAAAATGGGACTTTACCTTATGTTCAGGACCCTTCTAAAAAATGGGACATTACTTTATGTTTTGGACTCTCCTGAAATATGAGACTTTACTTTCTGTTTAGGACTTCTTAAAAAATAGGACTTTACTTCCTGTTCAAGACCCTCCTGAAAAATGGGATTTTACGTTTTGCTCAGGACCCTCCGGAAAAATGGTATTTTACTTTCTGTTCAGGACGCTCCTGAAAAATAGGATTTTACTTTATGTTCAGGACTCTCCTGAAATATGGGATTTTACTTTTTGTTTAGAACTCTCCTGAAAAATGGGATTTTGCTTTATGTTCTGGACCCTCTTGAAAAATGGGATTTTTCTTTCTATCCAGGACCCTGATGAAAAATGAGATTTTACTTTATGTTATGGACCCTCATAAAAAATGGGATTTTATCTTCTGTTCAGGACCCTTCTGAAAAATGAGATTGTACTTTCTGTTCAGGACCCTCCCGAAAAATGGAACTTTACTTTTTGTTCAGGACCCTCCTGAAAAGTTGGATTTTACCTTATGTTCAGGTCCCTCCTGTTCGATGGGATTTTATTTTATATTCAGGACCCTCCTGAAAAATGAGATTCTACTTTATACTCAGGAACCTCCAGGAAAATGGGATTCTACATTATGCTCTGGACCCTCCTAAAAAATAGGACTTTACCTTATGTTCAGGACCCTCCTAAAAAATGGGACATTATGTTATGTTCAAGACCCTCCTGAAAAATTAGACTTTACTTTCTGTTTAGGACCTTCTTGAAAAATGGGACTTTACATTATGTTCAAGACCCTCCTGAAAAATTGGATTTTACTTTCTGATCAGGACCCTTCTGAAAAATGGGATTTCACATTATGCTCAGGACCCTTCTGAAAAAATGGGATTTTACATTCTTTTCAGGACCCTCTTGCAAAATGGGATTTTACTCTCCGTTTCGTACCCTCTAGAAAAATAAGATTTTAGTTTCTGTTCAGGACCCTCCTGAAAAATGAGATTTTACTTTATGTTTTGGACCCTCCTAAAAAATGGGATTTTACTTATTGTTCAGGACCCTCCTGAAAAATGGGATTTTACTTTATGTTCAAGACCCTCATAAAATGGGATTTTACTTTATGTTCTGGACCCTCCTAAAAAATGGAATTTTACATTATGTTCAGGACCCTCCTGGAAAATAAGATTTTACTTTATGTTCAGGACCCTCCTGAAAAATGGGATTTTACCTTCTGTTCAGGACCCTCCTGAAAAATGAGATTTTACTTTCTGTTCAGGACCCTACTGAAAAATAAGACTTTACTTTTTGTTCAGGACCCTCCTGAAAAATGGGATTTTACCTTATGTTCAGGGACCTCCTTAAAAATGAGATTCTACTTTATGCTCAGGAACCTCCTGGAAAATGGGACTTTTCCTTATGTTCAGGACCCTCCTGAAAAATGGGACATTACTTTATGTTCAGGACCCTCCTGAAAAATGGGACATTACTTTATGTTCAGGACCCTCCTGAAAAATAAGACTTTATTTTTGGTTTAGGACCCTCCTGAAAAATGAGATTTTACTTTCTGTTGAAGACCCTCCTGAAAAATGGGATTTTACCTAATGTTCAGGCACCACCAGAAAAATGGGATTTTACTTTATGTTCAGGACCCTTCTGAAAAATGGGATTTTACTTTCTCTTCAAGACCCTCCTGAAAAATAGGATTTTACCTTATGTTCAGGGCTCACCTGAAAAATGAGATTCTACTTTATGTATAGGACCCTCCTAAAAAAAATTAGATTCTACTTTATGCTTAGGACCCTACTGGAAATGGGATTCTACTTTATGCTCAGGAACCTCTTGGAAAATGGGACTTTACATTTTGTTTAGGACTCTCCTGAAAAATTAGACTTTTCTTTTGGTCAGGACCCTCCTGAAAAATGAGACTTTACTTTCTGTTTAGGACCGTCTGGAAAAATGGGACTTTACTTTCTGTTCAAGACCTTCTTGAAAAATAGGATTAAACTTTTAGTTCAGAACCCTCCTGAAAAATGGGATTTTACTTTTTTTTCAGGACCCTTCTGAAAAATAGTATTTTACTTTTTGTTCAGGACACTCCTGAAAAATAGGATTTTACTTTATGTTCAGGACCTTCCTGAAAAATGGGATTTTACTTTCTGTTCAGGACTCTCCTGAAATATGGGATTTTACTTTCTGTTCAGGGCTCTCTTGAAAAATGGGATTTTACTTTATGTTCTGGACTGTCCTGAAAAATGGGATTTTACTTTCTGTTCAGGACCCTCCTGAAAAATGGGATTTTACTTTAATTTCAGGATCCTTCTAAACTGGGATTTTACTTTATGTTCTGTACCCTCCTGAAAATGGGATTTTACTTTATGTTCAGGACCCTCCTGAAAAATGAGATATTACTTTATGATCAGGACCTTCCTGAAAAATGGGATTTTACCTTCTCTTCAGGACCCTCCTGATAAATGAGATTTTACTTTCTGTTCAGGACCCTCCTGATAAATGAGATTTTACTTTCTGTTCAGGACCCTCCTGAAAAATAGGATTTTACTTTCTGTTCAGGACCCTCCTTAAAAATGGGATTTTACTTTATGTTCAGGACCCTCCTCAAATGAGATTTAATTTATGTTCTGGACCCTCCTAATAAATGGAATTTTACTTTATGTTCGGGACCCTCCTGAAAAATAAATTTTACTGTATGTTCAGGTCCCTCCTGAAAAATGAGATTTTACCTTCTGTTCAGGACCCTCCTGAAAAATGAGATTTTACTTTCTGTTCAGGACCCTCTTGAAAAATAAGACTTTACTTTATGTTCAGGACCTTCCTGAAAAATGGGATTTTACCTTATGTTCAGGGCCCTCCTGAAAAAAGGATTTTATTTTATGTTCAGGACCCTCCAGAAAAATGAGATTCTACTTTATGCTCAGGAACCTCATAGAAAATGGGACTTTTCCTTATGTTCAGGACTCTCCTGAAAAATGGGACATTACATTATGTTCAGGATCCTCCTGAAAAATGAGACTTTTATTTATGTGTAGGACCCTCCTGAAAAATAGGATTTTACTTTCTGTTCAAGACCCTCCTGAAAAATGGGATTTTACCTTATGCTCAGGCACCACCAGAAAAATGGGATTTTACTTTATGTTCAGGACCCTCCTGAAAAATGGGATTTTACTTTCTGTTCAGGACCCTCCTGAAAAATAGGATTTTACCTTATGTTCAGGGCTCTCCTGAAAAATAAGATTCTACATTATGTAAAGGTCCTTCCTAAAAAAAATTAGATTCTACATTATGCTTAGGACCCTACTGAAAATGGGATTCTACTTGATGCTCAGGAACCTCCTGGAAAATGGGACTTTACATTATGTTTAGGACCCTCCTGAAAAATTAGACTTTTTTTTGTTTAGGACCCTCCAGAAAAATGAGACTTTACTTTCTGTTTAGGACCGTCTTGTAAAATGGGACTTTACTTTCTGTTCAAGACCTTCTTGAAAAATGGCATTATACTTTTAGTTCAGAAACCCTCCTGAAAAATGGGATTTTACTTTCTGTTCAGGACCCTCCTGTAAAATGGTATTTTACTTTCTTTTCAGGACCATCCTGAAAAATAGGGTTTTAAATTATGTTCAGGACCCTCCTGAAAAATGGGATTTTACTTTCTGTTCAGGACTCTCCTTAAATATGAGATTTTACTTTCTGTTCAGGGCTTTCTTGAAATATGAGATTTTACTTTATGTTCTGGACTGTCCTGATAAATAAGATTGCACTTTCTGTTAAGGACCCTCCCGAAAAATGGAACTTTACTTTATGTTCAGGACCCTCCTGAAAAATGGGATTTTACTTTAAGTTCAGGACCCTTCTAAACTGGGTTTTTACTTATTTTTTTGGACCCTCCTGAAAAATGAGATTTTACCTTCTGTTCAGGACCCTCCTGATAAATGAGATTTTACTTTCTGTTCAGGCCCTCCCAAAAAATGGGACTTCACTTTATGTTCAGGACCCTCCTGAAAAATAAGATTTTACCTTATGTTCAGGGCCCTCCTGAAGAATGGGATTTTATTTTATGTTCAGGACCCTCCTAAAAATGAGATTCTACTTTAAGCTCAGGACCCTCCTGGAAAATGGGATTCTACTTTATGCTAAGGACCCTCCTGGAAAATGAGACTTTACCTTATGTTCAAGACCCTTCTAAAAAATGGGACATTACTTTATGTTTTGGACCCTCCTGAAAAATGAGACTTTACTTTCTGTTTAGGACTTCTTGAAAAATAGGACTTTACTTCCTGTTCAAGACCCTCCTGGAAAATGGGATTTTACCTTCTGTTCAGGACCCTCCCGATAAATGAGATTTTACCTTCTGTTCAGGCCCTCTCAAAAAATGGGACTTTACTTTATGTTCAGGACCCTCCTGAAAAATAAGATTTTACCTTATGTTCAGGGCCCTCCTGAAGAACGGGATTTTATTTTATGTTCAGGACTCTCCTAAAAAATGAGATTCTACTTTAAGCTCAGGACCTTCCTGGAAATTGGGATTCAACTTTATGCTAAGGACCCTCCTGGAAAATGGGACTTTAGCTTATGTTCAGGACCCTTCTAAAAAATGGGACATTACTTTATGTTTTGGACCCTCCTGAAAAATGAGACTTTACTTTCTGTTTAGGACTTCTTGAAAAATAGGACTTTACTTCCTGTTCAAGACCCTCCTGAAAAATGGGATTTTACGTTTTGTTCAGGACCCTCCTGAAAAATGGTATTTTACTTTCTGTTCAGGACGCTCCTGAAAAATAGGATTTTACTTTATGTTCAGGACTCTCCTGAAATATGGGATTTTACTTTTTGTTTAGAACTCTCCTGAAAAATGGGATTTTGCTTTATGTTTTGGACCCTCCTGAAAAATGGGATTTAACTTTCTATTCAGGACCCTCATGAAAAATGAGATTTTACTTTATGTTCAGGACCCTCATAAAAAATGGGATTTTATCTTCTGTTCAGGACCCTTCTGAAAAATGAGATTGCACTTTCTGTTCAGGACCCTACCGAAAAATGGAACTTCACTTTTTGTTCAGGACCCTCCTAAAAAGTGGGATTTTACCTTATGTTCAGGTCCCTCCTGATCGATGGGATTTTATTTTATATTCAGGACCCTCCTGAAAAATGAGATTCTACTTTATGCTCAGGAACCTCCAGGAAAATGGGATTCTACTTTATGCTCTGGACCCTCCTAAAAAATAGGACTTTACCTTATGTTCAGGACCCTCCTAAAAAATGGGACATTATGTTATGTTCAAGACCCTCCTGAAAAATTAGACTTTACTTTCTGTTTAGGACCTTCTTGAAAAATGGGACTTTACTTTATGTTCAAGACCCTCCTAAAAAATTGGATTTTACTTTCTCATCAGGACCCTTCTGAAAAATGGGATTTCACATTATGCTCAGGACCCTTCTGACAAAATGGGATTTTACATTCTTTTCAGGACCCTCCTGCAAAATGGGATTTTACTCTCCGTTTCGGACCCTCTAGAAAAATAAGATTTTAGTTTCTGTTCAGGACCCTCCTGAAAAATAAGATTTTACTTTATGTTTTGGACCCTCCTAAAAAATGGGATTTTACTTACTGTTCAGGACCCTCTTGAAAAATGGGATTTTACTTTATGTTCAAGACCCTCATAAAATGGGATTTTACTTTATGTTCTGGACCCTCCTAAAAAATAGAATTTTACATTATGTTCAGGACCCTCCTGAATAATAAGATTTTACTTTATGTTCAGGACCCTCCTGAAAAATGGGATTTTACCTTCTGTTCAGGACCCTCCTGAAAAATGAGATTTTACTTTCTGTTCAGGTCCCTACTAAAAAATAAGACTTTACTTTATGTTCAGGACCCTCCTGAAAAATGGGATTTTACCTTATGTTTAGGGCCATCCTGTAAAATAAGATTCTACTTTATGCTCAGGAACCTCCTGGAAAATGAGACTTTTCCTTATGTTCAGGACCCTCCTGAAAAATGGGACATTAATTTATGTTCAGGACCCTCCTGAAAAATGAGACTTTAATTTGGGTATAGGACCCTCCTGAAAAATGCGATTTTACTTTCTGTTCAAGACCCTCCTGAAAAATGAGTTTTTACCTTATGATCAGGCACCACCAGAAAAATGGGATTTTACTTTATGTTCAGGACCCTTCTGAAAAATGGGATTTTACTTTCTGTTCAGGACCCTCCTGAAAAATAGGATTTTACCTTATGTTCAGGGCTCTCCGGAAAAATGAGATTCTACTTTATGTAAAGTACCCTCCTAAAAAAATGAGTTTCTTCTTTATGCTTAGGACCCTACTAGACATGGGATTCTACTTTATGCTCAGGAACCTCCCGGAAAATGGGACTTTTCATTATGTTTAGGACCCTCCTGAAAAATTTGACTTTTCTTTTGTTCAGGACCCTCATGAAAAATGAGACTTTACTTTCTGTTTAGGACCGTCTTGAAAAATGGGACTTTACTTTCTTTTCAGGACCCTTCTTGAAAAATGTGATTATACTTTTAGTTCAGAACCCTCCTGAAAAATGGGATTTTACTTTCTTTTCAGGACCCTTTTGAAAAATTGTATTTTACTTTCTTTTCAGGACCCTCCTGAAATATGGGATTTTACTTTATGTTCAGGACCCTCCTAAAAATTGGGATTTTACTTTATGTTCTGGACTGTCCTGAAAAATTAGATTTTACTTTCTGTTCACGACCCTCCTGAAAAATGGGACTTTACTTTAATTTCAGGACCCTTCTTAACTGGGATTTTACTTTATGTTCTGTACCCTCCTGAAAATGGGATTTTACTTTATGTTCAGGACCCTCCTAAAAAATGAGATTTTACTTTATGTTCAGGACCTTCTTGAAAAATGGGATTTTACCTTCTGTTCAGGACCCTCCTGATAAATGAGATTTTACTTTCTTTTCAGGCCCTCCCAAAAAATGGGGAATTACTTTATGTTCAGGACACTCCTGAAAAATGAGATTTTACCTTAAGTTCAGCGCCCTCCTGAAGAATGGGATTTTATTTTATGTTCAGGACCCTCCTAAAAAATAAGATTCTTTTTTTAGCTCAAGACCCTCCTGGAAAATGAGATTCTACTTTATGCTCAGGACACTCCTGGAAAATGGGACTTTACCTTATGTTCAGGACCCTTCTAAAAAATAGGACTTTACTTTATGTCTTGGACCCTCTTGAAAAATAAGACTTTACTTTCCGTTTAGGACTTTTTGAAAAATTGGACTTTACTTTCTGTTCTAGACCCTCCTGAAAAATGGGATTTTACTTTTTGTTGAGGACCCTCCTGAAAAATGGTATTTTACTTGCTGTTCCGGACCCTCCTGGAAAATAGGATTTTACTTTATGTTCAGGACCCTCCTGAAAAATGGGATTTTACTTTCTGTTCAGGACCCTCCTGAAAAATGGGATTTTACTTTATGTTCAGGACCCTCCTAAAATGAGATTTTACTTTATGTTCTGGACCCTCCAAAAAAATGGAATTTTACTTTATGTTCAGGACCCTCCTGAAAAATAAATTATACTTTATGTTCAGGACCCTCCTGAAAAATGAGATTTTACCTTCTGTTCAGGACCCTCCTGAAAAATGAGATTTTACTTTCGGATCAGGACCCTCCTGAAAAATAAGACTTTAGTTTATGTTCAGGATCTTCCTGAAAAATGGGATTTTACCTTATGTTCAGGGCCCTCCTAAAAAAAGGATTTTATTTTATTTTCAAGACCCTCCTGAAAAATGAGATTCTACTTTATGCTCAGGAACCTCTTGGAAAATGGGACTTTTCCTTATGTTCAGGACCCTCCTAAAAAATGGGACATTACTTTATGTTCAGGATCCTCCTGACAAATGAGACTTTACTTTTTGTGTAGGACCCTCCTGAAAAATGGGATTTTACTTTCTGTACAAGACCCTCCTGAAAAATAGGATTTTACCTTATGTTCAGGCACCGACAGAAAAATGGGATTTTACTTTCTGTTCATGACCCTCCTGAAAAATGGGATTTTACTTTCTGTTCAGGACCATCTTGAAAAATAGGATTTTACCTTATGTTCAGGGCTCTCCTGAACAATGAGATTCTACTTTATGTAAAGGACCCTCCTAAAAAAAGTGAGATTCTACTTTATGCTTAGGACCAAACTGGAAATGGGATTCTACTTTATGCTCAGGAACCTCCTGGAAAATGGGACTTCACATTATGTTTAGGACCCTCCTGAAAAATTAGACTTTTCTTTTGTTCAGGACCCTCCTGAAAAATGAGACTTTACTTTCGGTTTAGGACCGTCTTGAAAAATGAGACTTTACTTTCTGTTCAAGACCTTCTTGAAAAATGGGATTATACTTTTAGTTCTGAACCCTTCTGAAAAATGGGAATTTACTTTCTTTTCAGGACCGTTCTGAAAAATAGTATTTTACTTTCTGTTCAAGACCCTCCTGAAAAATAGGATTTTACTTTATGTTCAGGACCCTTCTAAACTGGGATTTTACTTTATGTTCTGTACCCTCCTGAAAATGAGATTTTATTTTATGTTCAGGACCTTCCTGAAAAATGAGATTTTACTTAATGTTCAGGACCTTCCTGAAAAATGGGATTTTACCTTCTGTTCAGGACCCTCCTGATAAATGAGATTTTACTTTCTTTTCAGGCCCTCCCGAAAAATGGGACATTACATTATGTTCAGGACCCTCCTGAAAAATGAGATTTTACCTTAAGTTCAGGGCCCTCCTGAAGAATGGGATTTTATTTTATGTTCAGGACCCTCCTAAAAAATGAGATTCTTTTTTAAACTCAGGACCCTCCTGGAAAATGGGATTCTACTTTATGCTCAGGACACTCCTGGAAAATGGGACTTTACCTTATGTTCAGGACCCTTCTAAAAAATTAGACATTACTTTATGTTTTGGACCCTCTTGAAAAATGAGACTTTACTTTCTGTTTAGGAATTTTTGAAAAATTGGACTATACTTTCTGATCTAGACCCTCCTATAAAATGGGATTTTACTTTTTGTTCAGGACCCTCCTGAAAAATGGTATTTTACTTGTTGTTCCAGACCCTCCTGAAAAATAGGATTTTACCTTATGTTCAGGACCCTCCTGAAAAATGGGATTTTACTTTCTGTTCAGGACCCTCCTGAAAAATGGGATTTTACTTTATGTTCAGGACCCTCCTAAAATGAGATTTTACTTTACGTTCTGGACCCTCCTAAAAAATGGAATTTTACTTTATGTTCAGGACCCTCCTGAAAAATAAATTTTACTTTATGTTCAGGACCCTCCTGAAAAATGAGATTTTACCTTCTGTTCAGGACCCTCCTGAAAAATGAGATTTTACTTTCTGTTCAGGACCCTCCTGAAAAATAAGACTTTACTTTATGTTCAGGATCTTCCTGAAAAATGGGATTTTACCTTATGTTCAGGGCCCTCCTAAAAAAAGGATTTCATTTTATGTTCAGGACCCTCCTGAAAAATGAGATTCTACTTTATGCTCAGGAACCTCTTGGAAAATGGGACTTTTCCTTATGTTCAGGACCCTCCTGAAAAATGGGACATTACTTTATGTTCAGGATCCTCCTGAAAAATGAGACTTTACTTTTTGTGTAGGACCCTTCTGAAAAATGGGATTTTACTTTCTGTTCAAGACCCTCCTGAAAAATGGGATTTTACCTTATGTTCAGGCACCACCAGAAAAATGGAATTTTACTTTCTGTTCAGGACCCTCCTGAAAAAAAGGATTTTACCTTATGTTCAAGGCTCTCCTGAAAAATAAGATTCTACTTAATGTAAAGGACCTTCCTAAAAAAAATTAGATTCTACTTTATGCTTAGGACCCTACTTGAAATGGGATTCTACTTTATGCTCAGGAACCTCCTGGAAAATGGGACTTTACATTATGTTTAGGACACTCCTGAAAAATTAGACTTTTTTTTGTTCAGGACCCTCCTGAAAAATGAGACTTTACTTTCTGTTTTAGACCGTCTTGAAAAATGGGACTTTACTATCTGTTCAAGACCTTCTTGAAAAATGGGATTATACTTTTAGTTCAGAACCCTCCTGAAAAATGGGATTTTACTTTCTGTTCAGCACCCTTCGGAAAAATGGTATTTTACTTTCTTTTCAGGACCATCCTGAAAAATAGGATTTTACTTTATGGTCAGGACCCTCCTGAAAAATGAGATTTTACTTTCTGTTAAGGACTCTCCTGAAAAATGGGATTTTACTTTCTGTTCAGGGCTATCTTGAAAAATGGGATTTTACTTTATGTTCTGGACTCTGCTGAAAAATGGGATTTTAATTTCTTTTCAAGACCCTCCTGAAAAATGGGATTTTACATTAAGTTCAGGAGCCTTCTAAACTGGGATTTTACTTTATGTTTTGTACCCTCCTGAAAATGGGATTTTACTTTATGTTCAGGACCCTCCTGAAAAATGAGATTTTACTTTGTGTTCAGGACCCTCCTGAAAAATGGGATTTTACATTCTGTTCAGGACCCTCCTGATAAATCAGATTTTACTTTATGTTCAGGCCCTCCCGAAAAATGGGACTTTACTTTATGTTCAGGACCCTCCTGAAAAATAAGATTTTACCTTATGTTCAGGGCCCTCCTGAAGAATGGGATTTTATTTTATGTTCAGGACCCTACTAAAAAAATGATATTCTACTTTAAGCTCAGGACCCTCCTGGAAAATGGGATTCTACTTTATGCTAAGGACCCTCCTGGAAAATGGGACTTAACCTTATGTTCAGGACCCTTCTAAAAAATGGGACATTACTTTATGTTTTGAACCCTCCTGAAAAATGAGACTTTACTTTCTGTTTCGGACTTCTTGAAAAATAGGACTTTACTTCCTGTTCAAGACCCTCCTGAAAAATGGGATTTTACTTTTTGTTCAGGACCCTCCTGAAAAATGGTATATTACTTTCTGTTCAGGACCCTCCTGAAAATAGGATTTTACTTTATGTTCAGGACTCTCCTGAAATATGGGATTTTACTTTTTGTTCAGAACTCTTCTGAAAAATGGGATTTTACTTTATGTTCTGGACCCTCCGGAAAAATGGGATTTTACTTTCTGTTCAGGACCCTCCTGAAAAATGAGATTTTACTTTACGTTCAGGACCCTCTTGAAAAATGGGATTTTATCTTCTGTTCAGGACCCTTCTGAAAAATGAGATTGCACTTTCTGTTAAGGACCCTGTCGAAAAATGGAACATTACTTTATGTTCTGGACCCTTCTAAAAACTGGGATTTTACCTTATGTTCAAGGCCCTCCTGTTCAATGGGATTTTATTTTATATTCAGGACCCTCCTGAAAAATGATATTCTACTTTATGCTCAGGATCCTCCTGGAAAATAGGACTTTACCTTATGTTCAGGACCCTCCTAAAAAATGGGACATTACGTTATGTTCAAGACCCTCTTGATAAATGGGATTTTACTTTCTGATCAGGACCCATATGAAAAATGGAATTTTACATTATGCTCAGGACACTCCTGAAAAAAGGGATTTTACATTCTTTTCAGGACCCTCCAAAAAAATGGGATTTTACTCTCTGTTTCAGACCCTCTTGAAAAATAAGATTTTAGTTTCTGTTCAGGACCCTCCTGAAAAATGGGATTTTACTTTATGTTCTGGACCCTCCTAAAAAATGGGATTTTACTTATTGTTTAGGACCCTCCTGAAAAATAGGATTTTACTTTATGTTCAGGACCCTCCTAAAATGGGATTTTACTTTATGTTCTGGACCCTCCTAAAAAATGGAATCTTACATTATGTTCAGGACCCTCCTGAAAAATAAGATTTTACTTTATGTTCAGGACCCTCCTGAAAAATGGGATTTTACCTTCTGTTCAGGACGCTCCTGAAAAATGAGATTTTACTTTCTGTTCCGGACCCTCCTGAAAAATAATACTTTACTTTATGTTCAGGACCCTCCTGAAAAATGGGATTTTACCTTATGTTCAGGGCCCTCCTAAAAATGGGATTTTACCTTATGTTCAGGAACCTCCTGAAAAATGGGACATTACTTTATGTTCAGGACCCTCCTGAAAAATGAGACTTTAATTTTTGTTTAGGACCCTCCTCAAAAATGGGATTTTACTTTCTGTTCAAGACCCTCCTGAAAAATGGGATTTTACCTTATGTTCAGGCACCACCAGAAAAATGGAATTTTACTTTCTGTTCAGGGCCCTCCTGAAAAATAGGATTTTAGCTTATGTTCAGGGCTCTCCTTAAAAATGACATTCTACTTTATGTAACGGACCCTCCTAAAAAAATAAGATTCTAATTTATGCTTAGGACCCTACTGGAAATGGGATTCTACTTTATGCTGAGGAACCTCCTGGAAAATGGGACTTTACATTATGTTTGGGACCATCTTGAAAAATTAGACTTTTCTTTTGTTCAGGACCCTCCTGAAAAATGAGACTTTACTTTTTCTTTAGGACCGTCTTGAAAAATGGGACTTTACTTTCTGTTCAAGACCTTCTTGAAAAATGGGATTATACTTTTAGTTCAGAACCCTCCTGAAAAATGGGATTTTACTTTCTTTTCAGGACCCTCCTGAAAAATGGTATTTTACTTTCTGTTCAGGACCCTCCTGAAAAATAGGATTTTACTTTATGTTATGGACCCTCCTGAAAAATGGGATTTTACTTTCTTTTCAGAACTCAAAAAAATATGGGATTTTACTTTCTGTTCAGGGCTCTCTTGAAAAATGGGATTTTACTTTATGTTCTGGACTGTCGTGAAAAATGGGATTTTACTTTCTGTTCAGGACCCTTCTAAACTCGGATTTTACTTTATGTTTTGTACCCTCCTGAAAATGGGATTTTACTTTATGTTCAGGATTCTCCTGAAAAATGAGATTTTACTTTATGTTCAGAACCTTCCTTAAAAAAGGGGTTTTACCTTCTGTTCAGGACCCTCCTGATAAATGAGATTTTACTTTCTGTTCAGGGCGTCCCAAAAAATGAGACTTTAATTTATGTTCAGGACCCTCCTGAAAAATGAGATTTTACCTTATGTTCAGGGTCTTCCTGAAGAATGGGATTTTATTTTATGCTCAGGACCCTCCTAAAAAATGAGATTCTACTTTAAGCTCAGGACCCTCCTGGAAAATGGGATTCTACTTTATGCTCAGGACCCTTCTGGAAAATAGGACTTTACCTTATGTTCAGGACACTTCTAAAAAATGGGACATTACTTTATGTTTTGGACCCTCCTGTAAAATGAGACTTTATTTTCTCTTTAGGACTTTTTGAAAAAATAGGACTTTACTTTCTGTTCAAGACCCACCTGAAAAATGGGATTTTACTTTTTGTTCAAGACACTCCTGAAAAATGGTATTTTATTTTCTGTTCCGGACCCTCCTGAAAAATAGAATTTTACTTTATGTTCAGGACCTTCCTGAAAAATAGAATTTTACTTTCTGTTCAGAACTCTCCTCAAAAATGAGATTTTACTTTATGTTCAGGACCCTCCTAAAATGGTATTTTACTTTATGTTCTGGACCCTCCTAAAAAATGGAATTTTACTTTACGTTCAGGACCCTTCTGAAAAATAAGATTTTACTTTATGTTCAGGACCCTTCTCAAAAACGGGATTTTACCTTCTGTTCAGGACGCGCCAGAAAAATGAGATTTTACTTTCTGTTTAGGACCATCCTTGAAAAATAGGACTTTACTTTATGTTCAGGACCTTCTTGAAAAATGGGATTTTACCTTATGTTCAGGGCCCTCCTGAAAAGAGGATTTTATTTTATGTTAAGGACCCTCCTGAAAAATGAGATTCTATTTTATGCTCAGGAACCTCCTGGAAAATGGGACTTTTCCTTATGTTCAGGACACTCCTGAAAAATGGGACATTACTTTATGTTCAAGACCCTAATGAAAAATGAGACTTTACTTTTTGTTTAGGACCCTCCAGAAAAATGGGATTTTACTTTCTATTCAAGACCCTCATGAAAAATGGGATTTTACCTTATGTTCAGGCACCACCAGAAAAATGGGAATTTACTTTATGTTCAGGACCCTCCTGAAAAATGGGATTTTACTTTCTGTTCAGGACCCTCCTGAAAAATAGGATTTTACCTTATGTTCAGGGCTCTCCTGAAAAATGAGATTCTACTTTATGTAAAGGACCCTCCTAAAAAAAATGAGATTCTACTTTATGCTTAGGACCCTACTGGAAATGGGATTCTACTTTATGCTCAGGAACCTCCTGGAAAATGGGACTTTACATTAGGTTTAGGACCCTCCTGAAAAATTATACATTTATTTTGTTCAGGACCCTCCTAAAAAATGAGACTTTACTTTCTGTTTAGGAACATCTTGAAAAATAGGAATTTACTTTCTGTTCAAGACCTTCTTGGAAAATGGGATTATACTTTTAGTTTAGAACCCTCTTGAAAAATTGGATGTTACTTTCTGTTCAGGACCCTCCTGGAAAATGGTATTTTACTTTCTGTTCAGGACCCTCCTGAAAAATAGGATTTTACTTTATGTTTAGGACCCTCCTGAAATATGGGATTTTACATTTTGTTCAGGACTCTCCTAAAATATGGGATTTTACTTTCTGTTCAGGGCTCTATTGAAAAATGGGATTTTACTTTATGTTCTGGACTCTCCTGAAAAATTGGATTTTACTTTCTGTTAAGGACCCTCCTGAAAAATGGGATTTTACTTTATGTTCAGGTCCCTCCTGATAATTGAGATTTTACTTTCTGTTCAGGCCCTCCCAAAAAATGGGACTTTACTTTATGTTCAGGACCCTCCTGAAAAATGTGATTTTACCTTATGTTCAGGGCCCTCCTGAAGAATGGGATTTTATTTTATGTTCAGGACCCTCCTAAAAAATGAGATTCTACATTAAGCTCAAGACCCTCCTGGAAAATGGGATTCTACTTTATGCTCAGGACCCTCCTGGAAAATGGGACTTTACGTTATGTTCAGGACCCTTCTAAAAAATGGGACATTACTTTATGTTTTGGCTCCTGAAAAATGAGACTTAACTTTCTATTTAGGACTTCTTGAAAAATGGGACTTTACTTTCTATTCAAGACCCTCCTGAACAATGGGATTTAACTATTTGTTCAGGACCCTCCTGAAAAATGGTATTTTACTTTCTGTTTAGGACCCTCCTGAAAAATAGGATTTTACTTTATGTTCAGGACCCTCCTGAAAAATGGGATATTACTTTCTGTTCAGGACTCTCCTGAAATATGGGATTTTACTGTCTGTTCAGAACTCTCCTGAAAAATGGGATTTTGCTTTATGTTCTGGACCCTTCTGAAAAATGGGATTTTACTTTCTGTTCAGGACCCTTCAAAAATGGGATTTTACTTTCTGTTCAGGACCCTCCCGAAAAATGGGACTTTACTTTATGTTCAGAACCCTCCTGAAAATTGGGATTTTACTTTATGTTCAGGGCCCTCCTGAAAAATGGGATTTTATTTTATGTTCAGGACCCTTTTGAAAAATAATAATCTACTTTATGCTCAGGACCCTACTCGAAAATGAGATGCTACTTTATGCTCAGAACTCTCCTGGAAAATGGGACTTTACCTTATGTTCAGAACCCTACTAAAAAATGGGACATTACTTTATGTTCAGGACCCTCCTGAAATATGACACTTAACTTTATGTTTAGGACTTTCTTGTAAAATGAAACTTTACTTTCTGTTCAAGACCCTCCTCAAAAATGGGATTTTACTTTCTGTTCAGAACCCTCCTTAAAAATGAGATATTACATCATGCTCAGGAACCTCTTGAATAATGGGATTTTACTTTCTTTTGAGGACCCTCCTGAAAAATGGGATTTTACTTTCTGTTTTGAACCCTCTTGAAAAATGAGATTTTACTTTCTGTTCAGGACACTCCTGAAAATGGGATTTTACTTTATGTTCTGGACCCTCCAAAAAATGCGATTTTACTTTCTGTTCAGGACCCTACTGAAAAAATGGGACTTTACTTTATGTTCAGGACCCTCCTTAAAACTAGGATTTTACCTTATGTTCAGGGCCCACCGGAAAAATAGGATTTTATTTTATGTTCAGGACCCTCCGGAAAAATGAGATTCTACTTTATGCTCAGGACCCTCCTGGATAATGGGATTCTACTTTATGCTCAGGATCCTCCTGGAAAATAGGACTTTACCTTATGTTCAGGACCCTCCTAAAAAATGGGACATTAATTTATGTTCAGGACCCTCCTGAAAAATGAGACTTTACTTTCTGTTTAGGAACCTCCTGAAAAATGGGATTTTACTTTCTATTCAGGACCCTCCTGAACAATGAGATTTTACTTTATATTCAGGACCCTCCTGAAAAATGGGATATTACTTTATGTTCAGGATTCTCCTAAAAATGGGATTTTACTTTCTACTTCAGACCCTCTTGAAAAATGAGATTTTACTTTCTGTTCTTGTCCCTTCTCAAAAATGGGATTTTACTTTATGTTCAGGAGCCTCCTGAAAAATGGAATTTTACTTTCTATTCAGGCCCCTCTGAAAAAATTGACTTTTTCTTTATGTCCAGGACCCACCTGAAAAATGGTATTTTACTTTATGTTCAGGACTCTCCTGAAAAATGGGATTTTACCTTATGTTCAGGACCCTCCTGAAAAATTAGATTTTACCTTCTTTTCAAGACCCTCCTGAAAAATGGAATTTTACTTTCTGTGCAGTACCGTCCTGGAAAATGGGATTTCACATTATGTTCAGGACCCTCTTGAAAAATATGATTTTACTTATTGTTCAGGTCCCTTCTGAAAAATGGGATTTAACCTTATGTTCAAGATCCTCCTGAAAAATAGGATTTTACATAATGTTCAGGACCCTTCTGAAAATTGAGATTATATTTTATGCTCAGGACCCTCCTGGAAAATGGGATTCTCTTTATGCTCAGGACCGGCCTGGAAAATGGGATTTAACTTTCTGTTTAGGACCCTCCTAAAAAATGGGATTTTACTTTATGCTTAAGGCCCTCCTGAAAAATGGGATTCTACCTTATGCGAAGGACCCTCCTAAAAAATGGGACTTCACCTTATGTTCAGTACCCTCCTGAAAAATGGGACTTTATTTTTTGTTTAAGACTCTCTTGAAATATGGGACTTTACTTTCTGTTCAACACCCTCCTGAAAAATGAGATTTTACTTTATATTCAGGACCCTCTTGAAAAATTAGATTTTACTACTGTTCAGGACCCTCTTGAAAATTGGGATTTTAATTTATGTTCAGGACTCTCCTGAAAAATGGCATTTTACTTTATGTCCAGGACTTTCCTGAAAAATGGGATTTTATTTTATGTCCAGGATTCTCCTGAAAAATGGGATTTTACTTTCTGTTCAGGACCCTTCTAAAAATGGGATTTTGCTTTCTGTTCATGACCCTCCTGAAAAATGGAAATTCACTTTATTTTCAGGACTCTCCTGAAAAATGAGATTTCACTTTATGTTCAGGCCTCACAAGAAAAATAGGATTTTACCTTAGGTTTAGGCCCCTCCAGAAAAATGGGATTTTACTTTATGTTCAGGATCCTCCCGAAAAATGGGATTTTACTTTCTTTTCAGGAACCTCCTGAAAAATAGGATTTTACCTTATGTTCAAGGCTCTCTTGAAAAATGAGATTCTACTTTATGTAAAGGACCCTCCTGAAAAAAATGAGATTCTACTTTATGCTTAGGACCCTCCTAGAAATGGGATTCTACTTTATGCTCAGGAACCTCCTGGAAAATGGGACTTTACATTATGTTTAGGACCCTCCTATAAAATTAGACTTTCTTTAGTTCAGGACTCTCCTGAAAATGAGACTTTACTTTCTGTTTAAGACCTTCTTAAAAAATGGGACTTTACTTTCTGTCCAAGACCTTCTTGAAAAATGGGATTTTACTTTCAGTTCAGAACCCTCCTGAAAAATGAGATTTTACTTTATGTTCAGGACTTTCCTGAAAAATGGGATTTTATTTTCTGTCCAGGATTCTCCTGAAAAATGGGATTATACTTTCTGTTCAGGACCCTCCTGAAAAATGGGATTTTGCTTTCTGTTCATGACCCTCTGGAAAAATGGAAATTCACTTTCTATTCAGGACTCTCCTAAAAAATGAGATTTAACTTTATGTTCAGGCCCCACCAGAAAAATGGGATTTTACCTTATGTTTAGGCCCCTCCAGAAAAAATGGGATTTTACTTACTGTTTAGGACCCTCCTGAAAAATGGTATTTTACTTTCTGTTCAGGCCCTCCTAAAAAATAGGATTTTACTTTATGTTCAGGACTCTACTGAAAAATGAGATTTTACTTTTTGTTCAGGACTCTCCTGAAATATGGGATTTTACTTTCTGTTCAGGACTCTCTTGAAAAATAGGATTTTACTTTATGTTCTGGACCCTCCTGAAAAATGAGATTTTACTTTCTGTTCAGGACCCTCCTGAAAAATAGGATTTTAATTTATGTTCAGGACCCTTCTAAAATGGGATTTTACTTTATGTTCTGGACCGTCCTGAAAATGGGATTTTACTTTATGTTTAGGACACTCTTGAAAAATGAAATTATACTTTATGATCAGGACCCTCCTGAAAAATAGGATATTACCTTCAGTTCAGGAACCTCCTGAAAAATGAGATTTTACTTTCTATTCAGGACCCTCCCAAAATATGGGACTTTACTCTATGTTCTGGACCCTCCAGAAAAATGAGACTTTAACTTATGTTAAGGGCGATCCTAAAAAATGGGATTTTATTTTATGTTCAGGACCCTCCTAAAAAATGAGATTCTACTTTATGCTCAGGACCCTCCTGGAAAATGGGACTTTACCTTAATATCAGGAATCTCGTAAAAAATGGGACAATATTTTATGTTCAGGACTCTCATGAAAAATAAGACATTACTTTTTGTTTAGGACCTTCTTGAAAAATAGGTCTTTACTTTCTGTTCAAGACCCTCCTGAAAAATGGGATTTTACTTTCTGTTCAAGACCCTCCTGAAAAATGGGATATTAAATTATGCTCAGGACCCTCCTGAAAAATGGGATATTACTTTCTGTTCAGGATCCTCCTAAAAAATGGGATTTTACTTTCTGTTCAGGACCCTCCTGAAAATGGGACTTTACTTTATGTTCAGGACCCTCCTTAAAAATAGAATTTTACCTTATGTTCTGGGCTCTCCTGAAAAATAGGATTTTCTTTTATGTTTCAGACACTCCTGAAAAATGAGATTCTACTTTAAGCTCAGGACCTTCCTGTATAATGGGATTCTACTTTATGCTCAGCACCCTCCTGAAAAATGGGACTTTACCTTACGTTCAGGACCCTCTTGAAAAATGAGACATCAATTATTGTTTAGGACCCTCCTGAAAAATGGGATTTTACTTTCTGTTCAAGACCCTCCTGAAAAATGGGATTTTACCTTATGTTCAGGCACCACAAGAAAAATGGGATTTTACTTTCTGTTCAGGACCCTCTCGAAAAATGAGATTCAACTTTATGTAACGGACCCTCCTAAAAAATTGAGATTCTACTTTATGCTTAGGACCCTACTGGAAATGGGATTCTACTTTATGCTCAGGAACCTCCTGGAAAATGGGACTTTACATTATGTTTTGGACCATCTTGAAAAATTAGACTTTTCTTTTGTTCAGGACCCTCCTGAAAAATGAGACTTTACTTTTGGTTTAGGACCGTCTTGAAAAATGGGACTTTACTTTCTGTTCAAGACCTTCTTGAAAAATGGGATTATACTTTTAGTTCAGAACCCTCCTGAAAAATGGGATTTTACTTTCTTTTCAGGACCCTCCTGAAAAATGGTATTTTACTTTCTGTTCAGGACCCTCCTGAAAAATGGGATTTTACTTTCTGTTCAGGACTCTCTTGAAATATGGGATTTTACTTTCTGTTCAGGGTTCTCTTGAAAAATGAGATTTTACTTTATGTTCTGGACTGTCGTGAAAAATGGGATTTTACTTTCTGATCAGGACCCTCCTGAAAAATGGGATTTTACTTTAAGTTTAGGACCCTTCTAAACTGAGATTTTACTTTATGTTCTGTACCCTCCAGAAAATGGGATTTTACTTTATGTTCAGGATCCTCCTGAAAATTGATATTTTACTTTATGTTCAGTATCTTCATAAAAAATGGGATTTTACCTTTTGTTCAGGACCCTCCTGATAAATGAGATTTTACTTTCTGTTAAGGCCCTCCCGAAAAATGAGACTTTAATTTATGTTCAGGACCCTCCTGAAAAATGAGATTTTACCTTATGTTCAGGGGCCCTCCTGAAGAATGGGATTTTATTTAATGTTCAGGACCCTCCTAAAAAATGAGATTCTACTTTAAGCTCAGGACCCTCCTGGACAATAGGATTCTACTTTATGCTCAGGACCCTCCTGGAAAATGGGACTTTACCTTATGTTCAGGACCCTTCTAAAAAATTGGACATTACTTTATGTTTTGGACCCTCCTGTAAAATGAGACTTTATTTTCTTCTTAGGACTTTTTGAAAAAATACGACTTTACTTTCTGCTCAAGACCCACCTGAAAAATGGGATTTTACTTTTTGTTCAGGACCCTCCTGAAAAATGGTATTTTATTTTCTGTTCCGGACCCTCCTGAAAAATAGGATTTTACTTTATGTTCAGGACCTTCCTGAAAAATAGGATTTTACCTTCTGTTCAGGATCAACCTAAAAAATGGGATTTTACTTTATGTTCAGGACCCTCCTAAAATGGGATTTTACTTTATGTTCTGGACCCTCCTAAAAAATTGAATTTTACTTTATGTTCAGGACCCTCCTGAAAAATAAGATTTTACTTTATGTTCAGGACCCTCCTGAAAAATGGGATTTTACCTTCTGTTCAGGACGCTCCTGAAAAATGAGATTTTACTTTCTATTCAGGACCCTCCTGAAAAATGAGACTTTACTTTATGTTCATGACCTTCTTGAAAAATGGGATTTTACCTTATGTTCAGGGCCCTCTTGAAAAGAGGATTTTATTGTATGTTCAGGACCCTCCTGGAAAATGAGATTCTATTTTATGCTCAGGAACCTCCTGTAAAATGGGACTTTTCCTTATGTTCAGGACCCTCCTAAAAAATGGGACATTACTTTATGTTCAGGACTCTCCTGAAATATGGGATTTTACTTTCTGTTCAGGGCTCTCTTGAAAAATGGGATTTTACTTTATGTTCTGGACTCTCCTGAAAAAAGGGATTTTACTTTATGTTCTGGAATCTCCTGAAAAATGGGATTTTACTTTATGTTCAGGACCCTCTTGAAAAATGGGATTTTACTTTCTGTTCAGGACCCTCCTGAAAAATAGGATTTTACCTTATGTTCAGGGCTCTCCTGAAAAATGAGATTCTACTTTATGTAAAGGACCCTCCTAAAAAAATGAGGTTCTACTTTATGCTTAATACCCTACTAGAAATGGGATTCTACTTTATGCTCAGGAACCTCCTGGAAAATGGGACTTTACATTATGTTTAGGACCCTCCTGAAAAATTAGACTTTTATTTAGTTCAGGACCCTCCTGAAAAATGAGACTTTACTTTCTGTTTAGGACCGTCTTGAAAAATGGGAATTTACTTTCTGTTCAAGACCTTCTTGAAAAATGGGATTATACTTTTAGTTTAGAACCCTCCTGAAAAATGGGATTTTACTTTCTGTTCAGGACCCTCCTGAAAAATGGTATTTTACTTTCTGTTCAGGACCCTCCTGTAAAATAGGATTTTACTTTATGTTTAGGACCCTACTGAAAAATGGGATTTTACTTTCTGTTCAGGACTCTCCTGAAATATGGGATTTTACTTTCTGTTCAGGGCTCTCTTGAAAAATGGGATTTTACTTTATGTTCTGGACTCTCCTGAAAAATGGGATTTTATTTTCTGTTCAGGACACTCCTGAAATATGGGATTTTACTTTAAGTCCAGGACCCTTCTAAACTGGGATTTTACTTTATGTTTTGTACCCTCCTGAAAATGGGATTTTACTTTATGTTCAGGACCCTCCTGAAAAATGAGATTTTACTTTGTGTTCAGGACCCTCTAAAAAAATGAGACTTTACATTATGTTTAGGACCCTCGTAAAAAATTAGACTTTATTTTGTTCAGGACCCTCCTGAAAAATAAGACTTTACTTTCTGTTTAGGACCGTCTTGAAAAATGGGAATTTACTTTTAGTTCAGAACCCTCCTGAAAAATGGGATTTTACTTTCTTTTCAGGACCCTCCTGAAAAATGGTATTTTACTTTCTGTTCAGGACCCTCCTGAAAAATAGGATTTTACTTTATGTTCAGGACCCTCCTGAAAATTGGGATTTTACTTTCTGTTCAGGGCTCTCCTGAAATATGGGATTTTACTTTCTGTTCGGGGTTCTCTTGAAAAATGATATTTTACTTTATGTTCTGGACTGTCGTGAAAAATGGGATTTTACTTTCTGTTCAGGACCCTCTTGAAAAATGGGATTTTACTTTAAGTTCAGGACCCTTCTAAACTGAGATTTTACTTTATGTTCTGTACCCTCCAGAAAATGGGATTTAACTTTATGTTCAGGATCCTCCTGAAAAATGATATTTTACTTTATGTTCAGGACCTTCCTGAAAAATGGGATTTTACTTTTTGTTCAGGACCCTCCTGATAAATGAGATTTTACTTTCTGTTAAGGCCCTCCCGATAAATGAGACTTTAATTTATGTTCAGGACCCTCATGAAAAATGAGATTTTACCTTATGTTCAGGGCCCTCCTGAAGAATGGGATTTTATTTAATGTTCAGGACCCTCCTAAAAATGAGATTCTACTTTAAGCTCAGGACCCTCCTGGAAAATGGGATTCTACTTTATGCTCAGGACCCTCCTGGAAAATGGGACTTTACCTTATGTTCAGGACCCTTCTAAAAAATTGGACACTACTTTATGTTTTGGACCCTCCTGTAAAATGTGACTTTATTTTCTGTTTAGGACTTTTTGAAAAAATAGGACTTTACTTTCTGTTCAAGACCCACCTGAAAAATGGGATTTTACTTTTTCTTCAGGACCCTCCTAAAAAATGGTATTTTATTTTCTGTTTCGGACCCACCTGAAAAATAGGATTTTACTTTATGTTCAGGACCTTCCTGAAAAATAGGATTTTACTTTCTGTTCAGGATCAACCTGAAAAATGGGATTTTACTTTATGTTCAAGACCCTCCTAAAATGGGATTTTACTTTATGTTCTGGACCCTCCTAAAAAATTGAATTTTACATTATGTTCAGGACCCTCCTGAAAAATAAGATTTTACTTTATGTTCAGGACCCTCCTGAAAAATGGGATTTTACCTTCTGTTCAGGACGCTCCTGAAAAATGAGATTTTACTTTCTGTTCAGGACTTTCCTGAAAAATTAGACTTTACTTTATGTTCAGGACCTTCTTGAAAAATGGGATTTTACCTTATGTTCAGGGCCCTCTTGAAAAGAGGATTTTATTGTATGTTCAGGACCCTCCTGAAAAATGAGATTCTATTTTATGCTAAGGAACCTCCTGTAAAATGGGACTTTTCCTTATGTTCAGGACCCTCCTGAAAAATTGGACATTACTTTATGTTCAGGACCCTCCTGAAAAATGAGACTTTACTTTTTGTTTAGGACCCTCCTGAAAAATGGGATTTTACTTTCTGTTCAAGACCCTCCTGAAAAATAGGATTTTACCTTATGTTCAGGCAGCACCAGAAAAATGGGATGTTACTTTATGTTCAGGACCCTCCTGAAAAATGGGATTTTACTTTCTGTTCAGGACCCTTCTAAACTTGGATTTTACTTTATGTTTTGTACCCTCCTGAAAAGGGGATTTTACTTTATGTTCAGGACCCTCCTGAAAAATTAGATTTTACTTTGTGTTCAGGCCCTCTCGAAAAATGGGACTTTACTTTATGTTCAGCACCCTCTTGAAAAATGAGATTTTACCTTATGTTCAGGGCCCTCCTGAAGAATGGGATTTTATTTTCTGTTCAGGACCCTCCTAAAAAATGAGATTCTACTTTAAGCGCAAGACCCTCCTGGAAAATGGGATTCTACTTTATGCTCAGGACCCTCCTGGAAAATGGGACTTTACCTTATGTTCAGGACCCTTCTAAAAAATGGGACATTACTTTATGTTTTGGCCCTCCCGAAAAATAGGATTTTACTTTATGTTCAAGGCTCTATTGAAAAATGGGATTTTACTTTATGTTCTGGACTCTCCTGAAAAATGGGATTTTACTTTCTGTTCAGGACCCTCTTGAAAAATGGGATTTTACTTTAAGTTCAGGACCCTTCTAAACTGGGATTTTACTTTATGTTTTGTACCCTCCTGAAAATGGGATTTTACTTTATGTTCAGGACCCTCCTGAAAAATGAGATTTTACTTTGTGTTCAGGACCCTCCTGAAAAATGGGATTTTACCTTCTGTTCAGGACCCTCCTGGTAAATGAGATTTTACTTTATGTTCAGGCCCTCCCGAAAAATGGGACTTTACTTTATGTTCAGGACCCTCCTGAAAAATGAGATTTTACCTTATGTTCAGGGTCCTCCTGAAGCATGGGATTTTATTTTATGTTCAGGACCCTCCTAAAAAATGAGATTCTACTTTAAGCTCAAGACCCTCCTGGGAAATGGGATTCTACTTTATGCTCAGGACCCTCCTGGAAAATGGGACTTTACCTTATGTTCAGGACCCTTCTAAAAAATGGGACATTACTTTATGTTTTGGCTCCTGAAAATGAGACTTAACTTTCTATTTAGGACTTCTTGATAAATAGGACTTTACTTTCTATTCAAGACCCTCCTGAACAATGGGATTTTACTATTTGTTCAGGACCCTCCTGAACAATGGTATTTTACTTTCTGTTCAGGACCCTCCTGAAAAATAGGATTTTACTTTATGTTCAGGACCCTCCTGAAAAATGGGATTTTACTTTTTGTTCAGGACTCTCCTGAAATATGGGATTTTACTGTCTGTTCAGAACTCTCCTGAAAAATAGGATTTTGCTTTATGTTCTGGACCCTTCTGAAAAATGGGATTTTACTTTCTGTTCAGGACCCTTCAAAAATGGGATTTTACTTTCTGTTCAGGACCCTCTCGAAAAATGGGACTTTACTTTATGTTCAGGACCCTCCTGAAAAATGGGATTTTACTTTATGTTCAGGGCCCTCCTGAAAAATGGGATTTTATTTTATGTTCAGGACCCTTTTGAAAAATGAGAATCTACTTTATGCTCTGAACCCTCCTCGAAAATGAGATTCTACTTTATGCCCAGAACTCTCCTGGAAAATGGGACGTTACCCTATGTTCAGAACCATACTAAAAAATGGGACATTACTTTATGTTCAGGACCCTCCTGAAACATGAGACTTTACTTTCGGTTTAGGACTTTCTTGAAAAATGGGACTTTACTTTCTGTTCAAGACCCTCCTGAAAAATGGGATTTTACTTTCTGTTCTGGACCCCCCTTAAAAATGAGAGATTACATCAGGCCCAGGACCCTCTTGAATAATGGGATTTTACTTTCTTTTCAGGACCCTTCTGATAAAGGGGATTTTACTTTCTGTTTTGAACCCTCTTCAAAAATGAGATTTTACTTTATGTTCAGGACACTCCTGAAAATGTGATTTTACTTTATGTTCTGGACCCTCCAAAAAATGCAATTTTACTTTCTGTTCAGGACCTTACTGTAAAAATGGGACTTTACTTTATGTTCAGGACCCTCCTTAAAACTGGGATTTTACCTTATGTTCAGGGCCCACCTGAAAAATAGGAATTTATTTTATGTTCAGGATCCTCCTGAAAACTGAGATTCTACTTTATGCTCAGGACCCTCCTGGATAATGGGATTCTACTTTTTGCTCAGGATCCTCCTGGAAAATAGGACTTTACCTTATGTTCAGGACCCTCCTAAAAAATGGGACATGACTTTATGTTCAGGACCCTCCTGAAAAATGAGACTTTACTTTCTGTTTAGGAACCTCCTGAAAAATGGGATGTTACTTTCTGTTCAGGACCCTCCTGAAAAATGAGATTTTACTTTTTATTCAGGACCCTCCTGAAAAGTGGGATATTACTTTCTGTTCAGGACTCTCCTAAAAAATGGGATTTTACTTTCTATTTCAGACCCTCTTGAAAAATAAAATTTTACTTTTTGTTCATGACCCTTCTAAAAAATGGGATTTTACTTTATATTCAGGACCCTCCTGAAAAATGGAATTTTACTTTCTATTCAGGCCCCTCTGAAAAAATTCACTTTTTCTTTATGTCCAGGACCCACCTGAAAAATGGTATTTTACTTTATGTTCAGGACTCTCCTGAAAAATGGGATTTTACCTTATGTTCAGGACCCTCCTGAAAAATCAGATTTTACCTTCTGTTCAAGACCCTCCTAAAAAATGGAATTTTACTTTCTGTGCAGGACCGTCCAGGAAAATAGAATTTCACGTTATGTTCAAGACCCTCTTGAAAAATTGGATTTTACTTATTGTTCAGGTCCCTTCTGAAAAATGGGATTTTACCTTATGTTCAGGATCCTCCTGAAAAATGGGATTTTACATTATGTTCAGGACCCTTCTGAAAAATGATATTCTATTTTATGCTCAGGACCCTCCTGGAAAATGGGATTCTCCTTTATGCTCAGGACCGGCCTGGAAAATGGGATTTTACTTTCGGTTCAAAACCCTCTTGAATAATGGATTTAACTTTATGTTCAGGACCCACCTGGAAAATGGGATTTTTCTTTCTGTTTAGGACCCTCCTAAAAAATGGGATTTTACTTTATGCTCAAGGCCCTCCTGAAAAATGGGATTCTACCTTATGCGAAGGACCCGCCTGGAAAATGGGACTTCACCTTATGTTCAGGACCCTCCTGAAAAATGGGACTTTATTTTTTGTTTAAGACTCTCTTGAAATATGGGACTTTACTTTCTATTCAACACCCTCCTGAAAAATGGGATTTTACTTTATTTTCAAGACCCTCTTGAAAAATTAGATTTTACTACTATTCAGGACCCTCTTGAAAATTGAGATTTTAATTTATGTTCAGGACTCTCCTGAAAAATGGCATTTTACTTTATGTCCAGGACTTTCCTGAAAAATGGGATTTTATTTTTTGTCCAGGATTCTCCTGAAAAATGGGATTTTACTTTCTGTTCAGGACCCTCCTGAAAAATGGTATTTTGCTTTCTGTTCATGACCCTCCTGAAAAATGGAAATTCACTTTCTTTTCAGGACTCTCCTGAAAAATGAGATTTCACTTTATGTTCAGGCCTCACTAGAAAAATAGGATTTTACCTTATGTGTAGGCCTCCTCTAGAAAAATGGGATTTTACTTTATGTTCAGGACCTTCCTGAAAAATGGGATATTACTTTCTTTTCTGGAACCTCCTGAAAAATAGGATTTTACCTTATGTTCAAGGCTCTCTTGAAAAATGAGATTCTACTTTATGTAAAGGACCCTCAAGAAAAAAATGAGATTCTACTTTATGCTTAGGACCCTCCTAGAAATGGGATTCTACTTTATGCTCAGGAACCTCCTGGAAAATAGGACTTTACATTATGTTTAGGACCCTCCTGAAAAATTAGACTTTCTTTTGTTCAGGACTCTCCTGAAAAATGAGACTTTACTTTCTGTTTAAGACCTTCTTAAAAAATGGGACTTTACTTTCTGTCCAAGACCTTCTTGAAAAATGGGATTTTACTTTCAGTTCAGAACCCTCCTGAAAAATGAGTTTTTACTTTATGTTCAGGGCTTTCCTGAAAAATGGGATTTTATTTTCTGTCCAGGATTCTCCTGAAAAATGGGATTTTACTTTTTGTTCAGGACCCTCCTGAAAAATGGGATTTTGCTTTCTGTTCATGACCATCCTGAAAAATGGAAATTCACTTTCTATTCAGGACTCTCTTGAAAAATGAGATTTAACTTTAAGTTCAGGCCCCACCAGAAAAATGGGATTTTACCTTATGTATAGGCCCCTCCAGAAAAATGGGATTTTACTTTCTGTTTTGAACTCTCCTGAAAAATGGTATTTTACTTTCTGTTCAGGACCCTCCTAAAAAATGGGATTTTACTTTATGTTCAGGACTCTCCTGAAAAATGAGATTTTACTTTTTGTTCAAGACTCTCCTGAAATATGGGATTTTACTTTATGTTCAGGACTCTCTTAAAAAATGGGATTTTACTTTATGTTCTGGACCCTCCTAAAAATGAGATTTTACTTTCTGTTCAGGACCCTCCTGAAAAATAGAATTTTAGTTTATGTTCAGGACCCTTCTAAAATGGGATTTTACTTTATGTTCTGGACCGTCCTGAAAATGGGATTTTACTTTATGTTTAGGACCCTCCTGAAAAATGAAATTTTACTTTAAGTTCAGGACCCTCCTGAAAAATAGGATTTTAGTTTATGTTCAAGACCCTTCTAAAATGGGATTTTACTTTATATTCTAGACCGTCCTGAAAATGGGATTTTACTTTATGTTTAGGACACTCCTGAAAAATGAAATTTTACATTATGTTCAGGACCTTCCTGAAAAATGGGATATTACTTTCTGTTCAGGACCCTCCTGAAAAATGAGATTTTACTTTCTATTCAGGACCCTCCCGAAAAATGGGACTTTACTCTATGTTCAGGACCCTCCAGAAAAATGAGATTTTACCTTATGTTCAGGGCCTTCCTAAAAAATGGGATTTTATTTTATGTTCAGGACCCTCCTAAAAAAATGAGATTCTACTTTATGCTCAGGACCCTCCTGGAAAATGGGACTTTACCTTAATATCAGCGCTCTCAAAAAAATGGGAAATTATTTTATGTTCAGGAATCTCATGAAAAATGAGACATTACTTTTTGTTTAGGACCTTCTTGAAAAATAGGTCTTTACTTTCGGTTCAAGACCCTCCTGAAAAATGGGATTTTACTTTTTGTTCATGACCCTTCTGAAAAATGGGATTTTACTTTATGTTCAGGACCCTCCTGAAAAATGGAATTTTACTTTCTATTCAGGCCCCTCTGAAAAAATTCACTTTTTCTTTATGTCCAGGACCCACCTGAAAAATGGTATTTTACTTTATGTTCAGGACTCTCCTGAAAAATGGGATTTTACCTTATGTTCAGGACCCTCCTGAAAAATCAGATTTTACCTTCTGTTCAAGACCCTCCTGAAAAATGGAATTTTACTTTCTGTGCAGGACCGTCCAGGAAAATAGAATTTCACGTTATGTTCAAGACCCTCTTGAAAAATTGGATTTTACTTATTGTTCAGGTCCCTTCTGAAAAATGGGATTTTACCTTATGTTCAGGATCCTCCTGAAAAATGGGATTTTACATTATGTTCAGGACCCTTCTGAAAAATGATATTATATTTTATGCTCAGGACCCTCCTGGAAAATGGGATTCTCCTTTATGCTCAGGACCGGCCTGGAAAATGGGATTTTACTTTCGGTTCAGAACCCTCTTGAATAATGGATTTTACTTTATGTTCAAGACCCACCTGAAAAATGGGATTTTTCTTTCTGTTTAGGACCCTCCTAAAAAATGGGATTTTACTTTATGCTCAAGGCCCTCCTGAAAAATGGGATTCTACCTTATGCGAAGGACCCGCCTGGAAAATGGGACTTCACCTTATGTTCAGGACCCTCCTGAAAAATGGGACTTTATTTTTTGTTTAAGACTCTCTTGAAATATGGGACTTTACTTTCTATTCAACACCCTCCTGAAAAATGGGATTTTACTTTATTTTCAGGACCCTCTTGAAAAATTAGATTTTACTACTATTCAGGACCCTCTTGAAAATTGAGATTTTAATTTATGTTCAGGACTCTCCTGAAAAATGGCATTTTACTTTATGTCCAGGACTTTCCTGAAAAATGGGATTTTATTTTTTGTCCAGGATTCTCCTGAAAAATGGGATTTTACTTTCTGTTCAGAACCCTCCAGAAAAATGGTATTTTGCTTTCTGTTCATGACCCTCCTGAAAAATGGAAATTCACTTTCTTTTCAGGACTCTCCTGAAAAATGAGATTTCACTTTATGTTCAGGCCTCACTAGAAAAATAGGATTTTACATTATGTGTAGGCCTCCTCTAGAAAAATGGGATTTTACTTTATGTTCAGGACCTTCCTGAAAAATAGGATATTACTTTCTTTTCTGGAACCTCCTGAAAAATAGGATTTTACCTTATGTTCAAGGCTCTCTTGAAAAATGATATTCTACTTTATGTAAAGGACCCTCCTGAAAAAAATGAGATTCTACTTTATGCTTAGGACCCTCCTAGAAATGGGATTCTACTTTATGCTCAGGAACCTCCTGGAAAATAGGACTTTACATTATGTTTAGGACCCTCCTGAAAAATTAGACTTTCTTTTGTTCAGGACTCTCCTGAAAAATGAGACTTTACTTTCTGTTTAAGACCTTCTTAAAAAATGGGACTTTACTTTATGTCCAAGACCTTCTTGAAAAATGGGATTTTACTTTCAGTTCAGAACCCTCCTGAAAAATGAGTTTTTACTTTATGTTCAGGGCTTTCCTGAAAAATGGGATTTTATTTTCTGTCCAGGATTCTCCTGAAAAATGGGATTTTACTTTTTGTTCAGGACCCTCCTGAAAAATGGGATTTTGCTTTCTGTTCATGACCATCCTGAAAAATGGAAATTCACTTTCTATTCAGGACTCTCTTGAAAAATGAGATTTAACTTTATGTTCAGGCCCCACCAGAAAAATGGGATTTTACCTTATGTATAGGCCCCTCCAGAAAAATGGGATTTTACTTTCTGTTTAGAACTCTCCTGAAAAATGGTATTTTACTTTCTGTTCAGGACCCTCCTAAAAAATGGGATTTTACTTTATGTTCAGGACTCTCCTGAAAAATGAGATTTTACTTTTTGTTCAAGACTCTCCTGAAATATGGGATTTTACTTTATGTTCAGGACTCTCTTAAAAAATGGGATTTTACTTTATGTTCTGGACCCTCCTAAAAATGAGATTTTACTTTCTGTTCAGGACCCTCCTGAAAAATAGAATTTTAGTTTATGTTCAGGACCCTTCTAAAATGGGATTTTACTTTATGTTCTGGACCGTCCTGAAAATGGAATTTTACTTTATGTTTAGGACCCTCCTGAAAAATGAAATTTTACTTTAAGTTCAGGACTCTCCTGAAAAATAGGATTTTAGTTTATGTTCAAGACCCTTCTAAAATGGGATTTTACTTTATATTCTAGACCGTCCTGAAAATGGGATTTTACTTTATGTTTAGGACACTCCTGAAAAATGAAATTTTACTTTATGTTCAGGACCCTCCTGAAAAATGGGATATTACTTTCTGTTCAGGACCCTCCTGAAAAATGAGATTTTACTTTCTATTCAGGACCCTCCCGAAAAATGGGACTTTACTCTATGTTCAGGACCCTCCAAAAAAATGAGATTTTACCTTATGTTCAGGGCCTTCCTAAAAAATGGGATTTTATTTTATGTTCAGGACCCTCCTAAAAAAATGAGATTCTACTTTATGCTCAGGACCCTCCTGGAAAATGGGACTTTACCTTAATATCAGTGCTCTCAAAAAAATGGGAAATTATTTTATGTTCAGGAATCTCATGAAAAATGAGACATTACTTTTTGTTTAGGACCTTCTTGAAAAATAGGTCTTTACTTTCGGTTCAAGACCCTCCTGAAAAATGGGATTTTACTTTTTGTTCATGACCCTTCTGAAAAATGGGATTTTACTTTATGTTCAGGACCCTCCTGAAAAATGGAATTTTACTTTCTATTCAGGCCCCTCTGAAAAAATTCACTTTTTCTTTATGTCCAGGACCCACCTGAAAAATGGTATTTTACTTTATGTTCAGGACTCTCCTGAAAAATGGGATTTTACCTTATGTTCAGGACCCTCCTGAAAAATCAGATTTTACCTTCTGTTCAAGACCCTCCTGAAAAATGGAATTTTACTTTCTGTGCAGGACCGTCCAGGAAAATAGAATTTCACGTTATGTTCAAGACCCTCTTGAAAAATTGGATTTTACTTATTGTTCAGGTCCCTTCTGAAAAATGGGATTTTACCTTATGTTCAGGATCCTCCTGAAAAATGGGATTTTACATTATGTTCAGGACCCTTCTGAAAAATGATATTCTATTTTATGCTCAGGACCCTCCTGGAAAATGGGATTCTCCTTTATGCTCAGGACCGGCCTGGAAAATGGGATTTTACTTTCGGTTCAGAACCCTCTTGAATAATGGATTTTACTTTATGTTCAGGACCCACCTGAAAAATGGGATTTTTCTTTCTGTTTAGGACCCTCCTAAAAAATGGGATTTTACTTTATGCTCAAGGCCCTCCTGAAAAATGGGATTCTACCTTATGCGAAGGACCCGCTTGGAAAATGGGACTTCACCTTATGTTCAGGACCCTCCTGAAAAATGGGACTTTATTTTTTGTTTAAGACTCTCTTGAAATATGGGACTTTACTTTCTATTCAACACCCTCCTGAAAAATGGGATTTTACTTTATTTTCAGGACCCTCTTGAAAAATTAGATTTTACTACTATTCAGGACCCTCTTGAAAATTGAGATTTTAATTTATGTTCAGGACTCTCCTGAAAAATGGCATTTTACTTTATGTCCAGGACTTTCCTGAAAAATGGGATTTTAGTTTTTGTCCAGGATTCTCCTGAAAAATGGTATTTTACTTTCTGTTCAGGACCCTCCTGAAAAATGGTATTTTGCTTTCTGTTCATGACCCTCCTGAAAAATGGAAATTCACTTTCTTTTCAGGACTCTCCTGAAAAATGAGATTTCACTTTATGTTCAGGCCTCACTAGAAAAATAGGATTTTACCTTATGTTTAGGCCTCCTCTAGAAAAATGGGATTTTACTTTATGTTCAGGACCTTCCTGAAAAATGGGATATTACTTTCTTTTCAGGAACCTCCTGAAAAATAGGATTTTACCTTATGTTCAAGGCTCTCTTGAAAAATGAGATTCTACTTTATGTAAAGGACCCTCATGAAAAAAATGAGATTCTACTTTATGCTTAGGACCCTCCTAGAAATGGGATTCTACTTTATGCTCAGGAACCTCCTGGAAAATGGGACTTTACATTATGTTTAGGACCCTCCTGAAAAATTAGACTTTCTTTTGTTCAGGACTCTCCTGAAAAATGAGACTTTACTTTCTGTTTAAGACCTTCTTAAAAAATGGGACTTTACTTTCTGTCCAAGACCTTCTTGAAAATGGGATTTTACTTTCAGTTCAGAACCCTCCTGAAAAATGAGATTTTACTTTATGTTCAGGGCTTTCCTGAAAAATGGGATTTTATTTTCTGTCCAGGATTCTCCTGAAAAATGGGATTTTACTTTTTGTTCAGGACCCTCCTGAAAAATGGGATTTTGCTTTCTGTTCATGACCATCCTGAAAAATGGAAATTCACTTTCTATTCAGGACTCTCCTGAAAAATGAGATTTAACTTTATGTTCAGGCCCCACCAGAAAAATGGGATTTTACCTTATGTATAGGCCCCTCCAGAAAAATGGGATTTTACTTTCTGTTTAGAACTCTCCTGAAAAATGGTATTTTATTTCTGTTCAGGACCCTCCTAAAAACTGGGATTTTACTTTATGTTCAGGACTCTCCTGAAAAATGAGATTTTACTTTTTGTTCAAGACTCTCCTGAAATATGGGATTTTACTTTATGTTCAGGACTCTCTTAAAAAATGGGATTTTACTTTATGTTCTGGACCCTCCTGAAAAATGAGATTTTACTTTCTGTTCAGGACCCTCCTGAAAAATAGAATTTTAGTTTATGTTCAGGACCCTTCTAAAATGGGATTTTACTTTATGTTCTGGACCGTCCTGAAAATGGGATTTTACTTTATGTTTAGGACCCTCCTGAAAAATGAAATTTTACTTTAAGTTCAGGACCCTCCTGAAAAATAGGATTTTAGTTTATGTTCAAGACCCTTCTAAAATGGGATTTTACTTTATGTTTAGGACACTCCTGAAAAATGAAATTTTACTTTATGTTCAGGACCCTCCTGAAAAATGGGATATTACCTTCTGTTCAGGACCCTTCTGAAAAATGAGATTTTACTTTCTATTCAGGACCCTCCCGAAAAATGGGACTTTACTCTATGTTCAGGACCCTCCAGAAAAATGAGATTTTACCTTATGTTCAAGGCCTTCCTAAAAAATGGGATTTTATTTTATGTTCAGGACCCTCCTAAAAAAATGAGATTCTACTTTATGCTCAGGACCCTCCTGGAAAATGGGACTTTACCTTAATATCAGCGCTCTTCTAAAAAATGGGAAATTATTTTATGTTCAGGAATCTCATGAAAAATGAGACATTACTTTTTGTTTAGGACCTTCTTGAAAAATAGGTCTTTACTTTCGGTTCAAGACCCTCCTGAAAAATGGGATTTTACTTTCTGTTCAGGACCCTTCTGAAAAATGGGATATTAAATTATGCTCAAGACCCGCTTGAAAAATTAGATTTTACTTGCTTCTCAGGACCCACCTCGAAAATGGGATTTAACTCTCCGTTTCGGACCTTTTTGAAAAATGAGACTTTACTTTCTATTCAGGACCCTCCTGAAAAATAGGATTTTACTTTATGTTCTAGACCCTCTTAAAAAATGGTATTTTACTTTCTGTTCAGGACCCTCCTGAAAAATGGGACTTTACTTTATGTTCAGGACCCTCCTTAAAAATGGAATTTTACATAATATTGTTCTGGGCTCTCCTGAAAAATAGGATTTTCTTTTATGTTTCAGACACTCCTGAAAAATGAGATTCTACTTTATGCTCAGGACCCTCCTGGATAATGGGATTCTACTTTATGCTCAGCACCCTCCTGGAAAATAGGACTTTACCTTATGTTCAGGACCCTCCTGAAAAATAGGACATTACTTTATGTTCAGGACCCTCCTGAAAAATGAGACTTTACTTTCTCTTTAGGACCCTCCTGAAAAACGGAATTTTACTTTCTGTTCAGGACCCTCCTGAAAAATTGGATTTTACTTTATGTTCAGGACCCTCCTAAAAAATGGGATATTACTTTCTGTTCAGGACCCTCCTAAAAAATGGGATTTTACTTTCTATTTCGGACCCTGTTGAAAAATGGGATTTTACTTTATGTTCAGGACCCTCCTGAAAAATGGAATTTTACTTTCTATTCAGGCCCCTCCAAATAAATGGACTTTTTCTTTATGTGCAGGACCCACCTGAAAAATGGTATTTTATTTTATGTTCAGGACTCACTTTAAAAATGGGATTTTACCATATGTTCAGGACCCTCCTGAAAAATGAGATTTTACCTTCTGTTCAAGACCCACCTGAAAAATGGAATTTTACTTTCTATTCAGGACCGTCCTGGAAAATGGGATTTCACGTTATGTTCAGGACCCTCTTGAAAAATAGGATTTTAGTTATTGTTCAGGACCCTTCTGAAAAATGAGATTTTACCTTATGTTCGGGATCCTCCTAAAAAATGGGATTTTAAATTATGTTCAGGACCCTTCTGAAAAATGACATTCTATTTAATGCACAGGACCCTCCTAGAAAATGAGATTGTCCTTTATGCTTAGGACCGGCTTGGAAAATGGGATTTTACTTTCTGTTCAGAACCCTCTTGAAAAATGGGATTTTACTTTATGTTCAGGACCTTCCTGAAAAATGGGATTTTACTTTCTGTTCAGGACCATCCTAAAAAATGGGATTTTACTTTATTCTCAAGGCCCCCCTGAATAATGGGATTCTACCTTATGCGAAGGACCCTCCTCGAAAATTGGACTTTACCTTATGTTCAGGACCCTTCTTAAAAATGGGACTTTATTTTCTGTTTAGGACCGTCTTGAATTGTACGACTATACTTTCTATTCAAGACCTTCCTGAAAAATGGGATTTTACTTTATGTTCAGGACCCTCTTGAAAAATTAGATTTTACTACTGTTCAGGATCCTCTTGAAAAAGGAGATTTTACTTTATGTTCAGGAACCTCCTGAAAAATGAGATTTTACTTTTTGTCCAAGACCCTCCTGAAAAATGGGATTTTATTTTCTGTCCAGGACTCTTCTGAAAAATGGGATTTTACTTTCTGTTTAGGATCCTCCTGAAATATCGTATTTTACTTTCTTTTCATGACCCTCCTGAAAAATGGAAATTCACTTTCTATTCAGGACTCTCCTGAAAAATGAGATTTCATTTAATGTTCAGGACCCTCCTGAAAAATACGATTTAACTTTCTGTTCAGGACCCTCCTGAAAAATGGGATTTTACCTTATGTTCAGGCCCCACCTGAAAATCGGGATTTTACTTTATGTTCAGGACCCTTCTAAAAAATGGGATTTTACTTTCTTTTCATGACCCTCCAGAAAAATAGTATTATACCTTATGTTCAAGGTTCTCCTGAAAAATGATATTCTAATTTATGTAAGGGACCCTCCTGAAAAAAACTGAGATTCTACTTTATGCTTAGAATCCTCCTGGAAATGGGATTCTAATTTATGCTTAGGAACCTCCGGGAAAAAGGGACTTTACATTATGTTTAGGACCCTCTTGAAAAATTAGACTTTTCTTTTTTTAGGGACCCTCCTGAAAAATAAGACTTTACTTTCTATTTATGACCTTCTTGAAAAATGGGACTTTACTTTCTGTTGAAGACCTTCTTGAAAAATGGGATTTTCCTTTCAGTTCAGAACCCTTTTGAAAAGTGGGACTTTAATTTATGTTCAGGACCCTCCTGAAGAATGGGATTTTACTTTCTGTTCAGGACACTCTTGAAAAATGGTATTTTACTTTCTGTTCAAGACCCTTCTGAAAAATGGGATTTTACTTTTTGTACAGGACTCTCCTGAAATATGGGATTTTACTTTCTATTTAGGACTCTCCTAAAAAATGGGATTTTACTTTATGTTCTGTACCCTCCTGAAAAATGGGATTTTACTTTTTGTTCAGGACCCTCTTGAAAAATGGGTTTTACTTTATGTTCAGGACCTTTCTAAAATGGGATTTTACTTTATGTTCTGGACCTTCCTGAAAATGAGATTTCACTTTATGTTCAGGACCCTCCTGAAAAATGAGATTTTACTTTATGTTCAGGACCCTCTTGAAAAATGGGATTTTACCTTCTGTTGAGGACCCTCCTGAAAAATGAGATTGCACTTTCTGTTCAGGACCATCCCGAAAAATGGAACTTTACTTTATGTAAAGGACCCTCCCGAAAAATGGAATTTTACCTTATGTTCAGGGCCCTCCTGTTCAATGGGATTTTATTTTATATTCAGGACCCACCTGAAAAATGAGATTCTACTTTATTCTCAGGAACCTACTGGAAAATGGGATTCTACTTTATGCTCTGGACCCTCCTGGAAAATAGGACTTTACCTTATGTTCAGGACCCTCCTAAAAAATGGGACATTACGTTATGTTCAGGACCCTCCCGAAAAATGAGACTTTACTTTCTGTTTAGCACCTTCTTGAAAAATGGGAATGTACTTTATGTTCAAGACCCTCCTGAAAAATGTGATTTTACTTTCTGATCAGGACCCTTCTGAAAAATGGGATTTTACATTATGCTCTGGACCCTCCTGAAAAATGAGATTTTACATTCTTTTTAGGACCCTCCTGAAAAATGGGATTTTACTCTCTATTTCGGACCCTCTTGAAAAAAAGATTTTACTTTCTGTTCAGGACCCTCCTGAAAAATGGGATTTTACTTTATGTTCTGGACCCTTCTAAAAAATGGGATTTTACTTAGTGTTCAGGACCCTCCTGAAAAATGGGAATTTACTTTATGTTCAGGACCCTCCTAAAATGGAATTTTACTTTATGTTCTGGACCCTCCTAAAAAATGGATTTTACTTTATTTTCAGGACCCTCGTGAAAAATAAGATTTTACTTTATGTTCAGGACCCTCCTGAAAAATGGGATTTTACCTTCTGTTCAGGACCTTCCTGAAAAATGAGATTTTACTTTATGTTTAGGACCCTACTGAAAAATGAGACTTTACTTTATGTTCAGGCCCTCCTGAAAAATGGGATTTTACCATATGTTCAGGTTCCTCCTGAAAAATAGGATTTTATTGTATGTTCAGGACCCTCCTGAAAAATGAGATTCTTTTTTATGCTCAGGAACCTCCTTGAAAATGGGACTTTTCCTTATGTTCAGGACCCTCCTGAAAAATGGGACATTTCTTTATGTTCAGGACCCTTCTGAAAAATGAGACTTTACTTTTTGTTTAAAACCCTCCTGAAAAATGGGATTTTACTTTCTGTTCAAGACCCTCCTGAAAAATGGGATTTTACCTTATGTTCAGGCACCACCAGAAAAATGGGACTTTACTTTATGTTCAGGACTCTTCTGAAAAATAGGATTTTACTCTCCATTCATGACCCTCCTGAAAAATAGGATTTTACCTTATGTTCAGGGCTCTCCTGAAAAATGAGATTCTACTTTATGCTTAGGACCCTCCTGGAAATGGAATTCTACTTTATGCTCAGGATCCTCCTGGAAAATGGGAATTTACATTATGTTTAGGTCCCTCCTGAAAAATTAGACTTTTCTTTTGTTCAGGACCCTCCTGAAAAATGAGACTTTACTTTCTATTTAGGACCGTCTTGAAAAATGGGACTTTACTTTCTGTTCATGACTTTGTTGAAAAATGGGATTATACTTTTAGTTCAGAACCCTCCTGAAAAATGGGATTGTACTTTCTGTTCAGGACCCTCCTGTAAAATGGTATTTTACTTTCTGTTCAGGACCCTCCTGAAAAATGGGATTTTTACTTTTTGTTCAGGACTCTCCTGAAATATGGGATTTTACTTTCTGTTCAGGGCTCTCTTGAAAAATGGGATTTTACTTTATGTTCTGAACTGTCCTGAAAAATGGGATTTTACTTTCTGTTCAGGACCCTCCTAAAAAATGGGATTTTACTTTAAGTTCAGGACCCTTCTAAAATGGGATTTTACTTTATGTTCTGTACCCACCTGAAAATGGGATTTTACTTTATGTTCAGGACCCTCCTGATAAATGAGATTTTACTTTATGTTCAGGACCTTCCTGAAAAATGGGATTTTACCTTCTGTTCAGGACCCTCCTAATAAATGATATTTTACTTTCTGTTCATGCCCTCCCAAAAAATGGGACTTTACTTTATGTTCAGGACCCTTCTGAAAAATGGGATTTTACCTTATGTTCAAGGCCCTTCTAAAGAAAGGGATTTTATTTTATGTTCAGGACCCTCCTAAAAAATGAGATTCTACTTTAAGCTCAGGACCATCCTGGAAAAAGGGAGTCTACTTTATACTCAGGACCCTCCTGGAAAAATGGGACTTTACCTTATGTTCAGGACCCTTCTAAAAAATGAGACATTACTTTATGTTTTGGACCCTCCTGAAAAATGAGACTTTACTTTCTGTTTAAGACTTTTTGAAAAATAGGACTTTACTTTCTGTTCATGACCCTCCTGAAAAATGGGATTTTACTTTTTGTTCAGGACCCTCCTGAAAAATGGTATTTTACTTTCTGTTTCGGACCCTCCTAAAAAATAGGATTTTACTTTATGTTCAGGACCCTCCTAAAATGGGATTTTACTTTATGTTCTGGACCCTCCTAAACAATGGAATTTTACTTTATGTTCAGGACCCTCCTAAAAAATAAGGTTTTACTTTATGTTCAGGACCCTCCTGAAAAATGGAATTTTACCTTCTGTTCAGGACCCTCCTGAAAAATGAGATTTTACTTTGTGTTCAGGACCCTCCTGAAAATGAGACTTTACTTTATGTTCATGACCTTCCTGAAAAATGGGATTTTACCTTATGTTCAGGGCCCTCATGAAAAAAGGATTTTATTTTATGTTCAGGTCCCTCCTGGAAAATGAGATTCTACTTTATGCTCAGAAACCTCCTGGAAAATGGGACTTTTCCTTATGTTCAGGACCCTTCTAAAAAATGGGACATTACTTTATGTTCAGGACCCTCCTGAAAAATGAGACTTTACTTTTTGTTTAGGACCCTCCTGAAAAATGGGATTTTACTTTCTGTTCAAGACCATCCTGAAAAATAGGATTTTACCGTATGTTCAGGCACCACCAGGAAAATGGGATTTTACTTTATGTTCAGGACTCTCTTGAAAAATGGGATTTTACTTTCTGTTCAGAACCTTCCTGATAAATAGGATTTTACTTTATGTTAAGGACCCTCCTAAAATGGGATTTTACTTTATGTTCTGGACCCTCCTAAACAATGGAATTTTACTTTATGTTCAGGACCCTCCTAAAAAATGGGATTTTACCTTCTGTTCAGGACCCTCCTGAAAAATGAGATTTTACTTTGTGTTCAGGACCCTCCTGAAAATGAGACTTTACTTTAAGTTCATGACCTTCCTGAAAAATGGGATTTTACCTTATGTTCACGGCCCTCATGAAAAAAGGATTTTATTTTATGTTCAGGTCCCTCCTGGAAAATGAGATTCTACTTTATGCTCAGGAACCTCCTGGAAAATGGGACTTTTCCTTATGTTCAGGACCCTCCTAAAAATTGGGACATTACTTTATGTTCAGGACCCTCCTGAAAAATGAGACTTTACTTTTTGTTTAGGACCCTCCCGAAAAATGGGATTTCACTTTCTGTTCAAGACCATCCTGAAAAATAGGATTTTACCTTATGTTCAGGCACCACCATGAAAATGGGATTTTACATTATGTTCAGGACCCTCCTGAAAAATGGGATTTTACTTTCTGTTCAGGACCCTCCTGAAAAATAGGATTTTACCTTATGTTCAGGGCTCTCCTGAAAAATGAGATTCTACTTTATGTAAAGGACCCTCCTAAAAAAAATGGGTTACTAATTTATGCTTAGGACCCTACTTGAAATGGGATTCTACTTTATGCTCAGGAACCTCCTGGAAAATGGGACTTTACATTACGTTTAGGACCCTCCTGAAAAATTAGACTTTTATTTTGTTTAGGACCCTCCTGAAAAATGAGACTTTACTTTCAGTTTAGGACCGTCTTGAAAAATGGGACTTTACTTTCTGTTCAAGACCTTCTTGAAAAATGTTGGATTATACTTTTAGTTCAGAACCCTCCTGAAAAATGGGATTTTACTTTCTGTTCAGGACCCTCCTGAATAATGATATTTCACTTTTTGTTCAGGACCCTACTGAAAAATAGGATTTTACTTTATTTTCAGGACCCTCCTGAAAAATGGGATTTTACTTTCTGTTCAGGACTCTCCTGATATATGGGATTTTACTTTCTGTTCAGGGCTCTCTTGAAAAATGGGATTTTACTTTATGTTCTGGACTCTCCTGAAAAATGGGATTTTATTTTCTGTTCAGGTGCCTCCTGAAAAATGGGATTTTACTTTAAGTTCAGGACCCTTCTAAACTGGGATTTTACTTTATGTTTTGTACCCTCCAGAAAATGGGATTTTACTTTATGTTCAGGACCCTCCTGAAAAAGGGGATTTTACTTTGTGTTCAGGACCCTCTTAAAAAATGAGATTCTACTTTAAGCTCAGGCCTCTCCTGGAAAATGGGATTCTACTTTATGCTAAGGACCCTCCTGAAAAATGGAACTTTACCTTATGTTAAGGACCCTTCTAAAAAATGGGACATTACTTTTTGTCTTGGACCCTCCTGAAAAATGAGTCTTTACTTTCTGTTAAGGACTTTTTGAAAAATAGGACTTTACTTTCTCTTCAAGACCCTCCTGAAAAATGGGATTTTACTTTTTGTTGAGGACCCTCCTGAAAAATGGTATTTTACTTTCTGTTTAGGACCCTCCTGAAAAATAGGATTTTACTTTATGTTCAGGCCCCTCCTGAAAAATGGGATTTTACTTTCTGTTCAGGACTCTCCTGAAATATGGGATTTTACTTTTTGTTCAGAACTCTCCTGAAAAATGGGATTTTGTTTTATGTTCTGGACCCTCCAGAAAAATGGGATTTTACTTTCTGTTCAGGACCCTCCTGAAAAATAAGATTTTACTTTATGTTCAGGACCCTCCTGAAAAATGGGATTTTACCTTCTCTTCAAGACCCTCCTGAAAAATGAGATTTTACTTTCTGTTCTGGACCCTCCTGAAAAATAAGACTTTACTTTATGTTAAGGACCCTCCTGAAAAATGGGATTTTACCTTATGTTCAGGGCCCTCCTGAAAAATAAGATTTTATTTTATGTTCAGGACCCTCCTGAAAAATGAGATTCTACTTTAAGCTCAGGAAACTCTGGAAAATGGGACTTTTCCTTATGTTCAGGACCCTCCTGAAAAATGGGACATTACTTTATGTTCAGGAGCCTCCTGAAAAATGAGACTTTACTTTTGGTTTAGTACCCTCCTGAAAAATGAGATTTTACTTTCTGTTCAAGACCCTCCTGAAAAATGGGATTTTACCTTTTGTTCCGGCACCTCTAGAAAAATGGGATTTTAGTTTATGTTAAGGACCCTCCTGAAAAATGGGATTTTACTTTCTGTTCAGGACACTCCTGAAAAATAGGATTTTACCTTATGTTCAGGGCTCTCCTGAAAAATGAGATTCTACTTTATGTAAAGGACCGTCCTAAAAAAAAGAGATTCTACTTTATGCTTAGGACCCTACTTGAAATGGGATTCTACTTTATGCTTAGGAACCTCCTGAAAAATGGGACTTTACATTATGCTTAGGACCCTCTTGAAAAATTAGACTTTTCTTTTGTTCAGGACCCTCCTGAAAAATGAGACTTTACTTTCTGTTTAGGACCGTCTTGAAAAAATGGGATTATACTTTTAGTTCAGAACCCTCTTGAAAAATGGGATTTTACTTTCTTTTCAGGACCCTCCTGAAAAATGGTATTTTACTTTCTGTTCAGGACCCTCCTGAAAATAGGATTTTACATTATGTTTAGGACCCTCCTGAAAAATGAGATTTTACTTTCTGTTCAGGACTCTCCTGAAATATGGGATTTTACTTTTTGTTCAGGGTTCTCTTGAAAAACGGGATTTTACTTTATGTTCTAGAATCTCCTGAAAAATAGGATTTTACTTTCTGTTCAGGACCCTTCTAAACTGGGATTTTACTTTATGTTCTGTACCCTCCTGAAAATGGGATTTTACTTTATGTTCAGGACCCTCCTGAAAAATAAAATTATACTTTATGTTCAGGACCTTCCTGAAAAATGAGATTTTACCTTCTGTTCAGGACCCTCCTGATAAATGAGATTTTACTTTCTTTTCAGGACCTCCTGAAAAATGGGACTTTACTTTATGTTTAGGAACCTCCTGAAAAATGAGATTTTACCTTATGTTCAGGGCCCTCCTGAAGAATGGGATTTTATTTTATGTTCAGGACCCTCCTAAAAAATGAGATTCTACTTTAAGCTCAGGACCCTCCTGGAAAATGGGATTCTACTTTATGCTCAGGACCCTCCAGGAAAATGGGACTTTACCTTATGTTTAGAACCCTTCTAAAAAATGGGACATTACTTTATGTTTCGGACCCTCCTGAAAAATGAGACTTTACTTTCTGTTTAGCACTTTTTGATAAATAGGACTTTACTTTCTGTTCAACATCCTCCTGAAAAATGGGATTTTGCTTTTTGTTCAGGACCATCCTGAAAAATGGTATTTTACTTTCTGTTTCGGACCCTCCTGAAAAATAGGATTTTACTTTATGTTCAGGACCCTCCTAAAATGGGATTTTACTTTATGTTCTGGAACCTCCTAAAAAATAGAATTTTACTTTATGTTCAGGACCCTCCTGAAAAATAGGATTTTACTTTATGTTCAGGACCCTCCTGAAAAATGGGATTTTACTTTCTGTTCAGGACCCTCCTGAAAAATGGGATTTTACTTTATGTTAAGGACCCTCCTAAAATGGGATTTTACTTTATGTTCTGGAACCTCCTAAAAAATGGAATTTTACTTTATGTTCAGGACCCTCCTGAAAAATAAGATTTTACTTTCTGTTCAGGACCCTCCTGAATAATGAGACTTTACTTTATGTTCAGGACCTTCCTGAAAAATGGAATTTTACATTATGTTCAGGGCCTTCCTGAAAAAAGGATTTTATTTTATGTTTAGGACCCTCCTGAAAAATGAGATTCTACTTTATGCTCAGGAACCTCCTGGAAAATAGGACTTTTCCTTATGTTCAGGACCCTTCTGAAAAATGGGACATTACTTTATGTTAAGGACTCTCCTGAAAAATGAGACTTTACTTTTTGTTTAGGACCCTCTTGAAAAATGGGATTTTAATTTCTGTTCAAGACCCTCCTGAAAAATGGGATTTTACATTATGTTCAGGCACCACCAGAAAAATGGGCTTTAATTTATGTTCAGGACCCTCCTGAAAAATGAGATTTTACTTTCTATTCAGGACCCTCCTGAAAAATAGAATTTTACCTTATGTTCAGGGCTCTCCTGAAAAATGAGATTCTACTTTATGTAAAGGACTCTCCTAAAAAAATGACATTCTACTTTATGCTTTGGACCCTACTGGAAATGGGATTCTACTTTATGCTCAGAAACCTCCTGGAAAATGGGACTTTACATTATGCTTAGGACCCTCCTGAAAAATTAGACTTTTATTTTGTTCATGACCCTCCTGAAAAATGAGAATTTACTTTCTGTTTAGGACCGTCTTGAAAAATGGGACTTTACTTTCTGTTCAAGAACTTCTTGAAAAATGGGATTATACTTTTAGTTCAGAACCCTCCTGAAAAATGAGATTTTACTTTGTGTTCAGGACCCTCCTGAAAATGAGACTTTACTTTATGTTCATGACCTTCCTGAAAAATGGGATTTTACCTTATTTTCAGGGCCCTCATGAAAAAAGGATTTTATTTTATGTTCAGGTCCCTCCTGGAAAATGAGATTCTACTTTATGCTCAGGAACCTCCAGGAAAATGGGACTTTTCCTTATGTTCAGGACCCTCCTAAAAAATGGGACATTACTTTATTTTCAGGACCCTCCTGAAAAATGAGACTTTACTTTTTGTTTAGGACCCTCCTGAAAAATGGGATTTTACTTTCTGTTCAAGACCATCCTGAAAAATAGGATTTTACCTTATGTTCAGGCACCACCAGGAAAATGGGATTTTACTTTATGCTCAGGACTCTCCTGAAAAATGGGATTTTACTTTCTGTTCAGAACCTTCCTGAAAAATAGGATTTTACTTTATGTTCAGGACCCTCCTAAAATAGGATTTTACTTTATGTTCTGGACCCTCCTAAACAATGGAATTTTACTTTATGTTCAGGACCCTCCTAAAAAATGGGATTTTACCTTCTGTTCAGGACCCTCCTGAAAAATGAGATTTTACTTTGTGTTCAGGACCTTCCTGAAAATGAGACTTTACTTTATGTTCATGACCTTCCTGAAAAATGGGATTTTACCTTATGTTCAGGGCCCTCATGAAAAAAGGATTTTATTTTATGTTCAGGTCCCTCCTGGAAAATGAGATTCTACTTTATGCTCAGGAACCTCCTGGAAAATGGGACTTCTCCTTATGTTCAGGACCCTCCTAAAAAATGGGACATTACTTTATGTTCAGGACCCTCCTGAAAAATGAGATGTTACTTTTTGTTTAGGACTCTCCCGAAAAATGGGATTTTACTTTCTGTTCAAGACCATCCTGAAAAATAGGATTTTACCTTATGTTCAGGCACCACCATGAAAATGGGATTTTACTTTATGATCAGGACCCTCCTGAAAAATGGGATTTTACTTTCTGTTCAGGACCCTCCTGAAAAATAGGATTTTACCTTATGTTCAGGCCTCTCCTGAAAAATGAGATTCTACTTTATGTAAAGGACCCTCCTAAAAAAAATGGGTTACTACTTTATGCTTAGGACCCTACTTTAAATGAGATTCTACTTTATGCTCAGGAACCTCCTGGAAAATGGGACTTTACATTACGTTTAGGACCCTCCTGAAAAATTAGACTTTTATTTTGTTTAGGACCCTCCTGAAAAATGAGACTTTACTTTCAGTTTCGGACCGTCTTGAATAATGGGACTTTACTTTCTGTTCAAGACCTTCTTGAAAAATGGGATTATACTTTTAGTTCAGAACCCTCCTGAAAAATGGGATTTTACTTTCTGTTCAGGACCCTCCTGAATAATGATATTTCACTTTCTGTTCAGGACCCTACTGAAAAATAGGATTTTACTTTATGTTTAGGACCCTCCTGAAAAATGGGATTTTACTTTCTGTTCAGGACTCTCCTGATATATGGGATTTTACTTTCTGTTCAGGGCTCTCTTGAAAAATGGGATTTTACTTTATGTTCTGGACTCTCCTGAAAAATGGGATTTTATTTTCTGTTCAAGTGCCACCTGAAAAATGGGATTTTACTTTAAGTTCAGGACCCTTCTAAACTGGGATTTTACTTTATGTTTTGTACCCTCCTGAAAATGGGACTTTACTTTATGTTCAGGACCCTCCTGAAAAAGGGGATTTTACTTTGTGTTCAGGACCCTCTTAAAAAATGAGATTCTACTTTAAGCTCAGGCCCCTCCTGGAAAATGGGATTCTACTTTATGCTAAGGACCCTCCTGGAAAATGGGACTTTACCTTATGTTAAGGACCCTTCTAAAAAATGGGACATTACTTTTTGTTTTGGACCCTCCAGAAAAATGAGTCTTTACCTTCTGTTTAGGACTTTTTGAAAAATAGGACTTTACTTTCTCTTCAAGACCCTCCTGAAAAATGGGATTTTACGTTTTGTTGAGGACCCTCCTGAAAAATGGTATTTTACTTTCTGTTTAGGACCCTCCTGAAAAATACGATTTTACTTTATGTTCAGGCCCCTCCTGAAAAATGGGATTTTACTTTCTGTTCAGGACTCTCCTGAAATATGGGATTTTACTTTTTGTTTAGAACTCTCCTGATAAATGGGATTTTGTTTTATGTTCTGGACCCTCCTGAAAAATGGGATTTTACTTTCTGTTCAGGACCCTCCTGAAAAATGAGATTTTACTTTATGTTCAGGACCCTCTTGAAAAATGGGATTTTACCTTCTCTTCAAGACCCTCCTGAAAAATGAGATTGTACTTTCTGTTCAGGACCCTCTCGAAAGATGGAACTTTACTTTATGTTTAGGACCCTCCTGAAAAATGGGATTTTACCTTATGTTCAGGGCCCTCCTGTTCAATGGGATTTTATTTTATATTCAGGACCCTCCTGAAAAATGAGATTCTACTTTATGCTCAGGAACCTCCTGGACAATGGGATTCTACTTTATGCTCTGGACCCTCCTGGAAAATAGGACTTTACCTTATGTTCAGGACACTCTTAAAAAATGGGACATTAAGTTATGTTCAGGACCCTCCTGAAAAATGATACTTTACTTTCTGTTTAGGACCTTCTTGAAAAATGGGACTTACTTTATGGTGCAGACCCTCCTGAAAAATGGGATTTTACTTTTTGATCAGGACCCTTCTAAAAAATGGGATTTTACATTATGCTCAGGACTCTCCTGAAAAATGGGATTTTACTTTCTTTTCAGGACACTCCTGAAAAATGGGATTTTACTCTCTGTTTCGGACCCTCTTGAAAAATAAGATTTTAGTTTCTGTTTAGGACCCTCCTGAAAAATGGGATTTTGCTTTATGTTCTGGACCCTCCTAAAAATTGGGATTTTACTTACTGTTCAGGACCCTCCTGAAAAATTGGATTTTACTTTATGTTCAGGACCCTCCTAAAATGGGATTTTACTTAATGTTCTGGACCCTTCTAAAAATTGAATATTACATTATGTTCAGGACCCTCCTGAAAAATAAGATTTTACTTTATGTTCAGGACCCTCCTGAAAAATGGGATTTTACCTTCTGTTTAGGACCCTCCTGAAAAATGAGATTTTACTTTCTGTTCTGGACCCTCCTGAAAAATAAGACTTTACTTTATGTTCAGGACCCTCCTAAAAAATGGGATTTTACCTTATGTTCAGGGCCCTCCTGAAAAATAAGATTTTATTTTATGTTCAGGACCCTCCTGAAAAATGAGATTCTACTTTATGCTCAGGAAACTCTGGAAAATGGGACTTTTCCTTATGTTCAGGACCCTCCTGAAAAATGGGACATTACTTTATGTTCAGGAGCCTCCTGAAAAATGAGACTTTACTTTTGGTTTAGTACCCTCCTGAAAAATGAGATTTTACTTTCTGTTCAAGACCCTCCTGAAAAATGGGATTTTACCTTATGTTCCGGCACCTCCAGAAAAATGGGATTTTAGTTTATGTTAAGGACCCTCCTGAAAAATGGGATTTTACTTTCTGTTCAGGACACTCCTGAAAAATAGGATTTTACCTTATGTTCAGGGCTCTCCTGAAAAATGAGATTCTACTTTATGTAAAGGACCCTCCTAAAAAAATGAGATTCTACTTTATGCTTAGGACCCTACTTGAAATGGGATTCTACTTTATGCTTAGGAACCTCCTGAAAAATGGGACTTTACATTATGCTTAGGACCCTCTTGAAAAATTAGACTTTTCTTTTGTTCAGGACCCTCCTGAAAAATGAGACTTTACTTTCTGTTTAGGACCGTCTTGAAAAAATGGGATTATACTTTTAGTTCAGAACCCTCTTGAAAAATGGGATTTTACTTTCTTTTCAGGACCCTCATGAAAAATGGTATTTTACTTTCTGTTCAGGACCCTCCTGAAAATAGGATTTTACATTATGTTTAGGACCCTCCTGAAAAATGAGATTTTACTTTCTGTTCAGGACTCTCCTGAAATATGGGATTTTACTTTTTGTTCAGGGTTCTCTTGAAAAACGGGATTTTACTTTATGTTCTAGAATCTCCTGAAAAATAGGATTTTACTTTCTGTTCAGGACCCTTCTAAACTGTGATTTTACTTTATGTTCTGTACCCTCCTGAAAATGGGATTTTACTTTATGTTCAGGACCCTCCTGAAAAATGAAATTATACTTTATGTTCAGGACCTTCCTGAAAAATGAGATTTTACCTTCTGTTCAGGACCCTCCTGATTAATGAGATTTTACTTTCTTTTCAGGCCCTCCTGAAAAATGGGACTTTACTTTATGTTCAGGAACCTCCTGAAAAATGAGATTTTACCTTATGTTCAGGGCCCTCCTGAAGAATGAGATTTTATTTTATGTTCAGGACCCTCCTAAAAAATGAGATTCTACTTTAAGCACAGGACCCTCCTGGAAAATGGGATTCTACTTTATGCTCAGGACCCTCCAGGAAAATGGGAGTTTACCTTATGTTTAGAACCCTTCTAAAAAATGGGACATTACTTTATGTTTCGGTCCCTCCTGAAAAATGAGACTTTACTTTCTGTTTAGCACTTTTTGATAAATAGGACTTTACTTTCTGTTCAACATCCTCTTGAAAAATGGGATTTTGCTTTTTGTTCAGGACCATCCTGAAAAATGGTATTTTACTTTCTGTTTCGGACCCTCCTGAAAAATAGGATTTTACTTTATGTTCAGGACCCTCCTAAAATGGGATTTTACTTTATGTTCTGGAACCTCCTAAAAAATGGAATTTTACTTTATGTTCAGGACCCTCCTGAAAAATAGGATTTTACTTTATGTTCGGGACCCTCCTGAAAAATGGGATTTTACTTTCTGTTCAGGACCCTCCTGAAAAATGGGATTTTACTTTATGTTAAGGACCCTCCTAAAATGGGATTTTACTTTATGTTCTGGAACCTCCTAAAAAATGGAATTTTACTTTATGTTCAGGACACTCCTGAAAAATAAGATTTTACTTTCTGTTCAGGACCCTCCTGAATAATGAGACTTTACTTTATGTTCAGGACCTTCCTGAAAAATGGAATTTTACATTATGTTCAGGGCCTTCCTGAAAAAAGGATTTTATTTTATGTTTAGGACCCTCCTGAAAAATGAGATTCTACTTTATGCTCAGGAACCTCCTGGAAAATAGGACTTTTCCTTATGTTCAGGACCCTTCTGAAAAATGGGACATTACTTTATGTTAAGGACTCTCCTGAAAAATGAGACTTTACTTTTTGTTTAGGACCCTCTTGAAAAATGGGATTTTACTTTCTGTTCAAGACCCTCCTGAAAAATGGGATTTTACATTATGTTCAGGCACCACCAGAAAAATGGGCTTTAATTTATGTTCAGGACCCTCCTGAAAAATGAGATTTTACTTTCTATTTAGGACCCTCCTGAAAAATAGAATTTTACCTTATGTTCAGGGCTCTCCTGAAAAATGAGATTCTACTTTATGTAAAGGACTCTCCTAAAAAAATGATATTCTACTTTATGCTTTGGACCCTACTGGAAATGGGATTCTACTTTATGCTCAGAAACCTCCTGGAAAATGGGACTTTACATTATGCTTAGGACCCTCCTGAAAAATTAGACTTTTATTTTGTTCATTACCCTCCTGAAAAATGAGAATTTACTTTCTGTTTAGGACCGTCTTGAAAAATGGGACTTTACTTTCTGTTCAAGACCTTCTTGAAAAATGGGATTATACTTTTAGTTCAGAACCCTCCTGAAAAATGAGATTTTACTTTGTGTTCAGGACCCTCCTGAAAATGAGACTTTACTTTATGTTCATGACCTTCCTGAAAAATGGGATTTTACCTTATGTTCAGGGCCCTCATGAAAAAAGGATTTTATTTTATGTTCAGGTCCCTCCTGGAAAATGAGATTCTACTTTATGCTCAGGAACCTCCTGGAAAATGGGACTTTTCCTTATGTTCAGGACCCTCCTAAAAAATGGGACATTACTTTATTTTCAGGACCCTCCTGAAAAATGAGACTTTACTTTAAGTTCAGGACCCTTCTAAACTGGGATTTTACTTTATGTTTTGTACCCTCCTGAAAATGGGATTTTACTTTATGTTCAAGACCCTTCCGAAAAATGAGATTTTACTTTGTGTTCAGGACCCTCCTGAAAAATGGGATTTTACCTTCTGTTCAGGACCCTCCTGATAAATGAGATTTTACTTTCTGCTCAGGCCCTCCCGAAAAATGGGACTTTACCTTATGTTCAGGACCCTCCTGAAAAATGATATTTTACCTTATGTTTAGGGCCCTCCTGAAGAATGGGATTTTATTTTATGTTTAGGACCCTCCTAAAAAATGAGATTCTACTTTAAGGTCAGGACCCTCCTGGAAAATGGGATTCTACTTTATGCCCAGGACACTCCTGAAAACTGGGACTTTACCTTATGTTCGGGACCCTTCTAAAAAATGGGACATCACTTTATGTTTTGGCTCTTGAAAAATGAGACTTTACTTTCTGTTTAGGACTTCTTGAAAAATAGGACTTTACTTTCTGTTCATGACCCTCCAGAAAAATGGGATTTTATTTTTTGTTCAGGACCCTTCTGAAAAATGGTATTTTACTTTCTGTTCAGGACCCTCCTGAAATATAGGATTTTACTTTATGTTCAGGACCCTCCTGAAAAATGGGATTTTACTTTCTATTCAGGACTCTCCTGAAATATGGGATTTTACTTTCTGTTCAGAACTCTCTTGAAAAATGGGATTTTGCTTTATGTTCTGGACCCTTCTGAAAAATGGGATTTTACGTTCTGTTCAAGACCCTCCCAAAAAATGGGATTTTACCTTATGTTCACGGCCCTCCTGAAAAATGGGATTTTATTTTATGTTCAGGACCCTTTTGAAAAATGAGAATCTACTTTATGCTCAGGACCCTCCTTTAATATGAAATTCTACTTTATGCTCAGAACTCTCCTAGAAAATGGGACTTTACCTTATGTTCAGAACCCTACTAAAAAATGGGACATTTCTTTATGTTCAAGACCCTCCTGAAACATGAGACTTTACTTTTTGTTTAGGACTTTCTTGAAAAATAGGACTTTATTTTCTGTTCAAGACTATCCTGAAAAATGGGATTTTACTTTCTGTTCAGGACCCTCCTAAAAAATGGGATATTACATCATGCTCAGGACCCTCTTGGATAATGGGATTTCACTTTCTTTTCCGGACCCTCCTGAAAAATGGGATTTTACTTTCTGTTTTGAACCCTCTTAAAAAATGAGATTTTACTTTCTGCTCAGGACACTCCTGAAAAATGGAATTTTACTTTATGTTCTGGACCCTCCAAAAAATGCGATTTTACTTTCTGTTCAGGACCCTACTTAAAAAATGGGACTTTACTTTATGTTCAGGACCCTCCTTAAAACTGGGATTTTACCTTATGTTCAGGGCCCTCCTGAAAAATAGGATTTTATTTTATGTTCAGGACCCTCCTGAAAAATGAGATTCTACTTTATGCTCAGGACCCTCCTGGATAATGGGATTCTACTTTATGCTCAGGATCCTCCTGGAAAATAGGACTTTACCTTATGTTCAGGACCATCTTAAAAAATGGGACATTACTTTATGTTCAGGACCCTCATGAAAAATTAGACTTTACTTTCTGTTTAGGACACTCCTGAAAAATGGGATGTTACTTTCTGTTCAGGACCCTCCTAAAAAATGAGATTTTACTTTATATTCAGGACCCTCCTGAAAAATGGGATATTACTTTCATTTCAGCACCCTCCTGAAAAATGGGATTTTACTTTCTATTTCAGACCCTCTTGTAAAATGAGATTTTACTTTCTGTTCATGACCCTGCTGAAAAATGGCATTTTACTTAATGTTCAGGACCCTCCTGAAAAATGGAATTTTACTTTCTATTCAGGCCCCTCCGAAAAAATGGAATTTTTCTTTATGTCCAGGACCCACCTGAAAAATGGTATTTTACTTTATGTTTAGGACTCTCCTAAAAAATGGGATTTTACCTTATGTTCAGGACCTTCCTGAAAAATGAGATTTTACCTTCTGTTCAAGACCCTCCTGAAAAATAAAATTTTACTTTCTGTGCAGGACCGTCCTGGAAAATGGGATTTCACGTTCTGTTCAGGACCCTCTTGAAAAATGGGATTTTACTTATTGTTCAGGTCCCTTCTTAAAAATGGGATTTTACCTTATGTTCAGGATCCTCCTAAAAAATGGGATTTTACATTATGTTCAGGACCCTTCTGAAAAATGAGATTCTATTTTTTGCTCAGGACCCTCCTGGAAAAAGGGATTCTCCTTTATGCTCAGGACCGGCCTGGAAAATGGGATTTTACTTTCGGTTCAGAACTCTCTTGAAAAATGGATTTTACTTTATGTTCCGAACCCTCCTGAAAAATGGAATTTTTCTTTCTATTTAGGACCTTCCGGAAAAATAGGATTTTACTTTATGCTCAAGGCCCTCCTGAAAAATGGGATTCTACCTTATGCGAAGGACCCTCCAGGAAAATGGGACTTTACCTTATGTTCAGGACTCTCCTGAAAAATGGGACTTTATTTTCTGTTAAGACCTTCTTGAAATATGTGACTTTACTTTCAGTTCAACACCCTCCTGAAAAATGGGATTTTACTTTATATTCAGGACCCTCTTGAGGAATTAAATTTTACTACTGTTCAGGACCCTCTTTAAAATTGGGATTTTAATTTATTTTTATGACTCTCCTGAAAAATGACATTTTACTTTATGTCCAGGACTTTCCTGAAAAATGGGATTTTATTTTCTGTCCAGGATTCTCCTGAAAAATGGGATTTTACATTCTGTTCAGGACCCTCCTGAAAAATTGGATTTTGCTTTCTGTTCATGACCCTCCTGAAAAATGGAAATTCACTTTCTATTCAGGACTCTCCTGAAAAATGAGATTTCACTTTATGTCCAGGCCCCACCAGAAAAATGGGATTTTACCTTATGTTTAGGCCCCTCCAGAAATATGGGATTTTACTTTATGTTTAGGACCCTCCTGAAAAATTTGATTTTACATTCTTTTCAGGAACCTCCTGAAAAATAGGATTTTACCTTATGTTCAAGGCTCTCTTGAAAAATGAGATTCTACTTTATGTAAAGGACCCTCCTGAAAAAAATGAGATTATACTTTATGCTTAGGACCCTCCTAGAAATCGGATTCTACTTTTTGCTCAGGAACCTCCTGGAAAATGGGACTTGACTTTATGTTTAGGCCCCTCCTGAAAAATTAGACATTCTTTTGTTCAGGACACTCCTGAAAAATGAGACTTTACTTTCTGTTTAAGACCTTCTTAAAAAATGGGACTTTACTTTCTCTCCAAGACCTTCTTGAAAAATGAGATTTTACTTTCAGTTCAGAACCCTCCTGAAAAATGGGATTTTACTTTATGTTCAGGACTTTCCTGAAAAATGGGATTTTATTTTTTGCCCAGGATTCTCCTGAAAATGGGATTTTACTTTCTGTTCAGGACCCTTCTGAAAAATGGGATTTTTCTTTCTGTTCACGACCCTCCTGAAAAATGGAAATTCACTTTCGATTCAAGACTCTCCTAAAAAATGAGATTTAACTTTATGTTCAGGCCCCAGGAGAAAAATGGGATTTTACCTTATGTTTAGGCCCCTCCAGAAAAAAAGGATTTTACTTTCTGTTTAGGACCCTCCTGAAAAATGGCATTTTACTTTTTGTTCAGGACCCTTCTGAAAAATGGGATTTTACTTTATGTTCAGGACTCTCCTGAAAAATGAGATTTTAATTTTTATTCAAGACTCTCCTGAAATATGGGATTTTACTTTCTGTTCAGGAATCTCTTGAAAAATGGGATTTTACTTTCTGTTCTGGACCCTCCAGAAAAATGAGATTTTACTTTCTGTTCAGGACCCTCCTGAAAAATAGAATTTTAGTTTATGTTCAGGACCCTTCTAAAATGGGATTTTACTTTATGTTCTGGACCGTCCTGAAAATGGGATTTTACTTTATGTTTAGGACCCTCCTGAAAAATGAAATTTTACTTAATGTTCAGGACCCTCCTGAAAAATAGGATATTACCTTCTGTTCAGGACCCTCATGAAAAATGAGATTTTACTTTCTATTCAGGACCCTCTCGAAAAATGGGACTTTACTCTATGTTCTGGACCCTTCAGAAAAATGTGATTTTACCTTATGTTCAGGGCCTTCCTAAAAAATGGGATTTTATTTTATGTTCAGGTCCCTCCTAAAAAATGAGATTCTACTTTATGCTTAGGACCCTCCTGGAAAATGGGACTTTACCTTATTATCAGGACTCTCCTAAAAAATGGGACATTATTTTATGTTCAGGACTCTCATGAAAAATGAGACATTACTTTCTGTTTAGGACCTTCTTGAAAAATAGGACTTTACTTTTTATTCAAGACCCTCCTAAAAAATGGGATTTTATTTTCTGTTTTGGACCCTCCTGGAAAATGGGATGTTAACTTATGCTCAGGACCCTCCTGAAAAATGGGATTTTACTTGCTTTTCAGGACCCTCCAGAAAAATTGGGATTTAACTTTCCGTTTCGGACCCTCTAGAAAAATGATATTTTACTTTCTATTCAGGACCCTCCTAAAAATAGGATTTTACTTTATGTTCTAGACCCTCCTAAAAAATGGGATTTTACTTTCTGTTCAGGACCCTCCTGAAAAATAGGACTTTACTTTATGTTCAGGACCCTCCTTAAAAATGGAATTTTACCTTATGTTCAGGGTTCTCCTGAAAAATAGGATTTTCTTTTATGTTTCAAACACTCCTGAAAAATGAGATTCTACTTTATGCTCAGGACCCTCCTGGATAAGGGGATTCTACTTTATGCTCAGCACCCTCCTGGAAAATGGGACTTTACCTTATGTTCAGGACACTCCTGAAAAATAGGACATTACTTTATGTTCGAGACCCTCCTGAAAAATGAGACTTTACTTTCTATTCAGGACCCTCCTGAAAAATGGGATTTTACTTTCTGTTCAGGACCCTCCTTAAAAATAGGATTTTACTTTATGTTCAGGACCCTCCTAAAAAATGGGATATTACTTTCTGTTCAGGACCTTCCTGATAAATCGGATTTTACTTTCTATTTCGGACCCTCTTGAAAAATGGGATTTTACTTTATGTTCAGGACACTCCTGAAAAATGGAATTTTACTTTCTATTCAGGCCCCTCCGAAAAAATGGACTTTTTCTTTATGTCCAGGAACCACCTGAAAAATGGTATTTTACTTTATGTTCAGGACTCTCCTGAAAAATGGGATTTTACCTTATGTTCAGGACCCTCCTAAAAAATGAGATTTTACCTTCTGTTCGAGACCCACCTGAAAAATGGAATTTAACTTTCTGTTCAGGACCGTCCTGGAAAATGGGATTTCACGTTATGTTCAGGACCCTCTTGAAAAATAAAATTTTACTTATTGTTCAGTACCCTTCTGAAAAATGAGATTTTACCTTATGTTCGGGATCCTCCTAAAAAATGGGATTTTACATTATGTTCAGGACCCTTCTAAAAATGAGATTCTAATTTTTGCTCAGGACCCTCCTGGAAAATGGGATTCTCCTTTATGCTCAGGATCGGCCTGGAAAATTAGATTTTACTTTCTGTTCAGAACCCTCTTGGAAAATGGGATTTTACTTTATGTTCAGGACCCTTCTGAAAAATGGGATTTTACTTTCTGTTTAGGACCTTCTTAAAAAATGGGATTTTACTATATTCTCAAGGCCCTCCTGAAAAATGGATTCTACCTTATGCGAAGGACCCTCCTGGAAAATTAGACTTTACCTTATGTTCAGGACCCTCCTTAAAAATGGGATTTTATTTTCTGTTTAGGACCCTTTGAATTGTGGGACTATACTTTCTGTTCAAGACCTTCCTGAAAAATGAGATTTTACTTGATGTTCAGGACCCTCTTGAAAAATTAGATTTTACTACTATTCAGGACCCTTTTGAAAAATGGGATTTTACTATACGTTCAGGACCCTCCTGAAAATTGAGATTTTACTTTTTGTCCAGGACCTCCTGAAAAATGGGATTTTATTTTCTGTCCAGGACTCTCCTGAAAAAAGGGATTTTACTTTCTGTTCAGGATCCTCCTGAAAAATGGGATTTTACTTTCTTTTCATGACCCTGCTGAAAAATGGAAATTCACTTTCTATTCAGGACTCTACTGAAAAATGAGATTTCACTTTATGTTCAGGACCCTCCTGTAAAATAGGATTTAACATTCTGTTTAGGACCCTCCTGAAAAATGGGATTTTGCCTTATATTCAGGCTCCACCTGAAAAATGGTATTTTACTTTATGTTCAGGACCCTCCTAAAAAATGGGATTTTACGTTCTCTTCATGACCCTCCTGAAAAATAGTATTTTACCTTATGTTCAAGGCTCTCCTGAAAAATGATATTCTACTTTATGTAAGGGACCCTCCTGAAAAAAAAATGAGATTCTACTTTATGCTTAGAATCCTCCTGGAAATGGGATTCTAATTTATGCTCAGGAACCTCCTGGAAAATGGGACTTTACATTATGTTTAGGACCCTCTTGAAAAATTAGACTTTCCTTTTTTTCAGGACCCTCCTGAAAAATAAGACTTTACTATCTGTATATGACCTTCTTGAAAAATGGGACTTTACTTTCTGTTCAAGACATTCTTGAAAAATGGGATTTTTCTTTCAGTTCAGAACCCTTCTGAAAAGTGGGATTTTACTTTAAGTTCAGGACCCTCCTGAATAATGGGATTTTACTTTCTGTTCAGGACCCTCTTGAAAAATGGTAATTTACTTTCTGTTCTGGACCCTTCTGAAAAATGGGATTTTATTTATGTTCAGGACCCTCCTGAAAAATGGGATTTTAGTTTTTGTTCTGGACTCTCCTGAAATATGGGATTTTACTTTCTATTTAGGACTCTCCTAAAAAATGGGATTTTACTTTATGTTCTGGACCCTCCTGAAAAATGGGATTTTACTTTTTGTTCAGGACCCTCTTGAAAAATGGGTTTTACTTTATGTTCAGGACCCTTCTAAAATGGGATTTTACTTTATGTTCTGGACCCTCCTGAAAATGAGATTTGACGTTATGTTCAGGACCCTCCTGAAAAATAAGATTTTCTTTATGTTCAGGACTCTCTTGAAAAATGAGATTTTACCTTCTGTTCAGGACCCTCCTAAAAAATTAGATTGCACTTTCTGTTCAAGACACTCCCGAAAAATGGAACTTCACTTTCTGTTCAGGACCCTCCTGAAAATTGGGATTTTACCTTATGTTCAGGGCCCTTCTGTTCAATGGGATTTTATTTTATATTCAGGACCCTCCAAAAAAATAAGATTCTACTTTATGCTCAGGAACCTACTGGAAAATAGGATTCTACTTTATGATCTGGACCCTCCAGAAAAATAGGACTTTACCTTATGTTCAGGACCCTCCTAAAAAATGGGATATTACGTTATGTTCTAGACCCTCCTGAAAAATGAGACTTTACTTTCTGTTTAGCACCTTCATGAAAAATGGGACTTTACTTTATGTTCAAGACCCTCCTGAAAAATGGGATTTTACTTACTGATCAGGACCCTTCTGAAAAATAGGATTTTACATTATGCTCAGGACCATTCTGAAAAATGAGATTTTACATTATTTTCAGGACCCTCCTGAAAAATGAGATTTTACTCTCTGTTTCGGACCCTCTTTAAAAATAAGATTTGTCTTTCTGTTCAGGACCCTCCTGAAAATGGGATTTTACTTTATGTTCTGAACCCTCCTAAAAAATGGGATTTTACTTACTGTTCAGGACCCTCCTGAAAAATGGGAATTTACTTTATGTTCAAGACCCTCCTGAAAAATGGGACTTTACTTTATGTTCAAGACCCTCCTGAAAAATGGGATTTTACTTACTGATCAGGACCCTTCTGAAAAATGGGATTTTACATTATGCTCAGGACCATTCTGAAAAATGGGATTTTACATTATTTTCAGGACCCTCCTAAAAAATGGGATTTTACTTACTGTTCAGGACCCTCCTGGAAAATGGGACTTTTCCTTACATTATTGTTCAGGACCCTCTTTAAAAATAAGATTTTACTTTCTGTTCTGGACCCTCCTGAAAAATGGGATTTTACTATATGTTCTGGACCCTCCTAAAAAATGGGATTTTACTAACTGTTCAGGACCCTCCTGAAAAATGGGAATTTACTTTATGTTCAGGACCCTCCTAAAATGGGATTTTACTTTATGTTCAGGACCCTCCTAAAAATGAATTTTACTTTATGTTCAGGATCCTCCTGAAAAATAAGATTTTACTTTATGTTCAGGACCCTCCTGAAAAATGAGATTTTACCTTCTGTTCAGGACCCTCCTGAAAAATGAGATTTTAATTTATGTTTAGGAACCTCCTGAAAAATGAGACTTTACTTTATGTTCAGGACCCTCCTGAAAAATGGGATTTGACCTTATGTTCAGGGCCTTCCTGAAAAATAGGATTTTATTGTATGTTCAAGACCCTCCTGAAAAATGAGATTCTAATTTATGCTCAGGAACCTCCTGGAAAATGGGACTTTTCCTTATGTTTAGGACCCTCCCGAAAAATGGGACATTACTTTATGTTTAGGACCCTCCTGAAAAATGAGACCTTACTTTTTGTTTAGGACCCTCCTGAAAAATGAGATCTTACTTTCTATTCAAGACCCCCCTGAAAAATGGGATTTTACCTTATATTCAGGCACCACCAGAAAAATGGGATTTTACTTTATGTTCAGGACCCTCCTGAAAAATGGGATATTACTTTCTGTTCAGGAACCTCCTGAAAAATAGGATTTTACCTTCTGTTCAGGGCTCTCCTGAAAAATGAGATTCTACTTTATGTAAAGGACCCTCCTTAAAAAAATGAAATTCTACTTTATGCTTAGGATCCTACTGGAAATGGGATTCTACTTTATGCTCAGGAACCTCGTGGAAAATGGGACTTTACATTATGTTTAGGACCCTCTTGAAAAATTAGACTTTTCTTTTGTTCAGGACCGTCCTGAAAAATGAGAGTTTACTTTTTGTTTAGGACCGTCTTGAAAAATGGGACTTTACTTTCTGTTCAAGACCTTCTTGAAAAATGGGATTATACTTTTAGTTTAGAACCCTCCTGAAAAATGGTATTTTACTTTCTTTTTAGGACCCTCCTGAAAAATAGGAATTTACTTTATGTTCAGGACCCTCCTGAAAAATGGGATTTTACTTTCTGTTCAGGACTCTCCTGAAATATGGGATTTTACTTTCTGTTCAGGGCTATCTTGAAAAATGGGATTTTACTTTATGTTCAGGTATTTCCTGAAAAATGTGATTTTAGTTTCTGTTCAGTACCCTCCTGAAAATGGGATTTTACATTAAGTTCAGGACCCTTCTAAACTGGGATTTTACTTTATGGTCTGTACCCTCCTAAAAATGGGATTTTACTTTATGTTCGGGACCTTCCTGAAAAATGAGATTTTACTTTATGTTCAAGACATTTCTGAAAAATGGGATTTTACCTTCAGTTCAGGACCCTCCTGATAAATGAGATTTTACTTTCTGTTCAGGCCTTCCCGAAAAATGGGACTTTACTTTATGTTCAGGACCCTTCTGAAAAATGAGATTTTACCTTATGTTCTAGGCCCTCCTGAAGAATGGGATTTTATTTTATGTTTAGTACCCTCCTTAAAATATGAGATTCTACATTAAGCTCAGGACCCTCCTGGAAAATGGTATTCTACTTTATGCTCAGGACCCTCCAGGAAAATGGGACTTTACCTTATGTTCACGACCCTTCTAAAAAATGGGACATTACTTTATGTTTTGGACCCTCCTGAAAAATGAGACGTTACTTTCTGTTTAGGACTTTTTGCAAAATAGGACTTTACTTTCTGTTCAAGACCTTCCTGAAAAATGGGATTTTACTTTTTATTCAGGACACTCCTGAAAAATGGTGTTTTACTTTCTGTTCCGGACCCTCCTGAAAAATAGGATTTTACTTTATGTTCAGGACCCTCCTGAAAAATGGGATTTTACTTTCTGTTCAGGACCCTCCTGAAAAATTGTATTCTACTTTATGTTCAGGACCCTCCTAAAATGGGATTTTACTTTATGTTCTGGACCCTTCTAAAAAATGGAATTTTACTTTATGTTCAGGATCCTCCTGAAAAATAAGATTTTACTTTATGTTTAGGATCCTCCTGAAAAATGAGACTTTACTTTATGTTCAGGACCCTCTTGAAAAAAGGGATTTTACCTTATGTTCAGGGCCCTCCTGAAAAATAGGATTTTATTGTATGTTCAGGACCCTTCTGAAAAATGAGTTTCTACTTTATGCTCAGGAACCTCCGGGAAAATGGGACTTTTCCTTATGTTCAGGACCCTCCTGAAAAATGGGACATAACTTTATGTTCAGGACCCTCCTGAAAAATGAGACTTTACTTTTTGTTTAGGACCCTCCTGAAAAATGGGATCTTACTTTCTATTCAAGACCCCCCCCCCCCGAAAAATGGGATTTTTCCTTATGTTCAGGGACCACGAAAAAAATGGGATTTTACTTTATGTTCAGGACCCTCTTGAAAAATGGGATTTTACTTTCTGTTCAGGAACCTCCTGGAAAATAGGATTTTACCTTCAGTTCAGGGCTCTCATGAAAAATGGGATTCTTCTTTATGCTCAGGACCCTCCTGGAAAATGGGATTCTTCTTTATGCTCAGGACCTTCCTGAAAAATGAGATTCTACTTTAAGCTCGGGAAATTCCTGGAAAATAGGACTTTTCCTTATGTTCAGGGCCCTCCTGCACAATGAGACATTACTTTATGTTAAGAACCCTCCTGAAATGGGATTTTACTTTATGTTCTGGACCCTCCTAAAAAATGAAATTTTACTTTCTGTTCAAGACCCTCCTGAAAAATGGGATTTTACCTTCTGTTCAGGACCCTCCTGAAAAATGAGATTTTAATTTATGTTTAGGAACCTCCTGAAAAATGAGACTTTACTTTATGTTCAGGACCCTCCTGAAAAATGGGACTTTACCTTATGTTCAGGGCCCTCCTGAAAAATAGGATTTTATTGTATGTTCAAGACCCTCCTGAAAAATGAGATTCTACTTTATGCTCAGGAACCTCCTGGAAAATGGGACTTTTCCTTATGTTTAGGACCCTCCCGAAAAATGGGACATTACTTTATGTTTAGGACCCTCCTGAAAAATGAGACCTTACTTTTTGTTTAGGACCCTCCTGAAAAATGAGATCTTACTTTCTATTCAAGACCCCCCTGAAAAATGGGATTTTACCTTATGTTCAGGCACCACCAGAAAAATGGGATTTTACTTTATGTTCAGGACCCTCCTGAAAAATGGGATTTTACTTTCTTTTCAGGAACCTCCTGAAAAATAGGATTTTACCTTCTGTTCAGGGCTCTCCTGAAAAATGAGATTCTACTTTATGTAAAGGACCCTCCTTAAAAAAATGAGATTCTACTTTATGCTTAGGATCCTACTGGAAATGGGATTCTACTTTATGCTCAGGAACCTCCTGGAAAATGGGACTTTACATTATGTTTAGGACCCTCTTGAAAAATTAGACTTTTCTTTTGTTCAGGACCGTCCTGAAAAATGAGAGTTTACTTTTTGTTTAGGACCGTCTTGAAAAATGGGACTTTACTTTCTGTTCAAGACCTTCTTGAAAAATGGGATTATACTATTAGTTTAGAACCCTCCTGAAAAATGGGATTTTACTTTCTTTTTAGGACCCTCCTGAAAAATGGTATTTTACTTTCTTTTTAGGACCCTCCTGAAAAATAGGATTTTACTTTATGTTCAGGACCCTCCTGAAAAATGGGATTTTACTTTTTGTTCAGGACTTTCCTGAAATATGGGATTTTACTTTCTATTCAGGGCTATCTTGAAAAATGGGATTTTACTTTATGTTCAGGTATGTCCTGAAAAATATGATTTTAGTTTCTGTTCAGTACCCTCCTGAAAATGGGATTTTACTTTAAGTTCAGGACCCTTCTAAACTGGGATTTTACTTTATGTTCTGTACCCTCCTAAAAATGGGATTTTACTTTATGTTCGGGACCTTCCTGAAAAATGAGATTTTACTTTATGTTCAAGACATTCCTGAAAAATGGGATTTTACCTTCAGTTCAGGACCCTCCTGATAAATGATATTTTACTTTCTGCTCAGGCCCTCCCGAAAAATGGGACTTTACTTTATGTTCAGGACCCTTCTGAAAAATGAGATTTTACCTTATGTTCTGGGCCCTCCTGAAGAATGGGATTTTATTTTATGTTTAGGACCCTCCTAAAAAATAAGATTCTACTTTAAGCTCAGGACCCTCCTGGAAAATGGTATTCTACTTTATGCTCAGGACCCTCCTGGAAAATGGGACTTTACCTTATGTTCACGACCCTTCTAAAAAATGGGACATTACTTTATGTTTTGGACCCTCCTGAAAAATGAGACTTTACTTTCTGTTTAGGAATTTTTGAAAAATAGGACTTTACTTTCTGTTCAAGACCTTCCTGAAAAATGGGATTTTACTTTTTATTCAGGACACTCCTGAAAAATGGTATTTAACTTTCTGTTCCGAACCCTCCTGAAAAATAGGATTTTACTTTATGTTCAGGATCCTCCTGAAAAATGGGATTTTACTTTCTGTTCAGGACGCTCCTGAAAAATAGGATTTTACTTTATGTTCAGGACCCTCCTGAAAAATGGGATTTTACTTTTTGTTCAGGACTTTCCTGAAATATGGGATTTTACTTTCTATTCAGGGCTATCTTGAAAAATGGGATTTTACTTTATGTTCAGGTATGTCCTGAAAAATGTGATTTTAGTTTCTGTTCTGTACCCTCCTGAAAATGGGATTTTACTTTAAGTTCAGGACCCTTCTAAACTGGGATTTTACTTTATGTTCTGTACCCTCCTAAAAATAGGATTTTACTTTATGTTCGGGACCTTCCTGAAAAATGAGATTTTACTTTATGTTCAAGACATTCCTGAAAAATGGGATTTTACCTTCAGTTCAGGACCCTCCTGATAAATGAGATTTTACTTTCTGTTCAGGCCCTCCCGAAAAATGGGACTTTACTTTATGTTCAGGACCCTTCTGAAAAATAAGATTTTACCTTATGTTCTGGGCCCTCCTGAAGAATGGGATTTTATTTTATGTTTAGGACCCTCCTAAAAAATAAGATTCTACTTTAAGCTCAGGACCCTCCTGGAAAATGGTATTCTACTTTATGCTCAGGACCCTCCTGGAAAATGGGACTTTACCTTATGTTCACGACCCTTCTAAAAAATGGGACATTACTTTATGTTTTGGACCCTCCTGAAAAATGAGACTTTACTTTCTGTTTAGGACTTTTTGAAAAATAGGACTTTACTTTCTGTTCAAGACCTTCCTGAAAAATGGGATTTTACTTTTTATTCAGGACACTCCTGAAAAATGGTATTTAACTTTCTGTTCCGGACCCTCCTGAAAAATAGGATTTTACTTTATGTTCAGGATCCTCCTGAAAAATGGGATTTTACTTTCTGTTCAGGACGCTCCTGAAAAATTGGATTTTACTTTATGTTAAGGACCCTCCTCAAATGGGATTTTACTTTATGTTCTGGACCATTCTAAAAAATGGAGTTTTACTTTATGTTCAGGATCCTCCTGAAATATAAGATTTTACTTTATGTTTAGGATCCATTTGCAAAATGAGACTTTACTTTATATTCAGGACCCTCTTGAAAAATGGGATTTTACCTTATGTTCAGGGCCCTCCTGAAAAATAGGATTTTATTGTATGTTCAGGACCCTTCTGAAAAATGAGTTTCTACTTTATGCTCAGGAACCTCCGGGAAAATGGGACTTTTCCTTATGTTCAGGACCCTCCTGAAAAATGGGACATTACTTTATGTTCAGGACCCTCCTGAAAAATGAGACTTTACTTTTTGTTTAGGACCCTCCTGAAAAATGGGATCTTACTTTCTATTCAAGACCCCCCCCCCCTTGAAAAATGGGATTTTTCCTTATGTTCAGGGACCACGAAAAAAATGGGTTTTTACTTTATGTTCAGGACCCTCTTGGAAAATGGGATTTTACTTTCTGTTCAGGAACCTCCTGGAAAATAGGATTTTACCTTCTGTTCAGGGCTCTCCTGAAAAATGGGATTCTTCTTTATGCGTAGGACCCTCCTGGAAAATGGGATTCTTCTTTATGCTCAGGACCCTCCTGAAAAATGAGATTCTACTTTAAGCTCGGGAAATTCCTGGAAAATAGGACTTTTCCTTATGTTCAGGGCCCTCCTAAAAAATGGGACATTACTTTATGTTAAGAACCCTCCTGAAATGGGATTTTACTTTATGTTCTGGAACCTCCTAAAAAATGAAATTTTACTTTCTGTTCAAGACCCTCCTGAAAAATGGGACATTACTTTCAGTTCAAAACCCTCTTGAAAAATGAGACTTTACTTTTTGTTTAGGACCCTCCTGAAAAATGGGATTTTACTTTTTGTTCAGGACCCTCCTGAAAAATAGGATTTTACTTTATGTTCAGGACCCTCCTAAAAAATGGGATATTACTTTCTGTTCAGGAACCTCCTGAAAAATGGGATTTTACTTTCTATTTCGGACCCTCTTGAAAAATGGGATTTTACTTTATGTTCAGGACTCTCCTGAAAAATGGAATTTTACTTTCTATTCAGGCCCCTCCGAAAAAATGGACTTTTTCTTTATGTCCTGGAACCACCTAAAAAGTTGTATTTTACTTTATGTTCAGGACTCTCCTGAAAAATGGGATTTTACCTTATGTTCAGGACCCTCCTAAAAAATAGATTTTATCTTCTGTTCAAGACCCACCTGAAAAATGGAATTTTACTTTCTGTTCAGGACCGTCCTGGAAAATGGGATTTCACGTTATGTTTAGGACCCTCTTGAAAAATAAAGTTTTACTTATTGTTCAGGACCCTTCTGAAAAATGAGATTTTACCTTATGTTCGGGATCCTCCTAAAAAATGGGATTTTACATTATGTTTAGGACCCTTCTAAAAATGAGATTCTAATTTATGGTCAGGACCCTCCTGGAAAATGGGTTTCTCCTTTATGCTCAGGATCGGCCTGGAAAATTGGATTTTACTTTCTGTTCAGAACCCTCTTGGAAAATGGGATTTTACTTTATGTTCAGGACCCTCCTGAAAAATTGGATTTTACTTTCTGTTTAGGACCCTCCTAAAAAATGGGATGTTACTTTATTCTCAAGGCCCTCCTGAAAAATGGGATTTTACCTTATGCGAAGGACCCTCCTGGAAAATTAGACTTTACCTTATGTTCAGGACCCTCCTTAAAAATGGGATTTTATTTTCTGTTTAGGACCCTCTTGAATTGTGGGACTATACTTTCTGTTCAAGACCTTCTTGAAAAATGAGATTTTACTTTATGTTCAGGACCCTCTTGAAAAATTAGATTTTACTACTGTTCAGGACCCTCTTGAAAAATGGGATTTTACTTTATGTTCAGGACCCTCCTGAAAATTGAGATTTTACTTTTTGTCCAGGACCTCCTGAAAAATGGGATTTTATTTTCTGTCCAGGACTCTTCTGAAAAAATGGATTTTACTTTTTGTTCAAGATCCTCCTTAAAAATGGGATTTTACTTTCTTTTCATGACCCTCCTGAAAAATGGAAATTCACTTTCTATTCAGGACTCTCCTGAAAAATGAGATTTTTCTTTATGTTCAGGACCCTCCTGTAAAATAGGATTTAACTTTCTGTTCAGGACCTTCCTGAAAAATAGGATTATACCTTAGATTCAGGCTCCACCTGAAAAATGGGATTTTACTTTATGTTCAGGACCCTCCTAAAAAATAGGATTTTACTTTCTGTTCATGACCCTTCTGAAGAATAGTATTTTACCTTATGTTCAAGGCTCTCCTGAAATATGATATTCTACTTTATGTAAGGGACCCTCCTGAAAAAAAATGAGATTCTACTTTATGCTTAGAATCCTCCTGAAAATGGGATTCTAATTTATGCTCAGGAACCTCCTGGAAAATGGGACTTTACATTATGTTTAGGACCCTCTTGAAAAATTAGACTTTCCTTTTTTTTAGGACCCTCCTGAAAAATAAGACTTTACTTTTTGTATATGACCTTCTTGAAAAATGGGACTTTACACTCTGTTCAAGACCTTCTTGAAAAATGGGATTTTCCTTTCAGTTCAGAACCCTTCTGAAAAGTAGGATTTTACTTTAAGTTCAGGATCCTCCTGAATAATGGGATTTTACTTTCTGTTCAGGACCCTCTTGAAAAATGGTATTTTACTTTCTGTTCTGGACCCTACTGAAAAATGGGATTTTATTTATGTTCAGGACCCTCCTGAAAAATGGGATTTTACTTTTTGATCTGGACTCTCCTGAAATATGGGATTTTACTTTCTATTTAGGACTCTCTTAAAAAATGGGATTTTACTTTATGTTTTGGACCCTCCTGAAAAATGGGATTTAACTTTTTGTTCAGGACCCTCTTGAAAAATGGGTTTTACTTTATGTTCAGGACACTTCTAAAATGGGATTTTACTTTATGTTCTGGACACTCCTGAAAATGAGATTTTACGTTATGTTCAGGACCCTCCTGAAAAATGAGATTTTTCTTTATGTTCAGGACTCTCTTGAAAAATGGGATTTTACCTTCTGTTCAGGACCCTCCTGAAAAATTAGATTGCATTTTCTGTTCACGACCCTCCCGAAAAATGGAACTTTACTTTCTGTTCTGGACCCTCCCGAAAATTGGGATTTTACTTTATGTTCAGGGCCCTCCTGTTCAATGGGATTTTATTTTATATTCAGGACCCTCCTGAAAAATGAGATTCTACTTTATGCTAAGGAACCTACTGGAAAATGGGATTCTACTTTATGCTCTGGACCCTCCTGGAAAATAGGACTTTACCTTATGATCAGGACCTTCCTAAAAAATGGGACATGACGTTATGTTCAGGACCCTCCTGAAAAATGAGACTTTACTTTCTGTTTAGCACCTTCTTGAAAAATGGGACTTTACTTTATGTTCAAGACCCTCCTGAAAAATGGGATTTTACTTTCTGATCAGGACCCTTCTAAAAAATGGGATTTTACATTATGCTCAGGACCATTCTAAAAAATGGGATTTTACATTATTTTCAGGACCCTCCTGAAAAATGTGATTTTACTCTTTGTTTCGGATCCTCTTTAAAAATAAGATTTTACTTTCTGTTCAGGACCCTCCTTAAAAATGGGATTTTACTTTATGTTCTGGACCCTCCTAAAAAATGGGATTTTACTTACTGTTCAGGACCCTCCTGAAAAATGGGAATTTGCTTTATGTTCAGGACCCTCCAAAAATGAGATTTTACTTTATGTTCAAGACCCTCCTAAAAAATGGATTGTACTTTATGTTCAGGATCCTCCTGAAAAATAAGATTTTACTTTATGTTCAGGACCCTCCTGAAAAATGGGATTTTACCTTCTGTTCAGGACCCTCCTGAAAAATGAGATTTTACTTAATGTTTAGGAACCTCCTGAAAAATGAGACTTTACTTTATGTTCAGGACCCTCCTGAAAAATGGAATTTTACCTTATGTTCAGGGCCCTCCTGAAAAATAGGATTTTATTGTATGTTCAAGACCCTCCTGAAAAATGAGATTCTACTTTATGCTCAGGAACCTCCTGGAAAATGGGACTTTTCCTTATGTCCAGGACCCTCCTTAAAAATGGGACATTACTTTATGTTTAGGACCCTCCTGAAAAATGAGACTTTACTGTTTGTTTAGGACCCTCTTGAAAAATGGGATCTTACTTTCTATTCAAGACCCCCCTGAAAAATGGGATTTTACCTTATGTTCAGGCACCACCAGAAAAATGGGATTTTACTTTATGTTCAGGATCCTCCTGAAAAATGGGATTTTACTTTTTGTTCTGGACTCTCCTGAAATATGGGATTTTACTTTCTATTTAGGACTCTCCTAAAAAATGGGATTTTACTTTATGTTCTGGACTTTCCTGAAAAATGGGATTTTACTTTTTGTTCAGGACCCTCTTGAAAAATGGGTTTTACTTTATGTTCAGGCCCCTTCTAAAATGGGATTTTACTTTATGTTCTGGACCCTCCTGAAAATGAGATTTTACGTTATGTTCAGGACTCTCCTGAAAAATGAGATTTTTCTTTATGATCAGGACTCTCTTGCTAAATGGGATTTTACCTTCTGTTCCGGACCCTCCAGAAAAATTAGATTGCACTTTCTGTTCAAGACCCTTCCGAAAAATGGAACTTTACTTTCTGTTCAGGACCCTCCTGAAAATTGGGATTTTACCTTATGTTCAGGGCCCTCCTGTTCAATGGGATTTTATTTTATATTCAGGACCCTCCTGAAAAATGAGATTCTACTTTATGCTCAGGAACCTACTGGAAAATGGGATTCTACTTTATGCTCTGGACCTTCCTGGAAAATATGACTTTACCTTATGATCAGGACCCTCCTAAAAAATGGGACATTACGTTATGTTCAGGACCCTCCTGAAAAATGAGACTTTACTTTCTGTTTAGCACCTTCTTGAAAAATGGGACTTTACATTATGTTCAAGACCCTCCTGAAAAATGGGATTTTACTTTCTGATCAGGACCCTTCTTAAAAATGGGATTTTACATTATGCTCAAGACCATTCTGAAAAATGGGATTTTACATTATTTTCAGGACCCTCCTGAAAAATGTGATTTTACTATCTGTTTCGGACCCTCTTTAAAAATAAGATTTTACTTTCTGTTTTAGGACCCTCCTGAAAAATGGGATTTTACTTTATGTTCTGGACCCTCCTAAAAAATGGGATTTTACTTACTGTTCAGGACCCTCCTGAAAAATGGGAATTTACTTTATGTTCAGGACCCTCCTAAAATGGGATTTTACTTCATGTTCAGGACCCTCCTAAAAAATGGATTTTACTTTATGTTCAGGATCCTCCTGAAAAATAAGATTTTACTTTATGTTCAGGACCCTCCTGAAAAATGGGATTTTACCTTCTGTTCAGGACCCTCCTGAAAAATGAGATTTTACTTAATGTTTAGGAACCTCCTGAAAAATGAGACTTTACTTTATGTTCAGGACCCTCCTGAAAAATGGGATTTTACCTTATGTTCAGGGCCCTTCTGAAAAATAGGATTTTATTGTATGTTCAAGACCCTCCTGAAAAATGAGATTCTACTTTATGCTCTGGAACCTCTTGGAAAATGGGACTTTTCCTTAAGTTCAGGACCCTCCTTAAAAATGGGACATTACTTTATGTTTAGGACCCTCCTGCAAAATGAGACTTTACTTTTTGTTTAGGACCCTCCTGAAAAATGGGATCTTACTTTCTATTCATGTCTCCCCTGAAAAATGGGATTTTACCTTATGTTCAGGCACCACCAGAAAAATGGGATTTTACTTTATGTTCAGGACCCTCCTGAAAAATGGGATTTTACTTTCTGTTCAGGAACCTCCTGAAAAATAGGATTTTACCTTCTGTTCAGGGCTCTCCTGAAAAATGAGATTCTACTTTATGTAAAGGACCCTCCTAAAAAATGAAATTCTACTTTATGCTTAGGACCCTACTGGAAATGGGATTCTACTTTATGCTCAGGAACCTCCTGGAAAATGGGACTTTACATTATGTTTAGGACCCTCTTGAAAAATTAGACTTTTCTTTTTTTCAGGACCCTCCTGAAAAATGAGACTTTACTTTTTGTTTAGGACCATCTTGAAAAATGGGACTTTACTTTCTGTTCAAGACCTTCTTGAAAAATGGGATTATACTTTTAGTTTAGAACCCTCCTAAAAAATGGGATTTTACTTTCTTTTTAGGACCCTCCTGAAAAATGGTATTTTACTTTCTGTTCAGGACCCTCCTGAAAAATAGGATTTTACTTTATGTTCAGGACCCAAATGAAAAATGGGATTTTACTTTATGTTCAGGACCCTCCTGAAATATGGGATTTTACTTTCTGTTCAGGGCTCTCTTGAAATATGGGATTTTACTTTATGTTCAGGTATGTCCTGAAAAATGGGATTTTAGTTTCTTTTCAGGACCCTCCTGAAAAATGGGATTTTACTTTAAGTTCAAGACCCTTCTAAACTGGGATTTTACTTTATGTTTTGTACCATCCTAAAAATGGGATTTTACTTTATGTTCTAAACCTTCCTGAAAAATGAGATTTTACTTTATGTTCAAGACCTTCCTGAAAAATGGGATTTTACCTTCTGTTCAGGACTCTCCTGATAAATGAAATTTTACTTTCTGTTCAGGCCCTCCCGAAAAATGGGACTTTACATTATGCTCAGGACCCTCCTTAAAAATGAGATTTTACCTTATGTTCAGGGCCCTCCTGAAGAATGGGATTTTATTATATGTTTAGGACCCTCCTAAAAAATGAGATTCTACTTTAAGCTCAGGACCATCCTGGAAATTGGTATTCTACTTTCTGCTCAGGACCCTCCTGGAAAATGGGACTTTACCTTATGTTCACTACCCTTCTAAAAAATGGGACATTACTTTATGTTTTGGAACCTCCTGAAAAATGAGACTTTACTTTCTGTTTAGGACTTTTTGAAAAATAGGAATTTACTTTGTGTTCAAAACCTTCCTGAAAAATGGGATTTTACTTTTTATTCAGGACCCTCCTGAAAAATGGTATTTTACTTTATGTTCCGGACCCTCTTGAAAAATAGGATTTTACTTTATGTTCAGGACCCTCCTGAAAAATAGGATTTTACTTTATGTTCAGGACCCTCCTAAAATGGGATTTTACTTTATGTTCTGGACCCTTCTAAAAAATGGAATTTTACTTTATGTTCAGGACCCTCCTGAAAAATAAGATTTTACTTTATGTTTAGGACCCTCCTGAATAATGAGACTTTACTTTATGTTCAGGACCCTCCTGAAAAATAGGATTTTACCTTGGGTTCAGGGCCCTCCTGAAAAATAGGATTTAATTGTATGTTCAGGACCCTCCGGAAAAATGAGATTCTACTTTATGCTCAGGAACCTCCTGGAAAATGGGACTTTTCCTTATGTTCAGGACCCTCCTAAAAAATGGGACATTACTTTATGTTCAGGACCCTCCTGAAAAATGAGACTTTACTTTTTGTTTAGGACCCTCCTGAAAAATGAGATCTTACTTTCTATTCAAGACCCCCCCCCCCTGATAAATGGGATTTTTCCTTATGTTCAGGGACCACAAAAAAAATGGGATTTTACTTCATGTTCAGGACCCTCCTGACAAATGGGATTTTACTTTCTGTTCAGGAACCTCCTGGAAAATAGGATTTTACCTTTTGTTCAGGGCACTCCTGAAAAATGGGATTCTTCTTTATGCTCATGACTCTCCTGGAAAATGCGATTCTTCTTTATGCTCAGGACCCTCCTGAAAAATGAGATTCTACTTTAAGATCAGGAACCTCCTGGAAAATAGGACTTTTACTTATGTTCAGGACCCTCCTGAAAAATGGGACATTACTTTATGTTCAGAACCCTCCTGAAATGGGATTTTACTTTATGTTCTAGACCTTCCTAAAAAATGGAATTTTTCTTTCTGTCAAGACCCTCCTGAAAAATGGGACATTACTTTCTGTTCAAAACCCTCTCGAAAAATGAGACTTTACTTTTTGTTTAGGACCCTCCTGAAAAATGGGATTTTACTTTCTGTTCAAGACCCGCCTGAAAAATGGGATTTTACCTTAGGTTCAGGCACCACCAAAAAAATGGGATTTTACTTTATGTTCAGGACCCTCCTGAAAAATGGGATTTTACTTTCTGTTCAGGACCCTCCTGAAAAATAGGATTTTACCTTATGTTCAGGGCTCTCCTGAAAAATGAGATTCTACTTTATGTAAAGGACCCTTCTAAAAAAATGAGATTCTACTTTATGCTTAGGACCCTACTGGAAATGAGATTCTACTTTATTCTCAGGAACCACCTGGAAAATGGGACTTTACATTATGTTGAGGATTCTCCTGAAAAATGGAATTTTACTTTCTGTTCAGGACCCTTCTGAAAAATGGGATTTTGCTTTCTGTTCACGACCCTCCTGAAAAATGGAAATTCACTTTCGATTCAAGACTCTCCTAAAAAATGAGATTTAAGTTTATGTTCAGGCCCCACAAGAAAAATGGGATTTTACCTTATGTTTAGGCCCCTCCAGAAAAATAGGATTTTACTTTCTGTTTAGGACCCTCCTGAAAAATGGTATTTTACTTTTTGTTCAGGACCCTCCTGAAAAATGGGATTTTACTTTATGTTCAGGACTCTCCTGAAAAATGAGATTTTACTTTTTATTCAGGACTCTCCTGAAAATGGGATTTTACTTTATGTTCAGGACTCTCTTGAAAAACGGGATTTTACTTTATGTTCTGGACCCTCCTGAAAAATGAGATTTTACTTTCTGTTCAGGATCCTCCTGAAAAATAGGATTTTAGTTTATGTTCAGGACCCTTCTAAAATGGGATTTTACTTTATGTTCTGGACCATCCTGAAAATGGGATTTTACCTTTTGTTTAGGACCCTCCAGAAAAATGAAATTTTACTTTATGTTCAGGACCCTCCTGAAAAATGGGATATTACCTTCTGTTCAGGACCCTCATGAAAAATGAGATTTTACTTTCTATTCAGGACCCTCGCGAAAAATGGGACTTTACTCTATGTTCTGGACCCTCCAGAAAAATATGATTTTACCTTATGTTCAGGGCCCTCCTAAAAAATGGGATTTTATTTTATGTTCAGGTCCCTCCTTAAAAATGAGATTCTACTTTATGCTCAGGACCCTCCTGGAATATGGGACTTTACCTTATTTTTAGGACTCTCCTAAAAAATGGGACATTATTTTATGTTCAGGACTCTCATGAAAAATGAGACATTACTTTCTTTTTAGGACCTTCTTGAAAAATAGGACTTTACTTTTTGTTCAAGACCCTCCTAAAAAATGGGATTTTACTTTCTGTTTAGGACCCTCCTGAAAAATAGGATATTAAATTATGCTCAGGACCCTCCTGAAAAATAGGATTTTACTTGCTTTTCAGGACCCTCCTGAAAAATGGGATTTAACTTTCCGTTTCGGACCCTCTAGAAAAATGATATTTTACTTTCTATTCAGGACCCTCCTGAAAAATAGGATTTTACTTTATGTTCTAGACCCTCCTAAAAAATGGGATTTTACTTTCTGTTCAGGACCCTCTAGAAAAATGGAACTTTACTTTATGTTTAGGACCCTTCTTAAAAATGGAATTTTACCTTATGTTCAGGGATCTCCTGAAAAATAGGATTTTCTTTTATGTTCGAACACTCCTGAAAATAAGATTCTACTTTATGCTCAGGACCCTCCTGGATAATGGGATTCTACTTTATGCTCAGCACCCTCCTGGAAAATGGGACTTTACCTTATGTTCAGGACACTCCTGAAAAATAGGAAATTACTTTATTTTCAAGACCCTCCTAAAAAATGAGACTTTACTTTCTGTTCAGGACCCTCCTGAAAAATGGGATTTTACTTTCTGTTCAGGACCCTCCTGAAAAATGGGATTTTACTTTATGTTTAGGACCCTCCTAAAAAATGGGATATTACTTTCTGTTCAGGACCCTCCTGAAAAATGGGATTTTACTTTCTATTTTGGACCCTCTTGAAAAATGGGATTTTACTTTATGTTCAGGACCCTCCTGAAAAATGGAATTTTACTTTCTATTCAGGCTCCTCCGAAAAAATTAACTTTTTCTTTATGTCCAGGAACCACCTGAAAAATGGAATTTTACCTTATGTTCCGGACCCTCCTAAAAAATGAGATTTTACCTTCTATTCAAGACCCACCTGAAAAATGGAATTTTACTTTCTGTTCAGGACCATCCTGGAAAATGGGATTTCACGTTATGTTCAGGACCCTCTTGAAAAATTAAATTTTACTTATTGTTCAGGACCCTTCTGAAAAATGAGATTTTACCTTATGTTCGGGATCCTCCTAAAAATGGGATTTTACATTATGTTCAGGACCCTTCTAAAAATGAGATTCTATTTTATGCTCAGGACCCTCCTGGAAAATGGGATTCTCCTTTATGCTCAGGACCGTCCTGGAAAATTGGATTTTACTTTTTGTTCAGAACCCTCTTGGAAAATGGGATTTTACTTTATGTTCAGGACCCTCCTGAAAAATGGGATTTTACTTTCTGTTTAGGACCCTCCTAAAAAATGGGATTTTACTTTATTATCAAGGCCCTCCTGAAAAATGGGATTCTACCTTATGCGAAGGACCCTCCTGGAAAATTAGACTTTACCTTATGTTCAGGACCCTCCTTAAAAATGGGATTTTATTTTCTGTTTAGGACCCTCTTGAATTGTGGGCTATACTTTATGTTCAAGACCTTCCTGAAAAATGAGATTTTACTTTATGTTCAGGACCCTCTTGAAAAATTAGATTTTACTTATTGTTCAGGTCCCTTCTTAAAAATGGGATTTTACCTTATGTTCAGGATCCTCCTAAAAAATGGGATTTTACATTATGTTCAGGACCCTTCTGAAAAATGAGATTATATTTTTTGCTCAGGACCCTCCTGGAAAAAGGGATTCTCCTTTATGCTCAGGACCGGCCTGGAAAATGGGATTTTACTTTCGGTTCAGAACCCTCTTGAAAAATGGATTTTACTTTATGCTCCGGACCCTCCTGAAAACTGGGATTTTTCTTTCTATTTAGCACCCTCCTGAAAAATGGGATTTTACTTTATGCTCAAAGCCCTCTTGAAAAATGGGATTCTACCTTATGCGAAGGACCATCCAGGAAAATGGGACTTTACCTTATGTTCAGGACTCTCCTGAAAAATGGAACTTTATTTTCTGTTAAGACCTTCTTGAAATATGGGACTTTACTTTCTGTTCAACACCCTCCTGAAAAATGGGATTTTACTTTATATTCAGGACCCTCTTGAGAAATTAGATTTTACTACTGTTCAGGACCCTCTTGAAAATTGGGATTTTAATTTATGTTCATGACTCTCCTGAAAAATGGCATTTTACTTTATGTCCAGGACTTTCCTGAAAAATGGGATTTTATTTTCTGTCCAGGATTCTCCTGAAAAATGGGAATTTACATTCTGTTCAGGACCCTCCAGAAAAATGGGATTTTGCTTTCTGTTCATGACCCTCCTGACAAATGGAAATTCACTTTATATTCAGGACTCTCCTGAAAAATGAGATTTTACTTTATGTTCAGGCCCCACTAGAAAAATGGGATTTTACCTTATGTTTAGGCCCCTCCAGAAATATGGGATTTTACTTTCTGTTCAGGACCCTCCTGAAAAATGGGATTTTACATTCTTTTCAGGAACCTCCTGAAAAATAGGATTTTACCTTATGTTCAAGGATCTCTTGAAAAATGAGATTCTACTTTATGTAAAGGACCCACCTGAAAAAAATGAGATTCTACTTTATGCTTAGGACCCTCCTAGAAATCGGATTCTACTTTATGCTCTGGAACCTCCTGGAAAATGGGACTTGACATTATGTTTAGGACCCTCCTGAAAAATTAGACTTTCTTTTGTTCAGGACCCTCCTGAAAAATGAGACTTTACTTTCTGTTTAAGACCTTTTTTAAAAATGGGACTTTACTTTCTCTCTAAGTCCTTCTTGAAAAATGAGATTTTACTTTCAGTTCAGAACCCTCCTGAAAAATGGGATTTTACTTTATGTTCAGGACTTTCCTGAAAAATGGGATTTTATTTTTTGCCCAGGATTCTCCTGAAAATGGGATTTTACTTCCTGTTCAGGACCCTCCTGAAAAATGGGATTTTGCTTTCTGTTCACGACCCTCCTGAAAAATAGAAATACACTTTCGATTCAAGACTCTCCTCAAAAATGAGATTTAACTTTATGTTCAGGCCCCACCAGAAAAATGGGATTTTACCTTATGTTTAGGCCCCTCCAGAAAAATAGGATTTTACTTTCTGTTTAGGACCCTTCTGAAAAATGGTATTTTACTTTTTGTTCAGGACCCTCATGAAAAATGGGATTTTACTTTATGTTCAGGACTCTCCTGAAAAATGAGATTTTACTTTTTATTCAAGACTCTCCTGAAATATGGGATTTTACTTTCTGTTCAGGACTCTCTTGAAAAATGGGATTTTACTTTATGTTCTGGACCCTCCTGAAAAATAAGATTTTACTTTCTGTTCAGGACCCTCCTGAAAAATAGGATTTTAGTTTATGTTCAGGACCCTTCTAAAATGGGATTTTACTTTATGTTCTGGACCGTCCTGAAAATGGGATTTTACTTTATGTTTAGGACCCTCCTGAAAAATGAAATTTTACTTTATGTTCAGGACCCTCCTGAAAAATGGGATATTACCTTCTGTTCAGGACCCTCATGAAAAATGAGATTTTACTTTCTATTCAGGACCCTCTCGAAAAATGGGACTTTAATCTATGTTCTGGACCCTCCAGAAAAATGTGATTTTACCTTATGTTCAGGGCCCTCCTAAAAAATGGGATTTTATTTTATGTTAAGGACCCTCCTGAAAAATGAGATTCTACTTTATGCTTAGGACCCTCTTGGAAAATGGGACTTTACCTTATTATCAGGACTATCCTAAAACATGGGACATTATTTTATGTTCAGGACTCTCATGAAAAATGAGACATTACTTTCTGTTTCGGACCCTCTAGAAAAATGATATTTTACTTTCTATTCAGGACCCTCTTGAAAAATAGGATTTTACTTTATGTTCTAGACCCTCCTAAAAAATGGGATTTTACTTTTTGTTCAGGACCCTCCTGAAAAATGGGACTTTACTTTATGTTCAGGACCCTCCTTAAAAATGGAATTTTACCTTATGTTCAGGGCTCTCCTGAAAAATAGGATTTTCTTTTTTGTTTCGAACACTCCTGAAAAATGAGATTCTACTTTATGCTCAGGACCCTCCTGGATAATAGGATTCTACTTTATGCTCAGCACCCTCCTGGAAAATGGGACTTTACCTTATGTTCAGGACACTCCTGAAAAATAGGACATTACTTTATGTTCAAGACCCTCCTGAAAAATGATACTTTACTTTCTGTCCAGGACCCTCCTGAAAAATGAGATTTTACTTTCTGTTCAGGACCCTCCTGAAATATGGGATTTTACTTTATGTTCAGGACCCTCCTAAAAAATGGGATATTACTTTCTGTTCAGGACCCTCCTGAAAAATGGGATTTTACTTTCTATTTCGGACCCTCTTGAAAAATGGGATTTTACTTTATGTTCAGGACCCTCCTGAAAAATGAAATTTTACTTTCTATTCAGGCCCCTCCGAAAAAATGGACTTTTTCTTTATGTCCAGGAATCACCTGAAAAATGGTATTTTACTTTATGTTCAGGACTCTCCTTAAAAATGGGATTTTACCTTATGTTAAGGACCCTCCTAAAAAATGAGATTTTACCTTCTGTTCAAGACCCACCTGAAAAATGGAATTTTACTTTCTGTTTAGGACCGTCCTGGAAAATGGGATTTCACGTTATGTTCAGGACCCTCTTGAAAAATAAAATTTTACTTATTGTTCAGGACCCTTTTGAAAAATGAGATTTTACTTTATGTTCGGGATCCTCCTAAAAAATGGGATTTTACATTATGTTGAGGACCCTTCTAAAAATGAGATTCTATTTTATGCTCAGGACCCTCATGGAAAATGGGATTCTCCTTTATGCTCAGGACCGGCCTGGAAAATTGGATTTTACTTTCTATTCAGAACCCTCTAGGAAAATGGGATTTTACTTTGTGTTCAGGACCCTCCTGAAAAATGGGATTTTACTTTCTGTTTAGGACCCTCCTAAAAAATGGGATTTTACTTAATTCTCAAGGCCCTCCTGAAAAATGGGATTCTACCTTATGCGAAGGACCCTCCTGGAAAATAAGACTTTACCTTATGTTCAGGACCCTCCTTAAAAATGGGATTTTATTTTCTTCTTAGGACCCTCTTGAATTGTGGGACTATACTTTCTGTTCAAGACCTTCCTGAAAAATGAGATTTTACTTTATGTTCAGGACCCTCTTGAAAAATTAGATTTTACTACTGTTCAAGACCCTCTTGAAAAATGGGATTTTACTTTATGTTCAGGACCCTCCTGAAAATTGAGATTTTACTTTTTGTCCAGGACCTCCTGAAAAATAGGATTTTATTTTCTGTCCAAGACTCTCCTGAAAATAGGGATTTTACATTCTGTTCAGAACCCTCTTGGAAAATGGGATTTTACTTTATGTTCAGGACCCTCCTAAAAAATGGGATTTTACTTTCTGTTTAGGACCTTCCTAAAAAATGGGATTTTACTATATTCTCAAGGCCCTCCTGAAAAATGGGATTCTACCTTATGCGAAGGACCCTCCTGGAAAATTAGACTTTACCTTATGTTCAGGACCCTCCTTAAAAATGGGATTTTATTTTCTTTTTAGGACCCTCTTGAATTGTGGGACTATACTTTCTGTTCAAGACCTTCCTGAAAAATGAGATTTTACTTTATGTTCAGGACCCTCATGAAAAATTAGATTTTACTACTGTTCAGGACTCTTTTAAAAAATGGGATTTTACTTTACGTTCAGGACCCTCCTGAAAATTGAGATTTTACTTTTTGTCCAGGACCTCCTGAAAAATAGGATTTTATTTTCTGTCCAGGACTCTCCTGAAAAAAGGGATTTTACTTTCTGTTCAGGATCCTCCTGAAAAATGGGATTTTACTTTCTTTTCATGACCCTCCTGAAAAATGGAAATTCACTTTCTATTCAGGACTCTACTGAAAAATGAGATTTCACTTTATGTTCAGGACCCTCCTGTAAAATAGGATTTAACTTTCTGTTTAGGACCCTCCTGAAAAATGGGATTTTACCTTATATTCAGGCTCCACCTGAAAAATAGTATTTTACTTTATGTTCAGGACCCTCCTTAAAAATGGGATTTTACTTTCTGTTCATGACCCTCCTGAAAAATAGTATTTTACCTTATGTCTAAGGCTCTCCTGAAAAATGATATTCTACTTTATGTAAGGGACCCTCCTGAAAAAAAAAATGAGATTCTACTTTATGCTTAGAATCCTCCTGGAAATGGGATTCTAATTTATGCTCAGGAACCTCCTGGAAAATGGGACTTTACATTATGTTTAGGACCCTCTTGAAAAATTAGACTTTCCTTTTTTTCAGGACCCTCCTGAAAAATAAGACTTTAACTTTCTGTATATGACCTTCTTGAAAAATGGGACTTTACTTTCTGTTCAAGACATTCTTGAAAAATGGGATTTTCCTTTCAGTTCAGAACCCTTCTGAAAAGTGGGATTTTACTTTACGTTTAGGACCCTCCTGAATAATGGGATTTTACTTTTTGCTCAGGACCCTCTTGAAAAATGGTATTTTACTTTCTGTTCAGGACCCTTCTGAAAAATGGGATTTTATTTATGTTCAGGACCCTCCTGAAAAATGGGATTTGACTTTTTGTTCTGGACTCTCCTGAAATATGGGATTTTACTTTCTATTTAGGACTCTCCTAAAAAATGGGATTTTACTTTATGTTCTGGACCCTCCTGAAAAATGGGATTTTACTTTTTGTTCAGGACCCTCTTGAAAAATGGGTTTTACTTTATGTTCAGGACCCTTCTAAAATAGGATTTTACTTTATTTTCTAGACCCTCCTGAAAATGAGATTTTACGTTATGTTCAGGACACTCCTGAAAAATAAGATTTTCTTTATGTTCAGGACTCTCTTGAAAAATGGGATTTTACCTTCTGTTCAGGACCCTCCTGAAAAATTAGATTGCACTTTCTGTTCAAGACACTCCCGAAAAATGAAACTTTACTTTCTGTTCAGGACCCTCCTAAAAATTGGGATTTTACCTTATGTTCAGGGCCCTTCTGTTCAATGGGATTTTATTTTATATTCAGAACCCTCCAAAAAAATGAGATTCTACTTTATGCTCAGGAACCTACTGAAAAATGGGATTCTACTTTATGATCTGGACCCTCAAGAAAAATAGGACTTTACCTTATGTTCAGGACCCTCCTAAAAAATGGGATATTACGTTATGTTCAAGACCCTCCTGAAAAATGAGACTTTACTTTCTGTTTAGCACCTTCATGTAAAATGGGACTTTACTTTATGTTCAAGACCCTCCTGAAAAATGGGATTTTACTTACTGATCAGGACCCTTCTGAAAAATAGGATTTTACATTATGCTCAGGACCATTCTGAAAAATGAGATTTTACATTATTTTCAGGACCCTCCTGAAAAATGAGATTTTACTCTCTGTTTCGGACCCTCTTTAAAAATAAGATTTTACTTTCTGTTCAGGACCCTCCTGAAAAATGGGATTTTACTTTATGTTCTGAACCCTCCTAAAAAATGGGATTTTACTTACTGTTCAGGACCCTCCTGAAAAATGGGAATTTACTTTATGTTCAGGACCATCCTGAAAAATGGGATTTTACTTTATGTTCAGGACCATCCTGAAAAATGGGATTTTACTTTCTGTTCAGGAACCTCCTGAAAAATAGGATTTTACCTTCTGTTCAGGGCTCTCCTGAAAAATGAGATTCTACTTTATGTAAAGGACCCTCCATAAAAAAATGAGATTCTACTTTATGCTTACGATCCTACTGGAAATGGGATTCTACTTTATGCTCAGGAACCTCCTGGAAAATGGGACTTTACATTATGTTTAGGACCCTCTTGAAAAATTAGACTTTTCTTTTGTTCAGGACCGTCCTGAAAAATGAGAGTTTACTTATTGTTTAGGACCGTTATGAAAAATGGGACTTTACTTTCTGTTCAAGACCTTCTTGAAAAATGGGATTATACTTTTAGTTTAGAACCCTCCTGAAAAATGGGATTTTACTTTCTTTTTAGGACCCTCCTGAAAAATGGTATTTTACTTTCTTTTCAGGACCCTCCTGAAAAATAGGATTTTACTTTATGTTCAGGACCCTCCTGAAAAATGGGATTTTACTTTCTGTTCAGGACTCTCCTGAAATATGGGATTTTACTTTCTGTTCAGGGCACTCTTGAAAAATGGGATTTTACTTTATGTTCAGGTATGTCCTGAAAAATGTGATTTTAGTTTCTGTTCAGGACCCTCCTGAAAATGGGATTTTACTTTAAGTTCAGGACCCTTCTAAACTGGGATTTTACTTTATGTTCTGTACCCTCCTAAAAATGGGATTTTACTTTATGTTCGGGAACTTCCTGAAAAATGAGATTTTACATTATGTTCAAGACATTCCTGAAAAATGGGATTTTACCTTCTGTTCAGGACCCTCCTGATAAATGAGATTTTACTTTCTGTTCAGGCCCTCCCGAAAAATGGGACTTTACTTTATGTTCAGGACCCTTCTGAAAAATGAGATTTTACCTTATGTTCTGGGCCCTCCTGAAGAATGGGATTTTATTTTATGTTTAGGACCCTCCTAAAAATTGAGATTCTACTTTAAGCTCAGGCCCCTCCTGGAAAATGGTATTCTACTTTATGCTCAGGACCCTCCTGGAAAATGGGACTTTACCTTATGTTCACGACCCTTCTAAAAAATGGGACATTACTTTATGTTTTGGACCCTCCTGAAAAATGAGACTTTACTTTTTGTTTAGGACTTTTTGAAAAATAGGACTTTACTTTCTGTTCAAGACCTTCCTGAAAAATGGGATTTTACTTGTTATTCAGGACACTCCTGAAAAATGGTATTTTACTTTCTGTTCCGGACCCTCCTGAAAAATAGGATTTTACTTTATGTTCAGGACCCTCCTGAAAAATGGGATTTTACTTTCTGTTCAGGACCCTCCTGAAAAATTGGATTTTACTTTATGTTCAGGACCCTCCTAAAATGGGATTTTACTTTATGTTCTGGACCCTTCTAAAAAATGGAATTTTACTTTATGTTCAGGACCCTCCTGAAAAATAAGATTTTACTTTATGTTTAGGATCCTCCTGAAAAATGAGACTTTACTTTATGTTCAGGACCCTCCTGAAAAATGGGATTTTACCTTATGTTCAGGGCCCTCCTGAAAAATAGGATTTTATTGTATGTTCAGGACCCTTCTGAAAAATGAGATTCTAGTTTTTGCTCAGGAACCTCCTGGAAAATGGGACTTTTCCTTATGTTCAGGACCCTCCTGAGAAATGGGACATTACATTATGTTCAGGACCCTCCTGAAAAATGAGACTTTACTTTTTGTTTAGGACCCTCCTGAAAAATGGGATCTTACTTTCTATTCAAGACCCCCCCCCCCTGAAAAATGGGATTTTTCCTTATGTTCAGGGACCATGAAAAAAATGGGATTTTACTTTATGTTCAGGACCCTCTTGAAAAATGGGATTTTTCTTTCTGTTCAGGAACCTCCTGGAAAATAGGATTTTACCTTCTGTTCAGGGCTCTCCTGAAAAATGGGATTCTTCTTTATGCTCAGGACCCACCTGGAAAATGGGATTCTTCTTTATGCTCAGGACCCTCCTGAAAAATGAGATTCTACTTTAAGCTCGGGAAATTCCTGGAAAATAGGACTTTTCCTTATGTTCAGGACCCTCCTGAAAAATGGAACATTACTTTATGTTAAGAACCCTCCTGAAATGGGATTTTACTTTATGTTCTGGACCTTTCTAAAAAATGAAATTTTACTTTCTGTTCAAGACCCTCCTGAAAAATGGGACATTACATTCTGTTCAAAACCCTCTTGAAAAATGAGACTTTACTTTTTGTTTAGGACCCTCCTGAAAAATGGGATTTTACTTTTTGTTCAGGACCCTCCTGAAAAATAGGATTTTACTTTATGTTCAGGACCCTCCTAAAAAATGGGATATTACTTTCTGTTTAGGACCCTCCTGAAAAATGGGATTTTACTTTCTATTTCGGACCCTCTTGAAAAATGGGATTTTACTTTATGTTCAGGACCCTCCTGAAAAATGGAATTTTACTTTCTATTAAAGCCCCTCCGAAAAATGGACTTTTTCTTTATGTCCTGGAACCACCTGAAAAATGGTATTTTACTTTATGTTCAGGACTCTCCTGAAAAATGGGATTTTACCTTATGTTCAGGACCCTCCTAAAAAATGAGATTTCACCTTTTGTTCAAGACCCACCTGAAAAATGGAATTTTACTTTCTGTTCAGGACCGTCCTGGAAAATGGGATTTCACGTTATGTTCAGGACCCTCTTGAAAAATAAAGTTTTACTTATTGTTCAGGACCCTTCTGAAAAATGAGATTTTACCTTATGTTCGGGATCCTCCTAAAAAATGGGATTTTACATTATGTTCAGGACCCTTCTAAAAATGAGATTCTATTTTATGCTCAGGACCCTCCTGGAAAATGGGATTCTCCTTTATGCTCAGGATCGGCCTGGAAAATTGGATTTTACTTTCTGTTCAGAACCCTCTTGGAAAATGGGATTTTACTTTATGTTCAGGACCCTCCTGAAAAATTAGATTTTACTTTCTGTTTAGGACCCTCCTAAAAAATGGGATGTTACTTTATTCTCAAGGCCCTCCTGAAAAATGGGATTTTACCTTATGCGAAGGACCCTCCTGGAAAATTAGACTTTACCTTATGTTCAGGACTCTCCTTAAAATGGGGATTTTATTTTCTGTTTAGGACCCTCTTGAATTGTGGGACTATACTTTCTGTTCAAGACCTTCCTGAAAAATGAGATTTTACTTTATGTTCAGGACCCTCTTGAAAAATTAGATTTTACTACTGTTCAGGACCCTCTCGAAAAATGGGATTTTACTTTATGTTCAGGACCCTCTTGAAAATTGAGATTTTACTTTTTGTCCAGGACCTCCTGAAAAATGGGATTTTATTTTCTGTCCAGGAATCTCCTGAAAAAATGGATTTTACTTTCTGTTCAGGATCCTCCTGAAAAATGGGATTTTACTTTCTTTTCATGACCCTCCTGAAAAATGGAAATTCATTTCCTATTCAGGACTCTCCTGAAAAATGAGATTTTACTTTATGTTCAGGACCCTCCTGTAAAATAGGATTTAACTTTCTGTTCAGGACCCTCCTGAAAAATGGGATTTTACCTTATATTCAGGCTCCACCTGAAAAATGGGATTTTACTTTATGTTCAGGACCCTCCTAAAAAATAGGATTTTACTTTCTGTTCATGACCCTTCTGAAAAATAGTATTTTACCTTATGTTCAAGGCTCTACTGAAAAATGATATTCTACTTTATGTAAGGGACCCTCCTGAAAAAAAAATGAGATTCTACTTTATGCTTAGAATCCTCCTTGAAATGGGATTCTAATTTATGCTCAGGAACCTCCTGGAAAATGGGACTTTACATTATGTTTAGGACCCTCTTGAAAAATTAGACTTTCCTTTTTTTCAGGACCCTCCTGAAAAATAAGACTTTACTTTTTGTATATGACCTTCTTGAAAAATGGGACTTTCCTTTCAGTTCAGAACCCTTCTGAAAAGTAGGATTTTACTTTAAGTTCAGGACCCTCCTGAATAATGGGATTTTACTTTCTGTTCAGGACCCTCTTGAAAAATGGTATTTTACTTTCTGTTCTGGACCCTTCTGAAAAATGGGATTTTATTTATGTTCAGGACCCTCCTGAAAAATGGGATTTTACTTTTTGTTCTGGACTCTCGTGAAATATGGGATTTTACTTTCTATTTAGGACTCTCTTAAAAAATGGGATTTTACTTTATGTTTTGGACCCTCCTGAAAAATGGGATTTTACTTTTTGTTCAGGACCCTCTTGAAAAATGGGTTTTACTTTATGTTCAGAACCCTTCTAAAATAGGATTTTACTTTATGTTCTGGACCCTCCTGAAAATGAGATTTTACGTTATGTTCAGGACCCTCCTGAAAAATGAGATTTTTCTTTATGTTCTGGACTCTCTTGAAAAATGGGATTTTACCTTCTGTTCAGGACCCTCCTGAAAAATTAGATTGCACTTTCTGTTCAAGACCCTCCCAAAAAATGGAACTTTACTTTCTGTTCAAGACCCTCCTGAAAAATGTGATTTTACTCTATGTTTCGGACCCTCTTTAAAATTAAGATTTTACTTTCTGTTCAGGACCCTCCTTAAAAATGGGATTTTACTTTATGTTCTGGACTCTCCTAAAAAATGGGATTTTACTTACTGTTCAGGCCCCTCCTGAAAAATGGGAATTTAATTTATGTTCAGGACCCTCCTAAAATGGGATTTTACTTTATGTTCAGGACCCTCCTAAAAAATGGATATTACTTTATGTTCAGGATCCTCCTGAAAAATAAGATTTTACTTTATGTTCAGGACCCTCCTGAAAAATGGGATTTTACCTTCTGTTCAGGACCCTCCTGAAAAATGAGATTTTACTTAATGTTTAGGAACCTCCTGAAAAATGAGACTTTACTTTATGTTCAGGACCCTCCTGAAAAATGGGATTTTACCTTATGTTCAGGGCCCTCCTGAAAAATAGGATTTTATTGTATGTTCAAGACCCTCCTGAAAAATGAGATTCTCATTTATGCTCAGGAACCTCCTGGAAAATGGGACTTTTCCTTATGTTCAGGACCCTCCTTAAAAATGGGACATTACTTTATGTTTAGGACCCTCCTGAAAAATGAGACTTTACTGTTTGTTTAGGACCCTCCTGAAAAATGGGATTTTACTTTCTATTCAAGACCCCCCTGAAAAATGGGATTTTACCTTATGTTCAGGCACCACCAGAAAAATGGGATTTTACATTATGTTCAGGACTGTCCTGAAAAATGGGATTTTACTTTTTGTTCTGGACTCTCCTGAAATATGGGATTTTACTTTCTATTTAGGACTCTCCTAAAAAATGGGATTTTACTTTATGTTCTGGACTCTCCTGAAAAATGGGATTTTACTTTTTGTTCAGGACCCTCTTGAAAAATGTGTTTTACTTTATGTTCAGGACCCTTCTAAAATGGGATTTTACTTTATGTTCTGGACCCTCCTGAAAATGAGATTTTACGTTATGTTCAGGACCCTCCTGAAAAATGAGATTTTTCTTTATGTTCAGGACTCTCTTGATAAATGGGATTTTACCTTCTGTTCAGGACCCTCCTGAAAAATTAGATTGCACTTTCTGTTCAAGACTCTTCCGAAAAATGGAACTTTACTTTCTGTTCAGGACCCTCCTGAAAATTGGGATTTTACCTTATGTTCAGGGCCCTCCTGTTCAATGGGATTTTAGTTTATATTCAGGACCCTCCTGACAAATGAGATTCTACTTTATGCTCAGGAACCTACTGGAAAATGGGATTCTGCTTTATGCTCTGGACCCTCCTGGAAAATAGGACTTTACCTTATGATCAGGACCCTCCTAAAAAATGGGACATTACGTTATGTTCAGGACCCTCCTGAAAATTGAGACTTTGCTTTCTATTTAGCAGCTTCTTGAAAAATGGGACTTTACTTTATGTTCAAGACCCTCCTGAAAAATGGGATTTTACTTTCTGATCAGGACCCTTCTAAAAAATGGGATTTTACATTAATCTCAGGACCATTCTGACAAATGGGATTATACATTATTTTCAGGACCCTCCTGAAAAATGTGATTTTACTCTCTGTTTCGGACCCTCTTTAAAAATAAGATTTTACTTTCTGTTCAGGACCCTCCTGAAAAATGGGATTTTACTTTATGTTCTGGACCCTCCTAAAAAATGGGATTTTACTTACTGTTCAGGACCCTCCTAAAAATGGGAATTTACTTTATGTTCAGGACCCTCCTAAAATGGGATTTTACTTTAAGTTCAGGACCCTCCTAAAAAATGGATTTTACTTTATGTTCAGGATCCTCCTGAAAAATAAGATTTTACTTTATGTTCAGGACCCTCCTGAAAAATGGGATTTAACCTTCTGTTCAGGACCCTCCTGAATAATGAGATTTTACTTAATGTTTAGGAACCTCCTGAAAAAAGAGACTTTACTTTATGTTCAGGAACCTCCTGAAAAATGGGATTTTACCTTATGTTCAGGGCCCTCTTGAAAAATAGGATTTTATTGTATGTTCAAGACCCTCCTGAAAAATGAGATTCTACTTTATGCTCAGGAACCTCCTGGAAAATGGGACTTTTCCTTATGATCAGGACCCTCCTTAAAAATGGGACATTACTTTATGTTTAGGACCCTCCTGCAAAATGAGACTTTACTTTTTGTTTAGGACCCTCCTGAAAAATATGATTTTACTCTCTGTTTCGGACCCTCTTTAAAAATAAGATTTTACTTTCTGTTCAGGACCCTCCTGAAAAATGGGATTTTACTTTATGTTCTGGACCCTCCTAAAAAATGGGATTTTACTTACTGTTCAGGACCCTCCAGAAAAATGGGAATTTACTTTATGTTCAGGACCCTCCTAAAATGGGATTTTACTTTATGTTCTGGACCCTCCTAAAAAATGGATTTTACTTTATGTTCAGGATCCTCCTGAAAAATAAGATTTTACTTTATGTTCAGGACCCTCCAGAAAATTGGGATTTTACCTTCTGTTCAGGACTCTCCTGAATAATTAGATTTTACTTAATGTTTAGGAACCTCCTGAAAAATGAGACTTTACTTTATGTTCAGGAACCTCCTGAAAAATGGGATTTTACCTTATGTTCAGGGCTCTCCTGAAAAATAGGATTTTATTGTATGTTCGAGACTCTCCTGAAAAATGAGATTCTACTTTATGCTCAGGAACCTCCTGGAAAATGGGACTTTTCCTTATGTTCAGGACCCTCCTTAAAAATGGGACATTACTTTATGTTTAGGACCCTCCTGCAAAATGAGACTTTACTTTTTGTTCAGGACCCTCCTGAAAAATGGGATCTTACTTTCTATTCAAGACCCCCCTGAAAAATGGGATTTTACCTTATGTTCAGGCACCACCAGAAAAATGGGATTTTACTTTATGTTCAGGACCCTCCTGAAAAATGGGATTTTACTTTCTGTTCAGGAACCTCCTGAAAAATAGGATTTTACCTTCTGTTCAGGGCTCTCCTGAAAAATGAGATTCTACTTTATGTAAAGGACCCTCCTAAAAAAAATGAAATTCTACTTTACGCTTAGGACCCTACTGGAAATGGGATTCTACTTTATGCGCAGGAACCTCCTGGAAAATAGGACTTTACATTATGTTTAGGACCCTCTTGAATAATTAGACTTTTCTTTTGTTCAGGACCCTCCTGAAAAATGAGACTTTACTTTTTGTTTAGGACCGTCTTGAAAAATGGGACTTTACATTCTGTTCAAGACTTTCTTGAAAAATGGTATTCTACTTTTAGTTTTGAACCCTCCTGAAAAATGGGATTTTACTTTCTTTTTAGGACCCTCTTGAAAAATGGTATTTTACTTTCTGTTCAGGACCCTCCTGAAAAATAGGATTTTACTTTATGTTCAGGACCCTCCTGAAAAATGGGATTTTACTTTCTTTACAGGACCCTCCTGAAATATGGGATTTTACTTTCTGTTCAGGGCTCTCTTGAAAAATGGGATTTTACTTTATGTTCAGGTACGTCCTGAAAAATGGGATTTTAGTTTCTTTTCAGGACCCTCTTGAAAAATGGGATTTTACTTTAAGTTCAAGACCCTTCTAAACTGGGATTTTACTTTATGTTTTGTACCCTCCTAAAAATGGGATTTTACTTTATGTTCTGGACCTTCCTGAAAAATGAGATTTTACTTTATGTTCAAGACCTTCCTGAAAAATAGGATTTTACCTTCTGTTCAGGACCCTCCTGATAAATGAAATTTTACTTTCTGTTCAGGCCCTCCCGAAAAATGGGACTTTACTTTATGCTCAGGACCCTCCTGAAAAATGAGATTTTACCTTATGTTCAGGGCCCTACTGAAGAATGGGATTTTATTTTATGTTTAGGACCCTCCTAAAAAATGAGATTCTACTTTAAGCTCAGGACCATCCTGGAAAATGGTATTCTACTTAATGCTCAGGACCCTCCTGGAAAATGGGACTTTACCTTATGTTCACGACCCTTCTAAAAAATGGGACATTACTTTATGTTTTGGACCCTCCTGAAAAATGAGACTTTACTTTCTGTTTAGGACTTTTTGAAAAATAGGAATTTACTTTCTGTTCAAGACCTTCCTGAAAAATGGGATTTTACTTTTTATTAAGGACCCTCCTGAAAAATGGTATTTTACTTTCTGTTCCGGACCCTCCTGAAAAATAGGATTTTACTTTATGTTCAGGACCCTCCTGAAAAATGGGATTTTACTTTCTGTTCAGGACCCTCCTGAAAAATAGGATTTTACTTTATGTTCAGGACCCTCCTAAAATGGGATTTTACTTTATGTTCTGGACCCTTCTAAAAAATGGAATTTTACTTTATGTACAGGACCCTCCTGAAAAATAAGATTTTACTTTATGTTTAGGACCCTCCTGAAAAATGAGACTTTACTTTATGTTCAGGACCCTCCTGAAAAATGGGATTTTACCTTAGGTTCAGGGCCCTCCTGAAAAATAGGATTTAATTGTATGTTCAGGACCCTCCTGAAAAATGAGATTCTACTTTATGCTCAGGAACCTCCTGGAAAATTGGACTTTTCCTTATGTTCAGGACCCTCCTGAAAAATGGGACATTACTTTATGTTCAGGACCCTCCTGAAAAATGAGACTTCACTTTTTGCTTAGGACCCTCCTGAAAAATGAGATCTTACTTTCTATTCAAGACCCCCCCTGAAAAATGGGATTTTTCCTTATGTTCAGGGACCACAAAAAAAATGGGATTTTACTTCATGTTCAGGACCCTCTTGAAAAATGAGATTTTACTTTCTGTTCAGGAACCTCCTGGAAAATAGGATTTTACCTTCTGTTCAGGGCTCTCCTGAAAAATGGGATTCTTCTTTATGCTCAGGACTCTCCTGGAAAATGAGATTCTTCTTTATGCTCAGGACCCTCCTGAAAAATGAGATTCTACTTTTAGCTCAGGAACCTCCTGGAAAATAGGACTTTTACTTATGTTCAGGACCCTCCTGAAAAATGGGACATTACTTTTTGTTAAGAACCCTCTTGAAATGGGATTTTACTTTATGTTCTGGACCTTCCTAAAAAATGGAATTTTTCTTTCTGTTCAAGAACCTCCTGAAAAATGGGACATTACTTTCTGTTCAAAACCCTCTCGAAAAATGAGACTTTACTTTTTGTTTAGGACCCTCCTGAAAAATGGGATTTTACTTTCTGTTAAAGACCCGTCTGAAAAATGGGATTTTACCTTATGTTCAGGCACCACCAAAAAAATGGGATTTTACTTTATGTTCAGGACCCTCCTGAAAAATGGGATTTTACTTTCTATTCAGGACCCTCCTGAAAAATAGGATTTTACCTTATGTTCAGGGCTCTCCTGAAAAATGAGATTCTACTTTATGTAAAGGACCCTTCTAAAAAAATGAGATTCTACTTTATGCTTAGGACCCTACTGGAAATGAGATTCTACTTTATGCTCAGGAACCTCCTGGAAAATGGGACTTTACATTATGTTTAGGATTCTCCTGAAAAATGGGATTTTACTTTCTGTTCAGGACCCTCCTGAAAAATGGGATTTGGCTTTCTGTTCACGACCCTCCTGAAAAATGGAAATTCACTTTCGATTCAAGACTCTCCTAAAAAATAAGATTTAACTTTATGTTCAGGCCCCACCAGAAAAATGGGATTTTACCTTATGTTTAGGCCCCTCCAGAAAAATAGGATTTTACTTTCTGTTTAGGACCCTCCTGAAAATGGTATTTTACTTTTTGTTCAGGACCCTCCTGAAAAATGGGATTTTACTTTATGTTCAGGACTCTTCTGAAAAATGAGATTTTACTTTTAATTCAGGACTCTCCTGAAATATGGGATTTTACTTTCTGTTCAGGACTCTCTTGAAAAATGGGATTTTACTTTATGTTCTGGACCCTCCTGAAAAATGAGATTTTACTTTCTGTTCAGGATCCTCCTGAAAAATAGGATTTTAGTTTATGTTCAGGACCCTTCTAAAATGGGATTTTACTTTATGTTCTAGACCGTCCTGAAAATGGGATTTTACTTTATGTTTAGGACCCTCCAGAAAAATGAAATTTTACTTTATGTTCAGGACCCTCCTGAAAAATGGGATATTACCTTCTGTTCAGGACCCTCATGAAAAATGAGATTTTACTTTCTATTCAGGACCCTCTCGAAAAATGGGACTTTTCTCTATGTTCTGGACCCTCCAGAAAAATGTGATTTTACCTTATGTTCAGGGCCCTCCTAAAAAATGGGATTTTATTTTATGTTCAGGTCCCTCCTTAAAATTAGATTCTACTTTATGCTCAGGACCCTCCTGGAAAATGGGACTTTACCTTATTTTTAGGACTCTCCTAAAAAATGGGACATTATTTTATGTTCAGGACTCTCATGAAAAATGAGACATTACTTTCTGTTTAGGACATTCTTGAAAAATAGGACTTTACTTTTTGTTCAAGACCCTCCTAAAAAATGGGATTTTACTTTCTGTTTAGGACCCTCCTGAAAAATAGGATATTAAATTATGCTCAGGACCCACCTGAAAAATGGGATTTTACTTGCTTTTCAGGACCCTCCTGAAAAATGGGATTTAACTTTCCGTTTCGGACCCTCTAGAAAAATGTTATTATACTTTCTATTCAGGACCCTCCTGAAAAATAGGATTTTACTTTATGTTCTAGACCCTCCAAAAAAATGGGATTTTACTTTCTGTTCAGGACCCTCTAGAAAAAAATGGGACTTTACTTTATGTTCAGGACCCTTCTTAAAAATGGAATTTTACCTTATGTTCAGGGCTCTCCTGGAAAATAGGATTTTCTTTTATGTTTCGAACACTCCCGAAAAATGAGATTCTACTTTATGCTCAGGACCCTCCTGGATAATGGGATTCTACTTTATGCTCAGCACCCTCCTGGAAAATGGGACTTTACCTTATGTTCAGGACACTCCTGAAAAATAGGAAATTACTTTATTTTCAAGACCCTCCTAAAAAATGAGACTTTACTTTCTGTTCAGGACCCTCCTGAAAAATGTGATTTTACTTTATGTTCAGGACCTTCCTGAAAAATGGGATTTTACTTTATGTTCAGGACCCTCCTAAAAAATGGGATAATACTTTCTGTTCAGGACCATCCTGAAAAATGGGATTTTACTTTCTATTTCGAACCCTCTTGAAATATGAGATTTTACTTTATGTTCAGGACCCTCTTGAAAAATGGAATTATACTTTCTATTCAGGACCCTCCGAAAAAATGGACTTTTTCTTTATGTCCCGGAACCACCTGAAAAATGGTATTTTACTTTATGTTCAGGACTCTCCTGAAAAATGGAATTTTACCTTATGTTTAGGACCCTCCAAAAAAATGAGATTTTACCTTCTGTTCAAGACCCACCTGAAAAATGGAATTTTACTTTCTGTTCAGGACCGTCCTGGAAAATGGGATTTCACGTTATGTTCAGGACCCTCTTGAAAAATAAAATTTTACTTATTGTTCAGGACCCTTCTGAAAAATGAGATTTTACCTTATGTTCGTGATCCTCCTAAAAAATTGTATTTTACATGATGTTCAGGACCCTTCTAAAAATGAGATTCTATTTTATGCTCAGGACCCTCCTGGAAAATGGGATTCTCCTTTATGCTCAAGACCGGCCTGGAAAATTGGATTTTACTTTCTGATCAGAACCATCTTGGAAAATGGGATTTTACTTTAGGTTCAGGACCCTCCTGAAAAATGGGATTTTACTTTCTGTTTAGGACCCTCCTAAAAAATGGGATTTTACTTTATTCTCAAGGCCCTCCTGAAAAATGGGATTCTACCTTATGCGAAGGACCCTCCTGGAAAATTAGACTTTACCTTATGTTCAGGACCCTCCTTAAAAATGGGATTTTATTTTCTGTTTAGGACCCTCTTGAATTGTGGGACTATACTTTCTGTTCAAGACCTTCCTGAAAAATGAGATTTTACTTTATGTTCAGGACCCTCTTGAAAAATTAGATTTTACTACTGTTCAGGACCCTCTTGAAATATGGGATTTTACTTTATGTTCAGGACCCTCCTGAAAATTAGATTTTACTTTTTGTCCAGGACCTCCAGAAAAATGGGATTTAATTTTCTGTCCAGGACTCTCCTGAAAAATGGGATTTTACTTTCTGTTCAAGATCCTCCTGAAAAATGGGATTTTACTTTCTTTTCATGACCCTCCTGAAAAATGGAAATTCACTTTCTATTCAGGACTCTCCTGAAAAATGAGATTTCACTTTATGTTCAGGACCCTCCTGTAAAATAGGATTTAACTTTCTGTTCAGGACCCTCCTGAAAAATGGGATTTTACCTTATATTCAGGCTCCACCTAAAAAATGGGATTTTACGTTATGTTCAGGACCCTCCTAAAAAATGGGATTTTACTTTCTGTTCATGACCCTCCTGAAAAATAGTATTTTACCTTATGTTCAAGGCTCTCCTGAAAAATGATATTCTACTTTATGTAAGGGACCCTCCTGAAAAAAAAAATGAGATTCTACTTTATGCTTAGAATCCTCCTGGAAATTGGATTCAAATTTATGCTCAGGAACCTCCTGGAAAATGGGACTTTACATTATGTTTAGGACCCTCTTGAAAAATTAGACTTTTCTTTTTTTTCAGGACCCTCCTGAAAAGTGAGACTTTACTTTTTGTTTAGGACCGCCTTGAAAAATGGGACTTTACGTTCTGTTCAAGACCTTCTTGAAAAATGGGATAATTCTTTTAGTTCAGAAGCCTCCTGAAAAATGGGATTTTACTTTCTTTTTAGGACCCTCCTGAAAAATGGTATTTTACTTTATGTTCAGAACCCTCCTGAAAAATAGGATTTTACATTATGTTCAGGACCCTCCTAAAAAATGGGATTTTACTTTCTGTTCAGGACTCTCCTAAAATATGGGATTTTACTTTCTGTTCAGGGCTCTCTTGAAAAATGGGATTTTACTTTATGTACAGGTATGTCCTGAAAAATAGGATTTTAGTTTCTGTTCAGGACCCTCCTGAAAAATGGGATTTTACTTTAAGTTCAGGACCCTTCTAAACTGGGATTTTACTTTATGATCTGTACCCTCCTAAAAATGGGATTTTACTTTATGTTCAGGACCTTCCTGAAAAATGAGATTTTACTCTATGTTTATGACCTTCTTGAAAAATGGGACTTTACTTTCTGTTCAAGACCTTCTGGAAAAATGGGATTTTCCTTTAAGTTCAGAACCCTTCTAAAAATTGGGATTTTACTTTAAGTTCAGGACCCTCATGAATAATGGGATTTTACTTTCTGTTCAGGACCATCTTGAAAAATGGTATTTTACTTTCTGTTCTGGACCCTTCTGAAAAATGGAATTTTATTTATGTTCAGGACCCTCCTAAAAAATGGGATTTTAATTTTTGTTCAGGACTCTCCTGAAATATGGGATTTTACTTTCTATTTAGGACTCTCCTAACAAATGGGATTTTACTTTATGTTCTGGACCCTCCTAAAAAATGGGATTTTACTTTTTGTTCAGGACCCTCTTGAAAAATGGGTTTTACTTTATGTTCAGGACCCTTCTAAAATGGGATTTTACTTTATGTTCTGGACCCTCCTGAAAATGAGATTTTACGTTATGTTCAGGACCCTCCTGAAAAATGATATTTTTCTTTATGTTCAGGACTCTCTTGAAAACTGGGATTTTACCTTCTGTTCAGGACCCTCCTGAAAAATTAGATTGCACTTTCTGTTCAAGACCCCCCGAAAAACGGAACTTTACTTTCTATTTAGGCCCCTCCTGAAAATTAGGATTTTACCTTATGTTCAGGGCCCTCATGTTCAATGGGATTTTATTTTATATTCAGGACCCTCCTGAAAAATGAGATTCTACTTTATGCTCAGGAACCGACTGGAAAATGGGATTCTACTTTATGCTCTGGACCCTCCTGGAAAATAGGACTTTACCTTATGTTGAGGCCCCTCCTAAAAAATGGGACATTACGTTATGTTCAGGACCCTCCTGAAAAATGAGACTTTACTTTCTGTTTAGCACCTTTTTGAAAAATGGGACTTTACTTTATGTTCAAGACCCTCCTGAAAAATGGGATTTTACTTTCTGATCAGGACCCTTCTGAAAAATGGGATCTTACATTATGCTCAGGACCATTCTAAAAAATGGGATTTTACATTAATTTCAGGACCCTCCTGAAAAATGGGATTTTACTTTATGTTCTGAACCCTACTAAAAAATGGGATTTTACTTACTGTTCAGGACCCTCCTAAAATGGGATTTTACTTTATGTTCAAGACCCTCCTAAAAAATGGATTTTACTTTATGTTCAGGATCCTCTTGAAAAATAAGATTTTACTTTATGTTCAGGACCTTCCTGAAAAATGGGATTTTACCTTCTGTTCAGGACCCTCCTGAAAAATGAGATTTTACTTTAGGTTTAGGAACCTCCTGAAAAATGAGACTTTACTTTATGTTCAGGACCCTCCTGAAAAATGGGATTTTACCTTATGTTCGTGGCCCTCCTGAAAAATAGGATTTTATTGAATGTTCAAGACCCTCCTGAAAAATGAGATTCTACTTTATGCTCAGGAACTTCCTGGAAAATGGGACTTTTCCTTATGTTCAGGACCCTCCTGAAAAATGGTACATTACTTTATGTTTAGGACCCTCCTGAAAAATGAGACTTTACTTTTTGTTTAGGACCCTCCAGAAAAATAGGATCTTACTTTCTATTCAAGACCCCCCTGAAAAATGGGATTTTACCTTATGTTCAGGCACCACCAGAAAAATGGGATTTTACTTTATGTTCAGGACCCTCATGAAAAATGGGATTTTACTTTTTGTCCAGGAACCTCCTGAAAAATAGGATTTTACCATCTGTTCAGGGCTCTCCTGAAAAATGAGATTCTACTTTATGTAAAGGACCCTCCTAAAAAAATGAGATTCTACTTTATGCTTAGGACCCTACTGGAAATGGGATTCTACTTTATGTTCAGGACCCTCCTGAAAAATGAGACTTCACTTTTTGTTTAGGACCGTCTTGAAAAATGGGACTTTACTTTCTGTTCAAGACCTTCTTGAAAAATAGGATAATACTTTTAGTTCAGAACCCTCCTGAAAATGGGTTTTTACTTTCTTTTTAGGACCCTCCTGAAAAATGGTATTTTACTTTCTGTTCAGGACCCTCCTGAAAAATAGGATTTTACTTTAAGTTCAGGACCCTCCTGAAATATGGAATTTTACTTTCTGTTCAGGACTCTCCTGAAATATGGGATTTTACTTTCTGTTCAGGGCACTCTTGAAAAATGGGATTTTACTTTATGTACAGGTATGTCCTGAAAAATAGGATTTTAGTTTCTGTTCAGGACCCTCTTGAAAAGTAGGATTTTACTTTAAGTTCAGGACCCTTCTAAACTGGGATTTTAGTTTATGTTCTGTACCCTCCTAAAAATGGGATTTTACTTTATGTTCATGACCTTCCTGAAAAATGAGATTTTACTTTATGTTCAAGACCTTCCTGAAAAATGGGATTTTACCTTCTGTTCAGGACCCTCCTGATAAATAAGATTTTACTTTCTGTTCAGGCCCTCTCGAAAAATGGGACTTTACTTTATGTTCAGGACCCTCCTGAAAAATGAGATTTTACCTTATGTTCAGGGCCCTCCTGAAGAATGGGATTTTATTTTATGTTTAGGACCCTCCTAAAAAATGAGATTCTACTTTAAGCTCAGGACCCTCCTGAAAAATGGTATTCTACTTTATGCTCAGGACCCTCCTGGAAAATGGGACTTTACCTTATGTTCACGACCCTTCTAAAAAATGGGATATTACTTTATGTTTTGGACCCTCCTGAAAAATGAGACTTTACTTTCTGTTTAGGACTTTTTGAAAAATAGGACTTTACTTTCTGTTCAAGACCTTCCTGAAAAATGGGATTTTACTTTTTATTCAGGACCCTCCTGAAAAATGGTATTTTACTTTCTGTTCCGGACCCTCCTGAAAAATAGGATTTTACTTTATGTTCAGGACCCTCCTGAAAAATGGGATTTTACTTTCTGTTCAGGACCCTCCTGAAAAATAGGATTTTACATTATGTTCAGGACCCTCCTAAAATGGGATTTTACTTTATGTTCTGGACCCTACTAAAGAATGGAATTTTACTTTATGTTCAGGACCCTCCTGAAAAATAAGATTTTACTTTATGTTTAGGACCCTCCTGAAAAATGAGACTTTACTTTATGTTCAGGACCCTCCTGAAAAATGGGATTTTACCTTATGTTCAGGGCCCTCCTAAAAAATAGGATTTTATTGTATGTTCAGGACCCTCCTGAATAATGAGATTCTACTTTATGCTCAGGAACCTCCTGGAAAATGGGACTTTTCCTTATGTTCAGGATCCTCCAGAAAAATGGGACATTACTTTATGTTCAGGACCCTCCTGAAAAATGAGACTTTACTTTTTGTTTAGGACCCTCCTGAAAAATGGGATCTTACTTTCTATTCAAGACCCCCCCCCCCCCTGAAAAATGGGATTTTTCCTTATGTTCAGGCACCACCAAAAAAATGGGATTTTACTTTATGTTCAGGACCCTCCTGAAAAATGGGATTTTACTTTCTGTTCAGGAACCTCCTGAAAAATAGGATTTTACCTTCTGTTCAGGGCTTTCCTGAAAAATGAGATTCTACTTTATGTAAAGGACCCTCTTAAAAAAAATGAGATTCTACTTTATGCTTAAGACCTTACTGGAAATGGGATTCTACTTTATGCTCAGGAACCTCTTGGAAAATGGGACTTTACATTATGTTTAGGACCCTCTTGAAAAATTAGAATTTTCTTTTGTTCAGGACCCTCTTGAAAATTGAGACTTTACTTTCTGTTTAGGACCGTCTTGAAAAATGGGACTTTACTTTATGTTCAAGACATTCTTGAAAAATGGGATTATACTATTAGTTCAGAACCCTCCTGAAAAATGGGATTTTACTTTCTTTTCAGGACCCTCCTGAAAAATGGTATTTTACTTTCTGTTGAGGACCCTCCTGAAAAATAGGATTTTACTTTATGTTCAGGACCCTCATGAAAAATGGGATTTTACTTTCTGTTCAGGACTCTCCTGAAATATGGGATTTTACTTTCTGTTCAGGGCTCTCTTGAAAAATGAGATTTTACTTTATGTTCTGGACTGTCCTGAAAAATGGGATTTTAGTTTCTGTTCAGGACACTCCTGAAAAATGGGATTTTACTTTAAGTTCAGGACCCTTCTAAACTGGGATTTTACTTTATGTTCAGGACCCTACTGAAAAATAAGATTTTACTTTATGTTCAAACATTCCTGAAAAATGGGATTTTACCTTCTGTTCAGGACCCCCCTAATAAATGAGATTTTACTTTCTGTTCAGGCCCTCCCGAAAAATGGGACTTTACTTTATGTTCAGTACACTCCTGAAAAATAAGATTTAACCTTATGTTCAGGGCCCTCCTGAAGAATGGGATTTTATTTTATGTTTAGGACCCTCCTAAAAAATGAGATTCTACTTTAAGCTCAGGACCCTCCTGGAAAATGGGATTCTTCTTTATGCTCAGGACGCTCCTGGAAAATGGGATTCTTCTTTATGCTCAGGACCCTCCTGAAAAATGAGATACTACTTTAAGCTCAGGAACCTCCTGGAAAATAGGACTTTTCCTTATGTTCAGGACCCTCTTGAAAAATGGGACATTACTTTATGTTAAGAACCCTCCTGAAATGGGATTTTAGTTTATGTTCTGGACCCTCCTAAAAAATGGAATTTTACTTTCAGTTCAAGACCCTCCTGAAAAATGGGACATTACTTTCTGTTCAAAACCCTCTTGAAAAATGAGACTTTACTTTTTGTTTAGGACCCTCCTGAAAAATGGGATTTTACTTTCTGTTTAAGACTCGCACGAAAAATGGGATTTTACCTTATGTTCAGGCACCACCAGAAAAATGGAATTTTACTTTATGTTCAGGACCCTCCTGGAAAATGGGATTTTACTTTCTGTTCAGGACCCTCCAGAAAAATAGAATTTTACTTTATGTTCAGGACCCTCCAGAAAAATGGTATTTTACTTTCTGTTCAGGACTCTCCTGAAATATGGGATTTTACTTTTTGTTCAGGGCTCTCTTGAAAAATGGGATTTTACTTTATGTTCTGGACTCTCCTGAAAAATGGAATTTTACTTTATGTTCAGGACCCTCCTGAAAAATGGGGTTTTACTATAAGTTCTGGACCCTTCTAAACTGGGATTTTACTTTATGTTTTGTACCCTCCTGAAAATGGGATTTTACTTTATGTTCAGGACCCTCCAGAAAAATGGGATTTTACCTTCTGTTCAGGACCCTCCTTATAAATGAGATTTTACTTTCTGTTCAAGCCCTCCCGAAAAATGGGACTTTACTTTATGTTCAGGACCCTCCTGAAAAATGAGATTTTACCTTATGTTCAGGGCCCTACTGAAAAATGGGATTTTGTTTTATGTTCAGGACCCTCCTAAAAAATGAGATTCAACTTTAAGCTCAGGACCCTCCTGGAAAGTGGGATTCTACTTTATGCTCAGAACCCTCCTGGAAAATGGGACTTTACCTTATGTTCAGGACCCTTCTAAAAAATAGGACATTACTTTATGTTTTGGCTCCTGAAAATAAGACTTTACTTTCTGTTTAGGACTTCTTGAAAAATAGGACTTTACTTTCTGTTCAAGACCCTCCTGAAAAATTAGATTTTACTTTTTGTTCAGGACCATCCTGAAAAATGGTATTTTACTTTCTGTGCAGGACCCTCGTGAAAAATAGAATTTTACTTAATGTTCAGTACCCTCCTGAAAAATGGGATTTTAATTTCTGTTCAGGACTCTCCTGAAATATGGGATTTTACTTTCTGTTCAGAACTCTCCTAAAAAATGGGATTTTGCTTTATGTTCTAGACCCTCCTGAAAAATGGGATTTTACATTCTGTTCTGGACCATTATAAAATGGGATTTTACTTTTTGTTCAGGACCCTCCCAAAAATGGGACTTTACTTTATGTTCTGGACCCTCCTGAAAAATGGGATTTTACCTTATGTTCAGGGCCCTCCTGAAAAATGGGATTTTATTTTATGTTCAGGACCCTTTTGAAAAATGAGAATCTACTATATGCTTAGGACCCTCCTGGAAAATGAGATTCTACTTTATGCTCAGAACTCTCATGGAAAATGGGACTTTACCTTAAGTTCAGAACCCTACTAAAAAATGGGACATTACTTTATGTTCAAGACCCTCCTGAAACATGAGACTTTACTTTCTTTTTAGGACATTACTTTCTGTTCAAGACACTCTTCAAAAATGGGATTTTACTTTCTGTTCAGGACCCTCCTTAAAAATGGGATATTACTTTATTCTCAAGACCCTCTTGAATTATGGGATTTTACTTTCTTTACAGGACCCTCTTGAAAAATGGGATTTTACTTTCTGTTTTGAACCCTCTTGAAAAATGAGATTTTTCATTTTGTTCAGGACACTCCTGAAAAATGGGATTTTACTTTATGTTCTGGACCCTCCAAAAAATGCGATTTTACTTTCTGTTCAGGACCCTACTGAAAAATGGGACTTTACTTTATTATCAAGACCCTCCTTAAAACTGGGATTTTACCTTATGTTCAGGGCCCTCCTGAAAAATAGAATTTTATTTTATGTTTAGGACCCTCCTAGATACTGGGATTCTACTTTATGCTCAGGATCCTCCAGGAAAATAGGACTTTACCTTATGTTCAGGAACCTCCTAAAAAATGGGACATTACTTTATGTTCAGGACCCTCCTGAAAAATGAGACTTTACTTTCTGTTTAGGACCCTCCTGAAAAATGGGATTTTACTTTCTGTTCAGGACCCTCTTGAAAAATGAGATTTTACTTTATATTCAGGACCCTCTTGAAAAATGGGATATTACTTTCTGTTCAGGACCCTCCTGAAAAATGGGATTTTACATTCTATTTCAGACCCTCTTGAAAAATGAGATTTTACTTTCTGTTCATGACCATGCTGAAAAATGGGATTTTACTTTATGTTCAGGACCCTCCTGAAAAATGGAATTTTACTTTCTATTCAGGCCCTTCCGAAAAAATGGACTTTTACTTTATGTCCAGGAACCACCTGAAAAATGGTATTTTACTTTATGTTCGGGACTCTCCTGAAAATGGGATTTTACCTTATGTTCAAGACCCACTTGAAAACTGAGATTTTACCTTTTGTTCAAGTCCCTCCTGAAAAATGGAATTTTACTTTCTGTGCAGGACCATCCTGGAAAATGGGATTTCACGTTATGTTCAGGACCCTCTTGAAAAATGGGATTTTACTTATTGTTCAGGTCCCTTCTGAAATATAGGATTTTACCTTATGTTCAGGATCCTCCTGAAAAAAGGGATTTTACATTATGTTCAGGACCCTTCTGAAAAATGAGATTCCATTTTATGCTCAGGACCCTCCTGGAAAATGGGATTCTCCTTTATGCTCAGGACCGGCCTGGAAAATGGGATTTTACTTTCAGTTCAGAACCCTCTTGAAAAATGGATTTGACTTTATGTTCAGGACCTTCCTGAAAAATGGGATTTTTCTTTCTGTTTAGGACCCTTCTGAAAAATGGGATTTTACTTAATGCTCAAGGACCTCCTGAAAAATGGGATTCTACCTTATGCGAAGGACCCTCCTGGAAAATGGGACTTTACCTTATGTTCAGGACCCTCCTGAAAAATGGGACTTTATTTTTTCTGTTTAAGACCCTCTTGAAATATGGGACTTTAATTTCTGTTCAATACCCTCTTGAAAAATGGGATTTTACTTTATATTCAGGACTCTCTTGAAAAATTAGATTTTACTACTGTTATGGACCCTCTTGAAAATTAGGATTTTAATTTATGTTCAGGACTCTCCTGAAAAATGGCATTTTACTTTATGTCCAGGACTTTCCTGAAAAATGGGATTTTATTTTCTGTCCAGGATTCTCCTGAAAAATGGGATTTTACTTTCTATTCAGGACCCTCCTGAAAAATGGGATTTTGCTTTCTGTTCATGACTCTCCTGAAAAATGGAAATTCACTTTCTATTCAGGCCTCTCCTGAAAAATTAGATTTCACTTTATGATCAGGCCCGACCAGAAAAATGGGATTTTACCTTATGTTTAGGCCCCTCCAGAAAAATAAGATTTTACTTTATGTTCGGGACCCTCCTGAAAAATGGGATTTTACTTTCTTTTCAGGAACCTCCTGAAAAATAGGATTTTACCTTATGTTCAAGGCTCTCTTGAAAAATGAGATTCTACTTTATGTAAAGGACCGTCTTGAAAAAAATGAGATTCTACTTTATGCTTAGGACCCTCCTAGGAATGGGATTCTACTTTATGCTCAGGAACCTCCTGGAAAATGGGACTTTACATTATGTTTAGAAACCTCCTATAAAATTAGACTTTATTTTGTTCAGGACCCTCCTGAAAAATGAGACTTTACTTTCTGTTTAAGACTTTCTTAAAAAATGGGACTTTACTTTCTGTCCAAGACCATCTTGAAAAATGGGATTTTACTTTCGATTCAGAACCCTCCTGAAAAATGGGATTTTACTTTATGTTCAGGACTTAACTGTAAAATGGGATTTTATTTTCTGTCCAGGATTCTCCTGAACAAAGGGATTTTACTTTCTGTTCAGGACCTTCCTGAAAAATGGGATTTTGCTTTCTGTTCATGACCCTCCTGAAAAATGGAAATTCACTTTCTATTCAGGACTCTCCTGAAAAATGAGATTTAACTTTATGTTCAGGCCCCACCAGAAAAATGATATTTTACCTTATGTTTAGGCCCCTCCAGAAAAATGGGATTTTACTTTCTGTTTAGGACCCCCCAGAAAAATGGTATTTTACTTTCTGTTCAGAACCCTCCTGAAAAATGGGATTTTACTTTATGTTCAGGACTCACCTGAAAAATGAGATTTTACTTTTTGTTCAGGACTCTCCTGAAATATGGGATTTTAGTTTCTGTTTAGAACTCTCTTGAAAAATGGAATTTTACTTTATGTTCTGGACCCTCCTGAAAAATGAGATTTTACTTTCTGTTCAGGACCCTCCTGAAAAATGGGATTTTACCTTCTTTTCAGGACCCTCCTAATAAATGAGATTTTACTTTCTGTTCAGGCCCTCCCAAAAAATGGAACTTTACTTTATGTTCAGGACCCTCCTAGAAAATGATATTTTACCTTATGTTCAGGGCCCTCCTGAAAAATGAGATTTAATTTTATGTTATGCTCAGAACCCTCCTGGAAAATGGGACTTTACCTTATGTTCAGGACCCTTCTAAAAAATGGGACATTACTTTATGTTTTGGCTCCTGAAAAATGAGACTTTACTTTCTTGAAATATGGGATTTTACTTTTTGTGTAGGACCCTCCTGAAAAATGGTATTTTACTTTCTGTTCAGGACCCTCCTGAAAAATAAGATTTTACTTTATGTTCAGGCCCCTCCTGAAAAATGGGATTTTACTTTCTGTTCAGGACTCTCCTGAAATATGGGAAATTATCTTTCTGTTCAGAACTCTCCTGAAAAATGGGATTTTGCATGATGTTCTGGACCCTCCTGAAAAATAGGATTTTACTTTCTGTTCAGGACCCTGCCGAAAAATGAAACTTTACTTTATATTCAGGACCCTCCTAAAAAATAGGATTTTACCTTATGTTCAGGGCCCTCCTGAAAAATGGGATTTTATTTTATGTTCAAGACCCTTTTGAAAAATGAGAATCTACTTTATGCTCAGGACCCTCCTGGAAAATGAGATTCTACTTTATGCTCAGAACTCTCCTGGAAAATGGAACTTTACCTTATGTTCAGAACCCTACTAAATAATGGGACAGTACTTTATGTTCAGGACCCTCCTGAAACATGAGACGTTATTTTATGTTTAGGACTTTACTTTCTGTTCAAGACTCTCCTGAAAAATGGGATTTTACTTTCTGTTCAGAACCCTTCTTAAAAATGGGATATTACATCATGTTCAGGACCCTCTTGAATAATGGGATTTTACTTTCTTTTCAGGACCATCTTGAAAAATGGGATTTTACTTTCTGTTTTGAACCCTCTTGAAAAATGAGATTATTCTTTCTGTTCAGGACACTCCTGAAAAATGGGATTTTACTTTATTTTCTGGACCCTCCAAAAAATGCTATTTTACTTTCTGTTCAGGACCCTACTGAAAAAATGGGACTTTACTTTATGTTCAAGACCCTTCTTAAAACTAGGATTTTACCTTATGTTCAGGGCCCTCCTAAAAAATAGGATTTTTTTTTATGTTCAGGACCCTCCTGAAAAATGAGATTCTACTTTATGCTCAGGACCCTCCTGGATAATGGGATTCTACTTTATGCTCAGGATCCTCCTGGAAAATAGGACTTTACCTTATGTTCAGGAACCTCCTAAAAAATGGGACATTACTTTATGTTCAGGACCCTCCTGAAAAATGAGACTTTACTTTCTATTGAGGACCTTCCTGAAAAATGGGATTTTACTTTCTGTTCAGGACCCTCCTCAAAAATGAGATTTCACTTTATATTAAGGACCCTCCTGAAAAATAGGATATTACTTTTTGTTCAGGACCCTCCTGAAAAATGGGATTTTACTTTCTATTTCTGACCCTCTTGAAAAATGAGATTTTACTTTCTGTTCATGACCCTGCTGAAAAATGGGATTTTACTTTATGTTCAGGACCCTCTTGAGAAATGGAATTTTACTTTCTATTCAGGCCCCTCCGAAAAAATGGACTTTTTCTCTATGTCTAGGACCCACCTGAAAAATGGTATTTTACTTTATTTTCAGGACTCTCCTAAAAAATGGTATTTTACCTTATGTTCAGGACCCTCCTGAAAAATGAGATTTTACCTTCTGTTCAAGTCCCTCCTGAAAAATGGAATTTTACTTTTTGTGCAGGACCGTCCTGGAAAATGGGATTTCACGTTATGTTCAGGCCCCTCTTGAAAAATGGGATTTAACTTAGTGTTCAGGTCCCTTATGAAAAATAGAATTTTACCTTATATTCAGGATCCTCCTGAAAAAAGTGATTTTACATTATGTTCAGGACCCTTCTAAAAAATGAGATTCAATTTTATGCTCAGGACCCTCCTAGAAAATGGGATTCTCCTTTATGCTCAGGATCGGCCTGGAAATTGGGATTTTACTTTCGGTTCAGAACCCTCTTGAAAAATGGATTTTACTTTATGTTCAGGACCTTCCTGAAAAATGGGATTTTTCTTTCTGTTTAGGACCCTCCTGAAAAATGGGATTCTACCTTATGCGAAGGACCCTACTGAAAAATGGGATTCTACCTTATGCGAAGGACCCTCCTGGAAAATGGGACTTTACCTTATGTTCAGGACCCTCCTGAAAAATGGGACTTTATTTTCTGTTTAAGACCCTCTTGAAATATGGGACATTAATTTCTGTTCAATACCCTCCTTAAAAATGGGATTTTACTTTATATTCAGGACCCTCTTGAAAAATTAGATTTTACTATTGTTCAGGAACCTCTTGAAAATTGGGATTTTAATTTATGTTCAAGACTCTCCTGAAAAATGGCATTTTACTTTATGTCCAGGGCTTTCCTGAAAAATGGGATTTTATTTTCTGTCCAGGATCCTCCTGAAAAATGGGATTTTACTTTCTGTTCAGGACCCTCCTAAAAAATGGGATTTTGCTTTCAGTTCATGACACTCCTGAAAAATGGAAATTCACTTTCTATTCAGGACTCTCCTGAAAAATGAGATTTCACTTTATGACCAGGCCCCACCAGAAAAATGGGATTTTACCTTATGTTTTGGCCCCTCCAGAAAAATGAGATTTTACTTTATGTTCAGGACCCTCCTGAAAAATGGGATTTTACTTTCTTTTCAGGAACCTCCTGAAAAATAGGATTTTACCTTATGTTCAAGGCTCTCTTGAAAAATGAGATTCTACTTTATGTAAAGGACCGTCCTGAAAAAAATGAGATTCTACTTTATGCTTAGGACCCTCCTAGGAATGTCATTCTACTTTATGCTCAGGAACTTCCAGGAAAATGGGACTTTACATTATGTTTAGGACCCTCCTGAAAAATTAGACTTTCTTTTGTTCAGGACCCTCCTGAAAAATGAGACTTTACTTTCTGTTAAAGACCTTCTTAAAAAATGGGACTTTACTTTTTGTCCAAGACTTTCTTGAAAAATGGGATTTTACTTTTAGTTCAGAACCCTCCTTAAAAATGGGATTTTACTTTATGTTCAGGACTTTCCTGTAAAATGGGATTTTATTTACTGTCCAGGATTCTCCTGAAAAATGGGATTTTATTTTCTGTTCAGGACCCTCCGGAAAAATGGGATTTTTCTTTCTGTTCATGACCCTCCTGAAAAATGGAAATTCACTTTCTATTCAGGACTCTCCTGAAAAATGAGATTTAACTTTATGTTCAGGCCCCACCAGAAAAATGGGATTTTACCTTATGTTTAGGCCCCTCAAGAAAAATGGGATTTTACTTTCTGTTTAGGACCCCCCTGAAAAATGGTATTTGACATTCAGTTCAAGACCCTCCTAAAAAATGGGATTTTACTTTATGTTCAGGACTCTCCTGAAAAATGAGATTTTACTTTTTGTTCAGGACTCTCCTGAAATATGGGATTTTACTTTCTGTTCAGGACTCTCTTGAAAAATGGGATTTTAGTTTATGTTCTGGACCCTTCTGAAAAATAAGATTTTACTTTTTGTTCAGGACCCTCCTGAAAAATGGGATTTTACCTTCTGTTCAGGACCATCCTGATAAATAAGATTTTACTTTCTGTTCAGGCCCTCCCGAAAAATGGGACTTTACTTAATGTTCAGGACCCTCCTGAAAAATGAGATTTTACCTTATGTTCTGGGCCCTCCTGAAAAATGGGATTTTATTTTATGTTCAGGACCCTCCTAAAAAATGAGATTCTTCTTTAAGCTCAGGACCCTCCTGGAAAATGGGATTCCACTTTATGCTCAGAACCCTCCTAGAAAATGGGACTTTACCTTATATTCAGGACCCTTCTAAAAAATGGGACATTACTTTATGTTTTGGCTCCTGAAAAATGAGACTTTACTTTCTGTTTAGGACTTCTTGAAAAATAGGAGTTTACTTTCTGTTCAAGACCCTCTTGAAAAATGGGATTTTACTTTTTGTTCAGGACCCTCCTGAAAAATGGTATTTTACTTTCTGTTCAGGGCCCTCCTGAAAAATAAGATTTTACTTTATGTTCAGGACCCTCCTGAAAAATGGCATTTTACTTTCTGTTCAGGACTCTCTTTAAATATGGGATTTTACTTTCTGTTCAGAACTCTCCTGAAAAATGGGATTTTGCTTTATGTTCTGGACCCTCCTAAAAAATGGGATTTTACTTTCTGTTCAGGACCCTCAATAAAAATGGGATTTTACTTTATGTTCAGGACCCTTCTAAAATGGGATTTTACTTTCTGTTCAGGACCCTCCCAAAAAATGGGACTTTACTTTATGTTCAGGACCCTCCTGAAAAATGGGATTTTACCTTATGTTCAGGGCCCTCCTGAAAAATGGGATTTTATTTTATGTTCAGGACCCTTTTGAAAAATGAGAATCTACTTTATGCTCAGGACCCTCCTGGAAAATGAGATTCTACTTTATGCTCAGAACTCTCCTGGAAAATGGGACTTTACCTTATGTCCAGAACCCTACTAAAAAATGGGACATTACTTTATGTTCAGGACCCTCCTGAAACATGAGACTTTACTTTTTGTTTAGGACTTTACTTTCTGTTCAAGACCCTCCTGAAAAATGGGATTTTACTTTCTGTTCAGGACCCTCCTTAAAAATGGGATATTACAATATGTTCAAGACCCTCTTGAATAATGGGATTTTACTTTCTATTCAGGACCCTCCTGAAAAATGGGATTTTACTTTCTGTTTTGAACCCTCTTGAAAAATGAGATTTTTCTTTCTGTTCAGGACACTCCTGAAAAATGGGATTTTACTTTATATTCTTGACCCTTCAAAAAATGCGATTTTACTTTCTGTTCAGGACCCTACTGAAAAAATGGGACTTTACTTTATGTTCAAGACCCTCCTTAAAACTGGGATTTTACCTTATGTTCAGGGCCCTCCTGAAAAATGAGATTTTACCTTCTGTTCAAGTCCCTCCTGAAAAATGGAATTTACTTTTTGTGCAGGACCGTCCTGGAAAATAGGATTTCACGTTATGTTCAGGACCCTCTTGAAAAATGGGTTTTACTAATTGTTCAGGTCCCTTCTGAAAAATAGGATTTTACCTTATGTTCAGGATTCTCCTGAAAAAAGGGATTTTACATTATGTTCAGGACCCTTCTGAAAAATGAGATTCTATTTTATGCTCAGGACCCTCCTAGAAAATGGGATTCTCCGTTATGCTCAGGACCGGCCTGGAAAATGGGATTTTACTTTCGGTTCAGAACCCCCTTGAAAAATGGATTTTATTATATGTTCAGGACCTTCCGGAAAAATGGGATTTTTCTTTCTCTTTAGGACCCTCCTGAAAAATGGGATTTTACTTTATGCTCAAGGCCCTCCTGAAAAATGGGATTCTACCTTATGTGAAGGACCCTCCTGGAAAATGGGACTTTACCTTATGTTCAGGACCCTCCTGAAAAATGTGACTTTATTTTCTGTTTAAGACCCTTTTGAAATATGGGACTTTAATTTTTGTTCAATACCCTCCTGAAAAATGGGATTTTACTTTATATTCAGGACCCTCTTGAAAAATTAGATTTTACTACTGTTCAGGACTCTCTTGAAAATTGGGATTTTAATTTATGTTCAGGACTCTCCTGAAAAATGGCTTTTTACTTTATTTCCAGGACTTTCCTGAAAAATGGGATTTTATTTTCTGTCCAGGATTCTCCGGAAAAATGGGATTTTACTTTCTGTTCAGGACCCTCCTGAAAAATGGGATTTTTCTTTCTGTTCATGACACTCCTGAAAAATGGAAATTCACTTTCTATTCAGGACTCTCCTGAAAAATGAGATTTCACTTTATGTTCAGGCCCCACCAGAAAAATGGGATTTTACCTAATGTTTAGGCCTCTCTAGCAAAATGGGATTTTACTTTATGTTCAGGACCCTCCTGAATAATGGCATATTACTTTCTTTTCAGGAACCTCCTGAAAAATAGGATTTTACCATATGTTAAAGGCTCTCTTGAAAAATGAGATTCTACTTTATGTAAAGGACCGTCCTAAAAAAAATGAGATTCTACTTTATGCTTAGGACCCTCCTAGAAATGGGATTCTACTTTATGCTCAGGAACCTCATGGAAAATGGGACATTACATTATGTTTAGGACCCTCCTGAAAAATTAGATTCTACTTTATGTTCAGGACCCTCCTAAAAAAAGAGATTTTACATTCTGTTTAGGACCCTCCTAAAAAATGAGACTTTCCTTTATGTTCAGGACCCTCCTGAAAAATAGGATCTTACCTTATGTTCAGGGCCCTCCTAAAAAATGGGATTTTATTTTATGTTTAGGACCCTCCTGAAAAATGAGATTCTACTTTATGCTCAGGACCATCCTGGAAAATGGGATTCTACTTTATGCTTAGGACCCTCCTGGAAAATGGGACTTTTCCTTATGTTCAGGACCATCCTGAAAAATGGGACATTACTTTATGTTCAGGACCCTCCAGAAAAAATGAGGCTTTATTTTCTGTTTATGACCCTCCTGAAAAATGGGATTTTACTTTCTGTTCATGAACCTGCTGAAAATGGGATTTTACTTTATGTTCAGGACTCTCCTGAAAAATGGGATTTTACTTCCTGTTCAAGACCCTCCTGAAAAATGGGATTTTACTTTATGTTCAGGCCCCACCTAAAAAATGTGATTTTACTTTATGTTCAGGACCCTTCTGAAAAATGGGATTTTACATTCTGTTAAGGTCCCTCCTGAAAAATAAGATTTTACCTCATGTTCAGGGCTCTTCTGAAAAATGAGATTCTACTTTATGTAAAGGACCCTCCTGAAAAAAATGAGATTCTATTTTATGCTTAGGACCCTCCTGGAAATAGGATTCTACTTTATGCTCAGGAACCTCCTGGAAAATGGGACTTTACATTATGTTTAGGACCCTCCAGAATAATTAGACTTTCTTTTGTTCAGGACCCTCCTGAAAAATGAGACTTTACTTTTTGTTTAGGACCGTCTTGAAAAATGGGACTTTACTTTCTGTTCAAGACCTTCTTGAAAAATGGGATTGTACTTTCAGTTCAAAACACTCCTGAAAAATGGGATTTTACTTTTTTTCAGGACCCTCCTGAAAAATGGAATTTTACTTTCTGTTCAGGACACTCCTGAAAAATGGTATTTTACCTTCTGTTCAGGACCTTCCTGAAAAATAGGATTTTACTTTATGTTCAGGACCCTCCTGAAAAATGGGATTTTACTTTCTGTTCAGGACTTTCCTGAAATATGGGATTTTACTTTCTGTTTAGGGCTTTCTTGAAAAATGGGATTTTACTTTATGTTCTGGACTCTCCTGAAAAATGGGATTTTACTTTCTGTTCAGGACCCTCCTGAAAAATGGGATTTTACTTAAAGTTCGGGACCCTTCTAAAATGGGATTTTACTTTATGTTTTGTACCCTCCAGAAAATGGGATTTTACTTTATGTTCAGGACACTCCTGAAAAATGAGATTTTACTTTATGTTCAGGACCCTCCTGAAAAATGGGATTTTACCTTCTGTTCAGGACCCTCCTGAAAAATGAGATTTTACTTTACGTTCAGGCCATGCTAAAAAATGGGACTATAGTTTATGTTCAGGACCCTCTTGAAAAATGAGATTTTACCTTATGTTCAAGGCGCTCCTGAAGAATGGGATTTTATTTTATGTTCAGGACCCTCCTAAAAAATGAGATTCTACTATAAGCTCAGGACCCTCCTGGAAAATGGGATTCTACTTTATGCTCAGGACCCTCCTGGAAAATGGGACTTTACCTTATTTTCCGGACCCTCCTAAAAAATGGGACATTACTTTATGTTCTGGACCCTCCTGAAAAATGAGACTTTACTTTCTGTTAGGACCTTCAAGAAAAATAGGACTTTACTTTCTGTTCAAGACCCTCCTGAAAAATGGGATTTTACTTTCTGTTCAAGACCCTCCTGAAAAATGGGATTTTACATTTTGCTCAGGACCCTCCTGAAAAATGGGATTTTACATTCTTTTCAGGACCTTCCTGAAAAATAGTATTTTACTCTCTTTTTCGGACCCTATTAAAAAATAAGATTCTACTTTCTGTCGAGGACCCTCTTAAAAATTGGGATTTTACTTTATGTTTTGGACCCTCCTAAAAAATGGGATTTTACTTACTTTTCAGGACCCTCCTGAAAAATGGGATTTTACTTTATGTTCAAGACCCTCCTAAAATTGGATTTTACTTTATGTTCTCGACCCTCCTAAAAAATGGGATTTTACTTACGTTCAGGACCCTCCTGAAAAATGGGATTTTACTTTATGTTCAGGACCTTCCTAAAATTGGATTTTACTTTATGTTCTGGACCCTCCTGAAAAATGGGACTTTACTTTATGTTCAGGATCATCCTGAAAAATAAAATTTTACTTTATGTTCAGGACCCTCTTGAAAAATAGGATTTTACCTTCTGTTCAGAACCCTCCTGAAAAATGAGATTTTACATTCTGTTCAGGACCCTCCTAAAAAATGAGACTCTACTTTATGTTCAGGACCCTCCTGAAAAATAGGATTTTACCTTATGTTCAGGTCCCTCCTGAAAAATAGGATTTTATTTTATGTTCAGGACCCTCCTGAAAAATGAGATTCTACTTTATGCTCAGGACCATCCTGGAAAATGGGATTCTACTTTATGCTTAGTACCCTCCTAGAAAATGGGACTTTTCCTTATGTTCATGATCCTCCTAAAAAATTGGATTTTACTTACTGTTCAGGACTGTCCTGAAAAATGGGATTTTACTTTATGTTCAGAACCCTCCTAAAATGAGATTTTACTTTATGTTCTGGACCCTCCTGAAAAGTGGGATTTTACTTTATGTTCACGAACTTCCTGAAAAATAAAATTTAATTTATGTTCAGGACCCTCCTGAAAAATTGGATTTTACCTTCTGTTCAGGACCCTCCTGAAAAATGAGATTTTACATTCTGTTCAGGACCCTCCTAAAAAATGAGACTTTGCTTTATGTTCAGGACCCTCCTGAAAAATAGGATCTTACCTTATGTTCAGGGCCCTCCTAAAAAATAGGATTTTATTTTATGTTCAGGACCCTCCTGAAAAATGAGATTCTACTTTATGCTCAGGACCATCCTGGAAAATGGGATTCTACTTTATGCTTAGGAACCTCCTGGAAAATGGGACTTTTCCTTATGTTCAGGACCATCCTGAAAAATGGGACAATACTTTATGCTCAGGACCATCCAGAAAAATGAGACTTTATTTTCTGTTTATGACCCTCCTGAAAAATGGGATTTTACTTTCTGTTCATGACCCTGCTGAAAAATGGGATTTTACTTTATGTTCAGGACCCTCCTGAAAAATGGGATTTTACTTCTTGTTCAAGACCCTCCTGAAAAATGGGATTTTACCTTATGTTCAGGCCCCACCTAAAAAATGTGATTTTACTTTATGTTCAGGACCCTTCTGAAAAATGGGATTTTACTTTCTGTTCAGGACCCTCCTGAAAAATAAGATTTTACCTTATGTTCAGGGCTCTCCTGAAAAATGAGATTCTACTTTATGTAAAGGACCCTCCTGAAAAAAATGAGATTCTACTTTATGCTTAGGACCCTCCTGGAAATAGGATTCTACTTTATGCTCAGGAACCTACTGGAAAATGGGACTTTACATTATTTTTAGGACCCTCCAGAATAATTAGACTTTCTTTTGTTCAGGACCCTCCTGAAATATGAGACTTTACATTTTGTTTTGGACCGTCTTGAAAAATGGGACTTTACTTTCTGTTCAAGACCTTCTTAAAAAATGGGATTGTACTTTCAGTTCAAAACCCTCCTGAAAAATGGGATTTTACTTTTTGTTCAGAACCCTCCTGAAAAAATGGTATTTTACTTTCTGTTCAGGACCCTCCTGAAAAATAGGATTTTACTTTATGTTCAGGACCCTCCTGAAAAATGGGATTTTACTTTCTGTTCAGGACTCTCCTAAAATATGGTATTTTACTTTCTGTTCAGGGCTCTCTTGAAAAATGGGATTTTACTTTATGTTCTGGACTCTCCTGAAAAATGGGATTTTACTTTCTCTTCAGGACCGTCATGAAAAATGGGATTTTTCTTTATGCTCAAGGCCCTTCAAAAATGGGATTTTACTTTATGTTCTTGACCCTCCTGAAAATAGGATTTTACTTTATGTTCAGGACCATCCTGAAAAATGAGATTTTACTTTATGTTCAGGACCCTCCTGAAAAATGGGATTTTACCTTCTGTTCGGGACCTTCCTGAAAAATGAGATTTTACTTTCTGTTCAAGACCCTCCCAAAAAATGGTACTTTACTTTATATTCAGGACCCTCCTGAAAAATACGATTTTACCTTATCTTCAGGGTCCTTCTGAAAAATGAGATTTTATTTTATGTTCAGGACCCTCCTAAAAAATGAGATTCTACTTTATGCTCAGGACCCTCCTGGAAAATGGGATTCTACTTTATGCTCAGGACCCTCCTGGAAAATGGGACTTTACCTTATGTTCAGGACCCACCTAAAAAATTAGACATTACTTTATGTTCAGGACCTTCCTGAAAAATGAGACTTTACTTTCTGTTTAGGACATTCTTGAAAAAAGGGACTTTACTTTCTGTTCAAGACCCTCCTGAAAAATGGGATTTTATTTTCTGTCATGGACCCTCCTGAAAAATTGGATTTTATAATATGCTCAGGATCCTCCTGAAAAATAGGATTTTACTTTCTGTTTTGGACCTTCTTGAAAAATCAGATTTTACTTTTTATTAGGACCCTCCTAAGAGATGGGACTTACTTTATGTTCTGGACCCTCCTAAATAATGGGATTTTACTTTCTGTTCAGGACCCTCCTGAAAAATGGGATTTTACTTTATGTTCAGCACCCTCCTAAAATGGGATTTTACTTTATGTTTAGGACCCTCCTGAAAAATGGAATTTTACTTTATGTTTAGGACCCTCCTCAAAAATAAGATTTTACTTTATGTTCAGGTCCCTCCTGAAAAATGGGATTTTACCTTCTATTCAGGACCCTCCTGAAAAATAAGATTTTACTTTCTATTCAGGACCCTCCTGAAAAATAGGACTTTACTTTATGTTCAGGACTCTCCTGAAAAATGGGATTTTACCTTATGATCAGAGCCCTCCTGAAAAATAGGATTTCATTTTATGTTCAGGACTCTCCTGAAAAATGAGATTCTACTTTATGCTCAGGACCCTCCTGGAAAATGGGATTCTACTTTATGCTCCGGACCCTCTTGGAAAATTGGACTTTACCTTGTGTTCAGGACCCTCTTGAAATATGGGACAATACTTTATGTTCAGGATGCTCCTGAAAAATGATACTTTACTTTCTGTATAGGACCCACCGGAAAAATGGGACTTTGCTTTCTGTTCAGGACCCTCCTAAAAAATTAGATTTTACTTTCTGTTCATGACCCTCCTAAAAAATAGGATTATACTTTATGTTCAGGACCCTCCTGAAAAATAGGATTTTACTTTATGTTCAGGACCCTCCTGAAAAATGGGATTTTACTTTATGTTCAGGACCCTCCTAAAAAATTGGATTTTACTTTATGTTCAAGATCTTCCTGAAAAATAGGATTTTACCTTCTGTTTAGGACCTTCTTGAAAAATAGGATTTTACTTTCTGTTCAGGATTCTCCTGAAAAGTGGAAATTCAATTTCTATTCAGGACCCTCCTGAAAAACTAGATTTCACTTTATGTTCAGGACCCTCCTGAAAAATGGGATTTTACCTTCTGTTCAGGACCTTCCTGAAAAATGGGATTTTACTTTCTGTTCAGGACCCTCCTAAAAAATGGGATTTTACTTTCTGTTCTGGACCCTTCTGAAAAATGGGAATTTACTTTATGTTCAGGACCCTCCTAAAAAATGTGATTTTACTTTATTTTCAGGACCTTCCTAAAAATGGGATTTTACCTTCTGTTCAAGACCCACCTTAAAAATGAGATTTTACTTTCTGTTCAGGATCCTCCTGAACAATGGGACTTTACTTTATGTTCAGGACCCTCCTAAAAAATTGGATTTTACTTTATGATCTGGACCCTCCTGAAAAATGGGATTTTATTTTCTGTTCAGGACCCTCCTAAAAATTGCAATTTTACTTTATGTTCAGGACCCCCCTAAAATTGGATTTTTCTTTATGTTCTGGACCATCTTGAAAAATGGGATTTTATTTTATGTTCAGGACCCTCCTAAAAAATGAGATTTTACTTTATGTTCAGAACCCTCTTGAAAAATGGGATTTTACCTTCTGTTCAAGACCCTCCTGAAAAATGAGATTTTATTTTCTGTTCAGGACCCTCCTGAAAAATGAGACTTAACTTTATGTTCAAGACCCTCTTGAAAAATGAGATTTTACCTTATGTTTCGGGCCCTTATGAAAAATGGGATTTTATTTTATGTTCACGACCCTCATGAAAAATGAGATTCTACTTTATGCTCAGGACCCTCCTGGAAAATGGTATTCTACTGTATGCTCAGGACCCTCCTGGAAAATGGGACTTTACCATATGATCAGGACCCTCCTAAAAAATATGACATTACTTTATGTTTAGGACCCTCTTGAAAAATCAGAGTTTACTCTTTGTTTAGGACCTTCCTGGAAAATGGTACTTTGCTTTCTGTTCAGGACCCTCCTGAAAAATTGGATTTTACTTTCTGTTCAGGACCCTTCTGAAAAATGGGATTTTGCCATATGTTCAGGACCCTCCTAAAAAATTGTATTTTACTTTCTTTTCAGTACCCTACTGAAAAATGGGATTTTACTTTATGCTCAGAACTCTCCATAAAAATGGAATTTTACTTTCTATTCAGGACCCTCCTGAAAAATGAGATTTTACTTTATGTTCAGGACCCTACAGAAAAATAGGATTTTACTTTCTGTTTAGGACCCTCCTGAAAAATAGGATTTTACTTATGTCCAGGACCCTCATGAAAAATGGGATTTTACCTTTTGTTCAGGACCCTCTTGAAAAATGGAATTTATCATTCTGTTCAGAACCCTCTTGAAAATTAGGATTTTACTCTATGTCCAGGAACCTCCTGAAAAATGGGATTTTACCTTATGTTCAGGATCCTCCTGAAAAATGGGATTTTATATTATATTCAGGACCTTCCTGAAAAATGAGATTTTATTTTATACTCAGGACCTTCCTGGAAAATGGGATTCTACTTTATGCTCAGGACCCGCCTAGAAAATGGGATTTTACTTTCTGTTCAGAACCCTCTTGAAAAATGGGATTTTACTTTATGTTCAGGACCCTTCTGAAAAATAGGATTTTACCTTATGTTTAGTATCCTCCTGTAAAATGGGATTTTACATTATGTTCAGGACCTTTCAGAGAAATGAGATTCTATTTTATGCTGAGGACCCTCCTGGAAAATAGGATTCTCCTTTATGCTCAGGATGGACCTGGAAAATGGGTTTTTTACTTTATGTTCAGAACCCTCTTGAAAAATGAGATTTTACTTTATGTTCAGGAACCTCCTGAAAAATGGGATTTTTCCTTCTGTTCAGGACCCTCCTGATAAATGGAATTTTACTTTATGCTTAAGGCCCTCCTGAAAAAGAGGATTCTACCTTATGCGAAGGACCCTCCTAGAAAATGAGACTTTCCCTTACGTTCAGGACCCTCCTGGAAAATGAGACTTTACTTTATGTTCAGGACTCTCCTGAAAAATGGGACTTTATTTTCTGTTTAGGACCCTCTTGAAATATGGTACTTTATTTTTTGTTCAAGACCCTCCTGAAAAATGCAATTTTACTTTATATTCAGGAACCCTCTTGAAAAATGGGATTTAACTATATGTCTAGGACCCTCCTGAAATATGGGATTTTACGTTCTGTCCAGGACTCTCCAAAAAAATGGGATTTTACTTTATGTTCAGGACCCTCCTGAAAAATGGGATTTGACTTTCTGTTCATGACCCTCCTGAAAAATAGGATTTTACTTTATGTTCAGGACCCTCCAAAAATATAGGATTTTACTTTCTGTTTAGGAACCTCCTGAAAAATAGTATTTTACTTTATGTTCAGGACTCTCCTAAAAAATTAGATTTTACTTTATGTTCAAGATCCTCCTGAAAAATGGGATTTTACCTTCTGTTTAGGACCTTCTTGAAAAATGGGATTTTATTTTATGTTCAGGATTCTCATGAAAAATGGGACTTTACTTTCTATTCAGGACTCTCTTGAAATGTGGAAATTCACTTTCTATTCAGGACCCTCCTGAAAAATGAGATTTCACTTTATGTTCAAGACCCTCCTGAAAAATGAGATTTTACTTTCTGATCAGGACCTTCCTGAAAAATGGGATTTTACTTTCTATTCAGGATCTTCCTAAAAAATGGGATTTTACTTTCTGTTCTGGACCCTCCTGAAAAATGTGATTTTACTTTATGTTCAGGACCCTCCTGAAAAATGAGATTTTACATTATTTTCAGGACCTTCCTGAAAAATGGGATTTTACCTTTTGTTCAAGACCCTCCTAAAAAATGAGATTTTACTTTCTGTTCAGGACCCTCCTGGAAAATGGGACTTTACTTTATGTTCAGGACCCTCCTAAAAAATTGGATTTTAATTTATGTTCTGGACCCTCCTGAAAATTGCGATTTTACTTTATGTTCAGGACCCTCCTAAAGTGAGATTTTTCTTTATGTCCTGGACCATCCTTAAAAATGGGATTTTACTTTATGTTCAGGACCCTCCTGAAAAATGGGATTTTACCTTCTATTCAAGACCATCCTGAAAAATGAGATTTTACTTTCTGTTCAGGACCCTCCTAAAAAATTAGACTTTACTTTATGTTAAGGAACCTATTGAAAAATGGGATTTTACCATATGTTTAGGGCCCTTCTGAAAAATGGGATTTTATTTTATGTTCAGGACCCTCATGAAAAATGAGATTCTACTTTATGCTCAGGACCCACCTGGAAAATGGGATTCTACTTTATGCTTAGGACCCTCCTGGAAAATGGGACTTTACCTTATGTTCAGGACCCTCCTGAAAAATATGACATTACTTTATGTTCAGGACCCTCCAGAAAAATTAGACTTTACTTTCTATTCAGGACCTTCCTGAAAAATGGGACTTTACTTTCTGTTTAGGACCCTCCTGAAAAATAGGATTTTAATATCTGTTCAGGACCCTTCTGAAAAATGGAATTTTACTTTATGTTCAGGACCCTCCTGAAAAACTGAATTTTACTTTCTGTTCAGGACCATCCAGTAAAATTGGATTTTACTTTCTGTTTTGGACCCTCTTGAGAAATCACATTTTACTTTCTTTTCAGTACCCTACTGAAAAATGGGATTTTACTTTATGTTCAGAACCCTCCTAAAAAATGGAATTTCACTTTCTATTCAGAACCCTCCTGAAAACTGGGATTTTACTTTATGTTCAGGACCCTCCAGAAAAATGGGATTTTACCTTTTGTTCAGGACCCTCTTGAAAAATGGAATTTTACTTTCTGTTCAGGACCCTCTTGAAAATTGGGATTTTACTTTATGTTCAGGACCCTCCTATAAAATGGGATTTTACCTTATGTTCTGGATCCTCCTAAAAAATGGGATTTTATAATATGTTCAGGACCCTCCTGAAAAATGAGAATTTATTTTATACTCAGGACCCTCCTAGAAAATGGGATTCTACTTTTTGCACAGGACCCGCCTGTAAAATGGGATTTTACTTTCTATTCAGAACCCTCTTGAAAAAGGGGATTTTACTTTATGTTCAGGACCCTCCTGAAAAATGGGATTTTACTTTCTGTGCAAGACCCTCCTGAAAAATGAGATTTCACTTTATGCTTAAGGCCGTCCTGAAAAATGGAATTCTACCTTATGCTCAGGACCCTCCTGAAAAATGGGACTTTACCTTATGTTAAGGACCCTCCTAAAAAATGGGACTTTATTTTCTGGTAACGACCCCTTGAAAAATGGGATTTTACTTTCTGTTCAGGACCCTAATGAAAATTGGGATTTTAATTTCTGTTGAGGACACTCCTGAAAAATGAGAGTTTACTTTCTGTTCAGGACCCTCCTGAAAAATGGGATTTTACTTTCTGTTCAGGACCCTCTTAAAAAAAGGGAATTTACTTTTTGTTCAGGACCCTCCTGAAAAATGGGATTTTACTTTCTGTTCTGAACTCTCCTGAAAAATGGGATTTTACTTTCTGTTCAGGACCCTATTTAAAAATGGGATTTTACTTTATGTTCAGGCCCCTCCTAAAATGGGATTTATTTAATGTTCTGGAACCTCCTGAAAAATGGGATTTTACCTTAGGTTCAGGATCCTCCCTAAAAATGGGATTTTACATTATGTTCAGGACCCTTCTTAAAAATGAGATTCTATTATAAGCTCAGGACCCTCCTGGAAAATGGGATTCTACTTTATGCTCTGGCCCCACCTGGAAAATGGGATTTTTCTTACTGTTCAGTACCCTCCTGAAAAATGGAATTTTACTTTATGTTTAAGGCCCTCCTGAAAAATGTGATTTTACTTTATTTTCAGGACCGTCCTGAAAAATGGGATTTTACCTTTTGTTCAAGACCCTCCGGAAAAATGAGATTTTACTTTCTGTTCAGGACCCTCCTGAAAAATGGGACTTTACTTTATGTTCAGGACCCTCCTAAAAAATTGGATTTTAATTTATGTTCTGGACCTTCCTGAAAATTTCGATTTTACTTTATGTTCAAGACCCTCCTAAAATGAGATTTTTCTTTATGTCCTGGACCATCCTTAAAAATGGGATTTTACTTTATGTTCAGGACCTTCCTGAAAAATAAGATTTTCTTTATGTTCAGGACCCTCCTGAAAAATGGGATTTTACCTTCTGTTCAAGACCATCCTGAAAAATGAGATTTTACTTTCTGTCAGGACCCTCCTAAAAAATGAGACTTTACTTTATGTTCAGGACCCTCTTGAAAAATGGGATTTTACCATATGTTTTGGGCCCTTCTGAAAAATGGGATTTTATTTTATGTTCAGGACCCTCATGAAAAATGAGATTCTACTTTATGCTCAGGACCCACCTGGAAAATGGGATTCTACTTTATGCTCAGGACCCTCCTGGAAAATGGGACTTTACCTTATGTTCAGGACCCTCCTGAAAAATAGGACATTAATTTATGTTCAGGACCCTCCTGAAAAATTAGACTTTACTTTTTATTCAGGACCTTCCTGAAAAATGGGACTTTACTTTCTGTTTAGGACCCTCCTGAAAAATGGGATTTTAATTTCTGTTCAGGACCCTTCTGAAAAATGGGATTTTACTTTATGTTCAGGACCCTCCTGAAAAATTGAATTTTACTTTCTGTTCAGGACCATCCTGAAAAATTGGATTTTACTTTCTGTTTTGGACCCTCTTGAGAAATCAGATTTTACTTTCTTTTCAGTACCCTGCTGAAAAATGGGATTTTACTTTATGTTCAGAACCCTTCTAAAAAAATAGAATTTCACTTTCTATTCAGAACCATCCTGAAAAATGGGATTTTACTTTATGTTCAATACCCTCCAGAAAAATGGGATTTTACCTTTTGTTCAGGACCCTCTTGAAAAATGGAATTTTACTTTCTGTTCAGGAACCTTTTGAAAAATTGGATTTTACTTTATGTTCAGGACCCTCCTGTAAAATGGGATTTTACCTTATGTTCTAGATCCTCCTGAAAAATGGGATTTTACTTTATGTTCAGGACCCTCCTGAAAAATGAGATTTTACTTTATTTTCAGGACCTTCCTGAAAAATGGGATTTTTCCTTTTGTTCAAGACCCTCCTGAAAAATGAGATTTTACTTTCTGTTCAGGACCCTCCTGAAAAATGGGACATTACTTTATGTTCAGGACCCTCCTAAAAAATTGGATTTTAATTTATGTTCTGGACTCTCCTGAAAATTGCGATTTTACTTTATGTTCAGGACCCTCCTAATATGAGATTTTTCATTATGTCCTGGACCATCCTTAAAAATGAGATTTTACTTTATGTTCAGGACCTTCCTGAAAAATGAGATTTTCTTTATGTTCAGGACCCTCCTGAAAAATGGGATTTTACCTTCTGTTCAAGACCATCCTGAAAAATAAGATTTTACTTCCTGTTCAGGACCCTCCTAAAAAAGGAGACTTTACTTTATGTTTAGGACTCTCTTGAAAAATGGGATTTTACCATATGTTTAGGGCCCTTCTGAAAACAGGGATTTTATTTTATGTTCAGGACCCTCATGAAAAATGAGATTCTACTTTATGCTCAGGACCCACCTGGAAAATGGGATTCTACTTTATGTTCAGGACCCTCCTAGAAAATGGGACTTTACCTTATGTTCAGGACCCTCCTGAAAAATAGGACATTACTTTATGTTCAGGACCCTCCTGAAAAATTAGACTTTACTTTCTATTCAGGACCTTCCTGAAAAGAGGGACTTTACTTTCTGTTTAGGACCCTCCTGAAAAATGGGATTTTAATTTCTGTTCAGGACCCTTCTAAAAAATGGGATTTTACTTTATGTTCAGGACCCTCCTGAAAAATTAAATTTTACTTTCTATTCTGGACCATCCTGAAAAATTGGATTTTACTTTCTGTTTTGGACCCTCTTGAGAAATCACATTTTACTTTCTTTTCAGTACCCTGCTGAAAAATGGGATTTTACTTTATGTTCAGAACCCTTCTAAAAAATGGAATTTCACTTTCTGTTCAGAACCCTCCTGAAAAATGGGATTTTACTTTATAGTCAGGACCCTCTAGAAAAATGGGATTTTACCTTTTGTTCAGGACCCTTCTGAAAAATGAGATTTTACTTTATGTTCAGGCCCCTCCTGTAAAATGGGATTTTACCTTATGTTCTGGATCCTCCTGAAAAATGGGATTTTACAATATGTTCAGGACCCTCTTGAAAAATGAGATTTTATTTTATACTCAGGACCCTCCTAGAAAATGAGATTCTACTTTATGCTCAGGACCCGCCTGGAAAATGGGATTTTACTTTATGTTCAGGACCCTCCTGAAAAATGGGATTTTACTTTCTGTGCAGGACCCTCCTGAAAAATGAGATTTCACTTTATGCTTCAGGCCATCCTGAAAAATGGAATTCTACCTTATGCTCAGGACCATCCTGAAAAATGGGACTTTTCCTTATGTTAAGGACCCTCCTAAAAAATGGGACTTTATTTTCTGTTAACGACCCTTTTGAAAAATGGGATTTTACTTTCTGTTCAGGACCCTAATGAAAAATGGTATTTTAATTTCTATTGAGGACCCTCCTGAAAAATGGGATTTTACTTTCTGTTCAGGACCCTCCTGAAAAATAGGATTTTACTTATTGTTCAGGACCCTCCTAAAAAAAGGGAATTTACTTTTTGTTCAGGACCCTCCTGAAAAATGGGATTTTACTTTCTGTTGTGGACCCTCCTGAAAAATGGGATTTTACTTTCTGATCAGGACCCTATTGAAAAATGGGATTTTACTTTATGTTCAGGCCCCGCCTAAAATGGGATTTTACTTAATGTTCTGGACCCTCCTGAAAAATGAGATTTTACCTTAGGTTCAGGATCCTCCCTAAAAATAGGATTTTACATTATGTTCAGGACCCTTCTTAAAAATGAGATTCTATTATAAGCTCAGGCCCCTCCTGGAAAATGGGATTCTACTTTATGCTCAGGACCCACCTGGAAAATGGGATTTTACTTACTTTTCAGGCCCCTCCTGAAAAATGGGATTTTACTTTATGTTTAGGTCCCTTCTGAAAAATGGGATTTTACTTTCTGTTCAGAACACTTCTGAAAAATGTGATTTTACTTTATGTTAAGGACCCTCCTGAAAAATGGGATTTTACTTTATGTTCAGGACCCTCCCAAAAAATTGGATTTTACTTTATGTTCAGGACCCACCTAAAAATAGTATTTTACCTTATATTCAGGACCCTACTAAAAAATGGGCTTTTACCTTCTGTTCAAGAACCTTCTGAAAAATGGAATTTTACTTTATGTTCAGGACCTACTGAAAAATGGGATTTTACTTTCTGTTTTGGACCCTCTTGAAAAATGAGATTTTACTTTCTGTTCAGGATCTTCCTGAAAAATGGGATTTTACTTTATGTTCTGTAGCCTCCTGAAAAATGGGATTTTACTTTCTGTTCAGGACCCACCTAAAATGGGATATTACTTTATGTTCAGGACTCTCCAGAAAAATGAGATTTTACTTTATGCTCAGGACCCTATTGAAAAATGGTACTTTTCTTTCTGTAAAGGACCCTCCTGAAAAATGGGACTTTACATTCTTTTCTGGACCATCCTGAAAAATGGTATTTTACTTTCTGTTCAGAACCTTCCTGAAATATTTGATTTTACATTATGTTCAGGACCACCCTGAATAATGGGACATTACTTTATGTTCAGGACCCTCCTGAAAAATAAGACTTTACTTTTTGTTTAGGACCTTCCTGAAAAATGGGATTTTACTTTCTGTTCAGGACCCTGCTGAAAAATGGGATTTTACTTTTTGTTTCGGACCTTCTTGAAAAATAAGATTTTACTTTCTTTTTAGGACCCTACAGAAAAATGGAATTTTACTTTATGTTCAGGACCCTCCTGAAAAATGGAATTTTACTTTCTATTTAGTCCCCACCGGAAAAATGGGATTTTATTTTATGTTCAGGACCCTCCTAAAAAATGGGATTTTAATTTATGTTCATGACCATCCTGAAAAATGGGATTTTACTTTATGTTCAGGACCCTACTTAAAAATGGGATTTTAATTTTTGTCCATGACCCTCCTGAAAAATGGGATTTTACTTTGTCCAGAACTCTCCCTAAAAATGATATATTACTTTATGTTCAGGACTCTCCTGAAAAATGGGATTTTACTTTATGTTCAGAACCCTTATGAAAAATGGTATTTTACTTTATGTTAGGGACCCTCCTAAAAAATGGTATTTTACTTTATGTTAGGGACTTTCCTGAAAAATGGTATTTTACCTTTTTTTTCAGGAACCTCCTGAAAAATGGAATTTTACTTTATGATCAGGAACCTCCTGAAAAATAGGATTTTACTCCAGAAAAATGGGATTTTACTTTCTGTTCAGGACCCTCCTGAAAAATGGTATTTTACCTTATGTTCAGGATCCTCCTGTAAAATGGGATTTTATATTATGTTCGGGACCCTTCTAAAAAATGAGATTCTATTTTATGATCAGGACACTCTTGGAAAATGGGATTCTCCTTTATGCTCAGGACCGACCTAGAAAATATGATTTTACTTTATATTCAGAACCCTCTTGAAAAATGGGATTTTAATTTATGTTTAGGACCCTCCTGAAAAATGGGATTTGGGATTTTACTTTCTGTTGAGGAACCTCCTGAAAAATGGGATTTTAGTTTATGCTCAGGGACCTCCTGAAAAATGGGATTCTACCTTATGCAAAGGACCCTCCTGGAAAATGGGACATCCCCTTATGTTCAGGACCCTCCTGAAAAATGAGACTTTACTTTATGTTCAGGACTCTCCTGAAAAATGGGACTTTATTTTCATTTTAGGACCCTCCTGGAAAATAGGATTCTACTTTATGCTCAGGAACCTCCTGGAAAATGGGACTTTACGTTATGTTCAGGACCCTCTTGAAAAATAGGACATTACTCTATATTAAGGACCCTCCTGAAAAATCAGACTTTACTTTTTGTTCAGGACCTTCCAGAAAAATGGTACTTTGATTTCTGTTCAGGACCCTCCTGAAAAATTGGATTTTACTTTCTGTTCATGACCCTCCTAAAAAATAGGATTTTATTTTATGTTCAGGACCCTCCTGAAAAATGGGATTTTACTTTATGTTCATTACCCTCCTGAAAAATAGGATTTTACTTTATGTTCAGGACCCTCCTAAAAAATTGGATTTTACTTTAGGTTCAAGATCTTCCTGAAAAATAGGATTTTACCTTCTGTTTAGGACTTTCTTGAAAAATGAGATTTTACTTTCTGTTCAGGATTCTCCTGAAAAATGGGACTTTACTTTCTATTCAGGACTCTCCTGAAATGTGGAAATTCAATTTCTATTCAGGACCCTCCTGAAAAATAGGATTTTAACTTCTGTTCAGGACCTTCCTGAAAAATAGGATTTTACTCTCTGTTCAGGACCCACCTAAAAAATGGGATTTTACTTTCTGTTCTGGACCCTTCTGAAAAATGGGAATTTACTTTATGTTCAGGACCCTCCTGAAAAATGTGATTTTACTTTATTTTCAGGACCTTCCTAAAAATGGGATTTTACCTTCTGTTCAAGACCCTCCTTAAAAATGAGATTTTACTTTCTGTTCAGGATACTACTGAAAAATGGGACTCTACTTTATGTTCAGGACCCTCCTAAAAATTTGGATTTTACTTTATGATCTGGACCCTCCTGAAAAATGAGATTTTATTTTCTGTTCAGGACCCTCCTAAAAATTGCAATTTTACTTTATGTTCAGGACCCCCCTAAAATTGGATTTTTCTTTATGTTCTGGACCATCCTGAAAAATGGGATTTTATTTTATGTTCAGGAACCTCCTAAAAATGAGATTTTACTTTATGTTTAGAATCCTCCTGGAAAATTGGACTTTACCTTATTTTCAGGATCCTCCTGAAAAATAGGACATTACTTTATGTTCAGGACCCTCCTGCAAAATCAGACTTTACTTTTTGTTTAGGACCTTCCTGGAAAATGGGACTTTGCTTTCGGTTCAGGACCCTCCTGAAAAATTGGATTTTACTTTCTGTTCAGGACCCTTCTGAAAAATGGGATTTTACCTTATGTTCAGGACCCTCCTGAAAAATGGGATTTTACTTTCTTTTCAGTACCCTGCTGAAAAATGGGATTTTACTTTATGTTCAGAACTCTCCAGAAAAATGGAATTTTACTTTCTATTCAGGACCCTCCTGAAAAATGAGATTTTACTTTATGTTCAGGCCCCTACAGAAAAATGGGATTTTACTTTCTGTTTAGGACCCTCCAGAAAAATAGGATTTTAGTTTATGTCCAGGTCCCTCATGAAAAATGGGATTTTACCTTTTGTTCAGGACCCTCTTGAAAAATGGAATTTTACATTCTGTTCAGAACCCTCTTGAAAATTAGGATTTTACTTTATGTTCAGGAACCTCCTGAAAAATGGGATTTTACCTTATTTTCAGGATCCTCCTTAAAAATGGGATTTTATATTATGTTCAGGACCTTCCTGAAAAATGAGATTTTATTTTATACTCAGGACACTCCTGAAAATGGGATTCTACTTTATGCTCAGGACCCGCCTGGAAAATGGGATTTTACTTTCTGTTCAGAACCCTCTTGAAAAATGGGATTTTACTTTATGTTCAGGACCCTCCTGAAAAATAGGAAATTACTTTCTGTTCAGGACCCTTCTGAAAAATAGGATTTTACCTTATGTTCAGGATCCTCCTGTAAAATGGGATTTTACATTATGATCAGGACCTTTCAGAAAAATAAGATTCTATTTTATGCTCAGGACCCTCCTGGAAAATGGGATTCTCCTTTATGCTCAGGACGGACCTGGAAAATGGGTTTTTTACTTTCTGTTCAGAACCCTTTTGAAAAATGAGATTTTACTTTATGTTCAGGAACCTCCTGAAAAATGGGATTTTTCTTTCTGTTCAGGACCCTCCTAAAAAATGGGATTTTACTTTATGCTCAAGGCCCTCCTGAAAAATGGGATTCTACCTTATGCGAAGGACCCTCCTGGAAAATAGGACTTTCCCTTACGTTCAGGACCCTCCTGGAAAATGAGACTTTACTTTATGTTCAGGACTCTCCTGAAAAATGGGACTTTATTTTCTGTTTAGGACCCTCATGAAATATCAAACTTTATTTTTTGTTCAAGACCCTTCTGAAAAATGCGATTTTACTTTATATTCAGGAACTCTCTTGAAAAATGGGATTTAACTATATGTCTAGGACCCTTCTGAAATATGGGATTTTACTTTCTTTCCAGGACTCTCCTAAAAAATGGGATTTTACTTTATGTTCAGGACCCTCCTAAAAAAAAGGATTTTACTTTCTGTTCATGACCCTCCTGAAAAATAGGATTTTACTTTATGTTCAGGACCCTCCTGAAAAATGGGATTTTACTTTTTTTTCAGCACCCTCCTGAAAAATCAGATTTTACTTTATGTTCAGGACTCTCCTAAAAAATTAGATTTTACTTTATGTTCAAGATCCTCCTGAAAAATGGGATTTTACCTTCTGTTTAGGACCTTCTTAAAGAAAGGGATTTTACTTATTGTTCGGGATTCTCATGAAAAATGAGACTTTACTTTCTATTCAGGACTCTCTTGAAATGTGGAAATTCACTTTCTATTCAGGAACCTCCTGAAAAATGAGATTTCACTTTATGTTCAAGACCCTCCTTAAAAATGAGATTTTACTTTCTGATCAGGACCTTCCTGAAAAATGGTATTTTACTTTCTGTTCAGGATCTTCCTGAAAAATGGTATTTTACTTTCTGTTCTGGAACCTCCTGAAAAATGTGATTTTACTTTATGTGCAGGACCCTCCAAAAAAATGAGATTTTACTTTATTTTCAGGACCTTTCTGAAAAATGGGATTTTATCTTTTGTTCAAGCCCCTCCTGAAAAATGAGATTTTACTTTCAATTCAGGACCCTCTTGAAAAATGGGACTTTACCTTATGTTCAGGACCCTCCTAAAAAATTGGATTTTAATTTATGTTCTGGACCCTCCTGAAAATTGCGATTTTACTTTATGTTTAGGACCCTCCTAAAATGAGATTTTTCTTTATGTCCTGGACCATCCTTAAAAATGGGATTTTACTTTATGTTCAGGACCTTCCTAAAAAATTAGATTTTCTTTATGTTCAGGACCCTCCTGAAAAATGGGATTTGACCTTCTGTTCAAGACCATCCAGAAAAATGAGATTTTACTTTCTATTCAGGACCCTCCTAAAAATTGAGACTTTACTTTATGTTCAAGACCCTCTTGAAAAATGGGATTTTACCATATGTTTAGGGCCCTTCTGAAAAATGGGATTTTATTTTATGTTCAGGACTCTAATGAAAAATGAGATTCTACTTTATGCTCAGGACCCACCTGGAAAATGGGATTATACTTTATGCTCAGGACCCTCCTGAAAAATGGTACTTTACCTTATGTTCAGGACCCTCCTGAAAAATAGGACATTACTTTATGTTCAGGACCCTCCTGAAAAATTAGACTTTACTCTCTATTCAGCACCTTCCTGAAAAATGGGACTTTTCTTTCTGTTTAGGACCCTCTTGAAAAATGGGATTTTAATTTCTGTTCAGGACCCTTCTGAAAAATGGGATTTTACTTTATGTTAAGGACCCTCCTGAAAAATTGAATTTTACTTTTTGTTCAGGACCATCCTGAAAAATTGGATTTTACTTTCTGTTTTGGACCCTCTTGAGAAATCAGATTTTACTTTCTTTTCAGTACCCTACTGAAAAATGGGATTTTACTTTATGTTAAGAACCCTCCTAAAAAATGGAATTTCACTTTCTATTTACAACCCTCCTGAAAAATAGGATTTTACTTTATGTTCAGGACCCTCCAGAAAAATGGGATTTTACCTTTTGTTCAGGACCCTCTTGAAAAATGGAATTTTACTTTCTGTTCAGGACCCTCTTGAAAAATGGGATTTTACTATATGTTCAGGACCCTCATGTAAAATGGGATTTTAACTTATGTTATGGATCCTCCTGAAAAATGGGATTTTACAATATGTTCAGGACCCTCCTGAAAAATGAGATTTTATTTTATACTCAGGACCCTCCTAGAAAATGGGATTCTACTTTATGCTCAGGACCCGCCTGGAAAATGAGATTTTACTTTTTGTTCAGAACCCTCTTGAAAAATGGGATTTTACATTATGTTCAGGACCCTCCTGAAAAATGTGATTTTACTTTCTGTGCAGGACCCTCCTGAAAAATGAGATTTCACTTTATGCTTAAGGCCGTCCTGAAAAATGGAATTCTACATTATGCTCAGGACCCTCCTGAAAAATGGGACTTTACCTTATGTTAAGGACCCTCCTAAAAAATGAGACTTTATTTTCTGTTAATGACCCTCTTGAAAAATGGGATTTTACTTTCTGTTCAGGACCCTAATGAAAATTAGGATTTTAATTTATGTTGAGGACTCTCTTGAAAAATGGGATTTTACCTTCTGTTCAGGACCCTCCTGAAAAATGGGATTTTACTTTCTGTTCAGGACCCTCCTAAAAAATGGGAATTTACTTTTTGTTCAGGACCCTCCTGAAAAATGGGATTTTACTTTCTGTTCTGGACCCTCCTGAAAAATGGGATTTTACTTTCTGTTCAGGACCCTATTGAAAAATGGGATTTTACTTTTGTTCAGGCCCCTCCTAAAATGGGATTTTACTTAATGTTCTGGACCCTCCTGAAAAATGGGATTTTACCTTAGGTTCAGGATCCTCCCTAAAAATTGGATTTTACATTTTGTTCAGGACCCTTCTTAAAAATGAGATTCTATTATAAACTCAGAACCCTCCTGGAAAATGATTCTACTTTATGCTCAGGACCCACCTGGAAAATGGGATTTTACTTACTGTTCAGGACCCTCCTGAAAAATGGGATTTTACATTATGTTTAAGGCCCTCCTGAAAATGGGATTTTACTTTATATTTTGGTCCCTCCGGAAAAATAGGATTTTACTTTCTGTTCAGAACACTTCTGAAAAATGTGATTTTACTTTATGTTAAGGACCCTCCTGAAAAATGGGATTTTACTTTATGTTCATGACCCTCCCGAAAATAGGATTTTACTTTATGTTTAGGACCCACCTAAAAATAGTATTTTACCTTATGTTCAGGACCCTACTAAAAAATGGGCTTTTATCTTCTGTTCAGGAACCTTATGAAAAATGGAATTTTACTTTATGTTCAGGACCCTCCTGAAAAATGGGATTTTACTTTCTGTTTTGGACCCTCTTGAAAAATGAGATTTTACTTTCTGTTCAGGATCCTCCTGAAAAATGGGATTTTACTTTATGTTCTGTACCCTCCTGAAAAATGGGATTTTACTTTCTGTTCAGGACCCTTCTAAAATGGGATATTACTTTATGTTTAGGACTCTCCTGAAAAATGAGATTTTACTTTATGTTCAGGACCCTATTGAAAAATGGTACTTTTCTTTCTGTTAAGGACCCTCCTGAAAAATAGGACTTTACTTTCTTTTCTGGACCATCCTGAAAAATGGTATTTTACTTTCTGTTCAGAACTTTCCTGAAATATTGGATTTTACTTCATGTTCAGGACCGCCCTGAAAAATTGGACATTACTTTATGTTCAGGACCCTCCTGAAAAATAAGACTTTATTTCTGTTTAGGACCTTCCTGAAAAATGGGATTTTACTTTCTGTTCAGGACCCTGCTGAAAAATGGGATTTTACTTTTTGTTTCGGACCCTCTTTAAAAATAATATTTTACTTTCTGGTTAGGACTTTGCAGAAAAATGGAATTTTACTTTATGTTCAGGACCCTCCTGAAAAATGGAATTTTACTTTCTATTCAGTCCCCACCAGAAATATGGGATTTTATTTTATGTTCAGGACCCTCCTAAAAAATGGGATTTTACTTTATGTTCATGACCCTCCTGAAAAATGGGATTTTACTTTATGTTCAGGACCCTTCTTAAAAATGGGATTTTAATTTATGTCCATGACCCTCCTGAAAAATGGGATTTTACTTTGTCCAGGACTCTTCCTAAAAATAAGATATTACTTTATGATCAGGACTCTCCTGAAAAATGAGATTTTACTTTCTGTTCAGAACCCTTCTGAAAAATGGTATTTTACTTTATGTTAGGGACCCTCCTGAAAAATGGTATTTTACTTTATGTTATGGACTTTCCTGAAAAATGAGATTTTACTTTATGTTCAGGAACCTCCTGAAAAATAGGATTTTACTCCAGAAAAATGGGATTTTACTTCCTGTTCAGGACGTTCCTTAAAAATGCGATTTTACTTTATTTCAGGACCCTCCAAAAAATAGGATTCTACTTTATGCTAAGGACCCTCTTGAAAAATGGTACTTTACCTTATTTTCAGGACCCTCCTGAAATATGGACCTTCACTTTATGTTCAGGACCCTCCTAAAAAATAGGACTTTACTTTCTGTTAAGGACCCTCCTGAATGATGGGACTTTACTTTCTGTTCAGGACCCTCCTGAAAAATGGTATTTTACTTTCTGTTCAGGACCTTCCTGAAAAATAGGATTTTACTTTATGTTCAGGACCCTCCTGATAAATGAGACATTACTTTATGTTCAGGACCCTGCTGAAAAATGAGACTTTACTTTCTGTTTAGGACCTTCCTGAAAAATGGGACTTTACATACTGTTCAAGACCCTCCTGAAAAATGGGATTTTACTTTCTGTTCAGGACCCTCCTGAAAAATGGTATTTTACTTTCTGTTCAGAACCCTTCTGAAAAATTGGATTTTACTTTATGCTCAGGACCCTTCTGAAAAATGGGACATTACTTTATGTTCAGAACCCTCCTGAAAAATAAGACTTTACTTTCTGTTTAGGACCTTCCTAAAAAATAAGATTTTAGTTTCTGTTCAGGACCCTCCTGAAAAATGGGATTTTACTTTCTGTTTCGGACCCTCTTGAAAAATAAGATTTTACTTTCTGTTTAGGACCCTGCTGAAAAATGGAATTTTACTTTATGTTCAGGACCCTCCTGAAAAATGAAATTTTACTTTCTATTCAGGCCCCACCGGAAAAATGGGATTTTACTTTATGTTCAGGACCCTCCAGAAAAATGGGATTTTACATTATGTTCAGGCCCCTCCATAAAAATGGGATTTTACTTTATGTCCATGACCCTCCGGAAAAATGGGATTTTACTTTCTGTCCAGGACTCTCCCAAAAAATGAGATTTTACTTTATGTTCAGGACTCTCTTGAAAAATAGGATTTGTCTTTCTGTTCAGAACCCTTCCGAAAAATGGGATTTTACTTTATGTTCAAGACCCTCCTGAAAATGGTATTTTACTTTCTGTTAGGGACCCTCCTAAAAATGAGATTTTACCTTATGTTCAGGACCCTCCTGAAAAATGGGATTTTACCTTCTGTTAAGGAACCTGCTAAAAAATGGAATTTTTCTTTATGTTCAGGTCCCTCCTGAAAAATAGGATTTTACTCCAGAAAAATGGGATTTTACTTCCTATTCAGGAACTTCCTGAAAAATGCGATTTTACTTTATGTTCAGACCCTCCTGAAAAATAGGTTGCTACTTTTTGCTCAGGACCCTCCAGAAAAATGGGACTTTACCTTTTGTTCAGGACCCTCCTGATAAATGGACCTTCACTTTATGTTTAGGACCTCCCTGAAAAATGGGACTTTACTTTTTATTAAGGACTCTCCTGAAAAATGGGACTTTACTTTCTGTTCAAAACCCTCTAAAAAAATGGGATTTTACCTTGTGTTTAGGACCTACCTGAAAAATGGTACTTTACTTTTTGTTAAGGACCCTCCTGAAAAATGGGACTTTATTTCTGTTTAGGACCCTCCTGAAAAATGGTATTTTACTTTTTGTTTAGAACCGTCCTGAAAAATTGGATTTTACTTTATGTTTAGGACCCTTCTAAAAAATGGGACATTATTTTATGTTCAGGACCCTCCTACAAAATAAGAATTTACATTCTGTTTAGGACCTTCCTGAAAAATGGGATTTTACTTTTTGTTTCGGACCCTCTTGAAAAATAAGATATTACTTTCTGTTTAGGACCCTGCTGAAAAATGAAATTTTACTTTATGTTCAGGACCCTACTGAAAAATGGAATTCTACTTTCTATTCAGGCCCCAACAGAAAAATGGGATTTTACTTTATGTTCAGGAACCTCCTGAAAAATGGGATTTTATTTTATGTTCAGGGCCCTCTTAAAATGGGATTTAACTTTATGTTCTGGACCCTCTAGAAAAATGGGATTTTACTTTATATTTAGGACCCTGTTGAAAAATGAGATTTTACTTTATGTTCAGGACCCTCCTGAAAAATGGGATTATACCTTCTGTTCAGGAACCTCCTAAAAATAAGATTTTACTTTATGTTCAGGACCCTTCTGAAAAATGGGACTTTACTTTATGTTCAGACCCCTTTTGAAAAATGGGATTTTACCTTATGTTCAGGGCCATCCTGAAAAATGGGATTTTATTTTATGTTCAGGACCCTCCTGAAAAATGAGATTCTACTTTATGCTCAAGACCCTCCTGGAAAATGGGATTCTACTTTATGCTCAGGACTCTTCTGGAAAATGGGACTTTACCTTATGTTCAGGACCCTCCTGAAAAATAAGACTTTACTTTCTATTTAGGACTTTTCTGAAAAATGAGTCTTTACTTTCTGTTCAAGACCCTCCTTAAAAATAGGATTTTACTTTCTGTTCAGGAACCTCCTGAAAAATGGGATTTTACTTTCTTTTCAGGACCCTCCTAAAAATGGGTTTTTACTTTCTGTTTTGGACCCTCTTGAAAAATGAGATTTTACTTTCTGTTCAGGATCCTCCTAAAAAAAGGGATTTTAATTTATGTTCTGGACACACCTGAAAAATAGGATTTTACTTTCGGTTTAAGACCCTCCTGAAAAATGGGATTTTACTTTATGTTCAGGACCCTCCTAAAATGGGATTTTACTTTATGTTCTGTATTCTACTGAAAAATAAGATTTTACTTTATGTTCAGGACCCTCCTGAGCATAAAGTAGAATCTCATTTTTCAGGAGGGTCCTGAACATAAAATAAAATCCCATTTTCCAAGAAGGCCCTAAACATAAGGTAAAATCCCATTTTTCGGGAGGGTCCTGAACATAAAGTAAAGTCCTATTTTTCAGGAGGGTCCTGAACATAAAGTTACTTTCATTTCAGGAACCTCCTGAAAACTGGGATTTTACTTTCAGTTAGGATCCTACTGAAAAATGAGATTTTACATTCTGTTCAGAACCCTACTGAAAAATGGGATTTTACTTGATATTCTGGACCCTCCTTAAAAATGGGTTTTTCTTTTCTGTTCAGGACCCTCCTGAATAATGTTTTTTTTCCTTTATGTTCAGGACCCTCCTAAAATGGGATTTTACTTTATGTTCAGGACTCTCCTGAAAAATGGGATTTTACTTTATGTTTAGGACCCTCCTGAAAAATGAGATTTTACCTTCTATTCAAGACCCTCCTGAAAAATCAGATTTTACTTTCTGTTCAGGACCCTCCTGAAAAATGATATTTTTCTTTCTGTTCAGGACACTCCTGAAAAATGGGATTCTACCTTATGTTTAGGATCCTTCCTAAAAATGGGATTTTAAATTATGTTCAGAACCCTTCTGAAAAATGAGATTCTATTTTATGCTCAGGACCCTCCTGGAAAATGGGATTCTACTTTATGCTCAGGACCCACTTGGAAAATGGGATTTTACTTTCTGTTCAAGACCCTCCTGAAAAATGGGATTTTACTTTATGTTTAAGGCCCTCTGGAAAAATGGGATTTTACTTTATGTTTAGGCCCCTCCTGAAAAATGGGATTTTACTTTCTATTCAGAACACTTCTGAAAAATGTGATTTTACTTTATTTTAAGGACCCTCTCAAAAATGGAATTTTACTTTATGTTCAGGACCCATCTAAAAATGGTATTTTACCTTATGTTCAGGACCCTACTAAAAAATGGGATTTTACCTTCTGTTCAGGAACCTTCTAAAAAATGGAATTTTACTTTATGTTCAGGACCCTTCAGAAAAATGGGATTTTACTCTGGAAAAATGGGATTTTACTTTCTGTTCAGGACCCTCCTGAAAAATGCAATTTTAGTTTATGTTCAGGACCATCCTGAAAAATGGAATTCTACTTTATGCTCAGGACCCTCCTGAAAATTGGGACTTTACCTTATGTTCAGGACCCTCCTGAAAAATGGACCTTTACTTTATGTTTAGGACCCTCCTGAAAAAAGGTACTTTTCTTTCTGTTAAGGACCCTCCTGAAAAATGGGACTTTACTTTCTGTTTAGCACCTTCCTGAAAAATGGTATTTTACTTTCTGTTTAGAACCCTCCTGAAAAATTAGATTTTACTTTATGTTCTGGACACTCTTGAAAAATGGGACATTACTTTATGTTCAGGTCCCTCCTGAAAATAAGGCTTTACTTTCTGTTTAGGACCTTCCTGAAAAATGATATTTTACCTTATATTCAGGACCCTCCTGAAAAATGGTATTTTATTTTCTGTTCAGGAACCTCCTGAAAAATGGAATTTTACTTTATGTTGAGAACCTTCCTGAAAAATAGGATTTTACTCCGAAAAAATGGGATTTTACTTCCTGAAAAATGTGATTTTACTTTATGTTCAGGGTCCTCCTAAAAAATAGGATTCTACTTTTTGCTCAGGACCCTCCTGAAAAATGGGACTTTACTTTTTGTTAATGACCCTCCTGAAAAATGGGACTTTACTTTCTGTTCAGGACCCTCCTAAAAAATGGTATTTTACTTTCTTTTCAGGACCATCCTGAAAAATAGGATTTTACTTTATGTTCAGGACCCTCCTGAAAAATGGGACATTACTTTATGTTCAGGACCTTGCTGAAAAATGAGACTTTACTTTCTGTTCATGACCCTCCTGAAAAATGGTATTTTACTTTCTGTTCAGAATCCTCCTGAAAAATTGGATTTTACTTTATGTTCAGGACCCATCTGAAAAATGGGACATTACTTTATGTTCAGGACCCTCCTGATAAATAAGACTTTACTTTATGTTTAGGACCTTCCTGAAAAATGGGATTTTACATTTTGTTCAGGACCCTCCTGAATAATGGGATTTTACTTTTTATTTCGGACCCTCTTGAAAAATAAGATTTTACTTTCTGTTTAGGATCATGCTGAAAAATAGAATTTTACTTTATGTTCAGGACCCTCCTGAAAAATGGAATTTTACTTTCTATTCAGGCCCCACCGAAAAAAATAGATTTCACTTTATGTTCAGGACCCTCCTGAAAAATGGGATTTTACTTAATGTTCAGGACCCTCCTAAAAATAGGATTTTACTTTATGTTCAGGACCCTTCTTAAAAATAGGATTTTACTTTATGTTCATGACCCTCCTGAAAAATGAAATTTTACTTCCTGTCCAGGACTCTCCCAAAAAATGAGATTTTACTTTATGTTCAGAAATCTCTTGAAAAATGAGATTTTCCTTTCTGTTCAGAACGCTTCTGAAAAATGGGATTTTACTTTATCTTAGGGACCCTCCTGAAAAATGGTATTTTACTTTCTTCTCAGGACCCTCCTAAAAATGATATTTTACCTTATGTTCAGGACCCTCCTGAAAATTGGGATTTTACCTTTTGTTCAGAAACCTCCTGAAAAATGGAATTTTACTTTATGTTCAGGACCTTCCTGAAAAATAGGATTTTACTCCAGAAAAATGGGATTTTACTTCCTGTTCAGGACCTTCCTGGAAAATGCGATTTTACTTTATGTTCAAGACCCTCCTGAAAAATAGGATTCTACTTTTTGCTCAGGACCCTCCTGAAAAATGGGACTTTACCTTATGTTCAGGACCCTCCTGAAAAATGGACCTTCACTTTATGTTCAGGACCCTCCTGAAAAATGGGACTTTAATTTCTGTTAAGGACCCTCCTGAAAAATGGGACTTTACTTTCAGCTCAGGACCCTCCTAAAAAATGGTATTTTACTTTCTGTTCAGGACCATCCTGAAAAATAGGAAATTACTTTATGTTCAGGACCCTCCTGAAAAATGGGACATTACTTTATGTTCAGGACCCTGCTGAAAAATGAGACTTTACTTTCTGCTTAGGACCTTCCTGAAAAATAGGACTTTACTTTCTGTTGAAGACCCTCCTGAAAAATGGGATTTTACTTTCTGTTCAGGACCCTCCTGAAAAATGGTATTTTACTTTCTGTTCAGAACCCTCCTAAAAAATTGGATTCTACTTTATGTTCAGGACCCTACTAAAAAATGGGACATTACTTTATGTTCAGGACCCTCCTGAAAAATAAGACTTTACTTTCTCTTTAAGACCTTCCTGAAAAATGGGATTTTACTTACTGTTCAGGACCCTCCTGAATAATGGAATTTTACTTTTTGTTTCGGACCCTCTTAAAAAATAAGATTTTACTTTCTGTTTAGGACCTTGCTGAAAAATGGAATTTTACTTTATGTTCAGGACCCTCCTGAAAAATGGAATTTAAATGGAATTTTACTTTCTATTCAGGCCCTACGGGAAAAATTAGATTTTACTTTATGTTCAGGACCCTCCTGAAAAATGGCATTTTACTTTATGTTCAGGACCCTCCTGAAAAATAGGATTTTACTTTATGTTCAGGACCCTCCTTAAAAATGGGAGTTTACTTTATGTCCATGACCCTCCTGAAAAATGGGATTTTACTTTCTGTCCAGGACTCTCTCTAAAAATGAGATTTTACTTTATGTTCAGGACTCCCCTAAAAAATGGGATTTTACTTTCTGTTCATAACCCTTCTGGAAAATGGGATTTTACTTTATGTTAGGGAATCTCCTGAAAAATGGTATTTTACTTTTTGTTCAGGACCCTCCTAAAAATGAGATTTTACCTTATGTGCCATACCCTCCTGAAAAATGGGATTTAACCATGTGTTCAGGAACCTCCTGAAAAATAGAATTTTACTTTATGTTTAAGACCCTCCAGAAAAATAGGATTTTACTTCGGAAAAATGAGATTTTACTTCTCGTTCAGGACCTTCCTGAAAAATGCGATTTTACTTTATGTTAAAGACCATCCCCAAAAATAGGATTCTACTTTTTGCTCAGGACCCTCCTGAAAAATGGGACTTTACTTTATGTTCAGAACCCTCCTGAAAAATGGTATTTTACTTTCTGTTGAGGACCTTCCTGAAAAATAGGATTTTACTTTATGTTCAGGACCCTCCTGAAAAATGGGACATTACTTTATGCTCAAGACCCTGCTGAAAAATGAGACTTTACGTTCTGTTTAGGACCTTCCCAAAAAATGGGACTTTACTTTCTGTTCAAGACCCGCCAGAAAAATGGAATTTTACTTTCTGTTCAGGACCCTCCTAAAAAATGGTATTTTACTTTTTGTTCAGAACCCTCCTAAAAAATTAGATTTTACTTTATGTTCAGGACCCTCCTGAAAAATGGGACATCACTTTATGTTCAGGACCCTCCTAAAAAATAAGACTTTACTTTCTGTTTAGGACCTTCCTGAAAAATGAGATTTTACTTTCTGTTCAAGATCCTCCTGAATAATGGGATTTTACTATTTGTTTCGGACCCTCTTGAAAAATAAGATTTTACTTTCTGTTTCGGACCCTGCTGAAAAATGGAATTTTACTTTATGTTCAGGACCCTCCTGAAAAATGGAATTTTACTTTCTATTCAGGCCCAACCAAAAAAATAGGATTTTTACTTTATGTTCAGGACCCTTCTGAATAATGGGATTTTACTTTATGTTCAGGACCCTTCTGAAAAATGGGATTTTACTTTCTGTCCAGGACCCTCCCTAAAAATGAGATTTTACATTATGTTCAGGACTCTCATGAAAAATGGAATTTTACTTTCTGTTCAGAACCCTTCTGAAAAATGGGATTTTACTTTATCTTAGGGACCCTCCTGAAAAATGGTATTTTACTTTCTGTTCAGGTCCCTCCTAAAAATGATATTTTACCTTATGTTCAGGACCCTCCTAAAAAATGGGATTTTACCTTCTGTTCAGGAACCTCCTGAAAAATGGAATTTTACTTTATGTTCAGGACCTTCCTGAAAAATAGGATTTTACTTCCTGTTCAGGACCTTCCTGAAAAATGCAATTTTACTTTATGTTCAAGACCCTCCTGAAAAATAGGATTCTACTTTTTGCTCAGGACCCTCCTGAAAAATGGGACTTTACCTTATGTTCAGGACCCTCTTGAAAAATGGACCTTCACTTTATGTTCAGGACCCTCCTGAAAATGGGACTTTACTTTCTGTTAAGGACCCTCCTGAAAAATGGGACTTTACTTTCTGTTCAGGACCCTCCTGAAAAATGGTATTTTACTTTCTGTTCAGGACCATTTCAAAAATAGGATTTTACTTTATGTTCAGGACCCTCCTGAAAAATGGGACATTACTTTATGTTCAGGACCCTACTGAAAAATGAGACTTTACTTTCTGCTTAGGACCTTCCTAAAAATAGGACTTTACTTTCTGTTCAAGACCCTCCTGAAAAATGGAATTTTACTTTATGTTCAGGACCCTCCTGAAAAATGGAATTTTACTTTCTATTCAGGCCCAACCAAAAAAATAGGATTTTTACTTTATGTTCAGGACCCTTCTGAATAATGGGATTTTACTTTATGTTCAGGACCCTTCTGAAAAATGGGATTTTACTTTCTGTCCAGGACCCTCCCTAAAAATGAGATTTTACATTATGTTCAGGACTCTCATGAAAAATGGAATTTTACTTTCTGTTCAGAACCCTTCTGAAAAATGGGATTTTACTTTATCTTAGGGACCCTCCTGAAAAATGGTATTTTACTTTCTGTTCAGGTCCCTCCTAAAAATGATATTTTACCTTATGTTCAGGACCCTCCTAAAAAATGGGATTTTACCTTCTGTTCAGGAACCTCCTGAAAAATGGAATTTTACTTTATGTTCAGGACCTTCCTGAAAAATAGGATTTTACTTCCTGTTCAGGACCTTCCTGAAAAATGCAATTTTACTTTATGTTCAAGACCCTCCTGAAAAATAGGATTCTACTTTTTGCTCAGGACCCTCCTGAAAAATGGGACTTTACCTTATGTTCAGGACCCTCTTGAAAAATGGACCTTCACTTTATGTTCAGGACCCTCCTGAAAATGGGACTTTACTTTCTGTTAAGGACCCTCCTGAAAAATGGGACTTTACTTTCTGTTCAGGACCCTCCTGAAAAATGGTATTTTACTTTCTGTTCAGGACCATTTCAAAAATAGGATTTTACTTTATGTTCAGGACCCTCCTGAAAAATGGGACATTACTTTATGTTCAGGACCCTACTGAAAAATGAGACTTTACTTTCTGCTTAGGACCTTCCTAAAAATAGGACTTTACTTTCTGTTCAAGACCCTCCTGAAAAATGGGATTTTACTTTCTGTTCAGGACACTCCTGAAAAATGGTATTTTACTTTCTGTTCAGAACCCTCCTAAAAAATTGGATTCTACTTTATGTTCAGGACCCTCCTAAAAAATGGGACATTACTTTATGTTCAGGACCCTCCTGAAAAATAAGACTTTACTTTCTCTTTAGGACTTTCCTGAAAAATGGGATTTTACTTACTGTTCAGGACCCTCCTAAATAATGGGATTTTACGTTTTGTTTCGGACCCTCTTGAAAAATAAGATTTTACTTTCTGTTTAGGACCCTGCTGAAAAATGGAATTTTACTTTATGTTCAGGACCCTCCTGAAAAATGGAATTTAAATGGAATTTTACTTTCTATTCAGGCCCTACCGGAAAAATTAGATTTTACTTTATGTTCAGGACCCTCCTGAAAAATGAGATTTTACTTTATGTTCAGGACCTTCCTGAAAAATAGGATTTTACTTTATGTTCAGGACCCTCCTTAAAAATGGGATTTTACTTTATGTCCATGACCCTCCTGAAAAATGGGATTTTACTTTCTGTCCAGGACTCTCCCTAAAAATGAGATTTTACTTTATGTTCAGGACTCTCCTGAAAAATGGGATTTTACTTTCTCTTCATAACCCTTCTGAAAAATGGGATTTTACTTTATGTTAGGAAATCTCCTGAAAAATGGTATTTTACTTTCTGTACAGGACCCTCTTAAAAATGAGATTTTACCTTATGTTTTGGACCCTCCTGAAAAATGGGATTTTACCTTCTGTTCAGGAACCTCCTGAAAAAATGAATTTTACTTTATGTTCAAGACCCTCCTGAAATATAAGATTTTACTCCGGAAAAAAGGTATTTTACTTCTTGTTCAGGACCTTTCTGAAAAATGCGATTTTACTTTATGTTCAGGACCCTCCTGAAAAATAGGATTCTACTTTTTGCTCAGGACCCTCCTGAAAAATGGGACTTTACCTTATGTTCAGGAACCTCCTGAAAAATGGACCTTCACTTTATGTTCAGGACCCTCCTGAAAAATAGGATTTTACTTCCTGTTCAGGACCTTCCTGAAAAATGCAATTTTACTTTATGTTCAAGACCCTCCTGAAAAATAGGATTCTACTTTTTGCTCAGGACCCTCCTGAAAAATGGGACTTTACCTTATGTTCAGAACCCTCCTGAAAAATGGACCTTCAATTTATGTTCAGGACCCTCCTGAAAATGGGACTTTACTTTCTGTTAAGGACCCTCCTGAAAAATGGGACTTTACTTTCTGTTGAGGACCCTCCTGAAAAATGGTATTTTACTTTCTGTTCAGGACCATCCTGAAAAATAGGATTTTACTTTATGTTCAGGACCCTCCTGAAAAATGGGACATTACTTTATGTTCAGGACCCTACTGAAAAATGAGACTTTACTTTCTGCTTAGGACCTTCCTGAAAAATAGGACTTTACTTTCTGTTCAAGACCCTCCTGAAAAATGGGATTTTACTTTCTGTCCAGGACCCTCCTGAAAAATGGTATTTTACTTTCTGTTCAGAACCCTCCTAAAAAATTGGATTCTACTTTATGTTCAGGACCCTCCTAAAAAATGGGACATTACTTTATGTTCAGGACCCTCCTGAAAAATAAGACTTTAATTTCTCTTTAGGACCTTCCTGAAAAATGGTATTTTACTTACTGTTCAGGACCCTCCTGAATAATGGGATTTTACTTTTTGTTTCGGACCCTCTTGAAAAATAAGATTTTACTTTCTGTTTAGGACCGTGCTGAAAAATGGAATTTTACTTTATGTTCAGGACCCTCGTGAAAAATTAAATTTAAATGGAATTTTACTTTATATTCAGGCCCTACCGGAAAAATTAGATTTTACTTTATGTTCATGACCCTCCTGAAAAATGAGATTTTACTTTATGTTCAGGACCCTCCTGAAAAATAGGATTTTTCTTTATGTTCAGGACCCTCCTTAAAAATGGGATTTTACTTTATGTCCATGACCCTCCTGAAAAATGGGATTTTACTTTCTGTCCAGGACTCTCCCTAAAAATGAGATTTTACTTTATGTTCAGGACTCTCCTGAAAAATGGGATTTTACTTTCTGTTCATAACCTTTCTGAAAAATGGGATTTTACTTTATGTTAGGAAATCTCCTGAAAAATGGTATTTTACTTTCTGTTCAGGACCCTCCTAAAAATGAGATTTTACCTTATGTTCAGGACCCTCCTGAAAAATGGGATTTTACCTTCTGTTCAGGAACCTCCTGAAAAATGGAATTTTACTTTATGTTCAAGACCCTCCTGAAAAATAGGATTTTACTCCAGAGAAAAGGTATTTTACTTCTTGTTCAGGACCTTCCTGAAACATATGATTTTACTTTATGTTCAGGACCCTCCTGAAAAATAGGATTCTACTTTTTGCTCATGACCCTCCTGAAAAATGGGACTTTACCTTATGTTCAGGAACCTCCTGAAAAATGGACTTTCACTTTATGTTCAGGACCCTCCTGAAAAATGGGACTGTACTTTCTGTTAAGGACCCTCCTAAGAAATGGGACTTTACTTTCTGTTCAGGACCCTCCTGAAAAATGGGACTTTACTTTCTGTTCAAGAACCTCCTGAAAAATAGAATTTTACTTTTTGTTCAAAACCTTCCTGAAATATTGGATTTTAATTGATGTTCAGGACCCTCCAAAAAAATGGGGCATTACTTTATGTTCAGGACCTTCCTGAAAAATAAGACTTTATTTTCTGTTTAGGACCTTCCTGAAAAATGGGATTTTACTTTTTGTTCAGGACCCTCCTGAATAATGGGATTTTACTTATTGTTTCGGACCCTCTTGAAAAATAAGATTTTACTTTCTGTTTAGGACCCTGCTGAAAAATGGAATTTTAATATCTTTTCCGGCACGACCGGAAAAATGGGATTTAACTTTATGTTCAGGACCCTCCTGAAAAATAGGATTTTACTTTATGTTCAGGACCCTCCTGAAAAATGGGGTTTTACTTTATGTTCAGGACCCTCCTTAAAAATGGGATTTTACTTTATGTCCATGACCCTCCTGAAAAATGTGATTTTACTTTCTGTCCAGGACTCTCCCTAAAAATGAGATTTTACTTTATGTTCAGGACTCTCCTGAAAAACGGGATTTTACTTTCTGTTCAGAACCCTTTTTAAAAATGGGATTTTACTTTATGTTCAGGACCCTTCTGAAAAATGGTATTTTACTTTCTGTTCAGGACCTTCCTAAAAATGAGATTTTACATTATGTATAGGACCCTCCTAAAAAATAGGATTTTACCTTCTGTTCAGGAACCTCCAAAAAATGGAATTTTACTTTATGTTCAGGACCCTCCTGAAAAATAGGATTTTACTCTGGAAAAATGGGATTTTACGTCCTGTTCAGGACCTTCCTGAAAAATGAAATTTTACTTTATGTTTAGGACCTTCCTGAAAAATGGAATTTTACTTTCTATTCAGGCCCAACCAAAAAAATAGGATTTTTACTTAATGTTCATGACCCTTCTGAAAAATGGGATTTTACTTTATGTTCAGGACCCTTCTGAAAAATGGGATTTTACTTTCTGTCCAGGACCCTCCCTAAAAATGAGATTTTACTTTATGTTCAGGACTCTCATGAAAAATGGGATTTTACTTTCTGTTCAGAACCCTTCTGAAAAATGGGATTTTACTTTATCTTAGGGACCCTCCTGAAAAATGATATTTTACTTTCTGTTCAGGTCCCTCCTAAAAATGATATTTTACCTTATGTTCAGGACCCTCCTAAAAAATAGGATTTTACCTTCTGTTCAGGAACCTCCTGAAAAATGGAATTTTACTTTATGTTCAGGACTTTCCTAAAAATAGGATTTTACTTCCTGTTCAGGACCTTCCTGAAAAATGCAATTTTACTTTATGTTCAAGACCCTCCTGAAAAATAGGATTCTACTTTTTGCTCAGGACCCTCCTGAAAAATGGGACATTATCTTATGTTCAGGACCCTCCTGAAAAATTGACCTTCACTTTATGTTCAGGACACTCCTGAAAATGGGACTTTACTTTCTGTTAAGGACCCTCCTGAAAAATGGGACTTTACTTTCTATTGAGGACCCTCCTGAAAAATAGTATTTTACTTTCTGTTCAGGACCATCTAGAAAAATAGGATTTTACTTTATGTTCAGGACCCTCCTGAAAAATAGGACATTACTTTATGTTCAGGACCCTACTGAAAAATGAGACTTTACTTTCTGCTTAGGACCTTCCTGAAAAATAGGACTTTACTTTCTGTTCAAGACCCTCCTGAAAAATGGGATTTTACTTTCTGTTCAGGACCCTCCTGAAAAATGGTATTTTACTTTCTGTTCAGAACCCTCCTAAAAAATTAGATTCTACTTTATGTTCAGGACCCTCCTAAAAAATGGGACATTACTTTATGTTCAGGACCCTCCTGAAAAATAAGACTTTACTTTCTCTTTAGGACCTTCCTGAAAAATAGGATTTTACTTACTGTTCAGGACCCTCCTGAATAATTGGATTTTACGTTTTGTTTCGGACCCTCTTGAAAAATAAGATTTTACTTTCTGTTTAGGACCCTGCTGAAAAATGGAATTTTACTTTATGTTCAGGACCCTCCTGAAAAATGGAATTTAAATGGAATTTTACTTTCTATTCAGGCCCTACCGAAAAAATTAGATTTTACTTTATGCTCAGGACCCTCCTGAAAAATGAGATTTTACTTTATGTTTAGGACCCTCCTGAAAAATAGGATTTTACTTTATGTTCAGGACCCCCCTTAAAAATGGGATTTTACTTTATGTCCATGACCCTTCTGAAAAATGGGATTTTACTTTCTGTCCAGGACTCTCCCTGAAAATGAGATTTTACTTTATGTTCAGGATTCTCCTGAAAAATGGGATTTTACTTTCTGTTCATAACCCTTTTGAAAAATGGGATTTTACTTTATGTTAGGAAATCTCCTGAAAAATGGTATTTTACTTTCTGTTCAGGACCTTCCTAAAAATGAGATTTTACCTTATGTTCAGGACCCTCCTGAAAAATGGGATTTTACCTTCTATTCAGGAACCTCCTGAAAAATGGAATTTTACTTTATGTTCAAGACCCTCCTGAAAAATAGGATTTTACTCCGGAAAAAAGGTATTTTACTTCTTGTTCAGGACCTTCCTGAAAAATGCGATTTTACTTTATGTTCAGGACCCTCCTGAAAAATAGGATTCTACTTTTTGCTCAGGACCCTCCTGAAAAATGGGACTTTACCTTATGTTCAGGAACCTCCTGAAAAATGGACCTTCACTTTATGTTCAGGACCCTCGTGAAAAATAGGATTTTACTTCCTGTTCAGGACCTTCCTGAAAAATGCAATTTTACTTTATGTTCAAGACCCTCCTGAAAAATAGGATTCTATTTTTTGCTCAGGACCCTTCTGAAAAATGGGACTTTACCTTATGTTCAGGACCCTCCTGAAAAATGGACCTTCACTTTATGTTCAGGACCCTCCTGAAAATGGGACTTTACTTTCTATTAAGGACCCTCCTGAAAAATGGGACTTTACTTTCTGTTGAGAACCCTCCTGAAAAATGGTATTTTACTTTCTGTTCAGGAGCATCTTGAAAAATAGGATTTTACTTTATGTTCAGGACCCTCCTGAAAAATGGGACATTACTTTATGTTCAGGACCCTACTGAAAAATGAGACTTTACTTTCTACTTAGGACCTTCCTGAAAAATAGGACTTTACTTTTCGTTCAAGACCCTCCTGAAAAATGGGATTTTACTTTCTGTTCAGGACCCTCCTGAAAAATGGTATTTTACTTTCTGTTCAGAACCCTCCTAAAAAATTAGATTCTACTTTATGTTCAGGACCCTCCTAAAAAATGAGACATTACTTTATGTTCAGGACCCTCCTGAAAAATAAGACTTTACTTTCTCTTTAGGACATTCCTGAAAAATGGGATTTTACTTACTGTTCAGGACCCTCCTGAATAATGGGATTTTACTTTTTGTCCAGGACTCTCCCTAAAAATGAGATTTTACTTTATGTTCAGGACTCTCCTGAAAAATGGGATTTTACTTTCTGTTCATAACCTTTCTGAAAAATGGGATTTTACTATATGTTAGGAAATCTCCTGAAAAATGGTATTTTACTTTGTGTTCAGGACCCTCCTAAAAATGAGATTTTACCTTATGTTCAGGACCCTCCTGAAAAATGGGATTTTACCTTCTGTTCAGGAACCTCCTGAAAAATGGAATTTTACTTTATGTTCAAGACCCTCCTGAAAAATAGGATTTTACTCCAGAAAAAAGGTATTTTACTTCTTGTTCAGGACCTTCCTGAAAAATGCGATTTTACTTTATGTTCAGGACCCTCCTGAAAAATAGGATTCTACTTTTTGCTTAGGACCCTCCTGAAAAATGGGACTTTACCTTATGTTCAGGAACCTCTTGAAAAATGGACCTTCACTTTATGTTCAGGACCCTCCTGAAAAATGGGACTGTACTTTCTGTTAAGGACCCTCCTAAGAAATGGGACTTTACTTTCTGTTCAGGACCCTCCTTAAAAATGAGACTTTACTTTCTGTTCAAGAACCTCCTGAAAAATGGAATTTTAGTTTCTGTTCAAAACCTTCCTGAAATATTGGATTTTAATTTATGTTTAGGACCCTCCAAAAAAATGTGGCATTACTTTATGTTCAGGACCATCCTGAAAAATAAGACTTTATTTTCTGTTTAGGACCTTCCTGAAAAATGGGATTTTACTTTCTGTTCAGGACCCTCCTGAATAATGGGATTTTACTTATTGTTTCGGACCCTCTTGAAAAATAAGATTTTACTTTCTGTTTAGGACCCTGCTAAAAAATGGAATTTTACTTTCTTTTTCGGCACGACCGGAAAAATGGGATTTTACTTTATGTTCAGGACCCTCCTGAAAAATAGGATTTTACTTTATGTTCAGGACCCTCCTGAAAAATGGGGTTTTACTTTATGTTCAGGACCCTCCTTAAAAATGGGATTTATTTTATGTCCATGACCCTCCTGAAAAATGTGATTTTACTTTCTGTCCAGGACTCTCCCTAAAAATAAGATTTTACTTTATGTTCAGGACTCTCCTGAAAAATGGGATTTTACTTTCTGTTCAGAACCCTTTTTAAAAATGGGATTTTACTTTATGTTCAGGACCCTTCTGAAAAATGGTATTTTACTTTCTGTTCAGGACCCTCCTAAAAATGAGATTTTACATTATGTTTAGGACCCTCCTAAAAAATATGATTTTACCTTCTGTTCAGGAACCTCCAAAAAATAGAATTTTACTTTATGTTCAGGACCCTCCTGATAAATAGGATTTTACTCCGGAAAAATGGGATTTTACGTCCTGTTCAGGACCTTCCTGAAAAATGAAATTTTACTTTATGTTTTGACCCGCCTGAAAAATAGGATGCTACTTTTTGCTCAGGACACAACTGAAAAATGGGACTTTACCTTATGTTCAGGACCCTTCTGATAAATGGACCTTCAGTTTATGTTCAGGACCCTCCTGAAAAATGACACTTTAATTTCTGTTAAGGACCCTTCTGAAAAATAGGACTTTATTTTCTGTTCAGGACCCTCCTAAAAAATTGGATTTTACTTTATATTCAGGACCCTCCTGGAAAATGTGACATTACTTTTTTTTCAGGACCCTCCTGAAAAATGGGACATTACTTTATGTTCAGGACTCTCCTGAAAAATAAGACTTACTTTCTGTTTAGGACCTTCCTGAAAAATGGGACTTTACTTTCTGTTCAAGACCCTCCTAAAAAATTGACCTTCAATTTATGTTCAGGACCTTCCTGAAAAATGACACTTTACTTTCTGTTAAGGACCCTCCTGAAAAATAGGACTTTACTTTCTGTTCAGGACCCTCCTAAAAAATTGGATTTTACTTTATATTCAAGACCCTCCTGGAAAATGTGGCATTTCTTTATGTTCAGGACCCTCCTGAAAAATGGGACATTACTTTATGTTCAGGACCCTCCTTAAAAATGAGACTTTACTTTCTGTTTAGGACCTTTCTGAAAAATGGGACTTTACTTTCTGTTCAAGACCCTCCTGAACAATGGGATTTTATTTTCTGTTCAGGACATTCCTGAAAAATAAGATTTTTCTTTATGTTCAGGACCCTCCTGAAAAATGGTATTTTACATTCTTTTCAGGACCCTGCTGAAAAATAGGATTTTACTTTCTGTTAGGATCGTCCTGAATAATGGGATTTTATTTTCGATTCTGAACCTTCCTGAAAAATGGGATTTTGCTTTTTGTTCTGGACCCTCCTGAAAAATAGGATTTTACTATCTGTTCAGGACCTTCCTGAAAAATGGGATTTTACTTTATGTTCTGGACCCTCCTAAAATGGATATTACTTTATGTTCTGGACCCTCCTGAAAAATGGGATTTTACTTTATGCTCAGGACCTGCCTGAAAAATGAGACTTTACTTTCTGTTTAGGACCTTCTCGAAAAATGTGAATTTACTTTCTGTTCAAGACCCTCCTGAAAAATGGGATTTTACTTTCTGTTCAGGACCTTCCTAAAAAATGTGATTTTACTTTATGTTCAGGACCCTCCTGAAAAATAGGATTCTACTTTTTGCTCAGGACCCTCCTAAAAAATGGGACTTTACCTTATGTTCAGGAACCTCCTAAAAAATGGACCTTCACTTTATGTTCAGGACCCTCCTGAAAAATGGGACTGTACTTTCTGTTAAGGACCCTCCTAAAAAATGGGACTTTACTTTCTGTTCAGGACCCTTCTGAAAAATGGGACTTTACTTTTTATTCAAGAACCTCCTGAAAAATGGAATTTTACTTTCTGTTCAAAACCCTACTGAAATATTGGATTTTAATTTATGTTCAGGACCCCCCAAAAAAATGGGACATTACTTTATGTTCAGGACCTTCCTGAAAAATAAGACTTTATTTTCTGTTTAGGACCTTCCTGAAAAATGGAATTTTACTTTCTGTTCAGGACCCCCCTTAATAATGTGATTTTACTTTTTGTTTCGGACCCTCTTGGAAAATAAGATTTTACTTTCTGTTTAGGACCCTGCTAAAAAATGAAATTTTACTTTCTTTTCCGGCACGACCGGAAAAATGGGATTTTACTTTATGTTCAGGACCCTCCTGAAAAATAGGATTTTACTTTATGTTCAGGACCCTCCTGAAAAATGGGGTTTTACTTTATGTTCAGGACCCTCCTTAAAAATGGGATTTTACTTTATGTCCACGACCCTCCTGAAAAATGTGATTTTACTTTCTGTCCAGGACTCTCCCTAAAAATGAGATTTTACTTTATGTTCAGGACTCTCCTCAAAAATGGGATTTTACTTTCTGTTCAGAACCCTTTTTAAAAATGGGATTTTACTTTATGTTCAGGACCCTTCTGAAAAATGGTATTTTACTTTCTGTTCAGGACCCTCCTAAAAATGAGATTTTAGATTATGTTTAGGACCCTCCTAAAAAATAGGATTTTACCTTCTGTTCAGGCACCTCCAACAAATGGAATTTAACTTTATGTTCAGGACCCTCCTGAAAAATAGGATTTTACTCCGGAAAAATGGGATTTTACGTCCTGTTCAGGACCATCCTGAAAAATGAAATTTTACTTTATGTTTAGACCCTCCTGAAAAATAGGATGCTACTTTTTGCTCAGGACACTCCTGAAAAATGGGACTTTACCTTATGTTCAGGACCCTTCTGATAAATGGACCTTCAGTTTATGTTCAGGACCCTCCTGAAAAATGACACTTTAATTTCTGTTAAGGACCCTCCTGAAAAATAGGACTTTATTTTCTGTTCAGGACCCTCCTAAAAAATTGGATTTTACTTTATATTCAGGACCCTCCTGGAAAATGTGACATTACTTTATGTTCAGGACCCTCCTAAAAAATGGGACATTACTTTATGTTCAGGACTCTCCTGAAAAATGAGACTTACTTTCTGTTTAGGACCTTCCTGAAAAATGGGACTTTACTTTCTGTTCAAGACCCTCCTGAAAAATTGACCTTCAGTTTATGTTCAGGACCTTCCTGAAAAATGACACTTTACTTTCTGTTAAGGACCCTTCTGAAAAATAGGACTTTACTTTCTGTTCAGGACCCTCCTAAATAATTGGATTTTACTTTATATTCAAGACCCTCCTGGAAAATGTGGCATTTCTTTATGTTCAGGACCCTCCTGAAAAATGGGACATTACTTTATGTTCAGGACCCTCCTTAAAAATGAGACTTTACTTTCTGTTTAGGACCTTTCTAAAAAATGGGACTTTACTTTCTGTTCAAGACCCTCCTGAACAATGGGATTTTATTTTCTGTTCAGGACATTCCTGAAGAATAAGATTTTTTTTTATGTTCAGGACCCTCCTGAAAAATGGTATTTTACTTTCTTTTCAGGACCCTCCTGAAAAATAGGATTTTACTTTCTGTTATGATCGTCCTGAATAATGTGATTTTATTTTCGATTCTGAACCTTCCAGAAAAATGGGATTTTGCTTTTTGTTCTGGACCCTCCTGAAAAATAGGATTTTACTATCTGTTCAGGACCCTCCTGAAAAATGGGATTTTACTTTATGTTCAGGACCCTCCTAAAATGGGATTTTACTTTATGTTCTAGACCCTCCTGAAAAATGGGATTTTACTTTATGCTCAGGACCTGCCTGAAAAATGAGACTTTACTTTCTGTTTAGGACCTTCTCGAAAAATATGAATTTACTTTCTGTTCAAGACCCTCCTGAAAAATGGGATTTTACTTTCTGTTCAGGACCTTCCTGAAAAATGTGATTTTACTTTATGTTCAGGACCCTCCTGAAAAATAGGATTCTACTTTTTGCTCAGGACCCTCCTAAAAAATGGGACTTTACCTTATGTTCAGGAACCTCCTAAAAAATGGACCTGCACTTTATGTTCAGGACCCTCCTGAAAAATGGGACTGTACTTTCTGTTAAGGACCCTCCTAAAAAATGGGACTTTACTTTCTGTTCAGGACCCTCCTGAAAAATGGGACTTTACTTTCTGTTCAAGAACCTCCTGAAAAATGGAATTTTACTTTCTGTTCAAAACCCTACTGAAATATTGGATTTTAGTTTATGTTCAGGACCCCCCAAAAAAATGGGACATTACTTTATGTTCAGAACCTTCCTGAAAAATAAGACTTTATTTTCTGTTTAGGACCTTCCTGAAAAATGGAATTTTACTTTCTGTTCAGGACCCCCCTGAATAATGGGATTTTACTTTTTGTTTCGGACCCTCTTGGAAAATAAGATTTTACTTTCTGTTTAGGACCCTGCTGAAAAGTGGAATTTTACTTTCTTTTCCGGCACGACCGGAAAAATAGGATTTTACTTTATGTTCCGGACCCTCTTGAAAAATGGGATTTTACTTTATGTTCAGGACCCTCCTTAAAAATGGGATTTTACTTTATGTCCATGACCCTCCTGAAAAATGTGATTTTACTTTCTGTCAGGGACTCTCCCTAAAAATGAGATTTTACTTTATGTTCAGGACTCTCCTGAAAAATGGGATTTTACTTTCTGTTCAGAACCCTTTTGAAAAATGGGATTTTACTTTATTTTCAGGACCCTCCTGAAAAATGGTATTTTACTTTCTGTTCAGGACCCTCCTAAAAATGAGATTTTACATTATGTTCAGGACCCTCCTAAAAAATAGGATTTTATCTTCTGTTCAGGAACCTCCAGAAAAATGGAATTTTACTTTATGTTCAGGACCCTCCTGAAAAATAGGATTTTACGCCGGAAAAATGGGATTTTACTCCGAAAAAATGGGATTTTACTTCCTATTCAGGACCTTCCTGAAAAATTAAATTTTACTTTATGTTCAGACCCTCCTGAAAAATAGGATGCTACTTTTTTCTCAGGACCCTCCTGAAAAATGGGGCTTTACCTTATGTTTTAGGACCCTCCTGATAAATGGACCTTCAGTTTATGTTCAGGACCCTCCTGATAAATTGACCTTCAGTTTATGTTCAGGACCCTCCTGAAAAATGACACTTTACTTTCTGTTGAGGACCCTACTGAAAAATAGGACTTTATTTTCTGTTCAGGACCCTCATAAAAAATTGGATTTTACTTTATTTTCAGGACCCTCCTGGAAAATGTGACATTACTTTATGTTCAGGACCCTCCTGAAAAATTGGACATTACTTTATGTTCAAGACCCTCCTGAAAAATGAGACTTTACTTTCTGTTTAGGACCTTCCTGAAAAATGGGACATTACTTTCTGTTCAAGACCCTCCTGAAAAATGGACCTTCAGTTTATGTTCAGGACCTTCCTGAAAAATGACACTTTACTTTCTGTTAAGGACCCTCCTGAAAAATAGGACTTTACTTTCTGTTTAGGACCCTGCTGAAAAATGGAATTTTACTTTCCTTTCCGGCACGACCGGAAAAATAGGATTTTACTTTATGTTCAGGACTCTCCTGAAAAATGGGATTTTACTTTATGTTCAGGACCCTCCTTAAAAATGGGATTTTACTTTATGTCCATGACCCTCCTGAAAAATGCGATTTTACTTTCTGTCCAGGACTCTCCCTAAAAATGAGATTTTACTTTATGTTCAGGACTCTCCTGAAAAATGGGATTTTACTTTCTGTTCAGAACCCTTTTGAAAAATGGGATTTTACTTTATGTTCAGGACCCTCCTGAAAAATGGTATTTTAATTTCTGTTCAGAACCCTCCTAAAAATGAGATTTTACATTATGTTCAGGACCCTCCTAAAAAATCGGATTTTACCTTCTGTTCAGGGACCTCCAGAAAAATGGTATTTTACTTTATGTTTTGGACCCTCCTGAAAAATAGGATTTTACTCCGGAAAAATGGGATTTTACTCCGAAAAAATTGGATTTTACTTCCTATTCAGGACCTTCCTGAAAAATAAAATTTTACTTTATGTTCAGACCCTCCTGAAAAATAGGATGCTACTTTTTTGTAGGGACCCTCCTGAAAAATAGGACTTTACCTTATGTTTTAGGACCCTCTTGATAAATGGACCTTCAGTTTATGTTCAGGAACCTCCTGATAAATGGACCTTCAGTTTATGTTCAGGATCCTCCTGAAAAATGACACTTTAATTTCTGTTAAGGACCCTCCTGAAAAATAGGACTTTATTTTCTGTTCAGGACCCTCCTAAAAAATTGGATTTTACTTTATATTCAGGACCCTCCTGGAAAATGTGACATTACTTTATGTTCAGGACCCTCCTGAAAAATGGGACATTACTTTATGTTCAGGACTCTCCTGAAAAATGAGACTTACTTTCTGTTTAGGACCTTCCTGAAAAATGGGACTTTACTTTCTGTTCAAGACCCTCCTTAAAAATGGACCTTCAGTTTATGTTCAGGACCTTCCTGAAAAATGACACTTTACTTTCTGTTAAGGACCCTCCTGAAAAATAAGACTTTACTTTCTGTTCAGGACCCACCTAAAAAATTGGATTTTACTTTATATTCAGGACCCTCCTGGAAAATGTGATAGTACTTTATGTTCAGGACCCTCCTGAAAAATGGGACATTACATTATGTTCTGGACCCTCCGTAAAAATGAGACTTTACTTTCTGTTTAGGACCTTTCTGAAAAATGGGACTTCACTTTTTGTTCAAGACCCTCCTGAAAAATGGGATTTTACTTTCTGTTCAGGACATTCCTGAAAAATAAGATTTTTCTTTATGTTCAGGACCCTCCTGAAAAATGGTATTTTACTTTCTTTTCAGGACCCTCCTGAAAAATAGGATTTTACTTTCTGTTAGGATCGTCCTGAAAAATGGGATTTTATTTTTGATTCAGAACCTTCCTGAAAAATGGGATTTTACTTTTTGTTTTGGACCCACCTGAAAAATAGGATTTTACTATCTGTTCAGGACCCTCCTGAAAAATGGGATTTTACTTTATGTTCAGGACCCTCCTAAAATGAGATTTTACTTTCTGTTCTGGACCCACCTGAAAAATAGGATTTTACTTAATGCTCAGGACCGGCCTGAAAAATGAGACTTTACTTTCTGTTTAGGACCTTCTAAAAAAATGTGACTTTACTTTGTGTTCAAGACCCTCCTAAAAAATGGGATTTTACTTTCTGTTCCGGACCCTCCAGAAAAATGGGATTTTACTTTATTTTCAGGACCCTCCTGAAAAATGGTATTTTACTTTCTTTTTTGGACCCTCCTGAAAAATGGGATTTTACTTTCTGTTAGGACCCTCCAGAAAAATGGTATTTTACTTTCTGTAAAGAATACTCTTGAAAAATGGGATTTTACTTTTTGTTCTGAACCCTCCTAAAAAATGGGATTTTACTTTCTGTTCAGGACCCTCCTGAGAAATGGGATTTTACTTTATGTTCAGGACCTTCCTAAAATGGGATTTTACTTTATGTTCTGGACCCTCCTGAAAAATAGGATTTTACTTTATGCTCAGGACTCGCCTGAAAAATTCGATTTTACATTCTGTTCGGAACTCTCTTAAAAAATGGGATTTTACTTTATGTTTGGGACCCTCCTTAAAAATGGGATTTTACCTTATGCTCAAGACCCTCCTGAAAAATGGTATTTTACTTTATGTTCCGGACCCTCCTGAAAAATGGGACATTACTTTATGTTCAGGACCTTGCTGAAAAATGAGACTTTACTTTCTGTTCAGGACCCTCCTGAAAAATGGTATTTTACTTTCTGTTCAGAATCCTCCTGAAAAATTGTATTTTACTTTATGTTTAGGACCCATCTGAAAAATGAGACATTACTTTATGTTCTGGACCCTCCTGAAAAATAAGACTTTACTTTCTGTTTAGGACCTTCCTGAAAAATGGGATTTTTCTTTCTGTTCAGGACCCTCCTGAATAATGTGATTTTACTTTTTATTTCGGACCCTCTTGAAAAATAAGATTTTACTTTCTGTTTAGGATCATGCTGAAAAATGGAATTTTACTTTATGTTCAGGACCCTCCTGAAAAATGGGATTTTACTTTCTATTCAGGCCCCACCGAAAAAATTAGATTTTACTTTATGTTCAGGACCCTCCTGAAAAATGAGATTTTACTTTAAGTTCAGGACCCTCCTAAAAAATGGGATTTTACTTTATGTTCAGGACCCTCCTTAAAAATAGAATTTTACTTTATGTCCTTGACCCTCCTGAAAAATGAGATTTTACTTCCTGACCAGGACTCTCCCAAAAAATGAGATTTTACTTTATGTTCAGGACTCTCATGAAAAATGGGATTTTACTTTCTGTTCAGAAAGCTTCTGAAAATGGGATTTTACTTTATCTTAGGGACCCTCCTGAAAAATGGTATTTTACTTTCTGTTCAGGACCCTCCTAAAATGATATTTTACCTTATGTTCAGGACCCTCATGAAAAATGGTATTTTACCTTTTGTTCAGGATTCTCCTGAAAAATGGAATTTTACTTTATGTTCAGGACCTTCCTGAAAAATAGGATTTTACTCCAGAAAAATGGGATTTTACTTCCTGTTCAGGACTTTCCTGAAAAATGCGATTTTACTTTATGTTCAAGACCCTCCTGAAAAATAGGATTCTACTATTTGTTCAGGACCCTCCTGAAAAATAGGACTTTACCTTATGTTCAGGTCCCTCCTGAAAAATGGACCTTCACTTTATGTTCAGGACCCTCCTGAAAAATGGGACTTTACTTTCTGTTAAGGACCCTCCTGAAAAATGGGACTTTACTTTTTGTTTAGGACCCTCCTGAAAAATGGTATTTTACTTTCTGTTCAGGACCATCCTGAAAAATAGGATTTTACTTTATGTTCAGGCCCCTCCTGAAAAATGAGACATTACTTTATGTTCAGGACCCTACTGAATAATGGAATTTAACTTTTTTGTTTCGGACCCTCTTGAAAAATAAGATTTTACTTTCTGTTCAGGACCCTCCTGAAAAATGGGATTTTACTTTCTGTTCAGGACCCTCCTGAAAAATAGGATTTTACTTTATGTCCAGGACCCTCCTTAAATATGGGATTTTTCTTTATGTCCATGACCCTCCTGAAAAATGGTATTTTACTTTCTGTCCAGGACTCTCCCTAAAAATGAGATTTTACTTTATGTTCAGGACTCTCCTGAAAAATGGAATTTTACTTTCTGTTCATAACCCTTATGAAAAATGAGATTTTACTTTATGTTAGGGAATCTCCTGAAAAATGGTATTTTACTTTCTGTTCAGGACCCTCCTAAAAATGAGATTTTACCTTATGTGTCGGACCCTCCTGAAAAATGGGATTTTACCTTCTGTTCAGGAACCTCCTGAAAAATGGAATTTTACTTTATGTTTAGGACCCTCCAGAAAAATAGGATTTTACTCCGGAAAAATGGGATTTTACTTTCTGTTCAGGACCTTCCTGAAAAAAGCGATTTTACTTTATGTTCAAGACCATCCCCCAAAATAGGATTCTACTTTTTGCTCAGGATCCTCCTGAAAAATGGGACTTTACGTTATGTTAAGGACCCTCCTGAAAAATGGGACTTTACTTTATAATCAGAACCCTCCTGAAAAATGGTATTTTACTTTCTGTTCAGGACCTTCCTGAAAAATAGGATTTTACTTTATGTTCAGGACCCTCCTGAAAAATGGGGCATTACTTTACGTTCAGGACCGTGCTGAAAAATGAGACTTTACTTTCTGTTTAGGACATTCCTAAAAAATGGGACTTTACTTTTTATTCAAGACCCTCAAGAAAAATGGGATTTTACTTTCTGTTCAGGACCCTCCTGAAAAATGGTATTTTACTTTCTGTTCAGAACCCTCCTAAAAAATTAGATTTTACTTTATGTTCAGGACCCTCCTGAAAAATGGGACATTACTTTATGTTCAGGACCCTCCTGAAAAATAAGACTTTACTTTCTGTTTAGGACCTTCCTGAAAAATGGGATTTTACTTTCTGTTCAGGATCCTCCTGAATAATGGGATTTTACTATTTGTTTCGGACCCTCTTGAAAAATAAAATTTTACTTTCTGTTTAGGACCCTGCTGAAAAATGGAATTTTACTTTATGTTCAGGACCCTCCTGAAAAATGGAATTTTACTTTCTATTCAGGCCCTACCGGAAAAATTGGATTTTACTTTATGTTCAGGACCCTCCTGAAAAATGGGATTTTACTTTATGTTCAGGACCCTCCTGAAAAATAGGATTTTACTTTATGTTCAGGACCCTCCTTAAAAATGGGATTTTACTTTATGTCCATGACCCTCCTGAAAAATGGGATTTTACTTTCTGTCCAGGACTCTCCCTAAAAATGAGATTTTACTTTATGTTCAGGACTCTCCTGAAAAATGGGATTTTAGTTTCTGTTCATAATCCTTCTGAAAAATTGGATTTTACTCTATTTTAGGAAATCTCCTGAAAAATGGTATTTTACTTTCTGTTCAGGACCCTCCTAAAAATGAGATTTTACCTTATGTGCAGGACCCTCCTGAAAAATGGGATTTTACCTTCTGTTCAGGAACCTCCTGAAAAATGGAATTTTACTTTATGTTCAAGACCCTCCTTAAAAATAGGATTTTACTCCGGAAAAATGGGATTTTACTTCTTGTTCAGGACCTTCCTGAAAAATGCGATTTTACTTTATGTTCAGGACCCTCCTGAAAAATAGGATTCTACTTTTTGCTTAGGACCCTCCTAAAAAATGGGACATTACTTTATGTTCAGGAACCTCCTGAAAAATGGACCTTCACTTTATGTTCAGGACACTCCTAAAAAATGGGACTGTACTTTCTGTTAAGGACCCTCCTAAAAAATGGGACTTTACTTTCTGTTCAGGACCCTCCTGAAAAATGGGACTTTACTTTCTGTTCAAGAACCTCCTGAAAAATGGAATTTTACTTTCTGTTCAAAACCCTCCTGAAAAATTGGATTTTAATTTATGTTCAGCACCCTCCAAAAAAATGGAACATTACTTTATGTTCAGGACCTTCCTGAAAAATATGACTTTATTTTCTGTTTAGGAACTTCCTGAGAAATGGGATTTTACTTTCTGTTCAGGACCCTTCTGAATAATGGGATTTTACTTTTTGTTTCGTACCCTCTTGAAAAATAAGATTTTACTTTCTGTTTAGGACCCTGCTGAAAAATGGAATTTTACTTTCTTTTCTGGCACGACCGGAAAAAAGGGATTTTACTTTATGTTCAGGACCCTCCTGAAAAATAGGATTTTACTTTATGTTCAGGACCCTCCTGAAAAATAGGATTTTACTTTATGTTCAGGACCCTCCTTTAAAATGGGATTTTACTTTATGTCCATGACCCTCCTGAAAAATGTTATTTTACTTTCTGTCCAGGACTCTCCCTAAAAATGAGATTTTACTTTATGTTCAGGACTCTCCTGAAAAATGGGATTTTACTTTCTGTTCAGAACCCTTTTGAAAAATGGGATTTTACTTTATGTTCAGGACCCTCCTGAAAAATGGTATTTTACTTTCTGTTCAGGACCCTCCTAAAAATGAGATTTTACATTATGTTCAGGACCCTCCTAAAAAATGGGATTTTACCTTCTGTTCAGGAACCTCCAGAAAAATGGAATTTAACTTTATGTTCAGGACCCTCCTGAAAAATATGATTTTACTCCGGAAAAATGGGATTTTACTTCCTGTTCAGGACCTTCCTGAAAAATAAAATTTTACTTTATGTTCAGACCCTCCTGAAAAATAGGATGCTACTTTTTGCTCAGGACCCTCCTGAAAAATGGGACTTTACCTTATGTTCAGGACCCTCCTGATAAATGGACCTTCAGTTTATGTTCAGGGCCCTCCTGAAAAATGACACTTTACTTTCTGTTAAGGACCCTCCTAAAAAATAGGACTTTATTTTCTGTTCAGGACCCTCCTAAAAAATGGGATTTTACTTTATATTCAGGACCCTCCTGGAAAATGTGACATTACTTTATGTTCAGGACCCTCCTGAAAAATGGGACATTACTTTATGTTCAGGACCCTCCTGAAAAATGAGACTTTACTTTCTGTTTAGGACCTTCCTGAAAAATGGGACTTTACTTTCTGTTCAAGACCCTCCTGAAAAATGGGATTTTACTTTCTGTTCAGGACATTCCTAAAAAATATGATTTTTCTTTATGTTCAGGACCCTCCTGAAAAATGGTATTTTACTTTCTTTTCAGGACCCTCCTGAAAAATAGGATTTTACTTTCTGTTAGGATCGTCCTGAAAAATGGGATTTTATTTTCGATTCTGAACCTTCCTGAAAAATGGGATTTTACTTTTTGTTCTGGACCCTCCTGAAAAATGGGATTTTACTATCTGTTCAGTACTCTCCTGAAAATGGGATTTTACTTTATGCTCAGGACCGGCCTGAAAAATGAGACTTTACTTTCTGTCTAGGACCTTCTCGAAAAATGTGACTTTACTTTCTATTCAAGACCCTCCAGAAAAATGGGATTTTACTTTCTGTTCCGGACCCTCCTGAAAAATAGGATTTTACTTTATGTTCAGGACCCTCCTGAAAAATGGTATTTTACTTTCTTTTCTGGACCCTCCTGAAAAATGGGATTTTACTTTCTATTAGGACCCTCCAGAAAAATGGTATTTTACTTTCTGTTCAGAATCCTCTTGAAAAATGGGATTTTACTTTATGTTCTGGACCCTCCTAAAAAATGGGATTTTACTTTCTGTTCAGGACCCTCCTGAAAAATGGGAATGTACTTTATGATCAGGACCGTCCTAAAATGGGATTTTACTTTTTGTTCTGGACCCTCCTGAAAAATGGGATTTTACTTTATGCTCAGGACCCGCCTGGAAAATTCGATTTTACATTCTGTTCAGAACCCTCTTGAAAAATGGGATTTTACTTTATGTTTGGGACCCTCCTGAAAAATGGGTTTTTACCCTATGCTCAAGACCCTCCTGGAAAATGGGAAATTACTTTATGTTCATGACCCTCCTGAAAAATGAGACTTTACATTATGTTCAGAACCCTCCTGGAAAATGGGACTTTATTTTCTGTTTAGGTCCCTCTTGAAATATTGAACTTTACTTTCTGTTCAAGACCCTCTTGTAAAATAGGATTTTACTTTATGTTCAGGACTCTCTTGAAAAATGGGATTTTACTTTCTGTTCAGAACCCTCACGAAAAAAGGGCTTTTACTTTATGTTCAGGACCCTTCTGAAAAATAGGATTTTACTTTATGTACAGGACCCTCCTGAAAAATGAGATTTTACTTTCTGTCCAGGACTCTCCTGAAAATGGGATTGTACTTTATGTTTAGGACCCTCCTAAAAAAATGGGATTTTACTTTACGTTCAAGACCCTCCTGAAAAATAGGATTTTATTTTCTGCTAAGCACCCTCCTAAAAAATGGGATTTTACTTTATGTTCAGGACCCTCCTAAAAAATGGAATTTTACTTTATGTTCAAGATCCTTATGAAAAATGGGATTTTACCTTCTGTTTAGGACCTTCCTGAAAAATACGACTTTACTTTTTTTTCAGAACCATCCTAAAAATGGGACTTTATTTTCTGTTTAGGACCCTCTTGAAATATGAGACTTTACTTTTTGTTCAAGACCCTCCTGAAAAATGGGATTTTACTTTATGTTCAGGACCCTCTTGTAAAATAGGATGCTACTTTCTGTTCAGGACCCTTATTAAAAATAGGATTTTACTTTCTGTCCAGGACCCTCCTGAAAAATGGCATTTTACTTTCTGTCCAGGACCCTCCTGAAAAATGGGACATTATTTTATGTTCAGGACCATCCTGAAAAATGAGACTTTACTTTCTGTTTAGGACCTTCCTGAAAAATGGGACTTTATATTCTGATCAAGACCCTCCTGAAAAATGGGATTTTACTTTATGTTCAGGACTCTCTTGAAAAATGGGATTTTACTTTCGGTTCAGGACCCTTATTAAAAATGGGATTTTACTTAATGTCCAGGGCCCTCCTAAAAAATGAGATTTTACTTTTTGTCTATGACTCTCCTGAAATATGAGATTTTACTTTATGTTCAGGACCCTCCTGAAAAATGGGTTTTTACTTTCTGTTCATGACCCTCCTGAAAAATGGGATTTTACTTTATGTTCAAGACCCTCCTGAAAAATGGGATTTTACTTTCTGTTTCAGACCTTCTTGAAAAATGAGATTTTACTTTCTGTTCAGGATCCTCCTAAAAAATGGGATTTTACCTTATGTTCTGGACCCTCCTGAAAAATGGGATTTCACTTTCTGTTCAGGAACTTCTTTAAAAATGGGATTTTACTTTATGTTCAGGACACTCCTAAAATGGGATTTTACTTTATGTTGAGGACTCTCCAGAAAAATGGGATTTTACTTTATGTTCAGGACCCTCCTGAAAAATGAGATTTTACCTTCTGTTCAAGACTCTCCTGAAAAATGAGATTTTACTTTATGTTCAGGACCCTCCTGAAAAATGGGATTTTACTTTCTGTTCAGGACCCTCATAAAAAATGGAAATTTACTTTATGTTTAGGGTTCTCCTGAAAAATGAGATTCTACTTTATGTTAAGGAACCTCCTGAAAAAAATGAGATTCTACTTTATGCTTTGAACCCTCCTAGAAAATGGTATTCTACTTTATGCTTAGGACCCTCCTGGAAAATGAGACTTTACCTTATGTTCAGGACCCTCCTGAAAAATGGGACATAACTTTATGTTGAGGACCCTCTTAAAAAATGAGACTTTACTTTCTGTTTAGCACTTTTTTGAAAAATGGGACATTAATTTCTGTTCAAGACCCTCCTGAAAAATAGGATTTTCCTTTCTGTTCAGGACCCTCCTGAAAATAGGATTTTACTTTATGTTTAGGATCCTCCTGAAAAATGGTATTTTACTTACTTTTAAGGAGCCTCCTGAAAAATGTGATTTTACTTTCTGTTAGGACCCTCCTGAAAAATGGGATTTTACTTTCTGTTCAGGACCCTCCTGAAAAATGAGATTTCACTTTATGTTTTGGACCCTACTGAAAAATGGGATTTTACTTTCTACTCAAGATCCTCCTGAAAAATGGAATTTTATTTTATGTTCAGGACCCTCCTAAAATGGGATTTTACTTTTTGTTATGGACCCTCCTGAAAAATGAGATTTTACTTTATGTTCAGGACCCTCCTGAAAAATAAGATTTTACTTTATGTTCAGGACCTTCCAGAAAAATGGGATTTTACCTTCTGTTCAGGACTCTCCTATAAAATGAGATTTTACTTTATGTTCAGGACCCTCCTAAAAAATGGGACTTTACTTTATGTTCAGGACCCTCCTAAAAAATGGGATTTTACCTTATTTTCAGGGCCCTCCTTAAAAATGGGATTTTAGTTTATGTTCAGGACCCTCCTGAAAAAGAAGATTCTACTTTATCCTTAGGACCCTCCAGGAAAATGGGATTCTACTTTTTTATCAGGACCCTCCTTGAAAATGGGACTTTACCTTATGTTCAGGACCCACCTAAAAAATAGGACATTACTTTATGTTCATGACCCTCCTGAAAAATGAGACTTTACTTTCTGTTTAGGATCTTCCTGAAAAATGGGACTTTACTTTGTGTTCAAGACCCTCCTGAAAAATGGGATTATACTTTCTATTCAGGACTCTCCTGAAAAATGGGATTTAACTTTATGTTCAGGACCCTTCTGAAAAATGGGATTTTACTTTATTTTCAGGATCGTCCTGAAAAATGGGATTTTACTTTTTTATTTGGACCCTCTTAAAAAATGAGATTTTACTTTCTGTTCAGGATCCTCCTGAAAAATAGTATTTTACTTTATGTTCTGGACGCACCGGAAAAATGGGATTTTACTTTAGGTTCAACACTCTCTTGAAAAATGAGATTTTACTATATGTTCAGGACCTTCCTGAAAAATGCGATCTTACCTTCTATTCAAGACCCTCCTGAAATATGGGACTTTACTTACTGTTCAAGACCCTCCTGAAAAATGGGATTTTACTTTATGTTCAAAACCCTCTTAAAAAATGGGATTTTACTTTCTGTTCAGGACCCTCATGAAAAATTGGATTTTACTTTATGTTCAGGACCCTCCTGAAAAATGGGATTTTACTTTCTGGCCAGGACTCTCCTGAAAAATAGGATTTAACTTTATGTTCAGGACCCTCCTGAAAAATGGGATTTTATTTTCTATTCAAGACCCTCCTGAAAAATGGGATTGTACTTTCTGGTCAGGACCCTCCTGAAAAATGGGATTTTACTTTATGTTCAGGACCCTCCTGAAAAATGGTATTTTACTTTCTTTTCAGGACCCTCCTGAAAAATAGGATTTTACTTTCTGTGAGGACCATCCTGAAAAATGGGATTTTACTTTCTGCTCAGAACCCTACAGAAAAATGGGATTTTTCTTTATGTTCTGGACCCTCCTGAAAAATGGGATTTTACTTTCTGTTCAGGACCTTCCTGAAAAATGGGATTTTACTTTATGTTCAGGACCCTCCAAAAATTGGAATTTACTTTATGCTCTGGACCCTCCTAAAAAATGGGATTTTACTTTATTCCCAGGACCCGCCTAGAAAATGCGATTTGAAAAATGGGATTTTATTGTATGTTTAGGACACTCCTGAAAAATGGGATTTTACTTTCTGTTTAGGACCCTCCTGAAAAATGGGATTATACTTTATGTTTAGGACACTCCTGAAAAATGGGATTTTACTTTCTGTTCAGGACCCTCTTGAAAATGGGATTATACTTTATGCTCAAGGCCCTCCTGAAAAATAAGATTCTACCGTATGCTCAGGACCCTCCTTGAAAATGGGAATTTACTTTATGTTCAGGACCCTCCTGAAAAATGAGACTTTACTTTATGTTCAGAACCCCCCTGAAAAATGGGACTTTATTTTATGTTATTGACCCTCTTGAAACATGGGACTTTACTTTATGTTCAAGACCCTCCTGAAAAATGGGATTTTACTTTATGTTCAAAACCCTCTTAAAAAATGGGATTTTACTTTCTGTTCAGGACCCTCATGAAAATTGGATTTTACTTTAGGTTCAGGACCCTCCTGAAAAATGGGATTTTACTTTATGTACAGGACCTCCTGAAAAATGGGATTTTACTTTCTGGCTAGGACTCTCCTGAAAAATAGGATTTAACTTTATGTTCAGGACCCTCCTGAAAAATAGGATTTTATTTTCTGTTCAAGACCCTCCTGAAAAATGGAATTTTACTTTTTGTTCAAGACCCTCCTGAAAAATGGGATTTTACTTTATGTTCAGGACCCTCCTAAAAAATGGGATTTTACTTTATATTCAAGATCCTCATGAAAGATGGGATTTTACATTCTGTTTAGGATCTTCTTGAAAAATAAGACTTTACTTTTTGTTCAGAACCCTCCTGAAAAATAGGATGCTACTTTTTGCTCAGGACCCTCCAGAAAAATGGGACTTTACCTTATGTTCAGGACCCTCCTGATAAATGGACCTTCACTTTATGTTCAGGACCTCCCTGAAAAATGGGACTTTACTTTCTGTTAAGGACTCTCCTGAAAAATGGGACTTTACTTTCTGTGCAAGACCCTCTAAAAAAATGGGATTTTACCTTATGTTTAGGAACCACCTGAAAAATGGTACTTTACTTTTTGGTAAGGATCCTCTTGAAAAATGGGACTTTACTTTTTGTTTAGGACCCTCCTGAAAAATGATATTTTACTTTTTTTTCAGAACCGTCCTGAAAAATTGGATATTACTTTATGTTCAGGACCCTCCTAAATAATGGGACATTATTTTATGTTCAGGACCCTCCTACAAAATAAGAATTTACATTCTGTTTAGGACCTTCCTGAAAAATGAGATTTTACTTTTTGTTTCGGACCCTCTTGAAAAATAAGATATTACTTTTTGTTTAGGACCCTGCTGAAAAATGAAATTTTCCTTTATGTTCAGGACCCTACTGAAAAATGGAATTTTACTTTCTATTCAGGCCCCAACAGAAAAATGGGATTTTACTTTATGTTCAGGACCCTCCTGAAAAATGGAATTTTATTTTATGTTCAGGGCCCTCTTAAAATGGGATTTTACTTTATGTTCTGGACCCTCCAGAAAAATGGGATTTTACTTTATATTTAGGACCCTGATGAAAAATGAGATTTTACTTTATGTTCAGGACCCTCCTGAAAAATGGGATTAAACCTTCTGTTCAGGACCCTCCTAAAAAATAAGATTTTACTTTATGTTCAGGACCCTCCTGAAAATGGGACTTTACTTTATGTTCAAACCCCTCTTGAAAAATGGGATTTTACCTTATGTTCAGGGCCATCCTGAAAAATGGGATTTTTTTTATGTTCAGAACCCTCCTGAAAAATGAGATTCTACTTTATGCTCAGGACTCTCCTGGAAAATGGGATTCTACTTTATGCTCAGGACACTCCTGGAAAATGAGACTTTACCTTATGTTCAGGACCCTCCTGAAAAATGGGACATTACTTTATGTTCAGGACCCTCTTGAAAAATTAAACTTTACTTTCTATTTACGACTTTTCTGAAAAATGAGTCTTTACTTTCTGTTCAAGACCCTCCTTAAAAATAGGATTTTACTTTCTGTTCAGGAACCTCCTGAAAAATGGGATTTTACTTTCTTTTCAGGACCCTCCTAAAAAATGGGTTTTTACTTTCTGTTTTGGACCCTCTTGAAAAATGAGATTTTACTTTCTGTTCAGGATCCTCCTGAAAAATGGGATTTTACTTTATGTTTTGGACCCTCTTGAAAAAGGAGATTTTACTTTCTGTTCAGGATCCTCCTGAAAAATGGGATTTTACTTTATGTTCAGGACCCTCCTAAAAAGGGATTTTACTTTATGTTCTGTATTCTACTGAAAAATAAGATTTTACTTTATGTTCAGGACCCTCCTGAGCATAAAGTAGAATCTCATTTTTCAGGAGGGTCCTGAACATAAAATAAAATCCCATTTTCCAGGAAGTCCCTAAACATAAGGTAAAATCCAATTTTTCAGGAGGGTCCAGAACATAAAGTAAAGTCCCATTTTTCTGGAGGGTCCTGAACATAAAGTTACTTTCATTTCAGGAACCTCCTAAAAAATGGGATTTTACTTTCAGTTAGGATCCTACTGAAAAATGAGATTTTACATTCTGTTCAGAACCCTCCTGAAAAATGGGATTTTACTTAATGTTCTGGACCTTCCTTAAAAATGGGTTTTTCTTTTCTGTTCAGGACCCTCCTGAAAAATATTGTATTTACTTTATGTTCAGGACCCTCCTAAAATGGGATTTTACTTTATGTTCAGGACTCTCCTGAAAAATGGGATTTTCCTTTATGTTTAGGACCCTCCTGAAAAATGAGATTTTACGTTCTATTCAAGACCCTCCTGAAAAATGAGATTTTACTTTCTGTTCAGGACCCTCCTGAAAAATGATATTTTTCTTTATGTTCAGGACACTCCTGAAAAATGGGATTTTACCTTATGTTCAGGATCCTCACTAAAAATGGGATTTTACATTATGTTCAGGACCCTTCTGCAAAATGAGATTCTATTTTATGCTCAGGACCCTCCTGGAAAATGGGATTCTACTTTATGCTCAGGACCCACTTGGAAAATGGGATTTTACTTTCTGTTCAAGACCCTCCTGAAAAATGGGATTTTACTTTATGTTTAAGGCCCTCTGGAAAAATGGGGTTTTACTTTATGTTTAGGCCCCTCCGGAAAAATGGGATTTTACTTTTTGTTCAGAACACTTATGAAAAATGTGATTTTACTTTATGTTAAGGACCCCCCTGAAAAATGGGATTTTACTTTATGTTCAGGACCCTCCCGAAAAATGGGATTCTACTTGATGTTCAGGACCCATCTAAAAATGGTATTTTACCTTATGTTCAGGACCCTACTAAAAAATGGGATTTTACCTTCTGTTCAGGAAACTTCTAAAAAATGGAATTTTCCTTTATGTTCAGGACCTTCCAGAAAAATGGGATTTTACTCTGGAAAAATGGGATTTTACTTTCTTTTCAGGACCCTCCTGAAAAATGCAATTTTACTTTATGTTCAGGACCCTCCTGAAAAATGGGATTCTACTTTATGCTCAGGACCCTCCTGAAAATTGGGACTTTACCTTATGTTCAGGACCTTCCTGAAAAATGGACCTTTACTTTATGTTTAGTACACTCCTGAAAAATGGTACTTTTCTTTCTGTTAAGGACCCTCCTGAAAAATGGGACTTTACTTGCTGTTTAGGACCTTCCTGGAAAATGGTATTTTACTTTCTGTTTAGAACCCTCCTGAAAAATTAGATTTTACTTTATGTTCTGGACACTCCTGAAAAATGGGACATTACTTTATGTTCAGGACCCTACTGAAAATAAGGCTTTACTTTCTGTTTAGGACCTTCCTGAAAAATGGTATTTTAATTTCTGTTCAGGACCCTCCTAAGAATGAGATTTTACCTTATGTTCAGGACCTTCCTGAAAAATGGTATTTTATTTTCTGTTCAGGAACCTCCTGAAAAATGGAATTTTACTTTATGTTGAGGACCTTCCTGAAAAATAGGATTTTACTCTGAAAAAATGGGATTTTACTTCCTGTTCAGGACCTTCCTGAAAAATGTGATTTTACTTTATGTTCAGGACCCTCCTAAAAAATAGGATTCTACTTTTTGCTCAGGACCCTCCTGAAAAATGGGACTTTACTTTCTGTTCAGGACCCTCCTAAAAAATGGTATTTTACTTTCTTTTCAGGACCATCCTGAAAAATAGGATTTTACTTTATGTTCAGGACCCTCCTGAAAAATGGGACATTACTTTATGTTCAGGACCTTGCTGAAAAATGAGACTATACTTTCTGTTCAGGACCCTCCTGAAAAATGGTATTTTACTTTCTGTTCAGAATCCTCCTGAAAAATTGGATTTTAATTTATGTTCAGGACCCATCTGAAAAATGGGACATTACTTTATGTTCAGGACCCTCCTGATAAATAAGACTTTACTTTCTGTTTAGGACCTTCCTGAAAAATGGGATTTCACTTTTTGTTCAGGACCCTCCTGAATAATGGGATTTTACTTTTTATTTTGGATCCTCTTGAGAAATAAGATTTTACTTTCTGTTTAGGATCATGCTGAAAAATGGAATTTTTCTTTATGTTCAGGACCCTCCTGAAAAATAGAATTTTACTTTCTATTTAGGCCCCACCATAAAAATTAGATTTTTCTTTATGTTTAGGACCCTCCTGAAAAATGGGATTTTACTTTATGTTCAGGACCCTCCTAAAAAATGGGATTTTACATTATGTTCAGGACCCTCCTTAAAAATAGGATTTTACTTTATGTCCATGACCCTCCTGAAAAATGGGATTTTACTTCCTGTCCAGGACTCTCCTAAAAAATGAGATTTTACTTTATGTTCAGGACTCTCATGAAAAATGGGATTTTACTTTCTCTTCAGAACGCTTCTGAAAAATGAGATTTTACTTTAACTTAGGGACCCTCCTGAAAAATGGTATCTTAGTTTCTTCTCAGGACCCTACTAAAAATGATATTTTACCTTATGTTCAGGACCCTCCTGAAAAATGGGATTTTACCTTCTGTTCAGGAACCTTCTGAAAAATGGAATTTTACTTTATGTTCAGGACCTTCCTAAAAAATAGGATTTTACTCCAGGAAAATGGGATTTTACTTCCTATTCAGGACTTTCCTGAAAAATGCGATTTTACTTTATGTTCAAGACCCTCCTGAAAAATAGGATTCTACTTTTTGCTCAGGACCCTCCTGAAAAATGGGACTTTACCTTATGTTCAGGACCCTCCTGAAAAATGGACCTTCACTTTATGTTCAGGACCCTCTTGAAAAATGGGACTTTACTTTCTGTTAAGGACCCTCCTGAAAAATGGGACTTTACTTTTTGTTCAGAACCTCCTGAAAAATGGTATTTTACTTTCTGTTCAGGACCATCCTAAAAAATAGGAAATTACTTTATGTTTAGGACCCTCCTGAAAAATGGGATATTACTTTATGTTCAGGACCCTCCTGAAAAATGAGACTTTACTTTCTGCTTAGGACCTTCCTGAAAAATAGGACTTCACTTTCTGTTCATGACCCTTCTGAAAAATGGGATTTTACTTTCTGTTCAGGACCCTCCTGAAAAATGATATTTTACTTTCTGTTCAGAACCTTCCTAAAAAATTGGATTCTACTTTATGTTCATGACCCTCCTAAAAAATGGGACATTACTTTATGTTCAGGACCCTCCTGAAAAATAAGATTTAACTTTCTCTGTAAGACCTTCCTGAAAAATGGGATTTTACTTACTGTTCAGGACCCTCCTGAATAATGGAATTTTACTTTTTGTTTCGGACCCTCTTGAAAAATAAGATTTTACTTTCTGTTTAGGACCCTGCTGAAAATTGGAATTTTACTTTATGTTCAGGACCCTCCTGAAAAATGGAATTTTACTTTCTATTCAGGCCCTACCAGAAAAATTGGATTTTACTTTATGTTCAGGACCCTCCTGAAAAATGAGATTTTACCTTCAGTTCAATACCCTCCTGAAATATGAGATTTTAATTTATATTCAGGACCCTTCTGAAAAATGAGATTTTACATTATGTTCAGGACCCTCCTGAAAAATGGGATTTTACTTTATGTTCAGGACCCTCCTGAAAACTAGGATTTTACTTTATGTTCAGGACCCTCCTTAAAAATGGGATTTTACTTTATGTCCATGACCCTCCAGAAAAATGGGATTTTACTTTCTGTCCAGGACTCTCCCTATAAATGAGAATTTACTTTATGTTCAGGACTCTCCTGAAAAATGAGATTTTACTTTATGTTCATAACCCTTTTGGAAAATGGTATTATACTTTTTGTTAGGGAATCTCCTGAAAAATGGTATTTTACTTTCTGTTCAGGACACTCCTAAAAATGAGATTTTACCTTATGTGCAGTACCCTCCTGAAAAATGGAATTTTACCTTCTGTTCAGGAACCTACTGAAAAATGGAATTTTAGTTTATGTTTAGGACCCTCCAGAAAAATAGGATTTTACTACGGAAAAATGGGATTTTACTTCCTGTTCAGGACCTTCCTGAAAAATGCGATTTTACTTTACGTTCAAGACCATCCCCAAAAATAGGATTCTACTTTTTGCTTAGGACCCTCCTGAAAAATGGGACTTTACTTTCTGTTAAGGACCCTCCTGAAAAATGGGACTTTACTTTCTGTTCAGAACCCTTCTGAAAAATGGTATTTTACTTTCTGTTCAGGACCTTCCTGAAAAATAGGATTTTACTTTATGTTCAGGACCCTCCTAAAAAATGGGACATTACTTTATGTTCAGGACCCTGGTGAAAAATGAGGCTTTACTTTTTCTTTAGGAACATCCTAAAAAATAGGACTTTACTTTCTGTTCAAGACCCTCCAGAAAAATGGGATTTTACTTTCTGTTCAGGACCCTCCTGAAAAATGGTATTTTACTTTCTGTTCAGAACGCTCCTAAAAAATTAGATTTTACTTTATGTTCAGGACCCTCCTGAAAAATGGGACATTACTTTATGTTCAGGACCCTCCTGAAAAATAAGACTTTACTTTCTGTTTAGGACCTTCCTGAAAAATAGATTTTACTTTCTGTTCAGGATCCTCCTGAATAATGGGATTTTACTATTTGTTTCGGACCCTCTTGAAAAATAAGATTTTACTTTCTGTTTCGGACCCTGCTGAAAAATGGAATTTTACTTTATGTTCAGGACACTCCTGAAAAATGGAATTTTACTTTCTATTCAGGCCCAACCGAAAAAATAGGATTTTTACTTTATGTTCATGACCCTCCTGAAAAATGGGAATTTACTTTATGTTCAGGAACCTCCTAAAAAATGGGATTTTACCTTCTGTACAGGAACCTCCTGAAAAATGGAATTTTACTTTATGTTCAGGATCTTCCAGAAAAATAGGATTTTACTCTAGAAAAATGGGATTTTACTTCCTGTTCAGGACCTTCCTGAGAAATGCAATTTTACTTTATGTTCAAGACCCTCCTAAAAAATAGGATTCTACTTTTTTATCAGGACCCTCCTGAAAAATGGGGCTTTACCTTATGTTCAGGACCCTCCTGAAAAATGGACCATCAATTTATGTTCAGGACCTTCCTGAAAAATGGGACTTTACTTTCTGTTAAGGACCCTCTTGAAAAATGGGACTTTACATTCTGTTGAGGACCCTCCTGAAAAATGGTATTTTACTTTCTTTTCAAGACCATCCTGAAAAATAGGATTTTACTTTATGTTCAGGACCCTCCTGAAAAATGGGAAATTACATTATGTTCAGGACCCTGCTGAAAAATGAGACTTTACTTTCTGGTTAGGACCTTCCTGAAAAAAAAAGGACTTTACTTTCTGTTCAAGACCCTCCTGAAAAATGGGATTTTACATTCTGTTCAGGACCCTTCTGAAAAATGGTATTTTACTTTCTGTTCAGAACCCACATAAAAAATTGGATTCTACCTTATGTTCAGGAACCTCCTAAAAAATGGGACATTACTTTATGTTCAGGACCCTCCTGAAAAATAAGACTTTACTTTCTCTTTAGGACCTTCCTGAAAAATGGGATTTTACTTACTGTCCAGGACCCTCCTGAATAATGGGATTTTACTTTTTGTTTCGGACCCTCTTGAAAAATAAGATTTTACTTTCTGTTTAAGACCCTGCTGAAAAATGGAATTTTACTTTTTGTTCAGGACCCTCCTGAAAAATGGAATTTTACTTTCTATTCAGGCCCTACCGGAAAAATTGAATTTTACTTTATGTACAGGACCCTCCTGAAAAATGAGATTTTACTTTATGTCTAGGACCCTCCTGAAAAATAGGATTTTACTTTATGTTCAGGACCCTCCTTAAAAATGGGATTTTACTTTATGTCCATGACCCTCCTGAAAAATGGGACTTTACTTTCGGTCCAAGACTCTCCCTAAAAATGAGATTTTACTTTATGTTCAGGACTCTCCTGAAAAATGGGATTTTACTTTCTGTTCATAACCCTTCTGAAAAATGGGATTTTACTTTATGTTAGGACCCTCCTAAAAATGAGATTTTACCTTATGTGCAGGACCCTCCTGAAAAATGGGATTTTACCTTCTGTTCAGGAACCTCCTGAAAAACGGAATTTTACTTTATGTTCAAGACCCTCCTGAAAAATAGGATTTTACTTCGGAAAAATGGGATTTTACTTCCTGTTCAAGACCTTCCTGAAAAATGCGATTTTACTTTATGTTCAGGACCCTCCTGAAAAATAGGATTCTACTTTTTGCTCAGGACCCTCCTGAAAAATGTTACTTTACCTTATGTTCAGGAAACTCCTGAAAAATGGACCTTCACTTTATGTTCAGGACCCTCCTGAAAAATGGGACTGTACATTCTGTTAAGGACCCTCCTAAAAAATGAGACTTTACTTTCTGTTCAGGACCCACCTGAAAAATAGGACTTTACTTTATGTTCAAGAACCTCCTGAAAAATGGAATTTTACTTTCTGTTCAAAACCCTCCTGAAATATTGGATTTTAATTTATGTTCAGGACCCTCTAAAAAATGGGACATTACTTTATGTTCAGGACCTTCCTGAAAAATAAGACTTTATTTTCTGTTTAGGACCTTCCTGAAAAATGGGATTTTACTATCTTTTCAGGACCCTCCTGAAAAATGGGATTTTACTTTTTGTTTCGGACCCTCTTGAAAAAGAAGATTTTACTTTCTGTTTAGGACCCCGCTGAAAAATGGAATTTTACTTTCTTTTCCGGCACGACCGGAAAAATGGAATTTTACTTTATGTCCAGGACCCTCCAGAAAAATAGGATTTTACTTTATGTTCAGGACCCTCCTGAAAAATGGGATTTTACTTTATGTTCAGGACCCTCCTTAAAAATGGGATTTTACTTTATGTCCATGACCCTCCTGAAAAATGTGATTTAACTTTCTGTCCAGGATTCTCCCTAAAAATGAGATTTTACTTTATGTTCAGGACTCTCCTAAAAAATGGGATTTTACTTTCTGTTCAGGACCCTCCTGAAAAATGGTATTTTACTTTCTATTCAGGACCCTCCTAAAAATGAGATTTTACATTATGTTCAGGACCCTCCTAAAAAAATGGCATTTTACCTTCTGTTCAGGAACCTCAAGAAAAATGGAATTTTACTTTATGTTCAGGACCCTCCTGAAAAATAGGATTTTACTCCGGAAAAATGGGATTTTACTTCCTGTTCAGGACCTTCCTGAAAAATGGAATTTTACTTTATGTTCAGAACCTCCTGAAAAATAGGATGCTACTTTTTGCTAAGGACCCTCCTGAAAAATATGACATTACCTTATGTTCAGGACCCTTCTGATAAATGGACCTTCAGTTTATGTTCAGGACCCTCCTGAAAAATGACACTTTACTTTCTGTTAAGGACCCTCCTGAAAAATAGGACTTTATTTTCTGTTCAGGACTCTCCTAAAAAATTGGATTTTACTTTATATTCAGGACCCTCCTGGAAAATGTGACATTATTTATGTTCAGGACCCTCCTGAAAAATGAGACTTTACTTTCTGTTTTGGACCTTCCCGAAAAATGGGACTTTACTTTCTGTTCAAGACCCTCCTGAAAAATGGACCTTCAGTTTATGTTCAGGACCTTTCTGAAAAATGACACTTTACTTTCTGTTAAGGACCCTCCAGAAAAATAGGACTTTACTTTCTGTACAGGACCCTCCTAAAAAATTGGATTTTACTTTATATTCAGGCCCCTCCTGGAAAATGTGACATTACTTTATGTTCAGGACCCTCCTGAAAAATGGGACATTACTTTATGTTCAGAACCCTCCTGAAAAATGAGACTTTACTTTCTGTTTAGGACCTTTCTGAAAAATGGGACCTTACTTTCTGTTCAAGACCCTCCTGAAAAATGGGATTTTACTTTCTGTTCAGGACATTCCTGAAAAATAAGATTTTTCTTTATGTTCAGGACCCTCCTGAAAAATGGTCTTTTACTTTCTTTTCAGGACCCTCCTAAAAAATAGGATTTTACTTTCTGTTAGGATCGTCCTGAAAAATGGGATTTTACTTTTTGTTCTAGACCCTCCTGAAAAATGGGATTTTACTTTTTTTTCTGGACCCTCCTGAAAAATGGGATTTTACTATCTGTTCAGGACCCTCCTGAAAAATGGCATTTTACTTTATGTTCAGGACTCTCCTAAAATGGGATTTTACTGTATGTTCTAAACCCTCCTGAAAAATAGGATTTTACTTTATGCTCAGGACAGGCCTGAAAAATGAGACTTTACTTTCTGTTTAGGACCTTCTCGAAAAATATGACTTTACTTTCTGTTCAAGACCCTCCTGAAAAATGGGATTTTACTTTCTGTTCTGGACCCTCCAGAAAAATGGGATTTTACTTTATGTTCAGGACCATCCTGAAAAATGGTATTTTACTTTGTTTTCTGGACCCTCCTGAAAAATGGGATTTTACTTTCTGTTAGGACCCTCCTGAAAAATGGTATTTTACTTTCTGTTCAGAATACTCTTGAAAAATGGGATTTTACTTTTTGTTCTGAACCCTCCTAAAAAATGGGATTTTACTTTCTGTTCAGGACCCTCCTGAAAAATGGGATTTTACTTTATGTTTAGGACCTTCCTAAAATGGGATTTTACTTTATGTTCTGGACCCTCCTGAATAATGGGATTTTTCTTTATGCTCAGGAACCGCCTGGAAAATTCGATTTTACATTCTGTTCAGAACCCTCTTGAAAAATGGGATTTTACTTTATGTTTGGGACCCTCCTTAACAATGGGATTTTATCTTTTGCTCAAGACCCTCCTGAAAAATGGTATTTTACTTTATGTTCAGGACCCTCCTGAAAAATGGGACATTACTATATGTTCAGACCTTGCTGAAAAATGAGACTTTACTTTTTGTTCAGGACCCTCCTGAAAAATGGTATTTTACTTTCTGTTCAGAACCCTCCTAAAAAATTAGATTTTACTTTATGTTCAGGACCCTCCTGAAAAATGGGACATTACTTTATGTTCAGGACCCTCCTGAAAAATAAGACTTTACTTTCTGTTTAGGACCTTCCTGAAAAATGAGATTTTACTTTCTGTTCAGGATCCTCCTGAATAATGGGATTTTACTATTTGTTTCGGACCCTCTTGAAAAATAAGATTTTACTTTCTGATTCGGACCCTGCTGAAAAATGGAATTTTCTTTATGTTCAGGACACTCCTGAAAAATGGAATTTTACTTTCTATTCAGGCCCAACCGAAAAAATAGGATTTCTACTTTATGTTCATGACCCTCCTGAAAAATGGGAATTTACTTTATGTTCAGGAACCTCCTAAAAAATGGGATTTTACCTTCTGTACAGGAACCTCCTGAAAAATGGAATTTTACTTTATGTTCAGGATCTTCCTGAAAAATAGGATTTTACTCTAGAAAAATGGGATTTTACTTCCTGTTCAGGACCTTCCTGAGAAATGCAATTTTACTTTATGTTCAAGACCCTCCTAGAAAATAGGATTCTACTTTTAGATCAGGACCCTCCTGAAAAATGGGGCTTTACCTTATGTTTAGGACCCTCCTAAAAAATGGACCATCAATTTATGTTCAGGACCTTCCTGAAAAATGGGACTTTACTTTCTGTTAAGGACCCTCTTGAAAAATAGGACTTTACTTTCTGTTGAGGACCCTCCTGAAAAATGGTATTTTACTTTCTTTTCAGGACCATCCTGAAAAATAGGATTTTACTTTATGTTCAGGACCCTCCTGAAAAATGGGACATTACATTATGTTCAGGACCCTGCTGAAAAATGAGACTTTACTTTCTGGTTAGGACCTTCCTGAAAAATAGGACTTTACTTTCTGTTCAAGACCCTCCTGAAAAATGGGATTTTACATTCTGTTCCGGACCCTTCTGAAAAATGGTATTTTACTTTATGTTCAGAACCCACATAAAAAATTGGATTCTACCTTATGTTCAGGAACCTCCTAAAAAATGGGACATTACTTTATGTTCAGGACCCTCCTGAAAAATAAGACTTTACTTTCTCTTTAGGACCTTCCTGAAAAATGGGATTTTACTTACTGTTCAGGACCCTCCTGAATAATGGGATTTTACATTTTGTTTCGGACCCTCTTGAAAAATAAGATTTTACTTTCTGTTTAAGACCCTGCTGAAAAATGGAATTTTACTTTATGCTCAGGACCCTCCTGAAAAATGGAATTTTACTTTCTATTCAGGCCCTACCGGAAAAATTGAATTTAACTTTATGTTCAGGACCCTCCTGAAAAATGAGATTTTACTTCATGTTTAGGACCCTCCTGAAAAATAGGATTTTACTTTATGTTCAGGACCCTCCTTAAAAATGGGATTTTACTTTATGTCCATGACCCTCCTGAAAAATGGGACTTTACTTTCGGTCCAGGACTCTCCCTAAAAATGAGATTTTACTTTATGTTCAGGACTCTCCTGAAAAATGGGATTTTACTTTCTGTTCATAACCCTTCTGAAAAATGGGATTTTACTTTATGTTAGGACCCTCCTAAAAATGAGATTTTACCTTATGTGCAGGACCCTCCTGAAAAATGGGATTTTACCTTCTGCTCAGGAACCTCCTGAAAAACGGAATTTTACTTTATGTTCAAGACCCTCCTGAAAAATAGGATTTTACTCCGGAAAAATGGGATTTTACTTTCTGTTCAGGACCTTCCTGAAAAATGCGATTTTACTTTATGTTCAGGACCCTCCTGAAAAATAGGATTCTACTTTTTGCTCAGGACCCTCTTGAAAAATGGGACTTTACCTTATGTTCAGGAACCTCCTGAAAAATGGACCTTCACTTTATGTTCAGGACCCTCCTGAAAAATGGGACTGTACTTTCTGTTAAGGACCCTCCTAAAAAATGAGACTTTACTTTCTGTTCAGGACCCACCTGAAAAATAGGACTTTACTTTCTGTTCAAGAACCTCCTGAAAAATGGAATTTTACTTTCTGTTCAAAACCCTCCTGAAATATTGGATTTTAATTTATGTTCAGGACCCTCTAAAAAATGGGACATTACTTTATGTTCAGGACCTTCCTGAAAAATAAGACTTTATTTTCTGTTTAGGACCTTCCTGAAAAATGGGATTTTACTATCTGTTCAGGACCCTCCTGAAAAATGGGATTTTACTTTTTATTTCGGACCCTCTTGAAAAATAAGATTTTACTTTCTGTTTAGGACCCAGCTGAAAAATGGAATTTTACTTTCTTTTCCGGCACGACCGGAAAAATGGAATTTTACTTTATGTCCAGGACCCTCCTGAAAAATAGGATTTTACTTTATGTTCAGGACCCTCCTGAAAAATGGGATTTTACTTTATGTTCAGGACCCTCCTTAAAAATGGGATTTTACTTTATGTCCATGACCCTTCTGAAAAATGTGATTTTACTTTCTGTCCAGGATTCTCCCTAAATATGAGATTTTACTTTATGTTCAGGACTCTCCTAAAAAATGGGATTTTACTTTCTGTTCAGGACCCTCCTGAAAAATGGTATTTTACTTTCTGTTCAGGACCCTCCTAAAAATGAGATTTTACATTATGTTCAGGACCCTACTAAAAAAATGGGATTTTACCTTCTGTTCAGGAACCTCCAGAAAAATGGAATTTTACTTTATGTTCAGGACCCTCCTGAAAAATAGGATTTTACTCCGGAAAAATGGGATTTTACTTCCTGTTCAGGACCTTCCTGAAAAATGGAATTTTACTTTATGTTCAGAACCTCCTGAAAAATAGGATGCTACTTTTTGCTAAGGACCCTCCTGAAAAATATGACATTACCTTATGTTCAGGACCCTTCTGATAAATGGACCTTCAGTTTATGTTCAGGACCCTCCTGAAAAATGACACTTTACTTTCTGTTAAGGACCCTCCTGAAAAATAGGACTTTATTTTCTGTTCAGGACCCTCCTAAAAAATTTGATTTTACTTTATATTCAGGACCCTCCTGGAAAATGTGACATTATTTATGTTCAGGACCCTCCTGAAAAATGAGACTTTACTTTCTGTTTTGGACCTTCCCGAAAAATGGGACTTTACTTTCTGTTCAAGACCCTCCTGAAAAATGGACCTTCAGTTTATGTTCAGGACCTTTCTGAAAAATGACACTTTACTTTCTGTTAAGGACCCTCCAGAAAAATAGGACTTTACTTTCTGTACAGGACCCTCCTAAAAAATTGGATTTTACTTTATATTCAGGCCCCTCCTGGAAAATGTGACATTACTTTATGTTCAGGACCCTCCTGAAAAATGGGACATTACTTTATGTTCATAACCCTCCTGAAAAATGAGACTTTACTTTCTGTTCAGGACCCTCCTGAAAAATGGTATTTTACTTTCTGTTCAGAACGCTCCTAAAAAATTAGATTTTACTTTATGTTCAGGACCCTCCTGAAAAATGGGACATTACTTTATGTTCAGGACCCTCCTGAAAAATAAGACTTTACTTTCTGTTTAGGACCTTCCTGAAAAATAGATTTTACTTTCTGTTCAGGATCCTCCTGAATAATGGGATTTTACTATTTGTTTCGGACCCTCTTGAAAAATAAGATTTTACTTTCTGTTTCGGACCCTGCTGAAAAATGGAATTTTACTTTATGTTCAGGACACTCCTGAAAAATGGAATTTTACTTTCTATTCAGGCCCAACCGAAAAAATAGGATTTTTACTTTATGTTCATGACCCTCCTGAAAAATGGGAATTTACTTTATGTTCAGGAACCTCCTAAAAAATGGGATTTTACCTTCTGTACAGTAACCTCCTGAAAAATGGAATTTTACTTTATGTTCAGGATCTTCTAGAAAAATAGGATTTTACTCTAGAAAAATGGGATTTTACTTCCTGTTCAGGACCTTCCTGAGAAATGCAATTTTACTTTATGTTCAAGACCCTCCTAAAAAATAGGATTCTACTTTTTTATCAGGACCCTCCTGAAAAATGGGGCTTTACCTTATGTTCAGGACCCTCCTGAAAAATGGACCATCAATTTATGTTCAGGACCTTCCTGAAAAATGGGACTTTACTTTCTGTTAAGGACCCTCTTGAAAAATGGGACTTTACATTCTGTTGAGGACCCTCCTGAAAAATGGTATTTTACTTTCTTTTCAAGACCATCCTGAAAAATAGGATTTTACTTTATGTTCAGGACCCTCCTGAAAAATGGGAAATTACATTATGTTCAGGACCCTGCTGAAAAATGAGACTTTACTTTCTGGTTAGGACCTTCCTGAAAAAAAAAGGACTTTACTTTCTGTTCAAGACCCTCCTGAAAAATGGGATTTTACATTCTGTTCAGGACCCTTCTGAAAAATGGTATTTTACTTTCTGTTCAGAACCCACATAAAAAATTGGATTCTACCTTATGTTCAGGAACCTCCTAAAAAATGGGACATTACTTTATGTTCAGGACCCTCCTGAAAAATAAGACTTTACTTTCTCTTTAGGACCTTCCTGAAAAATGGGATTTTACTTACTGTCCAGGACCCTCCTGAATAATGGGATTTTACTTTTTGTTTCGGACCCTCTTGAAAAATAAGATTTTACTTTCTGTTTAAGACCCTGCTGAAAAATGGAATTTTACTTTTTGTTCAGGACCCTCCTGAAAAATGGAATTTTACTTTCTATTCAGGCCCTACCGGAAAAATTGAATTTTACTTTATGTACAGGACCCTCCTGAAAAATGAGATTTTACTTTATGTCTAGGACCCTCCTGAAAAATAGGATTTTACTTTATGTTCAGGACCCTCCTTAAAAATGGGATTTTACTTTATGTCCATGACCCTCCTGAAAAATGGGACTTTACTTTCGGTCCAAGACTCTCCCTAAAAATGAGATTTTACTTTATGTTCAGGACTCTCCTGAAAAATGGGATTTTACTTTCTGTTCATAACCCTTCTGAAAAATGGGATTTTACTTTATGTTAGGACCCTCCTAAAAATGAGATTTTACCTTATGTGCAGGACCCTCCTGAAAAATGGGATTTTACCTTCTGTTCAGGAACCTCCTGAAAAACGGAATTTTACTTTATGTTCAAGACCCTCCTGAAAAATAGGATTTTACTTCGGAAAAATGGGATTTTACTTCCTGTTCAAGACCTTCCTGAAAAATGCGATTTTACTTTATGTTCAGGACCCTCCTGAAAAATAGGATTCTACTTTTTGCTCAGGACCCTCCTGAAAAATGTTACTTTACCTTATGTTCAGGAAACTCCTGAAAAATGGACCTTCACTTTATGTTCAGGACCCTCCTGAAAAATGGGACTGTACATTCTGTTAAGGACCCTCCTAAAAAATGAGACTTTACTTTCTGTTCAGGACCCACCTGAAAAATAGGACTTTACTTTATGTTCAAGAACCTCCTGAAAAATGGAATTTTACTTTCTGTTCAAAACCCTCCTGAAATATTGGATTTTAATTTATGTTCAGGACCCTCTAAAAAATGGGACATTACTTTATGTTCAGGACCTTCCTGAAAAATAAGACTTTATTTTCTGTTTAGGACCTTCCTGAAAAATGGGATTTTACTATCTTTTCAGGACCCTCCTGAAAAATGGGATTTTACTTTTTGTTTCGGACCCTCTTGAAAAAGAAGATTTTACTTTCTGTTTAGGACCCCGCTGAAAAATGGAATTTTACTTTCTTTTCCGGCACGACCGGAAAAATGGAATTTTACTTTATGTCCAGGACCCTCCAGAAAAATAGGATTTTACTTTATGTTCAGGACCCTCCTGAAAAATGGGATTTTACTTTATGTTCAGGACCCTCCTTAAAAATGGGATTTTACTTTATGTCCATGACCCTCCTGAAAAATGTGATTTAACTTTCTGTCCAGGATTCTCCCTAAAAATGAGATTTTACTTTATGTTCAGGACTCTCCTAAAAAATGGGATTTTACTTTCTGTTCAGGACCCTCCTGAAAAATGGTATTTTACTTTCTATTCAGGACCCTCCTAAAAATGAGATTTTACATTATGTTCAGGACCCTCCTAAAAAAATGGCATTTTACCTTCTGTTCAGGAACCTCAAGAAAAATGGAATTTTACTTTATGTTCAGGACCCTCCTGAAAAATAGGATTTTACTCCGGAAAAATGGGATTTTACTTCCTGTTCAGGACCTTCCTGAAAAATGGAATTTTACTTTATGTTCAGAACCTCCTGAAAAATAGGATGCTACTTTTTGCTAAGGACCCTCCTGAAAAATATGACATTACCTTATGTTCAGGACCCTTCTGATAAATGGACCTTCAGTTTATGTTCAGGACCCTCCTGAAAAATGACACTTTACTTTCTGTTAAGGACCCTCCTGAAAAATAGGACTTTATTTTCTGTTCAGGACTCTCCTAAAAAATTGGATTTTACTTTATATTCAGGACCCTCCTGGAAAATGTGACATTATTTATGTTCAGGACCCTCCTGAAAAATGAGACTTTACTTTCTGTTTTGGACCTTCCCGAAAAATGGGACTTTACTTTCTGTTCAAGACCCTCCTGAAAAATGGACCTTCAGTTTATGTTCAGGACCTTTCTGAAAAATGACACTTTACTTTCTGTTAAGGACCCTCCAGAAAAATAGGACTTTACTTTCTGTACAGGACCCTCCTAAAAAATTGGATTTTACTTTATATTCAGGCCCCTCCTGGAAAATGTGACATTACTTTATGTTCAGGACCCTCCTGAAAAATGGGACATTACTTTATGTTCAGAACCCTCCTGAAAAATGAGACTTTACTTTCTGTTTAGGACCTTTCTGAAAAATGGGACCTTACTTTCTGTTCAAGACCCTCCTGAAAAATGGGATTTTACTTTCTGTTCAGGACATTCCTGAAAAATAAGATTTTTCTTTATGTTCAGGACCCTCCTGAAAAATGGTCTTTTACTTTCTTTTCAGGACCCTCCTAAAAAATAGGATTTTACTTTCTGTTAGGATCGTCCTGAAAAATGGGATTTTACTTTTTGTTCTAGACCCTCCTGAAAAATGGGATTTTACTTTTTTTTCTGGACCCTCCTGAAAAATGGGATTTTACTATCTGTTCAGGACCCTCCTGAAAAATGGCATTTTACTTTATGTTCAGGACTCTCCTAAAATGGGATTTTACTGTATGTTCTAAACCCTCCTGAAAAATAGGATTTTACTTTATGCTCAGGACAGGCCTGAAAAATGAGACTTTACTTTCTGTTTAGGACCTTCTCGAAAAATATGACTTTACTTTCTGTTCAAGACCCTCCTGAAAAATGGGATTTTACTTTCTGTTCTGGACCCTCCAGAAAAATGGGATTTTACTTTATGTTCAGGACCATCCTGAAAAATGGTATTTTACTTTGTTTTCTGGACCCTCCTGAAAAATGGGATTTTACTTTCTGTTAGGACCCTCCTGAAAAATGGTATTTTACTTTCTGTTCAGAATACTCTTGAAAAATGGGATTTTACTTTTTGTTCTGAACCCTCCTAAAAAATGGGATTTTACTTTCTGTTCAGGACCCTCCTGAAAAATGGGATTTTACTTTATGTTTAGGACCTTCCTAAAATGGGATTTTACTTTATGTTCTGGACCCTCCTGAATAATGGGATTTTTCTTTATGCTCAGGAACCGCCTGGAAAATTCGATTTTACATTCTGTTCAGAACCCTCTTGAAAAATGGGATTTTACTTTATGTTTGGGACCCTCCTTAACAATGGGATTTTATCTTTTGCTCAAGACCCTCCTGAAAAATGGTATTTTACTTTATGTTCAGGACCCTCCTGAAAAATGGGACATTACTATATGTTCAGACCTTGCTGAAAAATGAGACTTTACTTTTTGTTCAGGACCCTCCTGAAAAATGGTATTTTACTTTCTGTTCAGAACCCTCCTAAAAAATTAGATTTTACTTTATGTTCAGGACCCTCCTGAAAAATGGGACATTACTTTATGTTCAGGACCCTCCTGAAAAATAAGACTTTACTTTCTGTTTAGGACCTTCCTGAAAAATGAGATTTTACTTTCTGTTCAGGATCCTCCTGAATAATGGGATTTTACTATTTGTTTCGGACCCTCTTGAAAAATAAGATTTTACTTTCTGATTCGGACCCTGCTGAAAAATGGAATTTTCTTTATGTTCAGGACACTCCTGAAAAATGGAATTTTACTTTCTATTCAGGCCCAACCGAAAAAATAGGATTTCTACTTTATGTTCATGACCCTCCTGAAAAATGGGAATTTACTTTATGTTCAGGAACCTCCTAAAAAATGGGATTTTACCTTCTGTACAGGAACCTCCTGAAAAATGGAATTTTACTTTATGTTCAGGATCTTCCTGAAAAATAGGATTTTACTCTAGAAAAATGGGATTTTACTTCCTGTTCAGGACCTTCCTGAGAAATGCAATTTTACTTTATGTTCAAGACCCTCCTAGAAAATAGGATTCTACTTTTAGATCAGGACCCTCCTGAAAAATGGGGCTTTACCTTATGTTTAGGACCCTCCTAAAAAATGGACCATCAATTTATGTTCAGGACCTTCCTGAAAAATGGGACTTTACTTTCTGTTAAGGACCCTCTTGAAAAATAGGACTTTACTTTCTGTTGAGGACCCTCCTGAAAAATGGTATTTTACTTTCTTTTCAGGACCATCCTGAAAAATAGGATTTTACTTTATGTTCAGGACCCTCCTGAAAAATGGGACATTACATTATGTTCAGGACCCTGCTGAAAAATGAGACTTTACTTTCTGGTTAGGACCTTCCTGAAAAATAGGACTTTACTTTCTGTTCAAGACCCTCCTGAAAAATGGGATTTTACATTCTGTTCCGGACCCTTCTGAAAAATGGTATTTTACTTTATGTTCAGAACCCACATAAAAAATTGGATTCTACCTTATGTTCAGGAACCTCCTAAAAAATGGGACATTACTTTATGTTCAGGACCCTCCTGAAAAATAAGACTTTACTTTCTCTTTAGGACCTTCCTGAAAAATGGGATTTTACTTACTGTTCAGGACCCTCCTGAATAATGGGATTTTACATTTTGTTTCGGACCCTCTTGAAAAATAAGATTTTACTTTCTGTTTAAGACCCTGCTGAAAAATGGAATTTTACTTTATGCTCAGGACCCTCCTGAAAAATGGAATTTTACTTTCTATTCAGGCCCTACCGGAAAAATTGAATTTAACTTTATGTTCAGGACCCTCCTGAAAATGAGATTTTACTTCATGTTTAGGACCCTCCTGAAAAATAGGATTTTACTTTATGTTCAGGACCCTCCTTAAAAATGGGATTTTACTTTATGTCCATGACCCTCCTGAAAAATGGGACTTTACTTTCGGTCCAGGACTCTCCCTAAAAATGAGATTTTACTTTATGTTCAGGACTCTCCTGAAAAATGGGATTTTACTTTCTGTTCATAACCCTTCTGAAAAATGGGATTTTACTTTATGTTAGGACCCTCCTAAAAATGAGATTTTACCTTATGTGCAGGACCCTCCTGAAAAATGGGATTTTACCTTCTGCTCAGGAACCTCCTGAAAAACGGAATTTTACTTTATGTTCAAGACCCTCCTGAAAAATAGGATTTTACTCCGGAAAAATGGGATTTTACTTTCTGTTCAGGACCTTCCTGAAAAATGCGATTTTACTTTATGTTCAGGACCCTCCTGAAAAATAGGATTCTACTTTTTGCTCAGGACCCTCTTGAAAAATGGGACTTTACCTTATGTTCAGGAACCTCCTGAAAAATGGACCTTCACTTTATGTTCAGGACCCTCCTGAAAAATGGGACTGTACTTTCTGTTAAGGACCCTCCTAAAAAATGAGACTTTACTTTCTGTTCAGGACCCACCTGAAAAATAGGACTTTACTTTCTGTTCAAGAACCTCCTGAAAAATGGAATTTTACTTTCTGTTCAAAACCCTCCTGAAATATTGGATTTTAATTTATGTTCAGGACCCTCTAAAAAATGGGACATTACTTTATGTTCAGGACCTTCCTGAAAAATAAGACTTTATTTTCTGTTTAGGACCTTCCTGAAAAATGGGATTTTACTATCTGTTCAGGACCCTCCTGAAAAATGGGATTTTACTTTTTATTTCGGACCCTCTTGAAAAATAAGATTTTACTTTCTGTTTAGGACCCAGCTGAAAAATGGAATTTTACTTTCTTTTCCGGCACGACCGGAAAAATGGAATTTTACTTTATGTCCAGGACCCTCCTGAAAAATAGGATTTTACTTTATGTTCAGGACCCTCCTGAAAAATGGGATTTTACTTTATGTTCAGGACCCTCCTTAAAAATGGGATTTTACTTTATGTCCATGACCCTTCTGAAAAATGTGATTTTACTTTCTGTCCAGGATTCTCCCTAAATATGAGATTTTACTTTATGTTCAGGACTCTCCTAAAAAATGGGATTTTACTTTCTGTTCAGGACCCTCCTGAAAAATGGTATTTTACTTTCTGTTCAGGACCCTCCTAAAAATGAGATTTTACATTATGTTCAGGACCCTACTAAAAAAATGGGATTTTACCTTCTGTTCAGGAACCTCCAGAAAAATGGAATTTTACTTTATGTTCAGGACCCTCCTGAAAAATAGGATTTTACTCCGGAAAAATGGGATTTTACTTCCTGTTCAGGACCTTCCTGAAAAATGGAATTTTACTTTATGTTCAGAACCTCCTGAAAAATAGGATGCTACTTTTTGCTAAGGACCCTCCTGAAAAATATGACATTACCTTATGTTCAGGACCCTTCTGATAAATGGACCTTCAGTTTATGTTCAGGACCCTCCTGAAAAATGACACTTTACTTTCTGTTAAGGACCCTCCTGAAAAATAGGACTTTATTTTCTGTTCAGGACCCTCCTAAAAAATTTGATTTTACTTTATATTCAGGACCCTCCTGGAAAATGTGACATTATTTATGTTCAGGACCCTCCTGAAAAATGAGACTTTACTTTCTGTTTTGGACCTTCCCGAAAAATGGGACTTTACTTTCTGTTCAAGACCCTCCTGAAAAATGGACCTTCAGTTTATGTTCAGGACCTTTCTGAAAAATGACACTTTACTTTCTGTTAAGGACCCTCCAGAAAAATAGGACTTTACTTTCTGTACAGGACCCTCCTAAAAAATTGGATTTTACTTTATATTCAGGCCCCTCCTGGAAAATGTGACATTACTTTATGTTCAGGACCCTCCTGAAAAATGGGACATTACTTTATGTTCAGAACCCTCCTGAAAAATGAGACTTTACTTTCTGTTTAGGACCTTTCTGAAAAATGGGACCTTACTTTCTGTTCAAGACCCTCCTGAAAAATGGGATTTTACTTTCTGTTCAGGACATTCCTGAAAAATAAGATTTTTCTTTATGTTCAGGACCCTCCTGAAAAATGGTCTTTTACTTTCTTTTCAGGACCCTCCTAAAAAATAGGATTTTACTTTCTGTTAGGATCGTCCTGAAAAATGGGATTTTACTTTTTGTTCTAGACCCTCCTGAAAAATGGGATTTTACTTTTTTTTCTGGACCCTCCTGAAAAATGGGATTTTACTATCTGTTCAGGACCCTCCGTAAAAATGGGATTTTACTTTATGTTCAGGACTCTCCTAAAATGGGATTTTACTGTATGTTCTAAACCCTCCTGAAAAATAGGATTTTACTTTATGCTCAGGACAGGCCTGAAAAATGAGACTTTACTTTCTGTTTAGGACCTCTCGAAAAATATGACTTTACTTTCTGTTCAAGACCCTCCTGAAAAATGGGATTTTACTTTCTGTTCTGGACCCTCCAGAAAAATGGGATTTTACTTTATGTTCAGGACCATCCTGAAAAATGGTATTTTACTTTGTTTTCTGGACCCTCCTGAAAAATGGGATTTTACTTTCTGTTAGGACCCTCCTGAAAAATGGTATTTTACTTTCTGTTCAGAATACTCTTGAAAAATGGGATTTTACTTTTTGTTCTGAACCCTCCTAAAAAATGGGATTTTACTTTCTGTTCAGGACCCTCCTGAAAAATGGGATTTTACTTTATGTTTAGGACCTTCCTAAAATGGGATTTTACTTTATGTTCTGGACCCTCCTGAATAATGGGATTTTTCTTTATGCTCAGGAACCGCCTAGAAAATTCGATTTTACATTCTGTTCAGAACCCTCTTGAAAAATGGGATTTTACTTTATGTTTGGGACCCTCCTTAACAATGGGATTTTATCTTATGCTCAAGACCCTCCTGAAAAATGGTACTTTACTTTATGTTCAGGACCCTCCTGAAAAATGGGACATTACTATATGTTCAGGACCTTGCTGAAAAATGAGACTTTACTTTTTGTTCAGGACCCTCCTGAAAAATGGTATTTTACTTTCTATTCAGAATTCTCCTGAAAAATTGGATTTTACTTTATGTTCAGGACCCTCCTGAAAAATAAGACTTTACTTTTTTTTTAGGACCTTCCTGAAAAATGGGATTTTACTTTCTGTTCAGAACGCTTCTCAAAAATGGGATTTTACTTTCTGTTCAGAACGCTTCTGAAAAATGGGATTTTACTTTATCTTAGGGACCCTCCTGAAAAATGGTATTTTACTTTCTGATCAGGACCCTCCTAAAAATGATATTTTACCTTATGTTCAGGACCCTCCTGAAAAATGGGATTTTACTTTCTGTTCTGGAACCTCCTGAAAAATGGAATTTTACTTTATGTTCAGGACCTTTCTGAAAAATAGGATTTTACTTCAGAAAAATAGGATTTTACTTCCGGTTCAGGACCTTCCTGAAAAATGCGATTTTACTTTATGTTCAAGACCCTCCTGAAAAATAGGATTCTACTTTTTTTTCAGGACCCTCCTGAAAAATGGGACTTTAGCTTATGTTCAGGACCCTCCTGAAAAATGGACCTTCATTTTATGTTCAGGACCCTCCTGAAAAATGGGACTTTACTTTCTGTTAAGTACCCTCCTGAAAAATGGGACTTTACTTTCTGTTCAGGACCCTCCTGAAAAATGGTATTTTACTTTCTGTTCAGGACCATCCTGAAAAATAGGAATTTACTTTATGTTTAGGACCCTACTGAAAAATGGAACATTACTTTATGTTCAGGACCCTGCTGAAAAATGAGACTTTACTATCTACTTAGGACCTTCCTGAAAAATAGGACTTTACTTTCTGTTCAAGACCCTCCTGAAAAATTGGATTTGACTTTCTGTTCAGGACCCTTCTGAAAAATGGTATTTTACTTTCTGTTCAGAACCCTCCTAAAAAATTGGATTCTACTTTATGTTCAGGACCCTCCTAAAAAATGGGACATTACTTTATGTTAAGGACCCTCCTGAAAAATAAGACTTTACTTTCTCTTTAAGACCTTCCTGAAAAATGGGATTTTACTTACTGTTCAACACCCTCCTGAATAATGGAATTTTACTTTTTATTTCGGTCTCTTTTGAAAAATAAGATTTTACTTTCTGTTTAGGACCCTGCTGAAAAATAGAATTTTACTTTATGTTCAGGACCCTCCTGAAAAATGGAATTTTACTTTCTCTTCAGTCCCTACCGGAAAAATTGGATTTTACTTTATGTTCAGGACCCTCCTGAAAAATGGGATTTTACTTTATGATCAGGACCCTCCTGAAAAATAGGATTTTACTTTATGTTCAGGACTCTCCTTAAAAATGGGATTTTACTTTATGCCCATGACCCTCCAGAAAAATGGGATTTTACTTTCTGTCCAGGACTCTCACTAAAAATGATATTTTACTTTATGTTCAGGAACCTCCTGAAAAATGGTATTTTACTTTCTGTTCAGAACCCTCCTAAAAATGAGATTTTACATTATGTTCAGGACCCTCCTAAAAAAATGGGATTTTACCTTCTGTTCAGGAACCTCCAGAAAAATGGAATTTTACTTTATGTTCAGGACCCTCCTGAAAAATAGGATTTTACTCCGGAAAAATGGGATTTTACTTCCTGTTCAGGAACTTCATGAAAAATGGAATTTTACTTTATGTTCAGACCCTCCTGAAAAATAGGATGCTACTTTTTGCTTAGGACCCTCCTGAAAAATGGGACTTTACCTTATGTTCAGGACCCTCCTGATAAATGGACCTTCAGTTGATGTTCAGGACCCTCCTGAAAAATGACACTTTACTTTCTGTTAAGGACCCTTCTGAAAAATAGGACTTTATTTTTTGTTCAGGACCCTCCTAAAAAATTGGATTTTACTTTATATTTAGGACCCTCCTGGAAAAAGTGACATTACTTTATGTTCAGGACCCTCCTAAAAAATGGGACATTACTTTATGTTCAGGACCCTCCTGAAAAATGAGACTTTACTTTCTGTTTTGGACCTTCCTGAAAAATGGGACTTTACTTTCTGTTCAAGACCCTCCTGAAAAATGGACCTTCAGTTTATGTTCAGGACCTTCCTGAAAAATGACACTTTACGTTCTGTTAAGGACCCTTCTGAAAAATAGGACTTTACTTTCTGTTCAAAACCCTCCTAAAAAATTGGATTTTACTTTATATTCAGGACCCTCCTGGAAAATGTGACATTACTTTATGTTCAGGACCCTTCGGAAAAATGGGACATGACTTTATGTTCAGAACCCTCCTGAAAAATGAGACTTTACTTTCTGTTTAGGACCTTTCTGAAAAATGGGACTTTACTTTCTGTTCCAGACCCTCCTGAAAAATGGGATTTTACTTTCTGTTCAGGACCATCCTGAAAAATAGGAATTTACTTTATGTTTAGGACCCTCCTGAAAAATGGGACATTACATTATGTTCAGGACCCTGCTGAAAAATGAGACTTTACTTTCTGGTTAGGACCTTCCTGAAAAATAGGACTTTACTTTCTGTTCAAGACCCTCCTGAAAAATGGGATTTTACATTCTGTTCCGGACCCTTCTGAAAAATGGTATTTTACTTAATGTTCAGAACCCACATAAAAAATTGGATTCTACCTTATGTTCAGGAACCTCCTAAAAAATGGGACATTACTTTATGTTCAGGACCCTCCTGAAAAATAAGACTTTACTTTCTCTTTAGGACCTTCCTGAAAAATGGGATTTTACTTACTGTTCAGGACCCTCCTGAATAATGGGATTTTACATTTTGTTTCGGACCCTCTTGAAAAATAAGATTTTACTTTCTGTTTAATACCCTGCTGAAAAATGGAATTTTACTTTATGCTCAGGACCCTCCTGAAAAATGGAATTTTACTTTCTATTCAGGCCCTACCGGAAAAATTGAATTTAACTTTATGTTCAGGACCCTCCTGAAAAATGAGATTTTACTTCATGTTTAGGACCCTCCTGAAAAATAGGATTTTACTTTATGTTCAGGACCCTCCTTAAAAATGGGATTTTACTTTATGTCCATGACCCTCCTGAAAAATGGGACTTTACTTTCGGTCCAGGACTCTCCCTAAAAATGAGATTTTACTTTATGTTCAGGACTCTCCTGAAAAATGGGATTTTACTTTCTGTTCATAACCCTTCTGAAAAATGGGATTTTACTTTATGTTAGGACCCTCCTAAAAATGAGATTTTACCTTATGTGCAGGACCCTCCTGAAAAATGGGATTTTACCTTCTGCTCAGGAACCTCCTGAAAAACGGAATTTTACTTTATGTTCAAGACCCTCCTGAAAAATAGGATTTTACTCCGGAAAAATGGGATTTTACTTTCTGTTCAGGACCTTCCTGAAAAATGCGATTTTACTTTATGTTCAGGACCCTCCTGAAAAATAGGATTCTACTTTTTGCTCAGGACCCTCTTGAAAAATGGGACTTTACCTTATGTTCAGGAACCTCCTGAAAAATGGACCTTCACTTTATGTTCAGGACCCTCCTGAAAAATGGGACTGTACTTTCTGTTAAGGACCCTCCTAAAAAATGAGACTTTACTTTCTGTTCAGGACCCACCTGAAAAATAGGACTTTACTTTCTGTTCAAGAACCTCCTGAAAAATGGAATTTTACTTTCTGTTCAAAACCCTCCTGAAATATTGGATTTTAATTTATGTTCAGGACCCTCTAAAAAATGGGACATTACTTTATGTTCAGGACCTTCCTGAAAAATAAGACTTTATTTTCTGTTTAGGACCTTCCTGAAAAATGGGATTTTACTATCTGTTCAGGACCCTCCTGAAAAATGGGATTTTACTTTTTGTTTCGGACCCTCTTGAAAAATAAGATTTTACTTTCTGTTTAGGACCCAGCTGAAAAATGGAATTTTACTTTCTTTTCCGGCACGACCGGAAAAATGGAATTTTACTTTATGTCCAGGACCCTCCTGAAAAATAGGATTTTACTTTATGTTCAGGACCCTCCTGAAAAATGGGATTTTACTTTATGTTCAGGACCCTCCTTAAAAATGGGATTTTACTTTATGTCCATGACCCTTCTGAAAAATGTGATTTTACTTTCTGTCCAGGATTCTCCCTAAAAATGAGATTTTAGTTTATGTTCAGGAATCTCCTAAAAAATGGGATTTTACTTTCTGTTCAGGACCCTCCTGAAAAATGGTATTTTACTTTCTGTTCAGGACCCTCCTAAAAATGAGATTTTACATTATGTTCAGGACCCTACTAAAAAAATGGGATTTTACCTTCTGTTCAGGAACCTCCAGAAAAATGGAATTTTACTTTATGTTCAGGACCCTCCTGAAAAATAGGATTTTACTCCGGAAAAATGGGATTTTACTTCCTGTTCAGGACCTTCCTGAAAAATGGAATTTTACTTTATGTTCAGAACCTCCTGAAAAATAGGATGCTACTTTTTGCTAAGGACCCTCCTGAAAAATATGACATTACCTTATGTTCAGGACCCTTCTGATAAATGGACCTTCAGTTTATGTTCAGGACCCTCCTGAAAAATGACACTTTACTTTCTGTTAAGGACCCTCCTGAAAAATAGGACTTTATTTTCTGTTCAGGACCCTCCTAAAAAATTTGATTTTACTTTATATTCAGGACCCTCCTGGAAAATGTGACATTATTTATGTTCAGGACCCTCCTAAAAAATGAGACTTTACTTTCTGTTTTGGACCTTCCCGAAAAATGGGACTTTACTTTCTGTTCAAGACCCTCCTGAAAAATGGACCTTCAGTTTATGTTCAGGACCTTTCTGAAAAATGACACTTTACTTTCTGTTAAGGACCCTCCAGAAAAATAGGACTTTACTTTCTGTACAGGACCCTCCTAAAAAATTGGATTTTACTTTATATTCAGGCCCCTCCTGGAAAATGTGACATTACTTTATGTTCAGGACCCTCCTGAAAAATGGGACATTACTTTATGTTCAGAACCCTCCGGAAAAATGAGACTTTACTTTCTGTTTAGGACCTTTCTGAAAAATGGGACATTACTTTCTGTTCAAGACCCTCCTGAAAAATGGGATTTTACTTTCTGTTCAGGACATTCCTGAAAAATAAGATTTTTCTTTATGTTCAGGACCCTCCTGAAAAATGGTCTTTTACTTTCTTTTCAGGACCCTCCTAAAAAATAGGATTTTACTTTCTGTTAGGATCATCCTGAAAAATGGGATTTTACTTTTTGTTCTAGACCCTCCTGAAAAATGGGATTTTACTTTTTTTTCTGGACCCTCCGGAAAAATGGGATTTTACTATCTGTTCAGGACCCTCCTGAAAAATGGGATTTTACTTTATGTTCAGGACTCTCCTAAAATGGGATTTTACTGTATGTTTTAAACCCTCCTGAAAAATAGGATTTTACTTTATGCTCAGGACAGGCCTGAAAAATGAGACTTTACTTTCTGTTTAGGACCTCTCGAAAAATATGACTTTACTTTCTGTTCAAGACCCTCCTGAAAAATGGGATTTTACTTTCTGTTCTGGACCCTCCAGAAAAATGGGATTTTACTTTATGTTCAGGACCATCCTGAAAAATGGTATTTTACTTTGTTTTCTGGACCCTCTTGAAAAATGGGATTTTACTTTCTGTTAGGACCCTCCTGAAAAATGGTATTTTACTTTCTGTTCAGAATACTCTTGAAAAATGGGATTTTACTTTTTGTTCTGAACCCTCCTAAAAAATGGGATTTTACTTTCTGTTCAGGACCCTCCTGAAAAATGGGATTTTACTTTATGTTTAGGACCTTCCTAAAATGGGATTTTACTTTATGTTCTGGACCCTCCTGAATAATGGGATTTTTCTTTAAGCTCAGGAACCGCCTGGAAAATTCGATTTTACATTCTGTTCAGAACCATCTTGAAAAATGGGATTTTACTTTATGTTTGGGACCCTCCTTAACAATGGGATTTTATCTTATGCTCAAGACCCTCCTGAAAAATGGTACTTTACTTTATGTTCAGGACCCTCCTGAAAAATGGGACATTACTATATGTTCAGGACCTTGCTGAAAAATGAGACTTTACTTTTTGTTCAGGACCCTCCTGAAAAATGGTATTTTACTTTCTATTCAGAATTCTCCTGAAAAATTGGATTTTACTTTATGTTCAGGACCCATCTGAAAAATTGGACATTACTTTATGTTCAGGACCCTCCTGAAAAATAAGACTTTACTTTTTTTTTTAGGACCTTCCTGAAAAATGGGATTTTACTTTCTGTTCAGAACGCTTCTGAAAAATGGGATTTTACTTTATCTTAGGGACCCTCCTGAAAAATGGTATTTTACTTTCTGATCAGGACCCTCCTAAAAATGATATTTTACCTTATGTTCAGGACCCTCCTGAAAAATGGGATTTTACTTTCTGTTCTGGAACCTCCTGAAAAATGGAATTTTACTTTATGTTCAGGACCTTTCTGAAAAATAGGATTTTACTTCAGAAAAATAGGATTTTACTTCCGGTTCAGGACCTTCCTGAAAAATGCGATTTTACTTTATGTTCAAGACCCTCCTGAAAAATAGGATTCTACTTTTTTTTCAGGACCCTCCTAAAAAATGGGACTTTACCTTATGTTCAGGACCCTCCTGAAAAATGGACCTTCATTTTATGTTCAGGACCCTCCTGAAAAATGGGACTTTACTTTCTGTTAAGTACCCTCCTGAAAAATGGGACTTTACTTTTTGTTCAGGACCCTCCTGAAAAATGGTATTTTACTTTCTGTTCAGGACCATCCTGAAAAATAGGAATTTACTTTATGTTTAGGACCCTCCTGAAAAATGGAACATTACTTTATGTTCAGGACCCTGCTGAAAAATGAGACTTTACTATCTACTTAGGACCTTCCTGAAAAATAGGACTTTACTTTCTGTTCAAGACCCTCCTGAAAAATTGGATTTGACTTTCTGTTCAGGACCCTTCTGAAAAATGGTATTTTACTTTCTGTTCAGAACCCACCTAAAAAATTGGATTCTACTTTATGTTCAGGACCCTCCTAAAAAATGGGACATTACTTTATGTTAAGGACCCTCCTGAAAAATAAGACTTTACTTTCTCTTTAAGACCTTCCTGAAAAATGGGATTTTACTTACTGTTCAACACCCTCCTGAATAATGGAATTTTACTTTTTCTTTCGGTCTCTTTTGAAAAATAAGATTTTACTTTCTGTTTAGGAACCTGCTGAAAAATGGAATTTTACTTTATGTTCAGAACCCTCCTGAAAAATGGAATTTTACTTTCTATTCAATCCCTATCGGAAAAATTGGATTTTACTTTATGTTCAGGACCCTCCTGAAAAATGGGATTTTACTTTATGATCAGGTCCCTCCTGAAAAATAGGATTTTACTTTATGTTCAGGACTCTCCTTAAAAATGGGATTTTACTTTATGTCCATGACCCTCCAGAAAAATGGGATTTTACTTTATGATCAGGACTCTCCTTAAAAATGGGATTTTACTTTATGTCCATGACCCTCCTGAAAAATGGTATTTTACTTTCTGTTCAGAACCCTCCTAAAAATGAGATTTTACATTATGTTCAGGACCCTCCTAAAAAAATGTGATTTTACCTTCTGTTCAGGAACCTCCAGAAAAATGGAATTTTACTTTATGTTCAGGACCCTCCTGAAAAATAGGATTTTACTCCGGAAAAATGGGATTTTACTTCCTGTTCAGGAACTTCATGAAAAATGGAATTTTACTTTATGTTCAGACCCTCCTGAAAAATAGGATGCTACTTTTTGCTTAGGACCCTCCTGAAAAATGGGACTTTACCTTATGTTCAGGACCCTCCTGATAAATGGACCTTCAGTTTATGTTCAGGACCCTCCTGAAAAATGACACTTTACTTTCTGTTAAGGACCCTTCTGAAAAATAGGACTTTATTTTCTGTTCAGGACCCTCCTAAAAAATTGGATTTTACTTTATATTCAGGACCCTCCTGGAAAAAGTGACATTACTTTATGTTCAGGACCCTCCTGAAAAATGGGACATTACTTTATGTTCAGGACCCTCCTGAAAAATGAGACTTTACTTTCTGTTTTGGACCTTCCTGAAAAATGGGACTTTACTTTCTGTTCAAGACCCTCCTGAAAAATGGACCTTCAGTTTATGTTCAGGACCTTCCTGAAAAATGACACTTTACGTTCTGTTAAGGACCCTTCTGAAAAATAGGACTTTACTTTCTGTTCAGGACCCTCCTAAAAAATTGGATTTTACTTTATATTCAGGACCCTCCTGGAAAATGTGACATTACTTTATGTTCAGGACCCTCCGGAAAAATGGGACATGACTTTATGTTCAGAACCCTCCTGAAAAATGAGACTTTACTTTCTGTTTAGGACCTTTCTGAAAAATGGGACTTTACTTTCTGTTCCAGACACTCCTGAAAAATGGGATTTTACTTTCTGTTCAGGACCATCCTGAAAAAGAAGAATTTACTTTATGTTTAGGACCCTCCTGAAAAATGGAACATTACTTCATGTTCAGGACCCTGCTGAAAAATGAGACTTTACTATCTACTTAGGACCTTCCTGAAAAATAGGACTTTACTTTCTGTTCAAGACCCTCCTGAAAAATTGGATTTGACTTTCTGTTCAGGACCCTTCTGAAAAATGGCATTTTACTTTCTGTTCAGAACCCTCCTAAAAAATTGGATTCTACTTTATGTTCAGGACCCTCCTAAAAAATGGGACATTACTTTATGTTAAGGACCCTCCTGAAAAATAAGACTTTACTTTCTCTTTAAGACCTTCCTGAAAAATGGGATTTTACTTACTGTTCAGGACCCTACTGAATAATGGAATTTTACTTTTTATTTCGGTCTCTTTTGAAAAATAAGATTTTACTTTCTGTTTAGGACCCTGCTGAAAAATGGAATTTTACTTTATGTTCAGGACCCTCCTGAAAAATGGAATTTTACTTTCTATTCAGTCCCTACCGGAAAAATTGGATTTTACTTTATGTTCAGGACCCTCCTGAAAAATGGGATTTTACTTTATGATCAGGACCCTCCTGAAAAATAGGATTTTACTTTACGTTCAGGACTCTCCTTAAAAATGGGATTTTACTTTATGTCCATGACCCTCCAGAAAAATGGGATTTTACTTTCTGTCCAGGACTCTCACTAAAAATGATATATAACTTTATGTTCAGGACCCTCCTGAAAAATGGTATTTTACTTTCTGTTCAGGACCCTTCTAAAAATGAGATTTTACATTATGTTCAGGACCCTCCTAAAAAAATGGGATTTTACCTTCTGTTCAGGAACCTCCAGAAAAATGGAATTTTACTTTATGTTCAGGACCCTCCTGAAAAATAGGATTTTACTCCGGAAAAATGGGATTTTACTTCCTGTTCAGGAACTTCATGAAAAATGGAATTTTACTTTATGTTCAGACCCTCCTGAAAAATAGGATGCTACTTTTTGCTCTGGACCCTCCTGAAAAATGGGACTCTACCTTATGTTCAGGACCCTCCTGATAAATGGACCTTCAGTTTATGTTCAGGACCCTCCTGAAAAATGACACTTTACTTTCTGTTAAGGACCCTTCTGAAAAATAGGACTTTATTTTCTGTTCAGGACCCTCCTAAAAAATTGGATTGTACTTTATATTCAGGACCCTCCTGGAAAAAGTGACATTACTTTATGTTCAGGACCCATCTGAAAAATGGGACATTACTTTATGTTCAGGACCCTCCTGAAAAATGAGACTTTACTTTCTGTTTTGGACCTTCCTGAAAAATGGGACTTTACTTTCTGTTCAAGACCCTCCTGAAAAATGGACCTTCAGTTTATGTTCAGGACCTTCCTGAAAAATGACAATTTACGTTCTGTTAAGGACCCTTCTGAAAAATAGGACTTTACTTTCTGTTCAGCACCCTCCTAAAAAATTGGATTTTACTTTATATTCAGGACCCTCCTGGAAAATGTGACATTACTTTATGTTGAGGACCCTCCGGAAAAATGGGACATGACTTTATGTTCAGAACCTTCCTGAAAAATGAGACTTTACTTTCTGTTTAGGACCTTTCTGAAAAATGGGACTTTACTTTCTGTTCCAGACCCTCCTGAAAAATGGGATTTTACTTTCTGTTCAGGACATTTCTGAAAAATAAGATTTTTGTTTATGTTCAGGACCCTCCTGAAAAACGGTATTTTACTTTCTTTTCAGGACCCTCCTAAAAATAGGATTTTACTTTCTGTTAGGATCGTCCGGAAAAATGGGATTTTACTTTTTGTTCTGGACCCTCCTGAAAAATGGGATTTTACTTTTTTTTCTAGACCCTCCTGAAAAATGGGATTTTACTATCTGTTCAGGACCCTCCTGAAAAATGGGATTTTACTTTATGTTCAGGACCCTCCTAAAATGGGATTTTACTTTATGTTCTGGACCCTCCTGAAAAATGGGATTTTACTTTATGCTCAGGACAGGCCTGAAAAATGAGACTTTACTTTCTGTTTAGGACCTTCTCGAAAAATATGACTTTATTTTCTGTTCAAGACCCTCCTGAAAAATGGGATTATACTTTCTGTTCTGGACCCTCCAGAAAAATGGGATTTTACTTTATGTTCAGGACCATCCTGAAAAATGGTATTTTACTTTGTTTTCTGGACCCTCCTGAAAAATGGGATTTTACTTTCTGTTAGGACCCTCCTGAAAAATGGTATTTTACTTTCTGTTCAGAATACTCTTGAAAAATGGGATTTTACTTTTTGTTCTGAACCCTCCTTAAAAATGGGATTTTACTTTTTGTTCAGGACCCTCCTGAAAAATGGGATTTTACTTTATGTTTAGGACCTTCCTAAAATGGGATTTTACTTTATGTTCTGGACCCTCCTGAATAATGGGATTTTACTTTATGCTCAGGACCCGCCTGGAAAATTCGATTTTACATTCTGTTCAGAACCCTCTTGACAAATGGGATTTTACTTTATGTTTGGGACCCTCCTTAACAATGGGATTTTATCTTATGCTCAAGACCCTCCTGAAAAATGGTATTTTACTTTATGTTCAGGACCCTCCTGAAAAATGGGACATTACTTTATGTTCAGGACCTTCCTGAAAAATGAGACTTTACTTTTGTTCAGGACCCTCCTGAAAAATGGTATTTTACTTTCTATTCAGAATCCTCCTGAAAAATTGGATTTTACTTTATGTTCAGGACCCATCTGAAAAATGGGACATTACTTTATGTTCAGGACCCTCCTGAAAAATAAGACTTTACTTTCTGTTTAGGACCTTCCTGAAAAATGGAATTTTACTTTCTGTTCAGAACGCTTCTGAAAAATGGGATTTTACTTTATCTTAGGGACCCTCCTAAAAAAATGGTATTTTACTTTCTGTTCAGGACCCTCCTAAAAATGATATTTTACCTTATGTTCAGGACCCTCCTGAAAAATGGGATTTTACTTTCTGTTCAGGAACCTCCTGAAAAATGGAATTTTACTTTATGTTCAGGACCTTTCTGAAAAATAGGATTTTACTTCAGAAAAATAGGATTTTACTTCCGGTTCAGGACCTTCCTGAAAAATGCGATTTTACTTTATGTTCAAGACCCTCCTGAAAAATAGGATTCTACTTTTTGTTCAGGACCCTCCTGAAAAATGGGACTTTACCTTATGTTCAGGACCCTCCTGAAAAATAGTACTTTACTTTCTGTTATGGACCCTCCTGAAAAATGGGACTTTACTTTCTTTTCAGGACCCTCCTGAAAAATGGTATTTTACTTTCTGTTCAGGACCATCCTGAAAAATAGGAATTTACTTTATGTTTAGGACCCTCCTGAAAAATGGAACATTACTTTATGTTCAGGACCCTGCTGAAAAATGAGACTTTACTTTCTACTAAGGACCTTCCTGAAAAATAGGACTTTACTTTCTGTTCAAGACCCTCCTGAAAAATTGGATTTGACTTTCTGTTCAGGACCCTTCTGAAAAATGGTATTTTACTTTCTGTTCAGAACCCTCCTAAAAAATTGGATTCTACTTTATGTTCAGGACCCTCCTAAAAAATGGGACATTACTTTATGTTAAGGACCCTCCTGAGAAATAAGACTTTACTTTCTCTTTAAGAACTTCCAGAAAAATGGGATTTTACTTACTGTTCAGGACCCTCCTGAATAATGGAATTTTACTTTTTATTTCGGACTCTTTTGAAAAATAAGATTTTACTTTCTGTTTAGGACCCTGCTGAAAAATGGAATTTTACTTTATGTTCAGGACCCTCCTGAAAAATGGAATTTTACTTTCTATTCAGGCCCTACCGGAAAAATAGGATTTTACTTTATGTTCAGGACCCTCCTGAAAAATTTGGATTTTACTTTATGTTCAGGACCCTTCTGAAAAATAGGATTTTACTTTATGTTCAGGACTCTCCTTAAAAATGGGATTTTACTTTATGTCCATGACCCTCCAGAAAAATGGGATTTTACTTTCTGTCCAGGACTCTCCCTAAAAATGATATTTTACTTTATGTTCAGGACCCTCCTGAATAATGGTATTTTACTTTCTGTTCAGGACCCTCCTAAAAATGAGATTTTACATTATGTTCAGGACCCTCCTAAAAAATTGGGATTTTACCTTCTGTTCAGGAACCTCCAGAAAAATGGAATTTTACTTTATGTTCAGGACCCTCCTGAAAAATAGGATTTTACTCCGGAAAAATGGGATTTTACTTCCTGTTCAGGACCTTCATGAAAAATGGAATTTTACTTTATGTTCAGACCCTCCTGAAAAATAGGATGCTACTTTTTGCTCAGGACCCTCCTGAAAAATGGGACTTTACCTTATGTTCAGGACCCTCCTGATAAATGGACCTTCAGTTTATGTTCAGGACCCTCCTGAAAAATGACACTTTACTTTCTGTTAAGGACCCTTCTGAAAAATAGGACTTTATTTTCTGTTCAGGACCCTCCTAAAATATTGGATTTTACTTTATATTCAGGACCCTCCTGGAAAAAGTGACATTACTTTATGTTCAGGACCCTCCTGAAAAATGGGACATTACTTTATGTTCAGGACCCTCCTGAAAAATGAGACTTTACTTTCTGTTTTGGACCTTCCTGAAAAATGGGACTTTACTTTCTGTTCAAGACCCTCCTGAAAAATGTACCTTCAGTTTATGTTCAGGACCTTCCTGAAAAATGACACTTTACGTTCTGTTAAGGGTCCTCCTGAAAAATAGGACTTTACTTTCTGTTCAGGACCCTCCTAAAAAATTGGATTTTACTTTATATTCAGGACCCTCCTGGAAAATGTGACATTACTTTATGTTCAGGACCCTCCTGAAAAATGGGACATGACTTTATGTTCAGAACCCTCCTGAAAAATGAGACTTTACTTTCTGTTTAGGACCTTTCTGGAAAATGGGACTTTACTTTCTGTTCAAGACCCTCCTGAAAAATGGGATTTTACTTTCTATTCAGGACATTCCTTAAAAATATGATTTTTCTTTATGTTCAGGACCCTCCTGAAAAATGGTATTTAACTTTCTTTTTAGGACCCTCCTAAAAATAGGATTTTACTTTCTGTTAGGATCGTCCGGAAAAATGGGATTTTACTTTTTGTTCTGGACCCTCCTGAAAAATGGGATTTTACTTTTTTTTCTAGACCCTCCTGAAAAATGGGATTTTACTATCTGTTCAGGACCCTCCTGAAAAATGGGATTTTACTTTATGTTCAGGACCCTCCTAAAATGGGATTTTACTTTATGTTCTGGACCCTCCTGAAAAATGGGATTTTACTTTATGCTCAGGACAGGCCTGAAAAATGAGACTTTACTTTCTGTTTAGGACCTTCTCGAAAAATATGACTTTATTTTCTGTTCAAGACCCTCCTGAAAAATGGGATTATACTTTCTGTTCCGGACCCTCCAGAAAAATGGGATTTTACTTTATGTTCAGGACCATCCTGAAAAATGGTATTTTACTTTGTTTTCTGGACCCTCCTGAAAAATGGGATTTTAATTTCTGTTAGGACCCTCCAGAAAAATGGTATTTTACTTTCTGTTCAGAATACTCTTGAAAAATGGGATTTTACTTTTTGTTCTGAACCCTCCTAAAAAATGGGATTTTACTTTCTGTTCAGGACCCTCCTGAAAAATGGGATTTTACTTTATTTTTAGGACCTTCCTAAAATGGGATTATACTTTATGTTCTGGACCATCCTGAAAAATGGGATTTTACTTTATGCTTAGGACCCGCCTGGAAAATTCTATTTTACATTCTGTTCAGAACCCTCTTGAAAAATGGGATTTTACTTTATGTTTGGGACCCTCCTTAAAAATGGGATTTTATCTTATGCTCAAGACCCTCCTGAAAAATGGTATTTTACTTTATGTTCAGGACCCTCCTGAAAAATGGTACATTACTTTATGTTCAGGACCTTGCTGAAAAATGAGACTTTACTATCTATTCAGAATCCTCCTGAAAAATTGGATTTTACTTTATGTTCAGGACCCATCTGAAAAATGGGACATTACTTTATATTCAGGACCCTCCTGAAAAATAAGACTTTACTTTCTGTTTAGGACCTTCCTGAAAAATGGGATTTTACTTTCTGTTCAGGACCCTCCTAAATAATGGGATTTTACTTTTTATTTCGGACCCTCTTGAAAAATAAGATTTTACTTTCTGTTTAAGATCATGCTGAAAAATGGAATTTTACTTTATGATCAGGACCCTCCTGAAAAATGGAATTTTACTTTCTATTCAGGCCCCACCGGAAAAATTAGATTTTACTTTATGTTCAGGACCCTCCTGAAAAATGGGATTTTACTTTATGTTCAGGAACCTCCTAAAAAATGGGATTTTACTTTATGTTCAAGACCCTCCTTAAAAATAGGATTTTACTTTATGTCCTTGACCCTCCTGAAAAATGAGATTTTACTTCCTGTCCAGGACTCTCCCAAAAAATGAGATTTTATTTTATGTTCAGGACTCTCATGAAAAATGGGATTTTACTTTCTGTTCAGAACGCTTCTGAAAAATGGGATTTTACTTTATCTTAGGGACCCTCCTAAAAAATGGTATTTTACTTTCTGTTCAGGACCCTCCTAAAAATGATATTTTACCTTATGTTCAGGACCCTCCTGAAAAATGGGATTTTACTTTCTGTTCAGGAACCTCCTGAAAAATGGAATTTTACTTTATGTTCATGACCTTTCTGAAAAATAAGATTTTACTTCAGAAAAATGGTATTTTACTTCCTGTTCAGAACCTTCTTGAAAAATGCAATTTTACTTTATGTTCAAGACCCTACTGAAAAATAGGAATCTACTTTTTGTTTAGGACCCTCCTGAAAAATGGGACTTTACCTTATGTTCAGGACCCTCCTGAAAAATGGACCTTCACTTTATGTTCAGGACCGTCTTTAAAAATGGGACTTTACTTTCTGTTAAGGACCCTCTTGAAAAATGGGACTTTACTTTCTGTTCAGGACCCTCCTGAAAAATGGAATTTCACTTTCTGTTCAGGACCATCCTGAAAAATAGGATTTTACTTTATGTTTAGGAGCCTCCTGAAAAAGGGAACATTACTTTATGTTCAGGACCCTGCTGAAAAATGAGACTTTACTTTCTACTTAGGACTTTCCTGAAAAATAGGACTTTACTTTCTGTTCAAGACCCTCCTGAAAAATTGGATTTGACTTACTGTTCAGGACACTCCTGAAAAATGGTATTTTACTTTCTGTTCAGAACCCTCCTAAAAAATTGGATTCTACTTTATGTTCTGGACCCTCCTAAAAACTGGGACATTAATTTATGTTAAGGACCCTCCTGAAAAATAAGACTTTACTTTCTCTTTAAGACCTTCCTGAAAAATGGGATTTTACTTACTGTTCAGGACCCTCCTGAATAATGGAATTTTACTTTTTGTTTCGGACTCTTTTGAAAAATAAGATTTTACTTTCTGTTTAGGACCCTGCTGAAAAATGGAATTTTACTTTATGTTCAGGACCCTCCTGAAAAATGGAATTTTACTTTCTATTCAGGACCTACCGGAAAAATTGGATTTTACTTTATGTTCAGGACCCTCCTGAAAAATGGGATTTTACTTTATGTTCAGGATCCTCCTGAAAAATAGGAATTTACTTTATGTTTAGGACCCTCCTTAAAAATGGGATTTTACTTTATGTCCATGACCCTCCAGAAAAATGGGATTTTACTTTCTGTCCAGGACTTTCTCTAAAAATGAGATTTTACTTTATGTTCAGGACTCTCCTGAAAAATGGGATTTTACTTTCTGTTCATAACCCTTTTGGAAAATGGAATTTTACTTTATGTTAGGGAATCTCCTGAAAAATGGTATTTTACTTTCTGTTCAGGACCCTCCTAAAAATGAGATTTTACCTTCTGTGCAGTACCCTTCTGAAAAATGGACTTTTACCTTCTGTTCAGGAAACTCCTGAAAAATGGAACTTTACTTTATGTTTCGGACCCTCCAGAAAAATAGGATTTTACTCCGGAAAAATGGGATATTACTTCCTGTTCAGGACCTTCCTGAAAAATGCGATTTTACTTTATGTTAAAGACCATCCCCAAAAATAGGATTCTGCTTTTTGCTCAGGACCCTCCTGAAAAATGGGACTTTACTTTCTGTTAAGGACCCTCCTGAAAAATGGGACTTTACTTTCTATTCAGAACCCTCCTGAAAAATGGTATTTTACTTTCTGTTCAGGACCTTCCTGAAAAATAGGATTTTACTTTATGTTCAGGACCCTACTGAAAAATGGGACATTACTTTATGTTCAGGACCCTGCTGAAAAATGAGACTTTACTTTCTGTTTAGGACCTTCCTAAAAAATGGGTTTTTACTTTCTGTTCAGGACCCTCCTGAAAAATGGTATTTTACTTTCTGTTCAGAACCCTCCTAAAAAAGTAGATTTTACTTTATGTTCAGGACCCTCCTGAAAAATGGGACATCACTTTATGTTCAGGACCCTCCTGAAAAATAAGACTTTACTTTCTGTTTAGGATCTTCCTGAAAAATGAGATTTTACTTTCTGTTCAGGATCCTCCTGAATAATGGGATTTTACTATTTGTTTCGGACCCTCTTGAAAAATAAGATTTTACTTTCTGTTTTGGACCCTGCTGAAAAATGGAATTTTACTTTATGTTCAGGACCCTCCTGAAAAATGGAATTTTACTTTCTATTCAGGCCCAACCGGAAAAATAGGATTATTACTTTATGTTCATGACCCTCCTGAAAAATGGGATTTAATTTATGTTCAGGACCCTCCTGAAAAATGGGATTTTACTTTCTGTCCAGGACCCTCCCTAAAAATGAGATTTTACTTTATGTTCAGAACTCTCATGAAAAATGAGATTTTACTTTCTTTTCAGAACCCTTCTGAAAAATGGGATTTTACTTTATCTTAGGGACCCTCCTGAAAAATGTTATTTTACTTTCTGTTCAGGACCCTCCTAAAGTGATATTTTACCTTATGTTCAGGACCCTCCTGAAAAATGGGATTTTAACTTCTGTTCAGGAACCTCCTGAAAAATGAAATTTTACTTTATGTTCAGGACCTTCCTGAAAAATAGAATTTTACTCTAGAAAAATGGGATTTTACTTCCTGCTCAGGACCTTCCTGAAAAATGCAATTTTACTTTATGTTCAAGACCCTCCTAAAAAATAGGATTCTACTTTTTGCTCAGGACCCTCCTGAAAAATGGGACTTTACCTTATGCTCAGGACCCTCCTGAAAAATGGACCTTCACTTTATGTTCAGGACCCTCCTGAAAAATGGGACTTTACTTTCTGTTAAGGACCCTCTTGAAAATGCGACTTTACTTTCTGTTGAGGACCCTCCTGAAAAATGGTATTTTACTTTATATTCAGGACTATCATGAAAAATAGGATTTTACTTTATGTTCAGGACCCTCCTGAAAAATGGGACATTACTTTATGTTCAGGACCCTGCTGAAAAATGAGACTTTACTTTTTGCTTAGGACCTTCCTGAAAAATAGGACTTTACTTTCTGTTCAAGACCCTCCTAAAAAATGGGATTTTACTTTCAGTTCAGGACATTCCTGAAAAATGGTATTTTACTTTCTGTTCAGAACCCTCCTAAAAAATTGGATTCTACTTTATGTTCAGGACCCTCCTAAAAAATGGGATATTACTTTATGTTCAGGACCTTCCTGAAAAATAAGACTTTACTTTCTCTTTTGGACCTTCCTGAAAAATGGAATTTTACTTACTGTTTAGGACCATCCTGAATAATGGGATTTTACTTTTTGTTTCGGACCCTCTTGAAAAATAAGATTTTACTTTCTGTTTAGGACCCTGCTGAAAAATGGAATTTTACTTTATGCTCAGGACCCTCCTGAAAAATGGAATTTTACTTTCTATTCAGGCCCTACCGGAAAAATTGGATTTTACTTTATGTTCAAGACCCTCCTGAAAAATGAGATTTTACTGTCCTGAAAAATGAGATTTTACTTTATGTTCAGGACCCTCCTGAAAAATAGGATTTTAATTTATGTTCAGGACCCTCCTTAAAAATGGGATTTTACTTTATTTCCATGACCCTCCTGAAAAATGGGATTTTACTTTCTGTCCAGGACTCTCCTTAAAAATGAGATTTTACTTTATGTTCAGGACTCTCCTGAAAAATGGGATTTTACTTTCTGTTCATAACCCTTCTGAAAATGGGATTTTACTTTATGTAAGGAAATCTCCTAAAAAATGGGATTTTACCTTCTGTTCAGGAACCTCCTGAAAAATGGAATTTTACTTTATGTTCAAGACCCTCCTGAAAAATAGGATTTTACTCCGGAAAAATGGGATTTTACATCCTGTTCAGGACCTTCCTGAAAAATACGATTTTACTTTATGTTCAGGACCCTCCTGAAAAATAGGATTCTACTTTTTTCTCAGGACCCTCCTTAAAAATGGGACTTTACCTTATGTTCAGGAACTTCCTGAAAAATGGGATTGTACTTTCTGTTAAGGACCCTCCTAAAAAATGGGACTTTACTTTCTGTTCAGGACCCTCCTGAAAAATGGGACTTTACTTTCTGTTCAAGAACCTCCTGAAAAATGGAATTTTACTTTCTATTCAAAACCCTTCTGAAATATTGGATTTTAATTTATGTTCAGGACCCTCCAAAAAAATTGGACATTACTTTATGTTCAGGACCTTCCTGAAAAATAAGACATTATTTTCTGTTTAGGACCTTCCTGAAAAATGGGATTTTACTTTCTGTTCAGGACCCTCCTGAATAATGGGATTTTACTTGTTGTTTCGGACCCTCTTGAAAAATTAGATTTTACTTTCTGTTTAGGACCCTGCTGAAAAATGGAATTTTACTTTCTTTTCCGGCACAATCGGAAAAATGGGATTTTACTTTATGTTCAGGACCCTCCTGAAAAATAGGATTTTACTTTATGTTCAGGACCCTCCTGAAAAATGGGATTTTACTTTATGTTCAGGACCCTCCTTAAAAATGGGATTTTACTTTATGTCCATGACCCTCCTGAAAAATGTGATTTTACTTTCTGTCCAGGACTCTCCCTAAAAATGAGATTTTACTTTATGTTCTGGACTCTCCTTAAAAATGGGATTTTTCTTTCTTTTTAGAACCTTTTTGAAAATTGGGATTTTACTTTATGTCCATGACCCTCCTGAAAAATGGGATTTTACTTTCTGTCCAGGACTCTACTTAAAAATGAGATTTTACTTTATGTTCAGGACTCTCCTGAAAAATGGGATTTTACTTTCTGTTCATAACCCTTCTGAAAAATGGGATTTTACTTTATGTTAGGAAATTTCCTGAAAAATGGTATTTTACTTTCTGTTCAGGACCCTCCTAAAAATGAGATTTTACCTTATGTGCAGGACCCTCCTAAAAAATGGGATTTTACCTTCTGTTCAGGAACCTCCTGAAATATGGACTTTTACTTTATGTTCAAGACCCTCCTGAAAAATAGGATTTTATTCCGGAAAAATGGGATTTTACTTCCTGTTCAAGACCTTCCTATAAAATACGATTTTACTTTATGTTCAAGACCCTCCTGAAAAATAGGATTCTACTTTGTGCTCAGGACCCTCCTGATAAATGGGACTTTACCTTATGTTCAGGAACTTCCTGAAAAATGGTCCTTCACTTTATGTTCTGGACCCTTCTAAAAAATGGGACTGTACTTTCTGTTAAGGACCCTCCTAAAAAATGGGACTTTACTTTCTGTTCAGGACCCTCCTGAAAAATGGGACTTTACTTTCTGTTCAAGAACCTCATGGAAAATGGAATTTTACTTTCTGTTCAAAACCCTCCTGAAATATTGGATTTTAATTTATGTCCAGGACCCTTCAAAAAAATTGGACATTACTTTATGTTCAGGACCTTCCTGAAAAATGGGATTTTACTTTCTGTTCAGGACCCTCCTGAATAATGGGATTTTACTTTTTGTTTCGGACCCTCTTGAAAAATTAGATTTTACTTTCTGTTTAGGACCCTGCTGAAAAATGGAATTTTACTTTCTTTTCCGGCACATCCGGAAAAATGGGATTTTACTTTATGTTCAGGACCCTCCTGAAAAATAGGATTTTACTTTATGCTCAGGACCCTCCTTAAAAATGGGATTTTACTTTATGACCATGACCCTCCTGAAAAATGTGATTTTACTTTCTGTCCAGGACTCTCCCTAAAAATGAGATTTTACTTTATGTTCAGGACTCTCCTGAAAAATGGGATTTTTCATTCTGTTTAGAACCCTTTTGAAAAATAGGATTTTACTTTATGTTCAGGCCCCTCCTGAAAAATGGTATTTTACTTTTTGTTCAGGACCCTCCTAAAAATGAGATTTTACATTATGTTCAGGACCCTCCTAAAAAATGGGATTTTACCTTCTGTTCAGGAACCTCCAGAAAAATGGAATTTTACTTTATGTTCAGGACCCTCTTGAAAAATAGGATGTTACTCCGGAAGAATGGGATTTTACTTCCTGTCCAGGACTCTCCCAAAAAAAGAGATTTTACTTTATGTTCAGGACTCTCATGAAAAATGGGATTTTACTTTCTGTTCAGAACGCTTCTGAAAAATGGGATTTTACTTTATCTTAGGGACCCTCCTAAAAAGTGGTATTTTACTTTCTGTTCAGGACCCTCCTGAAAATGATATTTTACCTTATGTTCAGGACCCTCCAGAAAAATGGGATTTTACCTTCTGTTCAGGAACCTCCTGAAAAATGGAATTTTACTTTATGTTCAAGACCTTCCTGAAAAATAGGATTTTACTCCAGAAAAATAGGATTTTACTTCCTGTTCAGGACCTTCCTGAAAAATACGATTATACTTTATGTTCAAGACCCTCCTGAAAAATAGGATTCTACTTTTTGTTTAGGACCCTCCTGAAAAATGGGACTTTACCTTATGTTCAGGACTATCCTGAAAAATGGACCTTCACTTTATGTTCAGGACCATCCTGAAAAATGGGACTTTACTTTCTGTTAAGGTCCCACCTGAAAAATGGGACTTTACTTTCTGTTCAGGACCCTCCTGAAAAATGGTATTTTACTTTTTGTTCATGACCATCCTGAAAAATAGGATTTTACTTTATGTTCAGGACCCTCCTGAAAAATGGAACATTACTTTATGTTCAGGACCCTGCTGAAAAATGAGACTTTACTTTCTGCTTAGGACCTTCCTGAAAAATAGGACTTTACTCTCTGTTCAAGACCCTCCTAAAAAATTAGATTTTACTTTCTGTTCAAGACCCTCCTGAAAAATGGTATTTTACTTTCTGTTCAGAACCCTCCTAAAAAATTGTATTCTACTTTATGTTCAGGACCCTCCTAAAAAATGGGACATTACTTTATGTTAAGGACCCTCCTGAAAAATAAGACTTTACTTTCTCTTTAAGACCTTCCTGAAAAATAGGATTTTACTTACTGTTGAGGACCCTCCTGAAGAATGGAATTTTACTTTTTGTTTCGGACCCTCTTGAAAAATAAGATTTTACTTTCTGTTTAGGACCCTGCTGAAAAATGGAATTTTACTTTATGTTCAGGACCCTCCTGAAAAATGGAATTTTACTTTCTATTCAGGCCCTACCGGAAAAATTGAATTTTACTTTATGTTCAGGACCCTCCTGAAAAATGGGATTTTACTTTATGTTCAGGACCCTCTTGAAAAATAGGATTTTACTTTATGTTCAGGACCCTCCTTAAAAATGAGATTTTACTTTATGTCCATGACCCTCCTGAAAAATTGTATTTTACTTTCTGTCCAGGACTCTCCCTAAAAATGAGATTTTACTTTATGTTCAGGACTCTCCTGAAAAATGAGATTTTACATTCTGTTCATAACCCTTCTGAAAAATGGGATTTCACTTTATGTTAGGAAATCTCCTGAAAAATGGTATTTTACTTTCAATTCAGGACCCTCCTAAAAATGAGATTTTACCTTATGTGCTGGACCCTCCTAAAAAATGGGATTTTACCTTCTGTTCAGCAACTTCCTGAAAAATGGAATTTTACTTTATGTTTAATACCCTCCAGAAAAATAGGATTTTACTCCAGAAAAATGGGATTTTACTTCCTGTTCAAGACCTTCCTGAAAAATGCGATTTTACTTTATGTTCAAGACCATCCCCCAAAATAGGATTCTACTTTTTGCTCAGGACCCTCCTGAAAAATGGGACTTTACTTTCTGTTAAGGACCCTCCTGAAAAATGGGACTTTACTTTCTAATCAGAATCCTCCTGAAAAATGGTATTTTACTTTCTGTTCAGGACCGTTCTGAAAAATAGGATTTTACTTTATGTTCAGGACCCTCCTGAAAAATGGGACATTACTTTATGTTTAGGACCCTGCTAAAAAATGAGACTTTACTTTCTGTTTAGGACCTTCCTAAAAAATGGGACTTTACTTTCTGTTCAAGACACTCCAGAAAAATGGGATTTTACTTTCTGTTCAGGACCCTCCTGAAAAATGGTATTTTACTTTCTGTTCAGAACCCTCCTAAAAAATTAGCTTTTACTTTATGTTCATGACCCTCCTGAAAAATGGGACATTACTTTATGTTCAGGAACCTCCTGAAAAATAAGACTTTACTTTCTGTTTAGAACCTTCCTGAAAAATGGGATTTTACTTTCTGTTCAGAATCCTCCTGAATAATGGGATTTTACTATTTGTTTCGGACCCTATTGAAAAATAAGATTTTACTTTCTGCTTAGGACCCTGCTGAAAAATGGAATTTTACTTTATGTTCAGGACCCTCCTGAAAAAGGGAATTTTACTTTCTATTCAGGCCCAACCAGAAAAATTGGATTTTACTTTATGTTCAGGACTCTCCTGAAAAATGGGATTTTACTTTATGTTCAGCACCCTCCTGAAAAATAGGATTTTACTTTATGTTCAGGACCCTCCTTAAAAATGGGATTTTACTTTATGTCCATGACCCTCCTGAAAAGTGGGATTTTACTTTCTGTCCAGGACTCTCCCTAAAAATGAGATTTTACTTTATGTTCAGGACTGTCCTGAAAAATGGGATTTTACTTTCTATTCATAACCCTTCTGAAAAATGGTATTTTACTTTATGTTAGGAAATCTCCTGAAAAATGGTATTTTAATTTCTGTTCAGGACCCTCCTAAAAATGAGATTTTACCTTATGTGAAGGACCCTCCTGAAAAATGGGATTTTACCTTCTGTTCAGGAACCTCCTGAAAAATGGAATTTTACTTTATGTTCAAGACCCTCCTGAAAAATAGGATTTTACTACGGAAAAATGGGATTTTACTTCCTGTTCAGGACCATCCTGAAAAATGGTATTTTACTTTCTGTTCATGACCATCCTGAAAAATAGGATTTTACTTTATGTTCAGGACCCTCCTGAAAAATGGAACATTACTTTATGTTCAGGATCCTGCTGAAAAATGAGACTTTACTTTCTGCTTAGGACCTTCCTGAAAAATAGGACTTTACTCTCTGTTCAAGACCCTCCTAAAAAATTAGATTTTACTTTCTGTTCAGGACCCTCCTGAAAAATGGTATTTTACTTTCTGTTCAGAACCCTCCTAAAAAATTGGATTCTACTTTATGTTCAGGACCCTCCTAAAAAATAGGACATTACTTTATGTTAACGACCCTCCTGAAAAATAAGACTTTACTTTCTCTTTAAGACCTTCCTGAAAAATGGGATTTTACTTACTGTTCAGGACTCTCCTGAAGAATGGAATTTTACTTTTTGTTTCGGACCCTCTTGAAAAATAAGATTTTACTTTCTGTTTAGGACCCTGCTGAAAAATGGAATTTTACTTTATCTTCAGGACCCTCCTGAAAAATGGAATTTTACTTTCTATTCAGGCCCTACTGGAGAAATTGGATTTTACTTTATGTTCAGGACCCTCCTGAAAAATGGGATTTTACTTTATGTTCAGGACCCTCCTGAAAAATAGGATTTTACTTTATGTTCAGGACCCTCCTTAAAAATGGGATTTTACTTTATGTCCATGACCCTCTTGAAAAATTGTATTTTACTTTCTGTCCAGGACTCTCCCTAAAAATGAGATTTTACTTTATGTTCAGGACTCTCCTGAAAAATGGGATTTTACTTTCTGTTCTTAACCCTTCTGAAAAATGGGATTTCACTTTATGTTAGGGAATCTCCTGAAAAATGGTATTTTACTTTCAGTTCAGGACCCTCTTAAAAATGAGATTTTACCTTATGTGCAGGACCCTCCTAAAAAATGGGATTTTACCTTCTGTTCAGCAACCTCCTGAAAAATGGAATTTTACTTTATGTTTAATACCCTCCAGAAAAATAGGATTTTACTCCGGAAAAATGGGATTTTACTTCCTGTTCAGGACCTTCCTGAAAAATGCGATTTTACTTTATGTTCAAGACCATCCCCCAAAATAGGATTCTACTTTTTGCTCAGGACCCTCCTGAAAAATTGGACTTTACTTTCTGTTAAGGACCCTCCTGAAAAATGGGACTTTACTTTCTAATCAGAATCCTCCTGAAAAATGGTATTTTACTTTCTGTTCAGGACCTTTCTGAAAAATAGGATTTTACCTTATGTTCAGGACCCTCCTGAAAAATGGGACATTACTTTATGTTCAGGACCGTGCTGAAAAATGAGACTATACTTTCTGTTTAGGACCTTCCTAAAAAATGGGACTTTACTTTCTGTTCAAGACACTCCAGAAAAATGGGATTTTACTTTCTGTTCAGGACCCTCCTGAAAAATGGTATTTTACTTTCTGTTCAGAACCCTCCTAAAAAATTAGCTTTTACTTTATGTTCATGACCCTCCTGAAAAATGGGACATTACTTTATGTTTTAGGACCCTCCTGAAAAATAAGACTTTACTTTCTGTTTAGAACCTTCCTGAAAAATGGGATTTTACTTTCTGTTCAGAATCCTCCTGAATAATGGGATTTTACTATTTGTTTCGGACCCTCTTGAAAAATAAGATTTTACTTTCTGTTTAGGACCCTGCTGAAAAATAGAATTTTACTTTATGTTCAGGACCCTCCTGAAAAAGGGAATTTTACTTTCTATTCAGGCCCAATCGGAAAAATTTGATTTTACTTTATGTTCAGGACCCTCCTGAAAAATGGGATTTTACTTTATGTTCAGGACCCTCCTGAAAAATAGGATTTTACTTTATGTTCAGGACCCACCTTAAAAATGGGATTTTACTTTATGTCCGTGACCCTCCTGAAAAGTGGGATTTTACTTTCTGTCCAGGACTCTCCCTAAAAATGAGATTTTACTTTATGTTCAGGACTGTCCTGAAAAATGGGATTTTACTTTCTATTCATAACTCTTCTGAAAAATGGGATTTTACTTTATGTAAGGAAATCTCCTGAAAAATGGTATTTTACATTCTGTTCCGGACCCTCCTAAAAATGAGATTTTACCTAATGTGAAGGACCCTCCTGAAAAATGGGATTTTACCTTCTGTTCAGGAACCTCCTGAAAAATGGAATTTTACTTTATGTTCAAGACCCTCCTGAAAAATAGGATTTTACTACGGAAAAATGGGATTTTACTTCCTGTTCAGGACCTTCCTGAAAAATGCGATTTTACTTTATGTTCAGGACCCTCCTGAAAAATAGGATTCTACTTTTTGCTCAGGACCCTCCTGAAAAATGGGACTTTACCATAAGTTCAGGAACCTCCTGAAAAATGTGATTTTACTTTCTGTCCAGTACTCTCCCTAAAAATGAGATTTTACTTTATGTTCAGGACTCTCCGGAAAAATGGGATTTTACTTTCTTTTCTGAACCCTTTTGAAAAATGGGATATTACTTAATGTTTAGGACCCTCCTGAAAAATGGTATTTTACTTTCTGTTCAGGACCCTCCTAAAAATGAGATTTTACATTATGTTCAGGACCCTCCTAAAAAATAGCATTTTACCTTCTGTTCAGGAACCTCCAGAAAAATGGAATTTTACTTTATGTTCAGGACCCTCCTGAAAAATAGGATTTTACTCCAAAAAATGGGATTTTACTCCGAAAAATGGGATTTTACTTGCTGTTCAGGACCTTCCTGAAAAATGAAATTTTACTTTATGTTCAGACCCTCCTGAAAAATAGGATGCTACTTTTTGCTCAGGACCCTCCTGATAAATGGACCTTCAGTTTATGTTCAGGACCCTCCTGAAAAATGACACTTTACTTTCTGTTAAGGACCCTCCTGAAAAATAGGACTTTATTTTCTGTTCAGGACCCTCCTAAAAAATTGGATTTTACTTTATATTCAGGACCCTCATGGAAAATGTTAACATTACTTTATGTTCAGGACCCTCCTGAAAAATGGGACATTACTTTATGTTCAGGACCCTCCTGAAAAATGAGACTTTACTTTCTGTTTAGGATCTTCCTGAAAAATGGAACTTTACTTTCTGTTCAAGACCATCCTGAAAAATGGGATTTTACTTTCTGTTCAGGACATTCCTGAAAAATAAGATTTTTCTTGATGTTCAGGACCCTCCTGAAAAATGGTATTTTACTTTCTTTTGAGGACCCTTCTGAAAAATAGGATTTTACTTTCTGTTAGGATCGTCCTGAAAAATGGGATTTTATTTTCGATTCTGAACCTTTCTGAAAAATGGGATTTTACTTTTTATTCTAGACCCTCCTGAAAAATGGGATTTTACTATATGTTCAGGACCCTCCTGAAAATGGGATTTTACTTTATGTTCAGGACCCTCCTAAAATGGGATTTTACTTTATCTTCTGGACCCTCCTGAAAAATGGGATTTTACTTTCTTTTCAGGACCGGCCTGAAAAATGAGACTTTACTTTCTGTTTAGGACCTTCTCAAAAAATGTGACTTTACTTTCTATTCAAGATCCTCCTGAAAAATGGGATTTTACTTTTTGTTCCGGACCCTCCTGAAAAATGGGATTTTTCTTTATGTTCATGACCCTCCTGAAAAATGGTATTTTACTTTCTTTTCTGGACCCTCCTGAAAAATGGGATTTTACTTTCTGTTAGGACCCTCCAGAAAAATGGTATTTTACTTTCTGTTCAGAATCCTCTTGAAAAATAAGATTTTACTTTTTGTTCTGGACCCTCCTAAAAAATGGGATTTTACTTTCTGTTCAGGACCCTCCTGAAAAATGGGATTTTACTTTATGTTCAGGACCGTCCTAAAATGGGATTTTACTTTATGTTCTGGACCCTCCTGAAAAATGGGATTTTACTTTATGCTCAGGACCCGCCTGGAAAATTCGATTTTACATTCTGTTCAGAACCCTCTTGAAAAATGGGATTTTACTTTATGTTTGGGACCCTCCTTAAAAATGGGATTTTACTTTATGCTCAAGACCCTCCTGGAAAATGGGAATTTACCTTATGTTCAGGACCCTCCTGAAAAATGAGACTTTACATTATGTTCAGAACCCTCCTGAAAAATGGGAGTTTATTTTCTATTTAGGTCCCTCTTGAAATATTGGACTTTACTTTCTGTTCAAGACCCTCTTGTAAAATGGGATTTTACTTTATGTTCAGGACCCTCTTGAAAAATGGGATTTTACTTTCTGTTCAGAACTCTCACGAAAAATGGGATTTTACTTTATGTTCAGGACCCTACTAAAAAATAGGATTTTACTTTATGTACAGGACCCTCCTGAAAAATGAGATTTTACTTTCTGTCCAGGACTCTCCTGAAAATGGGATTTTACTTTATGTTTAGGACCCTCCTAAAAAAATGGGATTTTACTTTACGTTCAAGACCCTCCTGAAAAATAGGATTTTAATTTCTGCTAAGCACCCTCCTAAAAAATAGGATTTTACATTATGTTCAGGACCCTCCTAAAAATTGGAATTTTACTTTATGTTCAAGATCCTTATGAAAAATGGGATTTTACCTTCTGTTTAGGACCTTCCTGAAAAATACGACTTTACTTTTTGTTCAGAACCCTCCTAAAAATGGGACTTTATTTTCTGTTTAGGACCCTCTTGAAATATGGGACTTTACTTTTTCTTCAAGACCCTCCTGAAAAATGGGATTTTACTTTATGTTCAGGACCCTCTTGTAAAATAGGATGTTACTTTCTGTTCAGGACCCTTATTAATAATGGGATTTTACTTTCTGTCCAGGACCCTCCTTAAAAATGGGACTTTATATTCTGTTCAAGACCCTCCTAAAAAATGGGATTTTACTTTATGTTCAGGACTCTCTTAAAAATGGGATTTTACTTTCTGTTCAGGACCCTTATTAATAATGGGATTTTACTTAATGTCCAGGGCCCTCCTAAAAAATGAGATTTTAGTTTTTGTCTAGGACTCTCCTGAAATATGAGATTTTACTTTATGTTCAGGACCCTCCTGAAAAATGAGTTTTTACTTTCTGTTCATGACCCTCCTGAAAAATGGGATTTTACTTTATGTTCAAGACCCTCCTGAAAAATAGGATTTTACTTTCTTTTCAGGACCCACCTGAAAAATGGGATTTTACTTTCTGTTTCAGACCTTCTTGAAAAATGAGATTTTACTTTCTGTTCATGATCCTCTTAAAAAATGGGATTTTACCTTATGTTCAGGACCCTCCTGAAAAATGGGATTTCTCTTTCTGTTCAGGAACTTCTTTAAAAATGGGATTTTACTTTATGTTGAGGACTCTCCAGAAAAATGGGATTTTACTTTATGTTCAGGACCCTCCTAAAAAAATGAGATTTTACCTTCTCTTCAAGACTCTCCTGAAAAATGAGATTTTACTTTATGTTCAGGATCCTCCTGAAAAATGGGATTTTACTTTCTGTTCAGGACTCTCATAAAAAATGGGATTTTACTTTATGTTCAGGGTTCTCCTAAAAAATGAGATTCTACTTTATGTTAAGGAACCTCATGAAAAAAATGAGATTCTACTTTATGCTTTGGACCCTCCTGGAAAATGGTATTCTACTTTATGCTTAGGACCCTCCTGGAAAATTAGACTTTACCTTATGTTCAGGACCCTCCTGAAAAATGGGACATAACTTAATGTTGAGGACCCTCTTGAAAAATGAGACTTTACTTTCTGTTTAGCACTTTTTTTAAAAATGGGACTTTACTTTCTGTTCAAGACCCTCCTGAAAAATAGGATTTTCCTTTCTGTTCAGGACCCTCCTAAAAAATAGGATTTTACTTTATGTTTAGGATCCTCCTAAAAAATGGTATTTTACTTACTTTTAAGGACCTTCCTGAAAAATGTGATTTTACTTTGTGTTAGGACCCTCCTGAAAAATGGGATTTTACTTTCTGTTCAGGACCCTCCTGAAAAATAGGATTTCACTTTATGTTCTGGACCCTCCTGAAAAATGGGATTTTACTTTCTACTCAGGACCCTCCAGAAAAATGGGATTTTATTTTATGTTCATGACCCTCCTAAAATGGGATTTTACTTTTTGTTATGGACCCTCCTGAAAAATGAGATTTTACTTTATGTTCAGGACCCTCCTGAAAAATAAGATTTTACTATATGTTCAGGACCTTCCTGAAAAATGAGATTTTACCTTCTGTTCAGGACCCTCCTGAAAAATGAGATTTTACTTTATGTTCAGGACCCTTCTAAAAAATGGGACTTTACTTTATGTTCAGGACCCTCCTAAAAAATGGGATTTTACCTTATTTTTAGGGCCCTCCTGAAAAAAGGGATTTTAGTTTATGTTCAAGACCCTCCTGAAAAATGAGATTCTACTTTATGCTTAGGACCCTCCAGGAAAATGGGATTCTACTTTTTAATCAGGACTCTCCTGGAAAATGGGACTTTACCTTATGTTAAGGACCCACCTAAAAAATAGGACATTACTTTATGTTCATGACTCTCCTGAAAAATGAGACTTTACTTTCTGTTTTGGATCTTCCTGAAAAATGGGACTTTACTTTGTGATCAAGACCCTCCTGAAAAATGAGATTTTACTTTCTATTCAGGACTCTCCTGAAAAATGGGATTTAACTTTATATTCAGGACCCTCCTGAAAAATGGGATTTTACTTTATTTTCAGGATCCTCCTGAAAAATGGGATTTTACTTTCTGTTTTGGACTCTCTTAAAAAATGAGATTTTACTTTCTGTTCAGGATCCTCCTGAAAAATAGGATTTTAGTTTATGTTCGGGACCCACCTGAAAAATGGGATTTTACTTTAGGTTCAACACTCTCCTGAAAAATGAGATTTTACTATAAGTTCAGGACCTTCCGGAAAAATGCGATCTTTCCTTCTGTTCAAGACCCTCCTGAAAAATGAGATTTTACTTTCTGTTTAGGACCTTCCTGAAAAATGAGATTTTACTTTTTGTTCAGGACCCTCCTGAAAAATGGGATTTTACCTTATGTTCAGGTTCCTCCTGAAAAATGGTATTTTACTTTATGTTCAAGACCCTCCTAAAATGGGATTTTTCTTTATGTTCTGGACCCTACTGAAAAATGGGATTTTACTTTATGCTCAGGACCCGCCTAAAAAATGAGACTTTACTTTCTGTTCAAGACCCTCCTGAAAAATGGGATTTTACTTTCTGTTCAGGACCCTCCTGAAAAATAGGATTTTACTTTATGCTCAGGACCCTCCTGAAAAATGGTATTTTACTTTCTTTTCAGGACCCTCCTGAAAAATGGGATTTTACTTTCTACTCAGAACCCTACAGAAAAATGGGATTTTTCTTTATGTTCTGGACCCTCCTGAAAAATGAGATTTTACTTTCCGTTTAGGACCTTCCTGAAAAATGGGATTTTACTTTATGTTCAGGACCCTCCAAAAACTAGATTTTACTTTATGTTCTGGACCCTCCTGAAAAATAGGATTTTACTTTTTTCCCAGGACCCGCCTAGAAAATGCAATTTGAAAAATGGGATTTTACTGTATGTTTAGGACACTCCTAAAAAATGGGATTTTACTTTCTATTCAGGACCCTCCTGAAAAATGGGATTATACTTTAAGTTTAGGACACTCCTAAAAAATGGGATTTTACTTTCTGTTCAGGACCCTCCTGAAAATGGGATTATACTTTATGCTCAAGGCCCTCCTGAAAAATAAGATTCTACCGTATTCTCAGGACCCTCCTGGAAAATGGGAATTTACTTTATGTTCAGGACCCTCCTGAAAAATCAGACTTTACTTTATGTTCAGAACCCCCCTGAAAAATGGGACTTTATTTTATGTTATGGACCCTCTTGAAATATGGGACTTTACTTTCTGTTCAAGACCCTCCTGAAAAATGGGATTTTACTTTATGTTCAAAACCATCTTAAAAATGGAATTTTACTTTCTGTTCAGGACCCTCATGAAAAATTGAATTTTACTTTATGTTCAGGACCCTCCTGAAAAATGGGATTTTACTTTATGTACAGGACCTCCTGAAAAATGGGATTTTACTTTCTGGCCAGGACTCTCCTGAAAAATAGGATTTAACTTTATGTTCAGGACCCTCCTGAAAAATGGGATTTTATTTTCTGTTCAAGACCCTCCTGAAAAATGGGATTTTACTTTCTGTTCAGGACCCTCCTGAAAAATGGGATTTTACTTTATGTTCAGGACCCTATTAAAAAATGGAATTTTAACTTATATTCAAGATCCTCATGAAAGATGGGATTTTACCTTCTGTTTAGGACATTCCTGAAAAATAAGACTTTACTTTATGTTCAGAACCCTCCTTAAAAATAGGACTTTATTTTCTGTTTAAGACCCTCTTAAAATATGGGACTTTACTTTCTGTTCAAGACCCTACTGAAAAATGGGATTTTACTTTCTTTTCAGGACCCTTATTAAAAATGGGATTTTACTTAATGTCCAGGACCCTCCTAAAAAATGGGATTTTACTTTATGTTCAGGACCCTCTTGAAAAATGGGATTTTACTTTCTTTTCAGGACCCTTATTAAAAATGGGATTTTACTTAATGTCCAGGACCCTCCTAAAAAATGGGATTTTACTTTCTTTCTAGGACTCTCCTGAAATATGGGATTTTACTTTATGTATAAGACCCTCCTGAAAAATGGGATTTTACTTTCTGTTCAAGACCCTCCTGAAAAATGAGATTTTACTTTATGTTCAGAACGCTCCTATAAATGGGATTTTACTTTCTTTTCAGGACCCTTCTGAAAAATGGGATTTTACTTTCTGTTTCAGACCATCTTGAAAAATGAGATTTTACTCTCTGTTAAGGATCCTCCTAAAAAATGGGATTTTACTTTATGTTCTGGTCCTTCCTGAAAAATGGGATTTTACTTCATTTCAGGACCTTCCTGAAAAATAGGATTTTACTTCTGTTCAGGACCTTCCTGAAAAATGGGATTTTTCTTTATGTTCAGGACCCTCATAAAATGGAATTTTACTTTATATTAAGGACTCTCCTGTAAATTGGGATTTTACTTTATGTTCAGGACCCTCCTGAAAAATGAGATTTTACCATCTGTTCAAGACCCTCCTGAAAAAATAAGATTTTACTTTATGTTCAGGACCCTCCTGAAAAATGGAATTTTACTTTCTGTTCAGGACCCTCGTGAAAAATGGGATTTTACCTTTTGTTCAGGGTTCTCCTGAAAAATGATATTCTACTTTATGTTCAGGAACCTCCTTAAAAAAATGAGATTCTACTTTATGCTTAGGACCCTCCTGGAAAATGGGATTCTACTTTAGGCTCAGCACCCTCCCTGAAAATGGGACTATACCTTATGTTCAGGACACTCCTGAAAAATGGGACATTACTTTATGTTCCGGACCCTCCTGAAAAATGAGACTTTACTTTCTGTTTAGGACCTTCCTAAAAATTGCGAATTTACTTTCTGTTCAAGACCCTCCTGAAAAATGGGATTTTACTTTCTGTTCAGGACCCTCTTTAAAAATGGTATTTTACTTAATGTTCAGGATCCTCCTGAAAAATGGTATTTTACTTTCTTTACAGGACCTTCCCGAAAAATGTGATTTTATTTTCTGATAGCACCCTCCTGAAAAATGGGATTTTACTTTCTGTTCAGGACCCTCCTGAAAAATGAGATTTTATTTTATGTTCAGGACCCTTCTGAAAAATAAGATTTTACTTTATGTTCAGGACCCTCCTGAAAAATGGGATTTAACCTTCTGTTCAGGACCCTCCTGAAAAATGAGATTTTACTTTATGTTCAAGACCCTCCTGAAAAATGGGACTTTAATTTAGGTTCAGGACCCTTCTGAAAAATGGGATTTTACCTTATTTTCAAGGCCCTCCTAAAAAGTGGGATTTTAGTTTATATTCCGGACCCTCCTGAAAACTGAGATTCTACTTTATGCTCAGGACCCTCCTGGAAAATGGGATTCTACTTTTTGCTCTGGACTATCCTGGAAAATGGGACTTTAACTTATGATCAGGACCCTCCTGAAAAATGGGACATTACTTTATGTTCAGGACCCTCCTGAAAAATGAGACTTTACTTTCTGTTTAGGATTTTCCTGAAAAATGGGACTTTACTTTCTGTTCAAGACCCTCCTGAAAAATGGGATTTTCATTTCTGTTCAGGACTCCTGAAAAATTGGATTTTACTTTATTTTCAGGATCCTCTTGAAAAATGGGATTTTACTTTAGTTTTACGACCCTCCTGAAAAATGAGATATTACTTTCTGTTTAGGACCCTCTTGAAAAATGAGATTTTACTTTCTGTTCAGGATCCTCCTGAAAAATAGGATTTTACTTTATGTTCTAGACCCACCTGAAAAATAGGATTTTACTTTCTGTGCAGGACCCTTCTGAAAAATGGGATTTTACTTTATTTTCAAGACCCTCCTAAAATGGGATTTTACTTTATGTGCAGGACTCTCCTGAAAAATGGGATTTTACTTTACGTTCTGGACCCTCCTGAAAAATGAGATTTTACCTTCTGTGCAAGACCCTCCTGAAAAATGAGATTTTTCCTTCTGTTCAAGACCCTCCTGAAAAATGACATTTTACTTTCTGTTCAGGACCCTCCTGAAAAATGAGATTTTACTTTCAGTTTCGGACCCTCCTGAAAAATGGGATTTTACCTTATGTTCAGTATCCTCCTGAAAAATGGGATTTTACAATATGTTCAGGACCCTTCTAAAAAATGAGATTCTATTTTATGCTAAGGACCCTCCTGGAAAATGGGATTCTACTTTATGCTCAGGACCCGCCTGGAAAATGGGATTTTCCTTTCTGTTCAGGACCCTCCTGAAAAATGGGATTTTACTTTATTCTCAAGGCCCTCCTGAAAAATGGGATTCTACCTTATGGTCAGGACCCTCCTGGAAAATGGTAATTTACCTTATGTTCAGGACCCTCCTGAAAAAAGAGACTTTACATTATGTTCAGAACCCTCCTAAAAAATGGGACTTTATTTTTTGTTTAGGTCCTCTTGAAATATGGGACTTTACTTTCTGTTCAAGACCCTCCTGTAAAATGGGATTTTACAATATGTTCAGGACCCTCTTCAAAAATGGGATTTTACTTTCTGTTCAGAACCCTCACGAAAAATGGGATTTTACTTTATATTCAGGACCCTCCTGAAAAATGGGATTTTACTTTATGTACAAGACCCTCCTGAAAAATGGGATTTTACTTTCTGTCCTGGACTCTCTTGAAAATGGGATTTTACTTTATGTTTAGGACCCTCCTAAAAAATGGGATTTTACATTACGTTCAAGACCCTCCGGAAAAATAGGATTTTACTTTCTGCTCAGGACCCTCCTAAAAAATGGAATTTTACTTTATGTTCAGGACCCTCCTAAAAAATGGGATTTTACTTTATGTTCAAGATCCTCATGAAAAATGGGATTTTACCTTTTGTTTATGACCTTCCTGAAAAATAAGACTTTACTTTCTATTCAGAACCCTCCTAAAAAATAGGACTTTATTTTCTGTTTAGGACCCTCTTGAAATATGGGACTTTGCTTTTTGTTCAAGACCCTCCTGAAAAATGGGATTTTACTTTATGTTCAGGACCCTTTTGTAAAATAGGATGTTACTTTCTGTTCAGGACCCTTATTAAAAATTGGATTTTACTTTCTGTCCAGGACCCTCCTGAAAAATGGGATTTTACTTTCTGTCCAGGACTCTCCTAAAAAATGGGACATTATTTTATGTTCAGGACCATCCTGAAAAATGAGACTTTACTTTCTGTTTAGGACCTTCCTGAAAAATAGGACTTTATATTCTGTTCAAGACCCTCCTAAAAAATGGGATTTTACTTTATGTTCAGGACTCTCTTGAAAAATGGGATTTTACTTTCAGTTCAGGACCCTTATTAAAAATGGGATTTTACTTAATGTCGAGGGCTCTCCTAAAAAATGGGATTTTACTTTTTGTCTAGGACTCTCCTGAAATATGAGATTTTACTTTATGTTCAAGATCCTCCTGAAAAATGGGATTTTTCTTTCTGTTCAAGACCCTCCTGAAAAATGGGATTTTACTTTATGTTCAAGACCCTCCGTAAAAATTGGATTTTACTTTCTTTTCAGGACCCTCCTGAAAAATGGGATTTTACATTTTGTTTTAGACACTCTTGAAAAATGAGATTTTACTTTCTGTTCAGGATCCTCCTAAAAAATGGGATTTTACCTTTTGTTCTGAACCCTCCTAAAATGGGATTTTACTTTATGTTGAGGACTCTCCTAAAAAATAGGATTTAACTTTATGTTCAGGACCCGCCTGAAAAATAAAATTTTACCTTCTGATCAAGACCCTCCTGAAAAATGAGATTTTACTTTATGTTCAGGACCATCCTGAAAAATGGGATTTTACTTTCTGTTCAAGACCCTCGTGAAAAATGGGATTTTATCTTATTTTAAGGGTTCTCCTGAAAAATGAGATTCTACTTTATGTTCAGGAACCTCCTGAAAAAAATGAGAATCTACTTTATGCTAAGGACCCTCCTGGAAAATGGGATTCTACTTTATGCTCAGGACCCTCCTGGAAAATGAGACTTTACCTTATGTTCAGGACCCACCTAAAAAATGGAAAATTACTTTATGTTCAGGACCCTCTTGAAAAATGAGACTTTACTTTCTGTTTAGGACTTTCCTGAAAAATGGGACTTTACTTTCTGTTCAAGACCCTCCTGAAAAATAGGATTTTACTTTCTGTTCAGGACCCTCTTGAAAACTGGGATTTTATTTTCTGTTCAGGACCCTCCTGAAAAATGGGATTTCACTTTATGTTCTGGAACCTCCCAAAAAATGGGATTTTACTTTCTCCTCAGGACACTCCTGAAAAATGGGATTTTATTTTATGTTCAGGACCCTCCTAAAATGGGATTTTAATTTTTGTTATGGACCCTACTGAAAAATAAGATTTTACTTTATGTTCAGGGCCCTCCTGAAAAATAAGATTTTACTTTATGTTCAGGACCTTCCTGAAAAATGGGATTTAACCTTCTGTTCAGGACTCTCCTGAAAAATGGGACTTTACTTTATGTTCAGGCCCCTCCTAAAAAATGGGATTTTACCTTATTTTCAAGGCCCTCCTGAAAAATGGGATTTTAGTTTATGTTCAGGACCCTCCTGAAAAGTGAGATTCTACTTTATGCTAAGGACCTTCCTGGAAAATAGAATTCTACTTTTTGAACTGGACCCTCCTGGAAAAATGGGACTTTACCTTATGTTCAGGACCCTCCGAAAAAATAGGACATTACTTTATGTTCATGACCCTCTTGAAAAATGAGACTTTACTTTCTGTTTAGGACCTTCGTGAAAAATGGGACTTTAATTTGTCTTCAAGACACTCCTGAAAAATGGGATTTTACTTTCTGTTCAGGACTCTGTTGAAAAATGGGATTTAACTTTATGTTCAGGACCCTCCTGAAAAATGGGATTTTACTTTATTTTCAGGACCCTCCTGAAAAATAGGATTTGACTTTCTGTCTGGACCCTCTTGAAAAATGAGATTTTACTTTCTGTTCAGGCCCCTCCTGAAAAATAGGATTTTACTTTATGTTCTGGACCCTCCTGAAAATTGGGATTTTACTTTCTGTTCAGGACTCTCCTGAAAAATGGGATTTTACTTTATGTTCAGGACTCTCCTGAAAAATAAGATTTTACTATATGTTCAGGACCTTCCTGAAAAATACGATCTTACCTTCTGTTCAAAACCCTTCTAAAAAATGAGATTTGACTTTCTGTTCAAGACCCTACTGAAAAATGAGATTTTACTTTTTATTGAGGACCCTCCTGAAAAATGGGATTTTACCTTATGTTCCGGATCCTCCTGAAAAATGGGATTCTACTTTATGTTCAGGACCCTCCTAAAATGGGATTTTTCTTTATGTTGTGGACCCTCCTGAAAAATGGGATTTTACTTTATTCTCAGGACCCGCCTGAAAAATGAGACTTTACTTTCTGTTTAGGACCTTCTCGAAAAATGGGACTTTACTTTCTATTCAAGACCCTCCTGAAAAATTGGATTTTACTTTTTGTTCAGGACCCTCCTGAAAAATGGGATTTTACTTTATGTTGAGGACCCTCCTGAAAAATGGTATTTTACTTTCTTTTCAGGACCCTCCTGAAAAATGGGATTTTAGTTTCTGTGAGGACCATCCTGAAAAATGGGATTTTACTTTCTGTTCAGAACCCTACTGAAAAATGGGATTTTACTTTATGTTCTGGACCCTCCTGAAATATGGGATTTTACTTTATGTTCAGGACCCTCCTAAAATGGGATTTTACTTTTATTTTTTGGACCCTCCTAAAAAATGGGATTTTACTTTATGCTCAGGACCCACCTAGAAAATGCGATTTTACTTTCTGTTCAGAACCCTCTTGAAAAATGGGATTTTACTTTATGTTTAGGACCCTCCTGAAAAATGGGATTTTACTTTCTGTTCGTGACCCTCCTGAAAAATGGGATTATACTTTATGCTCAAGGCCCTCCTGAAAAATAAGATACTACCTTATGCTCAGGACCCTCCTGTAAAATGAGAATTTACTTTATGTTCAGGACCCTCCTGAAAAATGAGACTTTACTTTATGTTCAGAACCCTTCTAAAAAATAGAACTTTATTTTATGTTAAGGATCCTCTTGAAATATGGGACTTTACTTTCTATTCAAGACCCTCCTGAAAAATGGGATTTTATTTTATGTTTCAAAACCCTCTTAAAAAATGGGATTTTACTTTCTGTTCAGGACCCTCATGAAAAATTGGATTTTACTTTATGTTCAGGACCCTCCTGAAAAATGGGATTTTACTTTATGTACAGGACCTCCTAAAAAATAGGATTTTACTTTCTGTTCAGGACTCTCCTGAAATATGGGATTTTACTTTATGTTCAGGACCCTCCTGAAAAATGGGATTTTACTTTCTGTTCAAGACCCTCCTGAAAAATGGGATTTTACTTTCTGTTCAGGACCCTCCTAAAAAATGGGATTTTACTTTATGTACAGGACCTCCTAAAAAATAAGATTTTACTTTATGTTCAGGACCCTCCTGAAAAATGGGATTTTACCTTCTGTTCAGGACCCTCCTGAAAAATGAGATTTTACATTATATTCAGGACCCTCCTTAAAAATAGGACTTTAATTTATGTTCAGGACCCTCCTGAAAAATGGGATTTTACCTTATTTTCAAGGCCCTCCTGAAAAGTAGGATTTTAGTTTATATTCAGGACTCTCCTGAAAAATGAAATTCTACTTTATGCTCAGGACCCTCCTGGAAAATGGGATTCTACTTTTTGATCAGGACCCTCCTAGAAAATGGGACTTTACCTTATGTTCAACCCCCTCCTTAAAAATTGGACATTACTTTATGTTCCTGACCCTCCTGAAAAATGAGACTTTACTTTCTGTTTAGGACCTTCCTGAAAAATGGGATTTTACTTTATGTTCAAGACCCTCCTGAAAAATGGGATTTTACTTTCTGTTCAGGACTCTCCTGAAAAATGGGATTTTACTTTATGTTTAGGACCCTCCTGAGAAATTGGATTTTACTTTCTGTTCAGGACCCTCCTGAAAAATGGGATTATACTTTATGCTCAAGGCCCTCCTGAAAAATAAGATTCTACCTTATACTCAGGACCCTCCTGGAAAATGGGAATTTACTTTATGTTCAGGACCCTTATGAAAAATAGGACTTTATTTTATGTTAAGGACCCTCTTGAAATTTGGGACTTTACCTTCTGTTCAAGACGCTCCTGAAAAATGGAATTTTATTATATGATCAAAACCTTCTTAAAAAATGGGATTTTACTTTCTGTTCAGGACCCTCATGAAAAATTGGATTTTACTTTATGTTCAGCACCCTCCTGAAAAATGGTATTTTACTTTATGTACAGGACCTCCTAAAAAATAGGATTTTACTTTCTGTTCAGGACTCTCCTGAAATATGGGATTTTACTTTATGTTCAAGACCTTTCTGAAAAATGGGATTTTACTTTCTGTTCAAGACCCTCATGAAAAATGGGATTTTACTTTCTGTTCAGGACCCTCCTGAGAAATGGGATTTTACTTTATGTTCAGGAACCTCCTAAAAAATGGGATTTTACATTATGTTCAAGATCCTCATTAAAGATGGGATTTTACCTTCTATTTAGGACCTTCCTGAAAAATAAGTCTTTACTTTATGTTCAGAACCCTCCTTAAAAATGGGACTTTATTTCCTGTCTAGGACCCTCTTAAAATATGGGACTTTACTTTCTGTTCAAGACCCTCCTGAAAAATAGGATTTTACTTTATGTTCAGGACCCTCTTAAAAAATGAGATTTTACTTTCTGTTCAGGACACTTATTAAAAATTGGATTTTACTTAATGTCCAGGACCCTCCTAACAAATGGGATTTTACTATCTGTCTAGGACTCTCCTGAAATATGGGATTTTACTTTATGTACAGGATCCTCCTGAAAAATGGGATTTTACTTTCTGTTCAAGACCCTCCTGAAATATGAGATTTTACTTTATATTCAGGACGCTCCTGAAAAATGGGATTTTACTTTCTTTTCAGGACTCGCCTGAAAAATGGGATTTTACTTTCTGTTTCAGGCCATCTTGAAAAATGAGATTTTACTTTAGGTTAAGGATCCTCCAGAAAAATGGGATTTTACTTTATGTTCTGGTCCTTCCTGAAAAATGGGATTTTACTTTCTGTTCAGGACCTTCCTGAAAAATGGGATATTACTTTATGTTCAGGACCCTCCTAAAGAGGGATTTTACTTTATGTTGAGGTCTCTCCTGTAAAATGGGATTTTACTTTAGGTTCAGGACCCTCCTGAAAAATTAGATTCTACCTTCTGTTCAAGACCCTCCTGAAAAATAAGATTTTACTTTATGTTCAGGACCCTCCTGAAAAATGGAATTTTACTTTCTGTTCAGGACCCTCGTGAAAAATGGGATTTTACCTTATGTTCATGGTTTTCCTTAAAAATGAGATTCTACATTATGTTCAGAAACCTCCTGAAAAAATAAGATTCTACTTTATGCTTAGGACCCTCCTGGAAAATGGGATTCTACTTTATGCTCAAGACCTTCCTGGAAAATGGGACTATACCTTATGTTCAGGACCCTCCTGAAAATTAGGACATTACTTTATGTTCAGGACCCTCCTGGAAAATGAGAGTTTACTTTTTGTTTAGGACCTTCCTGAAAACTGGGACTTTACTTTCTATTCAAGACCCTCCTAAAAAATGGGATTTTACTTTCTGTTAAGGATCCTGTTGAAAAATGGGATTTTATTTTATGTTCAGGATCCTCCTGATAAATGGTATTTTACTTTCTATTCAGGACCCTCCTGAAAAATATGATTTTACTTTCTAATAGCACCCTCCTGAAAAAATGGGATTTTACTTTCTGTTCAGGACCCTCCTGAAAAATGGGATTTCACTTTATGTTTTGGACCCACCTGAAAAATGGTATTTTTCATTCTGTTTAGGACCCTCCTGAAAAATGGGATTTTAGTTTATGTTTCGGACCTTCCTAAAATGGGATTTTACTTTTTGTTCTGGACCTTCCTAAAAAATGAGATTTTACTTTATGTTCAGGACCCTCCTGGAAAATGGGACTTTAATTTATGTTCAGGACCCTCCTGAAAAATGGGATTTTACCTTATTTTCAAGGCCCTCCTGAAAAGTGGGATTTTAATTTATATTCAGGACTCTCCTGAAAAAATGAGATTCTACTTTATGCTCAGGACCCTCCTGGAAAATGGGATTCTACTTTTTGATCAGGACCCTCCTGAAAAATGGGACTTTACCTTATGTTCAGGACCCTCCTGAAAAATAGGACATTACTTTATGTTCATGACCTTCCTGAAAAATGAGACTTTACTTTCTGTTTAGGACCTTCCTGAAAAAGGGGACTTTACTTTGTGTTCAAGACCCTCCTGAAAAATGGGATTTTACTTTCTGTTCAGGACACTCCTGAAAAATGGGATTTAACTTTATGTTCAGGACCCTCCAGAAAAATGGGATTATTCTTTATTTTCAGGACCCTCCTGAAAAATTAGATTTTACTTTTTGTTTTGGACCCTCTTGAAAAAGGAGATTTTACTTTCTGTTCAGGATCCTCCTGAAAAATAGGATTTTACTTTATGTGCTGGACCCTCCTGAAAAAAGGGATTTTACTTTCTGTTCAGGACCCTCCAGAAAAATACGATTTTACTTTATGTTCCGGACTATCTTGAAAAATGAGATTTTACTATATCTTCAGGACCTTCCTGAAAAATACGATCTTACCTTCTGTTCAAGACCCTCCTAAAAAATGAGATTTTACTTATTGTTCAGGACCCTACTGAAAAATAAGATTTTACTTTTTGTTCAGGACACTCCTGAAACATGGGATTTTACCATATGTTCAGGATCCTCCGGAAAAATGGGATTCTAATTTATGTTCAGGACTCTCCTAAAATGGGATTTTTCTTTATGTTCTGGACCCTCCTGAAAAATGGGATTTTACTTTATGCTCAGGACCCGCCTAAAAAATGAGACTTTACTTTCTGTTTAGGACCTTCTCGAAAAATGGGACTTTAATTTCTGTTCAAGACCCTCCTGAAAAATGGGATTTTACTTTCTGTTAAGGACCCTCCTGAAAAATGGGATTTTACTTTATGTTCAGGACCCTCCTGAAAAATGGTATTTTACTTTCTTTACAGGACCCTCCTGAAAAATAGGATTTCACTTTCTGTGAGGACGCTCCTGAAAAATAGTATTTTATTTTCTGTTCAGAACCCTACTGAAAAATGGGATTTTACTTTATGTTCTGGACCGTCCTGAAAAATGGGATTTTACTTTCTGTTCAGGACCCTACTGAAAAATGGGATTTTACTTTATGTTCAGGACTCTCCTAAAATGGGATTTTACTTTATGTTCTCGACCCTTCTGAAAAATGGGATTTTATGCTCAGGACCCGCTTAGAAAATACGATTTTACTTTCTGTTCAGAACCCTCTTGAAAAATGGGATTTTACTTTATGTTTAGGACCCTCCTGAAAAATAGGATTTTACTTTCTGTTCAGGACCCTCCTGAAAAATAGGATTATACTTTATGCTCAAGACCCTTCCTGGAAAATGGGAATTTACTTTATGTTCTGGACCCTCCTGAAAAATGAGACTTTACTATATGTTCAGAACCCTCCTGAAAAATAGGACTTTATTTTATGATAAGGACCCTCTTGAAATATGGGACTTTACTTTCTGTTCAAGACCCTCCTGAAAAATGAGATTTTATTTTATGTTCAAAACCCTCTTAAAAAATGGGATTTTACTTTCTATTTAGGACCCTCATAAAAAATAGGATTTTACTTTCTGTTCAGGACTCTCCTGAAATATGGGATTTTACTTTATGTTCAGGACCCTCCTGAAAAATGGAATTTTACTATCTGTTCTAGTCCCTCCTGAAAAATGGGATTTTACTTTCTGTTTAGGACCCTCCTGAAAAATGGGATTTTACTTTATGTTCAGGACCCTCCTAAAAAATGGGATTTTCATTTATGTTCAAGATCCTCATGAAAGATGGGATTTTACCTTCTGTTTAGGACCTTCCTGAAAAATAAGACTTTACTTTATGTTAAGATCTCTCCTTAAAAATGGGACTTTATTTTCTGTTTAGGACCCTCTTGAAATATAGGACTATACTTTCTTCTCAAGACCCTCCTGAAAAATGGGATTTTACTTTATGTTCAGGACCCTTTTGAAAAATGGGATTTTACTTTCTGTTGAGGACCCTTATTAAAAATGGGATTTTACTTTCTGTCTAGGACTCTCTTGAAATATGGGATTTTATTTTATGTACAGGACCCTCCTGAAAAATTAGATTTTACTTTATGTTCAGGACGCTCCTGAAAAATGGAATTTTACTTTCTTCTCAAGACCCTCCTGAAAAATGGGATTTTACTTTCTATTTCAGGCCATCTTGAAAAATGAGATTTTACTTTCTGTTAAGGATCCTTCTGAAAAATCGGGTTTTACTTTATGTTCTGGTCCTTCCTGAAAAATGGGATTTTACTTTCTGTTCAGGACCTTCCTGAAAAATGGGATTTTACTTTATGTTCAGGACCCTCCTAAAATGAGATTTTACTTTATGTTGAGGACTCTCCTATAAAAAGGGATTTTACTTTATGTTCAGTACCCTCCTGAAAAATGGAATTTATTTTCTGTTCAGGACCCTCGTGAAAAATGAGATTTTACCTTATGTTCAGGTTTCCTGAAAAATGAGATTGTACTTTATGTTAAGGAACCTCCTAAAAAAAATGAGATTTTACTTTATGCTTAGGACCCTCCTGGAAAATGGGATTCTACTTTATGCTCAGGACCCTCCTGGAAAATGGGACTATACCTTATGTTCAGGACCCTCCTGAAAAATGGGACATTACTTTATGTTCAGGACCCTCCTGAAAAATGAGACTTTACTTTCTGTTTAAGACCTTCCTAAAAATTGGGACTTTATTTTCTGTTAAAGACCCTCCTGAAAAATGGGATTTTACTTTCTGTTCAGGACCCTCTTGAAAAATGGAATTTTACTTTATGTTCAGGATCCTCCTGATAAATGGTATTTTACTTTCTGTTCAGGATCCTCCTGAAAAATGGGATTTTACTTTATGTTCAGGATGCTCCTGAAAAATGGGATTTTACTTTTTGTTCAGGACCCTCCTGAAAAATGGGATTTCACTTTATGTTCTGGACCCTCCTGAAAAATAGGATTTTACTTTCTGTTCAGGACCCTCCTAAAAAATGGGATTTTATTTTATGTTCAGGACCCTCCTAAAATGGGATTTTACTTTTTGTTCTGGACCATCCTGAATAATGAGATTTTACTTTATGTTCAGGACCCTCCTGAAAAATAAGATTTTACTTTATGTTCAGGACCCTCCTGAAAAATGGGATTTTACCTTCTGTTCAGGACCCTCCTGATAAATAAGATTTTACTTTATGTGCAGGACCCTCCTGAAAAATGGGACTTTAATTTATGTTCAAGACCCTCCTGAAAAATGGGAATTTACCTTATTTTCAAGGACCTCCTAAAAAGTGGGATTTTAGTTTATATTCAGGACTCTCCTGAAAAATGAGATTCTACTTTATGCTCAGGACCCTCCTGGAAAATGGGATTCTACTTTTTGCTCAGCACTCTCCTGGAAAATGGGACTTTAACTTATGTTCAAGACCCTCCTGAAAAATGGGACATTACTTAATGTTCAGGACCCTCCTGAAAAATGAGACTATACTTTCTGTTTAGGACGTTCCTGAAAAATGGGACTTTCCTTTCTGTACAAGACCCTCCTAAAAATAGAATTTTACTTTCTGTTCAGCACTCTCCTGAAAAATTGGATTTTACTTTATGTTCAGGGTCCTCTTGAAAAATGAGATTTTACTTTATTTTTAGGACCCTCCTGAAAAATGAGATTTTACTTTCTGTTTCGGACCTTCTTGAAAAATGAGATTTTACTTTCTTTTCAGGATCCTCTTGAAAAATAGGATTTTACTTTATGTTCAGGACCCACCTGATAAATGGGATTTTACTTTCTATGCAGGACCCTCCTGAAAAATGGGATTTTACTTTATGTTCTGGACCCTCCTAAAATCGGATTTTACTTTATGTTCAGGACTCTGCTGAAAAATGGGATTTTACTTTATGTTCAGGACCCTCCTGAAAAATGAGATTTTACCTTTTGTTCAAGACCCTCCTGAAAAATGAGATTTTACTTTCTGTTCAGGACCCCCCTGAAACATGGGATTTTACTTTATGTTTAGTATCCTCCTGAAAAATAGGATTTTACAATATGTTCAGGACCCTTCTGAAAAATAAGATTCTATTTTATGCTAAGGACCCTCCTGGAAAATGGGATTCTACTTTATGCTCAGGTCCCGCCTGGAAAATGGGATTTTACTTTCTGTCCAGGACCCTCCTGAAAAATTGGATTTTACTTTATGCTCAAGGCCCTCCTGAAAAATGGAATTTTTCTTTATGTTTAGGACCCTCCTGATAAATGGGATTTTACTTTCTATTCAGAACCCTTCTAAAAAATGGGATTTTACTTTATGTTCAGGGCCCTCCTGAAAAATGGGATTTTACTTTATGTTCAGGACCCTCCTGAAAAATGGGATTTGACTTTATGTTCAGGACCATCCTAAAAATGGTATTTTACCTTATGTTCAGGACCATACTAAAAAATGGGATTTTACCTTCTGTTCAGGAACCTCCTGAAAAATGGAATTTTAATTTATGTTCAGGACCCTCCGGAAAAATGAGATTTTACTCCGGAAAAATGGGATTTTACTTTTTGTTCAGGACCCCCTGAAAAATGCGATTTTACTTTATGTTCAGGACCCTCCTGAAAAATGGGATTCTACTTTATGTTCAGGACCCTCCAAGAAAATAGGACTTTACCTTATGTTCAGGACCCTCTTGAAAAATGAGAATTTATTTTATGTTCAGAACCCTCCTGAAAAATGGGATTTAATATTTTGTTTAGGACCCTCTTGAAATATGGGACTTTACTTTCTATTCAAGACCCTCCCGAAAAATTGGATTTTACTATATGTTCAAGACCCTCTTGAAAAATGGGATTTTATTTTCTGTCCAGGTCCCTTATGATAAATGGGATTTTACTTTATGTTCAGGACCCTCCTTTAAAATAGGATTTTACTTTATGTCCAGGACTCTCCCTAAAAATGAGATTTTACTTTATGTTCAGGACTCTCCTAAAAAATGGGATTTTACTTTCTGTTCAGAACCCTTCTGAAAAGTTAGATTTTAATTTATGTTCAGGACCCTACTGAAAAATGGTATTTTACTTTCTGTTCAAAACGCTCCTAAAAATGAGATTTTACCTTATGTTTAGGAACCTCCTGAAAAATGGAATTATACCTTCTATTCAGGAACCTCCTGAAAAATGGAATTTTACTCAATGTTCAGGACCCTCCTGAAAAATAGGATTTTACTCCTGAAAAATGGGATTTTACTTCCTGTTCAGGACCTTCCTGAAAAATGCGATTTTACTTTATGTTCAGGACCCTCCTAAAAAATAGGATTCTATTTTTTGCTCAGGACACTCCTGAAAAATGGGACTTTACTTTCTTTTCAGGACCCTCCTGAAAAATAGGATTTTACTTTATATTAAGGACCCTCCAGAAAAATGGGACATTACTTTATGTTCAGGACACTGCTGAAAAATGAAACTTTACTTTTTGTTTAGGACCTTCCTGAAAAATGGGACTTTACTTTCTGTTCAAGACCCTCCTGAAAAATGGGATTTTACTTTCTATTCAGAACCCTCCTACAAAATGAGATTTTACTTTATGTTCAGGACCCTCCTGAAAAATGGACCTTCACTTTATTTTCAGGACCCTCCTGAAAAATGGACCTTCACTTTATGTTCAGGACCCTCCTTAACAATGAGACTTTACTTTCTGTTTAGGACCCTCTTGAAAAATGAGACTTTACTTTCTGTTCAGCACCCTTATTAAAAATGGTATTTTACTTTATGTTCAGGACACTCCTGAAAAATGGGATTTTACTTTATGTCCAGGACGCTTCTGAAAAATGGGATTTTACTTTATGTCCAGGACACTCCTGATAAATGGGATTTTACTTTAAGTTCAAGACCCTCCTGAAAAATGGGACATTACTTTATGTTCAGGACCCTCCTGAAAAATGAGACTTTTTACTTTCTGTTTAGGACCTTCCTGAAAAATGGGATTTTACTTTCTATTCTGGACCCTCCAGAAAAATGATATTTTATTTTTTGTTCAGAACCCTCCTAAAATAGGATTTTACTTTATTTCTGGACCCTTCTGAAAAATGGGATTTTACTTTATGTTCAGGACCCTTCTGAAAAATAATATTTTACCTTATGTTCAGGACCCTTCTGAAAAATAGGATTATACTTTCTGTTCAGGACCCTCCTGAAAAATCACATTTTACTTTATGTTCTGAACCTTCCTGAAAAATGGGACTTTATTTTCTGTATAGGACCCTCTTGAAATATGGTACTTTACTTTCCGTTCAAGACCCTCCTGTAATATGGGATTTTACTTTATGTTCAGGACCCTCTTGAAAAATAGGATTTTTTTTTTGTTCAGAACTCTCATGAAAAATGGGATTTTACTTTATGTTCAGGACCGTCCTGAAAAATGGGATTTTCCCTTATGTACAGGACCCTCCTGAAAAATGAGAATTTACTTTCTGTCCAGGATATTCATGGAAAATGGGATTTTCCTTTATGTTGAGGACCATCCTGAAAAATGGGATTATACTTTCTATTCAGCATCTTCCTGAAAAATGGGTCTTTCCTTTCTGTTGAGGACTCTCCTGAAAAATGTAAATTCATATTCTATTCAGGACCCTCCTGAAAAATGAGATTTCACTTTATGTTCAGGACCGTCCTGAAAAATGTGATTTTACTTTCTGTTCAGGACTCTCGTGAAAATGGCATTTTACCTTATGTTCAGGGCTCTCCTGAAAAATGAGATTCTACTTTATGTTCAGGACCCTCCTGAAAAAAATTAGATTCTACTATATGCTTAGGACCCTCCTGGAAAATTGGATTCTACTTTATACTCAAGTCCCTCCTGGAAAATGGGATTCTACTTTATGCTCAAGACCCTCCTGGAAAATGGAACTTTACCTTATGTTCAGGACCCTCCTGAAAAATGAGACATTACATTATGTTCAGGACCCTCCAGAAAAATGAGACTTTACTTTCTATTTAGGACCTTCCTTAAAAATGGGACTTTACTTTCTATTCCAGACCCTCCTTAAAAATGGGGCTTTACTTCCTGTTCAGGACCCTCCTAAAAAATGAGATTTTACTTTATGTTCAGGACCCTCCTGAAAAATGGTATTTTAGTTTCTTTTCAGGACCATCCTGAAAAATATGATTTTACTTTCTGTTAGGACTCTCCTAAAAAATAGGATTTTACTTTCTGTATAGTACCCTCCTGAAAAATGGAATTTTACTTTATGTTCTGGACCCTCCTGAAAAATCGGATTTTAATTTCTGTTCAGGACACTCCTAAAGAATGGGATTTTATTTTATGTTCAGGACCCTCCTAAAATGCGATTTTACTTTTTGTTCTAGACCCTCCTGAAAAATGAGATTTTTCTTTAAGTTCAGGACCCTCCTGAAAAATGAGATTTTACTTTATGTTCAGGACCCTCCTGAAAAATAAAATTTTACTTTATGTTCAGGACCCTCCTGAAAAATGGGACTATACTTTAAGTTCATGACCCTCCTGAAAAATGGGATTTTACCTTATGTTCAGTGCCATCCTGAAAAATGGGATTTTATTTTATGTTCAGGACCCTCCTGTAAAATGAGATTCGACTTTATGCTCAGGACCAATAGGATTCTACTTTATGATCAGGACCCTCCTAAAAAATAAGATTTTATTTTCTGTTCAGGACCCTCCTGAAAATGGGATTTTACCTCATATTAAGGATCCTCCCTAAAACTGGGATTTTACATTATGTTCAGGACCCTTCTGAAAAATGAGATTCTATTTTATGCTCTGGACCCTCCTGGAAAATGGGATTCTACTTTATGCTCAGGACCCGCCTCGAAAATGGGATTTTACTTTCTGTTCAGGACCCTCCTAAAAAATGAGATTTTACTTTATGCTCAAGGCCCTCCTGAAAATTGGGAATTTACTTTATGTTTAGGACCCACCTGAAAATGGGATTTTACTTTCTGTTTAGAACCCTTCTGAAAAATGGGATTTTACTTTATGTTAAGGACCCTCCTGAAAAATAGAATTTTACTTTATGTTCAGGACCCTCCCGAAAAATAGGATTTTACTTTATGTTCAGGAACCTCCTAAAAATGGGATTTTACCTTATGTTCAGGGCCATCCTGATAAATGGGATTTTATTTTATGTTCAGGACCCTCCTAAAAAATAGGATTTTACTAACTGTTCAGAACACTCCTGAAAAATGGGATTTTACTTTATGTTCAGGCCCCTCCTGAAAAATGGGATTTTACTTTATGTTCAGCACCCTCCTGAAAAATGTGATTTTACTTTCTGTTCAGGACTCTCGTGAAAATGGCATTTTACCTTACGTTCAGGGCTCTCCTGAAAAATGAGATTCTACTTTATGTTCAGGACCCTCCTGAAAAAAATGAGATTCTACTATATACTTAGGACCCTCCTGAAAAATTGGATTCTACTTTATACTCAAGACCCTCCTGGAAAATGGGATTCTACTTTATGCTCAAGACCCTCATGGAAAATGGGACTTTACCTTATGTTCAGGACCCTCCTGAAAAATGAGACATTACTTTATGTTCAGGACCCTCCTGAAAAATAAGACTTTACTTTCTATTTAGGACCTTCCTTAAAAATTGGACTTTACTTTCTGTTCCAGACCCTCCTTAAAAATGGGGCTTTACTTCCTGTTCAGGACCCTCCTAAAAAATGGGATTTTACTTTATGTTCAGGACCCTCCTGAAAAATGGTATTTTAGTTTCTTTTCAGGACCATCCTGAAAAATATGATTTTACTTTCTGTTAGGACCCTCCTAAAAAATAGGATTTTACTTTCTGTTTAGTACCCTCCTGAAAAATGGAATTTTACTTTATGTTCTGGACCCTCCTGAAAAATCGGATTTTAATTTCTGTTCAGGACACTCCTAAAAAATGGGATTTTATTTTATTTTCAGGACCCTCCTAAAATGCAATTTTACTTCTTGTTCTAAACCCTCCTAAAAAATGAGATTTTACTTTCAGTTCAGGACCCTCCTGAAAAATGAGATTTTACTTTATGTTCAGGACCCTTCTGAAAAATGGGATTATACCTTCTGTTCAGGACCCTCCTGAAAAATAAGATTTTACTTTATGTTCAGGACCCTCCTGAAAAATGGGACTTTACTTTAAGTTCATGACCCTCCTGAAAAATGGGATTTTACCCTATGTTCAGTGCCATCCTGAAAAATGGGATTTTATTTTATGTTCAGGACCCTCCTGTAAAATGAGATTCGACTTTATGCTCAGGACCCTCCTGGAAAAAAGGATAATACTTTATGCTCAGGACCTTCATGGAAAATGGAACTTTACCTTATGTTCAGGACACTCCTGAAAAATGGGACATTACTTTATGTTCAGGACCCTCCTAAAAAATAAGACTTTACTTGCTATTTAGGACCTTCCTGAAAAATGAGACTTTACTTTATGTTTAAGACCCTCCTGAAAAATAGGATTTTACTTTCTATTCAGGAACCTCCTGAAAAATGGGATTTTAAGTTATGTTCAGGACCCTCCTGAAAAATGGGATTTTACTTTCTTTTCGGGACCCTCCTGAAAAATGGGATTTAACTTTCTGTTAAGGACCCTCTTGATAAATGAGATTTTACTTTCTGTTCAGGATCCTCCTGAAAAATGGGATTTTACTTTATGTTCTGGACCCTCCTGAAAAATGGGATTTTACTTTCTGTTCAGGACCCTCTTGAAAAATGGGGTTTTACTTTATATTCCGGATCTTCCTAAAATGGGATTTTACTTTATGTTCAGGACCCTCCTAAAATGGGATTTTAGATTATGTTCAGGACTCTCCTGAAAAATGGGATATTACTTTAGGTTCAGGACCCTTCTGAGCATAAAGTAGAATCTCATTTTTCAGGAGGGTCCTGAACATAATATAAAATCCTATTTTTCAGGATGGCCCTGAACATAAGGTAAAATCCCATTTTTCAGGAGGATCTTGAACATAAAGTAAAGTCCCATTTTTTAGGATGGTCCTGAACATAAAGTTACTTTAATTTCAGGAACCTCCTGAAAAATAGGATTTTACTTTCTGTTAGGACCCTCCTGAAAAATAGGATTTTACTTTCTGTTCAGAACCCTCCTGAAAAATGGAATTTTACTTTATGTTCTGGACCCTCTTGAAAAATGGGATTTTACTTTCTGTTCAGGACCCTCTTGAAAAATGGGATTTTACTTTATGTTCAGGACCCTCCTAAAATGGGATTTTACTTTATGTTCAGGACTCTCCTGAAAAATAAGATTTTACTTTATGTTCAGGACCCTCCTGAAAAATGAGATTTTACCTACTATTCAAGACCCTCCTGAAAATTGAGATTTTACATTCTGTTCATGACCCTCCAGAAAAATGAGATTTTATTTTATGTTCAGGACCCTCCTGAAAAATGGGATTTTACCTTATGTTCAGGATCCTCCCTAAAAATGGGATTTTACATTATGTTCAGGACCTTTCTGAAAAATGAGATTCTATTTTATGCTAATGACCCTCCTAGAAAATGGGATTCTACTTTATGCTCAGGAACCGTTTGGAAAATGGGATTTTACTTTCTGTTCAAGGCCTTCCTAAAAAATGGGAATCTACTTTATGTTCAGGACCCTCCTGGAAAATATGTCTTTACCTTATGTTCAGGACCCTCCTGAAAAATGGGACATTACTTTATGTTCAGGACCCTCCTGAAAAATGAGACTTTACATTCTATTTAGGAACTTCCTGAAAAATTAGACTTTACTTTCTGTTCAAGACCCTCCTGAAAAATAGGATTTTACTTTCTGTTCAGGAACCTACTGAAAAATGGGATTTTACTTTATGTTCAGGACCCTCCTGAAAAATGGGATTTTACTTTCTTTTCATGACCCTCCTGAACAATGGGATTTTACTTTCTATTTCGGCCCCTCTTGAAAAAGGAGATTTTACTTTCTGTTCAGGATCCTCCTGAAAAATAGGATTTTACTTTATGTTCTGGACCCTCCTGAAAAATGAGATTTTACTTTCTATTCAGGACCCTCCTGAAAAATGGGATTTTACTTTATGTTCAGGACCCTTCTAAAATGGGATATTACTTATGTTCAGGACTTTCCTGAAAAATTGGATTTTACTTTATGTTCAGGACCCTCCTGAGCATAAAGTAGAATCTCATTTTTCAGGAGGGTCCTGAACATAAAATAAAATCCCATTTTTCAGGATTGCCCTGAACAGAAGGTAAAATCCTATTTTTCAGGAGGGTCCTGAACATAAAGTAAAGTCCATTTTTCAGTAGGGTACTGAACATAAAGTTACTTTCATTTCAGGAACCTCTTCAAAAATGGGATTTTACTTTCTGTTAGGACTCTCCTGAAAAATGAGATTTTACTTTCTGTTCAAAACCCTCCAGAAAAATAGGATTTTACTTTATGTTCTGGACCATCCTGAAAAATAGGATTTTACTTTCTGTTCAGTACCCACCTGAAAAATGGGATTTTACTTTATGTTCAGGACCCTCCTAAAATGGGATTTTAATTTTTGTTCAGGACTCTTCTGAAAAATGGGATTTTACTTTATGTTCAGGACTCTTCTGAAAAATGGGATTTTACTTTATGTTCAGGACCCTCCTGAAAAATGAGATTTTACCTTCTATTCAAGACCCTCCTGATAAATGAGATTTTACTTTCTGTTCAGGACCCTCCTGAAAAATGAGATTTTATTTTCTGTTCAGGACCCTCCTGAAAATGGGATTTTATCTTATATTCAGGATCCTCCCTAAAAATGGGATTTTACATTATGTTCAGGACCCTTCCGAAAAATGAGATTTTATTTTATGCTCTGGACCCTCCTGGAAAGTAGGATTCTACTTTATGCTCAGGCTGGAAAATGGGATTTTACTTTCTGTTCAGGACCCTCCTAAAAAATGGGATTTTACTTTATGCTCAAGGCCCCCCTGAAAAATGGGAATTTACTTTATGTTTAGGACCCTCCTGAAAAATGGGATTTTACTTTCTGTTTAGAACCATTCTGAAAAATGGGATTTTACTTTATGTTAAGGACCCTCCTGAAAAATGAAATTTTACTTTATGTTCAGGACCCTCTCGAAAAATGGGATTTTACTTTTTGTTCAGGAAGCTCCTAAAAATGGGATTTTACCTTATGTTCAGGGCCTTCCTGAAAAATGGGATTTTAGTTTATGTTCAGGACCCTCCTGAAAAATGAGATTCTACTTTATGCTCAGGACCCTCCTGGAAAATGGGATTTTACTTTCTATTTCAGGCCATCTTGAAAAATGAGATTTTACTTTCTGTTAAGGATCCTTCTGAAAAATCGGGTTTTACTTTATGTTCTGGTCCTTCCTGAAAAATGGGATTTTACTTTCTGTTCAGGCCCTTCCTGAAAAATGGGATTTTACTTTATGTTCAGGACCCTCCTAAAATGAGATTTTACTTTATGTTGAGGACTCTCCTATAAAAAGGGATTTTACTTTATGTTCAGTACCCTCCTGAAAAATGGAATTTATTTTCTGTTCAGGACCCTCGTGAAAAATGGGATTTTACCTTATGTTCAGGGTTCTCCTGAAAAATGAGATTGTACTTTATGTTAAGGAACCTCCTAAAAAAAATGAGATTTTACTTTATGCTTAGGACCCTCCTGGAAAATGGGATTCTACTTTATGCTTAGGACCATCCTGGAAAATGAGACTTTACCCTATGTTCAGGACCTTCCTGAAAAGTGGGACATAACTTTATGTTCATGACTCTCCTGAAAAATAAGACTTTACTTTGTATTTAGGACCTTACTGAAAAATGAGACTTTAATTTCTGTTCAAGACCCTCCTGAAAAATAGGATTTTACTTTCTGTTCAGGAACCTCTTAAAAAATGGGATTTAACTTTATGTTCAGGACCCTTTTGAAAAATGGGATTTTAACTTTCTTTTCAGGACCCTCTTGAAAAATGGGATTTTACTTTCTGTTTGAGACCCTCTTGAAAAATAAGATTTTACTTTCGGTTCTGGATCCTCCTGGAAAATGCGATTTTACTTTCTGTTCAGAACCCGCTTGAAAAATGGGATTTTACTTTATGTTTAGGACCCTCCTGAAAAATGAGATTTTACTTTCTGTTCAGGACCCTCCTGAAAAATAGGATTTTACTTTATGCTCAAAGCACTCCTAAATAATAAGATTCTATCTTATGCTCAGGACACCCCTGGAAAATGGGAATTTACCTTATGTTCAGGACACTCCTGAAAAATGAGAATTTACTTTATGTTTAGAATCCTCTTGAAAAATCGGACTTTATTTTCTGTTTAGGACCCTCTTGAAATATGGGACTTTACTTTCTGTTCAAGACCCTCCTGAAAAATGGGATTTTACTTTATGTTCAGGACCCTCTTGAAAAATGGGATTCTATTTTCTGTTCAGGCCCCTCCTGAAAAATCGTATTTTAGTTTCTTTTCAGGACCATCCTGAAAAATATGATTTTACTTTCTATTAGGACCCTCCTAAAAAATAGGATTTTACTTTCTGTTTAGTACCATCCTGAAAAATGGAATTTTACTTTATTTGCTGGACCCTCCTAAAAAATCGGATTTTAATTTCTGTTCAGGACACTCCTAAAAAATAGGATTTTATTTTATGTTCAGGATCCTCCTAAAATGCGATTTTACTTCTTGTTCTAAACCCTCCTGAAAAATGAGATTTTACTTTAAGTTCAGGACCCTCCTGAAAAATGAGATTTTACTTTATGTTCAGGACCCTTCTGAAAAATGGGATTATACCTTCTGTTCAGGACCCTCCTGAAAAATAAGATTTTACTTTATGTTCAGGACCCTCCTGAAAAATGGGACTTTACTTTAAGTTCATGACCCTCCTGAAAAATGGGATTTTACCCTATGTTCAGTGCCATCCTGAAAAATGGGATTTTATATTATGTTCAGGACCCTCCTGTAAAATGAGATTCGACTTTATGCTCAGGACCCTCCTGGAAAAAAGGATTCTACTTTATGCTCAGGACCTTCCTGGAAGATGGGACTTTACCTTATGTTCAGGACACTCCTGAAAAATGGGACATTACTTTATGTTCAGGACCCTCCTAAAAAATGAGACTTTACTTGCTATTTAGGACCTTCCTGAAAATAAGACTTTACTTTATGTTTAAGACCCTCCTGAAAAATAGGATTTTACTTTCTATTCAGGAACCTCCTGAAAAATGGGATTTTACTTTCTTTTCGGGACTCTCCTGAAAAATGGGATTTTACTTTCTGTTAAGGACCCTCTTGATAAATGAGATTTTACTTTCTGTTCAGGATCCTCCTGAAAAATGGGATTTTACTTTATGTTCTGGACCCTCCTGAAAAATGGGATTTTCCTTTCTGTTCAGAACCCTCTTGAAAAATGGGATTTTACTTTATATTCCGGACCTTCCTAAAATGGGATTATACTTTATGTTCAGGACCCTCCTAAAATGAGATTTTAGATTATGTTCAGGACTCTCCTGAAAAACGGGATATTACTTTATATTCGGGACCCTTTTGAGCATAAAGTAGAATCTCATTTTTCAGGAGGGTCCTGAACATAATATAAAATCCTATTTTTCAGGATGGCCCTGAACATAAGGTAAAATCCCATTTTTCAGGAGGATCTTGAACATAAAGTAAAGTCCCATTTTTTAGGATGGTCCTGAACAAAAGTTACTTTAATTTCAGGAACCTCCTGAAAAATAGGATTTTACTTTCTGTTAGGACCCTCCTGAAAAATAGGATTTTACTTTCTGTTCAGAGCCCTCCTGAAAAATGGAATTTTACTTTATGTTCTGGACCCTCTTGAAAAATGGGATTTTACTTTCTGTTCAGGACCCTCTTGAAAAATGGGATTTTACTTTATGTTCAGGACCCTCCTAAAATGGGATTTTACTTTATGTTCAGGACTCTCCTGAAAAATAAGATTTTACTTTATGTTCAGGACCCTCCTAAAAAATGAGATTTTACATACTATTCAAGACCCTCCTGAAAATTGAGATTTTACATTCTGTTCATGACCCTCCTAAAAAATGAGATTTTATTTTTTGTTCAGGACCCTCCTGAAAAATGGGATTTTACCTTATGTTCAGGATCCTCCCTAAAAATGGGATTTTACATTATGTTCAGGACCTTTCTGAAAAATGAGATTCTATTTTATGCTAAGGACCCTCCTAGAATATGGGATTCTACTTTATGCTCAGGAACCGCCTGGAAAATGGGATTTTACTTTCTGTTCAAGGCCCTCCTGAAAAATGGGAATCTACTTTATGTTCAGGACCCTCCTCGAAAATAAGTCTTTACCTTATGTTCAGGACCCTCCTGAAAAATGGGACATTACTTTATGTTCAGGACCCTCCTGAAAATGAGACTTTACTTTCTATTTAGGAACTTCCTGAAAAATGAGACTTTACTTTCTGTTCAAGACCCTCCTGAAAAATAAGATTTTAATTTCTGTTCAGGAACCTTCTGAAAAATGGGATTTTACTTTATGTTCAGGACCCTCCTGAAAAATGGGATTTTACTTTCTTTTCATGACCCTCCTGAACAATGGGATTTTACTTTCTATTTCGGACCCTCTTGAAAAAGGATATTTTACTTTCTGTTCAGGATCCTCCTGAAAAATAGGATTTTACTTTATGTTCTGGACCCTCCTGAAAAATGGGATTTTACTTTCTATTCAGGACCCTCCTGAAAAATGGGATTTTACTTTATGTTTAGGACCCTTCTAAAATGGGATATTACTTATGTTCAGGACTTTCCTGAAAAATGGGATTTTACTTTATGTTCAGGACCCTCCTGAGCATAAAGTAGAATCTCATTTTTCAGGAGGGTCCGGAACATAAAATAAAATCCCATTTTTTAGGATTGCCCTGAACAGAAGGTAAAATCCCATTTTTCAGGAGGGTCCTGAACATAAAGTAAAGTCCCATTTTTCAGGAGGGTACTGAACATAAAGATACTTTCATTTCAGGAACCTCTTCAAAAATGGGATTTTACTTTCTGTTAGGACTCTCCTGAAAAATGAGATTTTACTTTCTGTTCAAAACCCTCCAGAAAAATGGGATTTTACTTTATGTTCTGGATCATCCTGAAAAATGGGATTTTACTTTCTGTTCAGGACCCACCTGAAAAATGGGATTTTACTTTATGTTCAGGACCCTCCTAAAATGGGATTTTAATTTATGTTCAGGACTCTTCTGAAAAATGGGATTTTACTTTATGTTCAGGACCCTCCTGAAAAATGAGATTTTACCTTCTATTCAAGACCCTCCTGAAAAATGAGATTTTACTTTCTGTTCAGGACCCTCCTGAAAAATGAGATTTTATTTTTTGTTCAGGACACTCCTGAAAATGGGATTTTATCTTATATTCAGGATCCTCCCTAAAAATGGGATTTTACATTATGTTTAGGACCCTTCTGAAAAATGAGATTTTATTTTATGCTCTGGACCCTCCTGGAAAATAGGATTCTACTTTATGCTCAGGCCCCTCCTGGAAAATGGGATTTTACTTTCTGTTCAGGACCCTCCTAAAAAATGGGATTTTACTTTATGCTCAAGGCCCTCCTGAAAAATGGGAATTTACTTTATGTTTAGGACCCTCCTTAAAAATGGGATTTTACTTTCTGTTTAGAACCCTTCTGAAAAATGGGATTTTACTTTATGTTAAGGACCCTCCTGAAAAATAAAATTTTACTTTATGTTCAGTACCCTCTCGAAAAATGGGATTTTACTTTATGTTCAGGAAGCTCCTAAAAATTGGATTTTACCTTATGTTCAGGGCCATCCTGAAAAATGGGATTTTATTTTATGTTCAGGACCTTCCTGAAAAATGAGATTCTACTTTATGCTCAGGACCCTCCTGGAAAATGGGATTCTACTTTATGCTTAGGACCATCCTGGAAAATGGGACTTTACCCTATGTTCAGGACCCTCCTGAAAAGTGGGACATTACTTTATGTTCATGACTCTCCTGAAAAATAAGACTTTACTTTGTATTTAGGACCTTACTGAAAAATGAGACTTTAATTTCTGTTCAAGACCCTCCTGAAAAATAGGATTTTACATTCTGTTCAGGAACCTCTTAAAAAATGGGATTTAACATTATGTTCAGGACCCTTTTGAAAAATGGGATTTTTACTTTCTTTTCAAGACCCTCTTGAAAAATGGGATTTTACTTTCTGTTTGAGACCCTCTTGAAAAATGAGATTTTACTTTCTGTTCTGGATCCTCCTGGAAAATGCGATTTTACTTTCTGTTCAGAACCCTCTTGAAAAATGGGATTTTACTTTATGTTTAGGACCCTCCTGAAAAATGAGATTTTACTTTCTGTTCAGGACCCTCCTGAAAAATAGGATTTTACTTTATGCTCAAGGCCCTCCTAAATAATAAGATTCTATCTTATGCTTAGGACACCCCTGGAAAATGGGAATTTACCTTATGTTCAGGACCCTCCTGAAAAATGAGAACTTACTTTATGTTTAGAATCCTCTTGAAAAATCGGACTTTATTTTCTATTTAGGACCCTCTTGAAATATGGGACTTTACTTTCTGGTCAAGACCCTCCTTAAAGATGGGATTTTACTTTATGTTCAGGACCCTCTTGAAAAATGTGATTCTACTTTCTGTTCAGGACTCTCCTGAAAAATGGGATTTTATTTTATGTACAGGACCCTCCTGAAAAATGGGATTTTAGTTTTTGTCCAGGATTTTCCTGAAAACTGGGATTTTTATATTATGTTCAGGTCCCTCTTGTAAAATGGGATTTTAGTTTCTATTCAAGACCCTACTGAAAAATGGGATTTTACTTTATGTTCAGGACCCTCCTAAAATACGATTTTACTTTTTGTTCTAGACCCTCCTGAAAAATGAGATTTTACTTTAAGTTCAGGACCCTCCTGAAAAATGAGATTTTACTTTATGTTAAGGACCCTCCTGAAAAATGGGATTATACCTTCTGTTCAGGACCCTCCTGAAAAATAAGATTTTACTTTATGTTCAGGACCCTCCTGAAAAATAGGACTTTACTTTAAGTTCATGAACCTCCTGAAAAATCGAATTTTACCTTATGTTCAGTGCCATCCTGAAAAATGGGATTTTATTTTATGTTCAGGACCCTCCTGTAAAATGAGATTCGACTTTATGCTCAGGACCTTCCAGGAAAATAGGATTCTACTTTATGCTCAGGACCCTCCTGAAAAATGAGATTTTATTTTCTGTTCAGGACCCACCTGAAAATGGGATTTTACCTTATATTCAGGATCCTCCCTAAAAATGGGATTTTACATTATGTTTAGGACCCTTCTGAAAAATGAGATTCAATTTTATGCTCTGGATCCTCCTGGAAAATGGGATTCTACTTTATGCTCAGGACTTGCCTGGAAAATGGGATTTTACTTACTGTTCAGGACCCTCCTAAAAAATGGAATTTTACTTTATGCTCAAGGCCCTCCGGAAAAATGGGAAGTTACTTTATGTTTAGGACCCTCCTGAAAAATGGAATTTTAATTTCTGTTTAGAACCCTTCTGAAAAATGGGATTTCACTTTATGTTAAGGACTCTCCTGAAAAATGGAATTTTACTTTATGTTCAGGACCTTCCCGAAAAATGGGATTTTACTTTATGTTCAGGAACCTCCTAAAAATTGGATTTTACCTTATGTTCAGGGCCATCCTGAAAAATGGGATTTTATTTTATGTTCAGGACCCTCCTGAAAAATGAGATTCTACTTTATGCTCAGGACCCTCCTGGAAAATGGGATTCTACTTTATGCTCAGGACCCTCCTGGAAAATGAGACTTTACCCTATGTTCAGGACCCTCCTGAAAAGTGGGACATTACTTTAAGTTCATGACTATCCTGAAAAATGGGATTTTACCTTATGTTCAGTGCCATCCTGAAAAATGGGATATTATTTTATGTTCAGGACCCTCCTGTAAAATGAGATTCAACTTTATGCTCAGGACCCTCCTGGAAAATAGGATTCTACTTTATGCTCAGGACCCTCCTAAAAAATGAGATTTTATTCTGTTCAGGACCCTCCTGAAAATGGGATTTTACCTCATATTAAGGATCCTCCCTAAATATGGGATTTTACATTATGTTCAGGACCCTTCTGAAAAATGAGATTCTATTTTATGCTCTGGACCCTCCTGGAAAATGGGATTCTACGTTATGCTCAGGACCCGCCTGGAAAATGGGATTTTACTTTCTGTTCAGGACCCTCCCGAAAAATGGGAATTTACTTTATGTTTAGGACCCTCCTGAAAAATGGGATTTTACTTTATGTTTAGAACCCTTCTGAAAAATGGGATTTTACGTTATGTTAAGGACCCTCCAGAAAAATAGAATTTTACTTTATGTTCAGGACCCTCCCGAAAAATGGGATTTTACTTTATGTTCAGGAACCTCCTAATAATCGGATTTTACCTTATGTTCAGGGCCATCCTGATAAATGGGATTTTATTTTATGTTCAGGACCCTCCTGAAAAATGAGATTCTACTTTATGTTCAGGACCCTCCTAAAAAATAGGATTTTACTAACTGTTCAGAACCCTCCTGAAAATGGTATTTTACCTTATGTTCAGGCCCCTCCTGAAAAATGGGATTTTACTTTATGTTCAGTACCCTCCTGAAAAATGTGATTTTACTTTCTGTTCAGGACTCTTGTGAAAATGGCATTTTACCTTATGTTCAGGGCTCTCCTGAAAAATAAGACTCTACTTTATGTTCAGGACCCTCCTGAAAAAAATGAGATTCTACTATATGCTTAGGACCCTCCTGGAAAATTGGATTCTACTTTATACTCTAGACCCTACTGGAAAATGGGATTCTACTTTATGCTCAAGACCCTCCTGGAAAATGGGACTTTACCTTATGTTCAGGACCCTCCTGAAAAATTAGACATTACATTATGTTCAGGACCCTCCTGAAAAATGAGACTTTACTTTCTATTTAGGACCTTCCTTAAAAATGGGACTTTACTTTCTGTTCCAGACCCTCTTTAAAAATGGGGCTTTAATTCCTGTTCAGGACCCTCCTGAAAAATGGGATTTTACTTTATGTTCAGGACCCTCCTGAAAAATGGTATTTTAGTTTCTTTTCAGGACCATCCTGAAAAATATGATTTTACTTTCTGTTAGGACCCTCCTAAAAAATAGGATTTTACTTTCTGTTTAGTACCCTCCTGAAAAATGGAATTTTACTTTATGTTCTGGACCCTCCTGAAAAATCAGATTTTAATTTCTGTTCAGGACACTCCTAAAAAATAAGATTTAATTTTATGTTCAGGACCCTACTAAAATGCGATTTTACTTCTTGTTCTAAACCCTCCTGAAAAATGAGATTTTACTTTAAGTTCAAGACCCTCCTGGAAAATTGGATTCTACTTTATACTCAAGACCCTACTGGAAAATGGGATTCTACTTTATGCTCAAGCCCCTCCTGGAAAATGGGACTTTACCTTATGTTCACGACACTCCTGAAAAATGGGACATTACTTTATGTTCAGGACCCTCCTAAAAAATGAGACTTTACTTGCTATTTAGGACCTTCCTGAAAAATGAGACTTTACTTTATGTTTAAGACCCTCCTGAAAAATAGGATTTTACTTTCTATTCAGGAACCTCCTGAAAAATGGGATTTTACGTTATGTTTAGGACCCTCCTGAAAAATGGGATTTTACTTTCTTTTCAGGACCTTCCTGAAAAATTGGATTTTACTTTCAGTTAAGGACCCTCTTGATAAATGAGATTTTACTTTTTGTTCAGGATCCTCCTGAAAAATGGGATTTTACTTTATGTTCTGGACCCTCCTGAAAAATGGGATTTTACATTCGGTTCAGGACCCTCTTGAAAAATGAGATTTTACTTTATATTCCGGACCTTCCTAAAATGGGATTTTACTTTATGTTCAGGACCCTTCTAAAATGGGATTTTTCATTATGTTCAGGACTCTCCTGAAAAATGGGATATTACTTTATGTTCAGTACCCTCCTGAGCATAAAGTAGAATCTCATTTTTCAGGAGGGTCCTGAACATAATATAAAATCCTATTTTTCAGGATGGCCCTGAACATAAGGTAAAATCCCATTTTTCAAGAGGATCTTGAACATAAAGTAAAGTCCCATTTTTTAGGATGGTCTTGAACATAAAGTTACTTTAATTTCAGGAACCTCCTGAAAAATAGGATTTAACTTTCTGTTAGGACCCTCCTGAAAAATAGGATTTTACTTTCTGTTCAGAACCCTCCTGAAAAATGGAATTTTACTTTATGTTCTGGACCCTCTTGAAAAATGGGATTTTACTTTCTGTTCAGGACCCTCTTGAAAAATGGGATTTTACTTTATGTTCAGGACCCTCCTAAAATGGGATTTTACTTTATGTTCTGGACTCTCCTGAAAAATAAGATTTTACTTTATGTTCAGGACCCTCCTGAAAAATGAGATTTTACCTACTATTTAAGACCCTCCTGAAAATTGAGATTTTACATTCTGTTCATGACCCTCCAGAAAAATGAGATTTTATTTTTTGTTCAGGACCCTCCTGAAAAATGGGATTTTACCTTATGTTCAGGATCCTCCCTAAAAATGGGAATTTATATTATGTTCAGGACCTTTCTGAATAATGAGATTCTATTTTATGCTAAGGACCCTCCTAGAAAATTGGATTCTACTTTATTCTCAGGAACCGCCTGGAAAATGGGATTTTACTTTCTGTTCAAGGCCCTCCTGAAAAATGGGAATCTACTTTATGTTCAGGACCCTCCTGGAAAATATGTCTTTACCTTATGTTCAGGACCCTCCTGAAAAATGGGACATTACTTTATGTTCAGGACCCTCTGAAAAATGAGACTTTACTTTCTATTTAGGATCTTCCTGAAAAATGAGACTTTACTTTCTATTCAAGACCCTCCTGAAAAATAGGATTTTACTTTCTGTTCAGGAACCTTCTAAAAAATGGGATTTTACTTTATGTTCAGGACCCTCCTGAAAAATGGGATTTTACTTTCTTTTCATGACCCTCCTGAACAATGGGATTTTACTTTCTATTTCGGACCCTCTTGAAAAAGGATATTTTACTTTCTGTTCAGGATCCTCCTGAAAAATAGGATTTTACTTTATGTTCTGGACCCTCCTGAAAAATGGGATTTTACTTTCTATTCAGGACCCTCCTGAAAAATGGGATTTTACTTTATGTTCAGGACCCTTCTAAAATGAGATATTACTTATGTTCAGGACTTTCCTGAAAAATGGGATTTTACTTTATGTTCAGGACCCTCCTGAGCATAAAGTAGAATCTCATTTTTCAGGAGGGTCCTGAACATAAAATAAAATCCAATTTTTTAGGATTGCCCTGAACATAAGGTAAAATCCCATTTTTCAGGAGGGTCCTGAACATAAAGTAAAGTCCCATTTTTCAGGAGGGTACTGAACATAAAGTTACTTTCATTTCAGGAACCTCTTCAAAAATGGGATTTTACTTTCTGTTAGGACTCTCCTGAAAAATGAGATTTTACTTTCTGTTCAAAACCCTCCAGAAAAATGGGATTTTACTTTATGTTCTGGACCATCCTGAAAAATGGGATTTTACTTTCTGTTCAGGACCCACCTGAAATATGGGATTTTAGTTTATGTTCAGGACCCTCCTAAAATGGGATTTTAATTTAAGTTCAGGACTCTTCTGAAAAATGGGATTTTACTTTATGTTCAGGACCCTCCTGAAAAATGAGATTTTACCTTCTATTCAAGACCCTCCTGAAAAATATGATTTTACTTTCTGTTCAGGACCCTCCTGAAAAATAAGATTTTATTTTCTGTTCAGGACCCTCCTGAAAATGGGATTTTACCTTATATTCAGGATCCTCCCTAAAAATGGGATTTTACATTATGTTCAGGACCCTTCTGAAAAATGAGATTTAATTTTATGCTCTGGACCCTCCTGGAAAATGGGATTCTACTTTATGCTCAGGCCCCTCCTGGAAAATGGGATTTTACTTTCTGTTCAGGACCCTCCTAAAAAATGGGATTGTACTTTATGCTCAAGGCCCTCCTGAAAAATGGGAATTTACTTTATGTTTAGGACCCTCCTGAAAAATGGGATTTTACTTTCTGTTTAGAACCCTTCTGAAAAATGGGATTTTACTTTATGTTAAGGACCCTCCTGGAAAATGAAATTTTACATTATGTTCAGGACTCTCTCAAAAAATGGGATTTTACTTTATGTTCAGGAACCTCCTAAAAATGGGATTTTACCTTATGTTCAGGGCCGTCCTAAAAAATGGGATTTTATTTTATGTTCAGGACCCTCCTGAAAAATGAGATTCTACTTTATGCTCAGGACCCTCCTCGAAAATGGGATTCTACTTTATGCTTAGGACCATCCTGGAAAATGGGACTTAACCCTATGTTCAGGACCCTCCTGAAAAATGGGACATTACTTTATGTTCATGACTCTCCTAAAAATTAAGACTTTACTTTGTATTTAGGACCTTACTGAAAAATGAGACTTTAATTTTTGTTCAAGACCCTCCTGAAAAATAGGATTTTACTTTATGTTCAGGAACCTCTTAAAAAATGGGATTTAACTTTATGTTCAGGACCCTCCTGAAAAATGGGATTTTTACTTTCTTTTCAGGACCCTCTTGAATAATGGGATTTTACTTTCTGTTTGAGACCCTCTTGAAAAATGATATTTTACTTTCTGTTCTGGATCCTCCTGGAAAATGCGATTTTACTTTCAGTTCAGAACCCTCTTGAAAAATGGGATTTTACTTTATGTTTAGGACCCTCCTGAAAAATGAGATTTTACTTTCTGTTCAGGACCCTCCTGAAAAATAGGATTTTACTTTATGCTCAAGGCCCTCCTAAATAATAAGATTCTATCTTATGCTCAGGACCCTCCTGGAAAATGGGAATTTACCTTATGTTGAGGACCCTCCTGAAAAATGAGAATTTACTTTATGTTTAGAATCCTCTTGAAAAATCGGACTTTATTTTCTGTTTAGGACCCTCTTGAAATATGGGACTTTACTTTTTGTTCAAGACCCTCCTGAAAAATGGGATTTTACTTTATGATCAGGACCCTCTTGAAAAATGGGATTCTACTTTCTGTTCAGGACCCTCCTGAAAAATGGGATTTTATTTTATGTACAGGACCCTCCTGAAAAATGGGATTTTAGTTTCTGTCCAGGATTCTCCTGAAAACTGGGATTTTTACATTATGTTCAGGACCCTCTTGTAAAATGGGATTTTAGTTTCTATTCAAGACCCTACTGAAAAATGGGATTTTACTTTATGTTCAGGATCCTCCTAAAATGCGATTTTACTTTTTGTTCTAGACCCTCCTTAAAAATGAGATTTTACTTTAAGTTCAGGAGCCTCCTGAAAAATGAGATTTTACTTTATGTTCAGGACCCTCCCTAAAAATGGGATTATACCTTCTGTTCAGGACCCCCCTGAAAAATAAGATTTTACTTTATGTTCAGGACCCTCCTGAAAAATAGGACTTTACTTTAAGTTCATGACCCTCCTGAAAAATTGGATTTTACCTTATGTTCAGTGCCGTCCTGAAAAATAAGATTTTATTTTATTTTCTGGACCCTCCTGTAAAATCAGATTCGACTTTATGCTCTGGACCCTCCTGGAAATTAGGATTCTACTTTATGCTCAGGACCCTCCAGAAAGATGAGATTTTATTTTCTGTTCAGGACCCTCCTGAAAATGGGATTTTACCTTATATTCAGGATCCTCCCTAAAAATGGGATTTTACATTATGTTCAGGACCCTTCTGAAAAATGAGATTCTATTTTATGCTCTGGACCCTCCTGGAAAATGGGATTCTACATTATGCTCAGGACTTGCCTGGAAAATGGGATTTTACTTTCTGTTCAGGACCCTCCTAAAAAATGGAATTTTACTTTATGCTCAAGGCCCTCCTGAAAAATGGGAATTTACTTTATGTTTAGGACTCTCCTGAAAAATGGGATTTTAATTTCTGTTTAGAACCCTTCTGAAAAATGGGATTTTACTTTATGTTAAGGACTCTCCTGAAAAATGGAATTTTACTTTATGTTCAGGACCTTCCCGAAAAATGGGATTTTACTTTATGTTCAGGAACCTCCTAAAAATCGGATTTTACCTTATGTTCAGGGCCATCCTGAAAAATGGGATTTTATTTTATGTTCAGGACCCTCCTGAAAAATGAGATTCTACTTTATGCTCAGGACCCTCCTGGAAAATGGGATTCTACTTTATGCTCAGGACCCTCCTGGAAAATGAGACTTTACCCTATGTTCAGTACCCTCCTGAAAAGTGGGACATTACTTTATGTTCATGACCCTCCTGAAAAATGGGATTTTACCTAATGTTCTGGACCATCCTGAAACATGGGATTTTACTTTCTGTTCAGGACCCACCTGAAAAATGGGATTTTACTTTATGTTCAGGACCCTCCTAAAATGGAATTTTAATTTATGTTCAGGACTCTTCTGAAAAATGGGATTTTACTTTATGTTCAGGACCCTCCTGAAAAATGAGATTTTACCTTCTATTCAAGACCCTCCTGAAAAATGAAATTTTACTTTCTATTCAGGACCCTCCTGAAAAATGAGATTTTATTTTCTGTTCAGGACCTTCCTGAAAATGGGATTTTACCTTATAATAAGGATCCTCCCTAAAAATGGGATTTTACATTATGTTCAGGACCCTTCTGAAAAATGAGATTTTATTTTATGCTCTGGACCCTCCTGGAAAATGGGATTCTACTTTATGCCCAGCCCTCTCCTGGAAAATGGGATTTTACTTTCTATTCAGGACCCTACTAAAAAATGGGATTTTACTTTATGCTCAAGGCTCTCCTGAAAAATGGGAATTTACTTTATGTTTAGGACCCTCCTGAAAAATGGGATTTTACTTTCTGTTTAGAACCCTTCTGAAAAATGGGATTTTACTTTATGTTAAGGACCCTCCTGAAAAATGAAATTTTACTTTATGTTCAGGACCCTCTCGAAAAATGGGATTTTACTTTATGTTCAGGAACCTCCTAAAAATGGGATTTTACCTTATGTTCAGGGCCGTCCTGAAAAATGGGATTTTATTTTATGTTCAGGACCCTCCTGAAAAATGAGATTCTACTTTATGCTAAGAACCCTCCTGGAAAATGGGATTCTACTTTGTGCTCAGGACCATCCTGGAAAATGGGACTTAACCCTAGGTTCAGGACCCTCCTGAAAAGTGGGACATTACTTTATGTTCATGACTCTCCTAAAAAATAAGACTTTACTTTGTATTTAGGACCTTACTGAAAAATGAGACTTTAATTTCTGTTCAAGACCCTCCTGAAAAATAGGATTTTACTTTTTGTTCAGGAACCTATTAAAAAATGGTATTTAACTTTATGTTCAGGACCCTCCTGAAAAATGGGATTTTTACTTTCTTTTCAGGACCCTCTTGAAAAATGGGATTTTACTTTCTGTTTGAGACACTCTTGAAAAATGAGATTTTAGTTCTGTTCTGGATCCTCCTTGAAAATGCGATTTTACTTTCTGTTCAGAATCCTCTTGAAAAATTGGATTTTACTTTATGTTTAGGACCCTCCTGAAAAATGAGATTTTACTTTCTGTTCAGGACCCTCCTGAAAAATAGGATTTTACTTTATGCTCAAGGCCCTCCTAAATAATAAGATTCTATCTTATGCCCAGGACCCTCCTGGAAAATGGGAATTTACCTTATGTTCAGGACCCTCCTGAAAAATTAGAATTTACTTTATGTTTAGAATCCTCTTGAAAAATCGGACTTATTTTCTGTTTAGGACCCTCTTGAAATATGGGACTTTACTTTCTGTTCAAGACCCTCCTGAAAAATGGGATTTTACTTTATGTTCAGGACCCTCTTGAAAAATGGGATTCTACTTTATTTTCAGGACCCTCCTGAAAAAAGGGATTTTATTTTATGTACAGGACCCTCCTGAAAAATGGGATTTTAGTTTCTGTCCAGGATTCTCCTGAAAACTGGGATTTTTACATTATGTTCAGGACCCTCTTGTAAAATGGGATTTAAGTTTCTATTCAAGACCCTACTGAAAAATGGGATTTTACTTTATGTTCAGGACCCTCCTAAAATGCGATTTTACTTTTTGTTCTAGACCCTCCTGAAAAATGAGATTTTACTTTAAGTTCAGGAGCCTCCTGAAAAATGAGATTTTACTTTATGTTCAGCACCCTCCTGAAAAATGGGATTATACCTTCTGTTCAGGACCCTCCTGAAAAATAAGATTTTACTTTATGTTCAGGACCCTCCTGAAAAATTGGACTTTACTTTAAGTTCATGACCCTCCTGAAAAATAGGATTTTACCTTATGTTCAGTGCCATCCTGAAAAATTGGATTTTATTTTATGTTCTGGACCCTCCTGTAAAATGAGATTCGACTTTATGCTCAGGACCCTCCTGGAAATTAGGATTCTACTTTATGCTCAGGACCCTCCTGAAAAATGAGATTTTATTTTCTGTTCAGGACCCTCCTGAAAATGGGATTTTACCTTATATTCAGGATCCTTCCTTAAAATGGGATTTTACATTATGTTCAGGACCCTTCTGAAAAATGAGATTCTATTTTATGCTGGGGACCCTCCTGGAAAATGGGATTCTACTTTATGCTCAGGACTTGCCTGGAAAATGGGATTTTACTTTCTGTTCAGGACCCTCCTAAAAAATGGAATTTTACTTTATGCTCAAGGTCCTCCTGAAAAATGGGAATTTACTTTATGTTTAGGACCCTCCTGAAAAATGGGATTTTAATTTCTGTTTAGAACCCTTCTGAAAAATGGGATTTTACTTTATGTTAAGGACTCTCCTGAAAAATGGAATTTTACTTTATGTTCAGGACCTTCCCGAAAAATGGGATTTTACTTTATGTTCAGGAACCTCCTAAAAATCGGATTTTACCTTATGTTCAGGGCCATCCTGAAAAATGGGATTTTATTTTATGTTCAGGACCCGCCTGAAAAATGAGATTCTACTTTATGCTCAGGACCCTCCTGGAAAATGGGATTCTTTTTATGCTCAGGACCCTCCTGGAAAATGAGACTTTACCCTATGTTCAGGACCCTCCTGAAAAGTGGGACATTACTTTATGTTCATGACTCTCCTGAATAATAAGACTTTACTTTGTATTTAGGACCTTACTGAAAAATGTGACTTTAATTTATGTTCAAGACCCTCCTGAAAAATAGGATTTTACTTTCTTTTCAGGAACCTCTTAAAAAATGGGATTTAACTTTATGTTCAGGACTCTCCTGAAAAATGGGATTTTTACTTTCTTTTCAGGACCCTCATGAAAAATGGGATTTTACTTTCTGTTTGAGACCCTCTTGAAATATGAGATTTTACTTTCTGTTCTGGATCCTCCTGGCAAATGCGATTTTACTTTCTGTTCAGAACCTTCTTGAAAAATAGGATTTTACTTTATGTTTAGGACCCTCCTGAAAAATGAGATTTTACTTTCTGTTCAGGACCCTCCTGAAAAATAGGATTTTACTTTATGCTCAAGGCCCTCCTAAATAATAAGATTCTATCTTATGCTCAGGACACTCCTGGAAAATGGGAATTTACCTTATGTTCAGGACCTTCATGAAAAATGAGACTTTACTTTATGTTTAGAATCCTCTTGAAAAATGGGACTTTATTTTCTGTTTAGGACCCTCTTGAAATATGGGACTTTACTTTCTGTTCAAGACCCTCCTGAAAAATGGGATTTTACTTTATGTTCAGGACCCTCTTGAAAAATGGGATTATACTTTCTGTTCAGGACCCTCCTGAAAAATGGGATTTTATTTTATGTACAGGACCCTCCTGAAAAATGGGATTTTAGTTTCTGTCCAGGATTCTCCTAAAAAATGGGATTTTTACATTATATTCAGGACCCTCTTGTAAAATGGGATTTTAGTTTCTATTTAAGACCCTGCTGAAAAATGGGATTTTACTTTCTGCTCAGGAACCTCCTGAAAAGTGGGATTTTACTTTATGTTCAGGACCCTCCTAAAAAATGGGATTTTACTTTATGTTCAAGATCCTCATGAAAAATAGAATTTTACCTTCTGTTTAGGACATTCCTGAAAAATAATACTTTACTTTAAGTTCAGAACCCAGCTGAAAAATAGGAGTTTATTTTCTGTTTAGGACCCTTTTGAAATATGGGACTTTACTTTCTGTTCAAGACACTCATGAAAAATGGGATTTACTTTATGTTCAGGAACCTCTTGAAAAATGGGATTTTACTTTCTGTTCAGGACTCTTATTAAAAATGAGATTATACTTTGTGTTCAGGACCCTCCTGAAAAATAGGATTTTACTTTATCTCCAGGACCCTCCTGAAAAATGGGATTTTACTTTCTGTCCAAGACTCTCCTGAAAAATGGGATTTTACTTTATGTTCAGGACCCTCCTGAAAAATGGGATTTTACTTTATGTTCATGACCCTCCTAAAAAATGGGATTTTACTTTATGTTCAGGACCCTCCTGAAAATGGGATTTTACTTTCTTTTCAGGACCCTTCTGAAAAATGGGATTATACTTTCTGTTTCAGACCCTCTTGAAAAATTATATTTTACTTTATGTTCAGGATCCTCTGGAAAAATGGGATTTTACTTTATGTTCTGGACCCTCCTGAAAAATGGGATTTTACTTTCTGTTCAGGACCCTCCTGAAAAATGGGATTTTACTTTATGTTCAGGACTCTCCTAAAATGGGATTTTACTTTATGTTTAGGACTCTCCTGAAAAATGGGATTTACTTTATGTTCAGGACCTTCCTGAAAAATGAGATTTTACAACTGTTCAAGACCCTCTTGGAAAATTAGATTTTACTTTCTGTTCAAGACCGTCCTGAAAAATGAGATTTTACTTTCTGTTCAGGACCCTTCTGAATAATGGGATTTTACCTTATGTTCAGGATCCTCTTGAAAAATGGGATTTTACTTTATGTTCAGGACCCTCCTAAAATGAGTTTTTACTTTATGTTCCGTACCCTCCCAAAAAATGGGTTTTTACTCTATGCTCAGGACCCGCCTGAAAAATGAGACTTTACTTTTTGTTTAGGACCTTCCTGAAAAATGGAACTTTACTTTCTGTTCAAGACCCTCCTGATAAATGGGATTTTACTTTTTGTTCAGGACCCTCCTGAAAAATGGTATTTTACTTTATGTTTAGGACTCTCCTTAAAAATGGTATTTTACTTTCTTCTCAGTACTCTCCTGAAAAATGGGATTTTACTTTCTGTTAGGATCCTTCTGAAAAATGGGATTTTACTTTCTGTTCAAAACACTCCTAAAAAATGGGATTTTACTCTATGTTCTTGACAATCCTAAAAAATGGAATTTTATTTTATGCACAGGACCCTCCTGATTAATGGGATTTTAGTTTCTGTCCAGGATTCTCCTGAAAAATGGGATTTTTACATTATGTTCATAACCCTCCTGTAAAATGGGATTTTAGTTTCTATTCAAGACCCAGCTGAAAAATGGGATTTTACTTTCTGCTCAGGAACCTCCTGAAAAATGGGATTTTACTTTATGTTCAGGACCCTCCTAAAAAATGGGATTTTACTTTATGTTCAAGATCCTCATGAAAAATAGAATTTTACCTTCTGTTTATGATCTTCCTGAAAAATAAGACTTTACTTTAAGTTCAGAACCCACCTGAAAAATAGGAGTTTATTTTCTGTTTAAGACCCTCTTGAAATATGGGACTTTACTTTCTGTTCAAGACACTCATGAAAAATGGGATTTTACTTTATTTTCAGGACCCTCTTGAAAAATGAGATTTTAATTTCTGTACAGGACTCTTATTAAAAATGAGATTTTACTTTTAGTTCAGGACCCTCCTGAAAAATAGGATTTTACTTTATCTCCAGGACCCTCCTGAAAAATGGGATTTTACTTTCTGTCCACGACTCTCCTAAAAAATGAGATTTTACTTTATGTTCAGGACCCTCCTGAAAAATGGGATTTTACTTTTTGTTCAAGACCCTCCTGAAAAATGGGATTTTACTTTATGTTCAGGACCCTCCTGAAAATGGGATTTTACTTTCTTTTCAGGACCCTACTGTAAAATGGGATTATACTTTCTGTTTCGGACCCTCTTGAAAAATTATATTTCACTTTATGTTAAGGATCCTCTGGAAAAATGGGATTTTACTTTAGGTTCTGGACCCTCCTGAAAAATGGGGTTATACTTTCTGTTCAGGACTTTCCTGAAAAATGGGATTTTACTTTATGTTCAGGACTCTCCTAAAATGGTATTTTACTTTATGTTCAGGACCCTCCTGAAAAATGAGATTTTACATCTGTTCAAGACCCTCCTGGAAAATTAGATTTTACTTTCTGTTCAAGACCGTCCTGAAAAATGAGATTTTTCTTTCTGTTCAGGACCCTCCTGAATAATGGGATTTTACCTTATATTCAGGATCCTATTTAAAAATGGGATTTTACTTTATGTTCAGGACCCTCGTAAAATGGGATTTTACTTTATGTTCCGGACCCTCCTGAAAAATGGTTTCTTACTTTATGCTCAGGACCCGCCTGAAAAATGAGGCTTTACTTTTTGTTTAGGACCTTCCTGAAAAATGGGACTTTACTTTCAGTTCAAGACCCTCCTGATAAACGGGATTTTACTTTTTGTTCAGGAACCTCCTGAAAAATGGTATTTTACTTTATGTTTAGGACTCTCCTGAAAAATGGTATTTTACTTTCTTTTCAGGACTCTCCTGATAAAAGGGATTTTACATTTTATTAGTATCCAACTGAAAAATGGGACTTTACTTTCTGTTTAGAACACTCCTGAAAAATGGGATTTTACTTTATGTTCTTGACCATCCTGAAAAATGGGATTTTATTTTATGTACAGGACGCTCCTTAAAAATGGGATTTTAGTTTCTGTCCAGGATTCTCCTGAAAAATTGGATTTTTACATTATGTTCAGGACCCTCCTGTAAAATGGTATTTTAGTTTCTATTCAAGACCCTGCTGAAAAATGGGATTGTACTTTCTGCTGAGGAACCTCCTGAAAAATGGGATTTTACTTTATGTTCAGGATCGTCCTAAAAAATGGGATTATACTTTATGTTCAAGATCCTCATGAAAAATAGAATTTTACCTTCTGTTTAGGACCTTCCTAAAAAATAAGACTTTACTTTATGTTCAGAACCCACCTGAAAAATAGGAGTTTATTTTTTGTTTAGGACCCTCTTGAAATATGGGACTTTACTTTCTGTTCAAGACCCTCCTGAAAAATGGGATTTTACTTTATGTTCAGTACCCTCTTGAAAAATGAGATTTTACTTTCTGTTCAGGACTCTAATAAAAAATGGGATTTTACTTTCTGTTGAGGACTCTTATTAAAAATAGGATTTTACTTTATGTTCAGGACCCTCCTGAAAAATTAGATTTTATTTTCTATCCAAGACTCTCCTGAAAAATGGGATTTTACTTTATGTTCAGGACCCTTTGAAAAATGGGGTTTTACTTTCTGTTCAAGACCCACCTCAAAAATGGGATTTTACTTTATGTTCAGGACCCTCTTGAAAAATGGGATTTTACTTTCTTTTCAGGACCCTTCTGAAAAATGGGATTATACTTTTTGTTTCGGAACCTCTTGAAAAATTATATTTTACTTTATGTTCAGGATCCTCCGAAAAAATGGGATTTTACTTTATGTTCTAGACCTTCCTGAAAAATGGGATTTTACTTTATGTTCTTGACAATCCTGAAAAATAGGATTTTATTTTATGTACAGGATCCTCCTGAAAAATGGGATTTTAGTTTCTGTCCAGGATTCTCCTGAAAAATGGGATTTTTACATTATGTTCATAACCCTCCTGTAAAATGGGATTTTAGTTTCTATTCAAGACTCTGCTGAAAAATGGGATTTTACTTTCAGCTCAGGAACCTCCTGAAAACTCGGATTTTACTTTATGTTCAGGACCCTCCTAAAAAATGGGATTTTACTTTATGTTCCAGATCCTCATGAAAAATAGAATTTTACCTTCTGTTTAGGACCTTCCTGAAAAATAAGACTTTACTTTAAGTTCAGAACCCACCTGAAAAATAGGAGTTTGTTATCTTTTTAGGACCCTCTTGAAATATGGGACTTTACTTTCTGTTCAAGACACTCATGAATAATGGGATTTTACTTTATGTTCAGGACCATCTTGAAAAATGGGATTTTACTTTCTGTTCAGAACTCTTATTAAAAATGGGATTTTACTTTAAGTTCAGGACCCTCCTGAAAAATAGGATTTTACTTTATCTCCAGGACCCTCCTGAAAAATGGGATTTAACTTTCTGTCCAAGACTCTCCTGAAAAATGAGATTTTACTTTATGTTCAGGACCCTCCTGAAAAATGGGATTTTACTTTCTGTTCAAGTCCCTCCTGAAAAATGGGATTTTACTTTATGTTAAGGACCCTCCTGAAAAATGGGATTTTACTTTATGTTCAGGACCCTCCTGAAAAATGGGATTTTACTTTTTTTTAAGGACCCTCCTGAAAAATGGGATTATATTTTCTGTTTCGGACCCTCTTGAAAAATTATATTTTACTTTATGTTTAGGATCATCTGGAAAAATGGGATTTTACTTTATGTTCTGGACCCTCCTGAAAAATGGGATTTTACTTTCTGTTCAGGACTCTCCTGAAAAATGGGATTTTACTTTATGTTCAGGACTCTCCTAAAATGGTATTTTACTTTATGTTCAGGTCTCTCCTGAAAAATGGGAATTTACTTTATGTTCAGGACCCTCCTGAAAAATGGGATTTTACTTTCTGTTCAAGACCCTACTGAAAAACGGGATTTTACTTTATGTTCAGGACCCTCCTGAAAAATAGAATTTTACTTTATGTTTAGGACCCTCCTGAAAAGTGGGATTTTACTTTCTTTTCAGGACCCTCCTGAAAAATGGGATTATACTTTCTGTTTCGGACCCTCTTGAAAAATTATATTTTACTTTATGTTCAGGATTCTCTGGAAAAATGGGATTTTACTTTATGTTCTGGACCCTCCTGAAAAATGAGGTTTTACTTTCTGTTCAGGACTCTCCTGAAAAATGGGATTTTACTTTATGTTCAGGACTCTCCTAAAATGGGATTTTACTTTATGTTTAGGACCCTCCTGAAAAATGAGATTTTACATCTGTTCAAGACCCTCCTGGAAAATTAGATTTTACTTTCTGTTCAAGACCGTCCTGAAAAATTAGATTATACTTTCTGTTCAGGACCCTCCTGAATAATAGGATTATACCTTATGTTCAGGATCCTCTTGAAAAATGGGATTTTACTTTATGTTCAGGACCCTCGTAAAATGGGATTTTACTTTATGTTCCGGACCCTCCTGAAAAATGGTTTTTTACTTTATGCTCAGGACCCGCCTGAAAAATAAGACTTTACTTTTTATTTAGGCTCTTCCTTAAAAATGGGACTTTACTTTCTGTTCAAGACCCTCCTGATAAATGGGATTTTACTTTTTGTTCTGGACCCTCCTAAAAAATGGTATTTTACTTTATGTTTAGGACTCTTCTGAAAAAAGGTATTTTACTTTCTTTTCAGGACTCTCCTGAAAAATGGGATTTTACTTTCTGTTAGGATCCTCCTGAAAAATGGGACTTTACTTTCTGTTCAGAACACTCCTGAAAAATGTGATTTTACTTTATGTTCTTGACCATCCTGAAAAATGGGATTTTATTTTATGTACAGGACCCTCCTTAAAAATGGGACTTTTGTTTCTGTCCAGGATTCTCCTGAAAAATAGGATTTTAACATTATGTTCAGGACCCTCCTGTAAAATAGGATTTTACTTTATGTTCAGGACCGTCCTGAAAAATGGGATTTTACTTTCTTTTCAGGACCCTCCTGAAAAATGGGATTATACTTTCTGTTTCGGACCCTCTTGAAAAATTATATTTTACTTTATGTTCAGGATCCTCTGGAAAAATAGGATTTTACTTTACGTTCTGGACCCTTCTGAAAAATGGGATTTTACTTTCTGTTCAGGACTCTCCTGAAAAATAGGATTTTACTTTATGTTCAGGTCTCTCCTAAAATGGTATTTTACTTTATGTTCAGGTCTCTCCTGAAAAATGGGATTTTACTTTATGTTCAGGACCCTCCTAAAAAAATGAGATTTTACATCTGTTCAAGACCCTCCTGGAAAATAAGATTTTACTTTCTGTTCAAGACCGTCCTGAAAAATGAGATTTTACTTTTTGTTCAGGACCCTCCTGAATAATGGGATTTTACCTTATGTTCAGGATCCTCTTGAAAAATGGTATTTTACTTTATTTCAGGACCCTCCTAAAATGGGATTTTACTTTATGTTCCGGACCCTCGTGAAAAATGGGTTTTTACTTTATGCTCAGGACCCGCCTGAAAAATGAGACTTTACTTTCTGTTTAGGACCTTCCTGAAAAATGGGACTTTACTTTCTTTTCAAGACCCTCCTGATAAATGGGATTTTACTTTTTGTTCCGGACCATCCTGAAAAATGGTATTTTACTTTATGTTTAGGACTCTCCTGAAAAATGGTATTTTACTTTCTTTTCAGGACTCTCCTGAAAAATGGGATTTTACTTTCTGTTAGGATCCTCCTGAAAAATGGGACATTAATTTCTGTTCAGAACACTCCTGAAAAATGGGATTTTACTTTCTGTCCAAGACTCTCCTGAAAAATGGGATTTTACTTTATGTTCAGGACGCTCCTGAAAAATGGGATTTTACTTTCTGTTCAGGTCCCTCCAGAAAAATGGGATTTTACTTTATGTTCAGGACCCTCCTGAAAAATGGGATTTTACTTTATGTTCAGGACCCTCCTGAAAAATGGGATTTTACTTTCTTTTCAGGACCCTCCTGAAAAATGGGATTATACTTTCTGTTTCGGACCCTCTTGAAAAATTATATTTTACTTTATGTTCAGGATCCTCTGGAAAAATAGGATTTTACTTTATGTTCTGGATCCTCCTGAAAAATGGGATTTTACTTTCTGTTCAGGACTCTCCTGAAAAATAGGATTTTACTTTATGTTCAGGTCTCTCCTAAAATGGTATTTTACTTTATGTTCAGGTCTCTCCTGAAAAATGGGATTTTACTTTATGTTCAGGACCCTCCTGAAAAATGAGATTTTACATCTGTTCAAGACCCTCCTGGAAAATAAGATTTTACTTTCTGTTCAAGACCGTCCTGAAAAATGAGATTTTACTTTTTGTTCAGGACCCTCCTGAAAAATGGGATTTTACCTTATGTTCAGGATCCTCTTGAAAAATGGTATTTTACTTTATTTCAGGACCCTCCTAAAATGGGATTTTACTTTATGTTCCGGACCCTCGTGAAAAATGGGTTTTTACTTTATGCTCAGGACCCGCCTGAAAAATAAGACTTTACTTTATGTTTAGGACCTTTCTGAAAAATGGGACTTTACTTTCTGTTCAAGATCCTCCTGATAAATGGGATTTTACTTTTTGTTAAGGACTCTCCTGAAAAATGGTATTTTACTTTATGTTTAGGACTTCCTGAAAAATGATATTTTACTTTCTTTTCAGGACTCTCCTGAAAAATGGGATTTTACTTTCTGTTAGGATCCTCCTGAAAAATGGGATTATACTTTCTGTTTCGGACCCTCTTGAAAAATTATATTTTACTTTATGTTCAGGATCCTCTGGAAAAATGGGATTTTACTTTATGTTCTGGACCCTCCTGAAAAATGACATTTTACTTTCTGTTCAGGACTCTCCTGAAAAATGGGATTTTACTTTATGTTCAGGACTCTCCTAAAATTGGATTTTTCTTTATGTTCAGGTCTCTCCTGAAAAATGGGATTTTACTTTATGTTGAGGACCCTCCTGAAAAATGATATTTTACATCTGTTCAAGACCCTCCTGGAAAATTAGATTTTACTTTCTGTTCAAGACCGTCCTGAAAAATGATATTTCACTTACTGTTCAGGACCCTCCTGAATGATGGGATTTTACCTTATGTTCAGGATCTTCTTGAAAAATGGTATTTTACTTTATGTTCAGGACCCTCCTAAAATGGGATTTTAATTTATGTTCCGGACCCACATGAAAAATGGGTTTTTACTTTATGCTCAGGACCCGCCTGAAAAATGAGACTTTACTTTCTGTTTAGGACCTTCCTTAAAAATGGGACTTTACTTTCTGTTCAAGACCCTCCTGATAAATGGGATTTTACTTTTTGTTCAGGACCCTCCTGAAAAATGGTATTTTACTTTATATTTAGGACTCTCTTGAAAAATGGTATTTTACTTTGTTTTCAGGACTCTCCTGAAAAATGGGATTATACTTTCTGTTAGGATCCTCCTGAAAAATGGGACATTACTTTCTGTTCAGAACACTCCTGAAAAATGGGATTTTACTTTATGTTCTAGACCATCCTGAAAAATGGGATTTAATTTTTTGTACAGGACCCTCCAGAAAAATGGGATTTTAGTTTCTGTCCAGGATTCTCCTGAAAAATGAAATTTTTACATTATGTTCAGGACCTTCCTGTAAAATGGGATTTTAGTTTCTATTCAAGACCCTGCTGAAAAATGGGATTTTACTTTCTGCTCAGGAACCTCCTCAAAAATGGGATTTTACTTTATGTTCAGGACCGTCCTAAATAATGGGATTTTACTTTATGTTCAAGATCCTCATGAAAAATATATTTTTACCTTCTGTTTAGGACCTTCCTAAAAAATAAGACATTACTTTATGTTCAAAACCCACCTGAAAAATAAGAGTTTATTTTTTGTTTAGGACCCTCTTGAAATATGGGACTTTACTTTCTGTTCAAGACCCTCCTGAAAAATGGAATTTTTACTTTATGTTCAGGACCCTCTTGAAAAATGGGATTTTACTTTCTATTCAGGACTCTTATTAAAAATGGGATTTTACTTTATGTTCAGGACCCTCCTGAAAAATGGGATTTTACTTTATGTTCAGGACCCTCCTAAAAAATGGGATTTTACTTTATGTTCAAGATCCTAATGAAAAATAGAATTTTACCTTCTGTTTAGGACCTTCCTGAAAAATAAGACTTTACTTTAAGTTCAGAACCCACCTGAAAAATAGGAGTTTATTTTCTTTTTAGGACCCTCTTGAAATATGGGACTTTACTTTCTGTTCAAGACACTCATGAAAAATGGGATTTTACTTTATGTTCAGGACTCTCTTGAAAAATGGGATTTTACTTTCTGTTCAGAACTCTTATTAAAAATGGGATTTTACTTTAAGTTCAGGACCCTCCTTAAATATAGGATTTTACTTTATCTCCAGGACCCTCCTGAAAAATGGGATTTTACTTTCTGTCCAAGACTCTCCTGAAAAATGGGATTTTACTTTATGTTCAGGACCCTCCTGAAAAATGGGATTTTACTTTCTGTTCAAGTCCCTCCAGAAAAATGGGATTTTACTTTATGTTCAGGACCCTCCTGAAAAATGGGATTTTACTTTATGTTCAGGACCCTCCTGAAAAATGGGATTTTACTTTCTTTTCAGGACCCTCCTGAAAAATGGGATTATACTTTCTGTTTCGGACCATCTTGAAAAATTATATTTTACTTTATGTTCAGGATCCTCTGGAAAAATAGGATTTTACTTTATGTTCTGGACCCTCCTGAAAAATGGGATTTTACTTTCTGTTCAGGACTCTCCTGAAAAATAGGATTTTACTTTATGTTCAGGTCTCTCCTAAAATGGTATTTTACTTTATGTTCAGGTCTCTCCTGAAAAATGGGATTTTACTTTATGTTCAGGACCCTCCTGAAAAATGAGATTTTACATCTGTTCAAGACCATCCTGGAAAATAAGATTTTACTTTCTGTTCAAGACCGTCCTGAAAAATGAGATTTTACTTTTTGTTCAGGACCCTCCTGAATAATGGGATTTTACCTTATGTTCAGGATCCTCTTGAAAAATGGTATTTTACTTTATGTTCCGGACCCTCGTGAAAAATGGGTTTTTACTTTATGCTCAGGACCCGCCTGAAAAATGAGACTTTACTTTATGTTTAGGACCTTTCTGAAAAATGGGACTTTACTTTCTGTTCAAGATCCTCCTGATAAATGGGATTTTACTTTTTGTTCAGGACTCTCCTGAAAAATGGTATTTTACTTTATGTTTAGGACTTCCAGAAAAATGATATTTTACTTTCTTTTCAGGACTCTCCTGAAAAATGGGATTTTACTTTCTGTTAGGATCCTCCTGAAAAATGGGATTATACTTTCTGTTTCGGACCCTGTTGAAAAATTATATTTTAATTTATGTTCAGGATCCTCTGAAAAATGGGATTTTACTTTATGTTCTGGACCCTCCTGAAAAATGACATTTTACTTTCTGTTCAGGACTCTCCTGAAAAATGGGATTTTACTTTATGTTCAGGACTCTCCTAAAATGGGATTTTTCTTTATACTCAGGTCTCTCCTGAAAAATGGGATTTTACTTTATGTTCAGGACTCTCCTGAAAAATGCTATTTTACATCTGTTCAAGACCCTCCTGGAAAATTAGATTTTACTTTCTGTTCAAGACCGTCCTGAAAAATGATATTTCACTTACTGTTCAGGACCCTCCTGAATAATGGGATTTTACCTTATGTTCAGGATCCTCTTGAAAAATGGTATTTTACTTTATGTTCAGGTACCTTCCTAAAATGGGATTTTAATTTATGTTCCGTACCCACATGAAAAATGGGTTTTTACTTTATGCTCAGGACCCGCCTGAAAAATGAGACTTTACTTTCTGTTTAGGACCTTCCTTAAAAATGGGACTTTACTTTCTGTTCAAGACCCTCCTGATAAATGGGATTTTACTTTTTGTTCAGGACCCTCCTGAAAAATGGTATTTTACTTTATATTTAGGACTCTCCTGAAAAATGGTATTTTACTTTGTTTTCAGGACTCTCCTGAAAAATGGGATTTTACTTTCTGTTAGGATCCTCCTGAAAAATGGGACATTACTTTCTGTTCAGAACACTCCTGAAAAATGGGATTTTACTTTATGTTCTAGACCATCCTGAAAAATGGGATTTAATTTTTTGTACAGGACCCTCCAGAAAAATGGGATTTTAGTTTCTGTCCAGGATTCTCCTGAAAAATGAAATTTTTACATTATGTTCAGGACCTTCCTGTAAAATGGGATTTTAGTTTCTATTCAAGACCCTGCTGAAAAATGGGATTTTACTTTCTGCTCAGGAACCTCCTCAAAAATGGGATTTTACTTTATGTTCAGGACCGTCCTAAATAATGGGATTTTACTTTATGTTCAAGATCCTCATGAAAAATATATTTTTACCTTCTGTTTAGGACCTTCCTAAAAAATAAGACATTACTTTATGTTCAAAACCCACCTGAAAAATAAGAGTTTATTTTTTGTTTAGGACCCTCTTGAAATATGGGACTTTACTTTCTGTTCAAGACCCTCCTGAAAAATGGAATTTTTACTTTATGTTCAGGACCCTCTTGAAAAATGGGATTTTACTTTCTATTCAGGACTCTTATTAAAAATGGGATTTTACTATATGTTCAGGACCCTCCTGAAAAATGGGATTTTACTTTATGTTCAGGACCCTCCTAAAAAATGGGATTTCACTTTATGTTCAAGATCCTAATGAAAAATAGAATTTTACCTTCTGTTTAGGACCTTCCTGAAAAATAAGACTTTACTTTAAGTTCAGAACCCACCTGAAAAATAGGAGTTTATTTTCTTTTTAGGACCCTCTTGAAATATGGGACTTTACTTTCTGTTCAAGACACTCATGAAAAATGGGATTTTACTTTATGTTCAGGACTCTCTTGAAAAATGGGATTTTACTTTCTGTTCAGAACTCTTATTAAAAATGGGATTTTACTTTAAGTTCAGGACCCTCCTTAAAAATAGGATTTTACTTTATCTCCAGGACCCTCCTGAAAAATGGGATTTTACTTTCTGTCCAAGACTCTCCTGAAAAATGGGATTTTACTTTATGTTCAGGACCCTCCTGAAAAATGGGATTTTACTTTCTGTTCAAGTCCCTCCAGAAAAATGGGATTTTACTTTATGTTCAGGACCCTCCTGAAAAATGGGATTTTACTTTATGTTCAGGACCCTCCTGAAAAATGGGATTTTACTTTCTTTTCAGGACCCTCCTGAAAAATGGGATTATACTTTCTGTTTCGGACCCTCTTGAAAAATTATATTTTACTTTATGTTCAGGATCCTCTGGAAAAATAGGATTTTACTTTATGTTCTGGACCCTCCTGAAAAATGGGATTTTACTTTCTGTTCAGGACTCTCCTGAAAAATAGGATTTTACTTTATGTTCAGGTCTCTCCTAAAATGGTATTTTACTTTATGTTCAGGTCTCTCCTGAAAAATGGGATTTTACTTTATGTTCAGGACCCTCCTGAAAAATGAGATTTTACATCTGTTCAAGACCCTCCTGGAAAATAAGATTTTACTTTCTGTTCAAGACCGTCCTGAAAAATGAGATTTTACTTTTTGTTCAGGACCCTCCTGAATAATGGGATTTTATCTTATGTTCAGGATCCTCTTGAAAAATGGTATTTTATTTTATTTCAGGACCCTCCTAAAATGGGATTTTACTTTATGTTCCGGACCCTCGTGAAAAATGGGTTTTTACTTTATGCTCAGGACCCACCTGAAAAATGAGACTTTACTTTATGTTTAGGACCTTTCTGAAAAATGGGACTTTACTTTCTGTTCAAGATCCTCCTGATAAATGGGATTTTACTTTTTGTTCAGGACTCTCCTGAAAAATGGTATTTTACTTTATGTTTAGGACTTCCTGAAAAATGATATTTTACTTTCTTTTCAGGACTCTCCTGAAAAATGGGATTTTACTTTCTGTTAGGATCCTCCTGAAAAATGGGATTATACTTTCTGTTTTGGACCCTCTTGAAAAATTATATTTTACTTTATGTTCAGGATCCTCTGGAAAAATGGGATTTTACTTTATGTTCTGGACCCTCCTGAAAAATGACATTTTACTTTTTGTTCAGGACTCTCCTGAAAAATGGGATTTTACTTTATGTTCAGGACTCTCCTAAAATGGGATTTTTCTTTATGTTCAGGTCTCTCCTGAAAAATGGGATTTTACTTTATGTTCAGGACCCTCCTGAAAAATGATATTTTACATCTGTTCAAGACCCTCCTGGAAAATTAGATTTTACTTTCTGTTCAAGACCGTCCTGAAAAATGATATTTCACTTACTGTTCAGGACCCTCCTGAATAATGGGATTTTACCTTATGTTCAGGATCCTCTTGAAAAATGGTATTTTACTTTATGTTCAGGACCCTCCTAAAATGGGATTTTAATTTATGTTTCGGACCCACATGAAAAATGGGTTTTTACTTTATGCTCAGGACCCGCCTGAAAAATGAGACTTTACTTTCTGTTTAGGACCTTCCTTAAAAATGGGACTTTACTTTCTGTTCAAGACCCTCCTGATAAATGGGATTTTACTTTTTGTTCAGGACCCTCCTGAAAAATGGTATTTTACTTTATATTTAGGACTCTCCTGAAAAATGGTATTTTACTTTGTTTTCAGGACTCTCCTGAAAAATGGGATTTTACTTTCTGTTAGGATCCTCCTGAAAAATGGGACATTACTTTCTGTTCAGAACACTCCTGAAAAATGGGATTTTACTTTATGTTCTAGACCATCCTGAAAAATGGGATTTAATTTTTTGTACAGGACCCTCCAGAAAAATGGGATTTTAGTTTCTGTCCAGGATTCTCCTGAAAAATGAAATTTTTACATTATGTTCAGGACCCTCCTGAAAAATGGGATTTTAGTTTCTATTCAAGACCCTGCTGAAAAATGGGATTTTACTTTCTGCTCAGGAACCTCCTCAAAAATGGGATTTTACTTTATGTTCAGGACCGTCCTAAATAATGGGATTTTACTTTATGTTCAAGATCCTCATGAAAAATATATTTTTACCTTCTGTTTAGGACCTTCCTAAAAAATAAGTCTTTACTTTATGTTCAAAACCCACCTGAAAAATAAGAGTTTATTTTTTGTTTAGGACCCTCTTGAAATATGGGACTTTACTTTCTGTTCAAGACCCTCCTGAAAAATGGAATTTTTACTTTATGTTCAGGACCCTCTTAAAAAATGGGATTTTACTTTCTATTCAGGACTCTTATTAAAAATGGGATTTTACTTTATGTTCAGGACCCTCCTGAAAAATAAGATTTTACTTTACCTCCAGGACCCTCCTGAAAAATGGGATTTACATTCTGTCCAAGACTCTCCTGAAAAATGGGATTTTACTTTATGTTCAGGACCCTCTTGAAAAATGGGATTTTACTTTCTGTTCAAGACCCTCCTGAAAAATGGGATTTTACTTTATGTTCAGGACCCTTCTGAAAAATGGGATTTTACTTTATGTTCAGGACCCTCCTGAAAAATGGTATTTTACTTTCTTTTCAGGACCCTCCTAAAAAATGGGATTTTACTTTCTGTTCAGGACCCTCCTGAAAAATGGGATTATAAAATGGGATTTTACTTTATGATCAGGACTCTCCTGAAAAATGGGATTTTACTTTATGTTCAGGACTCTCCTGAAAAATGTTATTTTACTTTATGTTCAGGACCCTCCTGAAAAATGAGATTTTACATCTGTTCAAGACCCTCCTGGAAAATTAGATTTTACTTTCTGTTCAGGACCTTCCTGAAAAATGAGATTTTACTTTCTGTTCAGGACCCTCCTGAATAGTGAGATTTTACCTTATGTTCAGGATCCTCTTTAAAAATGGGATTTTACTTTATGTTCAGGACCTTCCTAAAATTGGATTTTACTTTATGTTTCGGACCCTCCTGAAAAATGGGTTTTTACTTTATGCTCAGGACCCGCCTGAAAAATGAGACTTTACTTTCTGTTTAGGACCTTCCTGAAAAATGGGACTTTACTTTCTGTTCAAGACCCTCCAGATAAATGGGATTTAAATTTTTATTCAGGACCCTCCTGAAAAATGGTATTTTACTTTATGTTTAGAACTCTCCTGAAAAATGGTATTTTACTTTCATTTCAGGACCCTCCTGAAAAATGGGATTTTACTTTCTGTTAGGATCCTCCTGAAAAATGGGATTTTACTTTCTGTTCAGAACACTTCTTAAAAATGGGATTTTACTTTATGTTCTGGACCATCCTGAAAAATGGGATTTTACTATCTATTCAGGACCCTCTTGAAAAATGGGATTTTAATTTAAGTTCAGGACCCTCCTAAAATAGGATTTTAATTTAGGTTTTGGACCCTCCTGAAAAATGGGAATTTACTTTATGTTCAGGACCCTCCTAAAAAATGAGATTTTACTTAATGTTCAGGACCCCACTGAAAAATGGGATTATACCTTTTGTTCAGGACCCTCCTGAAAAATTAGATTTTACTTTATGTTCAAGATCCTCCTGAAAAATGTGACTTTACTTTATGTTCAGGACCCTCCTGAAAAATGGGATTTTACTTTATGTTCAAGGCCATCCTGAAAAATGAGACTTTACTTTCTATTTAGGACCTTCCTGAAAAATGGAACTTTACTTTCCGTTCAAGACCCTCCTGAAAAATAGGATTTTACTTTCTGTTCAGGAACCTCCTGAAAAATGGGATTTTACTTTATTTTCAGGACCCCCCTGAAAAATGGGATTATACCTTCTGTTCAGGACCCTCTTGGAAAATGGGATTCTACTTTATGCTCAGGACCCTTCTGGAAAATGGGACTTTACCTTATGTTCAGGACCCTCCTAAAAAATGGGACATTAATTTATGTTCAGGACCCTCCTGAAAAATGAGACTTTACTTTCTATTTAGGACCTTCCTGAAAAATGGGACTTTACTTTCCGTTCAAGACCCTCCTGAAAATTAGGATTTTACTTTCTGTTCAGGAACCTCCTAAAAAATAGGATTTTACTTTATGTTCAGGACCCCCCTGAAAAATGGGATTTTACTTTCTTTTCAGGACCCTCCTAAAAATTGGATTTAACTTTATGTTTACGACCCTAATAAAATGGGATTTTACTTTATGTTCAGGACTCTCCTGAGAAATGGGATTTTACTTTATGTCCAGGACCCTCTTGATAAATGGGATTTTACTATATGTTCAGGACCCTCCTGAAAAATTGGATTTTACGTTATGTCCATGACCCTCCTTAAAAATGGTATTTTACTTTTTGTTCAGGACCCTCCTGAAAATGGAGATTTTACCTTATGTCTAGGATCCTCCTGAAAATTGGGATTTTACTTTCTTTTCAGGAACCTTCTAAAAAATGGGATATTACTTTCTGTTAGGACCCTCCTGAAAAATGGGATTTTAATTTCTGTTCAGGACCCTCCTGAAAAATGGGATTTTAATTTCTGTTCTGGACCTTCTTGAAAAATGGGATTTTACTTAATGTTCAGGACCCTCCTGAAAAATGGGATTTTACTTTCTTTTCAGGCCCCTCCTGAAAAATGGGATTTTACTTTATGTTTAGGACCCTCCTGAGAAATAAGATTTTACTTTTTGTTCAGGCCCCTCCTGAAAAATGGGATTTTACTTTAAGCTCAAGGCCCTTCTGCAAAATAAGATTCTATGTTATGCTCAGGACCCTCCTGGAAAATGGGAATTTACCTTATGTTCAGGACCTCCTGAAAAATAAGACTTTACTTTATGTTCAGAATCCTTCTGAAAAATGAGTCTTTATTTTCTATTTAGGACCCTCTTGAAATATGGAACTTTACTCTCTTTTTAAGACCCTCCTGAAAAATGGGATTTTACTTTATGTTCAAGAACCTCTTAAAAAATGGGATTTTACTTTCTGTTCAGGACCCTCCTGAAAAATGGGATTTTACTTTATGTACAGGACCCTCCTGAAAAATGGGATTTTACTTTATGTTCAGGATTCTCCTGAAAAATGGGATTTTACTTTATGTTCAGGACCATCCTGAAAAATGGGATTTTACTTTCTATTCAAGACCCTCAAGAAAAATGGGATTTTACTTTCTGCTCAGGAACCTTCTGAAAAATGGGATTTTACTTTATGTTCAGGACCCTCCTATAAATGGGATTTTACTTAAAGTTCAAGATCCTCCTGATAAATGGGATTTTACTTTTTGTTCAGGACCCTCCTGAAAAATGGTATTTTACTTTATGTTTAGGACTCTCCTGAAAAATGGTATTTTACTTTCTTTTCAGGACTCTCCTGAAAAATGGTATTTTACTTTCTGTTAGGATCCTCCTGAAAAATGGGATTTTACTTTCTGTTCAGAACACTCCTGAAAAATGGGATTTTACTTTATGTTCTTGACCATCCTGAAAAATGGGATTTTATTTTATGTACAGGACCCTCCTGAAAAATGGGATTTTAGTTTCTGTCCATGGTTCTCCTGAAAAATGGGATTTTTACATTATGTTCAGGACCCTCCTGTAAAATGGGATTTTACTTTTATGTTCAGGACCGTCCTAAAAAATGGGATTTTTCATTATGTTCAAGATCCTCATGAAAAATAGAATTTTAACTTCTGTTTAGGACCTTCCTGAAAAATAAGACTTTACTTTATGTTCAGAACCCACCTGAAAAATAGGAGTTTATTTTCTGTTTAGGACCCTCTTGAAATATGGGACTTTACTTTTTGTTCAAGACCCTCCAGAAAAATGGGATTTTACTTTATGTTCAGGACCCTCTTGAAAAATTGGATTTTACTTTCTGTTCAGGACTCTTATTAAAAATGGGATTTTACTTTATGCTCAGGACCTTCCTGAAAAATAAGATTTTACTTTATCTCCAGGACCCTCCTGAAAAATGGGATTTTACTTTCTGTCCAAGACTTTCCTGAAAAATGGGATTTTACTTTATGTTCAGGACCCTCTTGAAAAATGGGATTTTACTTTCTGTTCAAGACCCTGCTGAAAAATGGGATTTTACTTTATGTTCAGGACCCTCCTGAAAAATGGGATTTTACTTTATGTTCAGGACCCTCCTGAAAAATGGGATTTTACTTTCTGTTCAGGACCCTTCGGAAAAATGGGATTTTACTTTCTGTTCAGGACTCTCCTGAAAAATGGGATTATACTTTTTGTTTCGGACCCTCTTGAAAAATTATATTTTACTTTATGTTCAGGATCCTCCAAAAAAATGGGATTTTACTTTATGTTCAAGACCCTCTTAAAAAATGGGATTTTACTTTCTGTTCAGGACCCTCCTGAAAAATGGGATTTTACTTTATGTACAGGACCCTCCTGAAAAATGGGATTTTACTTTATGTTCAGGATTCTCCTGAAAAATGGGATTTTACTTTATGTTCAGGACCATCCTGAAAAATGGGATTTTACTTTCTATTCAAGACCCTCATGAAAAATGGGATTTTACTTTCTGCTCAGGAACCTTCTGAAAAATGGGATTTTACTTTATGTTCAGGACCCTCCTTTAAATGGGATTTTACTTAAAGTTCAAGATCCTCCTGATAAATGGGATTTTACTTTTTGTTCAGGATCCTCCTGAAAAATGGTATTTTACTTTATGTTTAGGACTCTCCTGAAAAATGGTATTTTACTTTCTTTTCAGGACTCTCCTGAAAAATGGTATTTTACTTTCTGTTAGGATCCTCCTGAAAAATGGGATTTTACTTTCTGTTCAGAACACTCCTTAAAAATGGGATTTTACTTTATGTTCTTGACCATCCTGAAAAATGGGATTTTATTTTATGTACAGGACCCTCCTGAAAAATGGGATTTTAGTTTCTGTCCATGGTTCTCCTGAAAAATGGGATTTTTACATTATGTTCAGGACCCTCCTGTAAAATGGGATTTTAGTTTCTATTCAAGACCCTGCTGAAAAATGGGATTTTACTTTCTGCTTAGGAACCTCCTGAAAAATGGGATTTTACTTTTATGTTCAGGATCGTCCTAAAAAATGGGATTTTTCATTATGTTCAAGATCCTCATGAAAAATAGAATTTTACCTTCTGTTTAGGACCTTCCTGAAAAATAAGACTTTACTTTATTTTCAGAACCCACCTGAAAAATAGGAGTTTATTTTCTGTTTAGGACCCTCTTGAAATATGGGACTTTACTTTTTGTTCAAGACCCTCCTGAAATATGGGATTTTACGTTATGTTCAGGACCCTCTTGAAAAATTGGATTTTACTTTCTGTTCAGGACTCTTATTAAAAATGGGATTTTACTTTATACTCAGGACCTTCCTGAAAAATAAGATTTTACTTTATCTCCAGGACCCTCCTGAAAAATGGGATTTTACTTTCTGTCCAAGACTTTCCTGAAAAATGGGATTTTACTTTATGTTCAGGACCCTCTTGAAAAATGGGATTTTACTTTCTGTTCAAGACCCTGCTGAAAAATGGGATTTTACTTTATGTTCAGGACCCTCCTGAAAAATGGGATTTTACTTTATGTTCAGGACCCTCCTGAAAAATGGGATTTTACTTTCTGTTCAGGACCCTCCTGAAAAATGGGATTTTACTTTCTGTTCAGGACCCTCCTGAAAAATGGGATTATACTTTTTGTTTCGGACCCTCATGAAAAATTATATTTTACTTTATGTTCAGGATCCTCCAAAAAAATGGGATTTTACTTTATGTTCAAGACCCTCTTAAAAAATGGGATTTTACTTTCTGTTCAGGACCCTCCTGAAAAATGGGATTTTACTTTATGTACAGGACCCTCCTGAAAAATGGGATTTTACTTTATGTTCAGGATTCTCCTGAAAAATGGGATTTTACTTTATGTTCAGGACCATCCTGAAAAATGGGATTTTACTTTCTATTCAAGACCCTCATGAAAAATGGGATTTTACTTTCTGCTCAGGAACCTTCTGAAAAATGGGATTTTACTTTATGTTCAGGACCCTCCTTTAAATGGGATTTTACTTAAAGTTCAAGATCCTCCTGATAAATGGGATTTTACTTTTTGTTCAGGACCCTCCTGAAAAATGGTATTTTACTTTATGTTTAGGACTCTCCTGAAAAATGGTATTTTACTTTCTTTTCAGGAATCTCCTGAAAAATGGTATTTTACTTTCTGTTAGGATCCTCCTGAAAAATGGGATTTTACTTTCTGTTCAGAACACTCCTGAAAAATGGGATATTACTTTATGTTCTTGACCATCCTGAAAAATGGGATTTTATTTTATGTACAGGACCCTCCTGAAAAATGGGATTTTAGTTTCTGTCCATGGTTCTCCTGAAAAATGGGATTTTTACAGTATGTTCAGGACCCTCCTGTAAAATGGGATTTTAGTTTCTATTCAAGACCCTGCTGAAAAATGGGATTTTACTTTCTGCTCAGGAACCTCCTGAAAAATGGGATTTTACTTTTATGTTCAGGACCGTCCTAAAAAATGGGATTTTTCATTATGTTCAAGATCCTCATGAAAAATAGAATTTTACCTTCTGTTTAGGACCTTCCTGAAAAATAAGACTTTACTTTATGTTCAGAACCCACCTGAAAAATAGGAGTTTATTTTCTGTTTAGGACCCTCTTGAAATATGGGACTTTACTTTTTGTTCAAGACCCTCCTGAAAAATGGGATTTTACTTTATGTTCAGGACCCTCTTGAAAAATTGGATTTTACTTTCTGTTCAGGACTCTTATTAAAAATGGGATTTTACTTTATGCTCAGGATCTTCCTGAAAAATAAGATTTTACTTTATCTCCAGGACCCTCCTGAAAAATGGGATTTTACTTTCTGTCCAAGACTTTCCTGAAAAATGGGATTTTACTTTATGTTCAGGACCCTCTTGAAAAATGGGATTTTACTTTCTGTTCAAGACCCTGCTGAAAAATGGGATTTTACTTTATGTTCAGGACCCTCTTGAAAAATGGGATTTTACTTTATGTTCAGGACCCTCCTGAAAAATGCGATTTTACTTTCTGTTCAGGACCCTCCTGAAAAATGGGATTATACTTTTTGTTTCGGACCCTCTTGAAAAATTATATTTTACTTTATGTTCAGGATCCTCCAAAAAAATGGGATTTTACTTTATGTTCAAGACCCTCTTAAAAAATGGGATTTTACTTTCTGTTCAGGACCCTCCTGAAAAATGAGATTTTACTTTATGTACAGGACCCTCCTGAAAAATGGGATTTTACTTTATGTTCAGGATTCTCCTGAAAAATGGGATTTTACTTTATGTTCAGGACCATCCTGAAAAATGGGATTTTATTTTAAGTTCAAGACCCTCCTAAAATAGGATTTTACTTTATGTTATGGACACTCCTGAAAAATGTGATTTTACTTTATGTTCAGGACCCTCCTATAAAATGAGATTTTACTTTATTTTCAGGACCCCCCTGAAAAATGGGATTATACCTTCTGTTTAGGACCCTCCTGAAAAATGAGATTTTACTTTATGTTCAAGATCCTCCTGAAAAATGGGATTTTACTTTATGTTCAGGACCATCCTGAAAAATGGGATTTTACTTTCTATTCAAGACCCTCATGAAAAATGGGATTTTACTTTCTGCTCAGGAATCTTCTGAAAAATGGGATTTTACTTTATGTTCAGGACCCTCCTATAAATGGGATTTTACTTAAAGTTCAAGATCCTCCTGATAAATGGGATTTTACTTTTTGTTCACGACCCTCCTGAAAAATGGTATTTTACTTTATGTTTAGGACTCTCCTGAAAAATGGTATTTTACTTTCTTTTCAGGACTCTCCTGAAAAATGGTATTTTACTTTCTGTTAGGATCCTCCTGAAAAATGGGATTTTACTTTCTGTTCAGAACACTCCTGAAAAATGGGATTTTACTTTATGTTCTTGACCATCCTGAAAAATGGGATTTTATTTTATGTACAGGACCCTCCTGAAAAATGGGATTTTAGTTTCTGTCCATGGTTCTCCTGAAAAATGGGATTTTTACATTATGTTCAGGACCCTCCTGTAAAATGGGATTTTAGTTTCTATTCAAGACCCTGCTGAAAAATGGGATTTTACTTTCTGCTCAGGAACCTCCTGAAAAATGGTATTTTACATTCTTTTCGGGACCCTCCTGAAAAATGGGATTTTATTTTCTGTTAGGATCCTCCTGAAAAATGGGATTTTACTTTCTGTTCATAACACTCCTGAAAAATGGGATTTTACTTTATGTTCTGGACAATCCTGAAAAATAGGATTTTACTTTCTATTCAGGACCCTCTTGAAAAATGGGATTTTATTTTAAGTTCAGGACCCTCCTAAAATAGGATTTTACTTTATGTTATGGACACTCCTGAAAAATGGGATTTTTCTTTATGTTCAGGACCCTCCTATAAAATGAGATTTTACTTTATTTTCAGGACCCCCCTGAAAAATGGGATTATACCTTCTATTCAGGACCCTCTTGAAAAATGAGATTTTACTTTATGTTCAAGATCCTCCTGAAAAATGGGACTTTACTTTATGTTCAGTACCCTCCTGAAAAATGGGATATTACCTTATGTTCAAGGCCATCCTGAAAAATGAGACTTTACTTTCTATTTAGGACCTTCCTGAAAAATGGAACTTTACTTTCCGTTCAAGACCCTCCTGAAAAATAGGATTTTACTTTCTGTTCAGGAACCTCCTGAAAAATGGGATTTTACATTATGTTCAGGACCCACCTGAAAAATAGGATTATACCTTCTGTTCAGGACCCTCTTGGAAAATGGGATTCTACTTTATGCTCAGGACCCTTCAGGAAAATGGGACTTTACCATATGTTCAGGACCCTCCTAAAAAATGGGACATTACTTTATGTTCAGGACCCGCCTGAAAAATGAGACTTTACTTTCTATTTAGGACCTTCCTGCAAAATGGGACTTTACTTTCCGTTTGAGACCCTCCTGAAAATTAGGATTTTACTTTCTGTTCAGGAACCTCCTGAAAAATGGGATTTTATTTTATGTTCAGGACCCCCTGAAAAATGGGATTTTACTTTCTTTTCACGACCCTCCTGAAAAATGGGATTTAACTTTATGTTTAGGACCCTCCTAAAATGGGATTTTACTTTATGTTCAAGACTCTCCTGAGAAATGGGATTTTACTTTATGTCCAGGACCCTCATGATAAATGGGATTTTACTATATGTTCAGGACCCTCCTGAAAAATTGGATTTTACATTATGTCCATGACCCTCCTTAAAAATGGGATTTTACTTTTTGTTCTGGACCCTCCTGAAAAATGAGATCTTACCTTATGTTTAAGATCCTCCTGAAAAATAAGATTCTACTTTATGCTCAGGACCCTCCTGGAAAATGTGATTCAACTTTATGCTCAGAACCCTCCTGAAAAATGGGAATTTACCTTATGTTCATGACCTTCCTGAAAAATGGGACATTACTTTATGTGCAAGACCCCCCTGAAAAATAGGATTTTTCTTTCTGTTCAGGAACCTCCTATAAAATGGGATTTTACTTTATGTTCAGGACACTCCAGAAAAATGGGACTTAACTTTATTTTCAGAATACTCCTGAAAAATGGGACTTTATTTTCTGTTTAGGACCCTCTTTAAATATGGAACTTTATTTTCTGTTCAAGACACTTCTGAAAAATGGGATTTTACTTTATGATCAGGACCCTCTTAAAAAATTAGATTTTACTTTCTATTCAGAACCCTCCTGAAAAATGGGATTTTACTTTATACTCAGGACCCGCCTGGAAAATGCGATTTTACTATCTGTTCAGAACCCTCTTGAAAAATGGGATTTTACTTTATGTTTAGGACCCTCCTGAAAAATGGGATTTTACTTTCTGTTCAGGCCCCTCCCTAAAAATGGGATTTTACTTTATGCTCAAGGCCCTCTTGAAAAATAAGATTCTATGTTATGCTAAGGACCCTCCTGGAAAATGGAAATTTACCTTATGTTCAGGACCCTCCTGAAAAATGAGATTTTACTTTCTATTCAGAATCCTCCTGAAAAATGGGACTTTATTTTCTATATAAGACCCTCTTGATATATGGGACTTTACTCTCTTTTCAAGACCCTCCTGAAACATGGGATTTTACTTTATGTTCAAAACCCTCTTGAAAAATGGGATTTTACTTTCTATTCAGGACCCTTCTGAAAACTGAGATTTTAGTTTATGTACAGGATTCACCTGAAAAATGGAATTTTACTTTATGTTCAAGTCCCTCCTGAAAAATGGGATTTTACTTTCTATTCAAGACCCTCATGAAAAATGGGATTTTACTTTCTACTCAGGAACCTCCTGAAAATTGGGAATTTACTTTATGTTCAGGACCCTCCTAAAAAATGGGATTTTACTTTATGTTCAAGATCCTCATGAAAAATGGGATTTTACCTTCTGTTTAGGACCTTCCTAAAAAATTAGACATTACTTTAAGTTCAGAACCCTCCTGAAAAATGGGAGTTTATTTTCTGTTTAGGACCCTCTTGAAAAATGAGATTTTACTTTATGTTCAGAACCCTCTTGAAAAATGGGATTTTACTTTATCTCCAGGTCCCTCCTGAAAAATGAGATTTTACTTCCTATCCAGGACTATCCTGAAAAATGGGATTTTACTTTATGTTCATGACCCTCCTGAAAAATGGGATTTTACTTTCTGTTCAAGACCCTCCTGAAAAATGGGAATTTACTTTATGTTCAGGACCCTCCTGAAAAATGGGATTTTACTTTTTGTTCAGAACACTCCTAAAAAATGAGATTACACTTTCTGTTTCGGAACCTCTTGAAAAATGATATTTTACTTTCTGTTCAGGATCCTCCTGAAAAATGGGATTTTACTTTATGTTCTGGACCCTCCTGAAAAATGGGATTTTACTTTCTGTTCAATACCCTCCTGAAAAATGGGATTTTACTTTATGTTCAGGACTCTCCTAAAATGGGATTTTACTTTATGTTCAGGACTCTCCTGAAAAATGGGATTTTACTTTATGTTCAGGACCCTCCTGAAAAATGAGATTTTACCTTCTGTTCAAGACCCTCCTGGAAAATTAGATTTTACTTTCTGTTCAGAACCCTCCTGAAAAATGAGATTTTACTTTCTGTTCAGGACCCTCCTGAAAAATGGGATTTTACCTTATGTTCAGGATCCTCCTGAAAAATGGGATTTTACTTTATGTCCAGGACCCTCCTAAAATGGGATTTTACTCTATGTTTCGGTCCCTCCTGAAAAATGGGTTTTTACTTTATGCTCAGGACCCGCTTGAAAAATGAGACTTTATTTTCTGTTTAGTACCTTCCTGATAAATGGGATTTTACTTTCTATTCAAGACCCTCCTGAAATATGGGATTTTACTTTCTGTTCTGGACCCTCCTGAAAAATGGTATTTTACTTTATATTCAGGACCCTCCTGAAAAATGGTATTTCACTATCTTTTCAAGACCCTCCTAAAAAATGGGATTTTACTTTCTGTTAGAACATTCCTGAAAAATGGGATTTTACTTTCTGTTCAGAACCCTCCTGAATAATGGGATTTTACTATATGTTCTGGACCCTCCTGAAAAATGGGATTTTACTTTTCGTTCAGGACCCTCCTAAAAAATGGGATTTTACTTTATGTTTAGGACCCTCCTAAAATGGGATTTTACTTTATGTTCTGGACCCCCCAGAAAAATGTGATTTTACCTTATGTTCAGGGCCATCCTGAAAAATGGGATTTTATTTTATGTTCAGGACCCTCCTGAAAAATGAGATTCTACTTTATGCTCAGGACCTTCCTGGAAAATGGGATTCTACTTTATGCTCAGGACCCTCCTGGAAAATGGGACTTTACCTTATGTTCAGGATCCTTCTGAAAAATGGGACATTACTTTATGTTCAGGACCCTCCTGAAAAATGAGACTTTACTTTCCATTTAGGACCTTCCTAAAAAATAGGACTTTATTTTCAGTTCAAGAACCTCCTGAAAAATAGGATTTTACTTTATGTTCAGGACACTCCTGAAAAATGTGATTTTACTTTATGTTCAGGACACTCCTGAAAAATGTGATTTTACTTTCTTTTTAGGACCCTCCTGAAAAATGAAATTTTACTTTATGTTTAGGACCCTCCTAAAATGGGATTTTACTTTATGTTCAGGACTCTCCTGAAAAATGGGATTTTACTTTATTTCCAGGACCCTCATGATAAATGGGATTTTACTTTATGTTCAGGACCCTCCTGAAAAATGGGATTTTACTTTATGTCCATGACCCTCCTGAAAAATGGGATTTTACTTTCTGTTCAGGACCCTCTAGAAAAATGGGATTTTACTTTATGTCCATGACCCTCCTGAAAAATAGGATTTTACTTTCTGTTAAGGACCCTCCTAAAAAATGGGATTTTACTTTATTTTCAGGAACCTCCTAAAATGGGATTTTACTTTATGTTTAGGACTCTCCTGAAAAAATAGGATTTTACATTCTGTTCAGGACCCTTCTGAAAAATGGGATTTTACTTTATGTTCAAGTCCCTCCTGAAAAATGGGATTTTACTTTATGTTCAGAACACTCCTAAAAAATGGGATTTTACTTTATGTTCTGGACCTTCCTAAAAAAATTGGATTTTACTTTCTTTTCAGGACCCTCCTGAAAAATGGGATTTTACTTTCTGTTCAGGACCCTCCTGAAAAATGAGATTTTACTTTATGTTCTGGACCCTCCTGAAAAATGGGATTTTACCTTCTGTTCAGGAACCTCCTGAAAAATGGGATTTTACTTTATGTTCAGGACCCTCCTAAAATGGAATTTTACTTTATGTTCTGGACCGTCCTGAAAAATTGGATTTTACTCCCTCTTGAAAAATGGGATTTTACTTTATGTACAGGAGCCTCCTGAAAAATGGGATTTTACTTTCTGTCCAGGATTCTCCTAAAAATGGGATTTTACTTTATGTTCAGGACCCTCCTGAAAAATAGGATTTTACTTTCTATTCAAGACCCTCCTGAAAAATGGGATTTTCCTTTCTGCTCAGGATCCTCCTGAACAGTGGGATTTTACATTATGTTCAGGACCCTCTTGAAAAATTGGATTTTATTTTCTGTTTAGGACTCTCTTTAAATATGGGACTTTACTTTCAGTTCAAGACCCTCCGGAAAAATTATTTTACTTTATGTTCGGGACCCTCCTAAAAAATGGGACTTTACTTTATATTCAGGACCCTCCTGACAAATGGGATTTTACCTTATGTTCAGGGCCCTCCTGTAAAATGGGATTTTACTTTATTTCTAGGACCCTCCTGAAAAATGGGATTTTACTTTCTATCCAGGACTCTCCTAAAAAATAGGATTTTACTTTATGTTCAGGACCCTTCTAAAAAATGGGATTTTACTTTATGTTCAGGACCCTCCTAAAAAATGGGATTTTACTTTATGTTCAGGACCCTCCTGAAAAATTAGATTTTACTTTCTTTTCAGGTCCCTCCTGAAAAATGGGATTATAATTTCTGTTTCGGACCCTCCAGAAAAATGGGATTTTACTTTATGTTCAGGACCCCCCTGAAAAATGGGATTATACCTTCTATTCAGGACCCTCTTGGAAAATGGGATTCTACTTTATGCTCAGGACCCTTCTGGAAAATGGGACTTTACCTTATGTTCAGGACCCTCCAGAAAAATGGGACATTACTTTATGTTCAGGACCCTCTTGAAAAATGAGACTTTACTTTCTATTTAGGACCTTCCTGCAAAATGGGACTTTACTTTCCGTTCAAGACCCTCCTGAAAATTAGGATTTTACTTTCTGTTCAGGAACCTCCTGAAAAATGGGATTTTACTTTATGTTCAGGACCCCCCTGAAAAATGGGATTTTACTTTCTTTTCACGACTTTCCTGAAAAATGGGATTTAACTTTATGTTTAGGACCCTCCTAAAATGGGAATTTACTTTATGTTCAGGACTCTCCTGAGAAATGGGATTTTACTTTATGTCCAGGACCCTCATGATAAATGGGATTTTACTATATGTTCAGGACCCTCCTGAAAAATTGGATTTTACATTATGTCCATGACCCTCCTTAAAAATGGGATTTTACTTTCTGTTCTGACCCTCCTGAAAAATGAGATTTTACCATATGTTTAGGATCCTCCTGAAAAATGGGATTTTACTTTCTTTTCAGGAACCTACTTAAAAATGGGATTTTACTTTCTGTTAGGACTCTCCTGAAAAATGGGATTTTACTTTCTGTTCAGAACCCTCCTGAAAAATGGGATTTTACTTTCTGTTCAAGACCCTCCTGAAAAATGGGATTTTACTTTATGTTCAGGACCTTCCTGAAAAATGGGATTTTACTTAATGTTCAGGACCGTCCTGAAAAATGGGATTTTACTTTCTTTTCAGGCCCTCCGGAAAAATGGGATTTTACTTTACACTCAGGTCCGCCTGGAAAATGCGATTTTACTTTCTGTTCAGAACCCTCTTGAAAAATGAGATTTTACTTTATGTTTAGGACCCTCTTGAGAAATAGGATTTTACTTTCTTTTCAGGCCCCTCCTGAAAATTGGGATTTTACTTTAAGCTCAAGGCCCTCCTAAAAAATACGATTCTATGTTATGCTCAGGACCCTCCTGGAAAATGGAAATTTACCTAATGTTCAGGACCTCCTGAAAAATAAGACTTTACTTTATGTTCAGAATCCTCCTGAAAAATGAGTCTTTATTTTCTATTTAGGACCCTCTTGAAATATGAGACTTTACTATCTTTTTAAGACCCTCCTGAAAAATGGGATTTTACTTTATGTTCAAGACCCTCTTAAAAAATGGGATTTTACTTTCTGTTCAGGACCCTCCTGAAAAATGAGATTTTACTTTATGTACAGGTCCCTCCTGAAAAATGGGATTTTACTTTATGTTCAGGATTCTCCTGAAAAATGGGATTTTACTTTATGTTCAGGACCATCCTGAAAAATGGGATTTTACTTTCTATTCCAGACCCTCATGAAAAATGGGATTTTACTTTCTGCTCAGGAACATCCTGAAAAATGGGATTTTACTTTATGTTCAGGACCCTCCTAAAAATGGGATTTTACTTTAAGTTCAAGATCTTCATGAAAAATGGGATTTTACCTTCTGTTTAGGACCTTCCTGAAAAATATAACTTTAAGTTCAGAACCCTCCTGAAAAATGGGAGTTTATTTTCTATTTACGACCCTCTTGAAATATGGGACTTAACTTTCTGTTAAAGACCCTCCTGAAAAATGGGATTTTACTTTATGTTCAGGACCCTCTTGAAAAATGGGATTTTACTTTCTGTTCAGGTCCCTTATTAAAAATGGGATTTTACTTTATGTTCAGGACCCTCCTGAAAAATGGGATTATACTTTATGTCCAAGACTCTCCTGAAAAATGGGATTTTACTATATGTTCAGGACCCTCCTGGAAAATGGGATTTTACTTTCTTTTCAAGACCCTCCTGAAAAATGGGATTTTACTTTATGTTCAGGACCCTCTTAAAAAAAATGAGATTTTACTTTATGTTCAGAACCCTCCTGAAAAATGGGATTTTACTTTCTTTTCAGGACCCTTCTGGAAAATGAGATTATACTTTCTGTTTCGGCCCCTCTTGAAAAATGATATTTTACTTTCTGTTCAGGATCCTCCTGAAAAATGGGATTTTACTTTATGTTCTGAACCCTCCTGAAAAATGGGATTTTACTTTTTGTTCAGGACCCTCATGAAAAATGTGATTTTTCTTTATTTTCAGGACACTCCTAAAATCGGATTTTACTTTATGTTCAGGACTATCCTGAAAAATGGGATTTTACTTTATGTTCAAGACCCTCCTGAAATATGGGATTTTACTTTCTGTTCTGGACCCTCCTGAAAAATGGTATTTTACTTTATATTCAGGATCCTCCTGAAAAATGGTATTTCACTATCTTTTCAAGACCCTCCTAAAAAATGGGATTTTACTTTCTGTTAGAACATTCCTGAAAAATGGGATTTTACTTTCTGTTTAGAACCCTCCTGAATAATGGGATTTTACTTTATGTTCTGGACCCTCCTGAAAAATGGGATTTTACTTTTAGTTCAGGACCCTCCTAAAAAATGGGATTTTACTTTATGTTTAGGACCCTCCTAAAATGGGATTTTACTTTATGTTCTGGACCCCCCCAGAAAAATGTGATTTTACCTTATGTTCAGGGCCATCCTGAAAAATGGGATTTTATTTTATGTTCAAGACCCTCCTGAAAAATGAGATTCTACTTTATGCTCAGGACCTTCCTGGAAAATGGGATTCTACTTTATGCTCAGGACCCTCCTGGAAAATGGGACTTTACCTTATGTTCAGGATCCTTCTGAAAAATGGGACATTACTTTATGTTCAGGACCCTCCTGAAAAATGAGACTTTACTTTCCATTTAGGACCTTCCTAAAAAATAGGACTTTATTTTCAGTTCAAGAACCTCCTGAAAAATAGGATTTTACTTTATGTTCAGGACACTCCTGAAAAATGTGATTTTACTTTATGTTCAGGACACTCCTGAAAAATGTGATTTTACTTTCTTTTTAGGACCCTCCTGAAAAATGAAATTTTACTTTATGTTTAGGACCCTCCTAAAATGGGATTTTACTTTATGTTCAGGACTCTCCTGAAAAATGGGATTTTACTTTATTTCCAGGACCCTCATGATAAATGGGATTTTACTTTATGTTCAGGACCCTCCTGAAAAATGGGATTTTACTTTATGTCCATGACCCTCCTGAAAAATGGGATTTTACTTTCTGTTCAGGACCCTCTTGAAAAATGGGATTTTACTTTATGTCCATGACCCTCCTGAAAAATAGGATTTTACTTTCTGTTAAGGACCCTCCTGAAAAATGGGATTTTACTTTCTTTTCAGGAACCTCCTAAAATGGGATTTTACTTTATGTTTAGGACTCTCCTGAAAAATAGGATTTTACTTTCTGTTCAGGACCCTTCTGAAAAATGGGATTTTACTTTCTGTTCAAGTCCCTCTTGAAAAATGGGATTTTACTTTATGTTCAGAACACTCCTAAAAAATGGGATTTTACTTTATGTTCTGGACCTTCCTAAAAAAATTGGATTTTACTTTCTTTTCAGGACCCTCCTGAAAAATGGGATTTTACTTTCTGTTCAGGACCCTACTGAAAAATGAGATTTTACTTTATGTTCTGGACCCTCCTGAAAAATGGGATTTTACCTTCTGTTCAGGAACCTCCTGAAAAATGGGATTTTACTTTATGTTCAGGACCCTCCTAAAATGGAATTTTACTTTATGTTCTGGACCGTCCTGAAAAATTGGATTTTACTCCCTCTTGAAAAATGGGATTTTACTTTATGTACAGGAGCCTCCTGAAAAATGGGATTTTACTTTCTGTCCAGGATTCTCCTAAAAATGGGATTTTACTTTATGTTCAGGACCCTCCTGAAAAATAGGATTTTACTTTCTATTCAAGACCCTCCTGAAAAATGGGATTTTCCTTTCTGCTCAGGATCCTCCTGAAAAGTGGGATTTTACTTTATGTTCAGGACCCTCCTGAAAAATTGGATTTTATTTTCTGTTTAGGACTCTCTTTAAATATGGGACTTTACTTTCAGTTCAAGACCCTCCTGAAAAATTATTTTACTTTATGTTCGGGACCCTCCTAAAAAATGGGACTTTACTTTATATTCAGGACCCTCCTGACAAATGGGATTTTACCTTATGTTCAGGGCCCTCCTGTAAAATGGGATTTTACTTTATTTCTAGGACCCTCCTGAAAAATGGGATTTTACTTTCTATCCAGGACTCTCCTAAAAAATAGGATTTTACTTTATGTTCAGGACCCTTCTAAAAAATGGGATTTTACTTTATGTTCAGGACCCTCCTAAAAAATGGGATTTTACTTTATGTTCAGGACCCTCCTGAAAAATTAGATTTTACTTTCTTTTCAGGTCCCTCCTGAAAAATGGGATTATAATTTCTGTTTCGGACCCTCCAGAAAAATGGGATTTTACTTTATGTTCAGGACCCCCCTGAAAAATGGGATTATACCTTCTATTCAGGACCCTCTTGGAAAATGGGATTCTACTTTATGCTCAGGACCCTTCTGGAAAATGGGACTTTACCTTATGTTCAGGACCCTCCAGAAAAATGGGACATTACTTTATGTTCAGGACCCTCCTGAAAAATGAGACTTTACTTTCTATTTAGGACCTTCCTGCAAAATGGGACTTTACTTTCCGTTCAAGACCCTCCTGAAAATTAGGATTTTACTTTCTGTTCAGGAACCTCCTGAAAAATGGGATTTTACTTTATGTTCAGGACCCCTATGAAAAATGGGATTTTACTTTCTTTTCACGACCCTCCTGAAAAATGGGATTTAACTTTATGTTTAGGACCCTCCTAAAATGGGAATTTACTTTATGTTCAGGACTCTCCTGAGAAATGGGATTTTACTTTATGTCCAGGACCCTCATGATAAATGGGATTTTACTATATGTTCAGGACCCTCCTGAAAAATTGGATTTTACATTATGTCCATGACCCTCCTTAAAAATGGGATTTTACTTTCTGTTCTGACCCTCCTGAAAAATGAGATTTTACCATATGTTTAGGATCCTCCTGAAAAATGGGATTTTACTTTCTTTTCAGGAACCTCCTTAAAAATGGGATTTTACTTTCTGTTAGGACCCTCCTGAAAAATGGGATTTTACTTTCTGTTCAGAACCCTCCTGAAAAATGGGATTTTACTTTCTGTTCAAGACCCTCCTAAAAAATGGGATTTTACTTTATGTTCAGGACCTTCCTGAAAAATGGGATTTTACTTAATGTTCAGGACCGTCCTGAAAAATGGGATTTTACTTTCTTTTCAGGCCCTCCGGAAAAATGGGATTTTACTTTACACTCAGGTCCGCCTGGAAAATGCGATTTTACTTTCTGTTCAGAACCCTCTTGAAAAATGAGATTTTACTTTATGTTTAGGACCCTCCTGAGAAATAGGATTTTACTTTCTTTTCAGGCCCCTCCTGAAAATTGGGATTTTACTTTAAGCTCAAGGCCCTCCTGAAAAATACGATTCTATGTTATGCTCAGGACCCTCCTGGAAAATGGAAATTTACTTTATGTTCAGGACCTCCTGAAAAATAAGACTTTACTTTATGTTCAGAATCCTCCTGAAAAATGAGTCTTTATTTTTTATTTAGGACCCTCTTGAAATATGAGACTTTACTATCTTTTTAAGACCCTCCTGAAAAATGGGATTTTTCTTTATGTTCAAGACCCTCTTAAAAAATGGGATTTTACTTTCTGTTCAGGACCCCCCTGAAAAATGAGATTTTACTTTATGTACAGGTCCCTCCTGAAAAATGGGATTTTACTTTATGTTCAGGATTCTCCTGAAAAATGGGATTTTACTTTATGTTCAGGACCATCCTGAAAAATGGGATTTTACTTTCTATTCCAGACCTTCATGAAAAATGGGATTTTACTTTCTGCTCAGGAACCTCCTGAAAAATGGGATTTTACTTTATGTTCAGGACCCTCCTAAAAATGGGATTTTACTTTAAGTTCAAGATCCTCATGAAAAATGGGATTTTACCTTCTGTTTAGGACCTTCCTGAAAAATATAACTTTAAGTTCAGAACCCTCCTGAAAAATGGGAGTTTATTTTCTATTTACGACCCTCTTGAAATATGGGACTTAACTTTCTGTTAAAGACCCTCCTGAAAAATGGGATTTTACTTTAAGTTCAGGACACTCTTGAAAAATGGGATTTTACTTTCTGTTCAGGTCCCTTATTAAAAATGGGATTTTACTTTATGTTCAGGACCCTCCTGAAAAATGGGATTTTACTTTATGTCCGAGACTCTCCTAAAAAATGGGATTTTACTATATGTTCAGGACCCTCCTGGAAAATGGGATTTTACTTTCTTTTCAAGACCCTCCTGTAAAATGGGATTTTACTTTATGTTCAGGACCCTCCTGAAAAATGAGATTTTTCTTTATGTTCAGAACCCTCCTGAAAAATGGGATTTTACTTTCTTTTCAGGACCCTTCTGGAAAATGAGATTATACTTTCTGTTTCGGCCCCTCTTGAAAAATGATATTTTACTTTCTGTTCAGGATCCTCCTGAAAAATGGGATTTTACTTTATGTTCTGGACCCTCCTGAAAAATGGGATTTTACTTTTTGTTCAGGACCCTCATGAAAAATATGATTTTTCTTTATGTTCAGGACTCTCCTAAAATCGGATTTTACTTTATGTTCAGGACTATCCTGAAAAATGGGATTTTACTTTATGTTCAGGACCCCCCTGAAAAATGGGATTATACCTTCTGTTCAGGACCCTCTTGGAAAATGGGATTCTACTTTATGATCAGGACCCTTCTGGAAAATGGGACTTTACCTTATGTTCAGGACCCTCCTAAAAAATGGGACATTACTTTATGTTCAGGACCCTCCTGAAAAATGAGACTTTACTTTAAGCTCAAGGCCCTCGTGAAAAATACGATTCTATGTTATGCTCAGGACCCTCCTGGAAAATGGAAATTTACCTTATGTTCAGGACCTCCTGAAAAATAAGACTTTACTTTATGTTCAGAATCCTCCTGAAAAATGAGTCTTTATTTTCTATTTAGGACCCTCTTGAAATATGAGACTTTACTATCTTTTTAAGACCCTCCTGAAAAATGGGATTTTACTTTATGTTCAAGACCCACTTAAAAAATGGGATTTTACTTTCTGTTCAGGACCCTCCTGAAAAATGAGATTTTACTTTATGTACAGGTCCCTCCTGAAAAATGGGATTTTACTTTATGTTCAGGATTCTCCTGAAAAATGGGATTTTACTTTATGTTCAGGACCATCCTGAAAAATGGGATTTTACTTTCTATTCCAGACCCTCATGAAAAATGAGATTTTACTTTCTGCTCAGGAACCTCTTGAAAAATGGGATTATACTTTATGTTCAGGACCCTCCTAAAAATGGGATTTTACTTTAAGTTCAAGATCCTCATGAAAAATGGGATTTTACCTTCTGTTTAGGACCTTCCTGAAAAATATGACTTTAAGTTCAGAACCCTCCTGAAAAATGGGAGTTTATTTTCTATTTACGACCCTCTTGAAATATGGGACTTAACTTTCTGTTAAAGACCCTCCTGAAAAATGGGATTTTACTTTATGTTCAGGACCCTCTAGAAAAATGGGATTTTACTTTCTGTTCAGGTCCCTTATTAAAAATGGGATTTTACTTTATGTTCAGGACCCTCTTGAAAAATGGGATTTTACTTTCTGTCCAAGACTCTCCTGAAAAATAGGATTTTACTATATGTTCAGGACCTTCCTGGAAAATGGGATTTTACTTTCTTTTCAAGACCCTCCTGAAAAATGGGATTTTACTTTATGTTCAGGACCCTCCTGAAAAATGAGATTTTACTTTATGTTCAGAACCCTCCTGAAAAATGGGATTTTACTTTCTTTTCAGGAACCTTCTGGAAAATGAGATTATACTTTCTGTTTCGGCCCCTCTTGAAAAATGATATTTTACTTTCTGTTCAGGATCCTCCTGAAAAATGGGATTTTACTTTATGTTCTGGACCCTCCTGAAAAATGGGATTTTACTTTTTGTTCAGGACCCTCATGAAAAATGTGATTTTTCTTTATGTTCAGGACTCTCCTAAAATCGGATTTTACTTTATGTTCAGGACTATCCTGAAAAATGGGATTTTACTTTATGTTCAGGACCCCCCTGAAAAATGGGATTATACCTTCTGTTCAGGACCCTCTTGGAAAATGGGATTCTACTTTATGATTAGGACCCTTCTGGAAAATGGGACTTTACCTTATGTTCAGGACCCTCCTAAAAAATGGGACATTACTTTATGTTCAGGACCCTCCTGAAAAATGAGACTTTACTTTCTATTTAGGACCTTCCTGCTAAATGGGACTTTACTTTCCGTTCAAGACCCTCCTGAAAATTAGGATTTTACTTTCTGATCAGGAACCTCCTGAAAAATGGGATTTTACTTTATGTTCAGGACCCCCCTGAAAAATGGGATTTTACTTTCTTTTCACGACCCTCCTGAAAAATGGGATTTAACTTTATGTTTAGGACCCTCCTAAAATGGGATTTTACTTTATGTTCAAGACTCTCCTGAGAAATGGGATTTTACTTTATGTCCAGAACCCTCATGATAAATGGGATTTTACTATATGTTCAGGACCCTCCTGAAAAATTGGATTTTACATTATGTCCATGACCCTCCTTAAAAATGGGATTTTACTTTTTGTTCCTGACCCTCCTGTAAAATGAGATTTTACCTTATGTTTAGGATCCTCATGAAAAATGGGATTTTACTTTCTTTTCAGGAACCTCCTTAAAAATGGGATTTTAATTTCTGTTAGGACCCTCCTGAAAAATGGGATTTTACTTTCTGTTCAGAACCCTCCTGAAAAATGGGATTTTACTTTCTGTTCAAGACCCTCCTGAAAAATGGGATTTTACATTATGTTCAGGACCTTCCTGAAAAATGGGATTTTACTTAATGTTCAGGACCGTCCTGAAAAATGGGATTTTACTTTATACTCAGGTCCGCCTGGAAAATGCAATTTTACTTTCTGTTCAGAACCCTCTTGAAAAATGAGATTTTACTTTATGTTTAGGACTCTCCTGAGAAATAGGATTTTACTTTCTGTTCAGGCCCCTCCTGAAAAATGTGATTTTACTTTAAGCTCAAGGCCCTACTGAAAAATAAGATTCTATGTTATGCTAAGGACCCTCCTGGAAAATGGAAATTTACCTTATGTTCAGGACCTCCTGAAAAATAAGACTTTACTTTATGTTCAGAATCCTCTTGAAAAACGTGTCTTTATTTTCTATTTAGAACCCTCTTGAAATATGAGACTTAACTCTCTTTTTAAGACCCTCCTGAAAAATGGGATTTTACTTTATGTTCAAGACCCTCTTAAAAAATGGGATTTTACTTTCTGTTCAGGACCCTCCTGAAAAATGGGATTTTACTTTATGTACAGGTCCCTCCTGAAAAATGGGATTTTACTTTATGTTCAGGATTCTCCTGAAAAATGGGATTTTACTTTATGTTCAGGACCATCCTTAAAAATGGGATTTTACTTTCTATTCCAGACCCTCATGAAAAATGTGATTTTACTTTCTGCTCAGGAACCTCCTGAAAAATGGGATTTTACTTTATGTTCAGGACCCTCCTAAAAATGGGATTTTACTTTAAGTTCAAGATCCTCATGAAAAATGGGATTTTACCATCTGTTTAGGACATTCCTGAAAAATATGACTTTAAGTTCAGAACCCTCCTGAAAAATGGGAGTTTATTTTCTATTTACGATCCTCTTGAAATATGGGACTTAACTTTCTGTTAAAGACCCTCCTGAAAAATGGGATTTTATTTTATGTTCAGGACCCTCTTGAAAAATGGGATTTTACTTTCTGTTCAGGTCCCTTATTAAAAATGGGATTTTACTTTATGTTCAGGACCCTCCTGAAAAATGGGATTTTACTTTCTGTCCAAGACTCTCCTGAAAAATGGGATTTTACAATATGTTTAGGACCCTCCTGGAAAATGGGATTTTACTTTCTTTTCAAGACCCTCCTAAAAAATGGGATTTTACTTTATGTTCAGGACCCTCCTGAAAAATGAGATTTTACTTTATGTTCAGAACCCTCCTGAAAAATGGGATTTTACTTTCTTTTCAGGACCTTCTGGAAAATGAGATTATACTTTCTGTTTCGGCCCCTCTTGAAAAATGATATTTTACTTTCTGTTCAAGATCCTCCTGAAAAATGGGATTTTACTTTATGTTCTGGACCCTCCTGAAAAATGGGATTTTACTTTTTGTTCAGGACCCTCATGAAAAATGTGATTTTTCTTTATGTTCAGGACTCTCCTAAAATGGGATTTTACTTTATGTTCAGGACTCTCCTGAAAAATGGGATTTTACTTTATGTTCAGAACCCTCCTGAAAAATGAGATTTTACCTACTGTTCAAGACCCTCCTGGAAAATTAGATTTTACTTTCTGTTCAGAACCCTCCTGAAAAATTAGATTTTACTTTCTGTTCAGGACCCTCCTGAATAATGAGATTTTACCTTATTTTCTGGATCCTCCTGAAAAATGGGTTTTTACTTTTTGCTCAAGACCCGCCCGAAAAATAAGACTTTACTTTCTGTTTAGGACCTTCCTGATAAATGGGACTTTACTTTCTATTCAAGACCCTCTTGAAATATGGGATTTTACTTTCTGTTCAGGACCCTCCTGAAAAATGGTATTTTACTTTATATTCAGGTCCCTCCTGAAAAATGGTATTTACTTTCTTTTCAGGACCCTCCTAAAAAATGGGATTTTACTTTCTGTTAGAACCTTCCTGAAAAATGGGATTTTACTTTCTGTTCAGAACCCTCCTAAAAAATGGAATTTTAATTTATGTTTTGGACCCTCTTAAAAAATGGGATTTTACTTTCCGTTCACGACCCTCCTGAAAAATGGGATTTTACTTTATGTTCAGGACCCTCCTAAAATGGGATTTTACTTTTGTTCTGGACCCCCCAGAAAAATGGGATTTTACCTTATGTTCAGGGCCATCCTAAAAAATAGGATTTTATTTTATGTTCAGGACCCTCCTGAAAAATAAGATTCTACTTTATGCTCAGGACCCTCTTGGAAAATGGGATTCAACTTTATGCTCAGAAGCCTCCTGAAAAATGGGAATTTACCTTATGTTCATGACCTTCCTGAAAAATGGGACATTACTTTATGTGCAAGACCCTTCTGAAAAATAGGAATTTTCTTTCTGTTCAGGAACCTCCTATAAAATGGGATTTTACTTTATGTTCAGGTCACTCCAGAAAAATGGGACTTTACTTTATGTTCAGAATACTCCTGAAAAATGGGACTTTATTTTTTGTTTAGGACCCTCTTTAAATATGGGACTTTATTTTCTGTTCAAGACACTTCTGAAAAATGGGATTTTACTTTATGATCAGGACCCTCTTAAAAAATGATATTTTACTTTCTATTCAGAACTCTCCTGAAAAATGGGATTTTACTTTATACTCAGGACCCGCCTGGAAAATGCAATTTTACTTTCTGTTCAGAACCCTCTTGAAAAATGGGATTTTACTTTATGTTTAGGACCCTCCTGAAAAATGGGATTTTACTTTCTGTTCAGGCCCCTCCCTAAAAATGGGATTTTACTTTATGCTCAAGGCCCTCCTGAAAAATAAGATTCTATGTTATGCTAAGGACCCTCCTGGAAAATGGAAATTTACCTAAGTTCAGGACCCTCCTGAAAAATGAGATTTTACTTTCTATTCAGAATCCTCCTGAAAAATGGGACTTTATTTTCTATTTAAGACCCTCTTGATATATGGGACTTTACTCTCTTTTCAAGACCCTCCTGAAAAATTGGATTTTACTTTATGTTCAAAACCCTCTTGAAAAATGGGATTTTACTTTCTATTCAGGACCCTTCTGAAAATTGAGATTTTAGTTTATGTACAGGATTCACCTGAAAAATGGGATTTTACTTTATGTTCAGGACCCTCCTGAAAAATGGGATTTTACTTTCTATTCAAGACCCTCATGAAAAATAGGATTTTACTTTCTACTCAGGAACCTCCTGAAAATTGGGAATTTACTTTATGTTCAGGACCCTCCTAAAAATGGAATTTTACTTTATGTTCAAGATCCTCATGAAAAATGGGATTTTACCTTCTGTTTAGGACCTTCCTAAAAAATTAGACCTTACTTTAAGTTCAGAACCCTCCTGAAAAATGGGAGTTTATTTTCTGTTTAGGACCCTCTTGAAAAATGAGATTTTACTTTATGTTCAGAACCCTCTTGAAAAATGGGATTTTACTTTATCTCCAGGTCCCTCCTGAAAAATGGGATTTTACTTCCTATCCAGGACTATCCTGAAAAATGGGATTTTACTTTATGTTCATGACCCTCCTGAAAAATGGGATTTTACTTTCTGTTCAAGACCCTCCTGAAAAATGGGATTTTACTTTATGTTCAGGACCCTCCTGAAAAATGTGATTTTACTTTATGTTCAGGACCCTCCTGAAAAATGGGATTTTACTTTTTGTTCAGAACACTCCTAAAAAATGAGATTATACTTTCTGTTTCGGAACCTCTTGAAAAATGATATTTTACTTTCTTTTCAGGATCCTCCTGAAAAATGGGATTTTACTTTATGTTCTGGACCCTCCTGAAAAATGGGATTTTACTTTCTGTTCAAGACCCTCCTGAAAAATGGGATTTTACTTTATGTTCAGGACTCTCCTAAAATGGGATTTTACTTTATGTTCAGGACTCTCCTGAAAAATTGGATTTTACTTTATGTTCAGGACCCTCCTGAAAAATGAGATTTTACCTTCTGTTCAAGACCCTCCTGGAAAATTAGATTTTACTTTCTGTTCAGAACCCTCCTGAAAAATGAGATTTCACTTTCTGTTCAGGACCCTCCTAAAAAATGGGATTTTACCTTATGTTCAGGATCCTCCTGAAAAATGGGATTTTACTTTATGTCCAGGACCCTCCTAAAATGGGATTTTACTCTATGTTTCGGTCCCTCCTGAAAAATGGGTTTTTACTTTATGCTCAGGACCCGCTTGAAAAATGAGACTTTATTTTCTGTTTAGTACCTTCCTGATAAATCGGATTTTACTTTCTATTCAAGACCCCCCTGAAATATGGGATTTTACTTTCTGTTCAGGACCCTCCTGAAAAATGGTATCTTACTTTATATTCAGGACCCTCCTGAAAAATGGTATTTCACTATCTTTTCGAGACCCTCCTAAAAAATGGGATTTTACTTTCTGTTAGAACATTCCTGAAAAATGGGATTTTACTTTCTGTTCAGAACCCTCCTGAAAAATGGGATTTTACTTTTCGTTCAGGACCCTCCTAAAAAATGGGATTTTACTTTATGTTTAGGACCCTCCTAAAATGGGATTTTACTTTATGTTCTGGAGCCCCCAGAAAAATGTGATTTTACCTTATGTTCAGGGCCATCCTGAAAAATGGGATTTTATTTTATGTTCAGGACCCTCCTGAAAAATGAGATTCTACTTTATGCTCAGGACCTTCCTGGAAAATGGGATTCTACTTTATGCTCAGGACCCTCCTGGAAAATGGGACTTTACCTTATGTTCAGGATCCTTCTGAAAAATGGGACATTACTTTATGTTCAGGACCCTCCTGAAAAATGAGACTTTACTTTCCATTTAGGACCTTCCTAAATAATAGGACTTTATTTTCAGTTCAAGAACCTCCTGAAAAATAGGATTTTACTTTATGTTCATGAACCTCCTGAAAAATGGGATTTTACTTTATGTTCAGGACACTCCTGAAAAATGTGATTTTACTTTCTTTTTAGGACCCTCCTGAAAAATGAAATTTTACTTTATGTTTAGGACCCTCCTAAAATGGGATTTTACTTTATGTTCAGGACTCTCCTGAAAAATGGGATTTTACTTTATGTCCAGGACCCTCATGATAAATGGGCTTTTACTTTATGTTCAGGACCCTCCTGAAAAATGGGATTTTACTTTATGTCCATGACCCTCCTGAAAAACGGGATTTTACTTTCTGTTCAGGACCCTCTTGAAAAATGGGATTTTACTTTATGTCCATGACCCTCCTGAAAAATGGGATTTCACTTTCTGTTAAGGACCCTCCTGAAAAATGGGATTTTACTTTCTTTTCAGGAACCTCCTAAAATGGGATTTTATTTTATGTTCAGGACTCTCCTGAAAAATAGGATTTTACTTTCTGTTCAGGACCCTTCTGAAAAATGGGATTTTACTTTCTGTTCAAGTCCCTCCTGAAAAATGGGATTTTACTTTATGTTCAGAACACTCCTAAAAAATGGGATTTTACTTTATGTTCAGGACCTTCCTAAAAAAATTGGATTTTACTTTCTTTTCAGGACCCTCCTGAAAAATGGGATTTTACTTTCTGTTCAGGACCCTACTGAAAAATGAGATTTTACATTATGTTCTGGACCCTCCTGAAAAATGGGATTTTACCTTCTGTTCAGGAACCTCCTGAAAAATGGGATTTTACATTATGTTCAGGACTCTCCTAAAATGGAATTTTACTTTATGTTCTGGACCGTCCTGAAAAATTGGATTTTACTTTATGCTTAGGACCCTCCTGAAAAATGGGATTTTACTTTCTGTCCAGGATTCTCCTAAAAAATGGGATTTTACTTTATGTTCAGGACCCTCCTGAAAAATAGGATTTTACTTTCTATTCAAGACCCTCCTGAAAAATGGGATTTTCCTTTCTGCTCAGGATCCTCCTGAAAAATATGGGACTTTACTTTCTGTTCAAGACCCTCCTGAAAAATGATTTTATTTATGTTTGGGACCCTCCTAAAAAATGGGACTTTACTTTATATTCAGGACCCTCCTGACAAATGGGATTTTACCTTATGTTCAGGGCCCTCCTGTAAAATGGGATTTTACTTTATTTCTAGGACCCTTCTAAAAAATGGGATTTTACTTTATGTTCAGGACCCTCCTAAAAAATGGGATTTTACTTTATGTTCAGGACCCTCCTGAAAAATTAGATTTTACTTTCTTTTCAGGTCCCTCCTGAAAAATGGGATTATAATTTCTGTTTCGAACCCTCCTGAAAAATGGGATTTTTCTTTATGTTCAGGACCCCTCTGAAAAATGGGATTATACTTTCTATTCAGGACCCTCTTGGAAAATGGGATTCTACTTTATGCTCAGGACCCTTCTGGAAAATGGGACTTTACCTTATGTTCAGGACCCTCCTGAAAAATGGGACATTACTTTATGTTCAGGACCCTCCTGAAAAATGAGACTTTACTTTCTATTTAGGACCTTCCTGCAAAATGGGACTTTACTTTCCGTTCAAGACCCTCCTGAAAATTAGGATTTTACTTTCTGTTCTGGAACCTCCTGAAAAATGGGATTTTACTTTATGTTCAGGACCCCCCTGAAAAATGGGATTTTACTTTCTTTTCACGACCCTCCTGAAAAATGAGATTTAACTTTATGTTTAGGACCCTCCTAAAATGGGATTTTACTTTATGTTCAGGACTCTTCTGAGAAATGGGATTTTACTTTATGTCCAGGACCCTCATGATAAATGGGATTTTACTATATGTTCAGGACCCTCCTGAAAAATTGGATTTTACATTATGTCCATGACCCTCCTTAAAAATGGGATTTTACTCTCTGTTCTGACCCTCCTGAAAAATGAGATTTTACCTTATGTTTAGGATCCTCGAGAAAAATGGGATTTTACTTTCTTTTCAGGAATCTCCTTAAAAATGGGATTTTACTTTATGTTCAGAACCCTCCTAAAATGGGATTTTACTTTATGTTCTGTTCCCTTCTGAAAAATAGGATTTTTCTTTACGTTCAGGACCGTCCTGAAAAATAAAATTTTACGTTCTATTCAAGACCTTCCTGAAAAATAAGATTTTAATTTCTGTTCTGGACCCTCCTGAAAAATGGGATTTTACTTTATGTTCAGGACCTTCCTGAAAAATGGGATTTTACTTAATGTTCAGGACCGTCCTGAAAAATGGGATTTTACTTTCTTTTCAGGCCCCTCCTGAAAAATGGGATTTTACTTTATACTAAGGTCCGCCTGGAAAATGCGATTTTACTTTCAGTTCAGAACCCTCTTGAAAAATGAGATTTTACTTTATGTTTAGGACCCTCCTGAGAAATAGGATTTTACTTTCAGTTCAGGCTCCTCCTGAAAATTGGGACTTTACTTTAAGCTCAAGGACCTCCTGAAAAATACGATTCTATGTTATGCTCAGGACTCTCCTGGAAAATGGAAATTTACCTTATGTTCAGGACCTCCTGAAAAATAAGACTTTACTATATGTTCAGAATCCTATTTAGGACCCTCTTGAAATATGAGACTTTACTCTCTTTTTAAGACCCTCCTGAAAAATGGGATTTTACTTTATGTTCAAGACCCTCTTAAAAAATGGGATTTTACTTTCTGTTCAGGACCCTCCTGAAAAATGGGATTTTACTTTATGTACAGGTCCCTCCTGAAAAATGGGATTTTACTTTATGTTCAGGATTCTCCTGAAAAATGGGATTTTACTTTATGTTTAGGACCATCATGAAAAATGGGATTTTACTTTCTATTCCAGACCCTCATGAAAAATGGGATTTTACTTTCTGCTCAGGAACCTCCTGAAAAATGAGATTTTACTTTATGTTCAGGACCCTCCTAAAAATGGGATTTTACTTTAAGTTCAAGATCCTCATGAAAAATGGGATTTTACCTTCTGTTTAGGACCTTCCAGAAAAATAAGACTTTAAGTTTAGAACCCTTCTGAAAAATGGGAGTTTATTTTCTATTTACGACCCTCTTGAAATATGGGACTTAACTTTCTGTCAAAGACCCTCCTGAAAAATGGGATTTTACTTTATGTTCAGGACCCTCTTGAAAAATGGGATTTTACTTTCTGTTCAGGTCCCTTATTAAAAATGGGATTTTACTTTATGTTCAGGACCCTCCTGAAAAATGGCATTTTACTTTCTGTCCAAGACTCTCCTGAAAAATAGGATTTTACTATATGTTCAGGACCCTCCTAGAAAATGGGATTTTACTTTCTGTTCAAGACCCTCCTGGAAAATGGGATTTTACTTTATGTTCAGGACCCTCCTTAAAAATGAGATTTTACTTTATGTTCAGAACCCTCCTGACAAATGGGATTTTACTTTCTTTTCAGGACCCTTCTGGAAAATGAGATTATACTTTCTGTTTCGGCCCCTCTTGAAAAATGATATTTTACTTTCTGTTCAGGATCTTCCTGATAAATGGGATTTTACTTTATGTTCTGGACCCTCCTGAAAAATGGGATTTTACTTTTTGTTCAGGACCCTCATGAAAAATGTGATTTTTCTTTATGTTCAGGACCCTCCTGAAAAATGAGACTTTACTTTCTATTTAGGACCTTCCTGCAAAATGGGACTTTACTTTCTGTTCAAGATCCTCCTGAAAATTAGGAATTTACTTTCTGTTCAGGAACCTCCTGAAAAATGGGATTTTACTTTATGTTCAGGACCCCCCTGAAAAAGGGATTTTACTTTCTTTTCACGACCCTCCTGAAAAATGGGATTTAACTTTATGTTTAGGACCCTCCTAAAATGGGATTTTACTTTATGTTCAGGACTCTCCTGAGAAATGGGATTTTACTTTATGTCCAGGACCCTCATGATAAATGGGATTTTACTATATGTTCAGGACCCTCCTGAAAAATTGGATTTTACATTATGTCCATGACCCTCCTTAAAAATGGGATTTTACTTTCTGTTCTGACCCTCCTGAAAAATGAGATTTTACCTTATGTTTAGGATCCTCCTGAAAAATAGGATTTTACTTTCTTTTCAGGAACCTCCTTAAAAATGGGATTTTACTTTCTGTTAGGACCCTCCTGAAAAATGGGATTTTACTTTCTGTTCAGAACCCTCCTGAAAAATGGGATTTTACTTTCTGTTCAAGACCCTCCTCAAAAATGGGATTTTACTTTATGTTCAGGACCTTCCTGAAAAATGGGATTTTACTTAATGTTCAGGACCGTCCTGAAAAATGGGATTTTACTTTCTTTTCAGGCCCCTCCTGAAAAATGGGATTTTACTTTATACTAAGGTCCGCCTGGAAAATGCGATTTTACTTTCAGTTCAGAACCCTCTTGAAAAATGAGATTTTACTTTATGTTTAGGACCCTCCTGAGAAATAGGATTTTACTTTCAGTTCAGGCTCCTCCTGAAAATTGGGACTTTACTTTAAGCTCAAGGCCCTCCTGAAAAATACGATTCTATGTTATGCTCAGGACTCTCCTGGAAAATGGAAATTTACCTTATGTTCAGGACCTCCTGAAAAATAAGACTTTACTATATGTTCAGAATCCTCCTGAAAAATGAGTCTTTATTTTCTATTTAGGACCCTCTTGAAATATGAGACTTTACTCTCTTTTTAAGACCCTCCTGAAAAATGGGATTTTACTTTATGTTCAAGACCCTCTTAAAAAATGGGATTTTACTTTCTGTTCAGGACCCTCCTGAAAAATGGGATTTTACTTTATGTACAGGTCCCTCCTGAAAAATGGGATTTTACTTTATGTTCAGGATTCTCCTGAAAAATGGGATTTTACTTTATGTTTAGGACCATCCTGAAAAATGGGATTTTACTTTCTATTCCAGACTCTCATGAAAAATGGGATTTTACTTTCTGCTCAGGAACCTCCTGAAAAATGAGATTTTACTTTATGTTCAGGACCCTCCTAAAAATGGGATTTTACTTTAAGTTCAAGATCCTCATGAAAAATGGGATTTTACCTTCTGTTTAGGACCTTCCAGAAAAATAAGACTTTAAGTTTAGAACCCTCCTGAAAAATGGGAGTTTATTTTCTATTTACGACCCTCTTGAAATATGGGACTTAACTTTCTGTCAAAGACCCTCCTGAAAAATGGGATTTTACTTTATGTTCAGGACCCTCTTGAAAAATGGGATTTTACTTTCTGTTCAGGTCCCTTATTAAAAATGGGATTTTACTTTATGTTCAGGACCCTCCTAAAAATGGAATTTTACTTTATGTTCAAGATCCTCATGAAAAATGGAATTTTACCTTCTGTTTAGGACCTTCCTAAAAAATTAGACCTTACTTTAAGTTCAGAACCCTCCTGAAAAATGGGAGTTTATTTTCTGTTTAGGACCCTCTTGAAAAATGAGATTTTACTTTATGTTCAGAACCCTCTTGAAAATTGGGATTTTACTTTATCTCCAGGTCCCTCCTGAAAAATGGGATTTTACTTCCTATCCAGGACTATCCTGAAAAATGGGATTTTACTTTATGTTCATGACCCTCCTGAAAAATGGGATTTTACTTTCTGTTCAAGACCCTCCTGAAAAATGGGATTTTACTTTATGTTCAGGACCCTCCTGAAAAATGTGATTTTACTTTATGTTCAGGACCCTCCTGAAAAATGGGATTTTACTTTTTGTTCAGAACACTCCTAAAAAATGAGATTATACTTTCTGTTTCGGAACCTCTTGAAAAATGATATTTTACTTTCTTTTCAGGATCCTCCTGAAAAATGGGATTTTACTTTATGTTCTGGACCCTCCTGAAAAATGGGATTTTACTTTCTGTTCAAGACCCTCCTGAAAAATGGGATTTTACTTTATGTTCAGGACTCTCCTAAAATGGGATTTTACTTTATGTTCAGGACTCTCCTGAAAAATTGGATTTTACTTTATGTTCAGAACCCTCCTGAAAAATGAGATTTTACCTTCTGTTCAAGACCCTCCTGGAAAATTAGATTTTACTTTCTGTTCAGAACCCTCCTGAAAAATGAGATTTCACTTTCTGTTCAGGTCCCTCCTAAAAAATGGGATTTTACCTTATGTTCAGGATCCTCCTGAAAAATGGGATTTTACTTTATGTCCAGGACCCTCCTAAAATGGGATTTTACTCTATGTTTCGGTCCCTCCTGAAAAATGGGTTTTTACTTTATGCTCAGGACCCGCTTGAAAAATGAGACTTTATTTTCTGTTTAGTACCTTCCTGATAAATCGGATTTTACTTTCTATTCAAGACCCTCCTGAAATATGGGATTTTACTTTCTGTTCAGGACCCTCCTGAAAAATGGTATCTTACTTTATATTCAGGACCCTCCTGAAAAATGGTATTTCACTATCTTTTCGAGACCCTCCTAAAAAATGGGATTTTACTTTCTGTTAGAACATTCCTGAAAAATGGGATTTTACTTTCTGTTCAGAACCCTCCTGAAAAATGGGATTTTACTTTATGTTCTGGACCTTCCTGAAAAATGGGATTTTACTTTTCGTTCAGGACCCTCCTAAAAAATGGGATTTTACTTTATGTTTAGGACCCTCCTAAAATGGGATTTTACTTTATGTTCTGGAGCCCCCAGAAAAATGTGATTTTACCTTATGTTCAGGGCCATCCTGAAAAATGGGATTTTATTTTATGTTCAGGACCCTCCTGAAAAATGAGATTCTACTTTATGCTCAGGACCTTCCTGGAAAATGGGATTCTACTTTATGCTCAGGACCCTCCTGGAAAATGGGACTTTACCTTATGTTCAGGATCCTTCTGAAAAATGGGACATTACTTTATGTTCAGGACCCTCCTGAAAAATGAGACTTTACTTTCCATTTAGGACCTTCCTAAATAATAGGACTTTATTTTCAGTTCAAGAACCTCCTGAAAAATAGGATTTTACTTTATGTTCATGAACCTCCTGAAAAATGGGATTTTACTTTATGTTCAGGACACTCCTGAAAAATGTGATTTTACTTTCTTTTTAGGACCCTCCTGAAAAATGAAATTTTACTTTATGTTTAGGACCCTCCTAAAATGGGATTTTACTTTATGTTCAGGACTCTCCTGAAAAATGGGATTTTACTTTATGTCCAGGACCCTCATGATAAATGGGCTTTTACTTTATGTTCAGGACCCTCCTGAAAAATGGGATTTTACTTTATGTCCATGACCCTCCTGAAAAACGGGATTTTACTTTCTGTTCAGGACCCTCTTGAAAAATGGGATTTTACTTTATGTCCATGACCCTCCTGAAAAATGGGATTTCACTTTCTGTTAAGGACCCTCCTGAAAAATGGGATTTTACTTTCTTTTCAGGAACCTCCTAAAATGGGATTTTATTTTATGTTCAGGACTCTCCTGAAAAATAGGATTTTACTTTCTGTTCAGGACCCTTCTGAAAAATGGGATTTTACTTTCTGTTCAAGTCCCTCCTGAAAAATGGGATTTTACTTTATGTTCAGAACACTCCTAAAAAATGGGATTTTACTTTATGTTCAGGACCTTCCTAAAAAAATTGGATTTTACTTTCTTTTCAGGACCCTCCTGAAAAATGGGATTATACTTTCTATTTCGGACCCTCCTGAAAAATGGGATTTTACTTTCTGTTCAGGACCCTACTGAAAAATGAGATTTTACTTTATGTTCTGGACCCTCCTGAAAAATGGGATTTTACCTTCTGTTCAGGAACCTCCTGAAAAATGGGATTTTACATTATGTTCAGGACTCTCCTAAAATGGAATTTTACTTTATGTTCTGGACCGTCCTGAAAAATTGGATTTTACTTTATGCTTAGGACCCTCCTGAAAAATGGGATTTTACTTTCTGTCCAGGATTCTCCTAAAAAATGGGATTTTACTTTATGTTCAGGACCCTCCTGAAAAATAGGATTTTACTTTCTATTCAAGACCCTCCTGAAAAATGGGATTTTCCTTTCTGCTCAGGATCCTCCTGAAAAATATGGGACTTTACTTTCTGTTCAAGACCCTCCTGAAAAATGATTTTATTTATGTTTGGGACCCTCCTAAAAAATGGGACTTTACTTTATATTCAGGACCCTCCTGACAAATGGGATTTTACCTTATGTTCAGGGCCCTCCTGTAAAATGGGATTTTACTTTATTTCTAGGACCCTTCTAAAAAATGGGATTTTACTTTATGTTCAGGACCCTCCTAAAAAATGGGATTTTACTTTATGTTCAGGACCCTCCTGAAAAATTAGATTTTACTTTCTTTTCAGGTCCCTCCTGAAAAATGGGATTATAATTTCTGTTTCGAACCCTCCTGAAAAATGGGATTTTTCTTTATGTTCAGGACCCCTCTGAAAAATGGGATTATACTTTCTATTCAGGACCCTCTTGGAAAATGGGATTCTACTTTATGCTCAGGACCCTTCTGGAAAATGGGACTTTACCTTATGTTCAGGACCCTCCTGAAAAATGGGACATTACTTTATGTTCAGGACCCTCCTGAAAAATGAGACTTTACTTTCTATTTAGGACCTTCCTGCAAAATGGGACTTTACTTTCCGTTCAAGACCCTCCTGAAAATTAGGATTTTACTTTCTGTTCTGGAACCTCCTGAAAATGGGATTTTACTTTATGTTCAGGACCCCCCTAAAAAATGGGATTTTACTTTCTTTTCACGACCCTCCTGAAAAATGGGATTTAACTTTATGTTTAGGACCCTCCTAAAATGGGATTTTACTTTATGTTCAGGACTCTTCTGAGAAATGGGATTTTACTTTATGTCCAGGACCCTCATGATAAATGGGATTTTACTATATGTTCAGGACCCTCCTGAAAAATTAGATTTTACATTATGTCCATGACCCTCCTTAAAAATGGGATTTTACTCTCTGTTCTGACCCTCCTGAAAAATGAGATTTTACCTTATGTTTAGGATCCTCGAGAAAAATGGGATTTTACTTTCTTTTCAGGAATCTCCTTAAAAATGGGATTTTACTTTATGTTCAGAACCCTCCTAAAATGGGATTTTACTTTATGTTCTGTTCCCTTCTGAAAAATAGGATTTTTCTTTACGTTCAGGACCGTCCTGAAAAATAAAATTTTACGTTCTATTCAAGACCTTCCTGAAAAATGAGATTTTAATTTCTGTTCTGGACCCTCCTGAAAAATGGGATTTTACTTTATGTTCAGGACCTTCCTGAAAAATGGGATTTTACTTAATGTTCAGGACCGTCCTGAAAAATGGGATTTTACTTTCTTTTCAGGCCCCTCCTGAAAAATGGGATTTTACTTTATACTAAGGTCCGCCTGGAAAATGCGATTTTACTTTCAGTTCAGAACCCTCTTGAAAAATGAGATTTTACTTTATGTTTAGGACCCTCCTGAGAAATAGGATTTTACTTTCAGTTCAGGCTCCTCCTGAAAATTGGGACTTTACTTTAAGCTCAAGGACCTCCTGAAAAATACGATTCTATGTTATGCTCAGGACTCTCCTGGAAAATGGAAATTTACCTTATGTTCAGGACCTCCTGAAAAATAAGACTTTACTATATGTTCAGAATCCTATTTAGGACCCTCTTGAAATATGAGACTTTACTCTCTTTTTAAGACCCTCCTGAAAAATGGGATTTTACTTTATGTTCAAGACCCTCTTAAAAAATGGGATTTTACTTTCTGTTCAGGACCCTCCTGAAAAATGGGATTTTACTTTATGTACAGGTCCCTCCTGAAAAATGGGATTTTACTTTATGTTCAGGATTCTCCTGAAAAATGGGATTTTACTTTATGTTTAGGACCATCATGAAAAATGGGATTTTACTTTCTATTCCAGACCCTCATGAAAAATGGGATTTTACTTTCTGCTCAGGAACCTCCTGAAAAATGAGATTTTACTTTATGTTCAGGACCCTCCTAAAAATGGGATTTTACTTTAAGTTCAAGATCCTCATGAAAAATGGGATTTTACCTTCTGTTTAGGACCTTCCAGAAAAATAAGACTTTAAGTTTAGAACCCTCCTGAAAAATGGGAGTTTATTTTCTATTTACGACCCTCTTGAAATATGGGACTTAACTTTCTGTCAAAGACCCTCCTGAAAAATGGGATTTTACTTTATGTTCAGGACCCTCTTGAAAAATGGGATTTTACTTTCTGTTCAGGTCCCTTATTAAAAATGGGATTTTACTTTATGTTCAGGACCCTCCTGAAAAATGGCATTTTACTTTCTGTCCAAGACTCTCCTGAAAAATAGGATTTTACTATATGTTCAGGACCCTCCTGGAAAATGGGATTTTACTTTCTGTTCAAGACCCTCCTGGAAAATGGGATTTTACTTTATGTTCAGGACCCTCCTTAAAAATGAGATTTTACTTTATGTTCAGAACCCTCCTGACAAATGGGATTTTACTTTCTTTTCAGGACCCTTCTGGAAAATGAGATTATACTTTCTGTTTCGGCCCCTCTTGAAAAATGATATTTTACTTTCTGTTCAGGATCTTCCTGATAAATGGGATTTTACTTTATGTTCTGGACCCTCCTGAAAAATGGGATTTTACTTTTTGTTCAGGACCCTCATGAAAAATGTGATTTTTCTTTATGTTCAGGACCCTCCTGAAAAATGAGACTTTACTTTCTATTTAGGACCTTCCTGCAAAATGGGACTTTACTTTCTGTTCAAGACCCTCCTGAAAATTAGGAATTTACTTTCTGTTCAGGAACCTCCTGAAAAATGGGATTTTACTTTATGTTCAGGACCCCCCTGAAAAAGGGATTTTACTTTCTTTTCACGACCCTCCTGAAAAATGGGATTTAACTTTATGTTTAGGACCCTCCTAAAATGGGATTTTACTTTATGTTCAGGACTCTCCTGAGAAATGGGATTTTACTTTATGTCCAGGACCCTCATGATAAATGGGATTTTACTATATGTTCAGGACCCTCCTGAAAAATTGGATTTTACATTATGTCCATGACCCTCCTTAAAAATGGGATTTTACTTTCTGTTCTGACCCTCCTGAAAAATGAGATTTTACCTTATGTTTAGGATCCTCCTGAAAAATGGGATTTTACTTTCTTTTCAGGAACCTCCTTAAAAATGGGATTTTACTTTCTGTTAGGACCCTCCTGAAAAATGGGATTTTACTTTCTGTTCAGAACCCTCCTGAAAAATGGGATTTTACTTTCTGTTCAAGACCCTCCTCAAAAATGGGATTTTACTTTATGTTCAGGACCTTCCTAAAAAATGGGATTTTACTTAATGTTCAGGACCGTCCTGAAAAATGGGATTTTACTTTCTTTTCAGGCCCCTCCTGAAAAATGGGATTTTACTTTATACTAAGGTCCGCCTGGAAAATGCGATTTTACTTTCAGTTCAGAACCCTCTTGAAAAATGAGATTTTACTTTATGTTTAGGACCCTCCTGAGAAATAGGATTTTACTTTCAGTTCAGGCTCCTCCTGAAAATTGGGACTTTACTTTAAGCTCAAGGCCCTCCTGAAAAATACGATTCTATGTTATGCTCAGGACTCTCCTGGAAAATGGAAATTTACCTTATGTTCAGGACCTCCTGAAAAATAAGACTTTACTATATGTTCAGAATCCTCCTGAAAAATGAGTCTTTATTTTCTATTTAGGACCCTCTTGAAATATGAGACTTTACTCTCTTTTTAAGACCCTCCTGAAAAATGGGATTTTACTTTATGTTCAAGACCCTCTTAAAAAATGGGATTTTACTTTCTGTTCAGGACCCTCCTGAAAAATGGGATTTTACTTTATGTACAGGTCCCTCCTGAAAAATGGGATTTTACTTTATGTTCAGGATTCTCCTGAAAAATGGGATTTTACTTTATGTTTAGGACCATCCTGAAAAATGGGATTTTACTTTCTATTCCAGACTCTCATGAAAAATGGGATTTTACTTTCTGCTCAGGAACCTCCTGAAAAATGAGATTTTACTTTATGTTCAGGACCCTCCTAAAAATGGGATTTTACTTTAAGTTCAAGATCCTCATGAAAAATGGGATTTTACCTTCTGTTTAGGACCTTCCAGAAAAATAAGACTTTAAGTTTAGAACCCTCCTGAAAAATGGGAGTTTATTTTCTATTTACGACCCTCTTGAAATATGGGACTTAACTTTCTGTCAAAGACCCTCCTGAAAAATGGGATTTTACTTTATGTTCAGGACCCTCTAGAAAAATGGGATTTTAATTTCTGTTCAGGTCCCTTATTAAAAATGGGATTTTACTTTATGTTCAGGACCCTCCTGAAAAATGGCATTTTACTTTCTGTCCAAGACTCTCCTGAAAAATAGGATTTTACTATATGTTCAGGACCCTCCTGGAAAATGGGATTTTACTTTCTGTTCAAGACCCTCCTGGAAAATGGGATTTTACTTTATGTTCAGGACCCTCCTGAAAAATGAGATTTTACTTTATGTTCAGAACCCTCCTGACAAATGGTATTTTACTTTCTTTTCAGGACCCTTCTGGAAAATGAGATTATACTTTCTGTTTCGGCCCCTCTTGAAAAATGATATTTTACTTTCTGTTCAGGATCTTCCTGATAAATGGGATTTTACTTTATGTTCTGGACCCTCCTGAAAAATGGGATTTTACTTTTTGTTCAGGACCCTCATGAAAAATGTGATTTTTCTTTATGTTCAGGACTCTCCTAAAATGGGATTTTACTTTATGTTCAGGACTCTCCTGAAAAATGGTATTTTACTTTATATTCAGGTCCCTCCTGAAAAATGGTATTTACTTTCTTTTCAGGACCCTCCTAAAAAATGGGATTTTACTTTCTGTTAGAACCCTCCTGAAAAATGGGATTTTACTTTCTGTTCAGAACCTTCCTAAAAAATGGAATTTTAATTTATGTTTTGGACCCTCTTAAAAAATGGGATTTTACTTTCCGTTCACGACCCTCCTGAAATATGGGATTTTACTTTATGTTCAGGACCCTCCTAAAATGGGATTTTACTTTATGTTCTGGACCCCCCAGAAAAATGGGATTTTACCTTATGTTCAGGGCCATCCTGAAAAATGTAATTTTACCTTATGTTCAGGGCCATCCTGAAAAATGGGATTTTATTTTATGTTAAGGACCCTCCTGAAAAATGAGATTCTACTTTATGCTCAGAACCCTCCTGAAAAATGGGAATTTACCTTATGTTCATGACCTTCCTGAAAAATGGGACATTACTTTATGTGCAAGACCCTCCTGAAAAATAGGATTTTTCTTTCTGTTCAGGAACCTCCTATAAAATGGGATTTTACTTTATGTTCAGGACACTCCAGAAAAATGGGACTTTACTTTATGTTCAGAATACTCCTGAAAAATGGGACTTTATTTTCTGTTTAGGACGCTCTTTAAATATGGGACTTTATTTTCTGTTCAAGACACTTCTAAAAAATGGGATTTTACTTTATGATCAGGACCCTCTTAAAAAATGAGATTTTACTTTCTATTCTGAACCCTCCTGAAAAATGGGATTTTACTTGATACTCAGGACCCGCCTGGAAAATGCGATTTTACTTTCTGTTCAGAACCCTCTTGAAAAATGGGATTTTACTTTATGTTTAGGACCCTCCTGAAAAATGGGATTTTACTTTCTGTTCAGGCCCCTCCCTAAAAATGGGATTTTACTTTATGCTCAAGGCCCTCCTGAAAAATAAGATTCTATGTTATGCTAAGGACCCTCTTGGAAAATGGAAATTTACCTTATGATCAGGACCCTCCTGAAAAATGAGATTTTAATTTCTATTCAGAATCCTCCTGAAAAATGGGACTTTATTTTCTATTTAAGACCCTCTTGATATATGGGACTTTACTCTCTTTTCAAGACCCTCTAGAAAAATGGGATTTTACTTTATGTTCAAAACCCTCTTGAAAAATGGGATTTTACTTTCTATTCAGGAACCATCTGAAAACTGAGATTTTAGTTTATGTACAGGATTCTCCTGAAAAATGGGATTTTACTTTATGTTCAGGACCCTCCTGAAAAATGGGATTTTACTTTCTATTTAAGACCCTCATGAAAAATGGGATTTTACTTTCTACTCAGGAACCTCCTGAAAATTGGAAATTTACTTTATGTTCAGGACCCTCCTAAAAATGGAATTTTACTTTATGTTCAAGATCCTCATGAAAAATGGGATTTTACCTTCTGTTTAGGACATTCCTAAAAAGTTAGACTTTACTTTAAGTTCAGAACCCTCCTGAAAAATGGGAGTTTATTTTCTGTTTAGGACCCTCTTGGAAAATGAGATTTTACTTTATGTTCAGAACCCTCTTGAAAAATGGGATTTTACTTTATCTCCAGGTCCCTCCTGAAAAATGGGATTTTACTTCCTATCCAGGACTATCCTGAAAAATGGGATTTTACTTTATGTTCATGACCCTCCTGAAAAATGGGATTTTACTTTCTGTTCAAGACCCTCCTGAAAAATGGGATTTTACTTTATGTTCAGGACCCTCCTGAAAAATGTGATTTTACTTTATGTTCAGGACCCTCCTGAAAAATGGGATTTTACTTTTTGTTCAGAACACTCCTAAAAAATGAGATTATACTTTCTGTTTCGGAACCTCTTGAAAAATGATATTTTACTTTCTGTTCAGGATCCTCCTGAAAAATGGGATTTTACTTTATGTTCTGGACCCTCCTGAAAAATGGGATTTTACTTTCTGTTCAAGAACCTCCTGAAAAATGGGATTTTACTTTATGTTCAGGACCCTCCTAAAATGGGATTTTACTTTATGTTCTGGACCCCCCAGAAAAATGGGATTTCACCTTATGTTCAGGGCCATCATGAAAAATAGGATTTTATTTTATGTTCAGGACCCTCCTGAAAAATAAGATTCTACTTTATGCTCAGGACCCTCCTGGAAAATGTGATTCAACTTTATGCTCAGAACCCTCCTGAAAAATGGGAATTTACCTTATGTTCATGACCTTCCTGAAAAATCGGACATTACTTTATGTGCAAGACCCTCCTGAAAAATAGGATTTTTCTTTCTGTTCAGGAACCTCCTATAAAATGGGATTTTACTTTATGTTCAGGACACTCCAGAAAAATGGGACTTTACTTTATGTTTAGAATACTCCTGAAAAATGGGACTTTATTTTCTGTTTAGGACGCTCTTTAAATATGGGACTTTATTTACTGTTCAAGACACTTCTGAAAAATGGGATTTTACTTTATGATCAGGACCCTCTTAAAAAATGAGATTTTACTTTCTATTCAGAACCCTCCTGAAAAATGGGATTTTACTTGATACTCAGGACCCGCCTGGAAAATGCGATTTTACTTTCTGTTCAGAACCCTCTTGAAAAATGGGATTTTACTTTATGTTTAGGACCCCCCTGAAAAATGGGATTTTACTTTCTGTTCAGGCCCCTCCCTAAAAATGGGATTTTACTTTATGCTCCAGGCCCTCCTGAAAAATAAGATTCTATGTTATGCTAAGGACCCTCCTGGAAAATGGAAATTTACCTTATGTTCAGGACCCTCCTGAAAAATGAGATTTTAATTTCTATTCAGAATCCTCCTGAAAAATGGGACTTTATTTTCTATTTAAGACCCTCTTGATATATGGGACTTTAATCTCTTTTCAAGACCCTCCTGAAAAATGGGATTTTACTTTATGTTCAAAACCCTCTTGAAAAATGGGATTTTACTTTCTATTCAGGACCCATCTGAAAACTGAGATTTTAGTTTATGTACAGGATTCTCCTGAAAAATGGGATTTTACTTTATGTTCAGGACCCTCCTGAAAAATGGGATTTTACTTTCTATTTAAGACCCTCATGAAAAATGGGATTTTACTTTCTACTCAGGAACCTCCTGAAAATTGGGAATTTACTTTATGTTCAGGACCCTCCTAAAAAATGGGATTTTACTTTATGTTCAAGATCATCATGAAAAATGGGATATTACCTTCTGTTTAGGACCTTCCTAAAAAATTAGACTTAACTTTAAGTTCAGAACCCTCCTGAAAAATGGGAGTTTATTTTCTGTTTAGGACCCTCTTGAAAAATGAGATTTTACTTTATGTTCAGAACCCTCTTGAAAAATGGGATTTTACTTTATCTCCAGCTCCCTCCTGAAAAATGGGATTTTACTTCCTATCCAGGACTCTCCTGAAAAATGGGATTTTACTTTATGTTCATGACCCTACTGAAAAATGGGATTTTACTTTCTGTTCAAGACCCTCCTGAAAAATGGGATTTTACTTTATGTTCAGGAGGCTCCTGAAAAATATGATTTTACTTTATGTTCAGGACCCTCCTGAAAAATGGGATTTTACTTTTTGTTCAGAACACTCCTAAAAAATGAGATTATACTTTCTGTTTCGGACCCTCTTGAAAAATGATATTTTACTTTCTGTTCAGGATCCTCCTGAAAAATGGGATTTTACTTTATGTTCTGGACCCTCCTGAAAAATGGGATGTTACTTTCTGTTCAAGACCCTCCTGAAAAATGGGATTTTACTTTATGTTCAGGACTCTCCTAAAATGGGATTTTTCTTTATGTTCAGGACTCTCCTGAAAAATAGGATTTTACTTTATGTTCAGGACCCTCCTGAAAAATGAGATTTTACCTTCTGTTCAAGACCCTCCTGGAAAATTAGATTTTACTTTCTGTTCAGAACCCTCCCGAAAAATGAGATTTTACATTCTGTTCAGGACCCTCCTGAAAAATGGGATTTTACCTTATGTTCAGGATCCTCCTGAAAAATGGGATTTTACTTTATGTCCAGGACCCTCCTAAAATGGGATTTTACTCTATGTTTCGGTCCCTCCTGAAAAATGGGTTTTTACTTTATGCTCAGGACCCGCTTGAAAAATGAGACTTTATTTTCTGTTTAGTACCTTCCTGATAAATGGGATTTTACTTTCTATTCAAGACCCTCCTGAAATATGGGATTTTACTTTCTGTTCTGGACCCTCCTGAAAAATGGTATTTTACTTTATATTCAGGACCCTCCTGAAAAATGGTAATTCACTATCTTTTCAAGACCCTCCTAAAAAATGAGATTTTACTTTCTGTTAGAACATTCCTGAAAAATGGGATTTTACTTTCTGTTCAGAACCCTCCTGAAAAATGGGATTTTACTTTATGTTCTAGACCCTCCTGAAAAATGGGATTTTACTTTTCGTTCAGGACCCTTCTAAAAATGGGATTTTACTTTATGTTTAGGACCCTCCTAAAATGGGATTTTACTTTATGTTCTGGACCACCCAGAAAAATGTGATTTTACCTTATGTTCAGGGCCATCCTGAAAAATGGGATTTTATTTTATGTTCAGGACCCTCCTGAAAAATGAGATTCTACTTTATGCTAAGGACCTTCCTGGAAAATGGGAATCTACTTTACGCTCAGGACCCTCCTGAAAAATGGGACTTTACCTTATGTTCAGGATCCTTCTGAAAAATGGGACATTACTTTATGTTCAGGACCTTCCTGAAAAATGACACTTTACTTTCTATTTAGGACCTTCCTAAATAATAGGACTTTATTTTCAGTTCAAGACCCTCCTGAAAAATAGGATTTTACTTTATGTTCATGAACCTCCTGAAAAATGGGATTTTACTTTATGTTCAGGACACTCCTGAAAAATGTGATTTTACTTTCTTTTTAGGACCCTCCTGAAAAATGAAATTTTACTTTATGTTTAGGACCCTCCTAAAATGGGATTTTACTTTATGTTCAGGATTCTCCTGAAAAATGGGATTTTACTTTATGTCCAGGATCCTCATGATAAATGGGATTTTACTTTATGTTCAGGACCCTCCTGAAAAATGGGATTTTACTTTATGTCCATGACCCTCCTGAAAAATGGGATTTTACTTTCTGTTCAGGACCCTCTTGAAAAATGGGATTTTACTTTATGTCCATGACCCTCCTGAAAAATAGGATTTTACTTTCTGTTCAGGACCCTCCTGAAAAATGGGATTTTACTTTCTTTTCAGGAACCTCCTATAATGGGATTTTACTTTATGTTCAGGACTCTCCTGAAAAATAGGATTTTAATTTATGTTCAGGACCCTTCTGAAAAATGGGATTTTACTTTCTGTTCAAGTCCCTCCTGAAAAATGGGATTTTACTTTATGTTGAGAACACTCCTAAAAAATGGGATTTTACTTTATGTTCAGGACCTTCCTAAAAAAATTGGATTTTACTTTCTTTTCAGGACCCTCCTGAAAAATGGGATTATACTTTCTATTTCGTACCCTCCTGAAAAATGGGATTTTACTTTCTGTTTAGGACCCTATTGAAAAATGAGATTTTACTTTATGTTCAGGACCCTCCTGAAAAATGGGATTTTAGCTTCTGTTCAGGAACCTCCTGAAAAATGGGATTTTACTTTATGTTCAGGACCCTCCTAAAATGGAATTTTACTTTATGTTCTGGACCGTCCTGAAAAATTGGATTTTACTTTATGCTCAGGACCCTCCTCAAAAATGGGATTTTACTTTATGTACAGGAGCCTCCTGAAAAACGGGATTTTACTTTCTGTCCTGGATTCTCCTAAAAAATGAGATTTTACTTTATGTTCAGGACCCTCCTGAAAAATAGGATTTTACTTTCTATTCAAGACCCTCCTGAAAAATGGGATTTTCCTTTCTGCTCAGGATCCTCCTGAAAAATGGGATTTTACTTTATGTTCAGGACCCTCCTGAAAAATTGGATTTTATTTTCTGTTTAGTACTCTCTTTAAATATGGGACTTTACTTTCTGTTCAAGACCCTCCTGAAAAATGATTTTACTTTATGTTCGGGACCCTCCTAAAAAATGGGACTTTACTTTATGTTCGGGACCCTCCTGACAAATGGGATTTTACCTTATGTTCAGGGCCCTCCTGTAAAATGGGATTTTACTTTATTTCTAGGACCCTCCTGAAAAATGGGATTTTACTTTCTATCCATGACTCACCTAAAAAATAGGATTTTACTTTATGTTCAGGACCCTTCTAAAAAATGGGATTTTACTTTATGTTCAGGACCCTCCTAAATAATGGGATTTTACTTTATGTTCAGGACCCTCCTGAAAAATTAGATTTTACTTTCTTTTCAGGTCCCTCCTGAAAAATGGGATTATACTTTCTGTTTCGGACGCTCCTGAAAAATGGGATTTTACTTTCCCCCCTGAATAATTGAATTTTACTTTATGGTCAGGACCATCCAGGAAAATAGGATTCTACTATATGCTCAGGACTCTCCTGGAAAATGGGATTCTACTTTATGCTCAGGACACTCCTGGAAAATGGGACTTTACCTTATGTTCAGGACCCTCCTGAAAAATGGGACAATACTTTATGTTCAGGACCCTCCTGAAAAGTGAGACTTTACTTTCTTTTCAGGACCCTCCTGAAAAATGGGATTTTACTTTCTCTTCAGGACCCTCCTAAAAAAATGGGATTTTACTTTATGTTCAGGATCCTCCTGAAAATTGGTATTTTACTTTTTTTCAGGACCCTCCTAAAAAATGTGATTTTACTTTCTCTTAGGACCCTCCTGAAAAATCATTTTTTACTTTCTGTTCAGGGCCCTCCTGAAAAATGAGATTTCATTTTTGTTCTAGTCCATCCTGAAAAATTGGATTTTACTTTTTGTTAAGGACCCTCATGAAAAATAGGATTTTATTTTATGTTCAGGACCCTCCTAAAATGGGATTTTACTTTTTTTTCTGGACTCTCCTAAAAAATGAGATTTTATTTTATGTTCAGGACCCTTCTGAAAAATGGGATTTTACCTTCTGTTTAGGACCCACCTGCTAAATGAAATTTTACTTTATGTTCAGGATCCTCCTGAAAAATGGCATTTTACTTCTTTTTCTGGACCGTCCTGAAAAATGTGATTTTACTTTCTCTTAGGACCCTCCTGAAAAATCATTTTTTACATTCTGTTCAGGGCCCTCCTGAAAAATGGGATTTCACTTTTGTTTTGGACCATCCTGAAAAATTGGATTTTACTTTCTGTTAAGGACCCTCCTGAAAACCGGGATTTTATTTCATGTTCAGGACCATCCTAAAATGGAATTTTACATTTTTTTCTGGACCCTCCTGAAAAATGAGATTTTACTTTATGTTCAGGACCCTCCTGAAAAATGGGATTATACCTTTAGTTCAGGACCCTCCTGAAAAATGAGATTTTACTTTATGATCGGGACCCTCCTAAAAAATGGGACTTTACTTTATATTCATGACCCTCCTTACAAATGGGATTTTGCCTTATGTTCAGGGCCCTCCTGTAAAATGTGATATTATTTTATGCTCAGGACCCTCCTGAAAAATGAGATTCTACTTTATGCTCAGGACCTTCCTTGAAAATGGGACTATACTTTTTGCTCAGGACCCTCCTGGAAAATGGGACTTTACCTTATGTTCAGGACCATCCTGAAAAATGGGACATTACTTTATGTTCAGGACCCTCCTGAAAAATGAGACTTTACTTTCTGTTTAGGACCTTCCTGAAAAATGGGACTTTACTTTCTGTTCAAGACCCTCCTGAAAAATGGGATTTAACATTTTGTTTAGGACCCTCCTGCAAAATGAAATTTTACTTTATGTTCAGGATCCTCCTGAAAAATGCCATTTTACTTTTTTTCAGGACCCTCCTGAAAAATGTGATTTTACTTTCTCTAAGGACCCTCCTAAAAAATCATTTTTTACTTTCTGTTCAGGGCCCTCCTGAAAAATGGGATATCAATTTTGTTCTGGACCATCCAGAAAAATTGGATTTTACTTTCTGTTAAGGACCCTCCTGAAAAATGGGATTTTATTTTATGTTGAGGACCCTCCTAAAATGGAATTTTACTTTTTTTTCTGGACCCTCCTAAAAAATAAGATTTTACTTAAAGTTCAGGATCCTCCTAAAAAATGAGATTTTTCTTTATGTTCAGGACCCTCCTGAAAAATGGGATTTTATCTTTTGTTCAGGACCCTCCTGAAAAATGAGATTTTACTTTATGTTCAGGACCCTCCTGAAAAATGGGACTTTACTTTATATTCAGGACCCTCCTGAAAATTGGGATTTTACATTATGTTTAGGGCCCTCCTGTAAAATGGGACTTTATTTTTTGTTTAGGACTCTCTTTAAATATGGGACTTTACTTTCTGTTCAAGACCCTCCTGAAAAATGTGATTTTATTTTATGCTCAGGACCCTCCTGAAAAATGAGATTCTACTTTATGCTCAGGACCCTCCTGGAAAATGGGATTATACTTTATGCTCAGGACCCTTCTGGAAAATGTGACTTTACCTTATGTTCAGGACCATCCTGGAAAATAGGATTCTACTATATGCTCAGGACCCTCCTGGAAAATGGGATTCTACTTGATGCTCACGACACTCCTGGAAAATGGGACTTTACCTTATGTGCAGGACCTTCCTGAAAAATGGGAAAATACTTTATGTTCAGGACCCTACTGAAAAGTGAGACTTTACTTTCTGTTCAGAACCTTCCTGAAAAATGGGACTTTACTTTCTTTTCAGGACCCTCCTGAAAAATGGGATTTTACTTTCTGTTCATGACCCTCCTAAAAAATGGGATTTTACTTCTGTTCAGGATCCTCCTGAAAAATGGTATTTTACTTTCTTTTCAGGACCCTCCTGAAAAATGTGATTTTACTTTCTCTTAGGACCCTCCTGAAAAATCATTTTTTACTTTCTCTTCAGGGCCCTCCTGAAAAATGAGATTTCACTTTTGTTCTGGTCCATCCTGAAAAATTGGATTTTACTTTCTGTTAAGGACCCTCCTCAAAAATGGGATTTTATTTTATGTTCAGGACACTCCCAAAATGGGATTTTACTTTTTTTTCTGGACCTTCCTAAAAAATGAAATTTTACTTTATGTTCAGGACCCTTCTGAAAAATGGGATTTTACCTTCATTTTAGGACCCACCTGCAAAATGCGATTTTACTTTATGTTCAGGGTCCTCCTAAAAAATGGCATTTTACTTCTTTTTCAGGACACTCATGAAAAATGTGATTTTACTTTCTCTTAGCACCCTCCTGAAAAATCATTTTTTACTTTCTGTTCAGGGCCCTTCTGAAAAATGGGATTTCACTTTTGTTTTGGACCATCCTGAAAAATTGGATTTTACTTTCTGTTAAGGACCCTCCTGGAAAATTGGATTTTATTTTATGTTCAGGACCCTCCTAAAATGGAATTTTACTTTTTTTTCTGGACCCTCCTGAAAAATGAGATTTTACTTTATATTCAGGACCCTTCTGAAAAATGGGATTTTACCTTTAGTTCATGACCCTACTGAAAAATGAGATTTTACTTTATGTTCGGGATCCTCCTAAAAAATAGGACTTTACTTTATATTCAGGACCATCCTGACAAATGGGAATTTACCTTATGTTCAGGGCCCTCCTGTAAAATGTGATTTTATTTTATGCTCAGGACCCTCCTGAAAAATAAGATTCTACTTTATGCTCAGGACCTTCCTGGAAAATGGGACTATACTTTTTGCTCAGGCCCCTCCTGGAAAATGGGACTTTACCTTATATTCAGGACCATCCTGAAAAATGGGACATTACTTTATGTTCAGGACCCTCCTGAAAAATGAGACTTTACTTTCTGTTTAGGAACTTCCTGAAAAATGGGACTTTACTTTCTTTTCAGGACCCTCCTGAAAAATGTGATTTTACTTTCTCTTAGGACCCTCCTAAAAATTCATTTTTTACTTTCTGTTCAGGGCCCTCCTGAAAAATGGGATTTCACTTTTGTTCTGGACCATCTAGAAAAATGGATTTTACTTTCTGTTAAGGACCCTCCTGAAAAATGGGATTTTATTTTATGTTGAGGACCCTCCTAAAATGGAATTTTACTTTTTTTTTCTGGACCCTCCTAAAAAATAAGATTTTACTTAAAGTTCAGGACCCTCCTGAATAATGAGATTTTACTTTATGTTCAGGACCCTCCTGAAAAATGGGATTTTATCTTTTGTTCAGGACCCTCCTGAAAAATGATATTTTACTTTATGTTCAGGACCGTCCTGAAAAATGGGACTTTACTTTATATTCAGGACCCTCCTGAAAATTGGGATTTTACATTATGTTCAGGGCCCTCCTGTAAAATGTGATTTTATTTTATGCTCAGGACCCTCCTAAAAAATGAGATTCTACTTTACGCTCAGGACCCTCCTGGAAAATGGGATTATAATTTATGCTCAGGACCCTTCTGGAAAATGGGTCTTTACCTTATGTTCTGGACCATCCTAAAAAATGGGACATATCTTTATGTTCAGGACCCTCCTGAAAAATGAGACTTTACTTTCTGTTTAGACCTTCCTGAAAAATGGGAATTTACTTTCTGTTCAGGACCCTCCTGAAAAATGAGATTTTACTTTCTGTTCAGGACCCTCCTGAAAAATGGGATTTTACTTTATGTTTAATTCCCTCCTAAAATGGGATTTTACTTTATGTTCAGAACTCTCCTGGAAAAAGGGATTTTACTTTATATTCAGGACCCTCCTGAAAAATGAGATTTTACCTTCTGTTCAAGACCCTACTGAAAAATGAGATTTTAATTTCTTTTCGGGACCCTCCTGAAAAATGAGATTTTACTTTCTGTTCAGGACCCTCCTGAAAAATGGGATTTTACCTTATGTTCAGGATCCTCCTGAAAAATAGGATTTTACATTATATTCAGGACCCTTCTGAAAAATGAGATTCTAATTTATACTAAGGACCCTCCTGGAAAATAGGATTCTACTTTATACTCAGGACCCGCCTGGAAAATGGGATTTTACTTTCTTTTCAGGACCCTCCTTAAAAATGGGATTTTACTTTATGCTCAAGGCCCTCCTGTAAAATGGGATTTTACTTTATGTTTAGGACCCTCCTGAAAAATGGGATTTTATTTTCTGTTCAGAACCATTCTAAAAAATGGGATTTTACTTTATGTTTAGGACCCTCCTGAAAAATAGGATTTTACTTTCTGTTCAGAACCATTCTGAAAAATGGGATTTTACTTTATGTTCAGGACCTTCCTAAAAAATGGGATTTTACTTTATGTTCAGGACACTCCTGAAAAATGGGATTTGACTTTATGTTCAGGACCCTCCTAAAAATGGTATTTTACCTTATGTTCAGGACCCTACTATAAAATGGGATTTTACCTTCTGTTCAGGTTCTTCCTGAAAAATGGAATTTTACTTTATGTTCAGAACCCTCCTGAAAAATGGGATTTTACTCCAGAAAAAAGGGATTTTACTTTCTGTTCAGGAACCTCCTAAAAAATGCGATTTTACTTTATGTTCAGGACCCTCCTGAAAAATGAGATTCTACTTTATGTTAAGGACCCACCTAAAAATTGGGACTTTACCTTATGTTCAGGACCCTCCTTAAAAATGGACCTTTACTATAAGTTCAGGACCCTCTTGAAAAATGGTACTTTACTTTCTGTTAAGGACACTCCTAAAAAATGAGATATTAATTTCTGTTCAGGACCCTCCTGAAAAATGGGGTTTCACTTTGTGTTCAGGACCCTCTGAAAAATGGGATTTTACTTTCTATTCAGGTCCCTCCTGAAAAATCACATTCTATTTTATGCTCAGGGCCGTCCTGGAAAATGGGATTCTACCTTATGCTCAGGACCCGCCTGGAAAATGGGATTTTACTTTCTGTTGTGAACCCTCTTGAAAAATGGGATTTTACTTTATGCTCAGGACCCTCCTAAAAAATGGGATTTTACTTTCTTTTCAGGACCAACCTGAAAAATGCGATTTTACTTTATGTTCAGGACCCTCCTAAAATGGGATTTTACTTTATGTCCAGGACCCTCATGATAAATGGGATTTTACTTTATGTCCAGGACCCTCATGATAAATGGGATTTTACTTTATGTTCAGGACCCTCCTGAAAAATGAGATTTTACTTCATGTTCCGGACCCTCTTGAAAAATGGAACATTAATTTATGTTCCGGACCCTCCTGAAAAGTGAGATTCTATTTTATACTCAGGACCCTCCTGGAAAATGGGATTCTACTTTATGCTCAGGACCTGCCTGGAAAATGGGATTTCACTTTCTGTTCAGATCCATTTGAAAAATAGGATTTTACGTTATGTTCTGGACCCTTCAGAAAATTGGGATTTTACTTTCTGTTCTAGACCCTCCTGAAAAATGGGATTTTACTTTATGCTCAAGTCCCTCCTGAAAAATGGGATTCCACCTTATGCTCAGGACCCTCCTTGAAAATAAGACTTTACCTTATGTTCAGGACTCTCCTGAAAAATGAGACTTTACTTTATGTTCAGAATCCTCCTGAAAAATGGGACTTTATTTTCTAGTTAGGACCCTCTTGAAATATGGGACTTTACTTTCTGTTCAAGACCGTCCTGAAAAATGGGATTTTACTTTATGTTCAGGACCCTCATGAAAAATGGGATTTTACTTTATGTCTAGGACCCTCCTAAAAATGAGATTTTACTTTCTATCCAGGACTCTCCTGAAAAATGAGATTTTACTTTATGTTCAGGACCCTCCTGAAAATTGGAATTCTACTTTATGCTCAGGACCCTCCTGAAAAATGGGACTTCACCTTATGTTCAGGACCCTCCTGAAAAATGGACCTTTACTTTAAGTTCAGGATCCTCCTGAAAAATAGGACTTTACATTCAATTAAAGACTCTCCTGAAAAAAGGGACTTTACTCTTTGTTCAGGACCCTCCTGAAAAATGATATTTTACTTTTTGTTCCGGACCCTCTTGAAAAATGGGATTTTACTTTATGTTCAGGACCCTCCTGAAAAATGGGGCCTTACTTTATGTTCCGGACCCTCCTGAAAAATGATACTTTACTTTCTGTTTAGGACCTTCCTGAAAAATGGGACTTTACTTTCTGTTCAAGACCCTCCTAAAAAATGGGCTTTTACTTTATGTTCAGGACCCTCCTAAAAAATGAGATTTTACTTTATGTTCAGGACCATCCTGAAAATTGAGATTTTTCTTTCTGTTGAGGACCCACCTGAAAAATGGGATTTTACTTTCTGTTTTGGACCCTCTTTAAAAATACAATTTTTATTTCTGTTCAGGACCCTACAGAAAAATGGAATTTTACTTTATGTTCAGGATACTCCTGAAAAATGGAATTTTACTTTCTATTCAGGCCCCTCCGGAAAAATGGGATTATACTTTATGTTCAGGATCCTCCTAAAAAATGGGATTTTACTTTATGTTCAAGATCCTCCTGAAAAATGGGATTTTACCTTCTATTTAGGACCTTCCTGAAAAATGGGATTTGACTTTTTGTTCAGCATCCTCCTGAGAAATGGGTCTTTACTTTCTGTTCAGGACTCTTTATGTTCTGGACCCTCCTATAATGGGATTTTACTTTATGTTCAGGACCCTTCTGAAAAAATAAGATTTTACTTTATGTTCAGGACCCTCTTGTAAAATGGGATTTTACCTTCTGTTCAGGACCTTCCTGTAAAATGAGATTTTACTTTCTGTTCAGGACCCTCCCGAAAAATGGGACTTTACTTTATGTTCAGGACCCTCTTGATAAATGGGATTTTACCTTCTGTTCAGGGACGTCCTGAAAAATAGGATTTAATTTTATGTTCAGGACCCTCCTGAAAAATGAGATTCTACTTTATGCTCAGGACCATCCTGGAAAAGGGGATTCTACTTCATGCTCAGGACCCTCCCGGAAAATGGAACTTTACCTTATGTTCGGGACCCTCCGAAAAAATGGGACATTACTTTATATTTAGGACCCTCCTGAAAAATGAGACTTTACTTTCTGTTTAGGACCTTCTTGAAAAATAGGACTTTACTTTCTGTTCAAGACCTTCTTGAAAAATGGGATTTTACTTTCTGTCAGGGACTCTCCTGAAAAATAGGATTTTACTTTATGTTCAGGACCCTCTTGAAAAATTGGATTTTACGTTCTGTTCAAGACCCTCCAGAAAAATGGTATTATACTTTATGTTCAGGACCCTCTTAAAAAATGGATTTTACTTTATGTTCAAGATCTTCCTGGAAAATGGGATTTTACCTTCTGTTTAGGACCTTCATGAAAAATGGGATTTTAGTTTCTATTCAGCATCCTCCTGAAAAATGGGCCTTTACTTTCTGTTCAGGACTCTCCTGAAAAATGGAAATTCACATTCTATTCAGGACTCTCCTGAAAAATGAGATTTCACTCTATGTTCAGGACCCTCTTAAAAAATGGGATTTTACTTTCTGTTCAGGACCCTCCTTAAAAATGGCATTTTACCTTATGTTCTGGCCCTTCCTGAAAAATGGGATTTTACATTCTGTTCAGGACCCTCCTAAAAAATAGGATTTTACCTTATGTTAAGGGATCTCCTGAAAAATGAGATTCTACTTTATGTAAAGGACCCTTCTGAAAAAAATATGATTCTACTTTATGCTTAGGACCCTCCTGGAAATGGGATTCTACTTTATGCTCAGGACCATCCTGGAAAATGGGACTTTACATTATGTTTAGGGACCCTCCTGAAAAATTAGACTTTACTTTATGTTCAGGACCATCCTGAAAAAAGAGACTTTTCTTTCTGTTTAAGGACTTTCTTGAAAAATGGGACTTTACTTTCTGTTCAAGACCATCTTGAAAATGGGATTTTACTATCAGTTCAGAACCCTCCTGAAAATTGGGATTTTACTTTATGCTCAGGACACTCCTGGAAAATGGGACTTTACCTTATGTGCAGGACCTTCCTGAAAAATGGGAAAATACTTTATGTTCAGGACCCTACTGAAAAGTGAGACTTTACTTTCTGTTCAGGACCTTCCTGAAAAATGGGACTTTACTTTCTTTTCAGGACCCTCCTGAAAAATGGGATTTTACTTTCTGTTTATGACCCTCCTAAAAAATGGGATTTTACTTATGTTCAGGATCCTCCTGAAAAATGGTATTTTACTTTCTTTTCAGGACCCTCCTGAAAAATGTGATTTTACTTTCTCTTAGGACCCTCCTGAAAAATCATTTTTTACTTTTTGTTCAGGGCCCTCCTGAAAAATGAGATTTCACTTTTGTTCTGGTCCATCCTGAAAAATTGGATTTTACTTTCTGTTAAGGACCCTCCTCAAAAATGGGATTTTATTTTATGTTCAGGACCCTCCCAAAATGGGATTTTACTTTTTTTTCTGGACCTTCCTAAAAAATGAAATTTTACTTTATGTTCAGGACCCTTCTGAAAAATGGGATTTTACCTTCATTTTAGGACCCACCTGCAAAATGCGATTTTACTTTATGTTCAGGGACCTCCTGAAAAATGGGATTTTACTTCTTTTTCAGGACCCTCATGAAAAATGTGATTTTACTTTCTCTTAGCACCCTCCTGAAAAATCATTTTTTACTTTCTGTTCAGGGCCCTTCTGAAAAATGGGATTTCACTTTTGTTTTGGACCATCCTGAAAAATTGGATTTTACTTTCTATTAAGGACCCTCCTGAAAAATTGGATTTTATTTTATGTTCAGGACCCTCCTAAAATGGAATTTTACTTTTTTTTCTGGACCCTCCTGAAAAATGAGATTTTACTTTATGTTCAGGACCCTTCTGAAAAATGGAATTTTACCTTTAGTTCAGGACCCTACTGAAAAATAGGACTTTACATTCAACTAAAGACTCTCCTGAAAAAAGGGACTTTACTCTTTGTTCAGGACCCTCCTGAAAAATGATATTTTACTTTCTGTTCCGGACCCTCTTGAAAAATGGGATTTTACTTTATGTTCAGGACCCTCCTGAAAAATGGGGCCTTACTTTATGTTCCGGACCCTCCTGAAAAATGATACTTTACATTCTGTTTAGGACCTTCCTGAAAAATGGGACTTTACTTTCTGTTCAAGACCCTCCTGAAAAATGGGCTTTTACTTTATGTTCAGGACCCTCCTAAAAAATGAGATTTTACTTTATGTTCAGGACCATCCTGAAAATTGAGATTTTTCTTTCTGTTGAAGACCCTCCTGAAAATTGGGATTCTACTTTATGCTCAGGACCCTCCTGAAAAATGGGACTTCACCTTATGTTCAGGACCCTCCTGAAAAATGGACCTTTACTTTAAGTTCAGGACCCTCCTAAAAAATAGGACTTTACATTCAATTAAAGACTCTCCTGAAAAAGGGACTTTACTCTTCGTTCAGGACCCTCCTGAAAAATGATATTTTACTTTCTGTTCCGGACCCTCTTGAAAAATGGGATTTTACTTTATGTTCAGGACCCTCCTGAAAAATGGGGCCTTACTTTATGTTCCGGACCCTCCTGAAAAATGATACTTTACTTTCTGTTTAGGACCTTCCTGAAAAATGGGACTTTACTTTCTGTTCAAGACCCTCCTGAAAAATGGGCTTTTACTTTATGTTCAGGACCCTCCTAAAAAATGAGATTTTACTTTATGTTCAGGACCATCCTGAAAATTGAGATTTTTCTTTCTGTTGAGGACCCACCTGAAAAATAGGATTTTACTTTATGTTCATGAACCTCCTGAAAAATGGGATTTTACTTTATGTTCAGGACACTCCTGAAAAATGTGATTTTACTTTCTTTTTAGGACCCTCCTGAAAAATGAAATTTTACTTTATGTTTAGGACCCTCCTAAAATGGGATTTTACTTTTTGTTCAGGACTCTCCTGAAAAATGGGATTTTACTTTATGTCCAGGATCCTCATGATAAATGGGATTTTACTTTATGTTCAGGACCCTCCTGAAAAATGGGATTTTACTTTATGTCCATGACCCTCCTGAAAAATGGGATTTTACTTTCTGTTCAGGACCCTCTTGAAAAATGGGATTTTAATTTATCTCCATGACCCTCCTGAAAAATAGGATTTTACTTTCTGTTCAGGACCCTCCTGAAAAATGGGATTTTACTTTCTTTTCAGGAACCTCCTAAAATGGGATTTTACTTTATGTTCAGGACTCTCCTGAAAAATAGGATTTTAATTTATGTTCAGGACCCTTCTGAAAAATGGGATTTTACTTTCTGTTCAAGTCCCTCCTGAAAAATGGGATTTTACTTTATGTTGAGAACACTCCTAAAAAATGGGATTTTACTTTATGTTCAGGACCTTCCTAAAAAAATTGGATTTTACTTTCCTTTCAGGACCCTCCTGAAAAATGGGATTATACTTTCTATTTCGGACCATCCTGAAAAATGGGATTTTACTTTCTGTTCAGGACCCTACTGAAAAATGAGATTTTACTTTATGTTCTGGACCCTCCTGAAAAATGGGATTTTAGCTTCTGTTCAGGAACCTCCTGAAAAATGGGATTTTACTTTATGTTCAGGACCCTCCTAAAATGGAATTTTACTTTATGTTCTGGACCGTCCTGAAAAATTGGATTTTACTTTATGCTCAGGACCCTCCTCAAAAATGGGATTTTAATTTATGTACAGGAGCCTCCTGAAAAATGGGATTTTACTTTCTGTCCTGGATTCTCCTAAAAAATGGGATTTTACTTTTTGTTCAGGACCCTCCTGAAAAATAGGATTTTACTTTCTATTCAAGACCCTCCTGAAAAATGGGATTTTCCTTTCTGCTCAGGATCCTCCTGAAAAATGGGATTTAACTTTATGTTCAGGACCCTCCTGAAAAATTGGATTTTATTTTTTGTTTAGGACTCTCTTTAAATATGGGACTTTACTTTCTGTTCAAGACCCTCCTGAAAAATGATTTTACTTTATGTTTGGGACCCTCCTAAAAAATGGGACTTTAGTTTATATTCAGGACCTTCCTGACAAATGGGATTTTACCTTATGTTCAGGGCCCTCCTGTAAAATGGGATTTTACTTTATTTCTAGGACCCTCCTGAAAAATGGGATTTTACTTTCTATCCAGGACTCACCTAAAAAATAGGATTTTACTTTATGTTCAGGACCCTTCTAAAAAATGGGATTTTACTTTATGTTCAGGACCCTCCTAAAAAATGGGATTTTACTTTATGTTCAGGACCCTCCTGAAAAATTAGATTTTACTTTCTTTTCAGGTCCCTCCTGAAAAATGGGATTATACTTTCTGTTTCGGACCCTCCTGAAAAATGGGATTTTACTTTCCCCCCTGAAAAATTGAATTTTACTTTATGGTCAGGACCATCCTGGAAAATAGGATTCTACTATATGCTCAGGACTCTCCTGGAAAATGGGATTCTACTTTATGCTCAGGACACTCCTGGAAAATGGGACTTTACCTTATGTTCAGGACCCTCCTGAAAAATGGGACAATACTTTATGTTCAGGACCCTCCTGAAAAGTGAGACTTTACTTTCTTTTCAGGACCCTCCTGAAAAATGGGATTTTAATTTCTCTGCAGGACCCTCCTAAAAAAATGGGATTTTACTTTATGTTCAGGATCCTCCTGAAAAATGGTATTTTACTTTTTTTCAGGACCCTCCTAAAAAATGTGATTTTACTTTCTCTTAGGACCCTCCTGAAAAATCATTTTTTACTTTCTGTTCAGGGCCCTCCTGAAAAATGAGATTTCACTTTTGTTCTAGTCCATCCTGAAAAATTGGATTTTACTTTTTGTTAAGGACCCTCATGAAAAATAGGATTTTATTTTATGTTCAGGACCCTCCTAAAATGGGATTTTACTTTTTTTCTAGACTCTCCTAAAAAATGAGATTTTATTTTATGTTCAGGACCCTTCTGAAAAATGGGATTTTACCTTCTGTTTAGGACCCACCTGCAAAATGAAATTTTACTTTATGTTCAGGATCCTCCTGAAAAATGGCATTTTACTTCTTTTTCAGGACCCTCCTGAAAAATGTGATTTTACGTTCTCTTAGGACCCTCCTGAAAAATCATTTTTTACTTTCTGTTCAGGGCCCTCCTGAAAAATGGGATTTCACTTTTGTTTTGGACCATCCTGAAAAATTGGATTTTACTTTCTGTTAAGGACCCTCCTGAAAACCGGGATTTTATTTCATGTTCAGGACCCTCCTAAAATGGAATTTTACTTTTTTTTCTGGACCCTCCTGAAAAATGAGATTTTACTTTATGTTCAGGACCCTCCTGAAAAATGGGATTATACCTTTAGTTCAGGACCCTACTGAAAAATGAGATTTTACTTTATGATCGGGACCCTCCTAAAAAATGGGACTTTACTTTATATTCATGACCCTCCTGACAAATGGGATTTTACCTTATGTTCAGGGCCCTCCTGTAAAATATGATTTTATATTATGCTCAGGACCCTCCTGAAAAATGAGATTCTACTTTATGCTCAGGACCTTCCTTGAAAATGGGACTATACTTTTTGCTCAGGACCCTTCTGGAAAATGGGACTTTACCTTATGTTCAGGACCATCCTGAAAAATGGGACATTACTTTATGTTCAGGACCCTCCTGAAAAATGAGACTTTACTTTCTGTTTAGGACCTTCCTGAAAAATGGGACTTTACTTTCTGCTCAAGACCCTCCTGAAAAATGGGATTTAACATTTTGTTTAGGACCCTCCTGCAAAATGAGATTTTACTTTATGTTCAGGATCCTCCTGAAAAATGCCATTTTACTTTTTTTTAGGACCCTCCTGAAAAATGTGATTTTACTTTCTCTAAGGACCCTCCTAAAAAATCATTTTTTACTTTCTGTTCAGGGCCTTCCTGAAAAATGGGATATCAATTTTGTTCTGGACCATCCAGAAAAATTGGATTTTACTTTCTGTTAAGGACCCTCCTGAAAAATGGGATTTTATTTTATGTTGAGGACCCTCCTAAAATGGAATTTTACTTTTTTTTCTGGACCCTCCTAAAAAATAAGATTTTACTTAAAGTTCAGGATCCTCCTGAAAAATGAGATTTTTCTTTATGTTCAGGACCCTCCTGAAAAATGGGATTTTATCTTTTGTTCAGGACCCTCCTGAAAAATGAGATTTTACTTTATGTTCAGGACCCTCCTGAAAAATGGGACTTTATTTTTTGTTTAGGACTCTCTTTAAATATGGGACTTTACTTTCTGTTCAAGACCCTCCTGAAAAATGTGATTTTATTTTATGCTCAGGACCCTCCTGAAAAATGAGATTCTACTTTATGCTCAGGACCCTCCTGGAAAATGGGATTATACTTTATGCTCAGGACCCTTCTGGAAAATGTGACTTTACCTTATGTTCAAGACCATCCTGGAAAATTGGATTCTACTATATGTTCAGGACCCTCCTGGAAAATGGGATTCTACTTTATGTCCAGGACCCTCATGATAAATGGGATTTTACTTTATGTTCAGGACCCTCATGAAAAATGGGATTTTACTTCATGTTCCGGACCCTCTTGAAAAATGGAACATTAATTTATGTTCCGGACCCTCCTGAAAAGTGAGATTCTATTTTATACTCAGGACCCTCCTGGAAAATGGGATTCTACTTTATGCTCAGGACCTGCCTGGAAAATGGGATTTCACTTTCTGTTCAGATCCTCTTGAAAAATAGGATTTTACGTTATGTTTTGGACCCTTCTGAAAATTGGGATTTTACTTTCTGTTCTAGACCCTCCTGAAAAATGGGATTTTACTTTATGCTCAAGTCCCTCCTGAAAAATGGGCTTCTACCTTATGCTCAGGACCCTCCTTGAAAATAAGACTTTACCTTATGTTCAGGACCCTCCTGAAAAATGAGATTCTACTTTATGCTCAGGACCATCCTGGAAAAGGGGATTCTACTTCATGCTCAGGACCCTCCCAGAAAATGGAACTTTACCTTATGTTCGGGACCCTCCGAAAAAATGGGACATTACTTTATATTTAGGACCCTCCTGAAAAATGAGACTTTACTTTCTGTTTAGGACCTTCTTGAAAAATAGGACTTTACTTTCTGTTCAAGACCTTCTTGAAAAATGGGATTTTACTTTCTGTCAGGGACTCTCCTGAAAAATAGGATTTTACTTTATGTTCAGGTCCCTCCTGAAAAATTGGATTTTATGTTCTGTTCAAGACCCTCCAGAAAAATAGGATTCTACTATATGTTCAGGACCCTCTTAAAAAATGGATATTACTTTATGTTCAAGATCTTCCTGGAAAATGGGATTTTACCTTCTGTTTAGGACCTTCCTGAAAAATGGGATTTTAGTTTCTATTCAGCATCCTCCTGAAAAATGGGCCTTTACTTTCTGTTCAGGACTCTCCTGAAAAATGGAAATTCACTTTCTATTCAGGACTCTCCTGAAAAATGAGATTTCACTCTATGTTCAGGACCCTCTTAAAAAATGGGATTTTACTTTCTGTTCAGGACCCTCCTTAAAAATGGCATTTTACCTTATGTTCTGGCCCCTCTTGAAAAATGGGATTTTACATTCTGTTCAGGACCCTCCTAAAAAATAGGATTTTACCTTATGTTCAGGGATCTCCTGAAAAATGAGATTCTACTTTATGTAAAGGACCCTTCTGAAAAAAATATGATTCTACTTTATGCTTAGGACCCTCCTGGAAATGGGATTCTACTTTATGCTCAGGACCATCCTGGAAAATGGGACTTTACATTATGTTTAGGGACCCTCCTGAAAAATTAGACTTTACTTTATGTTCAGGACCATCCTGAAAAATGAGACTTTTCTTTCTGTTTAAGGACTTTCTTGAAAAATGGGACTTTACTTTCTGTTCAAGACCATCTTGAAAATGGGATTTTACTATCAGTTCAGAACCCTCCTGAAAATTGGGATTTTACTTTATAATCAGGACCCTCCTGAATAATGAGATTTTACTTTCTGTTCAGGACCCTCCTGAAAAATGGTATTTTACTATTTGTTCAGAACCCTCCTGAAAAATGGGATTTTACTTTATGTTCAGGACCCTCCTGAAAAATGGGATTTAACTTTCTGTTCAGGAGTCTTCTGAACTATGAGATTTTACTTTCTGTTCAGGACTCTCCTGAAAAATGGGATTTTAATTTATATTCTGGACCCTCCTAAAAAATGGGATTTTGCTTACTGTTTAGGACCCTCCTGAAAAATGGGATTTTACTTTATGTCCAAGACCCTCCTAAATTGGGATTTTAATTTAAGTTCTGGACCCTCCTGAAAAATGGGATTTTACTTTATCTTCAGAACCCTCCTGAAAAATGAGATTTTACTTTATGATCAGGACCCTCCTGAAAAATGGGATTTTACATTCTGTTTACGACCCTCCTGAAAAATAAGATTTTTCTTTCTGTTCAGGACGCTCCTGAAAAATTGGACTTTACTTTATGTTCAGGACCCTCCTGAAAAATGGAATTTTACCTTATGTTCAGGGTCATCCTAAAAAATATGATTTTATTTTATGTTCAGGATCCTCCTAAAAAATAAGATTCTACTTTATGCTCAGGACCCTCCTGGAAAATGGGATTCTACTTTATTCTCAGGACTCTCCTGGAAAATGTGACTTTTCCTTATGTTCAGGACCCTCCTGAAAAATGGGACATTACTTTATGTTCAGGACCCTCCTGAAAAATGGGCTTTTACTTTCTGTTCATGACCCTGCTGAAAAATGAGATTTTACTTTTTGTTCAGGACCCTGAGCATAATGTCCCAGTTGAAAGTAAAATCCCATTTTTCAGGAGGGTCCTGAGAGTAAAGTAAAATCCAATTTTCAAGGTGGGTCCTGAGCATAAAGTTGAATCCCAATTTCCAAGAGGGTCCCGATCATTAGGTAAAATCCTATTTTTCAGGAGGGTCCTAAACATAAAGTAATGTCACATTTTTCAGGAGGGTCCTGAACATAAAGTAAAATCCTTTTTTCAGGAGGGTCCTGAACAGAAAGTAAAATACTATTTTTCAGAAGGGTCCTGAACAAAAAGGAAAGTCCCATTTTTTAGGTGGGTCCTGAACATAAAGTAAAATTCTATTTTTCAGGAGGTTCCTGAACAGAAGGTAAAATCTCCTTTTTCAGGAGGGTCCTGAACATAAAGTAAAATCCTATTTTTCAGAAGGGTACTGAACATAAAGTAAAATCCCATTTTTCAGGAGGATCCTGAACAGAAAGTAAAATCCCATTTATAAGGAGGGTCCTGATGATAAAGTAAAATCCAATTTTCTAGGCGGGTCCTGAGCATAAAGTAGAATCCCAATTTCCAGGAGGGTCCTGAACATAATGTAAAATCCCATTTTTAAAGACGATCCAGAACATAAGGTAAAATCATATTTTTCAGGAGGGTCCTGAATATTAATTAATGTCCCATTTTTCAGGAGGGTCCTGAACATAAAGTAAAATCCTTTTCTCAGGAGGGTCCTGAACATAAAGTGAAGGTCCATTTTTCAGGAGGGTCCTTAACAGAAAGTAAAGTCCCATTTTTTGAGAGGGTCCTGAACATAAAGTGAAGGTCCATTTTTCAGGAGGGTCCTGAACATAAGGTAAAGTCCTATTTTTCAGGAGGGTCCTAAGCAAAAAGTAGAATCATATTTTTAAGGAGGGTCCTTAACAAAAAGTAGAATCCCATTTTTCAGGAAGGTCCGGAACATAAAGTAAAGGTCCATTTTTCAGGAGGGTCCTGAACATAAGGAAAAGTCTTATTTTTCAGGAGGGGCCTGAGCAAAATGCAGAATCCTATTTTTCAGGAAAGTCCTGAACAGGAAGTAAAATCTCATTTTTCCAGAGTAAAATCCCATTTTTCAGGAGGGTCCTGAACATAAAGTAAAATTCCATTTTCCAGTAGCGTCCTGAACAGAAGGTAAAATCCCATTTTTCAGGAGGGTCCTGAATATTAGGTAAAATCCCATTTTTAAGGGGGTCCTGAACAGAAAGTAAAATCCCATTTTTCAGGAGGCTCCTGAACAGAAAGTAAAATCCCATATTTCAGAAGGGTCCTGAGCATAAAGTAAAATCCAATTTTCAAGGCGGGTCCTAAGCATAAAGTAGAATCCCAATTTCCAGTAGGGTCCTGAACATAATGTAAAATCCCATTTTTCAGACGGATCCCGAACATAAGGTAAGATCCTATTTTTCAGAAGGGTCCTGAACATAATGTAATGTCCCATTTTTCAGGAGGGTCCTGAACATACAGTAAAATCCTTTTTTTCAGGAGGGTCCTGAACAGAAAGTAAAGTACCATTTTTCAGGAGGGTCCGAAACAAAAAGGAAAGTCCCATTTTTCAGGAGGGTCCGGAACATAGAGTAAAATTATATTTTTCAGGAGGTTCCTGCACAGAAGGTAAAATCCCATTTTTCAAGAGGGTCCTGAACATAAAGTAAAATCCACTTTTTCAGAAGGGTCCTGAACATAAAGTAAAATCCCATTTTTCAGGAAGGTCCGGAACATAAAGTGAAGGTCCATTCTTCAGGAGGGTCCTGAACATAAGGAAAAGTCTTATTTTTCAGGAGGGGCCTGAGCAAAAAGCAGAATCCTATTTTTCAGGAAAGTCCTGAACAGGAAGTAAAATCTCATTTTTCCAGAGTAAAATCCCATTTTTCAGGAGGGTCCTGAACATAAAGTAAAATTCCATTTTCCAGGAGCGACCTGAACAGAAGGTAAAATCCCATTTTTCAGGAGGGTCCTGAATATTAGGTAAAATCCCATTTTTAAGGGGGTCCTGAACAGAAAGTAAAATACCATTTTTCAGGAGGGTCCTTAACAAAAAGTAAAATCCCATATTTCAGAAGGGTCCTGAGCATAAAGTAAAATCAAATTTTCAAGGCGGGTCCTAAGCATAAAGTAGAATCCCAATTTCCAGTAGGGTCCTGAACATAATGTAAAATCCCATTTTTCAAGAGGATCCCGAACATAAGGTAAAATCCTATTTTTCAGAAGGGTCCTGAACATAAAGTAATATCCCTTTTTTTAGGAGGGTCCTGAACATAAAGTAAAATCCTTTTTTTCAGGATGGTCCTGAACAGAAAGTAAAGTACCATTTTTCAGGAGGGTCCGGAACAAAAAGAAAAGTCCCATTTTTCAGGAGGGTCCGAAACATAGAGTAAAATTATATTTTTCAGGAGGTTCCTGCACAGAAGGTAAAATCCCATTTTTCAAGAGGGTCCTGAACATAAAGTAAAATCCCATTTTTCAGAAGGATCCTGAACATAAAGTAAAATCCCATTTTTCAAGAGGGTCCTGAACAGAAAGTAAAATCCCATTTTTCAGGAGGGTCCTGAGCATAAAGAAAAATCAAATTTTCCAAGCGGGTCCTGAGCATAAAGTAGAATCCCAATTTCCAGGAGGGTCCTGAACATAATGTAAAATCCCATTTTTCAGGAAGATCCCGAACATAAGGTAAAATTTGATTTTTCAGGAGGGTCCTGAACATTAAGTAATGTCCCATTTTTCAGGAGGGTCCTGAACATAAAGTAAAATCCTTTTTTTCAGGAGTGTCCTGAACAGAAAGTAAAATACCATTTTTCCGGAGGGTCCTGAACAAAATGTAAAGTCTCATTTTTCAGGAGGGTCCTTAACAGAAAGTAAAGTCCCATTTTTCAAGAGGGTCCTGAACATAAAGTGAAGGTCCATTTTTCAGGAGGGTCCTTAACATAAGGTAAAGTCCTATTTTTCAGGAGGGTCCTGAGAAAAAAGTAGAATCATATTTTTCAGGAGGGTCCTTAACAAAAAGTAAAATCCCATTTTTCAGGAAGGTCCTGAACATAAAGTGAAGGTCCATTTTTCAGGAGGGTCCTGAATATAAGGTAAAGTCTTATTTTTTAGGAGGGGCCTGAGCAAAAAGTAGAATCCTATTTTTCAGGAAAGTCCTGAACAGGAAGTACAATCTCATTTTTCCAGAGTTAAATCCCATTTTTCAGGAGGGTCCTCAACATAAAGTAAAATTCCATTTTTCAGGAGGTTCCTGAACAGAAGGTAAAATCCCATTTTTCAGGAGTGTCTTGAACATAAGGTAAAATCCCATTTTTAGGAGGGTCCTGAACAGAAAGTAAAATACCATTTTTCAGGAGGGTCCTGAACAGAAAGTAAAATCCCATTTTCAGAAGGGTCCTGAGCATAGAGTAAAATCCAATTTTCAAGGCGGGTCCTAAGCAAAAAGTAGAATCCCAATTTCCAGTAGGGTCCTGAAGATTATGTAAAATCCCATTTTTCAGGAGGATCCCGAACATAAGGTAAAATCCTATTTTACAGGAGGGTCCTGAACATAAAGTAATGTCCCATTTTCAGGAGGGTCCTGAACATAAAGTAAAATCCTATTTGTCAGGAGGGTCCAAAACAGAAAGTAAAATACCATTTTTCAGGAGGGTCCCGAACAAAAAGGAAAGTCCCATTTTTTTGGAGGGTCCGGAACATAAAGTAAAATTCTATTTTTCAGGAGGTTCCTGAACAGAAGGTAAAATCCCCTTTTTCAAGAGGGTCCTGAACATAAAGTAAAATCCCATTTTTCAGAAGGGTCCTGAACATAAAGTAAAATCCCATTTTTCAGGAGGGTCCTGAACAGAAAGTAAAATCCCATTTTTCAGGAGGGTCCTGAGCATAAAGTAAAATCCAATTTTCCAGGCGGGTCCTGAGCATAAAGTAGAATCCCAATTTCCAGGAGGGTCCTGAACATAATGTAAAATCCCATTTTTCAGGAGGATCCCGAACATAAGGTAAAATCATTTTTTTCAGGAGGGTCCTGAACAGAAAGTAAAATACTATTTTTCAGGAGGGTCGTGAACAAAATGTAAAGTCCCATTTTTCAGGAGGGTCCTTAACAGAAAGTAAAGTCCAATTTTTCAAGAGGGTCCTGAACATGAAGTGAAAGTCTATTTCTCAGGAGGGTTCTGAACATAAGGTAAAGTCTCATTTTTCAGGAGGGTCCTGAGCAAAATGTAGAATCATCTTTTTCAGGAGGGTCCTTAACAAAAAGTAAAATTCCATTTTTCAGGAAGGTCCTGAACATAAAGTGAAGGTCCATTTTTCAGGAGGGTCCTGAACATAAGGTAAAGTCCTATTTTTCAGGATGGGCCTGAGCAAAAAGTAGAATCCTATTTTTCAGGAAGGTCCTGAACAGGAAGTAAAATCCCATTTTTCCAGAGTAAAATCCCATTTTTCAGGAGGGTCCTGAACATAAATTAAAATTACATTTTTCAGGAGGTTCATGAACAGAAGGTAAAATCCCATTTTTCAGGAGGGTCCTGAACATAAGGTAAAATCCCATTTTTAGGAGGGTCCTGAACAGAAAGTAAAATCCCATTTTTCAGGAGGGTCTTGAACAAAAAGTAAAATCCTATTTTTCAGGAGGGTCCTGAGCATAAAGTAAAATCCAATTTTCAAGGTGCGTCCCAAGCATAAAGTAGAATCCCAATTTCCAGTAGGGTCCTGAACCTAATGTAAAATCTCATTTTTCAGAAGGATCCCGAACATAAGGTAAAATCCTATTTTTCAGGAGGGTCCTGAACATAAAGTAATGTCCTATTTTTCAGGTGGGTCCTGAACATAAAGTAAAATTCTTTTTTTCAGGAGGGTCCTCAACAGAAAGTATAATACCATTTTTCAGGAGGGTCCTGAACAAAAAGGAAAGTCCCATTTTTCAGGAGGGTCCAGAACATAAAGTAAAATTCTATTTTTCAGGAGGTTCCTGAACAGAAGGTAAAATCCCCTTTTTCAGAAGGGTCCTGAACATAAAGTAAAATCCCATTTTTCAGAAGGGTCCTGAACATAACGTAAAATCCCATTTTGTAGGAGGGTCCTATATAGAGAGTAAAGTCCCATTTTTCAGGAGAGTCCTGAGCATTAAGTAAAATCCAATTTTCCAGGCGGGTCCTGAGCATAAATTAGAATCCCAATTTCCAGGAGGGTCCTGAACATAATGTAAAATCCCATTTTTCAGGAGGATCCCGAACATATGGTAAAATCCTATTTTTCAGGAGGGTCCTGAACAAAAAGTAATGTCCCATTTTTCAAGAGGATCCTGAACATAAAGTAAAATCCCATTTTTCAGAAGGGTCCTGATCATAAAGTAAAATCCCATTTTTCAAGAGGGTCCTGAATAGAAAGTAAAATCCCATTTTTCAGGAGGGTCCTGAGCATAAAGTAAAATCAAATTATCCAAGCGGGTCCGGAGCATAAAGTAGAATCCCAAATTCCAGGAGGGTCCTGAACATAATGGAAAATCCCATTTTTCAGGAAGATCCCGAACATAAGGTAAAATCCGATTTTTCAGGAGGGTCCTGAACATTAAGTAATGTCCCATTTTTCAGGAGGGTCCTGAACATAAAGTAAAATCCTTTTTTTCAGGAGGGTCCTGAACAGAAAGTAAAATACCATTTTTCAGGAGGGTCCTGAACAAAATGTAAATTCCCATTTTTCAGGAGGGTCCTTAACAGAAAGTAAAGTCCCATTTTTCAAGAGGGTCCTGAACATAAAGTGAAGGTCCATTTTTCAGGAGGGTCCTGAACATAAGGTAAAGTCCCATTTTTAGGAGGGTCCTGAGCAAAAAGTAGAATCATATTTTTCAGGAGGCTCCTTAACAAAAAGTAAAATCCCATTTTTCAGGAAGGTCCTGAACATAAAGTGAAGGTTCATTTTTCAAGAGGGTCCTGAACATAAGGTAAAGTCTTATTTTTTAGGAGGGGCCTGAGAAAAAAGTAGAATCCTATTTTTCAGGAAAGTCCTGAACAGGAAGTAAAATCTCATTTTTCCAGAGTAAAATCCCATTTTTCAGGAGGGTCCTGAACATAAAGTAAAATTCCATTTTTCAGGAGGTTCTTGAACAGAAGGTAAAATTCCATTTTTCAGGAGGGTCCTGAACATAAGGTAAAATCCCATTTTTCGGAAGGGTCTTGAACAGAAAGTAAAATACCATTTTTCAGGAGGGTCCTGAACAGAAAGTAAAATCCCATTTTTCAGAAGGGTCCTGAGCATAAAGTAAAATCCAATTTTCAAGGCGGGTCCTAAACATAAAGTAGAATCCCAATTTCCAGTAGGGTCCTGAAGATAATGTAAAATCCCATTTTTCAGGAGGATAGCGAACATAAGGTAAAATCCTATTTTTCAGGAGGGTCCTGAACATAAAGTAATTTCCCATTTTTCAGGAGGGTCCTGAACATAAAGTAAAATCCTTTTTGTCAGGAGGGTCCAGAACAGAAAGTAAAATACCATTTTTCAGGAGGGTCCTGAACAAAAAGGAAAGTCCCATTTTTCAGGAGGGTCCTGAACATAAAGTAAAATTCTATTTTTCAGGAGGTTCCTGAACAGAAGGTAAAATCCCATTTTTCAAGAGGGTCCTGAACATAAAGTCAAATCCCATTTTTCGGAAGTGTCCTGAACATAAAGTAAAATCCCATTTTTCAGGAGGGTCCTGAACAGAAAGTAAAATCCCATTTTTCAGGAGGGTCCTGAGCATAAAGTAAAATCCAATTTTCCAGGCGGGTCCTGAGCATAAAGTAGAATCCCAATTTCCAGGAGGGTCCTGAACATAATGTAAAATCCCATTTTTCAGGAGGATCCCGAACATAAGGTAAAATCATATTTTTCAGGAGGGTCCTGAACATTAAGTAATGTCCCATTTTTCAGGAGGGTCCTGAACATAAAGTAAAATCCCTTTTTTCAGGAGGGTCCAGAACAGAAAGTAAAATACCATTTTTCAGGAGGGTCGTGAACAAAATGTAAAGTCCCATTTTTCAGGAGGGTCCTTAACAGAAAGTAAAGTCCAATTTTTCATGAGGGTCCTGAACATAAAGTGAAAGTCCATTTTTCAGGAGGGTTCTGAACATAAGGTAAAGTCCCATTTTTCAGGAGGGTCCTGAGCAAAAAGTAGAATCATTTTTTTCAGGAGGGTCCTTAACAAAAAGTAAAATCCCATTTTTCAGGAAGGTCCTGAACATAAAGTGAAGGTCCATTTTTCAGGAGGGTCCTGAACATAAGGTAAAGGTCTATTTTTCAGGATCGTCCTGAGCAAAAAGTAGAATCCTATTTTTCAGGAGGGTCTTGAACATAAATTAAAATATCATTTTTCAGGAGGTTCCTGAACAGAAGGTAAAATCCCATTTTTCAGGAGGGTCCTGAACATAAGGTAAAATCCCATTTTTAGGAGGGTCCTGAACAGAAAGTAAAATCCCATTTTTCAGGAGGGTCTTGATCAAAAAGTAAAATCCCATTTTTCAGGAGGGTCCTGACCATAAAGTAAAATCCAATTTAAAAGGTGCGTCCTAAGCATAAAGTAGAATCCCAATTTCCAGTAGGGTCCTGAACATAATGTAAAATCTCATTTTTCAGGAGGATCTCGAACATAAGGTAAAATCCTATTATTCAGAAGGGTCCTGAACATAAAGTAATGTCCTATTTTTCAGGAGGGTCCTGAACATAAAGTAAAATCCTTTTTTCAGGAGGGTCCTGAACAGAAAGTAAAATACCATTTTTCAGGAGGGTCCTGAACAAAAAGGAAAGTCCCATTTTTCAGGAGGGTCCGGAACATAAAGTAAAATTCTATTTTTCAGGAGGATCCTGAACCGAAGGTAAAATCCCCTTTTTCATAAGGGTCCTGAACATAAAGTAAAATCCCATTTTTCAGAAGGGTCCTGAACATAACGTAAAATCCCATTTTTTAGGAGGGTCCTGAACAGAAAGTAAAGTCCCATTTTTCAGGAGGCTCCTGAGCATAAAGTAAAATCTTATTTTCCAGGCGGGTCCTGAGCATAAAGTAGAATCCAATTTTCCAGGCGGGTCCTGAGCATAAAGTAGAATCCCAATTTCCAGGAGGGTCCTGAACATAATGTAAAATCCCATTTTTCAGGAGGATCCCGAACATAAGGTAAAATCCTGTTTTTCAGGAGGGTCTTGAACAAAAGTAATGTCCCATTTTTCAGGAGGGTCCTGAACATAAAGTAAAATCCTTTTTTTCAGGAGGGTCCTGAACAGAAAGTAAAATACCATTTTTCAGGAGGGTCCTGAACAAAATGTAAAGTCTCATTTTTCAGGAGGGTCCTTAACAGAAAGTAAAGTCCCATTTTTCAAGAGGTTCCTGAACATAAAGTGAAGGTCCATTTTTCAGGAGGGTCCTGAACATAAGGTAAAGTCCCATTTTTCTGGAGGGTCCTGAGCAAAAAGTAGAATCAAATTTTTCAGGAGGGTCCTTAACAATAAGTAAAATCCCATTTTTCAGGAAGGTCCTGAACATAAACTGAAGGTCCATTTTTCAGGAGGGTCCTGAACATAAGGTAAAGTCCTATTTTTCAGGAAAGTTCTGAACAGGAAGTAAAATCCCATTTTTCCAGAGTAAAATCCCATTTTTCAGGAGGGTCCTGAACATAAAGTAAAATTCCATTTTTCAGGAGGTTCCTGAACAGAAGGTAAAATCCCATTTTTCAGGAGGGTCCTGAACATAAGGTAAAATCCCATTTTTAGGAGGGTCCTGAACAGAAAATAAAATCCTATTTTTCAGGAGGGTCCTGAACATAAAGTAAAATCCTATTTTTTAGAAGGGTTCTGAACAGAAAGTAAAATCCCATTTTTCAGGAGGGTCCTGAACATAATTTAAAATCTCATTTTTCAGGAGAGTCCTGGACAGAAAGTAAAATCCCATTTTTCAGGAAGGTCATGGACATAAAGTAAAATCTCATTTTTCAGAAGGGTCCTGAACATAAAGTAAAATCCCATTTTTCATGAGGGTCCTGAACATAAAGTAAAATCCCATTTATCATGAGGGTCCTGAACAGAAAGTAAAATCCCATTTTTCAAGAGGGTCCTGAACATAAAGTAAAATCCCATTTTTCAGGAGAATTTTGAATAGAAAGTAAAGTCTTATATTTCAAGAGGGTTCTAAAAAGAAAATAAAGACCCATTTTTCAGGAGGGTTCTGTAGATAAAGTAAAGTCTTATTTTGTAGTAGGGTCCTGAACATAAGGTAAAGTCCCATTTTCCAAGAGGGTCCCGAGCATAAAGTAGAATTCTATTTTTCAGGAGGGCGTTGAGCATAAAGTAAAATCTTATTTTTCAGGAGGGTCCTGAACAGAAAGTAAAATCCCATTTTTCAGGAGGGTTCAAAATATAAAGTAAAATCCTATTTTCCAGGCGGGTCCTAAGCATAAAGTAGAATTCCATTTTACAAGAGGGTCCTGAGCATAAAATAATATCTCATTTTTTAGGAGGGTCCTGAACATAATGTAAAATCCCATTTTTCAGGATGATCCTGAATATAAGGTAAAATCTCATTTCTCAGGAGGGTCCTGAATAGAATGTAAAATCCTATTTTTCAGGAGGGTCCTGAACATAAAGTAAAATAACATTTTTAGGAAGGTCCTGAACAGAAAGTAAAATAACATTTTTAGGAGGGTCCTGAGCAAAAAGTAGAATCCCATTTTTCAGGAGGGTCAGGAACATAAAGTAAAATCGCATTTTTCAGGACGGTCCTGAATAGGAAGTAAAATCCCATTTTTCTGGAGTAAAATCCCATTCTTCATGATGGTCCTGAACATAACGTAAAATTCCATTTTTCAGGAGGTTCCTGAACAGAAGGTAAAATACCATTTTCAAGAGGGTCCTGAACATAAGGTAAAATCTCAATTTTAGGAGGGTCCTGAATAGAAATTAAAATCCCATTTTTCAGGAGGGTCCTGAATATAAAGTAAAATCCCATTTATCAGAAGGGTTCTGAACAGAAAGTAAAATCCCATTTTTCAGGAGAGTTCGAGACAGAAAGTAAAATCCCATTTTTCAGGAGGGTCATGGACATAAAGTAAAATCCCATTTTTCAGGTGGGTCCTGAACATAAAGTAAAATCTTATTTATCAGAAGGGTTCTGAACAGAAAGTAAAATCCCATTTTTCAGGAGAGTTCCAGAAAAAAAGTAAAATCCTATTTTTCAGGAGGGTCATGGACATAAAGTAAAATTCCATTTTTCAGAAGGGTTCTGAACGTAAAGTAAAATCCCATTTATCATGAGGGTCCTGAACAGAAAGTAAAATCCCATTTTTCAAGAGGGTCCTGAACATAAAGTAAAATCCCATTTTTCAGAAGGGTCTTGAATAGAAAGTAAAGTCCCATATTTCAAGAGGGTCCTAAAAAGAAAATAAAGTCCCATTTTTTAGGAGGGTCCTGAACAGAAAGTAAATTCTCATTTTTCAGGATGGTCCTTAACTTAAAGTAATGTCCCATTTTTTAGGAGGGTCTTGAACATAAGGTAAAGTTCCATTTTGCCGGAGGGTCCTGAGCATAAAGTAGAATCCCATTTTCCAGGAGGGTCCTGAGCATAAAGTAGAATCTCATTTTTAAGTAGGATCCTGAACATAAAATAAAATCCCATTTTTCATGAGGGCCCTGAGCACAAGGTAAAATCCCATTTTTCAGGACGGTCCTGAACATAAAGTAAAGTCCTCTTTTTTAGGAGGGTCCTGAACATAACGTAAGATCTCATTTTTCAGGAAGGTCCTGAACTGAAGGTAAAATCCCATTTTTCAGGAGGGTCCTGAACATAAAGTAAAATCCTATTTTTCAGGAGAGTCCTGAAAATAAAGTAAAATCCCATTTTAGGAAGGTCTTGAACATAAAGTAAAATCCCATTTTTCAGGAGGGTCCTGACCATAAAGTAAAATCCCATTTTTCAGGACGGTCCAGAACATAAAGTGAAATCCCATTTTTCAGGAGGGTCCTAACAGAAAGTAAAATCCCATTTTTCAGGAGGGTCCTGAAGAGAAAGTAAAACACCATATTTCAGGAGGGTCCTGAACATAAAGTAAAATTCCATTTTTTAGGAGTGTCTTGAACAGAAAGTAAAATCTCATTTTTCAGAAAGGTCTTGAACAGAAAGTAAAGTCCCATTTTTAAAGAAGGTTCTGAACATAAAGTAATGTCCTATTTTTCAGGAGGGTCCTGAACATAATGTAAAGTCCTATTTTCCTGGAGGGTCCTGATCATAAAGTAAAATCCCATTTTGTAGAAAGGTCCTGAACAGAAAGTAAAATCCCATTTTTCTAGAGGGTCTTGAACAAAAACTAAAGTCCCATTTTTCAGAAAGGTTCTAAATAGAAACTAAAGTCTTATTTTTCAGCAGGGTCCTGAACATAAAGTAATGTCCCATTTTTCAGGAGGGTCCTGAACATCGAGTAAAATCTTTTTTTAGGAGGGTCCTGAACAGAAAGTAAAATATTATTTTTCAGGAGGGTCCTGAACATAAGGTAAAGTCCAATTTTCAGGAGGGTCCTAAGCAAAAAGTAGAATTCAATTTTGCAGGAGGGTCCTTAACAGAAAGTAAAGTCCCATTTTTCAGGAAGGTCCTGACATAAAGTGAAGGTCCATTTTTCAGAAAGGTCCTGAGCAAAAAGTAGAATCCTATTTTTCAGGAGGATCCTGAGCAAAAAGTAGAATCCTATTTTTCAGAAAAGTCCTGAACAAGAAGTAAAATCCCATTTTTACAAAGGAAAATCCCATTTTTCAGAAGGGTCCTGACCATAAAGTAAAATTCCATTTTTCAGGAGGTTCCTGAATAGAAGGTAAAATTCTATTTTTCAAGAAGGTCCTGAACATAATGTAAAATCCCATTTTTTGGAGGGTTCTGAACAGAAAGTAAAATCCCATTTTTCAGAAGGGTCCTGAACATAAAGTAAAATCCTATTTTTTAGAAGGGATCTGAACAGAAAGTTAAATCCCATTTTTCAGGAAAGTCCTGAACATAATTTAAAATCTTATTTTTCAGAAGAGTCCTCGAAAGAAAGTAAAATCCCATTTTTCAGGAGGGTCATGGACATAAAGTCTAATACCATTTTTCAGGAGGGTCCTGAACATAAAGTAAAATCCCATTTTTCATGAGGGTCCTGAACAGAAAGTAAAATCCCATTTTTCAAGAAGGTCCTAAACATAAAGTAAAATCCAATTTTTCAGGAGGGGCTTGAATAGAAAGTAAAGTCCCATATTTCAAGAGAATCCTAAACAGAAAATAAATTCCCATTTTTCAGCAGTGTTCTGAACATAAAGTAAAGTCTAATTTTTCCGGAGGGTCCTGAATATAAAGTAAAGTCCCATTTTCCAGGAGGGTCCTGAGCATAAAGTAGAATCCCATTTTTTAGGAGGGCCTTGAGGAAAAAGAAAAATCCCATTTTTCAGGAGGGTCCTGAACAGAAAGTAAAATCCCATTTTTTTGAGAGTTCTGAACATAAAGTAAAATCCCATTTTTAAGAGGTTTCTGAACAGAAAGTAAAATCCTATTTTTCAGGAGGATCCTGAACATAAAGTAAAATTCCATTTTTCAGGAGGTTCCTGAACAGAAGGTAAATTACCCTTTTTCAGGAGGGCCCTGAACATAAAGTAAAATCCCATTTTTCTGGAGGGTCCTGAACAGAAAGTAAAATCCCATTTTTCAGGAGGGTCCTGAGCATAAAATAAAATCCAATTTTTGGAGGTGGGTCCTGAGCATAAAGTAGAATCCCAATTTCTAGGAGGGTCCTGAACATAATTTTAAATCCCAGTTTTCAGGAGGATCCCACACATAAGGTAAAATCCATTTTTTCAGGAGGGTCCTGAACATAAAGTAATGTCCCATTTTTCAGGAGGGTCCTGAACATAAAGTAAAATCCTTTTTTTTCAGGAGGGTCCTGAACAGAAAGTAAAATACCATTTTTCAGAAGGGTCCTGAATAAAAAGTAAAGTCCCATTTTTCAGGAGAGTCCTTAACAAAAAGTAAAGTCTCCTTTTTCAGGAGGGTCCTGAGCAAAAAGTAGAATCATATTTTTCAGGAGGGTCCTTAACAAAAAGTTAAATCCCATTTTTCAGGAAGGTCCTGAACATAAACTAAAGGTCCATATTTCAGGAGGGTCCTGAACATAAGGTAAAGTCCTATTTTTCAGGAGAGGCCTGAGCAAAAAGTAGAATCCTATTTTTCAGGAAATTCTTGAATAGGAAGTAAAATCCCATTTTTCAGGAGGGTCCTGAACATAAAGTAAAATCCCATTTTTCAGGAGGGTCCTGAGCATAAAGTAAAATCCAATTTTCCAGGCGGGTCCTGAGCACAAAGTAGAATCCCAATTTCCAGGAGGGTCCTGAACATAATGTAAAATCCCATTTTTCAGGAGGATCCCGAACATAAGGTAAAATCATATTTTTCAGGAGGGTCCTGAACATTAAATAATGTCCCATTTTTCAGGAGAGTCCTGAACATAAAGTAAAATCCCTTTTTTCAGGAGGGTCCTGAACAGAAAGTAAAATACCATTTTTCAGGAGGGTCGTGAACAAAATGTAAAGTCCCATTTTTCAGGAGGGTCCTTAACAGAAAGTAAAGTCCAATTTTTCAAGAGGGTCCTGAACATAAAATGAAAGTCTATTTTTCAGGAGGGTTCTGAACATTATGTAAAGTCCCATTTTTCAGGAGGGTCCTGAGCAAAAAGTAGAATCATCTTTTTCAGGAGGGTCCTTAACAAAAAGTAAAATCCCATTTTTCAGGAAGGTCCTGAACATAAAGTGAAGGTCCATTTTTCAGGAGGGTCCTGAACATAAGGTAAAGTCCTATTTTTCAGGATGGGCCTGAGCAAAAAGTAGAATCCTATTTTTCAGGAAGGTCCTGAACAGGAAGTAAAATCTCATTTTTCCAGAGTAAAATCTCATTTTTTAGGAGGGTCCTGAACATAAATTAAAATTACATTTTTTAGGAGGTTCCTGAACAGAAGGTAAAATCCTATTTTTCAGGAGGGTCCTGAACATAAGGTAAAATCCCATTTTTAGGAAGGTCCTGAACAGAAAGTAAAAACCCATTTTTCAGGAGGGTCTTGAACAAAAAGTAAAATCCTATTTTTCAGGAGGGTCCTGAGCATAAAGTAAAATCCAATTTTCAAGGCGCGTCCCAAGCATAAAGTAGAATCCCAATTTCCAGTAGGGTCCTGAACATAATGTAAAATCTCATTTTTCAGAAGGATCCCGAACATAAGGTAAAATCCTATTTTTCAGGAGGGTCCTGAACATAAAGTAATTTTCCATTTTTCAGGAGGGTCCTGAACATAAAGTAAAATCCTTTTTGTCAGGAGGGTCCAGAACAGATAGTAAAATACCATTTTTCAGGAGGCTCCTGAACAAAAAGGAAAGTCCCATTTTTCAGGAGGGTCCGGAACATAAAGTAAAATTCTATTTTTCAGGAGGTTCCTAAACAGAAGGTAAAATCCCCTTTTTCAAGAGGGTCTTGAACATAAAGTAAAATCCCATTTTTCAGGAGGGTCCTGAACAGAAAGTAAAATCCCATTTTTCAGGAGGGTCCTGAGCATAAAGTAAAATCCAATTTTCCAGGCGGGTCCTGAGCGTAAAGTAGAATCCCAATTTCCAGGAGGGTCCTGAACATAATGTAAAATCCCATTTTTCAGGAGGATCCCGAACATAAGGTAAAATCATATTTTTCAGGAGGGTCCTGAACATTAAGTAATGTCCCATTTTTCAGGAGGGTCCTGAACATAAAGTAAAATCCCTTTTTTCAGGAGGGTCCAGAACAGAAAGTAAAATACCATTTTTCAGGAGGGTCCTGAACAAAATGTAAAGTCCCATTTTTCAGGAGGGTCCTTAACAGAAAGTAAAGTCCAATTTTTCAAGAGGGTCCTGAACATAAAGTGAAAGTCCATTTTTCAGGAGAGTTCTAAACATAAGGTAAAGTCCCATTTTTCAGGAGGGTCCTGAGCAAAAAGTAGAATCATCTTTTTCAGGAGGGTCCGTAACAAAAAGTAAAATCCCATTTTTCTGGAAGGTCCTGAACATAAAGTGAAGGTCCATTTTTCAGGAGGGTCCTGAACATAAGGTAAAGGTCTATTTTTCAGGATGGTCCTGAGCAAAAAGTAGAATCCTATTTTTCAGGAGGGTCTTGAACATAAATTAAAATATCATTTTTCAGGAGGTTCCTGAACAGAAGGTAAAATCCCATTTTTCAGGAGGGTCCTGAACATAAGGTAAAATCCCATTTTTAGAAGGGTCCTGAACAGAAAGAAAAATCCCATTTTTCAGGAGGGTCTTGATCAAAAAGTAAAATCCCATTTTTCAGGAGGGTCCTGACCATAAAGTAAAATCCAATTTTCAAGGCGCGTCCTAAGCATAAAGTAGAATCCCAATTTCCAGTAGGGTCCTGAACATAATGTAAAATCTCATTTTTCAGGAGGATCCCGAACATAAGGTAAAATCCTATTATTCAGAAGGGTCCTGAACATAAAGTAATGTCCTATTTTTCAGGAAGGTCCTGAACATAAAGTAAAATCCTTTTTTTAGGAGGGTCCGGAACAGAAAGTAAAATACCATTTTTCAGGAGGGTCCTGAACAAAAAGGAAAGTCCCATTTTTTAGGAGGGTCCGGAACATAAAGTAAAATTCTATTTTTCAAGAGGATCCCGAACATAAGGTAAAATCATATTTTTCAGGAGGGTCCTGAACATTAAATAATGTCCCATTTTTCAGGAGAGTCCTGAACATAAAGTAAAATCCCTTTTTTCAGGAGGGTCCTGAACAGAAAGTAAAATATCATTTTTCAGGAGGGTCGTGAACAAAATGTAAAGTCCCATTTTTCAGGAGGGTCCTTAACAGAAAGTAAAGTCCAATTTTTCAAGAGGGTCCTGAACATAAATTGAAAGTATATTTTTCAGGAGGGTTCTGAACATAAGGTAAAGTCCCATTTTTCAGGAGGGTCCTGAGCATAAAGTAGAATCATCTTTTTCAGGAGGGTCCTTAACAAAAAGTAAAATCCCATTTTTCAGGAAGGTCCTGAACATAAAGTGAAGGTCCATTTTTCAGGAGGGTCCTGAACATAAGGTAAAGTCCTATTTTTCAGGATGGGCCTGAGCAAAAAGTAGAATCCTATTTTTTAGGAAGGTCCTGAACAGGAAGTAAAATCCCATTTTTCCAGAGTAAAATCTCATTTTTCAGGAGGGTCCTGAACATAAATTAAAATTACATTTTTTAGGAGGTTCCTGAACAGAAGGTAAAATCCCATTTTTCAGGAGGGTCCTGAACATAAGGTAAAATCCCATTTTTAGGAGGGTCCTGAACAGAAAGTTAAATCCCATTTTTCAGGAGGGTCTTGAACAAAAAGTAAAATCCTATTTTTCAGGAGGGTCCTGAGCATAAAGTAAAATCCAATTTTCAAGGCGCGTCCCAAGCATAAAGTAGAATCCCAATTTCCAGTAGGGTCCTGAACATAATGTAAAATCTCATTTTTCAGAAGGATCCCGAACATAAGGTAAAATCCTATTTTTCAGGAGGGTCCTGAACATAAAGTAATTTTCCATTTTTCAGGAGGGTCCTGAACATAAAGTAAAATCCTTTTTGTCAGGAGGGTCCCGAACAGAAAGTAAAATACCATTTTTCAGGAAGGTCCTGAACAAAAAGGAAAGTCCAATTTTTCAGGAGGGTCCGGAACATAAAGTAAAATTCTATTTTTCAGGAGGTTCCTAAACAGAAGGTAAAATCCCCTTTTTCAAGAGGGTCCTGAACATAAAGTCAAATCCCATTTTTCGGAAGGGTCTTGAACATAAAGTAAAATCCCATTTTTCAGGAGGGTCCTGAACAGAAAGTAAAATCCCATTTTTCAGGAGGGTCCTGAGCATAAAGTAAAATCCAATTTTCCAGGCGGGTCCTGAGCATAAAGTAGAATCCCAATTTCCAGGAGGGGCCTGAACATAATGTAAAATCCCATTTTTCAGGAGGATCCCGAACATAAGGTAAAATCATATTTTTCAGGAGGGTCCTGAACATTAAGTAATGTCCCATTTTTCAGGAGGGTCCTGAACATAAAGTAAAATCCCTTTTTTCAGGAGGGTCCAGAACAGAAAGTAAAATACCATTTTTCAGGAGGGTCGTGAACAAAATGTAAAGTTCCATTTTTCAGGAGGGTCCTTAACAGAAAGTAAAGTCCAATTTTTCAAGAGGGTCCTGAACATAAAGTGAAAGTCCATTTTTCAGGAGGGTTCTGAACATAAGGTAAAGTCCCATTTTTCAGGAGGGTCCTGAGCAAAAATTAGAATCGTCTTTTTCAGGAGGGTCCTTAACAAAAAGTAAAATCCCATTTTTCTGGAAGGTCCTGAACATAAAGTGAAGGTCCATTTTTCAGAAGGGTCCTGAATATAAGGTAAAGGTCTATTTTTCAGGATGGTCCTGAGCAAAAAGTAGAATACTATTTTCAGGAGGGTCTTGAACATAAATTAAAATATCATTTTTCAGGAGGTTCCTGAACAGAAGGTAAAATCCCATTTTTCAGGAGGGTCCTGAACATAAGGTAAAATCCCATTTTTAGGAGGGTCCTGAACAGAAAGTAAAATCCCATTTTTCAGGAGGGTCTTGATCAAAAAGTAAAATCCCATTTTTCAGGAGGGTCCTGACCATAAAGTAAAATCCAATTTTCAAGGCGCGTCCTAAGCATAAAGTAGAATCCCAATTTCCAGTAGGGTCCTGAACATAATGTAAAATCTCATTTTTCAGGAGGATCCCGAACATAAGGTAAAATCCTATTATTCAGAAGGGTCCTGAACATAAAGTAATGTCCTATTTTTCAGGAAGGTCCTGAACATAAAGTAAAATCCTTTTTTCAGGAGGGTCCGGAACAGAAAGTAAAATACCATTTTTCAGGAGGGTCCTGAACAAAAAGGAAAGTCCCATTTTTCAAGAGGGTCCGGAACATAAAGTAAAATTCTATTTTTCAGGAGGATCCTGAACAGAAGGTAAAATCCCCTTTTTCATAAGGGTCCTGAACATAAAGTAAAATCCCATTTTTCAGAATGGTCCTGAACATAACGTAAAATCCCATTTTTTAGGAGGGTCCTGAACAGAAAGTAAAGTCCCATTTTTCAGGAGGGTCCTGAGCATAAAGTAAAATCCAATTTTCCAGGCGGGTCCTAAGCATAAAGTAGAATCCCAATTTCCAGGAGGGTCCTGAACATAATGTAAAATCCCATTTTTCAGGAGGATCCCGAACATAAGGTAAAATTCTATTTTTCAGGAGGGTCTTGAACAAAAGTAATGTCCAATTTTTCAGGAGGGTCCTGAACATAAAGTAAAATCCTTTTTTTCAGGAGGGTCCTGAACAGAAAGTAAATTACCATTTTTCAGGAGGGTCCTGAACAAAATGTAAAGTCTCATTTTTCAGGAGGGTCCTTAACAAAATGTAAAGTCCCATTTTTCAAGAGGTTCCTGAACATAAAGTGAAGGTCCATTTTTCAGGAGGGTCCTGAACATAAGGTAAAGTCCCATTTTTCTGGAGGGTCCTTAGCAAAAAGTAGAATCATATTTTTCAGGAGGGTCCTTAACAAAAAGTAAAATCCCATTTTTCTGGAAGGTCCTGAACATAAACTGAAGGTCCATTTTTCAGGAGGGTCCTGAACATAAGGTATAGTCCTATTTTTCAGGAGGGGCCTGAGCAAAAAGTAGAATCTTATTTTTCAGGAAAGTCCTGAACAGGAAGTAAAATCCCATTTTTCCAGAGTAAAATCCCATTTTTCAGGAGGGTTCTGAACATAAAGTAAAATTCCATTTTTCAGGAGGTTCCTGAACAGAAGGTAAAATCCCATTTTTCAGGAGGGTCCTGAACATAAGGTAAAATCCCATTTTTAGGAGGGTCCTGAACAGAAAATAAAATCCTATTTTTCAGGAGGGTCCTGAACATAAAGTAAAATCCTATTTTTTAGAAGGGTTCTGAACAGTAAGTAAAATCCCATTTTTCAGGAGGGTCCTGAACATAATTTAAAATCTCATTTTTCAGGAGAGTCCTGGACAGAAAGTAAAATCCCATTTTTCAGGAAGGTCATGGACATAAAGTAAAATCTCATTTTTCAGGAGGGTCCTGAACATAAAGTAAAATCCCATTTTTCATGAGGGTCCTGAACATAAAGTAAAATCCCATTTATCATGAGGGTCCTGAACAGAAAGTAAAATCCCATTTTTCAAGAGTGTCCTGAACATAAAGTAAAATCCCATTTTTCAGGAGGGTTTTGAATAGAAAGTAAAGTCTCATATTTCAAGAGGGTTCTAAAAAGAAAATAAAGTCCCATTTTTCAGGAAGGTTCTGTAGATAAAGTAAAGTCTTATTTTGTAGTAGGGTCCTGAACATAATGTAAAGTCCCATTTTCCAAGAGGGTCCTGAGCATAAAGTAGAATTCCATTTTTCAGGAGGGCGTTGAGCATAAAGTAAAATCTTATTTTTCAGGAGGGTCCTGAACAGAAAGTAAAATACCTTTTTTCAGGAGGGTTCAAAACATAAAGTAAAATCTTATTTTCCAGGCGGGTCCTAAGCATAAAGTAGAATCCCATTTTACAAGAGGGTCCTGAGCATAAAATAATATCTCATTTTTCAGGAGGGTCCTGAACATAATGTAAAATCCCATTTTTCAGGATGATCCTGAATATAAGGTAAAATCTCATTTCTCAGGAGGGTCCTGAATAGAATGTAAAATCCTATTTTTCAGGAGGGTCCTGAACATAAAGTAAACTAACATTTTTAGGAAGGTCCTGAACAGAAAGTAAAATAACATTTTTAGGAGGGTCCTGAGCAAAAAGTAGAATCCCATTTTTCAGGAGGGTCCGGAACATAAAGTAAAATCGCATTTTTCAGGAAGGTCCTGAATAGGAAGTAAAATCCCATTTTTCTGGAGTAAAATCCCATTCTTCATGATGGTCCTGAACATAACGTAAAATTCCATTTTTCAGGAGGTTCCTGAACAAAAGGTAAAATACCATTTTTCAAGAGGGTCCTGAACATAAGGTAAAATCTCAATTTTAGGAGGGTCCTAAATAGAAATTAAAATCCCATTTTTCAGGAGGGTCCTGAACATAAAGTAAAATCCCATTTATCAGAAGGGTTCTGAACAGAAAGTAAAATCCCATTTTTCAGGAGAGTTCGAGACAGAAAGTAAAATCCCATTTTTCAGGAGGGTCATGGACATAAAGTAAAATCCCATTTTTCAGGAGGGTCCTGAACATAAAGTAAAATCTTATTTATCAGAAGGGTTCTGAACAGAAAGTAAAATCCCATTTTACAGGAGAGTTCCAGAAAAAAAGTAAAATCCTATTTTTCAGGAGGGTCATGGACATAAAGTAAAATTCTATTTTTCAGAAGGGTTCTGAACGTAAAGTAAAATCCCATTTATCATGAGGGTCCTGAACAGAAAGTAAAATCCCATTTTTCAAGAGGGTCCTGAACATAAAGTAAAATCCCATTTTTCAGAAGGGTCTTGAATAGAAAGTAAAGTCCCATATTTCAAGAGGGTCCTAAACAGAAAATAAAGTCCCATTTTTTAGGAGGGTCCTGAACAGAAAGTAAATTCTCATTTTTCAGGATGGTCCTTAACTTAAAGTAATGTCCCATTTTTTAGGAGGGTCTTGAACATAAGGTAAAGTTCCATTTTGCAGGAGGGTCCTGAGCATAAAGTAGAATCCCATTTTCCAGGAGGGTCCTGAGCATAAAGTAGAATCTCATTTTTAAGTAGGATCCTGAACATAAAATAAAATCCCATTTTTCATGAGGGCCCTGAGCATAAGGTAAAATCCCGTTTTTCAGGAGGGTCCTGAACATAAAGTAAAGTCCTCTTTTTTAGGAGGGTCCTGAACATAAAGTAAGATCTCATTTTTCAGGAAGGTCCTGAAATGAAGGTAAAATCCCATTTTTCAGGAGGGTCCTGAACATAAAGTAAAATCCTATTTTTCAGGAGAGTCCTGAAAATAAAGTAAAATCCCATTTTAGGAAGGTCTTGAACATAAAGTAAAATCCCATTTTTCAGGAGGGTCCTGACCAAAAAGTAAAATCCCATTTTTCAGGACGGTCCAGAACATAAAGTAAAATCCCATTTTTCAGGAGGGTCCTAACAGAAAGTAAAATCCCATTTTTCAGGAGGGTCCTGAAGAGAAAGTAAAACACCATATTTCAGGAGGGTCCAGAACATAAAGTAAAATTCCATTTTTTAGGAGTTTCTTGAACAGAAAGTAAAATCTCATTTTTCAGAAGTGTCTTGAACAGAAAGTAAAGTCCCAGTTTTAAAGAAGGTTCTGAACATAAAGTAATGTCCCATTTTTCAGGAGGGTCCTGAACATAATGTAAAGTCCTATTTTTCAGGAGGGTCCTGATCATAAAGTAAAATCCCATTTTGTAGAAAGGTCCTGAACAGAAAGTAAAATCCCATTTTTCTAGAGGGTCTTGAACAAAAACTAAAGTCCCATTTTTCAGAAACGTTCTAAATAGAAACTAAAGTCTTATTTTTCAGCAGGGTCCTGAACATAAAGTAATGTCCCATTTTTCAGGAGGGTCCTGAACATCAAGTAAAATCTTTTTTTAGGAGGGTCCTGAACAGAAAGTAAAATATTATTTTTCAGGAGGGTCCTGAACATAAGGTAAAGTCCAATTTTCAGGAGGGTCCTAAGCAAAAAGTAGAATTCAATTTTGCAGGAGGGTCCTTAACAGAAAGTAAAGTCCCATTTTTCAGGAAGGTCCTGACATAAAGTGAAGGTCCATTTTTCAGAAGGGTCCTGAGCAAAAAGTAGAATCCTATTTTTCAGGAGGGTCCTGAGCAAAAAGTAGAATCCTATTTTTCAGGAAAGTCCTGAATAGGAAGTAAAATCCCATTTTTACAGAGGAAAATCCCATTTTTCAGAAGGGTCCTGACCATAAAGTAAAATTCCATTTTTCAGGAGGTTCCTGAATAGAAGGTAAAATTCTATTTTTCAGGAAGGTCCTGAACATAAGGTAAAATCCCATTTTTTGGAGGGTTCTGAACAGAAAGTAAAATCCCATTTTTCAGAAGGGTCCTGAACATAAAGTAAAATCCTATTTTTTAGAAGGGATCTGAACAGAAAGTTAAATCCCATTTTTCAGGAAGGTCCTTAACATAATTTAAAATCTTATTTTTCAGAAGAGTCCTCGAAAGAAAGTAAAATCTCATTTTTCAGGAGGGTCATGGACATAAAGTCTAATACCATTTTTCAGGAGGGTCCTGAACATAAAGTAAAATCCCATTTTTCATGAGGGTCCTGAACAGAAAGTAAAATCCCATTTTTCAAGAAGGTCCTAAACATAAAGTAAAATCCAATTTTACAGGAGGGGCTTGAATAGAAAGTAAAGTCCCATATTTCAAGAGGATCCTAAACAGAAAATAAATTCCCATTTTTCAGGAGTGTTCTGAACATAAAGTATTGTCTAATTTTTCCGGAGGGTCCTGAATATAAAGTAAAGTCCCATTTTCCAGGAGGGTCCTGAGCATAAAGTAGAATCCCATTTTTTAGGAGGGCCTTGAGGAAAAAGAAAAATCCCATTTTTCAGGAGGGTCCTGAACAGAAAGTAAAATCCCATTTTTTTGAGAGTTCTGAACATAAAGTAAAATCCCATTTTTAAGAGGTTTCTGAAAAGAAAGTTAAATCCTATTTTTCAGGAGGGTCCTGAACATAAAGTAAAATTCCATTTTTCAGGAGGTTCCTGAACAGAAGGTAAAATACCCTTTTTCAGGAGGGCCCTGAACATAAAGTAAAATCCCATTTTTCTGGAGGGTCCTGAACAGAAAGTAAAATCCCATTTTTCAGGAGGGTCCTGAGCATAAAATAAAATCCAATTTTTGGAGGTGGGTCCTGAGCATAAAGTAGAATCCCAATTTCTAGGAGGGTCCTGAACATAATTTTAAATCCCAGTTTTCAAGAGGATCCCGAACATAAGGTAAAATACATTTTTTCAGGAGGGTCCTGAACATAAAGTAATGTCCCATTTTTCAGGAGGGTCCTGAACATAAAGTAAAATCCTTTTTTTCAGGAGGGTCCTGAACAGAAAGTAAAATACCATTTTTCAGAAGGGTCCTGAACAAAAAGTAAAGTCCCATTTTTCAGGAGAGTCCTTAACAAAAAGTAAAGTCCCCTTTTTCAGGAGGGTCCTGAGCAAAAAGTAGAATCATATTTTTCAGGAGGGTCCTTAACAAAAAGTTAAATCCCATTTTTCAGGAAGGTCTTGAACATAAACTAAAGGTCCATATTTCAGGAGGGTCCTGAACATAAGGTAAAGTCCTATTTTTCAGGAGAGGCCTGAGCAAAAAGTAGAATCCTATTTTTCAGGAAATTCTTGAATAGGAAGTAAAATCCTATTTTTCAGGAGGGTCCTGAACAGAAAGTAAAATCCCATTTTTCAGGAGGGTCCTGAGCATAAAGTAAAATCCAATTTTCCAGGCGGGTCCTGAGCACAAAGTAGAATCCCAATTTCCAGGAGGGTCCTGAACATAATGTAAAATCCCATTTTTCAGGAGGATCCCGAACATAAGGTAAAATCATATTTTTCTGGAGGGTCCTAAACATTAAATAATGTCCCATTTTTCAGGAGAGTCCTGAACATAAAGTAAAATCCCTTTTTTCAGGAGGGTCCTGAACAGAAAGTAAAATACCATTTTTCAGGAGGGTCGTGAACAAAATGTAAAGTCCCATTTTTCAGGAGGGTCCTTAACAGAAAGTAAAGTCCAATTTTTCAAGAGGGTCCTGAACATAAAGTGAAAGTCTATTTTTCAGGAGGGTTCTGAACATAAGGTAAAGTCCCATTTTTCAGGAGGGTCCTGAGCAAAAAGTAGAATCATCTTTTTCAGGAGGGTCCTTAACAAAAAGTAAAATCCCATTTTTCAGGAAGGTCCTGAACATAAAGTGAAGGTCCATTTTTCAGGAGGGTCCTGAACATAAGGTAAAGTCCTATTTTTCAGGATGGGCCTGAGCAAAAAGTAGAATCCTATTTTTCAGGAAGGTCCTGAACAGGAAGTAAAATCTCATTTTTCCAGAGTAAAATCTCATTTTTCAGGAGGGTCCTGAACATAAATTAAAATTACATTTTTTAGGAGGTTCCTGAACAGAAGGTAAAATCCCATTTTTCAGGAGGGTCCTGAACATAAGGTAAAATCCCATTTTTAGGAGGGTCCTGAACAGAAAGTAAAATCCCATTTTTCAGGAGGGTCTTGAACAAAAAGTAAAATCCTATTTTTTAGGAGGGTCCTGAGCATAAAGTAAAATCCAATTTTCAAGGCGCGTCCCAAGCATAAAGTAGAATCCCAATTTCCAGTAGGGTCCTGAACATAATGTAAAATCTCATTTTTCAGAAGGATCCCGAACATAAGGTAAAATCCTATTTTTCAGGAGGGTCCTGAACATAAAGTAATTTTCCATTTTTCAGGAGGGTCCTGAACATAAAGTAAAATCCTTTTTGTCAGGAGGGTCCAGAACAGAAAGTAAAATACCATTTTTCAGGAGGGTCCTGAACAAAAAGGAAAGTCCCATTTTTCAGGAGGGTCCGGAACATAAAGTAAAATTCTATTTTTCAGGAGGTTCCTGAACAGAAGGTAAAATCCCCTTTTTCAAGAGGGTCCTGAACATAAAGTCAAATCCCATTTTTCGGAAGGGTCTTGAACATAAAGTAAAATCCCATTTTTCAGGAGGGTCCTGAACAGAAAGTAAAATCCCATTTTTCAGGAGGGTCCTGAGCATAAAGTAAAATCTAATTTTCCAGGCGGGTCCTGAGCATAAAGTAGAATCCCAATTTCCAGGAGGGTCCTGAACATAATGTAAAATCCCATTTTTCAGGAGGATCCCGAACATAAGGTAAAATCATATTTTTCAGGAGGGTCCTGAACATTAAGTAATGTCCCATTTTTCAGGAGGGTCCTGAACATAAAGTAAAATCCCTTTTTTCAGGAGGGTCCAGAACAGAAAGTAAAATACCATTTTTCAGGAGGGTCGTGAACAAAATATAAAGTCCCATTTTTCAGGAGGGTCCTTAACAGAAAGTAAAGTCCAATTTTTCAAGAGGGTCCTGAACATAAAGTGAAAGTCCATTTTTCAGGAGGGTTCTGAACATAAGGTAAAGTCCCATTTTTCAGGAGGGTCCTGAGCAAAAAGTAGAATCATCTTTTTCAGGAGGGTCCTTAACAAAAAGTAAAATCCCATTTTTCAGGAAGGTCCTGAACATAAAGTGAAGGTCCATTTTTCAGGAGGGTCCTGAACATAAGGTAAAGGTCTATTTTTCAGGATGGTCCTGAGCAAAAAGTAGAATCCTATTTTTCAGGAGGGTCTTTAACATAAATTAAAATATCATTTTTCAGGAGGTTCCTGAACAGAAGGTAAAATCCCATTTTTCAGGAGGGTCCTGAACATAAGGTAAAATCCCATTTTTAGGAGGGTCCTGAACAGAAAGTAAAATCCCATTTTTCAGGAGGGTCTTGATCAAAAAGTAAAATCCCATTTTTCAGGTGGGTCCTGACCATAAAGTAGAATCCCAATTTCCAGTAGGGTCCTAAGCATAAAGTAGAATCCAAATTTCCAGTAGGGTCCTGAACATAATGTAAAATCTCATTTTTCATGAGGATCCCGAACATAAGGTAAAATCCTAATATTCAGAAGGGTCCTGAACATAAAGTAATGTCCTATTTTTCAGGAAGGTCCTGAACATAAAGTAAAATCCTTTTTTTTTCAGGAGGGTCCTGAAAAGAAAGTAAAATACCATTTTTCATGAGGGTCCTGAACAAAAAGGAAAGTCCCATTTTTCAGGAGGGTCCGGAACATAATGTAAAATCCTATTTTTCAGGAGGATCCTGAACAGAAGGTAAAATCTACTTTTTCATAAGGGTCCTGAACATAAAGTAAAATCCCATTTTTCAGAATGGTCCTGAACATAACGTAAAATCCCATTTTTTAGGAGGGTCCTGAGCATAAAGTAAAATCCAATTTTCCAGGCGGGTCCTGAGCATAAAGTAGAATCCCAATTTCCAGGAGGGTCCTGAACATAATGTAAAATCCCATTTTCAGGAGGATCCCGAACATAAGGTAAAATCCTGTTTTTCAGGAGGGTCTTGAACAAAAGTAATGTCCCATTTTTCAGGAGGGTCCTGAACATAAAGTAAAATCCTTTTTTTCAGGAGGGTCCTGAACAGAAAGTAAAATACCATTTTTCAGGAGGGTCCTGAACAAAATGTAAAGTCTCATTTTTCAGGAGGGTCCTTAACAGAAAGTAAAGTCCCATTTTTCAAGAGGTTCCTGAACATAAAGTGAAGGTCCATTTTTCAGGAGGGTCCTGAACATAAGGTAAAGTCCCATTTTTCTGGAGGGTCCTGAGCAAAAAGTAGAATCATATTTTTCAGGAGGGTCCTTAACAAAAAGTAAAATCCCATTTTTCAGGAAGGTCCTGAACATAAACTGAAGGTCCATTTTTCAGGAGGGTCCTGAACATAAGGTATAGTCCTATTTTTCAGGAGGGGCCTGAGCAAAAAGTAGAATCTTATTTTTCAGGAAAGTCCTGAACAGGAAGTAAAATCCCATTTTTCCAGAGTAAAATCCCATTTTTCAGGAGGGTCCTGAACATAAAGTAAAATTACATTTTTCAGGAGGTTCCTGAACAGAAGGTAAAATCCCATTTTTCAGGAGGGTCCTGAACATAAGGTAAAATCCCATTTTTAGGAGGGTCCTGAACAGAAAATAAAATCCTATTTTTCAGGAGGGTCCTGAACATAAAGTAAAATCCTATTTTTTAGAAGGGTTCTGAACAGAAAGTAAAATCCCATTTTTCAGGAGGGTCCTGAACATAATTTAAAATCTCATTTTTCAGGAGAGTCCTGGACAGAAAGTAAAATCCCATTTTTCAGGAAGGTCATGGACATAAAGTAAAATCTCATTTTTCAGGATGGTCCTGAACATAAAGTAAAATCCTATTTTTCATGAGGGTCCTGAACATAAAGTAAAATCCCATTTATCATGAGGGTCCTGAACAGAAAGTAAAATCCCATTTTTCAAGAGGGTCCTGAATATAAAGTAAAATCCCATTTTTCAGGGTTGGTTTTGAATAGAAAGTAAAGTCTCATATTTCAAGAGGGTTCTAAAAAGAAAATAAAGTCCCATTTTTCAGGAGGGTTCTGTAGATAAAGTAAAGTCTTATTTTGTAGTAGGGTCCTGAACATAAGGTAAAGTCCCATTTTCCAAGAGGGTCCTGAGCATAAAGTAGAATTCCATTTTTCAGGAGGGCGTTGAGCATAAAGTAAAATCTTATTTTTCAGGAGGGTCCTGAACAGAAAGTAAAATACCATTTTTCAGGAGGGTTCAAAACATAAAGTAAAATCTTATTTTCCAGGCGGGTCCTAAGCATAAAGTAGAACCCCATTTTACAAGAGGGTCCTGAGCATAAAATAATATCCCATTTTTCAGGAGGGCGTTGAGCATAAAGTAAAATCTTATTTTTCAGGAGGGTCCTGAACAGAAAGTAAAATACCATTTTTCAGGAGGGTTCAAAACATAAAGTAAAATCTTATTTTCCAGGCGGGTCCTAAGCATAAAGTAGAACCCCATTTTACAAGAGGGTCCTGAACATAAAGTAAACTAACATTTTTAGGAAGGTCCTGAACAGAAAGTAAAATAACATTTTTAGGAGGGTCCTGAACATAATGTAAAATCCCATTTTTCAGGATGATCCTGAATATAAGGTAAAATCTCATTTCTCAGGAGGGTCCTGAATAGAATGTAAAATCCTATTTTTCAGGAGGGTCCTGAACATAAAGTAAAATAACATTTTTAGGAAGGTCCTGAACAGAAAGTAAAATAACATTTTTAGGAGGGTCCTGAGCAAAAAGTAGAATCCCATTTTTCAGGAGGGTCAGGAACATAAAGTAAAATCGCATTTTTCAGGAAGGTCCTGAATAGGAAGTAAAATCCCATTTTTCTGGAGTAAAATCCCATTCTTCATGATGGTCCTGAACATAACGTAAAATTCTATTTTTCAGGAGGTTCCTGAACAGAAGGTAAAATACCATTTTTCAAGAGGGTCCTGAACATAAGGTAAATTCTCAATTTTAGGAGGGTCCTGAATAGAAATTAAAATCCCATTTTTCAGGAGGGTCCTGAACATAAAGTAAAATCCCATTTATCAGAAGGGTTCTGAACAGAAAGTAAAATCCCATTTTTCAGGAGAGTTCGAGACAGAAAGTAAAATCCCATTTTTCAGGAGGGTCATGGACATAAAGTAAAATCCCATTTTTTAGGAGGGTCCTGAACATAAAGTAAAATCTTATTTATCAGAAGGGTTCTGAATAGAAAGTAAAATCCCATTTTACAGGAGAGTTCCAGAAAAAAAGTAAAATCCTATTTTTCAGGAGGGTCATGGACATAAAGTAAAATTCTATTTTTCAGAAGGGTTCTGAACGTAAAGTAAAATCCCATTTATCATGAGGGTCCTGAACAGAAAGTAAAATCCCATTTTTCAAGAGAGTCCTGAACATAAAGTAAAATCCCATTTTTCAGAAGGGTCTTGAATAGAAAGTAAAGTCCCATATTTCAAGAGGGTCCTAAACAGAAAATAAAGTCCCATTTTTTAGGAGGGTCCTGAACAGAAAGTAAATTCTCATTTTTCAGGATGGTCCTTAACTTAAAGTAATGTCCCATTTTTTAGGAGGGTCTTGAACATAAGGTAAAGTTCCATTTTGCAGGAGGGTCCTGAGCATAAAGTAGAATCCCATTTTCCAGGAGGGTCCTGAGCATAAAGTAGAATCTCATTTTTAAGTAGGATCCTGAACATAAAATAAAATCCCATTTTTCATGAGGGCCCTGAGCATAAGGTAAAATCCCGTTTTTCAGGAGGGTCCTGAACATAAAGTAAAGTCCTCTTTTTTAGGAGGGTCCTGAACATAAAGTAAGATCTCATTTTTCAGGAAGGTCCTGAACTGAAGGTAAAATCCCATTTTTCAGGAGGGTCCTGAACATAAAGTAAAATCCTATTTTTCAGGAGAGTCCTGAAAATAAAGTAAAATCCCATTTTAGGAAGGTCTTGAACATAAAGTAAAATCCCATTTTTCAGGAGGGTCCTGACCAAAAAGTAAAATCCCATTTTTCAGGACGGTCCAGAACATAAAGTAAAATCCCATTTTTCAGGAGAGTCCTAACAGAAAGTAAAATCCCATTTTTCAGGAGGGTCCTGAAGAGAAAGTAAAACACCATATTTCAGGAGGGTCCTGAACATAAAGTAAAATTCCATTTTTTAGGAGTGTCTTGAACAGAAAGTAAAATCTTATTTTTCAGAAAGGTCTTGAACAGAAAGTAAAGTCCCAGTTTTAAAGAAGGTCCTGAACATAAAGTAATGTCCCATTTTTCAGGAGGGTCCTGAACATAATGTAAAGTCCTATTTTCCAGGAGGGTCCTGATCATAAAGTAAAATCCCATTTTGTAGAAAGGTCCTGAACAGAAAGTAAAATCCCATTTTTCTAGACGGTCTTGAACAAAAACTAAAGTCCCATTTTCAGAAACGTTCTAAATAGAAACTAAAGTCTTATTTTTCAGCAGGGTCCTGAACATAAAGTAATGTCCCATTTTTCAGGAGGGTCCTGAACATCAAGTAAAATCTTTTTTTAGGAGGGTCCTGAACAGAAAGTAAATTATTATTTTTCAGGAGGGTCCTGAACATAAGGTAAAGTCCAATTTTCAGGAGGGTCCTAAGCAAAAAGTAGAATTCAATTTTGCAGGAGGGTCCTTAACAGAAAGTAAAGTTCCATTTTTCAGGAAGGTCCTGACATAAAGTGAAGGTCCATTTTTCAGAAGGGTCCTGAACAAAAAGTAGAATCCTATTTTTCAGGAGGGTCCTGAGCAAAAAGTAGAATCCTATTTTTCAGGAAAGTCCTGAACAGGAAGTAAAATCCCATTTTTACAGAGGAAAATCCCATTTTTCAGAAGGGTCCTGACCATAAAGTAAAATTCCATTTTTCAGGAGGTTCCTGAATAGAAGGTAAAATTCTATTTTTCAGGAAGGTCCTGAACATAAGGTAAAATCCCATTTTTTGGAGGGTTCTGAACAGAAAGTAAAATCCCATTTTTCAGAAGGGTCCTGAACATAAAGTAAAATCCTATTTTTTAGAAGGGATCTGAACAGAAAGTTAAATCCCATTTTTCAGGAAGGTCCTGAACATAATTTAAAATCTTATTTTTCAGAAGAGTCCTCGAAAGAAAGTAAAATCCCATTTTTCAGGAGGGTCATGGACATAAAGTCTAATACCATTTTTCAGGAGGGTCCTGAACATAAAGTAAAATCCCATTTTTCATGAGGGTCCTGAATAGAAAGTAAAATCCCATTTTTCAAGAAGGTCCTAAACATAAAGTAAAATCCAATTTTTCAGGAGGGGCTTGAATAGAAAGTAAAGTCCCATATTTCAAGAGGATCCTAAACAGAAAATAAATTCCCATTTTTCAGGAGTGTTCTGAACATAAAGTAAAGTCTAATTTATCCGGAGGGTCCTGAATATAAGGTAAAGTCCCATTTCCCAGGAGGGTCCTGAGCATAAAGTAGAATCCCATTTTTTAGGAAGGCCTTGAGGAAAAAGAAAAATCCCATTTTTCAGGAGGGTACTGAACAGAAAGTAAAATCCAATTTTTTTGAGAGTTCTGAACATAAAGTAAAATCCCATTTTTAAGAGGTTTCTGAACAGAAAGTAAAATCCTATTTTTCAGGAGGGTCCTGAACATAAAGTAAAATTCCATTTTTCAGGAGGTTCCTGAACAGAAGGTAAAATACCCTTTTTCAGGAGGGCCCTGAACATAAAGTAAAATCCCATTTTTCAGGAGGGTCCTGAACAGAAAGTAAAATCCCATTTTTCAGGAGGGTCCTGAGCATAAAATAAAATCCAATTTTTGGAGGTGGGTCCTGAGCATAAAGTAGAATCCCAATTTCTAGGAGGGTCCTGAACATAATTTTAAATCCCATTTTTCAGGAGGATCCCGAACATAAGGTAAAATCCATTTTTTCAGGAAGGTCCTGAACATAAAGTAATGTCCCATTTTTCAGGAGGGTCCTGAACATAAAGTAAAATCCTTTTTTTCAGGAGGGTCCTGAACAGAAAGTAAAATACCATTTTTCAGAAGGGTCCTGAACAAAAAGTAAAGTCCCATTTTTCAGGAGAGTCCTTAACAAAAAGTAAAGTCCCCTTTTTCAGGAGGGTCCTGAGCAAAAAGTAGAATCATATTTTTCAGGAGGGTCCTTAACAAAAAGTTAAATCCCATTTTACAGGAAGGTCCTGAACATAAACTGAAGGTCCATATTTCAGGAGGGTCCTGAACATAAGGTAAAGTCCTATTTTTCAGGAGAGGCCTGAGCAAAAAGTAGAATCCTATTTTTCAGGAAATTCCTGAATAGGAAGTAAAATCCCATTTTTCAGGAGGGTCCAGAACAGAAAGTAAAATCCCATTTTTCAGGAGGGTCCTGAGCATAAAGTAAAATCCAATTTTCCAGGCGGGTCCTGAGCACAAAGTAGAATCCCAATTTCCAGGAGGGTCCTGAACATAATGTAAAATCCCATTTTTCAGGAGGATCCCGAACATAAGGTAAAATCATATTTTTCAGGAGGGTCCTGAACATTAAATAATGTCCTATTTTTCAGGAGAGTCCTGAACATAAAGTAAAATCCCTTTTTTCAGGAGGGTCCTGAACAGAAAGTAAAATACCATTTTTCAGGAGGGTCGTGAACAAAATGTAAAGTCCCATTTTTCTGGAGGGTCCTTAACAGAAAGTAAAGTCCAATTTTTCAAGAGGGTCCTGAACATAAAGTGAAAGTCTATTTTTCAGGAGGGTTCTGAACATAAGGTAAAGTCCCATTTTTCAGGAGGGTCCTGAGCAAAAAGTAGAATCATCTTTTTCAGGAGGGTCCTTAACAAAAAGTAAAATCCCATTTTTCAGGAAGGTCCTAAACATAAAGTGAAGGTCCATTTTTTAGGAGGGTCCTGAACATAAGGTAAAGTCCTATTTTTCAGGATTAGCCTCAGCAAAAAGTAGAATCCTATTTTTCAGGAAGGTCCTGAACAGGAAGTAAAATCCCATTTTTCCAGAGTAAAATCCCATTTTTCAGGAGGGTCCTGAACATAAATTAAAATTACATTTTTGAGGAGGTTCCTGAACAGAAGGTAAAATCCCATTTTTCAGGAGGGTCCTGAACATAAGGTAAAATCCCATTTTTAGGAGGGTCCTGAACAGAAAGTAAAATCCCATTTTTCAGGAGGGTCTTGAACAAAAAGTAAAATCCTATTTTTCAGGAGGGTCCTGAGCATAAAGTAAAATCCAATTTTCAAGGCGCGTCCCAAGCATAAAGTAGAATCCCAATTTCCAGTAGGGTCCTGAACATAATGTAAAATCTCATTTTTCAGAAGGATCCCGAACATAAGGTAAAATCCTATTTTTCTGGAGGGTCCTGAACATAAAGTAATGTCTTATTTTTAAGGAGGGTCCTGAACATAAAGTGAAGTCCTTTTTTTCAGGAGGGTCCTCAACAGAAAGTAAAATACCATTTTTCTGGAGGGTCCTGAAAAAAAAGGAAAGTCCCATTTTTCAGGAGGGTGCTGAACATAAAGTAAAATCCCATTTTTCAGAAGGGTCCTGAACATAACGTAAAATCCCATTTTGTAGGAGGGTCCTGAACTTAGAGTAAAGTCCCATTTTTCAGGAGAGTCCTGGGCATTAAGTAAAATCCAATTTTCCAGGCGGGTCCTGAGCATAAATTAGAATCCCAATTTATAGGAGGGTCCTGAACATAATGTAAAATCCCATTTTTCAGGAGGATCTCGAACATAAGGTAAAATCCTATTTTTCAGGAGGGTCCTGAACAAAAAGTAATGTCCCATTTTTCAGGAGCGTCCTGAACATAAAGTAAAATCCCATTTTTCAGAAGGGTCCTGAACATAAAGTAAAATCCCATTTTTCAAGAGGGTCCTGAACAGAAAGTAAAATCCCATTTTTCAGGAGGGTCCTGAGCATAAAGTAAAATAAAATTTTCCAAGCGGGTCCTGAGCATAAAGTAGAATCCTAAATTCCAGGAGGGTCCTGAACATAATGTAAAATCCCATTTTTCAGGAAGATCCCGAACATAAGGTAAAATCTGATTTTTCAGGAGGGTCCTGAACATTAAGTAATGTCCCATTTTTCAGGAGGGTCCTGAACATAAAGTAAAATCCTTTTTTTTGGAGGGTCCTGAACAGAAAGTAAAATAACATTTTTTAGGAGGGTCCTGAACAAAATGTTAAGTCCCATTTTTCATGAGGGTCCTTAACAGAAAGTAAAGTCCCATTTTTCAAGAGGATCCTGAACATAAAGTGAAGGTCCATTTTTCAGGAGGGTCCTGAACATAAGGTAAAGTCCCATTTTTAGGAGGGTCCTGAGCAAAAAGTAGAATCATATTTTTCAGGAGGCTCCTTAACAAAAAGTAAAATCCCATTTTTCAGGAAGGTCCTGAACATAAAGTGAAGGTCCATTTTTCAGGAGGGTCCTGAACATAAGGTAAAGTCTTATTTTTTAGGAGGGGCCTGAGAAAAAAGTAGAATCCTATTTTTCAGGAAAGTCCTGAACAGGAAGTAAAATCTCATTTTTCCAGAGTAAAATCCCATTTTTCAGGAGGGTCCTGAACATAAAGTAAAATTCTATTTTTCAGGAGGTTCCTGAACAGAAGGTAAAATCCCCTTTTTCAAGAGGGTCCTGAACATAAAGTCAAATCCCATTTTTCAGGAGGGTCCTGAACAGAAAGTAAAATCCCATTTTTCAGGAGGGTCCTGAGCAGTAAGTAAAATCCAATTTTCCAGGCGGGTCCTGAGCATAAAGTAGAATCCCAATTTCGAGGAGGGTCCTGAACATAATGTAAAATCCCATTTTTCAGGAGGATCCCGAACATAAGGTAAAATCATATTTTTCAGGAGGGTCCTGAACATTAAGTAATGTCCCATTTTTCTGGAGGGTCCTGGACATAAAGTAAAATCTCTTTTTTCAGGAGGGTCCAGAACAGAAAGTAAAATACCATTTTTCAGGAGGGTCGTGAACAAAATGTAAATTCCCATTTTTCAGGAGAGTCCTTAACAGAAAGTAAAGTCCAATTTTTCAAGAGGGTCCTGAACATAAAGTGAAAGTCCATTTTTCAGGAGGGTTCTGAACATAAGGTAAAGTCCCATTTTTCAGGGGGGTCCTGAGCAAAAAGTAGAATCATCTTTTTCAGGAGGGTCCTGAACAAAAAGTAAAATCCCATTTTTCAGGAAAGTCCTGAACATAAAGTGAAGGTCCATTTTTCAGGAGGGTCCTGAACATAAGGTAAAGGTCTATTTTTCAGGATGGTCCTGAGCAAAAAGTAGAATCCTATTTTTCAGGAGGGTCTTGAACATAAATTAAAATATCATTTTTCAGGAGGTTCCTGAACAGAAGGTAAAATCCCATTTTTCAGGAGGGTCCTGAACATAAGGTAAAATCCCATTTTTAGGATGGTCCTGAACAGAAAGTAAAATCCCAATTTTCAGGAGGGTCTTGAACAAAAAGTAAAATCCCATTTTTCAGGAGGGTCCTGACCATAAAGTAAAATCCAATTTTCAAGGCGCGTCTTTAGCATAAAGTAGAATCCCAATTTCCAGTAGGGTCCTGAACATAATGTAAAATCTCATTTTTCAGGAGGATCCCGAACATAAGGTAAAATCCTATTTTTCAGAAGGGTCCTGAACATAAAGTAATGTCCTATTTTTCAGGAGGGTCCTGAACATAAAGTAAAATCCTTTTTTTAGGAGGGTCCTGAACAGAAAGTAAAATAGCATTTTTCAGGAGGGTCCTGAACAAAAAGGAAAGTCCCATTTTTCAGGAGGGTCCGGAACATAAAGTAAAATTCTATTTTTCTGGAGGTTCCTGAACAGAAGGTAAAATCCCCTTTTTCAGAAGGGTCCTGAACATAAAGTAAAATCCTTTTTTGTCAGAAGGGTCCTGAACATAACGTAAAATCCCATTTTTTAGGAGGGTCCTGAACAGAAAGTAAAGTCCCATTTTTCAGGAGTGTCCTGAGCATAAAGTAAAATCCAATTTTCCAGGCGGGTCCTGAGCATAAAGTAGAATCCCAATTTCCAGGAGGGTCCTGAACATTATGTAAAATCCCATTTTTCAGGAGGATCCCGAACATAAGGTAAAATCCTTTTTTTCAGGAGGGTCCTGAACAAAAAGTAATGTCCCATTTTTCAGGAGGGTCCTGAACATAAAGTAAAATCCTTTTTTTCAGGAGGGTCCTAAACAGAAAGTAAAATACCATTTTTCAGGAGGGTCCTGAACAAAATGTAAATACTCATTTTTCAGGAGGGTCCTTAACAGAAAGTAAAGTCCCATTTTTCAAGAGATTCCTGAACATAAAGTGAAGGTCCATTTTTCAGGAGGGTCCTAAACATTAGGTAAAGTCCCATTTTTCTGGAGGGTCCTGAGCAAAAAGTAGAATCATATTTTTCAGGAGGGTCCTTAACAAAAAGTAAAATCCCATTTTTTAGGAAGGTCCTGAACATAAACTGAAGGTCCATTTTTCAGGAGGGTCCTGAAAATAAGGTAAAGTCCTATTTTTCAAGAGGGGACTGAGCAAAAAGTAGAATCTTATTTTTCAGGAAAGTCCTGAACTGGAAGTAAAATCCCATTTTTCCAGAGTAAAATCCCATTTTTCAGGAGGGTCCTGAACATAAAGTAAAATTCCATTTTTCAGGAGGTTCCTGAACAGAAGGTAAAATCCCATTTTTCAGGAGGGTCCTGAACATAAGGTAAAATCCCATTTTTAGGAGGGTCCTGAACAGAAAATAAAATCCTATTTTTCAGGAGGGTCCTGAACATAAAGTAAAATCCTATTTTTTAGAAGGGTTCTGAACAGAAAGTAAAATCCCATTTTTCAGGAGGGTCCTGAACATAATTTAAAATCTCATTTTTCAGGAAAGTCCTTGACAGAATGTAAAATCCCATTTTTCAGGAAGGTCATGGACATAAAGAAAAATCTCATTTTTCAGGAGGGTCCTGAACATAAAGTAAAATCCCATTTTTCATGAGGGTCCTGAACATAAAGTAAAATCCCATTTATCATGAGGGTCCTGAACAGAAAGTAAAATCCCATTTTTCAAGAGGGTCCTGAACATAAAGTAAAATCCCATTTTTCAGGAGGGTATTGAATAGAAAGTAAAGTCTCATATTTCTAGAGGGTTCTAAAAAGAAAATAAAGTCCCATTTTTCAGGAGGGTTCTGTAGATAAAGTAAAGTCTTATTTTGTAGGAGGGTCCTGAACATAAGGTAAAGACCCATTTTCCAAGAGGGTCCTGAGCATAAAGTAGAATTCCATTTTTCAGGAGGGCGTTGAGCCCTAAAGTAAAATCTTATTTTTCAGGAGGGTCCTGAACAGAAAGTAAAATCCCATTTTTCAGGAGGGTTCAAAACATAAAGTAAAATACTATTTTCCAGGCGGGTCCTATGCATAAAGTAGAATCCCATTTTACAAGAGGGTCCTAGGCATAAAATAATATCTCATTTTTCAGGAGGGTCCTGAACATAATGTAAAATCTCATTTTTCAGGATGATCCTGAATATAAGGTAAAATCTCATTTCTCAGGAGGGTCCTGAATAGAAATTAAAATCCTATTTTTCAGGAGGGTCCTGAACAGAAAGTAAAATAACATTTTTAAGAGGGTCCTGAGCAAAAAGTAGAATCCCATTTTTCAGGAGGGTCCGGAACATAAAGTAAAATCGCATTTTTCATGAAGGTCCTGAATAGGAAGTAAAATCCCATTTTTCTGGAGTAAAATCCCATTCTTCAGGATGGTCCTGAACATAACGTAAAATTCTATTTTTCAGGAGGTTCCTGAATAGAAGGTAAAATACCATTTTTTAAGAGGGTCCTGAACATAAGGTAAAATCTCAATTTTAGGAGGGTCCTGAATAGAAAGTAAAATCCCATTTTTCAGGAGGGTCCTGAACATAAAGTAAAATCCCATTTATCAGAAGGGTTCTGAACAGAAAGTAAAATCCCATTTTTCAGGAGAGTTCTAGACAGAAAGTAAAATCCCATTTTTCAGGAGGGTCATGGACATAAAGTAAAATCCCATTTTTCAGGAGGGTCCCGAACATAAAGTAAAATCTTATTTATCAGAAGGGTTCTGAACAGAAAGTAAAATCCCATTTTTCAGGAGAGTTCCAGACAAAAAGTAAAATCCCATTTTTCAGGAGGGTCATGGACATAAAGTAAAATTCCATTTTTCAGAAGGGTTCTGAACGTAAAGTAAAATCCCATTTATCATGAGGGTCCTGAACAGAAAGTAAAATCCCATTTTTCAAGAGGGTCCTGAACATAAAGTAAAATCCCATTTTTCAGAAGGGTCTTGAATAGAAAGTAAAGTCCCATATTTCAAGAGGGTCCTAAACAGAAAATAAAGTCCCATTTTTTAGGAGGGTCCTGAACAGAAAGTAAATTCTCATTTTTCAGGATGGTCCTTAACTTAAAGTAATGTCCCATTTTTTAGGGGGGTCTTGAACATAAGGTAAAGTTCCATTTTCCAAGAGGGTCCTGAGCATAAAGTAGAATCCCATTTTCCAGGAGGGTCCTGAGCATAAAGTAGAATCTCATTTTTAAGTAGGATCCTGAACATAAAATAAAATCCCATTTTTCATGAGGGCCCTGAGCATAAGGTAAAATCCCGTTTTTCAGGAGGGTCCTAAACATAAAGTAAAGTCCTCTTTTTTAGGAGGGTCCTGAACATAAAGTAAGATCTCATTTTTCAGGAAGGTCCTGAACTGAAGGTAAAATCTCATTTTTCAGGAGGGTCCTGAACATAAAGTAAAATCCTATTTTTCAGGAGAGTCCTGAAAATAAAGTAAAATCTCATTTTAGGAAGGTCTTGAACATAAAGTAAAATCCCATTTTCAGGAGGGTCCTGACCAAAAAGTAAAATCCCATTTTTCAGGACGGTCCAGAACATAAAGTAAAATCCCATTTTTCAGGAGGGTCCTGAAGAGAAAGTAAAACACCATATTTCAGGAGGGTCCTGAACATAAAGTAAAATTCCATTTTTTAGGAGTGTCTTGAACAGAAAGTAAAATCTCATTTTTCAGTAAGGTCTTGAACAGAAAGTAAAGTCCCATTTTTAAAGAAGGTCCTGAACATAAAGTAATGTCCCATTTTTCAGGAGGGTCCTGAACATAATGTAAAGTCCCATTTTCCTGGAGGGTCCTGATTCTAAAGTAAAATCCCATTTTGTAGGAAGGTCCTGAACAAAAGTAAAATCCCATTTTTCTAGAGGGTCTTGAACAAAAAGTAAAGTCCCCTTTTTCAGAAAGGTTCTAAATAGAAACTAAAGTCTTATTTTTCAGCAGGGTTTTGAACATAAAGTAATGTCCCATTTTTCAGGAGGGTCCTGAACATCATGTAAAATCTTTTTTTAGGAGGGTCCTGAACAAAAAGTAAAATATTATTTTTCAGGAGGGTCCTGAACATAAGATAAAGTCCAATTTTCAGGAGGGTCCTGAGCAAAAAGTAGAATTCAATTTTGCAGGAGGGTCCTTAACAGAAAGTAAAGTCCCATTTTTCAGGAAGGTCCTGACATAAAGTGAAGGTCCATTTTTCAAAAGGGTCCTGAGCAAAAAGTAGAATCCTATTTTTCAGGAGGGTCCTGAGCAAAAAGTAGAATCCTATTTTTCAGGAAAGTCCTGAACAGGAAGTAAAATCCCATTTTTACAAAGGAAAATCCTATTTTTCAGAAGGGTCCTGACCATAAAGTAAAATTCCATTTTTCAGGAGGTTCCTGAATAGAAGGTAAAATTCTATTTTTCAGGAAGGTCCTGAACATAAGGTAAAATCCCATTTTTTGGAGGGTTCTGAACAGAAAGTAAAATCCCATTTTTCAGAAGGGTCCTGAACATAAAGTAAAATCCTATTTTTTAGAAGGGATCTGAACAGAAAGTTAAATCCCATTTTTCAGGAGGGTCCTGAACATAATTTAAAATCTTACTTTTCAGAAGAGTCCTCGACAGAAAGTAAAATCCCATTTTTCAGGAGGGTCATGGACATAAAGTCTAATACCATTTTTCAGGAGGGTCCTGAACAGAAAGTAAAATCCCATTTTTCATGAGGGTCCTGAACAGAAAGTAAAATCCCATTTTTCAAGAAGGTCCTAAACATAAAGTAAAATCCAATTTTTCAGGAGGGTCCTGAACATCAAGTAAAATCTTTTTTTAGGAGGGTCCTGAACAGAAAGTAAAATATTATTTTTCAGGAGGGTCCTGAACATAAGGTAAAGTCCAATTTTCAGGAGGGTCCTGAGCAAAAAGTAGAATTCAATTTTGCAGGAGGGTCCTTAACAGAAAGTAAAGTCCCATTTTTCAGGAAGGTCCTGACATAAAGTGAAGGTCCATTTTTCAAAAGGGTCCTGAGCAAAAAGTAGAATCCTATTTTTCAGGAGGGTCCTGAGCAAAAAGTAGAATCCTATTTTTCAGGAAAGTCCTGAACAGGAAGTAAAATCCCATTTTTACAAAGGAAAATCCTATTTTTCAGAAGGGTCCTGACCATAAAGTAAAATTTCATTTTTCAGGAGGTTCCTGAATAGAAGGTAAAATTCTATTTTTCAGGAAGGTCCTGAACATAAGGTAAAATCCCATTTTTTGGAGGGTTCTGAACAGAAAGTAAAATCCCATTTTTCAGAAGGGTCCTGAACATAAAGTAATATCCTATTTTTTAGAAGGGATCTGAACAGAAAGTTAAATCCCATTTTTCAGGAGGGTCCTGAACATAATTTAAAATCTTACTTTTCAGAAGAGTCCTCGACAGAAAGTAAAATCCCATTTTTCAGGAGGGTCATGGACATAAAGTCTAATACCATTTTTCAGGAGGGTCCTGAACATAAAGTAAAATCCCATTTTTCATGAGGGTCCTGAACAGAAAGTAAAATCCCATTTTTCAAGAAGGTCCTAAACATAAAGTAAAATCCAATTTTTCAGGAGGGGCTTGAATAGAATGTAAAGTCCCAAATTTCAAGAGGTTCCTAAACAGAAAATAAATTCCCATTTTTCAGGTGTGTTCTGAACATAAAGTAAAGTCTAATTTTTCCGGAGGGTCCTGAATATAAGGTAAAGTCCCATTTTCCAGGAGGGTCCTGAGCATAAAGTAGAATCCCATTTTTCAGGAGGGCCTTGAGGAAAAATAAAATATCCCATTTTTCAGGAGGGACCTGAACAGAAAGTAAAATCCCATTTTTTTGAGAGTTCTGAACATAAAGTAAAATCCCATTTTTAAGAGGTTTCTGAACAGAAAGTAAAATCCAATTATTCAGGAGGGTCCTGAACATAAAGTAAAATTCTATTTTTCAGGAGGTTCCTGAACAGAAGGTAAAATACCCTTTTTCAGGAGGGCCCTGAACATAAAGTAAAATCCCATTTTTCATGAGGGTCCTGAACAGAAAGTAAAATCCCATTTTTCAGGAGGGTCCTGAGCATAAAATAAAATCCAATTTTTGGAGGTGGGTCCTGAGCATAAAGTAGAATCCCAATTTCTAGGAGGGTCCTGAACATAATTTTAAATCCCATTTTTCAGGAGAATCCCGAACATAAGGTAAAATCCTTTTTTTCAGGAGGGTCCTGAACATAAAGTAATGTCCCATTTTTCAGGAGGGTCCTGAACATAATGTAAAATCCTTTTTTTCAGAAGGGTCCTGAACAGAATGTAAAATACCATTTTTCAGAAGGGTCCTGAACAAAAAGTAAAGTCCCATTTTTCAGGAGAGTCCTTAACAGAAAGTAAAGTCCCCTTATTCAGGAGGGTCCTGAGCAAAAAGTAGAATCATATTTTTCAGGAGGGTCCTTAACAAAAAGTAAAATCCCATTTTTCAGGAATGTCCTGAATATAAACTGAAGGTCCATATTTCAGGAGGGTCCTGAACATAAGGTAAAGTCCTATTTTTCAGGAGAGGCCTGAGTAAAAAGTAGAATCCTATTTTTCAGGAAATTCCTGAATAGGAAGTAAAATCCCATTTTTCAGGAGGGTCCTGAACATAAAGTAAAATTCCATTTTTCAGGAGGTTCCTGAACAGAAGGTAAAAGCCCATTTTTCAGGAGGGTCCTGAACATAAGGTATAATCCCATTTTTCAGGAGGGTCCTGAACATAAGGTAAAATCCCATTTTTAAGAGGGTCCTGAACAGAAAGTAAAATCCTATTTTTCAGGAGGGTCCTGAACAGAAAGTAAAATCCCATTTTTCAGGAGGGTCTTGAACAGAAAGTAAAATCCCATTTTTCAGGAGAGTCCTGAACATAAAGTAAAATCCCATTTTTCAGGAGGGTCCGGAACATAGTTTAAAATCTCATTTTTCAGGAGAGTCCTGGACAGAAAGTAAAATCCCATTTTTCAGGAAGGTCATGGACATAAAGTAAAATCCCATTTTTCAGGAGGGTCCGGAACATAAAGTAAAATCCCATTTTTCATGAGGGTCCTGAACATAAAGTAAAATCCCATTTATCATGAGGGCCCTAAACATAAAGTAAAATTCTATTTTTCAGGAGGTTCCTGAACAGAAGGTAAAATCTCCTTTTTCAGGAGGGTCCTGAACATAAAGTAAAATCCCATTTTTTAGAAGTGTCCTGAACATAAAGTAAAATCCCATTTTTCTGGAGGGTCCTGAACAGAAAGTAAAATCCCATTTTTCAGGAGGGTCCTGAGCATAAAGTAAAATCCAATTTTCCAGGCGGGTCCTGAGCATAAAGTAGAATCTCAATTTCCAGGAGGGTCCTGAACATAATGTAAAATCACATTTTTCAGGAGGATCCCGAACATAAGGTAAAATCCTATTTTTCAGGAGGGTCCTGAACATTAAGTAATGTCCCATTTTTCAGGAGGGTCCTGAACACAAAGTAAAATCCTTTTTTTCAGGAGGGTCCTGAACAGAAAGTAAAATACCATTTTTCAGCAGGGTCCTGAACAAAATGTAAGGTCCCATTTTTCAGGAGGGTCCTGAACATAAAGTGAACGTCCATTTTTCAGGAGGGTCCTGAACATAAGGTAAAGTCCCATTTTTCAAGAGGGTCCTGAACATAAAGTGAACGTCCATTTTTCAGGAGGGTCCTGAACATAAGGTAAAGTCCCATTTTTCAGGAGGGTCCTGAGCAAGAAGTAGAAGCATATTTTTCAGGAGGGTCCTTAACAAAAACTAAAATCCCATTTTTCAGGAAGGTCCTGAACATAATGTGAAGGTCCATTTTTCAGGAGGGTCCTGAACATAAGGTAAAGTCCTATTTTTCAGGAGGGGCCTGAGCAAAAAGTAGAATCCTATTTTTCAGGAAAGTCCTGAACAGGAAGTAAAATCCCATTTTTCAAGAGTAAAATCCCATTTTTCAGGAGGGTCCTGAACATAAAGTAAAATTCCATTTTTCAGGAGGTTCCTGAATAGAAGGTAAAATCCCATTTTTCAGGAAGATCCTGAACTTAAGGTAAAATCCCATTTTTAGGAGGGTCCTGAACAAAAAGTAAAATCCCATTTTTCAGGAGGGTCTTGAAAAAAAAGTAAAATCCTATTTTTCAGGAGTGTCTTGAACAGAAAGTAAAATCTCATTTTTCAGAAGGGTCTTAAACAGAAAGTTAAGTCCCATTTTTCAAGAAGGTCCTGATCATAAAGTAATGTCCCATTTTTTAGGAGGGTCCTGAACATAATGTAAAGTCCCATTTTCCAGGAGGGTCTTGATCATAAAGTAAAATCCCATTTTTAGGAGGGTCCTGAACAGAAAGTAAAATCCCATTTTTCTGGAGTGTCTTGAACAGAACGTAAAGTCCCATTTTTCAGAAAGGTTCTAAACAGAAACTAAAGTCTTATTTTTCAGAAGGGTCCTGAACATCAAGTAAAATCTTTTTTTTAGGAGGGTCCTGAACAGAAAGTAAAATATTATTTTTCAGGAGGGTCCTGAACATAAGGTAAAGTCCAATTTTCAGGAAGGTACTGAGCAAAAAGTAGAAATCCAATTTTGCAGGAGGGTCCTTAACAGAAAGTAAAGTCCCATTTTTTAGGAAGGTCCTGACATAAAGTGAAGGTCCATTTTTCAGAAGGGTCCTGAACATAAGGTAAAGTCCCATTTTTCAGGGGGGTCCTTAGCAAAAAGTAGAATCCTATTATCAGGAAAGTCCTGAACAGAAAGTAAAATCCCATTTTTACAGAGTAAAATCCATTTTTTAGAAGGGTCCTGAACATAAAGTCAAATTCCATTTTTCAGGAGGTACCTGAATAGATGGTAAAATTCTATTTTTCAGGAAGGTCCCGAACATAAGGTAAAATCTCATATTTAGGAGTGTTCTGAACAGAAAGTAAAATACCATTTTTCAGGAGGGTCCTGAACATAAAGTAAAATCCTATTGTTTAGAAGGCATCTGAACAGAAAGTAAAATCTCATTTTTCAGGAGGGTCCTGAACATAATTTAAAATCTTATATTTCAGATATTCCTGGACAGAAAGTAAAATCCCATTTTTCAGGAGAGTCATGGACATAAAGTAAAATCCCATTTTTCAGGAGGGTCCTGAACATAAAGTAAAATCCCATTTTTCATGAGGGTCCTGAACAGAAAGTAAAATCCCATTTTTGAAGAGGGTCCTAAACATAAAGTAAAATCCATTTTTTCAAGAGGGGCTTGAATAGAAAGTAAAGTCCCATATTTCAAGAGGTTCTTAAACATAAAATAAATTCCCATTTTTCAGGAGGGTTCTGAACATAAAGTAAAGTCTTATTTTTTCTGAGGGTCCTGAATATAAGGTAAAGTTCCATTTTCCAGGAGGGACCTGAGCATAAAATAGAATCCCATTTTTCAGGAGGGCCTTGAGGAAAAAGATAAATCCCATTTTTCAGGAGGGTCCTGAACAGAAAGTAAAATCCAATTTTTCTGAGAGTTCTGAACATAAAGTAAAATCCTATTTTTAAGAGGGTTCTGAACAGAAAGTAAAATCATATTTTTCAGGAGGGTCCTGAACATAAAGTAAAATTCCATTTTTCAGTAGGTTCCTGAACAGAAGGTAAAATCCCCTTTTTCAGGAGGGCCCTGAACATAAAGTAAAATACCATTTTTCAGAAGGGTTCTAAACATAAAGAAAAATCTCATTTTTCAGGAGGGTCCTGAACAGAAAGTAAAATCCTATTTTTCAGGAGAGTCCTGAGCATAAAGTAAAATCCAATTTTCCAGGCGGGTCCTGAGCATAAAGTAGAATCCCAATTTCTAGGAGGGTCCTGAACATAATTTAAAATCCCATTTTTCAGGAGGATCCCGAACATAAGGTAAAATCCTATTTTTCAGGAGGGTCCTGAACATAAAGTAATGTCCAATTTTTCAGGAGGGTCTTGAACATAAAGTAAAATCCTTTTTTTCAGGAGGGTCCTGAACAGAAAGTAAAATACCATTTTTCAGGAGGGTCCTGAACAAAAAGTAATGTCCCATATTTTAGGAGGGTCCTTAACAGAAAGTAAAGTCCCATTTTTCATGAGGGTCCTGAGCAAAAAGTAGAATCATATTTTTCAGGAGGGTCCTTAACAAAAAGTAAAATCCTATTTTTCAGGAAGGTCCTGAACCTAAACTGAAGGTCCATTTTTCAGGAGGGTCTTGAACATAAGGTAAAGTCCTATTTTTCAGGATGGTCCTTAGCAAAAAGTAGAATCCTATTTTTCAGGAAAGTCCTGAACAGGAAGTAAAATCCCATTTTTCCAGAGTAAAATCCCATTTTTAAGGAGGGTTTTGAACATAAAGTAACATTCCATTTTTCAGGAGGTTCTTGAACAGAAGGTAAAAGCCCATTTTTTAGGAGGGTCCTGAACATAAGGTAAAATCCCATTTTTAGGAGGGTCCTGAACAGAAAGTAAAATCCTATTTTTCAGGAGGTTCCTGAACATAAAGTAAAATCCTATTTTTTAGAAGGGTTCTGAACAGAAAGTAAAATGCCATTTTTTAGGAGGGTCCTGAACATAATTTAAAATCTCATTTTTCAGGAGAGTCCTGGACAGAAAGTAAAATCCCATCTTTAAGGAAGGTCATGGACATAAAGTAAAATCCCATTTTTCAGGAGGGTCCGGAACATAAAGTAAAATCACATTTTTCATGAGGGCCCTGAACATAAAGTAAAATTCTATTTTTTAGGAGGTTCCTGAACTGAAGGTAAAATCTCCTTTTTCAGGAGGGTCCTGAACATAAAGTAAAATCCCATTTTTCAGAAGGGTCCTGAACATAAAGTAAAATCCTATTTTTCTGGAGGGTCCTGAACAGAAAGTAAAATCCTATTTTTCTGAAAGGTCCTGAGCATAAAGTAAAATCCAATTTTCCAGGCGGGGCCTGAGCATAAAGTACAGTCCCAATTTCCAGGAGGGTCCAGAACATAATGTATAATCCCATTTTTCAGGAGGATCCCGAACATAAGGTAAAATCCTATTTTTCAGGAGGGTCCTGAACATTAAGTAATGTCCCATTTTTCAGGAGGGTCCTGAACATAAAGTAAAATCCTTTTTTCAGGAGGGTCCTGAACATAAAGTAAAATACCATTTTTCAGGAGTGTCCTGAACAAAATGTAAAGTCCCATTTTTCAGGAGGGTCTTTAACAGAAAGTAAAGTCCCATTTTTCAAGAGGTTCCTAAACATAAAGTGAAGGTCCATTTTCCAGGAGGGTCCTGAACAAAAGGTAAAGTCCCATTTTTCAAGAGGGTCCTGAGCAAGAAGTAGAATCATATTTTTCAGGAAAGTCCTTAACAAAAAGTAAAATCCTATTTTTGAGGAAGGTCCTGAACATAAAGTGAAGGTCCATTTTTCAGGAGGGTCCTGAACATAAGGTAAAGTCCTATTTTTCAGGAGGGGCCTGAGAAAAAAGTAGAATCCTATTTTTCAGGAAAGTCCTGAACAGGAAGTAAAATCCCATTTTTCCAGAGTAAAATCCATTTTTTCAGGAGGGTCCTGAACATAAAGTATAATTCCATTTTTCAGGAGATTCCTGAACAGAAGGTAAAATCTCATTTTTCAGGAGGATCCGGAACTTAAGGTAAAATCCCATTTTTAGGAGGGTCCTGAACAGAAAGTAAAATCCCATTTTTCAGGAGGGTCCTGAACAGAAAGTAAAATCCCATTTTTCAGGAGGGTCCTGAGCATAAAGTAAAATCCAATTTTCAAGGCGGGTCCTGAGCATAAAGTAGAATCCCAATTTCCAGTAGGGTCCTGAACATAATGTAAAATCCCATTTTTCAGGAGGATCCCGAACATAAGGTAAAATCCTATTTTTCAGGAGGGTCCTGAACATAAGTAATGTCCCATTTTTCAGGAGGGTCCTGAACATAAAGTAAAATCCTTTTTTTCAGGAGGGTCCTGAACAGAAAGTAAAATACCATTTTTCAGGAGGGTCCTGAACAAAAAGGAAAGTCCCATTTTTCAGGAGGGTCCGGAACATAAAGTAAAATTCTGTTTTTCAGGAGGTTCCTGAACAGAAGGTAAAATCCTCTTTTTCAGGAGGGTCCTGAACATAAAGTAAAATCCCATTTTTGAGAAGGGGCCTGAACATAAAGTAAAATCCCATTTTTCAGGAGGGTCCTGAACAGAAAGTAAAATCCCTTTTTTTTGGAGGGTCCTGAGCATAAAGTAAAATCCAATTTTCCAGGCGGGTCCTGAGCATAAAGTAGAATCCCAATTTCCAGGAGGGTCCTGAACATAATGTAAAATCCCATTTTTCAGGAGGATCCCGAACATAAGGTAAAATCCTATTTTTTAGGAAGGTCCTGAACATAAAGTAATGTCCCATTTTTCAGGTGGGTCCTGAACAGAAAGTAAAATCCTTTTTTTCAGGAGGGTCCTGAACAGAAAGTAAAATACCATTTTTCAGGAGGGTCCTGAACAAAATGTAAAGTCCCATTTTTCAAGAGGGTCCTTAACAGAAAGTAAAGTCCCATTTTTCAAGAGTGTCCTGAACATAAAGTGAAGGTCCATTTTTCAGGAGGGTCCTAAACATAAGGTAAAGTCCCATTTTTCAGGAGGGTCCTGAGCAAAAACTAGAATCATATTTTTCAGGAGGGTCCTTAACAAAAAGTAAAATCCCATTTTTCAGGAAGGTCCTGAACGTAAACTGAAGGTCCATTTTTCAGGAGGGTCCTGAACAGAAAGTAAAATCCCATTTTTCAGGAGTGTCTTGAACAGAAAGTAAAATCTCATTTTTCAGAAGGGTCTTGAACGGAAAGTAAAGTCCCATTTTTCAAGAAGGTCCTGATCATAAAGTAATGTCCTATTTTTCAGGAGGGTCCTGAACATAATGTAAAGTCCCATTTTCCAGGAGGGTCCTGATCATAAAATAAAATTCCATTTTTTAGGAGGGTCCTGAACACCAAGTAAAATCCCATTTTTCTGAAGTGTCTTGAATAGAAAGTAAAGTCCCATTTTTCAGAAAGGTTCTAAACAGAAACTAAAGTCTTATTTTTTAGAAGGGTCCTGAACATAAAGTAATGTCCCATTTTGCAGGAGGGTCCTGAACATCAAGTAAAATCTTTTTTTAGGAGGGTCCTGAACAGAAAGTAAAATATTATTTTTCAGGAGGGTCCTGAACATAAGGTAAAGTCCAATTTTCAGGAGGTTCCTAAGCAAAAAGTAGAATCCAATTTTGCAGGAGGGTCCTTAACAGAAAGTAATGTCCCATTTTTCAGGAAGGTCCTGACATAAAGTGAATGTCCATTTTTCAGAAGGGTCCTGAACATAAGGTAAAGTCCCATTTTTCAGGAGGGTCTTGAGCAAAAAGTAGAATCCTATTATCAGGAAAGTCCTGAACAGAAAGTAAAATCCCATTTTTACAGAGTAAAATCCCATTTTTTTTAGAAGGGTCCTGAACATAAAGTCAAATTTCATTTTTCAGGAGGTTCCTGAATAGATGGTAAAATTCTATTTTTCAGGAAGATCCCGAACATAAGGTAAAATCTCATATTTAGGAGGGTTCTGAACAGAAAGTAAAATACCATTTTTCAGGAGGGTCCTGAACATAAAGTAAAATCCTATTTTTTAGAAGGGATCTGAACAGAAAGAAAAATCCCTTTTTTCAGGAGGGTCCTGAACATAATTTAAAATCTTATTTTTCAGATATTCCTGGACAGAAAGTAAAATCCCATTTTTCAGGAGGGTCATGGACATAAAGTAAAATCCCATTTTTCAGGAGGGTCCTGAACATAATGTAAAATCCCATTTTCCATGAGGGTCCTGAACAGAAAGTAAAATCCCATTTTTCAAGAGGGTCCTAAACATAAAGTAAAATCCAATTTTTCAGGAGTGGCTTGAATAGAAAGTAAATTCCCATATTTCAAGAGGTTTCAAAACATAAAATAAATTCCCATTTTTCAGGAGGGTTCTGATCATAAAGTAAAGTCTTATTTTTTCGGAGGGTCTTGAATATAAGGTAAAGTCCCATTTTCCAGGAGGGACCTGAGCATAAAGTAGAATCCCATTTTTCAGGAGGGCCCTGAGGAAAAAGAAAAATCCTATTTTTCAGGAGGGTCCTGAATAGAAAGTAAAATCCCATTTTTCTGAGAGTTCTAAACATAAAGTAAAATCCCATTTTTAAGAGGGTTCTGAACAGAAAGTAAAATCATATTTTTCAGGAGGGTCCTGAACATAAAGTAAAATTCCATTTTTCAAGAGGTTCCTAAACAGAAGGTAAAATCCTATTTTTCAGGAGGGTCCTGAACATAAAGTAATGTCCAATTTTTCAGGAGGGTCCTGAACATAAAGTAAAATCCTTTTTTTCAGGAGGGTCCTGAACAGAAAGTAAAATACCATTTTTCAGGAGGGTCCTGAACAAAAAGTAATGTCCCATTTTTCAGGAGGGTCCTTAACAGAAAGTAAAGTCCCATTTTTCATAAGGGTCCTGAGCAAAAAGTAGAATCAAATTTTTCAGGAGGGTCCTTAACAAAAAGTAAAATCCCATTTTTCAGGAAGGTCCTGAACATAAACTGAAGGTCCATTTTCCAGGAGGGTCCTGAACATAAGGTAAAGTCATATTTTTCAGGAGGGTCCTGAGCAAAATGTAGAATCCTATTTTTCAGTAAAGTCCTGAACAGGAAGTAAAATCCCATTTTTCCAGAGTAAAACCCCATTTTTCAGGAGGGTCCTAAACATAAAGTAAAATTTCATTTTTCAGGAGGTTCCTGAACAGAAGGTAAAAGCCCATTTTTCAGGAGGGTCCTGAACATAAGGTAAAATCCCATTTTTAGGAGGGTCCTGAACAGAAAGTAAAATCCTATTTTTTAGGAGGTTCCTGAACATAAAGTAAAATCCTATTTTTTAGAAGGGTTCTGAACAGAAAGTAAAATGCCATTTTTCAGGAGGGTCCTGAACATAATTTAAAATCTCATTTTTCAGGAGAGTCATGGACAGAAAGTAAAATCCCATCTTTCAGGAAGGTCATGGACATAAAGTAAAATCCCATTTTTCAGGAGGGTTCGGAACATAAAGTAAAATCCCATTTTTCATGAGGGTCGTGAACATAAAGTAAAATTCCATTTATCATGAGGGCCCTGAACATAAAGTAAAATTCTATTTTCAGGAGGTTCCTGAACAGAAGGTAAAATCTCCTTTTTCAGGAGGGTCCTGAACATAAAGTAAAATCCCATTTTTCAAAAGGGTCCTGAACATAAAGTAAAATCCCATTTTTCTGGAGGGTCCTGAACAGAAAGTCAAATCCCATTTTTCAGGAGGATCCTGAGCATAAAGTAAAATCCAATTTTCCAGGCGGGTCCTAAGCATAAAGTAGAATCCCAATTTCCAGGAGGGTCCTGAACATAATGTATAATCCCATTTTTCAGGAGGATCCAGAACATAAGGTAAAATCCTATTTTTCAGGAGGGTCCTGAACATTAAGTAATATCCCATTTTTCAGGAGGGTCCTGAACATAAAGTAAAATACTTTTTTTCAGGAGGGTCCTGAACAGAAAGTAAAATACCATTTTTCAGGAGGGTCCTGAACAAAATGTAAGGTCCCATTTTTCAGGAGGGTCTTTAACAGAAAGTAAAGTCCCATTTTTGAAGAGGGTCCTGAACATAAAGTGAAGGTCCATTTTTCAGGAGGATCCTGAACATATGGTAAAGTCTCATTTTTCAGGAGGGTCCTGAGCAAGAAGTAGAATCATATTTTTCTGGAGGGTCCTTAACAAAAAGTAAAATCCCATTTTTCAGGAAGGTCCAGAACATAAAGTGAAGGTCCATTTTTCAGGAGGGGCCTGAACATAAGGTAAAGTCCTATTTTTCAGGAGGGGCCTGAGAAAAAAGTAGAATCCTATTTTTCAGGAAAGTCCTGAACAGGAAGTAAAATCCCATTTTTCCAGAGTAAAATCCATTTTTTCAGGAGGGTCCTGAAAATAAAGTAAAATTCCGTTTTTCAGGAGATTCCTGAACAGAAGGTAAAATCTCATATTTCAGGAGGATCCTGAACTTAAGGTAAAATCCCATTTTTAGGAAGGTTCTGAACAGAAAGTTAAATTCCATTTTTCAGGAGGGTCCTGAACAGAAAGTAAAATCCCATTTTTCAGGAGGGTCTTGAGCATAAAGTAAAATCCAATTTTCAAGGCGGGTCCTGAGCATAAAGTAGAATCCCAATTTCCAGTAGGGTCCTGAACATAATGTAAAATCCAATTTTTTAGGAGGATCCCGAACATAAGGTAAAATCCTATTTTTTAGGAGGGTCCTGAACATAAAGTAATGTCCCATTTTTCAGGAGGGTCATGAACATAAAGTAAAATCCTTTTTTTCAGGAGGGTCCAGAACAGAAAGTAAAATACCATTTTTCAGGAGGGTCCTGAACAAAAACGAAAGTCCCATTTTTCAGGAGGGTCCGGAACATAAAGTAAAATTCTATTTTTCAGTAGGTTCCTGAACAGAAGGTAAAATCCTCTTTTTCAGGAGGGTCCTGAACATAAAGTAAAATCCCATTTTTTTGAAGGGGCCTGAACATAAAGTAAAATCCCATTTTTTAGGAGGGTCCTGAGCATAAAGTAAAATCCAATTTTCCAGGCGGGTCCTGAGCATAAAGTAGAATCCCAATTTCCAGGAGGGTCCTGAACATAATGTAAAATCCCATTTTTCAGGTGGATCCCGAACATAAGGTAAAATCCTATTTTTCAGGAAGGTCCTGAACATAAAGTAATGTCCCATTTTTCAGGTGGGTCCTGAACATAAAGTAAAATCCTTTTTTTCAGGAGGGTCCTGAACAAAATGTAAAGTCCCATTTTTTAAGAGGGTCCTTAACAGAAAGTAAAGTCCCATTTTTCAAGAGGGTCCTGAACCTAAAGTGAAGGTCCATTTTTCAGGAGGGTCCTGAACATAAGGTAAAGTCCCATTTTTCAGGAGGGTCCTGAACATAAGGTAAAGTCCCATTTTTCAGGAGGGTCCTAAGCAAAAAACTAGAATCATATTTTTCAGGAGTGTCCTTAGCAAAAAGTAAAATCCCATTTTTCAGGAAGGTCCTGAACGTAAACTGAAGGTCCATTTTTCAGGAGGGTCCTGAACATAAGGTAAAGTCCTATTTTTCAGGAGGGGCCTGAGCAAAAAGTAGAATCCTATTTTTCAGAAAAGTCCTGAGTAGGAAGTAAAATCTCATTTTTCCAGAGTAAAATCCCATTTTTCAAGAGGGTGCTTAACATAAAGTAAAATTCCATTTTTCAGGAGGTTCCTGAACAGAAGGTAAAATCCCATTTTTCAGGAGGGTCCTGAACATAAGGTAAAATCCCATTTTTAGGAGGGTCCTGAACAGAAAGTAAAATCCTATTTTTTAGGAGGGTCCTGAACATAAAGTAATGTCCCATTTTTCAGGAGGGTCATGAACATAAAGTAAAATCCTTTTTTTCAGGAGGGTCCAGAACAGAAAGTAAAATACCATTTTTCAGGAGGGTCCTGAACAAAAACGAAAGTCCCATTTTTCAGGAGGGTCCGGAACGTAAAGTAAAATTCTATTTTTCAGGAGGTTCCTGAACAGAAGGTAAAATCCTCTTTTTCAGGAGGGTCCTGAACATAAAGTAAAATCCCATTTTTTTGAAGGGGCCTGAACATAAAGTAAAATCCCATTTTTTAGGAGGGTCCTGAGCATAAAGTAAAATCCAATTTTCCAGGCGGGTCCTGAGCATAAAGTAGAATCCCAATTTCCAGGAGGGTCCTGAACATAATGTAAAATCCCATTTTTCAGGTGGATCCCGAACATAAGGTAAAATCCTATTTTTCAGGAAGGTCCTGAACATAAAGTAATGTCCCATTTTTCAGGTGGGTCCTGAACATAAAGTAAAATCCTTTTTTTCAGGAGGGTCCTGAACAAAATGTAAAGTCCCATTTTTTAAGAGGGTCCTTAACAGAAAGTAAAGTCCCATTTTTCAAGAGGGTCCTGAACCTAATGTGAAGGTCCATTTTTCAGGAGGGTCCTGAACATAAGGTAAAGTCCCATTTTTCAGGAGGGTCCTGAACATAAGGTAAAGTCCCATTTTTCAGGAGGGTCCTAAGCAAAAACTAGAATCATATTTTTCAGGAGTGTCCTTAGCAAAAAGTAAAATCCCATTTTTCAGGAAGGTCCTCAACGTAAACTGAAGGTCCATTTTTCAGGAGGGTCCTGAACATAAGGTAAAGTCCTATTTTTCAGGAGGGGCCTGAGCAAAAAGTAGAATCCTATTTTTCAGAAAAGTCCTGAGTAGGAAGTAAAATCTTATTTTTCCAGAGTAAAATCCCATTTTTCAAGAGGGTGCTTAACATAAAGTAAAATTCCATTTTTCAGGAGGTTCCTGAACAGAAGGTAAAATCCCATTTTTCAGGAGGGTCCTGAACATAAGGTAAAATCCCATTTTTAGGAGGGTCCTGAACAGAAAGTAAAATCCTATTTTTTAGGAGTGTCCTGAACATAAAGTAAAATCCTATTTTTAGAAGGGTTCTGAACAGAATGTAAAATCCCATTTTTCAGGAGGGTCCTGATCATAATTTAAAATCTCATTTTTCAGGAGAGTCCTGGACAGAAAGTAAAATCCCATTTTTCAGGAAGGTCATGGACATAAAGTAAAATCTCATTTTTCAGGAGGGTCCTGAACATAAAGTAAAATTCAATTTTTTATAAGGGTCCTGAACATAAAGTATAATCCTATTTATCATGAGGGTCCTGAACAGAAAGTAAAATACCATTTTTCAAGAGGGTCCTGAACATAAAGTAAAATCCCATTTTTCAGGAGGGTCTTGAATAGAAAGTAAAGTCTCATTTTTGAAGAGGGTTCTAAACAGGAAATAAAGTCCCATTTTTCAGGAGGGTTCTGAATATAAAGTAAAGTCTTATTTTGTAGGAGGGTCATGAACATAAGGTAAAGTCCCATTTTCCATGAGGGTCCTGAGCATAAAGTAGAATTCCATTTTTCAGGAGGGCCTTGAGCATAAAGTAAAATCTTATTTTTCAGGAGGGTCCTGAACAGAAAGTAAAATCCCATTTTTCAGGAGGGTTCTAAACATAAAGTAAAATTCCATTTTTCAAGAGAGTTCTAAACAGAAAGTAAAATCCCATTTTCCAGGCAGGTCCTAAGCATAAAGTAGAATCCCATTTTCCAAGAGGGTCCTGAATAGAAAGTAAAACCCCATTTGTCCGGAGTGTCGTGAACATAAAGTAAAATCTCATTTATCAGAAGGTTTCTGAACAGAAAGTAAAATCCCATTTTTCAGGAGAGTTCTAGACAGAAAGTAAAATCCCATTTTTCAGGAGGGTCATGGACATAAAGTAAAATCCCATTTTTCAGGAGGGTCCTGAACATAAAGTAAAATCCCATTTATCAGAAGGGTTCTGAACATAAAGTAAAATCCCATTTTTCAGGAGAGTTCTTGACAGAAATTAAAATCCCATTATTCAGGAGGGTCATGGACATAAAGTAAAATCCCATTTTTCAGGAGGGTCCTGAACATAAAGTAAAATCCCATTTATCATGAGGGTCCTGAACAGAAAGTAAAATCCCATTTTTCAAGAGGGTCTTGAACATAAAGTAAAATCCCATTTTTCAGAAGGGTCTTGAATAGAAAGTAAAGTCCCATATTTCAAGAGGGTCCTAAACAGAAAATAAAGTCCTATTTTTCAGGAGGGTCCTGAACAGAAAGTAAATTCTCATTTTTTACGATGGTCCTTAACATAAAGTAATGTTCCATTTTTTAGGAGGGTCTTGAACATAAGGTAATATTCCATTTTCCAGGAAGGTCCTGAGCATAAAGTAGAATCCCATTTTCCAGGAGGGTCCTGAGCATAAAGTAGAATCTCATTTTTCAATAGGATTCTGAACATAAAATAAAATCCCATTTATCATGAGGGCCCAAGCATAAGGTAAAATCCCATTTTTCAGGAGGGTCCTGAACATAACGTAAAGTCCTATTTTTTAGGAGGTTCCTGAACATAAAGTAAGATCTCATTTTTCAGGAAGGTCCTGAACTGAAGGTAAAATCCCATTTTTCAGGAGGGTCCTGAACATAAAGTAAAATCCCATTTTTCAGGAGGGTCCAGAACATAATTAAAATCCCATTTTAGGAAGGTCCCGAACATAAAGTAAAATCCCATTTTTCAGGAGGGTCCTGACCAAAAAGTAAAAACCCATTTTTCAGGAGGGTCCAGAACATAAAGTAAAATCCCATTTTTCAGGAGGGTCCTAACAGAAAGTAAAATCCTATTTTTCAGGAGGGTCCTGCAGAGAAAGTAAAACACCATATTTCAGGAGGGTCCTGAACATAAAGTAAAATTCCAGTTTTCAGGAGTGTCTTGAACAAAAAGTAAAATCTCATTTTTCAGAAGGGTCTTGAACAGAAAGTAAAGTCCCATTTTTCAAGAAGGTCTTTTACATAAAGTAATGTCCCATTTTTCAGGAGGGTCCTGAACATAATGTAAAGTTCCATTTTCCAGGAGGGTCCTGATCATAAAGTAAAATCCCATTTTTTAGGAGGGTCCTGAACAGAAAGTAAAATCCCATTTTTCAGCAGGGTCCTGAACATAAAGTAATGTCCCATTTTGCAGGAGGGTCCTGAACATCAAGTAAAATTTTTTTTTTAGGAGGGTCCTGAACAGAAAGTAAAATATTATTTTTCAGGAGGGTCCTGAACATAAGTCAAAGTCTAATTTTCAGGAGGGTCCTGAGCAAAAAGTAGAATCCTATTTTGTAGGAGGGTCCTTAACAGAAAGTAAAGTCCCATTTTTCAGGAAGGTCCTGACATAAAGTGAAGATCCATTTTTCAGAAGGGTCCTGAACATAAGGTAAAGTCCCATTTTTCAGGAGGGTACTGAGCAAAAAGTAGAATCCTTTTTTTAGGAAAGTCCTGAACAAAAAGTAAAATCCAAGTCTTACAGAGTAAAATCCCATTTTTCAGAAGGGTCCTGAACATAAAGTCAAATTCCATTTTTTAGGAGGTTCCTGCATAGAAGGTAAAATTCCATTTTTCAGGAAGGTCCTGAACATAAGGTAAAATCTCATTTTTAGGAGGGTTCTGAACAGAAAGTAAAATCCCATTTTTCAGGAGGGTCCTGAACATAAAGTAAAATCATATTTTTTAGAAGGAATCTGAACAGAAAGTAAAATCCCATTTTTCAGGAGGGTCCTGAACATAATTTAAAATCTCATTTTTCAGAAGATTCCTGGACAGAAAGTAAAATCCCATTTTTCAGGAGGGTCATGGACATAAAGTAAAATCCCATTTTTCATGAGGGTCCTGAAAAGAAAATAAAATCCCATTTTTCAAGAGGATCCTAAACATAAAGTAAAATCCAATTTTTCAGGAGGGGCTTGAATAGAAAGTAATGTCCCATATTTCAAGAGGTTCCTTAACATAAAATAAATTCCCATTTTTCAGGAGGGTTCTGAACATAAAGTAAAGTCTTATTTTTCCGGAGGGTCCTGAATATAAGGTAAAGTCCCATTTTCCAGGAGGGTCCTGAGCATAAAGTAGAATCCCATTCTTCAGGACGGCCTTGAGGAAAAAGAAAAATGCCATATTTCAGGACGGTCTTGAACAGAAAGTAAAATCCCATTTTTCTGAGAGTTCAGAACATAAAGTAAAATCCCATTTTTAAGAGGGTTCTGAACAGAAAGTAAAATCCTATTTTTCAGGAGGGTCCTGAACATAATGTAAAATTCCATTTTTCAGGAGGTTCCTGTACAGAAGGTAAAATCCCCCTTTTCAGGAGGGCCCTGAACATAAAGTAAAATACCATTTTTCAGAAGGGTCCTGAACATAAAGTAAAATCCCATTTTTCAGGAGGGTCCTGAACAGAAAGTAAAATCCCATTTTCAGAAGGGTCCTTAGCATAAAGTAAAATCTAATTTTCCAGGCGGGTCCTGAGCATAAAGTAGAATCCCAATTTCTACGAGGGTCCTGAACATAATTTAAAATCCCATTTTTCAGGAGGATCCCGAACATAAGGTAAAATCCTATTTTTCATGAGGGTCCTGAACATAAAGTAATGTCCCATTTTTCAGGAGGGTCCTGAACATAAAGTAAAATCCTTTTTTTTAGGAGGGTACTGAACATAAAGTAAAATACCTTTTTTCAGGAGGGTCTTGAACAAAAAGTAATGTCCCATTTTTCAGGAGGGTCCTTAACAGAAAGTACAGTCCCATTTTTCAGGAGGGTCCTGAGCAAAAAGTAGAATCATATTTTTCAGGAGGGTCCTTAACAAAAAGTAAAATCCCATTTTTCAGGAAGGTCCTGAACATAAACTGAAGGTCCATTTTTCAGGAGGATCCTAAAAATAAGGTAAAGTCCTATTTTCCAGAAGGGTCCTGAGCAAAAAGTAGAATCCTATTTTTACGGAAAGTCCTGAACAGGAAGTAAATTCCCATTTTTCCAGTGTAAAATCCCATTTTTCAGGAGGGTCCTGAACATAAAGTAAATTTCCATTTTTCAGGAGGTTCCTTAACAGAAGGTAAAATCCCATTTTTCAGGAGGGTCCTGAACATAAGGTAAAATTCCATTTTTAGGAGAGTCCTGAACAGAAAGTAAAATCCTATTTTTCAGGAGGTTCCTGAACATAAAGTAAAATCCTATTTTTTAGAAGGGTTCTGAACAGAAAGTAAAATCCCATTTTTCAGGAGGGTCCTGAACATAATTTAAAATCTCATTTTTCAGGAGAGTCCTGTACAGAAAGTAAAATCCCATTTTTCAGGAGGGTCATAGACATAAAGTAAAATCCCATTTTTCAGGAGGGTCCTAAACATAAAGTAAAATCCTATTTTTCATGTGGGTCCTGAACATAAAGTAAAATCCCATTTATCATGAGGGTCCTGAACAGAAAGTAAAATCCCATTTTTCAAGAGGCTCCTGAACATAAAGTAAAATCCCATTTTTCAAGAGGGTCTTTAATAGAAAGTAAAGTCTCATATTTCAAGAGGGTCCTAAACAGAAAATAAAGTCCCATATTTCAGGAGGGTTCTGAATATAAAGTAAAGTCGCATTTTGTAAGAGGGTCTTGAACATAAGGTAAAGTCCCATTTTCTAGGACAGTCCTGAGCATAAAGTAGAATTCCATTTTTCAAGTGGGCCATGAGCATAAACTAAAATCTTATTTTTGAGGAGGGTCTTGAAAAGAAAGCAAAATCCCATTTTTCAAGAGAGTTCTGAACAGAAAGTAAAATCCCATTTTCCAGGCGGGTCCTAAGCATAAAGTAGAATCCCATTTTGCAAGAGGGTCCTGTGCATCAAATAGAATCTCATTTTCAGGAGGGTCCTGAACATAAAGTAAAATTCCATTTTTCAGGAGGTTCCTGAACAGAAGGTAAAATCCCCTTTTTCAGTAGGGTCCTGAACAGAAAGTAAAATCCCATTTTTCAGGAGGGTCCTGAGCATAAAGTAAAATCCAATTTTCCAGGCGGGTCCTGAGCATAAAGTAGAATCCCAATTTCCAGGAGGGTCCTGAACATAATGTAAAATCCCAATTTTCAGGAGGATCCCGAACATAAGGTAAAATTCTATTTTTGAGAAGGGTCCTGAACATAAAGTAATGTCCCATTTTTCAGGAGGGTCCTGAACATAAAGTAAAATCTATTTTTCAGGAGTGTCATGAACAGAAAGTAAAATACCATTTTACAGGAGGGTCCGGAATAAAAAGTAAAGTCCCATTTTTTAAGAGAGTCCTGATCATAAAGTGAAGGTCCATTTTTCATGAGGGTCCTGAACATAAGGTAAAGTCCCATTTTTCAGGAGGGTCCTGAGCAAAGAGTAGAATCATTTTTTCAGGAGGGTCCTTAACAAAAAGTACAATCCCATTTTTTAGGAAGGTCCTGAACAAAAAGTGAAGGTCCATTTTTCAAGAGGGTCCTGAACATAAGGTAATGTCCTATTTTTAAGGAGGGTCCTGAGCAAAAAGTAGAATCCTATTTTTTTAGAAAGTCCTGAACAGGAAGTAAAATCCCATTTTTCCAAAGTGAAATCCCATTTTTCAAGAGGGACCTGAACATAAAGTAAAATTCCATTTTTCAGGAGGTTCCTGCATAGAAGGTAAAATCCCATTTTTAGGAGGGTCCTGAACTGAAAGAAAAATCCTATTTTTCAGGAGGGTCCTGAACATAAAGTAAAATCCTATTTTTTAGAAGGGTTCTGAACAGAAAGTAAAATCTCATTTTTCAGGAGGGTCTTGGACATAATTTAAAATCTCATTTTTCAAGAGAGTCCTGGACAGAAAGTACAATCCCATTTTTCAGGAGGGTCATGGACATAAAGAAAAATCTCATTTTTCAGGAGGGTCCTGAACATAAAGTAAAATCCCATTTTTCATGAGGGTCCTCAACATAAAGTAAAATCCCATTTATCAGGGTCCTGAACAATAAGTAAAACTCTATTTTTCAAGAGGGTCCTGAACATAAAGTTAATTCCTATTTTTCAGGAGGGTCATGGACATAAAGTAAAATCTCATTTTTCAGGAGGGTCCTGAACATAAAGTAAAATCCCATTTTTCATGAGGTTCCTGAACATAAAGTAAAATCCCATTTATCATGAGGGTCCTGAACAGAAAGTATAATCCAATTTTTCAAGAGAGTCTTGAATAGAAAGTAAAGTCTCATATTTTAAGAGGGTCCTAAACAGAAAATAAAGTCCCATTTTTCAGGAGGGTTCTGAATATAAAGTAAAGTCTCATTTTGTAGGAGGGTCCTGAACATAAGGTAAAGTCCAATTTTCTAGGAGGGTCCTAAGCATAAAGTAGAATTCTAGTTTTCGGGAGGGCCTTGAACAGAAAGTAAAATCCCATTTTTTAGGAAGGTTCGAAACATAAAGTAAAATCCCATTTTTCAAGAGAGTTCTGAACAGAAAGTAAAATCCCATTTTCCAGGCAGGTCCTAAGCATAAAGTAGAATCACATTTTCCAAGAGGGTCCTGAGCATAAGATAGAATCTCATTTTTCAGGAGGGTCCTGAACATAATGTAAAATCCCATTTTTAAGGATGATCCTAAACATAAGGTAAAATCCCATTTTTCATGAGGGTCCTGAATAGAAAGTAAAATCCTATTTTTCAGGAGGGTCCTTAACATAAAGTAAAATCCCATTTTTTAGAAGGGCCCCGAACATATGGTAAAATCCCATTTTTCAGGAGTGTCCTGAACATAAAGTAAAGTCCCATTTTTCAGGAGGGTCCTGAACATAAAGTAAAATATTATTTTTTAGGAGGGTCCTGAACAGAAGGTAAAATCACATTTTTAAGGAGGGTCCTGAACATAAAGTAAAATCCTTTTTTTCAGGAGGGTCCTGAACAGAAAGTAAAATCTCATTTTTCAGGAGGGTCTAGAACATAAAGTAAAATCCCATTTTTCAGGAGGATCCTGGACATAAAGTAAAATACCATTTTTCAGGAGGGTTCTGAGCAAAAAGGACTGTCCCCTTTTTCTGGAGGGTCCTGAACATAAAGTAAAATCCCATTTTTCAGGAGGGTCCTGAACAGAAAGTAAAATCCCATTTTTCTGGAGGGTCCAAATAGAAAGTAAAATCTCATTTTTCAGAAGGGTCCTAAAAATAAAGTAAAATACAATTTTTCAGGAGGGTCCTGAACATAAAGTAAAATCCCATTTTTCAGGAGGGTCCTGAATAGAAAGTAAAATCCCATTTTTCAGGAGGGTCATGAACAGAAAGTAAAGTTCCATTTTTTAGGAAGGTCCTAAACAGAAAGTAAAGTCTCATTTTTCAGGAAAGTCCTGAACATAAAGTAATGTCCCATTTTTCAGGAGGGTCCTGAACATAAGGTAATGTCCCATTTTCCAGGAGGGTCCTGAACATAAAGTAAAATCCCATTTTTTAGGAGGGTTCTGAACAGAAAGTAAAATCCTATTTTTCAGGAAGGTCTTGAACATAAAGTACAGTCCAATTTTTTAGGAAGGTCCTAAACAGAAAGTAAAGTCTTATTTTTCAGCAGGGTCCTGAACATAATGTAATGTCCCATTTTTCAGGAGGATCCTGAACTTAAAGTAAAATCCTATTTTTCATGAGGGTCCTGAACAGAAAGCAAAATACCATTTTTCAGGAGGGTCCTGAACAGAAAGTAAAGTCCCATTTTTCAAGAGGGTCCTTAACAGAAAGTAAAGTCCCATTTTTCAGGAGGGTCCTGAGCAAAAAGTAGAATCCCATTTTTTAGGAGGGTCCTGAACTTAAAGTAAAATCGCATTTTTCAGGAAGGTCCTGAATAGGAAGTAAAATCCCATTTTTCCGGAGTAAAATCCCATTTTTCAGGAGGGTCCTGAACATAAAGTAAAATTCCATTTTTCAGGAGGTTCCTGAACAGAAGGTAAAATCTCATTTTTCAAGAGGGTCCTGAAAATAAGGTAAAATCTCATTTTTAGGAGGGTCCAGAATAGAAGGTAAAATCCCATTTTTTAGGAGGGTCCTGAAAATAAGGTAAAATCCCATTTATCAGAAGGGTTCTGAACAGAAAGTAAAATCTCATTTTTCAGGAGAGTTCTAGACAGAAAGTAAAATCCTATTTTTCAGGAGGGACTTGGACATAAAACAAAATCTCATTTTTCAGGAGGGTCCTGAACATAAAGTAAAATCCAATTTATCATGAGGTTCCTGAACAAAAAGTAAAATCCCATTTTTCACGAGGATCCTGAACATAAAGTAAAATCTCATTTTTCAGAAGCGTCTTGAATAGAAAGTAAAGTCCCATATTTCAAGAGAGTCCTAAACAGTAAATAAAGTCCCATTTTTCAGGAGGGTTCTGAACATAAAGTAAAGTCTCATTTTTAAGGAGGGTCCTAAACATAAGGTAAAGTCCTATTTCCCAAGTGGGTCCTTAGCATAAGGAAGAATCTCATTTTTCAGGAGGGCGTTGAGCATAAAGTAAAATCCCATTTTTCAGAAGGGTCCTGAACTGAAAGTAAAATCCCATTTTTCAGGAGGGTCACTGAACATAAAGTAAAATCCCATTTTTCAAGAGGGTTCTGAACAGAAAGTAAAATCCCATTTTCCAGGCGGGTCCTGAGCATAAAGTAGAATCTCATTTTCTAGGACGGTACTTAGCATAAAATAGAATCTCATTTTTTAGGAGGGTCCTGAACATAATGTAATATCCCATTTTTCAGGAGGATCCTGAACATAAGGTAAAATCCTATTTTTTAGGAGTGTCTAGAACAGAAAGTAAAATCCCATTTTTCAAGAGGGTACTGTCCCATTTTTCAGGTGGGTCCTGAATAGAAAGTAAAATTCCATTTTTCAGAAGAGTCCTAAACATAAAGTAAAATCCCATTTTTTCGGTAGGTCCTGAACATAAAGTAAAATCTCATTTTTCCGGAGGGGCCTGAATAGAAAGTAAAATTCCATTTTTCAGGAGGGTCCCGAACATAAAGTAAAATCCAATTTTTCAGCGGGGTCCTGAACAGAAAGTAAAATCTCATTTTTCAAGAGGGTCCGAAACAGAAAGTAAAATCCCATTTTTCAGGTGGGTCCTGAACAGAAAGTAAAATCCTATTTTTCAGGAATGTCCTAAACAGAAAGTAAAGTCTCATTTTTCAGGAGGGTCCTGAACATAAAGTAATGTCCCATTTTTTAGGAGGGTCCTGAACATAAAGTAAAATCTCATTTTTCAGGAGGGTTCTGAGAAGTAAGTAAAAAACCATTTTTTAGGTAGGTCCTGAACAGAAAGTAAAGTCCCAATTTTCAGGAGGGTCCATAACAGAAAGTAAAGTACCATTTTTCAAGAGGGTCCTGAACATAAAGTAAAGGTCCATTTTTTAGGAGTGTCCTGAACATAAGGTAAATTCCAAATTTTCAGGAGGGTCCTGTGCATAAAGTAGAATCCCTTTTTTCAGAAGGGTCCTGAACATAAAGTAAAATCTCATTTTTCAGGAGGGTCCTGAATAGAAAGTAAAATCCCATTTTTCAGGAGGGTTCTAAACAGAAAGTAAAATCCTATTTTTCAGGAGGGTCCAAATAGAAAGTAAAATCCCATTTTTCAGAGGGTTCCTGAAAATAAAGTAAAATACCATTTTTCAGGAGGGTCCTGAACATAAAGTAAAATCCAATTTTTCAGGAGGGTCCTGAATAGAAAGTAAAGTCCCATTTTTCAGGAGGGTCTTAAACAGAAAGTAAAGTTCCATTTTTCAGGAAGGTCCTAAACAGAAAGTAAAGTCTCATTTTTCAGGAAGGTCCTGAACATAAAGTAATGTCCCATTTTTCAGGAGGGTCCTGAACATAACGTAAAGTCCCATTTTCCAGGAGGGTCTTGAACATAAAGTAAAATAGTATTTTTTAGGAGGGTCCTAAACAGAAAGTAAAATCCCATTTTCCAGGAGGGTCATGAACAGAAAGTAAAGTCTAATTTCTTAGAAAGGTCCTAAACAGAAAGTAAAGTCTTATTTTTCAGCAGGGGCCTGAACATAATGAAATGTCACATTTTTCAGGAGGGTCCTGAACTTAAAGTAAAATCCTATTTTTCAGGAGGGTCCTGAACAGAAAGTAAAATACCATTTTTCAGGAGAGTCCTGAACAGAAAGTAAAGTCCCATTTTTCAAGAGGGTCCTTAACAGAAAGTAAAGTCCCATTTTTCAGGAGGGTCCTGAGCAAAAAGTAGAATCCCATTTTTTAGGAGGGTCCTGAACTTAAAGTAAAATCGCATTTTTCAGGAAGGTCCTGAATAGGAAGTAAAATTCCATTTTTCCAGAGTAAAATCCCATTTTTCAGGAGGGTCCTGAACATAAAGTAAAATTCCATTTTTCAGGAGGTTCCTGAACAGAAGGTAAAATCCCATTTTTCAAGAGGTTCCTGAACATAAGGTAAAATCTCATTTTTAGGAGGGTCCTGAATAGAAAGTAAAATCCCATTTTTCAGGAGGGTCCTGAAAATAAAGTAAAATCCCATTTATCAGAAGGGTTCTAGACAGAAAGTAAAATCCCATTTTTCAGGAGAGTTCTAGACAGAAAGTAAAATCCTATTTTTCAGGAGGGACATGGACATAAAGTAAAATCCCATTTTTTAGGAGGGTCCTGAACATAAAGTAAAATCCCATTTATCATGAGGGTCCTGAACAGAAATTAAAATCCCATTTTTCAAGAGGGTCCTGAACATAAAGTAAAATCCCATTTTTCAGAAGCGTCTTGAATTGAAAGTAAAGTCCCATATTTCAAGAGAGTCCTAAACAGAAAATAAAGGCCCATTTTTCAGGAGGGTTCTGAACATAAAGTAAAGTCTTATTTTTATGGAGGGTCCTGAACATAAGGTAAAGTCCTATTTCCCAGGAGGGTCCTTAGCTAGAGGAAGAATATCATTTTTCAGGAGGGCCTTGAGCATTAAGTAAAATCCCATTTTTCAGGAGGGTGCTGAACAGAAAGTAAAATCCCATTTTTCAGGAGGGTCCTGAACATAAAGTAAAATCCCATTTCTCAAGAGGGTTCTGAACAGAAAGTAAAATCACATTTTCTAGGCGGGTCTTGAGCATAAAGTAGAATCCCATTTTCTAGGACGGTCCTGAACATAAAATAGAATCTCTTTTTTCAGGAGGGTCCTGAACATAATGTAAAATCCCATTTTTCAGGCGGATCCTGAAGATAAGGTAAAATCCCATTTTTTAGGAGTGTCTAGAATAGAAAGTAAAATCCAATTTTCAAGAGGGTCCTGTCCCATTTTTCAGGAGGGTCCTGAATAGACAGTAAAATTCCATTTTTCAGGAGAGTCCTGAACATACAGTAAAATCCCATTTTTCAGGTTGGTCCTGAACATAAAGTAAAATCTCATTTTTCTGGAGGGGCCTGAATAGAAAGTAAAATTCCATTTTTCACGAGGTCCCGAACATAAAGTTAAATCCAATTTTTCAGCAGTGTCCTGAACAGAAAGTAAAATCTTATTTTTCAAGAGGGTCCGAAACAGAAAGTAAAATCCCATTTTTCAGGTGGGTCCTGAACAGAAAGTAAAATCCTATTTTTCAAGAATGTCCTAAACAAAAAGTAAAGTCTCTTTTTTCAGGAGGGTCCAGAACATAAAGTAATATCCCATTTTTCAGGAGGGTCCTGAACATAAAGTAAAATCCCATTTTTCAGGAGGGTCCTGAACATAAAGTAAAATCCCATTTATCATGAGGGTCCTGAACAGAAAGTAAAATCCCATTTTTCAAGAGGGTCCTGAACTTAAAGTAAAATCCCATTTTTCAGAAGCGTCTTGAATAGAAAGTAAAGTCCCATATTTCAAGAGAGTCCTAAACAAAAAATAAAGTCCCATTTTTCAGGAGGGTTCTGAACATAAAGTAAAGTCTTATTTTTAAGGAGGGTCCTGAACATAAGGTAAAGTCCTATTTCCTAGGAGGGTCCTTAGCAATAGGTAGAATATCATTTTTCAGGTGGGCCTTGAGCATAAAGTAAAATCCCATTTTTTAGGAGGGTCTTGAACAGAAAGTAAAATCCCATTTTCCAGGCGGGTCCTGAGCATAAAGTAGAATCCCATTTTCTAGGACGGTCCTGAGCATAAAATAGAATCTCATTTTTCAGGAGGGTCCTAAACATAATGTAAAATCCCATTTTTCAGGAGGATCCTGAACATAAGGTAAAATCCCATTTTTTAGGAGTGTCTAGAACAGAAAGTACAATCCCATTTTTCAAGAAGGTCCTGAATAGAAAGTAAAATTCAATTTTTCAGGAGAGTCCTGAACATACAGTAAAATCCCATTTTTCAGGTTGGTCCTGAACATAAAGTAAAATCTCATTTTTTCGGAGGGGCCTGAATAGAAAGTAAAATTTCATTTTTCATGAGGGTCCCGAACATAAAGTAAAATCCAATTTTTCAGCAGGGTCCTGAACAGAAAGTAAAATCTTATTTTTCAAGAGGGTTCGAAACAGAAAGTAAAATCCCATTATTCAGGTGGGTCCTGAATAGAAAGTAAATTCCAATTTTTCCGGAATTTCCTAAACAGAAAGTAAAGTCTCATTTTTCAGGAAGGTCCTGAACATAAAGTAATGTCCCATTTTTCAGGAGGGTCCTGAACATAAAGTAAAATCCCATTTTTTAGGTGGGTTCTGAGAAGAAAGTAAAAAATCATTTTTCAGGTGGGTCCTGAACAGAAAGTAAAGTCCCATTTTTCAGGATGGTCCATAACAGAAAGTAAAGTACCATTTTTCAAGAGGGTCCTGAACATAAAGTAAAAGTCATATTTTCAGGAGGGTCCTGAACATAGGGTAAATTCCAAATTTTTAGGAGGGTCCTGTGCATAAAGTAGAATCCCATTTTTCAGAAGGGTCCTGAACATAAAGTAAAATCGCATTTTTCAGGAGGGTCCTGAATAGAAAGTAAAATCCTATTTTTCCGGAGTAAAATTACATTTTTCAGGAGGGTCCTGAACATAAAGTAAAATTCCATTTTTCAGGAGGTTCCCGGAAAGAAGGTATATTCCCATGTTTTAGCAGGGTCCTGAACATATGGTAAAATACCATTTTTAGGAGGGTCTTGAACATAAAGTAAAATCCCATTTTTCAGGAGGGTCCTGAACATTAAGTAAAATCTCATTTTTCTGGAGGGTCCTGAACATAATGTAAAATCCTATTTTTCAGAATGGTTCTGAAATGAATGTAAAATCCCATTTTTTAGGAGGGTCGTAAACATGAAGTAAAATCTAATTTTTCAGAATGGTTCTGAACAGAAAGTAAGATCCCATTTATCAGGAAGATCCTAAACATAAAGTAAAATCCCATTTTTCAGGAGGGCCTTGAGCATACAGTAAAATCCCATTATTCAGGAGGGTCCTAAAAAGAAGTAAAATCCCATTTTCCAGGCGGGGCCTGAGCATAAAGTAGAATCCCATTTTCCAGGAGGGTCCTGAGCATAAAATAGAATCTCATTTTTCAAAAGAGTCCTGAACATAATGTAAAATCCTATTTTTCAGGAGGATCCTGAACATAAGGTAAACTCCCATTTTTCAAGAGGGTCCTGAACAGAAAGTAAAATCTAATTTTTTAGGAGGGTCCTAAACAGAAATTAAAATCTCATTTTTCTGGAGGGTCTTGAATAGAAGGTAAAATCTCATTTTTCAGGAGGGTCCTGAACATAAAGTATAATCCCATTTTTCAGGAGAGTCCTGAACATAAAGTAAAATCGCATTTTTCAGGAGGGTCCTGAACAGAAAGTAAAATCCCATTTTTCCAGATTAAAATCACATTTTTCAGGAGGGTCCTGAACATAAAGTAAAAATCCATTTTTCAGGAGGTTCCTGAACAGAAGGTAAAATCCCATGTTTTAGTAGGGTCCTGAACATAAGGTAAAATATCATTTTTAGAAGTGTCCTGAACATAAAGTAAAATCCCATTTTTCAGAACGGTTCTGAACAGAAAGTAAAATCCCATTTTTCAGGAGAGTCCTAAACATAAAGTAAAATCCCATTTTTTAGGAGGGCCTTGAGCATAAAGTAAAATCCCATTTTTCAAGAGGGTCCTGAACAGAAAGTAAAATCCCATTTTCCAGGTGGGTCCTGAGCATAAAGTAGAATCTCATTTTCCAGGAGGGTCCTGGGCATAAAATAGAATCTCATTTTTCAGAAAAGTCCTGAACATAATTAATATCCCATTTTTCTGGAGGATCCTGAATATAAGGTAAAATCCCATTTTTCAAGAGCGTCCTGAACAGATAGTAAAATCTCATTTTTCAGGAGGATCCTGAACAGGAATTATAATCTCATTTGTCTGGATGGTCTTGAACAGAAGGTAAAATTTTATTTTTCAGGAGGGTCCTGAACATAAAGTAAAATCCCATTTTTCAGGAGAGTCCTGAACGTAAAGTAAAATCCCATTTTATGAGGGTCCTGAATATAAAGTAAAATCCAAGTTTTTCAGGAGGGTCCTGAACAGAAAGTAAAATCCCATTCTTCAGGTGGGTCCAGAACATAATATAAAATCCTATTTTTCAGGAGGATCCTGAACAGAAAGTAAAATCTCATTTTTCAAGAGGATCCGAAACAGAAAATAAAATTCTATTTTTCAGGAGGGTCCTGAAAAGAAAGTAAAATCCCATTATTCAGGATGGTCCTGAACATAATGTAAAATCCCATTTTTCAGGAGGGTCCTGAACATAAAGTAAAACCCCATTTTTAAGAGGGTCTTGAACAGAAAGTAAAATCCCATTTTTCAAGCGGGTCCTGAGCATAAAGTAAAATATCATTTTTCAAAAGGGTCCAGAACATAAAGTAAAATCCAATTTTAGGAGGGTCCTGAACATAAAGTAAAATCCCATTTTTCAGGAAGGTCCTGAACAGAAAGTAAAATCCCATTTATCAGGAGGGTCAAGAACATAAAGTAAAATCACATTTTTCAGGAGGGTTCTGAATAGACACTAAAATCCCATTTTTCAGGAGGGTCATGACATAAAGTAAAATCCCATTTTTCAGGAGGGTCCTAAGAAGAAAGTTAAATACCATTTTTCAGGAGTTTCCTGAACATAAAGTAAAATACCATTTTTCATGAAGGTCCTGAACATAAAGTAAAATCCCATTTTTCAGGAGGGTCGTGAACAGAAAGTAAAATCCCATTTTTCAGGAGTGTTCTGAACATAAAGTAAAATCCCATTTTTCTAGAGGGTTCTGAACAGTAAGTAAAATCCCATTTTTCAGGCGGGTCCTGAGCATAAAGTAGAATCCAATTTTCCAAGAGGGTCCTAAGCATAAAATAGAATCTCATTTTTCAGGAGGATCCTGCACATAATGTAAAATCCCATTTTCAGGAGGATCCTGAGCATATGTAAAATCCAATTTTTCAGGAGGGTCCTGAAAAGAAAGTAAAATCGTATTTTTCAGGAGGGTCCTGAACATAAAGTAAAATTCCATTTTTCTGGAGGTTCCTGAACAGAAAGTAAAATCCTATTTTTCAGAAGGGTCCTGAACATAAAGTAAAATCCCATTTTTCAGAAGGGTCCTGAACATAAAGTAAAATTCCATTTTTCAAGAGGGTCCTGAACATAATGTAAAATCCCTTTTTTCAGGAAGGTCCAGAACATAAAGTAAAATCCCATTTTTTAGGAGGGTCAAGAACATAAAGTAAAATCTCATTTTTTAGGAGGGTCCTGAACAGAAATTAAAATCTCATTTTTCAGGATGGTCTTGAATAGAAGGTAAAATTTCATTTTTCAGGAGGGTCCTGAACATAAAGTAAAATCTCATTTTTCAGGAGGGTCCTGAACGTAAAGTAAAATCCTATTTTTCAGAAGGGTACAGAATATAAAGTAAAATCCAATTTTAGGAGGGTTCTGCACATAAAGTAAAATCTCATTTTTAGGAAGGTCCAGAACATAAAGTAAAATCCCATTTTAAAGGAGGATCCTGAACAGAAAGTAAAATCTCATTTTTCAAGAGGGTTCGAAACAGAATGTAAAATCCCATTTTTCAGGAGCGACTTGAACATAAAGTAAAATTCCATTTTCCAGGAGGGTCCTGAACAAAAAGTAAAATCCAATTTTTCTGGAGGGTCTTGAACAAAAAGTAAAGTCCCATTTTTCAGGAAGATTCTAAACAGAAAGTAAAGTCTCATTTTTTAGGAGGGTCCTGAACATATAGTAAAATCTCATTTTTCAGGAGGGTCCTGAACACAAGGTAAAATCCCATTTTTCAAGAGGGTCCTGAACATAAAGTAAAATTGCATTTTTCAGGAGGGTCCTGAACATAAAGTAAAAATCCATTTTTCAGGAGGTTCCTGAACAGAAGGTAAAATCCCATGTTTTAGTAGGGTCCTGAACATACGGTAAAATATCATTTTTAGGAGTGTCCTGAACATAAAGTAAAATCCCATTTTTCAGAACGGCTCTGAACAGAAAGTAAAATCCCTTTTTTCAGGAGAGTCCTAAACATAAACTAAAATCCCATTTTTCAGGAGGGCCTTGAGCATAAAGTAAAATCCCATTTTTCAAGAGGGTCCTGAACAGAAAGTAAAATCCCATTTTCCAGGTGGGTCCTGAGCATAAAGTAGAATCCCATTTTCCAGGAGGGTCCTGAGCATAAAATAGAATCTCATTTTTAAGAAGAGTCCGGAACATAATTAATATCTCATTTTTCTGGAGGATCCTGAACATAAGGTAAAATCCCATTTTTCAAGAGGGTCCTGAACAGATAGTAAAATCTCATTTTTCAGGAGGATCCTAAACAGGAATTAAAATCTTATTTTTCAGGAGGGTCCTGAACATAAAGTAAAATCCCATTTTAGGAGGGTCCTGAATATAAAGTAAAATCCCATTTTTCAGGAGGGTCCTGAGCAGAAAGTAAAATCCCATTCTTCAGGTGGGTCCAGAACATAATATAAAATCCTATTTTTCAGGAGGATCGTGAACAGAAAGTAACATCTTATTTTTCAGGAGGATCCAAAATAGAAAGTAAAATTCTATTTTTCAGGAGGGTCCTGAAAAGAAAGTAAAATCCCATTTTTCAGGATGGTCCTGAACATAATGTAAAATCTCATTTATCAGGATGGTCCTGAACATAAAGTAAAATCCCATTTTCAAGAGGGTCTTGAACAGAAAGTAAAATCCCATTTTCCAGGTGGGTCCTGAGCATAAAGTAGAATCCCATTTTCCAGGAGGGTCCTGAGCATAAAATAGAATCTCATTTTTCAGAAGAGTCCGGAACATAATTAATATCTCATTTTTCTGGAGGATCCTGAACATAAGGTAAAATCCCATTTTTCAAGAGGGTCCTGAACAGATAGTAAAATATAATTTTTCAGGAGGATCCTGAACAGGAATTAAAATCTCATTTTTCAGGAGGGTCCTGAACATAAAGTAAAATCCCATTTTAGGAGGGTCCTGAATATAAAGTAAAATCCCATTTTTCAGGAGGGTCCTGAACAGAAAGTAAAATTCCATTCTTCAGGTGGGGCCAGAACATAATATAAAATCCTATTTTTCAGGAGGATCGTGAACAGAAAGTAAAAATCTTATTTTTCAAGAGGATCCAAAACAGAAAGTAAAATTCTATTTTTCAGGAGGGTCCTGAAAAGAAAGTAAAATCCCATTTTTCAGGATGGTCCTGAACATAATGTAAAATCCCATTTTTCAGGAGGGTCCTGAACATAAAGTAAAATCCCATTTTCAAGAGGGCCTTGAACAGAAACTAAAATCCCATTTTTCAGGCGGGTCCTGAGCATAAAGTAAAATCTCATTTTTCAAAAGGGTCCAGAACATAAAGTAAAATCCAATTTTAGGAGGGTCCTGAACATAAAGTAAAATCCCATTTTTCAGGAGGGTCCTGAACAGAAATTAAAATCCCATTTATCAGGAGGGTCAAGAACATAAAGTAAAATCACATTTTTCAGGAGGGTTCTGAATTGACACTAAAATCCCATTTTTCAGGAGGGTCCTGACATAAAGTAAAATCTCATTTTTCAGGAGGGTCCTAAGAAGAAAGTTAAATACCATTTTTTCAGGAGGGTCCTGAACATAAAGTAAAATACCATTTTTCATGAAGGTCCTGAACATAAAGTAAAATCCCATTTTTCAGGAGGGTCGTGAACAGAAAGTAAAATCCCATTTTTCAGGAGTGTTCTGAACATAAAGTAAAATCCCATTTTTCAAGAGGGTTCTGAACAGTAAGTAAAATCCCATTTTTCAGGCGGGTCCTTAGCATAAAGTAGAATCCAATTTTCCTAGAGGGTCCTAAGCATAAAATAAAATCTCATTTTTCAGGAGGATCCTGCACATAATGTAAAATCCCATTTTTCAGGAGGATCCTGAACATATGTAAAATCCAATTTTTCAGGAGGGTCCTGAAAAGAAAGTAAAATCGTATTTTTCAGGAGGGTCCTGAACATAAAGTAAAATTCCATTTTTCAGGAGGTTCCTGAACAGAAAGTAAAATCCTATTTTTCAGAAGGGTCCTGAACATAAAGTAAAATCCCATTTTTCAGAAGGGTCCTGAACATAAAGTAAAATTCCATTTTTCAAGAGGGTCCTGAGCAGAAAGTAAAGTCCCATTTTTTATGAGGGTTCTGAACAGAAAGTAAAATCCCATTTTTCAGGAGGGTCTTGAGCATAGAGTAAAATCCCATTTTCCAGGCGGGTCCTGGGCATAAAATAGAATCCCAATTTCCATGAAGGTCCTGAACATAATGTAAAATCCCATTTTTCAGGAGGATCCTCAACATAAGGTAAAATCCTATTTTTCAGGAGATTCCTTAACAAAAAGTAAAATCTCATTTTTCAGGAGGGTCCTGAACATAAAGTAAAATCCCATTTTTCAGGAAGGTCCAGAACATAAAGTAAAATCCCATTTTTCAGGAGAGTCAAGAACATAAAGTAAAATCTCATTTTTTAGGAGGGTCCTGAACAGAAATTAAAATCTCATTTCTCAGGATGGTCTTGAATAGAAGGTAAAATTTTAATTTTCAGGAGGGTCCTGAACATAAAGTAAAATCTCATTTTTCAGGAGGGTCCTGAACGTAAAGTAAAATCCTATTTTTCAGAAGGGTACAGAACATAAAGTAAAATCCCATTTTAGGAGGGTTCTGAACATAAAGTAAAATCCCATTTTTAGGAAGGTCCAGAACATAAAGTAAAATCCCATTTTAAAGGAGGATCCTGAACAGAAACTAAAATCTCATTTTTCAAGTGGGTTCAAAACAGAAAGTAAAATCCCATTTTACAGGAGGGACTTGAACATAAAGTAAAATCCCATTTTCCAGGAGGGTCCTGAACGGAAAGAAAAATCCCATTTTTCAGGAGGGTCTTGAACAAAAAGTAACGTCCCATTTTTCAGGATGATTCTAAACAGAAAGTAAAGTCTCATTTTTTAGGAGGGTCCTGAACATAAAGTAATATCCTATTTTTCAGGAGAGTCCTGAATATAAGGTAAAGTCCAATTTTCCAGGAGGGTCCTGAGCATAAAGTAGAATCTCATTTTCCAGGAGGGTCCTGGGCATAAAGTAGAATCTAATTTTACAGGAGGATCCTGAACATAAAATAAAATCCCATTTTTCAGAAGCGCCCTGAACATAAGGAAAAATCCCATTTTTCAGGAGGGTCCTTAACATAAAGTAAAGTCCCATTTTTCAGGAAGGTCCTGAACATATAGTAAAATCCCATTTTTCAGGAAGGTCCTGAACACAAGGTAAAATCCCATTTTTCAAGACGGTCCTGAACATAAAGTAAAATCGCATTTTTCAGGAGGATCCTGAACAGAAAGTAAAATCCCATTTTTCCGGATTAAAATCACATTTTTCAGGAAGGTCCTAAACATAAAGTAAAAATCCATTTTCAGGAGGTTCCTGAACAGAAGGTAAAATCCCATGTTTTAGTAGGATCCTGAACATAACGTAAAATATCATTTTTAGGAGTGTCCTGAACATAAATTAAAATCCCATTTTTCAGAACGGTTCTGAACAGAAAGTAAAATCCCATTTTTCAGGAGAGTCCTAAACATAAAGTAAAATCCCATTTTTCAGTTGGGCCTTGAGCATAAAGTAAAATCCCATTTTTCAGGAGGGTCCTGAACAGAAAGTAAAATCCATTTTCCAGGTGGGTCCTGAGCTTAAAGTAGAATCCCATTTTCCAGGAGGGTCCTGAGCATAAAATAGAATCTCATTTTTCAGAATAGTCTTGAACATAATTAATATCCCATTTTTCTGGAGGATCCTGAATATAAGGTAAAATCCCATTTTTCAAGAGGGTCCTGAACAGATAGTAAAATCTCATTTTTCAGGAGGATCCAGAACAGGAATTAAAATCTCATTTTTCTAGATGGTGTTGAACAGAAGGTAAAATTTCATTTTTCAGGAGGGTCCTGAACATAAAGTATAATCCCATTTTTCAGGAGAGTCCTGGACATAAAGTAAAATCCCATTTTAGGAGGGTCCTGAATATAAAGTAAAATCCTATTTTTCAGGACGGTCCTGAAGAGAAAGTAAAATCCCATTCTTCAGGTGGGTCCAGAACATAATATAAAATCCTATTTTTCAGGAGAATCCTCAACAAAAAGTAAAATCTAATTTTTCAAGAGGATCCGAAACAGAAAGTAAACTTATATTTTTCAGGAGGGTCCTGAAAAGAAAGTAAAATCCCATTTTTCAGGATGGTCCTGAACATAATGTAAAATCCCATTTTTCAGGAGGGTCCTGAACATAAAGTAAAATCCCATTTTCAAGAGGGTCTTGAACAGAAAGTAAAATCCCATTTTTCAGGCGGGTCCTGAGCATAAAGTAAAATCTCATTTTTCAAGAGGGTCCAGAACATAAAGTAAAATCCAATTTTAGGAAAGTCCTGAACATAAAGAAAAATCCCATTTTTCAGGAGGGTCCTGAGCAGAAGGTAAAATCCCATGTTTTAGTACGGTCCTGAACATAAGGTAAAATATCATTTTTAGGAGGGTCCTGAAAATAAAGTAAAATCCCATTTTCCCGGAGGGTCCTGAGCATTAAGTAAAATCCCATTTTTCAGGAGGCTCCTGAACATAAAGTAAAATCCCATTTTTCAAAACAGTTCTGAACAGAAATTAAAATCCCATTTTTCAGGAGGTTCCTAAACATTAAATAAAATCCCATTTTTCAGGAGGGCATTGAGCATAAAGTAAAATCCCATTTTTCAGGAGGGTCCTGAACAGAAAGTAAAATCCCATTTACCAGGCGGGTCCTGAGCATAAAGTAGAATTCCATTTTCCTGGACGGTCTTGTGCATAAAGTAGAATCTTATTTTTCAGAAGAGTCCTGAACACAATGTAAAATCCCATTATTCAGGATGGTCCTGAACATAATGTAAAATCCCATTTTTCAGGAGGGTACTGAACATAAAGTAAAACCCCATTTTCAAGAGGGTCTTGAACAGAAAGTAAAATCCAATTTTTCAAGCGGGTCCTGAGCATAAAGTAAAATCTCATTTTTCAAAAGGGTCCAGAACATAAAGTAAAATCCAATTTTAGGAGGGTCCTGAACATAAAGTAAAATCCCATTATTCAGGATGGTCCTGAACATAATGTAAAATCCCATTTTTCAGGAGGGTACTGAACATAAAGTAAAACCCCATTTTCAAGAGGGTCTTGAACAGAAAGTAAAATCCTATTTTTCAAGCGGGTCCTGAGCATAAAGTAAAATCTCATTTTTCAAAAGGGTCCAGAACATAAAGTAAAATCCAATTTTAGGAGGGTCCTGAACATAAAGTAAAATCCCATTTTTCAGGAGGGTCCTGAACAGAAATTAAAATCCCATTTATCAGGAGGGTCAAGAACATAAAGTAAATTCACATTTTTCAGGAGGGTTCTGAATTGACACTAAAATCCCATTTTTCAGGAGGGTCCTGACATAAAGTAAAATCTCATTTTTCAGGAGGGTCCTAAGAAGAAAGTTAAATACCATTTTTTCAGGAGGGTCCTGAACATAAAGTAAAATACCATTTTTCATGAAGGTCCTGAACATAAAGTAAAATCCCATTTTTCAGGAGGGTCGTGAACAGAAAGTAAAATCCCATTTTTCAGGAGTGTTCTGAACATAAAGTAAAATCCCATTTTTCAAGAGGGTTCTGAACAGTAAGTAAAATCCCATTTTTCAGGCGGGTCCTTAGCATAAAGTAGAATCCAATTTTCCTAGAGGGTCCTAAGCATAAAATAAAATCTCATTTTTCAGGAGGATCCTGCACATAATGTAAAATCCCATTTTTCAGGAGGATCCTGAACATATGTAAAATCCAATTTTTCAGGAGGGTCCTGAAAAGAAAGTAAAATCGTATTTTTCAGGAGGGTCCTGAACATAAAGTAAAATTCCATTTTTCAGGAGGTTCCTGAACAGAAAGTAAAATCCTATTTTTCAGAAGGGTCCTGAACATAAAGTAAAATCCCATTTTTCCGAAGGGTCCTCAACATAAAGTAAAATTCCATTTTTCAAGAGGGTCCTGAACATAATGTAAAATCCCTTTTTTCAGAAAGGTCCAGAACATAAAGTAAAATCCCATTTTTCAGGAGGGTCAAGAACATAAAGTAAAATCTCTTTTTTTAGGAGGGTCCTGAACAGAAATTAAAATCTCATTTTTCAGGATGGTCTTGAATAGAAGGTAAAATATCATTTTTCAGGAGGGTCCTGAACATAAAGTAAAATCCCATTTTTCAGGAGGGTCCTGAACGTAAAGTAAAATCCTATTTTTCAGAAGGGTACAAAATATAAAGTAAAATCCCATTTTAGGAGGGTTCTGAACATAAAGTAAAATCTCATTTTTAGGAAGGTCCAGAACATAAAGTAAAATCCCATTTTAAAGGAGGATCCTGAACAGAAAGTAAAATCTCATTTTTCAAGAGGGTTCGAAACAGAATGTAAAATCCCATTTTTCAGGAGCGACTTGAACATAAAGTAAAATCCCATTTTCCAGGAGGGTCCTGAACAGAAAGTAAAATCCCATTTTTCAGGAGGGTCTTGAACAAAAAGTAAAGTCCCATTTTTCAGGAAGATTCTAAACAGAAAGTAAAGTCTCATTTTTTAGGAGGGTCCTGAACATATATTAAAATCTCATTTTTCAGGAGGGTCCTGAACACAAGGTAAAATCCCATTTTTCAAGAGGGTCCTGAACATAAAGTAAAATTACATTTTTCAGGAGGGTCCTGAACATAAAGTAAAAATCCATTTTTCAGGAGGTTCCTGAACAGAAGGTAAAATCCCATATTTTAGTAGGGTCCTGAACATATGGTAAAATATCATTTTTAGGAGTGTCCTGAACATAAAGTAAAATCCCATTTTTCAGAACGGCTCTGCACAGAAAGTAAAATCCCTTTTTTCAGGAGAGTCCTAAACATAAAGTAAAATCCCATTTTTCAGGAGGGCCTTGAGCATAAAGTAAAATCCCATTTTTCAAGAGGGTCCTGAACAGAAAGAAAAATCCCATTTTCCAGGTGGGTCCTGAGCATAAAGTAGAATCCCATTTTCCAGGAGGGTCCTGAGCATAAAAAAGAATCTCATTTTTCAGAAGAGTCCGGAACATAATTAATATCTCATTTTTCTGGAGGATCCTGAACATAAGGTAAAATCCCATTTTTCAAGAGGGTCCTGAACAGATAGTAAAATCTCATTTTTCAGGAGGATCCTGAACAGGAATTAAAATCTCATTTTTCAGGAGGGTCCTGAACATAAAGTAAAATCCCATTTTAGGAGGGTCCTGAATATAAAGTAAAATCCCATTTTTCAGGAGGGTCCTGAACAGAAAGTAAAATCCCATTCTTCAGGTGGGTCCTGAACATAATATAAAATCCTATTTTTCAGGAGGATCGTGAACAGAAAGTAAAATCTTATTTTTCAAGAGGATCCAAAATAGAAAGAAAAATTCTATTTTTCAGGAGGGTCCTGAAAAGAAAGTAAAATCCCATTTTTCAGGATGGTCCTGAACATAATGTAAAATCTCATTTTTCAGGAGGGTCCTGAACATAAAGTAAAATCCCATTTTCAAGAGGGTCTTGAACAGAAAGTAAAATCCCATTTTCCAGGTGGGTCCTGAGCATAAAGTAGAATCCCATTTTCCAGGAGGGTCCTGAGCATAAAATAGAATCTCATTTTTCTGAAGAGTCCGGAACATAATTAATATCTCATTTTTCTGGAGGATCCTGAACATAAGATAAAATCCCATTTTTCAAGAGGGTCCTGAACAGATAGTAAAATCTCATTTTTCAGGAGGATCCTGAACAGGAATTAAAATCTCATTTTTCAGGAGGGTCCTGAACATAAAGTAAAATCCCATTTTAGGAGGGTCCTGAATATAAAGTAAAATCCCATTTTTCAGGAGGGTCCTGAACAGAAAGTAAAATCCCATTCTTCAGGTGGGTCCAGAACATAATATAAAATCCTATTTTTCAGGAGGATCGTGAACAGAAAGTAAAATCTTATTTTTCAAGAGGATCCAAAACAGAAAGTAAAATTCTATTTTTCAGGAAAGTCCTGAAAAGAAAGTAAAATCCCATTTTTCAGGATGGTCCTGAACATAATGTAAAATCTCATTTTTCAGGAGGGTTCTGAACATAAAGTAAAATCCCATTTTCAAGAGGCCCTTGAACAGAAAGTAAAATCCCATTTTTCAGGCGGGTCCTGAGCATAAAGTAAAATCTCATTTTTCAAAAGGGTCCAGAACATAAAGTAAAATCCAATTTTAGGAGGGTCCTGAACATAAACGAAAATCCCATTTTTCAGGAGGGTCCTGAACAGAAAATAAAATCCCATTTATCAGGAGGGTCCAGAACATAAACTAAAATCACATTTTTCAGGAGGGTTCTGAACAGACACTAAAATCCCATTTTTCAGGAGGGTCCTGACAGAAAGTAAAATCCCATTTTTTAGGAGGGTCTTAAGAAGAAAGTAAAATACCATTTTTCAGGAGGGTCCTGAACATAAAGTAAAATACCATTTTTCATGAAGGTCCTGAACAAAAAGTAAAATCCTATTTTTCAGGAGGGTCGTGAACAGAAACTAAAATCCCATTTTTTAGGAGTGTTCTGAACATAAAGTAAAATCCCATTTTTCAAGAGGGTTCTGAACAGTAAGTAAAATCTCATTTTCCAGGCGGAACCTGAGCATAAAGTAGAATCCCATTTTCCAAGAGGGTCCTAAGCATAAAATAGAATCTCATTTTTCAGGAGGATCCTGAACATAATGTAAAATCCCATTTTTTAGGAGGTTCCTGAACATATGTAAAATCCAATTTTTCAGGAGGGTCCTGTAAAGAAAGTAAAATCGTATTTTTCAGGAGGGTCCTGAACATAAAGTAAAATTCCATTTTTCAGGAGGTTCCTGAACAGAAAGTAAAATCCTATTTTTCAACAGGGTCCTGAACATAAAGTAAAATCCCATTTTTCAGAAGGGTCCTGAACATAAAGTAAAATTCCATTTTTCAAGAGGGTCCTGAGCAGAAAGTAAAGTCCCATTTTTTATGAGGGTTCTGAACAGAAAGTAAAATCCCATTTTTCAGGAGGGTCTTGAGCATAGAGTAAAATCCCATTTTCTAGGCGGGTCCTGGGCATAAAGTAGAATCCCAATTTCCAGGAAGGTCCTGAACATAATGTAAAATCCCATTTTTCAGGAGGATCCTCAACATAAGGTAAAATCCTATTTTTCAGGAGATTCCTTAACAAAAAGTAAAATCTCATTTTTCAGGAGGGTCCTAAACATAAAGTAAAATCCCATTTTTCAGGAAGGTCCAGAACATAAAGTAAAATCCCATTTTTCAGGAGAGTCAAGAACATAAAGTAAAATCTCATTTTTTAGGAGGGTCCTGAAAGGAAATTAAAATCTCATTTCTCAGGATGGTCTTGAAAAGAAGGTAAAATTTTAATTTTCAGGAGGGTCCTGAACATAAAGTAAAATCTCATTTTTCAGGATGGTCCTGAACGTAAAGTAAAATCCTATTTTTCAGAAGGGTACAGAACATAAAGTAAAATCCCATTTTAGGAGGGTTCTGAACATAAAGTAAAATCCCATTTTTAGGAAGGTCCAGAACATAAAGTAAAATCCCATTTTAAAGGAGGATCCTGAACAGAAACTAAAATCTCATTTTTCAAGTGGGTTCGAAACAGAAAGTAAAATCCCATTTTACAGGAGGGACTTGAACATAAAGTAAAATCCCATTTTCCAGGAGGGTCCTGAACAGAAAGTAAAATCCCATTTTTCAGGAGGGTCTTGAACAAAAAGTAACGTCCCATTTTTCAGGATGATTCTAAACAGAAAGTAAAGTCTCATTTTTTAGGAGGGTCCTGAACATAAAGTAATATCCTATTTTTCAGGAGAGTCCTGAATATAAGGTAAAGTCCAATTTTCCAGGAGGGTCCTGAGCATAAAGTAGAATCTCATTTTCCAGGAGGGTCCTGGGCATAAAGTAGAATCTAATTTTACAGGAGGATCCTGAACATAAAATAAAATCCCATTTTTCAGAAGCGCCCTGAACATAAGGAAAAATCCCATTTTTCAGGAGGGTCCTTAACATAAAGTAAAGTCCCATTTTTCAGGAAGGTCCTGAACATATAGTAAAATCCCATTTTTCAGGAAGGTCCTGAACACAAGGTAAAATCCCATTTTTCAAGACGGTCCTGAACATAAAGTAAAATCGCATTTTTCAGGAGGATCCTGAACAGAAAGTAAAATCCCATTTTTCCGGATTAAAATCACATTTTTCAGGAAGGTCCTGAACATAAAGTAAAAATCCATTTTCAGGAGGTTCCTGAACAGAAGGTAAAATCCCATGTTTTAGTAGGGTCCTGCACATAACGTAAAATATCATTTTTAGGAGTGTCCTGAACATAAAGTAAAATCCCATTTTTCAGATCGGTTCTGAACAAAAAGTAAAATCCCATTTTTCAGGAGAGTCCTAAACATAAAGTAAAATCCCATTTTTCAGTTGGGCCTTGAGCATAAAGTAAAATCCCATTTTTCAGGAGGGTCCTGAACAGAAAGTAAAATCCATTTTCCAGGTGGGTCCTGAGCATAAAGTAGAATCCCATTTTCCAGGAGGGTCCTGAGCATAAAATAGAATCTCATTTTTCAGAATAGTCCTGAACATAATTAATATCCCATTTTTCTGGAGGATCCTGAACATAAGGTAAAATCCCATTTTTCAAGAGGGTCCTGAACAGATAGTAAAATCTCATTTTTCAGGAGGATCCTGAACAGGAATTAAAATCTCATTTTTCTAGATGGTCTTGAACAGAAGGTAAAATTTCATTTTTCAAGAGGGTCCTGAACATAAAGTATAATCCCATTTTTCAGGAGAGTCCTGAACATAAAGTAAAATCCCATTTTAGGAGGGTCCTGAATGTAAAGTAAAATCCTATTTTTCAGGAGGGTCCTGAACAGAAAGTAAAATCCCATTCTTCAGGTGGGTCCAGAACATAATATAAAATCCTATTTTTCAGGAGAATCCTGAACAGAAAGTAAAATCTTATTTTTCAAGAGGATCCGAAACAGAAAGTAAAATTATATTTTTCAGGAGGGTCCTGAAAAGAAAGTAAAATCCCATTTTTCAGGATGGTCCTGAACATAATGTAAAATCCCATTTTTCAGGAGGGTCCTGAACATAAAGTAAAATCCCATTTTCAAGAGGGTCTTGAACAGAAAGTAAAATCCCATTTTTCAGGCGGGTCCTGAGCATAAAGTAAAATCTCATTTTTCAAGAGGGTCCAGAACATAAAGTAAAATCCAATTTTAGGAGGGTCCTGAACATAAAGTAAAATCCCATTTTTCAGGAGGGTCCTGAGCAGAAGGTAAAATCCTATGTTTTAGTACGGTCCTGAACATAAGGTAAAATATCATTTTTAGGAGGGTCCTGAAAATAAAGTAAAATCCCATTTTCCCGGAGAAGTAAAATCCCATTTTTCAGGAGGCTCTTGAACATGAAGTAAAATCCCATTTTTCAAAACAGTTCTGAACAGAAAGTAAAATCCCATTTTTCAGGAGGGTCCTAAACATAAAATAAAATCCCATTTTTCAGGAGGGCATTGAGCATAAAGTAAAATCCCATTTTTCAGGAGGGTCCTGAACAGAAAGTAAAATCCCATTTTCCAGGCGGGTCCTGAGCATAAAGTAGAATTCCATTTTCCTGGACGGTCTTGTGCATAAAGTAGAATCTTATTTTTCAGAAGAGTCCTGAACACAATGTAAAATCTCATTTTTCAGGAGGATCCTGAACATAAGGTAAAATCCCATTTTTCAGGGGGATCCTGAACAGATAGTAAAATCTCATTTTTCAAGAGGTTACTGTACAGAAATGAAAATCTCAATTTTTCAGGAGGGTCTTTAACAGAAGGTAAAATTTCATTTTTCAGGAGGGTCCTGAACATAAAGTAAAATCCCATTTTTCCGGAGAGTCCTGAACATAAAGTAAAATCCCATTTTAGGAGGGTCCTGAATATAAAGTAAAATCCTATTTTTCAGGAGGGTCTTGAACAGAAAGTAAAATCCCATTCTTCAGGTGGGTCCAGAACATAAAGTAAAATCCTATTTTTCAGGAGGATCCTGAACAGAAAGTAAAATCTCATTTTTCAAGAGGGTCCAAAACAGAAAGTAAAATTCTATTTTTCAGGAGGGTCCTGAAAAGAAATTAAAATCCCATTTTTCAGGATGGTCCTGAACATAAAGTAAAATCCCATTTTTCAGGAGGGTCCTGAACATAAAGTAAAATCCCATTTTTCAAGAGGGTCTTGAATAGAAAGTAAAGTCCATTTTTTCAGGATGGTCCTGAACAGAAAGTAAAATCTGATTTTTCGGAGGGTCTTGGACAGCAAGTAAAGTCCCATTTCTAAGGATGGTCCTAAACATAAAGTAAAGTCTCATTTTTCAGGACGGTCCAGAACATAAAGTAATCTACCATTTTTCAAGAAGGTCCTGAACATAAGGTAACGTCCCATTTTCCAGGAGGGTCCTGAGCATATATTAGAATCCCATTTTCCAGGAGGGTCCTAAGCATAATGTAAAATACCATTTTTCAGGAGGGTCCTAAACAGAAAGTAAAATCCCATTTTTCAGGAGGGTTCAGAATGTAAAGTAAAATTCCATTTTTCAGAAAGATCCTGAACAGAGAGTAAAATCTCATTTTTCAAGAGGGTCCAAAACAGAAAGTAAAACCCCATTTTTTAGAAGGGTCCTGAAAAGAAAGTAAAATCCTATTTTTCAGGAGAGTCCTGAACAGAAAGTAAAATCCCATTTTTCAGGAGGGTCCTGAACATAAAGTAAAATTCCATTTTTCAGGAGAGTCCTGGACAGAAAGTAAAATCCTATTATGCAGGAGGGTCCTGGACATAAAGTAACATCCCATTTTTCAGGAGGGTCTTGAACATAAAGTAAAATCCCATTTTTAATAAGGGTCCTGAACAGAAATTAAAGTCCCATTTTCCAGAAGGGTCCTGAACAGAAAGTAAAATCCCATTTTTCAGGAGGGTCTTGAACAGAAAGTAAAGTCCCATTTTTTAGGAAGATTCTAAAAAGAAAGTAAAGTCTCATTTTTTAGGAGTGTCCTGAACATAAAGTAATATCCTATTTTTCAGGAGAGTCCTGAACATAAGGTAAAGTCCCATTTTCCAGGAATGTCCTGAGCATAAAGTAGAATTAAATTTTTGAGGAGGGTCCTGAGCATAAAGTAGAATCTCAATTTACAGGAAGATCCTGAACATAAAATAAATTCCCATTTTTTAGAAGGGCCCTGAATATAAGGTAAAATCCCATTTTTCAGGAGGGTCCTTAACATAAAGTAAAGTCCCATTTTTCAGGAGGGTCCTGAACATATAGTAAAATCTCATTTTTCGGGAGGGTCCTGAACAGAAGGTAAAATCCCATTTTTCAGGAGGGTCCTGAACATAAAGTAAAATCATATTTTTCAGGAGGGTCCTGAACAGAAAATAAAATCCCATTTTTCTGGAATAAAATCGTAGTTTTCAGGAGGGTCCTGAACATAAAGTAAAATTCCATTTTTCAGGAGGTTCCTGTATAGAAGGTAAAATCCCATGTTTTAGTACGATTCTGAACATAAGGTAAAATATCATTTTCAGGAGGGTCCTGAACATAAAGTAAAATCCCATTTTCAAGGAGGGTCCTGAACATTAAGTAAAATCCTATTTTTTTTAGGCTCCTGAACATAAAGTAAAATCCCATTATTCAGAACGGTTCTGAACCAAAAGTAAAATCCCATTTTTCAGGAGGGTCCTAAACATAAAGTAAAATCCCATTTTTCAGGAGGGCCTTGAGCAAAAGTAAAATCCCATTTATCAGGAGGGTCCTGAACAGAATGTAAAATCCCATTTTCCAGGCGGGTCCTGAACATAAAGTAGAATCCCATTTTCCAGGAGGGTACTGAGCATAAAATAGAATCTCATTTTTCAGAAGAGTCCAGAACATAATGTAAAATCCCATTTTTCAGGAGGATCTTGAACTTAAGGGAAAATCCTATTTTTCAGGAGGGTCCTGAACAAATAGTTAAATCTCATTTTTCAGGAGGTTCTGAACAAAAATGAAAATCTCATTTTTCAGGAGGGTCTTGAACAGAAGATAAATTTCATTTTTCAGGAGGGTCCTGAACATAAAGTAAAATCCCATTTTTCAGGAGAGTCCTGAACATAAGGTAAAATCCCATTTTAGGAGGGTCCTGAATATAAAGTAAAATCTCATTTTTCAGGAGGGTCCTGAACAGAAAGTAATATCCCATTCTTCAGGTGGGTCCAGAACATAATGTAAAATCCTATTTTTCAGGAGGATCCTGAACAGAAAGTAAAATCTCATTTTTCAAGAGGGTCCAAAACAGAAAGTAAAATTCTATTTTTCAGGAGGGTCCTGAAAAGAAAGTAAAATCCCATTTTTCAGGAGGGTCCTGAACATAAAGTAAAATCCCATTTTTCAAGAGGGTCTTGAACAGAAGGTAAAGTCCCATTTTTCAGGATGGTCCTGAACAGAAAGTAAAATCTCAGTTTTCCGGAGAGTCTTGGACAGAAAGTAAAGTCCCATTTTTAAGGAGGGTTCTTAACATAAAGTAAAGTCTCATATTTCAGGACGGTCCAGAACATAAAGTAATCTCCCATTTTTCAGGAGGGTCCTAAACATAAGGTAACGTCCCATTTTCCAGGAGGGTCCTGAGCATATAGTAGAATCCCATTTTCCAGGAGGGTCCTAAGCATAATGTAAAATTCCATTTTTCAGGAGGGTCCTGAACAGAAAGTAAAATCCCATTTTTCAGGAGGGTTCAGAATATAAAGTAAAATCCCATTTTTCAGAAAGATCCTGAACAGAGAGTAAAATCTCATTTTTCAAGAGGGTCCAAAACAGAAAGTAAAACCCCATTTTTCAGGAGGGTCCTGAAAAGAAAGTAAAATCCCATTTTTAGGAGGGTCCTGAACAGAAAGTGAAATCCTATTTTTCAGGAGGGTCCTGAACATAAAGTAAAATCCCATTTTTCAGGAGGCTCTTGAACATAAAGTAAAATCCCATTTTTCAAAACAGTTCTGAACAGAAAGTAAAATCCCATTTTTCAGGAGGGTCCTAAACATAAAATAAAATCCCATTTTTCAGGAGGGCATTGAGCATAAAGTAAAATCCCATTTTTCTGGAGGGTCCTGAACAGAAAGTAAAATCCCATTTTCCAGGCGGGTCCTGAGCATAAAGTAGAATTCCATTTTCCTGGACGGTCTTGTGCATAAAGTAGAATCTTATTTTTCAGAAGAGTCCTGAACACAATGTAAAATCTCATTTTTCAGGAGGATCCGGAAGATAAGGTAAAATCCCATTTTTCAGGGGGATCCTGAACAGATAGTAAAATCTCATTTTTCAAGAGGTTACTGTACAGAAATGAAAATCTCAATTTTTCAGGAGGGTCTTTAACAGAAGGTAAAATTTCATTTTTCAGGAGGGTCCTGAACATAAATTAAAATCCCATTTTTCCGGAGAGTCCTGAACATAAAGTAAAATCCCATTTTAGGAGGGTCCTGAATATAAAGTAAAATCCTATTTTTCAGGAGGGTCTTGAACAGAAAGTAAAATCCCATTCTTCAGGTGGGTCCAGAACATAAAGTAAAATCCTATTTTTCAGGAGGATCCTGAACAGAAAGTAAAATCTCATTTTTCAAGAGGGTCCAAAACAGAAAAAAATTCTATTTTTCAGGAGGGTCCTGAAAAGAAATTAAAATCCCATTTTTCAGGATGGTCCTGAACATAAAGTAAAATCCCATTTTTCAGGAGGGTCCTGAACATAAAGTAAAATCCCATTTTTCAAGAGGGTCTTGAATAGAAAGTAAAGTCCATTTTTTCAGGATGGTCCTGAACAGAAAGTAAAATCTGATTTTTCGGAGGGTCTTGGACAGCAAGTAAAGTCCCATTTCTAAGGATGGTCCTAAACATAAAGTAAAGTCTCATTTTTCAGGACGGTCCAGAACATAAAGTAATCTACCATTTTTCAAGAAGGTCCTGAACATAAGGTAACGTCCCATTTTCCAGGAGGGTCCTGAGCATATAGTAGAATCCCATTTTCCAGGAGGGTCCTAAGCATAATGTAAAATACCATTTTTCAGGAGGGTCCTAAACAGAAAGTAAAATCCCATTTTTTATGAGGGTTCTGAACAGAAAGTAAATTCCTATTTTCAGGAGGGTCTTGAGAATAAAGTAAAATCCCATTTTCCAGGCAGGTCCTGGGCATAAAGTAGAATCCCAATTTCCAGGAAGGTCCTGAACATAATGTAAAATCCCATTTTTCAGGAGGATCCTCAACATAAGGTAAAATCCTATTATTCAGGAGAGTCTTGAACAAAAAGTAAAATCTCATTTTTCAGGAGGGTCTTGAATAGAAGGTAAAATTTTATTTTTCAGGAGGGTCCTAAACATAAAGTAAAATCTTATTTTTCAGGAGGGTCCTGAACATAAAGTAAAATCTCATTTTTCAGGAGGGTCCAGAACATAAAGTAAAATCCCATTTTAGGAGGGTCCTGAACATAAAGTAAAATCCTATTTTTCAGGAGGGTCCAGAACATAAACTAAAATCTCATTTTTCAGGAGGGTCCAGAACAGAAATTAAAATCTCATTTTTCAGGAAGGTCTTGAATAGAACGTGAAATTTTATTTTTCAGGACGGTCCTGAACGTAAAGAAAAATCCTATTTTTCAGAAGGGAACAGAACATAAAGTAAAATCCCATTTTAGGAGGGTTCTGAACATAAAGTAAAATCCCATTTTTAGGAAGGTCCAGAACATAAAGTAAAATCCCATTTTAAAGGAGAATCCTGAAAAGAAAGTAAAATCTCAGTTTTCAAGAGGGTTCGAAACAGAAATTAAAATCCCATTTTTCAGGAGGGTCCTGAACAGAAAGTAAAATCCCATTTTTCAGGAGGGTCTTGAACAGAAAGTAAAGTCCCATTTTTCAGGAAGATTCTAAATAGAAAGTAAAGTCTCATTTTTTAGGAGGGTCCTGAACATAAAGTAATATCCTATTTTTCAGGAGAGTCCTGAACATAAGGTAAAGTCTCATTTTTTAGGAGGGTCCTCAGGATAAAGTACAATCCTATTTTCCAGGAGGATCCTGAGCATAAAGTATAATCTCATTTTACAGGAGGATCCTGAATATAAAATAAAATCCCATTTTTCAGAAGGCCCCTGAACATAAGGTAAAATTCCATTTTTCAGGAGGGTCCTTAACATAAAGTAAAGTCCCATTTTTCAGGAGGGTCCTGAACATATAGTAAAATCTCATTTTTCAGCAGGGTCCTGAACAGAAGGTAAAATCCTATTTTTCAGGAGGGTCCTGAACATAAAGTAAAATCTTATTTTTCAGGAGGGTCCTGAACATAAAGTAAAAGCCCATTTTAGGAGGGTCCTGAGCATAAAGTAAAATCCCATTTTTTAGGAGGGTCAGAACATAAAGTAAAATCCTATTTTTCAGGAGGGTTCTAACAGAAATTAAAATTTCATTTTTCAGGAGGGTCCTAACAGAAAGTAAAATCTCATTTTTCAAGAGGGTCCTGAAAAGAAAGTAAAATAACATTTTTTAGGAGGGTCCAGAACATAAATTAAAATTCAATTTTTCAGGAGGGTCCTGAACAGAAAGTAAAATCCCATTTTTAAGAAGGGTCTTGAATAGAATGTAAAGTCCCATTTTTCAGGAAGATCCTAAACAGAAAGTAAAGTCTCATTTTTTAGGAGGGTCCTGAACATAAAGTAATGTCCCATTTTTCAGGAGGGTCCTGAACATAAGGTAAAGTCCCATTTTCCTGGAGGGTCCTGAACATAAAGTTAAATCCCATTTTTTAGGAGGGTCCTCAACAGAAAGTAAAATCCCATTTTTCAGGAAGGTCTTGAACAAAAAGTAAAGTCCCATTTTTCAGGAAGGTCCTAAACATAAAGTAAAGTCTCATTTTTAAGTAGGGTCCTGAACAGAAAGTAATGTCCCATTTTTCAGGAGGGTCCTGAACATAAAGTAAAATCCTATTTTTCAGGAGGGTCCTGAACAGAAAGTAAAATACCATTTTTTAGGAGGGTCCTGAACAGTAAGTAAAGTCTCATTTTTCAGGAGGGTACTTACCAGAAAGTAAAGTTCCATTTTATAGGATGGTCCTAAACATAAAGTGAAGGTCCATTTTTCAGGAGGGTTCTGAACATAAGGTAAAGTCCCATTTTTCAGGAGGGTCCTGAGCAAAAAGTAGAATCGTATTTTTCAGGAGGGGCCTGAACATAAAGTAAAATCGCATTTTTCAGGAAGGACCTGTACAGGAAGTAAAATCCCATGTTTTCGGAGTAAAATCCCATTTTCCAGAAGGTTCCTGAACATAAAGTAAAATTCCAGTTTTCAGGAGGTTCCTGATCTGAAGGTAAAATCCTATTTTTCTGGAGGGTCCTGGACATAAGGTAAAATCCCATTTTTAGGAGGGTCCTGAACAAAAAATAAAATCCCATTTTTCAGAAGGGTTCTGAAAAGAAAACAAAATCCCATTTTAAAGGAGGGTCCTGAACATAAAGTAAAATCTTATTTTTCAGGAGAGTCCTGGACAGAAAGTAAAATCCCATTTTTCAGGAGGGTCATGGACTTAAAGTAAAATCTCATTTTTCAGGAGGGTCTTGAACACAAAGTAAAATCCCATTTTTATGAGGGTCCTGAACAAAAAGTAAAATCCCATTTTTCAAGAGGGTCCTGAACATAAAGTAAAATTCCATTTTTCAGGAGAGTCTTGAATAGAAAGTAAAGTCTCATTTTTCAGGAGGGTCCTGAACATAAAGTAAAATTCCATTTTTTCAGAAGGTTCCTGAACAGAAGGTAAAATCCTAATTTTTAGTAGGGTCCTGAACATAAGGTAAAATACCATTTTTAGGAGGGTCCTGAACATAAAGTAAAATCCCATTTTCAGGAGGGTCCTGAACATAAAGTAAAATCTCATTTTTCTGGAGGGTCCTGAACATAAAGTAAAATCCCATTTTTCATAATGGTTCTGAACAGAAAGTAAAATTCTATTTTTCAAAAGGGTCCTAAACATAAAGTAAAATCCCATTTTTCAGAATGGTTCTGAACAGAAAGTAAAATGCCATTTTTCAGGAGGGTGCTAAACATAAAGTAAAATCCCATTTTTCAGGAGGGCCTTGAGCATAAAGTAAAATCCTATTTTTCAGGAGGGTCCTGAATAGAAAGTAAAATCCCATTTTCCAGGCGGGTCCTGAACATAAAGTAGAGTCCCATTTTCCAGGAGGGTCCTGAGCATAAAATAGAATCTCATTTTTAAGAAGGGTCCTGAACATAATGTAAAAACTCATTTTTCTGGAGGATCCTGAACATAAGGTAAAATCCCATTTTTCAGGAGGGTCCTGAACAGAAAGTAAAATCTCATTTTTCAGGAGGGTCCTGAATAGAAATTAAAATCTCATATTTTAGGAGGGTCTTGAACTGAAGGTAAAATCTCATTTTTCAGGAGGGTCCTGAACATAAAGTAAAATCCCTTTTTTTAGGAGAGTCCTGAACATAAAGTAAAATCCCATTTTAGGAGGGTCGTGAACATAAAGTAAAATCCCATTTTTCAGGAGGGTCCTGAACATAAAGTAAAATCCCATTTTTTAGGTGTGTCCACAACATAAAGTAAAATCCTATTTTTCAGGAGGATCCTGAACAAAAAGTAAAATCTCATTTTTGAAGAGGGTCCAAAACAGAAAGTAAAATCCTATTTTTCAGGAGGGTCCTCAAAAGAAAGTAAAATCCCATTTTTTAGGAGGGTCCTGAACATAAAGTAAAATCCCATTTTTTATGAGGGTCCTGAACAGAAAGTAAAATCCCATTTTTCAGGAAGGTCTTGAATAGAAAGTAAAGTACCATTTTTCAGGAAGGTCCTAAACAGAAAGTAAAGTCTTATTTTTCAGAAGGGTCCCGAACATAAAGTAATGTCCCATTTTTCAGGATGGTCCTGAACATAAGGTAAAGTCCCATTTTCCAGGAGGGTCCTGAGCATAAAGTAGAATCCCATTTTCCAGGAGGGTCCTGAATATTAAGTAAAGTCCAATTTTTCAGGATGGTCTTGAACATAAAGTAAAATCTCATTTTTCAGGAGGGTCCTGAACATAAAGTAAAATCTCATTTTCAGGAGTGTCCTGAACATAAAGTAAAATCTCATTTTTCAGGAGGGTCCAGAAAAAAATAAAATTTCATTTTAGGAGGGTCCTGAACAGAAAGTCAAAAATGATATTTCAGGAGGGTCCTAAGAGAAAGTAAAATCACATTTTTCAGGAGGGTCCTAAAAAGAAAGTAAAATACCATTTTTCAGGAGGGTCCTGAACATAAAGTAAAATCCCATTTTTTAGGAGGGTCCTGAACAGAAAGTAAAATCCTATTTTTCAGTAGAGTCCTGGACAGAAAGTAAAATCCCATTTTTCAGGAGGATCCTAAACAGAAAGTAAAATATCATTTTTAAAGAGGTTCCGAAAAAGAAAGTATAATCCCATTTTTCAGGAGAGTCCTGAACATAAGGTAAAGTCCCATTTTCCAGGAAGGTCCTGAGCATAAAGTAGAATCAAAATTTTGAGGAGGGTCCTGAGCATAAAGTAGAATCTCAATTTACAGGAAGATCCTGAACATAAAATAAATTCCCATTTTTCAGAAGGGCCCTGAATATAAGGTAAAATCCCATTTTTCAGGAGGGTCCTTAACATAAAGTAAAGTCCCATTTTTCAGGAGGGTCCTGAACATATAGTAAAATCTCATTTTTCGGGAGGGTCCTGAACAGAAGGTAAAATCCCATTTTCCAGGAGGGTCCTGAACATAAAGTAAAATCAAATTTTTCAGGAGGGTCCCGAACAGAAAATAAAATCCCATTTTTCTGGAATAAAATCGTAGTTTTCAGGAGGGTCCTGAACATAAAGTAAAATTCCATTTTTCAGGAGGTTCCTGTATAGAAGGTAAAATCCCATGTTTTAGTACGATTCTGAACATAAGGTAAAATATCATTTTCAGGAGGGTCCTGAACATAAAGTAAAATCCCATTTTCAAGGAGGGTCCTGAACATTAAGTAAAATCCTATTTTTTTGAGGCTCCTGAACATAAAGTAAAATCCCATTATTCAGAACGGTTCTGAACCGAAAGTAAAATCCCATTTTTCAGGAGGGTCCTAAACATAAAGTAAAATCCCATTTTTCAGGAGGGCCTTGAGCAAAAGTAAAATCCCATTTATCAGGAGGGTCCTGAACAGAATGTAAAATCCCATTTACCAGGCGGGTCCTGAACATAAAGTAGAATCCCATTTTCCAGGAGGGTACTGAGCATAAAATAGAATCTCATTTTTCAGAAGAGTCCAGAACATAATGTAAAATCCCATTTTTCAGGAGGATCTTGAACATAAGGGATAATCCTATTTTTCAGGAGGGTCCTGAACAAATAGTTAAATCTCATTTTTCAGGAGGTTCTGAAGAAAAATGAAAATCTCATTTTTCAGGAGGGTCTTGAACAGAAGATAAATTTCATTTTTCAGGAGGGTCCTGAACATAAAGTAAAATCCCATTTTTCAGGAGAGTCCTGAACATAAGGTAAAATCCCATTTTAGGAGGGTCCTGAATATAAAGTAAAATCCCATTTTTCAGGAGGGTCCTGAACAGAAAGTAATATCCCATTCTTCAGGTGGGTCCAGAACATAATGTAAAATCCTATTTTTCAGGAGGATCCTGAACAGAAAGTAAAATCTCATTTTTCAAGAGGGTCCAAAACAGAAAGTAAAATTCTATTTTTCAGGAGGGTCCTGAAAAGAAAGTAAAATCCCATTTTTCAGGAGGGTCCTGAACATAAAGTAAAATCCCATTTTTCAAGAGGGTCTTGAACAAAAGGTAAAGTCCCATTTTTCAGGATGGTCCTGAACAGAAAGTAAAATCTCATTTTTCCGGAGAGTCTTGGACAGAAAGTAAAGTCCCATTTTTAAGGAGGGTTCTTAACATAAAGTAAAGTCTCATTTTTCAGGACGGTCCAGAACATAAAGTAATCTCCCATTTTTCAGGAGGGTCCTAAACATAAGGTAACGTCCCATTTTCCAGGAGGGTCCTGAGCATATAGTAGAATCCCATTTTCCAGGAGGGTCCTAAGCATAATGTAAAATTCCATTTTTCAGGAGGGTCCTGAACAGAAAGTAAAATCCCATTTTTCAGGAGGGTTCAGAATATAAAGTAAAATCCCATTTTTCAGAAAGATCCTGAACAGAGAGTAAAATCCCATTTTTCAAAAGGGTCCAAAACAGAAAGTAAAACCCATTTTTCAGGAGGGTCCTGAAAAGAAAGTAAAATCCCATTTTTAGGAGGGTCCTGAACAGAAAGTGAAATCCTATTTTTCAGGAGGGTCCTGAACATAAAGTAAAATCCCATTTTTCAGAAGGGTCCTGAACATAAAGTAAAATCCCATTTTTCAGGAGGGTCCTGAGCAGAAAGTAAAATCCCATTTTTTAAGAGGGTTCTGAACAGAAAGTAAATTCCTATTTTCAGGAGGGTCTTGAGAATAAAGTAAAATCCCATTTTCCAGGCAGGTCCTGGGCATAAAGTAGAATCCCAATTTCCAGGAAGGTCCTGAACATAATGTAAAATCCCATTTTTCAGGAGGATCCTCAACATAAGGTAAAATCCTATTATTCAGGAAAGTCTTGAACAAAAAGTAAAATCTCATTTTTCAGGAGGGTCTTGAATAGAAGGTAAAATTTTATTTTTCAGGAGGGTCCTAAACATAAAGTAAAATCTCATTTTTCAGGAGGGTCCTGAACATAAAGTAAAATCCCATTTTCAGGAGGGTCCAGAACATAAAGTAAAATCCCATTTTAGGAGGGTCCTGAACATAAAGTAAAATCCTATTTTTCAGGAGGGTCCAGAACATAAACTAAAATCTCATTTTTCAGGAGGGTCCAGAACAGAAATTAAAATCTCATTTTTCAGGAAGGTCTTGAATAGAACGTAAAATTTTATTTTTCAGGACGGTCCTGAACGTAAAGAAAAATCCTATTTTTCAGAAGGGAACAGAACATAAAGTAAAATCCCATTTTAGGAGGGTTCTGAACATAAAGTAAAATCCCATTTTTAGGAAGGTCCAGAACATAAAGTAAAATCCCATTTTAAAGGAGAATCCTGAAAAGAAAGTAAAATCTCAGTTTTCAAGAGGGTTCGAAACAGAAAGTAAAATCCCATTTTTCAGGAGGGTCCTGAACAGAAAGTAAAATCCCATTTTTCAGGAGGGTCTTGAACAGAAAGTAAAGTCCCATTTTTCAGGAAGATTCTAAATAGAAAGTAAAGTCTCATTTTTTAGGAGGGTCCTGAACATAAAGTAATATCCTATTTTTCAGGAGAGTCCTGAACATAAGGTAAAGTCTCATTTTTTAGGAGGGTCCTCAGGATAAAGTACAATCCTATTTTCCAGGAGGATCCTGAGCATAAAGTAGAATCTCATTTTACAGGAGGATCCTGAATATAAAATAAAATCCCATTTTTCAGAAGGGCCCTGAACATAAGGTAAAATTCCATTTTTCAGGAGGGTCCTTAACATAAAGTAAAGTCCCATTTTTCAGGAGGGTCCTGAACATATAGTAAAATCTCATTTTTCAGCAGGGTCCTGAACAGAAGGTAAAATCCTATTTTTCAGGAGAGTCCTGAACATAAAGTAAAATCTTATTTTTCAGGAGGGTCCTGAACATAAAGTAAAAGCCCATTTTAGGAGGGTCCTGAGCATAAAGTAAAATCCCATTTTTTAGGAGGGTCAGAACATAAAGTAAAATCCTATTTTTCAGGAGGGTTCTAACAGAAATTAAAATTTCATTTTTCAGGAGGGTCCTAACAGAAAGTAAAATCTCATTTTTCAAGAGGGTCCTGAAAAGAAAGTAAAATAACATTTTTTAGGAGGGTCCAGAACATAAATTAAAATTCAATTTTTCAGGAGGGTCCTGAACAGAAAGTAAAATCCCATTTTTCAGAAGGGTCTTGAATAGAATGTAAAGTCCCATTTTTCAGGAAGATCCTAAACAGAAAGTAAAGTCTCATTTTTTAGGAGGGTCCTGAACATAAAGTAATGTCCCATTTTTCAGGAGGGTCCTGAACATAAGGTAAAGTCCCATTTTCCTGGAGGGTCCTGAACATAAAGTTAAATCCCATTTTTTAGGAGGGTCCTCAACAGAAAGTAAAATCCCATTTTTCAGGAAGGTCTTGAACAAAAAGTAAAGTCCCATTTTTCAGGAAGGTCCTAAACATAAAGTAAAGTCTCATTTTTAAGTAGGGTCCTGAACAGAAAGTAATGTCCCATTTTTCAGGAGGGTCCTGAACATAAAGTAAAATCCTATTTTTCAGGAGGGCCCTGAACAGAAAGTAAAATACCATTTTTTAGGAGGGTCTTGAACAGTAAGTAAAGTCTCATTTTTCAGGAGGGTACTTACCAGAAAATAAAGTTCCATTTTATAGGATGGTCCTAAACATAAAGTGAAGGTCCATTTTTCAGGAGGGTTCTGAACATAAGGTAAAGTCCCATTTTTCAGGAGGGTCCTGAGCAAAAAGTAGAATCGTATTTTTCAGGAGGGGCCTGAACATAAAGTAAAATCGCATTTTTCAGGAAGGACCTGTACAGGAAGTAAAATCCCATGTTTTCGGAGTAAAATCCCATTTTCCAGAAGGTTCCTGAACATAAAGTAAAATTCCAGTTTTCAGGAGGTTCCTGATCTGAAGGTAAAATCCTATTTTTCTGGAGGGTCCTGGACATAAGGTAAAATCCCATTTTTAGGAGGGTCCTGAACAAAAAATAAAATCCCATTTTTCAGAAGGGTTCTGAAAAAAAAACAAAATCCCATTTTAAAGGAGGGTCCTGAACATAAAGTAAAATCTTATTTTTCAGGAGAGTCCTGGACAGAAAGTAAAATCCTATTTTTCAGGAGGGTCATGGACTTAAAGTAAAATCTCATTTTTCAGGAGGGTCTTGAACACAAAGTAAAATCCCATTTTTATGAGGGTCCTGAACAAAAAGTAAAATCCCATTTTTCAAGAGGGTCCTGAACATAAATTAAAATTCCATTTTTCAGGAGAGTCTTGAATAGAAAGTAAAATCTCATTTTTCAGGAGGGTCCTGAACATAAAGTAAAATTCCATTTTTTCAGAAGGTTCCTGAACAGAAGGTAAAATCCTAATTTTTAGTAGGGTCCTGAACATAAGGTAAAATACCATTTTTAGGAGGGTCCTGAACATAAAGTAAAATCCCATTTTTCATAATGGTTTTGAACAGAAAGTAAAATCCTATTTTTCTAAAGGGTCCTAAACATAATGTAAAATCCCATTTTTCAGAATGGTTCTGAACAGAAAGTAAAATGCCATTTTTCAGGAGGGTGCTAAACATAAAGTAAAATCCCATTTTTCAGGAGGGCCTTGAGCATAAAGTAAAATCCTATTTTTCAGGAGGGTCCTGAATAGAAAGTAAAATCCCATTTTCCAGGCGGGTCCTGAACATAAAGTAGAGTCCCATTTTCCAGGAGGGTCCTGAGCATAAAATAGAATCTCATTTGTAAGAAGGGTCCTGAACATAATGTAAAATCCCATTTTTCTGGAGGATCCTGAACATAAGGTAAAATCTCATTTTTCAGGAGGGTCCTGAACAGAAAGTAAAATCTCATTTTTCAGGAGGGTCCTGAATAGAAATTAAAATCTCATATTTTAGGAGGGTCTTGAACTGAATGTAAAATCTCATTTTTCAGGAGGGTCCTGAACATAAAGTAAAATCCCTTTTTTTGGGAGAGTCCTGAACATAAAGTAAAATCCCATTTTAGGAGGGTCCTGAACATAAAGTAAAATCCCCTTTGTCAGGAGGGTCCTGAACAGAAAGTAAAATCCCATTTTTTAGGTGTGTCCACAACATAAAGTAAAATCCTATTTTTCAGGAGGATCCTGAACAAAAAGTAAAATCTCATTTTTTAAGAGGGTCCAAAACAGAAAGTAAAATCCTATTTTTCAGGAGGGTCCTCAAAAGAAAGTAAAATCCCATTTTTCAGGAGGGTCCTGAACATAAAGTAAAATCCCATTTTTCATGAGGGTCCTGAACAGAAAGTAAAATCCCATTTTTCAGGAAGGTCTTGAACAGAAAGTAAAGTACCATTTTTCAGGAAGGTCCTAAACAGAAAGTAAAGTCTTATTTTTCAGAAGGGTCCCGAACATAAAGTAATGTCCCATTTTTCAGGATGGTCCTGAACATAAGGTAAAGTCCCATTTTCCAGGAGGGTCCTGAGCATAAAGTAGAATCCCATTTTCAAGGAGGGGCCTGAATATTAAGTAAAGTCCAATTTTTCAGGATGGTCTTGAACATAAAGTAAAATCTCATTTTTCAGGAGGGTCCTGAATAGAAGCTAAAATCCCATTTTTCAGGAGGGTCCTGAACATAAAGTAAAATCTCATTTTCAGGAGTGTCCTGAACATAAAGTAAAATCTCATTTTTCAGGAGGGTCCAGAAAAAAATAAAATTTCATTTTAGGAGGGTCCTGAACAGAAAGTCAAAAATGATATTTCAGGAGGGTCCTAAGAGAAAGTAAAATCACATTTTTCAGGAGGGTCCTAAAAAGAAAGTAAAATACCATTTTTCAGGAGGATCCTGAACATAAAGTAAAATCCCATTTTTTAGGAGGGTCCTGAACAGAAAGTAAAATCCTATTTTTCAGTAGAGTCCTGGACAGAAAGTAAAATCCCATTTTTCAGGAGGATCCTGAACATAAAGTAAAATATCATTTTTAAAGCGGTTCCGAAAAAGAAAGTATAATCCCATTTTTCAGTTTGGTCCTAAAATGAAAGTAAAATCCCATTTTTCAGGAGGTTTCTGAACATAAAGTAAAATCCCATTTTTTAAGAGGGTCCTGAACATAAAGTAAAATCCCATTTTTTAGGAGGGTTTTGAACAGAAAGTAAAATCCCATTTTTTAGGAGGGTCTTGAACAGAAAGTAAAATCCCATTTTTCAGAAGGGTCCTGAACGTAAAGTAAAATCCTATTTTTCAGGAAAGTATTGGACAGAAAGTAAAATCCCTTTTTTCAGGAGGGTCCTGGAGATAAAGTAAAATCCCATTTTTCAGGAGAGTCCTAAACATAAAGTAAATTCCCATTTTTAATAAGGGTCCTGAACAGAAAGTAAAATCCCATTTTTCAAGAGGGTCCTGTACATAAAGTAAAATCCCATTTTTCATGAGGGTCTTGAACAAAAAGTAAATTCCCATATTTCAAAAGGGTCCTAAACAGAAAATAAAGTCCCATTTTTCAGGAGGGTTCTGAACTTAAAGTAAAGTCTTATTTTTCGAGAAGGTCCTAAACAGAAGGTAAAATCCCATTTTTCATGAGGATCTTGAACATAAAGTAAAATCCCATTTTTAGGAGGGTCCTGAACATAAAGTAAATTCCATTTTTCAGGAGGTTCCTGAGCAGAAAGTAAAATCCTATTTTTCAGGAGGGTCTTGAATAGAAAGTAAAAATCCTATTTTTCAGGAGGGTCCTGAGCATAAAGTAAAATTCCATTTTTTAGGAGAATCCTGGACAGTAAGTTAAATCCCATTTTTTAGGAGAATCCTGGACAGTAAGTAAAATCCTATTTTTTAGGAGGGTCCTGTAAATAAAGTAAAATCCCATTTTTTAGGAGGGTCCTGAATAAAAAGTAAAATCCGATTTTTCAAGAGGGTCCTGAACATAAAGTAAAATCCAATTTTCCAGGAGGGTCTTGAACAGAAAGTAAAGTCCCATATTTCAAGAGGGTCCTAAGCAGAAAATAAAATCCCATTTTTCAGGAGGGTTCTGTAGTTAAAGTAAAGTCTTATTTTTCGAGAAGGTCCTAAACAGAAGGTAAAATCCCATTTTTCATGAGGATCTTGAACATAAAGTAAAATCCCATTTTTAGAAGGGTCCTGAACATAAAGTAAATTCCATTTTTCAGGAGGTTCCTGAGCAGAAAGTAAAATCCCATTTTTCTGGAGGGTCTTGAATAGAAAGTAAAAATCCTATTTTTCAGGAGGGTCCTGAGCATAATGTAAAATCCCATTTTTTAGGAGAATCCTGGACAGTAAGTAAAATCCCATTTTTAGGAGGGTCCTGAACATAAAGTAAAATCCCATTTTTTAGGAGGGTTCTGAACAGAAAGAAAAATCCCATTTTTCAAGAGGGTCCTGAACACAAAGTGAAATCCCATTTTTCAGGAGGGTCCTGAACATAAGGTAAAATTCTATTTTTCAGGTGGGACTTGAACAGAAGGTAAAATCTTATTTTTCAGGAGTGTCCTGAACATAAGGTAAAATACCATTTTTCAGGAAGGTCCTGAACATACAGTAAAATCCCATTTTTCAGGTAGGTCCTGAACATAAAGTAAAATCCCATTTTTCCGGAGGGGCCTGAATAGAAAGTAAAATTTCATTTTTCAGGAGATTCCTGAACATACAGTAAAATCTCATTTTTCAGCATGGTCCTGAACAAAAAGTAAAATCTTATATTTCAAGAGGGTACAAAACAGAAAGTAAAATCCTATTTTTCAGGAGGGTCCGGAACATAAAGTAATGTCCCATTTTTCAGGAGGGTCCTGAACATAAAGTAATATCCCATTTTTCTGGACGGTTCTGAACAGAAAGTAAAATACCATTTTTCAGGAGGGTCCTGAACAGAAAGTAAAGTCCCATTTTTTAGGAGGGTCCTTAACAGAAATTAAAGTACCATTTTTCAAGAGGGTCCTGAACATAAAGTAAAGGTCCATTTTTCAGGAGGGTCCTGAACATAAGGTAAAGTCCCAATTTTCAAAGGGGTCCTAAATATAAAGTAGAATACCATTTTTCAGAAGGGTCCTGAACGTAAAGTAAAATCGCATTTTCAGGAGGGTCTTGAACAGAAAGTAAAATCCTATTTTTCTGGAGTAAAATCCCATTTTTCAGGAGGGTCCTGAACATAAAGTAAAATTCCATTTTTCAGGAGGTTCCTGAACAGAAGGTAAAATCCCATTTTTTAGTAGGGTCCTGAACATAAGGTAAAATACCACTTTTAGGAGGGTCCTGAACAAAAAGTCAAATCCCATTTTTAAGGAGGGTCCTGAACATAAAGTAAAATCCCATTTTTCAGGAGGGTCCTGAACATAAAGTAAAATCCCATTTTTCAGGAGGGTCCTGAACATAAAGTCAATCCCATTTTTCAGAATGGTTCTGAACAGAAAGTAAAATCCTATTTTTCAGGAGGGTCCTAAACATAAAGTAAAATCCCATTTTTCAGGTGGGCTTTGAGCATAATGTAAAATCCTATTTTTCAGGAGGGGCCTGAACAGAAAGTAAAATCTCATTTTCCAGGCGGGTCCTGAGCATAAAATAGTATCCTATTTTCCATGAAGGTCCTGAGCTTAAAATAGAATCTCATTTTTCAGAAGGGTCCTGAACATTAAGTAAAATCTTATTTGTCTGGAGGGTCCTGAACATAAAGTAAAATCCTATTTTTCAGAATGGTTCTGAAATGAATGTAAAATCCCATTTTTTAGGAGGGTCCTAAACATAAAGTAAAATCCCATTTTTCAGGAGGGCCTTGAGCATACAGTAAAATCCCATTTTTCAGGAGGGTCCTAAAAAGAAAGTAAAATCCCATTTTCCAGGCGGGTCCTGAGCATAAAGTAGAATCCCATTTTCCAGGAGGGTCCTGAACATAAAATAGAATCTCATTTTTCAGAAGAGTCCCGAACATAATGTAAAATCCTATTTTTCAGGAGGATCCTGAACATTAGGTAAAATCCCATTTTTCAAGAGAGTCCTGAACAGAAAGTAAAATCTAATTTTCCAGGTGGGTCCTGAGCATAAAGTAGAATCCCATTTTCTAGGAGAGTCCTGAGCATAAAATAGAATCGAAAGTTCAGGACCCTCCTGAAAAATGGGATTTTACTTTCTGTTTCAGACCCTCTTGAAAAATAAGATTTAACTTTCTGTTCAGGACCCTGCTGAAAAATGGGATTTTACTTTATGTTCAGGACCCTGCTGAAAAATAGAATTTTACTTTCTATTAAGGCCCCTCTGAAAAAATAGGATTTTACTTTATGTTGAGGACCCTCATGAAAAATAGGATTTTACCTTATGTTCTGGACTCTTTTGAAAAATGAGATTTTACCTTCTGTTCAAGACCCATCTGAAAAATGGAATTTTACTTTTTGTTCAGGACCCTCTTGAAAAATGGGATTTTACTTTCTGTTCAGGACCCTCATGAAAAATGGTATTTTACCTTATGTTCAGGATCCTCCTGAAAAATTGGATTTTACATTATGTTCAGGACCCTCCTGAAAAGTGAGATTCTATTTTATGCTCAAGACCCTCCTGGAAAATAGGATTCTACTTTATGATCAGGACCCGCCTGGAAAATGGGATTTTACATTCTGTTCATAACCCTCTTTAAAAATGGGATTTTAATTTATGTTTAGGACCCTCCTGAAAAATGGGATTTTACTTTATGCTCAAGGCCCTCCTAAAAAATGGGATTCTACCTCATGCTCAAGACACTCCTGGAAAATGAGACTTTACCTTATGTTCAGGACCTCCTGAAAAATGAGACTTTACTTTATGTTCAGAACCCTCATAAAAAATGGGACTTTATTTTCTGTTTAGGACCCTCTTGAAATATGGGACTTTACTTTCTGTTCAAGACCCTCCTGAAAAATGGGATTTTACTTTATGTTAAGGACCCTCTTAAAAAATGGGACTTTATTTTCTCTTCAGGACCCTCATGAAAAATGAGATTTTACTTTATGTTCCAGACCCTCTTGAAAAATGGGACATTAATTTATGTTCAGGACCCTCCTGAAAAATGAGACTTTACTTTCTATTTAGGACCATCCTGAAAAATGGGACTTTACATTCTGTTCAAGACCCTCCTGAAAAATGAGATTTTACTTTCTGTTCAGACCCTCCTAAAAAATGGGATTTTACTTTCTGTTCAGGACCCTCCTGAAATATGCGACATTACTTTATGTTCAGGACCCTTCTGAAAAATGAGACTTTACTTTCTGTTAAGGACCTTCTGAAAAATGGGACTTTAAATTCTGTTCAAGACCTTCCTGAAAAATGGGATTTTACTTTATGTTCAAGACCGTCCTAAAAAATGGGATTTTACTTTATGTTCAGGACCCTTCTGTAAAATAGGATTTTACTTTCTGAGCAGGACCATCCTGAAAAATGGGATTTTACTTTCTGTTTTGGACCCTCTTGAAAGATAAGATTTTACTTTCTGTTCAGGACCCTGCTGAAAAATGGGATTTTACTTTATTTTCAGGACCTTCCTAAAAAATAGAATTTTACTTTCAATTAAGGCCCCTCCAGAAAAATAGGATTTTACTTTATGTTCAGGACCCTCTTAAAAAATAGGATTTTACTTTATGTTCAGGACCCTCCTGATATATGGGATATTACATTATGTTCAGGACCCTCCTGAAAAATGAGACTTTACTTTCTGTTTAGGACCTTTCTGAAAAATGGGACTTTAAATTCTGTTCAAGACCCTCCTGAAAAATGGGATTTTACTTACTGTTCAGGACCCTCTTGAAAAATGGGATATTACTTTATGTTCAGGTCCCTTCTGAAAATTGGGATTTTACTTTCTGTTCAGGACCCTCATGAAGAATGGGATTTTACTTTCTGTTTCGGACCCTCTTGAAAAATAAGATTTAACTTTCTGTTCATGACCCTGCTGATAAATGGGATTTTACTTTATGTTCAGGACCCTCCTGAAATATGGGACATTACTTTATGTTAAGGACCCACCTGAAAAATGAGACTTTACTTTTTGATTAGGACCTTCCTGAAAAATGGGACTTTACATTCTGTTCAAGACCCTCCTAAAAAATAGGATTTTACTTTCTGTTCAGAACCCTCCTAAAAAATGGGATTTTACTTTATGTTCAAGACCCTCCTGAAAAATGGGATTTTACTTTCTGTTTTGGACCCTCTTGAAAAATAAGATTTAACTTTCTGTTCAGGACCCTGCTGAAAAATGGGATTTTACTTTATGTTCAGGACCCTCCTGAAAAATAGAATTTTACTTTCTATTAAGGCCCCTCCGAAAAAATAGGATTTTACTTTATGTTGAGGACCCTCATGAAAAATGGGATTTTACTTTATGTTCAGGACTCTATTGAAAAATGAGATTTTACCTTCTGTTCAAGACCCACCTGAAAAATAGAATTTAAATTTCTGTTCAGGACCCTCCTGAAAAATGGGATTTTACTTTATGTTCAGGACCCTCTTGAAAAATGTGATTTTACTTTCTGTTCAGGACCCTCCTGAAAAATGGTATTTTACCTTATGTTCAGGATCCTCTTGAAAAATTGGATTTTACATTATGTTCAGGACCCTCCTGAAAAGTGAGATTCTATTTTATGCTCAAGACCCCCCTGGAAAATAGGATTCTACTTTATGCTCAGGACCCGCCTGGAAAATGGGATTTTACTTTCTGTTCATAACCCTCTTTAAAAATGGGATTTTAATTTATGTTCAGGACCCTCCTAAAAAATGGGATTTTACTTTATGCTCAAGGCCCTCCTGAAAAATGGGATTCTAACTTATGCTCAGGACATTCCTAGAAAATGAGACTTTACCTTATGTTAAGGACCTCCTGAAAAATGAGACTTTACTTTATGTTCAGAACCCTCGTAAAAAATGGGACTTTATTTTCTGTTTAGGACCCTCTTGAAGTATGGAACTTTACTTTTTATTGAAGACCCTCCTGAAAAACGGGATTTTACTTTATGTTAAGGACCCTCTTAAAAAATGGGACTTTATTTTCTGTTCAGGACCCTCATGAAAAATGAGATTTTACTCTATGTTCCAGACCCTCTTGAAAAATGGGACATTACTTTATGTTCAGGACACTCCTGAAAAATGAGACATTACTTTCTGTTTAGGACCTTCCTGAAAAATGGGACTTTACATTCTGTTCAAGACCCTCCTGAAAAATGGGATTTTACTTTTTGTTCAGGACCCTCCTAAAAAATGGGATTTTACTTTATGTTCAGGACCCTTCTGAAAAATAGGATTTTACTTTCTGTTCAGGACCCTCCTGAAATATGCGACATTACATTATGTTCAGGAGCCTCCTGAAAAATGAGACTTTACTTTCTGTTATGGACCTTCCTGAAAAATGGGACTTTACATTTTGTTCAAGACCCTCCTGAAAAATGGGATTTTACTTTTTGTTAAAGACCGTCCTAAAAAATGGGATTTTACTTTATGTTCAGGACCCTTCTGAAAAATAGGATTTTACTTTCTGTGCAGGACCATCCTGAAAAATGGGATTTTACTTTCTGTTTCGGACCCTCTTGAAAGTTAAGATTTTACTTTCTGTTCAGGACACTGCTGAAAAATGGGATTTTACTTTATTTTCAGGACCTTCCTGAAAAATAGAATTTTACTTTCAATTAAGGCCCCTCCGGAAAAATAGGATTTTACTTTATGTTCAGGACCCTCCTAAAAAATGGGATTTTACTTTATGTTCAGGACCCTCCTGAAATATGGGACATTACTTTATGTTCAGGACCCTCCTGAAAAATGAGACTTTACTTTCTTTTAGGACCTTTCTGAAAAAAGAGACTTTACATTCTGTTCAAGACCCTCCTGAAAAATGGGATTTTACTTTCTGTTCAGGACCCTCTTGAAAAATGGGATTTTACTTTCTGTTCAGGACCCTCATGAAGAATGGGATTTTACTTTCAGTTTCGGACCTTCTTGAATAATAAGATTTAACTTTCTGTTCAGGACCCTGCTGAAAAATGGGATTTTACTTTATGTTCAGGACCTTCCTGAAAAATAGAATTTTTCTTTCTATTAAGGCCCCTCCGGAAAAATAGGATTTTATTTTATGTTGAGCACCCTCCTAAAAAATAGGATTTTACTTTATGTTCAGGACCATCCTGAGAAATGGGATTTTACCTTATGTTCAGGACCCTCTTGAAAAATGAGATTTTACCTTTTGTTCAAGACCCACCTGAAAAATTGAATTTTACTTTCTGTTCAGGACCCTCCTGAAAAATGGGATTTTACTTTATGTTCAGGACCCTCTTGAAAAATTGGATTTTACTTTATGTTCAGGACCCTCCTGAAAAATAGGATTTTACCTTATGTTCAGGATCCTCCTGGAAAATGGAATTCTACTTTATGATCAGGACCCGCCTGGAAAATGGAATTTTACTTTCTGTTCAGAACCCTCTTGAAAAATAGGATTTTAATTTATGTTCAGGACCCTCCTGGAAAATGGGATTTTACTTTATGCTCAAGGTCCTCCTTAAATGTGGTAATCTACCTTATGCTCAGGACCCTCCTAGAAAATGGGACTTTACCTTATGTTCAGAACCCTACTGAAAAATGAGACTTTACTTTATGTTCAAAACCCTCCTAAAAAATAGGACTTTATTTTCTGTTTAGGACCATTTTGAAATATGGGACTTTACTTTCTGTTCAAGACCCTCCTGAAAAATGGGATTTTACTTTATGCTCAGGACCCTCCTGAGAAATGGAATTTTACTTTCTATTAAGGCCTCTCCGGAAAAATAGGATTTTACTTTATGTTTAGGACCCTCCTAAAAAATGGGATTTTACTTTATGTTCAGGACCCTCCTGAAATATGGCACATTACTTTATGTTCAGGACCCTCCTGAAAAATGAGACTTTACTATCTATTTAGGACCTTTCTTAAAAATGGGACTTTACATTCTGTTCAAGACCCTCCTGAAAAATAGGAATTTACTTTCTGTTCAGGACCCTCCTAAAAAAAAGGATTTTACTTTATGTTCAGGTCCCTTCTAAAAAATGGGATTTTACTTTCTGTTCAGGACTCTCATGAAGAATGGGATTTTACTTTGTGTTTCGTACCCTCTTGAAAAATAAGATTTAACTTTCTGTTCAGGACCCTGCTAAAAAATGGGATTTTACTTTATGTTCAAAACCCTCCTGAAAAATAGGATTTTACCTTATGTTCAAGACTCTCTTTAAAAATGAGATTTTACCTTCTGTTCAAGATCCACCTGAAAAGTGGAATTTTACTTTCTGTTCAGGACCCTCCTGAAAAATGGGATTTTACTTTATGTTCAGGATCTCTTGAAAAATCGGATTTTACTTTATGTTCAGGACCCTCCTGAAAAATGGGATTTTACCTTTTGTTAAGGATCCTCCCGGAAAATGAGATTCTACTTTATGCTCAGGACCCGCCTGGAAAATGGGATTTTACTTTCTGTTCAGAAACCTCTTGAAAAATGGGATTTTAATTTATGTTCAGGACCCTCCTGAAAAATGAGATTTTACTTTATGCTCAAGGCCTTCCTGAAAAATGGGATTCTACCTTATGCTCAGGACCCTCCTAGAAAATGGGACTTTACATTATGTTCAGGATCCTACTGAAAAATGAGACTTTACTTTATGTTCAGAACCCTCCTAAAAAATAGGACTTTATTTTCTGTTTAGGACCCTCTTGAAATATGGGACTTTACTTTAGTTTCAGGACCCTGCTGAAAAATGGGATTTTACTTTATTTTCAGGACCTTCCTGAGAAATGGAATTTTACTTTCTATTACGGCCTCTCCGAAAAAATAGGTTTTTACTTTATGTTCAGGACCCTCCTAAAAAATGGGATTTTACTTTATGTTCAGGACCCTCCTGAAATATGGTATATTACATTATGTTTAGGACCCCTTGAAAAATGAGACTTTACTTTCTGTTTAGGACCTTTCTGAAAAATGGGACTTTACATTCTGTTCAAGACCCTCCTGAAAAATGGGATTTGACTTTCTGTTCAGGAGCCTCTTGAAAAATGGGATTTTACTTTATGTTCAGGTCTCTTCTAAAAAATGGGATTTTACTTTCTTTTCAGAACCCTCATGAAAAATGGGATTTTACTTTCTGTTTCGGACCCTCTTGAAAAATAAGATTTAACTTTCTGTTCAGGACCCTGCTGAAAAATGGGATTTTACTTTATCTTCAGGACCCTCCTGAAATATGGGACATTACTTTATATTCAGGACCCTCCTGGAAAATGAGACTTTACTTTTTGTTTAGGACCTTCCTGAAAAATGGGACTTTAAATTCTGTTCAAGACCCTCCTGAAAAATGGGATTTTACTTTCTGTTCAGAACCCTCCTAAAAAATGGGATTTTACTTTATGTTCAGGACCCTTCTGAAAAATGGGATTTTACTTTCTGTTGAAGACCCTCCTGAAAAATGGGATTTTACTTTCTGTTTTGGACCATCTTGAAAAATAAGATTTAACTTTCTGTTCAGGAACCTGCTGAAAAATGGGATTTTACTTTACGTCCAGGACCCTCCTGAAAAATAGAATTTTACTTTCTATTAAGGCCCCTCCGAAAAAATAGGATTTTACTTTATGTTGAGGACCCTCATGAAAAATGGGATTTTACCTTATGCTCAGGACCCGCCTGGAAAATGGGATTTTACTTTCTGTTCATAACCCTCTTTAAAAATGGGATTTTAATTTATGTTCAGGACCCTCCTGAAAAATGGGATTTTACTTTATGCTCAAGGCCCTCCTGAAAAATGGGATTCTAACTTATGCTCAGGACATTCCTAGAAAATGAGACTTTACCTTATGTTAAGGACCTCCTGAAAAATGAGACTTTACTTTATGTTCAGAACCCTCGTAAAAAATGGGACTTTATTTTCTGTTTAGGACCCTCTTGAAGTATGGAACTTTACTTTTTATTTAAGACCCTCCTGAAAAACGGGATTTTACTTTATGTTAAGGACCCTCTTAAAAAATGGGACTTTATTTTCTGTTCAGGACCCTCATGAAAAATGAGATTTTACTCTATGTTCCAGACCCTCTTGAAAAATGGGACATTACTTTATGTTCAGGACACTCCTGAAAAATGAGACATTACTTTCTGTTTAGGACCTTCCTGAAAAATGGGACTTTACATTCTGTTCAAGACCCTCCTGAAAAATGGGATTTTACTTTTTGTTCAGGACCCTCCTAAAAAATGGGATTTTACTTTATGTTCAGGACCCTTCTGAAAAATAGGATTTTACTTTCTGTTCAGGACCCTCCTGAAATATGCGACATTACATTATGTTCAGGAGCCTCCTGAAAAATGAGACTTTACTTTCTGTTATGGACCTTCCTGAAAAATGGGACTTTACATTTTGTTCAAGACCCTCCTGAAAAATGGGATTTTACTTTCTGTTAAAGACCGTCCTAAAAAATGGGATTTTACTTTATGTTCAGGACCCTTCTGAAAAATAGGATTTTACTTTCTGTGCAGGACCATCCTGAAAAATGGGATTTTACTTTCTGTTTCGGACCCTCTTGAAAGTTAAGATTTTACTTTCTGTTCAGGACACTGCTGAAAAATGGGATTTTACTTTATTTTCAGGACCTTCCTGAAAAATAGAATTTTACTTTCAATTAAGGCCCCTCCGGAAAAATAGGATTTTACTTTATGTTCAGGACCCTCCTAAAAAATGGGATTTTACTTTATGTTCAGGACCCTCCTGAAATATGGGACATTACTTTATGTTCAGGACCCTCCTGAAAAATGAGACTTTACTTTCTTTTAGGACCTTTCTGAAAAAAGAGACTTTACATTCTGTTCAAGACCCTCCTGAAAAATGGGATTTTACTTTCTGTTCAGGACCCTCTTGAAAAATGGGATTTTACTTTCTGTTCAGGACCCTCATGAAGAATGGGATTTTACTTTCAGTTTCGGACCTTCTTGAATAATAAGATTTAACTTTCTGTTCAGGACCCTGCTGAAAAATGGGATTTTACTTTATGTTCAGGACCTTCCTGAAAAATAGAATTTTTCTTTCTATTAAGGCCCCTCCGGAAAAATAGGATTTTATTTTATGTTGAGCACCCTCCTAAAAAATAGGATTTTACTTTATGTTCAGGACCATCCTGAGAAATGGGATTTTACCTTATGTTCAGGACCCTCTTGAAAAATGAGATTTTACCTTTTGTTCAAGACCCACCTGAAAAATTGAATTTTACTTTCTGTTCAGGACCCTCCTGAAAAATGGGATTTTACTTTATGTTCAGGACCCTCTTGAAAAATTGGATTTTACTTTATGTTCAGGACCCTCCTGAAAAATAGGATTTTACCTTATGTTCAGGATCCTCCTGGAAAATGGAATTCTACTTTATGCTCAGGACCCGCCTGGAAAATGGAATTTTACTTTCTGTTCAGAACCCTCTTGAAAAATAGGATTTTAATTTATGTTCAGGACCCTCCTGGAAAATGGGATTTTACTTTATGCTCAAGGTCCTCCTTAAAAGTGGTAATCTACCTTATGCTCAGGACCCTCCTAGAAAATGGGACTTTACCTTATGTTCAGAACCCTACTGAAAAATGAGACTTTACTTTATGTTCAAAACCCTCCTAAAAAATAGGACTTTATTTTCTGTTTAGGACCATTTTGAAATATGGGACTTTACTTTCTGTTCAAGACCCTCCTGAAAAATGGGATTTTACTTTATGCTCAGGACCCTCCTGAGAAATGGAATTTTACTTTCTATTAAGGCCTCTCCGGAAAAATAGGATTTTACTTTATGTTTAGGACCCTCCTAAAAAATGGGATTTTACTTTATGTTCAGGACCCTCCTGAAATATGGGACATTACTTTATGTTCAGGACCCTCCTGAAAAATGAGACTTTACTATCTATTTAGGACCTTTCTGAAAAATGGGACTTTACATTCTGTTCAAGACCCTCCTGAAAAATAGGAATTTACTTTCTGTTCAGGACCCTCCTAAAAAAAAGGATTTTACTTTATGTTCAGGTCCCTTGTAAAAAATGTGATTTTACTTTCTGTTCAGGACTCTCATGAAGAATGGGATTTTACTTTGTGTTTCGTACCCTCTTGAAAAATAAGATTTAACTTTCTGTTCAGGACCCTACTAAAAAATGGGATTTTACTTTATGTTCAAAACCCTCCTGAAAAATAGGATTTTACCTTATGTTCAAGACTCTCTTTAAAAATGAGATTTTACCTTCTGTTCAAGATCCACCTGAAAAGTGGAATTTTACTTTCTGTTCAGGACCCTCCTGAAAAATGGGATTTTACTTTATGTTCAGGATCTCTTGAAAAATCGGATTTTACTTTATGTTCAGGACCCTCCTGAAAAATGGGATTTTACCTTCTGTTAAGGATCCTCCCGGAAAATGAGATTCTACTTTATGCTCAGGACCCGCCTGGAAAATGGGATTTTACTTTCTGTTCAGAAACCTCTTGAAAAATGGGATTTTAATTTATGTTCAGGACCCTCCTGAAAAATGAGATTTTACTTTATGCTCAAGGCCTTCCTGAAAAATGGGATTCTACCTTATGCTCAGGACCCTCCTAGAAAATGGGACTTTACATTATGTTCAGGATCCTACTGAAAAATGAGACTTTACTTTATGTTCAGAACCCTCCTAAAAAATAGGACTTTATTTTCTGTTTAGGACCCTCTTGAAATATGGGACTTTACTTTAGTTTCAGGACCCTGCTGAAAAATGGGATTTTACTTTATTTTCAGGACCTTCCTGAGAAATGGAATTTTACTTTCTATTACGGCCTCTCCGAAAAAATAGGTTTTTACTTTATGTTCAGGACCCTCCTAAAAAATGGGATTTTACTTTATGTTCAGGACCCTCCTGAAATATGGTATATTACATTATGTTTAGGACCCCTTGAAAAATGAGACTTTACTTTCTGTTTAGGACCTTTCTGAAAAATGGGACTTTACATTCTGTTCAAGACCCTCCTGAAAAATGGGATTTGACTTTCTGTTCAGGAGCCTCTTGAAAAATGGGATTTTACTTTATGTTCAGGTCTCTTCTAAAAAATGGGATTTTACTTTCTTTTCAGAACCCTCATGAAAAATGGGATTTTACTTTCTGTTTCGGACCCTCTTGAAAAATAAGATTTAACTTTATGTTCAGGACCCTGCTGAAAAATGGGATTTTACTTTATCTTCAGGACCCTCCTGAAATATGGGACATTACTTTATATTCAGGACCCTCCTGAAAAATGAGACTTTACTTTTTGTTTAGGACCTTCCTGAAAAATGGGACTTTAAATTCTGTTCAAGACCCTCCTGAAAAATGGGATTTTACTTTCTGTTCAGAACCCTCCTAAAAAATGGGATTTTACTTTATGTTCAGGACCCTTCTGAAAAATGGGATTTTACTTTCTGTTGAAGACCCTCCTGAAAAATGGGATTTTACTTTCTGTTTTGGACCATCTTGAAAAATAAGATTTAACTTTCTGTTCAGGAACCTGCTGAAAAATGGGATTTTACTTTACGTCCAGGACCCTCCTGAAAAATAGAATTTTACTTTCTATTAAGGCCCCTCCGAAAAAATAGGATTTTACTTTATGTTGAGGACCCTCATGAAAAATGGGATTTTACCTTATGTTCAGGACACTCTTGAAAAATGAGATTTTACCTTCTGTTCAAGACCCACCTGAAAAATGGAATTTTACTTTCTGTTCAGGACCCTCCTGAATAATGGGATTTTACTTTATGTTCAGGACCCTTTTGAAAAAGGGGATTTTACATTCTGTTCAGGACCCTCCTGAAAAATGGTATTTTACCTTATGTTCATGATCCTCCTGAAAAATTGGATTTTACATTATGTTCAGGACCCTCCAGAAAAGTGAGATTCTATTTTATGCTCAAGACCCTCCTGGAAAATAGGATTCTACTTTATGCTCAGGACCCGCCTGGAAAATGGGATTTTACTTTCTGTTCATAACCCTCTTTAAAAATGGGATTTTAATTTATGTTCAGGACCCTCCTGAAAAATGGGATTTTACTTTATGCTCAAGGCCCTCTTAAAAAATGGGATTCTACCTTATGCTCAGGACACTCCTGGAAAATGATACTTTACCTTATGTTCAGGACCTCCTGAAAAATGAGACTTTACTTTATGTTCAGAACCCTCGAAATAAATGGGACTTTATTTTCTGTTTAGGACCCTCTTGAAATATGGAACTTTACTTTCTGTTTAAGACCCTCCAGAAAAACGGGATTTTACTTTATGTTACGGACCCTCTTAAAAAATGGGACTTTATTTTCTGTTCAGGACCCTCATGAAAAATGAGATTTTACTTTATGTTCCAGACCCTCTTGAAAAATGGGACATTACTTTATGTTCAGGACCCTCCTGAAAAATGAGACTTTACTTTCTGTTTAGGACCTTCCTAAAAAATTGGACTTTACATTCTGTTCAAGACCTTCCTGAAAAATGGGATTTTACTTTCTGTTCAGGACCCTCCTAAAAAATGGGATTTTACTTTATGTTCAGGACCCTTCTGAAAAATAGGATTTTACTTTTTGTTCAGGACCCTCCTGAAATATGCGACATTACTTTATGTTCAGGTGCCTCCTGAAAAATGAGACTTTACTTTCTGTTAAGGACCTTCCTGAAAAATGAGACTTTACATTCTGTTCAAGACCCTCCTAAAAAATGTGATTTTACTTTCTGTTCAAGACCGTCCTAAAAAATAGGATTTTACTTTATGTTCAGGACCCTTCTGAAAAATAGGATTTTACTTTCTGTGCAGGACCATCCTGAAAAATGGGATTTTACTATCTGTTTTGGACCCTCTTGAAAGTTAAGATTTAACTTTCTGTTCAGGACACTGCTGAAAAATGGAATTTTACTTTTTTTTTTGGACCTTCCTGAAAAATAGAATTTAACTTTCAATTAAGGTCCCTCCAGAAAAATAAGATTTTACTTTATGTTCAGGACCCTCCTGAAAAATGGGATTTTACTTTATGTTCAGGACCCTCCTGAAATATGGGACATTACTTTATGCTCAGGACCCTCTATAAAAATGAGACTTTACTTTCTTTTAGGACCTTTCTAAAAAAAGGGACTTTACATTCTGTTCAAGACCCCCCTGAAAAATGGGATTTTACTTTCTGTTCAGGACCCTCTTGAAAAATGGGATTTTACTTTATGTTCAGGTCCCTTCTGAAAAATGGGATTTTACTTTTTGTTCAGGACCCTCATGAAGAATGGGATTTTACTTTTTTTTTCGGACCCTCTTCAAAAATAAGATTTAACTTTCTGTTCAGGACCCTGCTGAAAAATGGGATTTTACTTTATTTTCAGGACCTTCCTGAAAAATAGAATTTTAATTTCTATTAAGGCCCCTCCGGAAAAATAGGATTTTACTTTATGTTGAGCACCCTCCTGAAAAATAGGATTTTACTTTATGTTCAGGACCCTCCTGAAAAATGGGATTCTACCTTATGTTCAGGACTCTCTTGAAAAATGAGATTTTACCTTCTGTTCAAGACCCACTTGAAAAATAGAATTTTACTTTCTATTCAGGACCCTCCTGAAAAATAGGATTTTACTTTATGTTCAGGACCCTCTTGAAAAATCAGATTTTACTTTATGTTCAGGACCCTCCTGAAAAATGGGATTTTACCTTATGTTCAGGATCCTCCAGGAAAATGGAATTTTACTTTATGATCAGGACCAGCCTGGAAAATGGGATTTTACTTTCTGTTCAGAACCCTCTTGAAAAATGGGATTTTAATTTATGTTCAGGACCCTCCTGAAAAATGGGATTTTACTTTATGCTCAAGGTCCTCCTGAAAAATGGGATTCTACCTTATGCACAGGACCCTCCTAGAAAATGGTACTTTACCTTATGTTCAGGACCCTACTGAAAAATGAGACTTTACTTTATGTTGAGAACCCTCCTAAAAAATAGGACTTTTTTTTCTGTTTAGGACCATCTTGAAATATGGGACTTTACATTCTGTTCAAGACCCTCCTGAAAAATTGGATTTTACTTAATGCTCAGGACCCTCCTGAGAAATGGAATTTTACTTTCTATTAAGGCCTCTCCGGAAAAACAGGATTTTACTTTTTGTTTAGGACCCTCCTTAAAAATGGGATTTTACTTTATGTTCAGGACCCTCCTGAAATATGGGACATTACTTTATGTTCAGGACCCTCCTGAAAAATGAGACTTTACTATCTGTTTAGGACCTTTCTGAAAAATGGGACTTTACATTCTGTTCAAGACCCTCCTGAAAAATAGGAATTTACTTTCAATTCAGGACCCTCCTAAAAGATAGGATTTTACTTTATGTTCAGGTCCCTTTTAAAAAATGGGATTTTACTTTCTGTTCAGGACCCTCATGAAGAATGGGATTTTACTTTCTGTTTCGGACCCTCTTGAAAAATAAGATTTAACTTTCTGTTCAGGACCCTGCTGAAAAATGGGATTTTACTTTATGTTCAGGACCTTCCTGAAAATTGAATTTTACTTTCTATTAAGGCCCCTCTGGAAAAATAGGATTTTACTTTATGTTGAGGACCCTCTTTAAAAATAGGATTTTATTTTATGTACTGGACCCTCCTGAAAAATGGGATTTTACCTTATGTTCAGGACTCTCTTGAAAAATGAGATTTTACCTTCTGTTCAAGAACCACTTGAAAAATGGAATTTTACTTTCTGTTCAGGACCCTCCTGAAAAATGGGATTTTACTTTATGTTCAGGACCCTCTTGAAAAATTATATTTTACTTTATGTTCAGGACACTCTTGAAAAATGGGATTTTACCTTATGTTCAGGATCCTCCTGGAAAATTAGATTCTACTTTATGCTCAGGACCCGCTTGGAAAATGGGATTTTACTTTCTGTTCAGAACCCTCTTGAAAAATGGGATTTTGATTTATGTTCAGGACCCTCCTGAAAAATGGAATTTTACTTTATGCTCAATGCCCTCCTGAAAAATGGGATTCTACCTTATGCTCAGGACCCTCCTGGAAAATGGGACTTTATCTTATGTTCAGTACCCTACTGAAAAATAAGACTTTACTTTATGTTCAGAACCCTCCTAAGAAATAGGACTTCATTTTCTGTTTAGGACCCTCTTGAAATATGGGACTTTACTTTATGTTCATGACCCTCCTGAAAAATGGGATTTTACTTTATGTTCAGCACACTCCTGCGAAATGGAATTTTACTTTCTATTAAGGCCTCTCCGGAAAAATAGGATTTTACTTTATGATTAGGACCCTCCTGAAAAATGGGATTTTTACTTTATGTTCAGGACCCTCCTGAAAAATGAGACTTTACTTTCTGTTTAGGACCTTTCTGAAAAATGGGACTATACATTCTGTTCAAGACCCTCCTGAAAAATAGGATTTTACTTTCTGTTCAGGAACCGCCTAAAAAATAGGATTTTACTTTATGTACAGGTCCCTTCTGAAAAATGGGATTTTACTTTCTGTTCTGGACCCTCATTAAGAATGGGATTTTACTTTCTGTTTCGGACCCTCTTGAAAAATAAGATTTAACTTTCTGTTCAGAACCCTGCTGAAAAATGGGATTTTACTTTATGTTCAGGACCTTCCTGAAAAATAGGATTTTACTTTCTATTAAGGCCCCTTCGGAAAAATAGGATTTTACTTTATGTTGAGGACCCTCCTGAAAAATAGGATTTTACCTTATGTTCCGGACCCTCCTGAAAAATGGGATTTTACCTTATGTTCAGGACTCTCTTTAAAAATGAGATTTTACCTTCTGTTCAAGACCCACCTGAAAAGTGGCATTTTACTTTCTGTTCAGGACCTTCCTGAAAAATGGTATGTTAGTTTATGTTCAGGATCTCTTGAAAAATTGGATTTTACTTTATGTTCAGGACCCTCCTGAAAATTAGGATTTTACCTTATGTTCAGGATCTTCCTGGAAAATGGGAGTCTACTTTATGCTCAGGACCCGCCTGGAAAATGGGATTTTACTTTCTGTTCAGAACCCTCTTGAAAAATGAGATTTTAATTTAAGTTCAGGACCCTCCTGAAAAATGAGATTTTACTTTATGCTCAAGGCCCTCCTGAAAAATGGGATTCTACCTTATGCTCAGTACACTCCTAGAAAATAGGACTTTACCTTATGTTCAGGACCCTACTGAAAAATGAGACTTTACTTTATGTTCAGAACCCTCCTAAAAAATAGGACTTTATTTTCTGTTTAGGACCCTCTTGAAATATGGGACTTTACTTTCTGTTCAAGACCCTCCTGAAAAATGGGATTTTACTTTATGTTCCGGACCCTCCTGAGAAATGGAATTTTACTTTCTATTACGGCCTCTCCAGAAAAATAGGATTTTACTTTATGTTTAGGACCCTCCTTAAAAATGGGATTTTACTTTATGATCAGGACCCTCCTGAAATATGGGACACTACTTTATGTTCAGGACCCCTCTGAAAAATGAGACTTTACTTTCTATTTAGGACCTTTCATAAAAATGGGACTTTACATTCTCTTCAAGACCCTCCTGAAAAATAGGATTTTACTTTCTATTCAGGACCTTCCTAAAAAATAGGATTTTACTTTATGTTCAGGTCCCTTCTGAAAAATGGGATTTTACTTTTTGTTCAGGACCCTCATGAAGAATGGGATTTTACATTCTGTTTCGGACCCTCTTGAAAAATAAGATTTAACTTTCTGTTCAGGACCCTACTGAAAAATGGGATTTTACTTTATGTTCAGGACCTTCCTGAAAAATAGAATTTTAATTTCTATTAAGGCCCCTCCGAAAAAATAGGATTTTACTTTATGTTGAGGATCCTCCTGAAAAATAGGATTTTATTTTATGTTCAGGACTCTCCTGAAAAATGGGATTTTACTTTTTGTTCAGGACCCTCATGAAGAATGGGATTTTACATTCTGTTTCGGACCCTCTTGAAAAATAAGATTTAACTTTCTGTTCAGGACCCTACTGAAAAATGGGATTTTACTTTATGTTCAGGACCTTCCTGAAAAATAGAATTTTAATTTCTATTAAGGCCCCTCCGAAAAAATAGGATTTTACTTTATGTTGAGGATCCTCCTGAAAAATAGGATTTTATTTTATGTTCAGGACTCTCCTGAAAAATGGGATTTTACTTTATGTTCAGGACTCTCTTGAAAAATGAGATTTTACCTTCTGTTCAAGAACCACCTGAAAAATGGAATTTTACTTTCTGTTCAGGACCCTACTGATAAATGGGATTTTATTTTATATTCAGGACCCTCTTGAAAAATTAGATTTTACTTTATGTTTAGGACTCTCTTGAAAAATGGGATTTAACTTTCTGTATCGGACCCTCTTGAAAAATAAGATTTAACTTTCTGTTCAGGACCCTGCTGAAAAATGAGATTTTACTTTATGTTCATGACCAACCTGAAAAATAGAATTTTACTTTCTATTAAGGCCCCTCCGAAAAAAATAGGAATTTACTTTATGTTGAAGACCCTCCTGAAAAACAGGATTTTACTTTATGTTCAGGACCTTCCTGATAAATGGGATTTTACCTTATGTTCAGGAATCTCTTGAAAAATGAGATTTTACCTTCTGTTCAAGACCCACCTGAAAAATGGAATTTTACTTTCTGTTCAGGACCCTCCTGAAAAATGGTATTTTACTTTATGTTCAGGACCCTCTTGAAAAATGGAATTTTACTTTCAGTTTAGGACCCTCCTAAAAAATGGGATTTTACCTTATGTTCAGGATCCTCCTGAAAAATTTGATTTTACATTATGTTCAGGACCCTCCTGAAAAGTGATATTCTATTATATGCTCAGGATCCTCCTGGAAAATGGGATTCTACTTTATGCTCAGGACCCTCCTGGAAAATGGGATTTTACTTTCTGTTCAGAACCCTCTTGAAAAATGGGATTTTAATTTATGTTCAGGACCCTCCTGAAAAATGGGATTTTAGTTTATGCTCAAGACCCTCCTGAAATATGGGACATTACTTTATGTTCAGGCCCCTCCTGAAAAATGAGACTTTACATTCTGTTTAGGACCTTTCTGAAAAATGGGACATTACATTCTATTCAAGACCCTCCAGAAAAATAGGATTTTATTTTCTATTCAGGTCCCTCCTAAAAATTAGGATTTTAGTTTAAGTTCAGGTCCCTTCTAAAAAATGGGATTTTATTTTCTGTTCAGGACCCTCATGAAGAATGGGATTTTACTTTCCGTTTCGGACCCTCTTGAAAAATAAGATTTAACTTCTTGTTCAGGACCCTTTGGAAAAATGGGATTTTACTTTATGTTCAGGACCTTCCTGAAAAATAGAATTTTACTTTCTATTAAGGCCCCTCCGGAAAAATAGGATTTTACGTTATGTTGAGGACCCTCCTGAAAAATAGGATTTTACTTTATGTTCAGGACCCTCCTGAAAAATGGGATTTTACCTTAAGTTCAGGACTCTCTTGAAAAATAAGATTTTACCTTCTGTTCAAGACCCGCCTGAAAAGTGGAATTTTACTTTCTGTTCAGGACCCTCCTGAAAAAGGGGATTTTACTTTATGTTGAGGATCTCTTGAAAAATCGAATTTTACTTTATGTTCAGGACCCTCCTGAAAAATGGAATTTTACCTTATGTTCAGGATCCTCCTGGAAAATGGGATTCTACTTTTTGCTCAGGACCCGCCTGGAAAATGGGATTTTACTTTCTGTTCAGAACCCTCTTGAAAAATGAGATTTTAATTTAAGTTCAGGACCCTCCTGAAAAATGGGATTTTACTTTATGCTCAAGGCCCTCCTGAAAAATGGGATTCTACCTTATGCTCAGGATCCTCCTAGAAAATAGGACTTTACCTTATGTTCAGGACACTACTGAAAAATGAGACTTTACTTTATGTTCAGAACCCTCCTAAGAAATAGGACTTTATTTTCTGTTTAGGACCCTCTTGAAATATGGGACATTACTTTCTGTTCAAGACCCTCCTGAAAAATGGGATTTTACTTTATGTTCAGGACCCTCCTGAGAAATGGAATTTTACTTTCTATTACGGCCTATCCGGAAAAATAGGATTTTACTTTATGTTTAGGACCCTCCTTAAAAATGGGATTTTACTTTATGTTCAGGACCCTCCTGAAATATGGGACATTACTTTATGTTCAGGACCCTCCTGAAAAATGAGACTTTACTTTCTATTTAGGACCTTACTGAAAAATGGGACTTTACATTCTGTTCAAGACCCTCCTGAAAAATAGGATTTTACTTTCTGTTCAGGACCCTCCTAAAAAATAAGATTTTACTTTATGTTCAGGTCCCTTCTGAAAAATGGGATTTTACTTTTTGTTCAGGACCCTCATGAAGAATGGGATTTTACTTTCTGTTTCGGACCCTCTTGAAAAATAAGATTTAACTTTCTGTTCAGGACCCTGCTGAAAAATGGTATTTTACTTTATGTTCAGGACCTTCCTGAAAAATAGAATTTTACTTTCTATTAAGGCCCCTCCGAAAAAATTAGATTTTACTTTATGTTGAGGACCCTCCAGAAAAATAGGATTTTATTTTATGTTCAGGACCCTCCTGAAAAATGGGATTTTACTTTATGTTCAGGACTCTCTTGAAAAATGAGATTTTACCTTCTGTTCAAGAACCACCTGAAAAATGGAATTTTACTTTCTGTTCAGGACCCTACTGATAAATGGAATTTTACTTTATGTTCAGGACCCTCTTGAAAAATTGGATTTTACTTTATGTTCAGGACCCTCCTGAAAAATGGGATTTTACTTTCTGTTCAGGACTCTCCTCAAAAATGGGATTTTACTTTCTGTTTCGGACCCTCTTGAAAAATAAGATTTAATTTCTGTTCAGGACCCTGCTGAAAAATGAGATTTTACTTTATGTTCAGGACCCACCTGAAAAATAGAATTTTACTTTCTATTAAGGCCCCTCCGAAAAAATAGGATTTTACTTTATGTTGAAGACCCTCCTGAAAAACTGGATTTTACTTTATTTTCAGGACCTTCCTGATAAATGGGATTTTACCTTATGTTCAGGAATCTCTTGAAAAATGAGATTTTACCTTCTGTTCAAGACCCACCTGAAAAATGAAATTTTACTTTCTGTTCAGGACCCTCCTGAAAAATGGTATTTTACTTTATGTTCAGGACCCTCTTGAAAAATGGGATTTTACTTTCTTTTTAGGACCCTCCTAAAAAATGGGATTTTACCTTATGTTCAGGATCCTCCTGAAAAATTTGATTTTACATTATGTTCAGGACCCTCCTGAAAAGTGATATTCTATTTTATGCTCAGGACCCTCCTGGAAAATGGGATTCTACTTTATGCTCAGGACCCTCCTGGAAAATGGGATTTTAGTTTCTGTTCAGAACCCTCTTGAAAAATGGGATTTTAATTTATATTCAGGACCCTCCTGAAAAATGGAATTTTAGTTTATGCTCAAGGCCCTCCTGAAAAATGGGATTCTACCTTATGCTCAGGAATCTCCTGGAAAATGAGTCTTTACCTTATGTTCAGGACCCTCCTGAAAAATGAGACTTTACCTTATGTTCAGAACACTCCTAAAAAATGGAACTTTATTTTCTTTTTAGGACCCTCTTCAAATATGGGACTTTACTTTCTGTTCAAGACCCTCCTGAATAATGGGATTTTACTTTATGTTAAGGACCCTCTTAAAAAATGGGATTTTACTTTCTGTTCAGGACCCTCATGAAAAATAGGATTTTACTTTATTATCCGGACCCTCTTGAAAAATGGGTCATTACTTTATGTTCAGGACCCTCCTGAAAAATAAAACTTTACTTTCTATTTAGGACCTTCTTGAAAAATGGGACTTTACATTCTGTTCAAGACCCTCCTGAAAAATGGGATTTTAATTTCTATTCAGGACCCTCCGATAAATGGGATTTTACTTTATGTTCAGGACCCTTCTGAAAAATGGGATTTTACTTTCTGTTCAGGACCCTACTGAAATATGGGACATTACTTTATGTTCAGGACCCTCCTGAAAAATGAGACTTTACTTTCTGTTTAGATCCTTCCTGAAAAATGGGACTTTACATTCTGTTCAAGACCATCCTGAAAAATGGGATTTTACTTTCTATTCAAGACCCTCCTAAAAAATAGGATTTTACTTTATGTTCAGGACCCTTATGAAAAATGGGATTTTACTTTCTGTTCAGGTCAATCCTGAAAAATGGGATTTTTCTTTCTGTTTCGGACCCTCTTGAAAAATAAGATTTTACTTTCAGTTCAGGACCCTACTGAAAAATGGGATTTTACTTTATTTTCAGGCCACTCCTGAAAAATAGAATTTTACTTTCTATTAAGGCCCCTCCGAAAAAATAGGATTTTACTTTATGTTCAGGACTCTCCTGAAAAATGGGATTTTAGTTTATGTTCAGGACCACCCTGAAATATGGGACATTACTTTATGTTCAAGACCCTCCTGAAAAATGGGATTTTACTTTTTGTTCAGGACCCTCCTAAAAAATGGGATTTTAATTTATGTTCAGGACCCTTCTGAAAAATAGGATTTTACTTTCTATTCAGGTCCCTCCTGAAAAATGGGATTTTACTTTCTGTTTCGGACCCTCTTGAAAAATAAGATTTAACTTTTTGTTCAGGACCCTGCTGAAAAATGGGATTTTACTTTATGTTCAGGACCCTCCTAAAAAGTGAGATTCTATTTTATGCTCAGGACTCTCCTGGAAAATGGGATTCTACTTTATTCTCAGGACCCGCCGGGAAAATGGGATTTTACTTTCTGTTCAGAACCCTCTTGAAAAATGTGATTTTAATTAATGTTCAGGACCCTCCTTAAAAATGGGATTTTACTTTATGCTCAAGGACCCCTTGAAAAATGGGATTCAACCTTATGCTCAGGACCCTCCTGGAAAATGGGACTTTACCTTATGTTCAGAACCCTTCTGAAAAATGAGACTTTACTTTATGTTCAGATCCCACCTAAAAAATGAGACTTTATTTTCTGTTTAGGACCCTCTTGAAATATGGGACTTTACTTTCTGTCCAAGACCCTCCTGAAAAATGGTATTTTACTTTATGTTCAGGACAATCTAGAAAAATGAGATTTTACTTTCTGTTCAAGACCCTCATGAAAAATGGGATTTTACTTTATGTTCAGGACCCTCCTAAAAAATGGGACATTACTTTATGTTCAGGACCCTCCTGAAAAATAAGACTTTACTTTCTGTTTAGATCCTTCCTGAAAAATGGGACTTTACATTCTGTTCAAGACCCTCTTGAAAAATGGGATTTTACTTTCTGTTCAAGACCCTCCTAAAAAATAGGATTTTACTTTATGTTCAGGACCCTTCTGAAAAATGGGATTTTACTTTCTGTTCAGGTCAATCCTGAAAAATGGGATTTTTCTTTCTGTTTCGGACCCTCTTGAAAAATAAGATTTTACTTTCAGTTCAGGATCCTACTGAAAAATGGGATTTTACTTTATTTTCAGGCCACTCCTGAAAAATAGAATTTTACTTTCTATTAAGGCCCCTCCGGAAAAATAGGATTTTACTTTATGTTCAGGACTCTCCTGAAAAATAGGATTTTAGTTTATGTTCAGGACCCCCCTGAAATATGGGACATTACCTTATGTTCAAGACCCTCCTGAAAAATGGGATTTTACTTTTTGTTCAGGACCCTCCTAAAAAATGGGATTTTAATTTATGTGCAGGACACTTCTGAAAAATGGGATTTTACTTTCTGTTCAGGTCCCTCCTGAAAAATGGGATTTTACTTTCTGTTTCGGACCCTCTTGAAAAATAAGATTTAACTTTTTGTTCAGGACCCTGCTGAAAAATGGGATTTTACTTTATGTTCAGGACCCTCCTAAAAAGTGAGATTCTATTTTATGCTCAGGACTCTCCTGGAAAATGGGATTCTACTTTATTCTCAGGACCCGCCGGGAAAATGGGATTTTACTTTCTGTTCAGAACCCTCTTGAAAAATGTGATTTTAATTTATGTTCAGGACCCTCCTTAAAAATGGGATTTTACTTTATGCTCAAGGACCTCCTGAAAAATGGGATTCAACCTTATGCTCAGGACCCTCCTGGAAAATGGGACTTTACCTTTTGTTCAGAACCCTTCTGAAAAATGAGACTTTACTTTATGTTCAGATCCCACCTAAAAAATGAGACTTTATTTTCTGTTTAGGACCCTCTTGAAATATGGGACTTTACTTTCTGTCCAAGACCCTCCTGAAAAATGGTATTTTACTTTATGTTCAGGACAATCTAGAAAAATGGGATTTTACTTTCTGTTCAAGACCCTCATGAAAAATGGGATTTTACTTTATGTTCAGGACCCTCCTAAAAAATGGGACATTACTTTATGTTCAGGACCCTCCTGAAAAATGAGACTTTACTTTCTGTTTAGGACCTTTATGAAAAATGGGACTTTACATTCTGTACAAGACCCTCCTGAAAAATGGGATCTTACTTTATGTTCAGGACCCTCCTGAAAAATGGAATTTTACTTTCTATTAAGGCCTCTCCGAAAAAATAGGATCTTACTTTATGTTCAGGACCCTCCTGAAAAATGGGATTTTACCTTATGTTCAGGACTCTTTTGAAAAATGAGATTTTACCTTCTATTCAAGACCCACCTGAAAAATGGAATTTTCTTTCTGTTCAGGACCCTCCTGAAAAATGGTATTTGACATTATGTTCAGGACCCTCTTGAAAAATGGGATTTTACTTTCTGTTCAGGACCCTCCAAAAAATGGGATTTTACCTTATATTCAGGATCCTCCTGAAAAATTGTATTTTACATTATGTTCAAGACCCTCCTGAAAAGTGAGATTCTATTTTATGCTCAGGACCCTCCTGGAAAATGGGACTCTACTTTATGCTCAGGACCCGATTGGAAAATAGGATTTTACTTTCTGTTCAGAACCCTTTTGAAAAATAGGATTTTAATTTATGCTCAGGACCCTTCTGAAAAATGGGATTTTACTTTATGCTCAAGGCCCTCCTGAAAAATGGGATTCTACCTTATGCTCAGGACCCTCCTTGAAAATGAGACTTTACCTTATGTTCAGGACCCTCCTGAAAAATGAGACTTTACTTTATGTTCAGAACCTTCCTAAAAAATGGGACTTTATTTTCTGTTTAGGACCCTCTTGAAATATGGGACTTTATTTTCTGTTCAAGACCCTCCTGAAAAATGGGATTTTAATTTATGTTAAGGACCCTCTTAAAAAATGGGATTTTACTTTCTGTTCAGGACCCTCATGAAAAATGGGATTTTACTTCATGTTCCGGACCCTCTTGAAAAATGGGACATTACTTTATGTTCAGGACCCTCCTGAAAAGTGAGATTTTATTTTATACTCAGGACCCTCCTGGAAAATGGGATTCTACTTTATGCTCAGGACCTGCCTGGAAAATGGGATTTTACTTTCTGTTCAGATTCTCTTGAAAAATGGGATTTTACTTTATGTTTAGGACCCTTCTGAAAAATGGGATTTTACTTTCTGTTCTGGACCTTCCTGAAAAATGGGATTTTACTTTATGCTAAAGGCCCTCCTGAAAAATGGGATTCTACCTTATGCTCAGGACCCTCCTGGAAAATGGGACTTTACCTTATGGTCAGGACTCTCCTGAAAAATGAGACTTTACTTTATGTTCAGAATCCTCCAGAAAAATGGGACTTTATTTTCTAGTCAGGACCCTCTTGAAATATGAGACTTTACTTTCTGTTCAAGACCCTCCTGAAAAATGGGATTTTACTTTATGTTCAGGACCCTCCAGAAAAATGGGATTTTACTTTATGTCCATGACCCTCCTGAAAAATGGGATTTTACTTTCTATCCAGGACACTCCTGAAAAATGAGATTTCACTTTATGTTCAGGACCCTCTTGAAAATTGGGATTTTACTTTCTGTTCAGGACCCTCTTGAAAAATGAGATTTTACTTTATGTTGAGGACCCTCGTAAAAAATGGGATTTTACTTTCTGTTCAGGACCTTCCTAAAAACTGCGATTTTACTTTATGTTCAGGACCCTCCTGAAAAATGAGATTCTACTTTATGCTCAGGACCCTCCTGAAAAATGGGACTTCACCTTATGTTCAGGACCCTCCTGAAAAATGGACCTTTACTTTAAGTTCAGGACCCTCCTGAAAAATAGGACTTTACTTTCAGTTAAAGACTCTCCTGAAAAAAGGGACGTTACCCTTTGTTCAGGACCCTCCTGAAAAATGGTATTTTACTTTCTGTTTCGGACCCTCTTGAAAAAAGGGATTTTACTTTATGTTCAAGACCCTCCTGAAAAATGGGGCCTTACTTTCTGTTCAGGACCCTCCTGAAAAATGAGACTTTACTTTCGGTTTAGGACCTTCCTGAAAAATGGGACTTTACTTTCTGTTCAAGACCCTCCTGAAAAATGGGCTTTTACTTTATGTTCAGGACCCTTCTAAAAAATGGGATTTTACTTTATTTTCAGGACCATCCTGAAAAATGAGATTTTTCTTTCTGTTGAGGACCCTCCTGAAAAATGGGATTTTACTTTCTGTTTCGGACCCTCTTGAAAATCAAAAAGTCCTAAACAGAAAATAAAGTCTTATTTTACAGGAGGGTCCTAAACATAAAGTAATGTCCCATTTTTTTGAAGGGTCCTGAACATAAGGTAAAGTCCCATTTTCCAGGAGGGTCCTGAGCATAAAGTAGAATCCATTTTTCTAGGAGGGTCCTGAGCTTAAAGTAGAATCTCATTTTTTAGGAGGGTCCTGAACATAAAATAAATCCAATTCTTCAGGAGGGCCCTGAACATAAGGTAAAATCTCATTTTTCATGTGGGTCCTGAACATAAATTAAAGTCTCATTTTTTGGGAGGGCCTGAACAGAAAGTAAAATAACATTTATCAGGAGGGTCCTGAACAGAAGGTAAAATCCCATTTTTCAGGAAGGTCCTGAACATAAAGTAAAATCTCATTTTTCAGGAGGATCCTGAACATAAAGTAAAATCCCATTTTCAGGAGGGTACAAAACATAAAGTGAAATCCCAGTTTAGAAGGGTCCTGAACTTAAAGTAAAATCCCATTTTTCAGGAGGGTCCTGAACAGAAAGTAAAATACCATTTTTCACGACAGTCCAAAACATAACTAAAATACCATTTTTCAAGAGGGCCCTGAACAGAGAGTAAAATCCCATATTTCAGGAGAGTCCTGAACAGAAAGTAAAATCCCATTTTTCAGGAGGGTCCTGAACATAAAGTAAAATCCTATTTTTAAGGAGGGTCCTGAACAGAAAGTAAAATACCATTTTTCAGGAGGGTCCTGAAAATGAAGTAAAATTCAATTTTTCAGGAGGGTTCTGAACTAAAAGTATAATCCCATTTTTCAAGAAGGTCTTGAACAGAAAGTAAAGTCCCATTTTTCAAGACGGTCCTAAACCAAAAGTAAAGTCTCATTTTTCAGGAGGGTCTTGAAATAAAAGAAAAGTCTAATTTTTCAAGATGGTCCTAAACATAATGTAAAGTCCCATTTTCCAGGAGGTTCCTGAGCTTAAAGTAGAATCCCATTTCCAGTAGGGTCCTAAGCATAAAGTAGAATCTCATTTTTTTAGGAGGGTCCGTTACATAAAGTAGAATCTCATTTTTCAGGAGAGGCCTGAACATAAGGTAAAATCCTATTTTTCAGGAGGGTCCTGAACAAAAAGTAAAATCTCATATTTCTGGTGGTGCCTGAACATAAGGTAAAATCCCATTTTTCAGGAGGGTCTTCAACAGAAAGTAAAATCCCATTTTTTCAGGAGGGTTCTAAACAAAAAGTAAAGTCTCATTTTTCAGGAGTGTCCTGAATATAAAGTAATGTCCCATTTTTCAGGAGGGTCCTGAACATAAGGAAAAGTCCCATTTTCCAGGAGGTTCCTGAGCATAAAATAGAATCTCATTTTTCAGAAGGGTCCTGAACATAAAATAAAATCCTCTTTTCAGGAGTGCCCTGAACATAAGGTAAAATCCCATTTTTCAAGAAGGTCCTGAACATAAAGTAAAGTCTCATTTTTCAGGAGGGTCCTGAACAGAAAGTAAAATCTCATTTTTCAGGAGCGTCCTGAACAGAAGGTAAAATCCCATTTTTCAGGAGGATCCTGAACATAAAGTAAAATCTTATTTTTCAGGAGGGTCCTGAACATAAATTAAAATTCCATTTTTAAGGAGGGTCGAAAACATAAAGTAAAATCCCATTTTAGGAGGGTCCTGAACATAAAGTAAAATCCCATTTTTCTGGAGGGTCCTGAACAGAAAGTAAAATCTCAATTTTCAGGAGAGTCTTGAACAGAAAGTAAAGTCCCATTTTACAAGAAATTCCTAAACATAAAGTAAAGTCTCATGTTTCAGGAGGGTCCTGAACATAAAGTAATGTCCCATTTTTTAGTAGGGTTCTGAACATAAGGTAAAGTCCGATTTTCCAAGAGAGTTCTTAGCAAAAACTAGAATCTCATTTTCGAGAAGTGTCCTGAGCATAAAGTATATTCTCATTTTTCAAAAGGCTCCTGAACATAAAATAAAATCCCATTTTTCAGGAGGGCCCAGAACATAAGGTAAAATCCCATTTTTCAGGAGGGTCCTGAACATAAAGTAAAGTCCCATTTTTCGGGAGGGTCTTGAATAGAAAGTAAAATCCCATTTTTGAAGGGTCCTGAACAGAAAGTAAAATCTCATTTTTCAGGAGGGTCCAGAACATAAAGAAAAATCCCATTTTTCAGGAGGGTCCAGAACATAAAGAAAAATCCCATTTTTCAGGAGTGTCCTGAACAGAAAGTAAAATCCCATTTTTCAGGAGGGTCCTGAACATAAAGTAAAATCCCTTTTCAGGAGAGTCCTGAACAAAAAGTAAAATACCATTTTTCAAGAGGGACCTGAACAAATAGTAAAATGCCATTGTTAAGGAGGGTCTTGAACAGAAAGTAAAGTCCTATTTTTCAAGAAGTCCTAAACAGAATGTAAAGTCTCATTTTTCCGTAGCCAAAACATAAAGTAATGTCCCATTTTTTAGAAGGGTCCTGAACATAACGTAAAGTCCCATTTTCCAGGAGGGTCCTGAGCATAAAGTAGAATCCCATTTTCCAGGAGAGTCGTGAGCTTAAAGTAGAATCTCATTTTTTAGGAGGGTCCTGAACATAAAATAAAATCCCATTCTTCAGAAGGGCCCTGAACATAAGGTAAAATCTCATTTTTCAGGAGGGTCCTGAAGATAAAGTAAAGTCCCATTTTTTGGGAGGGCCTGAACATAAAGTAAAATCTCATTTATCAGGAGGGTCCCGAACAGAAGGTAAAATCCCATTTTTCAGGAGGGTCCTGAACACAAAGTAAAATCTCATTTTTCAGGAGGGTCCTGAACATAAAGTAAAATCCCATTTTCAGGAGGGTACAAAACATAAAGTAAAATCCCAGTTTAGAAGGGTCCTGAACTTAAAGTAAAATCCCATTTTTCAGGAGGGTCCTGAACAGAAAGTAAAATCCCATTTTTCAGGAGAGTCTAGAACATAAAGTAAAATCCTATTTTTCATGAGAGTCCTGAACAGAAAGTAAAATCCTATTTTTCAAGAAGGTCGTGAACAGAAAGTAAATTCCCATTTTCAAGACGGTCCTAAACAAAAAGTAAAGTCTCATATTTTAGGAGGGTCCTGAACAAAATAAAAGTCTAATTTTTCAGCAGGGTCCTAAACATAATGTAAAGTCCCATTTTCCAGGAGGTTCCTGAGCATAAAGTAGAATCCCATATCCAGTAGGGTCCTAATCATAAAGTCGAATCTCATTTTTTTTACGAAAGTGCTTTACATAAAGTAGAATCTCATTTTTCAGGAGAGCTCTGAACATAAGGTAAAATCCTATATTTCAGGAGGGTCCTGAACAGAAAGTAAAATCCCATTTTTCAGGAGGGTCCTGAACATAAAGTAAAATCCCATTTTTCTGGTGGTGCCTGAACATAAGGTAAAATCCCATTTTTCAGTAGGGTCTTGAACAGAAAGTAAATTCCCATTTTTCAGGAGGGTCCTAAACAAAAAGTAAAGTCTCATTTTTCAGGATGGTCCTGAACATAAAGTAATGTCCCATTTTTCAGGAGGGGCCTGAACAGAAAGTAAAATCCCATTTTTCAGGAGGTTCCTGAGCATAAAATAGAATCTCATTTTTCAGGAGGGTCCTGAACATAAAATAAAATCCTCTTTTCAGGAAGAACCTGAACATAAGGTAAAATCCCATTTTTCAAGAAGGTCCTGAACATAAAGTAAAGTCTCATTTTGTAGGAGGGTCCTGAACAGAAAGTAAAATCTTTATTTTTCAGGAGCGTCCTGAACAGAAGGTAAAATCCCATTTTTCAGGAGGGTCCTGAACATAAAGGAAAATCTTATTTTTCAAGAGGGTCCTGAACATAAAGTAAAATTCAATTTTTTAGGAGGGTCAAGAACATAAAGTAAAATCTTATTTTTCAGGAGGGTCCTGAACATAAAGTAAAATTCCATTTTATAGGAGGGTCCAGAACATAAAGTAAAATCCAATTTTAGGAGGGTCCTGAACATAAAGTAAAATCCCATTTTTCAGGAGGGTCCTGAACAGAAAGTAAAATCCCATTTTTCAGGAGGTTCCTGAACATAAAGTAAAATCCTATTTTTCAGGGGGGTCCGGAACAAAAAATAAAATACCATTTTTCAGGAGGGTCCTGAACAAAAAGTAAAATCCCATTTTTCAGGTGGGTCTTGAATAGAAAGTAAAGTCCTATTTTTTCAAAAAGTCCTAAACAGAAAATAAAGTCTTATTTTACAGGAGGGTCCTAATCATAAAGTAATGTCCCATTTTTTTAAAGGGTCCTGAACATAAGGTAAAGTCCCATTTTCCAGGAGGGTCCTGAGCATAAAGTAGAATCCAATTTTCTAGGAGGGTCCTGAGCTTAAAGTAGAATCTCATTTTTTAGGAGGGTCCTAAGCATAAAATAAAATCCCATTCTTCAGGAGGGCCCTGAACATAAGGTAAAATCTCATTTTTCATGTGGGTCCTGAACATAAATTAAAGTCTCATTTTTAGGGAGGGCCTGAACAGAAAGTAAAATAACATTTATCAGGAGTGTCCTGAACAGAAGGTAAAATCCCATTTTTCAGGAAGGTCCTGAACATAAAGTAAAATCTCATTTTTCAGGAGGATCCTGAACATAAAGTAAAATCCCATTTTCAGGAGGGTACAAAACATAAAGTGAAATCCCAGTTTAGAAGGGTCCTGAACTTAAAGTAAAATCCCATTTTTCAGGAGGGTCCTGAAAAGAAAGTAAAATCCCATTTTTCACGACAGTCCAGAACATAAAGTAAAATACCATTTTTCAACAGAGCCCTGAACAGAAAGTAAAATCCCATATTTCAGGAGAGTCCTGAACAGAAAGTAAAATCCCATTTTTCAGGAGGGTCCTAACAGAAAGTAAAATCCCATTTTTCAGGAGGGTCCTGAATAGAAAGTAAAACACCATATTTCAGGAGGGTCCTGAACATAAAGTAAAATTTAATTTTTCAGGAGGGTTCTGAACTGAAAGTATAATCCCATTTTTCAAGAAGGTCTTGAACAGAAAGTAAAGTCCCATTTTTCAAGACGGTCCTAAACCAAAAGTAAAGTCTCATTTTTCAGGAGGGTCCTGAACAAAAGAAAAGTCTAATTTTTCAAAATGGTCCTAAACATAATGTAAAGTCCCATTTTCCAGGAGGTTCCTGTGCATAAAGTAGAATCCCATTTCCAGTAGGGTCCTAAGCATAAAATAGAGTCTCATTTTTTTAGGAGGGTCCGTTACATAAAGTATAATCTCATTTTTCAGGAGAGCCCTGAACATAAGGTAAAATCCGATTTTTCAGGAGGGTCCTGAACAGAAAGTAAAATCCCATTTTTCTGGTGGTGCCTGAACATAAGGTAAAATCCCATTTTTCAGGAGGGTCTTGAACAAAAAGTAAAATCCCATTTTTCAAGAGGGTCCTAAACTAAAATTAAAGTCTTATTTTTCAGGAGGGTCCTGAACATAAAGTAATGTCCCATTTTTCAGGAGGGTCCTAAACATAAGGAAAAGCCCCGTTTTCCAAGAGGTTCCTGAGCATAAAGTAGAATCTCATTTTACAGGAGGGTCCTGAACATAAGGTAAAATCCCATTTTTTAGGATGGCCCTGAACATAAGGTAAAATCCCATTTTTCAGATGGGTCCTGAACATAAAGTAAAGTTTTTTTTTTCAGGAGGGTCCTGCACAGAAAGTAAAATCTCATTTTTCAGTAGGGTCTTGAACAGAAGGTAAAATCCCATTTTTCAAGAGGGTCCGTAACATAAAGTAAAATCTTATTTTTCAGGAGGGTCCTGAACATAATGTAAAATTCCATTTTTTAGGAGGGTCCAGAACATAAAGTAAAATCCCATTTTAGGAGGGTCCTGAACATAAAGTAAAATCCCATTTTGTAGGAGGGTCCTAAATAGTAAGTAAAATCCCATTTTTTAGGAGGGTCCAGAACATAAATTAAAATCCTATTTTTCAGGAAGTCCTGAACAGAAAGTAAAATCTCACAGTTCAGAGGAGTCCTGAACAGAAAGTAAAATCCCATTTTTCAGGATGGTCCCGAACATATAGTAAAATCCCATTTTTCAGGAGGGTCCTGAACAAAGAGTAAAATACCATTTTTCAGGAGGGTTCTGAACAGAAAGTAAAATCTCATTATTCAGGAGGGTCCTGAATATAAAGTAAAATCCCAATTTTCAGGAGGGTTCTGTACTGATAGTAAAATCCTATTTTTCAAGATAGTCTTGAACAGAAAGTAAATTCCCATTTTTCAAGAAAGTCCTTAAACAGAATTCAGGATGGTCCTGAACATAAAGTAAAGTCTAATTTTTCAGAAGGGTCCCTAAACATAACGTAAAGTCCCATTTTCCAGGATGGTCCTGAGCATAAAGTAGAATCCTTTTTCCAAGAGGGTCCTAAGCATAAAGTTGAATCATATTTTTTTCAGGAGGGTCCTTTACATAAAGTAGAATCTCATTTTTCAGGAGATCCTTGAACATAAGGTAAAATCCTATTTTTCAGGAGGGTCCTGAACAGAATGTAAAATCCCATTTTTCAGGAGGGGCCGTAACATAAGGTAAAATCCCATTTTTAAGGAGGGTCCTGAACAGAAAGTAAAATCCCATTTTTTAGGAGGGTCCTGAACATAGAGTGAAATCTCATTTTTCAAGTGAGTCCTAAATAGAAAGTGAATTTCCATTTTTCAGGAGAGTCCTGAACAGAAAGTAAAGGCCTATTTTTCAGGAGGATGCTGAATAGAAACTAAAATCCCATTTTTCAGGAAGGTCTTAAACAGAAGGTAAAATCCAAATTTTCAGGAAGATCTTCAACATAAAGTAAAATCCATCTTTTAGGTAGGTCCTGAACATAAAGTATAATCCCATTTTTTTGGAGGGTCTTGAACAGAACGTAAAATCCAATTTTTCAGGAGGGTCCCGAACATAAAGTAAAATCCTATTTTTCAGGAGAGTTCCTGACAGAAAGTAAAATCCCATTGTTCAAGAAGGTCTTGAACAGAAAGTAAATTCCCATTTTTCAAGAAGGTCCTAAACAGAAAGTAAAGTCTCATTTTTCAGGAGGGTCCTAAATATAAAGTAATGTCCCATTTTTTCGGAGGGTCCTGAACATAAGGTAAAGTTCCATTTTCCAGGAGGGTCCTGAGCATGAAGTAGAATCCCATTTTCCAGGATGGTCCTGAGCATAAAGTAGAATCTCATTTTTCAGGAGGGTCCTGAACATAAAATAAAATCCCATTTTTCAGGAGGTCCCTGAACAGAAGGTAAAATCCCATTTATCAGGAGGTTCCTGAACATAAAGTAAAGTCCCATTTTTCGGGAGGGTCCTGAACAGAAAGTAAAATCTCATTTTACAGGAAGGTCCTGAACAGAAGGTAAAATCCCATTTTACAAGAGGGTCCTGAACATAAAGTAAAATCTTATTTTTTCAGAAGGGTCCTGAACATAAAATAAAATCCCATTATAGGAGGGTCCAGAACATAAAGAGTCCTGAACAGAAAGTAAGGACCCATTTCTCAGGAGGATGCTGAACAAAAAGTAAAATCCCATTTTTCAGGAAAGTCCTAAATAGAAGGTAAAATCCTATTTTTCAGGAGGATCTTGAACATAAAGTAAAATCCCATTTTTTAGGAGGGTCCTGAACATAAATTATAATCCCATTTTTCTGGAGGGGCCTGAATAGAAAGTAAAATTCCATTTTTCAGGAGTATCCTGAACATAAAGTAAAATTCCATTTTTCTGTAGGGTCCTGAACAGAAAGAAAAATTCATTTTTCAAGGGGGTCCAAAACAGAAAGTAAAATCCCATTTTTCAGGAGGGTCCTCAACAGAAAGAAAAATCTCATTTTTCAGGATGGTCCTGAACATAAAGTAAAATCCCATTTTTTAGGAAGGTCCAGAACATAAAGTAAAAGCCCATTTTTCAGGAGGGTCTTGAACAAAAAGTAAAGTCCCATTTTTCAGGAAGGTCCTAAATAGAAAGTAAAGTCTCATTTTTCAGGAGGGTCCTGAACATAAAGTAAAATCCCATTTTTCAGGAGGGTCCAGAACATAAAGTAAAATCCCATTTTAGGAGGGTCCTGAACATAAAGTAAAATCCCATTTTTTAGGAGGGTCCTAAACTGTAAGTAAAATCCCATTTTTTAGGATGGTCTAGAACATAAAGTAAAATGCCATTTTTCAAGAGGGTCCTGAACAGAAAGTAAAATCTCATTTTTCAAGAGTGTCCAAAATAGAAAGTAAAATCCCATTTTTCAGGAGGGTCCTGAAAAGAAAGTAAAATCCCATTTTTTAGGAGGGTCTTGAGCATAATGTAAAATTCCATTTTTCAGGAGGGTCCAGAACATAAAGTAAAATCCTATTTTTCAGGAGGGACTTGAACAGAAAGTAAAGTCCTATTTTTCAAGAAGGTCCTAAACAGAAAGCAAAGTCTCATTTTTCATGAGGGTCCTGAACAAAAGAAAGTCTAATTATTCAGGAGGGTCCTAAACATAATGTAAAGTCCCATTTTCCAGGAGGTGCCTGATCATAAAGTATAATCCCATTTCCAGGAGGGTCCTACACATAAAGTAGAATATTATTTTTTTCAGGAGGGTTCTTTGCATAAAGTAGAATCTTATTTTTCACGAGCGCCCTGAACATAAGGTAAAATCCTATTTTTCAGGAGGGTCCTGAAAAGAAAGTAAAATCCCATTTTTCAAGAGGGTCCTGAACATAAAGTAAAATCCCATTTTTCAGGTGGGGCCTGAACATAAGGTAAAATCCCATTTTTGCAGGAGGGACCTGAACATAAAGTATGATCCCATTTTTCAGCAGGGTCATGAACAGTAAGTAAAATCCCATTTTTCAGGAGGGTCCTAAATAGTAAGTAAAGTCTCATTTTTCAGGAGGGTCCTGAAGATAAAGTAATGTCCAATTTTTCAGGACGGTTCTGAGCATAAGGAAAAGTCCCATTTTCCAGGAGGGTCCTGAGCATAAAGTAGAATCCCATTTTCCAGGGGGGTCCTGAGCATAAAGTAGAATCTTATTTTTCAGGAGGATCCTGAACATAAAATAAAATCCTATTTTTCAGGAGGGCCCTGAACATAAGGTAAAATCCCATTTTTTAGGAGTCTCCTGAACATAAAGTAAAGTCAAATTTTTCAGAAGAGTCCTGAACATAAAGTAAAATCACATTTTGTAGGAGAGTCATAAACATAAAGTAAATTCCCATTTTTCAGATGGGTCCTGAACATAAAGTAAAATCTCATTTTTCAGGAGGGTCCTGAAGATAAAGTAAAATCCCATTTTTTAGGAGGGTCCAGAACATAAAGTAAAATCCCATTTTAGGAGGGTCCTGAACATAAAGTAAAATCCCATTTTTCAGGAGGGTCCTGAACACTAAGTAAAATCCCATTTTTTAGGAGGGTCCAGAACATAAAGTAAAATGCCATATCTCAGGAGGGTCCTGAACAGAAAGTAAAATCTCAATTTTCAAGAGGGTCCAAAACAGAAAGTAAAATCCCATTTTTCAGGAGGGTCCTGAAAAGAAAGTAAAATTCCATTTTTCATGAGGGTCTTGAGCATAATGTAAAATCCCATTTTTCAGGAGGGTCCTGAACAAAAAGAAAAATCCCATTTTTCAGGAGGGTCCAGAGCATAAAGTAGAATCCCATTTTCCAGGAGGTTCCTGAGCAAAAAGTAGAATCTCATTTTTCAGGAGTGTCCTGAACAAAAGAAAGTACCATTTTTCAGGAAGGCCCATAACATGAGTAAAATCCGATTTTTCAGGAGGGTCCTGGACATAAAGTAAACTCTCACTTTGCGGGAGGGGCCTGAACAGAAAGTAATATCTCTATTTTCAGGAGGGTTCTGAACAGAAGGTAAAATCTCATTTTTCAGGAGGGTCCTGAACCTAAAGTAAAATCTTATTTTTCAGGAGGGTCCTGAAAATAAAGTAAAATCCCATTTTCAGGAGGTTCCAGAACATAAAGTAAAATCCCATTTAAGTAGGGTCATGCACATAAAGTAAAATCCCATTTTTCAGGAGGGTCCTGAACAGAAAGTAAAATCCCATTTTTCAAGAGGGACCAAATCATAAAGTAAAATTCCATTTTTCAGGAGAGTCCTGAACAGAAACTAAAATCCCATATTTTAGGAGAGTCCTGAACAGAAAGTAAAATCCTATTTTTCAGGAGGGTCCTGAACATAAAGTAAAATCTCATTTTTCAGGAGGGTCCTGAACAAAAAGTAAAATACCATTTTTCAGGAGGGTCCTGAACAGAAAGTAAAATCCCATTATTTAGAAGGGTCCTGAACCGAAAGTAATGTCTCATTTTTCAGGAGGGTCATGAACAAAAGAAAGTCTAATTATTCAGGAGGGTCCTAAAAGTAATGTAAAGTACCATTTTCCAGGAGGCTCCTGATCATAAAGTATAATCCCATTTCCAGGAGGGTCCTACACATAAAGTAGAATCTCATTTTTTCCAGGAGGGTCCTTTACATAAACTAGAATCTCATTTTTCAAGAGAGCCCTGAACATAAGGTAAAATCCTATTTTTCAGGAGGGTCCTAAAAAGAAAGTAAAATCTCATTTTTCAAGAGGTCCTGAACATAAAGTAAAATCCCATTTTTCAGGTGGGTCCTGAACATAATGTAAAATCCCACTTTTCAGGAGGGTCCTGAACATAAGGTAAAATCCCATTTTTTAGGAGTCTCCTGAACATAAAGTAAAGTTAAATTTTTCAGGAGGGTCCTGAACATAAAGTAAAATCACATTTTGTAGGAGAGTCATAAATAGAAGGTAAAATCTCATTTTTAGGAGGGTCCTGAACATAAAGTAAAATCTTATTTTTCAGGAGGGTTCTGAAGATAAAGTAAAATCCCATTTTTCAGGAGGGTCCAGAACTTAAAGTAAAATCCCAATTTAGGAGGGTCCTGAACATAAAGTAAAATCCCATTTTTCAAGAGGGTCCTGAATAGTAAGTAAAATCCCATTTTTAAGAGGGTCCAGAACATAAATTAAAATCCCTTTTTTCAAGAGAGTCCAGAACAGAAAGTAAAATCTCATAGTTCAGAAGAGTCCTGAACAGAAAGTAAAATCCCATTTTTCAGGAGGGTCCTGAACATAAAGTAAAATCCCATTTTTCAGAAGGGTCCTGAACAGAGAGTAAAATACCATTTTTCAGGAGGGTCCTGAACAGAAAGTAAAATCTCATTATTCAGGAGGGTCCTGAACATAAAGTAAAATCCCAATTTTCAGGACGGTTCTGAACTGGTAGTAAAATCCCATTTTTCAACATGGTCTTGAACAGAAAGTAAAGTCCCATTTTTCTAGAAAGTCCTTAAAGAGAAAGTAAAGTCTCATTTTTCAGGATGGTCCTGAACATAAAGTAAAGTCTAATTTTTCAGGAGGGTCCCTAAATATAATGTAAAGTCCCATTTTCCAGGAGGGTCCTGAGCATAAAGTAGAATCCCATTTCCAGGAGGGTCCTAGGCATAAAGTAGAATCACATTTTTTCAGGAGGTCCTTTACATAAAGTAGAATCTCATTTTTCAGGAGAGCCCTGAACATAAGGTAAAATCCTATTTTTCAGGAGGGTCCTGAACAGAATGTAAAATCTCATTTTTCAGGAGGGGGCCAGAACATAAGGTAAAATCCCATTTTTAAGGAGGGTCCTGAACATAAAGTAAAATCCCATTTTTAAGGAGGGTCCTGAACAGTAAGTAAAATCCCATTTTTTAGGAGGGTCCAGAACATAAATTAAAATCCCATTTTTTAGGAGAGTCCTGAACAGAAAGTAAAATCTCATAGTTAAGAAGAGTCCTGAACAGAAAGTAAAATCCCATTTTCAGGAGGGTCCTGAACATAAAGTAAAATCCCATTTTTCAGGAGGGTCTTGAACAAAGAGTAAAATACCATTTTTCAGGAGGGTCCTGAACAGAAAGTAAAATCTCATTATTCAGGAGGGTCCTGAACATAAAGTAAAATCCCAATTTTCAGGAGGGTTCTGAACTGATAGTAAAATCCCATTTTTCAAGATGGTCTTGAACAGAAAGTATAGTCCCATTTTTTAAGAAAGTCCTTAAACAGAAAGTAAAGTCTCATTTTTCAGGATGGTCCTGAACATAAAGTAAAGTGTAATTTTTCAGGAGGGTCCCTAAACATAATGTAAAGTCTAATTTTTCAGGAGGGTCCCTAAACATAATGTAAACTCCCATTTTCCAGGAGGGTCCTGAGCATAAAGTAGAATCATATTTTTTTCAGGAGGGTCCTTTACATAAAGTAGAATCTCATTTTTCAGGAGATCCCTGAACATAAGGTAAAATCCTATTTTTCATGAGGGTCCTAAACATAATGTAAAATCCCATTTTTCAGGAGTGGCCAGAACATAAGGTAAAATCCTATTTTTAAGGAGGGTCCTGAACAGAAAGTAAAATCCCATTTTTTAGAAGGGTCCTGAACATAGAGTGAAATCTCATTTTTCAGGAGAGTCCTGAATAGAAAGTGAATTTTCATTTTTCAGGAGAGTTCTGAACAGAAAGTAAAGGCCCATTTTTCAGGAGGATGCTGAATAGAAACTAAAATCCCATTTTTTATGAAGGTCCTAAACAGAAGGTAAAATCCCATTTTTCAGGAAGATCTTGAACATAAAGTAAAATCCATTTTTTAGGAGGGTCCTGAACATAAAGTATAATCCCATTTTTCTGGAAGGTCTTGAACAGAACGTAAAATCCAATTTTTTAGGAGGGTCCTGAAAATAAAGTAAAATCCTATTTTTCAGGAGAGTCTAATGACAGAAAGTAAAATCCCATTTTTCAAGAAGGTCTTGAACAGAAAGTAAAGTCCCATTTTTCAAGAAGGTCCTAAACAGAAAGTAAAGTCTCATTTTTCAGGAGGGTCCTAAATATAAAGTAATGTCCCATTTTTTCGGAGGGTCCTGAACATAAGGTAAAGTTCCATTTTCCAGGAGGGTCCTGAGCATGAAGTAGAATCCCATTTTCCAAGATGGTCCTGAGCATAAAGTAATATCTCATTTTTCAGTAGGGTCCTGAACATAAAATAAAATCCCATTTTTCAGAAGGTCCCTGAACAGAAGGTAAAATCCCATTTATCAGGAGGGTCCTGAACATAATGTAAAGTCCCATTTTTCGGGAGGGTCCTGAAAAGAAAGTAAAATCTCATTTTACAGGAAGGTCCTGAACAGAAGGTAAAATCCCATTTTACAAGAGGGTCCTGAACATAAAGTAAAATCTTATTTTTTTAGAAGGGTCCTGAACATAAAGTAAAATCCCATTATAGGAGGGTCCAGAACATACAGAGTCCTGAACAAAAAGTAAAGACCCATTTCTCAGGAGGATGCTGAACAAAAAGTAAAATCCCATTTTTCAGGAAAGTCCTAAATAGAAGGTAAAATCCCATTTTTCAGGAGGATCTTGAACCTAAAGTAAAATCCCATTTTTTAGGAGAGTTCAGAACATTAAGTATAATCCCATTTTTCCGGAGGGGCCTGAATAGAAAGTAAAATTCCATTTTTCAGGAGTATCCTGAACATAAAGTAAAATTCCATTTTTCTGTAGGGTCCTGAACAGAAAGAAAAATTGCATTTTTCAAGAGGGTCCGAAACAGAAATTAAAATCCCATTTTTCAGTAGAGTCCTCAACAGAAAGAAAAATCTTATTTTTCAGGATGGTCCTGAACATAAAGTAAAATCCCATTTTTAAGGAGGGTCCTGAACATAAAGTAAAAGCCCATTTTTCAGGAGGGTATGGAACAGAAAGTAAAGACCTATTTTTCAGGAAGGTCCTAAACAGAAAGTAAAGTATCATTTTTCAGGAGGGTCCTGAACATAAAGTAAAATCCCATTTTTCAGGAGGGCCCAGAACATAAAGTAAAATCCCATTTTAGGAGGGTCCTGAACATAAAGTAAAATCCCATTTTTCAGGAGGGTCCTAAACAGTAAGTAAAATCCCATTTTTTAAGAGGGTCTAGAACATAAAGTAAAATGCAATTTTTTCAAGAGGGTCCTGAACAGAAAGTAAAATCTCATTTTTCAAGAGTGTCCAAAACAGAAAGTAAAATCCCATTTTTCAGGAGGGTCCTGAACATAAAGTAAAATCCTATTTTTCAGGAGGGACTTGAACAGAAAGTAAAGTCCCATTTTTTAAGAAGGTCCTAAACAGAAAGCAAAGTCTCATTTTTCATGAGGGTCCTGAACAAAAAAAAGTCTAAGTATTCAGGAGGGTCCTAAACATAATGTAAATTCCCATTTTCCAGGAGGTTCCTGATCATAAAGAATAATCCCATTACCAGGAGGGTCCTACACATAAAGTAGAATATCATTTTTTTCAGGAGGGTCCTTTGCATAAAGTAGAATCTCATTTTTCAAGAGCGCCCTGAACATAAGGTAAAATTCTATTTTTCAGGAGGGTCCTGAAAAGAAAGTAAAATCCCATTTTTCAAAAGGGTCCTGAACATAAAGTAAAATCCAATTTTTCAGGTGGGGCCTGAACATAAGGTAAAATCTAATTTTTTCAGGAGGGTCCTGAACATAAAGTAAGATCCCATTTTTCAGCAGGGTCATGAACAGTTAGTAAAATCCCATTTTTCAGGAGGGTCCTAAACAGAAAGGAAAGTCTCATTTTTCAGGAGGGTCCTGAACATAAAGTAATTTCCAGTTTTTCAGGGGGGTTCTGAACATAAGGAAAAGTCCCATTTTCCAGGAGGGTCCTGAGCATAAAGTAGAATCTCATTTTCCAGGAGGGTCCTTAGCATAAAGTAGAATCTTATTTTTCAGGAGGATCCTGAACATAAAATAAAATCCTATTTTTCAGGAGGGCCCTGAACATAAGGTAAAATCATATTTTTAAGGAGTGTCCTGAACATAAAGTAAAGTCAAATTTTTCAGGAGGGTCCTGAACATAAAGTAAAATCACATTTTGTAGGAGAGTCGTAAACAGAAGGTAAAATCCCATTTTTCAGATGGGTCCTGAACATAAAGTAAAATCTCATTTTTCAGGAGGGTGCTGAAGATAAAGTAAAATCCCATTTTTTAGGAGGGTCCAGAACATAAAGTAAAATCCCATTTTAGGAGGGTCTTGAACATAAAGTAAAATCCCATTTTTCAGGAAGGTCCAGAACAGTAAGTAAAATCCCATTTTTTAGGAGGGTCCAGAACATAAAGTTAAATGCCATTTTTCAGGAGGGTCCTGAACAGAAAGTAAAATCTCATTTTTCAAGAGGGTCCAAAACAGAAAGTAAAATCCCATTTTTCAGGAGGGTCCTGAACATAAAGAAAAATCCCATTTTTCAGGAGGGTCCAGAGCATAAAGTAGAATCCCATTTTCCAGGAAGTTCCTGAGCATAAAGTAGAATCTCATTTTTCAGGAGTGTCCTGAACAAAAGAAAGTACCATTTTTCAGGAAGGCCTTGAACATAAGTAAAATCCCATTTTTCAGGAGGGTCCTGGACATAAAGTAAAGTCTCACTTTGCGGGAGGGTCCTAAACAGAAAGTAATATCTCAATTTTCAGGAGGGTCCTGAACAGAAGGTAAAATCCCATTTTTCATGAGGGTCTTTAGCATAATGTAAAATCCCATTTTTCAGGAGGGTCCTGAACATAAAGAAAAATCCCATTTTTCAGGAGGGTACAGAGCATAAAGTAGAATCCCATTTTCCAGGAGGTTCCTGAGCATAAAGTAGAATCTCATTTTTCAGGAGTGTTCTGAACAAAAGAAAGTACCATTTTTCAGGAAGGCCTTGAACATAAGTAAAATCCCATTTTTCAGGAGGGTCCTGGACATAAAGTAAAGTCTCACTTTGCGGGAGGGTCCTGAACCGAAAGTAATATCTCAATTTTCAGGAGGATCCAGAACATAAAATAAAATCCTATTTTTCAGGAGGGCCCTGAACATAAGGTAAAATCCCATTTTTAAGGAGTGTCCTGAACATAAAGTAAACTCAAATTTTTCAGGAGGGTCCTGAACATTAAGTAAAATCACATTTTGTAGGAGAGTCGTAAACAGAAAGTAAAATCCCATTTTTCAGATGGGTCCTGAACATAAAGTAAAATCTCATTTTTCAGGAGAGTCCTGAACAGAAACTAAAATCCCATATTTTAGGAGAGTCCTGAACAGAAAGTAAAATCCTATTTTTCAGGAGGGTCCTGAACATAAATTAAAATCTCATTTTTCAGGAGGGTCTCGAACAGAAAGTAAAATCCCATTATTTAGAAGGGTCCTGAACAGAAAGTAAAGTCTCATTTTTCAGGAGGGTCCTGAACAAAAGAAAGTCTATTTACTCAGGAGGATCCTAAACGTAATGTAAAGTACCATTTTCCAGGAGGTTCCTGATCATAAAGTATAATCCCATTTCCAGGAGGGTCCTACGCATAAAGTAGAATCTCATTTTTTCAGGAGGGTCCTTTACATAAACTAGAATCTCATTTTTCAAGAGAGCCCTGAACATAAGGTAAAATCCTATTTTTCAGGAGGGTCTTGAAAAGAAAGTAAAACCTCATTTTTCAAGAGGTCCTGAACATAAAGTAAAATCCCATTTTTCAGGTGGGGCCTGAACATAAGGTAAAATCCCATTTTCAGGAGGGTCCTGAACATAAAGTAAAATCCCATTTTTCAGCAGGGTCATGAACAGAAAGTAAAAGCCCATTTTTCAGGAGGGTCCTGAACATAAAGTAATGTCCCATTTTTCAGGAGAGTCCTGAACATAAGAAAAAGTCCCATTTTCCAGGAGGGTCCTGAGAATAAAGTAGAATCCCATTTTCCAGGAGGGTCCTGAGCATAAAGTAGAATGTTATTTTTCAGGAGGATCCTGAACATAAAATAAAATCTTGTTTTACAGGATGACCCTGAACATAAGGTAAAATTCCATTTTTCAGGAGGGTCCTGAACATAAAGTAAAGTCCAATTTTTCAGGAGCGTCCTGAACAGAAAGAAAAATCTCATTTTTCAGGAGGGTCGTAAACAGAAGGTAAAATCCCATTTTTCAGGAGGGTCCTGAACATAAAGTAAAATATCATTTTTTAGGAGGGTTCTGAAGATAAAGTAAAATCCCATTTTTCAGGAGGGTCCAGAACTTAAAGTAAAATCCCAATTTAGGAGGGTCCTGAACATAAAGTAAAATCCCATTTTTCAGGAGGGTCCTGAACAGTAAGTAAAATCCCATTTTTAGGAGGGTATAGAACCTAAATTAAAATCCCATTTTTAAGGAGAGTCCTGAACAGAAAGTGAAATGTCATAGTTCAGAAGAGTCCTGAACAGAAAGTAAAATCCCATTTTTCAGGAGGGTCCTGAACATAAAGTAAAATCCCATTTTTTAGAAGGGTCCTGAACAGAGAGTAAAATACCATTTTTCAGGAGGGTCCTGAACAGAAAGTAAAATCTCATTATTCAGGAGGGTCCTGAACATAAAGTAAAATCCCAATTTTCAGGAGGGTTCAGAACTGATAGTAAAATCCCATTTTTCAAGATGGTCTTGAACAGAAAGTAAAGTCCCATTTTTCAAGAAAGTCCTTAAAGAGAACGTAAAGTCTCATTTTTCAGGATGGTCCTGAACATAAAGTAAAGTCTATTTTTTCAGAAGGGTCCCTAAACATAATGTAAAGTCCCATTTTCCAGGAGGGTCCTGAGCATAAAGTAGAATCCCATTTCCAGGAGGGTCCTAGGCATAAAGTAGAGTCACATTTTTTTCAGGGGGGTCCTTTACATAAAGTAGAATCTCATTTTTCAGGAGAACCCTGAACATAAGGTAAAATCCTATTTTTCAGGAGGGTCCTGAACAGAATTTAAAATCCCATTTTTCAGGAAGGGGCCAGAACATAAGGTAAAATCCCATTTTTAAGGAGGGTCCTGAACATAAAGTAAAATCTTATTTTTCAGGAGGGTCCTGAACAGTAAGTAAAATCCCATTTTTTAGGATAGTCCAAAACAAAAATTAAAATCCCATTTTTCAGGAGAGTCCTGAACAGAAAGTAAAATCTCATAGTTCAGAAGAGTCCTGAACAGAAAGTAAAATCCCATTTTTCAGGAGGGTCCTGAACATAAAGTAAAATCCCATTTTTCAGGAGGGTCCTGAACAAAGAGTAAAATACCATTTTTCAGGAGGGTCCTGAACAAAAATTAAAATCTCATTATTCCGGAGGGTCCTGAACTTAAAGTAAAATCCCAATTTTCAGGAGGGTTCTGAATTGATAGTAAAATCCCATTTTTCAAGATGGTCTTGAACAAAAAGTAAAATCCCATTTTTCAAGAAAGTCCTTAAACAGAAAGTAAAGTCTCATTTTTCAGGATGGTCCTGAACATAAAGTAAAGTCAAATTTTTCAGGAGGGTCCCTCAACATAATGTAAAGTCTAATTTTTCAGGAGGGTCCCTAAACATATTGTAAAGTCCCATTTTCCAGGAGGGTCCTGAGCATAAAGTAGAATTATATTTTTTTCAGAAGGGTCCTGAGCATAAAGTAGAATCATATTTTTTTCAGGAGGGTCCTTTACATAAAGTAGAATCTCATTTTTCAGGAGATCCCTGAACATAAAGTATAATCCCATTTTCAGGAGGGGCCAGAACATAAAGTATAATCCCATTTTTCTGGAGGGTCCTGAACATAAAGTATAATCCCATTTTTTAGGAGGGTCTTGAACAGAACGTAAAATCCAATTTTTCAGGAGGGTCCTGAACATAAAGTAAAATCCTATTTTTCAGGAAAGTCCCTGACAGAAAGTAAAATCCCATTTTTCAAGAAGGTCTGAATAGAAAGTAAAGTCCCATTTTTCAAGAAGGTCCAAAACAGAAAGTAAAGTCTCATTTTTCAGGAGGGTCCTAAATATAAAGTAATGTCCCATTTTTTCGGAAGGTCCTGAACATAAGGTAAAGTTCCATTTTCCAGGAGGGTCCTGAGCATGAAGTAGAATCTTATTTTCCAGGTTGGTCCTGAGCATAAAGTAGAATCTCATTTTTTAGGAGGGTCCTGAACAGAAAGTAAAATCTCATTTTACAGGAAGGTCCTGAACAGAAGGTAAAATCCCATTTTACAAGAGGGTCCTGAACATAAAGTAAAATCTTATTTTTTCAGAAGGGTCCTGAACATAAAGTAAAATCCCATTATAGGAGGGTCCAGAACATAAAGAGTCCTGAACAGAAATTAAAGACCCATTTCTCAGGAGGATGCTGAACAAAAAGTAAAGTCCCATTTTTCAGGAAGGTCCTAAATAGAAGGTAAAATCCCATTTTTCAGGAGGATCTTGAACATAAAGTAAAATCCCATTTTTTAGGCGGGTCCTGAACATAAAGTATAATCCCATTTTTCCGGAGGGGCCTGAATAGAAAGTAAAATTCGATTTTTCAGGAGTATCCTAAACATAAAGTAAAATTCCATTTTTCTGTAGGGTCCCGAACAGGAAGAAAATTTGCATTTTTCAAGAGGGTCCGAAACAGAATGTAAAATCCCATTTTTCAGGAGGGTCCTCAACAGAAAGAAAAATCTCATTTTTCAGGATGGCCCTGAACATAAAGTAAAATCCCACTTTTTAGGAGGGTCCTGAACATAAAGTAAAAGCCCATTTTTCAGGAGGGTCTTGAACAGAAAGTAAAGTCCCATTTTTCAGGAAGGTCCTAAACAGAAAGTAAAGTCTCATTTTTCAGGAGGGTCCTGAACATAAAGTAAGGCCCCATTTTTCAGAAGGGTCTTGAACATAAAGTAAAATCTCATTTTTCAAGAGGGTCCAATACAGAAAGTAAAATACCATTTTTCAGGAGGGTCCTGAACAAAGAGTAAAGTCCCTTTTTTCAGGAGAGTCTTTAACTGAAAGTAAAGTCCTATTTTTCAGGAGGGTCCTGAACTTAAAGTAAAGGTCCATTTTTCAGGAGGGTCCTGAACATAAGGTGTAGTCCCATTTTTCAGGAGGGTCCTGAGCATAAAGTAGAATCTCATTTTTCAGGAGGGTCCTGAACATAAAGTAAAATCGCAGTTTTTAGGAAGGTCCTGAACAGAAAGTAAAATCCCATTTTTAACGAGGGTCCTCAACATAAAGTAAAATCTCATTTTTCAAGAGGGTCCTGAACAGAAAGTAAAATCCCAATTTTCAAGAGGGTCCTGAACATAAAGTAAAATCTAATTTTTCAGGAGAGTTCTGGATAGAAAGTAAAATCCCATTTTTCAGGAGGGTCATGGACATAAAGTAAAATCCCATTTTTCTGGAGGGTCCTGAGCATGAAGTAGAATCCCATTTTCCAAGATGGTCCTGAGCATAAAGTAATATCACATTTTTCAGTAGGGTCCTGAACATAAAATAAAATCCCATTTTTCAGAAGGTCCCTGAACAGAAGGTAAAATCCCATTTATCAGGAGGGTCCTGAACATAATGTAAAGTCCCATTTTTCGGGAGGGTCCTGAACAGAAAGTAAAATCTCATTTTACTTGAAGGTCCTGAACAGAAGGTAAAATCCCATTTTACAAGAGGGTCCTGAACATAAAGTAAAATCTTATTTTTTTAGAAGGGTCCTGAACATAAAGTAAAATCCCATTATAGGAGGGTCCAGAACATAAAGAGTCCTGAACAAAAAGTATAGACCCATTTCTCAGGAGGATGCTGAACAAAAAGTAAAATCCCATTTTTCAGGAAAGTCCTAAATAGAAGGTAAAATCCCATTTTTCAGGAGGATCTTGAACCTAAAGTAAAATCCCATTTTTTAGGAGGGTTCTGAACATTAAGTATAATCCCATTTTTCCGGAGGGGCCTAAATAGAAAGTAAAATTCCATTTTTCTAGAGTATCCTGAACATAAAGTAAAATTCCATTTTTCTGTAGGGTCCTGAACAGAAAGAAAAATTGCATTTTTCAAGAGGGTCCGAAACAGAAATTAAAATCCAATTTTTTAGAAGAGTCCTCAACAGAAAGAAAAATCTCATTTTTCAGGATGGTCCTGAACATAAAGTAAAATCCCATTTTTAAGGAGGGTCCTGAACATAAAGTAAAAGCCCATTTTTCAGGAGGGTCTTGAACAGAAAGTAAAGTCCTATTTTTCAGGAAGGTCCTAAACAGAAAGTAAAGTATCATTTTTCAGGAGGGTCCTGAACATAAAGTAAAATCCCATTTTTCAGGAGGGCCCAGAACATAAAGTAAAATCCCATTTTAGGAGGGTCCTGAACATAAAGTAAAATCCCATTTTTCAGGAGTTCTGTTCAGGACCCTCCTGAAAAATAGGATTTTACTTTCTATTCAGGACCCTCCTAAAATATGGGAATTTACTTTCTGTTACAGACCCTTCTGAAAAATTAAGATTTTACTTTCTGTTCAGGACCCTAATGAAAAATTGAGATTTTACTTTCTGTTCAGGACCCTCCTGAGAAATGGGATTTTAATTTCTGTTCAGGACTCTCCTAAAAATGGGATTTTACTTTATGTTCAGGACCCTCCTAAAATGGGATTTTACTTTATGTTTAGGACCATCCTGAAAAATGGAATTTTACTTTATGTTCAGGACCCTCCTGAAAAATGGGATTTTATTTTCTGTTCAGGACCCTGCTGAAAAATGGGATTTAACTTTATGTTCATGGCCGTCCTGAAAAATCGAATTCTCCCTTAAGCTCAGGACCCTCCTGGAAAATGGGACTATACCTTATGTTAAGGACCCTCCTAAAAAATGTGACTTTACTTTATGTTCAGCATCATCCTGAAAACTGGGACTTTACTTTTTGTTTAAGACCCTCTTGAAATATAGGACTTTACTTGCTATTCAAGACCCTCCTGAAAAATGAGATTTTACTTTTTATTCAGGACCCTCTTGAAAAATGGGATTTTACTTTTTGTTCAGAACCCTAATGAAAAATGGGATTTTAATTTCTGTTCAGGACCCTTCTGAAAAATGGGATTTAATTTCTGTTCAGGACCCTCCTGAAAAAAGGGATTTTAGTTTCTGTTCAGGACCCTCCTGAAAAATGGGATTTTACTATCATTTTAGGACCCTTCTAAGAAATGGGGATTTACGTTCTGTTCAAGACCCTCCTGAAAAATGGTATTTTATTTTCTGTTCAGGATCCTCCTGAAAAATGGTATTTTACTTTATGTTAAGGACCCTTCAAAGATGGGATTTTACATTATGTTCTGGACCCTCCTAAAAAATGGGATTTTATATTATGTTCAGGACCCTCCTGAAAAATGAAATTTTACTTCATGTTCAAGACCCTCATGAAAAATAGTATTTTACCTTCTGTTCAGGACTCTCCTGAAAAATTGGATTTTACTTTCTGTTCAGGCCCCTACTGAAAAATGGGATTTTACATTCTGTTCAGGACCCTCCTGAAAAATGGGATTTTAGTTTATGTTCAGGACCCTCCTGAAATATAGGATTTTACTTTTTGTTCAGGACCCTCCAAAAATATGGAAATTTACTTTCAGTTCTGGACCCTCCTGAAAAATAAGACTTTACTCTATGTTCAGCACCCTCCTGAAAAATGGGACTTTACTTTCTGTTTAGGACCCTCTTAAAATATGGGACTTTACTTTCTATTCAAGACCTTCCTGAAAAATGAGATTTTACTTTATATTAAGGACCCTCTGGAAAAATGGGATTTTACTTTCTGTTCAGGACCCTAATGAAAAATGGGATTTTACTTTATGTTCAGGACCCTCCTGAAAAATGGGATTTTACTTTCTTTTCAGGACCCGACTGAAAAATGGGATTTTAGTTTCTGTTCAGGACCCTCCTAAAAAATGGGATTTTACTTTCTGTTCAGGACCCTCCTAAAAAATGGGAATTTACTATCTGTTTAGGACCGTCCTGAAAAATAGTATTTTACTTTCTGTTCTGGACCCTCCTGAAAAATGGGATTTTACTTTCTGTTCAGGACCCTCCTTAAAAATGCGATTTTAACTTATGTTTAGGATCCTCCTAAAAAATGGGATTTTACATTATGTTCAGGACTATCCTGAAAAATGAGATTCTATTTTATGCTGAGGACCCTCCTAAAAAATGGGATGCTACTTTATGCTCAGGACCCGCCTTGAAATAGGGATTTTACTTTCTGTTCAGAACCCATTTGAAAAATGGGATTTTACTTTATGTTCAGGACCCTCCTGAAAAATGGGATTTTATTTTCTGTTCAGGACTCTACTGAAAAATGGGATTTCACTTTATGCTCAAGGTCTTCCTGAAAACTGGAATTCTACCTTATGCTGAGGACCCTCCTGGAAAATGGGACTTTACCTTATCTTAAGGACCCTCCTAAAAAATCAGACTTTACTTTATGTACAGCACCCTCCTGAAAAATTGGACTTTTCTTTCTGTTTAAGACCCTCTTGAAATATGGGACTTTACTTTCTGTTTAAGACCCTCCTGAAAAATGAGATTTTACTTTATGTTCAGGACCCTAAAGAAAAATGGGATTTTACTTTCTGTTCAGGACCCTTCTAATAAATGGGAATTTACTTTTTGTTCAGGACCCTCCTGAAAAATGGGATTTTACTTTCTGTTTTTGACTCTCCTCAAAAATTGGATTTTATTTTCTGTTCAGGACCCTCTTAAAAATGGGATTTTACTTTATGTTCAGGACCCTCCTAAAATTGGATTTTACTTTATGTTTTGGACCCACCTGAAAATTGGGATTTTACTTTATATTCAGGACCCTCCTGAAAAATGAGATTTTACTTTATGTTTAGGACCCTCCTAAAAAATGGGATTTTAGTTTCTGTTCAGGACCCTCCTCAAAAATGGGATTTTACTTTCTTTTCAGGACCCTCCTGAAAAATGGGATTCTACTTTCTGTTCAAGACCCTCCTAAAAAATGGGATTTTACCTTCTGTTCAGGACCCTCCTGAAAAAAATAAGATATTACATTCTGTTCAGGACCCTCCTGAAAAATGGGACTTCACTTTATGTTCAGGACCCTCCTGAAAAATGGGATTTTACCTTACGTTCAGAGCCCTCCTGAAAAATGGGATTTATTTTATGTTCAGGACTCTGCTGAAAAATAAGATTCTACTTTATGCTCAGGACTCTCCTAGATAATGGGATTCTACTTTATGCACAAGACCTTCCAAAAAAATGGGACTTTACTTTCTGTACAAGGCCCTCCGAAAAATTGGGATTTTCCTTTATGTTCAGGACCCTTCTGAGAAATGGGACTTTACTTTCTGTTCAGGACCCTCCTGAAAAATGTGATTTAAATTTCAGTTCCGGACCCTCCTGGAAAATGAGATTTTACTTTCTGTTTAGGACCCTTCTGAAAAATGGGATTTTACCTTATGTTCAAGACCCTCCTGAAAAATGTGATTTTAACTTTTGTTCAGTACCCTCCTTAAAAATGGAATTTTACTTTCTGTTCAGGACTCTCTTGAAAAATGGGATTTTACTCTCTCTTCAGGACCTTCCTGAAAAATGGGATTTTACCTTATGTTTAGGATCCTCCTGAAAAATAAGATTTTACATTATGTTAGGGACCATCCTGAAAACTGAGATTTTTTTTTATTCTCAGGACCCTACTGGAAAATGGGATTCAACTTTATGCTCAGGACACACCTGGAAAATGGGATTTTAGTTATGTTCAGAACCCTTTTGAAAAATGGGATTTTACTTTATGTTCAGCACCCTCCTGAAAAATAGGATTTTATTTTCTGTTCAGGACCCTCCTGAAAAATGGGATTTCTTTTTAGGCTCAAGGCCATCCTGAAAAATGGAATTCTACCTTATGCTCAGGACCCTCCTGGAAAATGGGACTTTACCTTATGTTAAGGATCCTCCTAATAAATGAGACTTTACTTTATGTTCAGCACCCTCCTAAAAAATGGGACTTTATTTTCTGTTTAGGACCCTTTTGAAATATGGGACATAACTTTCTGTTCAAGACCCACCTGAAAAATGAGATTTTACTTTATGTTCAGGACCCTATTGAAAAATGGGATTTTACTTTCTGTTCAGGACCTTAATGAAAAATGGGATTTTAATTTCTTTTCAGGACCCTCCTGAAAAATAGGATTTTACTTTCTGTTCAGGACCCTCCTGAAAAATGAGATTTTAACTTTTGTTTAGTACTCTCCTAAAAAATGGGATTTTACTTTATGATCAGGACCCTCTTGAAAAATGGGATTTTACTTTCTATTCAGGACCCTAATGAAAAATGGGATTTTCCTTTCTGTTCAGGACCCTCCTGAAAAATAAGATTTTACTTTCTGTTCAGGACCTTCCTGAAAAATGGGATTTTAGTTTTTGTTCAGGACCCTCCTGAAAAATAGGATTTTACTTTCTGTTCAGGACCCTCCTAAAAAATGGGAATTTACTTTCTGTTCAAGACCCTCCTGAAAAATGAGATTTTACTTTTTGTTCAGGACTCTCTTGAAAAATGGGATTTTACTTTTTGTTCAGGACCCTAATGAAAAATGGGATTTTAATTTCTGTTCAGGACCCTTCTGAAAAATGGAATTTTACTTACTGTTCAGGACCCTCCTGAAAAAAGGGATTTTAGTTTCTGTTCAGGACCCTCCTGAAAAATGGGATTTTACTTTCTTTTTAGCACCCTTCTAAGAAATGGGGATTTACTTTCTGTTCAAGACCCTCCTGAAAAATGGTATTTTATTTTCTGTTCAGGATCCTCCTGAAAAATGGTATTTTACTTTATGTTCAGGACCCTTCTAAGATGGGATTTTACTTTATGTTCTGGACCCTCCTGAAAAATGAGATTTTATATTATGTTCAGGACCCTCCTGAAAAATGAGATTTAACTTTATGTTCAGGACCCTCCTGAAAAATAGGAATTTACCTTCTGTTCAGGACCCTCCTGAAAAATGGGATTTTACTTTCTGTTCAGGCCCCTCTTGAAAATTGGATTTTACTTTTTATTCAGGACCCTCCTGAAATATAGGATTTTACTTTTTGTTCAGGACCCTCCAAAAATATGGGAATTTCCTTTCTGTTCTGGACCCTCCTGAAAAATGAGACTTTACTTTATGTTCAGCACCCTCCTGAAAAATGGGACTTTACTTTCTGTTTAGGACCCTCTTAAAATATGGGACTTTACTTTCTATTCAAGACCTTCCTGAAAAATGAGATTTTACTTTATATTAAGGACCCTCTAGAAAAATGAGATTTTACTTTCTGTTCAGGACCCTAATGAAAAATGGGATTTTACTTTATGTTCAGGACCCTCATGAAAAATGGGATTTTACTTTCTTTTCAGGACCCTACTGAAAAATGGGATTTTAGTTTCAGTTCAGGACCCTCCTGAAAAATGGGATTTTACTTTCTGTTCAGGACCCTCCTGAAAAAAGGGATTTTAGTTTCTGTTCAGGACCCTCCTGAAAAATGGGATTTTACTATCATTTTAGGACCCTTCTAAGAAATGGGGATATACGTTCTGTTCAAGACCCTCCTGAAAAATGGTATTTTATTTTCTGTTCAGGATCCTCCTGAAAAATGGTATTTTACTTTATGTTAAGGACCCTTCAAAGATGGGATTTTACATTATGTTCTGGACCCTCCTAAAAAATGGGATTTTATATTATGTTCAGGACCCTCCTGAAAAATGAAATTTTACTTCATGTTCAAGACCCTCATGAAAAATAGGATTTTACCTTCTGTTCAGGACCCTCCTGAAAAATTGGATTTTACTTTCTGTTCAGGCCCCTACTGAAAAATGGGATTTTACATTCTGTTCAGGACCCTCCTGAAAAATGGGATTTTAGTTTATGTTCAGGACCCTCCTGAAATATAGGATTTTACTTTTTGTTCAGGACCCTCCAAAAATATGGAAATTTACTTTCAGTTCTGGACCCTCCTGAAAAATGAGACTTTACTCTATGTTCAGCACCCTCCTGAAAAATGGGACTTTACTTTCTGTTTAGGACCCTCTTAAAATATGGGACTTTACTTTCTATTCAAGACCTTCCTGAAAAATGAGATTTTACTTTATATTAAGGACCCTCTGGAAAAATGGGATTTTACTTTCTGTTCAGGACCCTAATGAAAAATGGGATTTTACTTTATGTTCAGGACCCTCCTGAAAAATGGGATTTTACTTTCTTTTCAGGACCCGACTGAAAAATGGGATTTTAGTTTCTGTTCAGGACCCTACTAAAAAATGGGATTTTACTTTCTGTTCAGGACCCTCCTAAATATGGGAATTTACTATCTGTTTAGGACCGTCCTGAAAAATAGTATTTTACTTTCTGTTCTGGACCCTCCTGAAAAATGGGATTTTACTTTCTGTTCAGGACCCTCCTTAAAAATGCGATTTTAACTTATGTTTAGGATCCTCCTGAAAAATGGGATTTTACATTATGTTCAGGACTATCCTGAAAAATGAGATTCTATTTTATGCTGAGGACCCTCCTAAAAAATGGGATGCTACTTTATGCTCAGGACCCGCCTGGAAATAGGGATTTTACTTTCTGTTCAGAACCCATTTGAAAAATGGGATTTTACTTTATGTTCAGGACCCTCCTGAAAAATGGGATTTTATTTTCTGTTCAGGACTCTACAGAAAAATGGGATTTCACTATATGCTCAAGGTCTTCCTGAAAACTGGAATTCTACCTTATGCTGAGGACCCTCCTGGAAAATGGGACTTTACCTTATCTTAAGGACCCTCCTAAAAAATCAGACTTTACTTTATGTACTGCACCCTCCTGAAAAATTGGACTTTACTTTGTGTTTAAGACCCTCTTGAAATATGGGACTTTACTTTCTGTTTAAGACCCTCCTGAAAAATGAGATTTTACTTTATGTTCAGGACCCTAAAGAAAAATGGGATTTTACTTTCTGTTCAGGACCCTTCTAAAAAATGGGAATTTACTTTTTGTTCAGGACCCTCCTGAAAAATGGGATTTTACTTTCTGTTTTTGACTCTCCTAAAAAATTGGATTTTATTTTCTGTTCAGGACCCTCTTAAAAATGGGATTTTACTTTATGTTCAGGACCCTCCTAAAATTGGATTTTACTTTATGTTTTGGACCCTCCTGAAAATTGGGATTTTACTTTATATTCAGGACCCTCCTGAAAAATGAGATTTTACTTTATGTTTAGGACCCTCCTAAAAAATGGGATTTTAGTTTCTGTTCAGGACCCTCCTCAAAAATGGGATTATACTTTCTTTTCAGGACCTTCCTGAAAAATGGGATTCTACTTTCTGTTCAAGACCCTCCTAAAAAATGGGATTTTACCTTCTGTTCAGGACCCTCCTGAAAAAAATGAGATATTACTTTCTGTTCAGGACCCTCCTGAAAAATGGGACTTCACTTTATGTTCAGGACCCTCCTGAAAAATGGGATTTTACCTTACGTTCAGGGCCCTCCTGAAAAATGGGATTTATTTTATGTTCAGGACTCTGCTGAAAAATAAGATTCTACTTTATGCTCAGGACTCTCCTAGAAAATGGGATTCTACTATATGCACAAGACCTTCCAAAAAAATGGGACTTTACTTTCTGTTCAAGGCCCTCCGAAAAACTGGGATTTTCCTTTATGTTCAGGACCCTTCAGAAAAATGGGACTTTACTTTCTGTTCAGGACCTTCCTGAAAAATGTGATTTTAATTTCAGTTCCGGACACTCCTGGAAAATGAGATTTTACTTTCTGTTTAGGACCCTTCTGAAAAATGGGATTTTACCTTATGTTCAAGACCCTCCTGAAAAATGTGATTTTAACTTTTGTTCAGTACCCTCCTTAAAAATGGAATTTTACTTTCTGTTCAGGACCCTCTTGAAAAATGGGATTTTACTCTCTCTTCAGGACCTTCCTGAAAAATGGGATTTTACCTTATGTTCTGGATCCTCCTGAAAAATAAGATTTTACATTTTGTTCAGGACCATCCTGAAAACTGAGATTTTTTTTTATTCTCAGGACCCTACTGGAAAATGGGATTCAACTTTATGCTCAGGACCCACCTGGAAAATGGGATTTTAGTTATGTTCAGAACCCTTTTGAAAAATGGGATTTTACTTTATGTTCAGCACCCTCCTGAAAAATGGGATTTTATTTTCTGTTCAGGACCCTCCTGCAAAATGGGATTTCTTTTTAGGCTCAAGGCCATCCTGAAAAATGGAATTCTACCTTATGCTCAGGACCCTCCTGGAAAATGGGACTTTACCTTATGTTAAGGATCCTCCTAATAAATGAGACTTTACTTTATGTTCAGCACCCTCCTAAAAAATGGGACTTTATTTTCTGTTTAGGACCCTTTTGAAATATGGGACATAACTTTCTGTTCAAGACCCACCTGAAAAATGAGATTTTACTTTATGTTCAGGACCCTATTGAAAAATGGGATTTTACTTTCTGTTCAGGACCTTAATGAAAAATGGGATTTTAATTTCTTTTCAGGACCCTCCTGAAAAATGGGATTTTACTTTCTGTTCAGGACCCTCCTGAAAAATGAGATTTTAACTTTTGTTTAGTACTCTCCTAAAAAATGGGATTTTACTTTATGATCAGGACCCTCTTGAAAATTGGGATTTTACTTTCTATTCAGGACCCTAATGAAAAATGGGATTTTACTTTCTGTTCAGGACCCTCCTGAAAAATAAGATTTTACTTTCTGTTTAGGACCTTCCTGAAAAATGGGATTTTAGTTTTTGTTCAGGACCCTCCTGAAAAATAGGATTTTACTTTCTGTTCAGGACCCTCCTAAAAAATGGGAATTTACTTTCTGTTCAAGACCCTCCTGAAAAATAAGATTTTACTTTTTGTTCAGGACCCTCTTGAAAAATGGGATTTTACTTTTTGTTCAGGACCCTAATGAAAAATGGGATTTTAATTTCTGTTCAGGACCCTTCTGAAAAATGGGATTTTACTTACTGTTCAGGACCCTCCTGAAAAAAGGGATTTTAGTTTTTGTTCAGGACCCTCCTGAAAAATGGGATTTTACTTTCTTTTTAGCACCTTTCTAAGAAATGGGGATTTACTTTCTGTTCAAGACCCTCCTGAAAAATGGTATTTTATTTTCTGTTCAGGATCCTCCTGAAAAATGGTATTTTACTTTATGTTCAGGACCCTTCTAAGATGGGATTTTACTTTATGTTCTGGACCCTCCTGAAAAATTGGATTTTATATTATGTTCAGGACCCTCCTGAAAAATGAGATTTAACTTTATGTTCAGGACCCTCCTGAAAAATAGGAATTTACCTTCTGTTCAGGACCCTCCTGAAAAATGGGATTTTACTTTCTGTTCAGGCCCCTCCTGAAAATTGGATTTTACTTTTTATTCAGGACCCTCCTGAAATATAGGATTTTACTTTTTGTTCCGGACCCTCCAAAAATATGGGAATTTCCTTTCTGTTCTGGACCCTCCTGAAAAATGAGACTTTACTTTATGTTCAGCACCCTCCTGAAAAATGGGACTTTACTTTCTGTTTAGGACCCTCTTAAAATATGGGACTTTACTTTCTATTCAAGACCTTCCTGAAAAATGAGATTTTACTTTATATTAAGGACCCTCTTGAAAAATGAGATTTTACTTTCTGTTCAGGACCCTAATGAAAAATGGGATTTTACTTTATGTTCAGGACCCTCATGAAAAATGGGATTTTACTTTCTTTTCAGGACCCTACTGAAAAATGGGATTTTAGTTTCTGTTCAGGACCCTCCTGAAAAATGGGATTTTACTTTCTGTTCAGGACCCTCCTAAAAAATGGGAATTTACTATCTGTTTAGGACTGTCCTGAAAAATAGGATTTAACTTTCTGTTCTGGACCCTCTTAAAAAATGGGATTTTACTTTCTGTTCAGGACCCTTCTTAAAAATGGGATTTTACCTTATGTTCAGGATCCTCCTGAAAAATGGGATTTTACATTAAGTTCAGGACTATCCTGAAAAATGAGATTCTATTTTATGCTGAGGACCCTCCTAAAAAATGGGATTCTACTTTTTGCTCAGGACCCGCTTGGAAATAGGGATTTTACTTTCTGTTCAGAACCTACTTGAAAAATGGGATTTTACTTTATGTTCAGGACCCTCCTGAAAAATGGGATTTTATTTTCTGTTCAGGACTCTACTGAAAAATGGGATTTCACTTTATGCTCAAGGTCGTCCTGAAAACTGCAATTCTACCTTATGCTGAGGACTCTCCTGGATAATGGGACTTTACCTTATGTTAAGGACCCTCCTAAAAAATCAGACTTTACTTTATGTTCGGCACCCTCCTGAAAAATTGGACTTTACTTTCTGTTTAAGACTCTCTTGAAATATGGGACTTTATTTTCTGTTCAAGGCCCTCCTGAAAAATGAGATTTTACTTTATGTTCAGGACCCTCTTAAAAAATGGGATTTTACTTTTTGTTCAGGTCCCTAATGAAAAATGGGATTTTACTTTCTTTTCAGGACCCTTCTAAAAAATGGGAATTTACTTTCTGTTCAGGACCCTCCTAAAAAATGGGATTTTACTTTCTGTTCTGGACTCTCCTCAAAAATGGGATTTTATTTTCTGTTCAGGACCCTCTTAAAAATGGGATTTTACTTTATGTTCAGGACCCTCCTAAAATTGGATTTTACTTTATGTTTTGGACCCTCCTGAAAAATGGGATTTTACTTTATATTCAGGACCCTCCTGAAAAATGAGATTTTACTTTATGTTTAGGACCCTCCTGAAAAATGGAATTTTAGTTTCTGTTCAGGACCCTCCTCAAAAATGGGATTTTACTTTCTTTTCAGGACCCTCCTGAAAAATGGGATTCTACTTTCTGTTCAAGACCCTCCTAAAAAATGGGATTTTACCTTCTGTTCAGGACCCTCCTGAAAAAAATGAGATATTACTTTCTGTTCAGTACCCTCCTGAAAAATGGGACTTCACTTTATGTTCAGGACCCTCCTGAAAAATAGGATTTTACCTTATGTTCAGGGCCCTCTTGAAAAATGGGATTTATTTTATGTTCAGGACTCTCCTGAAAAATAAGATTCTACTTTATGCACAAGACCTTCCAAAAAAATGGGACTTTACTTTCAGTTCAAGGCCCTCCGAAAAATTGGGATTTTTCTTTATGTTCAGGACCCTTCTGACAAATGGGACTTTACTTTCTGTTCAGGACTCTCCTGAAAAATGTGATTTTAATTTCAGTTCCGTACCCTCCTGGAAAATGAGATTTTACTTTCTGTTTAGGACCCTTCTGAAAAATGGGATTTTACCTTATGTTCAAGACCCTCCTGAAAAATGGGATTTTAACTTTTGTTCAGTACCCTCCTTAAAAATGGAATTTTACTTTCTGTTCAGGACCCTCTTGAAAAATGGGATTTTACTCTCTGTTTAGGACCTTCCTGAAAAATGGGATTTTACCTTATGTTCTGGATCCTCCTGAAAAATAAGATTTTACATTATGTTCAGGACCATCCTGAAAACTGAGATTCTTTTTTATTCTCAGGACCCTACTGGAAAATGGGATTCAACTTTATGCTCAGGACCCACCTGGAAAATGGGATTTTACTTTCTGTTCAGAACCCTCTTGAAAAATGGGATTTTACTTTATGTTCAGCACCCTCCTGAAAAATGGTATTTTATTGTCTGTTCAGGACCTTCCTGAAAAATGGGATTTCTCTTTAGGCTCAAGGCCATCCTGAAAAATGGAATTCTACCTTATGCTCAGGACCCTCCTGGAAAATGGGACTTTACCTTATGTTAAGGATCCTCCTAAAAAATGAGACTTTACTTTATGTTCAGCACCCTCCTAAAAAATGGGACTTTATTTTCTATTTAGGACCCTTTTGAAATATGGGACTTAACTTTCTGTTCAAGACCCACCTGAAAAATGAGATTTTACTTTATGTTCAGGACCCTATTGAAAAATGGGATTTTACTTTTTGTTCAGGACCTTAATGAAAAATGGGATTTTAATTTCTTTTCAAGACCCTCCTGAAAAATGGGATTTTACTTTCTGTTTAGGACCCTCCTGAAAAATGAGATTTTAACTTTTGTTCAGTACCCTCCTGAAAAATGGGATTTTACTTTATGATCAGGACCCTCTTGAAAAATGGGATTTTACTTTCTATTCAGGACCCTAATGAAAAATGGGATTTTACTTTCTGTTCAGGCCCCTCCTGAAAAATGGGATTTTAGTTTTTGTTCAGGACCCTCCTGAAAAATAGGATTTTACTTTCTGTTCAGGACCCTCCTACAAAATGGGAATTTACTTTCTGTTCAAGACCCTCCTGAAAAATGAGATTTTACTTTTTGTTCAGGACCCTCTTGAAAAATGGGATTTTACTTTTTAATCGGGACCCTAATGAAAAATGGGATTTTAATTTCTGTTCAGGACCCTTCTGAAAAATGGGATTTTACTTTCAGTTCAGGACCCTCCTGAAAAAAGGGATTTTAGTTTCTGTTCAGGACCCTTCTGAAAAATGGGATTTTACTTTCTTTTTAGGACCCTTCTAAGAAATGGGGATTTACTTTCTGTTCAAGACCCTCCTGAAAAATGGTATTTTATTTTTTGTTCAGGATCCTCCTTAAAAATGGTATTTTACTTTATGTTCTGTTTCTTTCTAAGATGGGATTTTACTTTATGTTCTGGACCCTCCTGAAAAATGGGATTTTATATTATGTTCAGGACCCTTCTGAAAAATGAGATTTTACTTTATGTTCAGGACCCTCCTGAAAAATAGGATTTCACCTTCTGTTCAGGACCCTCCAGAAAAATGGGATTTTACTTTCTGTTCAGGCCCCTCCTGAAAAATGGGATTTTACTTTCTGTTCAGGACCCTCCTGAAAAATGGGATTTTAGTTTATGTTCAGGACCCTCCTGAAATATAGGATTTTACTTTTTGTTCAGGACCCTCAAAAAATATGGGAATTTACTTTCTGTTCTGGACCCTCCTGAAAAATGAGACTTTACTTTTTGGTCAGCACCCTCCTGAAAAATGGGACTTTACTTTCTGTTTAGGACCCTCTTAAAATATGGGACTTTACTTTCTATTCAAGACCTTCCTGAAAAATGAGATTTTACTTTATATTAAGGACCATCTTGAAAAATGGGATTTTACTTTCTGTTCAGGACCCTTCTAAAAATTGGGAATTTACTTTCTGTTCAGGACCCTCCTGAAAAAAAGGGATTTTAGTTTCTGTTCAGGACCCTCCTGAAAAATGGGATTTTACTTTCTTTTTAGGACCCTTCTAAGAAATGGGGATTTACTTTCTGTTCATGACTCTCCTGAAAAATGGTATTTTATTTTTTGTTCAGGATCCTCCTGAAAAATGGTATTTTACTTTATGTTCAGGACCCTTCTAAGATGGGATTTTACTTTATGTTCTGGACCCTCCTGAAAAATGGGATTTTATATTATGTTCAGGACCCTTCTGAAAAATGAGATTTTACTTTATGTTCAGGACCCTCCTGAAAAATAGGATTTTACCTTCTGTTCAGGACCCTTCAGAAAAATGGGATTTTACTTTCTGTTCAGGACATTCCTGAAAAATGGGATTTTACTTTCTGTTCAGGACCCTCCTGAAAAATGGGATTTTAGTTTATGTTCAGGACCCTCCTGAAATATGGGATTTTACTTTTTGTTTAGGACCCTCCTAAAATATGGGAATTTACTTTCTGTTCTGGACCTTCCTGAAAAATGAGACTTTACTTTTTATTCAGCACTCTCCTGAAAAATGGGACTTTACTTTCTTTTTAGGACCCTATTAAAATATGGGACTTTACTTTCTATTCAAGACCTTCCTGAAAAATGAGATTTTACTTTATATTAAGGACCATCTTGAATAATGAGATTTTACTTTCTGTTCAGGACCCTTATGAAAAACGGGATTTTACTTTATGTTTAAGACCCTCCTGAAAAATAAGATTTTACTTTCTGTTCAGGACCCTCCTGAAAAATGAGATTTTAACTTTTGTTTAGTACTCTCCTGAAAAATGGGATTTTACTTTATGATCAGGACCCTCTTGAAAAATGGGATTTTACTTTCTATTCAGGACCCTAATGAAAAATGGGATTTTACTTTCTGTTCAGGACCCTCCTGAAAAATAAGATTTTACTTTCTGTTCAGGACTTTCCTGAAAAATGGGATTTTAGTTTTTGTTCAGGACCCTCCTGAAAAATAGGATTTTACTTTCTGTTCAGGACCCTCCTAAAAAATGGGAATTTACTTTCTGTTCAAGACCCTCCTGAAAAATGAGATTTTACTTTTTGTTCAGGACCCTCTTGAAAAATGGGATTTTACTTTTTGTTCAGGACCCTAATGAAAAATGGGATTTTAATTTCTGTTCAGGACCCTTCTGAAAAATGGGATTTTACTTACTGTTCAGGACCCTCCTGAAAAAAGGGATTTTAGTTTCTGTTCAGGACCCTCCTGAAAAATGGGATTTTACTTTCTTTTTAGCACCCTTCTAAGAAATGGGGATTTACTTTCTGTTCAAGACCCTCCTGAAAAATGGTATTTTATTTTTTGTTCAGGATCCTCCTGAAAAATGGTATTTTACTTTATGTTCAGGACCCTTCTAAGATGGGATTTTACTTTATGTTCTGGACCCTCCTGAAAAATGGGATTTTATATTATGTTCAGGACCCTTCTGAAAAATGAGATTTTACTTTATGTTCAGGACCCTCCTGAAAAATAGGATTTTACCTTCTGTTCAGGACCCTTCAGAAAAATGGGATTTTACTTTCTGTTCAGGACATTCCTGAAAAATGGGATTTTACTTTCTGTTCAGGACCCTCCTGAAAAATGGGATTTTAGTTTATGTTCAGGACCCTCCTGAAATATGGGATTTTACTTTTTGTTTAGGACCCTCCAAAAATATGGGAATTTACTTTCTGTTCTGGACCTTCCTGAAAAATGAGACTTTACTTTTTATTCAGCACCCTCTTGAAAAATGGGACTTTACTTTCTTTTTAGGACCCTATTAAAATATGGGACTTTACTTTCTATTCAAGACCTTCCTGAAAAATGAGATTTTACTTTATATTAAGGACCATCTTGAATAATGAGATTTTACTTTCTGTTCAGGACCCTAATGAAAAACGGGATTTTACTTTATGTTTAAGACCCTCCTGAAAAATAAGATTTTACTTTCTGTTCAGGACCCTCCTGAAAAATGAGATTTTAACTTTTGTTTAGTACTCTCCTGAAAAATGGGATTTTACTTTATGATCAGGACCCTCTTGAAAAATGGGATTTTACTTTCTATTCAGGACCCTAATGAAAAATGGGATTTTACTTTCTGTTCAGGACCCTCCTGAAAAATAAGATTTTACTTTCTGTTCAGGACTTTCCTGAGAAATGGGATTTTAGTTTTTGTTCAGGACCCTCCTGAAAAATAGGATTTTACTTTCTGTTCAGGACCCTCCTAAAAAATGGGAATTTACTTTCTGTTCAAGACCCTCCTGAAAAATGAGATTTTACTTTTTGTTCAGGACCCTCTTGAAAAATGGGATTTTACTTTTTGTTCAGGACCCTAATGAAAAATGGGATTTTAATTTCTGTTCAGGACCCTTCTGAAAAATGGGATTTTACTTACTGTTCAGGACCCTCCTGAAAAAAGGGATTTTAGTTTCTGTTCAGGACCCTCCTGAAAAATGGGATTTTACTTTCTTTTTAGCACCCTTCTAAGAAATGGGGATTTACTTTCTGTTCAAGACCCTCCTGAAAAATGGTATTTTATTTTCTGTTCAGGATCCTCCTGAAAAATGGTATTTTACTTTATGTTCAGGACCCTTCTAAGATGGGATTTTACTTTCTGTTCTGGACCCTCCTGAAAAATGGGATTTTATATTATGTTCAGGACCCTCCTGAAAAATGAGATTTAACTTTATGTTCAGGACCCTCCTGAAAAATAGGAATTTACCTTCTGTTCAGGACCCTCCTGAAAAATGGGATTTTACTTTCTGTTCTGGACCCTCCTGAAAAATGAGATTTTAATATATGTTCTGGACCCTCCTAAAATAGGAATTTACTTTATGTTCTTGACCTTTATGAAAAATGGGATTTTACTTTAATTTCAGGACCCTCCTGAAAAATGAGATTTTTATTTATCATCAGGACTCTCCTCAAAAATTGGATTTTACCTTCTGTTCAAGACCATCCTGAAAAATGGGATTTTACCTTATGTTCAGGACTCTCCTGATAAATGGGATTTTACTTTCTGTTCAGGACCCTCCTTAAAAATGGGATTTTACCTTCTGTTCAGAACCTTCTTGAAAAATAGAATTTTACTTTATGTTTAGGACCCTCCTAAAAAATGGGATTTTACTTTCTGTTCAGGACCCTCCTTAAAAATGGGATATCACTTTATGCTCAAGGCCGTCCTGAAAAATGGAATTCTATCTTATGCTCAGGACCCTTCTGGAAATTGGAACTTTACCTTATGTTAAGGTTCCTCCGTAAAATTAGACTTTACTTTATGTTCAGTACACTCCTGAAAAATGGGACTTTAATTTATGTTTAGGACTCTCTTGAAATATGGGACTTTACTTTCTGTTTAAGACCCTCCTGAAAATTGAAATTTTACTTTATGATCAGGACCCTCTTGAAAAATGGGATTTTACTTTCTATTCAGGACCCTAATGAAAAATGGGATTTTACTTTATGTTCAGGACCCTCCTGAAAAAATGGATTTTACTTTCTATACAAGACCCTCCTGAAAAATGGGATTTTAGTTTCTGTTCAGGACCGTCCAAAAAAATAGGATTTTACTTTCTGTTCAGGACCCTCCTAAAAAATGGGAATTTACTTTCTGTTCTGGACCCTCCTGAAAAATGGGATTTTATTTTCTGTTCAGAACCCTCTTAAAAATGGGATTTTAATTTATGTTTTGGGTCCTCCTGAAAAATGGGATTTTAATTTATGTTCAGGACCTTCCTAAAAAATGAGATTTTACTTTATGTTCAGGACCCTCCTGAAAAATGGGATTTTACCTTCTGTTAAGGACCCTCTTGAAAAATGAGATATTACTTTCTGTTAAGGACCCTACTGAAAAATGGGACTTTACATTATGTTCAGGACCCTCCTTAAAAATGGGATTCTAATTTCAGTTCCGATCCTTCCAACAAAATGAGATTTTACTTTCTGTTTAGGTCCCTCCTGAAAAATGGGATTTTACCTTATGTTCAGGACCCTCCTGAAAAATGAGATTTTAACTTTTGTTCAGTACCCTCCTGAAAAATGGGATTTTACTTTATGATCAGGACCCTCTTGAAAAATGAGATTTTACTTTCTATTCAGGACCCTAATGAAAAATGGGATTTTACTTTTTGTTCAGGACCCTCCTGAAAAATAGAATTTTACTTTCTGTTAAGGACCCTCCTGAAAAATGAGATATTACTTTCTGTTAAGGACCCTCCTGAAAAATGGGACTTTACATTATGTTCAGGACCCTCCTTAAAAATGGGATTTTAATTTCAGTTCCGATCCCGCCAACAAAATGAGATTTTACTTTCTGTTTAGGTCCCTCCTAAAAATGGAATTTTACCTTATGCTCAGGACCCTCCTGAAAAATAAGATTTTAACTTTTGTTCAGTACCCTCTTGAAAAATGGGATTTTACTTTATGATCAGGACCCTCTTGAAAAATGGGATTTTACTTTCAATTCAGGACCCTCCTGAAATATAGGATTTTACTTTTTGTTCCGGACCCTCCAAAAATATGGGAATTTCCTTTCTGTTCTGGACCCTCCTGAAAAATGAGACTTTACTTTATGTTCAGCACCCTCCTGAAAAATGGGACTTTACTTTCTGTTTAGGACCCTCTTAAAATATGGGACTTTACTTTCTATTCAAGACCTTCCTGAAAAATGAGATTTTACTTTATATTAAGGACCCTCTTGAAAAATGAGATTTTACTTTCTGTTCAGGACCCTAATGAAAAATGGGATTTTACTTTATGTTCAGGACCCTCATGAAAAATGGGATTTTACTTTCTTTTCAGGACCCTACTGAAAAATGGGATTTTAGTTTCTGTTCAGGACCCTCCTGAAAAATGGGATTTTACTTTCTGTTCAGGACCCTCCTAAAAAATGGGAATTTACTATCTGTTTAGGACTGTCCTGAAAAATAGGATTTAACTTTCTGTTCTGGACCCTCTTAAAAAATGGGATTTTACTTTCTGTTCAGGACCCTTCTTAAAAATGGGATTTTACCTTATGTTCAGGATCCTCCTGAAAAATGGGATTTTACATTAAGTTCAGGACTATCCTGAAAAATGAGATTCTATTTTATGCTGAGGACCCTCCTAAAAAATGGGATTCTACTTTTTGCTCAGGACCCGCTTGGAAATAGGGATTTTACTTTCTGTTCAGAACCTACTTGAAAAATGGGATTTTACTTTATGTTCAGGACCCTCCTGAAAAATGGGATTTTATTTTCTGTTCAGGACTCTACTGAAAAATGGGATTTCACTTTATGCTCAAGGTCGTCCTGAAAACTGCAATTCTACCTTATGCTGAGGACTCTCCTGGATAATGGGACTTTACCTTATGTTAAGGACCCTCCTAAAAAATCAGACTTTACTTTATGTTCGGCACCCTCCTGAAAAATTGGACTTTACTTTCTGTTTAAGACTCTCTTGAAATATGGGACTTTATTTTCTGTTCAAGGCCCTCCTGAAAAATGAGATTTTACTTTATGTTCAGGACCCTCTTAAAAAATGGGATTTTACTTTTTGTTCAGGTCCCTAATGAAAAATGGGATTTTACTTTCTTTTCAGGACCCTTCTAAAAAATGGGAATTTACTTTCTGTTCAGGACCCTCCTAAAAAATGGGATTTTACTTTCTGTTCTGGACTCTCCTCAAAAATGGGATTTTATTTTCTGTTCAGGACCCTCTTAAAAATGGGATTTTACTTTATGTTCAGGACCCTCCTAAAATTGGATTTTACTTTATGTTTTGGACCCTCCTGAAAAATGGGATTTTACTTTATATTCAGGACCCTCCTGAAAAATGAGATTTTACTTTATGTTTAGGACCCTCCTGAAAAATGGAATTTTAGTTTCTGTTCAGGACCCTCCTCAAAAATGGGATTTTACTTTCTTTTCAGGACCCTCCTGAAAAATGGGATTCTACTTTCTGTTCAAGACCCTCCTAAAAAATGGGATTTTACCTTCTGTTCAGGACCCTCCTGAAAAAAATGAGATATTACTTTCTATTCAGTACCCTCCTGAAAAATGGGACTTCACTTTATGTTCAGGACCCTCCTGAAAAATAGGATTTTACCTTATGTTCAGGGCCCTCTTGAAAAATGGGATTTATTTTATGTTCAGGACTCTCCTGAAAAATAAGATTCTACTTTATGCACAAGACCTTCCAAAAAAATGGGACTTTACTTTCAGTTCAAGGCCCTCCGAAAAATTGGGATTTTTCTTTATGTTCAGGACCCTTCTGACAAATGGGACTTTACTTTCTGTTCAGGACTCTCCTGAAAAATGTGATTTTAATTTCAGTTCCGTACCCTCCTGGAAAATGAGATTTTACTTTCTGTTTAGGACCCTTCTGAAAAATGGGATTTTACCTTATGTTCAAGACCCTCCTGAAAAATGGGATTTTAACTTTTGTTCAGTACCCTCCTTAAAAATGGAATTTTACTTTCTGTTCAGGACCCTCTTGAAAAATGGGATTTTACTCTCTGTTTAGGACCTTCCTGAAAAATGGGATTTTACCTTATGTTCTGGATCCTCCTGAAAAATAAGATTTTACATTATGTTCAGGACCATCCTGAAAACTGAGATTCTTTTTTATTCTCAGGACCCTACTGGAAAATGGGATTCAACTTTATGCTCAGGACCCACCTGGAAAATGGGATTTTACTTTCTGTTCAGAACCCTCTTGAAAAATGGGATTTTACTTTATGTTCAGCACCCTCCTGAAAAATGGTATTTTATTGTCTGTTCAGGACCCTCCTGAAAAATGGGATTTCTCTTTAGGCTCAAGGCCATCCTGAAAAATGGAATTCTACCTTATGCTCAGGACCCTCCTGGAAAATGGGACTTTACCTAATGTTAAGGATCCTCCTAAAAAATGAGACTTTACTTTATGTTCAGCACCCTCCTAAAAAATGGGACTTTATTTTCTATTTAGGACCCTTTTGAAATATGGGACTTAACTTTCTGTTCAAGACCCACCTGAAAAATGAGATTTTACTTTATGTTCAGGACCCTATTGAAAAATGGGATTTTACTTTTTGTTCAGGACCTTAATGAAAAATGGGATTTTAATTTCTTTTCAAGACCCTCCTGAAAAATGGGATTTTACTTTCTGTTTAGGACCCTCCTGAAAAATGAGATTTTAACTTTTGTTCAGTACCCTCCTGAAAAATGGGATTTTACTTTATGATCAGGACCCTCTTGAAAAATGGGATTTTACTTTCTATTCAGGACCCTAATGAAAAATGGGATTTTACTTTCTGTTCAGGCCCCTCCTGAAAAATGGGATTTTAGTTTTTGTTCAGGACCCTCCTGAAAAATAGGATTTTACTTTCTGTTCAGGACCCTCCTACAAAATGGGAATTTACTTTCTGTTCAAGACCCTCCTGAAAAATGAGATTTTACTTTTTGTTCAGGACCCTCTTGAAAAATGGGATTTTACTTTTTAATCGGGACCCTAATGAAAAATGGGATTTTAATTTCTGTTCAGGACCCTTCTGAAAAATGGGATTTTACTTTCAGTTCAGGACCCTCCTGAAAAAAGGGATTTTAGTTTCTGTTCAGGACCCTTCTGAAAAATGGGATTTTACTTTCTTTTTAGGACCCTTCTAAGAAATGGGGATTTACTTTCTGTTCAAGACCCTCCTGAAAAATGGTATTTTATTTTTTGTTCAGGATCCTCCTTAAAAATGGTATTTTACTTTATGTTCTGTTTCTTTCTAAGATGGGATTTTACTTTATGTTCTGGACCCTCCTGAAAAATGGGATTTTATATTATGTTCAGGACCCTTCTGAAAAATGAGATTTTACTTTATGTTCAGGACCCTCCTGAAAAATAGGATTTCACCTTCTGTTCAGGACCCTCCAGAAAAATGGGATTTTACTTTCTGTTCAGGCCCCTCCTGAAAAATGGGATTTTACTTTCTGTTCAGGACCCTCCTGAAAAATGGGATTTTAGTTTATGTTCAGGACCCTCCTGAAATATAGGATTTTACTTTTTGTTCAGGCCCCTCCAAAAATATGGGAATTTACTTTCTGTTCTGGACCCTCCTGAAAAATGAGACTTTACTTTTTGGTCAGCACCCTCCTGAAAAATGGGACTTTACTTTCTGTTTAGGACCCTCTTAAAATATGGGACTTTACTTTCTATTCAAGACCTTCCTGAAAAATGAGATTTTACTTTATATTAAGGACCATCTTGAAAAATGGGATTTTACTTTCTGTTCAGGACCCTTCTAAAAATTGGGAATTTACTTTCTGTTCAGGACCCTCCTGAAAAAAAGGGATTTTAGTTTCTGTTCAGGACCCTCCTGAAAAATGGGATTTTACTTTCTTTTTAGGACCCTTCTAAGAAATGGGGATTTACTTTCTGTTCATGACTCTCCTGAAAAATGGTATTTTATTTTTTGTTCAGGATCCTCCTGAAAAATGGTATTTTACTTTATGATCAGGACCCTTCTAAGATGGGATTTTACTTTATGTTCTGGACCCTCCTGAAAAATGGGATTTTATATTATGTTCAGGACCCTTCTGAAAAATGAGATTTTACTTTATGTTCAGGACCCTCCTGAAAAATAGGATTTTACCTTCTGTTCAGGACCCTTCAGAAAAATGGGATTTTACTTTCTGTTCAGGACATTCCTGAAAAATGGGATTTTACTTTCTGTTCAGGACCCTCCTGAAAAATGGGATTTTACTTTCTGTTCAGGACCCTCCTGAAAAATGGGATTTTAGTTTATGTTCAGGACCCTCCTGAAATATGGGATTTTACTTTTTGTTTAGGACCCTCCAAAAATATGGGAATTTACTTTCTGTTCTGGACCTTCCTGAAAAATGAGACTTTACTTTTTATTCAGCACTTTAGTTTATGTTCAGGACCCTCCTGAAATATGGGATTTTACTTTTTGTTTAGGACCCTCCAAAAATATGGGAATTTACTTTCTGTTCTGGACCTTCCTGAAAAATGAGACTTTACTTTTTATTCAGCACCCTCCTGAAAAATGGGACTTTACTTTCTTTTTAGGACCCTATTAAAATATGGGACTTTACTTTCTATTCAAGACCTTCCTGAAAAATGAGATTTTACTTTATATTAAGGACCATCTTGAATAATGAGATTTTACTTTCTGTTCAGGACCCTAATGAAAAACGGGATTTTACTTTATGTTTAAGACCCTCCTGAAAAATAAGATTTTACTTTCTGTTCAGGACCCTCCTGAAAAATGAGATTTTAACTTTTGTTTAGTACTCTCCTGAAAAATGGGATTTTACTTTATGATCAGGACCCTCTTGAAAAATGGGATTTTACTTTCTATTCAGGACCCTAATGAAAAATGGGATTTTACTTTCTGTTCAGGACCCTCCTAAAAAATAAGATTTTACTTTCTGTTCAGGACTTTCCTGAAAAATGGGATTTTAGTTTTTGTTCAGGACCCTCCTGAAAAATAGGATTTTACTTTCTGTTCAGGACCCTCCTAAAAAATGGGAATTTACTTTCTGTTCAAGACCCTCCTGAAAAATGAGATTTTACTTTTTGTTCAGGACCCTCTTGAAAAATGGGATTTTACTTTTTGTTCAGGACCCTAATGAAAAATGGGATTTTAATTTCTGTTCAGGACCCTTCTGAAAAATGGGATTTTACTTACTGTTCAGGACCCTCCTGAAAAAAGGGATTTTAGTTTCTGTTCAGGACCCTCCTGAAAAATGGGATTTTACTTTCTTTTTAGCACCCTTCTAAGAAATGGGGATTTACTTTCTGTTCAAGACCCTCCTGAAAAATGGTATTTTATTTTCTGTTCAGGATCCTCCTGAAAAATGGTATTTTACTTTATGTTCAGGACCCTTCTAAGATGGGATTTTACTTTCTGTTCTGGACCCTCCTGAAAAATGGGATTTTATATTATGTTCAGGACCCTCCTGAAAAATGAGATTTAACTTTATGTTCAGGACCCTCCTGAAAAATAGGAATTTACCTTCTGTTCAGGACCCTCCTGAAAAATGGGATTTTACTTTCTGTTCAGGCCCCTCCTGAAAATTGGATTTTACTTTTTATTCAGGACCCTCCTGAAAAATGGGATTTTAGTTTATGTCAGGACCCTCCTGAAATATAGGATTTTACTTTTTGTTCAGGACCCTCCAAAAATATGGGAATTTCCTTTCTGTTCTGGACCCTCCTGAAAAATGAGACTTTACTTTATGTTCAGTACCCTCCTGAGAAATGGGACTTTACTTTCTGTTTAGGACCCTCTTAAAATATGGGACTTTACTTTCTATTCAAGACCTTCCTGAAAAATGAGATTTTACTTTATATTAAGGACCCTCTTGAAAAATGAGATTTTACTTTCTGTTCAGGACCCTAATGAAAAATGGGATTTTACTTTATGTTCAGGACCCTCATGAAAAATGGGATTTTACTTTCTTTTCAGGACCCTACTGAAAAATGGGATTTTAGTTTCTGTTCAGGACCCTCCTGAAAAATGGGATTTTACTTTCTGTTCAGGACCCTCCTAAAAAATGGGAATTTACTATCTGTTTAGGACTGTCCTGAAAAATAGGATTTAACTTTCTGTTTTGGACCCTCTTGAAAAATGGGATTTTACTTTCTGTTCAGGACCCTTCTTAAAAATGGGATTTTACCTTATGTTCAGGATCCTCCTGAAAAATGGGATTTTACATTAAGTTCAGGACTATCCTGAAAAATGAGATTCTATTTTATGCTGAGGACCCTCCTAAAAAATAGGATTCTACTTTTTGCTCAGGACCCGCTTGGAAATAGGGATTTTACTTTCTGTTCAGAACCCACTTGAAAAATGGGATTTTACTTTATGTTCAGGACCCTCCTGAAAAATGGGATTTTATTTTCTGTTCAGGACTCTACTGAAAAATGGGATTTCACTTTATGCTCAAGGTCGTCCTGAAAACTGCAATTCTACCTTATGCTGAGGACTCTCCTGGAAAATGGGACTTTACCTTATGTTAAGGACCCTCCTAAAAAATCAGACTTTACTTTATGTTCGGCACCCTCCTGAAAAATTGGACTTTACTTTCTGTTTAAGACCCTCTTGAAATATGGGACTTTAGTTTCTGTTCAAGACCCTCCTGAAAAATGAGATTTTACTTTATGTTCAGGACCCTCTTCAAAAATGGGATTTTACTTTTTGTTCAGGTCCCTAATGAAAAATGGGATTTTACTTTCTTTTGAGGACCCTTCTAAAAAATGGGAATTTACTTTCTGTTCAGGACCCTCCTAAAAAATGGGATTTTACTTTCTGTTCTGGACTCTCCTCAAAAATGGGATTTTATTTTCTGTTCAGGACCCTCTTAGAAATGGGATTTTACTTTATGTTCAGGACCCTCCTAAAATTGGATTTTACTTTATGTTTTGGACCCTCCTGAAAAATGGGATTTTACATTATATTCAGGACCCTCCTGAAAAATGAGATTTTACTTTATGTTTAGGACCCACCTGAAAAATGGAATTTTAGTTTCTGTTCAGGACTCTCCTCAAAAATGGGATTTTACTTTCTTTTCAGGACCCTCATGAAAAATGGGATTCTACTTTCTGTTCAAGACCCTCCTAAAAAATGGGATTTTACCTTCTGTTCAGGACCCTCCTGAAAAAAATGAGATATTACTTGATTTCACTTTATGTTCAGGACCCTCCTGAAAAATGGGATTTTACCTTATGTTCAGGGCCCTCTTGAAAAATGGGATTTAATTTATGTTCAGGACTCTCCTGAAAAATAAGATTCTACTTTATGCACAAGACCTTCCAAAAAAATGGGACTTTACTTTCAGTTCAAGGCCCTCCGAAAAATTGGGATTTTTCTTTATGTTCAGGACCCTTCTGACAAATGGGACTTTACTTTCTGTTCAGGACTCTCCTGAAAAATGTGATTTTAATTTCAATTACGTACCCTCCTGGAAAATGAGATTTTACTTTCTGTTTAGGACCCTTCTGAAAAATGGGATTTTACCTTATGTTCAAGACCCTCCTGAAAAATGGGATTTTAACTTTTGTTCAGTACCCTCTTTAAAAATGGAATTTTACTTTCTGTTCAGGACCCTCTTGAAAAATGGGATTTTACTCTCTGTTCAGGACCTTCCTGAAAAATGGGATTTTACCTTATGTTCTGGATCCTCCTGAAAAATAAGATTTTACATTATGTTCAGGACCATCCTGAAAACTGAGATTCTTTTTTATTCTCAGGACCCTACTGGAAAATGGGATTCAACTATATGCTCAGGACCCACCTGGAAAATGGGATTTTACTTTCTGTTCAGAACCCTCTTGAAAAATGGGATTTTACTTTATGTTCAGCACCCTCCTGAAAAATGGGATTTTATTTTCTGTTCAGGACCCTCCTGAAAAATGAGATTTCTCTTTAGGCTCAAGGCCATCCTGAAAAATGGAATTCTACCTTATGCTCAGGACCCTCCTAGAAAATGGGACTTTACCTTATGTTAAGGATCCTCCTAAAAAATGAGACTTTACTTTATGTTCAGCACCCTCCTAAAAAATGGGACTTTATTTTCTGTTTAGGACCCTTTTGAAATATGGGACTTAACTTTCTGTTCAAGACCCACCTGAAAAATGAGATTTTACTTTATGTTCAGGACCCTATTGAAAAATGGGATTTTACTTTCTGTTCAGGACCTTAATGAAAAATGGGATTTTAATTTCTTTTCAGGACCCTCCTGAAAAATGGGATTTTACTTTCTGTTTAGGACCCTCCTGAAAAATGAGATTTTAACTTTTGTTCAGTACCCTCCTGAAAAATGGGATTTTACTTTATGATCAGGACCCTCTTGAAAAATGGGATTTTACTTTCTATTCAGGACCCTAATGAAAAATGGGATTTTACTTTCTGTTCAGGCCCCTCCTGAAAAATGGGATTTTAGTTTTTGTTCAGGACCCTCCTGAAAAATAGGATTTTACTTTCTGTTCAGGACCCTCCTACAAAATGGGAATTTACTTTCTGTTCAAGACTCTCCTAAAAAATGAGATTTTACTTTTTGTTCAGGACTCTCTTGAAAAATGGGATTTTACTTTTTGTTCGGGACCCTAATAAAAAATGGGATTTTAATTTCTGTTCAGGACCCTTCTGAAAAATGGGATTTTACTTTCTGTTCAGGACCCTCCTGAAAAAAGGGATTTTAGTTTCTGTTCAGGACCCTTCTGAAAAATGGGATTTTACTTTCTTTTTAGGACCCTTCTAAGAAATGGGGATTTACTTTCTGTTCAAGACCCTCCTGAAAAATGGTATTTTATTTTTTGTTCAGGATCCTCCTTAAAAATGGTATTTTACTTTATGTTCTGTTTCCTTCTAAGATGGGATTTTACTTTATGTTCTGGACCCTCCTGAAAAATGGGATTTTATATTATGTTCAGGACCCTTCTGAAAAATTAGATTTTACTTTATGTTCAGGACCCTCCTGAAAAATAGGATTTCACCTTCTGTTCAGGACCCTCCAGAAAAATGGGATTTTACTTTCTGTTCAGGCCCCTCCTGAAAAATGGGATTTTACTTTCTGTTCAGGACCCTCCTGAAAAATGGGATTTTAGTTTATGTTCAGGACCATCCTGAAATATAGGATTTTACTTTTTGTTCAGGACCCTCCAAAAATATGGGAATTTACTTTCTGTTCTGGACCTTCCTGAAAAATGTGACTTAACTTTTTGGTCAGCACCCTCCTGAAAAATGGGACTTTACTTTCTGTTTAGGACCCTCTTAAAATATGGGACTTTACTTTCTATTCAAGACCTTCCTGAAAAATGAGATTTTACTTAATATTAAGGACCATCTTGAAAAATGGGATTTTACTTTCTGTTCAGGACCCTTCTAAAAAATGGGAATTTACTTTCTGTTCAGGACCCTTCTGAAAAATGGGTTTTACTTTCTGTTCAGGACCCTCCTGAAAAAAGGGATTTTAGTTTCTGTTCAGGACCCTCCTGAAAAATGGGATTTTACTTTCTTTTTAGGACCCTTCTAAGAAATGGGGATTTACTTTCTGTTCATGACCCTCCTGAAAAATGGTATTTAATTTTTGTTCAGGATCCTCCTGAAAAATGGTATTTTACTTTATGTTCAGGACCCTTCTAAGATGGGATTTTACTTTATGTTCTGGACCCTCCTGAAAAATGGGATTTTATATTATGTTCAGGACCCTTCTGAAAAATAGGATTTTACCTTCTGTTCAGGACCCTCCAGAAAAATGGGATTTTACTTTCTGTTCTGGACATTCCTGAAAAATGGGATTTTACTTTCTGTTCAGGACCCTCCTGAAAAATGGGATTTTAGTTTATGTTCAGGACCCTCCTGAAATATAGGATTTTACTTTTTGTTTAGGACCCTCCAAAAATATGGGAATTTACTTTCTGTTCTGGACCTTCCTGAAAAATGAGACTTTACTTTTTGTTCAGCACCCTCCTGAAAAATGGGACTTTACTTTCTTTTTAGGACCCTCTTAAAATATGGGACATTACTTTCTATTCAAGACCTTCCTGAAAAATGAGATTTTACTTTCTGTTCAGGACCTTAATGAAAAACGGGATTTTACTTTATGTTCAGGACCCTCCTGAAAAATAAGATTTTACTTTCTTTTCAGGACCCTACTGAAAAATGGGATTTTAGTTTCTGTTCAGGACCCTCCTGAAAAATGGGATTTTACTTTCTATTTAGGACCCTTCTAAGAAATGGGGATTTACTTTCTGTTCAAGACCCTCCTAAAAAATGGTATTTTATTTTTTGTTCAGGATCCTTCTGAAAAATGGTATTTTACTTTATGTTCAGGACCTTTCTAAGATGGGATTTTACTTTATGTTCTGGACCCTCCTGAAAAATGGGATTTTATATTATGTTCAGGACCCTTCTGAAAAATGAGATTTTACCTTCTGTTTAGGACCCTCTTAAAATATTGGACTTTACTTTCTATTCAAGACCTTTCTGAAAAATAAGATTTTACTTTATATTAAAGACCATCTTGAAAAATAAGATTTTACTTTCTGTTCAGGACCCTAATGAAAAATGGGATTTTACTTTATGTTAAGGACCCTCCTAAAAAATGATATTTCACTTTCTTTTCAGGACCCTACTGAAAAATGGGATTTTACTTTCTGTTCTGGACCCTCCTGAAAAATGGGATTTTACTTTCTGTTCTGGACCCTCCTAAAAAATTGGAATTTACTATCTGTTTAGAACCGTCCTGAAAAATAGGATTTTACTTTCTGTTCTGGACCCTCCTGAAAAATGGGATTTCACCTTATGTTCAGGATCCTCCTGAAAAATGGGATTTTACATTAAGTTCAGGACTATCCTGAAAAATGAGATTCTATTTTATGCTGAGGACCCTCCTAAAAAATGGGATTCTACTTTATTCTCTGGACCCGCCTGGAAATTGGGATTTTACTTTCTGTTCAGAACCCACTTGAAAAATGGGATTTTACTTTATGTTCAGGACCCTTCTGAAAAATGGGATTTTATTTTCTGTTCAGGACTCTACTGAAAAATGGGATTTCACTTTATGCTCAAGGTCGTCCTGAAAACTGGAATTCTACCTTATGCTGAGGACCCTCCTGGAAAATGGGACTTTACCTTATGATAAGGACCCTTCTAAAAAATCAGACTTTACTTTATATTCAGCACCTTCCTCATAAATTGGACTTTACTTTCTGTTTAAGACCCTCTTGAAATATGGGACTTTACTTTCTGTTCAAGACCCTCCTGAAAAATGAGATTTTACTTTATATTCAGGACCCTCTTAAAAAATGGGATTTTACTTTTTGTTCAGGTCACTAAAGTAAAATGGAATTTTACTTTCTGTTCAGGACCCTTCTAAAAAATAGGAATTAACTTTCTGTTCAGGACCCTCCTGAAAAATGGGATTTTACTATCTATTTTTGACTCTCCTCAAAAATTGGATTTTATTTTCTGTTCAGGACCCTCTTAAAAATGAGATTTTACTTTTTGTTCAGGACCCTCCTAAAATTGGATTTTACTTTATGTTCTGGACCCTCCTGAAAAATGGGATTTTAATTTATATTCAGGACCCTCCTGAAAAATGAGATTTTACTTTATGTTTAGGACCCTCCTGAAAAATGGGATTTTAGTTTCTGTTGAGGACCCTCCTCAATAATGGGATTTTTCTTTCTTTTTAGGACCCTCCTGAAAAATAGAATTCTACTTTCTGTTCAAGACCCTCCTAAAAAATGGGATTTTACCTTCTGTTCAGAACCCTCCTGAAAAAAATGAGATATTACTTTCTGTTTAGGACCCTCCTGAAAAATGGGACTTCACTTTATGTTCAGGACCCTCCTGAAAAATGGGATTTTACCTTATGTTCAGGGCCCTCCTGAAAAATGGGATTTATTTTATGTTCAGGACTCTCCTGAAAAATAATATTCTACTTTATGCTCAGGACTCTTCTAGAAAATGAGATTCTACTTTACGCACAAGACCTTCGAAAAAAATGGGACTTTACTTTCTGTTAAGGGCCCTCCGAAAAACTGGGATTTTCCTTTATGTTCATGATCCTTCTAAAAAATGGGACTTTACTTTTTGTTCAGGACTCTCCTGAAAAATGTGATTTTAATTTCAGTTCCGGACCCTCCTGGAAAATGAGATTTTACTTTCTGTTAAGGACCCTCCAGGAAAATGGGATTTTACCTTATGTTCAAGACCCTCCTGAAAAATGGGTTTTAACTTTTGTTCAGTACCCTCCTTAAAAATGGAATTTTACTTTCTGTTCAGGACCCTCTTGAAAAATGGGATTTTACTCTCTGTTCAGGATCTTCCTGAAAAATGAGATTTTACCTTATGTTTAGGATCCTCCTGAAAAATAAGATTTTACATTAGGTTCAGGACCATCCTGAAATCTGAGATTCTTTTTTATTCTCAGGACCCTACTGGAAAATGGGATTCAACTTTATGCTCAGGACCCACCTGGAAAATGGGATTTTACTTTCTGTTCAGAACCCTCTTGAAAAATGGGATTTTACTTTATGTTCAGCACTCTCCTGAAAATGGGATTTTATTTTCTGTTCAGGACCCTCCTGAAAAATGGGATTTCTCTTTAGGCTCAAGGCCGTCCTGAAAAATGGAATTCTACCTTATGCTCAGGAACCTCCTGGAAAATGGGACTTTATCTTATGTTAAGGATCCTCCTAAAAAATGAGACTTTACTTTATGTTCAGCACCCTCCTAAAAAATGGGACTTTATTTTCTGTTTAGGACCCTTTTGAAATATGGGACTTAACTTTCTGTTCAAGACCCACTTGAAAAATGATATTTTACTTTATATTCAGGACCCTATTGAAAAATGGGATTTTACTTTCTGTTCAGGACCTTAATGAAAAATGGGATTTTACTTTCTGTTTAAGACCCTCCTGAAAAATGAGATTTTAACTTTTCTTCAGTACCCTCCTGAAAAATGGGATTTTACTTTATGATCAGGACCCTCTTGAAATATGGGATTTTACTTTCTATTCAGGACCCTAATGAAAAATGGGATTTTACTTTCTGTTCAGGACCCTCTTTAAAAATAAGATTTTACTTTCTGTTCAGGACCCTCCTGAAAAAAGGGATTTTAGTTTTTGTTCAGGACCCTCCTGAAAAATAGGATTTTACTTTATGTTTAGGACCCTCCTAAAAATTGGGAATTTACTTTTTTTTCAGGAGCCTCCTGAAAAATGGAATTTTACTTTCTGTTCTGGACCCTCCTGAAAAATGGGATTTTATTTTCTGTTCAGGACCCTCATAAAAATGGGATTTTACTATATGTTCTGGACCCTCCTTAAAAATGGGATTTTAATTTATGTTCAGGATCCTCCTAAATAATGAGATTTTACTTTATGTTCAGGACCCTCCTGAAAAATGGGATTTTACCTTCTGTGAATGACCCTCCTGAAAAATGAGATATTACTTTCTGTTATGGACCCTCCTGAAAAATGGGACTTTACATTATGTTCAGGACCCTCCTTAAAAATGGGATTTTAATTTCAGTTCCGATCCCTCCAACAAAATGAGATTTACTTTCTATTTAGGTCCCTCCTGAAAAATGGGATTTTACCTTATGTTCAAGACCCTACTGAAAAATGAGATTTTAACTTTTGTTCAGTACCCTCCTGAAAAATGGGATTTTCCTTTATGATGAGGACCCTCTTGAAAAATGGGATTTTGCTTTCTATTCAGGACCCTAATGAAAAATGGGATTTTACTTTCTGTTCAGGACCCTCCTGAAAAATAGGATTTTTCTTTCTGTTCAGGACCCTCCTGAAAAATGGGATTTTAGTTTCTGTCCAAGACCCTCCTGAAAAATAGGATTTTACTTTCTGTTCAGGACCCTCCTTAAAAAAATGGAATTTACTTTTTGTTCAGGACTCGCCTGAAAAATGGGATTTTACTTTCTGTTCTGGACCCTCCTGAAAAATGAGATTTTAATATATGTTCTGGACCCTCCTAAAATAGGAATTTACTTTATGTTCTTGACCTTTATGAAAAATGGGATTTTACTTTAATTTCAGGACCCTCCTGAAAAATGAGATTTTTATTTATCATCAGGACTCTCCTCAAAAATGGGATTTTACCTTCTGTTCAAGACCATCCTGAAAAATGGGATTTTACCTTATGTTCAGGACTCTCCTGATAAATGGGATTTTACTTTCTGTTCAGGACCCTCCTTAAAAATGGGATTTTACCTTCTGTTCAGAACCTTCTTGAAAAATAGAATTTTACTTTATGTTTAGGACCCTCCTAAAAAATGGGATTTTACTTTCTGTTCAGGACCCTCCTTAAAAATGGGATATCACTTTATGCTCAAGGCCGTCCTGAAAAATGGAATTCTATCTTATGCTCAGGACCCTTCTGGAAATTGGAACTTTACCTTATGTTAAGGTTCCTCCGTAAAATTAGACTTTACTTTATGTTCAGTACACTCCTGAAAAATGGGACTTTAATTTATGTTTAGGACTCTCTTGAAATATGGGACTTTACTTTCTGTTCAAGACCCTCCTGAAAATTGAAATTTTACTTTATGATCAGGACCCTCTTGAAAAATGGGATTTTACTTTCTATTCAGGACCCTAATGAAAAATGGGATTTTACTTTATGTTCAGGACCCTCCTGAAAAAATGGATTTTACTTTCTATACAAGACCCTCCTGAAAAATGGGATTTTAGTTTCTGTTCAGGACCGTCCAAAAAAATAGGATTTTACTTTCTGTTCAGGACCCTCCTAAAAAATGGGAATTTACTTTCTGTTCTGGACCCTCCTGAAAAATGGGATTTTATTTTCTGTTCAGAACCCTCTTAAAAATGGGATTTTAATTTATGTTTTGGGTCCTCCTGAAAAATGGGATTTTAATTTATGTTCAGGACCTTCCTAAAAAATGAGATTTTACTTTATGTTCAGGACCCTCCTGAAAAATGGGATTTTACCTTCTGTTAAGGACCCTCCTGAAAAATGAGATATTACTTTCTGTTAAGGACCCTACTGAAAAATGGGACTTTACATTATGTTCAGGACCCTCCTTAAAAATGGGATTCTAATTTCAGTTCCGATCCTTCCAACAAAATGAGATTTTACTTTCTGTTTAGGTCCCTCCTGAAAAATGGGATTTTACCTTATGTTCAGGACCCTCCTGAAAAATGAGATTTTAACTTTTGTTCAGTACCCTCCTGAAAAATGGGATTTTACTTTATGATCAGGACCCTCTTGAAAAATGAGATTTTACTTTCTATTCAGGACCCTAATGAAAAATGGGATTTTACTTTTTGTTCAGGACCCTCCTGAAAAATAGAATTTTACTTTCTGTTAAGGACCCTCCTGAAAAATGAGATATTACTTTCTGTTAAGGACCCTCCTGAAAAATGGGACTTTACATTATGTTCAGGACCCTCCTTAAAAATGGGATTTTAATTTCAGTTCCGATCCCGCCAACAAAATGAGATTTTACTTTCTGTTTAGGTCCCTCCTAAAAATGGAATTTTACCTTATGCTCAGGACCCTCCTGAAAAATAAGATTTTAACTTTTGTTCAGTACCCTCTTGAAAAATGGGATTTTACTTTATGATCAGGACCCTCTTGAAAAATGGGATTTTACTTTCAATTCAGGACCCTAATGAAAAATGGGATTTTACTTTCTGTTCAGGACCCTCCTAAAAATGAGATTTTACTTTCTGTTCAGGACCGTCTTAAAAAATGGGATTTTACTTTTTATTCAGGACCCTAATGAAAAATGGGATTTTACTTTCTGTTCAGGACCCTCCTGAAAAATTGGATTTTACTTTTTGTTTAGGACCCTCCTGAAAAATGGGATTTTAGTTTTTGTTCAGGACCCTCCTGAAAAATAGGATTTTACTTTCTGTTCAGGACCCTCATAAAAAAATGGAATTTACTTTTTGTTCAGGACTCGCCTGAAAAATGGGATTTTACTTTCTGTTCTAGACACTCCTGAAAAATGGGATTTTACTTTCTGTTCTGGACCCTCCTAAAATGGGAATTTATTTAATGTTCTGGACCCTCCTGAAAAATGGGATTTTACTCTATGTTCAGGACCGTCCAGAAAAATGAGAATTTACTTTATGTTCAGGACCCTCCTGAAAAATGGGATTTTACGTTCTGTTCAGGACCCTCCTGAAAACTGGGATTTTACCTTATGTTCAGGACTCTCCTGATAAATGGGATTTTACTTTCTGTTCAGGACCCTCTTCAAAAATGGGATTTTACCTTCTGTTCAGAACCCTCTTGAAAATAGGATTTTACTTTATGTTCAGGACCCTCCTGAAAAATGGGATTTTAATTTTTGTTCAGGACCCTCCTTAAAAATGGGATTTCACTTTATGCTCTAGGCCGTCCTGAAAAATGGAACTCTATCTTACGCTCAGGACCCTTCTGGAAATTGGAACTTTACCTTATGTTAAGGACCCTCTGTAAAATTAGACTTTACTTTATGTTCAGCACACTCCTGAAAAATGGGATTTTAATTTCTGTTTAAGACTCTCTTGAAATATGGGACTTTACTTTCTGTTCAAGACCCTCCTGAAAATTGAAATTTTACTTTATGATCAGGACCCTCTTGAAAAATGGGATTTTACTTTCTATTCAGGACTCTAATGAAAAATGGGATTTAACTTTATGTCCAGGACCCTCTTGAAAAAAGGGATTTGATTTTCTGTACAAGATCCTCCTGAAAAATGGGATTTTAGTTTCTGTTCAGGACCCTCTAGAAAAATAGAATTTTACTTTCTGTTCAGGACCCTCCTAAAAAATGGGAATTTACTTTATGTTCAAGACCCTCCTGAAAAATGGGATTTTACTTTTTGTTCTGGACCCTCCTGAAAAATGGGATTTTATTTTCTGTTCAGGATCCTCTTAAAAATGGAATTTTACTTTATGTTCAGGACCCCCTAAAATGGGATTTTACTTTATGTTCATGACCCTCCTGAAAAATGGGATTTTACTTTATATTCAGTACCCTCCTCAAAAATGAGATTTTACTTTATGTTTTGGACCCTCCTGAAAAATGGGATTTTACCTTCTGTTCAGGACCATCCTGAAAAATGAGATATTACTTTCTGTTAAGTACCCTTCTGAAAAATAAGATTCTACTTTATGCTCAGGACTCTCCTGGAAAATGGGATTCTACTTTATGCTCAAGACCCTCCTGGAAAATGAGACTTTACCTTATGTTCAGGACCCTCCTAAAAAATCAGACTTTACTTTCTGTTCAAGGACCCTCTTGAAAAATGGGACTTTACTTTCTGTGCAGGACCCTCCTTAAAAATGGGATTTTAATTTCAGTTCCGATCCCTCCAACAAAATGAGATTTTACTTTCTGTTTAGGTCCCTCCTGAAAATGGGATTTTACCTTATGTTCAGGACCCTCCTGAAAAATAAGATTTTAACTTTTGTTCAGTACCCTCCTGAAAAATGGAATTTTACTTTCTGTTCAGGACCCTCTTGAAAAATAGGATTTTACTTTCTATTCAAGATCCTCCTGAAAAGTGGGATTTTACTTTATGTTCAGAATCCTCCTGAAAAATGGGATTTTAAATTATGTTCAGGACCATCTTGAAAAATGAGATTCTATTTTATGCTCAGGACTCTCCTGGAAAATGGGATTCTACTTTATGCTCAGGACCCGCCTGGAAAATAGGATTTTACTTTCTGTTCAGAACCCTCTTGAAAAATGGGATTTTACTTTATGTTTAGGACCCTCCTGAAAAATGGAATTTTATTTTATGTTCAGGTACCTCCTTAAAAATGGGATTTCACTTTATGCTCAAGGTCGTCCTGAAAAATGGAATTCTATCATATGCTCAAGACCCTCCTGGAAAATGGGACTTTACCTTATGTTAAGGACCCTCCTAAAAAATGAGACTTTAATTTATGTTCAGCACCTTCCTAAAAAATGGAACTTTACTTTCTGTTTAAGACTCTCTTGAAATATAAAACTTTACTTTCTGTTCAAGACCCTCCTGAAAAATGAGATTTTACTTCATGTTCAGGATCCTCTTGAAAAATGAGATTTTACTTTTTGTTCAGGACCCTAATGAAAAATGGTATTTTACTTTCTGTTCAGGACCCTTCTGAAAAATGGGATTTTACTTTCTTTTCAGGACCCTCCTGAAAAATAGGATTTTAGTTTCTGTTCAGGACCCTCCTCAAAAATGGGATTTTACTTTCTTTTTAGGACCCTCCTGAAAAATGGGATTCTACTTTCTGTTCAAGACCCTCCTAATAAATGGGATTTTAGTTTCTGTTTTGGACCCTCCTGAAAAATGGGATTCTACTTTCTGTTCAGGACCCTCCTGATAAATGGGATTTTACTTTATGTTCAGGACCCTCCTAAAATGGGATTTTACTTTATGTTCTAGACCCTCCTGAAAAATGGGATTTTACTTTATGTTCAGGACCCTCCTGAAAAATGAGATTTTACTTTATGTTCAGGACCCTCCTGAAAAATGGGATTCTACCTTTTGTTCAGGACCCTCCTGAAAAATGGGATTTTACTTTATGTTCAGGACCCTCCTGAAAAATGGGATTTTACTTTTTGTTCAGGACCCTCCTGAAAAATGGGATTTTACCTTTTGTTCAGAACCCTCTTGAAAAATGGGATTTTACTTTATGTTTAGGACCCTCCTGAAAAATGAGATTTTACTTTCTATTAGGGACCCTGCTGAAAAATGGGATTTCACTTTATGCTCAAGGTCGTCCTGAAAAATAGAATTCTTCCTTATGCTCAGGACCCTCTAGGAAAATGGGACTCTACCTTATGTTAAGGACCCTCCTAAAAAATGAGAATTTACTTTATGTTCATCACCCTCCTAAAAAATGGGACTTTACTTTCTATTTAGGACCCTCTTAAAATATGGGACTTTACTTTCTATTCAAGACCCTCTTGAAAAATGAGATTTTACTTTATGTTAAGGACTCTCTTGAAAAATAGGATTTTACTTTCTGTTCAGGATCGTAATGAAAAATGGGATTTTACTTTATGTGCAGGACCATACTGAAAAATGGGATTTTACTTTCTTTTCAGGACCCTACTGAAAAATGGGATTTTAGTTTCTGTTCAGGACCCTCCTGAAAAATGAGATATTACTTTCTATTAAGGACCCTTCTGAAAAATAAGATTCTACTTTATGCTCAGGACTTTTCTGGAAAACGGGATTTTACTTTATGTTCAGGACCCTTCTGAAAAATGGGATTTTACTTTCTTTTCAGGACCCTCCTGAAAAATGGGATTTTAGTTTCTGTTCAGGACCCTCCTCAAAAATGGGATTTTCTTTTCTTTTCAGGACTTTCTTGAAAAATGGGATTCTACTTTCTGTTCAAGACCCTCCTAAAAAATGGGATTTTAGTTTCTGTTCTGGACCTTCCTGAAAAATGGGATTCTACTTTTTGTTCAGGACCCTCCTGAAAAATGGGATTTTACTTTATGTTCAGGACCCTCCTCGAAAATGGATCTTTACCTTATGTTAAGGACCCTCCTAAAAAATGAGACTTTACGTTATGTTCAGCACCCTCCTAAAAAATTGGACTTTATTTTCTGTTTAGGACCCTTCTGAAATATGGGACATTACTTTCTGTTCAAGACCCTCCTGAAAAATGATATTTTACTTTATATTCAGGACCCTCTTGAAAAATTGGATTTTACTTTCTATTCAGGACCTTATTGAAAAATTGGATTTTAATTTCTGTTCAGGACCCTCCTGAAAAATGGGATTTAACTTTCTGTTCAGGTGATAACGCTCAATCTACAGCTCTCGTTTGAGTGTAAAGCGGTCGTTAGCAAATATAGAACCCAACCTGGGTTGGGTGTCGATCCCACAGGGAATAGCTTGGCCAACAAGTAAGTAAAATTACTAAACTTTTGGTGCAAGTCTCGTAAGAAGGGGGGATTCTTGTTTTGCAAGTAATGTAAACAAAAGCTGAAAATAATAAAGTAAAAAGAGAGAGATTGTTACGTTGGTTGTAAACAATGAGAATTGAAGCGTTGGGGTTATGTCCACCTTCTGAGGTATACGTCTCTATTGGATATGAGTGTGTAGAATTCTGACATGCAATTGCTTATAGAGGATTGTAGTCGATGGTAAATCCAAGCGTCTCTCGACCTAAACAAGGACTATTTCACTTTAACTCTCTCGAGCTTAAAGCGTATCTAACGGTACGAATTCTCCAAGAGGTTAGTCCAGTTACGGCACCAGCTTTTTAATAGGAAAGGGTGTCCTACTACCTTGACATTATCTCTTTTCCAGACAAATAACTTTTCTCTCGAACAAGTTACATGTTAGACTGGCGTATTCTTGCGTTTGCAACCGCAAAGAATGTAGATTAAGATGAAGAGAATAATGATATAAGCAATATACGTGCCTCGAACTCACAAACTCACAGCAATAGATAGTAACTCATTCGGCTTCCATAACCCCAACAGAGAAGTTTAGTTACCCATGAATGCGAAGGAGATCACGATTGACCTTGTTGTTATACCACAAGATTGAGTAATTTCGTGTAGCTTAGGTGGTAGGCGTGAGGCATGAATTCCTAGGCAAAGTAACGATTCTCTTGTTGTGAAATTTAAGAATGGAAGAGTAGAAGAAGAAAAATAGAATTAATGGAAAGATTAGAAGAGTTGTAGAGTAATAGAATTGAATTGTAAGATGAGAAGTTGTTTGTAGTGGAAGATGAGAGGGATGGAAGAAAGTATTGTGGTCTACCCCCTCTCAAAATTCCTTTCTTCAAAATCTCTAGCATGATAGGGTATTTATAATACCCATATCCTAATCCTACTAGATAAATAAAATATCTAACCAAATTGTACTAGGTTAATGTAACATTATCATAATCCAAATAAACTAATCAAATACATAACCCAATTGTACTAGGTTAATGTATCATTGTCCAAATCCAACTAAGTTACTGCAAATCCCCAAAGTCTTCAGAAATGTTGTTTTAGCCCGGGACAGATTTTCCATGCAGCAGTTTTGGTCCTTAGGCGTGTAAACACCCTTCCCTTCCTTCGTGAGCTTTCTTTTGCGTCAAGTAAGCCATAAAATGCTGAATTCTGCATCATTTATACCTGAAACTTTACTAATCATATTAGTTAGCTCATTTACAGGAAAAAGGACTAAAAGTGCATGAAATATATACTTTGTTCTCAAAACTAGGCTAAAATATGGGCAAAATATATTGATATAGGCGTGTAAATTCGCCTATCATCATCAGGACCCTTCTAAAAAATGGGATTTAAGTTTCTTTTCAGGACCCTCCTGAAAAATGGGATTTTACTTTCATTTCTGGACCCTTCTAAAAAAATGGAATTTACTTTTTGTTCAGGACCTTCCTGAAAAATGGGAATTTACTTTCTGTTCTAAACCCTCCTGAAAAATGGGATTTTACTTTCTGTTCAGGACCAACCTGAAAAATGGGATTTTACTTTATGTTCAGGACCCTCCTAAAATGGGATTTTACTTTATGTTCTGGACCCTCCTAAAAAATAGGATTTTACTTTATGTTCAGGACCCTCCTGAAAAATGGGATTTCACTTTATGTTCAAGGCCGTCCTAAAAAATGGAATTCTACCTTATGCTCAGGACCCTTCTGGAAAATGGGACTTTACCTTATATTAAGGACCCTCCTAAAAAATGAGACTTTACTTTAAGTTCAGCACACTCGTAAAAAATGAGACTTTAATTTCTTTTTAGGACCTTCTTGAAATATGGGACTTTACTTTCTGTTTAAGACCCTCTTGAAAAATGAAATATTACTTTATGATCAGGACCCTCTTGAAAAATGGGATTTAATCTCTGTTCAGGACCCTCCAGAAAAATGAGATTTTACTTTCTATTCAGGACCCTACTGAAAAATGGGATTTAAGTTTCTGTTCAGGACCCTCCTGAAAAATGGGATTTTACTTTCTGTTCAGGACCCTCCTAAAAAAATGGAATTTACTTTTTGTTCAGGACCCTCTAGAAAAATGGGATTTTACTTTCTGTTCTAGACCCTCCTGAAAAATGGGATTTTACTTTCTGTTCAGGATCAACCTGAAAAATGGAATTTTACTTTATGTTCAGGACCCTCCTAAAATGGGATTTTACTTTATGTTCTGGACCCTCCTGAAAAATGGGATTTTACTTTATGTTCAGGACCCTCCTAAAAAATGAGATTTTACTTTATGCTCAGGACCCTCCTGAAAAATAGGATTTTACCTTTTGTTCAGGATCTTCCTGAAAAATGAGATGTTACTTTATGTTCAGGACCTCCTGAAAAATGGGATTTTACTTTCTGTTCAGGACCCTCCTGAAAAATAGGATTTTACCTTCTGTTCAGAACCCTCTTGAAAATGGGATTTTAATTTATGTTCAGGACCCTCCTGAAAAATGAGAGTTTACTTTCTGTTCAGGACCCTCCTGAAAAATGGGATTTCACTTTATGCTCAAGGTCGTCCTGAAAAATGGAATTCTACCTTATACTCAGGACCCTCTTAAAAAATGAGACTTTACCTTATGTTCAGCACACTCCTGAAAAATGGGACTTTAATTTTTGTTTAGGACCCTCTTGAAATATAGGACTTTACTTTCTGTTCAAGACCCTCCTGAAAAATGAAATTTTACTTTATGATCAAGACTCTATTGAAAAATGGGATTTTACTTTCTATTCAGGCCCCTTATGAAAAATGGGATTTTACTTTCTGTTCAGGACTCCTGAAAAATAGGATTTTACTTTCTGTTCAGGACCCTCCTGAAAAATGGGATTTTAGTTTCTATTCAGGACCCTCCTGAAAAATAGGATTTTACTTTCTATTCAGGACCCTCCTAAAAAATGGGAATTTACTTTCTGTTCAGGACCCTCCTGAAAAATGGTATTTTACTCTCTTCTGGACCCTGCTGAAAAATAGGATTTTTTTTTCTGTTCCGGACCCTCCTAAAAATGGGATTTTACTTTATGTTCAAGAACCTCCTAAAATGGGATTTTAATTTATGTTATAGACCCTCCTGAAAAATGGGATTTTACTTTATGTTCAGGACCCTCCTGAAAAATGAGATTTTACTGTATGTTCAGGAAATGGGACTTTACTATATGTTCAGGACCCTCCTGAAAAATGGGATTTTACCTTATGTTCAGGGCCCTCCTGAAAAATGGAATTTATATTATGTTCCGGACCCTCCTGAAAAATGAGATTCTACTTTATGCTCAGGACTCTCCTGGAAAATGGTATTCTACTTTATGCTCAAGACCCTCCTGGAAAATGGGACTTTACCTTATGTTTAGGACCCTCCTGAAAAATCAGACTTTACTTTCTGTTTAGGACCTTCCTGAAAAAATGGGACTTTACTTTATGTTCAACGCCCTCCTGAAAAATGAGATTTCAATTTATGTTAAGGACCCTCCTGATAAATGGGACTTTACTTTCTATTCAGGACCCTCTTGAAAAATTGGATTTTAATTTCAGTTTCGGACCCACCTTGAAAATGAGATTTTACTTTCTGGTTAGAACCCCCCTGAAAAATGGGATTTTACCTTATGTTCAGGACCCTCCTAAAAAATTGGATTTCAACTTTTTTTCAGTAACCTCCTGAAAAATGGAATTTTACTTTTTTTTCAGGACTCTCTTGAAAAATGGGATTTTACTTTCTGTTCAGGACCCTCCTGAAAAATAGAATTTTACCTTATGTTCAGGATCCTCCTGAATATTGGGATTTTACATTATGTTCAGGACTATCCTGAAAAATGAGATTCTATTTTATGCTCAGGATCCTCCTGGAAAATGGGATTCTACTTTATGCTCAGGACCCACCTGGAAAATGGGATTTTATTTTCTGTTCAGAACCCTTTTGAAAAATGGGATTTTACTATATGTTCAGGACCCTCCAGAAAAATGGGATTTTTTTTCTGTTCAGCACCTTCCTGAAAAATGGGATTTCACTTTATGCTCAAGGTTGTCCTGAAAAATAGAATTCTATCTTATGCTCAGGACCCTCCTGGAAAATGAGACTTTACCTTATGTTGAGGACCCTCCTGAAAAGTCAGACTTTACTTTCTGTTTAGGACCTTCCTGAAAAATGGGACTTTAATTTTTGTTTAGGACCCTCTTGAAATATGGGACTTTACTTTGTGTTCAAGACCCTCCTGAAAAATGAGATTTTACTTTATGTTCAGGACCCTCTTAAAAAATAGGATTTTACTTTTTGTTCTGGTCCCTAATGAAAAATGGGATTTTACTTTCTGTTCAGGACCCTTCTAAAAAATAGGAATTTACTTTCTGTTCAGGACCCTCCTGAAAAATAGGATTTTTCTTTCTGTTCTGGACTCTCCTAAAAAATGGGATTTTATTTTCTGTTCAGAACCCTCTTAAAAATGGGATTTTATTTTATGTTCAGGACCTTCCTAAAATGGGATTTTACTTTATGTTCTAGACCCTCCTGAGAAATGGGATTTTACTTTTTGTTCTGGACCTTCCTGAAAAATGGGATTTTACCTTCTGTTTTGGACCCTCCTGAAAAAAATGAGATCTTACTTTTTGTTCAGGACCCTCCTGAAAAATGGGTCTTTACTTTATGTTCAGGACCCTCCTAAAAATGGGATTTTACTTTATGTTCAGGACCCTCCTAAAATGGGATTTTACTTTATGTTCAGGACCCTCCTGAAAAATGGGATTTTACTTTATGTTCATGACCCTCCTAAAAAATGGGATTTTATTTTCTGTTCATGACCCTCCTTGAAAATGGGACTTTACCATATGTTAAGGACACTCCTAAAAAATGAGACTTTACTTTATGTTCATCACCCTCCTGAAAAATGGGACTTTACTTTCTATTTAAGACCCTCTTGAAATATAGGACTTTACTTTCTTTTCAAGACCCTCCAGAAAAATGAGATTTTACTTTATGTTCAGGACCTTCTTGAAAAATGGCATTTTACTTTCTGTTCAGGACCTAAATGAAAAATGGGATTTTAATTTCTCTTCAGGACCCTCCAGAAAAATGGGATTTTACTTTCTATTCAGGACCCTACTGAAAAATGGGATTTAAGTTTCTGTTCAGGACCCTCCTGTAAAATGGGATTTTTCTTTCTGCTCAGGACCCTCCTAAAAAAATGGAATTTACATTTTGTTCAGGACCCTCCTGAAAAATGGGATTTTACTTTCTGTTATAAACCCTCCTGAAAAAATGGGATTTTACTTTCTGTTCAGGATCCACCTGAAAAATGGAATTTTACTCTATTTTCAGGACCCTCCTAAAATGGGATTTTACTTTATGTTCTGGACCCTCCTGAAAAATGGGATTTTACTTTATGTTCTGGACCCTCCTAAAAAATGAGATTTTACTTTACGCTCAGGACCCTCCTGAAAAATGGGATTTTACCTTATGTTCAGGATCTTCCTGAAAAATGGGATGTTACTTTATGTTCAGGACCCTCCTAAAAAATGGGATTTTACTTTCTGTTCAGGACCCTCCTGAAAAATAGGATTTTACCTTCTGTTCAGAACCCTCTTGAAAATGGGATTTTAATTTATGTTCAGGACCCTCCTGAAAAATGAGAGTTTACTTTCTGTTCAGGACCCTCCTGAAAAATGGGATTTCACTTTATGCTCAAGGTCGTCCTGAAAAATGGAATTCTACCTTATGCTCAGGACCCTCCTAAAAAATGAGACTTTACCTTATGTTCAGCACACTCCTGAAAAATGGGACTTTAATTTCTGTTTAGGACCCTCTTGAAATATAGGACTTTACTTTCAGTTCAAGACCCTCCTGAAAAATGAAATTTTATTTATGATCAAGACCCTATTGAAAAATGGGATTTTACTTTCTATTCAGGCCCCTTATGAAAAATGGGATTTTTCTTTCTGTTCAGGACCCTCCTGAAAAATAGGATTTTACTTTCTGTTCAGGACCCTCTTGAAAAATGGGATTTTAGTTTCTATTCAGGACCCTCCTGAAAAATAGGATTTTACTTTCTGTTCAGGACCCTCCTAAAAAATAGGAATTTACTTTCTGTTCAGGACCCTTCTGAAAAATAGTATTTTACTTTCTGTTCTAGACCCTCCTGAAAAATTTGATTTTTTTTCTGTTCAGGACCCTCATAAAAATGGGATTTTACTTTATGTTCAGGACCCTCCTAAATTGGGATTTTACTTTATGTTCTAGACCCTCCTGAAAAATGGGATTTTACTTTATGTTCAGGACTCTCCTGAAAAATGAGATTTTACTTTATGTTCAAGACCCTCCTGAAAAATGAGATTCAACCTTCTGTTCAGGACCCTCCTGAAAAATGGGACTTTACTTTATGTTTAGGACCCTCCTGAAAAATGGGATTTTACTTTTTGTTCAGGACCCTCCTGAAAAATGGGATTTTACCTTTTGTTCAGAACCCTCTTGAAAAATGGGATTTTACTTTATGTTCAGGACCCTCCTGAAAAATGGGATTTTACTTTCTGTTCAGGACCCTCCTGAAAAATAGGATTTTACCTTCTGTTCAAAACCCTCTTGAAAATGGGATTTTAATTTATGTTCAGGACCCTCCTGAAAAATGAGAGTTTACTTTCTGTTCAGGACCCTCCTGAAAAATGGGATTTCACTTTATGCTCAAGGTCGTCCTGAAAAATGGAATTCTACCTTATGCTCAGGACCCTCCTAAAAAATGAGACTTTACCTTATGTTCAGCACACTCCTGAAAAATGGGACTTTAATTTCTCTTTAGGACCCTCTTGAAATATAGGACTTTACTTTCAGTTCAAGACCCTCCTGAAAAATGAAATTTTATTTATGATCTAGACCCTATTGAAAAATGGGATTTTGCTTTCTATTCAGGCCCCTTATGAAAAATGGGATTTTACTTTCTGTTCAGGACCCTCCTGAAAAATAGGATTTTACTTTCTGTTTAGGACCCTCCTGAAAAATGGGATTTTAGTTTCTATTCAGGACCCTCCTGAAAAATAGGATTTAACTTTCTGTTCAAGACCCTCCTAAAAAATAGGAATTTACTTTCTGTTCAGGACCCTTCTGAAAAAATAGTATTTTACTTTCTGTTCTGGACACTCCTGAAAAATTAGATTTTTTTTTCTGTTCAGGACCCTCCTAAAAATGGGATTTTACTTTATGTTCAGGACCCTCCTAAAATGGGATTTTACTTTATGTTCTAGACCCTCCTGAAAAATGGGATTTTACTTTATGTTCAGGACTCTCCTGAAAAATGAGATTTTACTTTATGTTCAGGACCCTCCTGAAAAATGGGATTCTACCTTCTGTTCAGGACCCTCCTGAAAAATGGGATTTTACTTTATGTTCAGGACCCTCCTGAAAAATGGGATTTTACTTTTTGGTCAGGACCCTCCTGAAAAATGGGATTTTACCTTTTGTTCAGAACCCTCTTGAAAAATGGGATTTTACTTTATGTTTAGGACCCTCCTGAAAAATGAGATTTTACTTTCTATTAGGGACCCTGCTGAAAAATGGGATTTAACTTTATGCTCAAGGCCATCCTGAAAAATAGAATTCTACCTTATGCTCAGGACCCTCTAGGAAAATGGGACTCTACCTAATGTTAAGGACCCTCCTAAAAAAATGAGAATTTACTATATGTTCATCACCCTCCTGAAAAATGGGACTTTACTTTCTGTTTAGGACTCTTGAAATATGGGACTTTACTTTATATTAAAGACCCTCCTGAAAAATGAGATTTTACTTTCTGTTAAGGAATCTCTTGAAAAATGGGATTTTACTTTTTGTTCAGGACCCTAATGAAAAATGGGATTTTACTTTATGTGCAGGACCATCCTGAAAAATGGGATTTTACTTTCTTTTCAGGACCCTACTGAAAAATGGGATTTTAGTTTCTGGTCAGGGCCCTCCTGAAAAATGAGATATTACTTTCTGTTAAGGACCCTTCTGAAAAATAAGATTCTACTTTATGCTCAGGACTCTTCTGGAAAATGGGATTTTACTTTTATGTTCAGGACCCTTCTGAAAAATGGGATTTTACTTTCTGTTCAGGACCTTCCTGAAAAATGGGATTTTAGTTTCTGTTCAGGACCATCCTCAAAAATGGGATTTTATTTTCTTTTCAGGACCCTCTTGAAAAATGGTATTCTACTTTCTGTTCAGGACCCTCCTGAAAAAATGGGATTTTACTTTATGTTCAGGACCCTCCTGGAAAATGGATCTTTACCTTATGTTAAGGACCCTCCAAAAAAATGAGACTTTACTTTATGTTCAGCACCCTCCTAAAAAATGGGACTTTATTTTCTGTATAGGACCCTTCTGAAATATGGGACATAATTTCTGTTCTAGACCCTCCTGAAAAATGATATTTTACTTTATATTCAGGATCCTCTTGAAAAATGGGATTTTACTTTCTATTCAGGACCTTAATGAAAAATGGGATTTTAATTTCTGTTCAGGACCTTCCTGAAAAATGGGATTAAACTTTCTGTTCAGGACCCTTCTGAAAAATGGGATTTAAGTTTATGTTCAGGACCCTTCTGAAAAATGGGATTTTACTTTCATTTCAGGACCCTTCTAAAAAAATGGAATTTACTTTTTGTTCAGGACCTTCCTGAAAAATGGGATTTTACTTTCTGTTCTAAACCCTCCTGAAAAATGGGATTTTACTTTCTGTTCAGGACCAACCTGAAAAATGGGATTTTAATTTATGTTCAGGACCCTCCTAAAATGGGATTTTACTTTATGTTCTAGACCCTCCTAAAAAATAGGATTTTACTTTATGTTCAGGACCCTCCTGAAAAATGAGATTTCACTTTATGTTCAAGGCCGTCCTAAAAAATGGAATTCTACCTTATGCTCAGGACCCTTCTGGAAAATGGGACTTTACCTTATATTAAGGACCCTCCTAAAAAATGAGACTTTACTTTATGTTCAGCACACTCCTAAAAAATGGGACTTTAATTTCTTTTTAGGACCTTCTTGAATTATGGGACTTTACTTTCTGTTTAAGACCCTCCTGAAAAATGAAATTTTACTTTATGATCAGGACACTCTTGAAAAATGGGATTTTAATCTCTGTTCAGGACCCTCCAGAAAAATGGGATTTTACTTTCTATTCAGGACCCTACTGAAAAATGGGATTTAAGTTTCTGTTCAGGACCCTCCTGAAAAATGGGATTTTACTTTCTGTTCAGGACCCTCCAAAAAAAATGGAATTTACTTTTTGTTCAGGACCCTCCTGAAAAATGGGATTTTACTTTCTGTTCTAGACCCTCCTGAAAAATAGGATTTTACTTTCTGTTCAGGATCCACCTGAAAAATGGAATTTTACTTTATGTTCAGGACCCTCCTAAAATGGGATTTTACTTTATGTTCTGGACCATCCTGAAAAATAGGATTGTACTTTATGTTCAGGACCCTCCTAAAAAATGAGATTTTACTTTATGCTCAGGACCCTCCTGAAAAATGGGATTTTACCTTCTGTTCAGGATCTTCCTGAAAAATAGGATGTTACTTTATGTTCAGGACCCTCCTGAAAAATGGGATTTTACTTTCTGTTCAGGACCCTCCTGAAAAATAGGATTTTACCTTCAGTTCAGAACCCTCTTCAAAATGGGATTTTAATTTATGTTCAGGACCCTCCTGAAAAATGGGAGTTTACTTTCTGTTCAGGACCCTCCTGAAAAATGGGATGTCACTTTATGCTCAAGGTCTTCCTGAAAAATGGAATTCTACCTTATGCTCAGGACCCTCTTAAAAAATGAGACTTTACCTTATGTTCAGCACACTCCTGAAAAATGGGACTTTAATTTCTGTTTAGGACCCTCTGGAAATATAGGACTTTACTTTCTGTTCAAGACCCTCCTGAAAAATGAAATTTTACTTTATGATCAAGACCCTATTGAAAAATGGGATTTTACTTTCTATTCAGGCCCCTTATGAAAAATGGGATTTTAATTTCTGTTCAGGACCCTCCTGAAAAATAGGATTTTACTTTCTATTCAGGACCCTCCTGAAAAATGGGATTTTAGTTTCTATTCAGGACCCTCCTGAAAAATAGGATTTTACTTTTTGATCAGGACCCTCCTAAAAAATGGGAATTTACTTTCTGTTCAGGACCCTCCTGAAAAATGGTATTTTACTTTCTGTTCTGGACCCTCCTGAAAAATAGGATTTTTTTTTCTGTTCAGGAACCTCATAAAAATGGGATTTTACTTTATGTTCAGGACCCTCCTAAAATGGGATTTTACTTTATGTTATGGACCCTCCTGAAAAATGGGATTTTACTTTATGTTCAGGACCCTCCTGAAAAATGAGATTTTACTTTATGCTCAGGACCCTCCTAAAAAATGGGACTTTACTATATGTTAAGGACCCTCCTGAAAAATGGGATTTTACCTTATGTTCAGGGACCTCCTGAAAAATGGAATTTATTTTATGTTCAGGACCCTCCTGAAAAATGAGATTCTACTTTATGCTCAGGACTCTCCTGGAAAATGGGATTCTACTTTATGCTCAAGACCCTCCTGGAAAATGGGACTTTACCTTATGTTTAGGACCCTCCTGAAAAATCAGACTTTACTTTCTGTTTAGGAACTTCCTGAAAAAATGGGACTTTACTTTTTGTTCAACGCCCTCCGGAAAACTGAGATTTTACTTTATGTTAAAGACCCTCCTGAAAAATGGGACTTTACTTTCTGTTCAGGACCCTCTTGAAAAATTGGATTTAAATTTCAGTTTCGGACCCTCCTGGAAAATGAGATTTTACTTTCTGGTTAGAACCCTCCTGAAAAATTGGATATTAAATTTTGTTCAGTACTCTCCTGAATAATGGAATTTTACTTTTTTTTCAGGACTCTCTTGAAAAATGGGATTTTACTTTCTGTTCAGGACCCTCCTGAAAAATAGGATTTTACCTTATGTTCAGGATCCTCCTGAAAAATGGGATTTTACATTATGTTCAGGACCATCCTGAAAAATGAGATTCTATTTTATGCTCAGGATCCTCCTGGAAAATGGGATTCTACTTTATGCTCAGGACCCACCTGGAAAATGGGATTTTACTTTATGTTCAGAACCCTCTTGAAAAATAGGATTTTACTATATGTTCAGGACCCTCCAGAAAAATAGGATTTTTTTTCTGTTCAGCACCATCCTGAAATATGGGGTTTCACTTTATGCTCAAGGTTGTCCTGAAAAATAGAATTCTATCTTATGCTCAGGACCCTCCTGGAAAATGAGACTTTACCTTATGTTGAGGACCCTCCTGAAAAATCAGACTTTACTTTCTGCTTAGGACCTTCCTGAAAAAAGGGACTTTAATTTTTGTTTAGGACCCTCTTGAAATATGGGACTTTACTTTTTGTTAAGACCCTCCTGAAAAATGAGATTTTACTTTATGTTCAGGACCCTCTTGAAAAATGGGATTTTACTTTTTATTCAGGTCACTAATGAAAAATGGGATTTTACTTTCTGTTCAGGACCCTTCTAAAAAATGGGAATTTACTTACTGTTCAGGACCCTCCTGAAAAATGGGATTTTACTTTCTATTCTGGACTCTCCTCAAAAATGGGTTTTTATTTTCTGTTCAGGACCCTCTTAAAAATGGGATTTTACTTTATGTTCAGGACCTTCCTAAAATTCGATTTTACTTTATGTTCTGGACCCTCCTGATAAATGGGATTTTACCTTTTGTTCAGGACCCTCCTGAAAAATGGGATTTTACCTTCTGTTCAATACCCTCCTGAAAAAAATGAGATATTACTTTTGGTTCAGGACCCTCCTGAAAAATGGAACTTTACTTTATGTTCAGGACCCTCCTAAAAATGGGATTTTACTTTATGTTCAGGACCCTCCTAAAATGGGATTTTACTTTATGTTCAGGACCCTCCTGAAAAATGGGATTTTACTTTATGTTCATGACCCTCCTGAAAAATGGGATTTTATTTTTTGTTCAGGACCCTCCTGAAAAATGGGATTTCACTTTATGATGAAGGCCGTCCTGAAAAATGGAATTCTACCTTATGCTCAGGACCCTCTGGAAAATGGGACTTTACCATATGTTAAGGACCCTCCTAAAAAATGAGATTTTACTTTATGTTCAGCACCCTCCTGAAAAATGGGACTTTACTTTCTATTTAAGACCCTCTTGAAATATAGGACATTACTTTCTTTTCAAGAACCTCCAGAAAAATGAGATTTTACTTTATGTTCAGGACCCTCTTGAAAAATGGGATTTTACTTTCTGTTCAGGACCTTAATGAAAAATGGGATTTTAATTTCTCTTCAGGACCCTCCAGAAAAATGGGATTTTACTTTCTATTCAGGACCCTACTGAAAAATGGGATTTAAGTTTCTGTTCAGGACCCTCCTGTAAAATGGGATTTTACTTTCTGTTCAGGACCCTCCTAAAAAAATGGAATTTACTTTTTGTTCAGGACCCTCCTGAAAAATGGGATTTTACTTTCTGTTCTAGACACTCCTGAAAAATGGGATTTTACTTTCTGTTCAGGATCCACCTGAAAAATGGAATTTTACTTTATGTTCAGGACCCTCCTAAAATGGGATTTTACTTTATGTTCTGGACCCTCCTGAAAAATGGGATTTTACTTTATGTTCAGGACCCTCCTAAAAAATGAGATTTTACTTTATGCTCAGGACCCTGCTAAAAAATGGGACTTTACCTTCTGTTCAGGATCTTCCTGAAAAATAGGATGTTACTTTATGTTCAGGACCCTCCTGAAAAATGGGATTTTACTTTTTGTTCAGGACCCTCCTGAAAAATGGGATTTTAGTTTCTATTCAGGACCCTCCTGAAAAATAGAATTTTACTTTCTGTTCAGGACCCTTCTGAAAAATGGGATTTAAGTTTATGTTAAGGACCCTCCTGAAAAATGGGATTTTACTTCCATTTCAGGACCCTTCTAAAAAAATGGAATTTACTTTTTGTTCAGGACCTTCCTGAAAAATGGGATTTTACTTTCTGTTCTAAACCCTCCTGAAAAATGGGATTTTACTTTCTGTTCAGGACCAACCTGAAAAATAGGATTTTACTTTAGGTTCAGGACCCTCCTAAAATGGGATTTTACTTTATGTTCTAGACCCTCCTAAAAAATAGGATTTTACTTTATGTTCAGGACCCTCCTGAAAAATGAGATTTCACTTTATGTTCAAGGCCGTCCTAAAAAATGGAATTCTACCTTATGCTCAGGACCCTTCTGGAAAATGGGACTTTACCTTATATTAAGGACCCTCCTAAAAAATGAGACTTTACTTTATGTTCAGCACACTCCAAAAAAATGGGACTTTAATTTCTTTTTAGGACCTTCTTGAAATATGGGACTTTACTTTCTGTTTAAGACCCTCCTGAAAAATGAAATTTTACTTTATGATCAGGACACTCTTGAAAAATGGGATTTTAATCTCTGTTCAGGACCCTCAAGAAAAATGGGATTTTACTTTCTATTCAGGACCCTACTTAAAAATGGGATTTAAGTTTCTGTTCAGGACCCTCCTGAAAAATGGGATTTTACTTTCTGTTCAGGACCCTCCAAAAAAAATGGAATTTACTTTTTGTTCAGGACTCTCCTGAAAAATGGGATTTTACTTTCTGTTCTAGACCCTCCTGAAAAATAGGATTTTACTTTTTGTTCAGGATCCACCTGAAAAATGGAATTTTACTTTATGTTCAGGACCCTCCTAAAATGGGATTTTACTTTATGTTCTGGACCATCCTGAAAAATAGGATTGTACTTTATGTTCAGGTTCCTCCTAAAAAATGAGATTTTACTTTATGCTCAGGACCCTCCTGAAAAATGGGATTTTACCTTCTGTTCAGGATCTTCCTGAAAGATAGGATGTTACTTTATGTTCAGGACCCTCCTGAAAAATGTAATTTTACTTTCTGTTTAGGACCCTCCTGAAAAATAGGATTTTACCTTCTGTTCAGAACCCTCTTGAAAATGGGATTTTAATTTATGTTCAGGACCCTCTTGAAAAATGGGAGTTTACTTTCTGTTCAGGACCCTCCTGAAAAATGGGATTTCACTTTATGCTCAATGTCTTCCTGAAAAATGGAATTCTACCTTATGCTCAGGACCCTCCTAAAAAATGGAAATTTACTTTCGGTTCAGGACCCTCCTGAAAAATGGTATTTTACTTTCTGTTCTGGACCCTCCTGAAAAATAGGATTTTATTTTCTGTTCAGGAACCTCATAAAAATGGGATTTTACTTTATGTTCGGGAGTCTCCTAAAATGGGATTATACTTTATGTTATGGACCCTCCTGAAAAATGGGATTTTACTTTATGTTCAGGACCCTCCTGAAAAATGAGATTTTACTTTATGCTCAGGACCCTCCTAAAAAATGGGACTTTACTATATGTTAAGGACCCTCCTGAAAAATGGGATTTTACCTTATGTTCAGGGTCCTCCTGAAAAATGGAATTTATTTTATGTTCAGGACCCTCCTGAAAAATGAGATTCTACTTTATGCTCAGGACTCTCCTGGAAAATGGGATTCTACTTTATGCTCAAGACCCTCCTGGAAAATGGGACTTTACCTTATGTTTAGGACCCTCCTGAAAAATCAGACTTTACTTTCTGTTTAGGACCTTCCTGAAAAAATGGGACTTTACTTTATGTTCAACGCCCTCCGGAAAACTGAGATTTTACTTTATGTTAAGGACCCTCCTGAATAATGGGACTTTACTTTCTGTTCAGGACCCTCTTGAAAAATTGGATTTAAATTTCAGTTTCGGACCCTCCTGGAAAATGAGATTTTACTTTCTGGTTAGAACCCTCCTGAAAAATGGGATTTTACCTTATGTTCAGGACCCTCCTGAAAAATTGGATATTAAATTTTGTTCAGTACTCTCCTGAAAAATGGAATTTTACTTTTTTTTCAGGACTCTCTTGAAAAATGGGATTTTACTTTCTGTTCAGGACCCTCCTGAAAAATAGGATTTTACCTTATGTTCAGGATCCTCCTGAAAAATGGGATTTTACATTATGTTCAGGACCATCCTGAAAAATGAGATTCTATTTTATGCTCAGGATCCTCCTGGAAAATGGGATTCTACTTTATGCTCAGGACCCACCTGGAAAATGGGATTTTACTTTATGTTCAGAACCCTCTTGAAAAATAGGATTTTACTATATGTTCAGGACCCTCCAGAAAAATAGGATTTTTTTTCTGTTCAGCACCATCATGAAATATGGGATTTCACTTTATGCTCAAGGTTGTCCTGAAAAATAGAATTCTATCTTCTGCTCAGGACCCTCCTGGAAAATGAGACTTTACCTTATGTTGAGGACCCTCCTGAAAAATCAGACTTTACTTTCTGCTTAGGACCTTCCTGAAAAAAGGGACTTTAATTTTTGTTTAGGACCCTCTTGAAATATGGGACTTTACTTTTTGGTTAAGACCCTCCTGAAAAATGAGATTTTACTTTATGTTCAGGACCCTCTTGAAAAATGGGATTTTACTTTTTATTCAGGTCACTAATGAAAAATGGGATTTTACTTTCTGTTCAGGACCCTTCTAAAAAATGAGAATTTACTTACTGTTCAGGACCCTCCTGAAAAATGAGATTTTACTTTCTATTTTGGACTCTCCTCAAAAATGGGTTTTTATTTTCTGTTCAGGACCCTCTTAAAAATGGGATTTTACTTTATGTTCAGGACCATCCTAAAATTCGATTTTACTTTATGTTCTGGACCCTCCTAAGAAATGGGATTTTACCTTTTGTTCAGGACCCTCCTGAAAAATGGGATTTTACCTTCTGTTCAATACCCTCCTGAAAAAAATGAGATATTACTTTTGGTTCAGGACCCTCCTGAAAAATGGAACTTTACTTTATGTTCAGGACCCTCCTAAAAATAGGATTTTACTTTATGTTCAGGACCCTCCTAAAATGGGATTTTACTTTATGTTCAGGACCCTCCTGAAAAATGGGATTTTACTTTATGTTCATGACCCTCCTGAAAAATGGGATTTTATTTTTTGTTCAGAACCCTCCTGAAAAATGGGATTTCACTTTATGATCAAGGCCGTCCTGAAAAATGGAATACTACCTTATGCTTAGGACCCTCTGGAAAATGGGACTTTACCATATGTTAAGGACCCTCCTAACAAATGGGATTTTACTTTATGTTCAGCACCCTCCTGAAAAATGGGACTTTACTTTCTATTTAAGACCCTCTTGAAATATAGGACATTACTTTCTTTTCAAGACCCTCCAGAAAAATGAGATTTTACTTTATGTTCAGGACCCTCTTGAAAAATGGGATTTTACTTTCTGTTCAGGACCTTAATGAAAAATGGGATTTTAATTTCTCTTCAGGACCCTCCAGAAAAATGGGATTTTACTTTCTATTCAGGACCCTACTGAAAAATGGGATTTAAGTTTCTGTTCAGGACCTTCCTGTAAAATGGGATTTTACTTTCTGTTCAGGACCCTCCTAAAAAAATGGAATTTACTTTTTGTTCAGGACCCTCCTGAAAAATGGGATTTTACTTTCTGTTCTAGACACTCCTGAAAAATGGGATTTTACTTTCTGTTCAGGATCCACCTGAAAAATGGAATTTTACTTTATGTTCAGGACCCTCCTAAAATGGGATTTTACTTTATGTTCTGGACCCTCCTGAAAAATGGGATTTTACTTTATGTTCAGGACCCTCCTAAAAAAAGAGATTTTACTTTATGCTCAGTACCCTGCTAAAAAATGGGACTTTACCTTCTGTTCAGGATCTTCCTGAAAAATAGGATGTTACTTTATGTTCAGGACCCTCCTGAAAAATGGGATTTTACTTTTTGTTCAGGACCCTCCTGAAAAATGGGATTTTATTTTCTATTCAGGACCCTCCTGAAAAATAGGATTTTACTTTCTGTTCTGGACCCTTCTGAAAAATGGGATTTAAGTTTATGTTCAGGACCCTCCTGAAAAATGGGATTTTACTTTCATTTCAGGACCCTTCTAAAAAAATGGAATTTACTTTTTGTTCAGGACCTTCCTGAAAAATGGGATTTTACTTTCTGTTCAAAACCCTCCTGAAAAATGGGATTTTACTTTCTGTTCTGGACCAACCTGAAAAATGGGATTTTGCTTTAGGTTCAGGACCCTCCTAAAATGGGATTTTACTTTATGTTCTAGACCCTCCTAAAAAATAGGATTTTACTTTATGTTCAGGACCCTCCTGAAAAATGAGATTTCACTTTATGTTCAAGGCCGTCCTAAAAAATGGAAGTCTACCTTATGCTCAGGACCCTTCTGGAAGATGGGACTTTACCTTATATTAAGGACCCTCCCAAAAAATGAGACTTTACTTTATGTTCAGCACACTCCTAAAAAATGGGACTTTAATTTCTTTTTATGACCTTCTTGAAATATGGGACTTTACTTTCTGTTTAAGACCCTCCTGAAAAATGAAATTTTACTTTATGATCAGGACACTCTTGAAAAATAGGATTTTAATCTCTGTTCAGGACCCTCAAGAAAAATGGGATTTTACTTTCTATTCAGGACCCTACTGAAAAATGGGATTTAAGTTTCTGTTCAGGACCCTCCTGAAAAATGGGATTTTAATTTCTGTTCAGGACCCTCCAAAAAAAATGGAATTTACTTTTTGTTCAGGACTCTCCTGAAAAATGGGATTTTACTTTCTGTTCTAGACCCTCCTGAAAAATAGGATTTTACTTTTTGTTCAGGATCCACCTGAAAAATGGAATTTTACTTTATGTTCAGGACCCTCCTAAAATGGGATTTTACTTTATGTTCTGGACCATCCTGAAAAATAGGATTGTACTTTATGTTCAGGTTCCTCCTAAAAAAATGAGATTTTACTTTATGCTCAGGACCCTCCTGAAAAATGGGACTTTACCTTCTGTTCAGGATCTTCCTGAAAGATAGGATGTTACTTTATGTTCAGGACCCTCCTGAAAAATGAGATTTTAGCTTTTGTTCAGGACCCTCCTGAAAAATGGGATTTTACCTTCTGTTCAATACCCTCTTGAAAAAAATGAGATATTACTTTTGGTTCAGGACCCTCCTGAAAAATGGAACTTTACTTTATGTTCAGGACCCTCCTAAAAATAGGATTTTACTTTATGTTCAGGACCCTCCTAAAATGGGATTTTACTTTATGTTCAGGACCCTCCTGAAAAATGGGATTTTACTTTATGTTCATGACCCTCCTGAAAAATGGGATTTTATTTTTTGTTCAGAACCCTCCTGAAAAATGGGATTTCACTTTATGATCAAGGCCGTCCTGAAAAATGGAATTCTACCTTATGCTTAGGACCCTCTGGAAAATGGGACTTTACCATATGTTAAGGACCCTCCTAACAAATGGGATTTTACTTTATGTTCAGCACCCTCCTGAAAAATGGGACTTTACTTTCTATTTAAGACCCTCTTGAAATATAGGACATTACTTTCTTTTCAAGACCCTCCAGAAAAATGAGATTTTACTTTATGTTCAGGACCCTCTTGAAAAATGGGATTTTACTTTCTGTTCAGGACCTTAATGAAAAATGGGATTTTAATTTCTCTTCAGGACCCTCCAGAAAAATGGGATTTTACTTTTTGTTCAGGACCCTACTGAAAAATGGGATTTAAGTTTCTGTTCAGGACCTTCCTGTAAAATGGGATTTTACTTTCTGTTCAGGACCCTCCTAAAAAAATGGAATTTACTTTTTGTTCAGGACCCTCCTGAAAAATGGGATTTTACTTTCTGTTCTAGACACTCCTGAAAAATGGGATTTTACTTTCTGTTCAGGATCCACCTGAAAAATGGAATTTTACTTTATGTTCAGGACCCTCCTAAAATGGGATTTTACTTTATGTTCTAGACCCTCCTAAAAAATAGGATTTTACTTTACGTTCAGGACCCTCCTAAAAAAAGAGATTTTACTTTATGCTCAGTACCCTGCTAAAAAATGGGACTTTACCTTCTGTTCAGGATCTTCCTGAAAAATAGGATGTTACTTTATGTTCAGGACCCTCCTGAAAAATGGGATTTTACTTTTTGTTCAGGACCCTCCTGAAAAATGGGATTTTATTTTCTATTCAGAACCCTCCTGAAAAATAGGATTTTACTTTCTGTTCTGGACCCTTCTGAAAAATGGGATTTAAGTTTATGTTCAGGACCCTCCTGAAAAATGGGATTTTACTTTCATTTCAGGACCCTTCTAAAAAAATGGAATTTACTTTTTGTTCAGGACCTTCCTGAAAAATGGGATTTTACTTTCTGTTCTAAACCCTCCTGAAAAATGGGATTTTACTTTCTGTTCTGGACCAACCTGAAAAATGGGATTTTGCTTTAGGTTCAGGACCCTCCTAAAATGGGATTTTACTTTATGTTCTAGACCCTCCTAAAAAATAGGATTTTACTTTATGTTCAGGACCCTCCTGAAAAATGAGATTTCACTTTATGTTCAAGGCCGTCCTAAAAAATGGAATTCTACCTTATGCTCAGGACCCTTCTGGAAAATGGGACTTTACCTTATATTTAGGACCCTCCCAAAAAATGAGACTTTACTTTATGTTCAGCACACTCCTAAAAAATGGGACTTTAATTTCTTTTTATGACCTTCTTGAAATATGGAACTTTACTTTCTGTTTAAGACCCTCCTGAAAAATGAAATTTTACTTTATGATCAGGACACTCTTGAAAAATGGGATTTTATTCTCTGTTCAGGACCCTCAAGAAAAATGGGATTTTACTTTCTATTCAGGACCCTTCTGAAAAATGGGATTTAAGTTTCTGTTCAGGACCCTCCTGAAAAATGGGATTTTACTTTCTGTTCAGGACCCTCCAAAAAAAATGGAATTTACTTTTTGTTCAGGACTCTCCTGAAAAATGGGATTTTACTTTCTGTTCTAGACCCTCCTGAAAAATAGGATTTTACTTTTTGTTCAGGATCCACCTGAAAAATGGAATTTTACTTTATGTTCAGGACCCTCCTAAAATGGGATTTTACTTTATGTTCTGGACCATCCTGAAAAATAGGATTGTACTTTATGTTCAGGTTCCTCCTAAAAAATGAGATTTTACTTTATGCTCAGGACCCTCCTGAAAAATGGGACTTTACCTTCTGTTCAGGATCTTCCTGAAAGATAGGATGTTACTTTATGTTCAGGACCCTCCTGAAAAATGAGATTTTAGCTTTTGTTCAGGACCTTCCTGAAAAATGGGATTTTACCTTCTGTTCAATACCCTCCTGAAAAAAATGAGATATTACTTTTGGTTCAGGACCCTCCTGAAAAATGGAACTTTACTTTATGTTCAGGACCCACCTAAAAATAGGATTTTACTTTATGTTCAGGACCCTCCTAAAATGGGATTTTATTTTATGTTCAGGACCCTCCTGAAAAATGGGATTTTACTTTATGTTCATGACCCTCCTGAAAAATGGGATTTTATTTTTTGTTCAGAACCCTCCTGAAAAATGGGATTTCACTTTATGATCAAGGCCGTCCTGAAAAATGGAATTCTACCTTATGCTTAGGACCCTCTGGAAAATGGGACTTTACCATATGTTAAGGACCCTCCTAACAAATGGGATTTTACTTTATTTTCAGCACCCTCCTGAAAAATGGGACTTTACTTTCTATTTAAGACCCTCTTGAAATATAGGACATTACTTTCTTTTCAAGACCCTCCAGAAAAATGAGATTTTACTTTATGTTCAGGACCCTCTTGAAAAATGGGATTTTACTTTCTGTTCAGGACCTTAATGAAAAATGGGATTTTAATTTCTCTTCAGGACCCTCCAGAAAAATGGGATTTTACTTTCTATTCAGGACCCTACTGAAAAATGGGATTTAAGTTTCTGTTCAGGACCTTCCTGTAAAATGGGATTTTACTTTCTGTTCAGGACCCTCCTAAAAAAATGGAATTTACTTTTTGTTCAGGACCCTCCTGAAAAATGGGATTTTACTTTCTGTTCTAGACACTCCTGAAAAATGGGATTTTACTTTCTGTTCAGGATCCACCTGAAAAATGGAATTTTACTTTATGTTCAGGACCCTCCTAAAATGGGATTTTACTTTATGTTCTGGACCCTCCTGAAAAATGGGATTTTACTTTATGTTCAGGACCCTCCTAAAAAAAGAGATTTTACTTTATGCTCAGTACCCTGCTAAAAAATGGGACTTTACCTTCTGTTCAGGATCTTCCTGAAAAATAGGATGTTACTTTATGTTCAGGACCCTCCTGAAAAATGGGATTTTACTTTTTGTTCAGGACCCTCCTGAAAAATGGGATTTTATTTTCTATTCAGGACCCTCCTGAAAAATAGGATTTTACTTTCTGTTCTGGACCCTTCTGAAAAATGGGATTTAAGTTTATGTTCAGGACCCTCCTGAAAAATGGGATTTTACTTTCATTTCAGGACCCTTCTAAAAAAATGGAATTTACTTTTTGTTCAGGACCTTCCTGAAAAATGGGATTTTACTTTCTGTTCTAAACCTCCTGAAAAATGGGATTTTACTTTCTGTTCAGGACCAACCTGAAAAATGGGATTTTGCTTTAGGTTCAGGACCCTCCTAAAATGGGATTTTACTTTATGTTCTAGACCCTCCTAAAAAATAGGATTTTACTTTATGTTCAGGACCCTCCTGAAAAATGAGATTTCACTTTATGTTCAAGGCCGTCCTAAAAAATGGAATTCTTCCTTATGCTCAGGACCCTTCTGGAAAATGGGACTTTACCTTATATTAAGGACCCTCCCAAAAAATGAGACTTTACTTTATGTTCAGCACACTCCTAAAAAATGGGACTTTAATTTCTTTTTATGACCTTCTTGAAATATGGGACTTTACTTTCTGTTTAAGACCCTCCTGAAAAATGAAATTTTACTTTATGATCAGGACACTCTTGAAAAATAGGATTTTAATCTCTGTTCAGGAACCTCAAGAAAAATGGGATTTTACTTTCTATTCAGGACCCTACTGAAAAATGGGATTTAAGTTTCTGTTCAGGACCCTCCTGAAAAATGGGATTTTACTTTCTGTTCAGGACCCTCCAAAAAAAATGGAATTTACTTTTTGTTCAGGACTCTCCTGAAAAATGGGATTTTACTTTCTGTTCTAGACCCTCCTGAAAAATAGGATTTTACTTTTTGTTCAGGATCCACCTGAAAAATGGAATTTTACTTTATGTTCAGGACCCTCCTAAAATGGGATTTTACTTTATGTTCTGGACCATCCTGAAAAATAGGATTGTACTTTATGTTCAGGTTCCTCCTAAAAAATGAGATTTTACTTTATGCTCAGGACCCTCCTGAAAAATGGGACTTTACCTTCTGTTCAGGATCTTCCTGAAAGATAGGATGTTACTTTATGTTCAGGACCCTCCTGAAAAATGAGAATTTAGCTTTTGTTCAGGACCCTCCTGAAAAATGGGATTTTACCTTCTGTTCAATACCCTCCTGAAAAAAATGAGATATTACTTTTGGTTCAGGACCCTCCTGAAAAATGGAACTTTACTTTATGTTCAGGACCCTCCTAAAAATAGGATTTTACTTTATGTTCAGGACCCTCCTAAAATGGGATTTTACTTTATGTTCAGGACCCTCCTGAAAAATGGGATTTTACTTTATGTTCATGACCCTCCTGAAAAATGGGATTTTATTTTTTGTTCAGAACCCTCCTGAAAAATGGGATTTCAATTTATGATCAAGGCCGTCCTGAAAAATGGAATTCTACCTTATGCTTAGGACCCTCTGGAAAATGGGACTTTACCATATGTTAAGGACCCTCCTAACAAATGGGATTTTACTTTATGTTCAGCACCCTCCTGAAAAATGGGACTTTACTTTCTATTTAAGACCCTCTTGAAATATAGGACATTACTTTCTTTTCAAGACCCTCCAGAAAAATGAGATTTTACTTTATGTTCAGGACCCTCTTGAAAAATGGGATTTTACTTTCTGTTCAGGACCTTAATGAAAAATGGGATTTTAATTTCTCTTCAGGACCCTCCAGAAAAATGGGATTTTACTTTCTGTTCTGGACCCTTCTGAAAAATGGGATTTAAGTTTATGTTCAGGACCCTCCTGAAAAATGGGATTTTACTTTCATTTCAGGACCCTTCTAAAAAAATGGAATTTACTTTTTGTTCAGGACCTTCCTGAAAAATGGGATTTTACTTTCCGTTCTAAACCCTCCTGAAAAATGGGATTTTACTTTCTGTTCAGGACCAACCTGAAAAATGGGATTTTGCTTTAGGTTCAGGACCCTCCTAAAATGGGATTTTACTTTATGTTCTAGACCCTCCTAAAAAATAGGATTTTACTTTATGTTCAGGACCCTCCTGAAAAATGAGATTTCACTTTATGTTCAAGGCCGTCCTAAAAAATGGAATTCTACCTTATGCTCAGGACCCTTCTGGAAAATGGGACTTTACCTTATATTAAGGACCCTCCCAAAAAATGAGACTTTACTTTATGTTCAGCACACTCCTAAAAAATAGGCCTTTAATTTCTTTTTATGACCTTCTTGAAATATGGGACTTTACTTTCTGTTTAAGACCCTCCTGAAAAATGAAATTTTACTTTATGATCAGGACACTCATGAAAAATGGGATTTTAATCTCTGTTCAGGACCCTCAAGAAAAATGGGATTTTACTTTCTATTCAGGACCCTACTGAAAAATGGGATTTAAGTTTCTGTTCAGGACCCTCCTGAAAAATGGGATTTTACTTTCTGTTCAGGACCCTCCAAAAAAAATGGAATTTACTTTTTGTTCAGGACTCTCCTGAAAAATGGGATTTTACTTTCTGTTCTAGACCCTCCTGAAAAATAGGATTTTACTTTTTGTTCAGGATCCACCTGAAAAATGGAATTTTACTTTATGTTCAGGACCCTCCTAAAATGGGATTTTACTTTATGTTCTGGACCATCCTGAAAAATAGGATTGTACTTTATGTTCAGGTTCCTCCTAAAAAATGAGATTTTACTTTATGCTCAGAACCCTCCTGAAAAATGGGACTTTACCTTCTGTTCAGGATCTTCCTGAAAGATAGGATGTTACTTTATGTTCAGGACCCTCCTGAAAAATGAGATTTTAGCTTTTGTTCAGGACCCTCCTGAAAAATGGGATTTTACCTTCTGTTCAATACCCTCCTGAAAAAAATGAGATATTACTTTTGGTTCAGGACCCTCCTGAAAAATGGAACTTTACTTTATGTTCAGGACCCTCCTAAAAATAGGATTTTACTTTATGTTCAGGACCCTCCTAAAATGGGATTTTACTTTATGTTCAGGAGCCTCCTGAAAAATGGGATTTTACTTTATGTTCATGACCCTCCTGAAAAATGGGATTTTATTTTTTGTTCAGAACCCTCCTGAAAAATGGGATTTCACTTTATGATAAAGGCCGTCCTGAAAAATGGAATTCTACCTTATGCTTAGGACCCTCTGGAAAATGGGACTTTACCATATGTTAAGGACCCTCCTAACAAATGGGATTTTACTTTATGTTCAGCACCCTCCTGAAAAATGGGACTTTACTTTCTATTTAAGACCCTCTTGAAATATAGGACATTACTTTCTTTTCAAGACCCTCCAGAAAAATGAGATTTTACTTTATGTTCAGGACCCTCTTGAAAAATGGGATTTTACTTTCTGTTCAGGACCTTAATGAAAAATGGGATTTTAATTTCTCTTCAGGACCCTCCAGAAAAATGGGATTTTACTTTCTATTCAGGACCCTACTGAAAAATGGGATTTAAGTTTCTGTTCAGGACCTTCCTGTAAAATGGGATTTTACTTTCTGTTCAGGACCCTCCTAAAAAAATGGAATTTACTTTTTGTTCAGGACCCTCCTGAAAAATGGGATTTTACTTTCTGTTCTAGACACTCCTGAAAAATGGGATTTTACTTTCTGTTCAGGATCCACCTGAAAAATGGAATTTTACTTTATGTTCAGGACCCTCCTAAAATGGGATTTTACTTTATGTTCTGGACCCTCCTGAAAAATGGGATTTTACTTTATGTTCAGGACCCTCCTAAAAAAAGAGATTTTACTTTATGCTCAGTACCCTGCTAAAAAATTGGACTTTACCTTCTGTTCAGGATCTTCCTGAAAAATAGGATGTTACTTTATGTTCAGGACCCTCCTGAAAAATGGGATTTTACTTTTTGTTCAGGACCCTCCTGAAAAATGGGATTTTATTTTCTATTCAGGACCCTCCTGAAAAATAGGATTTTACTTTCTGTTCTGGACCCTTCTGAAGAATGGGATTTAAGTTTATGTTCAGGACCCTCCTGAAAAATGGGATTTTACTTTCATTTCAGGACCCTTCTAAAAAAATGGAATTTACTTTTTGTTCAGGACCTTCCTGAAAAATGGGATTTTACTTTCTGTTCTAAACCCTCCTGAAAAATGGGATTTTACTTTCTGTTCAGGACCAACCTGAAAAATGGGATTTTGCTTTAGGTTCAGGACCCTCCTAAAATGGGATTTTACTTTATGTTCTAGACCCTCCTAAAAAATAGGATTTTACTTTATGTTCAGGACCCTCCTGAAAAATGAGATTTCACTTTATGTTCAAGGCCGTCCTAAAAAATGGAATTCTACCTTATGCTCAGGACCCTTCTGGAAAATAGGACTTTACCTTATATTAAGGACCCTCCCAAAAAATGAGACTTTACTTTATGTTCAGCACACTCCTAAAAAATGGGACTTTAATTTCTTTTTATGACCTTCTTGAAATATGGGACTTTACTTTCTGTTTAAGACCCTCCTGAAAAATGAAATTTTACTTTATGATCAGGACACTCTTGAAAAATGGGATTTTAATCTCTGTTCAGGACCCTCAAGAAAAATGGGATTTTACTTTCTATTCAGGACCCTACTGAAAAATGGGATTTAAGTTTCTGTTCAGGACCCTCCTGAAAAATGGGATTTTACTTTCTGTTCAGGACCCTCCAAAAAAAATGGAATTTACTTTTTGTTCAGGACTCTCCTGAAAAATGGGATTTTACTTTCTGTTCTAGACCCTCCTGAAAAATAGGATTTTACTTTTTGTTCAGGATCCACCTGAAAAATGGAATTTTACTTTATGTTCAGGACCCTCCTAAAATGGGATTTTACTTTATGTTCTGGACCATCCTGAAAAATAGGATTGTACTTTATGTTCAGGTTCCTCCTAAAAAATGAGATTTTACTTTATGCTCAGGACCCTCCTGAAAAATGGGATTTTACCTTCTGTTCAGGATCTTCCTGAAAGATAGGATGTTACTTTATGTTCAGGACCCTCCTGAAAAATGTAATTTTACTTTCTGTTCAGGACCCTCCTGAAAAATAGGATTTTACCTTCTGTTCAGAACCCTCTTCAAAATGGGATTTTAATTTATGTTCAGGACCCTCCTGAAAAATGGGAGTTTACTTTCTGTTCAGGACCCTCCTGAAAAATGGGATTTCACTTTATGCTCAAGGTCTTCCTGAAAAATGGAATTCTCCCTTATGGTGAGGACCCTCTTAAAAAATGAGACTTTACCTTATGTTCAGCACACTCCTGAAAAATGGGACTTTAATTTCTGTTTAGGACCCTCTTGAAATATAGGACTTTACTTTCTGTTCAAGACCCTCCTGAAAAATGAAATTTTACTTTATGATCAAGACCCTATTGAAAAATGGGATTTTACTTTCTATTCAGGCCCCTTATGAAAAATGGGATTTTAATTTCTGTTCAGGAACCTCCTGAAAAATAGGATTTTACTTTCTATTCAGGACCCTCCTGAAAAATAGGATTTTACTTTTTGATCAGGACCCTCCTAAAAAATGGGAATTTACTTTCTGTTCAGGACCCTCCTGAAAAATGGTATTTTACTTTCTGTTCTGGACCCTCCTGAAAAATAGGATTTTTTTTTCTGTTCAGGACCCTCCTAAAAATGGGATTTTACATTATGTTCAGGACCCTCCTAAAATGGGATTTTACTTTAATGTATGGACTCTCCTGAAAAATGGGATTTTACTTTATGTTCAGGACCCTCCTGAAAAATGAGATTTTACTTTATGCTCAGGACCCTCCTGAAATATGTAATTTATTTTACGTTCAGGACCCTCCTGAAAAATGAGATTCTACTTTATGCTCAGGACTCTCCTGGAAAATGGGATTCTACTTTATGCTCAAGACCCTCCTGGAAAATGGGACTTTACCTTATGTTTAGGACCCTCCTGAAAAATCAGACTTTAATTTCTGTTTAGGACCTTCCTGAAAAAATGGGACTTTACTTTATGTTCAATGCCCTCCTGAAAACTGAGATTTTACTTTATGTTAAGGACCCTCCTGAAAAATGGGACTTTACTTTCTGTTCAGGACTCTCTTGAAAAATTGGATTTTAATTTCAGTTTCGGACCCTCCTGGAAAATGAGATTTTACTTTCTGGTTAGAACCCTCCTGAAAAATGGGATTTTACCTTATGTTCAGGACCCTCCTGAAAAATTGGATTTTAACTTTTGTTCAGTACCCTCCTGAAAAATGGAATTTTACTTTTTTTTCAGGACTCTCTTGAAAAATGGGATTTTACCTTCTGTTCAGGACCCTCCTGAAAAATAGGATTTTACCTTATGTTCAGGATCCTCCTGAAAAATGGGATTTTACATTATGTTCAGGACCATCCAGAAAAATGAGATTCTATTTTATGCTCAGGATCCTCCTGGAAAATGAGATTCTACTTTATGCTCAGGACCCACCTGGAAAATGGGATTTTACTTTTTGTTCAGAACCCTCTTGAAAAATTGGATTTTACTATATGTTCAGGACCCTCCAGAAAAATGGGATTTTTTTTCTGTTCAGCACCTTCCTGAAATATGGGATTTCACTTTATGCTCAAGGTTGTCCTGAAAAATAGAATTCTTTCTTATGCTCAGGACCCTCCTGGAAAATGAGACTTTACCTTATGTTGAGGACCCTCCTGAAAAATCAGACTTTACTTTCTGCTTAGGACCTTCCTGAAAAAAGGGACTATAATTTTTGTTTAGGACCCTCTTGAAATATGAGACTTTACTTTTTGTTTAAGACCCTCCTGAAAAATGAGATTTTACTTTATGTTCAGGACCCTCTTGAAAAATGGGATTTTACTTTTTGTTCAGGTCACTAATGAAAAATGGGATTTTACTTTCTGTTCAGGACCCTTCTAAAAAATGGGAATTTACTTTCTGTTCAGGACCCTCCTGAAAAATGGGATTTTACTTTCTGTTCTGGACTCTCCTCAAAAATGGGTTTTTATTTTCTGTTCAGGACCCTCTTAAAAATGGGATTTTACTTTATGTTCAGGACCTTCCTAAAATTCGATTTTACTTTATGTTCTGGACCCTCCTAAGAAATGGGATTTTACTTTCCGTTCAGGACCCTCCTGAAAAATGGGATTTTACCTTCTGTTCAATACACTCCTGAAAAAAATGAGATATTACTATTGGTTCAGGACCCTCCTGAAAAATAGGACTTCACTTTATGTTCAGGACCCTCCTAAAAATGGGATTTTACTTTATGTTCAGGACCCTCCTAAAATGGGATTTTACTTTAAGTTCAGGACCCTCCTGAAAAATGGGATTTTACTTTATGTTCATGACCCTCCTGAAAAATGAGATTTTATTTTTTGTTCAGGACCCTCCTGAAAAATGGGATTTCACTTTATGATCAAGGCCGTCTTGAAAAATGGAATTCTACCTTATGCTCAGGACCCTCTGGAAAATGGGACTTTACCATATGTTAAGGACCCTCCTAAAAAATGAGATTTTACTTTATGTTCAGCACCCTCCTGAAAAATGGGACTTTACTTTCTATTTAAGACCCTCTTGAAATATAGGACTTTACTTTCTTTTCAAGACCCTCCAGAAAAATGAGATTTTACTTTATGTTCAGGACCCTCTTGAAAAATGGGATTTTACTTTCTGTTCAGGACCTTAATGAAAAATGGGATTTTAATTTCTCTTCAGACCCTCCAGAAAAATGGGATTTTACTTTCTATTCAGGACCCTACTGAAAAATGGGATTTAAGTTTCTGTTCAGGACCCTCCTGTATAATGGGATTTTACTTTCTGTTCAGGACCCTCCTAAAAAAATAGAATTTAATTTTTGTTCAGGACCCTCCTGAAAAATGGGATTTTACTTTCTGTTCTAGACCCTCCTGAAAAATGGGATTTTACTTTCTGTTCAGGATCCACATGAAAAGTGGAATTTTACTTTATGTTCAGGACCCTCCTAAAATGGGATTTTACTTTATGTTCTGGACCCTCCTGAAAAATTGGATTTTACTTTATGTTCAGGACCCTCCTAAAAAATGAGATTTTACTTTAAGCTCAGGACCCTCCTGAAAAATGGGACTTTACCTTTTGTTCAGGATCTTCCTGAAAAATAGGATGTTACTTTATGTTCAGGACCCTCCTGAAAAATGGGATTTTACTTTCTGTTCAGGACCCTCCTGAAAAATGGGATTTTAGTTTCGATTCAGGACCCTCCTGAAAAATAGGATTTTACTTTCTGTTCAGGACCCTCCTAAAAAATGAGAATTGTCTTTCTTATCAGGACCCTCCTGAAAAATGGTATTTTACTTTCTGTTCTGGACCCTCCTGAAAAATATGATTTTTTTTCATTTCAGGACCCTCCTAAAAATGGGATTTTACTTTATGTTCACGACCCGCCTAAAATGGGATTTTACTTTATGTTCTAGACCCTCCTGAAAAATAGGATTTTACTTTATGTTCACGACCCTCCTGAAAAATGAGATTTTACATTATGTTTAGGACCCTCCTGAAAAATGGGACTTTACTATATGTTCAGGACCCTCCTGAAAAATGGGATTTTACCTTATGTTCAGGGTCCTCCTGAAAAATGGAATTTATTTTATGTTCACGACCCACCTGAAAAATAAGATTCTACTTTATGCTCAGTACTCTCCTGGACAATGGGATTCTGCTTTCTATTAAGGATTTTACCTTATGTTCAGCTCACTCCTGAAAAATGAGACTTTAATTTCTGTTTAGGACCCTCTTGAAATATGGGACTTTACTATCTGTACAAGACCCTCCTGAAAAATGAAATTTTACTTTATGATCAGGACCCTCTTGAAAAATGTGATTTTACTTTCTATTCAGGACCCTAATGAAAAATAGGATTTTACTTTCTGTTCAGGACCCTCCTGAAAAATGGGAAATTACTTTCTGTTCAGGACCCTCCTGAAAAATGGGATTTTAGTTTCTGTTCAGGACCCTCCCGAAAAATAGGATTTTACTTTCTGTTCAGGACCCTCCTAAAATATGGGAATTTACTTTCTGTTACGGACCCTTCTGAAAAATGAGATTTTACTTTCTGTTCTGGACCCTCCTGAAAAATGAGATTTTAATTTATGTTCAGGACCCTCCTAAAAATGGGATTTTACTTTATGTTCTGGACCCTCCTAAAATGGGATTTTACTTTATGTTTAGGACCATCCTGAAAAATGGGATTTTACTTTATGTTCAGGACCCTCCTGAAAAATGGGATTTTATTTTCTGTTCAGGACCCTCCTGAAAAATGGGATTTAACTTTATGTTCAAGGCCGTCCTGAAAAATGGAATTCTACCTTAAACTCAGGACCCTCCTGGAAAATGGTACTATACCTTATGTTAAGGACCCTCGTAAAAAATGTGACTTTACTTTATGTTCAGCATCCTCCTGAAAAATAGGACTTTACTTTCTGTTTAAGAGCCTCTTGAAATATAGGACTTTACTTGATGTTCAAGACCCTCCTGAAAAATGAGATTTTACTTTTTGTTTGGGACCCTCTTGAAAAATTGGATTTTACTTTTTGTTCAGGACCCTGATGAAAAATGGGATTTTAATTTCTGTTCAGGACCCTTCTAAAAAATGGGATTTTAGTTTCTGTTCAGGACCCTCCTGAAAAATAGGATTTTACTTTCTGTTCAGGAACCTCCTAAAATATGGGAATTTACTTTCTGTAACGGACCCTTCTGAAAAATGAGATTTTACTTTCTGTTCTGGACCCTTCTGAAAAATGGGATTTTAATTTCTGTTCAGGACCCTCTTAAAAATGGGATTTTACTTTATGTTCAGGACCCTCCTAAAATGGGATTTTACTTTATGTTTTGGACCATCCTGAAAAATGGGATTTTACATTATGTTCAGGACCCTCCTGAAAAATAGGATTTTATTCTGTTCAGGACCCTCCTGAAAAATGGGATTTAACTTTATGTTCAAGGCCGTCCTGAAAAATGGAATTCTACCTTAAGCTCAGGACCCTCCTGGAAAATGGGACTATACCTTAAGTTAAGGACCCTCGTAAAAAATGTGACTTTACTTTATGTTCAGCATCCTCCTTAGAAATGGGACTTTACTTTCTGTTTAAGACCCTCTTGAAATATAGGACTTTACTTGTTGTTCAAGACCCTCCTGAAAAATGATATTTTACTTTTTGTTCGGGACCCTCTTGAAAAATGGGATTTTACTTTTTGATCAGGGCCCTAATGAAAAATGGGATTTTAATTTTTGTTCAGGACCCTTCTGAAAAATGGGATTTTACTTTCTGTTCAGAACCCTCCTGAAAAAAGGGATTTTAGTTTCTGTTCAGGACCCTCCTGAATAATGGGATTTTACTTTCTTTTTAGGACCCTTCTAAGAAATGGGGATTTACTTTCTGTTCAAGACCCTCCTGAAAAATGGTATTTTGTTTTCTGTTCAGGATCCTCCTGAAAAATGGTACTTTACTTTATGTTCAGGACCCTTCTAAGATGGGATTTTACTTTATGTTCTGGACCCTCCTGAAAAATGGGATTTTATATTATGTTCAGGACCCTCCTGAAAAATGAGATTTTACTTTATGTTCAGGACCCTCCTGAAAAATAGCATTTTACCTTCTGTTCAGGACCCTCCTGAAAAATGGGATTTTACTTTCTGTTCAGGCCCTTCCTGAAAAATTGGATTTTACTTTCTGTTCAGGACCCTCCTGAAAAATGGGATTTTAGTTTATGTTCCGGACCCTCCTGAAATATAGGATTTTACTTTTTGTTCAGGACCCTCCAAAAATATGAGAATTTACTTTCTGTTCTGGACTCTCTTGAAAAATGGGATTCTACCTTATGTTAAAGACCCTCCTAAAAAATGAGACTGTACTTTATGTTTAGCACCCTCCTGAAAAATGGGACTTTACTTTCTGTTTAGGACCCTCTTAAAATATGGGACTTTACTTTCTATTCAAGACCTTCCTGAAAAATAAGATTTTACTTTATATTAAGGACCCTCTTGAAAAATGGGATTTTACTTTCTGTTCAGGACCCTAATGAAAAATAGGATTTTACTTTATGTTCAAGACCCTCCTGAAAAATGGGATTTTACTTTCTTTTCAGGACCCTACTGAAAAATGGGATTTTAGTTTTTGTTCAGGACCCTCCTGAAAAATGGGATTTTACTTTCTGTTCAGGACCCTCCTAAAAAATGGGAATTTACTATCTGTTTAGGACCGTCCTGAAATATAGGATTTTACTTTCTGTTCTGGACTCTCCTGAAAAATGGGATTTTACTTTCTGTTCAGGACCCTCCTTAAAAATGGGATTTTACCTTATGTTCAGGATCCACCTGAAAAATTGAATTTTACTTTATGTTCAGGACCCTCCTAAAATGGGATTTTACTTTATGTTATGGACCCTCCTGTAAAATGGGATTTTACTTTATGTTCAGGACCCTCCTAAAAAATGAGATTTTACTTTATGCTCAGGACCCTCCTGAAAAATGGGATTTTACCTTCTGTTCAGGATCTTTCTGAAAAATGGGATGCTACTTTATGTTCAGGACCCTCCTGAAAAATGGGATTTTACTTTCTTTTCAGGACCCTCCGGAAAAATAGGATTTTAGTTTCTATTCAGCACCCTCCTGAAAAATAGGATTTAAATTTCTATTCAGGACCCTCCTAAAAAATGGGAATTTACTTTCTGATCAGGACCCTCCTGAAAAATGGTATTTTACTTTCTGTTCTGGACCCTCCTGAAAAATAGGATTTTTTTTTCTGTTCAGGACCCTCCTAAAAATAGGATTTTACTTTATGACCAGGACCCTCCTAAAATGGGATTTTACTTTATGTTCTAGACCCTCCTGAAAAATGGGATTTTACTTTATGTTCAGGACCTTACTGAAAAATGAGATTTTACTCTATGTTCAGGACCCTCCTGAAAAATGGAACTTTACTATATGTTCAGGACCCTCCTAAAAAATGGGATTTTACCTTATGTTCAGGGTCCTCCTGAAAAATGGAATTTGTTTTATGTTCAGGACCCACCTGAAAAATGAGATTCTAATTTATGCTCAGTACTCTCAAGGAAAATGGGATTCTACTTTCTATTCAGGATTTTACCTTATGTTCAGGGCTCTCTTGGAAAATGGGACTTTACCTTATGTTAAGGACCTTTCTAAAAAATGAAACTTTACTTTATGTTCAGCTCACTACTGAAAAATGGGACTTTAATTTCTGTTTAGGAACCTCTTGAAATATGGGACTTTACTATCTGTACAAGACCCTCCTGAAAAATGAAATTTTACTTTATGATCAGGACCCTCTTGAAAAATGGGATTTTACTTTCTATTCAGGACCCTAATGAAAAATAGGATTTTACTTTCTGTTCAGGACCCTCCTGAAAAATAGGATTTTACTTTCTGTTAAGGACCCTCCGAAAATATGGGAATTTACTTTCTTTACGGACCCTTCTGAAAAATGAGATTTTACTTTCTGTTCTGGACCCTCCTGAAAAATGAGATTTTAATTTCTGTTCAGGACCCTCCTAAAAATGGGATTTTACTTTATGTTCAGGACCCTCCTAAAATGGGATTTTACTTTATGTTTAGGACCATCCTGAAAAATGGGAATTTACTTTATGTTCAGGACCCTCCTGAAAAATGGGATTTTATTTTCTGTTCAGGAACCTCCTGAAAAATGGGATTTAACATTATGTTCAAGGCCGTCCTGAAAAATGGAATTCTACCTTAAACTCAGGACCCTCCTGGAAAATGGGACTATACCTTATGTTAAGGACCCTCGTAAAAAATGTGTCTGTACTTTATGTTCAGCATCCTCCTGAAAAATAGGACATTACTTTCTGTTTAAGACCCTCTTGAAATATAGGACTTTACTTGATGTTCAAGACCCTCCTGAAAAATGAGATTTTACTTTATGTTCGGGACCCTCTTGAAAAATGGGATTTTACTTTTTGTTCAGGACCCTAATGAAAAATGGGATTTTAATTTCTGTTTAGGACCCTTCTAAAAAATGGGATTTTAGTTTCTATTTAGGACCCTCCTGAAAAATAGGATTTTACTTTCTGTTCAGGACCCTCCTAAAATATGGGAATTTACTTTCTGTTACGGACCCTTCTGAAAAATGAGATTTTACTTTCTGTTCTGGACCCTCCTGAAAAATGGGATTTTAATTTCTGTTCAGGGCCCTCCTAAAAATGGGATTTTACTTTATGTTCAGGACCCTCCTAATATGGGATTTTACTTTATGTTTAGGACCATCCTGAAAAATGGGATTTTACTTTATGTTCAGGACCCTCCTGAAAAATGGGATTTTATTTTCTGTTCAGGACCCTCCTAAAAAATGGGATTTAACTTTATGTTCAAGGCCGTCCTGAAAAATGGAATTCTACCTTAAGCTCAGGACCCTCCTGGAAAATGGGACTATACCTTATGTTAAGGACCCTCGTAAAAAATGTGACTTTACTCTATATTCAGCATCCTCCTGAAAAATGGGACTTTACTTTCTGTTTAAGACCCTCTTGAAATATAGGACTTTACTTGTTGTTCAAGACCCTCCTGAAAAATGAGATTTTACTTTTTGTTCTGGACCCTCTTGAAAAATGGGAGTTTACTTTTTGTTCAGGACCCTAATGAAAAATGGGATTTTAATTTCTGTTCAGGACCCTTCTGAAAAATGGGATTTTACTTTCTGTTCAGGACCCTCCTGAAAAAAGGGATTTTAGTTTCTAATTAGGACCCTCCTGAATAATGGGATTTTACTTTCTTTCTAGGACCCTTCTAAGAAATGGGGATTTACTTTCTGTTCAAGACCCTCCTGAAAAATGGTATTTTATTTTCTGTTCAGGATCCACCTGAAAAATGGTATTTTACTTTATGTTCAGGACCCTTCTAAGATGGGATTTTACTTTATGTTTTGGACCCTCCTGAAAAATGGGATTTTATATTATGTTCAGGACCCTCCTGAAAAATAAGATTTTACTTTATGTTCAGGACCCTCCTGAAAAATAGCATTTTACCTTCTGTTCAGGACCCTCCTGAAAAATGGGATTTTACTTTCTGTTCAGGCCCCTCCTGAAAAATTGTATTTTACTTTCTGTTCAGGACCCTCTTGAAAAATGGGATTTTAGTTTATGTTCAGGACTCTCCTGAAATATAGGATTTTACTTTTTGTTCAGGACCCTCCAAAAATATGGGAATTTACTTTCTGTTCTGGACTCTCTTGAAAAATTGGACTCTACCTTATGTTAAAGACCCTCCTGAAAAATGAGACTTTACTTTATGTTCATCACCCTCCTGAAAAATGGGACTTTACTTTCTGTTTAGGACCCTCTTAAAATATGGGACTTTACTTTCTATTCAAGACCTTCCTGAAAAATGAGATTTTACTTTATATTAAGGACCCTCTTGAAAAATGGGATTTTACTTTCTGTTCAGGACCCTAATGAAAAATGGGATTTTACTTTATGTTCAGGACCCTCCTGAAAAATGGGATTTTACTTTATTTTTAGGACCCTACTGAAAAATGGGATTTTAGTTTCTGTTCAGGACTCTCCTGAAAAATGGGATTTTACTTTCTGTTCAGGACCCTCCTAAAAAATGGGAATTTACTATCTGTTTAGGACCGTCCTGAAAAATAGGATTTTACTTTCTGTTCTGGACTCTCCAGAAAAATGGGATTTTACTTTCTGTTCAGGACCCTCCTTAAAAATGGGATTTTACCTTATGTTCAGGATCCTTCTGAAAAATGGGATTTTACATTATGTTCAGGACTATCCTGAAAAATGAGATTCTATTTTATGCTGAGGACCCTCCTTAAAAATGGGATTCTACTTTATGCTCAGGACCCGCCTGGAAATAGGGATTTTACTTTCTGTTCAGATCCCACTTGAAAAATGGGATTTTACTTTATGTTCAGGACCCTCCTCAAAAATGGGATTTTATTTTCTGTTCAGGACTATACTGAAAAATGGGATTTCACTTTATGCTCAAGGTCGTCCTGAAAAATGGAATTCTACCTTATGCTGAGGACTCTCCTGGAAAATGGGACTTTACCTTATGTTAAGGACCCTCCTAAAAAATCAGACTTTACTTTATGTTCAGCACCCTCCTAAAAAATTGGACTTTACTTTCTGTTTAAGACCCTCTTGAAATATGGGACTTTACTTTCTGTTCAAGACCCTACAGAAAAATGAGATTTTACTTTATGTTCAGGACCCTCTTGAAAAATGGGATTTTACTTTTTGTTCAGGTCCCTAATGAAAAATGGGATTTTACTTTCTGTTCAGGACCCTTCTAAAAAATGGGAATTTACTTTCTGTTCAGGACCCTCCTGAAAAATGGGATTTTACTTTCTGTTCTGGACTCTCCTTAAAAATGGGATTTTATTTTCTGTTCAGGACCCTCTTAAAAATGGGATTTTACTTTATGTTCAGGACCCTCCTAAAATTGGATTTTACTTTATGTTCTGAAACCTCCTGAAAAATGGGATTTTACTTTATATTCAAGACCCTCCTGAAAAATGAGATTTTACTTTATGTTTAAGATCCTATTGAAAAATGGGATTTTAGTTTCTGTTCAGGACCCTCCTCAAAAATGGGATTTTACTTTCTTTTCAGGATCCTCCTGAAAAATGGGATTCTACTTTCTGTTCAAGACCCTTCTAAAAAATGGGATTTTACCTTCTGTTCAGGACTCTCCTGAAAAAAATGAGATATTACTTTCTGTTCAGGACCCTCCTGAAAAATGATACTTCACTTTATGTTCAGGACCCTTCTGAAAAATGGGATTTTACCTTATGTTCAGGGCCCTCCTGAAAAATGGGATTTATTTTATGTTCAGGACTCCTGAAAAATAAAATTCTACTTTATGCTCAGGACTCTCCTAGAAAATGGGATTCTACTTTATGCACAAGACCTTCCAAAAAAATGGGACTTTACTTTCTGATCAAGGCCCTCCGAGAAACTGGGATTTTCCTTTCTGTTCAGGACCCTTCTGAAAAATGGGACTTTACTTTCTGTTCAGGACCCTCCTGAAAAATGTGATTTTAATTTCAGTTCCGGACCCTCCTGGAAAATGGGACTTTACTTTATGTTCAGAACCCTCTTGAAAAATAGGATTTTACTATATGTTCAGGACCCTCCAGAAAAATGGGATTTTTTTTCTGTTCAGCACCTTCCTGAAATATGGGATTTCACTTTATGCTCAAGGTTGTCCTGAAAAATAGAATTCTATCTTATGCTCAGGACCCTCATGGAAAATGAGACTTTACCTTATGTTGAGGACCCTCCTGAAAAATCAGACTATACTTTCTGCTTAGGACCTTCCTGAAAAAAGGGACTATAATTTTTGTTTAGGACCCTCTTGAAATATGGGACTTTACTTTTTGTTTAAGACCCTCCTGAAAAATGAGATTTTACTTTATGTTCAGGACCCTCTTGAAAAATGGGATTTTACTTTTTGTTCAGGTCACTAATGAAAAATGGGATTTTACTTTCTGTTCAGGACCCTTCTAAAAAATGGGAATTTACTTTCTGTTCAGGACCCTCCTGAAAAATGGGATTTTACTTTCTGTTCTGGACTCTCCTCAAAAATGGGTTTTTATTTTCTGTTCAGGACCCTCTTAAAAATGGGATTTTACTTTATGTTCAGGACCTTCCTAAAATTCGATTTTACTTTATGTTCTGGACCCTCCTGAGAAATGGGATTTTACTTTTTGTTCAGGACCCTCCTGAAAAATGGGACTTTACTTTATGTTCAGGACCCTCCTAAAAATGGGATTTTACTTTATGTTCAGGACCCTCCTAAAATGGGATTTTACTTTATGTTCAGGACCCTCCTGAAAAATGGGATTTTACTTTATGTTCATGACCCTCCTGAAAAATGGGATTTTATTTTTTGTTCAGGACCCTCCTGAAAAATGGGATTTCACTTTATGATCAAGGCCGTCCTGAAAAATGGAATTCTACCTTATGCTCAGGACCCTCTGGAAAATGGGACTTTACCATATGTTAAGGACCCTCCTAAAAAATGAGATTTTACTTTATGTTCAGCACCCTCCTGAAAAATGGGACTTTACTTTCCATTTAAGACCCTCTTGAAATATAGGACTTTAATTTCTTTTCAAGACCCTCCAGAAAAATGAGATTTTACTTTATGTTCAGGACCCTCTTGAAAAATGGGATTTTACTTTCTGTTCAAGACCTTAATGAAAAATGGGATTTTAATTTCTCTTCAGGACCCTCTAGAAAAATGGGATTTTACTTTCTATTCAGGACCCTACTGAAAAATGGGATTTAAGTTTCTGTTCAGGACCCTCCTGTATAATGGGATTTTACTTTCTGTTCAGGACCCTCCTAAAAAAATGGAATTTAATTTTTGTTCAGGACCCTCCTGAAAAATGGGATTTTACTTTCTGTTCTAGACCCTCCTGAAAAATGGGATTTTACTTTCTGTTCAGGATCCACATGAAAAATGGAATTTTACTTTATGTTCAGGACCCTCCTAAAATGGGATTTTACTTTATGTTCTGGACCCTCCTGAAAAATGGGATTTTACTTTATGTTCAGGACCCTCCTAAAAAATGTGATTTTACTTTATGCTCAGGACCCTCCTGAAAAATGGGACTTTACCTTCTGTTCAGGATCTTCCTGAAAAATAGGATGTTACTTTATGTTCAGGACCCTCCTGAAAAATGGGATTTTACTTTATGTTCAGGACCCTCCTGAAAAATGGGATTTTAGTTTCGATTCAGGACCCTCCTGAAAAATAGGATTTTAATTTCTGTTCAGGACCCTCCTAAAAAATGGGAATTGACTTTCTTATCAGGACCCTCCGGAAAAATGGTATTTTATTTTCTGTTCTGGACCTTCCTGGAAAATAGGATTTTTTTTCATTTAAGGACCCTCCTAAAAATTGGATTTTACTTTATGTTCACGACCCGCCTAAAATGGGATTTTACTTTATGTTCTAGACCCTCCTGAAAAATAGGATTTTACTTTATGTTCAGGACCCTCCTGAAAAAAGAGATTTTACATTATGTTCAGGACCCTCCTGAAAAATGGGACTTTACTATATGTTCAGGACCCTCCTGAAAAATGGGATTTTACCTTATGTTCAGGGTCCTCCTGAAAAATGGAATTTATTTTATGTTCAGGACCCACCTGAAATATGAGATTCTACTTTATGCTCAGTACCCTCCTGGAAAATGAGATTCTACTTTCTATTCAGGATTTTACCTTATGTTCAGCTCACTCCTGAAAAATGGGACTTTAATTTTTGTTTAGGACCCTCTTGAAATATAGGACTTTACTATCTGTACAAGACCCTCCTGAAAAATGAAATTTTACTTTATGATCAGGACCCTCTTGAAAAATGTGATTTTACTTTCTATACAGGACCCTAATGAAAAATAGGATTTTACTTTCTGTTCAGGACCCTCCTAAAAAATGGGAAATTACTTTCGGTTCAGGACCCTCCTGAAAAATGAGATTTTAGTTTATGTTCAGGACCCTCCTGAAAAATAGGATTTTACTTTCCGTTCAGGACCCTCCTAAAATATGGGAATTTACTTTCTGTTACGGACCCTTCTGAAAAATGAGATTTTACTTTCTGTTCTGGACCCTCCTGAAAAATGAGATTTTAATTTCTGTTCAGGACCCTCCTAAAAATGGGATTTTACTTTATGTTCTGGACCCTCCTAAAATGGGATTTTACTTTATGTTTAGGACCATCCTGAAAAATGGGATTTTACTTTATGTTCAGGACCCTCCTGAAAAATGGGATTTTATTTTCTGTTCAGGACCCTCCTGAAAAATGGGATTTAACTTTATGTTCAAGGCCGTCCTGAAAAATGGAATTCTACCTTAAACTCAGGACCCTCCTGGAAAATGGGACAATACCTTATGTTAAGGACCCTCGTAAAAAATGTGACTTTACTTTATGTTCAGCATCCTCCTGAAAAATAGGAGTTTACTTTCTGTATAAGACCCTCTTGAAATATAGGACTTTACTTGATGTTCAAGACCCTCCTGAAAAATGAGATTTTACTTTTTGTTCGGGACCCTCTTGAAAAATGGGATTTTACTTTTTGTTCAGGACCCTGATGAAAAATGGGATTTTAATTTCTGTTCAGGACCCTTCTAAAAAATGGGATTTTAGTTTCTGTTCAGGACCCTCCTGAAAAATAGGATTTTACTTTCTGTTCAGGAACCTCCTAAAATATGGGAATTTACTTTCTGTAACGGACCCTTCTGAAAAATGAGATTTTACTTTCTGTTCTGGACCCTTCTGAAAAATGGGATTTTAATTTCTGTTCAGGACCCTCTTAAAAATGGGATTTTACTTTATGTTTAGGACCATCCTGAAAAATGGGATTTTACTTTATGTTCAGGACCCTCCTGAAAAATAGGATTTTATTCTGTTCAGGACCCTCCTAAAAAATGGGATTTAACTTTATGTTGAAGGCCGTCCTGAAAAATGGAATTCAACCTTAAGCTCAGGACCCTCCTGGAAAATGGGACTATACCTTATGTTAAGGACCCTCGTAAAAAATGTGACTTTACTTTATGTTCAGCATCCTCCTTAAAAATGGGACTTTACTTTCTGTTTAAGACCATCTTGAAATATAGGACTTTACTTGTTGTTCAAGACCCTCCTGAAAAATGAGATTTTACTTTTTGTTCGGGACCCTCTTGAAAAATGGGATTTTACTTTTTGTTCAGGACCCTAATGAAAAATGGGATTTTAATTTTTGTTCAGGACCCTTCTGAAAAATGAGATTTTACTTTCTGTTCAGAACCCTCTTGAAAAAAGGGATTTTAGTTTCTGTTCAGGACCCTCCTGATTAATGGGATTTTACTTTCTTTTTAGGACCCTTCTAAGAAATGGGGATTTACTTTCTGTTCAAGACCCTCCTGAAAAATGGTATTTTATTTTCTGTTCAGGATCCTCCTGAAAAATGGTACTTTACTTTATGTTCAGGACCCTTCTAAGATGGGATTTTACTTTATGTTCTGGTCCCTCCTGAAAAATGGGATTTTATATTATGTTCAGGACCTTCCTGAAAAATGAGATTTTACTTTATGTTCAGGACCCTCCTGAAAAATAGCATTTTACCTTCTGTTCAGGACCCTCCTGAAAAATTGGATTTTACTTTCTGTTCAGGACCCTCCTGAAAAATGGGATTTTAGTTTATGTTCAGGACCCTCCTGAAATATAGGATTTTACTTTTTGTTCAGGACCCTCCAAAAATATGAGAATTTACTTTCTGTTCTGGACTCTCTTGAAAAATGGGATTCTACCTTATGTTAAAGACCCTCCTGAAAAATGAGACTTTACTTTATGTTCTGCACCCTCCTGAAAAATGGGACTTTACTTTCTGTTTAGGACCCTCTTAAAATATGGGACTTTACTTTCTATTCAAGACCTTCCTGAAAAATAAGATTTTACTTTATATTAAGGACCCTCTTGAAAAATGGGATTTTACTTTCTGTTCAGGACCCTAATGAAAAATGGGATTTTACTTTATGTTCAGGACCCTCCTGAAGAATGAGATTTTACTTTCTTTTCAGGACCCTACTGAAAAATGGGATTTTGGTTTCTGTTCAGGACCATCCTGAAAAATGGGATTTTACTTTCTGTTTAGGACCCTCCTAAAAAATGGGAATTTACTATCTGTTTAGGACAGTCCTGAAATATAGGATTTTACTTTCTGTTCTGGACTCTCCTGAAAAATGGGATTTTACTTTCTGTTCAGGACCCTCCTTAAAAATGGGATTTTACCTTATGTTCAGGATCCACCTGAAAAATTGAATTTTACTTTATGTTCAGGACCCTTCTAAAATGGGATTTTACTTTATGTTCTGGACCCTCCTGAAAAATGGGATTTTACTTTATGTTCAGGACCCTCCTAAAAAATGAGATTTTACTTTATGCTCAGGACCCTCCTGAAAAATGGGATTTTACCTTCTGTTCAGGATCTTCCTGAAAAATGGGATGTTACTTTATGTTCAGGACCCTCCTGAAAAATGGGATTTTACTTTCTTTTCAGGACCCTCCTGAAAAATGGGATTTTAGTTTCTATTCAGCACCCTCCTGAAAAATAGGATTTTACTTTCTGTTCAGGACCCTCCTGAAAAATGGTATTTTACTTTCTGTTCTGGACCCTCCTGAAAAATAGGATTTTTTTTTCTGTTCAGGACCCTCCTAAAAATAGGATTTTACTTTATGTTCAGGACCCTCCTAAAATGGGATTTTACTTTATGTTCTAGACCCTCCTGAAAAATGGGATTTTACTTTATGTTCAGGACCCTCCTGAAAAATGAGATTTTACTCTATGTTCAGGACCCTTCTGAAAAATGGGACTTTACTATATGTTCAGGACCCTCCTAAAAAATGGGATTTTACCTTATGTTCAGGGTCCTCCTGAAAAATGGAATTTGTTTTATGTTCAGGACCCACCTGAAAAATAAGATTCTACTTTATGCTCAGTACTCTCCTGGAAAATGGGATTCTACTTTCTATTCAGGATTTTACCTTATGTTCAGGGCTCTCTTGGAAAATGGGACTTTACCTTATGTTTAGGACCTTTCTAAAAAATGAAACTTTACTTTATGTTCAGCTCACTACTGAAAAATGGGACTTTAATTTCTGTTTAGGAACCTCTTGAAATATGGGACTTTACTATCTGTACAAGACCCTCCTGAAAAATGAAATTTTACTTTATGATCAGGACCCTCTTGAAAAATGGGATTTTACTTTCTATTCAGGACCCTAATGAAAAATAGGATTTTACTTTCTGTTCAGGACCCTCCTGAAAAATAGGATTTTACTTTCTATTCAGGACCCTCCGAAAATATGGGAATTTACTTTCTTTACGGACCCTTCTGAAAAATGAGATTTTACTTTCTGTTCTGGACCCTTCTGAAAAATGAGATTTTAATTTCTGTTCAGGACCCTCCTAAAAATGGGATTTTACTTTATGTTCAGGACCCTCCTAAAATGGGATTTTACTTTATGTTTAGGACCATCCTGAAAAATGGGAATTTACTTTATGTTCAGGACCCTCCTGAAAAATGGGATTTTATTTTCTGTTCAGGACCCTCCTGATAAATGGGATTTAACTTTATGTTCAAGGCCGTCCTGAAAAATGGAATTCTACCTTAAACTCAGGACCCTCCTGGAAAATGGGACTATACCTTATGTTAAGGACCCTCGTAAAAAATGTGTCTTTACTTTATGTTCAGCATCCTCCTGAATAATAGGACTTTACTTTCTGTTTAAGACCCTCTTGAAATATAGGACTTTACTTGATGTTCAAGACCCTCCTGAAAAATGAGATTTTACTTTTTGTTCGGGACCCTCTTGAAAAATGGGATTTTACTTTTTGTTCAGGACCCTAATGAAAAATGGGATTTTAATTTCTGTTCAGGACCCTTCTAAAAAATGGGATTTTAGTTTCTGTTTAGGACCCTCCTGAAAAATAGGATTTTACTTTCTGTTCAGGACCCTCCTAAAATATGGGAATTTACTTTCTGTTACGGACCCTTCTGAAAAATGAGATTTTACTTTCTGTTCTGGACCCTCCTGAAAAATGGGATTTTAATTTCTGTTCAGGGCCCTCCTAAAAATGGGATTTTACTTTATGTTCAGGACCCTCCTAAAATGGGATTTTACTTTATATTTAGGACCATCCTGAAAAATGGTATTTTACTTTATGTTCAGGACCCTCCTGAAAATGGGATTTTCTTTTCTTTTCAGGACCCTCCTGAAATATGGGATTTAACTTTATGTTCAAGGCCGTCCTGAAAAATGGAATTCTACCTTAACCTCAGGACCCTCCTGGAAAATGGGACTATACCTTATGTTAAGGACCCTCGTAAAAAATGTGACTTTACTCTATATTCAGCATCCTCCTGAAAAATGGGACTTTACTTTCTGTTTAAGACCCTCTTGAAATATAGGACTTTACTTGTTGTTCAAGACCCTCCTGAAAAATGAGATTTTACTTTTTGTTCTGGACCCTCTTGAAAAATGGGATTTTACTTTTTGTTCAGGACCCTAATGAAAAATGGGATTTTAATTTCTGTTCAGGACCCTTCTGAAAAATGGGATTTTACTTTCTGTTCAGGACCCTCCTGAAAAAAGGGATTTTAGTTTCTGTTTAGGACCCTCCTGAATAATGGGATTTTACTTTCTTTTTAGGACCCTTCGAAGAAATGGGGATTTACTTTCTGTTCAAGACCCTCTTGAAAAATGGTATTTTATTTTATGTTCAGGATCCACCTGAAAAATGGTATTTTACTTTATGTTCAGGACCCTTCTAAGATGGGATTTTACTTTATGTTTTGGACCCTCCTGAAAAATGGGATTTTATATTATGTTCAGGACCCTCCTGAAAAATAAGATTTTACTTTATGTTCAGGACCCTCCTGAAAAATAGCATTTTACCTTCTGTTCTGGACCCTCCTGAAAAATGGGATTTTACTTTCTGTTCAGGCCCCTCCTGAAAAATTGGATTTTACTTTCTGTTCAGGGCCCTCCTGAAAAATGGGATTTTAGTTTATGTTCAGGACTCTCCTGAAATATAGGATTTTACTTTTTGTTCAGGACCCTCCAAAAATATGGGAATTTACTTTCTGTTCTGGACTCTCTTGAAAAATTGGACTCTACCTTATGTTAAAGACCCTCCTGAAAAATGAGACTTTACTTTATGTTCAGCACCCTCCTGAAAAATGGGACTTTACTTTCTGTTTAGGACCCTCTTAAAATATGGGAATTTACTTTCTATTCAAGACCTTCCTGAAAAATGAGATTTTACTTTATATTAAGGACCCTCTTGAAAAATGGGATTTTACTTTCTGTTCAGGACCCTAATGAAAAATGGGATTTTACTTTATGTTCAGGACCCTCCTGAAAAATGGGATTTTACTTTCTTTTTAGGACCCTACTGAAAAATGGGATTTTAGTTTCTGTTCAGGACCCTCCTGAAAAATGGGATTTTACTTTCTGTTCAGGACCCTCCTAAAAAATGGGAATTTACTATCTGTTTAGGACCGTCCTGAAAAATAGGATTTTACTTTCTGTTCTGGACTCTCCAGAAAAATGGGATTTTACTTTCTGTTCAGGACCCTCCTTAAAAATGGGATTTTACCTTATGTTCAGGATCCTTCTGAAAAATGGGATTTTACATTATGTTCAGGACTATCCTGAAAAATGAGATTCTATTTTATGCTGAGGACCCTCCTAAAAAATGGGATTCTACTTTATGCTCAGGACCCGCCTGGAAATAGGGATTTTACTTTCTGTTCAGATCCCACTTGAAAAATGGGATTTTACTTTATGTTCAGGACCCTCCTGAAAAATGGGATTTTATTTTCTGTTCAGGACTATACTGAAAAATGCGATTTCACTTTATGCTCAAGGTCGTCCTGAAAAATGGAATTCTACCTTATGCTGAGGACTCTCCTGGAAAATGGGACTTTACCTTATGTTAAGGTCCCTCCTAAAAAATCAGACTTTACTTTATGTTCAGCACCCTCCAGAAAAATTGGACTTTACTTTCTGTTTAAGACCCTCTTGAAATATGGGACTTTACTTTCTGTTCAAGACCCTACTGAAAAATGAGATTTTACTTTATGTTCAGGACCCTCTTGAAAAATGGGATTTTACTTTTTGTTCAGGTCCCTAATGAAAAATGGGATTTTACTTTCTGTTCAGGACCCTTCTAAAAAATGGGAATTTACTTTCTGTTCAGGACCCTTCTAAAAAATGGGATTTTACTTTCTGTTCTGGACTCTCCTTAAAAATGGGATTTTATTTTCTGTTCAGGACCCTCTTAAAAATGGGATTTTACTTTATGTTCAGGACCCTCCTAAAATTGGATTTTACTTTATGTTCTGAAACCTCCTGAAAAATGGGATTTTACTTTATATTCAAGACCCTCCTGAAAAATGAGATTTTACTTTATGTTTAAGACCCTATTGAAAAATGGGATTTTAGTTTCTGTTCAGGACCCTCCTCAAAAATGGGATTTTACTTTCTTTTCAGGATCCTCCTGAAAAATGGGATTCTACTTTTTGTTCAAGACCTTTCTAAAAAATGGGATTTTACCTTCTGTTCAGGACTCCTGAAAAAAATGAGATATTACTTTCTGTTAAGGACCCTCCTAAAAAATGAGACTTCACTTTATGTTCAGGACTCTTCTTAAAAATGGGATTTTACCTTATGTTCAGGGCCCTCCTGAAAAATGGGATTTATTTTATGTTCAGGACTCCTGAAAAATAAAATTCTACTTTATGCTCAGGACTCTCCTAGAAAATGGGATTCTACTTTATGCACAAGACCTTCCAAAAAAATGGGACTTTACTTTCTGTTCAAGGCCCTCCGAGAAACTGGGATTTTCCTTTCTGTTCAGGTCCCTTCTGCAAAATGGGACTTTACTTTCTGTTCAGGACCCTCCTGAAAAATGTGATTTTAATTTCAGTTTCGGACCCTCCTGAAAAATGAGATTTTATTTTCTGTTTTGGACCCTCCGGAAAAATGGGATTTTACCTTATGTTTAAGACCCTCCTGAAAAATGGGATTTTAACTTTTGTTCAGTACCCTCCTTAAAAATGGAATTTTACTTCTGTTCAGGACCCTCTTGAAAAATGGGATTTTACTCTCTGTTCAGGACCTTCCTGAAAAATGGGATTTTACCTTATGTTCAGGATCCTCCTGAAAAAATAAGATTTTACATTATGTTCAGGACCATCTTGAAAATTGAGATTCTTTTTTATTCTCTGGACCCTACTAGAAAATGGGATTCAACTTTATGCTCAGGACCCACCTGGAAAATGGGATTTTACTTTCTGTTCAGAACCCTCTTGAAAAATGGGATTTTCCTTTATGTTCAGCACCCTCCCGAAAAATGGGATTTTATTTTCTGTTCAGGACCCTCCTGAAAAATGGGATTTCTCTTTATGCTTAAGGCCGTCCAGAAAAATGGAATTCTACCTTATGGTCAGGACCCTCCTGGAAAATGGCACTTTACCTTACGTTAAGGATCCTCCTAAAAAATGAGACTTTACTTTATGTTCAGCACCCTCCTAAAAAATGGGACTTTATTTTCTGTTTAGGACCCTTTTGAAATATGGAACTTAACTTTCTGTTCAAGACCCACCTGAAAAATGAGATTTTACTTTATATTCAGGACCCTATTGAAAAATGGGATTTTACTTTCTGTTCAGGACCTTAATGAAAAATGGGATTTTAATTTTTGTTCTGGACCCTCCTGAAAAATGGGATTTTACTTTCTATTCAGGACCCTCCTGAAAAATAAGATTTTAACTTTTATTCAGTACCCTCCTGAAAAATGGGATTTTATTTATGATCAGGACCCTCTTGAAAAATGGGATTTTACTTTCTATTCAGGACCCTAATAAAAAATGGGATTTTAATTTCTGTTCAGGACCCTCCTGAAAAATAAGATTTTACTTTCTGTTCAGGACCCCTCCTGAAAAATGGGATTTTAGTTTTTGTTCTGGACCCTCCTGAAAAATAGGATTTTACTTTCTGTTCAGGACCCTCCTAAAAAATGGGAATTTACTTTTTGTTCACGACTCTCCTGAAAAATGGGATTTTACTTTATGTTCTGGACCCTCCTGAAAAATGGGATTTTATTTTCTGTTCAGGACTCTTTTAAAAATGGGATTTTACTTTATGTTCTGGACCCTCCTGAAAAATGGGATTTTAATTTATGTTCAGGATCCTCCTAAATAATGAGATTTTACTTTATGTTCAGGACCCTCCTGAAAAATGAGATATTATTTTCTGTTAAGGACCCTCTTGAAAAATGGGACTTTACATTATGTTCAGGATCCTCCTTAAAAATGGGATTTTAATTTCAGTTCCGATCCCTCCAACAAAATGAGATTTTACTTTCTGTTTAGGTCCCTCCTGAAAAATGGGATTTTACCTTATGTTCAGGACCCTCCTGAAAAATGAGATTTTAACTTTTGTTCAGTACCCTCCTGAAAAATGGGATTTTACTTTATGATCAGGACCCTCTTGAAAAATGGGATTTTACTTTCTATTCAGGACCCTAAGGAAAAATGGGATTTTACTTACTGTTCAGGACCCTCCTAAAAAATGGGATTTTAGTTTCTGTTCTGGACCCTCCTGAAAAATAGGATTTTACTTTCTGTTCATGACCCTCCTAAAAAAATGGAATTTACTTTTTGTTCAGGACTCGCCTGAAAAATGGGATTTTACTTTCTGTTCTGGACCCTCCTGAAAAATGGGATTTTACTTTCTGTTCTCGACCCTCCTAAAATGGGAATTTACTTTATGTTCTGGACCTTCCTAAAAAATGAGAATTTTATTTATCATCAGGACCCTCCTGAAAAATGGGATTTTACCTTTTGTTCAGGACCCTCCTGAAAAATGGGATTTTAACTTATGTTCAGGACTCTCCTGATAAATGGGATTTTACATTCTGTTCAGGACCCTCCTGAAAAATGGGATTTTACCTTCTGTTCAGAACCCTCTTGAAAAATAGAATTTTACTTTATGTTCAGGACCCTCATAAAAAAAGAGATTTTACTTTCTGTTCAGGACCCTCCTTAAAAATGGGATATCACTTTATGGTCAAGGCCGTCCTGAAAAATGGAATTCTATCTTATGCTCAGGACCCTTCTGGAAATTGGAACTTTACCTTATGTTAAGGTCCCTCCGTAAAATTAGACTTTACTTTATGTTCAGCACACCCCTGAAAAGTGGGACTTTAATTTCTGTTTAGGACTCTCTTGAAATATGGGAATTTACTTTCTGTTCAAGACCCTCCTGAAAATTGAAATTTTACTTTATGATCAGGACCCTCTTGAAATATGGGATTTTACTTTCTATTCAGGACCCTAATGAAAAATGGGATTTTACTTTATGTTCAGGACCCTCCTGAAAAAAGAGATTTTACTTTCTGTACAAGACCCTCCAGAAAAATAGGATTTTACTTTCTGTTCAGGACCCTCCTGAAAAATGGGATTTTATTTTCTGTTCAGGACCCTCTTAAAAATGGGATTTTACTTTATGTTCTGGGCCCTCTTGAAAAATGGGATTTTAATTTATGTTCAGGACCCTCCTAAAAAATGAGATTTTACTTTATGTTCAGGACCCTCCTGAAAAATGGGATTTTACCTTCTGTTAAGGACCCTCCTGAAAAATGAGAAATTATTTTCTGTTAAGGACCCTACTGAAAAATGAGACTTTACATTATGTTCAGGACCCTCCTTAAAAATGGGATTCTAATTTCAGTTCCGATCCCTCCAACAAAATGAGATTTTACTTTCTGTTTAGGTCCCTCCTGAAAAATGGGATTTTACCTTATGTTCAGGACCCTCTTGAAAAATGAGATTTTAACTTTTGTTCAGTACCCTCCTGAAAAATGGGATTTTACTTTATGATCAGGACCCTCTTGAAAAATGGGATTTTACTTTCTATTCAGGACCCTAATGAAAAATGGAATTTTACTTTCTGTTCAGGACCCTCCTGAAAAATGGGATTTTACTTTCTGTTCAGGACCCTCCTGAAAAATGGGATTTTAGTTTCTGTTCAGGACCCTCTTGAAAAATAGGATTTAACTTTCTGTTAAGGACCCTCCTGAAAAATGAGATATTACTTTCTGTTAAGGACCCTCCTGAAAAATGGGACTTTACATTATGTTCAGGACCCTCCTTAAAAATGGGATTTTAATTTCACTTCCGATCCCTCCAACAAAATGAGATTTTACTTTCTGTTTAGGTCCTTCCTGAAAAATGAGATTTTACCTTATGTTCAGGACCCTCCTGAAAAATGAGATTTTAACTTTTTTTCAGTACCCTCCTGAAAAATGGGATTTTACTTTATGATCAAGACCCTCTTGAAAAATGGGATTTTACTTTCTATTCAGGACTCTAATGAAAAATGGGATTTTACTTTCTGTTTAGGACCCTCCTGAAAAATGAGATTTTACTTTCTGTTCAGGACCCTCTTGAAAAATGGAATTTTACTTTCTATTCAGGACCCTAATGAATAATGGGATTTTACTTTCTGTTCAGGACCCTCCTGAAAAATGGGATTTTACTTTCTGTTTAGGACAATCCTGAAAAATGGGATTTTAGTTTCTGTTCACGACCCTCCTGAAATATAGGATTTTACTTTCTGTTCAGGACCCTTCTAAAAAAATGGAATTTACTTTTTGTTCAGGACTCACCTGACAAATGGGATTTTACTTTCTGTTCTAGACCCTCCTGAAAAATGGGATTTTACTTTCTGTTCTGGACCCTCCTAAAATGGGAATTTACTTTATGTTCTGGACCCTCCTGAAAAATGGGATTTTACTTTATGTTCAGGACCGTCCTGAAAAATGAGAATTTACTTTATGTTCAGGACCCTCCTGAAAAATGGGATTTTACGTTCTGTTCAGGACACTCCTGAAAAATAGGATTTTACCTTATGTTTAGGACTCTCCTGATAAATGGGATTTTACTTTCTGTTCAGGACCCTCCTGAAAAATGGGATTTTACCTTCTGTTCAAAACCCTCTTGAAAAATAGGATTTTACTTTATGTTCAGGACCCTCCTGAAAAATGGGATTTTACTTTCTGTTCAGGACCCTCCTTAAAAATGGGATTTCACTTTATGCTCAAGGCCGTCCTGAAAAATGGAATTCTATCTTACTCTCAGGACCCTTCTGGAAATTTGAACTTTACCTTATGTTAAGGACCCTCCGTTAAATTAGACTTTACTTAATGTTCAGCACATTCCTGAAAAATGGGATTTTACTTTCTGTTCTGGACCCTCCTGAAAAATGGGATTTTATTTTCTGTTCAGGACCCTCCTAAAATGGGATTTTACTTTATGTTCTTGACCCTCCTGAAAAATGGGATTTTACTTTATATTCAGGACCCTCCTGAAAAATGGGATTTTACCTTCTGTTCAGGACCATCCTGAAAAATGAGATATTACTTTCTGTTAAGGACCCTTCTGAAAAATAAGATTCTACTTTATGCTCAGGACTCTCCTGGAAAATGGGATTCTACTTTATGCTCAAGACCCTCCTGGAAAATGGGACTTTACCTTATGTTCAGGACTCTCCTAAAAAATTAGACTTTACTTTCTGTTCAAGGACCCTCCTGGAAAATGGAACTTTACTTTCTGTTCAGGACCCTCCTTAAAAATGGGATTTTAATTTCAGTTCTGATCCCTCCAACAAAATGAGATTTTACTTTCCTTTTAGGTCTCTCCTGAAAATGGGATTTTACCTTATGTTTAGGACCCTCCTGAAAAATGAGATTTTAACTTTTGTTCAGTACCCTCCTGAAAAATGGAATTTTACTTTCTTTTCACGACCCTCTTGAAAAATAGGATTTTACTTTCTATTCAAGATCCTCTTGAAAAATTGGATTTTAACTTATGTTCAGGATCCTCCTGAAAAATGGGATTTTACTTTATGTTCAGGACCATCCTGAAAAATGAGATTCTATTTTATGCTCATGACCCTCCTGGAAAATGGGATTCTACTTTATGCTCAAGACCCGCCTGGAAAATAGGATTTTACTTTTTGTTCAGAACTCTCTTGAAAAATGGGATTTTACATTATGTTCAGGACCCTCCTGAAAAATAGAATTTTATTTTCTGTTCAGGTACCTCCTTAAAAATGGGATTTCACTTTATGCTCAAGGCCGTCCTGAAAAATGGAATTCTATTATATGCTCAAGACCCTCCTGGAAAATGGGACTTTACCTTATGTTAAGGACCCTCCTAAAAAATGAGACTTTACTTTATGTTCAGCACCCTCCTAAAAAATGGAACTTTACTTTCTGTTTAAGACTCTCTTGAAATATAGAACTTTACTTTCTGTTCAAGATCCTCCTGAAAAATGAGATTTTAATTCATGTTCAGGATCCTCTTGAAAAATGAGATTTTACTTTTTGTTCAGGACCCTAATGAAAAATGATATTTTACTTTCTGTTCAGGACCATTCTGAAAAATGGGATTTTACTTTCTTTTCAGGGCCCTCCTGAAAAATGGGATTTGAGTTTCTGTTCAGGACCCTCCTAAAGAATGGGATTTTACTTTCTTTTTAGGACCCTCCTGAAAAATGGGATTCTATTTTATGTTCAAGACCCTCCTAATAAATGGGATTTTTGTTTCTGTTCTGGACCCTCCTGAAAAATGGTATTCTACTTTCTTTTCAGGACCCTCCTGAAAAATGGGATTTTACTTTATGTGCAGGACCCTCCTAAAATGGGATTTTTCTTTATGTTCTAGACCCTCCTGAAAAATGGGATTTTACTTTATGTTCAGGACCCTCCTGAAAAATGAGATTTTACTTTATGTTCAGGACCCTTCTGAAAAATGGGATTCTACCTTCTGTTCAGGACCCTCCTGAAAAATGGGATTTTACTTTATGTTCAGGACCCTCCTGAAAAATGAGATTTTACTCTATGTTCAGGACCCTCCTGAAAAATGGGACTTTACTATATGTTCAGGACCCTCCTAAAAAATGGGATTTTACCTTATGTTCAGGGTCCTCCTGAAAAATGGAATTTGTTTTATGTTCAGGACCCACCTGAAAAATAAGATTCTACTTTATGCTCAGTACTCTCCTAGAAAATGGGATTCTACTTTCTATTCAGGATTTTACCTTATGTTCAGGGCTCTCTTGGAAAATGGGACTTTACCTTATGTTAAGGACCTTTCTAAAAAATGAAACTTTACTTTATGTTCAGCTCACTACTGAAAAATGGGACTTTAATTTCTGTTTAGGAACCTCTTGAAATATGGGACTTTACTATCTGTACAAGACCCTCCTGAAAAATGAAATTTTACTTTATGATCAGGACCCTCTTGAAAAATGGGATTTTACTTTCTATTCAGGACCCTAATGAAAAATAGGATTTTACTTTCTGTTCAGGACCCTCCTGAAAAATAGGATTTTACTTTCTGTTCAGGACCCTCCGAAAATATGGGAATTTACTTTCTTTACGGACCCTTCTGAAAAATGAGATTTTACTTTCTGTTCTGGACCCTTCTGAAAAATGAGATTTTAATTTCTGTTCAGGACCCTCCTAAAAATGGGATTTTACTTTATGTTCAGGACCCTCCTAAAATGGGATTTTACTTTATGTTTAGGACCATCCTGAATAATGGGAATTTACTTTATGTTCAGGACCCTCCTGAAAAATGGGATTTTATTTTCTGTTCAGGACCCTCCTGATAAATGGGATTTAACTTTATGTTCAAGGCCGTCCTGAAAAATGGAATTCTACCTTAAACTCAGGACCCTCCTGGAAAATGGGACTATACCTTATGTTAAGGACCCTCGTAAAAAATGTGTCTTTACTTTATGTTCAGCATCCTCCTGAATAATAGGACTTTACTTTCTGTTTAAGACCCTCTTGAAATATAGGACTTTACTTGATGTTCAAGACCCTCCTGAAAAATGAGATTTTACTTTTTGTTCGGGACCCTCTTGAAAAATGGGATTTTACTTTTTGTTCAGGACCCTAATGAAAAATGGGATTTTAATTTCTGTTCAGGACCCTTCTAAAAAATGGGATTTTAGTTTCTGTTTAGGACCCTCCTGAAAAATAGGATTTTACTTTCTGTTCAGGACCCTCCTAAAATATGGGAATTTACTTTCTGTTACGGACCCTTCTGAAAAATGAGATTTTACTTTCTGTTCTGGACCCTCCTGAAAAATGGGATTTTAATTTCTGTTCAGGGCCCTCCTAAAAATGGGATTTTACTTTATGTTCAGGACCCTCCTAAAATGGGATTTTACTTTATATTTAGGACCATCCTGAAAAATGGTATTTTACTTTATGTTCAGGACCCTCCTGAAAATGGGATTTTCTTTTCTTTTCAGGACCCTCCTGAAAAATGGGATTTAACTTTATGTTCAAGGCCGTCCTGAAAAATGGAATTCTACCTTAAGCTCAGGACCCTCCTGGAAAATGGGACTATACCTTATGTTAAGGACCCTCGTGAAAAATTTGACTTTACTCTATATTCAGCATCCTCCTGAAAAATGGGACTTTACTTTCTGTTTAAGACCCTCTTGAAATATAGGACTTTACTTGTTGTTCAAGACCCTCCTGAAAAATGAGATTTTACTTTTTATTCTGGACCCTCTTGAAAAATGGGATTTTACTTTTTGTTCAGGACCCTAATGAAAAATGGGATTTTAATTTCTGTTCAGGACCCTTCTGAAAAATGGGATTTTACTTTCTGTTCAGGACCCTCCTGAAAAAAGGGATTTTAGTTTCTGTTTAGGACCCTCCTGAATAATGGGATTTTACTTTCTTTTTAGGACCCTTCTAAGAAATGGGGATTTACTTTCTGTTCAAGACCCTCCTGAAAAATGGTATTTTATTTTATGTTCAGGATCCACCTGAAAAATGGTATTTTTCTTTATGTTCAGGACCCTTCTAAGATGGGATTTTACATTATGTTTTGGACCCTCTTGAAAAATGGGATTTTATATTATGTTCAGGACCCTCCTGAAAAATAAGATTTTACTTTATGTTCAGGCCCCTCCTGAAAAATAGCATTTTACCTTCTGTTCTGGACCCTCCTGAAAAATGGGATTTTACTTTCTATTCAGGCCCCTCCTGAAAAATTGGATTTTACTTTCTGTTCAGGGCTCTCCTGAAAAATGGGATTTTAGATTATGTTCAGGACTCTCCTGAAATATAGGATTTTACTTTTTGTTCAGGACCCTCCAAAAATATGGGAATTTACTTTCTGTTCTGGACTCTCTTGAAAAATTGGACTCTACCTTATGTTAAAGACCCTCCTGAAAAATGAGACTTTACTTTATGTTCAGCACCCTCCTGAAAAATGGGACTTTACTTTCTGTTTAGGACCCTCTTAAAATATGGGACTTTACTTTCTATTCAAGACCTTCCTGAAAAATGAGATTTTATTTTATATTAAGGACCCTCTTGAAAAATGGGATTTTACTTTCTGTTCAGGACCCTAATGAAAAATGGGATTTTACTTTATGTTCAGGACCCTCCTGAAAAATGGGATTTTACTTTCTTTTTAGGACCCTACTGAAAAATGGGATTTTAGTTTCTGTTCAGGACCCTCCTGAAAAATGGGATTTTACTTTCTGTTCAGGACCCTCCTAAAAAATGGGAATTTACTATCTGTTAAGGACCGTCCTGAAAAATAGGATTTTACTTTCTGTTCTGGACTCTCCAGAAAAATGGGATTTTACTTTCTGTTCAGGACCCTCCTTAAAAATGGGATTTTACCTTATGTTCAGGATCCTTCTGAAAAATGGGATTTTACATTATGTTCAGGACTATCCTGAAAAATGAGATTCTATTTTATGCTGAGGACCCTCCTAAAAAATGGGATTCTACTTTATGCTCAGGACCCGCCTGGAAATAGGGATTTTACTTTCTGTTCAGATCCCACTTGAAAAATGGGATTTTACTTTATGTTCAGGACCCTCCTGAAAAATGGGATTTTATTTTCTGTTCAGGACTATACTGAAAAATGGGATTTCACTTTATGCTCAAGGTCATCCTGAAAAATGGAATTCTACCTTAAGCTGAGGACTCTCCTGGAAAATGGGACTTTACCTTATGTTAAGGACCCTCCTAAAAAATCAGACTTTACTTTATGTTCAGCACCCTCCAGAAAAATTGGACTTTACTTTCTGTTTAAGACCCTCTTGAAATATGGGACTTTACTTTCTGTTCAAGACCCTACTGAAAAATGAGATTTTACTTTATGTTCAGGACCCTCTTGAAAAATGGGATTTTACTTTTTGTTCAGGTCCCTAATGAAAAATGGGATTTTACTTTCTGTTCAGGACCCTTCTAAAAAATGGGAATTAACTTTCTGTTCAGGACCCTCCTAAAAAATGGGATTTTACTTTCTGTTCTGGACTCTCCTTAAAAATGGGATTTTATTTTCTGTTCAGGACCCTCTTAAAAATGGGATTTTACTTTATGTTCAGGACCCTCCTAAAATTGGATTTTACTTTATGTTCTGAAACCTCCTGAAAAATGGGATTTTACTTTATATTCAAGACCCTCCTGAAAAATGAGATTTTACTTTATGTTTAAGACCCTATTGAAAAATGGGATTTTAGTTTCTGTTCAGGACCCTCCTCAAAAATGGGATTTTACTTTCTTTTCAGGATCCTCCTGAAAAATGGGATTCTACTTTTTGTTCAAGACCCTTCTAAAAAATGGAATTTTACCTTCTGTTCAGGACTCCTGAAAAAAATGAGATATTACTTTCTGTTCAGGACCCTCCTGAAAAATGAGACTTCACTTTATGTTCAGGACCCTTCTGAAAAATGGGATTTTACCTTATGTTCAGGGCCCTCCTGAAAAATGGGATTTATTTTATGTTCAGGACTCCTGAAAAATAAAATTCTACTTTATGCTCAGGACTCTCCTAGAAAATGGGATTCTACTTTATGCACAAGACCTTCCAAAAAAATGGTATTTTACTTTCTGTTCAAGGCCCTCTGAGAAACTGGGATTTTCCTTTCTGTTCAGGTCCCTTCTGAAAAATGGGACTTTACTTTCTGTTCAGGACCCTCCTGAAAAATGTGATTTTAATTTCAGTTTCGGACCCTCCTGAAAAATGAGATTTTATTTTCTGTTTTGGACCCTCCGGAAAAATGGGATTTTACCTTATGTTTAAGACCCTCCTGAAAAATAGGATTTTAACTTTTGTTCAGTACCCTCCTTAAAAATGGAATTTTACTTTCTGTTCAGGACTCTCTTGAAAAATGGGATTTTACTCTCTGTTCAGGACCTTCCTGAAAAATGGGATTTTACCTTATGTTCAGGATCCTCCTGAAAAAATAAGATTTTACATTATGTTCAGGACCATCTTGAAAATTGAGATTCTTTTTTATTCTCTGGACCCTACTAGAAAATGGGATTCAACTTTATGGTCAGGACCCACCTGGAAAATGGGATTTTACTTTCTGTTCAGAACCCTCTTGAAAAATGGGATTTTCCTTTATGTTCAGCACCCTCCTGAAAAATGGGATTTTATTTTCTGTTCAGGACCTCCTGAAAAATGGGATTTCTCTTTATGCTCAAGGCCGTCCAGAAAAATGGAATTCTACCTTATGGTCAGGATCCTCCTGGAAAATGGCACTTTACCTTACGTTAAGGATCCTCCTAAAAAATGAGACTTTACTTTATGTTCAGCACCCTCCTAAAAAATGGGACTTTATTTTCTGTTTAGGACCCTTTTGAAATATGGAACTTAACTTTCTGTTCAAGACCCACCTGAAAAATGAGATTTTACTTTATATTCAGGACCCTATTGAAAAATGGGATTTTACTTTCTGTTCAGGACCTTAATGAAAAATGGGATTTTAATTTTTGTTCTGGACCCTCCTGAAAAATGGGATTTTACTTTCTATTCAGGACCCTCCTGAAAAATAAGATTTTAACTTTTATTCAGTACCCTCCTGAAAAATGGGATTTTATTTATGATCAGGACCCTCTTGAAAAATGGGATTTTACTTTCTATTCAGGACCCTAATAAAAAATGGGATTTTAATTTCTGTTCAGGACCCTCCTGAAAAATAAGATTTTACTTTCTGTTCAGGACCCCTCCTGAAAAATAGGATTTTACTTTCTGTTCAGGACCCTCCTAAAAAATGGGAATTTACTTTTTGTTCACGACCCTCCTGAAAAATGGGATTTTACTTTCTGTTCTGGACCCTCCTGAAAAATGGCATTTTATTTTCTGTTCAGGACTCTCTTAAAAATGGGATTTTACTTTATGTTCTGGACCCTCCTGAAAAATGGGATTTTAATTTATGTTCAGGATCCTCCTAAATAATGAGATTTTACTTTATGTTCAGGACCCTCCTGAAAAATGAGATATTATTTTCTGTTAAGGACCCTCTTGAAAAATGGGACTTTACATTATGTTCAGGATCCTCCTTAAAAATGTGATTTTAATTTCAGTTCCGATCCCTCCAACAAAATGAGATTTTACTTTCTGTTTAGGTCCCTCCTGAAAAATGGGATTTTACCTTATGTTCAGGACCCTCCTGAAAAATGAGATTTTAACTTTTGTTCAGTACCCTCCTGAAAAATGGGATTTTACTTTATGATCAGGACCCTCTTGAAAAATGGGATTTTACTTTCTATTCAGGACCCTAATGAAAAATGGGATTTTACTTACTGTTCAGGACCCTCCTAAAAAATGGGATTTTAGTTTCTGTTCTGGACCCTCCTGAAAAATAGGATTTTACTTTCTGTTCATGACCCTCCTAAAAAAATGGAATTTACTTTTTGTTCAGAACTCGCCTGAAAAATGGGATTTTACTTTCTGTTCTGGACCCTCCTGAAAAATGGGATTTTACTTTCTGTTCTGGACCCTCCTGAAAAATGGGATTTTACTTTCTGTTCTGGACCCTCCTGAAAAATGGGAATTTACTTTATGTTCTGGACCTTCCTAAAAAATGAGAATTTTATTTATCATCAGGACCCTCCTGAAAAATGGGATTTTACCTTTTGTTCAGGACCCTCCTGAAAAATGGGATTTTAACTTATGTTCAGGACTCTCCTGATAAATGGGATTTTACATTCTGTTCAGGACCCTCCTGAAAAATGGGATTTTACCTTCTGTTCAGAACCCTCTTGAAAAATAGAATTTTACTTTATGTTCAGGACCCTCATAAAAAAAGGGATTTTACTTTCTGTTCAGGACCCTCCTTAAAAATGGGATATCACTTTATGGTCAAGGCCGTCCTGAAAAATGGAATTCTATCTTATGCTCAGGACCCTTCTGGAAATTGGAACTTTACCTTATGTTAAGGTCCCTCCGTAAAATTAGACTTTACTTTATGTTCAGCACACCCCTGAAAAGTGGGACTTTAATTTCTGTTTATGACTCTCTTGAAATATGGGAATTTACTTTCTGTTCAAGACCCTCCTGAAAATTGAAATTTTACTTTATGATCAGGACCCTCTTGAAATATGGGATTTTACTTTCTATTCAGGACCCTAATGAAAAATGGGATTTTACTTTATGTTCAGGACCCTCCTGAAAAAAGGGATTTTACTTTCTGTACAAGACCCTCCAGAAAAATAGGATTTTACTTTCTGTTTAGGACCCTCCTGAAAAATGGGATTTTATTTTCTGTTCAGGACCCTCTTAAAAATGGGATTTTACTTTATGTTCTGGGCCCTCTTGAAAAATGGGATTTTAATTTATGTTCAGGACCCTCCTAAAAAATGAGATTTTACTTTATGTTCAGGACCCTCCTGAAAAATGGGATTTTACCTTCTGTTAAGGACCCTCCTGAAAAATGAGAAATTATTTTCTGTTAAGGACCCTAATGAAAAATGAGACTTTACATTATGTTCAGGACCCTCCTTAAAAATGGGATTCTAATTTCAGTTCCGATCCCTCCAACAAAATGAGATTTTACTTTCTGTTTAGGTCCCTCCTGAAAAATGGGATTTTACCTTATGTTCAGGACCCTCCTGAAAAATGAGATTTTAACTTTTGTTCAGTACCCTCCTGAAAAATGGGATTTTACTTTATGATCAGGACCCTCTTGAAAAATGGGATTTTACTTTCTATTCAGGACCCTAATGAAAAATGGAATTTTACTTTCTGTTCAGGACCCTCCTGAAAAATGGGATTTTAGTTTCTGTTCAGGACCCTCTTGAAAAATAGGATTTAACTTTCTGTTAAGGACTCTCCTGAAAAATGAGATATTACTTTCTGTTAAGGACCCTCCTGAAAAATGGGACTTTACATTATGTTCAGGACCCTCCTTAAAAATGGGATTTTAATTTCAGTTCCGATACCTCCAACAAAATGAGATTTTACTTTCTGTTTAGGTCCTTCCTGAAAAATGAGATTTTACCTTATGTTCAGGACCCTCCTGAAAAATGAGATTTTAACTTTTTTTCAGTACCCTCCTGAAAAATGGGATTTTACTTTATGATCAAGACCCTCTTGAAAAATGGGATTTTACTTTCTATTCAGGACCCTAATGAAAAATGGGATTTTACTTTCTGTTTAGGACCCTCCTGAAAAATGATATTTTACTTTATATTCACGACCCTCTTGAAAAATGGGATTTTACTTTCTGTTCAGGACCTTACTGAAAAATGGGATTTTAATTTCTGTTCAGGACCCTCCTGAAAAATGGGATTTAACTTTCTGTTCAGGACCCTCCTGAAAAATGGGATTTATGTTTCTGTTCAGGACCCTCCTGAAAAATGGGATTTCACTTTCTGTTCAGGACCCTTCTAAAAAAATGGAATTTACTTTTTGTTCAGGACCTTCCTGAAAAATGGGATTTTACTTTCTGTTCTAGACCCTCCTGAAAAATGGGATTTTACTTTCTGTTCAGGACCAACCTGAAAAATGGGATTTTACTTTATGTTTAGGACCCTCCTAAAATGGGATTTTACTTTATGTTCAGGACCGTCCTGAAAAATTAGAATTTACTTTATGTTCAGGACCCTCCTGAAAAATAGGATTTTACGTTCTGTTCAGGACACTCCTGAAAAATAGGATTTTACCTTATGTTTAGGACTCTCCTGATAAATGGGATTTTACTTTCTGTTCAGGACCCTCCTGAAAAATGGGATTTTACCTTCTGTTCAGAACCCTCTTGAAAAATAGGATTTTACTTTATGTTCAGGACCCTCCTGAAAAATGGGATTTTACTTTCTGTTCAGGACCCTCCTTAAAAATGGGATTTCACTTTATGCTCAAGGCCGTCCTGAAAAATGGAATTCTATCTTACTCTCAGGACCCTTCTGGAAATTTGAACTTTACCTTATGTTAAGGACCCTCCGTAAAATTAGACTTTACTTAATGTTCAGCACATTCCTGAAAAATGGGATCTTACATTCTGTTCTGGACCCTCCTGAAAAATGGGATTTTATTTTCTGTTCAGGACCCTCCTAAAAAGGGAATTTTACTTTATGTTCAGGACCCTCCTAAAATGGGATTTTACTTTATGTTCTTGACCCTCCTGAAAAATGGGATTTTACTTTATATTCAGGACCCTCCTGAAAAATGGGATTTTACCTTCTGTTCAGGACCATCCTGAAAAATAAGATATTACTTTCTTTTAAGGACCCTTCTGAAAAATAAGATTCTACTTTATGCTCAGGACTCTCCTGGAAAATGGGATTCTACTTTATGCTCAAGACCCTCCTGGAAAATGGGACTTTACCTTATGTTCAGGACCCTCCTAAAAAATTAGACTTTACTTTCTGTTCAAGGACCCTCCTGGAAAATGGGACTTTACTTTCTGTTCAGTACCCTCCTTAAAAATGGGATTTTAATTTCAGTTCTGATCCCTCCAACAAAATGAGATTTTACTTTCCTTTTAGGTCTCTCCTGAAAATGGGATTTTACCTTATGTTTAGGACCCTCCTGAAAAATGAGATTTTAACTTTTGTTCAGTACCCTCCTGAAAAATGGAATTTTACTTTCTTTTCAGGATCCTCTTGAAAAATAGGATTTTACTTTCTATTCAAGATCCTCCTGAAAAATGGGATTTTACCTTATGTTCAGGATCCTCCTGAAAAATGGGATTTTAAATTATGTTCAGGACCATCCTGAAAAATGAGATTCTATTTTATGCTCAGGACCCTCCTGGAAAATGGGATTCTACTTTATGCTCAAAACCCGCCTGGAAAATAGGATTTTACTTTCTGTTCAGAACCCTCTTGAAAAATGGGATTTTACTTTATGTTCAGGACCCTCCTGAAAAATAGAATTTTATTTTCTGTTCAGGTACCTCCTTAAAAATGGGATTTCACTTTATGCTCAAGGCCGTCCTGAAAAATGGAATTCTATCATATGCTCAAGACCCTCCAGGAAAATGGGACTTTACCTTATGTTAAGGACCCTCCTAAAAAATGAGACTTTACTTTATGTTCAGCACCCTCCTAAAAAATGGAACTTTACTTTCTGTTTAAGACTCTCTTGAAATATAGAACTTTACTTTCTGTTCAAGATCCTCCTGAAAAATGAGATTTTACTTCATGTTCAGGATCCTCTTGAAAAATGAGATTTTACTTTTTGTTCAGGACCCTAATGAAAAATGATATTTTACTTTCTGTTCAGGACCATTCTGAAAAATGGGATTTTACTTTCTTTTCAGGGCCCTCCTGAAAAATGGGATTTGAGTTTCTGTTCAGGACCCACCTAAAGAATGGGATTTTACTTTCTTTTTAGGACCCTCCTGAAAAATGGGATTCTATGTTATGTTCAAGACCCTCCTAATAAAAGGGATTTTTGTTTCTGTTCTGGACCCTCCTGAAAAATGGTATTCTACTTTCTTTTCAGGACCCTCCTGAAAAATGGGATTTTACTTTATGTGCAGGACCCTCCTAAAATGGGATTTTTCTTTATGTTCTAGACCCTCCTGAAAAATGGGATTTTACTTTATGTTCAGGACCCTCCTGAAAAATGAGATTTTACTTTATGTTCAGGACCCTTCTGAAAAATGGGATTCTACCTTCTGTTCAGGACCCTCCTGAAAAATGGGATTTTACTTTATGTTCAGGACCCTCCTGAAAAATGGGATTTAACTTTTTGTTCAGGACCCTCCTGAAAAATGGGATTTTTCCTTTTGTTGAGAACCCTCTTGAAAAATGGGATTTTACTTTATGTTTAGGACCTTCCTGAAAAATGAGATTTTACTTTCTATTAGGGACCCTGCTGAAAAATGGGACTTCACTTTATGCTCAAGGCCATCCTAAAAAATAGAATTCTACCTTATGCTCAGGACCCTCTAGGAAAATGGGACTCTACCTTATGTTAAGGACCCTCCTAAAAAATGAGAATTTACTTTATGATCATCACCTTCCTGAAAAATGGGACTTTACTTTCTATTCAAGACCCTCCTGAAAAATGAGATTTTACTTTATGTTAAGGACTCTTTTGAAAAATGGGATTTTACTTTCTGTTCAGGACCCTAATGAAAAATGGGATTTTACTTTATGTTCAGGACCCTCCTGAAAAATGGGATTTTACTTTCTTTTCAGGACCCTACTGAAAAATGGGATTTTAGTTTCTGTTCAGGACACTCCTAAAAAATGAGATATTACTTTCTGTTAAGGACCCTTCTGAAAAATAAGATTTTTCTTTATGCTCAGGACTCTTCTGGAAAATGGGATTTTACTTTATGTTCAGGACCCTTTTGAAAAATGGGATTTTACTTTCTTTTCACGACCCTACGTAAAAATGGGATTTTAGTTTCTGTTCAGGACCCTCCTCAAAAATGGGATTTTATTTTCTTATCTGGACCCTCTTGAAAAATGGGATTCTACTTTCTTTTCAAGACCCTCCTAAAAAATAGGATTTTAGTTTCTGTTCTGGACCCTCCTGAAAAATGGGATTCTACTTTCTGTTCAGGACCCTCCTGAAAAATGGGATTTTACTTTATGTTCAGGACCCTCCTGGAAAATGGATCTTTACCTTATGTTAAGGACCCTCCTAAAAAATGAGACTTTACTTTATGTTCAGCACCCTCCTAAAAAATGGGACTTTATTTTCTGTTTTGGACCCTTCTGAAATATGGGACATTACTTTCTGTTCAAGACCCTCCTGAAAAATGATATTTTACTTTATATTCAGGACCCTCTTGAAAAATGGGATTTTACTTTCTGTTCAGGACCTTAATGAAAAATGGAATTTTAATTTCTGTTCAGGACCCTCCTGAAAAAAGGGATTTAAGTTTCTGTTCAGGACCCTCCTGAAAAATGGGATTTTACTTTCTGTTCAGGACCCTTCTAAAAAAATGGAATTTACTTTTTGTTCAGGACCTTCCTGAAAAATGGGATTTTACTTTCTGTTCTAGACCCTCCTGAAAAATGGGATTTTACTTTCTGTTCAGGACCAACCTGAAAAATGGGATTTTACTTTATGTTCAGGACCCTCCTAAAATGGGATTTTACTTTATGTTCTGGACCCTCCTAAAAAATAGGATTTTACTTTATGTTCAGGACCCTCCTGAAAAATGGGATTTCACTTTATGCTCAAGGCCGTCGTAAAAAATGGAATTCTACCTTATGCTCAGGACCTTTCTGGAAAATGGGACTTTACTTTATATTAAGGACCCAATTAAAAAATGAGACTTTACTTTATGATCAGCACACTCCTAAAAAATGGGACTTTAATTTCTTTTTAGGACCTTCTTAAAATATGGGACTTTACTTTCTGTTGAAGACCCTCTTGAAAAATAAAATTTTACTTTATGATCAGAAAACTCTTGAAAAAAGGGATTTTACATTCTATTCAGGATCCGAATGATAAATGGGATTTTACTTTCTGTTCAGGACCCTCCTGAAAAATGGGATTTTAGTTTCTGTTCAGGACCCTCCTGAAAAATAAGATTTTACTTTCTGTTCAGGACCCTCCTAAAAAATGGAAATTTACTTTCTGTTCAGGACCCTTCTGAAAAATAGGATTTTACTTTCTGTTCTGGACCCTCCTGAAAAATGGAATTTTATTTTCTGTTCAGGACCCACCTAAAAATGAGATTTTACTTTATGTTCAGGACCCTCCTAAAATGGGATTTTACTTTATGATCTGGACCCTCCTGAGAAATGGGATTTTACTTTATGTTCAGGACCCTCATGAAAAATGAGATTTTACTTTATGTTCAGGACCCTCCTGAAAAATGGGATTTTACCTTCTGTTAAGGACCCTCCTGAAAAATGAGATATTACGTTCTATTAAAGACCCACCTGAAAAATGGGACTTTACTTTATGTTCAGGACCCTCCTGAAAAATTGGATTTTACCATATGTTCAGGGCCCTCCTGAAAAATGAGATTTATTTTATGTTCAGGACCCTCCTGAAAAATGAGATTCTGCTTTATGCTCAGGACTCTCCTGGAAAATAGAATTCTACTTTATGCTCAAGACCCTCCTGGAAAATGGGACTTTACCTTATGTTCAGGACCCTCCTGAAAAATCAGACTTTACTTTCTGTTTAGGACCTTCCTGAAAAATAGGACTTTACTTTCTGATCAAGGCCCTCCTGAAAAATGGGATTTTGGTTTCTGTTCAGGACCCTCCTGAAAAATAGGATTTTACTTTCTGTTCAGGACCCTCCTAAAAAATGGGAATTTACTTTCTGTTCAGGACCCTCCTGAAAAATGGGATTTTACTTTTTTTTTCAGGACCCTCCTGAAAAATGGGATTTTACCTTCTGTTCAGAATCCTCTTGAAAAATAGGATTTTACTTTATGTTCAGGACACTCCTGAAAAATGGGATTTTACTTTCTGTTCAGGACCCTCCTTAAAAATGGGATTTTACTTTATGCTAAAGGCCGTCCTGAAAAATGGAATTCTATCTTACTCTCAGGACCCTTCTTGAAATTTGAACTTTACCTTATGTTAAGGACCCTCCGTAAAATTAGACTTTACTTAATGTTCAGCACACTCCTGAAAAATGGGACTTTAATTTCTGTTTAGGACTCTCTTGAAATATGGGACTTTACTTTTTGTTTAAGACTCTCCTGAAAATTGAAATTTTACTTTATGATTAGGACCCTCTTGAAAAATGGGATTTTACTTTCTATTCAGGACCCTAATGAAAAATGGGATTTTACTTTCTGTTCAGGACCCTCCTGAAAAAAGGGATTTTACTTTCTGTACAAGACCCTCCTGAAAAATGGGATTTTAGTTTCTGTTCAGGACCCTCCAGATAAATAGAATTTTACTTTCTGTTCAGTACCCTCCTAAAAAATGGAAATTTACTTTCTGTTCAGGACTCTCCTGAAAAATAGGATTTTACTTTCTGTTCTGGACCCTCCTGAAAAATGGGATTTTATTTTCTGTTCAGGACCCTCCTAAAAATGGAATTTAACTTTATTTTCAGGACCCTCCTAAAATGGGATTTTACTTTATGTTCTAGACCCTCCTGAAAAATGGGATTTTACTTTATATTCAGGACCCTCCTGAAAAATGAGATTTTACTTTATGTTTAGGACCCTCCTGAAAAATGGGATTTTACCTTCTGTTCAGGACCATCCTGAAAAATAAGATATTATTTTCTGTTAAGGACCCTTCTGAAAAATAAGATTCTACTTTATGCTCAGGACTCTCCTGGAAAATGGGATTCTACTTTATGCTCAAGACCCTCCTGGAAAATGGGACTTTACCTTATGTTCAGGACCCTCCTAAAAAATCAGACTTTACTTTCTGTTCAAGGACCCTCCTGAAAAATGGGACTTTACTTTCTGTTCAGGACCCTCCTTAAAAATGGGATTTTAATTTCAATTCTGATCCCACCAACAAAATGAGATTTTACTTTTCTTTTAGGTCCCTCCTGAAAATGGGATTTTACCTTATGTTCAGGACCCTCCTGAAAAATGAGATTTTAACTTTTGTTCAGTACCCTCCTGAAAAATGGAATTTTACTTTTTTTTCAGGACCCTCTTGAAAAATAGGATTTTACTTTCTATTCAAGATCCTCCTGAAAAATGGGATTTTACCTTATGTTCAGGATCCTCCTGAAAAATGGGATTTTAAATTATGTTAAGGACCATCCTGAAAAATGAGATTCTATTTTATGCTCAGGACCCTCCTGGAAAATGGGATTCTACTTTATGCTCAGGACCCGCCTGGAAAATAGGATTTTACTTTCTTTTCAGAACCCTCATGAAAAATGGTATTTTACTTTATGTTCAGGACCCTCCTGAAAAATGGAATTTTATTTTTTGTTCAGGTACCTCCTTAAAAGTGGGATTTCACTATATGCTCAAGGCCGTCCTGAAAAATGGAATTCTATCATATGCTCAAGACCCTCCTGGAAAATGGGACTTTACCTTATGTTAAGGACCCTCCTAAAAAATGGAACTTTACTTTCTGTTTACGACTCTCTTGAAATATAGAACTTTAGTTTCTGTTCAAGACCCTCCTGAAAAATGAGATTTTACTTCATGTTCAGCGTCCTCTTGAAAAATGAGATTTTACTTATTGTTCAGGACCCTAATGAAAAATGATATTTTACTTTCTGTTCAGGACCATTCAGAAAAATGGGATTTTACTTTCTTTTCAGGACCCTCCTGAAAAATGGGATTTTAGTTTCTGTTCAGAACCCTCCTAAAAAATGGGATTTTACTTTCTTTTTTAGGACCCTCTAGGAAAATGGGACTCTACCTTATGTTAAGGACCCTCCTAAAAAATGAGAATTTACTTTATGATCATCACCCTCCTGAAAAATGGGACTTTACTTTCTATTCAAGACCCTCCTGAAAAATGAGATTTTACTTTATGTTAAGGACTCTCTTGAAATATGGGATTTTACTTTCTGTTCAGGACCCTAATGAAAAATGGGATTTTACTTTATGTTCAGGACCCTTCTGAAAAATGGGATTTTACTTTCTTTTCAGGACCCTACTGAAAAATGGGATTTTAGTTTCTGTTCAGAACCCTCCTAAAAAATGAGATATTACTTTCTGTTAAGGACCTTTCTGAAAAATAAGATTCTACTTTCTGCCCAGGACTCTTCTGGAAAATGGGATTTTACTTTATGTTCAGGACCCTTCTGAAAAATGGGAATTTACTTTCTTTTCAGGACCCTCCTGAAAAATGGGATTTTTGTTTCTGTTCAGGACCCTCCTAAAAAATGGGATTTTATTTTCTTTTCAGGACCCTCTTGAAAAATGGGATTCTACTTTCTGTTCAAGACCCTCCTAAAAAAATATGAATTTAGTTTCTGTTCTGGAACCTCCTGAAAAATGGGATTCTACTTTCTGTTCAGGACCCTCCTGAAAAATGCGATTTTACATTATGTTCAGTACCCTCTGGAAAATGGATCTTTACCTTATGTTAAGGACCCTCCTAAAAAATGAGACTTTACTTTATGTTCAGCACCCTCCCAAAAAATGGGACTTTATTTTCTGTTTAGGACCCTTCTGAAATATGGGACATTACTTTCTGTTCAAGACCCTCCTGAAAAATGATATTTTACTTTATATTCAGGACCCTCTTGAAAAATGGGATTTTACTTTCTGTTCAGGATCTTAATGAAAAATGGGATTTTAATTTCTGTTCAGGACACTCCTGAAAAATAGGATTTAAGTTTCTGTTCAGGACCCTCCTGAAAAATGGGATTTTACTTTCTGTTCAGGACCCTTCTAAAAAAATGGAATTTACTTTTTGTTCAGGACCTTCCTGAAAAATTGGATTTTACTTTCTGTTCTAGACCCTCCTGAAAAATGGGATTTTACTTTCTGTTCAGGACCAACCTGAAAAATGGAATTTTACTTTATGTTCAGGACCCTCCTAAAATGGGATTTTACTTTATGTTCTGGACTCTCCTAAAAAATAGGATTTTACTTTATGTTCAGGACCCTCCTGAAAAATGGGATTTCACTTTATGCTCAAGGCCTTCCTAAAAAATGGAATTCTACCTTATGCTCAGGACCCTTCTGGAAAATGGGACTTTACCTTATATTAAGGACCCTCCTAAAAAATGAGACTTTACTTTATGTTCAGCACAAACCTAAAAAATGGGACTTTAATTTCTTTTTAGGATCTTCTTGAAATATGGAACTTTACTTTCTGTTTAAGACCCTCCTGAAAAATAAAATTTTACTTTATGATCAGAAACCTCTTGAAAAATGGGATTTTACTTTCTATTCAGGATCCGAATGAAAAATGGGATTTTACTTTCTGTTCAGGCCCCTCCTGAAAAATGGGATTTTAGTTTCTGTTCAGAACCCTCTTGAAAAATAGGATTTTACTTTCTGTTCAGGACCCTCCTGAAAAATGGGATTTTACTTTCTGTTCTGGACCCTCCTGAAAAATGGAATTTTATTTTCTGTTCAGGACCCACCTAAAAATGGGATTTTACTTTATGTCCAGGACCCTCCTAAAATGGGATTTTACTTTATGATCTGGACCCTCCTGAAAAATGGGATTTTACTTTCTGTTCAGGACCCTCATGAAAAATGAGATTTTACTTTATGTTCAGGACCCTCCTAAAAAATGGGATTTTAGCTTCTGTTAAGGACCCTCCAGAAAAATGAGATATTACTTTCTATTAAGGACACTCCTGAAAAATGGGACTTTACTTTATGTTCAGGACCCTCCTGAAAAATTGGATTTTACCATATGTTCAGGGCCCTCCTGAAAAATGGGATTTATTTTATGTTCAGGACCCTCCTGAAAAATGAGATTCTGCTTTATGCTCAGGACTCTCCTGGAAAATGGGATTCTACTTTATGCTCAAGACCCTCCTGGAAAATGGGACTTTACCTTATGTTCAGGACCCTCCTAAAAAATCAGACTTTACATTCTGTTTAGGACCTTCCTGAAAAATAGAACTTTACTTTCTGTTCAAGGCCCTCCTGAAAAATGGGATTTTAGTTTCTGTTCAGGACCCTCCTGAAAAATTGGATTTTACTTTCTGTTCAGGACCCTCCTAAAAAATGGGAATTTACTTTCTGTTCAAGACCCTCCTGAAAAATGGGATTTTACTTTCTGTTCAGGACCCTCCTGAAAAATGGGATATTCCCTTCTGTTCAGAACCCTCTTGAAAAATAGGATTTTACTTTATGTTCAGGACCCTCCTGAAAAATGGGATTTTACTTTCTGTTCAGGACCCTCCTTAAAAATGGGATTTCACTTTATGCTAAAGGCCGTCCTGAAAAATGGAATTCTATCTTTTTCTCAGGACCCTTCTGGAAATTTGAACTTTACCTTATGTTAAGTACCCTCCGTAAAATTAGACTTTACTTAATGTTCAGCACACTCCTGAAAAATGGGACTTTAATTTCTATTTAGGACTCTCTTGAAATATGGGACTTTACTTTCTGTTCAAGACCCTCCTGAAAATTGAAATTTTACTTTATGATTAGGACCCTCTTAAAAATGGGATTTTACTTTCTATTCAGGACCCTAATGAAAACTGGGATTTTACTTTCTGTTCAGGACCCTCCTGAAAAAAGGGATTTTACTTTCTGTACAAGACCCTCCTGAAAAATGGGATTTTAGTTTCTGTTCAGGACCCTCCAGATAAATAGAATTTTACTTTCTGTTCAGTACCCTCCTAAAAAATGGAAATTTACTTTCTGTTCAGGACCCTCCTGAAAAATAGGATTTTACTTTCTGTTCTGGACCCTCCTGAAAAATGGGATTTTATTTTCTGTTCAGGACCCTCCTAAAAATGGAATTTAACTTTATTTTCAGGACCCTCCTAAAATGGTATTTTACTTTATGTTCTAGACCCTCCTAAAAAATAGGATTTTACTTTATATTCAGGACCCTCCTGAAAAATGAGATTTTACTTTATGTTTAGGACCCTCCTGAAAAATGGGATTTTACCTTCTGTTCAGGACCATCCTGAAAAATAAGATATTACTTTCTGTTAAGGACCCTTCTGAAAAATAAGATTCTACTTTATGCTCAGGACTCTCCTGGAAAATGGGATTCTACTTTATGCTCAAGACCCTCCTGAAAAATGGGACTTTACCTTATGTTCAGGACCCTCCTAAAAAATCAGACTTTACTTTCTGTTCAAGGACCCTCCTGAAAAATGGGACTTTACTTTCTGTTCAGGACCCTCCTTAAAAATGGGATTTTAATTTCAATTCTGATCCCACCAACAAAATGAGATTTTACTTTTCTTTTAGGTCCCTCCTGAAAATGGGATTTTACCTTATGTTCAGGACCCTCCTGAAAAATGAGATTTTAACTTTTGTTCAGTACCCTCCTGAAAAATGGAATTTTACTTTTTTTTCAGGACCCTCTTGAAAAATAGGATTTTACTTTCTATTCAAGATCCTCCTGAAAAATGGGATTTTACCTTATGTTCAGGATCCTCCTGAAAAATGGGATTTTAAATTATGTTCAGGACCATCCTGAAAAATGAGATTCTATTTTATGCTCAGGACCATCCTGGAAAATGGGATTCTACTTTATGCTCAGGACCCGCCTGGAAAATAGGATTTTACTTTCTGTTCAGAACCCTCTTGAAAAATGGGATTTTACTTTATGTTCAGGACCCTCCTGAAAAAAGGAATTTTATTTTTTGTTCAGGTACCTCCTTAAAAGTGGGATTTCACTTTATGCTCAAGGCCGTCCTGAAAAATGGAATTCTATCATATGCTCAAGACCCTCCTGGAAAATGGGACTTTACCTTATGTTAAGGACCCTCCTAAAAAATGGAACTTTACTTTCTGTTTAAGACTCTCTTGAAATATAGAACTTTAGTTTCTGTTCAAGACCCTCCTGAAAAATGAGATTTTACTTCATGTTCAGCGTCCTCTTGAAAAATGAGATTTTACTTATTGTTCAGGACCCTAATGAAAAATGATATTTTACTTTTTGTTCAGGACCATTCTGAAAAATGGGATTTTACTTTCTTTTCAGGACCCTCCTGAAAAATGGGATTTTAGTTTCTGTTCAGAACCCTCCTAAAAAATGGGATTTTACTTTCTTTTTTAGGACCCTCTAGGAAAATGGGACTCTACCTTATGTTAAGGACCCTCCTAAAAAATGAGAATTTACTTTATGATCATCACCCTCCTGAAAAATGGGACTTTACTTTCTATTCAAGACTCTCCTGAAAAATGAGATTTTACTTTATGTTAAGGACTCTCTTGAAATATGGGATTTTACTTTCTGTTCAGGACCCTAATGAAAAATGGGATTTTACTTTATGTTCAGGACCCTCCTGAAAAATGGGATTTTACTTTCTTTTCAGGACCCTACTGAAAAATGGGATTTTAGTTTCTGTTCAGAACCCTCCTAAAAAATGAGATATTACTTTCTGTTAAGGACCTTTCTGAAAAATAAGATTCTACTTTCTGCCCAGGACTCTTCTGGAAAATGGGATTTTACTTTATGTTCAGGACCCTTCTGAAAAATGGGAATTTACTTTCTTTTCAGGACCCTCCTGAAAAATTGGATTTTTGTTTCTGTTCAGGACCCTCCTAAAAAATGGGATTTTATTTTCTTTTCAGGACCCTCTTGAAAAATGGGATTCTACTTTCTGTTCAAGACCCTCCTAAAAAAATGTGAATTTAGTTTCTGTTCTGGAACCTCCTGAAAAATGGGATTCTACTTTCTGTTCAGGACCCTCCTGAAAAATGGGATTTTACTTTATGTTCAGTACCCTCCTGGAAAATGGATCTTTACCTTATGTTAAGGACCCTCCTAAAAAATGAGACTTTACTTTATGTTCAGCACCCTCCCAAAAAATGGGACTTTATTTTCTGTTTAGGACCCTTCTGAAATATGGGACATTACTTTCTGTTCAAGACCCTCCTGAAAAATGATATTTTACTTTATATTCAGGACCCTCTTGAAAAATGGGATTTTACTTTCTGTTCCGGACCTTAATGAAAAATGGGATTTTAATTTCTGTTCAGGACCCTCCTGAAAAATGGGATTTAAGTTTCTGTTCAGGACCCTCCTGAAAAATGGGATTTTACTTTCTGTTCAGGACCCTTCTAAAAAAATGGAATTAACTTTTTGTTCAGGACCTTCCTGAAAAATTGGATTTTACTTTCTGTTCTAGACCCTCCTGAAAAATGGGATTTTACTTTCTGTTCAGGACCAACCTGAAAAATTGAATTTTACTTTATGTTCAGGACCCTCCTAAAATGGGATTTTACTTTATGTTCTGGACTCTCCTAAAAAATAGGATTTTACTTTATGTTCAGGACCCTCCTGAAAAATGGGATTTCACTTTATGCTCAAGGCCGTCCTAAAAAATGGAATTCTACCTTATGCTCAGGACCTTTCTGGAAAATGGGACTTTACCTTATATTAAGGACCCTCCTAAAAAATGAGACTTTACTTTATGTTCAGCACACTCCTAAAAAATGGGACTTTAATTTCTTTTTAGGATCTTCTTGAAATATGGAACTTTACTTTCTGTATAAGACCCTCCTGAAAAATAAAATTTTACTTTATGATCAGAAACCTCTTGAAAAATGGGATTTTACTTTCTATTCAGGATCCGAATGAAAAATGGGATTTTACTTTCTGTTCAGGACCCTCCTGAAAAATGGGATTTTAGTTTCTGTTCAGAACCCTCCAGAAAAATAGGATTTTACTTTCTGTTCAGGACCCTCCTGAAAAATGGGATTTTACTTTCTGTTCTGGACCCTCCTGAAAAATGGAATTTTATTTTCTGTTCAGGACCCACCTAAAAATGGGATTTTACTTTATGTCCAGGACCCTCCTAAAATGGGATTTTACTTTATGATCTGGACCCTCCTGAAAAATGGGATTTTACTTTATGTTCAGGACCCTCATGAAAAATGAGATTTTACTTTATGTTCAGGACCCTCGTAAAAACTGGGAATTTAGCTTCTGTTAAGGACCCTCCTGAAAAATGAGATATTACTTTCTATTAAGGACCCTCCTGAAAAATGGGACTTTACTTTATGTTCAGGACCCTCCTGAAAAATTGGATTTTACCATATGTTCAGGGCCCTCCTGAAAAGTGGGATTTATTTTATGTTCAGGACCCTCCTGAAAAATGAGATTCTGCTTTATGCTCAGGACTCTCCTGGAAAATGGGATTCTACTTTATGCTCAAGACCCTCCTGGAAAATGGGACTTTACCTTATGTTCAGGACTCTCCTAAAAAATCAGACTTTACATTCTGTTTAGGACCTTCCTGAAAAATAGGACTTTACTTTCTGTTCAAGGCCCTCCTGAAAAATGGGATTTTAGTTTTTGTTCAGGACCCTCCTGAAAAATTGGATTTTACTTTTTGTTCAGGACCCTCCTAAAAAATGGGAATTTACTTTCTGTTCAAGACCCTCCTGAAAAATGGGATTTTACTTTCTGTTCAGGACCCTCCTGAAAAATGGGATTTTCCCTTCTGTTCAGAACCCTCTTGAAAAATAGGATTTTACTTTATGTTCAGGACCCTCCTGAAAAATGGGATTTTACTTTCTGTTCAGGACCCTCCTTAAAAATGGGATTTCACTTTATGCTAAAGGCCGTCCTGAAAAATGGAATTCTATCTTACTCTCAGGACCCTTCTGGAAATTTGAACTTTACCTTATGTTAAGTACCCTCCGTAAAATTAGACTTTACTTAATGTTCAGCACACTCCTGAAAAATGGGACTTTAATTTCTATTTAGGACTCTCTTGAAATATAGGACTTTACTTTCTGTTCAAGACCCTCCTGAAAATTGTAATTTTACTTTATGATTAGGACCCTCTTAAAAATGGGATTTTACTTTCTATTCAGGACCCTAATGAAAACTGGGATTTTACTTTCTGTTCAGGACCCTCCTGAAAAAAGAGATTTTACTTTTTGAACAAGACCCTCCTGAAAAATGGGATTTTAGTTTATGTTCAGGACCCTCCAGAAAAATAGAATTTTACTTTCTGTTCAGTACCCTCCTAAAAAATGGAAATTTACTTTCTGTTCAGGACCCTCCTGAAAAATGGGATATCACTTTCTGTTCCGGACCCTCCTGAAAAATGGGATTTTATTTTCTTTTCAGGACCCTCCTAAAAATGGAATTTTACTTTATGTTCAGGACCCTCCTAAAATGGGATTTTACTTTATGTTCTTGACCCTCCTGAAAAATGGGATTTTACTTTATATTCAGGACCCTCCTGAAAAATGAGATTTTACTTTATGTTTAGGACCCTCCTGAAAAATGGGATTTTACTTTCTGTTCAGGACCATCCTGAAAAATGAGATATTACTTTCTGTTAAGGACCCTTCTGAAAAATAAGATTCCACTTTATGCTCAGGACTCTCCTGGAAAATGGGATTCTACTTTATGCTCAAGACCCTCCTGGAAAATGGGACTTTACCTTATGTTCAGGACCCTCCTAAAAAATCAGACTCTACTTTCTGTTCAAGGACCCTCCTGAAAAATGGGACTTTACTTTCTGTTCAGGACCCTCCTTAAAAATGGGATTTTAATTTCAGTTCTGATCCCTCCAACAAAATGAGATTTTACTTTCCTTTTAGGTCCCTCCTGAAAATGGGATTTTACCTTATGTTTAGGACCATCCTGAAAAATGAGATTTTAACTTTTGTTCAGTACCCTCTTGAAAAATGGAATTTTACTTTCTTTTCAGGACCCTCTTGAAAAATAGTATTTTACATTCTATTCAAGATCCTCCTGAAAAATGGGATTTTACCTTATGTTCAGGATACTCCTGAAAAATGGGATTTTAAATTATGTTCAGGACCATCCTGAAAAATGAGATTCTATTTTATGCTCCGGACCCTCCTGGAAAATGGGATTCTACTTTATGCTCAGGACCCGCCTGGAAAATTGGATTTTACTTTCTGTTCAGAACCCTCTTGAAAAATGGGATTTTACTTTATGTTCAGGACCCTCCTGAAAAATGGAATTTAATTTTCTGTTCAGGTACCTCCTTAAAAATGGGATTTCAGTTTATGGTCAAGGCCGTCCTGAAAAATGGAATTCTATCATATGCTCAAGACCCTCCTGGAAAATGGGACTTCACCTTATGTTAAGGACCCTCCTAAAAAATGAGACTTTACTTTATGTTCAGCACCCTCCTAAAAAATGGAACTTTACTTTCTATTGAAGACTCTCTTGAAATATAGAACTTTACTTTCTGTTCAAGACCCTCCTGAAAAATGAGATTTTACTTCATGTTCAGGATCCTCTTGAAAAATGAGATTTTACTTTTCGTTCAGGACCCTAATGAAAAATAATATTTTACTTTCTGTTCAGGACCATTCTGAAAAATGGGATTTTACTTTCTTTTCAGGACCCTCCTGAAAAATGGGATTTTAGTTTCTGTTCAGGACCCTCCTAAAAAATGGGATTTTACTTTCTTTTTAGGACCCTCCTGAAAAATGGGATTCTATTTTATGTTCAAGACCCTCCTAATAAATGGGATTTTAGTTTCTGTTCTGGACCCTCCTGAAAAATGGTATTCTACTTTCTGTTCAGGACCCTCCTGAAAAATGGGATTTTACTTTATGTTCAGGACCCTCCTAAAATGGGATTTTACTTTATGTTCTAGACCCTCCTGAAAAATGGGATTTTACTTTATGTTCAGGACCCTCCTAAAAAAATAGATTTTACTTTATGTTCAGGACCCTCCTGAAAAATGGGATTCTACCTTCTGTTCAGGACCCTCCTGAAAAATGGGATTTTACATTATGTTCAGGACCCTCCTGAAAAATGGGATTTTACCTTTTGTTCAGAACCCTCTTGAAAAATGGGATTTTACTTTATATTTAGGACCCTCCTGAAAAATGAGATTTTACTTTCTATTAGGGACCCTGCTGAAAAATGGGATTTCACTTTATGCTCAAGGCCGTCCTGAAAAATAGAATTCTACCTTATGCTCAGGACCCTCTAGGAAAATGGGACTCTACCTTATGTTAACGACCCTCATAAAAAATTAGAATTTACTTTATGATCATCACCGTCCTGAAAAATGGGACTTTACTTTCTAATCAAGACCCTCCTGAAAAATGAGATTTTACTTTATGTTAAGGACTCTCTTGAAAAATGGGATTTTACTTTCTGTTCAGGACCCTTATGAAAAATGGGATTTTACTTTATGTTCAGGACCCTACTGAAAAATGGGATTTTACTCTCTTTTCAGGACCCTACTGAAAAATGGGATTTTAGTTTCTGTTCAGGACCGCCCTAAAAAATGAGATATTACTTTCTGTTAAGGACCCTTCTGAAAAATAAGATTCTACTTTATGCTCAGGACTCTTCTGAAAAATGGGATTTTACTTTATGTTCAGGACCCTTCTGAAAAATGGGATTTTACTTTCTTTTCAGGACCCTCCTGAAAAATGGGATTTTAGTTTCTGTTCAGGAACCTCCTCAAAAATGGGATTTTATTTTCTTTTCAGGACCCTCTTGAAAAATGGGATTCTACTTTCTGTTCAAGACCCTCCTAAAATATAGGATTTTAGTTTCTGTTCTGGACCCTCCTGAAAAATGGGATTCTACTTTCTGTTCAGGACCCTCCTAAAAAATGGGATTTTACTTTATGTTCAGGACCCTCCTGGAAAATGGATCTTTACCTTATGTTAAGGACCCTCCTAAAAAATGAGACTTTACTTTATGTTCAGCACCCTCCTAAAGAATGGGACTTTATTTTCTGTTTAGGACCCTTCTGAAATATGAGACATTACTTTCTGTTCAAGACCCTCCTGAAAAATGATATTTTACTTTATATTCAGGACCCTCTTGAAAAATGGGATTTTACTTTCTGTTCAGGACCTTACTGAAAAATGGGATTTTAATTTCTGTTCAGGACCCTCCTGAAAAATGGGATTTAACCTTCTGTTCAGGACCCTCCTGAAAAATGGGATTTATGTTTCTGTTCAGGACCCTCCTGAAAAATGGGATTTCACTTTCTGTTCAGGACCCTTCTAAAAAAATGGAATTTACTTTTTGTTCAGGACCTTCCTGAAAAATGGGATTTTACTTTCTGTTCTAGACCCTCCTGAAAAATGGGATTTTACTTTCTGTTCAGGACCAAACTGAAAAATGAGATTTTACTTTATATTCAGGTCCCTCCTAAAATGGGATTTTACTTTAAGTTCTGGACCCTCCTAAAAAATAGGATTTTACTTTATGTTCAGGACCCTCCTGAAAAATGGGATTTCACTTTATGCTCAAGGCCGTCCTAAAAAATGGAATTCTACCTTATGCTCAGGACCCTTCTGGAAAATGGGACTTTACCTTATATTAAGGACCCTCCTAAAAAATGAGACTTTACTTTATGTTCAGCACACTCCTAAAAAATGTGACTTTAATTTCTTTTTAGGACCTTCTTGAAATATGGGACTTTACTTTCTGTTTAAGACCCTCCTGAAAAATAAAATTTTACTTTATGATCAGAAACCTCTTGAAAAATGGGATTTTACTTTCTATTCAGGATCCGAATGAAAAATGGGATTTTACTTTATTTTCAGGACCCTCCTAAAATGGGATTTTACTTTATGTTCTAGACCCTCCTGAAAAATGGGATTTTACTTTATGTTCAGGACCCTCCTAAAAAATTAGATTTTACTTTATGTTCAGGACCATCCTGAAAAATGGGATTCTACCTTCTGTTCAGGACCCTCCTGGAAAATGGGATTTTACTTTATGTTCAGGACCCTCCTGTAAAATGGGATTTTACCTTTTGTTCAGAACCCTCTTGAAAAATGGGATTTTACATTATGTTTAGGACCCTCCTGAAAAATGAGATTTTACTTTCTATTAGGGACCCTGCTGAAAAATGGGATTTCACTTTATGCTCAAGGCCGTCCTGAAAAATAGAATTCTACCTTATGCTCAGGACCCTCTAGGAAAATGGGACTCTACCTTATGTTAAGGACCCTCATAAAAAATGAGAATTTACTTTATGATCATCACCGTCCTGAAAAATGGGACTTTACTTTCTATTCAAGACCCTCCTGAAAAATGAGATTTTACTTTATGTTATGGACTCTCTTGAAAAATGGGATTTTACTTTCTGTTCAGGACCCTAATGAAAAATGGGATTTTACTTTATGTTCAGGACCCTCCTGAAAAATAGGATTTTACTCTGTTTTCAGGACCCTACTGAAAAATGGGATTTTAGTTTCTGTTCAGGACCGTCCTAAAAAATGAGATATTACTTTCTGTTAAGGACCCTTCTGAAAAATAAGATTCTACTTTATGCTCAGGACTCTTCTGGAAAATGGGATTTTACTTTATGTTCAGGACCCTTCTGAAAAATGGGATTTTACTTTCTTTTCAGGACCCTCCTGAAAAATGGGATTTTAGTTTCTGTTCAGGACCCTCCTCAAAAATGGGATTTTATTTTCTTTTCAGGACCCTCTTGAAAAATGGGATTCTACTTTCTGTTCAAGACCCTCCTAAAAAATAGGATTTTAGTTTTTGTTCTGGACCCTCCTGAAAAATGGGATTCTACTTTCTGTTCAGAACCCTCCTGAAAAATGGGATTTTACTTTATGTTCAGGACCCTCCTGGAAAATGGATCATTACCTTATGTTAAGGACCCTCCTAAAAAATGAGACTTTACTTTATGTTCAGCACCCTCCTAAAAATGGGACTTTATTTTCTGTTTAGGACCCTTCTTAAATATGGGACATTACTTTCTGTTCAAGACCCTCCTGAAAAATGATATTTTACTTTATATTCACGACCCTCTTGAAAAATGGGATTTTACTTTCTGTTCAGGACCTTACTGAAAAATGGGATTTTAATTTCTGTTCAGGACCCTCCTGAAAAATGGGATTTAACTTTCTGTTCAGGACCCTCCTGAAAAATGGGATTTATGTTTCTGTTCAGGACCCTCCTGAAAAATGGGATTTCACTTTCTGTTCAGGACCCTTCTAAAAAAATGGAATTTACTTTTTGTTCAGGACCTTCCTGAAAAATGGGATTTTACTTTCTGTTCTAGACCCTCCTGAAAAATGGGATTTTACTTTCTGTTCAGGACCAACCTGAAAAATGGGATTTTACTTTATGTTTAGGACCCTCCTAAAATGGGATTTTACTTTATGTTCTGGACCCTCCTAAAAAATAGGATTTTACTTTATGTTCAGAACCCTCCTGAAAAATGGGATTTCACTTTATGCTCAAGCCCGTCCTAAAAAATGGAATTCTACCTTATGCTCAGGACCCTTCTGGAAAATGGGACTATACCTTATATTAAGGACCCTCCTAAAAAATAAGACTTTACTTTATGTTCAGCACACTCCTAAAAAATGTGACTTTAATTTCTTTTTAGGACCTTCTTGAAATATGGGACTTTTTTTTCTGTTTAAGACCCTCCTGAAAAATAAAATTTTACTTTATGATCAGAAACCTCTTGATAAATGGGATTTTACTTTATATTCAGGATCCGAATGAAAAATGGGATTTTACTTTCTGTTCAGGGCCCTCCTGAAAATGGGATTTTAGTTTCTGTTCAGGACCCTCCTGAAAATTAGGATTTTACTTTCTGTTCAGGACCCTCCTAAAAAATGGGAATTTACTTTCTGTTCAGGACCCTCCTGAAAAATGGGATTTTACTTTCTGTTCTGGACCCTTCTGAAAAATGGGATTTTATTTTCTGTTCAGGACCCACCTAAAAATGGGATTTTACTTTATGTTCAGGACCCTCCTAAAATGGGATTTTACTTTATGATCAGGACCCTCCTGAAAAATGGGATTTTACTTTATGTTTAGGACCCTCATAAAAAATGAGATTTTACTTTATGTTCAGGACCCTCCTGAAAAATGGGATTTTACCTTCTGTTAAGGACCCTTTATGAAAAATGAGATACTACGTTCTATTAAGGACCCTCGTGAAAAAATGGGACTTTACTTTATGTTCAGGACCCTCTTGAAAAATTGGATTTTACCATATGTTCAGTGCCCTCCTGAAAAATGGGATTTATTTTATGTTTAGGACCCTCCTGAAAAATGAGATTCTGCTTTATTCTCAGGACTCTCCTGGAAAATGGGATTCTACTTTATGCTCAAGACCCTCCTGGAAAATGGGACTTTACCTTATGTTCAGGACCCTCCTAAAAAATCAGACTTTACTTTCTATTTAGGACCTTCCTGAAAAATAGGACTTTACTTTCTGTTCAAGGCCCTCCTGATAACTGGGATTTTACTTTATGTTTAGGACCCTTCTGAAAAATGAGACTTTACTTTCTGTTCAGGACCCTCCTGAAAAATGGGATTTTAATTTCAGTTCTGGACCCTCCTGAAAATGAGATTTTACTTTTTGTTTTGGACCCTCCAGAAAAATAGGATTTTATCTTATGTTCAGGGCCTTCCTGAAAAATAGGATTTTACTTTATGTTCAGGGCCCTCCTGAAAAATGGAATCTTACTTTCTGTTCAGGACCCACTTAAAAAATATGATTTTACTTTCTGTTCAGGACCCTCCTGAAAAATGGGATTTTTCATTATGTTCAGGATCCTCCTGAAAAATGGGATTTTACATTATGTTCAGGACCATCCTGAAAAATGAGATTCTATTTTATGCTTAGGACCCTCCTGGAAAATGTGATTCTTGTTTATGCTCAGGACCCGCCTGGAAAATAGTATTTTAATTTCTGTTGAGAACCCTATTAAAAAATGGGATTTTACTCTATGTTCAGAACCCTCCTGAAAAATGGGACTTTATTTTCTGTTCATGACCCTCCTAAAAAATGGGATTTCACTTTATCCTCAAGGCCTTTCTAAAAAATGGAATTCTACCTTATGCTCAGGACCCTCCTGGAAAATGAACTTTACCTTATGTTAATGACCCTCCTAAAAAATGAGACTTTTCTTTATGTTCAGCACCCTTCTAAAAAATGGGACTTTATTTTCTGTTTAGGACACTCTTGAAATATGGGACTTTACTTTCTGTTCAAGACCCTCCTGAAAAATGAGATTTTACTTTATGATCAGGACCTTCTTGAAAAAAGGGAGTTTACTTTCTGTTCAGGACTTTAATGAAAAATGGGATTTTAATTTCTTTTCAGGACCCTCCTGAAAAATGGGATTTAAGTTTCTGCTCAAGTCCCTCCTGAAAAATGGGATTTTACTTTCTGTTCAGGACCCTCCTAAAAAAATGGAATTTACTTTTTGTTCAAGACCCTCTTGAAAAATGGGATTTTACTTTCTATGCTGGACCCTCCTGAAAAATGGGATTTTACTTTCTGTTCAGGACCCTCCTAAAATCGGAATTTACTTTATGTTCTGGACCATCCTGAAAAATGGGATTTTGCTTTATGTTCAGGACCCTCCTGAAAAATGGGATTTTACCTTCTGTTCAGGACCCTCCTGAAAAATGGGATTTTACTTTATGTTCAGGACCCTCATGAAAAAGGGGATTTTACTTTCTGTTCAGGACCATCCTGAAAAATAAGAGTTTACCTTCTGTTCAGAACCCTTTTGAAAAATGGGATTTTACTTTATGTTCAGGACCCTCTTGAAAAATGGGATTTTACTTTCATTTTAGGACCCTCCTGAAAAATGGGATTTCACTTTATGCTCAAGGCCGTCCTGAAAAATGGAATTCTACCTTATGCTCAGGACCCTTCTGGAAAATGGGACTTTACCTTATGTTAAGGACCCTCCCAAAAAATGAGACTTTACTTTATGTTCAGCACACTCCTGAAAAATGGGACTTTAATTTCTGTTTAGGACTCTCTAGAAATATGGGACTTTACTTTCTGTCCAAGACCCTCCTGAAAAATGAAATTTTACTTTATGATAAAGTCCCTCTTGAAAAATGGTATTTTACTTTCTATTCAGGACCCTAGTGAAAAATGGGAATTTACTTTCTGTTCGGGACCCTCCTGAAAAATGGGATTTTACTTTCTGTTCAAGAACCTCCTGAAAAATTGAATTTTAGTTTCTGTTCAGTACCCTCCTGAAAAATAGGATTTTACTCTCTGTTCAGGACCCTTCTAAAAAATGGGAATTTAGTTTCTGTTCAGGACCCTCCTGAAAAATGAGATTTTACTTTCTGTTCTGGACCTTCCTGAAAAATTGGATTTTATTTTCTATTCAGTTCCCTCCTATAAATGGAATTTTACTTTATGTTCAGGACCCTCCTAAAATAGGATTTTACTTTATGTTCTTCACCCTCCTGAAAAATGGGATTTTACTTTATATTCAGGACCCTCCTGAAAAATGAAATTTTACTTTATGTTCAGGACCCTCCTGAAAAATGGGATTTTACCTTCTGTTCAGGACCCTTATGAAAAATGAGATATTACTTTCTGTTAAGGACCCTCATGAAAAATGGGACTTTACTTTATGTTCAGGACCCTCCTAAAAAATGGGTTTTTACCTTATGTTCTGGGCCCTCCTGAAAAATGGGATTTATTTTATGCTCAGGACCCTCTTGAAAAATGAGATTCTCCTTTATGCTCAGGATTCTCCTGGAAAATGGGATTCTACTTTATGCTCAAGACCCTCCTGGAAAATGGGACTTTACCTTATGTTCAGGACCCTCCTGAAAAATCAGACTTTACTTTCTGTTTAGGACCTTCCTGAAAAATGGGACTTTACTTTGTATTCAAGGCCCTCCTGAAAACTGGGATTTTACTTTAGGTTCACGACTCTCCTGAAAAATGGGACTTTACTTTTTGTTCAGGACCCTCCTTAAAAATGGGATTTTAATTTCAGTTCCGAACCCTCCTGGAAAATGAAATTTTACTTTCTGTTTAGGTCCCTCCTGAAAAATGGGATTTTACCTTATGTTCAGGACCCTACTGAAAAATGGGATTTTAACTTTTGTTCAGTACCCTCCTGAAAAATTAAATTTTACTTTCTGTTCAGGATCCTCTTAAAAAATAGGATTTTACTTTCTGTTCAAGACCCTCCTGAAAAATGGGATTTTACTTTATGTTAAAAATCCTCCTGAAAAATAGGATTTTACATTATGTTCAGGACCATCCTGAAAAATGAGATTCTATTTGATGCTCAGGACCCTCCTAGAAAATGGGCTTCTACTTTATGCTCAGGACCCGCCTGAAAAATGGGATTTTACTTTCTATTCAGAACTCTCTTTAAAAATGGGATTTTACTTTATGTTCAGGACCCTCCTGAAAAATTGGATTTTATTTTCTGTTTAGGACCCTCCTGAAAAATGGGATTTCCTTTTATGCTCAAGGCCGTCCTGAAAAATGGAATTCTACCTTATGCTCAGGACCCTCCTGGAAAATGGGACTTTACCTTATGTTAAGGACCCTCCTAAAAAATGAGACTTTACTTTATGTTCAGCACCCTCCTGAAAAATGAGACTTTAATTTCAGTTAAAGACTCTCTTGAAATATAGGACTTTACTTTCTGTTCAGGACCCTCCTGAAAAATGAGATTTTACTTCATGTTTAGGACCTTCTTGAAAAATGGTATTTTACATTTTTTCAGGACCCTAATGAAAAATGGGATTGTAATTTCTGTTCAGGACCCTTCTGAAAAATGGGATTTTACTTTCTTTTCAGGACCCTCTTGAAAAATGGGATTTTAGTTTCTGTTAAGGACCCTCCTGAAAAATGAGGTTTTACGTTCTTTTCAGGACCCTCCTAAAAAATAGAAATTTACTTTCTGTTCAAGACCCTCCTGAAAAATGGGATTTTAGTTTCTGTTCTGGACCCTCCTGAAAAATGGGATTCTACTTTCTGTTCAGGACCCTCCTAAAAAATGGGATTTTACTTTATGTTCAGGACCCTCCTAAAATGGTATTTTACTTTATGTTCTGGACCCTCCTGAAAAATAGGATTTTACTTTATGTTCAGGACCCTCCTGAAAAATAAGATTTTACTTTATGTTCAGGACCTTCTTCTAAAATGGGATTTTACCTTCTGTAGAGGACCCTACTGAAAAATGGGATTTTAATTTATGTTCAGGACCTTCCTGAAAAGTTTGATTTTACTTTTTGTTCAGGACCCTCCTGAAAAATGGGATTTTACCTTCTGTTCAGAACCATCTTGAATAATGGGATTTTACTTTATGTTCAGGACCCTCCTGAAAAATGGGATTTTACTTTCTTATCAAGACCCTCCTGAAAAATGGGATTTCACTTTATGCTCAAGGCCGTCCTGAAAAATAGAATTCTACCTTATGCTCAGGACCCTCCTGGGAAATGGGACTTTACCTTATGTTAAGGACCCTCCTAAAAAATGAGACTCTACTTTATGTTCAGCACCCTACTTAAAAATGGGACTTTACTTTCTATTTAGGACCCTCTTGAAATATGGGACTTACTTTCTATTCAAGACCCTCCTGTAAAATGAGATTTTACTTTATGTTCAGGACCCTCTTGAAAAATGGGATTTTACATTCTGTTCATGACCATAATGAAAAATGGGAGTTTACTTTATGTTCAGGACCCTCCTGAAAAAAGGGATTTTACTCTCTGTTCAGGACCCTACTGAAAAATAGGATTTTAGTTTCTGTTCAGGACCCTCTAGAAAAATGGGATTTTACTTTCTGTTCAGGACCCTCCTAAAAAATGGGAATTTACTTTCTGTTCAGGACCCTCCTGAAAAATGGGATTTTACTTTTTGTTCTGGATCCTCCTGAAAAATGGGATTTTACTTTATGTTCAGGACCCTCCTAAAATGGGATTTTACTTTTTGTTCTGGACCCTTCTGAAAAATGGGATTTTACTTTTTGTTTTGGACCCTCCTGAAAAAAAAGATTTTACTTTATGTATAGGAACCTCCTGAAAAATGGGTTTTTACCTTCTAATCAGGACCCTCCAGAAAAATGGGATTTTACTTACTGTTCAGGACCCTCCTAAAAAATGGGAATTTACTTTCTGTTCAAGATCCTCCTGAAAAATAGGATTTTACTTTCTGTTCTGGACCTTCCTGATAAATGGGATTTTACTTTCTGTTCACGACCCTCCTGAATAATGGGAATTTACTTTATGTTCAGGACCCTCCCTAAATAGGATTTTACTTAATGTTCTTGACCCTCATGAAGAATGGGATTTTACTTTATATTCAGGACCCTCCTGGAAAAGGGATTTTACTTTATGTTCAGGACCCTCCTGAAAAATGGGTTTTTACTTTCTGTTCAGGACCCTCCTGAAAAATGGGATTTCACTTTATGCTCAAGGCCGTCCTGAAAAATGGAATTCTACCTTGTGCTCAGGACCCTTCTGGAAAATGGGACTTTACCTTATGTTAAGGACCCTCCCAAAAAAAAGACTTTACTTTATGTTCAGCACACTCCTGGAAAATAGGAATTTAATTTCACTTTAGGACTCTCTTGAAATATGGGACTTTACTTTCTGTTCAAGATCCTCCTGAAAAATGGGATTTTACTTTCTGTTCTGGACCATCCTGAAAAATGGGATTTTACTTTCTGTTCACGACCCTCCTGAATAATGGGAATATACTTTATGTTCAGGACCCTCCCTAAATAGGATTTTACTTAATGTTCTGGACCCTCATGAAAAATGGGATTTTACTTTATGTTCTGGACCCTCCTGGAAAAAGAGATGTTACTTTATGTTCAGGACCCTCCTGAAAAATGGGATTTTACTTTCTGTTAAGGACCCTCCTGAAAAATGGGATTTCACTTTATGCTCAAGGCCGTCCTGAAAAATGGAATTCTACCTTATGCTCAGGACCCTTCTGGAAAATGGGACTTTACCTTATGTTAAGGACCCTCCCAAAAAATAAGACTTTACTTTATGTTCAGCACACTCCTGAAAAATAGGACTTTAATTTCTGTTTAGGACTCTCTTGAAATATGGGACTTTACATTCTGTTCAAGATCCTCCTGAAAAATGAAATTTTACTTTATGATCAGGACCCTCCTGAAAAATGGGATTTTACTTTCTATTCAGGACCCTAATGAAAAATGGGATTTTACTTTCTGTTGAGGACCCTCCTGAAAAATGGGATTTTACTTTTTGTTTAAGACCCTCCTGAAAAATGGGATTTTAGTTTCTGTTCAGGACCCTCCTGAAAAATAGGATTTTACTTTCTGTTCAGGACCCTCCTAAAAAATGGGAATTTCATTTCTGTTCAGGAACCTCCTGAAAAATGGGATTTTTCTTTCTGTTCTGGACCCTCCTGAAAAATGGGATTTTATTTTCTGTTCAGGACCCTCCTATAAATGGAATTTTACATTATGTTCAGGATCTTCCTAAAATGGGATTTTACTTTATGTTTTTCACCCTCATGAAAAATAGGATTTTACTTTATATTCAGGACCCTCCTGAAAAATGGGATTTTACCTTCTGTTCAGGACTCTCCTGAAAAATGAGATATTACTTACTGTTAAGGACCCTATTGAAAAATGGGACTTTACTTTATGTTCAGGACCCTCCTCAAAAATGGGTTTTTACCTTATGTTCTGGGCCCTCATGAAAAATGGGATTTATTTTATGTTTAGGACCCTCCTGAAAAATAAGATTCTCCTTTACGCTCAGGATTCTCCTGAAAAATGGGATTCTACTTTATGCTCAAGACCCTCCTGGAAAATGGGAGTTTAACTTATGTTCAGGACCCTCCTTTAAAATCATACTTTACTTTCTGTTTAGGACTTTCCTGAAAAATGGGACTTTACTTTCTATTCAAGGCCCTCCTGAAAACTGGGATTTTACTTTATGTTCACGACCCTCCTGAAAAATGAGACTTAACTTTTTGTTCAGGACCCTCCCTAAAAATGGGATTTTACTTTCTGTTCAGGACCCTCTTGAAAAATGGGATTTTATTTTATGTTCAGGACCCTCCTAAAATGGGATTTTACTTTTTGTTCTGGACCCTTCTGAAAAATGGGATTTTACTTTATGTTTTGGACACTCCTGAAAAAAGAGATTTTACTTTATGTTGAGGAACCTCCTGAAAATGGGTTTTTACCGTCTAATCAGGACCTTCCAGAAAAATGGGATTTTACTTACTGTTCAGGAACCTCCTAAAAAATGGGAATTTACTTTCTGTTCAAGATCCTCCTGAAAAATGAGATTTTACTTTCTGTTCTGGACCTTCCTAAAAAATGGGATTTTACTTTCTGTTCACGACCCTCCTGAATAATGGAAATTTACTTTATGTTCAGGACCCTCCCTAAATAGGATTTTACTTAATGTTCTGGACCCTCATGAAAAATGGGATTTTACTTTATGTTCAGGACCCTCCTGGAAAAAGAGATTTTACTTTATGTTCAGGACCCTCCTGAAAAATGGGATTTCACTTTATGCTCAAGGCCGTCTTGAAAAATGGAATTCTACCTTATGCTCAGGACCCTTCTGGAAAATGGGACTTTACCTTATGTTAAGGACCCTCCCAAAAAATAAGACTTTACTTTATGTTCAGCACACTCCTGAAAAATAGGACTTTAATTTCTGTTTAGGACTCTCGTGAAATATGGGACTTTACTTTCTGTTCAAGACCTTCCTGAAAAATGAAATTTTACTTTATGATCAGGACCCTCTTGAAAAATTTGATTTTACTTTCTATTCAGCACCCTAATAAAAAATGGGATTTTACTTTCTGTTCAGGACCCTCCTGAAAAATGGGATTTTACTTTCTATTTAAGACCCTCCTGAAAAATGGGATTTTAGTTTCTGTTCAGGACCCTCCTGAAAAATAGGATTTTACTTTCTGTTCAGGACCCTCCTAAAAAATGGGAATTTACTTTCTGTTCAGGACCCTCTTGAAAAATGGGATTTTACTTTCTGTTCTGTACCCTCCTGAAAAATGGGATTTTATTTTCTGTTCAGGACCCTCCTATAAATGGAATTTTACATTATGTTCAGGATTTTCCTAAAATGAGATTTTACTTTATGTTCTTCACCCTCATGAAAAATGGGATTTTACTTTATATTCAGGACCCTCCTGAAAAATGGGATTTTACCTTCTGTTCAGGACCCTCCTGAAAAATGAGATATTACTTTCTGTTAAGGAACCTCTTGAAAATGGGACTTTACTTTATGTTCTGGACCCTCCTCAAAAATGGGTTTTTACCTTATGTTCTAGGCCCACATGAAAAATGAGATTAATTTTATGTTTAGGACCCTCCTGAAAAATGAGATTCTCCTTTACGCTCAGGATTCTCCTTGAAAATGGGATTCTACATTATGCTCAAGACCCTCCTGGGAAATGGGAGTTTAACTTATGTTCAGGACCCTCTTGAAAAATCAGACTTTACTTTCTATTTAGGACTTTCCTGAAAAATGGGACTTTTCTTTCTATTCAAGGCCCTCCTAAAAACTGGGATTTATTTTTATGTTCATGACCCTCCTGAAAAATGGGACTTTACTTTTTGTTCAGGACCCTCCCTAAAAATGGGATTTTAATTTCAGTCTCGGACCCTCCTGGAAAATGAGATTTTACTTTCTGCTTAGGTCCCTCGTGAAAAATGGGATTTTACCTTATGTTCAGGACCCTCCTGAAAATGGCATTTTAACTTTTGTTCAGTACCCTCCTGAAAAATTGAATTTTACTTTCTGTTCAGGACCCTCTTGAAAAATAGGATTTTACTTTCTGTTCTAGACCCTCCTGAAAAATGGGATTTTACATTATGTTAAAGATCCTCCTGAAAAATGGGATTTTACATTATGTTAAGGACCATCCTGTAAAATGAGATTCTATTTGATGCTCTGGACCCTCCTGGAAAATGGGATTCTACCTTATGCTCAGGGCCTGCCTGAAAAATGGGATCTTACTTTCTGTTCAGAACCCTCTTCAAATATGGGATTTTACTTTATGTTCAGGACCCTCCTGAAAAATGGGATTTTATTTTTTGTTCAGGACCCTCCTGAAAAATGGGATTTCATTTTATGCTTAAGGCCGTCCTGAAAAATGGAATTCTACCTTATGCTCAGGACCCTCCTGGAAAATGGGACTTTACCTTATGTTAAGGACCCTCCTAAAAAATGTGACTTTACTTTATGTTCAGCACTCTCCTGAAAAATAGAACTTTAATTTCTGTTTAAGACTCTCTTGAAATATAGGAATTTACTTTCTGTTCAAGTCCCTCCTGAAAAATGAGATTTTACTTCATGTTCAGGACCCTCTTGAAAATTGGTATTTTACTTTTTGTTCAGGACCCTAATGAAAAATGGGATTGTAATTTCTGTTCAAGACCCTTTTGAAAAATGGGATTTTACTTTTTGTTCAGGACCCTCCTGAAAAATGGGATTTTAGTTTCTATTCAGGACCCTCCTGAAAAATGGGATTTTACGTTCATTTCAGGACCCTCCTAAAAATTGGGAATTTACTTTCTGTTCAAGACCTTCCTGAAAAATGAGATTTTAATTTCTGTTCTGGACCCTCCTGAAAAATGGGATTCTAATTTCTGTTCAGGACCCTCCTGAAAAATTAGATTTTTGTTTATGTTCTGGACCCTCCTAAAATGGGATTTTACTTTATGTTCTGGACCCTCCTGAAAAATGGGATTTTACTTTATGTTCAGGACCCTCCTAAAAAATAAGATTTTACTTTATGTTCAAGATCCTCCGCTAAAATGGGATTTTACCTTCTGTTCAGGCCCCTCCTGAAAAATGGGATTTTACTTTATGTTCAGGACCTTCCTGAAAAGTTTGATTTTACTTTTTGTTCAGGACCTTCCTTAAAATGGGAGTTTACCTTCTGTTCAGAACCCTCTTGAAAAATGGGATTTTACTTTATGTTCAGGACACTCTTTAAAAATGGGATTTTACTTTCTTATCAGGACCCTCCTGAAAAATGGGATTTCACTTTATGCTCAAGGCCATCCTGAAAAATAGAATTCTACCTTATGCTCAGGACCCTCCTGGGAAATGGGACTTTACCTTATGTTAAGGACCCTCCTAAAAAATGAGACTCTACTTTATGTTCAGCACCCTACTTAAAAATGGGATTTTACTTTTTGTTTTAGATCCTCTTGAAATATGGGACTTACTTTTATTCAAGACCCTCCTGTAAAATGAGATTTTACTTTATGTTCAGGACCCTCTTGAAAAATGGGATTTTACTTTATGTTCAGGACCCTACTAAAAAATGGGATTTTAGTTTCTGTTCGAGACTCTCCAGAAAAATAGGATTTTACCTTCTGTTCAGGACCTTCCTAAAAAATGGGAATTTACTTTCTGTTCAGGACCCTCCTGAAAAATGGGATTTTACTTTCTGTTCTGGACCATCCTGAAAAATGGGATTTTACTTTCTGTTCAGGACCCTCCTGAAAAATAGGATTTTACTTTGTGTTCAGGACCGTCCTAAAATGGTATTTTACTTTTTTTTCTGGATCCTTCTGATAAATGGTATTTTACTTTATCATCTGGACCCTCCTGAAAAAAGAGATTTTACTTTATGTTCAGGAACCTCCTGAAAAATAGGTTTTTACCTTCTGTTCAGGACCATCCAGAAAAATGGGATTTTACTTTCTGTTCAGGACCCTCCTAAAAAATGGGAATTTACTTTCTGTTCAGGACCCTCCTGAAAAATGGGATTTTAGTTTCTGTTCGAGACCCTCCAGAAAAATGGGATTTTACCTTTTGTTCAGAACCCTCTTGAAAAATGGGATTTTACTTTATGTTTAGGACCCTCCTGAAAAATGAGATTTTACTTTCTATTAGGGACCCTGCTGAGAAATGGGATTTCACTTTATGCTCAAGGCCGTCCTGAAAAATAGAATTCTACCTTATGCTCAGGACCCTCTAGGAAAATGGGACTCTACCTTATGTTAAGGACCCTCATAAAAAATGAGAATTTACTTTATGATCATCACCGTCCTGAAAAATGGGACTTTACATTCTATTCAAGACCCTCCTGAAAAATGAGATTTTACTTTATGTTAAGGACTCTCTTGAAAAATGGGATTTTACTTTCTGTTCAGGACCCTAATGAAAAATGGGATTTTACTTTATGTTCAGGACCCTCCTGAAAAATGGGATTTTACTCTCTTTTCAGGACCCTACTGAAAAATGGGATTTTAGTTTCTGTTCAGGACCGTCCTAAAAAATGAGATATTACTTTCTGTTAAGGACCCTTCTGAAAAATAAGATTCTACTTTATGCTCAGGACTCTTCTGGAAAATGGGATTTTACTTTATGTTCAGGACCCTTCTGAAAAATGGGATTTTACTTTCTTTTCAGGACCCTCCTGAAAAATGGGATTTTAGTTTCTGTTCAGGACCCTCCTCAATAATGGGATTTTATTTTCTTTTCAGGACCCTCTTAAAAAATGGGATTCTACTTTCTGTTCAAGACCCTCCTAAAAAATAGGATTTTAGTTTTTGTTCTGGACCCTCCTGAAAAATGGGATTCTACTTTCTGTTCAGGACCCTCCTGAAAAATGGGATTTTACTTTATGTTCAGGACCCTCCTGGAAAATGGATCATTACCTTATGTTAAGGACCCTCCTAAAAATGAGACTTTACATTATGTTCAGCACCCTCCTAAAAAATGAGACTTTATTTTCTGTTTAGGACCCTTCTGAAATATGGGACATTACTTTCTGTTCAAGACCCTCCTGAAAAATGATATTTTACTTTATATTCAGGACCCTCTTGAAAAATGGGATTTTACTTTCTGTTCAGGACCTTACTGAAAAATGGGATTTTAATTTCTGTTCAGGACCCTCCTGAAAAATGGGATTTAACTTTCTGTTCTGGACCCTCCTGAAAAATGGGATTAAAGTTTCTGTTCAGGACCCTCCTGAAAAATGGGATTTCGCTTTCTGTTCAGGACCCTTCTAAAAAAATGGAATTTATTTTTTGTTCAGGACCTTCCTGAAAAATGGGATTTTACTTTCTGTTCTAGACCCTCCTGAAAAATGGGATTTTACTTTCTGTTCAGGACCAACCTGAAAAATGGGATTTTACTTTATGTTCAGGACCCTCCTAAAATGGGATTTTACTTTATGTTCTGGACCCTCCTAAAAAATAGGATTTTACTTTATGTTCAGGACCCTCCTGAAAAATGGGATTTCACTTTATGCTCAAGCCCGTCCTAAAAAATGGAATTCTACCTTATGCTCAGGACCCTTCTGGAAAATGGGACTTTACCTTATATTAAGGACCCTCCTAAAAAATGAGACTTTACTTTATGTTCAGCACACTCCTAAAAAATGTGACTATAATTTCTTTTTAGGACCTTCTTGAAATATGGGACTTTACTTTCTGTTTAAGACCCTCCTGAAAAATAAAATTTTACTTTATGATCAGAAACCTCTTGAAAAATGGGATTTTACTTTCTATTCAGGATCCGAATGAAAAATGGGATTTTACTTTCTGTTCAGGGCCCTCCTGAAAATGGGATTTTAGTTTCTGTTCAGGACCCTCCTGAAAATTAGGATTTTACTTTCTGTTCAGGACCCTCCTAAAAAATGGGAATTTACTTTCTGTTCAGGACCCTCCTGAAAAATGGGATTTTACTTTCTGTTCTGGACCCTCCTGAAAAATGGGATTTTATTTTCTGTTCAGGACCCACCTAAAAATGGGATTTTACTTTATGTTCAGGACCCTTCTAAAATGGGATTTTACTTTATGATTAGGACCTTCCTGAAAAATGGTATTTTACTTTATGTTTAGGACCCTCATGAAAAATGAGATTTTACTTTATGTTCAGGACCCTCCTGAAAAATGGGATTTTACCTTCTGTTAAGGACCCTTCTGAAAAATGAGATATTAAGTTCTATTAAGGACCCTCCTGAAAAATGGGACTTTACTTTATGTTCAGGACCCTCTTGAAAAATTAGATTTTACCATATGTTCAGGGCCCTCCTGAAAAATGGGATTTATTTTATGTTTAGGACCCTCCTGAAAAATGAGATTCTGCTTTATGCTCAGGACTCTCCTGGAAAATGGGATTCTACTTTATGCTCAAGACCCTCCTGGAAAATGGGACTTTACATTATGTTCAGGACCCTCCTGAAAAATCAGACTTTACTTTCTAGTTAGGACCTTCCTGAAAAATAGGACTTTACTTTCTGTTCAAGGCCCTCCTGATAACTGGCATTTTACTTTATGTTTAGGACCCTTCTAAAAAATGGGACTTTACTTTCTGTTCAGGACCCTCCTGAAAAATAGGATTTTAATTTCAGTTCTGGACGCTCCTGAAAATGAGATTTTACTTTTTGTTTAGGACCCTCCAGAAAAATAGGATTTTATCTTATGTTCAGGGCCTTCCTGAAAAATAGGATTTTACTTTATGTTCAGGACCCTCCTGAAAAATGGAATCTTACTTTCTGTTCAGGACCCACTTGAAAAATATGATTTTACTTTCTGTTCAGGACCCTCCTGAAAAATGGGATTTTAACTTATGTTCAGGATCCTCCTGAAAAATGGGATTTTACATTATGTTCAGGACCATCCTGAAAAATGAGATTCTATTTTATGCTTAGGACCCTCCTGGAAAATGGGATTCTTGTTTATGCTCAGGACCCGCCTGGAAAATAGTATTTTAATTTCTGTTGAGAACCCTATTGAAAAATGGGATTTTACTCTATGTTCAGAACCCTCCTGAAAAATGGGACTTTATTTTCTGTTCATGACCCTCCTAAAAAATGGGATTTCACTTTATCCTCAAGGCCTTTCTAAAAAATGGAATTCTACCTTATTCTCAGGACCCTCCTGGAAAATGAACTTTACCTTATGTTAATGACCCTCCTAAAAAATGAGACTTTACTTTATGTTCAGCACCCTTCTAAAAAATGGGACTTTATTTTCTGTTTAGGACACTCTTGAAATATGGGACTTTACTTTCTGTTCAAGACCCTCCTGAAAAATGTGATTTTACTTTATGTTCAGGACCCTCTTGAAAAAAGGGAGTTTACTTTATGTTCAGGACTTTAATGAAAAATGGGATTTTAATTTCTGTTCAGGACCCTCCTGAAAAATGGGATTTAAGTTTCTGCTCAAGTCCCTCCTGAAAAATGGGATTTTACTTTCTGTTCAGGACCCTCCTAAAAAAATGGAATTTACTTTTTGTTCCGGACCCTCTTGAAAAATGGGATTTTACATTCTGAGCTGGACCCTCCTGAAAAATGGGATTTTACTTTCTGTTCAGGACCCTCCTAAAATCGGATTTTACTTTATGTTCTGGACCATCCTGAAAAATGGGATTTTACTTTATGTTCAGGACCCTCCTGAAAAATGGGATTTTACCTTCTGTTCAGGAACCTCCTCAAAAATGGGATTTTACTTTATGTTCAGGACCCTCCTGAAAAATGGGATTTTACTTTCTGTTCAGGACCTTCCTGAAAAATAGGAGTTTACCTTCTGTTCAGAACCCTTTTGAAAAATGGGATTTTACTTTATGTTCAGAACCCTCTTGAAAAATAGGATTTTACTTTCATTTCAGGACCCTCCTGAAAAATGGGATTTCACTTTATGCTCAAGGCCGTCCTGAAAAATGGAATTCTACCTTATGCTCAGGACCCTTCTGGAAAATGGGACTTTACCTTATGTTAAGGACCCTCCCAAAAAATGAGACTTTACTTTATGTTCAGCACACTCCTGAAAAATGGGACTTTAATTTCTGTTTAGGACTCTCTAGAAATATGGGATTTTACTTTCTGTTCGGGACCCTCCTGAAAAATGGGATTTTACTTTCTGTTCAAGAACCTCCTGAAAAATGGGATTTTAGTTTCTGTTCAGTACCATCCTGAAAAATAGGATTTTACTTTATGTTCAGGACCCTCCTAAAAAATGGGAATTTACTTTCTGTTCAGGACCCTCCTGAAAAATGAGATTTTACTTTCTGTTCTGGACCTTCCTGAAAAATTAGATTTTATTTTCTGTTCAGTTCCCTCCTATAAATGGAATTTTACTTTATGTTCAGGACCCTCATAAAATAGGATTTTACTTTATGTTCTTCACCCTCCTGAAAAATGGGATTTTACTTTATATTCAGGACCCTCCTGAAAAATGAAATTTTACTTTATGTTCAGGACCCTCCTGAAAAATGGGATTTTACCTTCTGTTCAGGACCCTTCTGAAAAATGAGATATTACTTTCTGTTAAGGACCCTCATGAAAAATGGATTTTTACCTTATGTTCTGGGCCCTCCTGAAAAATGGGATTCATTTTATGCTCAGGACCCTCTTGAAAAATGAAATTCTCCTTTATGCTCAGGATTCTCCTGGAAAATGGGATTCTGTTTTATGCTCAAGACCCTCCTGGAAAATAGGACTTTACCTTATGTTCAGGACCCTCCTGAAAAATCAGACTTTACTTTCTGTTTAGGACCTTCCTGAAAAATGGGACTTTACTTTGTATTCAAGGCCCTCCTGAAAACTGGGATTTTACTTTAGGTTCACGACTCTCCTTAAAAATGGGACTTTACTTTTTGTTCAGGACCCTCCTTAAAAATGGGATTTTAATTTCAGTTCCGAACCCTCCTGGAAAATGAAATTTTACTTTCTGTTTAGGTCCCTCCTGAAAATGGGATTTTACCTTATGTTCAGGACCCTCCTGAAAAATGGGATTTTAACTTTTGTTCAGTACCCTCCTGAAAAATTAAATTTTACTTTCTGTTCAGGACCCTCTTAAAAAATAGGATTTTACTTTCTGTTCAAGACTCTCCTGAAAAATGGGATTTTACATTATGTTAAAAATCCTCCTGAAAAATAGGATTTTACATTATGTTCAGGACCATCCTGAAAAATGAGATTCTATTTGATGCTCAGGACCCTCCTAGAAAATGGGCTTCTACTTTATGCTCAGGACCCACCTGAAAAATGGGATTTTACTTTCTATTCAGAACTCTATTTAAAAATGGGATTTTACTTTATGTTCAGGACCCTCCTGAAAAATGAGATTTTATTTTCTGTTTAGGACCCTCCTGAAAAATGGGATTTCATTTTATGCTCAAGGTCGTCCTGAAAAATGGAATTCTACCTTATGCTCAGGAACCTCCTGGAAAATGGGACTTTACCTTATGTTAAGGACCCTCCTAAAAAATGAGACATTACTTTATGTTCAGCACCCTCCTGAAAAATGAAACTTTAATTTCAGTTTAAGACTCTCTTGAAATATAGGACTTCACTTTCTGTTCAGGACCCTCCTGAAAAATGAGATTTTACTTCATGTTCAGGACCCTCTTGAAAAATGGTATTTTACTTTTTTTCAGGACCCTAATGAAAAATGGGATTGTAATTTCTGTTCAAGACCCTTCTGAAAAATGGGATTTTACTTTCTGTTCAGGACCCTCTTGAAAAATGGGATTTTAGTTTCTGTTAAGGACCTTCCTGAAAAATGAGATTTTACGTTCTTTTCAGGACCCTCCTAAAAAATAGGAATTTACTTTTTGTTCAAGACCCTCCTGAAAAATGGGATTTTAGTTTTTGTTCTGGACCCTCCTGAAAAATGGGATTCTACTTTCTGTTCAGGACCCTCCTAAAAAATGGGATTTTAATTTATGTTCAGGACCCTCCTAAAATGGGATTTTACTTTATGTTCTGGACCCTCCTGAAAAATAGGATTTTACTTTATGTTCAGGACCATCCTGAAAAATAAGATTTTACTTTATGTTCAGGACCTTCTTCTAAAATGGGATTTTACCTTCTGTTCAGGACCCTACTGAAAAATGGGATTTTACTTTATGTTCAGGACCTTCCTGAAAAGTTTGATTTTACTTTTTGTTCAGGACCCTCCTGAAAAATGGGATTTTACCTTCTGTTCAGAACCATCTTGAATAATGGGATTTTACTTTATGTTCAGGACCCTTCTGAAAAATGGGATTTTACTTTCTTATCAAGACCCTCCTGAAAAATGGGATTTCACTTTATGCTCAAGGCCGTCCTGAAAAATAGAATTCTACCTTATGCTCAGGACCCTCCTGGGAAATGGGACTTTACCTTATGTTAAGGACCCTCCTAAAAAATGAGACTCTACTTTATGTTCAGCACCCTACTAAAAAATGGGACTTTACTTTCTGTTTAGGACCCTCTTGAAATATGGGACTTACTTTCTATTCAAGACCCTCCTGTAAAATGAGATTTTACTTTATGTTCAGGACCCTCTTGAAAAATGGGATTTTACTTTCTATTCATGACCATAATGAAAAATGGGAGTTTACTTTATGTTCAGGACCCTCCTGAAAAAAGGGATTTTACTCTCTGTTCAGGACCCAACTGAAAAATGGGATTTTAGTTTCTGTTCAGGACCCTCTAGAAAAATGGGATTTTACTTTCTGTTCAGGACCCTCCTAAAAAATGGGAATTTACTTTCTGTTCAGGACCCTCCTGAAAAATGGGATTTTACTTTTTGTTCTGGATCCTCCTGAAAAATGGGATTTTACTTTATGTTCAGGACCCTCCTAAAATGGGATTTTACTTTTTGTTCTGGACCTTTCTGAAAAATGGGATTTTACTTTTTGTTTTGGACCCTCCTGAAAAAAGAGATTTTACTTTATGTTCAGGAACCTCCTGAAAAATGGGTTTTTACCTTCTAATCAGGACCCTCCAGAAAAATGGGATTTTACTTACTGTTCAGGACCCTCCTAAAAAATGGGAATTTACTTTCTGTTCAAGATCCTCCTGAAAAATAGGATTTTACTTTCTGTTCTGGACCTTCCTGATAAATGGGATTTTACTTTCTGTTCACGACCCTCCTGAATAATGGGAATTTACTTTATGTTCATGACCCTCCCTAAATAGGATTTTATTTAATGTTCTGGACCCTCATAAAAATGGGATTTTACTTTATATTCAGGACCCTCCTGGAAAAAGAGATTTTACTTTATGTTCAGGACCCTCCTGAAAAATGGGTTTTTACTTTCTGTTCAGGACCCTCCTGAAAAATGGGATTTCACTTTATGCTCAAGGCCGTCCTAAAAAATTGAATTCTACCTTGTGCTCAGGACCCTTCTGGAAAATGGGACTTTACCTTATGTTAAGGACGCTCCCAAAAAAAAGACTTTACTTTATGTTCAGCACACTCCTGGAAAATAGGAATTTAATTTCACTTTAGGACTCTCTTGAAATATGGGACTTTACTTTCTATTCAAGATCCTCCTGAAAAATGGGATTTTACTTTCTGTTCTGGACCATCCTGAAAAATGGGATTTTACTTTCTGTTCACGACCCTCCTGAATAATGGGAATATACTTTATGTTCAGGAACCTCCCTAAATAGGATTTTTGTTAATGTTCTGGACCCTCCTGGAAAAAGAGATTTTACTTTATGTTCAGGACCCTCCTGAAAAATGGGATTTTACTTTCTGTTAAGGACCCTCCTGAAAAATGAGATTTCACTTTATGCTCAAGGCCGTCCTGAAAAATGGAATTCTTCCTTATGCTCAGGACCCTTCTGGAAAATGGGACTTTACCTTATGTTAAGGACCCTCCCAAAAAATAAGACTTTACTTTATGTTCAGCACACTCCTGCAAAATAGGACTTTAATTTCTGTTTAGGACTCTCTTGAAATATGGGACTTTACATTCTGTTCAAGACCCTCCTGAAAAATGAAATTTTACTTTATAATCAGGACCCTCTTGAAAAATAGGATTTTACTTTCTATTCAGGACCCTAATGAAAAATGGGATTTTACTTCCTGTTGAGGACCCTCCTGAAAAATGGGATTTTACTTTTTGTTTAAGACCCTCCTGAAAAATGGGATTTTAGTTTCTGTTCAGGACCCTCCTGAAAAATAGGATTTTACTTTCTGTTCAGGACCCTCCTAAAAAATGGGAATTTACTTTCTGTTCAGGAACCTCCTGTAAAATGGGATTTTACTTTCTGTTCTGGACCCTCCTGAAAAATGGGATTTTATTTTCTGTTCAGGACCCTCCTATAAATGGAATTTTACATTATGTTCAGGATCTTCCTAAAATGGGATTTTACTTTATGTTTTTCACCCTCATGAAAAATGGGATTTTACTTTATATTCAGGACCCTCCTGAAAAATGGGATTTTACCTTCTGTTCAGGACCCTCCTGAAAAATGAGATATTACTTTCTGTTAAGGACCCTATTGAAAAATGAGACTTTACTTTATGTTTAGGACCCTCCTCAAAAATGGGTTTTTACCTTATGTTCTGGGCCCTCATGAAAAATGGGATTTATTTTATGTTTAGGACCCTTCTAAAAAATAAGATTCTCCTTTACGCTCAGGATTCTCTTGGAAAATGGGATTCTACTTTATGCTCAAGACCCTCCTGGAAAATGGGAGTTTAACTTATGTTCAGGACCCTCCTGAAAAATCAGACTTTACTTTCTGTTTAGGACTTTCCTGAAAAATGGGACTTTACTTTCTATTCAAGGCCCTCCTGAAAAATGGGATTTTACTTTATGTTCACGACCCTCCTGAAAAATGAGACTTAACTTTTTGTTCAGGACCCTCCCTAAAAATGGGATTTTACTTTCTGTTCAGGACCCTCCTGAAAAATGGGATTTTACATTATGTTCAGGACCCTCCTAAAATGGGATTTTACTTTTTGTTCTGGACCCTTCTGAAAAATGGGATTTTACTTTATGTTTTGGACCCTCCTGCAAAAAGAGATTTTACTTTATGTTGAGGAACCTCCTGAAAATGGGTTTTTACCGTCTAATCAGGACCTTCCAGAAAAATGGGATTTTACTTACTGTTCAGGACCCTCCTAAAAAATGGGAATTTACTTTCTGTTCAAGATCCTCCTGAAAAATGAGATTTTACTTTCTGTTCTGGACCTTCCTAAAAAATGGGATTTTACTTTCTGTTCACGACCCTCCTGAATAATGGGAATTTACTTTATGTTCAGGACCCTCCCTAAATAGGATTTTACTTAATGTTCTGGACCCTCCTGGAAAAAGAGATTTTACTTTATGTTCAGGACCCTCCTGAAAAATGGGATTTCACTTTATGCTCAAGGCCGTCTTGAAAAATGGAATTCTACCTTATGCTCAGGACCCTTCTGGAAAATGGGACTTTACCTTATGTTAAGGACCCTCCCAAAAAATAAGACTTTACTTTATGTTCAGCACACTCCTGAAAAAATAGGACTTCAATTTCTGTTTAGGACTCTCTTGAAATATGGGACTTTACTTTCTGTTCAAGACCCTCCTGAAAAATGAAATTTTACTTTATGATCAGGACCCTCTTGAAAAATGGGATTTTACTTTCTATTCAGGACCCTAATGAAAAATGGGATTTTACTTTCTGTTCAGGACCCTCCTGAAAAATGGGATTTTACTTTCTATTTAAGACCCTCCTGAAAAATAGGATTTTACATTATGTTCAGGACCCTCCTGAAAAATGGGTTTTTACCTTATGTTCTAGGCCCTCATGAAAAATGAGATTTATTTTATGTTTAGGACCCTCCTGAAAAATGAGATTCTCCTTTACTCTTAGGATTCTCCTTGAAAATGGGATTCTAGTTTATGCTCAAGACCCTCCTGGAAAATGGGAGTTTAACTTATGTTCAGGACCCTCCTGAAAAATCAGACTTTACTTTCTGTTTAGGACTTTCCTGAAAAATGGGACTTTACTTTCTATTCAAGGCCCTCCTGAAAAATGGGATTTTACTTTATGTTCACGACCCTCCTGAAAAATGAGACTTAACTTTTTGTTCAGGACCCTCCCTAAAAATGGGATTTTACTTTCTGTTCAGGACCCTCCTGAAAAATGGGATTTTACATTATGTTCAGGACCCTCCTAAAATGGGATTTTACTTTTTGTTCTGGACCCTTCTGAAAAATGGGATTTTACTTTATGTTTTGGACCCTCCTGCAAAAAGAGATTTTACTTTATGTTGAGGAACCTCCTGAAAATGGGTTTTTACCGTCTAATCAGGACCTTCCAGAAAAATGGGATTTTACTTACTGTTCGGGACCCTCCTAAAAAATGGGAATTTACTTTCTGTTCAAGATCCTCCTGAAAAATGAGATTTTACTTTCTGTTCTGGACCTTCCTAAAAAATGGGATTTTACTTTCTGTTCACGACCCTCCTGAATAATGGGAATTTACTTTATGTTCAGGACCCTCCCTAAATAGGATTTTACTTAATGTTCTGGACCCTCCTGGAAAAAGAGATTTTACTTTATGTTCAGGACCCTCCTGAAAAATGGGATTTCACTTTATGCTCAAGGCCGTCTTGAAAAATGGAATTCTACCTTATGCTCAGGACCCTTCTGGAAAATGGGACTTTACCTTATGTTAAGGACCCTCCCAAAAAATAAGACTTTACTTTATGTTCAGCACACTCCTGAAAAAATAGGACTTCAATTTCTGTTTAGGACTCTCTTGAAATATGGGACTTTACTTTCTGTTCAAGACCCTCCTGAAAAATGAAATTTTACTTTATGATCAGGACCCTCTTGAAAAATGGGATTTTACTTTCTATTCAGGACCCTAATGAAAAATGGGATTTTACTTTCTGTTCAGGACCCTCCTGAAAAATGGGATTTTACTTTCTATTTAAGACCCTCCTGAAAAATAGGATTTTAGTTTCTGTTCAGGACCCTCTTGAAAAATAGGATTTTACTTTATGTTCAGGACCCTCCTAAAAAATGGGAATTTACTTTCTGTTCAGGACCCTCTTGAAAAATGGGATTTTACTTTCTGTTCTGTACCCTCCTGAAAAATGGGATTTTATTTTCTGTTCAGGACCCTCCTATAAATGGAATTTTACATTATGTTCAGGATCTTCCTAAAATGGGATTTTACTTTATGTTCTTCAACCTCATGAAAAATGGGATTTTACTTTATATTCAAGACCCTCCTGAAAAATGGGATTTTACCTTCTGTTCAGGACCCTCCTGAAAAATGAGATATTACTTTCTGTTAAGGAACCTATTGAAAAATGGGACTTTACTTTATGTTCTGGACCCTCCTCAAAAATGGGTTTTTACCTTATGTTCTAGGCCCTCATGAAAAATGAGATTTATTTTATGTTTAGGACTCTCCTGAAAAATGAGATTCTCCTTTACGCTAAGGATTCTCCTTGAAAATGGGATTCTAGTTTATGCTCAAGACCCTCCTGGAAAATGGGAGTTTAACTTATGTTCAGGACCCTCTTGAAAAATCAGACTTTACTTTCTATTTAGAACTTTCCTGAAAAATGGGACTTTTCTTTCTATTCAAGGACCTCCTAAAAACTGGGATTTATTTTTATGTTCATGACCCTCCTGAAAAATGGGACTTTACTTTTTGTTCAGGACCCTCCCTAAAAATGGGATTTTAATTTCAGTCCCGGACCCTCCTGGAAAATGAGATTTTATTTTCTGCTTAGGTCCCTCGTAAAAAATGGGATTTTACCTTATGTTCAGGACCCTCCTGAAAATGGCATTTTAACTTTTGTTCAATACCCTCCTGAAAAATTGAATTTTACTTTCTGTTCTGGACCCTCTTGAAAAATGGGATTTTATTTTCTGTTCAGGACCCTCCTATAAATGGAATTTTACATTATGTTCAGGATCTTCCTAAAATGGGATTTTACTTTATGTTTTTCACCCTCATGAAAAATGGGATTTTACTTTATATTCAGGACCCTCCTGAAAAATGGGATTTTACCTTCTGTTCAGGACCCTCCTGAAAAATGAGATATTACTTTCTGTTAAGGACCCTATTGAAAAATGAGACTTTACTTTATGTTCAGGACCCTCCTCAAAAATGGGTTTTTACCTTATGTTCTGGGCCCTCATGAAAAATGGGATTTATTTTATGTTTAGGACCCTTCTAAAAAATAAGATTCTCCTTTACGCTCAGGATTCTCCTGGAAAATGGGATTCTACTTTATGCTCAAGACCCTCCTGGAAAATGGGAGTTTAACTTATGTTCAGGACCCTCCTGAAAAATCAGACTTTACTTTCTGTTTAGGACTTTCCTGAAAAATGGGACTTTACTTTCTATTCAAGGCCCTCCTGAAAACTGGGATTTTACTTTATGTTCACGACCCTCCTGAAAAATGAGACTTAACTTTTTGTTCAGGACCCTCCCTAAAAATGGGATTTTACTTTCTGTTCAGGACCCTCCTGAAAAATGGGATTTTACTTTATGTTCAGGACCCTCCTAAAATGGGATTTTACTTTTTGTTCTGGACCCTTCTGAAAAATGGGATTTTACTTTATGTTTTGGACCCTCCTGAAAAAAGAGATTTTACTTTATGTTGAGGAACCTCCTAAAAATGGGTTTTTACCGTCTAATCAGGACCTTCCAGAAAAATGGGTTTTTACTTACTGTTCAGGACCCTCCTAAAAAATGGGAATTTACTTTTTGTTCAAGATCCTCCTGAAAAATGAGATTTTACTTTCTGTTCTGGACCTTCCTAAAAAATGGGATTTTACTTTCTGTTCACGACCCTCCTGAATAATGGGAATTTACTTTATGTTCAGGACCCTCCCTAAATAGGATTTTACTTAATGTTCTGGACCCTCATGAAAAATGGGATATTACTTTATGTTCAGGACCCTCCTGGAAAAAGAGATTTTACTTTATGTTCAGGACCCTCCTGAAAAATGGGAATTCACTTTATGCTCAAGGCCGTCTTGAAAAATGGAATTCTACCTTATGCTCAGGACCCTTCTGGAAAATGGGACTTTACCTTATGTTAAGGACCCTCCCAAAAAATAAGACTTTACTTTATGTTCAGCACACTCCTGAAAAATAGGTCTTTAATTTCTGTTTAGGACTCTCTTGAAATATGGGACTTTACTTTCTGTTCAAGACCCTCCTGAAAAATGAAATTTTACTTTATGATCAGGACCCTCTTGAAAAATGGGATTTTACTTTCTATTCAGGACCCTAATGAAAAATGGGATTTTACTTTCTGTTCAGGACCCTCCTGAAAAATGGGATTTTACTTTCTATTTAAGACCCTCCTGAAAAATAGGATTTTAGTTTCTGTTCAGGACCCTCTTGAAAAATAGGATTTTACTTTATGTTCAGGACCCTCCTAAAAAATGGGAATTTACTTTCTGTTCAGGACCCTCTTGAAAAATGGGATTTTACTTTCTGTTCTGTACCCTCCTGAAAAATGGGATTTTATTTTCTGTTCAGGACCCTCCTATAAATGGAATTTTACATTATGTTCAGGATTTTCCTAAAATGGGATTTTACTTTATGTTCTTCACCCTCATGAAAAATGGGATTTTACTTTATATTCAGGACCCTCCTGAAAAATGGGATTTTACCTTCTGTTCAGGACCCTCCTGAAAAATGAGATATTACTTTCTGTTAAGGAACCTATTGAAAAATGGGACTTTACTTTATGTTCTGGACCCTCCTCAAAAATGGGTTTTTACCTTATGTTCTAGGCCCTCATGAAAAATGAGATTTATTTTATGTTTAGGACCCTCCTGAAAAATGAGATTCTCCTTTACGCTTAGGATTCTCCTTGAAAATGGGATTCTAGTTTATGCTCAAGACCCTCCTGGAAAATGGGAGTTTAACTTATGTTCAGGACCCTCCTGAAAAATCAGACTTTACTTTCTGTTTAGGACTTTCCTGAAAAATGGGACTTTACTTTCTATTCAAGGCCCTCCTGAAAACTGGGATTTTACTTTATGTTCACGACCCTCCTGAAAAATGAGACTTAACTTTTTGTTCAGGACCCTCCCTAAAAATGGGATTTTACTTTCTGTTCAGGACCCTCCTGAAAAATGGGATTTTACATTATGTTCAGGACCCTCCTAAAATGGGATTTTACTTTTTGTTCTGGACCCTTCTGAAAAATGGGATTTTACTTTATGTTTTGGACCCTCCTGCAAAAAGAGATTTTACTTTATGTTGAGGAACCTCCTGAAAATGGGTTTTTACCGTCTAATCAGGACCTTCCAGAAAAATGGGATTTTACTTACTGTTCAGGACCCTCCTAAAAAATGAGAATTTACTTTCTGTTCAAGATCCTCCTGAAAAATGAGATTTTACTTTCTGTTCTGGACCTTCCTAAAAAATGGGATTTTACTTTCTGTTCACGACCCTCCTGAATAATGGGAATTTACTTTATGTTCAGGACCCTCCCTAAATAGGATTTTACTTAATGTTCTGGACCCTCCTGGAAAAAGAGATTTTACTTTATGTTCAGGACCCTCCTGAAAAATGGGATTTCACTTTATGCTCAAGGCCGTCTTGAAAAATGGAATTCTACCTTATGCTCAGGACCCTTCTGGAAAATGGGACTTTACCTTATGTTAAGGACCCTCCCAAAAAATAAGACTTTACTTTATGTTCAGCACACTCCAGAAAAAATAGGACTTCAATTTCTGTTTAGGACTCTCTTGAAATATGGGACTTTACTTTCTGTTCAAGACCCTCCTGAAAAATGAAATTTTACTTTATGATCAGGACCCTCTTGAAAAATGGGATTTTACTTTCTATTCAGGACCCTAATGAAAAATGGGATTTTACTTTCTGTTCAGGACCCTCCTGAAAAATGGGATTTTACTTTCTATTTAAGACCCTCCTGAAAAATAGGATTTTAGTTTCTGTTCAGGACCCTCTTGAAAAATAGGATTTTACTTTATGTTCAGGACCCTCCTAAAAAATGGGAATTTACTTTCTGTTCAGGACCCTCTTGAAAAATGGGATTTTACTTTCTGTTCTGTACCCTCCTGAAAAATGGGATTTTATTTTCTGTTCAGGACCCTCCTATAAATGGAATTTTACATTATGTTCAGGATCTTCCTAAAATGGGATTTTACTTTATGTTCTTCACCCTCATGAAAAATGGGATTTTACTTTATATTCAGGACCCTCCTGAAAAATGGGATTTTACCTTCTGTTCAGGACCCTCCTGAAAAATGAGATATTACTTTCTGTTAAGGAACCTATTGAAAAATGGGACTTTACTTTATGTTCTGGACCCTCCTCAAAAATGGGTTTTTACCTTATGTTCTAGGCCCTCATGAAAAATGAGATTTATTTTATGTTTAGGACCCTCCTGAAAAATGAGATTCTCCTTTACGCTTAGGATTCTCCTTGAAAATGGGATTCTAGTTTATGCTTAAGACCCTCCTGGAAAATGGGAGTTTAACTTATGTTCAGGACCCTCCTGAAAAATCAGACTTTACTTTCTGTTTAGGACTTTCCTGAAAAATGGGACTTTACTTTCTATTCAAGGCCCTCCTGAAAACTGGGATTTTACTTTATGTTCACGACCCTCCTGAAAAATGAGACTTAACTTTTTGTTCAGGACCCTCCCTAAAAATGGGATTTTACTTTCTGTTCAGGACCCTCCTGAAAAATGGGATTTTACATTATGTTCAGGACCCTCCTAAAATGGGATTTTACTTTTTGTTCTGGACCCTTCTGAAAAATGGGATTTTACTTTATGTTTTGGACCCTCCTGCAAAAAGAGATTTTACTTTATGTTGAGGAACCTCCTGAAAATGGGTTTTTACCGTCTAATCAGGACCTTCCAGAAAAATGGGATTTTACTTACTGTTCAGGACCCTCCTAAAAAATGGGAATTTACTTTCTGTTCAAGATCCTCCTGAAAAATGAGATTTTACTTTCTGTTCTGGACCTTCCTAAAAAATGGGATTTTACTTTCTGTTCACGACCCTCCTGAATAATGGGACTTTACTTTATGTTCAGGACCCTCCCTAAATAGGATTTTACTTAATGTTCTGGACCCTCCTGGAAAAAGAGATTTTACTTTATGTTCAGGACCCTCCTGAAAAATGGCATTTCACTTTATGCTCAAGGCCGTCTTGAAAAATGGAATTCTACCTTATGCTCAGGACCCTTCTGGAAAATGGGACTTTACCTTATGTTAAGGACCCTCCCAAAAAATAAGACTTTACTTTATGTTCCGCACACTCCTGAAAAAATAGGACTTCAATTTCTGTTTAGGACTCTCTTGAAATATGGGACTTTACTTTCTGTTCAAGACCCTCCTGAAAAATGAAATTTTACTTTATGATCAGGACCCTCTTGAAAAATGGGATTTTACTTTCTATTCAGGACCCTAATGAAAAATGGGATTTTACTTTCTGTTCAGGACCCTCCTGAAAAATGGGATTTTACTTTCTATTTAAGACCCTCCTGAAAAATAGGATTTTAGTTTTTGTTCTGGACCCTCCTGAAAAATGGGAATTTACTTTCTGTTCAGGACCCTCTTGAAAAATGGGATTTTACTTTCTGTTCTGTACCCTCCTGAAAAATGGGATTTTATTTTCTGTTCAGGACCCTCCTATAAATGGAATTTTACATTATGTTCAGGATCTTCCTAAAATGGGATTTTACTTTATGTTCTTCAACCTCATGAAAAATGGGATTTTACTTTATATTCAAGACCCTCCTGAAAAATGGGATTTTACCTTCTGTTCAGGACCCTCCTGAAAAATGAGATATTACTTTCTGTTAAGGAACCTATTGAAAAATGGGACTTTACTTTATGTTCTGGACCCTCCTCAAAAATGGGTTTTTACCTTATGTTCTAGGCCCTCATGAAAAATGAGATTTATTTTATGTTTAGGACTCTCCTGAAAAATGAGATTCTCCTTTACGCTAAGGATTCTCCTTGAAAATGGGATTCTAGTTTATGCTCAAGACCCTCCTGGAAAATGGGAGTTTAACTTATGTTCAGGACCCTCTTGAAAAATCAGACTTTACTTTCTATTTAGGACTTTCCTGAAAAATGGGACTTTTCTTTCTATTCAAGGCCCTCCTAAAAACTGGGATTTATTTTTATGTTCATGACCCTCCTGAAAAATGGGACTTTACTTTTTGTTCAGGACCCTCCCTAAAAATGGGATTTTAATTTCAGTCCCGGACCCTCCTGGAAAATGAGATTTTATTTTCTGCTTAGGTCCCTCGTAAAAAATGGGATTTTACCTTATGTTCAGGACCCTCCTGAAAATGGCATTTTAACTTTTGTTCAATACCCTCCTGAAAAATTGAATTTTACTTTCTGTTCAGGACCCTCTTGAAAAATAGGATTTTACTTTCTGTTCTAGACCCTCCTGAAAAATGGGATTTTACATTATGTTAGATCCTCCTGAAAAATGGGATTTTACATTATGTTAAAGACCATCCTGAAAAATGAAATTCTATTTGATGCTCTGGACCCTCCTGGAAAATGGGATTCTACCTTATGCTCAGGGCCTGCCTGAAAAATGGGATCTTACTTTCTGTTCAGAACCCTCTTCAAATATGGGATTTTACTTTATGTTCAGGACCCTCCTGAAAAATGGGATTTTATTTTTTGTTCAGGACCCTCCTGAAAAATGGGACTTTTCTTTCTATTCAAGGCCCTCCTAAAAACTGGGATTTATTTTTATGTTTATGATCCTCCTGAAAAATGGGACTTTACTTTTTGTTCAGGACCCTCCCTAAAAATGGGATTTTAATTTCAGTCCCGGACCCTCCTGGAAAATGAGATTTTACTTTCTGCTTAGGTCCCTCCTGAAAAATGGGACTTTACTTTTTGTTCAGGACCCTCCTAAAAAATAAGATTTTACTTTATGTTCAAGACCCTCCGCTAAAATGGGATTTTACCTTCTGTTCAGGCCCCTCCTGAAAAATGGGATTTTACTTTATGTTCAGGCCCTTCCTGAAAAGTTTGATTTTACTTTTTGTTCAGGACCCTCCTTAAAATGGGATTTTACCTTCTGTTCAGAACCCTCTTGAAAAATGGAATTTTACTTTATGTTCAGGTCACTCTTTAAAAATGGGATTTTACTTTCTTATCAGGACCCTCCTAAAAAATGGGATTTCACTTTATGCTCAAGGCCGTCCTTAAAAATAGAATTCTACCTTATGCTCAGGACCCTCCTGGGAAATGGGACTTTACCTTATGTTAAGGACCCTCCTAAAAAATGAGACTCTACTTTATGTTCAGCACCCTACTTAAAAATCGGATTTTACTTTTTGTTTTAGACCCTCTTGAAATATGGGACTTACTTTCTATTCAAGACCCTCCTGTAAAATGAGATTTTACTTTATGTTCAGGACCCTCTTGAAAAATGGGATTTTACTTTCTGTTCAGGACCCTACTGAAGAATGGGATTTTAGTTTCTGTTCGAGACCCTCCAGAAATATGGGATTTTACCTTCTGTTCAGGACCCTCCTATAAAATGGGAATTTACTTTCTGTTCAGGACCCTCCTGAAAAATGGGATTTTACTTTCTGTTCTGGACCATCCTGAAAAATGGGATTTTACTTTCTGTTCAGGACCCTCCTGAAAAATGGGATTTTACTTTGTGTTCAGGACCCTCGTAAAATGGTATTTTACTTTTTTTTCTGGATCCTTCTGAAAAATGGTATTTTACTTTATGTTCTGGACCCTCCTGAAAAAAGAGATTTTACTTTATGTTCAGGAACCTCCTGAAAAATGGGTTTTTACCTTCTGTTCAGGACCATCCAGAAAAATGGGATTTTTCTTTCTGTTCAGGACCCTCCTAAAAAATGGGATTTTATTTTCTGTTTAGGACCCTCCTGAAAAATGGGATTTCATTTTATGCTCAAGGCCGTCCTGAAAAATGGAATTCTACCTTATGCTCAGGACCCTCCTGGAAAATGGGACTTTACCTTATGTTAAGGACCCTCCTAAAAAATGAGACTTTACTTTATGTTCAGCACTCTCTTGAAAAATAGAACTTTAATTTCTGTTTAAGACTCTCTTGAAATATAGGAATTTACTTTCTGTTCAAGTTCCTCCTGAAAAATGAGATTTTACTTCATGTTCAGGACCCTCTTGAAAATTGGTATTTTACTTTTTGTTCAGGACCCTAATGAAAAATGGGATTGTAATTTCTGTTCAAGTCCCTTTTGAAAAATGGGATTTTACTTTTTGTTTAGGACCCTCCTGAAAAATGGGATTTTAGTTTCTATTCAGGACCCTCCTGAAAAATGGGATTTTACGTTCATTTCAGGACCCTCCTAAAAAATGGGAATTTACTTTCTGTTCAAGACCCTCCTGAAAAATGAGATTTTAATTTCTGTTCTGGACCCTCCTGAAAAATTAGATTTTTTTTTATGTTCTGGACCCTCCTAAAATGGGATTTTACTTTATGTTCTGGACCATCCTGAAAAATGGGATTTTACTTTATGTTCAGGACCCTCCTAAAAAATAAGATTTTACTTTATGTTCAAGACCCTCCGCTAAAATGGGATTTTACCTTCTGTTCAGGCCCCTCCTGAAAAATGGGATTTTACTTTATGTTCAGGACCTTCCTGAAAAGTTTGATTTTACTTTTTGTTCAGGACCCTCCTTAAAATGGGATTTTACCTTCTGTTCAGAACCCTCTTGAAAAATGGGATTTTACTTTATGTTCAGGACACTCTTTAAAAATGGGATTTTACTTTCTTATCAGGACCCTCCTGAAAAATGGGATTTCACTTTATGCTCGAGGCCGTCGTGAAAAATAGAATTCTACCTTATGCTCAGGACCCTCCTGGGAAATGGGACTTTACCTTATGTTAATGACCATCCTAAAAAATGAGACTCTACTTTATGTTCAGCACACTACTTAAAAATGGGATTTTTCTTTTTGTTTAAGACCCTCTTGAAATATGGGACTTACTTTCTATTCAAGACCCTCCTGTAAAATGAGATTTTACTTTATGTTCAGGACCCTCTTGAAAAATGGGATTTTACTTTCTGTTCAGGACCCTACTGAAAAATAGGATTTTAGTTTCTGTTCGAGACCCTCCAGAAAAATGGGATTTTACCTTCTGTTCAGGACCCTCCTAAAAAATGGGAATTTACTTTCTGTTCAGGAACCTCCTGAAAAATGGGATTTTACTTTCTGTTCTGGACCATCCTGAAAAATGGGATTTTACTTTCTGTTCAGGACCTTCTTGAAAAATGGGATTTTACTTTGTGTTCAGGACCGTCCTAAAATCGTATTTTACTTTTTTTTCTGGATCCTTCTGAAAAATGGTATTTTACTTTATGTTCTGGACCCTCCTGAAAAAAGAGATTTTACTTTATGTTCAGGAACATCCTGAAAAATGGGTTTTTACCTTCTGTTCAGGACCATCCAGAAAAATGGGATTTTACTTTCTGTTCAGGACCCTCCTAAAAAATGGGAATTTACTTTCTGTTCAGGATCCTCCTGAAAAATGGGATTTTACTTTCTGTTCTGGACCTTCCTGAAAAATGGGATTTTACTTTCTGTTCACGACCCACCTGAATAATGGGAGTTTACTTTTTGTTCAGGACCCTCCCTAAATGGGATTTTACTTAATATTCTGGACCCTCCTGAAAAATGGGATTTTACTTTATGTTCAGGACCCTCTTGGAAAAAGAGATTTTACTTTCTATTCAGGAACCTCCTGAAAAATGGGATTTTACCTTTCGTTCAGGGCCCTCCTAAAAAATAGGATTTATTTTAAGGTCAGGACCCTCCTGAAAAATGAGATTCTACTTTATGCTCAGGACCCTCCTGGAAAATGGGATTCTACTTTATGCTCAGGACCCTCCAGAAAGATGGGATTTTACTTTCTGTTCAGGACAATCCTGAAAAATGGGATTTTAATTTCTAATTAGTACCCTGCTGAAAAATGGGATTTTTCTTTATGTTCAGGACCATTCTGAAAAATAGGATTTTACTTTATGTTTAGGACCCTCCTGAAAAATGGGATTTTACCTTATGTTCAGGACCCCCCTGAAAAATGAGATTTTACCTTTTGTACGAGACCCTCCTAAAAAATGCAATTTTACTTTTTGTTCAGGTCCTTCTTGAAAAATGGGATTTCACTTTATGTTCAGGACCCTCTTGAAAAATGGGATTTTACTTTCTGTTCAGGACCCTCCTGAAAAAAGGTATTTTTCTTTATGTTCAGGATCCTCCTGAAAAATGGGATTTCACATTATGCTCAGGACCCTCCTGAAAAATGAGATTCTATTATCTGCTCAGGACCCTCCTGAAAAATGGGATTCTACTTTATGCTGAGGACCCGCCTGGAAAATGGGATTTTACTTTCTGTTCAGAACCCTCTTGAAAAATGGGATTTTATATTAAGTAAAGGACCATCCTGAAAAATGAGATTCTATTTTATGCTAAGGACCCTACTGAAAAATGGGATAATACTTTATGCTCAGGACCCGCCTAGAAAATGGGATTTTAATTTCTGTTCAGGACCCTCCTGAAAAATAAGATTTTACTTTTTGTCCAGGACTCTCTTGAAAAATTGGATTTTATCTTCTATTCAGGACCCCTCTGAAAAATGGGATTTTACTTTCTGTTTCGGACCTTCTTGAAAAATGAGATTTTACTTTCTTTTCAGTAACCTGCTGAAAAATGGGGTTTTACTTTATCTTCAGGACCTTCTTGAATAATGGAATTTTACTTTCTATTCAGGCCCCCTGATCAAAAATGGGATTTTACTTTATGTTCAGGACCCTACAGAAAAATGGTATTTTACTTTCTGTTTAGGACCATCCTGAAAAATAGGATTTTACCTTATGTTCAGGACCCTCCTGAAAAATGGGATTTTACCTTATGTTCAGGACTCTCCTGAAAAATAGAATTTTACTTTCTGTTCAGGACCCTCTTAAAAAATGGGATTTTACTTTCTGTTCAGGACCCTCCAGAAAAATGGGATTTTACCTAATGTCAGGATCCTCCTGAAAAATGGGATTTTACATTATGTTCAGGACCTTCCTGAAAAATGAGATTATATTTTATACTCAGGACCCTCCTGAAAAATGGGATTCTACTTTATCCTCAGGACCCGCCTGGAAAATGGGATTTTACTTTCTGTTCAGAACCCTTTGAAAAATGGGATTTTACTTTATGTTTCGGACCCTCCTGAAAAATGGTATTTTACATTCTGTTCAGGACCCTCCTGAAAAATGGGATTTCACTTTATGCTCAAGGCCATCCTAAAAAAAAGAATTCTACCTTATGCTCAGGACCCTCCTGGAAAATAGGAATTTACCTTATGTTCAGGACCTTCCTAAAAAATGAAACTTTACTTTATGTTCAACACCCTCCTGAAAAATGGGACATTACTTTCTGTTTAGAACCTCATGAAAAATGGGATTTTATTTTATGTTCAAGACCCTCCAGGAAAATGGGACTTTAACTTATGTTCAGGACCCTCCTGAAAAATGAGACTTTACTTTTTATTCAAATTTCTCCTAAAAAATGGGACTTTATTTTCTGTTTAGGACCCTCTTGAAATATGGGACTTTACTTTCTGTTCAGGACCCTCCTGAAGAATGGGATTTTACATTATGTTCAGGACCTTCTTAAAAAATGGACTTTTACTTTCTATTCAGGCACCCTTCTGAAAAATGGGATTTTACTTTATGTTCAGGACCCTACAGAAAAATGGGATTTTACTTTCTGTTTAGGACACTCCTGAAAAATGGGATTTTACTTTATGTTCAGGACCCTCATGAAAAATGGGATTTTACCTTATGTTTAGGACCTTCCTGAAAAATGAAATTTTACTTTCTGTTCAGGACACACTTGAAAAATGGGATTTTACTTTCTGTTCAGGACCCTCTTGAAAAATGGGATTTTACCTTATGTTCAAGATCCTCAAGAAAAATGGGATTTTACAATATGTTCAGGGCCCTCCTGAAAAATGATATTATATTTTATGTTCAGGACCCTCATGAAAAATGGGATTCTACTTTATGCTCAGGACCTGCCTGGAAAATGGGTTTTTACTTTCTGTTCAGAACCCTCTTGAAAAATGAGATTTTACTTTATGTTCAGGACCTTCCTCAAAAATGGGATTTTACATTCTGTTCAGGACCCTCCTGAAAAATGGGATTTCACATTATGCTAAAGCCCGTCCTAAAAAATGGAATTCTACCTTATGCTTAGGACCCTCCTTGAAAATAGAAATTTAAATTTTGTTCAGGACCCTCCTAAAAATGAGACTTTACTTTATGTTCAGCACCCTCTTGAAAAGTGGGACTTTACTTTCTTTTTAGGACCCTCTTGAAATATGGGACTTTACTTTCTGTTCAAGACCCTCGTGAAAATTGGGATTTTACTTTATGTTCCAGACACTCCTGGAAAATGGGACTTTACCTTATGTTCAGGACCCTACTGAAAAATGAGACTTTACTTTTTGTTCAAGACTCTCCTAAAAAATGGAACTTTATTTTCTGTTTAGGACCCTCTTGAAATATGGGACTTTACTTTCTGTTCAGGACCCTCCTGAAAAATTGGATTTTACTACTGTTCAGGACCCTATTGAAAAATAGGATTTTACTTTATGTTCAGGATCTTCCTGAAAAATAGGATTTTACTTTATGTCCAGCACCCTCCTGAAAAATGGGATTTCACTTTCTGTTCAGGGCCCTCCTGAAAAATTTGATTTTACTTTATGTTCAGGACCCTCCTATAAAATAGGATTTTACTTTATGTTCAAGATCCTCCTGAAAAATGGGATTTTACGTTCTTCAAAAATGGGATTTCACTTTCTGTTCAGCATTCTTCTGAAAAATGGGACTTTACTTTCTGTTCAGGACTCTCCTGAAAATTGGAAATTCTCTTTCTACTCAGGACCTTCCTGAAAAATGAGATTTCACTTTAAGTTCAGGACCCTCCTGAAAAATGGGATTTTACTTTCTGTCCAGGACAGTCCCGAAAAATGAGATTTTACTTTATGTTCAGGACCCTTCTGCAAAATGGTCTTTTACTTTATATTCTGGATCCTTCTGAAAAATGGGATTTTACTTTCTGTTCAGGACCCACCTGAAAAATAGGATTTTACTTTATGTTCAGGACCCTCCTAAAATGGGATTTTACTTTATGTTCTGGACCTTTCTGGAAAATGGGATTTTACTTTATATTCTGGACCCTCCTGAAAAATGGAATTTTACTTTCTGTTCAGGACCCTCCTAAAATGGGATTTTACTTTATGTTCTAGACCCTCCTGAAAAATGCGATTTTACTTTATGTTAAGGACCCTCCTAAAAAATGGGATTTTACCTTCTGTCCAAGACCCTCCTGAAAAATGAGATTTTACTTACTATTCAGGACCCTGCTGAAAAATGGGATTTTACTTTCTGTTCAGGACCCTCCTGAAAAATGGAATTTTACTTTATGTTCAGGACCCTCCTAAAAAATGGTATTTTACATTATATTCAAGATCCTCCTAAAAAATACGATTTTAACCTCTGTTTAGGACCCTCTAAAAAATGGCATTTTACCATATGTTCAGGGCCCTCCTGAAAAATGGGATTTTATTTTATGTTCAGGACCCTCCTGAAAAATGAGATTCTACTTTATGCTCAGGACCCTCCTGGAAAATGGGATTCTACTTTATGCTCCGTACCCTCCTGGAAAATGGGATTCTACTTTATGCTCAGGACCCTCCTAAAAAATGGAAATTTAACTTAAGTTCAGGACCCTCCTGAAAAATGGGACTTTACTTTCTGTTCAGGACCCTCCTGAAATATGGGATTTTACTTTATGTTTAGGACCCTCCTAAAAAATGGTATTTTACTTTATATTCAAGATCCTCCTAAAAAATAGGATTTTACCCTCTATTTAGGACCTTCTAGAAAATGGCATTTTACCATATGTTCAGGGACCTCCTGAAAAATGGGATTTAATTTTATGTTTAGGACCCTCCTGAAAAATGAGATTCTACTTTATGCTCAGGACCCTCCTGGAAAATGGGATTCTACTTTATGCTCCGGACCCTCATGGAAAATGGGATTCTACTTTATGCTCAAGACCCTCCTAAAAAGTGGGAATTTAACTTAAGTTCAGGACCCTCCTGAAAAATGAGACTTTTCTTTATGTTTAGGACCCTCCTGAAAAATGGGACTTTACTTTCTGTTCAGGACCATCCTGAAAAATGGGATTTTACTTTATGTTCAGGACCCTCCTAAAAAATGGTATTTTACTTTATATTCAAGATCCTCCTAAAAAATAGGATTTTACCCTCTGTTTAGGACCTTCTAGAAAATGGCATTTTACCTTATGTTCAGGGCCCTCCTGAAAAATGGGATTTTATTTTATGTTCAGGACCCTCCTGAAAAATGAGATTCTACTTTATGCTCAGGACCCTCCTGGAAAATGGGATTCTACTTTATCCTCCGGATCCTCCTGGAAAATGGGATTCTACTTTATGTTCAGGAACCTCCTAAAAAATGGGAATTTAACTTAAGTTCAAGACCCTCCTGAAAAATGAGACTTTACTTTATATTCAGGACCCTCCTGAAAAATGGGACTTTACTTTCTGTTAAGGACCCTCCTGAAAAATGGAACTATACTTTATGTTCAGGACCCTCTGAAAAAATGGAATTTTACTTTCTATTCGAGACCCTCCTGAAAAATGGGATTTTACTTAATGTTTAAGACCCTCCTAAAAAATGGTATTTTACTTTATATTCAAGATCCTCTTAAAAAATAGAATTTTACCCTCTGTTTAGGACCCTCTTTAAAATGACATTTTACCTTATGTTCAGGGCCCTCCTGAAAAATGAGATTTTATTTTATGTTCAGGACCGTCCTGAAAAATTAGATTCTACTTTATGCTCAGGACCCTCCTGGAAAATGGGATTCTACTTTATGCTTCGGACCCTCCTGGAAAATGGGATTCTACTTTATGCACAGGACCCTCCTAAAAAATGGGAAATTAACTTAAGTTCAGGACCCTCATGAAAAATGAGACTTTACTTTATGTTCAAGACCCTCCTGAAAAATGGGACTTTACTTTCTGTTAAGGACCCTCCTGAAAAATGTAACTTTACTTTCTGTTCAGGACCCTCCTGAAAAATGGTATTTTACTTTCTGTTCAGGACCCTCATGAAAAATGAGATTTCACTTTATGTTCCGAACCCTCCTGAAAAATGGGATTTTACTTTTTGTTTAAGACCCTCCTGAAAAATGGGTATTTACTTTTTTGTTTAAGACCATCCTGAAAAATGAGATTTTACTTTATGTTCTGGACCCTACTGAAAAATGTGATTTTACTTTCTGTTCAGGACCCTCCTGAAAAATGGGATTTTACTTTCTGTTCAGGACCCTCCTGAAAAATGGGATTTTACTTATTATTCAGGACCCTCCTGAAAAATGGGATTTTACTTTATGTTCAGGACCCTCCTGAAAAATGAGATTTTACTTTATGTTCAGGACCCTCTAGAAAATGACATTTTACCTTCTGTTCAGGACCTTTCTGAAAAATGGGACTTTACTTTATGTTCAGGACTCTTTTGAAAAATGGGATTTTACCTTATGTTCAGGGCCTTCCTAAAAAATGGGATTTTATTTAATGTTCAGGTCACTCCGGCAAAATGAGATTATACTTTATGCTCATGACCCTCTTGGAAAATTGGATTCTACTTTATTCTTAGGACCCTCCTGAAAAATGGGTCTTTACCTTATGTTCAGGACCCTCCTGAAAAATGGGATATTACTTTGTGTGCAGTACTCTCCTGAGAAATGGGACTTTTCTTTCTGTTCAAGACCCTCCTGAAAAATGGGATTTTACTTTCTGTTCAGGACCCTCTTTAAAAATGGGATTTTACTTTCTGTTTAGGACCCTCCTGAAAAATGGGATTTTACTTTCTGTTTCAGACCCTCTTGAAAAATGAAATTTTACTTTCTGTTCAGGACCTTGCTGAAAAATGAGATTTTACTTTATGTTCAGGACCCTCCTAAAAAATGTGATTTTACTTTCTGTTCAGGACCCTCTTGAAAAATGGGATTTTACTTAATGTTCAGGACCCTCCTGAAAAATGGGATTTTACTTTATGTTCAGGATCCTTCTGAAAAAAAAGATTTTACTTTATGCTTAGGACCCTCCTAAAAAATGGGATTTACCTTCTGTTCAGGACCCTCCTGAAAAATGGGACTTTACTTTATGTTCAGTACCCTCTTGAAAAATGGGATTTTACCTTATGTTCAGGGCCTTTCTAAAAAATAGGATTTTATTTTAAGTTCAGGTCCCTCCTGAAAAATGATATTATACTTTATGCTCATGACCGTCCTGGAAAATGGGATTCTACTTTATGCTCAGGACCCTCCTGAAAAATGGGACTTTACCTTATGTTCAGGACCCTCATGTAAAATGGGATATTACTTTATGTTCAGGACCCTCTTGAAAAATGGGACTTTACTTTCTGTTCAAGACCCTCTTGAAAAATGGGATTTTACTTTCTGTTCAGGACCCTTCTTAAAAATGGGATTTTACTTTCTGTTCAGGACCCTCCTGAAAAATGGGATTTTACTTTCTGTTTCAGACCCTCTTGAAAAATGAGATTTTACTTTCTGTTCAGGACCCTCCTGAAAAATGGGATTTTACCTTATGTTCAGGATCCTACTGAAAAATGGGATTTTAGTTTATGTTCAGGACCTTCCTAAAAAATGAGATTTTACATTATGTTCAGGACCCTCCTCAAAAATGGGATTTTACCTTCTGTTCAGGACTCTGCTGAAAAATGAGATTTTACTTTATGTTCAGGACTCTCCTGAAAAATTGGATTTTACTTTATGTTCAGGATCGTCCTGAAAATTGAGACTTTACTTTATGTTCAGGACCCTCCTGAAAAATGGGATTTTACTTTATGTTCAGGGCCCTCCTGAAAAATGAGATTTTATGTTATGTTCAGGACCCCTTCTGAAAAATGAGATTCTACTTTATGCTCAGGACCCTCCTGGAAAATGGGATTCTACGTTATGCTCAGGACACTCCTGGAAAATGGGACTTTACCTTATGTTCAGGCCCCTCCTGAAAAATCAGACTTTACTTTCTATTATGGACCTTCCTTAAAAATGGGACATTATTTTATGTTCAAGACCATCCTGAAAATTATGATTTTACTTTATGTTCAAGATCCTCCTGAAAAATGGGATTTTACTTTCTGATCAGGATCCTCCTGAAAAATGGGATTTTAATTTTTGTTTCGGACCCTCCTGAAAAATGAGATTTTACTTTCTGTTATGTATCCTGCTAAACAATGGGATTTTACTTTATGTTCAGGACCCTCCTGAAAAAGGGATTTTTACTTTCTATTCAGGACCCTCCTGAAAAATGGGATTTTAGTTTATGTTCAGGACCCTCCTGAAAAAGGAGATTTTACTTTATGTTTAGGACCCTCCTGAAAAATGGTATATTACCTTATGTTCAGGACCCCTCTAAAAAATGGGATTTTACATTTTATTCCAGACCCTCCTGAAAAATGAGATTTTACTTTTTGTTCAGGACCCTCCTGAAAAATGGGATTTCAGTTTATGTTCAGGATCCTTTTGAAAAATGGGATTTTAATTTCTGTTCAGGACCTTCCTGAAGGATGGGATATTACCATATGTTCAGGATCCTCCTGAAAAATGGGATTTTACATTATGTTCAAGACCCTCCTGAAAAATGAGATTCTATTTTATGATTAGACTTTCCTGGAAAATGGGATTCTACTTTATGCTAAGGAACCGCCTAGAAAATTGGCTTTTATTTTCTATTCAGAACCCTATTGAAAAATGGGATTTTACATTATGTTCAGGACCTTCCTAAAAAAAGAGATTCTATTTTATGCTCAGGACCCTCCTGGAAAATGAGATTCTTCTTTATGTTCAGGACCCTCTGGAAAAATGGGATTTTACTTTCTGTTCAAGACCCTCCTGAAAAATGGGATTTTACTTTATGTTCAGGACCCTCCTAAAAAATGGTATTTTACTTTATATTCAAGATCCTCCTAAAAAATAGGATTATACCCTCTGTTTAGGACCCTCTAGAAAATGGCGTGTAACCTTATGTTCAGGGCCCTCCTGAAAAATGGGATTTTCTTTTATGTTCAGGACCCTCCCGAAAAATGAGATTCTACTTTATGCTCAGGACCCTTCTGGAAAATGGGATTCTACTTTATGCTCCGGACCCTCCCGGAAAATGGGATTCTATTTTATGCTCAGGACCCTCCTAAAAAATGATAATTTAATTTAAGTTCAGGACCCTCCTGAAAAATGAGACTTTACTTTATGTTCAGGACCCTCCTGAAAAATGGGACTTTACTTTCTGTTAAGGACCCTCCTGAAAAATGGAACTTGACTTTCTTTTCAGGACCCTCCTGAAAAATGGTATTTTACTTTCTGTTCAGGCCCCTCTTGAAAAATGGGATTTTACTTTATCTTCAGGACCCTCCTGAAAAATGGGATTTTACTTTTTGTTTAAGACCCTCCTGAAAATGGGTATTTACTTTTTGTTTAGGACCATCCTGAAAAATGGGATTTTACTTTATGTTCTGGACCCTACTGAAAAATGTGATTTTACTTTCTGTTCAGGACCCTGCTGAAAAATGGGATTTAACTTTCTGTTCAGGACCCTCCTGAAAAATGGGATTTTACTTCATGTACAGGACCCTCCTAAAAAATGGTATTTTACTTTATATTCAAGATCCTCCTAAAAAATAGGATTTTACCCTCTGTTTAGGACCCTCTAAAAAATGGCATTTTACCATATGTTCAGGGCCCTCCTGTAAAATGGGATTTTATTTTATGTTCAGGACCCTCCTAAAAAATGAGATTCTACTTTATGCTCAGGACCCTCCTGGAAAATGGGATTCTACTTTATGCTCCGTACCCTCCTGGAAAATGGGATTCTACTTTATGCTCAGGACCCTCCTAAAAAATGGGAATTTAACTTAATTTCAGGACCCTCCTGAAAAATGGGACTTTACTTTCTGTTCAGGACCCTCCTGAAAAATGGGATTTTACTTTATGTTCAGGACCCTCCTAAAAAATGGTATTTTACTTTATATTCAAGATCCTCCTAAAAAATAGGATTTTACCCTCTGTTTAGGACCCTCTAGAAAATGGCATTTTACCTTATGTTCAGGGCCCTCCTGAAAAATGGGATTGTATTTTATGTTCAGGACCCTCCTGAAAAATGAGATTCTACTTTATGCTCAGGACCCTTCTGGAAAATGGGATTCTACTTTATGCTCCGGACCCTCCTGGAAAATGGGATTCTACTTTATGCTTAGGACCCTCCTAAAAATGGGAATTTAACGTAAGTTCAGCACACTCCTTAAAAATGAGACTTTACTTTATGTTTAGGACCCTCCTGAAAAATGGGACTTTACTTTCTGTTAAGGACCCTCCCGAAAAATGGAAGTTTACTTTCTGTTCAGGACCCTCCTGAAAAATGGTATTTTACTTTCTGTTCAGGACCCTCATGAAAAATGGGATTTTACATATGTTTAAGACCCTCCTGAAAAATGGGTATTTACTTTTTGTTTGGGACTATCCTGAAAAATGGGATTTTACTTTATGTTCTGGACCCTACTGAAAAATGTGATTTTACTTTCTGTTCAGGACCCTCCTGAAAAATGGGTTTTTACTTTCTGTTCAGGACCCTCCTAAGAAATGGGATTTTACTTTATGTTTAGGACCCACCTAAAAAATGGTATTTTACTTTATATTCAAGATCCTCCTAAAAAATAGAATTTTACCCTCATTTTAGGACCTTCTAGAAAATGGCATTTTACCCTATGTTCAGGGCCCTCCTGAAAAATGGGATTTTATTTTATGCTCAGGACCCTCCTGAAAAATTAGATTCTACTTTATGCTCAGGACTCTCCTGGAAAATGGGATTCTACTTTATGCTCCGGACCCTCCTGGAAAATGGGATTCTACTTTATGCTCAGGACCCTCCTAAAAAATGGGAAATTAACTGAAGTTCAGGATCCTCCTGAAAAATGAGACTTTTCTTTATGTTGAGGACCCTCCTGAAAAATGGGACTTTACATTCTGTTATGGACCCTCCTGAAAAATTTAACTTTACTTTCAGTTCAGGACCCTCCTGAAAAATGGTATTTTACTTTCTGTTCAGGACCCTCATAAAAAATGGGATTTTACTTTATGTTCAGGATCCTCCTAAAAAATGGGAGTTTACTTTTTGTTTAAGACATTCCTGAAAAATGGGTATTTACTTTTTGTTTAGGACCATCCTTAAAAATGAGATTTTACTTTATGTTCTGGACCCTACTGAAAGATGTGATTTTACTTTCTGTTCAGGACCCTCCTGAAAAATGGGTTTTTACTTTCTGTTCAAGACCCTCTTGAAAAATGGGATTTTACTTTATGTTCAGGTCCCTCCTGAAAAATGGGATTTTACTTTTTGTTTAAGACCCTCCTGAAAATGGGTATTTACTTTTTGTTTAGGACCATCCTGAAAAATTGGATTTTACTTTATGTTCTGGACCCTACTGAAAAATGTGATTTTACTTTCTGTTCAGGACCCTGCTGAAAAATGGGATTTTACTTTCTGTTCAGGACCCTCCTGAAAAATGGGATTTTACTTTATGTACAGGACCCTCCTAAAAAATGGTATTTTACTTTATATTCAAGATCCTCCTAAAAAATAGGATTTTACCCTCTGTTTAGGACCCTCTAAAAAATGGCATTTTACCATATGTTCAGGGCCCTCCTGTAAAATGGGATTTTATTTTATGTTCAGGACCCTCCTGAAAAATGAGATTCTACTTTATGCTCAGGACCCTCCTGGAAAATGGGATTCTACTTTATGCTCCGTACCCTCCTGGAAAATGGGATTCTACTTTATGCTCAGGACCCTCCTAAAAAATGGGAATTTAACTTAAGTTCAGGACCCTCCTGAAAAATGGGACTTTACTATCTGTTCAGGACACTCATGAAAAATGGGATTTTACTTTATGTTCAGGACCCTCCTAAAAAATGGTATTTTACTTTATATTCAAGATCCTCCTAAAAAATAGGATTTTACCCTCTGTTTAGGACCCTCTAGAAAATGGCATTTTACCTTATGTTCAGGGCCCTCCTGAAAAATGGGATTGTATTTTATGTTCAGGACCCTCCTGAAAAATGAGATTCTACTTTATGCTCAGGACCCTTCTGGAAAATGGGATTCTACTTTATGCTCCGGACCCTCCTAGAAAATGGGATTCTACTTTATGCTTAGGACCCTCCTAAAAAATGGGAATTTAACGTAAGTTCAGCACACTCCTTAAAAATGAGACTTTACTTTATGTTCAGGACCCTCCTGAAAAATGGGACTTTACTTTCTGTTAAGGACCCTCCCGAAAAATGGAACTTTACTTTCTGTTCAGGACCCTCCTGAAAAATGGTATTTTACTTTCTGTTCAGGACCCTCATGAAAAATGGGATTTTACATATGTTTAAGACCCTCCTGAAAAATGGGTATTTACTTTTTGTTTGGGACCATCCTGAAAAATGGGATTTTACTTTATGTTCTGGACCCTACTGAAAAATGTGATTTTACTTTCTGTTCAGGACCCTCCTGAAAAATGGGATTTTACTTTCTGTTCAGGACCCTCCTAAGAAATGGGATTTTACTTTATGTTTAGGACCCACCTAAAAAATGGTATTTTACTTTATATTCAAGATCCTCCTAAAAAATAGAATTTTACCCTCATTTTAGGACCTTCTAGAAAATGGCATTTTACCCTATGTTCAGGGCCCTCCTGAAAAATTGGATTTTATTTTATGCTCAGGACCCTCCTGAAAAATTAGATTCTACTTTATGCTCAGGACCCTCCTGGAAAATGGGATTCTACTTTATGCTCCGGACCCTCCTGGAAAATGGGATTCTACTTTATGCTCAGGACCCTCCTAAAAAATGGGAAATTAACTGAAGTTCAGGACCCTCCCTAAAAATGAGACTTTTCTTTATGTTGAGGACCCTCCTGAAAAATGGGACTTTACTTTCTGTTATGGACCCTCCTGAAAAATTTAACTTTACTTTCAGTTCAGGACCCTCCTGAAAAATCGTATTTTACTTTCTGTTCAGGACCCTCATAAAAAATGGGATTTTACTTTATGTTCAGGATCCTCCTAAAAATGGGAGTTTACTTTTCGTTTAAGACCCTCCTGAAAAATGGGTATTTACTTTTTGTTTAGGACCATCCTTAAAAATGAGATTTTACTTTATGTTCTGGACCCTACTGAAAGATGTGATTTTACTTTCTGTTTAGGACCCTCCTGAAAAATGGGTTTTTACTTTCTGTTCAAGACCCTCCTGAAAAATGGGATTTTACTTATTATTAAGGACCCTCCTGAAAAATGGGATTTTACTTTATGTTCAGGACCCTCCTGAAAAATGAGATTTTACTTTATGTTCAGGACCCTCTAGAAAATGACATTTTACCTTCTGTTCAGGACCTTCCTGAAAAATGGGACTTTACTTTATGTTCAGGACTCTCTTGAAAAATGGGATTTTACCTTATGTTCAGGGCTTTCCTAAAAAATGTGATTTTATTTTATGTTCAGTTCCCTCCTGAAAAACGAGATTATACTTTATGCTCATGACCCTTCTGGAAAATGGGATTCTACTTTATGCTTAGGAACCTCCTGAAAAATGGGACTTTACCTTATGTTCAGGATCCTCCTGAAAAATGGGATATTATTTTATGTTCAGGACCCTCCTAAAAAATGGGACTTCACTTTCTGTTCAAGACCCTCCTGAATAATAGGATTTTACTTTCTGTTCAGGACCCTAATTAAAAATGGGATTTTACTTTCTGTTTAGGACCCTCCTGAAAAATGAGATTTTACTTTCTGTTTCAGACCCTCTTGAAAAATGAAATTTTACTTTTTGTTCAGGACCCTGCTGAAAAATGGGATTTTACTTTTTGTTCAGGACCCTCCTAAAAAATAGAATTTTACTTTTTTTTCAGGCCCCTTCGAAAAAATGGGATTTTCCTTAATGTTCAGGACCCACCTGTAAAATGGTATTTTACTTTATGTTCAGGACCTTCCTAAAAAATGGGATTTTACCTTATGTTCATGACCACCCTGAAAAATATGATTTTACCTTCTGTTCAAGACCCTCCTGAAAAATAAAATTTTACTTTCTGTCCAGGACCCTCCTGAAAAATGTGATTTCACTTTATGTTCAAGATCCTCTTGAAAAATGGGATTTTACTTTCTGTTCAGGATCGTCCTGAAAAATGGGTATTTACATTATGTTCAGGATCCTACTGAAAAATCGGATTTTATATTATGTCCAGGACCCTTCTGAAAAATGGGTTTTTACTTTTTGTTTCAGACCCTTTTGAAAAATAAGATTTTACTTTCTGTTCAGGACCTTGCTGAAAAATGGGATTTTACTTTATGTTCAGGACCCTCCTGAAAGATGGAATTTTACTTTCTATTCAGGCCCCTCCAAAAAAATGGGATTTTACTTTATGTTTAGGACCCACCTGGAAAATGGTATTTTACTTTATGTTCAGGACCCTCCTGAAAAATGAGAAGTTACCTTATGTTTAGGACACTCCTAAAAAATGAGATTTTACCTTCTGTTCAAGACCTTCCTAAAAAATGGAATTTTACTTTCTGTCCAGGACCCTCCTAAAAAATGGGATTTCACTTTATGTTTAGGACCCTATTGAAAAATTCGAATTTTACTTTCTGTTCAGGACCCTCCTGAAAAATGGGATTTTACTTTCTGTTCAGGACCCTCCGAAAAAATTAGATTTTACTTTATGTTCAGGACCCTCCTGAAAATTGGAATTTTATTTTCTATTTCGGACCCTCCTGAAAAATGGGATTTTACTTTATATTCAGGACCCTTATGAAAAATGAGATTCTATTTTATGCTCAGGACCCTCCTGTAAATTAGGATTCTATTTTATGCTCAGGACCCGCCTGGAAAATGGGATTTTACTTTTTGTTCAGAACCCTCTTGAAAAATGAGATTTTACTTTATGTTCAGGACCATTCTGAAAAATGGGCTTTTACTTTCTGTTGAGGACCCTCCTGAAAAATGGGATTTTATTTTCTGTTTCGGACCCTCTTGATAAATGAGATTTTACTTTCTGTTTAGGATCCTGCTGAAAAATGGGATTTTACTTTATGTTCATGACCCTCCTGAAAATTAGAATTTTACTTTCTATTCAGGCCCCTCAGAAAAAATGGTATATTACTTTATGTTCAGGACCCTCCTAAAACTGAGATTTTACCTTCTGTTCAAGACACTCCTGAAAAATAGAATTTTACTTTCAGTTCAGGACCCTCCTGAAAAATGAGATTTTGCTGCTTGTTCAGGACCATATTGAAAAAATGGATTTTACTTTTTGTTCAAGACCCTCCTGAAAAATGGTAGTTTACTTTCTATTCAGGACTCTCCGAAAAAATGGGATTTTACTTTATGTTAAGGACCCTCCTGAAATATGGAATTTTACTTTCTATTTAGGACCCTCCTGAAAAATGGGATTTTACTTTATGTTCAGGACCCTTCAGAAAAATGAGATTCTATTTTATGCTCAAGTCCCTCCTGGAAAATTGGATTCTACTTTTTGCTCAGAACCCGCCAGGAAAATGGGAGTTTACTTTCTATTCAGAACTCTCTTGAAAAATGGGATTTTACTTTATGTTCAGGACCCTCCTGAAAATGGGATTTTACTTTCTATTCAAGACCCTCCTGGAAAATGGGATTTTAGTTTATGATCAAGGCCCTCCTGAAAAATGAGATTCTACCTTATGCTCAAGACCATCCTAGAAAATAGTATTTTACTTTATGCTCAGGACCCTCCTAAAAAATGGGATTTTACCTAATGTTCAGGACCCTCCTAAAAAATGAGATTTTACCTTCTGTTCAAGACCCTCCTGAAAAATGGAATTTTACTTTCTATTCAATACCCTCCTAAAAAATGGGATTTCAATTTATGTTTAGGTCCCTATTGAAAAATGGGATTTTACTTTCTGTTCAGGACCCTCCTGAAAAATGGAATTTTACTTTATATTCAGGCCCCTCCAAAAAATTAGAATTTTACTTTCTATTCAGGACCCTTCTAAAAAATGGGATTTTACTTTATGCTCAAGGCCCTTCTGAAAAATGGGATTCTACTTTATGCTTAGAAATCTCCTGGAAAATGGGACTTTACCTTATATTCAGGACCCTCCTGAAAAATGAGACTTTACTTTATGTTCAGGACCCTCCTGAAAAATGGGACTTTATTTTCTGTTTAGAACCCTCTTGAAATATGAGACTTTACTTTCTGTTCAAGACTTTTCTGAAAAGGGGATTTTATTTTCTTTTCAAGACCTTTATGAAAAATGGGATTTTACTTTATGTTCAGGACCCTCCTGAAAAATGGGATTTTACTTTATGTCCAGGACCCTCCTAATAAATGGGATTTTACTTTCTGTCCAGGACCTTCCTGAAATATAAGATTTTACTTTATTTTCAGGACCCTCCTAAAAAATAGGATTTTACTTTCTATTCAGGACCCTCCTGAAAAATGGGATTTTACTTTATGTTCAGGACCCTCCTGAAAAATGGGGTTTTACTTTCTGTTCAGGACCCTCCTGAAAAATGGGGTTTTACTTTCTGTTCAGGACCCTCCTGAAAAATGGGATTTTACTTTATGTTCAGGACCTTTCTAAAAAATGAGATTTATTTTATGTTCAAGATCCTCTTGAAAAATAGGATTTTTACCTTCTGTTTAGGACCCTACTAAAAAATGGGATTTTACGTTATGTTCAGGACCCTCCTAAAAAATGAGATTTTACCCTCTGTTCAAGACCCTCCTGAAAAATGGAATTTTACTTTCTATTCAGGACCCTCCTGAAAAATGGGATTTCACTTTATGTTTAGGACCCTATTGAAAAATGGGATTTTACTTTCAGTTCAGGACCCTCCTGAAAAATGGAATATTACTTTCTATTCAGGCCCCTCCAACAAATTAGAATTTTACTTTCTGTTCAGGACCCTCCTGAAAAATGGGATTTTACTTTATGCTCAAGGCCCTTCTGAAAAATGGGAATCTACCTTATGCTCAGAACCCTCCTGAAAAATGAGAATTACTTTATGTTCAGGACCCTCCTGAAAAATAGGACTTTATTTTCTGTTTAGGACCCTCTTGAAATATGAGACTTTACTTTCTGTTCAAGACCTTTCTGAAAAGGGGATTTTATTTTCTGTTCAGGACCCTTATGAAAAATGGGATTTTACTTTATGTTCAGGACCCTCCTGAAAAATGGGATTTTACTTTATGTCCAGGACCCTCCTAATAAATGGGATTTTACTTTCTGTCCAGGTCCTTCCTAAAATATGGGATTTTACTTTATTTTCAAGACCCTCCTAAAAAATGAGATTTTACTTTTTGTTCAGGACCCTCCTGAAAAATGGGATTTTACTTTATGTTCCGGACCCTCCTGAAAAATGGGGTTTTACTTTCTGTTCAAGACCCTCCTGAAAAATGGGATTTTACTTTATGTTCAGGACCCTTCTAAAAGATGGGATTTATTTTATGTTCAAGATCCTCTTGAAAAATAGGATTTTACCTTCTGTTTAGGACCTTCCTAAAAAAGGAGATTTTAGTTTCTGTTCAGGATCTTCCTGAAAAATGGGACGTTACTTTCTGTTTAGGACTATCTTGAAAAATGGAAAATCACATTCTATTCAGGACCCTCTTGAAAAATAGGATTTTACTAAGTTCAGGCCCCTCCCAAAAAATAGAATTTGACTTTATGTTCAGGACCCTCCAGAAAAATGGGATTTAACCTTATGTTCAGGACCCTCTTGAAAATGAGATTTTACCTTATGTTCAGGGCCCTCCTGAAAAATGGGATTTTATTTTATGTTCAGGACCCTCCTGAAAAATGAGATTCTACATTTTGTTCAGGACCCTCCTGGAAAATGGGATTCTACTTTATGCTCAGGACCCTCCTGGAAAATAGGACATTACCTAATGTTTAGGACCCTCCTGAAAAATGGTACATTACTTTATGTTCAGGATCCTCCTGAAAAATGAGACTTTACTTTCTATTTAGGACCTTCCTGAAAAATGGGACTTTACTTTCTGTTCAAGACCCTCCTGAAAAATGAGATTTTACTTTCTGTTCAGGACCCTTCTAAAAAATGGGATTTTACTTCTTGTTCAGGACCTTCCTGAAAATTAGAATTTTACTTTCTGTTCCGGACCATCCTGAAAAATGGGATTTTACTTTATGTTTTGGACCCTCTTGAAAAATGAGATTTTACTTTCTGTTCAGGACCCTCTTGAAAAATGGGATTTAACTTTTTGTTCTGGACCCTTCTGAAAAATTGGATTTTACTTTATATTCAGGACCCTCCTGAAAAATGGGACTTTACTTTATGTTCAGGACCCTCCTGAAAAATGGGATTTTACCATATGTTCAGGGCCCTCCTGAAAAATGGAATTTTATTTTATGTTCAGGACTCTCCTAAAAAATGGGATTCTACTTGATGCTCAGGACTCTCCTGGAAAACTGGATTCTACTTTATGCTCAGGACCCTCAGGGAAAATGGGACTTTACCTTATGTTCAGGACCCTCCTGAAAAATGGGACATTACTTTGTAATAAGAACTCTCATGAAATATGGGACTTTTCTTCCTGTTTAGGACATTCCGTAAACATGGGACTTTACTTTTTGTTCAGGACCCTCCTGAAAAATAGGATTTTACTTTCTATTCAGGACCCTCCTGAAAAATGGGATTTTACTTAATATTCAGGACGCTCCTTAAAAATGAGATTTTACTTTCTGTTTCAGACCCTCTTGAAAAATAAGATCTTACTTTCTGTTCAGGACCCTGCTGAAAAATGGGATTTTACTTTATCATCAGGAGGACTCTACTTAAAAATCAAATTTTACTTTCTATTCAGGCCCTTCCAAAAAAATGAGATTTTACTTTATGTTAAGGACCCACCTAAAAAATGGTATTTTACTTTATGTTCAGGACCCTCCTGAAAAATGGGATTTTACCTTATGTTCAGGACCCTCCTGAAAAATGAGATTTCACCTTCTGTTGAAGACCCTCCTGAAAAATAGTTTTTTTTGTTCTGTTCAGACCCTCCTAAAAAATGGGATTTCACTTTATGTTCAGGACCCTCTTGAAAAATGGGATTTTACTTTCTGTTCATGACCCTCATGAAAAATGGGATTTTACCTTATGTTCATGATCCTCCTGAAAAATTGGATTTTACATTATGTTCAGGACCCTTCTGATAAATGAGATTTTATTTTATGCTCAGGACCCTCCTGGAAAATGGGATTCTACTTTATGCTCAGGACCCGCCTGGAAAATGGGATTTTACTTTCTGTTCAGAACCCTCTTGAAAAATGGGATTTTACTTTATGTTCAGTACCCTCCTGAAAAATGGGATTTTACTTTCTATTCAGGACCCTCCTGAAAATGGGATTTTACTTTATGCTCGATGCCCTCCTATAAAATGGGATTCTTCCTTATGCTCAGGACCCTCCTGAAAAATGGGACTTTACCTTATGTTCAGGACCCTCCTAAAAAATGGGACATTTTTTTGTTTAGGACTCTCTTGAAATATGGGACTTTACTTTCTGTTCAAGTCCCCCCTAAAAAATGGGATTTTATTTTATGTTCATGACCCTCTTGAAAAATGGGATTTTCCTTTCTGTTCAGGACCCTCATGAAAAAAAGGATTTTACTTTCTATTCAGGCCCTTTCGAAAAAATGAGATTTTACTTTATGTTCAGGACCCACCTAAAAAATGGAATTTTACTTTATATTCAGGACCCTCCTGAAAAATGTGAGTTTACTTTATGTTCAGGACCCTCCTGAAAAATGAGATTTTACTTCCTGTTCAAGACCCTCCTCAAAAATGGGATTTTGCTTTCTGTTCAGGACCCTCCTGAAAAATGGGATTTTAGTTTCTATTCAGGACCCTCCTGAAAAATGGGACTTTACTTTATATTTAGGACCCTCCTAAAAATGAGATTTTACTTTATGTTCAAGATTCTCCCGAAAAATGGGATTTTACCTTCTGTTTAGGACCTTCCTGAAAAATGGGATTTTACATACTGTTCAGGATCCTCCTAAAAAATAGAAATTCACTTTCTATTCAGGACCCTCCTGAAAAAAGAGATTTCACTTAAGTCCAGGACCCTCCTAAAAAATCGGATTTTACTTTCTGTTCAGGACCCTCCCGAAAAATGGGATTTTACCTTATGTTCAGTCCCCTCTTGAAAAATGAGATTTTACTTTATGTTCAGGACCCTCCTTGAAAATGGAATTTTACTTTTTGTTCAGGACCCTTCTGAAAAATTGGATTTTACCGTATGTTCAGGGCTCTCCTGAAAAATGAGATTCTACTATATGTTCAGGACACTCCTGAAAAATGGGATTTTACTTTCTTTTCAGGACCCTCCTGAGAAATGGGATTTTACTTTATGTTTAGGCCCTCCTAAAAAGTAGATTTTACTTTATGTTCAAGATCCTCTTGAAAAATGGGAATTTACCTTTTGTTTAGGACCTTCCTGGAAAATGGGATTTTGCTTACAGTTCAGGATCCTCCTAAAAAATGGAAATTCACTTTCTGTTCAGGACCTTTCTGAAAAATGAGACTTCATTTTATGTTCTGGACCCTCCTGAAAAATGGAATTTTACTTTCTGTTTAGCACCCTCCTGAAAAATGGGAATTTACCTTATGTTCAGGCCCCTCTTGAAAAATGGAATTTTACTTTATGTTCAGGACCCTCCTGAAAAATGGGATTTTACTTTATGTTCAGGACTCTCCTAAAAAATGGGATTTTACCTTATGTTCAGGGCTCTCCTGAAAAATGAGATTCTACTTCATGCTCAGGACCCTCCTGAAAAAAATGAGAATCTACTTTATGCTAGGACCCTCCTGGAAAATGGGATTCTACTTTATGCTCAGGACCCTCCTAGAAAATGAGACTTTACATTATGTTCAGGACCCTTCTGAAAAATTGGACTTTACTTTATGTTCAGGACCCTCCTAAAAAATGAGACTTTACTTTCTGTTTAGGACCTTCTTGAAAAATAGGACGTTAATTTCTATTCAAGACCCTCTTGAAAAATGGGATTTTACATTCAGTTAAGAACCATCCTAAAAAATGAGATTTTACTTTATGTTCAGGACCCTCCTGAATAATGGGATTTTACTTTCTGTTCTGGACCCTCCTGAAAAATGGGATTTTACTTTATGTTCAGGATCCAGTTGAAAAATGGGATTTTACTTTCTATTCAGGACACTCCTGAAAAATTGGATTTTACTTTATCTTCTGGACAGTCCTGAAAAATTAGATTTTACTTTATGTTAAGGACCTTCTTGAAAAATGGGATTTTACTTTCTGTTCAGGACCCTCCTGAAAAATGGGATTTTAGTTTATGTTCAAGATTTCATAAAAAATGGGATTTTACCTTCTGTTTAGGACCTTCCTGAAAAATGGGATTGTACTTACTGTTCAGGATCCTACTAAAAATTAAAATTCACTTTCTATTCTTGACCCTCCTCAAAAATGATATTTCACTTTATGTTTAGGACACTCCTGAAAAATGGGATTTTACTTTTTGTTAAGGACCCTCCTGAAAAATGGTATTTTACTTTATATTCAAGATCCTCCTAAAAAATAGGATTATACCCTCTGTTTAGGACCCTCTAGAAAATGGCATTTTACCTTATGTTCAGGGCCCTCCTGAAAAATGGGATTTTCTTTTATGTTCAGGACCCTCCTGAAAAATGAGATTCTACTTTATGCTCAGGACCCTACTGGAAAATGGGATTCTACTTTATGCTTCGGACCCTCCTGGAAAATGGGATTCTACTTTATGCTCAGGATCCTCCTAAAAAATGGGAATTTAACTTAAGTTCAGGACCCTCCTGAAAAATGAGACTTTACTTTATGTTCAGGACCCTCCTGAAAAATAGGACTTTACTTTCTGTTAAGGTCCCTCCTGAAAAATGGAACTTGACTTTCTTTTCAGGACCCTCCTGAAAAATGGTATTTTACTTTCTGTTCAGGTGGCTCATGAAAAATGGGATTTTACTTTATGTTCTGGACCCTCCTGAAAAATGGGATTTTACTTTTTGTTTAAGACACTCCTGAAAATGGGTATTTACTTTTTGTTTAGGACGATCCTGAAAAATGGGATTTTACTTTATGATCTAAACCCTACTGAAAAATGTGATTTTACTTTCTGTTCAGGACCCTGCTGAAAAATGGGATTTTACTTTCTGTTCAGGACCCTCCTGAAAAATGGGATTTTACTTTATGTTCAGAACCCTCCTAAAAAATGGTATTTTACTTTATATTCAAGATCCTCCTAAAAATTAGGATTTTACCCTCTGTTTAGGACCCTCTAAAAAATGGCATTTTACCATATGTTCAGGGCCCTCCTGAAAAATGGGATTTTATTTTATGTTCAGGACCCTCCTTAAAAATGAGATTCTACTTTATGCTCAGGACCCTCCTGGAAAATGGGATTCTACTTTATGCTCCGGACCCTCCTGGAAAATGGGATTCTACTTTATGCACAGGACCCTCCTAAAAAATGGAAATTTAACTTAAGTTCAGGACCCTCCTGAAAAATGAGACTTTACTTTATGTTCAGGACCCTCCTGAAAAATGGGACTTTACTTTCTGTTCAGGACCCTCCTGAAAAATGGGATTTTACTTTATGTTCAGGACCCTCCTAAAAAATGGTATTTTACTTTATATTCAAGATCCTCCTAAAAAATAGGATTTTACCCTCTGTTTAGGACCCTCTAGAAAATGGCATTTTACCTTATGTTTAGGGCCCTCCTGAAAAATGGGATTTTATTTTATGTTCAGGACCCTCCTGAAAAATGAGATTCTACTTTATGCTCAGGACCTTCCTGGAAAATGTGATTCTACTTTATGCTCCGGACCCTCCTGGAAAATGGGATTCTACTTTATGCTTAGAACCCTCCTAAAAAATAGGAATTTAACTTAAGTTCAGGACACTCCTGAAAAATGAGACATTACTATATGTTCAGGACCCTCCTGAAAAATGGGACTTTACTTTCTGTTAAGGACCCTCCTGAAAAATGGAACTTTACTTTCTGTTCAGGACCCTCCTGAAAAATGGTATTTTACTATCTGTTCAGGACCCTCATGAAAAATGGGATTTTACTTTATGTTCTGGACCCTCCTGAAAAATGGGATTTTAGTTTTTGTTTAAGACCCTCCTGAAAAATGGGTATTTACTTTTTGTTTGGGACCATCCTGAAAAATGGGATTTTACTTTATGTTCTGGACCCTACTGAAAAATGTGATTTTACTTTCTGTTCAGGACCCTCCTGAAAAATGGGATTTTACTTTCTGTTCAGGACCCTCCCGAGAAATGGGATTTTACTTTATGTTTAGGACCCTCCTAAAAAATGGTATTTTACTTTATATTTAAGATCATCCTAAAAAATAGAATTTCACCCTCATTTTAGGACCTTCTAGTAAATGGCATTTTACCCTATGTTCAGGGCCCTCCTGAAAAATGGGATTTTATTTTATGCTCACGACCCTCCTGAAAAATGAGATTCTACTTTATGCTCGGGACCCTCCTGGAAAATGGGATTCTACTTTATGCTCCGAACCCTCCTAGAAAATGGGATTCTACTTTATGCTCAGGACCCTCCTAAAAAATGGGAAATTAACCTAAGTTCAGGACCCTCCTGAAAAATGAGACTTTACTTTATTTTTAGGACCCTCCAGAAAAATGGGACTTTACTTTCTGTTAAGGACCCTCCTGAAAAATGTAACTTTACTTTCTGTTCAGGACCCTCCTGAAAAATGGTATTTTACTTTCTGTTCAGGAACCTCATAAAAAATGGGATTTCACTTTATGTTCAGGATCCTCCTGAAAAATGGGAGTTTACTTTTTGTTTAAGACCCTCCTGAAATATGGGTATTTACTTTTTGTTTAGGACCATCCTTAAAAATAAGATTTTACTTTATGTTCTGGACCCTACTGAAAGATGTGATTTTACTTTCTGTTCCGGACCCTCCTGAAAAATGTGATTTTACTTTCTGTTCAAGACCCTCCTGAAAAATGGGATTTTAATTATTATTCAGGACCCTCCTAAAAATGGGATTTTACTTTATGTTCAGAACCTTCCTGAAAAATGAGATTTTACTTTATGTTCAGGACCCTCTAGAAAATGACATTTTACCTTCTGTTCAGGACCTTCCTGAAAAATGCGACTTTACTTTATGTTCAGGACTCTATTGAAAAATGGGATTTTACCTTATGTTCAGGGCCTTCCTAAAAATGGGATTTTATTTTATGTTCAGGTCCCTCCTGAAAAACGAGATTATACTTTATGCTCATGACCCTCCTGGAAAATGGGATTCTACTTTATGCTTAGGAACCTCCTGAAAAATGGGACTTTACCTTATGTTCAGGATCCTCCTGAAAAATGGGATATTACTTTATGTTCAGGACCCTCCTGAAAAATGAGACTTTACTTTCTGTTCAAGACCCTCCTGAAAAATAGGATTTTACTTTCTGTTCAGGACCCTCTTTAAAAATGGGATTTTACTTTCTGTTTAGGACCCTCCTGAAAAATGAGATTTTACTTTCTGTTTCAGACCCTCTTGAAAAATGAAATTTTACTTTCTGTTCAGGACCCTGCTGAAAAATGGGATTTTACTTTATGTTCAGGACCCTCCTAAAAAATAGAATTTTACTTTTTATTCAGGCACCTTTGAAAAAATGGGATTTTACTTAATGTTCAGGACCCACCTGAAAAATGGTATTTTACTTTATGTTCAGGACCTTCCAGAAAAATGGGATTTTACCTTATGTTCATGACCATCCTGAAAAATGTGATTTTACCTTCTGTTCAAGACCCTCCGGAAAAATAAAATTTTACTTTCTGTTCAGGACCCTCCTGAAAAATGTGATTTCACTTTATGTTCAAGATCCTCTTGAAAAATGGGATTTTACTTTTTGTTCAGGATCGTCCTGAAAAATGGGTATTTACATTATGTTCAGGATCCTACTGAAAAATGGGATTTTATATTATGTCCAGGCCCCTTCTGAAAAATGGGTTTTTCTTTTTGTTTCAGACCCTCTTGAAAAATAAGATTTTACTTCCTGTTCAGGACCCTACTGAAAAATGGGATTTTACTTTATGTTCAGGACCCTCCTGAAAGATGGAATTTTACTTTCAATTCAGGCCACTCCGAAAAAATGGGATTTTACTTTATGTTCAGGACCCACCTGGAAAATGGTATTTTACTTTATGTTCAGGACCCTCCTGATAAATGAGATGTTACCTTATGTTCAGGACCCTCCTAAAAAATGAGATTTTACCTTCTGTTCAAGACCTTCCTAAAAAATAGAATTTTACTTTTTATTCAGGCCCCTTCAAAAAAATGGGATTTTACTTAATGTTCAGGACCCACCTGAAAAATGGTATTTTACTTTATGTTCAGAACCTTCCAGAAAAATGGGATTTTACCTTATGTTCATGACCATCCTGAAAAATGTGATTTTACCTTCTGTTCAAGACCCTCCGGAAAAATAAAATTTTACTTTCTGTTCAGGACCCTCCTGAAAAATGTGATTTCACTTGATGTTCAAGATCCTCTTGAAAAATGGGAATTTACTTTCTGTTCAGGATCGTCCTGAAAAATGGGTATTTAGATTATGTTCAGGATCCTACTGAAAAATGGGATTTTATATTATGTCCAGGACCCTTCTAAAAAATGGGTTTTTACTTTTTGTTTCAGACCCTCTTGAAAAATAAGATTTTACTTTCTGTTCAGGACCCTACTGAAAAATGGGATTTTACTTTATGTTCAGGACCCTCCTGAAAGAGGGAATTTTACTTTCAATTCAGGCCCCTCCGAAAAAATGGGATTTTACTTTATGTTCAGGACCCACCTGGAAAATGGTATTTTACTTTATGTTCAGGACCCTCCTGATAAATGAGATGTTACCTTATGTTCAGGACCCTCCTAAAAAATGAGATTTTACCTTTTGTTCAAGACCTTCCTAAAAAATAGAATTTTACTTTTTATTCAGGCCCCTTCGAAAAAATGGGATTTTACTTAATGTTCAGGACCCACCTGAAAAATGGTATTTTACTTTATGTTCAGGACCTTCCAGAAAAATGGGATTTTACCTTATGTTCATGACCATCCTGAAAAATGTGATTTTACCTTCTGTTCAAGACCCTCCGGAAAAATAAAATTTTACTTTCTGTTCAGGACCCTCCTGAAAAATGTGATTTCACTTTATGTTCAAGATCCTCTTGAAAAATGGAAATTTACTTTCTGTTCAGGATCGTCCTGAAAAATGGGTATTTACATTATGTTCAGGATCCTACTGAAAAATGGGATTTTATATTATGTCCAGGACCCTTCTGAAAAATGGATTTTTACTTTTTGTTTCAGACCCTCTTGAAAAATAGGATTTTACTTTCTGTTCAGGACCCTACTGAAAAATGGGATTTTACTTTATGTTCAGGACCCTCCTGAAAGATGGAATTTTACTTTCAATTCAGGCCCCTCCGAAAAAATGGGATTTTACTTTATGTTCAGGACCCACCTGGAAAATGGTATTTTACTTTATGTTCAGGACCCTCCTGATAAATGAGATGTTACTTTATGTTCAGGACCCTCCTAAAAAATGAGATTTTACCTTCTGTTCAAGACCTTCCTAAAAAATGAAATTTTACTTTCTGTTCAGGACCCTCCTAAAAAATGGGATTTCACTTTATGTTCAGGACCCTATTGAAAAATTCAAATTTTACTTTCTGTTCAAGACCCTCCTGAAAAATGGGATTTTACTTTCTGTTCAGGACCCTCCGAAAAAATTAGATTTTACTTTATGTTCAGAACCCTCCTGAAAATTGGAATTTTATTTTCTATTAAGGACCCTCCTGAAAAATGGGATTTTACTTTATATTCAGGACCCTTCTGAAAAATGAGATTCTATTTTATGCTCAGGACCCTCCTGTAAATTAGGATTCTATTTTATGCTCAGGACCCGCCTGGAAAATGGGATTTTACTTTCTGTTCAGAACCCTCTTGAAAAATGAAATTTTACTTTATGTTCAGGACCATTCTGAAAAATGGGCTTTTACTTTCTGTTGAGGACCCTCCTAAAAAATGGGATTTTATTTTCTGTTTCGGACCCTTTTGATAAATGAGATTTTACTTTCTGTTCAGGACCCTGCTGAAAAATGGGATTTTACTTTATGTTCATGACCCTCCTGAAAAATAGAATTTTACTTTCTATTCAGGCACCTCAGAAAAAATGGTATTTTACTTTATGTTCAGGACCCTCCTAAAAATGAGATTTTACCTTCTGTTCAAGACACTCCTGAAAAATAGAATTTTATTTTCAGTTCAGGACCCTCCTGAAAAATGGAATTTTACTGCATGTTCAGGACCATATTGAAAAAATGGATTTTACTTTTTGTTCAGGACCCTCCTGAAAAATGGTAGTTTACTTTCTATTCAGGACTCTCCAAAAAAATGAGATTTTACTTTATGTTAAGGACCCTCCTGAAATATGGAATTTTATTTTCTATTTAGGACCCTCCTGAAAAATGGGATTTTACTTTATGTTCCGGACCCTTCAGAAAAATGAGGTTCTATTTTATGCACAGGACCCTCCTGGAAAATTGGATTCTACTTTTTGCTCAGGACCCGCCAGGAAAATGGGATTTTACTTTCTGTTCAGAACTCTCTTGAAAAATGGGATTTTACTTTATGTTCAGGACCCTCCTGAAAATGGGATTTTACTTTCTATTCAGGACCCTCCTGGAAAATGGGATTTTAGTTTATGAGCAAGGCCCTCCTGAAAAATGAGATTCTACCTTATGCTCAGGACCATCCTAGAAAATAGTATTTTACTTTATGCTCAAGACCCTCCTAAAAAATGGGATTTTACCTTATGTTCAGGACCCTCCTAAAAAATGACATTTTACCTTCTGTTCAAGACCCTCCTGAAAAATGGAATTTTACTTTCTATTCAATACCCTCCTAAAAAATGGGATTTCACTTTATGTTTAGGTCCCTATTGAAAAATGGGATTTTACTTTCTGTTCAGGACCCTCCTGAAAAATGGAATTTTACTTTCTATTCAGGCCCCTCCAAAGAATAGGAATTTTACTTTCTGTTCAGGACACTTCTAAAAAATGGGATTTTACTTTATGCTCAAGGCCCTTCTGAAAAATGGGATTCTACCTTATGCTTAGAAATCTCCTGGAAAATGGGACTTTACCTTATATTCAGGACCCTCCTGAAAAATGAGACTTTAATTTATGTTCAGGACCCGCCTGAAAAATGGGACTTTATTTTCTGTTTAGGACCCTCTTGAAATATGAGACTTTACTTTCTGTTCAAGACCTTTCTGAAAAGGGGATTTTCTTTACTTTTCAAGACCTTTATGAAAAATGGGATTTTACTTTATGTTCAGGACCCTTCTAAAAAATGAGATTTATTTTAAGTTCAAGATCCTCTTGAAAAATAGGATTTTACCTTCAGTTTAGGACCCTACTAAAAAATGGGATTTTACCTTATGTTCAGGACCCTCCTAAAAAATGAGATTTTACCTTCTGTTCAAGACCCTCCTGAAAAATGGAATTTTACTTTCTATTCAGGACCCTCCTGAAAAATGGGATTTCACTTTATGTTTAGGACCCTATTGAAAAATGGGATTTTACTTTCAGTTCAGGACCCTCCTGAAAAATGGAATTTTACTTTCTATTCAGGCCCCTTCAAAAAATTGGAATTTTACTTTCTGTTCAGGACCCTCCTGAAAAATGGGATTTTACATTATGCTCAAGGCCCTTCTGAAAAATGGTATTCTACGTTATGCTCAGAACTCTCCTGGAAAATGGGACTTTACCTTATATTCAGGACCCTCCTGAAAAATAAGACTTTACTTTATTTCAGGACCCTCCTGAAAAATAGGACTTTATTTTCTGTTTAGGACCCTCTTGAAATATGAGACTTTACTTTCTGTTCAAGACCTTTCTGAAAAGGGGATTTTATTTTCTGTTCAGGACCCTTATGAAAAATGGGATTTTACTTTATGTTCAGGACCCTCCTGAAAAATGGGATTTTACTTTATGTCCAGGACCCTCCTAATAAATGGGATTTTACTTTCTGTCCAGGTCCTTCCTGAAATATGGGATTTTACTTTATTTTTAAGACCCTCCTAAAAAATGGGATTTTACTTTTTGTTCAGGACCCTCCTGTAAAATTGGATTTTACTTTATGTTCTGGACCCTCCTGAAAAATGGGGTTTTACTTTCTGTTCAAGACCCTCCTGAAAAATGGGATTTTACTTTATGTTCAGGACCCTTCTAAAAAATGGGATTTATTTTTTGTTCAAGATCCTCTTGAAAAATAGGATTTTACCTTTTGTTTAGGACCTTCCTAAAAAAGGAGATTTTAGTTTCTGTTCAGGATCCTCGCGAAAAATGGGATGTTACTTTCTGTTTAGGACTATCTTGAAAAATGGAAAATCACATTCTATTCAGGACCCTCCTGAAAAATAGGATTTTACTAAGTTCAGGCCCCTCCCAAAAAATGGAATTTGACTTTATGTTCAGGACCCTCCGGAAAAATGGGATTTAACCTTATGTTCAGGACCCTCTTGAAAATGAGATTTTACCTTATGTTCAGGGCCCTCCTGAAAAATGGGATTTTATTTTATGTTCAGGACCCTCCTGAAAAACGAGATTCTACTTTTTGTTCAGGACCCTCCTGGAAAATGGGATTCTACTTTATGCTCAGGACGCTCCTGGAAAATGGGACTTTACCTAATGTTTAGGACCCTCCATAAAAATGGTACATTACTTTATGTTCAGGATCCTCCTGAAAAATGAGACTTTACTTTCTATTTAGGACCTTCCTGAAAAATGAGACTTTACTTTCTGTTCAAGACCCTCCTGAAAAATGAGATTTTACTTTCTGTTCAAGACCCTCCTAAAAAATGGGATTTTACTTTATGTTCAGGACCTTCCTGAAAATTGGGATTTTACTTTCTGTTCCGGACCCTCCTGAAAAATGGGATTTTACTTTATGTTTTGGACCCTCTTGAAAAATGAGATTTTACTTTCTGTTCAGGACCCTCCTGAAAAATGGGATTTTACTTTTTGTTCTGGATCCTTCTTAAAAATTGGATTTTACTTTCTGTTCAGGACACTCCCGAAAAAAGGGATTTTACTTAATGTTCAGGACCCTCCTAAAATGGGATTTTACTTTAGGTTCTGGACCCTCCTGAAAAATAGGATTTTACTTTATGTTCAGGACTCTACAAAAAAATGAGATTTTAATTTTTGTTCAGGACCCTCCTGAAAAATGGTATTTTACCTTCTGTTCAGGTCCATCCTGAAAAATGAAATTTTACTTTATATTCAGGACACTCCTGAAAAATGGGACATTACTTTATGTTCAGGACCCTCCTAAAAAAAGGGATTTTACCATATGTTCAGGGCCCTCCTGAAAAATGGAATTTTATTTTATGTTCAGGTCCTTCCTGAAAAATGGGATTCTACTTGATGCTCAGGACTCTCCTGGAAAATTGGATTCTACTTTATGCTCAGGACCCTCATGGAAAATGGGACTTTACCTTATGTTCAGGACCCTCCTGAAAAATGGGACATTACTTTATAATAAGAACTCTCCTGAAAAATGGGAATTTACTTCCTGTTTAGGACATTCCGTAAAAATGGGACTTTACTTTTTGTTCAAGACCCTTTTGAAAAATAGGATTTTACTTTCTATTCAGGACCCTCTTGAAAAATGGGATTTTACTTAATATTCAGGACCCTCCTTAAAAATGAGATTTTACTTTCTGTTTTAGACCCTCTTGAAAAATAAGATCTTACTTTCTGTTCAGGACCCTGCTGAAAAATGGGATTTTACTTTATCATCAGGACTCTACTTAAAAATCAAATTTTACTTTCTATTCAGGCCCTTCCGAAAAAATGAGATTTTACTTTATGTTAAGGACCCACCTAAAAAATGGTATTTTACTTTATGTTCAGGACCCTCCTGAAAAATGGGATTTTACCTTATGTTCAGGACCCTCCTGAAAAATGAGATTTCACCTTCTGTTGAAGACCCTCCTGAAAAAAAGTTTTTTTTGTTCTGTTCAGACCCTCCTGAAAAATGGGATTTCACTTTATGTTCAGGACCCTCTTGAAAAATGGGATTTTACTTTCTGTTCATGACCCTCATGAAAAATGGGATTTTACCTTATGTTCATGATCCTCCTGAAAAATTGGATTTTACATTATGTTCAGGACCCTTCTGATAAATGAGATTCTATTTTATGCTCAGGACCCTCCTGGAAAATGGGATTCTACTTTATGCTCAGGACCTACCTGGAAAATGGGATTTTACTTTCTGTTCAGAACCCTCTTGAAAAATGGGATTTTACTTTATGTTCAGGACCCTCCTGAAAAATGGGATTTTACTTTCTATTCAGGACCCTCCTGAAAATAGGATTTTACTTTATGCTCGATGCCCTCCTAAAAAATGGGATTCTTCCTTATGCTCAGGACCCTCCTGGAAAATGGGACTTTACCTTATGTTCAGGACCCTCCTAAAAAATGGGACATTTTTTTGTTTAGGACTCTCTTGAAATATGGGACTTTACTTTCTGTTCAAGACCCCCCTAAAAAATGGGATTTTACTTTATGATCATGACCCTCTTGAAAAATGGGATTTTACTTTCTGTTCAGGACCCTCATGAAAAAAAGGAATTTACTTTCTATTCAGGCCCTTTAGAAAAAATGGGATTTTACTTTATGTTCAGGACCCACCTAAAAAATGGAATTTTACTTTATATTCAGGACCCTCCTGAAAAATGTGATTTTACTTTATGTTCAGGACCCTCCTGAAAAATTAGATTTTACTTCCTGTTCAAGACCCTCCTCAAAAATGGGATTTTGCTTTCTATTCAGGACCCTCCTGAATAATGGGATTTTAGTTTCTATTCAGGACCCTCCTGAAAAATGGGACTTTACTTTATGTTTAGGACCCTCCTAAAAATGAGATTTTACTTTATGTTCAAGATCCTCCTGAAAAATGGGATTTTACCTTCTGTTTAGGACTTTTCTGAAAAATGGGATTTTACATACTGTTCAGGATCCTCCTAAAAAATAGAAATTCACTTTCTATTCAGGACCCTCCTGAAAAAAGAGATTTCACTTAAGTTCAGGACCCTCCTAAAAAATTGGATTTGAATTTCTGTTCAGGACCCTCCCGAAAAATGGGATTTTACCTTATGTTCAGTCCCCGCTTGAAAAATGAGATTTTACTTTATGTTCAGGACCCTCCTTGAAAATGGGATTTTAGTTTTTGTTCAGGACCCTTCTGAAAAATGGGATTTTACCTTATGTTCAGGGCTCTCCTAAAAAATTAGATTCTACTTTATGTTCAGGACACTCTTGAAAAATGGGATTTTACTTTTGTTTTCAGGACCCTCCTGAAAAATGGGATTTTACTTTATGTTTAGGCCCTCCTAAAAAGTGGATTTTACTTTATGTTCAAGATCCTCCTGAAAAATAGGAATTTACCTTCTGTTTAGGACCTTCCTGAAAAATGAGATTTTGCTTACAGTTCAGGATCCTCCTAAAAAATGGAAATTCACTTTCTGTTCAGGACCTTTCTGAAAAATGAGACTTCATTTTATGTTCTGGACCCTCCTGAAAAATGGAATTTTACTTTCTGTTTAGCACCCTCCTGAAAAATGGGAATTTACCTTATGTTCAGGCCCCTCTTGAAAAATGGGATTTTACTTTATGTTCAGGACCCTCCTGAAAAATGGGATTTTACTTTATGTTCAAGACTCTCCTGAAAAATGGGATTTTACCTTATGTTCAGGGCTCTCCTGAAAAATGAGATTCTACTTCATGCTCAGGACCCTCCTGAAAAAAATGAGATTCTACTTTATGCTAGGACCCTCCTGGAAAATGGGATTCTACTTTATGCTCAGGACCCTCCTAGAAAATGAGACTTTACATTATGTTCAGGACCTTTCTGAAAAATTGGACTTTACTTTATGTTCAGGAACCCTCCTAAAAAATGAGACTTTACTTTCTGTTTAGGACCTTCTTGAAAAATAGGACGTTACTTTCTGTTCAAGACCCTCTTGAAAAATGGGATTTTACTTTCTGCTCAGGACCCTCCTGAAAAATGGGATTTTACTTTATGTTCAGGATCCAGTTGAAAAATGGGATTTTACTTTCTATTCAGGACACTTCTGAAAAATGGGATTTTACTTTATCTTCTGGACCGTCCTGAAAAATTGGATTTTATTTATGTTAAGGACCTTCTTGAAAAATGGGATTTTACTTTCTCTTCAGGACCCTCCTGAAAAATGGGATTTTAGTTTATGTTCAGGATTTCCTAAAAAATAGGATTTTACTTTATTTTCAAGATCCTCCTGAAAAATGGGATTTTACCTTCTGTTTAGGACCTTCCTGAAAAATGGGATTGTTCTTACTGTTCAGGATCCTCCTAAAATTTAAAATTCACTTTCTATTCTTGACCCTCCTAAAAAAGGATATTTCACTTTATGTTTAGGACCCTCCTGATAAATGGGATTTTACTTTCTGTTCAGGACTCTCCTGAAAAATGGGATTTTACTTTATGTTTAGGACCCTCCTAAAAATGAGATTTTACTTTATGTTCAAGATCCTCCTGAAAATGGGATTTTACCTTCTATTTAGAACCTTCCTGAAAAATGGGATTTTACATACTGTTCAGGATCCTTCTAAAAAATAGAAATTCACTTTCTATTCAGGACCCTACTAAAAAAAGAGATTTCACTTAAGTTCAGGACCCTCCTAAAACATGGGATTTTACCTTATGTTCAGGGCTCTCCTGAAAAATAAGATTCTACTTCATGATCAGGACCCTCCTGAAAAAAATGAGATTCTACTTTATGCTAGGACCCTCTTGGAAAATGGGATTCTACTTTATGCTCAGGACCCTCCTAGAAAATGAGACTTTACATTATGTTCAGGACCCTTCTGAAAAATTGGACTTTACTTTATGTTCAGGACCCTCCTAAAAAATGAGACTTTACTTTCTGTTTAGGACCTTCTTGAAAAATAGGACGTTATTTTCTGTTCAAGACCCTCTTGAAAAATGGGATTTTACATTCAGTTAAGAACCATCCTAAAAAATGAGATTTTACTTTATGTTCAGGACCCTCCTGAATAATGGGATTTTACTTTCTGTTCAGGACCCTTCTGAAAAATGGGATTTTACTTTATGTTCAGGATCCAGTTGAAAAATGGGATTTTAATTTCTATTCAGGACTCTCCTGAAAAATGGGATTTTACTTTATCTTCTGGACCGTCTTGAAAAATGGGAATTTACCTTATGCTCAGGCCCCTCTTGAAAAATTAGATTTTACCTTATGTTCAGGACTCTCCTGAAAAATGAGATTCTACTTTATGCTCAGGACCCTCTTGAAAAAACTGAAATTCTACTTTATGCTAGGACCCTCCTGGAAAATGGGATTCTACTTTATGCTCAGGACCCTCCTAGAAAATAGGATTTTCCTTTATGTTCAGGACCCTCCTAAATTGGGATTTTACTTTATGTTCTGGACCCTCCTGAAAAATGAGATTTAACTTTATGTTCCGGACCCTCCTGAAAAATAAGATTTTACTTTATGTTAAGGACCCTCCTGAAAAATGGGATTTTACCTTCTTTTAAGGACCCTCCAGAAAAATAAAATTTTACTTTCTGTTCAGGACCATCCTGAAAAATGGGATTTTACTTTATGTTCAGAACCCTCCTGAAAAATAGGATTTTACCTTATGCTCAGGGCCCTCCTGAAAAGTGGGATTTTATTTTATGTCCAGGACACTCCTGAAAAATGAGATTCTACTTTAAGCTCAGGACACTCCTCGAAAATAGGATTCTATTTTATGCTCAGGACCCTCCTGGAAAATAGGACTTTACATTATGTTCAGGACCCTCCTAAAAAATGGGATTTTACTTTTTGTTCAGGACCCTCCTGAAAAATGGGATTTTACTTTTTTTTCAGGACCCTCCTGAAAAATGGGATTCTACCTTATGTTCAGACCCCTCTTGAAAAATGGGATTCTACTTTATGTTCAGGACCCTCTTAAAAATGGGATTTTACTTTCTGTTCAGGACTCTTTTAAAAAATTGGACTTTCCTTTATGTTCAGGACCCTCCTGAAAAATGGGATTTTACTTACTGTTCAGGACCCTCCTGAGAAATGGGATTTTACTTTCTCTTCAGGACCTTCCTAAACAATGGGATTTTACTTTATCTTTAGGACCCTTCTGAAAAATGGGATTTTACTTTATGTTTAGGACCCTTCTAAAATAGGATTTTACTTTATGTTCTAGACCCTTCTGAAAAATATGATTTTACTTTATATTCAGGACCCTCCTGAAATGTGAGATTTTACTTTCTGTTCAGGACCCTTCTGAAAAATGGACCTTTACTTTATGTTCATGACTCTCCTGAAAAATGGGATTTTACCTTATGTTCAGGGCACTCCTGAAAAATGGAATTTTATTTTATGTTTAGGACCCTCCTGAAAAAAAGAGACTCTACTTTAAGCTCAGGCCCCTACTGGAAAATGAGATTCTACTTTATACTCAGGACTCTCCTGGAAAATGGGAATTTACCTTATATTCAGGACCCTCCTGAAAAATCAGACTTGACTTATCATTTAGGAAATTCCTGAAAAATGGGACTTTACTTTCTCTTCTAGACCCTCATGAAAAATGATATTTCACTTTATGTTCATGATCCTCCTGAAAAATAGTATTTTACATTCTGTTCAGGACCCTCCTAATAAATGGGATTTTACCTTATGTTCAGGCCCCTCCTTTAAAATGGGATTTTACTTTATGTTCAGGACCCTACTGAAAAATGGGATCTTATTTTCTATTCAAGACCCTCCTGAAAAATGAGATACTACTTTATGCTCAGGAACCTCCTGGAAAATGAGATTCTACTTTATGCTTAGGACCATCCTGGAAAATGGGACTTTACCTTATGTTCAGGACTCTCCTAAAAAATTAGACTTTACTTATCGTTTAGGACCTTCCTGAAAAATTGGAATTTACTTTCTCTTCAAGACCTTCCAAAAAAATAGGATTTTACTTTATGTTCAGGACCCACCTGAAAAATGGGATTTTACTTTCTGTTCAGGACTCTCCTGTAAAATGGGATTTTATTTTATCTTCAGGACCATCCTAAAAAATGGGATTTTACTTTATGTTCAAGATCCTCCTAAAAAATGGAATTTTACCTTATATTTAGGACCTTTCTGAAAAATGGAATTTTACTTTCTGTTAAGGATCCTCCTGAAAAATATGACTTTAGTTTCTGTTCAAGACCCTCCAGAAAAATGGGATTTGACTTTCAGTTCAGAACGCTCCTGAAAAATACGATTTTAATTTATGTTCAGGACCTTTCTGAATAATGGGATTTTACTTTCTATTCAGGACCCTCATGAAAAATGGTATTTTACTTTCTGTTGAGGACCCTCCTGAAAAATGGGATTTTAATTTCTGTTGAGGACCCTCCGGAAAAATGGTATTTTACTTTCTGTTGAGGACCCTCCTGAAAAATGGGATTTTAATTTCTGTTCCGGACCCTCCTGAAAAATAGTATTTTACTCTATGCTTAGGACCCTCCTATAAAATGGGAGTTTACATTATGTTCAGGACCCTTATGATATATTCGACTTTACATTATGCTCAGGTCCTTCCTGGAAAATGGGACTTTACCTTATGTTCAGGATCCTCCTGAAAAATGGGACATTACTTTATGTTCAGGACTCTCTTGAAAAATTAGAATTTACTTTCTGTTTAGGACCTTCCGGAAAAATGGGACTTTACCTTCTGTTCAAGACCCTCCTGAAAAATGGGATTTTACTTTCTATTCAGGACCCTCCTAAAAAATGGAATTTTACTTTATATTCAGGACACTCTTGAAAAATTGGATTTTACATTCTGTTCAGGACCGTTCTGAAAAATGGGACTTTACATTCTGTTTAGGACCCTCTTGAAAAATGAGATTTTACTTTGTGTTCAGTACCTTACTGAATAATGGGATTTTACATTATGTTTAGGACCCTCCTGAAAAATAGAATTTTACTTTCTATTTAGGACCCTCCTGAAAAATGGGAATTTACTTTATGTTCAAGACCCTACAGAAAAATTGGTATTTTACTTTATGTTTAATACCTACCTGAAAAATGCGATTTTACCTTATGTTCAGGACCCTCCTGAAAAATTGGGATATTATTTTATGTTTAGGACCCTCCTAAAAAATGGGATTTCACTTTATGTTCAGGACCCTCTTGAAAAATGGGATTTTACTTTCTGTTCAAGACCCACCTGAAAAATGGGATTTTATCTTATGTTCAGGATCCTCCTGAAAAATGTGATTTTACATTATGTTCAGGACCCAGTTGAAAAATGGGATTTTACTTTATGTTCAAGACCCTTCTGAAAAATTGGATTTTACTTTCTGTTCAGGACCCTCGTAAAAAATGGGATTTTACTTTATCTTCTGGACGCTCCTGAAAAATGGGATTTTACTTTCTGTTCAGGACCCTCCTGAAAAATGAGATTTTACTTTATGCTCAAGGCCTTCCTGAAAAATGGAATTCTACCTAATGCTCAGGACCCTCCTGGAAAATGGGATTTTACCTTATGTTCAAGACCGTCCTGAAAAATGAGACTTTCCATTCTCTTTAGCACCCTACTGAAAAATGGAACTTTCCTTTCTCTTTAGGACCCTCCTGAAAAATGAGATTTTACCTTATGTTTAGGATACTCCTGAAAAATGGGATTTTACATTATGTTCAGGATCCAGTTGAAAAATGGGATTTTACTTTCTGTTCAGGACCCTTATGAAAAATTGGATTTTACTTTCTGTTCAGGACCCTCTTGAAAAATGGAAATTTACTTTATATTCTAGACCCTCCTGAAAAATAGGATTTTACTTTCTGTTCAGGACACTCCTGAAAAATGGGATTTTACTTTATGCCCAAGGCCGTCTTGAAAAATGGAATTCTACCTAATGCTTAGGACCCTCCTAGAAAATGAGATTTTACCTTATGTTCAGGACCCTCCTGAAAAATGAGACTTTACTTTATGTTTAGCACCCTACTGATAAATGGAACTTTACTTTCTCTTTAGGAACCTCTTGAAATATGGAACTTTACTTTCTGTTCAAGACCCTCCTGAAAAATGGGATTTTACTTTATGTACAGGACCCTCCTGAATAATGGGATTTTACTTACTGTTCAGGACCCTCCTGAAAAATGGTATTTTACTTTCTGTTCAGGACCTTCCTGAAAAATGGGAATTTACTTTATATTCAGGACCCTCCTGATAAATGGGATTTTACTTTATGTTCAGGACTCACCTAAAAAATGGGATTTTACTTTCTTTTCAGGACCCTCCTGAAGAATTGGATTTTACTTTATGTTCTGGACACTCCTGAAAAATGGGATTTTACTTTTTTTTTGGGACCCTCCTGAAAAATGGGATTTTACATTATGCTCAAGGTCGTCCTGAAAAATGGAATTCTACCGTATGGTCAGGACCCTCCTGGAAAATGGGATTTTACCTTATGATTAGGACCCTCCTGAAAAATGAGACTTTACTTTATGTTCAGCACTCCACTAAAAAATGGGACTTTACTTTCTCTTTAGGACCCTCTTGAAATATGGGACTTCACTTTCTGTTCAAGACCCTCCTGAAAAATGGGATTTTACTTTATGTTCAGGACCCTCTTGAAAAATGGGATTTTACTTTCTGTTCAGGACCCTCATAAAAAATGGGATTTTACTTTCTGTTCAGGACCCTCCTGAAAAATGGGAGTTTAATTTCTGTTCAGGACACTCCTGAAAAATGGGAATTAAATTTATGTTCTGGACACTTCTTAAAAATGGGATTTTACTTTATGTTCTGGACCCTCCTGAAAAATAGGATTTTACTTTCTGTTCAAGACTGTCCTGAAAAATAGGATTTTACTTTATGTACAGGACCGTCATAAAATGAGATTTTACTTTATGTTCTGGACCCTTCCTGAAAAATTGGATTGAACTTTATGTTCAGGACTCTCCTGAAAAATAAGATTTTACTTTATGTTCAGGACCCTCCAGAAAAATGGGATTTTACCTTCTGTTAAGGACCCTCCAGAAAAATAAAATTTTACTTTCTGTTCAGGACCATCCTAAAAAATGGGACTTTACTTTATGTTCAGAAACCTCCTGAAAAATAGGATTTTACCTTATGTTCAAGGCCCTCCTGAAAAGAGGGATTTTATTTTATGTCCAGGACCCTCCTGAAAAATGAGATACTACCTAAAGCTCAGGACCCTCCTGGAAAATAGGATTCTATTTTATGCTCAGGACCCTCCTGGAAAATGGGACTTTACCTTATGTTCAAGACCCTCCAGAAAAATGGGATTTTACTTTCTGTGGAGGACCCTCCTGAAAAATGGGATTTTAATTTTTGTTCAGGACCCTTCTGAAAAATGGGATTTTATTTTCTGTCAAGACCCTCCTGAAAAATGGGATTTTACCTTATGTTCATGATCCTCCTGAAAATGGGGATATTACATTATGTTCAGGACCCAGTTGAAAAATGGGATTTTACTTTCTTTTCAGGACCCTCCTGAAAAATGGGATTATACTTTCTGGTCAGGACCCTCCTGAAAAATGGGATTTTACTTTATCTTCTGGACCCTCCTGTAAAATGGGATTTTACTTTCTGTTCAAGACCCTTCTAAAAATTGGGATTTTCCTTTCTGTTCAGGACCCTCTTGAAAAATGGGATTTTACTTTATGCTCAAGGCCGTCCTGAAAAATGGAATTCTACCTTATGCCAGGACCCTCCTAGAAAATGATATTTTACCTTATGTTCAGGACCCTCCTGGAAAAAGAGACTTTACTTTATATTCAGCACCGTCCTAAAAAATGGGACTTTACTTTCTGTTAAGACCCTCCTGAAAAATGGGATTTTTCTTTATGTTCAGGACCCTTTTTAAAAATGGTATTTTACTTTCTAATCAGGACCCTCATGAAAAATGGGATTTTACTTTCTGTTCAGGACCCTCTTGAAAAATGAGATTTTACTTTTTGTTCAGGATCCTCCTAAAAAATGGGATCTTAATTTCTGTTCAGGACCCTCCTGAAAAATGGGATTTTACTTTCTGTTCAGGACTCTCCTGAAAAATGGGATTTTACTTTATGTTCAGGACCCTCCTAAAATGGGATTTTACTTTATGTTCTGGAACCTCCTGAAAAATGGGATTTAACTTTATGTTCAGGACCCTCCAAAAAAATAAGATTTTACTTTATGTTCAGGACCCTCCAGAAAAATAAAATTTTACTTTCCGTTCAGGATCTTCTCGAAAAATGGGACTTTACTTTATGTTCAGAACCCTCCTGAAAAATAGGATTTTACCTTATGTTCAGGGCCCTCCTGAAAAATGGGATTTTATTTTATGTTCAGGACCTTCCTGAAAAATGAGATTCTACATTATGCTCAGGACCCTCCTGGAAAATGGGATTCAACTTTATGCTCAGGACTCTCCCGGAAAATGGGACTTTACCTTATGTTCAGGACCCTCCTGAAAAATGGGACATTATTTTATTTTCAGAACCCTCCTGAAAAATAAGACTTGACATTCTGTTTAGGACCTGCTTGAAAAATGAGACTTTACTTTCTTTTCAAGACCCTCCTGAAAAATGTGATTTTACTTTCTGTTCAAGACCCCCTTGAAAAATGGAATTTTAATTTATGTTCAGGACCCTTCTGAAAAATAGGATTTTACTTTTTGTTCAAGTCCCTCCTGAAAAATGGGATTTTACATTATGTTCAGGATCTTCCTGAAAAAAGGGATTTTACCTTCTGTTTAGGAACTCCTGAAAAATGGGATTATACTTTCTGTTCAGGACTCTCCTGAAAAATAGGATTTTACTTTATCTTCTGGACCCTCCTGAAAAATGGGATTGTACTTTCTATTTAGGACACTTCGGATAAATGGGATTTTACTTTCTGTTCAGGACCATCTTGAAAAATAAGATTTTACTTTCTGTTCAGGACCCTCCTGAAAAATGGGATTTTAATTTTTGTTCAGGACCCTTCTGAAAAATGGGAATTAACTTTATGTTCTGGACCTTCCTGAAAAATGGGATTTTACTTCCTGTTCAGGACTCTCCTGAAAAATGGGATTTTACTTTATGTTCATGACCCTCCTAAAATGGGATTTTACTTTATGTTCTGGACCCTCCTGAAAAATGGGATTTAACTTTATATTCAGGACCCTCCAGAAAAATAAGATTTTACTTTATGTTCCGGACCCTCAAGAAAAATGGGATTTTACCTTCTGTTCAGGACCCTCCAGAAAAATAAAATTTTACTTTCTGTTCAGGACCATCTCGAAAAATGGGACTTTACTTTATGTTCAGAACCCTCCTGAAAAATAGGATTTTACCTTATGTTCAGGGCCCTTCTTAAAAATAGGATTTTATTTTATGTCCAGGACCCTTCTGAAAAATGGGATTTTACTTTCTGTTCAAGTCCCTCCTGAAAAATGGGATTTTACCTTATGTTCAGGATCTTCCTGAAAAATGGGATTATACATTATGTTCAGTACCCAGTTGAAAAATTAGATTTTACTTTCTATTCAGGACCCTCCTTAAAAATGAGATTATACTTTCTGTTCAGGACCCTCCTAAAAAATGGGATTTTTATTTCTGTTCAGGACCCTCCTGAAAAATAGGAATTAACTTTATTTTCTGGACCTTCCTGAAAAATGGGATTTCCCTTTATGTTCAGGACTCTCTTGAAAAATGGGATTTTACTTTATGTTCAGGACCCTCCTAAAATGGGATTTTACTTTATGTTCTGGACCCTCCAGGAAAATAGGATTTTACCTTCTGTTCAGGACCCTCAGGAAAAATAAAACTTTACTTACTGCTCAGGACCATCTCGAAAAATAGGACTTTACTTTATATTCAGAACCCTCCTAAAAAATAGGATTTTACCTTATGTTTAGGGCCCTCCTTAAAAATGGGATTTTATTTTATGTTCAGGACCCTCCTGAAAAATGAGAATCTACTTTATGCTCAGGACCCTCCTGGAAAATGGGACTTTACCTAATGTTCAGGACCCTCCTGAAAAATGGGACATTATTTTATGTTCAGGACCCTCCTGAAAAATAAGACTTCTCATTCTGTTTAGGACCTTCCTGAAATATGTGACTTTACTTTTTGTTCAAGACCCTCCTGAAAATTAGGATTATACTATCTGTTCAGGACCCTCCTGAAAAATGAGATTTTAATTTATGTTCAGGACCCTTCTGAAAAATGGGATTTTAATTTCTATTCAAGACCCTCTTGAAAAATGGGATTTTACCTTATGTTCAGGATCTTCCTTAAAAATGGGATTATACATTATGTTCAGGACCCAGATAAAAATGGGATTTTAATTTCTGTTCAGGACCCTCCTAAAAAATGGGATTATACTTTCTGTTCAGGACCCTCCTGAAAAATGGGATTTTACTTTATCTTCTGGACCCTCCTGAAAAATGGAATTTTACTTTCTATTCAGGACACTTCTGAAAAATGGGATTTTACTTTCTATTCAGGACCCTCCTGAAAAATGGGATTTTACTTTATGCTCAAGGCCGTCCTGAAAATGGAATTCTACCTTATGCTCAAGACCCTCCTGGAAAATGGGATTTTACCTTATGTTGAGGACACTCCTGAAAAAACAGACTTTACTTTATGTTCAGCATCCTCCTGAAAAATGGGAATTAACTTTCTATTTACGACCCTCTTAAAATATGGGACTTTACTTTCTGTTAAAGACACTCCTGAAAAATGGGATTTTACTTTATGTTCAGGACCCTCTTGAAAAATGGGATTCTACTTTCTGTTTAGGACCCTCATGAAAAATGGGATTTTACTTTCTGTTCAGGACCCTCTTGAAAAATGGGATTTTACTTTCTGTTCAGGACCCTCCTGAAAAATGGGATTTTAATTTCTTTTCAGGACCCTCCAGAAAAATGGGTATTAACTTTATTTTCTGGACCCTCCTGAAAAATGGGATTTTACTTTATGTTCTGGACCCTCCTGAAAAATGGGATTTTACTTTCTGTACAGGACTCTTCTGAAAAATGGGATTTTACTTTATTTCAGGACCCTCCTAAAATGGGATTTTACTTTATGTTCTGGACCTTCCTGAAAAATGGGATTTAACTTTATGTTCAGGAGCCTCATGAAAAATGAGATTTTACTTTATGTTCAGGATCCTCCTGAAAAATGGGATTTTACCTTCTGTTCAGGACCCTCCAGAAAAATAAAATTTTACTTTCTGTTCAGGACCGTCCTGAAAAATGGGACTTTTTTTATGTTCAAAACCCTCCTGAAAAATATGATTTTACCTTATGATCAGGGCCCTCCCGAAAAATGGGATTTTATTTTATGTTCAGGACCCTCCTGAAAATGAGATTCTACTTTATGCTTTGGGACCTTCTGGAAAATAGGATTCTACTTTATGCTTAGGACCCTCCTGGAAAATGTCACTTTACCTTATGATCAAGACCCTCCTGAAAAATGGGTCATAACTTTATGTTCAGGACCCTCCTGAAAAATGAGACTTTACATTTTGTTTAGGACCTTCCTGAAAAATGGGACTTTACTTTTTTTTCAAGACTCTCCTGAAAAATGGGATTTTACTTTCTGTTCAGGACCCTCCTGAAAAATGAGATTTTAATTTATGTCTAGGACCCTTCTGAAAAATGAGATTTTACTTTCTGTTTAGTACCCTCATGAAAAATGGATTTTACTTTTTGTTTCGGATCCTTTTGAAAAATAAGATTTTACTTTTTGTTCAGGACCCTGCTGAAAAATGGGATTTTACTCCCTATTCAGGACCCTCCTGAAAAATAGGATTTTACTTTATGTTCAGGACCTTCCTGAAAAATGGTATTTTACTTTATGTTTAGAACCCTCCTGAAAAATTGAATTTTGCCTTATGTTCAGGACCCTTCGGAAAATTGGGATTTTACCTTTTGTTCAAGACCTTCCTAAAAAATGGAATTTTACATTCTGTTCAGGACCCTCCTGAAAAATGGGATTTCACATTATGTTGAGGACCCTCTTGAAAAATGGGATTTTACTTTCTGTTCTGGACCCTCCAGAAAAATGGGATTTTACCTTATGTTCATCATCTTCCTGAAAAATAGGATTTTACATTATGTTCAGGTCCCTCCTGAAAAATGAGATTCTATTTTATTCTCAGGACCTTCCTGGAAAATGGGATTCTACTTTATGCTCAGGACCCACCAGGAAAATGGGATTTTACTTTCTGTTCAGAATACTTTGATAAATGGGATTTTACTTTATGTTCAGGACCCTCTTGAAAAATAGGATTTTACTATCTGTTCAGGACCCTCCTGAAAAATTGGATTTTACTTTATGCTCAAGGCCGTCCTGAAAAATGAAATTCTACCTTATGCTCAGGACCCTCATAGAAAATGGGACTTTACCTTATGTTCAGGACCCTCCTGAAAAATGAAACTTTACTTTATGTTCAAATCCCTCCTGCAAAATGGGACATTACTTTCTTTTTAAGACCCTCATGAAAAATAGGATTTTAGTTTATGTTCAGGACCCTCTTGAATAATGGGATTTTACTTTATGTTCAGGACCCTCATGAAAATGGGATTTTACTTTATGTTCAGGACCCTTCTGAAAAATGGGATTTTCCTTTATGCTCAAGACCCTCTTGAAAAATGGGATTTTACTTTATATTCAGGATCCTCCTGAAAAATGGGATCTTACTTGCTGTTCAAGACCCTCATAAAAAATGGGATTTTACTTTATGTTCAAGACCCTCCTGAAAAATGGGATTTTACTTTATGTCCAGGACCCTCCTGATAAATGGGTATTTACTTTCTGTCCTGGACTCTCCTGAAAAATGGAATTTTACATTATTTTCAAGACCCTCCTGAAAAATGGGATTTTACTTTCTGATCAAGACCCTTCTGAAAATGGGATTTTACTTTATGTTCAGGACCCTCCTGAAAAATGGGTCATAACTTTATGTTCAGGACCCTCCTGAAAAATGAGACTTTACATTTTGTTTAGGACCTTCCTGAATAATGGGACTTTACTTTTTTTTCAAAACTCTCCTGAAAAATGGGATTTTACTTTCTGTTCAGGACCCTCCTGAAAAATGAGATTTTAGTTTTTGTCTAGGACCCTTCTGAAAAATGAGATTTTACTTTCTGTTTAGTACTCTCATGAAAAATGGATTTTACTTTTTGTTTCGGATCCTTTTGAAAAATAAGATTTTTCTTTTTCTTCAGGATCCTGCTGAAAAATAGGAATTTACTCCCTATTAAGGACCCTCGTGAAAAATAGGATTTTACTTTATGTTCAGGGCCTTCCTGAAAAATGGTATTTTACTTTATATTTAGGACCCTCCTGAAAATTTGGATTTTACCTAATGTTCAGGACCCTTCGAAAAATTGGGATTTTACCTTTTGTTCAAGACCATCCTAAAAAATGGAATTTTACATTCTGTTCAGGACCCTCCTGAAAAATGGGATTTCACATTATATTCAGGACCCTCTTGAAAAATGGGATTTCACTTTCTGTTCTGGACCCTCCAGAAAAATGGGATTTTACCATATGTTCATCATCTTCCTGAAAAATAGGATTTTACATTATGTTCAGGTCCCTCCTGAAAAATGAGATTCTATTTTATGCTCAGGACCTTCCTGGAAAATGGGATTCTACTTTATGCTCAGGACCCACCAGGAAAATGGGATTTTACTTTCTGTTCAGAATACTTTGAAAAATGGGATTTTACTTTATGTTCAGGACCCTCCTGAAAAATAGGATTTTACTTTCTGTTCAGGACCCTCCTGAAAAATTGGATTTTACTTTATGCTCAAGGCCGTCCTGCAAAACGAAATTCTACCTTATGCTCAGGACCCTCCTAGAAAATGGGACTTTACCTTATGTTCAGGACGCCCCTGAAAAATGAGACTTTACTTTATGTTCAAATCCCTCCTGAAAAATGGGACATTACTTTCTGTTTAAGACTCTTATGAAAACTAGGATTTTAATTTATGTTCAGGACCCTCTTGAATAATGGGATTTTACTTTATGTTCAGGACCCTCATGAAAAATGGGATTTTACTTTATGTTCAGGACCCTCCTGAAAAATGGGATTTTACTTTATGCTCAAGACCCTCTTGAAAAATGGGATTTTACTTTATATTCAGGACCCTCCTGAAAAATGGGATCTTACTTTCTGTTCAGGACCCTCATAAAAAATGGGATTTTACTTTATGTTCAGGACCCTCCTGAAAAATAGGATTTTACTTTATGTCCAGGACCCTCCTGATAAATGGTATTTTACTTTCTGTCCAGGATTCTCCTGAAAAATGGGATTTTACATTATTTTCAGGACCCTCCTGAAAAATGGGATTTTACTTTCTGATGAAGACCCTTTTGAAAATGGGATTTTACTTTATGTTCAGGACCCTCCTGAAAAATGAGATTTTACTTTTCGTTCATGACCCTCTTGAAAAATGAAATTTTACTTTATGTTCAGGACCCTTCTGAAAAATGGGATTTTACTTTCTGTTTAGGACCCTCTTGAAAAATGCGATTTTACTTTATTTTCAGGACCCTCCTGAAAAATAGGATTCTAATTTATGTTCAGGACCCTACTGAAAAATAGGATTTTACCTTTTGTTCAGGATCCTCCTGAAAAATGGGATTTTACTTTATATTCGGGACCGTCCTGAAAAATGGGATCATACTTTCTGTTCAGGACCCTAATGAAAAATGGGATTTTACTTTATGTTCAGGACCCTCCTGATAAATGGGATTTTACTTTCTGTCTAGGACTCTCCTGAAAAATGGGATTTTACTTTATTTTCAGGACCTTTCTGAAAAATGGGATTTTACTTTCTGATCAAGACCCTCCTGAAAAATGGGATTTTACTTTATGTTCAGGACCCTCCTGAAAAATGGGATTTTACTTTCTGTTCAGGACCCTCTTGAAAAATGGGATTTTACTTTATGTTCAGGACCCTCCCGAAAAATGGGATTTTACTTTCTGTTTAGGACCCTTCTGAAAAATGCGATTTTACTTTATGTTCTGGACCCTCCTGAAAAATAGGATTTTACTTTATGCTCAGGACCCTCCTAAAAATGGGACTTTACCTTATGTTCAGGACCCTCCTGAAAAATGGGATTTTACTTTCTGTTCAAGACCCTTCTGAAAAATGGGATTTTACTTTCTGATCAGGACGTTCCAGATAAATGGGATTTTACTTTCTGTTACGGACCCTCTTGAAAAATTTGATTTTACTTTCTATTAGGGACCCGCCTAAAAAATGGTTTTTTACTCTCTGTTCAGGACTCTCCTGAAAAATGTAAATTCACATTCTATTCTTGACTCCTCTGAAAAATAAGATTTCACTTTATGATTAGGACACTTCTGCAAAATGGTATTTAACTTTTTGTTCAGGACCCACCTAAAAAATGTGATTTTACTTTATGTTCAAGATCCTCCTGAAAAATGGTATTTTACCTTCTGTTTAGGATCTTCCTGAAAAATGAAATTTTACTTACTGTTCAGGATCCTCCTAAAAAATGAAAATTCACTTTCTATTCAGGACACTGCTGAAAAATAAGATTTCACTTTATGTTCAGGACCCTCCTGAAAAATGGAATTTTACTTTCTGTTCAGGACCCTCCTGAAAAATGGGATTTTACCTTATGTTCAGGCCCTTCCTGAAAAATGGGATTTATTTTATGTTCAGGACCCTCCTGAAAAATAGGATTTTACTTTCTGTTCAGGACCCTCCTGAAAAATGGTATTTTACCTTATGTTCAGGGCTCTCCTGAAAAATTAGATTCTACTTTATGTTCAGGACCCTCCTGAAAAAAATGAGATTCTACTTTATGTTCAGGACCCTCCTAAAAAATGAGATTCTACTTTATGCTCAGGACCTTTCTAAAAAATGGGACTTTACATTATGTTCAGGACCCTTCTGAAAAATTGGACTTTACTTTATGTTTTGGACGCTCCTGAAAAATGAGACTTTACTTTCTGTTTAGGACCTTCTTGAAAAATGGGACTTTACTTTCTGTTCAAGACCCTCCTGAAAAATGGGATTTTACTTTTTGTTTAGAACCTTCCTGAAAAATGGGATTTTACTTTATATTCAGGAACCTCCTGAATAATTGGATTTTATTTTCTGTTTAGGACCCTCCTGAAAAATGGTATTTTTCTTTCTGTTCAGGACCCTCCTGAAAAATGGGTTTTTCCTTTAAGTTCAGGACCCTCCTTAAAAATGGGATTTTACTTTCTGTTCAGGGCCCTCCTGAAAGTGAGATTTTACTTTATTTCAGGACCTTCATAAAAAATGGGATTTTACCTTCTGTTCCGGACCCTCCTGAAAAATGAGATTTTTTTTTCTGTTCAGGACTCTCCTGAAAAATGAGACTTTACTTTATGTTCAGGACACTCCTGAAAAAATGGATTTTTCCTTTTGTTCAGGGCCCTCCTGAAAAATGGGATTTTACTTTGTGTTCAGGACTCTCCTGAAAAATAAGATTCTACTTTATGCTATAGACCCTGTTGGAAAATGGGCTTTACCTTATGTTCAGGACCCTTCTGAAAAATGGGACATTACTTTATATTCAGGACCCTCTTAAAAAATCAGACTTTTCTTTTTGTTTAGGACCTTCCTGAAAAATGGGACTTTACTTTTTGTTTAAGACTCTCCTGAAAAATGGGATTTTACTTTCTGTTCAGGACCCTTGTGAGAAATGGGATTTTACTATATGTTCTGGACCCTCATGAAAAATTGGATTTTACATTCTGTTCAGGACCCTCCTGAAAAATGGGATTTTACTTTCTGTTTAGGACCCTCTTGAAAAATGAGATTTTTCTTTCTGTTCAGTACCTTGCTGAAAAATGGGATTTTACTATATGTTCAGGACCCTCTTAAAAAATGGAATTTTACTTTCTATTCAGCACCCTCCTGAAAAATGGGATTTCACTTTATGTTCAAGACCCTATAGAACAATTGGGATTTTATTTTATGTTTAGGACCTTCCTGAAAAATTGGATTTTACCTTATGTTCAGGACCCTCCTTAAAAATAGGATTTTACCTTTTGTTCAAGACCCTCCTGAAAAATGGAATTTTACTTTCTGTTCAGGACCCTCCTGAAAAATGGGATTTTACTTTATGTTCAGGACCTTCTTGAAAAATGGGATTTTACTTTCTGTACAAAACCCTCCTGAAAAATGGGACTTTAGCTTATATTCAGGATCCTCTAGAAAAATGGGATTTTACATTATGTTCAGGACCCTTTTGAAAAATGAGATTCTATTTTATGCTCAGGACCCTCCTGGTAAATGGGATTCTACTTTATGCTCAGGACCCGCCAGGAAAATGGGATTTTACTTTCTATTCAAAACCCTCTTGAAAAATGGGATTTTACTTTCTGTTCAGGACCCTCCTTTAAAATGGGATTTTACTTTATGCTCAAGGACGTCCTGAAAAATGGGACTTTACTTTCTGTTCCGCACACTCCTGAAAAATGGGACTTTACTTTCTGTTTAGGACCCTTTTGAAATACGGGACTTTACTTTCTGTTCAAGGCCCTCCTGAAAAATAGGATTTTACTTTCTGTTCAGGACCCTCCTGAAAAATAGGATTTTACTTTGTGCTCAAGGCCGTCCTGAAAAATGGAATTCTACCTTATGCTCAGGACCCTCCTGGAAAATGGGACTTTACCTAATGTTCAGGACTCTCCTGAAAAATAATACTTTACTTTATGTTCAGCACCCTCATGAAAAATGGGACTTTTCTTTCTGTTTAGGACCCTCTTGAAATATGGGACTTTACTTTCTGTTCAAGACCCTCCTGAAAAATGGGATTTTACTTTATGTTCAGGACCCTCTTGAAAAATAGGATTTTACTTTCTGTTCAGGACCCTCTTGAAAAATAGGATTTTACTTTTTGTTCAGGACCCTCCTGAAAAATGGGATTTAAAATTCTGTTCAGGACCCTCCTGAATAATGGGAATTAACATTATGTTCTAGACCCTCCTGAAAAATGGGATTTTACTTTATGTTCTGGACCATCCTGAAAAATAGGATTTTACTTTCTATTCAGGACCCTCCTGAAAAGTGGGATTTTACTTTATGTTCAGGACCCTCGTAAAATAGGATTTTACTTTATGTTCTGGACCCTCCTGAAAAATGGGTTTTAACTTTATGTTCTGGACCCTCTTGAAAAATGGGATTTTACTTTCTATTCAGGACCCTCCGGAAAAATAAGATTTTCTTTATTTTCAGCACCCTCCTAAAATGGGATTTTACTTTATGTTTTGGACCCTCTTGAGAAATGAGATTTTATTTGATGTTCAGGACCCTCTTGAAAAATGGCATTTTACCTTCGTTCAAGACCCTCCAGAAAAATGAAATTTTACTTTCTGTTCAGGACCCTCCTGAAAAATAAAACTTTACTTTATGTTCAGGACCCTCCTAAAAAATGGGATTTTACCTTATGTTCAGGGCCCTCCTAAAAAAGGGGATTTTATTTTATGTTCAGGACCCTCCTGAAAAATGAGATTCTACTTTATGCTCAGGACCCTCCTGGAAAATGGGATTATACTTTATGCTCAGGACCCTCCTGGAAAATGGGACTTTACCTTATGTTCAGGACCCTCCTGAAAAATGGGACATTACTTTATGTTCAGGACCCTCTTGAAAAATATGACTTTACTTTTTTGTTTAGGACCTTCCTGAAAAATTGTACTTTACTTTCTGTTCAAGACCCTCTTGAAAAATAAGATTTTACTTTCTGTTCAGGACCCTACTGAAAAATGGGATTTTACTTTCTATTCAGGACTTTCCTGAAAAATGGGATTTTACTTTATGTTCAGGACCTTCTTGAAAAATGGGATTTTACTTTATGTTTAGGAACCTCCTGAAAAATAGGATTTTACCTTATGTTCAGGACTCTCCTGAAAAATAGGATTTACATTTTGTTTAAGACCCTCCTGAAAAATGGAATTTTTCTTTCTGTTCAGGACCCTACTGAAAAATGGGATTTCACTTTAAGTTCAGGACCCTCTTGAAAAATAGGATTTCACTTTCTGTTCAGGACCCTAATGAAAAATGGGATTTTACCTTATGTTCAGCATCCTCCTGAAAAATAGGATTTTACATTATGTTCAGGTCCCTCCTGAAAAATGAGATTCTATTTTATGCTCAGGACCTTCCTGAAAAATGGGATTCTACTTTATACTCAGGACCCTCTTGAAAAATGGGATTTTACTTTATGTTCAGGACCCTTCTGAAAAATGGGATTTTACTTTTTGTTCAGGACCCTCCTAAAAAATTGGATTTTACATTATGTTCAGGGCCCTTCTGAAAAATGCGACTTTACTTTATGTTCAAATCCCTCCTGAAAAATGAGACTTTACTTACTGTTTAAGACCCTCCTGAAAAATTGGATTTTTCTTTATGTTCAGGACCCTCATGAATAATGGGATTTTACTTTCTGTTCAGGAACCTCATGAAAAAGGGGATTTTACTTTATTTTCAGGACCCTCCTGAAAAATGGGATTTTACTTTATGTCTAGGACCCTACTGATAAATAGGATTTTACTTTCTGTCTCGGACTCTCCTGAAAAATGGGATTTTACTTTATGTTCAGGACCCTCCTGCAAATGGGATTTAACTATTTGTTCAAAACCCTCCTGAAATATAGGATTTTACTTTATGTTCACGACCCTCCTGAAAAATGGGATCTTACTTTATGTTCAGGACCCTCGTGAAAAATAGGATTTTATTTTATGTTCAGGACCCTCCTGAAACATGGGATTTTACTTTATGTCCAGGACCCTCCTGATAAATGGGATTTTACTTTCTATCCAGGACTCTTTTGAAAAATAGGATTTTATTTTATTTTCAGGACCCTCCTGAAAAATGGGATTTTACATTCTGATCAAGACCCTCCTGAAAAATGGGATTTTAATTTATTTTTAAGACCCTCCTGAAAAATGGGATTTTACTTTCTATTCGGGACCCTCCTGATAAATGGGATTTAACTTTTTGTTCAGGATCCTCCTAAAAAATAGGATTTTTCTTTATGTTCAATATCATCTTGAAAAATAGTATTTTACCTTCTGTTTAGGACCTTCCTGAAAAATGGGATTTCACTTTCTGTTCAGGATCCTCCTAAAAACTGGGACGTTACTTTCTGTTCAGGATTCTCCTGAAAAATGGAAAATCACTTTCTATTCAGGACCCTCCTAAAAAATGGGATTTTACCTTATGTTCAGGCCCCTCCCAAAAAATGGGATTTTACTTTACGTTCAGGACCCTCTTGAAAAATAGGATTTTACTTTCTGCTCAGGACCCTTCTGAAAAATGGGATATTATATTCTGTTTAGGACCCTCCTGAAAAATGCAATTTTACTTTATGTTCAGGACCCTCCTGAAAAATAGGATTCATCTTTATGCTTAGGAACCTCCTGAAAAAAGAGACTTTACCTTATGTTCAGGACCCTACTAAAAAATGGGACTTTACTTCATGTTCAGGACCCTCCTAATAAATGGGACTTTATTTTCTGCTAAGGACCCTCTTGAAAAATGGGACGTTATTTTCTGTTCAGGACCCGCCTTAAAAATGGTATTTTACTTTCGGTTTAGAACCCTCCTGAAAAATTGGATTTTACTTAATGTTTAGGACCCTCCAGAAAAATGGGATTTTACTTACTGTTCATGACCCTCCAGAAAATGGGATTTTACTTTCTGTTTAGGACCCTTTTATTAAATGGGATTTTACTTTATGTTCTGGACCTTCTTGAAAAATGGGATTTTACTTTCTGTTCAGGACCCTCCCTAAAATGGGATTTTCCTTTATGTTCAGGACCCTCCTAAAATGGGATTTTACTTCACGTTCTAGACCCTCCTAAAAATGGGATTTTACCTTCTGTTCAGGACCCTCATGAAAAATTAGATTTTACTTTCTGTTCAGGACCCTCCTGAAAAATAAGATTATACTTTATGTTCAGGACCCTCTTGAAAAATGGGGTTTTACTTTCTGTTCAGGACCCTCCTGACAAATGAGATTTTACTTTCTGTTCAAGACCCTCCTGAAAAATGGGACATTACTTTATGTTCAGGACCATCTTGAAAATGGGATTTTACCTTATGTTCAGGGCTCTCTTTGAAAATAGGATTTTATTTTATGTTCAGGACCCTACTGATAAATGAGATTCTACTTTATGCTCAAGACCCTCCTGTAAAATGGGATTCTACTTTATGCTTTGGATCCTCCTAGAAAATGAGACTTTACCTTATGTTCAGGACCCTCCTGAAAAATGAGACATTAATTTATGTTCAGGACCCTCCTGAAAAATGGGACATTAATTTATGTTCAGGACCCTTCTAAAGAATGAGACTTTACTTTCTGTTTAGGACCTTCCTAAAAAATGGGACTTTACATTCTGTTCAAGACCCTCCTGAAAAATGGGATTTTACTTTCTGTTCAGGACCCTCCTGAAAAATGGGATATTACTTTAAGTTTAGGACTTTTCTAAAAAATGGGATTTTATTTTCTGTACAGGACCCTTCAGAAAAATGAAATTTTATTTTCTGTTTCGGATCCTCTTGAAAAATTAGATTTTAATTTCTGTTCAGGATCCTGCAGAAAAATGGGATTTTACTTTTTGTTCAGGACTCTCCTGAAAAATGAGATTTTACTTTCTGTTCAGGACCTTCCTGAAAAATCGGACATTACTTTATGTTCAGGACCCTCTTGAAAATGGGATTTTACCTTATGTTCAGGGCCCTCCTGAAAAATGGGATTTTATTTTATATTCAGGACCCTACTCAAAAAAGAGATTCTACTTATTGCTCAGGACCCTCCTAAAAAATGGTATTCTACTTTATGCTCTGGACCCACCTGGAAAATGGGACTTTTCCATATGTTCAGGACCCTCCTGAAAAATGGGACATTAATTTATGTTCAGGACCCTTCTAAAAAATAAGACTTTACTTTCTGTTTAGGACCTTCCTGAAAAATGAGATTTTACTTTCTGTTCAGGACCCTCGTGAAAAATGGGATATTACTTTAAGTTCAGGACCCTCCTGAAAAATGGGATTTTACCTGTTTCTGACCCTCTTGAAAAATTAGATTTTACTTTCTGTTCAGGACCCTGCAGAAAAATGGGATTTTACTTTCTGCTCAGGACTCTCCTGAAAAATGAAAATGTACATTCTATTCAGGACCCTCCTGAAAAATGAGATTTCACTTTATGTTCAGGACCCTCCTGAAAAATGGGATTTTACTTTCTGTTCAGGACCCTCCTGAAAAATGGGATTTTACCATATGTTCAGGCCCCTCCTGAAAAATGGGATTTTACTTTATGTTCAGGACCCTCCTGAAAAATGGGATTTTACTTTCTATTCAGGACCCTCCTGAAAAATGGGATTTTACCTTATGTTTAGGGCACTCCTGAAAAATAAGATTCTACTTTATGTTCAGGACTCTCCTGAAAAAAATTAGATTCTTCTTTATGTTTAGGACCCTCCTGGAAAATAGAATTCTACTTTATGCTCCGGACCCTCCTGGAAAATGAGACTTTACATTATGTTCAGGACCCTCCTGAAAGTTTGGACTTTACTTTATGTTCAGGACTCTCCTGAAAAATGAGAGTTTGCTTTCTATTTAGGACCTTCTTGAAAAATGAGACTTTACTTTTTGTTCAAGACCCTCCTGAAAAATAGGATTTTACGTTCATTTCAGAACCCTCCTTAAAATATGGGATTTTACTTTATGTTCAGGACCCTCCTAAAAAATGGGATTTTACCTTATGTTCAATATCCTCCTGAAAAATAGGATTTTAACTTCTGTTTAGGACCTTTCTAAAAAATGGTATTTTACTTTTTCTTTAGGATCCTCCTGAAAAATGGGACGTTACTTTTTGTTCAGGACTCTTCTGAAAAATGGAAAAACACTTTCTATTCAGGACCCTCCTGAAAAATAAGATTTTACCTTATGTTGTGGCCCCTCCCGAAAAATAGGATTTTACTTTATGTTCAGGACCCTCCTGAAAAATAGGATTTTACTTTCTGTTCAGGACCCTCCTGAAAAATGGGATTTTACTTTCTATTTAGGACCTTCATGAAAAATTCGATTTTACTTTATGTTCAGGACCCTCCTAAAAAATGGGACTTTACCTTATGTTCAGAACCCTCCTGAAAAATAGGATTTACTTTAAGTTCAGGACCCTTCTGATAATTGGTACTTTATTTTCTGTTAAGGACCCTTCTGAAAAATGGGACGTTACTTTCTGTTCAGGACATCCCCTGAAAAATGGTATTTTACTTTCGGTTCAGGACCCTCCTGAAAATGGGATTTTACTTTATGTTCAAGACCCTCTTGAAAAATGCAACCTTACTTTATGTTCAAATCCCTCCTGAAAAATGGGACTTTACTTTCTGTTTAAGTCCCTCCTGAAAAATAGGCTTTTACTTTATGTTCAGGACCTTCTTGAATAATGGGATTTTACTTTCTGTTCAGGACCCTCATGAAATATGGGATTTTACATTATGTTCAGGACCCTCCTGAAAAATTGGATTTTACTTTATGTCCAGGACTCTCCTGAAAAATGGGATTTTACTTTATGTTCATGACCCTCCTGCAAAATGGGATTTTACTTTCTGTTCAGGACCCTCCTAAAAAATAGGATTTTATTTTATGTTCAGGACCCTCCTGAAACATGGGATTTTACTTTATGTCCAGGACCCTCCTGATAAATGGGATTTTACTTTCTGTCTAGGACCCTCCTAAAAAATGGAATTTTACTTTATGTTCAGGATCCTCCTAAAAAATGGGATTTTACTTTATGTTCAATATCCTCCTGAAAAATAGGACGTTATTTCCATTCAGGACTCTCCTGAAAAATGGAAAATCACTTTCTATTCAGGACCCTCCTGAAAAATGGGATTTTACCTTATTTTCAGGCCCCTCCTAAAAAATGGGATTTTACTTTATGTCCAGGACCCTCCTAAAAAATAGGATTTTACTTTCTGTTCAGGACCCTCCTGAAAAATGGGATTTTACTTTCTGTTTAGGACCCTCTTGAAAAATGCGATTTTACTTTATGTTCAGGACCCTCCTGAAAAATAGGATTCTACTTTATGCTCAGGACCCTCCTGAAAAATGGGACTTTACTTTATGTTCAGGACCCTTCTGATAAATGGGACTTTATTTTCTGCTAAGGACCCTCTTGAAAATAGGGACGTTACTTTCTATTCAGGACCATCCTGAAAAATGGTATTTTACTTTCGGTTCAGGACCTTCCTGAAAAAAGGGATTTTACTTTATGTTCAGGACCCTCCTGAAAAATAGGATTTTACTTTCTATTCAGGAACCTCTAGAAAAATGGGATTTTACTTTCTGTTTATGACCCTCCTATTAAATGGGATTTTACTTTATGTTCTGGACACTCCAGAAAAATGGGATTTTACTTTCTGTTCAGGACCCTACTGTAAAATGGGATTTTACTTTATGTCAGGACATTCCTAAAATGGGATTTTACATTATGTTCTAGACCCTTCTGAAAAATGGGATTTTACCTTCTGTTCAGGACCCTCCTGAAAACTGAGATTTTAATTTCTGTTCAGGACACTCCTGAAAAATAAGATTTACTTTATGATCAGGACCCTTCTAAAAAAGGTGATTTTACCTTCTGTTCAGAACCCTCCTGAAAAATGAGATTTTACTTTCTGTTCAGGACCCTCCTGAAAAATGGGACATTACTTTATGTTCAGGACCCTCTTTAAAATGGTATTTTACCATATGTTCAGGGCCCTCCTGAAAAATGGGATTTTATTTTCTGTTCAGGAACTTACCGAAAAATGACATTCTACTTTATGCTCAGGACCCTACTGAATAATGGGATTCTACTTTATGCTCTGGACCCTCTTGGAAATTGAGACTTTACCTTATGTTCAGGACCCCCCCTGAAAAATGGGACATTAATTTATGTTCAGGACCCTCCTGAAAAATGGGACATTAATTTATGTTCAAGACCCTTCTGAAAAATGAGACTTTACTTTCTGTTTAGGACCTTCCTGAAAAATGGGACTTTACTTTCTGTTCAAGACTCTCCTGAAAAATGGGATTTTACTTTCTGTTCAGGACCTTCCTGAAAAATGAGATATTACTTTAAGTTCAGGACCCTTCTGAAAAATGGGATTTTACTTTCTATACCAGACCCTCCTGAAAAATGATATTTTACTTTCTGTTTCGGACACTCTTGAAAAATTTGATTTAATTTCTGTTCAGGACCCTGCAGAAAAATGGGATTTGACTTTCTGTTCAGGACTCTCCAGAAAAATGAGATTTTACTTTCTGTTCTGGACCCTCCTGAAAAATGGGACATTACTTTATGTTCAGGACCCTCTTGAAAATGGGATTTTACCTTATGTTCAGGGCCCTCGTGAAAAATGGGATTTTATTTTATATTCAGGACCCTACTGAAAAATGAGATTCTACTTTATGCTCAGGACCCTCCTGAAAAATGGGATTCTACTTTATGCTCTGGACCCTCCTGGAAAATGGGACTTTACCTTATGCTCAGGACCCTCCTGAAAAATGGGACATTAATTTATGTTCAGGACCCTTCTGAAAAATGAGACTTTACTTTCTGTTTAGGACCTTCCTGAGAAATGGGACTTTACATTCTGTTCAAGACCCTCCTGAAAAATGAGATTTTACTTTCTGTTCAGGACCCTCCAAAAAAATGGGATATTACTTTAAGTTCAGGACCCTTCTCAAAAATAGGATTTTACTTTCTTTTCGAGACTCTCTTGAAAAATGGGATTTTACTTTTTGTTTCGGACCCTCTTGAAAAATTAGATTTTACTTTCTGTTCAGGACCCTGCAGAAAAATGGGATTTCCCTTTCTGTTCAGGACTCTCCTAAAAAATAAAAATGCACATTCTTTTCAGGACCCTCCTGAAAAATGAGATTTAACTTTATGTTCAGGACCCTCTTGAAAAATGGTATTTTATTTCCTGTTCAGGACCCTCCTGAAAAATAGGATTTTACTTTATGTTTAGGACCCTCCTGAAAAATGGGATTTTAGTTTCTATTCAGGACCCTTCTGAAAAATGGGATTTTACCTTATGTTCAGGGCACTCCTGAAAAGTGAGATTCTACTTTATGTTCAGGACCCTCCTGAAAAAAATTAGATTCTACTTTATGTTTAGGACCCTCCTGGAAAATGGAATTCGACTGTATGCTGAGGACCCTCCTAGAAAATGAGACTTTACATTATGTTCAAGACTCTCCTGAAAAATGAGACTTTACTTTCTGTTTAGGACCTTCTTGAAAAATGGGAATTTACTTTCTGTTCAAGACCCTCCTGAAAAATGAGATTTTACGTTCAGTTCAGGACCCTCCCTAAAAATGGGTCATTAATTTATGTTCTGGACCCTTCTGAAAAATGAGACTTTACTTTCTGTTTAGGTTCTTCCTGAAAAATGGGGCTTTACTTTCTGTTCAAGACCCTCCTGAAAAATGGGATTTTACTTTCTGTTCAGGACCTACCTGAAAAATGGGATATTACTTTAAGTTCTGGACCCTTCTAAAAAATGGGATTTTACTATCTGTTCAGGACCCTCCTGAAAAATGGGATTTTACTTTCTGTTTCGGACCCTCTTGAAAAATTAGATTTTACTTTATGTTCTGGACCCTACAGAAAAATGGGATTTTACTTTAAGTTCAGGACTCTCCTGAAAAATAAGATTTTACTTTCTGTTCAGGTCCCTCCTGAAAAATGGGACATTACTTTATGTTCAGAACCCTCTACCAAATGGGATTTTACCTTATGTTCAGGGCCCTCCTGAAAAATGGGATTTTATTTTATATTCAGGACCCTACTCAAAAATGAGATTTTACTTTATGCTCAGGACCCTCCTGAAAAATGGGATTCTACTTTATGCACTGGAACCTCCTACAAAATGGGACTTTACCTTATGTTCAGGACCATCTAGAAAAATGGGACATTAATTTATGTTCAGGACCCTCCTGAAAAATGTGACATTAATTTATGTTCAGGACCCTTCTGAAAAATGAGACTTTACTTTCTCTTTAGGACCTTCCTGAAAAATGAGACTTTACTTTCTGTTCAAGCCCCTCCTGAAAAATGAGATTTTACTTTTTGTTTAGGACCCTCTAGTAAAATGGGATATTACTTTAAGTTCAGGACCCTTCTCAAAAATGGGATTTTACTTTCTGTTCAGGACCCTCCTGAAAAATGGGATTTTACTTTTTGTTACGGACCCACTTGAAAAATTAGATTTTACTTTCTGTTCAGGACCCTGTAGAAAAATGGGATTTCACTTTCTGTTCAGAACTCTCCTGAAAAATGAAAATGCACATTCTATTCAGGACCCTCCTGAAAAATGAGATTTCACTTTATGTACAGGACCCTCCTGGAAAATAGGATTTTACTTTCTGTTTAGGACTCTCCTGAAAAATGGGATTTTATCTTATGTTCAGTCCCCTCCTGAAAAATGGGATTTTACTTTATGTTCAGAAACCTCTTGAAAAATGAGATTTTACTTTCTGTTCAGGAACATCCTGAAAAATTGGATTTTACCTTATGTTCAGGGCACTCCTGAAAAATGAGATTCTACTTTATGTTCATGACCCCACTGAAAAAAATTAGATTCTACTTTATGGTTAGGTCCCTCCTGGAAAATGGAATTCTACTTTATGCTCAGGACCCTCCAGGAAAATGAGACTTTACATTATGTTCAGGACCCTCCTGAAAAATTGAACTTTACTTTATGTCAGGACTCTCCTGTAAAATAAGACTTTACATTCTGTTTAGGACCTTCTTTTAAAATGGGACTTTACTTTCTGTTCAATACCCTCCTGAAAAATGGGATTTTACGTTCAGTTCAGAACACTCCTTAAAAATGGGATTTTACTTTATGTTCAGGACCCTCCTAAAAAATGGGATTTTACTTTATGTTCAGGACCCTCCTAAAAAATGGGATTTTACTTTATGTTCAATATCCTCTTGAAAAATAGGATTTTACCTTCTGTTTAGGACTTTCCTGAAAAATGGGATTTTACTTTCTGTTCAGGATCCTCCTGAAAAATGGGATGTTACTTTTTGTTCAGGACTTTCCTGAAAAATGGGAAAACACTTTCTATTCAGGACCCTCCTGAAAATGGGATTTTACCTTATTTTCAGGACTCTCCCAAAATATGGGATTTTGCTTTATGTTCAGGACCCTCCAGAAAAATAGGATTTTACTTTCTGTTCAGGACCCTCCTGAAAAATGGGATTTTACTTTCTGTTTAGGACCCTCCTGATAAATGCGATTTTACTTTATGTTCAGGACCCTCTTGAAAAAATAGGATTCTACTTTATGCTCAAGACCCTCCTGATAAATGGAACCTTATTTTCTGTTAAGTACCCTCCTGTAAAATGGGTACTTACTTTCTGTTCAGGACCCTCCTGAAAAATAGTACTTTACTTTCGGTTCAGGACCCTTCTGAAAAATAGAATTTTACTTTATGTTCAGGACTCTCCTGAAAAATGGGATTTTACTTTCTGTTCAGGACCCTCCAGAAAAATGGGATTTTATTATCTGTTTATGACCCTCCTGATAAATGGGATTTTACTTTATGTTCTGGACCCTGCTAAAAATGGGATTTTACTTTCTATTCAGGACCTTCCTGAAAAATGGGATATTACTTTAAGTTCTGGACCCTTATGAAAAATGGGATTTTACTATCTGTTCAGGACCCTCCTGAAAAATGGGATTTTACTTTCTGTTTCGGACCCTCTTGAAAAATTAGATTTTACTTTATGTTCTGGACCCTACAGAAAAATGGGATTTTACTTTAAGTTCAAGACTCTCCTGAAAAATAAGATTTTACTTTCTGTTCAGGACCCTCCTGAAAAATGGGACATTTATTTATGTTCAGGACCCTCTAGAAAATGGGATTTTACCTTATGTTCAGGGCCCTTCTGAAAAATGGGATTTTATTTTATATTCAGGACCCTACTCAAAAATGAGATTCTACTTTATGCTCAGGACCTTCCTAAAAAATGGGATTCTACTTTATGCTCTGGAACCTCCTAGAAAATGGGACTTTACCTTATGTTCAGGACCATCTAGAAAAATGGGACATTAATTTATGTTCAAGACCCTCCTGAAAAATGGGACATTAATTTATGTTCAAGACCCTCCTGAAAAATGGGACATTAATTTATGTTCAGGACCCTTCTGAAAAATGAGACTTTACTTTCTCTTTAGGACCTTCCTGAAAAATGGGACTTTACTTTTTGTTCAAGACCCTCCTGAAAAATAGGATTTTACTTTCCGTTTAGGACCCTCTAGTAAAATGGGATATTACTTTAAGTTCAGGACCCTTCTAAAAAATGGGATTTTACTTTCTGTTCAGGACCCTTCTGAAAAATGGGATTTTACTTTTTGTTACGGACCCTCTTGAAAAATTAGATTTTACTTTCTGTTCAGGACACTGTAGAAAAATGGGATTTCACTTTCTGTTCAGAACTCTCCTGAAAAATGAAAATGCACATTCTATTCAAGACCCTCCTGAAAAATGAGATTTCACTTTATGTACAGGACCCTCCTGAAAAATGGGATTTTACTTTCTGTTTAGGACTCTCCTGAAAAATGGGATTTTACCTTATGTTCAGGCCCCTCCTGAAAAATGGGATTTTACTTTATGTTCAGAAACCTCCTGAAAAATGAGATTTTACTTTCTGTTCAGGAACCTTCTGAAAAATGGGATTTTACCTTATGTTCAGGGCACTCTTGAAAAATGAGATTCTACTTTATGTTCAGGACCCTACTGAAAAAAATTAGATTCTACTTTATGGTTAGTTCCTCCTGGAAAATGGAATTCTACTTTATGCTCAGGACCCTCCAGGAAAATGAGACTTTACATTATGTTCAGGACCCTCCGGAAAAATTGAACTTTACTTTATGTCAGGACTCTCCTGAAAAATACGACTTTACATTCTGTTTAGGACCTTCTTTAAACATGGGACATTACATTTTGTTCAATACCCTCCTGAAAAATGGGATTTTACGTTCAGTTCAGAACCCTCCTTAAAAATGGGATTTTACTTTATGTTCAGGACCCTCCTAAAAAATGGGGTTTTACTTTATGTTCAGGACCCTCCTAAAAAATGGGATTTTACTTTATGTTCAATATCCTCTTTAAAAATAGGATTTTACCTTCTGTTTAGGACCTTCCTAAAAAATGGGATTTTACTTTCTGTTCAGGACTTTCCTGAAAAATGGGAAAACACTTTCTATTCAGGACCCTCCTGAAAAATGGGATTTTACCTTATGTTCAGGACTCTCCCAAAATATGGGATTATGCTTTATGTTCAGGACCCTCCAGAAAAATAGGATTTTACTTTCTGTTCAGGATCCTCCTGAAAAATGGGATTTTACTTTCTGTTTAGGACCCTCCTGAAAAATGCGATTTTACTTTATGTTCAGGACCCTCTTGAAAAATAGGATTCTACTTTATGCTCAAGACCCTCCTGATAAATGGAACCTTATTTTCTGTTAAGTACCCTCCTGTAAAATGGGTACTTACTTTCTGTTCAGGACCCTCCTGAAAAATAGTACTTTACTTTCAGTTCAGGACCCTTCTGAAAAATAGGATTTTACTTTATGTTCAGGACTTGCCTGAAAAATGGGATTTTACTTTCTGTTCAGGACCCTCCAGAAAAATGGGATTTTACTTTCTGTTTATGACCCTCCTGATAAATGGGATTTTACTTTATGTTCTGGACCCTGCTAAAAATGGGATTTTACTTTCTTTTCAGGACCCTCATTAAAAATGGGATATTACTTTAAGTTCAGGACCCTCCTGGAAAATGGAATTCTACTTTATGCTCAGGACCCTCCTGTAAAATGATACTTTGCACTATGTTCAGGACCCTCCTAAAAAATTGGACTTTACTTTATGTTAAGGACTCTCCTGAAAAATGAGACTTTACTTTTTGTTTAGGACCTTCTTAAAAAATGGGACTTTACTTTCTGTTCAAGACCCTCCTGAAAAATGGGTTTTTACGTTCAGTTCAGAACCCTCCTAAAAAATGGGATTTTACTTTATGTTCAGGACCCTCCTGAATAATTTGATTTTACTTTCTGTTCAGGACCCTCCTGAAAAATGGAATTTTACTTTATGTTCACGACCATCCTGAAAAATGGGATTTTACTTTCTGTGCAAGACCCTCCTGAAAAATGGGATTTTACTTTCTGTTCAGGATCCTCCTGAAAAATGAGATTTTAGTTTATGTTTTGGACTCTCCTGAAAAGTGGAATTTTACTTTCTGTTCAGAACACTCCTGAAAAATGGGATTTTACTTTATGTTCAGGACCCTCCTAAAATGAGATTTTACTTTATGTTCTTGACCATCCTGAAAAATAGAATTTTACTTTAAGTTCAGGCCCCTGCTGAAAAATGAGATTTTACTTTATATTCAGGACCCTCCTGAAAAATAGGATTTTACCTTCTGTTCAGGACCCTCCTGAAAAATGAGATTTTACTTTCTGTTCAGGACCCTCCTGAAAAATGGGACTTTTCTTTATGATCAGGACCCTTCTGAAAAATGGGATTTTACCTTATGTTTTGGGCCCTCCTGAAAAATGAGATTTTATTTTATGTTCAGGACCCGCCTGAAAAATGAGATTCTACTTTATGCACAGGACCCTCCTGGAAAATGGGACTTTACCATATGTTCAGGACCCTCCTGAAAAATGTTACATTACATTATGTTCAGGACCATCCTGAAAAATCAGACTTTACTTTCTATTTAGGCCCTTCCTGGAAAACGGGACTTTACTTTTTGTTCATGACTCTCCTAAAAAATAAGATTTTACTTTCTGTTCAGGACCCTCCTGAAAAATTAGACTTTACTTTATGTTCAGGACCCTCCTGAGAAATGGGATTTTACTTTCTGTTCAGGACCCTCCTGAAAATAGGATTTTACTTTATGTTCAGGACCCTCCTGAAAAATTGGATTTTACTTTCTGCTTCGGACACTACTGAAAAATGGGATTTTACTTTCTGTTTAGGACTATCTTGAAAAATGAGATTTTACTTTCTGTTCAGTACCCTGCTGAAAAATGGGATTTTACTTTATGTTCAGGACCCTCCTGAAAAATGGAATTTTACTTTCTATTCAAGACCTTCTTGAAAAATGAGATTTTACTTTATGTTCAAGACCCTACAGAAAAATTGGGATTTTACTTTATGTTTAGGACCCTCCTGAAAAATGGGATTTTACCTTATGTTCAAGACCATCTAGAAAAATGGGATTTTACCCTTTTTTCAAGACCGTCCTGAAACATGAAATTTTACTTTCTGTTCAGGACCAGTCTTAAAAATGGGATTTTACTTTATGTCCAGGTCCCTCTTGAAAAATAGGATTTTACTTGTTCAGGACCCTCCTGAAAAATGAGATTCTATTTTATGCTCAGGACCCTCCTGGAAAATTGGATTCTACTTATTGCTCAGGACCCGCCTGGATAATGGAATTTTACTTTCTGTTCAGAACCCTCTTGAAAAATGGGATTTTATTTTATGTTCAAGACTCTCCTGAAAAATAGGATTTTACTTTCTGTTCAGGAACCTTCTGAAAAATGGGATTTTACTTTTGCTCTAGGCCGTCCTAAAAAATATAATTCTACCTTATGCTCAGGACCCTCCAGGAAAATCAGACTTTACCTTATGTTCAGGACCCTCCTGAAAAATTAGACTTTACTATATGTTCAGCATCTTTCTGAAAAATGGGACTTTACTTTCTGTTTAGGACCCTCTTGAAGTATGGGACGTTACTTTCTGTTCAAGACCCTCCTGAAAAATGGGATTTTACTTTATGTTCAGGACCCTCTTGAAAAATGGGCTTTTACTTTTTGTTCAGGACCTTCATGAAAAATGGGATTTTACTTTCTGTTCAGGACCCTCCAGAAAAATGGGATTTTACTTTCTATTTAGGACCCTCCTGAAAAATGGGATTTTAATTTCTGTTCAGGACCCTCCTGAAAAATGGGAATTAACTTTATGTTCTGGACCCTCCTAAAAAATGGAGTTTAACTTTATGTTTTGGACCCTCCTGAAAAATGGGATTTTACATTATGTTCAGGATCCTCATGAAAAATGGGATGTTACTTTCTGTTCAGAACCCTCCTGAAAAATGGGATTTTACCTTATGTTCAGGATCCTCCTGAAAAATGGGATTTTACATTGTGTTCAGGACCCTCCTGAAAAATGAGATTTTATTTTATGCTAAGGACCTTCCTGGAAAAAGGGATTCTAATTTATGCTCAGAACCCGCCTGAAAAGAGGGATTTTAGTTTATGTTCCGGACCCTACTGAAAAATGGGATTTTACTTTCTGTTCAGGACCGTCCTGAAAAATTGGATTTTACTTTATGCTCAAGGCCGTCCTGAAAAATTTAATTCTACCTTATGCTTAGGACCCTCCTGGAAAATAGGACTTTACCTTATGTTCAGGACCCTCCTGAAAAATGAGACTTTACTTTATGTTCAAATCCCTCCTGAAAAATCGGACTTTACTTTCTGTTTACGACCCTCCTGAAAAATAGGATTTTACTTTATTTTCAGGAACCTCTTGAATAATGGGATTTTACTTTCTGCTCAGGACCCTAAAAAAAATGGGATTTTACTTTATGTTCTGGACCCTCCTGAAAAATGGGATTTTACTTTATGTGCAAGACCCTCCTAATAAATAAGATTTTACTTTCTGTCCAGGACTCTCCTGAAAAATGGGATTTTACTTTCTCTTGAGGACCCTCCTTAAAAATGGGATTTTACTTTATGTTCTGGACCCTCATGAAAAATGTGATCTTACTTTCTTCTAAGGACCCTCATGAAAAATGGGATTTTACTTTATGTTCAGGACCCTCCTGAAAAATGGGATTTAACTTTATGTCCAGGAACCTCCTGATAAATGGAATTTTACATTCTGTCCAGGACTCTTCTTAAAAATGGGATTTTACATTATTTTCTGGACCCTCCTGAAACATAGGATTTTACTTTCACATCAAGACCCTCCTGAAAAATGGGATTATACTTTATGTTCAGGAGCCTCCTGAAAAATGAGATTTTACTTTTTGTTACAGACCCTTCTGAAAAATGGGATTTTACTTTATGTTCAGGACCCTCCTAAAAAATGGGATTTTACTTTATGTTCAAGATCCTCCTGAAAAATAGGATTCTACCTTCTGTTTAGGACCTTCCTGAAAAATGGGATTTTACTTTCTGTTCATGATCCCCCTAAAAAATGGGACATTACGTTCTGTTCAGGACTCTCCTGAAAAATGGAAAATAACTTTCTATTCAGGACCCTCCAGAAAAATGGGATTTTACTTTATGTTCAAGACCCTCCTGAAAAATAGGACTTTACTTTCTGTACAGGACTCTCCTGAAAAATGGGATTTTACTTTTTGTTTAGGACCCTTCTAGAAAATGCAATTTTACTTTATGTTTAGGACCCTCCTGAAAAATGGGATTCTATTTTATGCTCAGGACCTTCCTGAAAAATGGGACTTTACCTTATGTTCAGGACCTTCCTGAAAAATGGGACTTTATTTTATGTTCAGGACCCTTCTGAAAAATGGGACTTTACTTTTTGTTAAGGACCCTTCTGAAAAATGGGACTTTACTTTCTATTCAGGCCCCTCCTGAAAAATGGTATTTTACTTTCTGTTCTGGACCCTCCTGAAAAATAGGATTTTACTTTATGTTCAGGACCCTCCTGAAAAATGGGATTTTACTTTCTGTTCAGGACCCTCCAGAAAAATAAAATTTTACTTTCTGTTCAGGACACTTCTAAAATGGGATTTTACTTCATGTTTTCGACCCTCTTGAAAAATGGGATTTTACTTTATGTTCAGGACCCTCCTGAAAAATGAGATTCTACTTTATGCTCAGGACCCTCCTGGAAAATGGGTTTCTACTTTATGCTCTGGACCCTTTTCAAAAATGGGAGTTGACCTTATGTTCATGACCCGCTAGAAAAATGGGACATTAAATTAAGTTCAGGACCCTTCTGAAAAATGGCACTTTACTTTCTGTTTAGGACCATCCTGAAAAATGGGACTTTCTTTTTATGCAAGACCCTCCTGAAAAATGGGATTTTACTTTCTGTTAAGGACCCTCCTGAAAAATGGGATAATACTTTAAGTTCAGGACCCTTCTGAAAAATGAGATTTTACTTTCTGTTCAGGACCTTCCTGAAAAAGTGGATTTTACTTTTTGTTCAGGACCCTCCTGAAAAATGGGATTTTACTTTCTGTTCAGGACCCTCCAGAAAAATTAGATTTTACTTTCTGTTTAGGACCCTCTTGAAAAATGGGATTTTACTTTATGTACTGGACCCTCCTGAAAAATAAGATTTTACTTTCTGTTTAGGAACTTCTTAAAAAATGGGACTTTACTTTCTGTTCAAGACCCTCCTGAAAAATGCGTTTTTACGTTCAGTTCAGAACCCTCCTAAAAAATGGGATTTTACTTTATGTTCAGGACCCTCCTGAATAATTTGATTTTACTTTCTGTTCAGGACCCTCCTGAAAAATGGTATTTTACTTTCTGTTCAGGACCTCCTGAAAAATGGTATTTTACTTTATGTTCACGACCATCCTGAAAAATGGGATTTTACTTTCTGTTCAAGACCCTCCAGAAAAATGGGATTTTACTTTCTGTTCAGGATCCTCCTGAAAAATGAGATTTTACTTTATGTTTTGGACTCTCCTGAAAAATGGAATTTTACTTTCTGTTCAGGACACTCCTGAAAAATGGGATTTTACTTTATGTTCAGGACCCTCCTAGAATGAGATTTTACTTTATGTTCTGGACCATCCTGAAAAATAGGATTTTACTTTAAGTTCAGGCCCTTGCTGAAAAATGAGATTTTACTTTATATTCAGGACCCTCCTGAAAAATAGGATTTTACCTTCTGTTCAGGACCCTCCTGAAAAATGAGATTTTACTTTCTGTTTAGGAACCTCCTGAAAAATGGGACATTACTTTATGATCAAGACCCTTCTGAAAAATGGGATTTTACCTTATGTTTTGGGCCCTCCTGAAAAATGAGATTTTATTTTATGTTCAGGACCCGCCTGAAAAATGAGATTCTACTTTATGCACAGGACCCTCCTGGAAAATGGGACTTTACCTTATGTTCAGGACCCTCCTGAAAAATGTTACATTACATTATGTTCAGGACCTTCCTGAAAAATCAGACTTTACTTTCTATTTAGGCCCTTCCTGAAAAACGGGACTTTACTTTCTGTTCATGACTCTCCTAAAAAATGAGATTTTATTTTCTGTTCAGGACCCTCCTAAAAAATTAGACTTTACTTTATGTTCAGGACCTTCTTGAGAAATGGGATTTTACTTTCTGTTCAGCACCCTCCTGAAAATGGGATTTTACTTTATGTTCAGGACCCTCCTGAAAAATTGGATTTTACTTTCTGTTTAGGACCCTCCTGAAAAATGGGATTTTACATTCTGTTTAGGACTATCTTGAAAAATGAGATTTTACTTTTTGTTCAGTACCCTGCTGAAAAATGGGATTTTACTTTATGTTCAGGACCCTCCTGAAAAATGGATTTCTACTTTCTATTCAGGACCTTCTTGAAAAATGGGATTTGACTTTATGTTCAAGACCCTACAGAAAAATTAGGATTTTACTTTATGTTGTGGACCCTCCTGAAAAATGGGATTTTACCTTATGTTCAAGACCCTCTAGAAAAATGGGATTTTACCTTTTGTTCAAGACCCTCCTGAAAAATGAAATTTTACTTTCTGTTCAGGACCAGCCTTAAAAATGGGATTTTACTTTATGTTCAGGTCCCTCTTAAAAAATGGGATTTTACTTGTTCAGGACCCTCCTGAAAAATGAGATTCTATTTTATGCTCAGGACCCTCCTGGAAAATAGGATTCTACTTATTGCTCAGGACCCGCCTGGATAATGGGATTTTACTTTCTGTTCAGAACCTTCTTGAAAAATGGGATTTTATTTTATGTTCAAGACTCTCCTGAAAAATAGGATTTTACTTTCTTTTCAGGAACCTTCTGAAAAATGGGATTTTACTTTTGCTCTAGGCCGTCCTAAAAAATATAATCCTACCTTATGCTCAGGACCCTCCTGAAAATCAGACTTTAACCTTATGTTCAGGACCCTCTTGAAAAATTAGACTTTATTTTATGTTCAGCATCTTTCTGAAAAATGGGACTTTACTTTTTGTTTAGGACCCTCTTGAAATATGGGACTTTACTTTCTGTTCAAGACCCTCCTGAAAAATGGGATTTTACTTTATTTTCAGGACCCTCTTGAAAAATGGGCTTTTACTTTTTGTTCAGGACCCTTATGAAAAATGGGATTTTACTTTCTGTTCATGACCCTCCGGAAAAATGGGATTTTACTTTCTGTTCAGGACCCTCCTGAAAAATGGGATTTTAATTTCTGTTCAGGACCCTCCTAAAAAATGGGAATTAACTTTATGTTTTGGACCCTCCTGAAAAATGGAGTTTTTCTTTATGTTTTGAAATGGAATTTTACTTTATGTTCAGGATCCTCATGAAAAATGGGATTTTACTTTCTGTTAAGAACCCTCATGAAAAATGGGATTTTAGCTTATGTTCAGGATCCTCCTGAAAAATGGGATTTTACATTATGTTCAGGACCCTCCTGAAAAATGAGATTCTATTTTATGCTATGGACCTTCCTGGAAAAAGGGATTCTAATTTATGCTCAAAACCCGCCTGAAAAGAGGGATTTTAGTTTATGTTCCGGACCCTACTGAAAAAGAGGATTTTACTTTCTGTTCAGGACCCTCCTGAAAAATTGGATTTTACATTATGCTCAAGGTCGTCCTGAAAAATTGAATTCTACCTTATGCTTAGGACCCTCCTGGAAAATTGGACTTTACCTTATGTTCAGGACCCTCTTGAAAAATGAGACTTTACTTTATGTTCAAATCCCTCCTGAAAAATCGGACTTTACTTTCTGTTTAAGACCCTCCTGAAAAATAGGATTTTAATTTATTTTCAGGAACCTCTTGAATAATGGGATTTTACTTTCTGATCAGGACCCTAAAAAAATGGGATTTTACTTTATGTTCTGGACCCTCCTGAAAAATGGGATTTTACTTTATGTCCAGGACCCTCCTAATAAATAAGATTTTACTTTCTGTCCAGGACTCTCCTGAAAAATGGGATTTTACTTTCTCTTTAGGACTCTCCTTAAAAATGGGATTTTACTTTATGTTCTGGACCCTCCTGAAAAATGTGATCTTACTTTCTGCTCAGGACCCTCATGAAAAATGAGATTTTACTTTATGTTCAGGATCCTCCTGAAAAATGGGATTTAACTTTATGTCCAGGAACCTCCTGATAAATGGAATTTTACTTTCTGTCCAGGACTCTTCTTAAAAATGGGATTTTACATTATTTTCTGGACCCTCCTGAAACATAGGATTTTACTTTCACATCAAGACCCTCCTGAAAAATGGGATTATACTTTATGTTCAGGAGCCTCCTGAAAAATGAGATTTTACTTTTTGTTACAGACCCTCCTGAAAAATGGGATTTTACTTTATGTTCAGGACCCTCCTAAAAAATGGGATTTTACTTTATGTTCAAGATCCTCCTAAAAAATAGGATTCTACCTTCTGTTTAGGACCTTCCTGAAAAATGGGATTTTACTTTCTGTTCATATCCCCCTAAAAAATGGGACATTACTTTCTGTTCAGGACTCTCCTGAAAAATGGAAAATCACTTTCTATTCAGGACCCTCCAGAAAAATGGGATTTTACTTTATGTTCAAGACCCTCCTGAAAAATAGGATTTTACTTTCTGTTCAGGACTCTCCTGAAAAATGGGATTTTACTTTTTGTTTAGGACCCTTCTGGAAAATGCAATTTTACTTTATGTTTAGGACCCTCCTGAAAAATGGGATTCTATTTTATGCTCAGGACCTTCCTGAAAAATGGGACTTTCCCTTATGTTCAGGACCTTCCTGAAAAATGGGACTTTATTTTATGTTCAGGACCTTTCTGAAAAATGGGACTTTACTTTTTGTTAAGGCCCCTCCTGAAAAATGGGACTTTACTTTCTATTCAGGCCCCTCCTGAAAAATGGTATTTTACTTTCTGTTCAGGACCCTCCTGAAAAATAGGATTTTACTTTATGTTCAGGATCCTCCTGAAAAATGGGATTTTACATTCTGTTCAGGACCCTCCAGAAAAATAAGATTTTACTTTCTGTTCAGGACACTTCTAAAATGGGATTTTACTTTATGTTTTCGACCCTCTTGAAAAATGGGATTTTACTTTATGTTCAGGACCCTCCTGAAAAATGAGATTCTACTTTATGCTCAGGACCCTCCTGAAAAATGGGATTCTACTCTTTGATCTGGACCCTTTTCGAAAATGGGACTTGACCTTATGTTCATGACCCGCTAGAAAAATGGGACATTAAATTAAGTTCAGGACCCTTCTGAAAAATGACACTTTACTTTCTGTTTAGGACCTTCCTGAAAAATGGGACTTTACTTTTTATGCAAGACCCTCCTGAAAAATGGGATTTTACTTTCTGTTAAGGACCCTCCTAAAAAATGGGATAATACTTTAAGTTCAGGACTCTTCTGAAAAATGGGATTTTACTTTCTGTTCAGGACCTTCCAGAAAAATTGAATTTTACTTTCTGTTCAGGACCCTCCTGAAAAATAGGATTTACTTTCTGTTCAGGACCCTCCAGAAAAATTAGATTTTACTTTCTGTTTAGGACCCTCTTGAAAAATGGGATTTTACTTTATGTTCTGGACCCTCCTGAAAAATAAGATTTTACTTTCTGTTCAGGACACTTATAAAATGGGATTTTACTTTTTGTTTTCGACCCTCTTGAAAAATGAGATTTTACTTTATGTTCAAGACCCTCCTAAAAAATGAGATTCTACTTTATGCTTAGGACCCTCCTGAAAAATGGGATTCTACTTTATGCTCTGGACCCTCTTCGAAAATGGGACTTTACCTTATGTTCATGACCCGCTAGAAAATGGGACATTAAATTAAGTTCAGGACCTTTCTGAAAAATGACACTTTACTTTCTGTTTAAGACCATCCTGAAAAATGGGACTTGACTTTTTGTTCAAGACCCTCATGAAAAATGGGATTTTACTTTCTGTTAAGGACCCTCCTGAAAAATGGGATAATACTTTAAGTTCAGGACCCTTCTGAAAAATGGGATTTTACTTTCTGTTCAGGACCCTCCTGAAAAATGGGATTTTACTTTCTGTTCAGGACCCTGCCGAAAAATGGGATTTTCCTTTCTGTTCAGGACTCTCTTGAAAAATTAAAATTCACTTTCTATTCAGGACCCTCCTTAAAAATGAGATTTCACTTTATGTTCAGGACCCTCCTGAAAAATGGGATTTTACTTTCTGTTCAGGACCCTCCTTAAAAATAGGCTTTTACCTTATGTTCAGACCCCTCCTGAAAAATGAGATTTTACTTTATGTTCAGGACCCTCCTGAAAAATGGTATTTTACTTTCTGTTCAGGACCCTCCTGAAAAATGGGATTTTACCTTATGTTCAAGGCTCTCCTGAAAAATGAGATTCTACTTTATGTTCAGGACACTCCTGAAAAAAATTAGAATCTACTTTATGTTCAGGATCCTCTTGAAAAATGGGATTTTACTTTATGTTCAGGACCCTTTGGAAAAATGGGAATTAACTTTATATTCTGGGACCCTCCTGAAAAATAGAGTTTTACTTTATGTTCTGGACCCTCCTGAAAAATGGGATTTTACTTTCTGTTCAGGACCCTCCTGAAAACTGGGATTTTACTTTATGTTCAGGACCCTCCTAAAATGGGATTTTACTTTATGTTGTGGACCCTCCTGAAAAATGGGATTTTACTTTATGTTCAGGACCCTCCTGAAAAATGGGATTTTACCTTCTGTTCAGGACCCTCCAGAAAAATAAAATTTTACTTTCCTTTCAGGACCATCCTGAAAAATGAGACTTTACTTTATGGACAGAACCCTCCTGAAAAATGGGACTTTACCTTATGTTCAGGGCCTTCCTGAAAAATAGGATTTTATTTTATGTTCAGGACCCTCCTAAAAAATGAGATTCTACTTTATGCTCAGGACTCTCCTGGAAAATGGGATTCTACTTTATGCTCAGGACCTAAAAAATGGGACATTACTTTATGTTCAGGACCCTCCTGAAAAATGAGAATTTACTTTCTGTTTAGGACCTTTCTGAAAAATGGGACTTTACTTTATGTTCAAGACCCTCTTGAAAATGGGATTTTACTTTCTGTTTTGGACCCTCCTGAAAAATATGATTTTACTCTATGTTCAGGACCCTTCTAAAAAATGAGATTTTACTTTCTGTTCAGTACCCCTTTAAAAATGGGATTTTACTTTCTGTTTCGGATCTTCTTGAAAAATAAGATTTTACTTTATGTTCAGGATGATGTTAGGCGTATTTACACGCCTAAAGCTCCTTAATTTACCCATATTTTAGCTAAGTGTTAAAGGACAAAGTATATAATTCCTGCACTTTTAGTCTTTTTTCCTGTAAGTGAGCTAACCAACGTGATTAGCAAGTTTTCAGGAATAAATGATGAAGATTTCAGCATTTTATGGACTGTTGGACGCCAAAGGAAACTTCACGTAAGAAGGAAGGCAGCTTCTGGAAGCTTGTGGACTGAAAGTGATGCATAGAGAACTTGTCCCGGGCAAAAACAGCATTTCTAAAGACTTGGGGGATCAGTAGTAACTTAGTAGGATTAGGACAAGTATGCAGTAACCCAGTAGGACTAGGACAAGGATAAAAACCCTATTTCAGTAGGACTAGGACAAGGATGTTATAAAAACCCTATTTTGCTGAATTTTTCAGCATTCACTTATTCATTAATTCGAAGCTTTTGATTATTCACTCATTCATTAATTCAAGTCTTTTTCATTCGACTTTCGCTCCTAATTCACGTTACAATATTCTGTAAGTATAACACAGAGAACTCGGCTCTCTTGAGAAGAACGGCTAGGGCAAAACGTTTGAGAGCTTTTGACTCCATATCACTTCCATCGCCAAGATTATTCTAGGTTGTGGTATGATGATTATATCTATTGTGATTTCCGTTGCACTCATGAGTAGCTAAACTTCTCTGTTAGGGTTATGGAAGCCTTATGAGACACTATCTATTGCTATGAGTTTGTGAATTCTTGATACGTATGTTGCTTATATCATTACTCTCTTCATCTTAATTGAATTCTTGTGGTTGCAAACATATAGAATACGCCAGTATAGCATTAACTTGTTCAAAAGAAAAGTTACATGTTTGGAAAAGAGAGAATGACAAGGAAATAGGGCTACCAACCCCTGTTTAAAATTTAGTGCCGTAACTGGATTAACCTCTTGGAGAATTCATACCATTAGTATACGCTTTAAGCTCGAAAGAGTTAAAGTGATATAATCCTTGATGGTCGAAAGACACTAGGATTTACCATAGAATACGAATCTCTATAAGCGCATGCATGTTTGAATTCCGCATAACTCATAGCCAATAGATACGTAAAACTCATAAGGTGGACATAACCCTAACTTACAATTCTCATTGATTAAAATCTTACTGAACATTCCGTTTTTACTTTGCTATTTTGATAATTTTACTTCACGCATAAAATCCCCCCTTTATCCGCAGAATTTTCACCAAAAGTCTACTAATCTTTGCATACTTAGTGACCGAGTATTCCCTGTGGGATTCGACACCCAACCCAGTTGGGTTCTATATTTGACGACGACCGCTTACACTCTTACGAGAGCTGTAGTTTGAGCGTTATCAAATTTTGGCACCGTTGCCGGGGAATACGGTTGTCAACTAAGTTGGTGATAGTTACTAGACCCTTTGGTCAAAGATTCTCGTATTTTACTTTTAGTTGTTGTTTTTGTTTTATTCAGGTTTGTTTGAGTGCATGCCAAACACTCAAAGTTCAGGTCAACTGTTATTACCTATCAATCCTGAACCTTAACTTATTGGCAGAATGGATGCACAACGTGACATTGACATAAGGGCAGCTCAACAGGAGCAGGCTAGACTAGCTGCACTGGCAGCTACTCAAGTGCATCAATAGAATATTGATAACCCAGGTCGGGCAACAAATCTTGATGATGAAGACCTGGGTGATGAGGAGTTACTTAATCCACGGCGTGCAGATGAAGTGGCAGCACCTATGCACAAGAGAGATCATCAAGCTAGAATGAGACCTGAACGCTGAGCTGTGCAGGCTCCTTTTGATGATGATGATGATGATCTTGATGGAGCTGGTGCCACAGGGGCTATTATTCCTCCGCCCTTGGCACCTGGAGCCAAGTTCAATATCACTAGCACCATGATTCAGCTATGGCAGCTCAAAGGGTTATTTGGTGGACTCGCAGGAGATGATCCGAATATGCATCTGATCAACTTTATTTCAATATGCAAGTCGTTTGACAATCCAGGAGTTGGGCAGAATTCAATTCGGCTGCGCTTATTTCCATTGTCTCTGTCTGGGGAGGCAACTCTATGGCTGAACGGGCTAACTCCTGATTCTATTACTAATTGGAGGCAACTGAAAGACGCTTTCCTAGAAAGATTCTTTCCGCCATCCAAGAGAGCCCAACTACAGGATGAGATCAGCAATTTTCGATAGCTTCCAACTGAATCTCTCCACGAAACATGGGAGAGGTTCAAGAAGAAGCTCATGCGGTGCCCAAACCATCAGATGACGAATATCCACTTGATGGAAATATTATATAGGGCTTTGAACTCGGTGACAAAGCCAGTGGTTGATAATGCTGCAGGGGGGTCATTCATGGACCTTACTTTTCTTGAGGCAAGTGATATGCTAAATCGTATGACAAAGCAGAGTAGAGCTTGGCATACCAGGGATTCTGAGGTAGCAAGCTCTACCGTATCTATTGGCTTGACTGCAGAGCAGAGACGTAGACAAGAGGAACGTGACCAAGATATGACGCACATGAAAACACAGATGGATCTTCTTACCAAGCATTTATTATCAGGGAAGACCAAAAAAGTCAAAGCAGTTGCGTCAAAAGGAAAAAATGAATCCGATTCTGAGGAAGAAGCTAACTACTTGAATAATCAGGGGGGTTTCCGAGGCAATGCCCAAGGAAACCAGGGTCGGAATTATTATGATAAATCTGGATACAAAGACCGCGATCAAGGTGGTTGGAAGAATAAGACTGACAGGAGTGGTTTGTATGTTCCTCCTGGAAACCGTGAGGCTGTGGCGTCTGGCTCTGGGAAGATGTCGATGGAAGATATGATGGCGAAGATGTTGAAGGGAGTAGAGGCAACTAATACGGAAGTGAATGAGGTGAAGAACGATTTGTCTTCAATAAATCAATTGGTTGACTCGCATTCTACTGCAATAAAACAACTAGAGCAGCAGTTGAGTCAACTTTCAGCGGCATTAAATCAAAGAAAAGCTGGAACACTGCCTAGCGACACAGTGCAAAATCCAAGGAATGATGGATCGTGTATGGCTATCGCCACCCGAAGTGGTAAAGTGTTGGAAAATCCATCCAAAGGCAAGTAGGTGGTTGATGATATAGAATATAATGAGATCATTGCAAAACCAAAAGATGCCGAAGCAGCTGATGAGGTTGTTCGTGACGTTACCTCTCAACGTCCATAGCCTGAAAAGATCGCCGAACTGAAGCAAGATAAAAAGGAAGTGGTGGAGAAAAATATTCCCCTTCCACCACCACCTTTTCCTCAGAGATTGAAGAAGAAAGCTAGCGATACCAGGTTCAATAAGTTTATGACTATGTTGAAGCAGCTAACTATTAATGTTCCTTTGGTCGAGGCACTGGAACAAATGCCTGGGTACGCAAAATTTATGAAGGATCTTTTGACAAAGAAGCGGGTAGCAAGTTATGAGTTGACGGATACTGTTTATCATTGCAGTGCAATCGCTACCAGATCTCTAGTTCAGAAGAAGGCTGACCCCGGTGCCTTCACTATTCTTTGCACTGTCGAATATTCCAATTTTGCCAAGGCATTATGCGATTTAGGAGCCAGCATCAATTTGATGCCGCTATCTATTTACAGAAAGTTGGGGTTGGGTGATCCTACTCCAACCAATATGAGGCTCATGATGGCAGATAGGTCAGTAAAATGACCTGTTGGTATTTTATATGATGTATTGGTGAAGGTTTCTTCATTCATATTTCTGGCAGACTTCGTTATTCTGGACTGTGAGGTGGACTCCGAAGTTCCCATAATCTTGGGGCGCCCTTTCCTTGCAACAGGGAGTGTGCTTATTGATTTAAGAGCGAATGAGCTTTTATTTCGGATGAATGACGAAGTAGTCCGCTTTGATGTATGCAAATCAATGAAGCAACCCAAAGATCTGAATGTGTTCTCGGTAGCTGATGTTTATTTTGATGATGAGAAAGAATTATCCGTAGAGGAGCAGCTTATTATTGACCCATTGGAGGTTGTGCTTATGAATATTGAGCGTGGGGATGCTGAAAATTATGAAGAAACTATTTGTGCTCTAACAGGAATAGGGTCGTATCCTTATGCTCCCAAGAAGCTGGACCTCGATCTCAAAAATCGGCCTACACCACCAACTAAACCATCCAGTGAAGAGCCATCAATGTTAGAATTGAAGGAGCTACCCAGTCATCTAAAGTACGCATTCTTGGGAAGTGGAAACACCCTCCCGGTTATTGTGGCGGCTGACTTAGGTGAGCAGCAAGTTGCAGCTCTCATCGCTGTTCTAAGGAAATACATGAGAGCCATCGGTTGGACCATCGCTGATATTATTGGTATTCCGCCTGGGATATGTATGCACAAGATTCAGCTTGAAGAAAATTGCATACCCACTATTGAGCATCAAAGACATTTGAATCCACCTATGCAAGAGGTGGTGAAGAAAGAAATTATTAAGTGGTTAGATGCAGGGGTAGTGTATCCAATCTCTGACAGTAAATGGGTGAGTCCGGTACAGTGTGTGCCCAAGAAAGGGGGCATAGCGGTAGTTGCAAATGAAAGGAATGAGCTAATTCCACTCAGACCTGTCACAGGGTGGAGAGTATGCATGGACTACCGGAAGCTGAATTCATGGACGCTTAAGGATCACTTCCCAATGCCATTCATGGACCAAATGCTTGATCGATTGGCAGGGAAAGGATGGTTTTGCTTCTTAGATGGTTATTCCGGCTATAATCAGATCTGTATTGCTCCCGAAGACCAAGAGAAGACAACGTTTACATGCCCATATGGTACGTTTGCCTTCAAACGTATGCCATTTGGGCTATGTAACGCACCCGCCACTTTTCAGCGTTGTATGATGTCCATTTTTTCTGATATGGTTGAAGACACCTTGGAGGTATTCATGGAAGACTTTTCAGTTGTGGGTGAGTCATTTGAATCGTGCTTGGCGAACCTAAGTATGGCGTTACAGAGATGTGTTGAATTCAACTTGGTGCTAAACTGGGAGAAGTGCCACTTTATGGTTAAAGAAGGTATTGTTCTTGGGCATAAAATTTCCGAAAGAGGAATTGAGGTGGATCGAGCTAAAATTGAAGTCATCGAGAAACTACCACCTCCAATCTCTGTAAAGGGAGTTCGTAGTTTCCTCGGGCATGCAGGTTTTTATCGAAGGTTCATTAAAGACTTTTCCAAGATTTCTAGTCCGTTATGCAAGCTTTTGGAGAAGGATGCAAAGTTCGACTTCGGTGAAGATTGCTTGAAGGCATTCGAATGCCTCAAAGGGAAGCTAATTGAAGCTCCTATCATTGTAGCACCTGATTGATCCCTACCATTTGAAGTTATGTGTGATGCAAGTGAAGTAGCTTTGGATGCTGTACTTGACCAGAGAAGAGAAAAGTTATTTCATCCAATCTACTACGCGAGCAAGGTCTTGAACGGAGCCCAGAAGAACTATACTGTCACGGAACAAGAGCTTCTAGCAGTTGTTTATGCTTTTGTAAAGTTTCATTCTTACCTGTTGGGGACTAAAGTGGTGGTTCATACCGATCATGCAGCCCTGAGATACCTAATGACGAAGAAGGATGCAAAGCCAAGGCTAATTCGATGGGTGTTATTGCTGCAAGAATTTGATTTCGAGGTAAAAGATAGAAGAGGTTGCGAAAACCAAGTGGCTGATCACCTATCTAGACTTGAGAATGAGCACACAGCGCAGCCCGATCTTGAGATTAATGATGCATTCCCCGATGAAGAGATCTTAGCCATGATGGTGGAAGAATTACCATGGTACGCAGACTTTGCAAACTATGTGGTAAGTAATGTGATAACTGCACATCTGTCTTTTCATCAAAAGAGGAAGTTCATGCATGATGTAAAACACTACTTCTGGGATGAGCCATATTTGTTTCGACGATGCGCAGATGGTGTTATCAGGCGATGCATATCTCATGTGGAAGTGCCGAGTATCTTGGAAGCAAGTCATGCTTTCCAAGTTGGGGTACACCATGCAGGTGGACAAACAGCAAGGAAGGTATTGCAAAGCGGCTATTATTGGCCTTCGATATTTAGAGATGCCTATGAATTTGTGAGAAGATGTGACCAATGTCAGAGACAAGGCACGATTTCGAAGCACCATGAGATGCCCATGTCAAAAATTCTCGAAGTAGAGTTGTTTGATGTGTGGGGTATTAATTTTATGGGCCCATTCGTAAATTCGTTTGGGATGAAATATATCCTAGTTGCTGTCGACTATGTATCCAAATGGGTTGAAGCAGTAGCGCTGGCCGATAATGAAGGAAAGTGTGTTGTAGCATTCTTGAAGAGAAATATCTTCTCTCGTTTTGGGGTACCACGTACCATCATAAGCGATGGAGGATCACACTTTTGCAACAACCTGTTCAAATCCGTGTTGGTGAAATATGGGGTCAAGCAACATAAGGTAGCCACGCCTTATCACCCACAAACTAGTGGACAGGTAGAGGTTTCTAATCGAGAGATCAAGCAGATCCTTGCTAAGACTGTAAACGCTAATAGAAAGGATTGGTCTCAAAAGCTGGACGATGCACTATGGGCTTATAGGACTGCATTCAAAATGCCAATTGGCATGTCCCCGTACCAACTAGTTTATGGGAAGGCTTGTCACCTGCCCATTGAGCTCGAGCATAAAGCATTATGGGCGTTGAAGCGACTGAATTTGAATTGGGATGATGCCATGAATATGAGATTGGAGCAGCTGAACGAGATGGATGAATTCCGTCTACATGCGTATGAAAGATCAGACTTCTACAAGGAGCGGATGAAAAAGTATCATGATCAACGGATTGTTCAATGAAAATTTCAAAAGGGTGATATGGTACTTCTTTTCAATTCCAGACTGAAGATATTCCCAGGGAAGTTAAGGTCCAAATGGTCTGGTCCGTACAAAATTAGCCAAGTCTACTCGGCTGGAGTAGTTGAGCTAGTAGACAATAATGGTGTTGTCTTTAAGGTGAATGGCCAACGAGTAAAACCATATATCGGTCCTCTTGACTCGATAAAATGCATGGCCACCATCTATCGCGACGAAATCTAAGTACTAGAGGTAACTATGTCGTGCCGCGACAATAAATCAAGCGCTAGATGGGAGGCAACCCATCGTTTGTCATTCTTTATTGTTTTACTAAGAGTTTGTTTTTGTTAAATAAAAAATAAATATCCAAAAAGAAGAGTCGAGCCACGACCAAAACTAAGGCGCTTGATGGGAGGCAACCCATCGTTCTAATCATTTTTGTTGTTTTTGAATAAGTGTAGGTGGAAGAGGTGTAAAAGAGGAGATTGGTTTCAAATTTTGATTTGGAAGTATTGCATGTTGAAGGTGGTAAGTTGGGAATGAAGAAGCAAAAGGCTATGAGTTAGGCATTGCCTATGAAAATCTAGGCAACGAACAAGGCAAGGCCTATGCTATGGCCTAAGCTCTCTGAATCTAGAATGCCATGGCATAGGCGCCGCCTATGCCTAACAATGCCATAGCATAGGCACCGCCTATGCAAAAGCCCTTTGTCTCTGAATCTAGAATGCCATGGCATAGGCGCCGCCTATGCCTAACAATGCCATAGCATAGGCTCCGCCTATGCAAAAGACCTTTGTCTCTGAATCTAGAATGCCATGGCATAGGCGCCGCCTATGCCTAACAATGCCATAGCATAGGCGCCGCCTATGCTCAACTAGGCTTTGCAAAAGGCGCCACCTATACCAAGCATAGGCAAAGCATTAGGCGCCGCCTATGCTCACTTTTTGGTCTCCTAATCCGACTCCAAACGGGTCAAAACCCGACCCAAGCTTGCCCTATAAATAGAACCTTAGTCTTAGAACAAAAATGCATTGCAAATTCAACCTAAGCGCCGCCTACCTCTCCAAAATCTCTCAAAAATTTTCCTTTTGCTCTTTTAACTTTGCAAGAACATCTTCCGAGGCCATCAACCAAGTACAATGGCACCAAAAAGTCGACCCGGAAAAGAAAAAGCATCTACCTCATAGAAAGGCCAGAAAAGGGGAAGAAAAGAGCAAGCTGAATCCTCCTCACTGCAAATACCTCGACGCATGTACGGGATAAAATGGGTCCTAGAGGAGGAAGGAAAGGAGTGGTACAAGAACAATAAAGTAAAAAAATATATTCATGTGGAGTTGATACAACAGGAGAGCCTAGCAAAGAAAGAATCCCGCATTTTGGCTAAAATCATGGCTCTACATCTTGATTTCATTTTCCAAGATATGGGAGAATGCAATCTTGATCTAACGCGAGAATTCTATGCCAATTGGTCCCCAAAGACTACCGGAAGTGAAGTGAAGATTCGGGGCCAAGTCTTGCAACTGAATGCGGAGTTCTTCAATTCTTTTCTGGGTCTTCCATCTGTGGATCCATCACCGCTCAAGGATCTTTATCGCAGACCTCCATACAGGGCAATCAGACACACACTATGCGGAACAAGATCAATGGCACGGTGGAGTCGTCACAAGGATACCGGTCGGCACAATACCTTCCCGTATGCCTCCTTGAACAGAGAAGCTCGGATATGGTTGCGGATAGTCAATTATTGCCTGATTCCAGGGTCACAGTACACAAAGATCACACGTGATAGAGTGTGCTTGGTGTACGCTTTGATGATGAACATCCCCATCAATATTGGGGCGATTATTCGATCTTCAATGCGTAAGGCCAGGCTGTACAAGAGGTCCCACTTCAACTTTGGCAATCTGTTGACTGCGATATTGAGGAAGGAGGACATCAAAGAGGAACCTGCAGATCATAAGCTTCCACACAACCCGAAGAAGGTTGACCTCACAAAGGTTAAAGATGCTGAATCCATGCATGGCGTCAACCTAACCACTGCAGAAAGAAATGCTCGCGAGGAAAGCTTCTCCCGCCATTTATATGGCATGATGAGGTTTACCATGATGAGTAGGGGTGGTCGTGTTCCAACTTCTGCAGAGCTCCAACAGTTGGATTATGACTACCTAATGAATGAGCATGTGAGGGCGATGTGTGGAGTAGGTGTATATTTTGAGGAACCTCTTGATGATGACATGCCAATCGATGATGATCGACGAATGCCAGACTCCGACGTGGAGGAGAACTCTGATGACGACGACTCTGATGATGATTTCGATGCAGGGGGTATGACCCCAGACATAGAGGATGAGTCCGACTAATCAGGTTCTTCTTATTTATTTTTCACTGAGGGCAGTGTGTCCCGTCTAAGTGTGGGGTGCTGGTATTTGTATGCTATACTTCTTTGTCTGCATTTTCATTTATTCTAGTTCTTGTTTGTTTTAATTAGTCGTAATTAGTTAGTTTAATTTTAAATTTTTTTAGATTTTGCATGAAATTATTCTGATAGACGGCATGGTAGTATAACAAGAGTTTGTGCTAAATCATTACTATTGAGACATTTAGGCTCTACATGTGATTCACTGTGTGATAATTGTGTGGATTAATTCATTTATCTGTTGGGTCAAGAGTCTATACTGATCCCAATAAATTTGACCATGTGCCTTGTGTGTGTGAGGATATAGTATATTCTGTGTTGTGACTGATGCTAGAACTTTCCTGGTGTGTGTGTAAAGCAAAATAAAGAGTGTGAGTTTAGGAGATGATTTAGGCATTTCTTTGGCAGCCTGTGATTGTTTACCTTCTTTTTACCTACCCGTGGACATTATCCTAGTCAACCTTTTTGAGCCTTTAAGCCATTTTCTTTGACAGCCTCATATGTAAGCCTAATCCATTTTTTTTCAAGACCATAATTTGATCCAAATTCCTAAGTGCTTTAAATTGTGAAGTCATGTGACAAAATAAGAGGAAATTGGGTGAGAGTGATGCCTTAAAGTGAATTGGTACTTGAATTTGTTATGAAAAAAGAGTGGCTATCATAGAGGTGTGTTATAAAAAAAAAAAAAAAAAGAAATAGAAAAACAAAAAGATAAATTGTGTTTATGATTAAATAAAAAGATAGTTATTCTTGAATGGCAAAATAGGTGAAAAGGGGTGATAGATGAAAGAAAGGTAGCAGGGTTGATTAAAAGAGAGTGTTAATGGCATAATGTGATGTATTAAAGCGCTTAGGAACATAGTCACTATTTCTGGACAAAATAGTCCTACCCGTCCCTTAGCCTACATTACAACCTGTAAAAGACCTAATTGATCCTAAGCTTAACATTCTGATATTAGTAGAGCATTACACAAAGGGCAAGCCTATGGTCATCAGTTGCAACATATGAATTCTTTGTGAGAGTGAGAGCAAGGATAATCTTATACCCATGTTTTGAAAAATGAAATACTTGTGAGTAATTATATGTGATATATTGTGAGACACACATGGTTGATGAGTTTTGGGTAGTCTTGTATGATTCTTTGTGCCTTAACTTTTGAATACGAATTAACCATCATCACGAGTCTATGTTGGAGGTTGAATTATTTCTAGAAGTGATTAGAAAACTACTCTTTGTTAATAATTGTTGTGCCTGTCTTGATGAATATTTTTTATTGTTACTGTGAAACCTTAAGTAGATGTTTATATGGACATGATATATTGTCCGAGGACGAACAAAGCTTTAAGTGTGGGGTGTTGATGTTAGGCGTATTTACACGCCTAAAGCACCTTAATTTACCCATATTTTAGCTAAGTTTTAAAGGACAAAGTATATAATTCCTGCAATTTTAGTCCTTTTTCCTGTAAGTGAGCTAACCAACGTGATTAGCAAGTTTTCAGGAATAAATGATGAATATTTCAGCATTTTATGGACTGTTGGACGCCAAAGGAAACTTCACGTAAGAAGGAAGGCAGCTTCTGGAAGCTTGTGGACTGAAAGTGATGCATGGAGAACTTGTTCCGGGCAAAAACAACATTTCTAAAGACTTGGGGGATCAGCAGTAACTTAGTAGGATTAGGACAAGTATGCAGTAACCCAGTAGGACTAGGACAAGGATAAAAACCCTATTTCAGTAGGACTAGGACAAGGATGTTATAAAAACCCTATTTTGCTGAATTTTTCAGCATTCACTTATTCATTAATTCGAAGCTTTTGATTATTCACTCATTCATTAATTCAAGTCTTTTTCATTTGACTTTTGCTCCTAATTCATGTTACAATATTCAATAAGTATAACACAGAGAACTCAACTCTCTTGAGAAGAACGGCTAGGGCAAAACATTTGAGAGCTTTTGATGCCATATCACTTCCAACGCCAAGATTATTCTAGGTTGTGGTATGATGATTATATCTATTGTGATTTACGTTGCACTCATGAGTAGCTAAACTTCTCTGTTAGGGTTATGGAAGCCTTATGAGACACTATCTATTGCTATGAGTTTGTGAATTCTTGATACGTATGCTGCTTATATCATTACTCTCTTCATCTTAATTGAATTCTTGTGGTTGCAAACATATAGAATACGCCAGTATAGCATTAACTTGTTCAAAAGAAAAGTTACATGTCTGGAAAAGAGAGAATGACAAGGAAATAGGGCTACCAACCCCTGTTTAAAAGTTAGTGCCATAACTGGATTAACCTCTTGGAGAATTCGTACCATTAGTATACGCTTTAAGCTCGAAAGAGTTAAAGTGATATAATCCTTGATGGTCGAAAGACACTAGGATTTACCATAGAATACGAATCTCTATAAGCGCATGCATGTCTGAATTCCGCATAACTCATAGCCAATAGATACGTAAAACTCATAAGGTGGACATAACCCTAACTTACAATTCTCATTGATTAAAATCTTACTGAACATTCTATTTTTACTTTGCAATTTTTATAATTTTACTTCACGTATAAAATCCCCCCTTTATCCGCAGAACTTTCACCAAAAGTCTACTAATCGTTGCATACTTAGTGACCGAGTATTCCCTGTGGGATTCGACACCCAACCCAGTTGGGTTCTATATTTGACGACGACCGCTTACACTCTTACGAGATCTGTAGTTTGAGCGTTATCACAGGACCCTGCTGAAAAATGGGATTTTACTTTCTATTCAGAACCCTCCTGAAAAATGGGATTTTACTTTATGTTCCGGAACCTCCTGAAAAATGGGATTTTACTTTATGTTTAGGACCCTTCTGAAAAATGGGATTTTACCTTATGTTCAGGACCCTCCTACAAAATGGGATTTTACCTTTTGTTCAAGACCCTCCTGAAAAATGGAATTTTACTTTCTTTTCCGGACCCTCCTGAAAAATGAGATTTCACTTTATGTTCTGGACCCTCATGAAAAATGGGATTTTACTTTCTGTTCAGGACCCTCCTGAAAAATGGGATTTTACCTTATGTTCAGGATACTCCTGAAAAATGGGATTTTACATTATATTCAAGACCCTCCTGAAAAATGAGATTCAATTTTATGCTCAAGACCTTCCTGGAAAAAGGGATTCTACTTTATGCGCAGGACCCGCCTGGAAAATGGGATTTTACTTTCTATTTAGAACCCTCTTGAAAAATGGGATTTTACTGTATGTTCAGGACCCTCATGAAAAATGGGATTTTACTTTCTATTCAGGACCCTCCTGAAAAATTGGATTTTACTTTATGCTCAAGGCCGTCCTGAAAAATGGAATTCTACCTTATACTCAGGACCCTCCTAGAAAATGGGACTTTACCTTATGTTCAGGACCCTCCTGAAAAATGAGACTTTACTTTATGTTCAAATCCCCCCTGAAAAATTGGACTTTACTTTCTGTTTAAGACTCTCCTGAAAAATAGGATTTTACTTTATGTACAGGAACATCTTGAATAATGGGATTTTACTTTCTGTTCAGGACCCTCATAAAAAATGGGATTTTACTTTATGTTCTGGACCCTCCTGAAAAATGGGCTTTTACTTTATTTCCAGGACCCTCCCGATAAATAGGATTTTACTTTCTATCAAGGACTCTCTTGGAAAATGGGATTTTACTTTATGTTCAGGACCCTCTTGAAAAATAGGATTTTAGTTTTTGTTCAAGACCCTCTTGAAAAATGGGATTTTGTTTAAGTTTAGGACCCTCCTGAAAAATGAGATCTTACTTTCTGTTAAGGACCCTCATGAAAAATGAGATTTTACTTTATGTTCAGGTCCCTCCTGAAAAATGGGATTTTACTTTATGTCCAGGGCCCTTCTGATAAATTGGATTTAAATTTCTATCCAGGACTCTCCTGAAAAATGGGGTTTTATTTTATTTTTAGAACCCTGCTGAAAAATAGGATTTTACTTTCTCATCAAGACCCTCCTAAAAGATGGCATTTTACTTTATGTTCAGGACCCTCCTGAAAAATGCGACTTTACTTTCTGTTCAGGACCCTCCTGAAAAATGGGATTTTACTTTATGTTAAGGACACTCCTAAAAAATGGGATTTTACTTTATGTTCAAGATCCTCCTGAAAAAAAGGATTTTACCTTCTGTTTAGAACCTTCCTGAAAAATGGGATTTTACTTTCTGTTCATGATCCTCCTGAAAAATAGGACGTTACTTTCTATTCAGGACTCTCCTGAAAATGGAAAATCACTTTCTATTCAGGACCCTCCTGAAAAATGGGATTTTACTTTATGTTCAGGACCCTCCTGAAAAATAGGATTTTACTTTCTGTTTAGAACTCTCCAGAAAAATGGAATTTTACTTTCTGTTTAGGAACCTCCTGAAAAATGCGATTTTAATTTATGTTTAGGACCCTCCTAAAAATAGATTCTACTTTATGCTCAGGACCCTCCTGAAAAATTAGACTTTACATTATGTTCAGGACCCTCCTGAAAAATGGGACTCTATTTTATGTTCAGGACCCTCCTGAAAAATGGGACTTTACTTTCTGTTAAGGACCCTCCTGAAAAATGAGACTTTACATTTTGTTCTGGACCCTCCTGAAAAATGGTATTTTACTTTCTGTTCAGGACCCTGCTAAAAAATGGGATTTTACTTTATGTTCAAGACCCCTTCTAAAAAATGGGATTTTACTTTCTGTTTAGGACCCTCCAGAAAAATGGGATTTTACTTTCACTTTAGGACCCTCCTGAAAAATGGGATTTTACTTTATGTTCTGGACCCTCCCGAAAAATGTGATTTTACTTTCTGTTCAGGACCATCCTAAAATGGAATTTTACTTTATGTTTTGGACCCTCCTGAAAAATGGGATTTTAATTTATGTTCAGGACCCTCCTGAAAAATAAGATTTTACTTTATGTTCAGGAACCTCCTGAAAAATGGGATTTTACATTCTGTTCAGGACCCTCCTGAAAAATGAGATTTTACTTTCTATTCAGGACCCTACTGAAAAATGAGATTCTACTTTATGCTCAGGACCCTCCTGGAAAAAGGGATTCTACTTTATGCTCAGGACCCTCCTCAAAAATGGGACTTTAACTTATGTTAGGGATCCACCTGAAAAATGGGACATTAATTTATGTTCATGACCCTTCCGAAAAATGAGACTTTACTTTCTGTTTAGGACTTTCCTGAAAAATGAGACTTTACTTTCTGTTCAAGACCCTCCTAAAAAATGGGATTTTACTTTCTGTTCAGGACCCTCCTGTAAAATAGGATTTTACTTTATGTTCAGGACCCTCCTAAAAAATGAGATTTTACATTATGTTCAGGACCCTCCTAAAAATGGGACGTTACTTTCTGTTCAGGACCTTCCTTTAAAATGGAATTTTACTTTCGATTCAGGACCCTCCAGAAAAATGGGATTTTACTTTATGTTCAGGACCCTCCAGAAAAATGGGATTTTACTTTCTGTTTAGGACACTCCTGAAAAATGGGATTTTACTTTATGTTCTGGACCCTCCTGAAAAATGGGATTTTACTTTTTGTTCAGGACCCTCCGGAAAAATGGGATTTTACTTTCTGTTCAGGACTCTCCAAAAATAGGATTTTACTTTATGTTCTGGACCTTCCTGAAAAATGGGATTTTACCTTCTGTTCAGTACCCTCCTGAAAAATGAGATTTTACTTTCTGTTTAGGAACCTCCTGAAAAATGCCATTTTACTTTATGTTCAGGACCCTCCTAAAAATAGATTCTACTTTATGCTCAAGACCCTCCTGAAAAATTGGACTTTACCTTATGTTCAGGACCCTCCTGAAAAACGGGACTCTATTTTATGTTCAGGACCCTCTTGAAAAATGGGACTTTACCTTCTGTTAAGGACCCTCCTGAAAAATGGGACTTTACATTCTGTTCAGGACCCTCCTGAAAAATGGTATTTTACTTTTTGTTCATGACCCTGCTGAAAAATGGGATTTTACTTTATGTTCAGGACCCTTCTGAAAAATGGGATTTTACTTTCTGTTTAGGACCCTCAAGAAAAATGGGATTTTACTTTCACTTTAGGACCCTCCTGAAAAATGGGATTTTACTTTATGTTCTGGACCCTCCTGAAAAATGTGATTTTACTTTCTGTTCAGGACCCTCCTAAAATGGAATTTTACTTTATGATTTGGACCCTCCTGAAAAATGGGATTTTAATTTATGTTCAGGACCCTCCTGAAAAATAAGATTTTACTTTATGTTCAGGAACCTCCTGAAAAATGGGATATTACCTTCTGTTCAGGACCCTCTTGAAAAATGAGATTTTACTTTCTATTCAGGACCCTACTGAAAAATGAGATTCTACTTTATGCTCAGGACCCTCCTGGAAAAAGGGATTCTACTTTATGCTCAGGACCCTCCTAAAAAATAGGACTTTAACTTATGTTCAGGACCCACCTAAAAAATGGGACATTAATTTATGTTCATGACCCTTCCAAAAAATGAGACTTTACTTTCTGTTTAGGACTTTCCTAAAAATTGGACTTTACTTTCTGTTCAAGACCCTCCTAAAAATAGGATTTTACTTTCTGCTCAGGACCCTCCTGTAAAATAGGATTTTACTTTATGTTCAGGACCCTCCTGAAAAATGAGATTTTACTTTATGTTGATGACCCTCCTAAAAAATGGGACGTTACTTTCTGTTCAGGACCATCCTTTAAAATAGAATTTTACTTTCGATTCAGGACCCTCCTGAAAAATGGGATTTTACTTTCTGTTCAGGACCCTCCAGAAAAATGGGATTTTACTTTCTGTTTAGGACACTCCTGAAAAATAGGATTTTACATTATGTTCTGGACCCTCCTGAAAAATGAGATTTTACTTTCTGTTTAGGACCCTCCTGAAAAATTGGATATTACTTTCTGTTCAGGACTCTACAAAAATGGGATTTTACTTTATGTTCTGGACCTTCCTGAAAAATAGGATTTTACCTTCGGTTCAGGACCCTCCTGAAAAATGAGATTTTACTTTCTGTTTAGGACCCTCCTGAAAAATAAGATTTTACTTTATGTTCAGGACCCTCCTGAAAAATAGGATTTTACCTTCTAGTCAGGACCCTCCTAAAATATGATATTTTACTTTCTGTTAAGGACCCTCCTGAAAAATGGGACATTACTTTATGTTCAGGACCCTCTTGAAAATGGGATTTTACCTTATGTTCAGGGCCCTCCTGATAAATGGGATTTTATTTTATGTTCAGGACCCTACTGAAAAATGAGATTCTACGTTATGCTCAGGACCCTCCTGAAAAATGGGATTCTACTTTATGCTCTGGACCCTACGGGAAAATGGGATTTACCTTATGTTCAGGACCCTCCTGAAAAATAGGACAATAATTTATGTTCAGGACCCTCCTGAAAAATGGGACATTAATTTATGTTCAGGACCCTTCTGAAAAATGAGACTTTACTTTCTGTTTAGGACCTTCCTGAAAAATGGGACTTTACTTTTTGTTCAAGACCCTCCTGAAAAATGGGATTTTACTTTTTGTTCAGGACACTCCTGAAAAATAGGATATTACTTTAAGTTCAGGACCCTTCTAAAAAATGGGATTTTACTTTCTGTTCAAGACCCTCTTGAAAAATGGGATTTTACTTTCTGTTTCGAACCCTCTTGAAAAATTAGATTTTACTTTCTATTCATGACCCTGCAGAAAAAAGGAATTTTACTTTCTGTTCATGACTCTCCTAAAAAATGAGATTTTATTTATGTTCAGAACGCTTCTAAAAAATGAGATTTTACTTTCTGTTCAGGACCCTCCTAAAAAATGAGATTTTACTTTCTGTTCAGGACCCTCCTGAAAAATGCGACTTTACTTTATGATCAGGACCCTTCTGAAAAATGGAATTTTACCTTAACTTTAGGGCCCTCCAGAAAAATGAGATTTTATTTTTTGTTCAGGACCCGCCTGAAAAATGAGATTCTACTTTATGCACAGGACCCTCATGGAAAATGAGATTCTACTTTATGCTTAGGACCCTCCTGGAAAATGGGACTTTAACTTATGTTCAGGACCCTCCTGAAAAATAGTACATTACATTATGTTCAGGACCCTCCTGAAAAATAAGTCTTTACTTTCTATTTAGGACCTTCCTGAAAAATAGGATTTTGCTTTATGTTCAGGACCCTTCAAAAAGATGGGATTTTACTTTTTGATCAGGACCCTCCTGAAAAATGGGATTTTACTTTCTGTTTCGGACCCTCTTGAAAAATGAGATTTTACTTTCTGTTCAGTACCCTGCTGAAAAATGGGATTTTACTTTATGTTCAGGACCCTCTTGAAAAATGGAATTTTAGTTTCTATTTAGGACCTTCCTGAAAAATGGGATTTTATTTATGTTCAGAACGCTCCTGAAATATGGGATTTTACTTTCTGTTTAGCACCTTCCTGAATAATGGGATTTTACTTTTTGTTCAGGACCCTTCTAAAAAGTGGTATTTTATGTTCTGTTCAGTACCCTCCTGTAAAATGGGATTTTACTTTATATTCAGGGCCCTCCTGAAAAATGGGATTTTACTTTTTGTTCCGGACCCTCCTGAAAAATTGGATTTTACTTTATGTTCTGGACCTTCCTGAAAAATGGGATTTTAGTTTATGTTCTGGACCTTCCTGAAAAATGGGATTTTATTTTCTGTTCAGGACCCTCCTGAAAAATGGGATTTTACTTTATGTTCTAGACCTTCCTGAAAAATGGGATTTTGTTTTCTGTTCTGGACCCTCCTAAAAAATGGGATTTTACTTTATGTTCTGGACCCTACTGAAAAATGAGATTTTACTTTATGTTCAGGACCCTCCTGAAAATTTGCATTTTATCTTTTGTTCCGGACCCTCCTGAAAAATGAGAATTTACTTTCTGTTCAGGACCCTCCTGAAAAATTGGACCTTACTTTATGTTCAGGACCCTCCTAAAAAATGGGATTTTAACTTATGTTCAGGACCCTCCTGAAAAATGGGATTTTACTTTATATTCAGGACCCTCCTGAAAAATGGGATTTTACTTTCTGTTTAGGACCCTCTTGAAAAATGAGATTTTTCTTTCTGTTCAGTACCCTGCTGAAAAATGGGATTTTACTTTATGTTCAGGACCCTCCTGATAATTGGATCTTTACTTTCTATTCAGGACCCTCCAGAAAAATGGGATTTTACTTTATGTTCAGGACCCTACAGAAAAATTAGGATTTTACTTTATGTTTAGGACCCTACTAAAAAATGATATCTTACCTTATGTTCAGGACCCTCCTGAAAAATGGGATTTTACTTTATGTTTTGGACCCCTCTGCAATGGGATTTTACTTTATGTTCTGGACCCTCCTGAAAAATGGGATTCTACGTTATGTTCAGGATCCTCCTGAAAAATGAGATTTTACTTTATGTTCAGGACCTCCTGAAAATTTACATTTTACCTTCTGTTCCGGACCCTCCGTAAAAATGAGAATTTACTTTCTATTCAGGACCCTCCTGAAAAATTGGACCTTACTTTATGTTCAGGCCCCTCCTAAAAAATGGGATTTTAACTTATGTTCAGGGCCCTTCTGAAAAGTGAGATTTTATTTGATGTTAAGTACCCTCCTCAAAAATGAGATTCTACTTTATGCTCAGGACCCTCCCGGAAAATGGGATTCTACTTTATGATCAGGCCCCTCCTGGAAAATGGGACTTTACCTTATGTTTAGGACCCTCCTGAAAAATGGGACATTACTTTATGTACCGGACTCTCTTGAAAAATCAGACTTTACTTTCTGTTTAGGACCTTCCTGAAAAATGGGACTGTACTTTCTGTTCTAGACCCTCCTGAGAAATGGGATTTCACTTTCTGTTCAGGACCCTCCTGAAAAATGGGATTTTACTTTAAATTTTGGACCCTCCTAAAAAATTGCATTTTACTTTCTGTTCAGGACCCTCCTGAAAAATGGGATTTTACCTTTTGTTTAGGACCCTCATGAAAAATTAGATTTTTCTGTCTGTTCAGTACCCTACTCAAAAAAGGGATTTTACTTTATGTTCAGGACCCTTCAGAAAAATGGGATTTTACATTATGTTCAGTACCCTATAGAAAAATAGGGATTTTACTTTATGTTTAGGACCCCCCTGAAAAATGGGATTTTACCTTATGTTCAGGACCCTCCTGAAAAATGGGATTTTACCTTTTGTTCAAGACCCTCCTTAAAAATGGAATTTTACTTTCTGTTCTGGACCTTCCTTAAAAATGGGATTTTACTTTATGTTCAGGACCCTCTTAAAAAATGGGATTTTACTTTCTGTTCAGGACCCTCCTGAAAAATGAAATTTTACCTTATGTTCAGGATCCTCCTGAAAAATGGGATTTTACATTATGTTCAGGACCCTACTAAAAAATGAGATTCTATTTTATGCTCAGGACCCTCCTGGAAAATGGGATTCTACTTTAACTCAAGACCCGCCAGAAAAATGGGATTTTACTTTCTGTTCAGAACCCTCTTGAAAAATTGGATTTTATTTTATGTTCAGGACCCTTCTGAAAAATAGGATTTTACTTTCTTTTCAAGACCCTCCTGAAAAATGGGATTTTACTTTATGCTCAAGGACGTCCTAAAAAATATAATTCTACCTTATGCTCAGGACCCTCCTTAAAAATCAGAATTTACCTTATGTTCAGGACCCTCATGAAAAATGGGACTTTACTTTCTGTTTAGGACCCTCTTGAAATATGGGACTTTACTTTATGTTGAAGACCCTCATAAAAAATGGGATTTTGCTTTCTGTTCAGGACCCTCCGGAAAAATGGGATTTTAGTTTCTGTTCAGGGCCCTCCTGAAAAATGGGAATTAACTTTATGTTCAGGACCCTCCTGAGAAATGGATATTTACTTTATGTTCTGGACCCTCCGAAAAAATGGGATTTTACTTTCTGTTCAGGACCCTCCTGAAAACTGAAATTTTATTTTATGTTCAGGACCCTCTTAAAATGGGATTTTACATTATGTTCAGGACCCTTCTAAAAAATGGGATTTTACCTTCTGTTCAGGACCCTCCAGAAAAATGAAATTTTACTTTCTATTCAGGACCCTCCTGAAATATGGGTCTTTACTTTATGTTCAGGACCCTCCTGAAAAATGGGATTTTACCTTATGTTCAGGGCCCCCTGAAAAATGGGATTTTATTTTTTGTTCAGGACCCTCCTAATAAATAAGATTCTACTTTATGTTCAGGACCCTCCGAGAAAATGGGATTCAACTCTATGCTCAGGACCCTCCTGGAAAATGGGACTTTACCTTATGTTCAGGAAACTTCTGAAAAATGGGACATTACATTATGTTCAGGACCTTCCTAAAAAATGGGACTTTACTTTCTGTTCTATACCCTCCTAAAAAATGGAATTTTATTTTCTGTTCAGGACCCTCCTGAAAAATGGGATTTTACTTTATGTTCAGGACCCTGCTGAAAAATGGGAATTTACTCTCTATTTAGGACCCTCCTGAAAAATGGTATTTTACTGTATGTTCAGGACCCTCTTGAAAAATGGGATTTTACTTTATGTTTAGGACCCTTCTGAAAAATGGGATTTTTCCTTTTGTTCAGGACCCTCCTGAAAAATGGGATTATACCTTTTGTTCAAGACCCTACTGAAAAATGAAATTTACTTTCTGTTTAGGACTCTTCTGAAAAATGGGATTTCACTTTCTTTTCAGGACCCTCATGAAAAATGGGATTTTACTTTGTCTTCAAGACCCTCCTGAAAAATGGGATTTTACCTTATGTTCAGGATCCTTCTGAAAAATGGGATTTTACATTGTGTTCAGGACTCTTCTGGAAAATGAGATTCAATTTTATGCTCAAGACCTTTCTGGAAAAGGGGATTCTACTTTATGCTCAGGACCCGCCTGGAAAATGGGATTTTACTTTCTGTCAGAACCTCTTGTAAAATGGGATTTTACTTTATGTTCAGGACCCTCCTGAAAAATGGTATTTTACTTTCTGTTCAGGACCCTCCTGAAAAATGGGAATTTACTTTCTGTTCGGGACCCTCCTAAAATGGGATTTTACTTTATGTTCTGGACACTCCTGAAAAATAGGTTTTAACTTTATGTCTAGAACCATCCTGATAAATGGTATTTTACATTATGTCCAAGACCCTCCTGAAAAATGGGATTTTACTTTATGTTCAGGAGCCTCCTGAAAAATGGGACTTAACTTTCTGTTCAGGACCCTACTGAAAAATGAGATTCTACTTTTTGCTCAGGACCCTCCTGGAAAATGGGATTCTACTGTATGCTCAGGACCCTCTTCGAAAATGGGACTTTACCTTATATTCAGGACCCCCCTGAAAAAATGAAACATTTAATTAAGTTCAGGACCCTTCTGAAAAATGACACTTTACTTTTTGTTTAGGGCTTTCCTGAAAAATGGGACTTTACTTTCTATTCAAGACCATCCTGAAAAATGGGATTTTACTTTCTGTTAAGGACCCTCCTGAAAAATGTGATATTACTTTAAGTTCAGGACCCTTCTGAAAAATGGGATTTTACATTCAATTCAGGACCCACCTGAAAAATCAGATTTTACTTTATGTTCTGGACTTTCCTGAAAAATGAAAATTCACTTTCTATTCAGGAAACTCCTGAAGAATAAGATTTCACTTTATGGTCAGATCCTCCTGAAAAATAGGATTTTACTTTCTGTTCAGGACCCTCTTGAAAAACGGGATTTTATTTATGTTCAGGACCCTCCTGAAAAATGGGATCTTACTTTCTGTGAAGGATCCTCATGAAAAATAAGATTTTACTTTATGTTCAGGTCCCTCCTGAAAAATGAGATTTTACTTTATGTCCATGGTCCTTCTGATAAATTGGATTTAGCTTTCTGTCCAAGACTCTTCTAAAAAATGGGATTTTATTTTATTTTCAGGACCCTCCTGAAAAACAAGATTTTACTTTCTCATCAAGACCCTCCTGAAAAATGGGATTTTACATTATGTTCAGGACCCTCCTAAAAAATGGCTTTTTACTTTCTGTTTAGGACCCTCCTGAAAAATAGGATTTTACTTTATGTTCAAGATCCTCTTGAAAAATAGGATTTTACCTTCTATTTAGGACCTTCCTGAAATATTGGATTTTACTTTCTGTTCATGATCTTCCTGAAAAATAGGACGTTACTTTCTATTCAAGACTCTTCTGAAAATGGAAAATCACTTTCTATTCAGGACCCTACTGAAAAATAGGATTTTACTTTATGTTCAGGACCCTCCTGAAAAATAGGATTTTACTTTTTGTTCAGAACTCTCCTAAAAAATGGGATTTTACTTTCGGTTTAGGATCTTCCTGAAAAATGCGATTTTACTTTATGTTTAAGACCTTCCTAAAAAATGGGATTCTACTTTATACTTAGGACCCTCATGAAAAATGGGACTTTACCTTATGTTCAGGACTCTCCTGAAAATTGGGACTCTATTTTATGTTCAGGATCCTCCTGAAAAATGGGACTTTACTTTCTGTTAAGGACCCTCCTGAAAAATGGGACTTTACATTCTGTTCAGGACCCTCCTGAAAAATGGTATTTTACTTTCTGTTAAGGACCCTTCTGAAAAATGGGATTTTAATTTTTGTTCAAGACCCTTCTGAAAAATGGGATTTTACTTTCTGTTCTGGACCCTCCAGAAAAATAGGATTTTACTTTCTCTTTAGGACCCTCCTGAAAAATAAGATTTTACTTTATGTTCTGGACCCTCCTAAAAAATGGCATTTCACTTTCTGTTCATGACCCTCCTAAAATGGGATTTTACTTTATGTTTTGGACCCTCCTGAAAAATGGGATTTTACTTTATGTTCAGGACCTCCGGAAAAATGGGATTTTACCTTATGTTTTGGACCCTCCTAAAATGGGATTTTATTTTATGTTTTGGACCCTCCTGAAAAATGGGATTTTACTTTATGTTCATGAACCTCCGGAAAAATGGGATTTTACCTTGTGTTCAGGACCCTCCTTAAAAATGAGATTTTACTTTCTGTTCAGGACCTTCATGAAAAATGAGATTTTATTTTATGCTCAGGACCCTACTGAAAAATGAGATTCTACTTTATGCTCAGGACCCTCCTGGAAAATGGGATTCTACTTTATGCTCAGGACCCTCCAAAAAGATGGGACTTTAACTTATGTTCAGGACCCTCCTGAAAAATGGCACTTTACTTTATGTTCAGGACCCTCCTGATAAATGGGATTTTACCTTATGTTCATGGCCCTCCTGAAAAATGGGATTTTATTTTTTGTTCAGGACCCTCCTAAAAAATGAGATTCTACTTTATGTTCAGGACCCTCCTGGAAAATGGGATTCTACTTTATACTCAGGACCCTCCTGGAAAATGGGACATTACATTATGTTCAGGACCTTCCTAAAAAATGGGACATTACTTTCTCTTCTACACCCTCCTGAAAAATGGATTTTACTTTATGTTCAGGAACCTACTTAAAAATAGGATTTTACTTTCTATTCTGGACCCTCCTGAAAAATGATATTTTACTTTATGTTCAGGACCCTCCTGAAAAATGGGATTTTACTTTATGTTTAGGACCCTTCTGAAAAATGGGATTTTACCTTATGTTAAGGACCCTCCTAAAAAATGGGATTTTACCTTTTGTTCAAGACCCTACTGAAAAATGGAATTTACTTTCTGTTCAGGACCATTCTGAAAAATGGAATTTCACTTTATGTTCAGCACCCACATGAAAAATGGGATTTTACTTTTTGTTCAGGACCCTCCTGAAAAATGGGATTTTACCTTATGTTCAGGATAATCCTGAAAAATAGGATTTTACATTGTGTTCAGGACTCTCCTGAAAAATGAGATTCTACTTTACGCTCAGGACCCGCCTGGAAAAAGGGATTCTACTTTACGCTTAGGGCCCGCCTGGAAAATGGGATTTTACTTTCTGTCAGAACCTCTTGAAAATTAGAATTTTACTTTATGTTCAGGACCCTCCGGAAAAATGGTATTTTACTTTCTGTTCAGGACCCTCCTGAAAAATTGGATTTTACTTTATGCTCAAGGCCGTCCTAGAAATGGAATTCTACCTTATGCTTAGGACCCTCCTGGAAAATAGGACTTTACCTTCTGTTCAGGACCCTCCTGAAAAATGAGACTTTACTTTATGTTCAAATCCCTCCTGAAAAATCGGACTTTACTTTCTTTTTTAGACCCTCCTGAAAAATAGGATTTTACTTTATGTTCAGGAACCTCTTGAATAATCCTCTTGAATAATGGGATTTTACTTGCTGATCAGAACCCTCATAAAAAATGGGATTTTACTTTATGTTCTGGACCATCCTGAAAAATGGGATTTTACTTTATGTCCAGGATCCTCCTGATAAATATGATTTTACTTTCGGTCCAGGAGTCTCCTGAAAAATGGGATTTTACTTTATGTTCAGGACCCTCTTCAAAAATGGGATTTTACATTCTGTTCAAGACCCTCCTGAAAAATGGGATTTTACTTTATGTTCAGGACCCTCCTGATTAATGGGATCTTACTTTCTGTTCAGGACTCTCATGAAAAATGGGATTTTACTTTATGTTCAGGACCCTCCTGAAAAATGGGATTTTACTTTGTGTTTTAGACCTTCCAGAAAAATAAGATTTTACTTTCTGTTAAGGACCTTTCTAAAATGGGATTTAACTTTATGTCTTGGACCCTCCTGAAAAATGGGATTTTACTTTAAGTTCAGGACCCTCCTGAAAAATGAGATTTTACTTTATGTTCAGGACCCTCCTGAAAAATGGGATTTTTCCTTCTGTTCAGGACCCTCCTGAAAAATGAGATTTTACTTTCTGTTCAGGATCCTCTTGAAAAATAGGACTTTACTTTATGTTCAGGACCTTCTTGAAAATGAGATTTTACTTTATGTTCAGGGCCCTCCTGAAAAATAGGATTTTATTTATGTTTAGGACCCTACTAAAAAATGAGATTCTACTTTTTGCTCAGGACCCTCCAGGAAAATGGGATTCTAGTTTATGCTCAGGACCCTCTTCGAAAATGCGACTTTACCTTATGTTCTGGACACTCCTGAAAACTGGGACATTAAATTAAGTTCAGGACCCTTCTGAAAAATGACACTTTACTTTCTGTTTAGGACCTTCTTGAAAAATGGGACTTTACTTTCTATTCAAGACCCTCCTGAAAAATGGGATTTTACTTTCTGTTAAGGACCCTCCTGAAAATTGTGATATTACTTTAAGTTTAGGACCCTTCTGAAAAATGGGATTTTACTTTCAATTCAGGACCCTCCTAAAAAATTGGATTTTACCTTCTGTTTCGGACCCTCTTGAAAAATTAGATTTTACTTTCTGTTCAGGACCCTGCTGAATAATTGGATTTTAACTTTTGTTCTGTACTTTCCTGAAAAATGAAAATTCTATTTCTATTCAGGACACTTCTGAAAAATGGGATTTTACTTTCTGTTCAGGACCTTCTTGAAAAATGGAATTTTTTTTATGTTAAGGACTCTCCTGAAAAATGGGATCTTACTTTCTGTGAAGGACCCTCATGAAAAATTAGATTTTACTTTATGTTCAAGTCCTTCCTGAAAAATAGGATTTTACTTTATGTCAAAGTCCCTTCTGATAAATTGGATTTAACTTTCTGTCCCGGAATCTCCTGAAAAATAGGATTTTATTTTATTTTCAGGACCCGCCTGAAAAATAGGATTTTACTTTCTTATCAAGACTCTCCTGAAAAATGGGGTTTTACTTTATGTTGAGGTTCCTCCTAAAAAATGGGATTTTACTTTATGTTCAAGATCCTCCGAAAAAATAGGATTTTACCTTCTGTTTAGGACCTTCATGAAAAATGGGATTTTACTTTTTGTTCATGATCCTCCTGAAAAATGGGACGTTACTTTCTATTCAGGACTTTTCAGAAAATGGAAAATCACTTTCTATTCAGGACCCTCCTGAAAAATGAGATTTTACTTTATGTTCTGGACCCTCCTGAAAAATAGATTTTACTTGCTGTTCAGAACTCTCCTGAAAAATGGGATTTTACTTTTGTTTAGGATCTTCCTGAAAAATGCGATTTTACTTAATGTTTAGGACCCTCCTAAAAAATGGGATTCTACTTTATACTCAGGACCCTTCTGAAAAATGGGACTTTACCTTATGTTCAGGACCCTCCTAAAAAATGGGACTCTATTTTATGATCAGGATCCTTCTGAAAAATGAGACTTTACTTTCTGTTAAAGACCCTCCTGAAAAATGGGACTTTACATTCTGTTCAGGACCCTCCTGAAAAATGGGATTTTACTTTATGTTCAGGACTCTTCTGAAAAAATGGGATTTTACTTTCTGTTCAGAACCCTCCAAAAATGAGATTTAACTTTATGTTTTGGACCCTCCTGAAAAATGGGGTTTCACTTTATGTTCAGGACCCTCCTGAAAAATAAGATTTTACTTTATTTTCATGAACCTCCTGAAAAATGGGATTTTACCTTCTGTTCAGGAACCTCCTTAAAAATGAGATTTTAATTTCTGTTCAAGACCTTTATGTAAAATGGGATTTTATTTTATGTTCAAGACCCTACTGAAAACTGAGATTCAACTTTATGCTCAGGACCCTCCTGGAAAATGGGATTCTACTTTATGCTCAGGACCCTCCTAAAAATTAGGACTTTAACTTATGTTCAGGACCCTCCTGAAAAATGGGATATTAATTTATGTTCAGGACCCTTCTGAAAAAAAAGACTTTACTTTCTGTATAGGACCTTCCTGAAAAATGGGACTTTACTTTCTGTTCAAGACCCTCCTAAAAAATGGGATTTTACTTTCTGTTCAGGACCCTCCTGAAAAATAAAATTTTACTTTATGTTCAGGACCCTCCCGAAAAATGAGATTTTAATTTATGTTCAGGACCCTCCTGATAAATGGGACTTTATTTTCTGTTAAGGACCCTCCTGAAAAATGGGACGATACTTTCTGCTCAGGCCCCTCTTCTAAAATGGTATTTAACTTTCGGTTCAGGCCCCTTCTGAAAAATGGGATTTTACTAAATGTTCAGGACCCTCCTGAAAAATGGGATTTTACTTTCTGTTCAGGACCCTCCAGAAAAATGGTATTTTACTTTCTGTTTAGAACCCTCCTGATAAATGGGATATTACATTATGTTCTGGACCCTCCTGAAAAATGGGATTTTACTTTCTGTTTAGGACCCTCCTGTGAAATGGGATTTTACTTTATGTTCAGGACCCTCCTGAAAAATAGGATTTCACCTTCTGTTCAAGACCCTCATGAAAAATGAGATTTAACTTTCTGTTTAGGACCCTCCTGAAAAAAAAGATTTTACTTTATGTTCAGGACCCTCCTGAAAAATGGAATTTTACCTTCTGTTCAGGACCCTCCTGAAAAATGAGATTTTACTTTCTGTTTAGGACCCTCCTGAAAAATGGGACATTACTTTATGTTTCGGACCCTTTTGAAAATGGGATTTTACCTTATGTTCAGGGCCCCCCTGATAAATGGGATTTTATTTTAGGTTCAGGACCCTACTGAAAAATGAGATTCTACGTTATGCTCAGGACCCTGCTAAAAAATGGGATTCTACTTTATGCTCTGGACCCTCCGGGAAAATGGGACTTTACCTTATGTTCAGGACCCTCCTGATAAATGGGACATTAATTTATGTTCAGGATCCTCCTGAAAAATGGGATATTAATTTATGTTCAGGACCCTTCTGAAAAATGAGACTTTACTTTCTGTTTAGGACCTTCCTAAAAAATGGGACTTTACTTTCTGTTCAAGACCCTCTTGAAAAATTGGATTTTACTTTCTGTTTAGGACCCTCCTGAAAAATGGGATATTACTTTAAGTTCAGGACCCTTCTGAAAAATGGGATTTTACTTTCTGTTCAGGACACTCCTAAAAAATAGAATTTTACTTTCTGTTTCGAACCCTCTTGAAAAATTAGATTTTACTTTCTGTTTAGGACCCTGCAGAAAAATGGGATTTTACATTTTGTTCATGACACTCCTGAAAAATGAAAATGCACATTTTATTTAGGACCCACCTGAACAATGAGATTTAACTTTATGTTCAAGACCCTCCTGAACAATGAGATTTCACTTTATGTTCAGGACCCTCTTGAAAAATGGGATTTTACTTTCTGTTCAGGACCCTCCTGAAAAATGAGATTTTACCTTATGTTCAGGCCCCTCCTAAAAAATGGGATTTTACTATTTGTTCAGGACCCTCCAGAAAAATGGGATTTTACTTTTTGTTCAGGTCCCTCCTGAAAAAGAGGATTTTACCTTATGTTCAGGGCATTCCTGAAAAATGAGATTCTACTTTATGTTCAGGACCCTCTTGAAAAAAATTAAATTCTACATTATGTTTAGGACCCTCCTGGAAAATGGAATTCTACTTTATTCTCATGACTCTCCTTGAAAATGAGACTTTACACTATGTTCAGTATCCTTCTGAAAAATTGGACTTTACTTTATGTTCAGGACTCTCCTGAAAAATGAGACTTTACTTTCTATTTAGGACCTTCTTGAAAAATAGGACTTTACTTTCTGTTCAAGACCCTCCTGAAAAATGGGATTTTACGTTCAGTTAAGAACCCTCCTGAAAAATGGGATTTTACATTATGTTCAGGACCCTCCTGCAAAATGGTATTTTACTTTCTGTTCTGGACCATCCTGAAAAATGGGATTTTACTTTCTGTTCAAGTCCCTCCTGAAAAATAGGATTTTACTTTCTGTTCAGGATCCTCCTGAAAAATAACATTTTACTTTATTTTCTGGACTCTCCTAAAAATGGGATTTTACTTTCTGTTCAGGACCCTCCTGAAAAATGGGATTTTACTTTATGTTCAGGATCCTCCTAAAATAAGATTTTACTTTATGTTCTGGACCCTCCTGAAAATAGGATTTTACTTTAAGTTCAGGCCCCTGCTGAAAAATGAGATTTTACTTTAGTTTTGGCACACTCCTGAAAAATGAGACTCTATTTTATGTTCAGGATTCTCCTGAAAAATGGGACTTTATTTTCTGTTAAAGACCCTCCTGAAAAATGGGACTTTACATTCTGTTCAGGACCCTCCTAAAAAATGGTATTTTACTTTCTTTTCAAGACCCTCCTGAAAAATGGGATTTTACTTTATGTTCAGGACCCTTCTGAAAAATGGGATTTTACTTTCTGTTAAGGACCCTCCTGAAAAATGTGATATTACTTTAAGTTCAGGACCCTTCTGAAAAATGGGATTTTACATTCAATTCAGGACCCACGTGAAAAATCAGATTTTACTTTATGTTCTGGACTTTCCTGAAAAATGAAAATTCACTTTCTATTCAGGACACTCCTGAAGAATGAGATTTCACTTTATGTTCAGTACCCTCCTGAAAAATAGGATTTTACTTTCTGTTCAGGACCCTCTTGAAAAACGGGATTTTATTTATGTTCAGGACCCTCCTGAAAAATGGGATCTTACTTTCTGTGAAGGACCCTCATGAAAAATAAGATTTTACTTTATGTTCAGGTTCCTCCTGAAAAATGAGATTTTACTTTATGTCCATGGTCCTTCTGATAAATTGGATTTAGCTTTCTGTCCAAGACTCTTCTGAAAAATGGTATTTTATTTTATTTTCAGGACCCTCCTAAAAAACAAGATTTTACTTTCTAATCAAGACCCTCCTGAAAAATGGGATTTTACATTATGTTCAGGACCCTCCTAAAAAATTGCTTTTTACTTTCTGTTTAGGACCATCCTGAAAAATGGGATTTTACTTTATGTTCAAGATCCTCTTGAAAAATAGGATTTTACCTTCTGTTTAGGACCTTCCTGAAATATGGGATTTTACTTTCTGTTCATGATCCTCCTGAAAAATAGGACGTTACTTTCTATTCAGGACTCTTCTGAAAATGGAAAATCATTTTCTATTCAGGACCCTACTGAAAAATAGCATTTTACTTTATGTTCAGGACCCTCCTGAAAAATAGGATTTTACTTTCTGTTCAGAACACTCCTAAAAAATGAGATTCTACTTTATGTTCAGGACCCTCCTGGAAAATGGGATTCCACTATATACTCAGGACCCTCCTTGAAAATGGGACATTACATTATGTTCAGGACCTTCCTAAAAAATGGGACATTACTTTCTCTTCTACACCTTCCTAAAAAATGGATTTTACTTTATGTTCAGGAACTTATTTAAAAATAGGATTTTACTTTCTATTCAGGACCCTCCTGAAAAATGATATTTTACTTTATGTTCAGGACCCTCCTGAAAATGGGATTTTACTTTATGTTTAGGACCCTTCTGAAAAATGGGATTTTACCTTATGTTAAGGACCCTCCTAAAAAATGGGATTTTATTTTTTGTTCAGGACCCTCCTAAAAAATGAGATTCTACTTTATGTTCAGGACCCTCCTGGAAAATGGGATTCCACTATATACTCAGGACCCTCCTTGAAAATGGGACATTACATTATGTTCAGGACCTTCCTAAAAAATGGGACATTACTTTCTCTTCTACACCTTCCTAAAAAATGGATTTTACTTTATGTTCAGGAACTTATTTAAAAATAGGATTTTACTTTCTATTCAGGACCCTCCTGAAAAATGATATTTTACTTTATGTTCAGGACCCTCCTGAAAATGGGATTTTACTTTATGTTTAGGACCCTTCTGAAAAATGGGATTTTACCTTATGTTAAGGACCCTCCTAAAAAATGGGATTTTACCTTTTGTTCAAGACCCTACTGAAAAATGGAATTTACTTTCTGTTCAGGACCATTCTGAAAAATGGAATTTCACTTTATGTTCAGCACCCACATGAAAAATAGGATTTTACTTTTTGTTCAGGACCCTCCTAAAAAATGGGATTTTACCTTATGTTCATGATAATCCTGAAAAATGGGATTTTACATTGTGTTCAGGACTCTCCTGAAAAATGAGATTCTACTTTACGCTCAGGACCCGCCTGGAAAAAGGGATTCTACTTTTCGCTTAGGGCCCGCCTGGAAAATGGGATTTTACTTTCTGTCAGAACCTCTTGAAAATTAGAATTTTACTTTATGTTCAGGACCCTCCGAAAAAATGGTATTTTACTTTCTGTTCAGGACCCTCCTGAAAAATTGGATTTTACTTTATGCTCAAGGCCGTCCTAGAAATGGAATTCTATCTTATGGTTAGGACCCTCCTGGAAAATAGGACTTTACCTTCTGTTCAGGACCCTCCTGAAAAATGAGACTTTACTTTATGTTCAAATCCCTCCAGAAAAATCGGACTTTACTTTCTGTTTTAGACCCTCCTGAAAAATAGGATTTTACTTTATGTTCAGGAACCTCTTGAATAATCCTCTTGAATAATGGGATTTTACTTGCTGATCAGAACCCTCATAAAAAATGGGATTTTACTTTATGTTCTGGACCATCCTGAAAAATGGGATTTTACTTTATGTCTAGGATCCTCCTGATAAATATGATTTTACTTTCGGTCCAGGAGTCTCCTGAAAAATGGGATTTTACTTTATGTTCAGGACCCTCTTCAAAAATGGGATTTTACATTCTGTTCAAGACCCTCCTGACAAATGGGATTTTACTTTATGTTCAGGACCCTCCTGAAAAATGGGATCTTACTTTCTGTTCAGGACTCTCATGAAAAATGGGATTTTACTTTATGTTCAGGACCCTCCTGAAAAATGGGATTTTACTTTGTGTTTTAGACCTTCCAGAAAAATAAGATTTTACTTTCTGTTAAGGACCCTTCTAAAATAGGATTTAACTTTATGTCTTGGACCCTCCTGAAAAATAGGATTTTACTTTAAGTTCAGGACCCTCCTGAAAAATGGGATTTTACTTTATGTTCAGGACCCTCCTGAAAAATGGGATCTTACTTTCTGTTCAGGACTCTCATGAAAAATAGGATTTTACTTTATGTTCAGGACCCTCCTGAAAAATGGGATTTTACTTTGTGTTTTAGACCTTCCAGAAAAATAAGATTTTACTTTCTGTTAAGGACCCTTCTAAAATGGGATTTAACTTTATGTCTTGGACCCTCCTGAAAAATAGGATTTTACTTTAAGTTCAGGACCCTCCTGAAAAATGAGATTTTACTTTATGTTCAGGACCCTCCTAAAAAATGGGATTTTTCCTTCTGTTCAGGACCCTCCTGAAAAATGAGATTTTACTTTCTGTTCAGGATCCTCTTGAAAAATAGGACTTTACTTTATGTTCAGGACCTTCTTGAAAATGAGATTTTACTTTATGTTCAGGGCCCTCCTGAAAAATAGGATTTTATTTATGTTTAGGACCCTACTGGAAAATGAGATTCTACTTTTTGCTCAGGACACTCCAGGAAAATAGGATTCTAGTTTATGCTCAGGACCCTCTTCGAAAATGCGACTTTACCTTATGTTCTGGACCCTCCTGAAAAATCGGACATTAAATTAAGTTCAGGACCCTTCTGAAAAATGACACTTTACTTTCTGTTTAGGACCTTCTCGAAAAATGGGACTTTACTTTCTATTCATGACCCTCCTGAAAAATGGGATTTTACTTTCTGTTAAGGACCCTCCTGAAAAATGTGATATTACTTTAAGTTTAGGACCCTTCTGAAAAATGGGATTTTAATTTCAATTCAGGACCCTCCTAAAAATTTGAGTTTTACCTTCTGTTTCGGACCCTCCTGAAAAATTAGATTTTACTTTCTGTTCAGGACCCTGCTGAATAATGGGATTTTAACTTCTGTTCTGTACTTTCCTGAAAAATGAAAATTCTATTTCTATTCAGGACACTTCTGAAAAATGGGATTTTACTTTCTGTTCAGGACCTTCTTGAAAAATGGAATTTTGTTTATGTTAAAGACTCTCCTAAAAAATGGGATCTTACTTTCTGTGAAGGACCCTCATGAAAAATGAGATTTTACTTTATGTTCAGGTCCTTCCTGAAAAATAGGATTTTACTTTATGTCAAAGTCCCTTCTGATAAATTGGATTTAACTTTCTGTCCAGGAATCTCCTGAAAAATAGGATTTTATTTTATTTTCAGGACCCTCCTGAAAAATAGGATTTTACTTTCTTATCAAGACTCTCCTGAAAAATGGGGTTTTACTTTATGTTGAGGTTCCTCCTAAAAAATGGGATTTTACTTTATGTTCAAGATCCTCCGAAAAAATAGGATTTTACCTTCTGTTTAGAACCTTCATGAAAAATGGGACTTTACTTTCTATTCATGACCCTCCTGAAAAATGGGATTTTACTTTCTGTTAAGGACCCTCCTGAAAAATGTGATATTACTTTAAGTTTAGGACCCTTCTGATAAATGGGATTTTAATTTCAATTCAGGACCCTCCTAAAAATTTGAGTTTTACCTTCTGTTTCGGACCCTCCTGAAAAATTAGATTTTACTTTCTGTTCAGGACCCTGCTGAATAATGGGATTTTAACTTCTGTTCTGTACTTTCCTGAAAAATGAAAATTCTATTTCTATTCAGGACACTTCTGAAAAATGGGATTTTACTTTCTGTTCAGGACCTTCTTGAAAAATGGAATTTTGTTTATGTTAAAGACTCTCCTAAAAAATGGGATCTTACTTTCTGTGAAGGACCCTCATGAAAAATGAGATTTTACTTTATGTTCAGGTCCTTCCTGAAAAATAGGATTTTACTTTATGTCAAAGTCCCTTCTGATAAATTGGATTTAACTTTCTGTCCAGGAATCTCCTGAAAAATAGGATTTTATTTTATTTTCAGGACCCTCCTGAAAAATAGGATTTTACTTTCTTATCAAGACTCTCCTGAAAAATGGGGTTTTACTTTATGTTGAGGTTCCTCCTAAAAAATGGGATTTTACTTTATGTTCAAGATCCTCCGAAAAAATAGGATTTTACCTTCTGTTTAGAACCTTCATGAAAAATGGGATTTTACTTTCTGTTCATGATCCTCCTGAAAAATGGGACGTTACTTTCTATTTAGGACTTTTTTGAAAATGGAAAATCACTTTCTATTCAGGACCCTCCTGAAAAATGATATTTTACTTTATGTTCAGGACCCTCCTGAAAAATAGATTTTACTTGTTGTTCAGAACTCTCCTGAAAAATGGGATTTTACTTTTGTTTAGGATCTTCCTGAAAAATGCGATTTTACTTAATGTTTAGGACCCTCCTAAAAAATGGGATTCTACTTTATACTCAGGACCCTTCTGAAAAATGGGACTTTACCTTATGTTCAGGACCCTCCTGAAAAATGGGACTCTATTTTATAATCAGGATCCTTCTGAAAAATGAGACTTTACTTTCTGTTAAAGACCCTCCTGAATAATGGGACTTTATATTCTGTTCAGGACACTCCTAAAAAATGGGATTTTACTTTATGTTCAGGACCCTTCTGAAAAAATGGGATTTTACTTTCAGTTCAGGACCCTCCAAAAATGAGATTTAACTTTATGTTTTGGACCCTCCTGAAAAATGGGGTTTTACTTTATGTTCAGGACCCTCCTGAAAAATAAGATTTTACTTTATTTTCATGAACCTCCTGAAAAATGGGATTTTACCTTCTGTTCAGGAACCTCTTTAAAAATGAGATTTTAATTTCTGTTCAGGACCTTTATGTAAAATGGGATTTTATTTTATGTTCAAGACCCTACTGAAAAATGAGATTCTACTTTATGCTCAGGACCCTCCTAGAAAATGTGATTCTACTTTATGCTCAGGACCCTCCTAAAAAATTGGACTTTAACTTATGTTCAGGACCCTCCTGAAAAATGGGATATTAATTTATGTTCAGGACCCTTCTGAAAAATAAGACTTTACTTTATGTTTAGGACCTTCCTGAAAAATGGGACTTTACTTTCTGTTCAAGACCCTCTTAAAAAATGGGATTTTACTTTCTGTTCAGGACCCTCCTGAAAAATAAGATTTTACTTAATGTTCAGGACCCTCCCGAAAAATAAGATTTTAATTTATGTTCAGGACCCTCCTGATAAATGGGATTTTATTTTCTGTTAAGGACCCTCCTGAAAAATGGGACGTTACTTTCTGCTCAGGCCCCTCTTCTAAAATGGTATTTAACTTTCGGTTCAGGACCCTTCTGAAAAATGGGATTTTACTAAATGTTCAGGACCCTCCTGAAAAATGGGATTTTACTTTCTGTTGAGGACCCTCCAGAAAAATGGTATTTTACTTTCTGTTTAGAACCCTCCTGATAAATGGGATTTTACATTATGTTCTGGACCCTCCTGAAAAATGGGATTTTACTTTCTGTTTAGGACCCTCCTGTGAAATGGGATTTTACTTTATGTTCAGGACCTTCCCAAAATGGGATTTTACTTTATGTTCTGGACCCTCCTGAAAAATAGGATTTCACCTTCTGTTCAGGACCCTCATGAAAAATGAGATTTAACTTTCTGTTTAGGACCCTCCTGAAAAAAAAGATTTTACTTTATGTTCAGGACCCTCCTGAAAAATGGAATTTTACCTTCTGTTCAGGACCCTCCTGAAAAATGAGATTTTACTTTATGTTTAGGACCCTCCTAAAAAATGGGACATTACTTTATGTTTCGGACCCTTTTGAAAATGGGATTTTACCTTATGTTCAGGGCCCTCCTGATAAATGGGATTTTATTTTAGTTTCAGGACCCTACTGAAAAATGAGATTCTACGTTATGCTCAGGACCCTGCTGAAAAATGGGATTCTACTTTATGCTCTGGACCCTCCGGGAAAATGGGACTTTACCTTATGTTCAGGACCCTCCTGATAAATGGGACATTAATTTATGTTCAGGATCCTCCTGAAAAATGGGATATTAATTTATGTTCAGGACCCTTCTGAAAAATGAGACTTTACTTTCTGTTTAGGACCTTCCTAAAAAATGGGACTTTACTTTCTGTTCAAGACCCTCTTGAAAAATTGGATTTTACTTTCTGTTTAGGACCCTCCTGAAAAATGGGATATTACTTTAAGTTCAGGACCCTTCTGAAAAATGGGATTTTACTTTCTGTTCAGGACACTCCTAAAAAATAGAATTTTACTTTCTGTTTCGAACCCTCTTGAAAAATTAGATTTTACTTTCAGTTTAGGACCCTGCAGAAAAATGGGATTTTACTTTCTGTTCATGACTCTCCTGAAAAATAAAAATGCACATTTTATTTAGGACCCACATGAACAATGAGATTTCACTTTATGTTCAAGACCCTCCTGAACAATGAGATTTCACTTTATGTTCAGGACCCTCTTGAAAAATGGGATTCTACTTTCTGTTCAGGACCCTCCTGAAAAATGGGATTTTACCATATGTTCAGGCCCCTCCTAAAAAATGGGATTTTACTATTTGTTCAGGACTCTCCAGAAAAATGGGATTTTACTTTTTGTTCAGGTCCCTCCTGAAAAATAGGATTTTACCTTATGTTCAGGGCATTCCTGAAAAATGAGATTCTACTTTATGTTCAGGACCCTCTAGAAAAAACTTAAATTCTACATTATGTTTAGGACCCTCTTGGAAAGTGGAATTCTACTTTATTCTCATGACTCTCCTTGAAAATGAGATTTTACATTATGTTCAGTATCCTTCTGAAAAATTGGACTTTACTTTATGTTCAGGACTCTCCTGAAAAATGAGACTTTACTTTCTATTTAGGACCTTCTTGAAAAATAGGACTTTACTTTCTGTTCAAGACCCTCCTGAAAAATGGGATTTTACGTTCAGTTAAGAACCTTCCTGAAAAATAGGATTTTACAATATGTTCAGGACCCTCCTGCAAAATGGTATATTACTTTCTGTTCTGGACCATCCTGAAAAATGGGATTTTACTTTCTGTTCAAGTCCCTCCTGAAAAATAGGATTTTACTTTCTGTTCAGGATCCTCCTGAAAATTGAGATTTTACTTTATTTTATGGACTCTCCTAAAAATGGGATTTAATTTCTGTTCTGGACCCTCCTGAAAAATGGGATTTTACTTTATGTTCAGGATCCTCCTAAAATAAGATTTTAATTTATGTTCTGGACCCTCCTGAAAATAGGATTTTACTTTAAGTTCAGGCCCTTGCTGAAAAATGAGATTTTACTTTAGTTTTGGGACACTCCTGAAAAATGAGACTCTATTTTATGTTCAGGATTCTCCTGAAAAATGGGACATTATTTTCTGTTAAAGACCCTCCTGAAAAATGGGACTTTACATTCTATTCAGGACCCTTCTGAAAAATGGTATTTTACTTTCTTCTCAAGACCCTCCTGAAAAATGGGATTTTACTTTATGTTCAGGACCCTTCTGAAAAATGGGATTTTACTTTCTGTTCTGGACCCTCCTAAAATGGGATTTTACTTTATGTTTTGGACCCTCCTGAAAAAATGGGATTTTACTTTATGTTCAGGACCCTCCTGAAAAATAGGATTTTACTTTATGTTCAGGACCTTTCTGAAAAATGGGATTTTATTTTATGTTCAGGACCCTACTGAAAAATGAGATTCTACTTTATGCTCAGGACCCTCCTGAAAAATTGGATTCTACTTTATGCTCAGAACCCTCCTAAAAAATGGGACTTTAACTTATGTTAAGGACCCTCCTGAAAAATGGGACATTAATTTATGTTCAGGACCCTTCTGAAAAATGAGACTTTACTTTCTCTTTAGGACCTTCCTGAAAAATGAGACTTTACTTTCTGTCCAAGACCCTCATAAAAAATGGGATTTTACTTTCTGTTCAGGACCCTCCTGAAAAATAGGATTTTACTTTATGTTCAGGACCCTCCTGAAAAATGAAATTTTAATTTATGTTCAGGACCCTCCTGATAAATGGGATTTTATTTTCTACTAAGGACCCTCCTGAAAAATGGGACGTTACTTTCTGCTCAGGACCCTCCTTTAAAATGGTATTTTACTTTCGGTTCAGGACTCTTCTGAAAAATGGGATTTTACTAAATGTTCAGGACCCTCCTGAAAAATGGGATTTTACTTTCTGTTCAGGACCCTCACGAAAAATAGGATTTTACTTTCTGTTTAGAACTCTCCTGATAAATGGGATTTTACTTTATGTTCTGTACCCTCCTGAAAAATGGGATTGTACTTTCTGTTTAGGACCCTCCTATGAAATAGGATTTTACTTTATGTTCAAGACCCTCCTAAAATGGTATTTTACTTTATGTTCTGGACCCTCCTGAAAAATGGGATTATACCTTCTGTTCAGGACCCTCCTGAAAAATGAGATTTTACTTTCTGTTCAGGACCCTCCTGAAAAATAGGACATTACTTCATGTTCCTGACCTTCTTGAAAATGGGATTTTACCATATGTTCAAGGCCCTCTTGATAAATGGGATTTCATTTTATGTTCAGGACCCTACTGAAAAATGAGATTCTACGTTATGCTCAGGACCCTGCTGAAAAATTGGATTCTACTTTATGCTCTGGACCCTCCGGGAAAATAGGAATTTACCTTATGTTCAGAACCCTCCTGATAAATGGGACATTAATATATGTTCAGGACCCTCCTGAAAAATGGGACATTAATTTATGTTCAGGACCCTTCTGAAAAATGAGACTTTACTTTTTGTTTAAGACCTTCCTGAAAAATGGGACTTTACTTTCTGTTCAAGACCCTGCTGAAAAATGGGATTTTACTTTCTGTTCAGGGCCCTCCTGAAAAATAGGATATTACTTTAAGTTCAGGACCCTTCTGAAAAATAGGATTTTACTTTCTGTTCAGAGCCCTCCTGAAAAATAGGATTTTATTTATGTTTAGGACCCTACTGAAAAATGAGATTCTACTTTTTGCTCAGGACCCTCCAGGAAAATGGGATTCTAGTTTATGCTCAGGACCCTCTTCGAAAATGCGACTTTACCTTATGTTCTGGACCCTCCTGAAAAATGGGACATTAAATTAAGTTCAGGACCCTTCTGAAAAATGACACTTTACTTTCTGTTTAGGACCTTCTTGAAAAATGGGACTTTACTTTCTATTCAAGACCCTCCTGAAAAATGGGATTTTACTTTCTGTTAAGGACCTTCCTAAAAAATGTGATATTACTTTAAGTTTAGGACCCTTCTGAAAAATGGGATTTTACTTTCAATTCAGGACCCTCCTAAAAATTTGGATTTTACCTTCTGTTTCGGACCCTCTTGAAAAATTAGATTTTACTTTCTGTTCAGGACCCTGCTGAATAATGGGATTTTAACTTCTGTTCTGTACTTTCCTGAAAAATGAAAATTCTATTTCTATTCTGGACACTTCTGAAAAATGGGATTTTACTTTCTGTTCAGGACCTTCTTGAAAAATGGAATTTTGTTTATGTTATGGACTCTCCTGAAAAATGGGATCTTACTTTCTGTGAAGGACCCTCATGAAAAATGAGATTTAATTTATGTTCAGGTCCTTCCTGAAAAATAGGATTTTGTTTTATGTCAAAGTCCCTTCTGATAAATTGGATTTAACTTTCTGTCCAGGAATCTCCTAAAAAATAGAATTTTATTTTATTTTCAGGACCCTCCTGAAAAATAGGATTTTACTTTCTTATCAAGACTCTCCTGAAAAATTGGGTTTTACTTTTTGTTGAGGTTCCTCCTAAAAAATGGGATTTTACTTTATGTTCAAGATCCTCCGAAAAAATAGGATTTTACCTTCTGTTTAGGACCTTCATGAAAAATGAGATTTTACTTTCTGTTCATGATCCTCCTGAAAAATGGGACGTTACTTTCTATTCAGGACTTTTCTGAAAATGGAAAATCACTTTCTATTCAGGACCCTCCTGAAAAATGAGATTTTACTTTATGTTCAGGACCCTCCTGAAAAATAGATTTTACACTCTGTTCAGAACTCTACTGAAAAATGGGATTTTACTTTTGTTTAGGATCTTCCTGAAAATTGCGAGTTTACTTTATGTTTAGGACCCTCCTAAAAAATGGGATTCTACTTTATACTCAGGACCCTTCTGAAAAATGGGACTTTACCTTATGTTCAGGACCCTCCTGAAAAATGGAACTCTATTTTATGATCAGGATCCTTCTGAAAAATGAGACTTTACTTTCTGTTAAAGACCCTCCTGAAAAATGGGACTTTACATTCTGTTCAGGACCCTCCTGAAAAATGGGATTTTACTTTATGTTCAGGACCCTTCTGAAAAAATGGGATTTTACTTTCAGTTCAGGACCCTCCAAAAATGAGATTTAACTTTATGTTTTGGACCCTCCTGAAAAATGGGGTTTTACTTTATGTTCAGGACCCTCCTGAAAAATAAGATTTTACTTTATTTTCATGAACCTCCTGAAAAAAGGGATTTTACCTTCTGTTCAGGAACCTCCTTAAAAATGAGATTTTAATTTCTGTTCAGGACCTTTATGTAAAATGGGATTTTATTTTATGTTCAAGACCCTACTGAAAAATGAGATTCTACTTTATGCTCAGGACCCTCCTGGAAAATGGGATTCTACTTTATGCTCAGGACCCTCCTAAAAAATTGGACTTTAACTTATGTTCAGGACCCTCCTGAAAAATGGGATATTAATTTATGTTCAGGACCCTTCTGAAAAATAAGACTTTACTTTATGTTTAGGACCTTCCTGAAAAATGGGACTTTACTTTCTGTTCAAGACCCTCCTAAAAAATGGGATTTTACTTTCTGTTCAGGACCCTCCTGAAAAATAAGATTTTACTTAATGTTCAGGACCCTCCCGAAAAATAAGATTTTAATTTATGTTCAGGACCCTCCTGATAAATGGGATTTTATTTTCTGTTAAGGACCCTCCTGAAAAATGGGACGTTACTTTCTGCTCAGGCCCCTCATCTAAAATGGTATTTAACTTTCGGTTCAGGACCCTTCTGAAAAATGGGATTTTACTAAATGTTCAGGACCCTCCTGAAAAATGGGATTTTACTTTCTGTTGAGGACCCTCCAGAAAAATGGTATTTTACTTTCTGTTTAGAACCCTCCTGATAAATGGGATTTTACATTATGTTCTGGACCCTCCTGAAAAATGGGATTTTACTTTCTGTTTAGGACCCTCCTGTGAAATGGGATTTTACTTTATGTTCAGGACCTTCCCAAAATGGGATTTTACTTTATGTTCTGGACCCTCCTGAAAAATAGGATTTCACCTTCTGTTCAGGACCCTCATGAAAAATGAGATTTAACTTTCTGTTTAGGACCCTCCTGAAAAAAAGATTTTACTTTATGTTCAGGACCCTCCTGAAAAATGGGATTATACCTTCTGTTCAGGACCCTCCTGAAAAATGAGATTTTACTTTCTGTTCAGGACCCTCCTGAAAAATAGGACATTACTTCATGTTCCTGACCTTCTTGAAAATGGGATTTTACCATATGTTCAAGGCCCTCTTGATAAATGGGATTTCATTTTATGTTCAGGACCCTACTGAAAAATGAGATTCTACGTTATGCTCAGGACCCTGCTGAAAAATTGGATTCTACTTTATGCTCTGGACCCTCCGGGAAAATAGGAATTTACCTTATGTTCAGAACCCTCCTGATAAATGGGACATTAATATATGTTCAGGACCCTCCTGAAAAATGGGACATTAATTTATGTTCAGGACCCTTCTGAAAAATGAGACTTTACTTTTTGTTTAAGACCTTCCTGAAAAATGGGACTTTACTTTCTGTTCAAGACCCTGCTGAAAAATGGGATTTTACTTTCTGTTCAGGGCCCTCCTGAAAAATAGGATATTACTTTAAGTTCAGGACCCTTCTGAAAAATAGGATTTTACTTTCTGTTCAGAGCCCTCCTGAAAAATAGGATTTTATTTATGTTTAGGACCCTACTGAAAAATGAGATTCTACTTTTTGCTCAGGACCCTCCAGGAAAATGGGATTCTAGTTTATGCTCAGGACCCTCTTCGAAAATGCGACTTTACCTTATGTTCTGGACCCTCCTGAAAAATGGGACATTAAATTAAGTTCAGGACCCTTCTGAAAAATGACACTTTACTTTCTGTTTAGGACCTTCTTGAAAAATGGGACTTTACTTTCTATTCAAGACCCTCCTGAAAAATGGGATTTTACTTTCTGTTAAGGACCTTCCTAAAAAATGTGATATTACTTTAAGTTTAGGACCCTTCTGAAAAATGGGATTTTACTTTCAATTCAGGACCCTCCTAAAAATTTGGATTTTACCTTCTGTTTCGGACCCTCTTGAAAAATTAGATTTTACTTTCTGTTCAGGACCCTGCTGAATAATGGGATTTTAACTTCTGTTCTGTACTTTCCTGAAAAATGAAAATTCTATTTCTATTCTGGACACTTCTGAAAAATGGGATTTTACTTTCTGTTCAGGACCTTCTTGAAAAATGGAATTTTGTTTATGTTATGGACTCTCCTGAAAAATGGGATCTTACTTTCTGTGAAGGACCCTCATGAAAAATGAGATTTAATTTATGTTCAGGTCCTTCCTGAAAAATAGGATTTTGTTTTATGTCAAAGTCCCTTCTGATAAATTGGATTTAACTTTCTGTCCAGGAATCTCCTAAAAAATAGAATTTTATTTTATTTTCAGGACCCTCCTGAAAAATAGGATTTTACTTTCTTATCAAGACTCTCCTGAAAAATTGGGTTTTACTTTTTGTTGAGGTTCCTCCTAAAAAATGGGATTTTACTTTATGTTCAAGATCCTCCGAAAAAATAGGATTTTACCTTCTGTTTAGGACCTTCATGAAAAATGAGATTTTACTTTCTGTTCATGATCCTCCTGAAAAATGGGACGTTACTTTCTATTCAGGACTTTTCTGAAAATGGAAAATCACTTTCTATTCAGGACCCTCCTGAAAAATGAGATTTTACTTTATGTTCAGGACCCTCCTGAAAAATAGATTTTACACTCTGTTCAGAACTCTACTGAAAAATGGGATTTTACTTTTGTTTAGGATCTTCCTGAAAATTGCGAGTTTACTTTATGTTTAGGACCCTCCTAAAAAATGGGATTCTACTTTATACTCAGGACCCTTCTGAAAAATGGGACTTTACCTTATGTTCAGGACCCTCCTGAAAAATGGAACTCTATTTTATGATCAGGATCCTTCTGAAAAATGAGACTTTACTTTCTGTTAAAGACCCTCCTGAAAAATGGGACTTTACATTCTGTTCAGGACCCTCCTGAAAAATGGGATTTTACTTTATGTTCAGGACCCTTCTGAAAAAATGGGATTTTACTTTCAGTTCAGGACCCTCCAAAAATGAGATTTAACTTTATGTTTTGGACCCTCCTGAAAAATGGGGTTTTACTTTATGTTCAGGACCCTCCTGAAAAATAAGATTTTACTTTATTTTCATGAACCTCCTGAAAAAAGGGATTTTACCTTCTGTTCAGGAACCTCCTTAAAAATGAGATTTTAATTTCTGTTCAGGACCTTTATGTAAAATGGGATTTTATTTTATGTTCAAGACCCTACTGAAAAATGAGATTCTACTTTATGCTCAGGACCCTCCTGGAAAATGGGATTCTACTTTATGCTCAGGACCCTCCTAAAAAATTGGACTTTAACTTATGTTCAGGACCCTCCTGAAAAATGGGATATTAATTTATGTTCAGGACCCTTCTGAAAAATAAGACTTTACTTTATGTTTAGGACCTTCCTGAAAAATGGGACTTTACTTTCTGTTCAAGACCCTCCTAAAAAATGGGATTTTACTTTCTGTTCAGGACCCTCCTGAAAAATAAGATTTTACTTAATGTTCAGGACCCTCCCGAAAAATAAGATTTTAATTTATGTTCAGGACCCTCCTGATAAATGGGATTTTATTTTCTGTTAAGGACCCTCCTGAAAAATGGGACGTTACTTTCTGCTCAGGCCCCTCATCTAAAATGGTATTTAACTTTCGGTTCAGGACCCTTCTGAAAAATGGGATTTTACTAAATGTTCAGGACCCTCCTGAAAAATGGGATTTTACTTTCTGTTGAGGACCCTCCAGAAAAATGGTATTTTACTTTCTGTTTAGAACCCTCCTGATAAATGGGATTTTACATTATGTTCTGGACCCTCCTGAAAAATGGGATTTTACTTTCTGTTTAGGACCCTCCTGTGAAATGGGATTTTACTTTATGTTCAGGACCTTCCCAAAATGGGATTTTACTTTATGTTCTGGACCCTCCTGAAAAATAGGATTTCACCTTCTGTTCAGGACCCTCATGAAAAATGAGATTTAACTTTCTGTTTAGGACCCTCCTGAAAAAAAGATTTTACTTTATGTTCAGGACCCTCCTGAAAAATGGGATTATACCTTCTGTTCAGGACCCTCCTGAAAAATGAGATTTTACTTTCTGTTCAGGACCCTCCTGAAAAATAGGACATTACTTCATGTTCCTGACCTTCTTGAAAATGGGATTTTACCATATGTTCAAGGCCCTCTTGATAAATGGGATTTCATTTTATGTTCAGGACCCTACTGAAAAATGAGATTCTACGTTATGCTCAGGACCCTGCTGAAAAATTGGATTCTACTTTATGCTCTGGACCCTCCGGGAAAATAGGAATTTACCTTATGTTCAGAACCCTCCTGATAAATGGGACATTAATATATGTTCAGGACCCTCCTGAAAAATGGGACATTAATTTATGTTCAGGACCCTTCTGAAAAATGAGACTTTACTTTTTGTTTAAGACCTTCCTGAAAAATGGGACTTTACTTTCTGTTCAAGACCCTGCTAAAAAATGGGATTTTACTTTCTGTTCAGGGCCCTCCTGAAAAATAGGATATTACTTTAAGTTCAGGACCCTTCTGAAAAATAGGATTTTACTTTCTGTTCAGAGCCCTCCTGAAAAATAGGATTTCACCTTCTGTTCAGGACCCTCATGAAAAATGAGATTTAACTTTCTGTTTAGGACCCTCCTGAAAAAAAGATTTTACTTTATGTTCAGGACCCTCCTGAAAAATGGAATTTTACCTTCTGTTCAGGACCCTCCTGAAAAATGAGATTTTACTTTATGTTTAGGACCCTCCTAAAAAATGGGACATTACTTTATGTTTCGGACCCTTTTGAAAATGGGATTTTACCTTATGTTCAGGGCCCTCCTGATAAATGGGATTTTATTTTAGGTTCAGGACCCTACTGAAAAATGAGATTCTACGTTATGCTCAGGACCCTGCTGAAAAATGGGATTCTACTTTATGCTCTGGACCCTCCGGGAAAATGGGACTTTACCTTATGTTCAGGACCCTCCTGATAAATGGGACATTAATTTATGTTCAGGATCCTCCTGAAAAATGGGATATTAATTTATGTTCAGGACCCTTCTGAAAAATGAGACTTTACTTTCTGTTTAGGACCTTCCTAAAAAATGGGACTTTACTTTCTGTTCAAGACCCTCTTGAAGAATTGGATTTTACTTTCTGTTTAGGACCCTCCTGAAAAATGGGATATTACTTTAAGTTCAGGACCCTTCTGAAAAATGGGATTTTACTTTCTGTTCAGGACACTCCTAAAAAATAGAATTTTACTTTCTGTTTCGAACCCTCTTGAAAAATTAGATTTTACTTTCTGTTTAGGACCCTGCAGAAAAATGGGATTTTACTTTCTGTTCATGACTCTCCTGAAAAATAAAAATGCACATTTTATTTAGGACCCACCTGAACAATAAGATTTCACTTTATGTTCAAGACCCTCCTGAACAATGCGATTTCACTTTACGTTCAGGACCCTCTTGAAAAATGGGATTTTACTTTCTGTTCAGGACCCTCCTGAAAAATGGGATTTTACCATATGTTCAGGCCCCTCCTAAAAAATGGGATTTTACTATTTGTTCAGGACCCTCCAGAAAAATGGGATTTTACTTTTTGTTCAGGTCCCTCCTGAAAAATAGGATTTTACCTTATGTTCAGGGCATTCCTGAAAAATGAGATTCTACTTTATGTTCAGGACCCTCTAGAAAAAAATTAAATTCTACATTATGTTTAGGACCCTCCTGGAAAGTGGAATTCTACTTTATTCTCATGACTCTCCTTGAAAATGAGATTTTACATTATGTTCAGTATCCTTCTGAAAAATTGGACTTTACTTTATGTTCAGGACTCTCCTGAAAAATGAGACTTTACTTTCTATTTAGGACCTTCTTGAAAAATAGGACTTTACTTTCTGTTCAAGACCCTCCTGAAAAATGGGATTTTACGTTCAGTTAAGAACCCTCCTGAAAAATAGGATTTTACATTATGTTCAGGACCCTCCTGCAAAATGGTATTTTACTTTCTGTTCTGGACCATCCTGAAAAATGGGATTTTACTTTCTGTTCAAGTCCCTCCTGAAAAATAGGATTTTACTTTCTGTTCAGGATCCTCCTGAAAATTGAGATTTTACTTTATTTTATGGACTCTCCTTAAAATGGGATTTTACTTTCTGTTCTGGACCCTCTTGAAAAATGGGATTTTACTTTATGTTCAGGATCCTCCTAAAATAAGATTTTAATTTATGTTCTGGACCCTCCTGAAAATAGGATTTTACTTTAAGTTCAGGCCCCTGCTGAAAAATGAGATTTTACTTTAGTTTTGGGACACTCCTGAAAAATGAGACTCTATTTTATGTTCAGGATTCTCCTGAAAATTGAGATTTTACTTTATTTTATGGACTCTCCTAAAAATGGGATTTAATTTCTGTTCTGGACCCTCCTGAAAAATGGGATTTTACTTTATGTTCAGGATCCTCCTAAAATAAGATTTTAATTTATGTTCTGGACCCTCCTGAAAATAGGATTTTACTTTAAGTTCAGGCCCCTGCTGAAAAGTGAGATTTTACTTTAGTTTTGGGACACTCCTGAAAAATGAGACTCTATTTTATGTTCAGGATTCTCCTGAAAAATGGGACTTTATTTTCTGTTAAAGACCCTCCTGAAAAATGGGACTTTACATTCTATTCAGGACCCTTCTGAAAAATGGTATTTTACTTTCTTCTCAAGACCCTCCTGAAAAATGGGATTTTACTTTATGTTCAGGACCCTTCTGAAAAATGGGATTTTACTTTCTGTTCTGGACCCTCCTAAAATGGGATTTTACTTTATGTTTTGGACCCTCCTGAAAAAATGGGATTTTACTTTATGTTCAGGACCCTCCTGAAAAATAGGATTTTACTTTATGTTCAGGACCTTTCTGAAAAATGGGATTTTATTTTATGTTCAGGACCCTACTGAAAAATGAGATTCTACTTTATGCTCAGGACCCTCCTGAAAAATTGGATTCTACTTTATGCTCAGAGCCCTCCTAAAAAATGGGACTTTAACTTATGTTAAGGACCCTCCTGAAAAATGGGACATTAATTTATGTTCAGGACCCTTCTGAAAAATGAGACTTTACTTTCTCTTTAGGACCTTCCTGAAAAATGAGACTTTACTTTCTGTCCAAGACCCTCATAAAAAATGGGATTTTACTTTCTGTTCAGGACCCTCCTGAAAAATAGGATTTTACTTTATGTTCAGGACCCTCCTGAAAAATGAAATTTTAATTTATGTTCAGGACCCTCCTGATAAATGGGATTTTATTTTCTACTAAGGACCCTCCTGAAAAATGGGACGTTACTTTCTGCTCAGGACCCTCCTTTAAAATGGTATTTTACTTTCGGTTCAGGACTCTTCTGAAAAATGGGATTTTACTAAATGTTCAGGACCCTCCTGAAAAATGGGATTTTACTTTCTGTTCAGGACCCTCACGAAAAATAGGATTTTACTTTCTGTTTAGAACTCTCCTGATAAATGGGATTTTACTTTATGTTCTGGACCCTCCTGAAAAATGGGATTGTACTTTCTGTTTAGGACCCTCCTATGAAATAGGATTTTACTTTATGTTCAAGACCCTCCTAAAATGGTATTTTACTTTATGTTCTGGACCCTCCTGAAAAATGGGATTATACCTTCTGTTCAGGACCCTCCTGAAAAATGAGATTTTACTTTCTGTTCAGGACCCTCCTGAAAAATAGGACATTACTTCATGTTCCTGACCTTCTTGAAAATGGGATTTTACCATATGTTCAAGGCCCTCTTGATAAATGGGATTTCATTTTATGTTCAGGACCCTACTGAAAAATGAGATTCTACGTTATGCTCAGGACCCTGCTGAAAAATTGGATTCTACTTTATGCTCTGGACCCTCCGGGAAAATAGGAATTTACCTTATGTTCAGAACCCTCCTGATAAATGGGACATTAATATATGTTCAGGACCCTCCTGAAAAATGGGACATTAATTTATGTTCAGGACCCTTCTGAAAAATGAGACTTTACTTTTTGTTTAAGACCTTCCTGAAAAATGGGACTTTACTTTCTGTTCAAGACCCTGCTGAAAAATGGGATTTTACTTTCTGTTCAGGGCCCTCCTGAAAAATAGGATATTACTTTAAGTTCAGGACCCTTCTGAAAAATAGGATTTTACTTTCTGTTCAGAGCCCTCCTGAAAAATAGGATTTTATTTATGTTTAGGACCCTACTGAAAAATGAGATTCTACTTTTTGCTCAGGACCCTCCAGGAAAATGGGATTCTAGTTTATGCTCAGGACCCTCTTCGAAAATGCGACTTTACCTTATGTTCTGGACCCTCCTGAAAAATGGGACATTAAATTAAGTTCAGGACCCTTCTGAAAAATGACACTTTACTTTCTGTTTAGGACCTTCTTGAAAAATGGGACTTTACTTTCTATTCAAGACCCTCCTGAAAAATGGGATTTTACTTTCTATTAAGGACCTTCCTAAAAAATGTGATATTACTTTAAGTTTAGGACCCTTCTGAAAAATGGGATTTTACTTTCAATTCAGGACCCTCCTAAAAATTTGGATTTTACCTTCTGTTTCGGACCCTCTTGAAAAATTAGATTTTACTTTCTGTTCAGGACCCTGCTGAATAATGGGATTTTAACTTTTGTTCTGTACTTTCCTGAAAAATGAAAATTCTATTTCTATTCAGGACACTTCTGAAAAATGGGATTTTACTTTCTGTTCAGGACCTTCTTGAAAAATGGAATTTTGTTTATGTTATGGACTCTCCTGAAAAATGGGATCTTACTTTCTGTGAAGGACCCTCATGAAAAATGAGATTTTACTTTATGTTCAGGTCCTTCCTAAAAAATAGGATTTTGTTTTACGTCAAAGTCCCTTTTGATAAATTGGATTTAACTTTCTGTCCAGGAATCTCCTAAAAAATAGGATTTTATTTTATTTTCAGGACCCTCCTGAAAAATAGGATTTTACTTTCTTATCAAGACTCTCCTGAAAAATTGGGTTTTACTTTATGTTGAGGTTCCTCCTAAAAAATGGGATTTTACTTTATGTTCAAGATCCTCCGAAAAAATAGGATTTTACCTTCTGTTTAGGACCTTCATGAAAAATGAGATTTTACTTTCTGTTCATGATCCTCCTGAAAAATGGGACGTTACTTTCTATTCAGGACTTTTCTGAAAATGGAAAATCACTTTCTATTCAGGACCCTCCTGAAAAATGAGATTTTACTTTATGTTCAGGACCCTCCTGAAAAATAGATTTTACACTCTGTTCAGAACTCTACTGAAAAATGGGATTTTACTTTTGTTTAGGATCTTCCTGAAAATTCCGAGTTTACTTTATGTTTAGGACCCTCCTAAAAAATGGGATTCTACTTTATACTCAGGACCCTTCTGAAAAATGGGACTTTACCTTATGTTCAGGCCCCTCCTGAAAAATGGAACTCTATTTTATGATCAGGATCCTTCTGAAAAATGAGACTTTACTTTCTGTTAAAGACCCTCCTGAAAAATGGGACTTTACATTCTGTTCAGGACCCTCCTGAAAAATGGGATTTTACTTTATGTTCAGGACCCTTCTGAAAAAATGGGATTTTACTTTCAGTTCAGGACCCTCCAAAAATAAGATTTAACTTTATGTTTTGGACCCTCCTGAAAAATGGGGTTTTACTTTATGTTCAGGACCCTCCTGAAAAATAAGATTTTACTTTATTTTCATGAACCTCCTGAAAAATGGGATTTTACCTTCTGTTCAGGAACCTCCTTAAAAATGAGATTTTAATTTCTGTTCAGGACCTTTATGTAAAATGGGATTTTATTTTATGTTCAAGACCCTACTGAAAAATGAGATTCTACTTTATGCTCAGGACCCTCCTGGAAAATCGGATTCTACTTTATGCTCAGGACCCTCCTAAAAAATTGGACTTTAACTTATGTTCAGGACCCTCCTGAAAAATGGGATATTAATTTATATTCAGGACCCTTCTGAAAAATAAGACTTTACTTTATGTTTAGGACCTTCCTGAAAAATGGGACTTTACTTTCTGTTCAAGACCCTCCTAAAAAATGGGATTTTACTTTCTGTTCAGGACCCTCCTGAAAAATAAGATTTTACTTTAAGTTCAGGACCCTCCCGAAAAATGTGATTTTAATTTATGTTCAGGACCCTCCTGATAAATGGGATTTTATTTTCTGTTAAGGACTTTCCTGAAAAATGGGACGTTACTTTCTGCTCAGGCCCCTCTTCTAAAATGGTATTTAACTTTCGGTTCAGGACCCTTCTGAAAAATGGGATTTTACTAAATGTTCAGGACCCTCCTGAAAAATGGGATTTTACTTTCTGTTCAGGACCCTCCAGAAAAATGGTATTTTACTTTCTGTTTAGAACCCTCCTGATAAATAGGATTTTACATTATGTTCTGGACCCTCCTGAAAAATGGGATTTTACTTTCTGTTTAGGACCCTCCTGTGAAATGGGATTTTTCTTTATGTTCAGGACCTTCCTAAAATGGGATTTTACTTTATGTTCTGGACCCTCCTGAAAAATAGGATTTCACCTTCTGTTCAGGACCCTAATGAAAAATGAGATTTAACTTTCTGTTTAGGACCCTCCTGAAAAAAAAGATTTTACTTTATGTTCAGGACCCTCCTGAAAAATGGAATTTTACCTTCTGTTTAGGACCCTCCTGAAAAATGAGATTTTACTTTCTGTTTAGGACCCTCCTGAAAAATGGGACATTACTTTATGTTTCGGACCCTTTTGAAAATGGGATTTTACCTTATGTTCAGGGCCCTCCTGATAAATGGGATTTTATTTTAGGTTCAGGACCCTACTGAAAAATGAGATTCTACGTTATGCTCAGGACCCTGCTGAAAAATGGGACTCTACTTTATGCTCTTGACCCTCCGGGAAAATGGGACTTTACCTTATGTTCAGGACCCTCCTGATAAATGGGACATTAATTTATGTTCAGGATCCTCCTGAAAAATGGGATATTAATTTATGTTCAGGACCCTTCTGAAAAATGAAACTTTACTTTCTGTTTAGGACCTTCCTAAAAAATGGGACTTTACTTTCTGTTCAAGACCCTCTTGAAGAATTGGATTTTACTTTCTGTTTAGGACCCTCCTGAAAAATGGGATATTACTTTAAGTTCAGGACCCTTCTGAAAAATGGGATTTTACTTTCTGTTCAGGACAATCCTAAAAAATAGAATTTTACTTTCTGTTTCGAACCCTCTTGAAAAATTAGATTTTACTTTCTGTTTAGGACCCTGCAGAAAAATGGGATTTTACTTTCTGTTCATGACTCTCCTGAAAAATGAAAATGCACATTTTATTTAGGACCCACCTGAACAATGAGATTTCACTTTATGTTCAAGACCCTCCTGAACAATGAGATTTCACTTTATGTTCAGGACCCTCTTGAAAAATGGGATTTTACTTTCTGTTCAGGACCCTCCTGAAAAATGGGATTTTACCTTATGTTCAGGCCCCTCCTAAAAAATGGGATTTTACTATTTGTTCAGGACCCTCCAGAAAAATGGGATTTTACTTTTTGTTCAGGTCCCTCCTGAAAAATAGGATTTTACCTTATGTTCAGGGCATTCCTGAAAAATGAGATTCTACTTTATGTTCAGGACCCTCTTGAAAAAAAATAAATTCTACAATATGTTTAGGACCCTCCTGGAAAATGGAATTCTACTTTATTGTCATGACTCTCCTTGAAAATGAGACTTTACATTATGTTCAGTATCCTTCTGAAAAATTGGACTTTACTTTATGTTCAGGACTCTCCTGAAAAATGAGACTTTACTTTCTATTTAGGACCTTCTTGAAAAATAGGACTTTACTTTCTGTTCAAGACCCTCCTGAAAAATGGGATTTTACGTTCAGTTAAGAACCCTCCTGAAAAATGGGATTTTACATTATGTTCAGGACCCTCCTGCAAAATGGTATTTTACTTTCTGTTCTGGACCATCCTGAAAAATGTGATTTTACTTTCTGTTCAAGTCCCTCCTGAAAAATAGGATTTTACTTTCTGTTCAGGATCCTCCTGAAAAATGAGATTTTACTTTATTTTCTGGACTCTCCTAAAAATGGGATTTTACTTTCTGTTCTGGACCCTCCTGAAAAATGGGATTTTACTTTATGTTCAGGATCCTCCTAAAATAAGATTTTACTTTATGTTCTGGACCCTCCTGAAAATAGGATTTTACTTTAAGTTCAGGCCCCTGCTGAAAAATGAGATTTTACTTTAGTTTTGGGACACTCCTGAAAAATGAGACTCTATTTTATGTTCAGGATTCTCCTGAAAAATGGGACTTTATTTTCTGTTAAAGACCCTCCTGAAAAATGGGACTTTACATTCTGTTCAGGACCCTCCTGAAAAATGGTATTTTACTTTCTTTTCAAGACCCTCCTGAAAAATGGGATTTTACTTTATGTTCAGGACCCTTCTGAAAAATGGGATTTTACTTTCTGTTCTGGACCCTCCTAAAATGGGATTTTACTTTATGTTTTGGACCCTCCTGAAAAATGGGATTTTATTTTATGTTCAGAACCCTCCTGAAAAATAGGATTTTACTTTATGTTCAGGACCTTTCTGAAAAATGGGATTTTATTTTATGTTCAGGACCCTACTGAAAAATGAGATTCTACTTTATGCTCAGAACCCTCCTAAAAAATGGGACTTTAACTTATGTTAAGGACCCTCCTGAAAAATGGGACATTAATTTATGTTCAGGACCCTTCTGAAAAATGCGACTTTACTTTCTCTTTTGGACCTTCCTGAAAAATGGGACTTTACTTTCTGTCCAAGACCCTCATAAAAAATGGGATTTTACTTTCTGTTCAGGACCCTCCTGAAAAATAGGATTTTACTTTATGTTCAGGACCCTTCTGAAAAATGAAATTTTAATTTATGTTCAGGACCCTCCTGATAAATGGGATTTTATTTTCTACTAAGGACCCTCCTGAAAAATGGGACGCTACTTTCTGCTCAGGACCCTCCTTTAAAATGGTATTGTACTTTCGGTTCAGGACACTTCTGAAAAATGGGATTTTACTAAATGTTCAGGACCCTCCTGAAAAATGGGATTTTACTATCTGTTCAGGACCCTCACGAAAAATAGGATTTTACTTTCTGTTTAGAACTCTCCTGATAAATGGGATTTTACTTTATGTTCTGGACCCTCCTGAAAAATGGGATTTTACTTTCTGTTTAGGACCCTCCTATGAAATAGGATTTTACTTTATGTTCAAGACCCTCCTAAAATGGTATTTTACTTATTTTCTGGACCCTCCTGAAAAATGGGATTATACCTTCCGTTCAGGACCCTCCTAAAAAATGAGATTTTACTTTCTGTTCAGGACCCTCCTGAAAAATAGGACATTACTTCATGTTCCAGACCTTCTTGAAAATGGGATTTTACCATATGTTCAGGGCCCTCCTGATAAATGGGATTTCATTTTATGTTCAGGACCCTACTGAAAAATGAGATTCTACGTTATGCTCAGGACCCTGCTGAAAAATTGGATTCTACTTTATGCTCTGGACCCTCCGGGAAAATAGGAATTTACCTTATGTTCAGAACCCTCCTGATAAATGGGACATTAATATATGTTCAGGACCCTCCTAAAAAATGGGACATTAATTTATGTTCAGGACCCTTCTGAAAAATGAGACTTTACTTTTTGTTTAGGACCTTCCTGAAAAATGGGACTTTACTTTCTGTTCCAGACCCTGCTGAAAAATGGGATTTTACTTTCTGTTCAGGGCCCTCCTGACAAATAGGATATTACTTTAAGTTCAGGACCCTTCTGAAAAATGGGATTTTACTTTCTGTTCAGGACACTCAATGAAAAATAGGATTTTACTTTCTATTTCGAACCCTCTTGAAAAATTAGATTTTACTTTCTGTTTCGGACCCTGCAGAAAAATGGGATTTTACTTTCTGTTCATGACTCTCCTGAAAAATGAAAATGCACATTCTATTCAGGACCCTCCTTTACAATGAAATTTTACTTTATGTTCAAGACCTTCTTGAACAATGATATTTCACTTTATGTTCAGGACCCTCCTGAAAAATGGGATTTTACTTTCTGTTCAGGACCTTTTTGAAAAATGGGATTTTATTTTATGTTCAGGACCCTACTAACAAATCAGATTCAACTTTCTGCTCAGAACCCTCCTGGAAAATGGGATTCTACTTTATGCTCAGGACCTTCCAAAAAAATGGGACTTTAACTTATGTTCAGCACCCTCCTGAAAAATGGGACATTAATTTATGTTCAGGACCCTTCTGAAAAATGAGACTTTACTTTCTTTTTAGGACCTTGCTGAAAAATGGGACTTTACTTTCTGCTCAAGACCCTCCTAAAAAATGAGATTTTACTTTCTGTTCAGGACCCTCCTAAAAAATAGGATTTTACTTTATATTCAGGACCCTTCTAAAATGAGATTTTACTTTATGTTCTGGACCCTCCTGAAAAATAAGATTTTACTTTAAGTTCACGCCCCTGCTAAAAAATGAGATTTTACTTTATTTTCGGGACCCTCCTGAAAAATGAGACTCTATTTTATGTTCAGGATCCTCTTGAAAAATGGGACTTTACTTTCTGTTAAAGACCCTCCTGAAAATGGGACTTTACATTCTGTTCAGGGCCCTCCTGAATAATGGTATTTTACTTTCTGTTCACGACTGTCCTGAAAAAATGGGATTTTACTTATGTTCAGGACTCTTCAGAAAAATGGGATTTTACTTTCTGTTCAGGACCCTCCTAAAATGGGATTCTACTTTATGTTTTGGGTCCTCCTGAGAAATGGGAGTTTACTTTATGTTCAGGACCCTCCTGAAAAATAAGATTTTACTTTATGTTCATGAACCTCCTGAAAAATGGGATTTTACCTTCTGTTCAGGACCCTCCTTAAAAATGAGATTTTACTTTCTGTTCAGGACCTTTCTGAAAAATGGAATTTTATTTTATGTTTTGGACCCTACTGAAAAATGAGATTCTACTTTATGCTCAGGACCCTCCTGGAAAATGGGATTCAAAGCTTATGCTCAGGACCCTCCTAAAAAATGGGACTTTAACTTATGTTCAGGACCCTCCTGAAAAATGGGACATTAATTTATGTTCAGGACCCTTCTGAAAAATGAGACTTTACTTTCTGTTTAGGACCTTCCTTAAAAATGGGACTTTACTTTCTGTTCAAGACCCTCCTAAAAAATGGGATTTTACTTTCTGTTCAGGACCCTCCTAAAAAATAGGATTTTACTTTATGTTCAGGACCCTCCTGAAAAATGAGATTTTAATTTATGTTCAGGACCCTCCTGATAAATGGGACTTTATTTTCTATTAAGGACCCTCCTGAAAAATGGGATGTTACTTTCTGCTTAGGACCTTCCTTTAAAATGGTATTTTACTTTCGGTTCAGGACACTTCTAAAAAATGAGATTTTACTAAATGTTCAAGACCCTCCTGAAAAATGGGATTTTACTTTCTGTTCATGACCCTCCAGAAAAATGGGATTTTACTTTCTGTTTAGAACCCTCCTGATAAATGGGATTTTACTTTATGTTCTGGACCCTCCTGAAAAATAGAATTTTACTTTCTGTTAGGACCCTCCTCTGAAATGGGATTTTACTTTATGTTTAGGACCCTCCTAAAATAGGATTTTACTTTATGTTCTGGACCCTCCTGAAAAAGAGGATTTCACCTTCTGTTCAGGACCCTCCTGAAAAATGAGATTTTATTGTCTTTTTAGGACCCTCCTAAAATATAAGATTTTCCTTTATGTTCAGGACCCTCCTGAAAAATGGGATTATACCTTCTGTTTAGGACCCTCCTGAAAAATGAGATTTTACTTTCTGTTCAGGACCCTCCTGAAAAATGGGACATTACTTTATGTTCCGGACTCTCTTGAAAATGGGATTTTACCTTATGTTCAGGGCACTACTGAAAAATGAGATTCTATGTTATGCTCAGGACCCTGCTGAAAAATGGAATTCTACTTTATGCTCTGGACCCTCCGGGAAAATGGGACTTTACCTTATGTTGAGGACCCTCCTGATAAATGGGACATTAATTTATGTTCAGGACCCTCCTAAAAAATAGGACATTAATTTATGTTCAGGACCCTTCTGAAAAATGAGACTTTACTTTCTGTTTAGGACCTTCCTGAAAAATGGGACTTTACTTTCTGTACAAGACCCTCCTGAAAAATGGGATTTTACTTTCTGTTCAGGGCCCTCCTGAAAATTGGGATATTACTTTAAGTTCAGGACCCTTCTGAAAAATGGATTTTACTTTCTTTTCAGGACACTCCTGAAAAATAGGATTTTACTTTCTGTTTCGAACCCTCTTGAAAAATTAGATTTTACTTTCTATTTAGGACCCGAAAGAAAAATGGGTTTTTACTTTTTGTTCATGACTCTCCTGAAAAAGGAAAATGCACATTCTATTCAGGACCGTCCTGAATAATGAAATTTCACTTTATGTTCAAGATCCTCCTGAACAATAGATTTCACTTTACGTTCAGGACCCTCCTGAAAAATGGGATTTTACCTTCTGTTCAGGACCTTTCTGAAAAATGGGATTTTATTTTATGTTCAGGACCTTACTGAAAAATGAGATTCTACTTTATGCTCAGGACCCTCCTGGAAAATGGGATTCTACTTTATGCTCAGGACCCTCCTAAAAAATTGGACTTTAACTTATGTTCAGGACCCTCCTGAAAAATAGGATTTTACCTTCTGTTCTGGACCCTCCTGAAAAATAAGATTTTAATTTCTGTTCAGGACCCTCCTGGAAAATGGGACTTTACTTTATGTTCAGGACACTTCTGTAAAATAGGATTTTACCTTATGTTTATGGCCCTCCTGAAAAATGAGATTTTATTTTATGTTCAGGACCCACCTGAAAAATAAAATTCTACTTTATGCACATGACCCTCCTGGAAAATGGGATTCTACTTTATGCTTAGGATCCTCCTGGAAAATGGGACTTTACCTTATGTTCAGGACCCTCCTGAAAAATAATACATTACATTATGTTCAAGACCCTCCTAAAAAATGGGATTTTACTTTCTGTTCAGGAGCCTCCTAAAAAATAGGATTTTGCTTTATTTTCAGGACCCTCCTGAAAAATGGGATTTTACTTTTTGTTCTGGACCCTCTTGAAAAATGGGATTTTACTTTCTGTTTCGGACCCTCTTGAAAAATGAGATTTTACTTTCTGTTCAGTACCCTACTGAAAAATGGGATTTTACTTTATGTTCAGGACCCTCCTGAAAAATGGGATTTTACTTTCTGCTTAGCACCCTCCTGAATAATGGGATTTTATTTTCTGTTCAGGACCCTTCTAAAAAGTGGTATTTTACGTTCTGTTCAGGACCCTCCTGAAAAATAGGATTTTACTTTATGTTCAGGACCCTCCTGAAAAATAGGATTTTACTTTTTGTTCAGGACCCTCAGGAAAAATGGGATTTTACTTTATGTTCTGGACCTTCCTGAAAAATGGGATTTTACTTTCTGTTTAGGACCCTCCTGAAAAATGGGATTTTACTTTATGTTCTGGACCTTCCAGAAAAATGGGATTTTATTTTTTGTTCAGGACCCTCCTGAAAAATGGGATTTTACTTTATGTTCTGGACCACCCTAAAATGGGATTTTACTTCATGTTCTGGACGCTCCTGAAAAATGAGATTCTACTTTATGTTCAGGACTCTCCTGAAAAATGAGATTTTTCTATATGTTCAGGACCCTCCTGAAAAATCACATTTTACCTTTTGTTCCGAAACCTCCTGTAAAATGAGATTTTACTTTCTGTTCAGGACCCTCCTGAAAAATTGGACCTTACTTTATGTTCAGGATCTTACTGAAAAATGGGATTTTATTTTATGTTCAGGACCCTACTGAAAAATGAGATTCTACTTTATGCTCAGAACCCTCCTAAAAAATGGGACTTTAACTTATGTTAAGGACCCTCCTGAAAAATGGGACATTAATTTATGTTCAGGACCCTTCTGAAAAATGCGACTTTACTTTCTCTTTAGGACCTTCCTGAAAAATGGGACTTTACTTTCTGTCCAAGACCCTCATAAAAAATGGGATTTTACTTTCTGTTCAGGACCCTCCTGAAAAATAGGATTTTACTTTATGTTCAGGACCCTCCTGAAAAATGAAATTTTAATTTATGTTCAGGACCCTCCTGATAAATGGGATTTTATTTTCTACTAAGGACCCTCCTGAAAAATGGGACGCTACTTTCTGCTCAGGACCCTCCTTTAAAATGGTATTGTACTTTCGGTTCAGGACACTTCTGAAAAATGGGATTTTACTAAATGTTCAGGACCCTCCTGAAAAATGGGATTTTACTATCTGTTCAGGACCCTCACGAAAAATAGGATTTTACTTTCTGTTTAGAACTCTCCTGATAAATGGGATTTTACTTTATGTTCTGGACCCTCCTGAAAAATGGGATTTTACTTTCTGTTTAGGACCCTCCTATGAAATAGGATTTTACTTTATGTTCAAGACCCTCCTAAAATGGTATTTTACTTATTTTCTGGACCCTCCTGAAAAATGGGATTATACCTTCTGTTCAGGACCCTCCTAAAAAATGAGATTTTACTTTCTGTTCAGGACCCTCCTGAAAAATAGGACATTACTTCATGTTCCAGACCTTCTTGAAAATGGGATTTTACCATATGTTCAGGGCCCTCCTGATAAATGGGATTTCATTTTATGTTCAGGACCCTACTGAAAAATGAGATTCTACGTTATGCTCAGGACCCTGCTGAAAAATTGGATTCTACTTTATGCTCTGGACCCTCCGGGAAAATAGGAATTTACCTTATGTTCAGAACCCTCCTGATAAATGGGACATTAATATATGTTCAGGACCCTCCTAAAAAATGGGACATTAATTTATGTTCAGGACCCTTCTGAAAAATGAGACTTTACTTTTTGTTTAGGACCTTCCTGAAAAATGGGACTTTACCTTCTGTTCCAGACCCTGCTGAAAAATGGGATTTTACTTTCTGTTCAGGGCCCTCCTGACAAATAGGATATTACTTTAAGTTCAGGACCCTTCTGAAAAATGGGATTTTACTTTCTGTTCAGGACACTCAATGAAAAATAGGATTTTACTTTCTATTTCGAACCCTCTTGAAAAATTAGATTTTACTTTCTGTTTCGGACCCTGCAGAAAAATGGGATTTTACTTTCTGTTCATGACTCTCCTGAAAAATAAAAATGCACATTCTATTCAGGACCCTCCTTTACAATGAAATTTTACTTTATGTTCAAGACCTTCTTGAACAATGATATTTCACTTTATGTTCAGGACCCTCCTGAAAAATGGGATTTTACTTTCTGTTCAGGACCTTTTTGAAAAATGGGATTTTATTTTATGTTCAGGACCCTACTAACAAATCAGATTCAACTTTCTGCTCAGAACCCTCCTGGAAAATGGGATTCTACTTTATGCTCAGGACCTTCCAAAAAAATGGGACTTTAACTTATGTTCAGCACCCTCCTGAAAAATGGGACATTAATTTATGTTCAGGACCCTTCTGAAAAATGAGACTTTACTTTCTTTTTAGGACCTTGCTGAAAAATGGGACTTTACTTTCTGCTCAAGACCCTCCTAAAAAATGAGATTTTACTTTCTGTTCAGGACCCTCCTAAAAAATAGGATTTTACTTTATATTCAGGACCCTTCTAAAATGAGATTTTACTTTATGTTCTGGACCCTCCTGAAAAATAAGATTTTACTTTAAGTTCAGGCCCCTGCTAAAAAATGAGATTTTACTTTATTTTCGGGACCCTCCTGAAAAATGAGACTCTATTTTATGTTCAGGATCCTCTTGAAAAATGGGACTTTACTTTCTGTTAAAGACCCTCCTGAAAATGGGACTTTACATTCTGTTCAGGGCCCTCCTGAATAATGGTATTTTACTTTCTGTTCACGACTGTCCTGAAAAAATGGGATTTTACTTATGTTCAGGACTCTTCAGAAAAATGGGATTTTACTTTCTGTTCAGGACCCTCCTAAAATGGGATTCTACTTTATGTTTTGGACCCTCCTGAGAAATGGGAGTTTACTTTATGTTCAGGACCCTCCTGAAAAATAAGATTTTACTTTATGTTCATGAACCTCCTGAAAAATGGGATTTTACCTTCTGTTCAGGACCCTCCTTAAAAATGAGATTTTACTTTCTGTTCAGGACCTTTCTGAAAAATGGAATTTTATTTTATGTTTTGGACCCTACTGAAAAATGAGATTCTACTTTATGCTCAGGACCCTCCTGGAAAATGGGATTCAAAGCTTATGCTCAGGACCCTCCTAAAAAATGGGACTTTAACTTATGTTCAGGACCCTCCTGAAAAATGGGACATTAATTTATGTTCAGGACCCTTCTGAAAAATGAGACTTTACTTTCTGTTTAGGACCTTCCTTAAAAATGGGACTTTACTTTCTGTTCAAGACCCTCCTAAAAAATGGGATTTTACTTTCTGTTCAGGACCCTCCTAAAAAATAGGATTTTACTTTATGTTCAGGACCCTCCTGAAAAATGAGATTTTAATTTATGTTCAGGACCCTCCTGATAAATGGGACTTTATTTTCTATTAAGGACCCTCCTGAAAAATGGGATGTTACTTTCTGCTTAGGACCTTCCTTTAAAATGGTATTTTACTTTCGGTTCAGGACACTTCTAAAAAATGAGATTTTACTAAATGTTCAAGACCCTCCTGAAAAATGGGATTTTACTTTCTGTTCATGACCCTCCAGAAAAATGGGATTTTACTTTCTGTTTAGAACCCTCCTGATAAATGGGATTTTACTTTATGTTCTGGACCCTCCTGAAAAATAGAATTTTACTTTCTGTTAGGACCCTCCTCTGAAATGGGATTTTACTTTATGTTTAGGACCCTCCTAAAATAGGATTTTACTTTATGTTCTGGACCCTCCTGAAAAAGAGGATTTCACCTTCTGTTCAGGACCCTCCTGAAAAATGAGATTTTATTGTCTTTTTAGGACCCTCCTAAAATATAAGATTTTCCTTTATGTTCAGGACCCTCCTGAAAAATGGGATTATACCTTCTGTTTAGGACCCTCCTGAAAAATGAGATTTTACTTTCTGTTCAGGACCCTCCTGAAAAATGGGACATTACTTTATGTTCCGGACTCTCTTGAAAATGGGATTTTACCTTATGTTCAGGGCACTACTGAAAAATGAGATTCTACGTTATGCTCAGGACCCTGCTGAAAAATGGAATTCTACTTTATGCTCTGGACCCTCCGGGAAAATGGGACTTTACCTTATGTTGAGGACCCTCCTGATAAATGGGACATTAATTTATGTTCAGGACCCTCCTAAAAAATAGGACATTAATTTATGTTCAGGACCCTTCTGAAAAATGAGACTTTACTTTCTGTTTAGGACCTTCCTGAAAAATGGGACTTTACTTTCTGTACAAGACCCTCCTGAAAAATGGGATTTTACTTTCTGTTCAGGGCCCTCCTGAAAATTGGGATATTACTTTAAGTTCAGGACCCTTCTGAAAAATGGATTTTACTTTCTGTTCAGGACACTCCTGAAAAATAGGATTTTACTTTCTGTTTCGAACCCTCTTGAAAAATTAGATTTTACTTTCTATTTAGGACCCGAAAGAAAAATGGGTTTTTACTTTTTGTTCATGACTCTCCTGAAAAAGGAAAATGCACATTCTATTCAGGACCGTCCTGAATAATGAAATTTCACTTTATGTTCAAGATCCTCCTGAACAATAGATTTCACTTTACGTTCAGGACCCTCCTGAAAAATGGGATTTTACCTTCTGTTCAGGACCTTTCTGAAAAATGGGATTTTATTTTATGTTCAGGACCTTACTGAAAAATGAGATTCTACTTTATGCTCAGGACCCTCCTGGAAAATGGGATTCTACTTTATGCTCAGGACCCTCCTAAAAAATTGGACTTTAACTTATGTTCAGGACCCTCCTGAAAAATAGGATTTTACCTTCTGTTCTGGACCCTCCTGAAAAATAAGATTTTAATTTCTGTTCAGGACCCTCCTGGAAAATGGGACTTTACTTTATGTTCAGGACACTTCTGTAAAATAGGATTTTACCTTATGTTTATGGCCCTCCTGAAAAATGAGATTTTATTTTATGTTCAGGACCCACCTGAAAAATAAAATTCTACTTTATGCACATGACCCTCCTGGAAAATGGGATTCTACTTTATGCTTAGGATCCTCCTGGAAAATGGGACTTTACCTTATGTTCAGGACCCTCCTGAAAAATAATACATTACATTATGTTCAAGACCCTCCTAAAAAATGGGATTTTACTTTCTGTTCAGGAGCCTCCTAAAAAATAGGATTTTGCTTTATTTTCAGGACCCTCCTGAAAAATGGGATTTTACTTTTTGTTCTGGACCCTCTTGAAAAATGGGATTTTACTTTCTGTTTCGGACCCTCTTGAAAAATGAGATTTTACTTTCTGTTCAGTACCCTACTGAAAAATGGGATTTTACTTTATGTTCAGGACCCTCCTGAAAAATGGGATTTTACTTTCTGCTTAGCACCCTCCTGAATAATGGGATTTTATTTTCTGTTCAGGACCCTTCTAAAAAGTGGTATTTTACGTTCTGTTCAGGACCCTCCTGAAAAATAGGATTTTACTTTATGTTCAGGACCCTCCTGAAAAATAGGATTTTACTTTTTGTTCAGGACCCTCAGGAAAAATGGGATTTTACTTTATGTTCTGGACCTTCCTGAAAATTGGGATTTTACTTTCTGTTTAGGACCCTCCTGAAAAATGGGATTTTACTTTATGTTCTGGACCTTCCAGAAAAATGGGATTTTATTTTTTGTTCTGGACCCTCCTGAAAAATGGGATTTTACTTTATGTTCTGGACCACCCTAAAATGGGATTTTACTTCATGTTCTGGACGCTCCTGAAAAATGAGATTCTACTTTATGTTCAGGACTCTCCTGAAAAATGAGATTTTTCTATATGTTCAGGACCCTCCTGAAAAATCACATTTTACCTTCTGTTCCGAAACCTCCTGTAAAATGAGATTTTACTTTCTGTTCAGGACCCTCCTGAAAAATTGGACCTTACTTTATGTTCAGGATCTTACTGAAAAATGGGATTTTATTTTATGTTCAGGACCCTACTGAAAAATGAGATTCTACTTTATGCTCAGAACCCTCCTAAAAAATGGGACTTTAACTTATGTTAAGGACCCTCTTGAAAAATGGGACATTAATTTATGTTCAGGACCCTTCTGAAAAATGCGACTTTACTTTCTCTTTAGGACCTTCCTGAAAAATGGGACTTTACTTTCTGTCCAAGACCCTCATAAAAAATGGGATTTTACTTTCTGTTCAGGACCCTCCTGAAAAATAGGATTTTACTTTATGTTCAGGACCCTCCTGAAAAATGAAATTTTAATTTATGATCAGGACCCTCCTGATAAATTGGATTTTATTTTCTACTAAGGACCCTCCTGAAAAATGGGACGCTACTTTCTGCTCAGGACCCTCCTTTAAAATGGTATTGTACTTTCGGTTCAGGACACTTCTGAAAAATGGGATTTTACTAAATGTTCAGGACCCTCCTGAAAAATGGGATTTTACTATCTGTTCAGGACCCTCACGAAAAATAGGATTTTACTTTCTGTTTAGAACTCTCCTGATAAATGGGATTTTACTTTATGTTCTGGACCCTCCTGAAAAATGGGATTTTACTTTCTGTTTAGGACCCTCCTATGAAATAGGATTTTACTTTATGTTCAAGACCCTCCTAAAATGGTATTTTACTTATTTTCTGGACCCTCCTGAAAAATGGGATTATACCTTCTGTTCAGGACCCTCCTAAAAAATGAGATTTTACTTTCTGTTCAGGACCCTCCTGAAAAATAGGACATTACTTCATGTTCCAGACCTTCTTGAAAATGGGATTTTACCATATGTTCAGGGCCCTCCTGATAAATGGGATTTCATTTTATGTTCAGGACCCTACTGAAAAATGAGATTCTACGTTATGCTCAGGACCCTGCTGAAAAATTGGATTCTACTTTATGCTCTGGACCCTCCGGGAAAATAGGAATTTACCTTATGTTCAGAACCCTCCTGATAAATGGGACATTAATATATGTTCAGGACCCTCCTAAAAAATGGGACATTAATTTATGTTCAGGACCCTTCTGAAAAATGAGACTTTACTTTTTGTTTAGGACCTTCCTGAAAAATGGGACTTTACTTTCTGTTCCAGACCCTGCTGAAAAATGGGATTTTACTTTCTGTTCAGGGCCCTCCTGACAAATAGGATATTACTTTAAGTTCAGGACCCTTCTGAAAAATGGGATTTTACTTTCTGTTCAGGACACTCAATGAAAAATAGGATTTTACTTTCTATTTCGAACCCTCTTGAAAAATTAGATTTTACTTTCTGTTTCGGACCCTGCAGAAAAATGGGATTTTACTTTCTGTTCATGACTCTCCTGAAAAATGAAAATGCACATTCTATTCAGGACCCTCCTTTACAATGAAATTTTACTTTATGTTCAAGACCTTCTTGAACAATGATATTTCACTTTATGTTCAGGACCCTCCTGAAAAATGGGATTTTACTTTCTGTTCAGGACCTTTTTGAAAAATGGGATTTTATTTTATGTTCAGGACCCTACTAACAAATCAGATTCAACTTTCTGCTCAGAACCCTCCTGGAAAATGGGATTCTACTTTATGCTCAGGACCTTCCAAAAAAATGGGACTTTAACTTATGTTCAGCACCCTCCTGAAAAATGGGACATTAATTTATGTTCAGGACCCTTCTGAAAAATGAGACTTTACTTTCTTTTTAGGACCTTGCTGAAAAATGGGACTTTACTTTCTGCTCAAGACCCTCCTAAAAAATGAGATTTTACTTTCTGTTCAGGACCCTCCTAAAAAATAGGATTTTACTTTATATTCAGGACCCTTCTAAAATGAGATTTTACTTTATGTTCTGGACCCTCCTGAAAAATAAGATTTTACTTTAAGTTCAGGCCCCTGCTAAAAAATGAGATTTTACTTTATTTTCGGGACCCTCCTGAAAAATGAGACTCTATTTTATGTTCAGGATCCTCTTGAAAAATGGGACTTTACTTTCTGTTAAAGACCCTCCTGAAAATGGGACTTTACATTCTGTTCAGGGCCCTCCTGAATAATGGTATTTTACTTTCTGTTCACGACTGTCCTGAAAAAATGGGATTTTACTTATGTTCAGGACTCTTCAGAAAAATGGGATTTTACTTTCTGTTCAGGACCCTCCTAAAATGGGATTCTACTTTATGTTTTGGACCCTCCTGAGAAATGGGAGTTTACTTTATGTTCAGGACCCTCCTGAAAAATAAGATTTTACTTTATGTTCATGAACCTCCTGAAAAATGGGATTTTACCTTCTGTTCAGGACCCTCCTTAAAAATGAGATTTTACTTTCTGTTCAGGACCTTTCTGAAAAATGGAATTTTATTTTATGTTTTGGACCCTACTGAAAAATGAGATTCTACTTTATGCTCAGGACCCTCCTGGAAAATGGGATTCAAAGCTTATGCTCAGGACCCTCCTAAAAAATGGGACTTTAACTTATGTTCAGGACCCTCCTGAAAAATGGGACATTAATTTATGTTCAGGACCCTTCTGAAAAATGAGACTTTACTTTCTGTTTAGGACCTTCCTTAAAAATGGGACTTTACTTTCTGTTCAAGACCCTCCTAAAAAATGGGATTTTACTTTCTGTTCAGGACCCTCCTAAAAAATAGGATTTTACTTTATGTTCAGGACCCTCCTGAAAAATGAGATTTTAATTTATGTTCAGGACCCTCCTGATAAATGGGACTTTATTTTCTATTAAGGACCCTCCTGAAAAATGGGATGTTACTTTCTGCTTAGGACCTTCCTTTAAAATGGTATTTTACTTTCGGTTCAGGACACTTCTAAAAAATGAGATTTTACTAAATGTTCAAGACCCTCCTGAAAAATGGGATTTTACTTTCTGTTCATGACCCTCCAGAAAAATGGGATTTTACTTTCTGTTTAGAACCCTCCTGATAAATGGGATTTTACTTTATGTTCTGGACCCTCCTGAAAAATAGAATTTTACTTTCTGTTAGGACCCTCCTCTGAAATGGGATTTTACTTTATGTTTAGGACCCTCCTAAAATAGGATTTTACTTTATGTTCTGGACCCTCCTGAAAAAGAGGATTTCACCTTCTATTCAGGACCCTCCTGAAAAATGAGATTTTATTGTCTTTTTAGGACCCTCCTAAAATATAAGATTTTCCTTTATGTTCAGGACCCTCCTGAAAAATGGGATTATACCTTCTGTTTAGGACCCTCCTGAAAAATGAGATTTTACTTTCTGTTCAGGACCCTCCTGAAAAATGGGACATTACTTTATGTTCCGGACTCTCTTGAAAATGGGATTTTACCTTATGTTCAGGGCACTACTGAAAAATGAGATTCTACGTTATGCTCAGGACCCTGCTGAAAAATGGAATTCTACTTTAAGCTCTGGACCCTCCGGGAAAATGGGACTTTACCTTATGTTGAGGCCCCTCCTGATAAATGGGACATTAATTTATGTTCAGGACCCTCCTAAAAAATAGGACATTAATTTATGTTCAGGACCCTTCTGAAAAATGAGACTTTACTTTCGGTTTAGGACCTTCCTGAAAAATGGGACTTTACTTTCTGTACAAGACCCTCCTGAAAAATGGGATTTTACTTTCTGTTCAGGGCCCTCCTGAAAATTGGGATATTACTTTAAGTCAGGACCCTTCTGAAAAATGGATTTTACTTTCTGTTCAGGACACTCCTGAAAAATAGGATTTTACTTTCTTTTTCGAACCCTCTTGAAAAATTAGATTTTACTTTCTATTTAGGACCCGAAAGAAAAATGGGTTTTATCTTTTTGTTCATGACTCTCCTGAAAAAGGAAAATGCACATTCTATTCAGGACCGTCCTGAATAATGAAATTTCACTTTATGTTCAAGATCCTCCTGAACAATAGATTTCACTTTACGTTCAGGACCCTCCTGAAAAATGGGATTTTACCTTCTGTTCAGGACCTTTCTGAAAAATGGGATTTTATTTTATGTTCATGACCTTACTGAAAAATGAGATTCTACTTTATGCTCAGGACCCTCCTGGAAAATGGGATTCTACTTTATGCTCAGGACCCTCCTAAAAAATTGGACTTTAACTTATGTTCAGGACCCTCCTGAAAAATAGGATTTTACCTTCTGTTCTGGACCCTCCTGAAAAATAAGATTTTAATTTCTGTTCAGGACCCTCCTGGAAAATGGGACTTTACTTTATGTTCATGACACTTCTGTAAAATAGGATTTTACCTTATGTTTATGGCCCTCCTGAAAAATGAGATTTTATTTTATGTTCAGGACCCACCTGAAAAATAAAATTCTACTTTATGCACATGACCCTCCTGGAAAATGGGATTCTACTTTATGCTTAGGATCCTCCTGGAAAATGGGACTTTACCTTATGTTCAGGACTCTCCTGAAAAATAATACATTACATTATGTTCAAGACCCTCCTAAAAAATGGGATTTTACTTTCTGTTCAGGAGCCTCCTAAAAAATAGGATTTTGCTTTATTTTCAGGACCCTCCTGAAAAATGGGATTTTACTTTTTGTTCTGGACCCTCTTGAAAAATGGGATTTTACTTTCTGTTTCGGACCCTTTTGAAAAATGAGATTTTACTTTCTGTTCAGTACCCTACTGAAAAATGGGATTTTACTTTATGTTCAGGACCCTCCTGAAAAATGGGATTTTACTTTCTGCTTAGCACCCTCCTGAATAATGGGATTTTATTTTCTGTTCAGGACCCTTCTAAAAAGTGGTATTTTACGTTCTGTTCAGGACCCTCCTGAAAAATAGGATTTTACTTTATGTTCAGGACCCTCCTGAAAAATAGGATTTTACTTTTTGTTCAGGACCCTCAGGAAAAATGGGATTTTACTTTATGTTCTGGACCTTCCTGAAAATTGGGATTTTACTTTCTGTTTAGGACCCTCCTGAAAAATGGGATTTTACTTTATGTTCTGGACCTTCCAGAAAAATGGGATTTTATTTTTTGTTCTGGACCCTCCTGAAAAATGGGATTTTACTTTATGTTCTGGACCACCCTAAAATGGGATTTTACTTCATGTTCTGGACGCTCCTGAAAAATGAGATTCTACTTTATGTTCAGGACTCTCCTGAAAAATGAGATTTTTCTATATGTTCAGGACCCTCCTGAAAAATCACATTTTACCTTCTGTTCCGAAACCTCCTGTAAAATGAGATTTTACTTTCTGTTCAGGACCCTCCTGAAAAATTGGACCTTACTTTATGTTCAGGATCTTACTGAAAAATGGGATTTTATTTTATGTTCAGGACCCTACTGAAAAATGAGATTCTACTTTATGCTCAGAACCCTCCTAAAAAATGGGACTTTAACTTATGTTAAGGACCCTCCTGAAAAATGGGACATTAATTTATGTTCAGGACCCTTCTGAAAAATGCGACTTTACTTTCTCTTTAGGACCTTCCTGAAAAATGGGACTTTACTTTCTGTCCAAGACCCTCATAAAAAATGGGATTTTACTTTCTGTTCAGGACCCTCCTGAAAAATAGGATTTTACTTTATGTTCAGGACCCTCCTGAAAAATGAAATTTTAATTTATGTTCAGGACCCTCCTGATAAATGGGATTTTATTTTCTACTAAGGACCCTCCTGAAAAATGGGACGCTACTTTCTGCTCAGGACCCTCCTTTAAAATGGTATTGTACTTTCGGTTCAGGACACTTCTGAAAAATGGGATTTTACTAAATGTTCAGGACCCTCCTGAAAAATGGGATTTTACTATCTGTTCAGGACCCTCACGAAAAATAGGATTTTACTTTCTGTTTAGAACTCTCCTGATAAATGAGATTTTACTTTATGTTCTGGACCCTCCTGAAAAATGGGATTTTACTTTCTGTTTAGGACCCTCCTATGAAATAGGATTTTACTTTATGTTCAAGACCCTCCTAAAATGGTATTTTACTTATTTTCTGGACCCTCCTGAAAAATGGGATTATACCTTCTGTTCAGGACCCTCCTAAAAAATGAGATTTTACTTTCTGTTCAGGACCCTCCTGAAAAATAGGACATTACTTCATGTTCCAGACCTTCTTGAAAATGGGATTTTACCATATGTTCAGGGCCCTCCTGATAAATGGGATTTCATTTTATGTTCAGGACCCTACTGAAAAATGAGATTCTACGTTATGCTCAGGACCCTGCTGAAAAATTGGATTCTACTTTATGCTCTGGACCCTCCGGGAAAATAGGAATTTACCTTATGTTCAGAACCCTCCTGATAAATGGGACATTAATATATGTTCAGGACCCTCCTAAAAAATGGGACATTAATTTATGTTCAGGACCCTTCTGAAAAATGAGACTTTACTTTTTGTTTAGGACCTTCCTGAAAAATGGGACTTTACTTTCTGTTCCAGACCCTGCTGAAAAATGGGATTTTACTTTCTGTTCAGGGCCCTCCTGACAAATAGGATATTACTTTAAGTTCAGGACCCTTCTGAAAAATGGGATTTTACTTTCTGTTCAGGACACTCAATGAAAAATAGGATTTTACTTTCTATTTCGAACCCTCTTGAAAAATTAGATTTTACTTTCTGTTTCGGACCCTGCAGAAAAATGGGATTTTACTTTCTGTTCATGACTCTCCTGAAAAATGAAAATGCACATTCTATTCAGGACCCTCCTTTACAATGAAATTTTACTTTATGTTCAAGACCTTCTTGAACAATGATATTTCACTTTATGTTCAGGACCCTCCTGAAAAATGGGATTTTACTTTCTGTTCAGGACCTTTTTGAAAAATGGGATTTTATTTTATGTTCAGGACCCTACTAACAAATCAGATTCAACTTTCTGCTCAGAACCCTCCTGGAAAATGGGATTCTACTTTATGCTCAGGACCTTCCAAAAAAATGGGACTTTAACTTATGTTCAGCACCCTCTTGAAAAATGGGACATTAATTTATGTTCAGGACCCTTCTGAAAAATGAGACTTTACTTTCTTTTTAGGACCTTGCTGAAAAATGGGACTTTACTTTCTGCTCAAGACCCTCCTAAAAAATGAGATTTTACTTTCTGTTCAGGACCCTCCTAAAAAATAGGATTTTACTTTATATTCAGGACCCTTCTAAAATGAGATTTTACTTTATGTTCTGGACCCTCCTGAAAAATAAGATTTTACTTTAAGTTCAGGCCCCTGCTAAAAAATGAGATTTTACTTTATTTTCGGGACCCTCCTGAAAAATGAGACTCTATTTTATGTTCAGGATCCTCTTGAAAAATGGGACTTTACTTTCTGTTAAAGACCCTCCTGAAAATGGGACTTTACATTCTGTTCAGGGCCCTCCTGAATAATGGTATTTTACTTTCTGTTCACGACTGTCCTGAAAAAATGGGATTTTACTTATGTTCAGGACTCTTCAGAAAAATGGGATTTTACTTTCTGTTCAGGACCCTCCTAAAATGGGATTCTACTTTATGTTTTGGACCCTCCTGAGAAATGGGAGTTTACTTTATGTTCAGGACCCTCCTGAAAAATAAGATTTTACTTTATGTTCATGAACCTCCTGAAAAATGGGATTTTACCTTCTGTTCAGGACCCTCCTTAAAAATGAGATTTTACTTTCTGTTCAGGACCTTTCTGAAAAATGGAATTTTATTTTATGTTTTGGACCCTACTGAAAAATGAGATTCTACTTTATGCTCAGGACCCTCCTGGAAAATGGGATTCAAAGCTTATGCTCAGGACCCTCCTAAAAAATGGGACTTTAACTTATGTTCAGGACCCTCCTGAAAAATGGGACATTAATTTATGTTCAGGACCCTTCTGAAAAATGAGACTTTACTTTCTGTTTAGGACCTTCCTTAAAAATGGGACTTTACTTTCTGTTCAAGACCCTCCTAAAAAATGGGATTTTACTTTCTGTTCAGGACCCTCCTAAAAAATAGGATTTTACTTTATGTTCAGGACCCTCCTGAAAAATGAGATTTTAATTTATGTTCAGGACCCTCCTGATAAATGGGACTTTATTTTCTATTAAGGACCCTCCTGAAAAATGGGATGTTACTTTCTGCTTAGGACCTTCCTTTAAAATGGTATTTTACTTTCGGTTCAGGACACTTCTAAAAAATGAGATTTTACTAAATGTTCAAGACCCTCCTGAAAAATGGGATTTTACTTTCTGTTCATGACCCTCCAGAAAAATGGGATTTTACTTTCTGTTTAGAACCCTCCTGATAAATGGGATTTTACTTTATGTTCTGGACCCTCCTGAAAAATAGAATTTTACTTTCTTTTAGGACCCTCCTCTGAAATGGGATTTTACTTTATGTATAGGACCCTCCTAAAATAGGATTTTACTTTATGTTCTGGACCCTCCTGAAAAAGAGGATTTTACCTTCTGTTCAGGACCCTCCTGAAAAATGAGATTTTATTGTCTTTTTAGGATCCTCCTAAAATATAAGATTTTCCTTTATGTTCAGGACCCTCCTGAAAAATGGGATTATACCTTCTGTTTAGGACCCTCCTGAAAAATGAGATTTTACTTTCTGTTCAGGACCCTCCTGAAAAATGGGACATTACTTTATGTTCCGGACTCTCTTGAAAATGGGATTTTACCTTATGTTCAGGGCACTACTGAAAAATGAGATTCTACGTTATGCTCAGGACCCTGCTGAAAAATGGAATTCTACTTTATGCTCTGGACCCTCCGGGAAAATGGGACTTTACCTTATGTTGAGGACCCTCCTGATAAATGGGACATTAATTTATGTTCAGGACCCTCCTAAAAAATAGGACATTAATTTATGTTCAGGACCCTTCTGAAAAATGAGACTTTACTTTCTGTTTAGGACCTTCCTGAAAAATGGGACTTTACTTTCTGTACAAGACCCTCCTGAAAAATGGGATTTTACTTTCTGTTCAGGGCCCTCCTGAAAATTGGGATATTACTTTAAGTTCAGGACCCTTCTGAAAAATGGATTTTACTTTCTGTTCAGGACACTCCTGAAAAATAAGATTTTACTTTCTGTTTCGAACCCTCTTGAAAAATTAGATTTTACTTTCTATTTAGGACCCGAAAGAAAAATGGGTTTTTACTTTTTGTTCATGACTCTCCTGAAAAAGGAAAATGCACATTCTATTCAGGACCGTCCTGAATAATGAAATTTCACTTTATGTTCAAGATCCTCCTGAACAATAGATTTCACTTTACGTTCAGGACCCTCCTGAAAAATGGGATTTTACCTTCTGTTCAGGACCTTTCTGAAAAATGGGATTTTATTTTATGTTCAGGACCTTACTGAAAAATGAGATTCTACTTTATGCTCAGGACCCTCCTGGAAAATGGGATTCTACTTTATGCTCAGGACCCTCCTAAAAAATTGGACTTTAACTTATGTTCAGGACCCTCCTGAAAAATAGGATTTTACCTTCTGTTCTGGACCCTCCTGAAAAATAAGATTTTAATTTCTGTTCAGGACCCTCCTGGAAAATGGGACTTTACTTTATGTTCAGGACACTTCTGTAAAATAGGATTTTACCTTATGTTTATGGCCCTCCTGAAAAATGAGATTTTATTTTATGTTCAGGACCCACCTGAAAAATAAAATTCTACTTTATGCACATGACCCTCCTGGAAAATGGGATTCTACTTTATGCTTAGGATCCTCCTGGAAAATGGGACTTTACCTTATGTTCAGGACCCTCCTGAAAAATAATACATTACATTATGTTCAAGACCCTCCTAAAAAATGGGATTTTACTTTCTGTTCAGGAGCCTCCTAAAAAATAGGATTTTGCTTTATTTTCAGGACCCTCCTGAAAAATGGGATTTTACTTTTTGTTCTGGACCCTCTTGAAAAATGGGATTTTACTTTCTGTTTCGGACCCTCTTGAAAAATGAGATTTTACTTTCTGTTCAGTACCCTACTGAAAAATGGGATTTTACTTTATGTTCAGGACCCTCCTGAAAAATGGGATTTTACTTTCTGCTTAGCACCCTCCTGAATAATGGGATTTTATTTTCTGTTCAGGACCCTTCTAAAAAGTGGTATTTTACGTTCTGTTCAGGACCCTCCTGAAAAATAGGATTTTACTTTATGTTCAGGACCCTCCTGAAAAATAGGATTTTACTTTTTGTTCAGGACCCTCAGGAAAAATGGGATTTTACTTTATGTTCTGGACCTTCCTGAAAAATGGGATTTTACTTTCTGTTTAGGACCCTCCTGAAAAATGGGATTTTACTTTATGTTCTGGACCTTCCAGAAAAATGGGATTTTATTTTTTGTTCTGGACCCTCCTGAAAAATGGGATTTTACTTTATGTTCTGGACCACCCTAAAATGGGATTTTACTTCATGTTCTGGACGCTCCTGAAAAATGAGATTCTACTTTATGTTCAGGACTCTCCTGAAAAATGAGATTTTTCTATATGTTCAGGACCCTCCTGAAAAATCACATTTTACCTTCTGTTCCGAAACCTCCTGTAAAATGAGATTTTACTTTCTGTTCAGGACCCTCCTGAAAAATTGGACCTTACTTTATGTTCAGGATCTTACTGAAAAATGGGATTTTACCTTATGTTCAAGGCTCTCCTTAAAAGTGGGATTTTATTTTATGTTAAGGACCCTCCTGTAAAATGAGATTCTACTTTATGCTCAGGACCCTCCTGGAAAATGGGACTTTACTTTATGTTCAGGAACCTCCTGAAAAATGGGACATTACTTTATGTTCCGGACGCTCTTGAAAAATCAAACTTTACTTTCTGTTTAGGACCTTCATGAAAAATGGGACTTTACTTTCTGTTCAAGACCCTCCTGAGAAATGGGATTTTATTTTCTGTTCAGAACCCTCCTGAAAAATAGGATTTTATTTAATGTTCAGGACCCTCCTAAAAAATTAGATTTTAGTTTTTGTTCAAGACCCTCCTGAAAAATGGGATTTTACTTTCTGTTTAGGACCCTCTTGAAAAATGAGATTTTTCTTTCTGTTCAGTACCCTGCTGAAAAATGGGATTTTACTTTATGTTCTGTACCTTCCTGAAAAATGGATCTTTACTTTCTATTCAGGACCCTCCTTAAAAATGAGATTTTACATTATGTTTAGGACCCTACAGAAAAATTGGGATTTTACTTTATGTTTAGGACCCTCCTGAAAAATGGGATTTTACCTTATGTTCAGGACCCTCCTGAAAAATGTGATTTTACCTTTTGTTCAAGACCCTACTGAAAAATGGAATTTTACTTTCTGTTCAGGACCCTCCTTAAAAATGGGATTTTACATTATGTTCAGGACCCTCTGGAAAAATGGGATTGTACTTTCTGTTCAGGACCCTCCTGAAAAATGAAATTTTACCTTATGTTCAGGATCCTCCTGAAAAATAGGATTTTACATTATGTTCAGGACCCTTCTAAAAAAGAAGATTTTATTTTATGCTCAGGACCCTCCTGGAATATGGGATTTTACTTTATGCTCAGGACCCGCCTGAAAAATGGGATTTTACTTTCTGTTCAGAACCCTCTTGAAAAATGGGATTTTACTTTATGTTCAGGACCCTCCTGAAAAATGGGATTTTACTTTCTACTCAGGACCCTCCTTAAAAATCAAACTTTACCTTATGTTCAGGACCCTCCTGAAAAATGAGACTTTACTTTATGTTCAGCACCATCCTGAAAAATGGGACTTTACTTTCTGTTTAGGACCCTCTTGAAATATAGGACTTTACTTTTTGTTCAAAACCCTAATGAAAAATGGGATTTTACTTTCTGTTCAGGACCCTCCGAAAAAATGGGATTATACTTTTTGTTCAGGACCATTCTGAAAAATGGGATTTTAATTTCTGTTCAGGGCCCTCCTGAAAAATGGGAATTAACTTTATGTTCTGGACCCTCCTGAAAATGGAGTTTTACTTTATGTTCTGGACCCTCCTGAAAAATGGGATTTTACTTTCTGTTCTGGACCCTCCTGATAACTGGGATTTTATTTTATATTCAGGACCTTCTTAAAATGGGATTTTACTTTATGTTCAGGACCCTCCTGAAAAATGGGATTTTACCTTCTGTTCAGGACCCTCCAGAAAAATGAAATTTTACTTTCTGTTCAGGTGCCTCCTGAAAAATGGGACTTTACTTTAAGTTCAGGAACCTCCTGAAAAATGGGATTTTACCTTATGTTCAGGGCCCTCCTGAAAAATGGGATTTTATTATTTTTTCCGGACCCTCCTAAAAAATGAGATTCTACTTTTTGTTCAGGACCCTCCTGGAAAATGGGCTTCTACTTTATGCTCAGGACCCTCCTGGAAAATGGGACTTTACCTTATGTTCAGTACACTCCTGAAAAATGGGACATTACATTATGTTCAGGACCCTCTTGAAAAATGGGACTTGACTTTCTGTTCAAGACCCTCCTGAAAAATTGGATTTTATTTTCTGTTCAGGACCCTCCTGAAAAATGGGATTTTACTTTATGTTCAGGACCCTTATGAAAAATGGGATTTTACTTTCTGTTTTGGATCTTCTTGAAAAATAAGATTTTACTTTCTGTTCAGGACCCTGCTGAAAAATGGGATTTTACTTTCTATTAAAGACCCTCCTGAAAAATGGTATTTTACTTTATGTTCAGGACCCTCCTGAAAAATGGGATTTTACTTTATGCTTAGGACCCTTCTGAAAAATGGGATTTTACCTTATGTTCAGGACCTTCCTGAAAAATGGGATTTTCCTTTTGTTCAAGACCCTACTAAAAAATGGAATTTACTTTCTGTTCAGGACCCTTCTGAAAAATGGGATTTCACTTTATGTTCAGGACCCTCATGAAAAATGGGATTTTACTTTGTGTTTTGGACCCTCCTGAAAAATGGGATTTTACCTTATGTTCAGGATCCACCTGAAAAATGGGATTTTACATTGTGCTCAGGACCCTCCTGAAAAATTAGATTCTATTTTATGCTCAGGACCTTCCTGGGAAAAGGGATTCTACTTTATCCTCAGGACCCGCCTGGAAAATGGGATTTTACTTTCTGTCAGAACCCTCTTGAAAAATGAGATTTTACTTTATGTTGAGGACCCTCCTGAAAAATGGGATTTTACGTTCTGATCAGGACCCTCCTGAAAAATTAGATTTTACTTTATGCTCAAGGCCGTCCTAAAAAATGGAATTCTACCTTATGCTTAGGACCCTCCTGGAAAATGGGACTTTACCTTATGTTCAGGACCCTACTGAAAAATGAGACTTTACTTTATGTTCAAATCCCTCCTGAAAAATCAGACTTTACTTTCTGTTTAAGACCCTTCTGAAAAAAAGGATTTTACTTTATGTTCAGGAACCTCTTGAATAATGGGATTTTACTTTATGTCCAGCATCCTCCGGATAAATAGGATTTTACTTTCTGTCCAGGACTCTCCTGAAAAATGGGATTTTACTTTATGTTCAGGACCCTCTTGAAAAATGGGATTCTACTTTCTGTTCAAGACCCTCCTGAAAAATGAGATTTTACATTATGTTCAGGACTCTCCTGAAAAATGGGATCTTACTTTCTGTTCAGGACCCTCATGAAAAATGGGATTTTACTTTATGTTCAGGACCCTCCTGAAAAATGGGATTTTACTTTATGTTCAGGACCCTCCTGAAAAATGAGTTTCTATTTTATGCTCAGGGCCTTCCTGGAAAAAGGGATTCTACTTTATGCTCAGGACCATCCTGGAAAATGGGATTTTACTTTTTGTTCAAGACCCTCCTGAAAAATGGAATTTTACTTTCTGTTCAGGACCCTCCTGAAATATGGGATTTCACTTTATGTTCAGGACCCTCATGAAAAATGAGATTTTACTTTCTGTTCAGGAACCTCCTGAAAAAAAAGGATTTTTCCTTCTGTTTAGGTCCCTCCTGAAAAATGGGATTTTACTTTATGTTCAGGACCTTGCTGAAAAATGGGATTTTACTTTCTTTTCAGTACCCTTCTGAAAAATTGGATTTTACTTTATTCTTAAAGCCATCCTGAAAAATGGAATTCTACCTTATGCTCAGGACCCTCCTGGAAAATGAGACTTTACCTTAAGTTTAGGACCCTTCTGAATAATGAGACTTTACTTTATGTTTAAATCCCTCCTGAAAAATCAGACTTTACTTCCTGTTTAAGACTCTCGTAAAAAATAGGATTTTACTTTATGTTCAGGAACCTCTTGAATCATAGATTTTACTATTTGTTCAGGACCCTCATAAAAAATGGGATTTTACTTTATGTTCTGGACCCTCCTGAAAAATGAGATTTTACTTTATTTCCAGGACCCTCCTGATAAATAGGATTTTACTTTCTGTCAAGGACTCCTGAAAAATGGGATTTTTCATTTTGTTCGGGACCCTCTTGAAATATGGGATTTTAGTTTCTGTTCAAGACCCTCTTGAAAAATGGAATTTTACTTTATGTTCAGGACCCTCCTGAAAAATGGGATCTTACTTTCTGTTCAGAACCTTTATGAAAAATGGGATTTTACTTTATGTTCAGGACCCTCGTGAAAAATGGGATTTTACTTTATGTCCAAGGCCTTTCTGATAAATAGGATTTTACTTTCTGTCCAGGATTCTCCTGAAAAATAGGATTTTACTTTATTTTCAGGACCCTCCTGAAAAATTGGATTTTACTTTCTCATGTAGACCCTCCTGAAAAAAGGGATTTTACTTTATGTTCAGGACCCTCCTGAAATATGGGACATTACATTCCTTTCAGGACCCTCCTGAAAAATGGGATTTGACTTTATGTTCAAGATCCTCCTAAAAAATAGGATTTTACCTTTTGTTTAGGACCTTTCTGAAAAATGGGATTTTATTTTCTATTCATGATCCTCTTGAAAAATGGGACATTACTTTCTGATTAGGACTCTCCTGAAAATGGAAAATCACTTTCTATTCAGGACCCTCCTTAAAAAAGGGGTTTTACTTTATATTCTGGACCCTCCTGAAAAATAGGATTTTACTTTTTGTTCAGGACTCCTAAAAAATGGGATTTTACTTTCTGTTTAGGACCCTCCTGAAAAATGCAATTTTACTTTATGTTTAGGACCCTCCTGAAAAATGGGATTCTACTTTATGCTTAGGACCCCCCTGAAAAATGGGACTTTATCTGATGTTCAAGATCCTTCTGAAAAATGGGACTCTATTTTATGTTCAGGACCTTCCTGAAAAATGAGACTTTACTTTCTGTTAAGGACCCTCCAGAAAAATGGGACTTTACTTATTGTTTTGGACCCTCCTGAAAAATGGTATTTTACTTTCTGTTCAGGACCCTTCTGAAAAATGGGATTTAACTTTCTGTTCATGACCCTCCAGAAAAATGGGATTTTACTTTCTGTTTAGGACCCTCTTAAAAAATGGGATTTTACTTTATGTTCTGGACCCTCCTAAAAAATGGGATTTTACTTTCTATTCAGGGCCCGCCTAAAATGGGATTTTACTTTCTATTCAGGGCCCTCCTAAAATGGGATTTTACTTTATGTTTCGGACCCTCCTGACAAATGGGATTTTACTTTATGTTTCGGACCCTCCTGAAAAATAGGATTTCACCTTCTGTTCAGGACCCTCCATAAAAATTAAATTTTACTTTCTTCTCAGGACCCTCCTGAAAAATGGGATTTTACTTTCTGGCAAGGACCCTCCTGAAAAATGGGATATTGCTTTTAGTTCAGGACCCTTCCGAAAATGGGATTTCACTTTATATTCAGGACCCTCCTGAAAAATCAGATTTTAATTTCTGTTTTGGACCCTCTTGAAAAATTAGATTTTACTAGCTGTTCAGGACCCTGCTGAAAAATGGGATTTTACTTTCTGTTCAGGACCCTCCCGAAAAATTGGATTTTACTTTATTCTTAAGGCCATCCTAAAAATAGGAATTCTACCTTATGCTCAGGCTCTCCTGGAAAATAGGACTTTACCTTAAGTTCAGGACCCTTCTGAAAAATGAGACATTACTTTATGTTCAAATCCCTCCTGAAAAATTAGACTTTACTTTCTGTTTAAGACTCTCCTGAAAAATAGAATTTTACTTTATGTTCAGGAACCTCTTGAATAATGGGATTTTATTATCTGTTCAGGACCCTAAAAAAAATGGGATTCTACTTTATGTTCTGGACCTTCCTGAAAAATGAGATTTTACTTTATTTCCAGGACCCTCCTGATAAAGAGGATTTTACTTTCTGTCAAGGACTCTCCTGAAAAATGGGATTTTACTTTATGTTCAGGACCCTCTTGAAAAATAGGATTTTAGTTTATGTTCAAGACCCTCCTGAAAAATGGGATTTTACTATATGTTCTGGACCCACCTGAAAAATGGGATCTTACTTTTTGTTCAGGACCCCCTTGAAAAATGGGATTCTACTTTATGTTCAGGACCCTCCTGAAAAATGGGATTTTACTTTATGTCCAGGGCCCTTCTGATAAATAGGATTTTACTTTCTGTCCAAGAGATCTCTTGAAAAATAGGATTTTACTTTATTTTCAGGACCCTCCTGAAAATAGTATTTTACTTTCTCCTCAAGACCCTCCTGAAAAAAGGGATTTTACTTTATGTTCGGGACCCTCCTGAAAAATGGGACTTTACATTTTGTTTAGGACCTTCCTGAAAAATGGGATTTTACTTTATGTTCAGGACCCTCCTAAAAAATAGGATTTTACTTTATGTTCAAGATCCTCCTGAAAAATAGGATTTTACCTTCTATTTAGGACCGTCCTAAAAAATAGGATTTTACTTTCTGTTCATGATCCTCCTGAAAAATGGGACGTTACCTTCGGTTCAGGACTCTCATGAAAATGGAAAATCACATTCTATTCAGGACCCTCCTTAAAAATGGGATTTTACTTTATGTTCAGGACCCTCCTGAAAAATAGGATTTTACTTTCTTTTCAGGACCCCCCTGAAAAATGGGATTTTACTTTCTGTTTAGGACTCTCCTGAAAAATGCAATTTTACTTTATGTTTAGGACCCTCTTGAAAAATGGGATTCTACTTTATGCTCAGGACCTTCCTGAAAAATGGGAATTTACCTTATGTTCAGGACCCTCCTGAAAAATGGGACTCTATTTTATGTTCAGGACTCTCCTGAAAAATGGGACTTTACTTTCTGTTAAGGACCCTCCTGAAAAATGGGACTTTACTTTCTGTTCAGGACCCTCCTGAAAAATAGTATTTTACTTTATGTTCAGGACCCTCCTAAAAAATGGGATTTTACATTATGTTCAGGACCCTTCTAAAAAATGGGATTTTACTTTCTGTTCAAGACCCTCCAGAAAAATGGGATTTTACTTTCTGTTTAGGACCTTCCTGAAAAAAGGGATTTTACTTTATGTTTAGGACCCTCCTGAAAAATGGGACTTTACATTCCGTTCAGGACCCTCCTGAAAAATGGGATTTTACTTTATGTTCAGGACCCTCCTAAAAAATGAGATTTTACTTTATGTTCAAGATCCTCCTGAAAAATAGGATTTTACCTTCTGTTTAGGACCTTCCTGAAAAAAGAATTTTAATTTCTGTTCATGATCCTCCTGAAAAATGGGATGTTACTTTCTGTTCAGGACTCTCCTGAAAATGGAAAATCACTTTCTATTCAGGACCCTCCTTAAAAGAGGGATTTTACTTTATGTTCAGGACCCCCCTGAAAAATAGGATTTTACTTTCTTTTCAGGACTCTCCTGAAAAATAGGATTTTACTTTCTGTTTAGGACCCTCCTAAGAAATGCGATTTTACTTTATGTTTAGGACCCTCTTGAAAAATGGGATTCTACTTTATGCTCTGGACCCTCCTGAAAACTGGGACTTTACCTTATGTTCATGACCGTCCTTAAAAATGGGACTCTATTTTATGTTCAGGACCCTCCTGAAAAATGGGACTTTACTTTCTGTTAAGGACCCTCCTGAAAAATGGGACTTTACTTTCTGCTCAGGACCCTCTTGAAAAATGGTATTTTACTTTCTGTTCAGGACCCTTCTGAAAAATGGGATTTTACTTTATGTCCAGGACCCTTCTGAAAAATGGGATTTTACTTTCTGTTCAGGACCGTCTAGAAAAATGGGATTTTACTTTCTGTTTGGACCCTCCTAAAAAATAGGATTTTCCTTTATGTTCTGGACCCTCCTAAAAATGCGATTTTACTTTCTATTTAGGATCCTCCTAAAATGGGAATTTACTTTATGTTTTGGACCCTCCTGAAAAATGGGATTTTACTTTATGTTCAGGACCCTCCTGAAAAATAAGATTTTACTTTATGTTCAGGACCCTCCTAAAAAATGGGATTTTACGTTCTGTTCAGGACCCTCATTAAAAATTAGATTTTACTTTCTGTTCAGGACCCTCCTTAAAAATGGGACTTTACTTTATGGTCAGGACCTTCTGGAAAATGGGATATTACCTTATGTTCAGGGTCCTCCTGAAAAATGGGATTTTATTTTATGTTCAGGACCCTACTAAAAAATGAGATTCTACTTTATGCTCAGGACCCTCCTGGAAATTGGGATTCTACTTTATGCTCTGGACCCTCCTCAAAAATATGACTTTACCTTATTTTCAGGACCCTTCTGAAAAAAGGGACGTTAATTTATGTTCAGGACCCTTTTGAAAAATGAGACTTTACTTTCTAGTTAGGACCTTCCTGAAAAATGGGACTTTACTTTCTGTTCAAGACCCTCCTAAAAAATGGGATTTTACTTACTAGTAAGGAACCTCCTGAAAAATGGAATATTACTTTTAGTTCAGGACCCTTCCGAAAAATGGAATTTTACTTTCTATTCAGGACCCTCCTGAAAAATCGGATTTTACTTTCTGTTTCGGACCCTCTTGAAAAATTAGATTTTATTTTCTATTCAGGACCCTGCTGAAAAATAGGATTTTACTTTCTTTTCAGGATCCTCCTGAAAAATTGGATTTTACTTTATGCTTAAGGCAATCCTAAAAAATGGAATTCTACCTTATGCTCAGGACCCTCCTGGAAAATGGGACTTTACCTTAAGTTCAGGACCCATCTAAAAAATGAGACTTTACTTTATGTTCAAATCCCTCCTGAAAAATTGGACTTTAATTTCTGTTTAAGACTCTCCTGAAAAATAGGATTTTACTTTATGTTTAGGAACCTCTTGAATAATGGGATTTTACTATCTGTTCAGGACACTTATAAAAATGCGATTTAACTTTATGTTCTGGACCCTCATGAAAAATGATATTTTATTTTATTACCAGGACCCTCCTGATAAATAGGATTTTACTTTCTGTCAAGGACTCTCCTGAAAAATGGGATTTTACTTTATGTTTCGGACCCTCCTGAAAAATGGGACTTTACTTTATGGTCAGGACTCTCTGGAAAATTGGATTTTACCTTATGTTCAGGGCCCTCCTGAAAAATAGGATTTTATTTTATGTTCAGGACCCTACTGAAAAATGATATTCTACTTTATGCTCAGGACCCTCCTGGAAAATGGGATTCTACTTTATGCTCAGGACCCTCCTCGAAAATGGGACTTTACCTTATGTTCAGGACCCTCCTGAAAAATGGGACATTAATTTATGTTCAGGACCCTTTTGAAAAATGAGACTTTACTTTCTGTTTAGGACCTTCCTTCAAAATGGGACTTTACTTTCTGTTCAAGACCCTCCCGAAAAATGGGCTTTTACTTTCTGGTAAGGACCCTCCTGAAAAATGGGATATTACATTAAGTTCAGGACCCTTTTGAAAAATGGGATTTTACTTTCTATTCAGGACCCTACTGAAAAATTAGATTTTACTTTCTGTTTCGGACCCTCTTGAAAAATTAGATTTTACTTTCTGTTCAGGACCCTGCTGAAAAATAGGATTTTACTTTCTTTTCAGGACCCTCCTGAAAAATTGGATTTTACTTTATGCTTAAGGCCATCCTAAAAAATGGAATTCTACCTTATGCTCAGGACCCTCCGGGAAAATGGGACTTTACCTTAAGTTCAAGACCCTTCCGAAAAATAAGACTTTACTTTATGTTCAAATCCCTCCTGAAAAATTGGACTTTACTTTTTGTTTAAGACTCTCCTGAAAATTAGGATTTTACTTTATGTTTAGGAACCTCTTGAATAATGGGATTTTACTATCTGTTCAGGACCCTCATAAAAATGCGATTTTAATTTATGTTCTGGACCCTCATGAAAAATGAGATTTTACTTTATTTCCAGGACACTCCTGATAAATAGGATTTTAGTTCTGTCAAGGACTCTCCTGAAAAATGGGATTTTACTTTATGTTCAGGACCCTCTTGAAAAATGGAATTTTAGTTTCTGTTCAAAACCTTTCTGAAAAATAGGATTTTAGTTTATGTTCAGGACCCTCATGAAAAATGGGATCTTTCTTTCTGTTCAGGACCCTCATGAAAAATGGGATTTTACTTTATGTTCAGGACCCTGCTGAAAAATGGGATTTTACTTTTTGTTTTGGACTTTCCAGAAAAATGAAAATTCACTTTCAATTCAGGACACTCCTGAAAAATGAGATTTCACTTTATGTTCAGGACCCTCCTGAAAAATGGAATTTTACTTTCTGTTCAGTACCCTCCTGAAAAATAGGATTTTACCTTATGTTCAGGCCCCTCCTGAAAAATGGGATTTTACTTTATGTTCAAGGCCCTCCTGAAAAATGGGATTTTACTTTCTGTTCAGGACCCTCCTGAAAAATGGGATTTTACCTTATGTTCAGGGCTCTCCTTAAAAATGATATTCTACTTTATGTTCAGGACCCTCCTGAAAAAAATTAGATTCTACTTTATGCTTAGGACCCTCCTGGAAAATGGAATTCTACATTTTGCTCAGGACCCTCCTGGAAAATAACACTTTACATTATGTTCAGGACCCTCTGGAAAAATTGGACTTTACTTTATGTTCCGGACTCTCCTAAAAAATGAGACTTTATTTCTGTTTAGGACTTTCTTGAAAAACGGGACTTTACTTTCTATTCAAGACCCTCCTGCAAAATGGGATTTTACGTTCGGTTCAGAGCCCCCCTGAAAAATAGGATTTTACTTTATGTTCAGGACCCTCCTGAATAATGGGATTTTACTTTCTGTTAAGGACCCTCCTGAAAAATGGTATTTTACTTTCTGTTCAGAACCCTCTTGAAAAATGGAATTTTACTTTATTTTCACGACCATTCTGAAAAATGGGATTTTACTTTCTGTTCAGGTCGTCCTGAAAAATGGGATTTTACTTTCAGTTCAGGACCCTCCTGAAAAATGAGATTATACTTTATGTTCTGGACTCTCATGAAAAATGGGATTTTACTTTCTGTTCAAGACCCTCCTAAAAAATAGGATTTTACTTTATGTTCAAGACCCTTTTGAAAAGAGATATTAGTTTATGTTCTGGAACCTCCTGAAAAATAGGATTTTACTCTATGTTCAGGACCCTCCTGAGAAATGAGATTTTACTTTATGTTCAGGACTCTCCCGAAATATGGGGTTTTACCTTTTGTTCAGAAACCTCCTGAAAAATGAGATTTTACTTTCTTTTCAGGACTCTCCTGAAAAATAGGACTTTACTTTATGTTCAGAACCCTTCTTTAAAATGGGATTTTACTTTCTGTTCAGGACTCTCTTGAAAAATAAAATTTCACTTTCTATTCAGGACCCTCGTGAAAAATAAGACTTCACTTTCTGTTCAGGACCCTCCTGAAAAATGCTATTTTACATTCTGTTCACGCCCCTCCTGCTAAATAGGATTTTACCTTTTGTTCAGGCTCCTCCAGAAAAATGGGATTTTACTTTATGTTTAGGACCATCCTTAAAAATGGGATTTTAATTTCTGTTCAGGACCCTCCTGAAAAATAGGATTTTACCTTATGTTCAGGGCACTCCTGAAAAATGAGATTCTACTTTATGTTCAGAACCCTCCTGAAAAAAATTAGATTCTACTTTATGCTTAGGACCCTCCTGGAAAATGAAATTCTACTTTTTGCTCAGGACACTCCTGGAAAATGAGACTTTACATTATGTTCAGGACCCTCTGGAAAAATTGGACTTTACTTTATGTTCAGGACTCTCCTGAAAAATGAGACTTTACTTTCTGTTTAGGACTTTCTTGAAAAACAGGACTTTACATTCTATTCAAGACCCTCCTGAAAAATGGGATTTTACGTTCGATTCAGAGCCCCTCAGAAAAATAGGATTTTACTTTATGTTCAGGACCCTCCTGAATAATGGGATTTTACTTTTTGTTAAGGACCCTCCTGAAAAATGGTATTTTACTTTCTGTTCAGAACCCTCTTGAAAAATGGAATTTAACTTTATTTTCACGACCATTCTGAAAAATGGGATTTTACTTTCTGTTCAGGTCCTCCTGAAAAATAGGATTTTACTTTCAGTTCAGGACCCTCCTGAAAAATGAGATTATACTTTATGTTCTGGACTCTCCTGAAAAATGGGATTTTACTTTTTGTTCAGGACCCTCCTAAAAAATGGGATTTTACTTTATGTTCAGGGCCCTCCTGAAATGAGATATTAGTTTATTTTCTGGACCCTCCTGAAAAATAAGATTTTACTTTATGTTCAGGACCCTCCTGAAAAATGAGATTTTACTTTATGTTCAGGACCCTCCCGAAATATGGGGTTTTACCTTTTGTTTAGGAACCTCCTGAAAAATAAGATTTTACTTTCTTTTTAGGACCCTTCTGAAAAATAGGACTTTACTTTATGTTCAGGACCCTTTTTTAAAATGGGATTTTACGTTATATTTAGGGCCCTCCTGAAAAATGAGATTTTATTTTATGTTGAGGACCCTCCTGAAAAATGAGACTCTACTTTATGTACCGGACCCTCCTAGCAAATAGGATTCTACTTTATGCTCAAGAACCTCCTAGAAAATGGGACTTTACCTTATGTTCAGGACCCTTTTGGAAAATGGGATTGTACTTTATGCTCAGGGCCCTCCTAGAAAATGGGTCTTTACATTATGTTCAGGACCTTCCTGAAAAATTAGACTTTACTTTTTATAGAGGACCTTCTTGAAAAATGGGACTTTACTTTTTATTCAAGACCCTCCTAAAAATAGGATTTTACTTTCTGTTCAGGTCCCTCCTGAAAAATGGGATTTTACTTTATGTTCAGGACCCTCCTGAAAAATGGGATTTTACTTTCTGTTTAGGACCCTCGTGAAAAATGGGATTTTACTTTTTGTTTTGGACCCTCTTGAAAAATGAGATTTTACTTTCTGTTCAGTACCCTGCTGAAAAATGGGATTTTACTTTATGTTCAGGACCCCCCTGAAAAATGGAAATTTACTTTCTATTTAGGACCTTCCTAAAAAATGGGATTTTACTTTATGTTCAGAACCCTCCTGAAAAATGGTATTTTACTTTATGTTTAGGACCCCCCTGAAAAATGGGATTTTACCTTATGTTCAGGACCCTTCTGAAAAATGGGATTTTAACCTTTGTTCAAGACCCTCCAGAAAAATAGAATTTTACTTTCTATTCAGTACCCACCTAAAAAGTGTGAATTAACTTTATGTTCAAGACCCTCTCGGAAAATGGGATTTTACTTTCTGTTCAGGACCCTCCTGAAAAATGGGATTTTACCTTATGTTTGGGATCCACCTAAAAAATGAGATTTAACATTACGTTTAGGACCCTCCTGAAAAATGAGATTCTACTTTATGCACAGGACCCTCCTGGAATATAGGATTCTACTTTATGCTCAAGAACCTCCTAGAAAATGGGACTTTACCTTATGTTCAGGACCCTCCTGAAAAATGGTACATTACATTATGTTCAGGACCCTTCTGAAAAATTAGACTTTACTTTCTATTTAAGACCTTCCTGAAACATGGGACTTTACATTCTGTTCAAGACCCTCCTAAAAAATGGGATTTTACTTTCTGTCAGGACCCGCCTGAAAAATAGGATTTTACATTATGTTCAGGACCCTCCTGAAAAATGGGATTTTACTTTCTGTTCAGGACACTCTTCAAAATGGGATTTTACCTTCTGTTCAGGGCCCTCTTGAAAAATGTGATTTTATTTTATGTTCAGGACCCTACTGAAAAATGGAATATTAATTTATGGTCAGGACCCTTCTAAAAAATAGGACTTAGTTTAAGTTTAGGACCTTCCTGAAAAATGGGACTTTACTTTCTGTTCAAGACCCTTCTGAAAAATTGGAATTTACTTACTGTTAAGGACCCTCCCGAAAAATGGGATATTACTTTAAGTTCAGGACCCTTCTGAAAAATGGGAATTTACTTTCTGTTTTGGACCATCCTGAAAAATCTGATTTTACTTTCTGTTTTGGACCCTCTTGAAAAATTAGATTTTACTTTCTGTTCAGGACCTTCCTGAAAAATGGGATTTTGCTTTTTGTTCAGGACTCTCCTGAAAAATGAGATATTACTTTATGTTCAGGACCCTCTTGAAAAATGGGATTTTACCTTCTGTTCAAGACCCTCCTGAAAAATGAGATTTTACTTTCTGTTCAGGACCTTCCTGAAAAATGGGAATTTACTTTATGTTCAGGACCCTTCCGAAAAATGGGATTTTACCTTACGTTTAGTGCCCTCATGAAAAATAAGATTTTATTTTATATTCAGGACCCGCCTGGAAAATGAGAATCTACTTTATGCACAGAACCCTCCTGGAAAATGGGATTGTACTTTATGCTCAGGGCCCTCCTAGAAAATGAGACTTTACCATTTGTTCAGGACCCTCCAGAAAAATGGTACATTACATTATGTTCAGGACCCTCCTGAAAAATCAGAGTTTACTTTTTATTTAGGACCTTCCTGAAAATCGGATTTTACTTTTTGTTCAGGTCCCTCCTGAAAAATGGGATTTTACTTTATGTTCAGAACCCTCGTGAAAAATGGGATTTTACTTTCTGTTCAGGACCCTCGTGAAAAATGGGATTTTTCTTTCTATTTTGGACCCTCTTGAAAAATGAGATTTTACTTTCTGTTTAGAACCCAGCTGAAAAATGGGATTTTACTTTATCTTCAGGACCCTCCTGAAAAATGGAATTTTACTTTCTATTCAGGACCTTCCTAAAATATGGGATTTTACATTATGTTCAGAACCCTCCTAAAAAATGGGATTTTACTTTATGTTTAAGACCCCCTGAAAAATTGGATTTTACCTTATGTTCAGGACCCTTCTGAAAAATGGGATTCTAACTTTTGTTCAAGACCCTCCTGAAAAATAGAATATTACTTTATGTTCAGGACCCTCCTCAAAAATGGGATTTCACTATATGTTCAGGACCCTCCTGAAAAATGGGATTATACTTTCTGGTCAGGACCTTCCTGAAAAATGAGATTTTACCTTATGTTCAGGATTCACCTGAAAAATGGGATTTAACATTATGTTCAGGACCCTCCTGAAAAATGAGATTTTATTTTATGCTCAGGACCCTCATGGAAAATGGGATTCTACTTTATGCTCAGGACCCGCCTGGAAAATGGGATTTTATTTTCTGTTCAGAACACTCTTAAAAAATGGGATTTTACTTTATGTTAAGGACCCTCCTGAAAAATTGGATTTTACTTTATATTCAGGACCCTCCTGAAAAATAGGATTTTACCGTATGTTCAGGGCTCTAATGAAAAATGATATTCTACTTTATGATGAGGACCCTCCTGAAAAAAATGAGATTCTACTTTATGCTCAGGACCCTCCTGGAAAATGGGATTCTACTTTTTGCTCAGGACCCTCATGAAAAGTAGGATTTTACTTTCTGTTAAGGACCTTCCTGAAAAATGGAATTTTACATATTGTTCAGGACCCTTCTGATAAATGGGATTTTACTTTATGTTCAGGACCTTCCTGAAAAATGGGATTTTACTTTCTGTTCAGGACCCTTCTGAAAAATGAGACTTTACTTTCTCTTTAGGACCTACCTGAAAAATGGGACTTTACTTTCTGTTCAAGACCCTCCTAAAAAATGGGATTTTACTTTCTAGTATGGACCCTTCCGAAAAATGGGATTTTACTTTCAATTCAGGACCCTCCTGAAAAATTAGATTTTACTTTCTGTTTTGGACACACTTGAAAAATTAGATTATACTTTCTGTTCAGGACCTTGCTGAAATATGGGATTTTACTTAAAATTCAGGACCCTCCTGAAAATGGGATTCTACTTTATGCTAATGACGCTTCTACAAAATTGGACTTTACATGATGTTCAGGACCCTCCGGATAAATGGGAATTTACTTTCTTTACAGGACCCTCCTGAAAAATGGGACTTTACTTTCTGTTCAAGACCCTCCTGAAAAATGAAATTTTACTTTCTGTTCAGGACCCTCCTGAAAAATGGGATTTAACTTTATGTTCAGGACTCTCTAGAAAAATTGGGATTTTACATTCTGTTCAGGACCCTCCTGAAAAATAGAATTTTACTTTATGTTCAGGACCCTCCTGAAAAATGGGATTTTACTCCAGAAAAATGAGATTTTACTTTCTGTTTAGGACCCTCATGAAAAATGCGATTTTAGTTTATGTTCAGGACCCTTCTGAAAAATAGGACTTTACTTTATGTTCAGGACCCTTCTAAAAAATGGGACTTTACTTTCTGTAAAGGACCCTCCTAAAAAATGGGAGTTTACTTTATGTTCAGGACCCTCCTGAAAAAAGGGATTTTACCTTCTGTTCAGGACCCTCCTGAAGAATGGGATTTTACTTAATGTTAGGACTCTCCTGAAAAATAGGATTTTACTTTTTGTTCTGGACCCTCCTGAAAAATGGAATTTTACTTTCTGTTCAGGACCCTCCTGAAAAAAGAGATTTTACTTTATTTTCAGGACCATCCTGAAAAATTGGATTTTACCTTTTGTTCAGGTCTCTCCTGAAAAATGAGATTTTACTTTCTGTTTAGGACCCTCCTGAAAAATGGGACTTTACTTTATGTTCAGGACCCTCTTGAAAAACAGGATTTTACCTTATGTTCAGGGCGCTCCTGAAAAATGGGATTTTATTTTATGTTCAGGACCCTCCTGAAAAATGAGATTTTACTTTATGCTCAGGACCCTCCTGGAAAATAGGATTTTACCTTATGTTCAGGACATCCTGAAAAATGGGACATTACTTAAGTTCAGGACCCTCCTGAAAATGAGAATTTACTTTTTATTTAGGACCTTCCTGAAAAATGGGACTTTTCTTTCGCCTCAAGACCCTCCTGAAAAATGGGATTTTACTTTTTGTTCAGGACCCTCCTAAAAAATGGGATTTAACTTTATATTTAGGACCCTTCTAAATAATGGGATTTTACTTTCTGTTCAGGACCCTACTGAAAAATGGGATTATACTTTCTGTTTCAGACCCTCTTGAAAAATAAGATTTTACTTCCTGTTCAGGACCCAGCTGAAAAATGAGATTTTACTTTCTATTTCAGACCCTCTTGAAAAATATGATTTTACTTTTTGTTCAGTACCCTACTGAAAAATGGGATTTTACTTTATGTTCAGGACCCTCCTGAAAAATGGAATTTTACTTTCTATTCAGGACCTTTCTAAAAAATGGGATTTTACTTTATGTTAAGAACCTTCCTGAAAAATGGGATTTTACTTTATGTTCAGGACCCCCTGTAAAATGGGATTTTACTTTCTGTTCAAGACCCTCCTAAAAAATGGGATTTTAACTTTTGTTCAAGACCCTCCTGAAAAATAAAATATTAGTTTCTGTTCAGTACCCTCCTCAAAAATGGGATTTCACTTTATGTTCAGGACCCTCTTGAAAAATAGGATTTTTCTTTCTGTTCAGGACCCTCCTGAAAAACAGAATTTTACTTTATGTTCAGGATTAACTTGAAAAATGGGATTTAACATTATGTTCAGGACCCTACTGAAAAATGAGATTTTATTTCATGCTCAGGACCCTCATGGAAAATGAGATTCTACATTATGCTCAGGACCCGCCTGGAAAATGAGATTTTACTTTCTGTTCAGAACCATCTTGAAAAATGGGATTTTACTTTATGTTAAGGACCCTCCTGAAAAATTAGATTTTACTTTCTATTCAGGACACTACTGAAAAATGGGATTTTACCTTATGTTCAGGGCTCTAATGAAAAATGATATTCTACTTTATGTTTAGGAGCCTCCTGAAAAAAATGAGATTCTACTTTATGCTCAGGACACTCCTGGAAAATGGGATTCAACTTTTTGCTCAGGACCCTCCTGAAAAATAGGATTTTACTTTCTATTAAGGACCCTCCTGAAAAATAAAATTTTACATTCTGTTCAAGACCCTCTTGATAAATGGGATTTTACTTTATGTTCAGGACCCTCCTGAAAAACGGGATTTTTCTTTCTGTTCAGGACCCTTCTGAAAAATGAAACTTTACTTTCTCTTTAAGACCTTCCTGAAAAATGGGACTTTACTTTCTATTCAAGACCCTCCTAAAAAAGGGGATTTTAATTTCTGGTAAGGACCCTCTTGAAAAATGGGAAAGTACTTTAAGTTGAGGACCCTTCCGAAATATAGGATTTTACTTTCAATTCAGGACCCTCCTGAAAAATCAGATTTTACTTTCTGTTTCGGACCCTCTTGAAAAATTAGATTATACTTTTTGTTCAGGATCCTGCTGAAATATGGGATTTTACTTAATGTTCAGGACCCTCCTGAAAAATGGGATTCTACTTTATGCTAAGGACGCTCCTAGAAAATTGGACTTTACATGATGTTCAAGACCCTCTGGATAAATGGGAATTTACTTTCTTTACAGGACCCTCGTGAAAAATGGGACTTTTACTCTCTGTTCAAGACCCTCCTGAAAAATGAAATTTTACTTTCTGTTCAGGACACTCCTCAATAATGGGATTTTACTTTCTGTTCAGGACCCTCCTGAAAAATGGGATTTTACATTCTGTTCAGGACCCTCCTGAAAAAAGGTATTTTACCTTCTGTTCAGGACCCTCCTGAAGAATGGGATTTTACTTTATGTTCAGGACCTTCCTGAAAAATAGGATTTTACTTTCTGTTCAAGACCCTCCTGAAAAATGGAATTTTACTTTCTGTTAGGACCCTCCTGAAAAATAGGATTTTACTTTATGTTCTGGACCCTCCTGAAAAATGGGATTTTACTTTCTGTTAAGGACCCTCCTGAAAAATGGGATTTTACTTTATATTCATGACCCTCCTAAAATGGGATTTTAATTTATGTTTTGGAGCCTCCTGAAAAAAGGGATTTTACTTAATGTTCAGGACCCTCCTGAAAAATGAGATTTTACTTTATGTTCAGGACCTTTCTGAAAAATGGGATTTTACCTTTTGTTCAGGTCCCTCCTGAAAAATTTGATTTTACTTTCTGTTTAGGACCCTCCTGAAAAATGGAGCTTTACTTTATGTTCAGGACCCTCGTGAAAAATGGGATTTTACCTTATGTTCAGGGCACTCCTGAAAAATGGGATTTTATTTTATGTTCAGGACCCTCCTGAAAAATGAGATTCTACTTTATGCTCAGGATCCTCGTGGAAAATGGGACTTTACCTTATGTTCAGGACATCCTGAAAAATGGGACATCTCTTATGTTCAGGACCCTCCTGAAAATGATACTTTACTTTCTGTTTAGGACCTTCCAGAAAAATGGGACTTCAAGACCCTCATGAAAAATGGGATTTTACTTTTTGTTCAGGACACTCCTGAAAAATGGGATTTCACTTTATGTTTAGGACCCTTCTTAATAATGGGATTTTACTTTCTGTTCAGGTCCCTGCTAAAAAATGAGATTATACTTTCTGTTTCAGACCCTCTTGAAAAATAAGATTTTACTTCATGTTCAGGACCCAGCTGAAAAATAGGATTTTACTTTATGTTCAGGACCCTCTTGAAAAATGGAAATTTACTTTCTATTCAGGCCCTTCCTGAAAAATAGGATTTTTATTTATGTTTAGGACCCTCCTTAAAAATAGGATTTTACTTTATGTTCAGGACCACTTGAAAGATGGGATTTTACCTTATGTTCAGGACCCTCTTGAGAAATGGGATTTTACCTTCTGTTCAAGACCCTCCTGAAAAATTGAATTTTACTTTCTTTTCAGGACACTCCTGAAAAATGGGATTACTCTTTATGTTAAGGACCCTCTTGAAAAATGGGATTTTACTTTTTGTTCAGGACCCTCCTAAAAAATGGGATTTTACCTTATGTTCAGGATCCTCCTGAAAAATGGGATTTTACATTATGTTCTGGACCCACCTGAAAAATGAGATTCTATTTTATGCTCAGGACCCTCCTTGAAAATAGGATTCTACTTTATGATCAGGACCCGCCGGGAAAATGGGATTTTACTTTTTGTTCAGGACCTTCCTGAAAAATGGGAGTTTACTTTATGCTCAAGGCCCTCCTGAAAAATGGGATTCTACATTATGCTCAGGACCCTCCTAGAAAATTGGACTTTACCTTATATTCAGGACCCTCCTGAAAAATGGAACTTTACTTTATGCTCAGGACTCTCTTGAAAAATGGGATTTTACTTTCTGTTCAGGACCATCATGAAAAATGGCATTTTACTTTATGTTCAGGACCCTCCTAAAATATGGGACTTTACTTTTTGTTCAAGACCCTCCTAAAAAATGAGATTTTACTTTATGTTCAGGACCCTCTTAAAAAATGGGATTATACTTTCTGTTCAGGACCTTCATGAAAAATGGGATTTTACTTTATGTTCAGGACCCTCCAGAAAAATGGGAATTTACTTTATGTCCTAGACCCTCAAGATAAATGGGATTTTACTTGTTGTCCAGAACTCTTCTAAAAATTGAGAATGTACTTTATGTTCAGAACCCTCCTGAAAAATGGGATTTTACTTTCTGTTCAAGACCCTCTTGAAAAATGGGATTTTACTTTATGTTAAGGACCCTCCTAAAAAATGAGATTTTACTTTCTGTTCAGGACCCTCCTAAAAAATGGGGTTTTACTTTATGTTCAGGACCCTCCTAAAAAATGGGATTTTACTTTATGTTCAAGATCCTCCTTAAAAATAGCATTTTACACTCTGTTTAGATCCTTCCTAAAAAATGAGATTTTAATTTCTGTTCAGGATCCTCCTGAAAAATGGGACTTTACTTTATATTAAGGCCTCTCCTGGAAATTGGAAATTCACTTTCTATTCAGGATCCTACTGAAAAATTGGATTTTACCGTATGTTCTGGCCTCTCCCGAAAAATGGGATTTTTCTTTATTTTCAAGACCCTCCTAAAAAATAGGATTTTACTTTCTGTTCAGCACCCTCCTCAAAAATGGGATTTGACCTTATGTTCAGGGCTCTACTGAAAAATCAGATTCTACTTTCTGTTCAGGACCCTCCTAAAATGGGATTTTACCTTATGTTGAGGATCCTCCTGAAAAATAAGATTTTAAATTATGTTCAGGACCCACCTGAAAACTGAGATTCTATTTTATGCTCAGGACCCTCCTTGAAAATGGGATTCTACTTTATGATCAGGACCCGCCTGGAAAATGAGATTTTAAATTCTGTTCAGGACCCTCTTGAAAAATGGGACTTTACTTTATGTTCAGGACCCTCCTGAAAATTGGAATTTTACTTTCTGTTCAGGACCCTCCTGAAAAATAGGATTTTACTTTATGCTCAAGGCCCTCCTGAAAAATGGGATTCTACATTATGCTCAGGACCCTCCTAGAAAATAGGAATTTAACTTATGTTTAATTCCCTTCTGAAAAATGAGACTTTACTTTATGTTCAGGACCCTCCTGAAAAATGGGACTTTACTTTATGCTCAGGACCCTCTTGAAAAATGGGATTTTACTTTCTGCTCAGGACCCTCAAGAAAAATGGGATTTTACTTTCTTTTAAGGACCCTCATGAAAAATGGGATTTTACTTTATGTTCAGGACCTTCCTGAAATATGGGACTTTACTTTCTGTTCAAGACCCTCCTCAAAAATGGGATTTTACTTTATGTTCAGGACCCTACTGAAAAATAGGATTTTACTTTCTATTCAGGACCTTCATGAAAAATGGGATTTTACTTTATGTTCAGGACCCTCCTGAAAAATGGGATTTTACTTTATGTCCAGGACCCTCATGATAAATGGGATTTTACTTGCTGTCCAGGAGTCTCCTAAAAAATGGGATTTTACTTTATGTTCAGGACCCTCCTGAAAAAAAGGGTTTTACTTTCTGTTCAAGACCCTCCTGAAAAATGGGATTTTACTTTATGTTTCGGACCCACCTGTAAAATGGGATTTTACTTTCTGTTCAAGACCCTCCTGAAAAATGGGATTTTACTTTACGTTCAAGACCTTCCTAAAAAATGGGATTTTACTTTTTGTTCAAGATCCTCCTGAAAAATAGGATTTTACCTTCTGTTTAAGATCTTCCTGAAATATGAGATATTACTTTCTGTTCAGGATCCTCCTGAAAAATGGGACTTCACTTTCTATTCTGGCCTCTCTTGGAAAATGGAAATTCACTTTCTATTCAGGACCATACTGAAAAATGGGATTTTACCTTATGTACAAGCCCCTCCCAAGAAATGGGATTTTTCTTTATGTGCAGGATCCTCCTGAAAAATAGGATTTTACTTTTTGTTCAGGACCCTCCTGAAAAATGGGCTTTTACCTTATGTTCAGGGCTATCCTGAAAAATCAGATTCTACTTTTTTTTCAGGACCCTCCTACAAAAAATTAGATTCTTCTTTATGCTCTGGATCCTCCTGGAAAATAGGATTCTACTTTTTGCTCAGGAACCTCCTGAAAAATAGGATTTTACCTTCTGTTCAGGACCCTCCTGAAAAATGGAATTTTACATTCTGTTCAGGACCCTCCTTAAAAATGGGATTTTACTTTATGTTCAAGACCCTCCTGAAAAATGAGACTTTACTTTATGTTCAGTATCCTCCTGAAAAATGGAACTTTACTTTATGCTCAGGACCCTCTTGAAAAATGGGATTTTACTTTCTGTTCAGGACCCTCATGAAAAATGGGATTTAACTTTATGTTCAGGACCATCCTGAAATATGGGACTTTACTTTCTGTACAAGTCCCTCCTGAAAATGGGATTTAACTTTATGTTCAGGACCCTCTTGAAAAATGGGATTTTACTTTCGGTTCAGGACCTTCATGAAAAATGAGATTTTACTTTATGTTCAGGACCCTCCTAATAAATGAGATTTTACTTTATGTCCAGGACCATCATGATAAATGGGATTTTACTTGATTTCCAGGACTCTCCTAAAAAATGGGATTTCACTTTATGTTCACGACCCTCCTAAAAAATGGGATTTTACTTTCTGTTCAAGAACCTTCTAAAAAATAGGATTTTACTTTATGTTCAGGACCCTACTCAAAAATGGGATTTTACTTTCTGTTCAGGATCCTCCTGAAAAATGGGATTTAACTTTATGTTCAGGACCCTCCTAAAAAATGGCATTTAACTTTATGTTCAAGATCATCATGAAAAATAGGATTTGACCTTCTGTTTAGGACCTTCCTGAAAAATTGGATTTTACTTTCTGTTCAGGATCCACCTGAAAAATGGGACTTTACTTTTTATTCAGGCCTCTCCTGGAAAATGGAAATTCACTTTCAATTCAGGACCCTACTGAAAAATAGGATTTTACCTTATGTTCAGTACCCACCTGAAAAATGAGATTCTATTTTATGCCCAGGACCCTCCTGGAAAAAGGGATTCTACTTTATAATCAGGACCCGCCTGGAAAATGGAATTTTACTTTCTGTTTAGGACCCTCTTGAAAAATGGGATTTTACTTTATGTTCAGCACCCTCCTGAAAAATGGGATTTTACTTTATGCTCAAGGCATTCCTGAAAAATGGGATTCTAAATTATGCTCAGGACCTGCTAGAAAATGGGACTTTACCTTATGTTCAGGACCATCCTGAAAAATTGGACTTTACTTTATGTTCAGGACCCTCCTGAAAAATGGGACTTTACTTTATGCTCAGGACCCTCCCAAAAAATGGGATTTTTCTTTATGTTCAGGATCCTCCTGAAAAATAGGATTTTACTTTTTGTTCAGGACCCTCCCGCAAAATGGGATTTTACCTTATGTTCAGGGCTATCCTGAAAAATCAGATTTTACTTTCTTTTCAGGACCCTCCTACAAAAAATTAGATTCTGCTTTATGCTCTGGACCCTCCTGGAAAATGGGATTCTACTTTTTGCTCAGGACCTCCTGAAAAATAGGATTTTACCTTCTGTTCAGGACCCTCCGGAAAAATGGAATTTTACATTCTGTTCAGGACCCTCCTTAAAAATGGGATTTTACTTTATGTTCAAGACCCTCCTGAAAAATGAGACTTTACTTTATGTTCAGTATCCTCCTTAAAAATGGGACTTTACTTTATGCTCAGGACCCTCTTGAAAAATGGGATTTTACTTTCTGTTCAGGACCCTCATGGAAAATGGGATTTTACTTTATGTTCAGGACCCTCCTGAAATATGGGACATTACTTTCTGTACAAGTCTCTCCTGAAAAATGGGATTTAACTTTATGTTCAGGACCCTCTTGAAAAATGGGATTTTACTTTCGGTTCAGAATCTTCATGAAAAATGAGATTTTACTTTATGTTCAGGACCCTCCTAATAAATGAGATTTTACTCTATGTCCAGGACCATCATGATAAATGGGATTTTACTTGATTTCCAGGACTCTCCTAAAAAATAGGATTTCACTTTATGTTCAGGACCCTCCTAAAAAATGGGTTTTACTTTCTGTTCAAGACCCTTCTAAAAAATAGGATTTTACTTTATGTTCAGGACCCTACTCAAAAATGGGATTTTACTTTCTGTTCAGGATCCTCCTGAAAAATGGGATTTAACTTTATGTTCAGGACCCTCCTAAAAAATGGGATTTTACTTTATGTTCAAGATCCTCCTGAAAAATAGGATTTTACCTTCTGTTTAGGACCTTCCTGAAAAATGAGATTTTACTTTCTGTTCAGGATCCACCTGAAAAATGGGACTTTACTTTTTATTCAGGCCTCTCCTGGAAAATGGAAATTTACTTTCAATTCAGGATCCTACTGAAAAATGGGATTTTACCTTATGTTCAGTACCCACCTGAAAAATGAGATTCTATTTTATGCCCAGGACCCTCCTGGAAAAAAGGATTCTACTTTATAATCAGGACCCGCCTGGAAAATGAGATTTTACTTTTTGTTCAGGACCCTTTTGAAAAATGGGATTTTACTTTATGTTCAGCACCCTCCTGAAAAATGGGATTTTACTTTCTATTTAGGACCCTCCTGAAAAATGGGATTTTACTTTATGCTCAAGGCCCTCCTGAAAAATGGGATTTCAAATTATGCTCAGGACCCTGCTAGAAAATGGGACTTTACCTTATGTTCAGGACCCTCCTGAAAAATTGGACTTTACTTTATGTTCAGGACCATCCTGAAAAATGGGACATTACTTTATGCTCAGGACCCTCTTGAAAAATGGGATTTTACTTTCTGTTCAGGACCCTCATGAAAAATGAGATTTTACTTTACGTTCAGGACCCTCCTGAAATATGGGACTTTACTTTCTGTTCAAGACCCTCCTGAAAAATGGGATTTTACTTTATGTTCAGGATCCTCTTGAAAAATGGGATTTTACTTTCTGTTCAGGACCTTCATGAAAAATGGGATTTTACTTTATGTTCAGGAACCTCCTGAAAAATGGGATTTTACTTTATGTCCAGGACCCTCATGATAAATGGGATTTTACTTGCTGTCCAGAACGCTCCTAAAAAATGAGAATTTACTTTATGTTCAGGACCCTCCTGAAAAATGGGATTTTACTTTCTGTTCAAGACCCTCTTGAAAAATGGGATTTTACTTTATGTTCAGGACCCTCCTAAAAAATGGGATTTTACTTTTTGTTCAGGACCCTCCGGACTAATGGCGTTTTACTTTATGTTCAGGACCCTCCTAAAAAATGAGATTTTACTTTATGTTCAAGATCCTCCTAAAAAATAGCATTTTACCCTCTGTTTAGAACCTTCCTAAAAAATGAGATTTTAATTTCTGTTCAGGATCCTCCTGAAAAATGGGACTTTACTTTCTATTCAGGCCTCTCCTGGAAAATGGAAATCCACTTTCTCTTCAAGACCCTACTGAAAAATTGGATTTTACCGTATGTTCTGGGCTCTCCCGAAAAATGGGATTTTTCTTTATTTTCAAGACCCTCCTAAAAAATAGGATTTTACTTTCTGTTCTGCACTCTCCTGAAAAATGGGATTTTACCTTATATTCAGGGCTCTCCTGAAAAATCAGATTCTACTTTCTGTTCAGGACCTTCCTAAATATGGGATTTTACCTTATGTTCAGGATCCTCCTGAAAAATGGGATTTTACATTATGTTCAGGACCCACCTGAAAAATGAGATTCTATTTTATGCTCAGGACACTCCTTAAAATGGGATTCTACTTTATGATCAGGACCCGCCTGGAAAATAGGATTTTACATTCTGTTCAGGACCCTCTTGAAAAATGGGATTTTACTTTCTGTTCAAGACCCTCCTGAAAAATGGGATTTTACTTTCTGTTCAGGACCCTCCTGAAAAATAGGATTTTACTTTATGCTCAAGGATCTCCTGAAAAATGGGATTCTACATTATGCTCAGGACCCTCCTAGAAAATAGGAATTTAACTTTTGTTCAATACCCTCCTGAAAAATGGGACTTTAGTTTATGTTAAGGACCCACCTAAAAAATGGGATTTTACTTCATGCTCAGGACCCTCTTGAAAAATGGGATTTTACTTTATGCTCAAGGCCCTCCTGAAAAATGGGATTTCAAATTATGCTCAGGACCCTGCTAGAAAATGGGACTTTACCTTATGTTCAGGACCCTCCTGAAAAATTGGACTTTACTTTATGTTCAGGACCATCCTGAAAAATGGGACTTTACTTTATGCTCAGGACCCTCTTGAAAAATGGGATTTTACTTTCTGTTCAGGACCCTCATGAAAAATGAGATTTTACTTTACGTTCAGGACCCTCCTGAAGTATGGGACTTTACTTTCTGTTCAAGACCCTCCTGAAAAATGGGATTTTACTTTATGTTCAGGATCCTCTTGAAAAATGGGATTTTACTTTCTGTTCAGGACCTTCATGAAAAATGGGATTTTACTTTATGTTCAGGAACCTCCTGAAAAATGGGATTTTACTTTATGTCCAGGACCCTCATGATAAATGGGATTTTACTTACTGTTCAGAACGCTCCTAAAAAATGAGAATTTACTTTATGTTCAGGACCCTCCTGAAAAATGGGATTTTATTTTCTGTTCAAGACCCTCTTGAAAAATGGGATTTTACTTTATGTTCAGGACCCTCCTAAAAAATCGGATTTTACTTTCTGTTCAGGACCCTCCGGACTAATGGCGTTTTACTTTATGTTCAGGACCCTCCTAAAAAATGAGATTTTACTTTATGTTCAAGATCCTCCTAAAAAATAGCATTTTACCCTCTGTTTAGAACCTTCCTAAAAAATGAGATTTTAATTTCTGTTCAGGATCTTCCTGAAAAATGGGACTTTACTTTCTATTCAGGCCTCTCCTGGAAAATGGAAATTCACTTTCTCTTCAGGACCCTACTGAATAATTGGATTTTACCGTATGTTCTGGGCTCTCCCGAAAAATGGGATTTTTCTTTATTTTCAAGACCCTCCTAAAAAATAGGATTTTACTTTCTGTTCTGCACTCTCCTGAAAAATGGGATTTTACCTTATATTCAGGGCTCTCCTGAAAAATCAGATTCTACTTTCTGTTCAGGACCTTCCTAAAAATGGGATTTTACCTTATGTTCAGGATCCTCCTGAAAAATGGGATTTTACATTATGTTCAGGACCCACCTGAAAAATGAGATTCTATTTTATGCTCAGGACACTCCTTAAAATGGGATTCTACTTTATGATCAGGACCCGCCTGGAAAATAGGATTTTACATTCTGTTCAGGACCCTCTTGAAAAATGGGATTTTACTTTCTGTTCAAGACCCTCCTGTAAAATGGGATTTTAATTTCTGTTCAGGACCCTCCTGAAAAATAGGATTTTACTTTATGCTCAAGGATCTCCTGAAAAATGAGATTCTACATTATGCTCAGGACCCTCCTAGAAAATAGGAATTTAAGTTTTGTTCAATACCCTCCTGAAAAATGGGACTTTACTTTATGTTCAGGACCCTCCTGAAAAATGGGATTTTACTTCATGCTCAGGACCCTGTTGAAAAATGGGATTTTACTTTTTGTTAAGGACCCTCATGAAAAATGGGATTTTACTTTATGTTCAGGACCCTCCTGAAATATGAGACTTTACTTTCTGTTCAAGACCCTCCTCAAAAATGGGATTTTACTTTATGTTCAGGACCCTACGGAAAAATGGGATTTTACTTTCTGTTCAGGACCTTCATGAAAAATGGGATTTTACTTTATGTTCAGGACCCTCCTGAAAAATGGGATTTTACTTTATGTCCAGGACCCTCATGATAAATAGGATTTTACTTGTTGTCCAGGACTCTCCTAAAAAATGGGATTTTACTTTATGTTCAGGACCCTCCTGAAAAAAAAGGTTTTACTTTCTGTTCAAGACCCTCATGAAAAATGGGATTTTACTTTATGTTCAGGACCCCCCTGAAAAATGGGATTTTAATTTCTGTTCAAGACCATCCTGAAAAATGGGATTTTACTTAATGTTCAGGACCCTCCTAAAAAATGGGATTTTACTTTATGTTCAAGATCCTCCTGAAAAATAGGATTTTACCTTCTGTTTAAAACCTTCCTGAAAAATGAGATATTACTTTCTTTCGGGATCCTCCTGAAAAATGGGACTTTACTTTCTATTCAGGCCTCTCTTGGAAAATGAAAATTCACTTTCTAATCAGGACCCTACTGAAAAATGGGATTTTACCTTATGTTCAAGCCCCTCCCGAAAAATGGGATTTTTCTTTATGTTCGGGATCCTCCTGAAAAATAGGATTTTACTTTCTGTTCAGGACCATCCTGAAAAATGGGATTTTACCTTATGTTCAGGGCTATTCTGAAAAATCAGATTCTACTTTATGTTTAGGACCCTCCTACAAAAAATTAGATTCTACTTTATTCTCAGGACCCTCCTGGAAAATGGGATTCTACTTTTTGCTCAGGAACCTCCTGAAAAATAGGATTTTACCTTCTGTTCAGGACCCTCCTGAAATATGGAATTTTACTTTCTGTTCAGGACCCTCCTTAAAAATGGGATTTTACTTTATGTTCTAGACTCTCCTGAAAAATGGGACGTTACTTTATGTTGAGGATCCTCCTGAAAAATGGGACTTTACTTTATGTTCAGGATACTCCTGGACCATCTTGAAAAATTGGATTTCACTTTCTGTTCAGGACCCTCATGAAAAATGTGATTTTACTTTATGTTCAGGACCCTCCTGAAATATGGGACTTTACTTTCTGTTCAGGACCCTCCTGAAAAATGGGATTTTACTTTATGTTCAGGATCCTCTTGAAAAATGGGATTTTACTTTCTGTTCAGGACCTTCATGAAAAATGGGATTTTACTTTATGTTCAGGACCCTCCTAAAAAATGGGATTTTACTTGATGTCCAGGACTCTCCTAAAAAATGGGATTTCACTTTATGTTCAGGACCCTCCTGAAAAATGAGATTTTACTTTCTGTTCAAGACCCTTCTAAAAAATGGGATTTTACTATATGTTCAGGACCCTACTCAAAAATGGGATTTTACTTTCTGCCCAGGATCCTCCTGAAAAATGGGATTTTACTTTATGTTCAGGAAACTCCTAAAAAATTTGATTTTAATTTATGTTCTAGATCCTCCTGAAAAATAGGATTTTCCCTTCTGTTTAGAACCTTCCTGAAAAATGGGATTTTACTTTCTGTTCTGGATCGACCTGAAAAATAGGACTTTACTTTCTATTCAGGCCTCTCCTGGAAAATGCAAATTCACTTTCTATTCAGGACCCTACTGAAAAATGGGATTTTACCTTATGTTCAAGCCCATCCCAAAAAATGGGATTTTTCTTTATGTTCAGGACCCTCCTGAAAAATAGGAATTTACTTTTTGTTCAGGACCCTCCTGAAAAATGGGATTTTACCTTGTGTTCAGGGCTCTCCTGAAAAATCAGATTCTACTTTCTGTTCAGGACCCTCCTAAAAAATGGGATTTTACCTTACGTTCAGGATCCTCGTGAAAAATGGGATTTTACATTATGTTCAGGCCCACCTGAAAAATAAGATTCTATTTTATGCTCAGGACCCTCCTGGAAAAAGGGATTCTACTTTATAATCATGACCCGCCTGGAAAATGGGATTATACTTTCTGTTCAGGACCCTCTTGAAAAATAGGATTTTACTTTATGTTCAGGACCCTTCTGAAAAATGGGATTTTACTTTTTGTTTAGGACCCTCCTGAAAAATGAGATTTTACTTTATGCTCAAGGCCCTCCTGAAAAATGAGATTCTACATTATGCTCAGGACCCTGCTAGAAAATGGGACTTTACCTTATGTTCAGGACCATCCTGAAAAATGGGACTTTACTTTATGTTCAGGACCCTCCTGAAAAATGGAACTTTACTTTATGCTCAGGACCCTCTTGAAAAATGGTATTTAACTTTCTTTTCAGAACCATCATGAAAAATGGGATTTTACTTTACGTTCAGGACCCTCCTGAAATATGTGACTGTACTTTCTGTTCAAGACCCTCCTGAAAAATGGGATTTTACTATATGTTCAGGACCCTCTTGAAAAATGGGATTTTACTTTCTGTTCAGGACCTTCATGAAAAATTGGATTTTACTTTATGTTCAGAACCCTCCTGAAAAATAGGATTTTACTTTATGTCCAGGACCCTCATGTTAAATGGGATTTTTCTTGCGGTCCAGGACTCTCCTGAAAAATGGGATTTTACATTATGTTCAGGACCCTCCTAAAAAATGGGATTTTACTTTCTATTCAGGACCCTCCTGAAAAATGGAATTTTACTTTATGTTCAGGACCCTCCTGAAAAATGGGATTTTACTTGCTGTCCAGGACTCTCCTAAAAAATGGGATTTTTCTTTTATCTCTAGGACCCTCATGAAAAATAGGATTTTACTTTCTATTAATGACCCTCCTGAAAAATGGGATTTTACATTATGTTCAGGGTTCTCCTGAAAAATCAGATTCTACTTTCTGTTCTGGACCCTCCTAAAAAATGGGATTTTACCTTATGTTCAGGATCCTACTGAAAAATGGGATTTTACATTATGGTCAGGACCCAACTGAAAAATGAGATTCTGTTTTATACTCAGGACCCTCCTGAAAAATGGATTCTACTTTATGATCAGGACCCGCCTGGAAAATAGGATTTTACTTTCTGTTCAGGACCCTCTTGAAAAATGGGATTTTAGTTTATGTTCAGGACCCTCCTGTAAAATGGGATTTTACTTTCAGTTTAGGACCCTCCTGAAAAATAGGATTTTACTTTATGCGCAAGGCTCTCCTGAAAATGGGATTCTACATTATTTCAGGACCCTCCTAGAAAATGGGACTTTACCTTATGTTCAAGACCCTCCTGAAAAATGGGACTTTACTTTATGTTCAGGACCCTCCTGAAAAATAGGACTTTACTTTATGCTCAGGACCCTCTTGAAAAATGGGATTTTACTTTCTGTTCAAGACCCTCAAGAAAAATGGGATTTCACTTTATGTTCAGAACCCTCCTGAAATATGGGACTTTACTTTCTCTTCAAGACCCTCCTGAAAAATGGGATTTTACTTTATGTTTAGGGCCCTCTTGAAATATCGTATTTTACTTTCTGTTCAGGACCTTAATGAAAAATGGGATTTTACTTTATGTTCAGGACCCTCTCAAAAAATGGGATTTTACATTAGGTCCAGGACCCTCATGATAAATTGGATCTTTCTTGCTGTCCAGGACTCTCTTGAAAAATGGGATTTTACTTTATTTTCAGGACCCTCTTAAAAGATGGGATTTTACTTTCTGTTCAAGACCCTCCTGAAAAATGGGACTGTAATTTCTGTTCAAGACTCTCCTGAAAAATGGGATTTTACTTTATGTTTAGGACCCTCTTGAAAAATGGGATATTACTTTCTGTTCAGGACCTTCATGAAAATTTGGATTTTACTTTATGTTCAGGACCCTCCTGAAAAATGGGATTTTACTTTCTGTTCAAGACCCTCCTGAAAAATGGGATTTTACTTTATGTTCAGGACCCTCCTAAAAAATGGGATTTTACTTTATGTTCAAGATCCTCCTAAAAAAATAGGATTTTACCTTCTGTTTAAGACTTTCCTGAAAAATGGGATTTTACTTTCTGTTCAGGATCCTCCTGAAAAATGCGACTTTACTTTCTATTCAGGTCTCTCCTGGAAAATGGAAATTCACTTTCTATTCAGGAACCTACTGAAAAATGGAATTTTATCTTATGTTCAAGCCCATCCCAAAAAATGGGATTTTTCTTTCTGTACAGGACCCTCCTGAAAAATAGGATTTTATTTCTGTTCAGGACCCTCCTTAAAAATTGGATATTACACTATGTTCAGGGCTCTCCTTAAAAATCAGATTCTACTTTATATTCAAGACCCTCCTGAAAAAATGAGATTCTACTTTATTCTCAGGACCCTCCTGGAAAATGGGATTCAACTTTTTGAAAAGGAACCTCTTGAAAAATAGGATTTTACCTTATGTTCAGGTCCCTCCTGAAAAATAGAATTTTACTTTCTGTTCAGGACCCTCCTAAAATATGGGATTTTACTTTATGTTTAGGACACTCCTGAAAAATGGGACTTTACTTTATGCTTAGGACCCTTCTGACAAATGGGACTTTACATTATGCTCAGGACCCTTTTGAAAAATAGGATTTTACTTTCTGCTCAAGATCCTTATGAAAAATGGGATTTTACTTTATGTTCAGGACCCTCCTCGAATATGGGACTTTACTTTCTGTTCAAGACCTTCTTGAAAAATGGGATTTTACTTTATGTTCAATACCCTCCCAAAAAATGGGATTTTACTTTCTGTTCAAGACCCTCATGATAAATGGGATTTTTCTTGTTGTCCAAGACCCTCCTGAAAAATGGGATTTTACTTTATGTTCAGGACCCTCCTGAAAAATGGGATTTTACTTTCTGTTCAAGACCCTCCTGAAAAATGGGATTTTACTTTATGTTCAGGACCCTCCTAAAAAATGGTATTTTACTTTCGTTTCAAGACCCTCCTGAAAAATGAGATTTTACTTTATGTTCAGGACCCTTCTAAAAAATTGGATTCTACTTTATGTTCAAGATCCTCCTAAAAAATAGGATTTTACCTTCTGTTTAAGACCTTCCTGAAAAATGGGATTTTACTTTCTGTTCAGGATCCTCCTGAAAAATGGGACTTTGCTTTCTATTCAGGCCTCTCCTGGAAAATGGAAATTCATTTTCTATTCAGGACCCTACTGAAAAATGGGATGTTACCTTATGTTCAAGCCCATCCCAAAAAATGGAATTTTCTTTATGTTCAGGACCCTCCTGAAAAATAGGATTTTACTTTCTGTTCAAGACCCTCCTTAAAAATGGGATTTTACACTATCTTCAGGGCTCTCCTGAAAAATCAGATTCTACTTTATGTTCAGGTGCCTCTTGAAAAAAATGAGATTCTACTTTATGCTCCGGACCCTCCTAGAAAATAGGATTCTACTTTTTGAACAGGACCTTCCTGAAAAATAGGATTTTACCTTCTGTTCAGGACCCTTCTGAAAAATAGAATTTTACTTTCTGTTCAGGACCCTCCTTAAAAATGGGACTTTACTTTATGTTCAGGACACTCCTGAAAAATGGGACTTTACTTTATATTTAGGACCCTTCTGAAAAATGGGACTTTACTTTATGCTCAGGACCCTCCTGAAAAATAGGATTTTACTTTCTGTTCAGGACCCTTATGAAAAATGGGATTTTACTTTATGTTCAGGACTCTCCTCAAATATGGGACTTTACAGTCTGCTCAAGACCCTCCTGAAAAATGGGATTTTACTTTATGATCAGGACCCTCATGAAAAATAGGATTTTACTTTCTGTTCAGGACCTTCATGAAAAATAGGATTTTACTTTATGTTCAGGACCCTCCTGAAAATGGGATTTTACTTTATGTCCAGGACCCTCATGATAAATGGGATTTTACTTGCTGTCCAGGAGTCTCCTAAAAAATGGGATTTTTCTTTATGTTCAGGACCCTCCTGAAAAATAGGATTTTACTTTCTGTTCAGGACCCTCCTAAAAAATGGGATTTTACCATATGTTCAGGGCTTTCCTGAAAAATCAGATTCTACTTTCTGTTCAGGACCCTTGTAAAAAATGGGATTTTACCTTATGTTTAGGATCCTCCTGAAAAATGGGATTTTACATTATGGTCAGGACCCAACTGAAAAATGAGATTTTATTTTATGCTCAAGACCCTCCTGGAAAATGGGATTCTACTTTATGATCAGGACCCGCCTGGAAAATAGGATTTAACTTTCTGTTCAGGACCCTCTTGAAAAATGGGATTTTACTTTATGTTCAGGACCCTCCTGAAAAATGGAATTTTAGTTTCTGTTTAGGACCCTCCTGAAAAATGGGATTGAACATTATGCTCAGGACCGTCCTAGAAAATGGGACTTTACCTTATGTTCAGGACCCTCCTGGAAAATGGGACTTTACTTTCTGCTCAAGACCCTCTTGAAAATTAGGATTTTACTTTCTGTTCAGGACCCTTATTAAAAATGGGATTTTACATTATGTTCAGGACCCTCCTGAAATATGGGACTTTACTTTCTGTTCAAGACCCTCCTGAAAAATGGAATTTTACTTTATGTTCAGGACCCTCTTGAAAAATGAGATTTTACTTTCTATTCAGGACCTTCATGAAAAATGGGATTTTACTTTATGTTCAGTACCCTCCTTAAAAATGGGATTTTACTTTATTTCCAGGACCCTCATGATAAATGGGATTTTTCTTGCTGTCCAGGACTCTCCTGAAAAATCAGAGTTTACTTTATGTTCAGGACCCTCCTGAAAAATGGGATTTTACTTTCTGTTCAATACCCTCCTGAAAAATGGGATTTTACTTTATGTTCAGGACCCTCCTAAAAAATGGGATTTTACTATCTGTTCAGGACCCTCCTGAAAAATGGAATTTTTCTTTATGTTCAGGACCCTCCTAAAAAATAGGATTTTACTTTATGTTCAAGATCCTCCTAAAAAATAGGATTTACCTTCTGTTTAAGACCTTCCTGAAGAATGGGATTTTACTTTCTGTTCAGGCCTCTCCTTGAAAATTGAAATTCACTTTCTATTCAGGACCATACTGAAAAATGGGATTTTACTTTATATTCAAGCCCATCCCGACAAATGGGATTTTTCCTTATGTTCAGGACTCTCCTGAAAAATAGGATTTTACATTCTGTTCAGGACCCTCCTTAAAAATAGGATTTTACATTATGTTCAGGGCACTCCTGAAAAATCAGATTCTACTTTATGTTCAGGACCCTCCTGGAAAAAATGAGATTCTAATTTATGCTCAGGACCCTCCTGGAAAATGGGATTCTACTTTTTGCCCAGGACACTACTGAAAAATAGGATTTTACCTTCTGTTCAGGACCCTCCTTAAAAATGGGATTTTACTTTATGTTCAGGACACTCCTGAAAAATGGGACTTTACTTTATGTTTAGGACCCTTCTGAAAAATGAGACTTTAATTTATGCTCAGGATCCTCTTGAAAAATAGGATTTTACTTTCTGTTCAGGACCCTTATGAAAAATGGGATTTTACTTTATGTTCAGGACCCTCCTAGAATATGGGACTTTAATTTCTATTCAAGACCCTCCTGAAAAATGAGATTTTACTTTATGTTCAGGACCCTCTTGAAAAATGGGATTTTTCTTTTTGTTCAGGACCCTTCTAAAAAATGGGATTTTACTTTATGTTCAAGACCCTCATGATAAATGGGATTTTACTTGCTGTCCAGAACGCTCCTAAAAAATGAGAATTTACTTTATGTTCAGGACCCTCCTGAAAAATGGGATTTTACTTTCAGTTCAAGACCCTCTTGAAAAATGGGATTTTACTTTATGTTCAGGACCCTCCTAAAAAATGGGATTTTACTTTCTGTTCAGGACCCTCCGGACTAATGGCGTTTTACTTTATGTTCAGGACCCTCCTAAAAAATGAGATTTTACTTTATGTTCAAGATCCTCCTAAAAAATAGCATTTTACCCTCTGTTTAGAACCTTCCTAAAAAATGAGATTTTAATTTCTGTTCAGGATCCTCCTGAAAAATGGGACTTTACTTTCTATTCAGGCCTCTCCTGGAAAATGGAAATTCACTTTCTCTTCAGGACCCTACTGAAAAATTGGATTTTACCGTATGTTCTGGGCTCTCCCAAAAAATGGGATTTTTCTTTATTTTCAAGACCCTCCTAAAAAATAGGATTTTACTTTTTGTTCTGCACTCTCCTGAAAAATGGGATTTTACCTTATATTCAGGGCTCTCCTGAAAAATCAGATTCTACTTTCTGTTCAGGACCTTCCTAAAAATGGGATTTTACCTTATGTTCAGGATCCTCCTGAAAAATGGGATTTTACATTATGTTCAGGACCCACCTGAAAAATGAGATTCTATTTTATGCTCAGGACACTCCTTAAAATGGGATTCTACTTTATGATCAGGACCCGCCTGGAAAATAGGATTTTACATTCTGTTCAGGACCCTCTTGAAAAATGGGATTTTACTTTCTGTTCAAGACCCTCCTGAAAAACGGGATTTTACTTTCTGTTCAGGACCCTCCTGAAAAATAGGATTTTACTTTATGCTCCAGGATCTCCTGAAAAATGAGATTCTACATTATGCTCAGGACCCTCCTAGAAAATAGGAATTTAACTTTTGTTCAATACCCTCCTGAAAAATGGGACTTTACTTTATGTTCAGGACCCTCCTGAAAAATGGGATTTTACTTCATGCTCAGGACCCTCTTGAAAAATGGGATTTTACTTTTTGTTAAGGACCCTCATGAAAAATGGGATTTTACTTTATGTTCAGGACCCTCCTGAAATATGAGACTTTACTTTCTGTTCAAGACCCTCCTCAAAAATGGGATTTTACTTTATGTTCAGGACCCTACGGAAAAATGGGATTTTACTTTCTGTTCAGGACCTTCATGAAAAATGGGATTTTACTTTATGTTCAGGACCCTCCTGAAAAATGGGATTTTAATTATGTCCAGGACCCTCATGATAAAAAGGATTTTACTTGCTGTCCAGGACTCTCCTAAAAAATGGGATTTTACTTTATGTTCAGGACCCTCCTGAAAAAAAATGTTTTACTTTCTGTTCAAGACCCTCATGAAAAATGGGATTTTACTTTATGTTCAGGACCCCCCTGAAAAATGGGATTTTAATTTCTGTTCAAGACCATCCTGAAAAATGGGATTTTACTTAATGTTCAGGACCCTCCGAAAAATGGGATTTTACTTTATGTTCAAGATCCTCCTGAAAAATAGGATTTTACCTTCTGTTTAAGACCTTCCTGAAAAATGAGATATTACTTTCTTTCAGGATCCTCCTGAAAAATGGGACTTTACTTTCTATTCAGGCCTCTCTTGGAAAATGAAAATTCACTTTCTAATCAGGACCCTACTGAAAAATGGGATTTTACCTTATGTTCAAGCCCCTCCCGAAAAATGGGATTTTTCTTTATGTTCGGGATCCTCCTGAAAAATAGGATTTTACTTTCTGTTCAGGACCCTCCTGAAAAATGGGATTTTACCTTATGTTCAGGGCTATTCTGAAAAGTCAGATTCTACTTTATGTTTAGGACCCTCCTACAAAAAATTAGATTCTACTTTATTCTCAGGACCCTCCTGGAAAATGGGATTCTACTTTTTGCTCAGGAACCTCCTGAAAAATAGGATTTTACCTTCTGTTCAGGACCCTCCTGAAATATGGAATTTTACTTTCTGTTCAGGACCCTCCTTAAAAATGGGATTTTACTTTATGTTCAAGACACTCCTGAAAAATGGGACTTTACTTTATGTTCAGGATCCTCCTGAAAAATGGGACTTTACTTTATGTTCACGATCCTCCTGGACCATCTTGAAAAATTGGATTTCACTTTCTGTTCAGGACCCTCATGAAAAATGTGATTTTACTTTATGTTCAGGACCCTCCTGAAATATGGGACTTTACTTTCTGTTCAGGACCCTCCTAAAAAATGGGATTTTACTTGATGTCCAGGACTCTCCTAAAAAATGGGATTTCACTTTATGTTCAGGACCCTCCTGAAAAATGAGATTTTACTTTCTGTCCAAGACCCTTCTAAAAAATGGGATTTTACTATATGTTCAGGACCCTACTCAAAAATGGGATTTTACTTTCTGCTCAGGATCCTCCTGAAAAATGGGATTTTACTTTATGTTCAGGACACTCCTAAAAAATTAGATTTTAATTTATGTTCTAGATCCTCCTGAAAAATAGGATTTTACCTTCTGTTTAGAACCTTCCTGAAAAATGGGATTTTACTTTCTGTTCAGGATCGACCTGAAAAATAGGACTTTACTTTCTATTCAGGCCTCTCCTGGAAAATGCAAATTCACTTTCTATTCAGGACCCTACTGAAAAATGGGATTTTACCTTATTTTCAAGCCCATCCCAAAAAATGGGATTTTTCTTTATGTTCACGACCCTCCTGAAAAATAGGAATTTATTTTTTGTTCAGGACCCTCCTAAAAAATGGGATTTTACCTTGTGTTCAGGGCTCTCCTTAAAAATCAGATTCTACTTTCTGTTCAGGACCCTCCTAAAAAATGGGATTTTACTTTACGTTCAGGATTCTCGTGAAAAATGGGATTTTACATTATGTTCAGGCCCACCTGAAAAATAAGATTCTATTTTATGCTCAGGACCCTACTGGAAAAAGGGATTCTACTTTATAATCAGGACTCGCCTGGAAAATGGGATTATACTTTCTGTTCAGGACCCTCTTGAAAAATGGGATTTTACTTTATGTTCAGGACCCTTCTGAAAAATGGGATTTTACTTTTTGTTTAGGACCCTCCTGAAAAATGGGATTTTACTTTATGATCAAGGCCCTCCTGAAAAATGAGATTCTACATTATGCTCAGGACCCTGCTAGAAAATGGGACTTTACCTTATGTTCAGGACCATCCTGAAAAATGGGACTTTACTTTATGTTTAGGACCCTCCTGAAAAATGGAACTTTACTTTATGCTCAGAACCCTCTTGAAAAATGGTATTTAACTTTCTTTTCAGACCATCATGAAAAATGGGATTTTACTTTACGTTCAGGACCCTCCTGAAATATGTGACTGTACTTTCTGTTCAAGACCCTCCTGAAAAATGGGATTTTACTATATGTTCAGGACCCTCTTGAAAAATGGGATTTTACTTTCTGTTCAGGACCTTCATGAAAAATTGGATTTTACTTTATGTTCAGAACCCTCCTGAAAAATGGGATTTTACTTTATGTCCAGGACCCTCATGTTAAATGGGATTTTTCTTGCGGTCCAGGACTCTCCTGAAAAGTGGGATTTTACATTATGTTCAGGACCCTCCTAAAAAATGGGATTTTACTTTCTATTCAGGACCCTCCTGAAAAATGGAATTTTACTTTATGTTCAGGACCCTCCTGAAAAATGGGATTTTACTTGCTGTCCAGGACTCTCCTAAAAAATGGGATTTTTCTTTATCATTAGGACCCTCATGAAAAATAGGATTTTACTTTCTATTAATGACCCTCCTGAAAAATGGGATTTTACATTATGTTCAGGGTTCTCCTGAAAAATCAGATTCTACTTTCTGTTCTGGACCCTCCTAAAAATGGGATTTTACCTTATGTTCAGGATCCTCCTGAAAAATGGGATTTTACATTATGTTCAGGACCCACCTGAAAAATGAGATTCTATTTTATGCTCAGGACACTCCTTAAAATGGGATTCTACTTTATGATCAGGACCCGCCTGGAAAATAGGATTTTACATTCTGTTCAGGACCCTCTTGAAAAATGGGATTTTACTTTCTGTTCAAGACTCTCCTGAAAAATGGGATTTTACTTTCTGTTCAGGACCCTCCTGAAAAATAGGGTTTTACTTTATGCTCAAGGATCTCCTGAAAAATGAGATTCTACATTATGCTCTGGACCCTCCTAGAAAATAGGAATTTAACTTTTGTTCAATACCCTCCTGAAAAATGGGACTTTACTTTATGTTCAGGACCCTCCTGAAAAATGAGATTTTACTTCATGCTCAGGACCCTCTTGAAAAATGGGATTTTACTTTTTGTTAAGGACCCTCATGAAAAATGAGATTTTACTTTATGTTCAGGACCCTCCTGAAATATTAGACTTTACTTTCTGTTCAAGACCCTCCTCAAAAATGGGATTTTACTTTACGTTCAGGACCCTACGGAAAAATGGGATTTTACTTTCTGTTCAGGACCTTCATGAAAAATGGGATTTTACTTTATGTTCAAGACCCTCCTGAAAAATGGGATTTTACTTTATGTCCAGGACCCTCATGATAAATAGGATTTTACTTGCTGTCCAGGACTCTCCTAAAAAATGGGATTTTACTTTATGTTCGGGACCCTCCAGAAAAAAAAGGTTTTACTTTCTGTTCAAGACCCTCATGAAAAATGGGATTTTACTTTATGTTCAGGACCCCCCTGAAAAATGGGATTTTAATTTCTGTTCAAGACCATCCTGAAAAATGGGATTTTACTTAATGTTCAGGACCCTCCTAAAAAATGGGATTATACTTTATGTTCAAGATCCTCCTGAAAAATAGGATTTTACCTTCTGTTTAAGACCTTCCTGAAAAATGAGATATTACTTTCTTTCAGGATCCTCCTGAAAAATGGGACTTTACTTTCTATTCAGGCCTCTCTTGGAAAATGAAAATTCACTTTCTAATCAGGACCCTACTGAAAAATGGGATTTTACCTTATGTTCAAGCCCCTCCCGAAAAATGGGATTTTTCTTTATGTTCGGGATCCTCCTGAAAAATAGGATTTTACTTTCTGTTCAGGACCCTCCTGAAAAATGGGATTTTACCTTATGTTCAGGGCTATTCTGAAAAATCAGATTCTACTTTATGTTTAGGACCCTCCTACAAAAAATTAGATTATACTTTATTCTCAGGACCCTCCTGGAAAATGGGATTCTACTTTTTGCTCAGGAACCTCCTGAAAAATAGGATTTTACCTTCTGTTCAGGACCCTCCTGAAATATGGAATTTTACTTTCTGTTCAGGACCCTTCTTAAAAATGGGATTTTACTTTATGTTCAAGACTCTCCTGAAAAATGGGACTTTACTTTATGTTCAGGATCCTCCTGAAAAATGGGACTTTACTTTATGTTCAGGATCCTCCTGGACCATCTTGAAAAATTGGATTTCACTTTCTGTTCAGGACCCTCATGAAAAATGTGATTTTACTTTATGTTCAGGACCCTCCTGAAATATGGGACTTTACTTTCTGTTCAGGACCCTCCAGAAAAATGGTATTTTACTTTATGTTCAGGACCCTCTTGAAAAATGGGATTTTACTTTCTGTTCAGGACCTTCATGAAAAATGGGATTTTACTTTATGTTCAGGACCCTCCTAAAAAATGGGATTTTACTTGATGTCCAGGACTCTCGTAAAAAATGGGATTTCACTTTATGTTCAGGACCCTCCTGAAAAATGAGATTTTACTTTCTGTTCAAGACCCTTCTAAAAAATGGGATTTTACTATATGTTCAGGACCCTACTCAAAAATGGGATTTTACTTTCTGCTCAGGATCCTCCTGAAAAATGGGATTTTACTTTATGTTCAGGACACTCCTAAAAAATTGGATTTTAATTTATGTTCTAGATCCTCCTGAAAAATAGGATTTTACCTTCTGTTTAGAACCTTCCTGAAAAATGGGATTTTACTTTCTGTTCAGGATCGACCTGAAAAATAGGACTTTACTTTCTATTCAGGCCTCTCCTGGAAAATGCAAATTCACTTTCTATTCAGGACCCTACAGAAAAATGGGATTTTACTTTATGTTCAAGTCCATCCCAAAAAATGGGATTTTTCTTTATGTTCAGGACCCTCCTGAAAAATAGGAATTTACTTTTTGTTCAGGACCCTCCTGAAAAATGGGATTTTACCTTGTGTTCAGGGCTCTCCTGAAAAATCAGATTCTACTTTCTGTTCAGGACCCTCCTAAAAAATGGGATTTTACCTTACGTTCAGGATCCTCGTGAAAAATGGGATTTTACATTATGTTCAGGCCCACCTGAAAAATAAGATTCTATTTTATGCTCAGGACCCTCTTGGAAAAAGGGATTCTACTTTATAATCAGGACCCGCCTGGAAAATGGGATTATACTTTCTGTTCAGGACCCTCTTGAAAAATGAGATTTTACTTTATGTTCAGGACCCTTCTGAAAAATTGGATTTTACTTTTTGTTTAGGACCCTCCTGAAAAATGGGATTTTACTTTATCCTCAAGGCCCTCCTGAAAAATGAGATTCTACATTATGCTCAGGACCCTGCTAGAAAATGGGACTTTACCTTATGTTCAGGACCATCCTGAAAAATGGGACTTTACTTTATGTTCAGGACCCTCCTGAAAAATGGAACTTTACTTTATGCTAAGGACCCTCCTGAAAAATGGTATTTAACTTTCTTTTCAGAACCATCATGAAAAATGGGATTTTACTTTACGTTCAGGACCCTCCTGAAATATGTGACTGTACTTTCTGTTCAAGACCCTCCTGAAAAATGGGATTTTACTATATGTTCAGGACCCTCTTGAAAAATAGGATTTTACTTTCTGTTCAGGACCTTCATGAAAAATTGGATTTTACTTTATGTTCAGAACCCTCCTGAAAAATGGGATTTTACTTTATGTCCAGGACCCTCATGTTAAATGGGATTTTTTTTGCGGTCCAGGACTCTCCTGAAAAATGGGATTTTACATTATGTTCAGGACCCTCCTAAAAAATGGGATTTTACTTTCTATTCAGGACCCTCCTGAAAAATGGAATTTTACTTTATGTTCAGGACCCTCCTGAAAAATGGGATTTTACTTGCTGTCCAGGACTCTCCTAAAAAATGGGATTTTTCTTTATCTTTAGGACCCTCATGAAAAATAGTATTTTACTTTCTATTAATGACCCTCCTAAAAATGGGATTTTACATTATGTTCAGGGTTCTCCTGAAAAATCAGATTCTACTTTCTGTTCTGGACCCTCCTAAAAAATGGGATTTTACCTTATGTTCAAGAGCCTCCTGAAAAATGGGATTTTACATTATGGTCAGGACCCAACTGAAAAATGAGATTCTGTTTTATACTCAGGACCCTCCTGAAAAATGGGATTCTACTTTATGATCAGGACCCGCCTGGAAAATAGGATTTTACTTTCTGTTCAGGACCCTCTTGAAAAATGGGATTTTAGTTTATGTTCAGGACCCTCCTGTAAAATGGGATTTTACTTTCAGTTTAGGACCCTCCTGAAAAATAGGATTTTACTTTATGCGCAAGGCCCTCCTGAAAATGGGATTCTACATTATTTCAGGACCCTCCTAGAAAATAGGACTTTACCTTATGTTCAAGACCTCCTGAAAAATGGGACTTTACTTTATGTTCAGGACCCTCTTGAAAAATAGGACTTTATTTTATGCTCAGGACCCTCTTGAAAAATGGGATTTTACTTTCTGTTCAAGACCTTCAAGAAAAATGGGATTTCACTTTATGTTCAGAACCCTCCTGAAATATGGGACTTTACTTTCTGTTCAAGACCCTCCTGAAAAATGGGATTTTACTTTATGTTTAGGGCCCTCTTGAAAAATCGTATTTTACTTTCTGTTCAGGACCTTAATGAAAAATGGGATTTTACTTTATGTTCAGGACCCTCCCAAAAAATGGGATTTTACATTAGGTCCAGGACCCTCATGATAAATTGGATTTTTCTTGTTGTCCAGGACTCTCCTGAAAAATGGGATTTTACTTTATGTTCAGGACCCTCCTGAAAAATGGGATTTTACTTTCTGTTCAAGACCCTCCTAAAAAATGATATTTTACTTTCTATTCAGGACTCTCCTGAAAAATGAGATTTTACTTTATGTTCAGGACCCTTCTAAAAAATTGGATTTTACTTTATGTTCAAGATCCTTCTAAAAAATAGGATTTTACTTTCTGTTTAAGACCTTCCTGAAAAATGAGATTTTACTTTTTGTTCAGGATCCTTTTGAAAAATGGGACTTTACTTTCTATTCAGGCCTCTCCTAGAAAATGGAAATTCACTTTCTATTCAGGACCATACTGAAAAATGGGATTTTACCTTATGTTCAAGACCATCCCGAAAAATGGGATTTTTCTTTATGTTCACGACCCTCCTGAAAAATAGGATTTTACTTTCTGTTCAGGACCCTGCTGAAAAATGGGATTTTACTTTCTGTTTAGGACCCTCCTGAAAAATGGGATTTTACTTTTTGCTCAAGGCCCTCCTAAAAAATGAGATTGTACATTATGCACAGGAACCTACTAAAAAATGGGACTTTACCTTATGTTCAGGACCATCCTGAAAAATGGGACTTTACTTTATGTTCAGGACCCTCCTGAAAAATGGGACTTTACTTTATGCTCAGGACCCTCTTGAAAAATGGGATTTTACTTTCTGTTCAGGACCCTATTGAAAAATGGAATTTTACTTTACGTTCAGGACCCTCCTGAAATATGGGACTGTAATTTTTGTTCAAGACTCTCCTGAAAAATGGGATTTTACTTTATGTTTAAGACCCTCTTGAAAAATGGGATATTACTTTCTGTTCAGGACCTTCATGAAAATTTGGATTTTACTTTATGTTCAGGACCCTCCTGAAAAATGGGATTTTACTTTCTGTTCAAGACCCTCCTGAAAAATGGGATTTTACTTTATGTTCAGGACCCTCCTAAAAAATGGGATTTTACTTTATGTTCAAGATCCTCCTAAAAAAAATAGGATTTTACCTTCTGTTTAAGACTTTCCTGAAAAATGGGATTTTACTTTCTGTTCAGGATCCTCCTGAAAAATGCGACTTTACTTTCTATTCAGGTCTCTCCTGGAAAATGGAAATTCACTTTCTATTCAGGACCCTACTGAAAAATGGAATTTTACCTTATGTTCAAGCCCATCCCAAAAAATGGGATTTTTCTTTCTGTACAGGACCCTCCTGAAAAATAGGATTTTACTTTCTGTTCAGGACCCTCCTTAAAAATTGGATTTTACACTATGTTCAGGGCTCTCCTTAAAAATCAGATTCTACTTTATATTCAAGACCCTCCTAAAAAAAATGAGATTCTACTTTATGCTCAGGACCCTCCTGGAAAATGGGATTCTACTTTTTGAAAAGGACCCTCTTGAAAAATAGGATTTTACCTTATGTTCAGGACCCTGAAAAATAGAATTTTACTTTCTGTTCAGGACCCTCCTAAAATATGGGATTTTACTTTATGTTCAGGACACTCCTGAAAAATGGGACTTTACTTTATGCTTAGGACCCTTCTGACAAATGGGACTTTACATTATGCTCAGGACCCTTTTGAAAAATAGGATTTTACTTTCTGCTCAGGATCCTTATGAAAAATGGGATTTTACTTTATGTTCAGGACCCTCCTCGAATATGGGACTTTACTTTCTGTTCAAGACCTTCTTGAAAAATGGGATTTTACTTTATGTTCAATACCCTCCCAAAAAATGGGATTTTACTTTCTGTTCAAGACCCTCATGATAAATGGGATTTTTCTTGCTGTCCAAGACCCTCCTGAAAAATGGGATTTTACTTTATGTTCAGGACCCTCCTGAAAATGGGATTTTACTTTCTGTTCAAGACCCTCCTGAAAAATGGGATTTTACTTTATGTTCAGGACCCTCCTAAAAAATGGTATTTTACTTTCGTTTCAAGACCCTCCTGAAAAATGATATTTTATATTATGTTCAGGACCCTTCTAAAAATTTGGATTCTACTTTATGTTCAAGATCCTCCTAAAAAATAAAATTTTACCTTCTGTTTAAGACCTTCCTGAAAAATGGGATTTTACTTTCTGTTCAGGATCCTCCTGAAAAATGGGACTTTACTTTCTATTCAGGCCTCTCCTGGAAAATAGAAATTCACTTTCTATTCAGGACCCTACTGAAAAATGGGATGTTACCTTATGTTGAAGCCCATCCCAAAAAATGGGATTTTTCTTTATGTTCAGGACCCTCCTGAAAAATAGGATTTTACTTTCTGTTCAAGACCCTCCTTAAAAATGGGATTTTACACTATCTTCAGGGCTCTCCTGAAAAATCAGATTCTACTTTATGTTCAGGACCCTCCGGAAAAAAATGAGATTCTACTTTATGCTCCGGACCCTCCTAGAAAATAGGATTCTACTTTTTGAACAGGACCCTCCTGAAAAATAGGATTTTACCTTCTGTTCAGGACCCTTCTGAAAAATAGAATTTTACTTTCTGTTCAGGACCCTCCTTAAAAATGGGACTTTACTTTATGTTCAGGACACTCCTGAAAAATGGGACTTTAATTTATATTTAGGACCCTTCTGACAAATGGGACTTTACTTTATGCTCAGGACCCTCCTGAAAAATAGGATTTTACTTTCTGTTCAGGACCCTTATGAAAAATGGGATTTTACTTTATATTCAGGACCCTACTCAAATATGGGACTTTACAGTCTGCTCAAGACCCTCCTGAAAAATGGGATTTTACTTTATGATCAGGACCCTCTTGAAAAATAGGATTTTACTTTCTGTTCAGGACCTTCATGAAAAATGGGATTTTACTTTATGTTCAGGACCCTCCTGAAAATGGGATTTTACTTTATATCCAGGACCCTCATGATAAATGGGATTTTACTTGCTGTCTAGGAGTCTCCTAAAAAATGGGATTTTTCTTTATGTTCAGGACCCTCCTGAAAAATAGGATTTTACTTTCTGTTCAGGACCCTCCTAAAAAATGGGATTTTACCATATGTTCAGGGCTTTCCTGAAAAATCAGATTCTACTTTCTGTTCAGGACCCTCGTAAAAAATGGGATTTTACCTTATGTTTAGGATCCTCCTGAAAAATGGGATTTTACATTATTGTCAGGACCCAACTGAAAAATGAGATTTTATTTTATGCTCAGGACCCTCCTGGAAAATGGGATTCTACTTTATGATCAGGACCCGCCTGGAAAATAGGATTTAACATTCTGTTCAGGACCCTCTTGAAAAATGGGATTTTACTTTATGTTCAGGACCCTCCTGAAAAATGGAATTTTAGTTTCTGTTTAGGACCCTCCTGAAAAATGGGATTGAACATTATGCTCAGGACCGTCCTAGAAAATGGGACTTTACCTTATGTTCAGGACCCTCCTGGAAAATGGGACTTTACTTTCTGCTCAAGACCCTCTTGAAAATTAGGATTTTACTTTCTGTTCAGGACCCTTATTAAAAGTGGGATTTTACATTATGTTCAGGACCCTCCTGAAATATGGGACTTTACTTTCTGTTCAAGACCCTCCTGAAAAATGGAATTTACTTTATGTTCAGGACCCTCTTGAAAAATGAGATTTTACTTTCTATTCAGGACCTTCATGAAAAATGGGATTTTACTTTATGTTCAGTACCCTCCTTAAAAATGGGATTTTACTTTATTTCCAGGACCCTCATGATAAATGGGATTTTTCTTGCTGTCCAGGACTCTCCTGAAAATCAGAGTTTACTTTATGTTCAGGACCCTCCTGAAAAATGGGATTTTACTTTCTGTTCAAGACCCTTCTGAAAAATGGGATTTTACTTTATGTTCAGGACCCTCCTGAAAAATGGAATTTTTCTTTATGTTCAGGACCCTCCTAAAAAAGAGGATTTTACTTTATGTTCAAGATCCTCCTAAAAAATAGGATTTACCTTCTGTTTAAGACCTTCCTGAAAAATGGGATTTTACTTTCTGTTCAGGCCTCTCCTTGAAAATTGAAATTCACTTTCTATTCAGGACCATACTGAAAAATGGGATTTTACTTTATATTCAAGCCCATCCCGAAAAATGGGATTTTTCTTTATGTTCAGGACCCTCCTTAAAAATAGGATTTTACATTCTGTTCAGGACCCACCTTAAAAATAGGATTTTACATTATGTTCAGGGCACTCCTGAAAAATCAGATTCTACTTTATGTTCAGGACCCTCCTGGAAAAAATGAGATTCTAATTTATGCTCAGGACCCTCCTGGAAAATGGGATTCTACTTTTTGCCCAGGACACTACTGAAAAATAGGATTTTACCTTCTGTTCAGGACCCTCCTTAAAAATGGGATTTTACTTTATGTTCAGGACACTCCTGAAAAATGGGACTTTACTTTATGTTTAGGACCCTTCTGAAAAATGAGACTTTAATTTATGCTCAGGATCCTCTTGAAAAATAGGATTTTACTTTCTGTTCAGGACCCTTATGAAAAATGGGATTTTACTTTATGTTCAGGACCCTCCTCAAATATGGGACTTCAATTTCTGTTCAAGACCCTCCTGAAAAATGAGATTTTACTTTATGTTCAGGACCCTCTTGAAAAATGGGATTTTTCTTTCAGTTCAGGACCCTTCTAAAAAATGGGATTTTACTTTATGTTCAAGATCCTCCTAAAAAATAGGATTTTACTTTCTGTTCAGGACCCTCCTAAAAAATGGGATTTTACTTTATGTTCAGGACCCTCTTGAAAAATGGGATTTTACTTTATGTTCAGGACCTTCATGAAAAATGGGATTTTACTTTATGTTCAGGACCCTCCTGAAAAATGGGATTTTACTTTATGTCCTGGACCCTCATGATAAATGGGATTTTATTTGCTTTCCAGGACTCTCTTAAAAAATGGGATTTTTATTTATGTTCAGGACCCTCCTGAAAAATGGGATTTTACCTTATTTTCAAGGCTCTCCTAAAAATTCAGATTCTACTTTCTGTTCAGGACCCTCCTAAAAAATGGGATTTTACCTTACGTTCAGGATCCTCCTAAAAAATGGGATTTTACATTATGGTCAGGACCCACATAAAAAATGAGATTCTATTTTATGCTCAAGACTCTCCTGGAAAATGAGATTCTACTTTATGATCAGGACCCGCCTGGAAAATAGGATTTTACTTTCTATTCAGGACCCTCTTTAAAAATGGGATTTTACTTTATGTTCAGGACCCTCCTGAAAAATGGGATTTTTCTTTTTGTTCAGGACCCTCCTGTAAAATGGAATTTTACTTTATACTCAATGCCCTCCTGAAAAATTGGATTATACATTATGCTCAGGTCCCTCCTAGAAAATGGGACTTTACCTTATGTTCAGGACCCTCCTGAAAAATGGGACTTTACTTTATGATCAGGACCATCATGAAAAATAGGATTTTACTTTATGTTCAGGACCCTCCTGAAAAATGGGATTTTACTTTATGTCCAGGACCCTCATGATAAATGGGATTTTACTTGTTGTCCAGGACTTTCCTGAAAAATGGGATTTCACTTTATGTTCAGGATCCTTCTGAAAAAAGGGATTTTTCTTTCTGTTCAAGACACTCCTGAAAAATGAGATTTTACTTTATGTTCAGGACCCTCCTGAAAAATCAGATTTTTCTTTCTGTTCAGGACCCTCTTGAAAAATGGGATTTTACTTTATGTTCAGAACCCTCCTAAAAAATGGGATTTTACTTTATGTTCAAGATCCTCCTAATAAATAGGATTTTACTTTATGTCCAGGATCCTCCTGAAAAATGGGAATTTACTTTTTATCCAGGCCTCTCCTGGAAAATGGAAATTCACTTTCTATTCAGAACCCTACTGAAAAATGGGATTTTACCTTTTGTTCAAGCCCCTCCCAAAAAATGGGATTTTTCTTTATATTCAGGACCATCCTGAAAAGTAGGATTTTACTTTCTATTCAGGACCCTCCTTAAAAATAGGATTTTACATTATGTTCAGGGCTCTCCTGAAAAATCAGGACCCTCCTGGAAATTGGGATTCTACTTTTTGCTCAGGACTCTCCTGAAAAATAGGATTTTACCTTCTGTTCAGGACCCTTCTGAAAAATAGGATTTTACTTTCTGTTCAAGACTCTCCTTAAAAGTGGGATTTTACTTTATGTTCAGGATCTTTCTGAAAAATGATACTTTACTTCATGTTTAGGACCCTCCTAAAAAATGGAACTTTACTTTATGCTCAGGACCCTCTTGAAAAATGAGATTTTACTTTCTGTTCAGGACCCTCATGAAAAATGGGATTTTACATTATGTTCAGGACCCTCCTGAAATATGGGACTTTACTTTCTGTTCAAGACCCTCCTGAAAAATGGGATTTTACTTTATGTTCAGGACCTCTTGAAAAATGGGATTTTACTTTCTATTCAAGACCTTCATGAAAAATGGGATTTTACATTATGTTCAGGACCTTCCTGAAAAATGGGATTTTACTTTATGTCCAGGACCCTCATGATAAATAGGATTTTACTTGTTGTCCAGGACTCTCCTAAAAAATGGGATTTTACTTTATGTTCAGGACCCTCCTGAAAAATGGGATTTTACTTTCTGTTTAAGACACTCCTAAAAAATTGGATTTTACTTTGTGTTCAGGACCCTCCTGAAAAATTGAATTTTACTTTCTGTTCAAGACCCTACTGAAAAATGGGATTTTACTTTATGTTCAGGACCCTCCTAAAAAATGTAATTTTACTTTATGTTCAAGATCCTACTGAATAATAGTATTTTACCTTCTGTTTAGGACCTTCCTGAAGAATGGGACTTTCCTTTATGTTCAGGACCTTTCTGAAAAATAGAATTTTACTTTCTGTTCAGGAGTCTCCTTAAAAATGGGATTTTACTTTATGTTCAGGACACTCCTGAAAAATTGGACTTTACTTAATGTTTAGGACCCTTCTGAAAAATGGGACTTTACTTTATGCTCAGGACTTTCTTGAAAAATAGGATTTTACTTTCTGTTCAGGACCCTTATGAAAAATGGGATTTTACTTTATATTCAGGACTCTCCTCAAATATGGGACTTTACTTTCTGTTCAAGACCCTCCTGAAAAATGGGATTCTACTTTATGTTCAGACCCTTTTTAAAAATGGGATTTTACTTTCTGTTCAGGACCTTCATGAAAAATGGGATTTTACTTTATGTTCAGGACCCTCCTGAAAAATGGGATTTTACTTTATGTCCTGGACCCTCATGATAAATTGGATTTAACTTGTTGTCCAGGACTTTCCTAAAAAATGGGATTTTTCTTTATGTTCAGGACCCTTCTGAAAAATTGGATTTTACTTTCTGTTCAGGACCCTCCTGAAAAATAGGATTTTACCTTATGATCAGGGCTCTCCTGAAAAATCAGATTCTACTTTATGTTCAGGACCCTCCTAAAAAATGGGATTTTACCTTATGTTCAGGATCCTCCTGAAAAATGGGATTTTACATTATGGTCAGGACCCACCTGAAAAATGAGATTCTATTTTATGCTCAGGACCCTCCTGGAAAATGGGACTCTACTTTATGATTAGGACCCTCCTGGAAAATGGGATTTTACTTTCTGTTCAGAACCCTCTTGAAAAATGAGACTTTACTTTATGTTCAGGACCCTCTTGAAAAATGGGATTTTATTTTCTGTTTAGGACCCTCATGAAAAATGAGATTTTACTTTATGTTCAGGACCCTCCAGAAATATGGGACTTTACTTTCTGTTCAAGACCCTCCTGAAAAATAGGATTTTACTTTATGTTCAGGACTCTCTCTTGAAAAATGGGATTTTACTTTCTGTTCAAGACCTTCATGAAAAATGGGATTTTACTTTATGTTCAGGACCTTCCTGAAAAATGGGATTTTACTTTATGTCTAGGACCCTCATGATAAATGGGATTTTAATTTATGTTCAGGACCCTCCTGAAAAATGGGATTTTACTTTATGTTCAGGACCCTCCTGAAAAATGGGATTTTTGTTTCTGTTCAAGACCCTCCAGAAAAATGGGATTAAACTTTATGTTCCGGACCCTCCTGAAAAATGTGATTTTACTTTCTGTTCAGGACTCTTCTAAAAAATGGGATTTTACTTTATGTTCAAGATCCTCCTAAAAAATAGGATTTTACCTTCTGTTAAAGACCTTCCTGAAAAATGGGATTTTACTTTCTGTTCAGGATCCTCCTGAAAAATGGGACTTTACTTTTTATTCAGGCCTCTCCTGGAAAATGGAAATTCACTTTCTATTCAGGACCCTACTGAAAAATTGGATTTTACCTTATGTTCAAGCCCCACCCGAAAAATGAGATTTTTCTTTATGTTCAGGACCCTCCTGAAAAATAGGATTTTACTTTCTGTTCAGGACCCTCCTTAAAAATGGGATTTTACATTATGTTTAGGACCCTCCTGGAAAATGGGATTCTACTTTTTGCTCAGGACCCTCCTGAAAAATAGGATTTTACCTTCTGTTCAGGACCCTTCTGAAAAATAGGATTTTACTTTCTGTTCAGGACCCTCCTTAAAAATGGGATTTTACTTTATGTTCAGGACCCTTCTGAAAAATGGGACTTTACTTTATGTTTAGGACCCTCCTGAAAAATGGGAATTTACTTTATGCTCAGGACCCTCTTGAAAAATGAGATTTTACTTTCTGTTCAGGACCCTCATGAAAAATGGGATTTTACTTTATGTTCAGGACCCTCCTGAAATATGGGACTTTACTTTCTGTTCAGGACCCTGCTGAAAAATGGGATCTTACTTTATGTTCAGAACCCTTTTGAAAAATGAGATTTTACTTTCTGTTCAGGACCTTCATGAAAAATGGGATTTTACTTTATGTTCAGGACCCTCCTGAAAAATGGGATTTTACTTTCTGTTCAAGACACTCCTAAAAAATGGGATTTTACTTTATGTTCAGGACCCTCCTGAAAAATGGGATTTTACTTTCTGTTCAGGACCCTTCTGAAAAATAGAAATTTACTTTATATTCAGGACCCTAAAAAAAAAGGAATTTTACTTTATGTTCAAGATCCTACTGAATAATATGATTTTACCTTCTGTTTAGGACCTTCCTGAAAAATGGGATTTTACTTTCTGTCCAGGATCCTCTTGTAAAATGGGGCTTTACTTTCTATTCAGGCCTCTCTTGGAAAATGTCAATTCACTTTCTTTTCAGACCCTACTGAAAAATAGGATTTTTCCTTATGTTCAAGCCCATTTCGAAAAATGGGATTTTTCTTTATGTTCAGGACCCTTCTGAAAAATGGGATTTTACTTTATGTTCAGGACCCTCCTTAAAAATAGGATTTTACATTATGTTCAGGGCTCTCCAGAAACATCAAGTTCTACTTTATGTTCAGGACCCTCATGAAAAGAATGAGATTCTACTTTTTGCTCAGGACCCTCCTGGAAAATGGGATTCTACTTTTTGCTCAGGACCCTCCTGAAAAATAGGATTTCACCGTCTGTTCAGTACCCTTCTGAAAAATAGAATTTTACTTTCTGTTCAGGACCCTCCTTAAAAATGGGATTTTACTTTATGTTCAGGATACTTATGAAAAATGGGACTTTACTTTATGTTTAGGACCCTTCTGAAAAATGGGACTTTACTTTATGCTCAGGACCCTTTTGAAAAATAGGATTTTACTTTCTGTTCTGGACCCTTATGAAAAATGGGATTTTACTTTATGTTCAGGACCCTCCTCAAATATGGGCCATTACTTTCTGTTCAAGACCCTCCTGAAAAATGGGATTCTACTCTATGTTTAGGACCCTCTTTAAAAATAGGATTTTACTTTCTGTTCAGGACCTTCATGAAAAATAGGATTTTACTTTATGTTCAGGACCCTCCTGAAAAATTGGATTTTATTTTATGTTCGGGACCCTCATGATAAATGGGATTTTACTTGTTGTCCAGGACTCTCCTAAAAAATAGGATTTTTGTTTATGTTCAGGACCATACTGAAAAATTGGATTTTACTTTCTGTTCAGGACCATCCGGAAAAATGGGATTTTACCTTATGTTTAGTGCTCTCCTGAAAAATCAGATTCTACTCTCTATTCAGGACCCTCCTAAAAAATGGGATTTTACCTTATGTACATGATCCTCCTGAAAAATAGGATTTTACATTATGGTCAGGACCCACCTGAAAAATGAGATTCTATTTTATGCTTAGGACTCTCCTGGAAAATGGGATTCTACTTTATGATCAGGACCCGCCTGGAAAATGGGATTTTACTTTCTGTTCAGGACCCTCTTGAAAAATGGGACTTTACTTTATGTTCAGGACTCTCTTGAAAAATGGGATTTTATTTTTTGTTCAGGACCCTCATGAAAAAAAAGATTTTAGTTTATGTTTAGGACCCTCCTGAAATATGGGACTTTACTTTCTGTTCAAGACCCTCCAGAAAAATAGGATTTTACTTTATGTTCAGGACTCTCTTGAAAAATGGGATTTTACTTTCTGTTCAGGACCTTCATGAAAAATGGGATTTTACTTTATGTTCAGGACCTTCCAGAAAAATGGGATTTTACTTTATGTCCAGGACCCTCATGATAAATGGGATTTTACTTGTTGTCCATGACTCTCCTGAAAAATGGGATTTTACTTTATGTTCAGGACCCTCCTGAAAAATGGGATTTTTCTTTCTGTTCAAGAACCTCCTGAAAAATGGGATTTTACATTATGCTCAGGACCCTCCTTAAAAATGGAATTTTACTTTCTGTTCAGGACCCTTCTAAAAAATGGGATTTTACTTTATGTTCAAGATCCTCCTAAAAATAGGATTTTACCTTCTGTTTAAGACCTTCCTGAAAAATGGGATTTTACTTTCTGTTCAGGATCCTCATGAAAAATAGGACTTTACTTTTTATTCAGCCTCTCCTGTAAAATGGAAATTCACTTTCTATTCAGTACCCTACTGAAAAATGGGATTTACCTTATGTTAAGGCCCCTCCCGAAAAATGGAATTTTTCTTTATGTTCAGGACCCTCCTAAAAAATAGGATTTTACTTTCTGTTCAGGACCCTCCTTAAAAATGGGATTTTACATTATGTTCAGGACCCTCCTGGAAAATGGGATTCTACTTTTTGCTCAGGACCCACCTGAAAAATATGATTTTACCTTCTGTTCAGGCCCCTTCTGAAAAATAGGATTTTACTTTCTGTTCAGGACCCTCCTTAAAAATGGGATTTTACTTTATGTTCAGGACCCTTCTGAAAAATGGGACTTTACTTTATGTTTATGACCCTCCAGAAAAATGGGACTTTACTTTATGCTCATGACACTCTTAAAAAATGGGATTTTAATTTCTGTTCAGGACCCTCATGAAAAATGGGATTTTACTTTATGTTCAGGACCCTCCTGAATTATTGGACTTTACTTTCTGTTCAGGACCCTCCTGAAAAATGGGATCTTACTTTATGTTCAGGACCCTCTTGAAAAATGAGATTTTACTTTCTGTGCAGGACCTTCATGAAAAATGGGATTTTACTTTATGTTCAGGACCCTCCTGAAAAATGGGATTTTACTTGTTGTCCAGGACTCTCATAAAAAATGGGATATTACTTTATGTTCAGAACCCTCCTGAAAAATGGGATTTTACTTTCTGTTCAAGACACTCCTAAAAAATGGGATTTTACTTTATGTTCAGGACCCTCCTGAAAAATGGGATTTTACTTTCTGTTCAGGACCCTCCTAAAAAATAGGAATTTACTTTATGTTCAGGACCCTCCTAAAAAATGAAATTTTACTTTATGTTCAAGATCCTACTGAAAAATAGGATTTTACCTTCTGTTTAGGACCTTCCTGAAAAATGGGATTTTACTTTCTATTCAGGATCCTCCTGAAAAATGGGACTTTACTTTCTATTCAGGCCTCTCCTGGAAAATGTAAATTCACTTTCTATTCAGGACCCTACTGAAAAATGGGATTTTTCCTTATGTTCAAGCCCATTCCGAAAAATGAAATTTTTCTTTATGTTCAGGACCCTTATGAAAAATAGGATTTTACTTTCTGTTCAGGACCCTCCTTAAATATTAGATTTTACATTATGTTCAGGGCTCTCCTGAAAAATCAGGTTCTACTTTATGTCCAGGACCCTCATGAAAAGAATGAGATTCTACTTTATGCCCAGGACTCTCCTGGAAAATGGGATTCTACTTTTTGCTCAGGACCCTCCTGAAAAATTGGATTTTACCTTATGTTCAGGACCCTTCTGAAAAATATAATTTTACTTTCTGTTCAGGACCCTCCTTAAAAATGGGATTTTACTTTATGTTTAGGACACTCCTGAAAAATGGGACTTTACTTTATGTTTAGGACCCTTCTGAAAAATGGAACTTTAGTTTATGCTCAGGACCCTCTTGAAAAATAGGATTTTACTTTCTGTTCAGGACCCTTATGAAAAATGGGATTTTACTTTATGTTAAAAACCCTCCTCAAATATGGGCCATTACTTTATGTTCAAGACCCTCCTGAAAAATGAGATTTTACTTTATGTTCAGGACCCTCTTTAAAAGTGAGATTTTACTTTCTAATCAGGACCTTCATGAAAAATGGGATTTTACTTTATGTTCAGGACCCTTCTGAAAAATGGGATTTCATTTCATGTACGGGACCCTCATGAAAAATGGGATTTTACTTACTGTCCAGGACTCTCCTAAAAAATAGGATTTTTCTTTATGTTCAGGACCATTATGAAAAATTGGATTTTACTTTAAGTTCAGTACCTTCCCGAAAAATAGGATTTTACCTTATGTTCAGTGCTCTCCTGAAAAATCAGATTCTACTTTCTGTTCAGGACCATCCAAAAAAATGGGATTTTACCTTATGTATATGATCCTCCTGAAAAATGGGATATTACATTATGGTCAGGACCCACCTGAAAAATGAGATTCTATTTTATGCTCAGAACCCTCCTGGAAAATGGGATTCTACTTTATGATCAGGACCCGTCTGGAAAATGGGATTTTACTTTCTATTCAGGACCCTCTTTAAAAATGGGACTGTACTTTATGTTCAGGACCCTCTTGAAAAATGGGATTTTACTTTCTGTTTAGGACCTTCATGAAAAATGGGATATTACTTTATGTTAAGGACCCTGCTGAAATATGGGACTTTACTTATTGTTCAAGACTCTCCTGAAAAATGGGATTTTACTTTATGTTCAGGACCCTCTTGAAAAATAGGATTTTACTTTCTGTTCAGGACCTTCATGAAAAATGGGTTTTTACTTTATGTTCAGGACCTTCCTGAAAAATGAGATTTTTCTTTATGTCCAGGACCCTCATAATAAATGTGATTTTACTTGCTGTCCAGGACTCTTCTGAAAAATGGGATTTTACTTTATGACCAGGACCCTCATGATAAATGGGATTTTACTTGCTGTCCAAGACTCTCCTGAAAAATGGGATTTTACTTTATGTTCAGGACCCTCCTGGAAAATGGGATTTTTCTTTCTGTTCAAGTCCCTCATGAAAAATGGGATTTTACTTTATGTTCAGGACCCTCCTGAAAAATGGGATTTTACTTTCTGTTCAGGACCCTTCTAAAAAATGGGATTTTACTTTATGTTCAAGATCCTCCTAAAAAATAGGATTTTACCTTCTGTTTAAGACCTTCCTGAAAAATGGGATTTTACTTTATGTTCAGGATCCTCCTGAAAAATAGGACTTTACTTTTTATTCAGGCCTCTCCTGGAAAATGGATATTCACTTTCTATTCAGGACCCTACTGAAAAATGGGTTTTACCTTATGTTCAAGCCCCTCCCGAAAAATGGGATTTTTCTTTATGCTCAGGACCCTCCTGAAAAATAGGATTTTACTTTCTGTTCAGGACCCTTCTTAAAAATGGGATTTTACATTATGTTCAGGACCCTCCTGGAAATGGGATTCTACTTTTTGCTCAGGACCCTCCTGAAAAATATGATTTTACCTTCTGTTCAGGCCCCTTCTGAAAAATAGGATTTTACTTTCTGTTCTGGACCCTCCTTAAAAATGGGATTTTACTTTATGTTCAGGACCCTTCTGAAAAATGGGAATTTACTTTATGTTTAGGACCCTCCTGAAAAATGGGACTTTACTTTATGTTCAGGACCCTCTTAAAAAATGGGATTTTACTTTCTGTTCAGGACCCTCATGAAAAATGGGATTTTACTTTATGTTCAGGACCCTCCTGAAATATGGGACATTACATTCTGTTCAGGACCCTCATGAAAAATGGGATCTTACTTTATGTTCAAGACCCTCTTGAAAAATGAGATTTTACTTTCTGTTCAGGACCTTCATGAAAAATGGGATTTTACTTTATGTTCAGGACCCTCCTGAAAAACGGTATTTTACTTTATGTCCAGGACCCTCATGATAAATTGCATTTTACTTGCTGTACAGGACTCTCATAAAAAATGGGATATTACTTTATGTTTAGAACCCTCCTGAAAAATGGGATTTTACTTTCTGTTCAAGACACTCCTAAAAAATGGGATTTTACTTTATGTTCATGACCCTCCTGAAAAATGGGATTTTACTTTCTGTTCAGGACCCTCCTAAAAAATAGGAATTTACTTTATGTTCAGGACCCTCCTAAAAAATGAAATTTTACTTTATGTTCAAGATCCTACTGAAAAATAGGATTTTACCTTTTGTTTAGGACCTTCCTCAAAAATGGGATTTTACTTTCTGTTCAGGATCCTCCTGAAAAATGGGACTTTACTTTCTATTCAGGCCTCTCCTGGAAAATGTAAATTCACTTTCTATTCAGGACCCTACTGAAAAATGGGATTTTTCCTTATGTTCAAGCCCATTCCGAAAAATGGAATTTTTCTTTATGTTCAGGACCCTTCTAAAAAATAGGATTTTACTTTCTATTCAGGACCCTCCTTAAAAATGGGATTTTACATTATGTTCAGGGCTCTCCTGAAAAATCAGGTTCTACTTTATGTTCAGGACCATCATGAAAAGAATGAGATTCTACTTTATGCCCAGGACTCTCCTCGAAAATGGGATTCTACTTTTTGCTCAGGACCCTCCTGTAAAATAGGATTTTACCTTATGTTCAGGACCCTTCTGAAAAATATAATTTTACTTTCTGTTCAGGACCCTCCTTAAAAATGGGATTTTACTTTATGTTTAGGACACTCCTGAAAAATGGGACTTTACTTTATGTTTAGGACCCTTCTGAAAAATGGGACTTTACTTTATGCTTAGGACCCTCTTGAAAAATAGGATTTTACTTTCTGTTCAGGACCCTTATGAAAAATGGGATTTTACTTTATGTTCAAAACCCTCCTCAAATATGGGCCATTACTTTCTGTTCAAGACCCTCCTGAAAAATGGGATTCTACTTTATGTTCAGGACCCTCTTTAAAAGTGGGATTTTACTTTCTAATAAGGACCTTCATGAAAAATGGGATTTTACTTTATGTTCAGGACCCTCCTGAATAATGGGATTTCATTTTATGTATGGGACCCTCATGAAAAATGGGATTTTACTTGCTGTCCAGGACTCTCCTAAAAAATAGGATTTTTCTTTATGTTCAGGACCATTATAAAAAATTGGATTTTACTTTCTGTTCAGGACCCTCCCAAAAAATGGTATTTTACCTTATGTTCAGTGCTCTCCTGAAAAATCAGATTCTACTTTCTGTTTAGGACCCTCCTAAAAAATGGGATTTTACCTTATGTACATGATCCTCCTGAAAAATGGGATATTACATTATGGTCAGGGCCCACCTGAAAAATGATATTCTATTTTATGCTCAGGACCCTCCTGGAAAATGGGATTCTACTTTATGATCAGGACCCGCCTGGAAAATGGGATTTTACTTTCTATTTAGGACCCTCTTGAAAAATGGGACTGTACTTTATGTTCAGGACCCTCTTGAAAAATGGGATTTTACTTTCTGTTTAGGACCTTCATGAAAAATGGGATATTACTTTATGTTAAGGACCCTCCTGAAATATGGGATTTTACTTTCTGTTCAAGACCCTCCTGAAAAATGGGATTTTACTTTATGTTCTGGACCCTCTTGAAAAATGGGATTTTACTTTCTGTTCAGGACCTTCATGCAAAATGGGTTTTTACTTTATGTTCAGGACCTTCCTGAAAAATGAGATTTTACTTTATGTCCAGGACCCTCATAATAAATATTATTTTACTTGCTGTCCAGGACTCTTCTGAAAAATGGGATTTTACTTTATGTTCAGGACCCTCCTGAAAAATGGGATTTTACTTGTTGTCCAGGACTCTCATAAAAAATGGGATATTACTTTATGTTCAGAACCCTCCTAAAAAATGGGATTTTACTTTCTGTTCATGACACTCCTAAAAAATGGGATTTTACTTTATGTTCAGGACCCTCCTGAAAAATGGGATTTTACTTTCTGTTCAGGACCCTCCTAAAAAATAGGAATTTACTTTATGTTCAGGACCCTCCTAAAAAATGAAATTTTACTTTATGTTCAAGATCCTACTGAAAAATAGGATTTTACCTTCTGTTTAGGACATTCCTGAAAAATGGGATTTTACTTTCTATTCAGGATCCTCCTGAAAAATGGGACTTTACTTTCTATTCAGGCCTCTCCTGGAAAATGTAAATTCACTTTCTATTCAGGACCCTACTGAAAAATGGGATTTTTCCTTATGTTCAAGCCCATTCCGAAAAATGAAATTTTTCTTTATGTTCAGGACCCTTATGAAAAATAGGATTTTACTTTCTGTTCAGGACCCTCCTTAAATATTAGATTTTACATTATGTTCAGGGCTCTCCTGAAAAATCAGGTTCTACTTTATGTCCAGGACCCTCATGAAAAGAATGAGATTCTACTTTATGCCCAGGACTCTCCTGGAAAATGGGATTCTACTTTTTGCTCAGGACCCTCCTGAAAAATTGGATTTTACCTTATGTTCAAGACCCTTCTGAAAAATATAATTTTACTTTCTGTTCAGGACCCTCCTTAAAAATGGGATTTTACTTTATGTTTAGGACACTCCTGAAAAATGGGACTTTACTTTATGTTTAGACCCTTCTGAAAAATGGAACTTTAGTTTATGCTCAGGACCCTCTTGAAAAATAGGATTTTACTTTCTGTTCAGGACCCTTATGAAAAATGGGATTTTACTTTATGTTCAAAACCCTCCTCAAATATGGGCCATTACTTTCTGTTCAAGACCCTCCTGAAAAATGAGATTTTACTTTATGTTCAGGACCCTCTTTAAAAGTGAGATTTTACTTTCTAATCAGGACCTTCATGAAAAATGGGATTTTACTTTTTGTTCAGGACCCTTCTGAAAAATGGGATTTCATTTCATGTACGGGACCCTCATGAAAAATGGGATTTTACTTACTGTCCAGGACTCTCCTAAAAAATAGGATTTTTCTTTATGTTCAGGACCATTATGAAAAATTGGATTTTACTTTCAGTTCAGTACCCTCCCGAAAAATAGGATTTTACCTTATGTTCAGTGCTCTCCTGAAAAATCAGATTCTACTATCTGTTCAGGACCATCCAAAAAAATGGGATTTTACCTTATGTACATGATCCTCCTGAAAAATAGGATATTACATTATGGTCAGGACCCACCTGAAAAATGAGATTCTATTTTATGCTCAGGACCCTCCTGGAAAATGGGATTCTACTTTATGATCAGGACCCGCCTGGAAAATGGGATTTTACTTTCTATTCAGGACCCTCTTTAAAAATGGGACTGTACTTTATGTTCAGGACCCTCTTGCAAAATGGGATTTTACTTTCTGTTTAGGACCTTCATGAAAAATGGGATATTACTTTATGTTAAGGACCCTGCTGAAATATGGGACTTTACTTTTTGTTCAAGACCCTCCTGAAAAATGGGATTTTACTTTATGTTCAGGACCCTCTTGAAAAATAGGATTTTACTTTCTGTTCAGGACCTTCATGAAAAATGGGTTTTTACTTTATGTTCAGGACCTTCCTGAAAAATGAGATTTTTCTTTATGTCCAGGACCCTCATAATAAATGTGATTTTACTTGCTGTCCAGGACTCTTCTGAAAAATGGGATTTTACTTTATGACCAGGACCCTCATGATAAATGGGATTTTACTTGCTGTCCAAGACTCTCCTGAAAAATGGGATTTTACTTTATGTTCAGGACCCTCCTGGAAAATGGGATTTTTCTTTCTGTTCAAGTCCCTCCTGAAAAATGGGATTTTACTTTATGTTCAGGACCCTCCTGAAAAATGGGATTTTACTTTTTGTTCAGGACCCTTCTAAAAAATGGGATTTTACTTTTTGTTCAAGATCCTCCTAAAAAATAGGATTTTACCTTCTGTTTAAGACCTTCCTGAAAAATGGATTTTACTTTATGTTCAGGATCCTCCTGAAAAATAGGACTTTACTTTTTATTCAGGCCTCTCCTGGAAAATGGATATTCACTTTCTATTCAGGACCCTACTGAAAAATGGGTTTTACCTTATGTTCAAGCCCCTCCCGAAAAATGGGATTTTTCTTTATGCTCAGGACCCTCCTGAAAAATAGGATTTTACTTTCTGTTCAGGACCCTCCTTAAAAATGGGATTTTACGTTATGTTCAGGACCCTCCTGGAAATGGGATTCTACTTTTTGCTCAGGACCCTCCTGAAAAATATGATTTTACCTTCTGTTCAGGCCCCTTCTGAAAAATAGGATTTTACTTTCTGTTCAGGACCCTCCTTAAAAATGGGATTTTACTTTATGTTCAGGACCCTTCTGAAAAATGGGAATTTACTTTATGTATAGGACCCTCCTGAAAAATGGGACTTTACTTTATGTTAAGGACCCTCTTAAAAAATGGGATTTTACTTTATGTTCAGGACCCTCATGAAAAATGGGATCTTACTTTATGTTCAAGACCCTCTTGAAAAATGAGATTTTACTTTCTGTTCAGGACCTTCATGAAAAATGGGATTTTACTTTATGTTCAGGACCCTCCTGAAAAACGGTATTTTACTTTATGTCCAGGACCCTCATGATAAATTGCATTTTACTTGCTGTACAGGACTCTCATAAAAAATGGGATATTACTTTATGTTTAGAACCCTCCTGAAAAATGGGATTTTACTTTCTGTTCAAGACACTCCTAAAAAATGGGATTTTACTTTATGTTCATAACCCTCCTGAAAAATGGGATTTTACTTTCTGTTCAGGACCCTCCTAAAAAATAGGAATTTACTTTATGTTCAGGACCCTCCTAAAAAATGAAATTTTACTTTATGTTCAAGATCCTACTGAAAAATAGGATTTTACCTTTTGTTTAGGACATTCCTCAAAAATGGGATTTTACTTTCTGTTCAGGATCCTCCTGAAAAATGGGGCTTTACTTTCTATTCAGGCCTCTCCTGGAAAATGTAAATTCACTTTCTATTCAGGACCCTACTGAAAAATGGGATTTTTCCTTATGTTCAAGCCCATTCCGAAAAATGGAATTTTTCTTTATGTTCAGGACCCTTCTGAAAAATAGGATTTTACTTTTTGTTCAGGACCCTCCTTAAAAATGGGATTTTACATTATGTTCAGGGCTCTCCTGAAAAATCAGGTTCTACTTTATGTTCAGGACCATCATGAAAAGAATGAGATTCTACTTTATGCCCAGGACTCTCCTGGAAAATGGGATTCTACTTTTTGCTCAGGACCCTCCTGAAAAATAGGATTTTACCTTATGTTCAGGACATTTCTGAAAAATATAATTTTACTTTCTGTTCAGGACCCTCCTTAAAAATGGGATTTTACTTTATGTTTAGGACACTCCTGAAAAATGGGACTTTACTTTATGTTTAGGACCCTTCTGAAAAATGGGACTTTACTTTATGCTTAGGACCCTCTTGAAAAATAGGATTTTACTTTCTGTTCAGGACCCTTATGAAAAATGGGATTTTACTTTATGTTCAAAACCCTCCTCAAATATGGGCCATTACTTTCTATTCAAGACCCTCCTGAAAAATGGGATTCTACTTTATGTTCAGGACCCTCTTTAAAAGTGGGATTTTACTTTCTAATAAGGACCTTCATGAAAAATAGGATTTTACTTTATGTTCAGGACCCTCCTGAATAATGGGATTTCATTTTATGTATGGGACCCTCATGAAAAATGGGATTTTACTTGCTGTCCAGGACTCTCCTAAGAAATAGGATTTTTCTTTATGTTCAGGACCATTATGAAAAATTGGATTTTACTTTCTGTTCAGGACCCTCCCAAAAAATGGTATTTTACCTTATGTTCAGTGCTCTCCTGAAAAATCAGATTCTACTTTCTGTTTAGGACCCTCCTAAAAAATGGGATTTTACCTTATGTACATGATCCTCCTGAAAAATGGGATATTACATTATGGTCAGGACCCACCTGAAAAATGATATTCTATTTTATGCTCAGGACCCTCCTGGAAAATGGGATTCTACTTTATGATCAGGACCCGCCTGGAAAATGGGATTTTATTTTCTATTTAGGACCCTCTTGAAAAATGGGACTGTACTTTATGTTCAGGACCCTCTTGAAAAATGGGATTTTACTTTCTGTTTAGGACCTTCATGAAAAATGGGATATTACTTTATGTTAAGGACCCTCCTGAAATATGGGACTTTACTTTCTGTTCAAGACCCTCCTGAAAAATGGGATTTTACTTTATGTTCAGGACCCTCTTGAAAAATGGGATTTTACTTTCTGTTCAGGACCTTCATGAAAAATGGGTTTTTACTTTATGTTCAGGACCTTCCTGAAAAATGAGATTTTACTTTATGTCCAGGACCCTCATAATAAATATTATTTTACTTGCTGTCCAGGACTCTTCTGAAAAATGGGATTTTACTTTATGTTCAGGACCCTCCTGAAAAATGGGATTTTACTTGTTGTCCAGGACTCTCATAAAAAATGGGATATTACTTTATGTTCAGAACCCTCCTGAAAAATGGGATTTTACTTTCTGTTCATGACACTCCTAAAAAATGGGATTTTACTTTATGTTCAGGACCCTCCTGAAAAATGGGATTTTACTTTCTGTTCAGGACCCTCCTAAAAAATAGGAATTTACTTTATGTTCAGGACCCTCCTAAAAAATGAAATTTTACTTTATGTTCAAGATCCTACTGAAAAATAGGATTTTACCTTCTGTTTAGGACCTTCCTGAAAAATGGGATTTTACTTTCTATTCAGGATCCTTCTGAAAAATGGGACTTTACTTTCTATTCAGGCCTCTCCTGGAAAATGTAAATTCACTTTCTATTCAGGACCCTACTGAAAAATGGGATTTTTCCTTATGTTCAAGCCCATTCCGAAAAATGAAATTTTTCTTTATGTTCAGGACCCTTATGAAAAATAGGATTTTACTTTCTGTTCAGGACCCTCCTTAAATATTAGATTTTACATTATGTTCAGGGCTCTCCTGAAAAATCAGGTTCTACTTTATGTCCAGGACCCTCATGAAAAGAATGAGATTCTACTTTATGCCCAGGACTCTCCTGGAAAATGGGATTCTACTTTTTGCTCAGGACCCTCCTGAAAAATATAATTTTACTTTCTGTTCAGGACCCTCCTTAAAAATGGGATTTTACTTTATGTTTAGGACACTCCTGAAAAATGGGACTTTACTTTATGTTTAGGACCCTTCTGAAAAATGGGACTTTACTTTATGCTTAGGACCCTCTTGAAAAATAGGATTTTACTTTCTGTTCAGGACCCTTATGAAAAATGGGATTTTACTTTATGTTCAAAACCCTCCTCAAATATGGGCCATTACTTTCTGTTCAAGACCCACTTGAAAAATGGGATTCTACTTTATGTTCAGGACCCTCTTTAAAAGTGGGATTTTACTTTCTAATAAGGACCTTCATGAAAAATGGGATTTTACTTTATGTTCAGGACCCTCCTGAATAATGGGATTTCATTTTATGTATGGGACCCTCATGAAAAATAGGATTTTACTTGCTGTCCAGGACTCTCCTAAAAAATAGGATTTTTCTTTATGTTCAGGACCATTATGAAAAATTGGATTTTACTTTCTGTTCAGGACCCTCCCAAAAATGGTATTTTACCTTATGTTCAGTGCTCTCCTGAAAAATCAGATTCTACTTTCTGTTTAGGACCCTCCTAAAAAATGGGATTTTACCTTATGTACATGATCCTCCTGAAAAATGGGATATTACATTATGGTCAGGACCCACCTGAAAAAAGAGATTCTATTTTATGCTCAGGACCCTCCTGGAAAATGGGATTCTACTTTATGATCAGGACCCGCCTGGAAAATGGGATTTTACTTTCTATTTAGGACCCTCTTGAAAAATGGGACTGTACTTTATGTTCAGGACCCTCTTGAAAAATGGGATTTTACTTTCTATTTAGGACCTTCATGAAAAATGGGATATTACTTTATGTTAAGGACCCTCCTGAAATATGGGACTTTACTTTCTGTTCAAGACCCTCCTGAAAAATGGGACTTTACTTTCTGTTCAAGACCCTCCTAAAAAATGGGATTTTACTTTATGTTCAGGACCCTCTTGAAAAATGGGATTTTACTTTCTGTTCAGGACCTTCATGAAAAATGGGTTTTTACTTTATGTTCAGGACCTTCCTGAAAAATGAGATTTTACTCTATGTCCAGGACCCTCATAATAAATGTTATTTTACTTGCTGTCCAGGACTCTTCTGAAAAATGGGATTTTACTTTATGTTCAGGACCCTCCTGAAAAATAGGATTTTTCTTGCTGTCCAAGACCCGCCTGAAAAATAGGATTTTACTTTATGTTCAGGACCCTCCTAAAAAATGGGATTTTTCTTTCTGTTCAAGACCCTCCTGAAAAATGGGATTTTACTTTATGTTCAGGACCCTCCTGAAAAATGGGATTTTACTTTATGTTCAAGATCCTCCTAAAAAATAGGATTTTACTTTATGTTCAAGATCCTCCTAAAAAATAGGATTTTACCTTCTGTTCAGGATTCTACTGAAAAATGGGACTTTACTTTCTGTTCAGGATCCTCCTAAAAAATAGGACTTTACTTTTTATTCAGGACCATACTGAAAAATGGGATTTTACATTATGTTCAAGCCAATCTCGAAAAATGGGATTTTTCTTTATGTTCAGGACCATCATGAAAAATAGGATTTTACTTTATGTTCAGGACCCTCATTAAAAATAGGATTTTACATTATGTTCAGGGATCTCCTGAAAAATCAGATTCTACTTTATGTTCAGGACCCTCCTGAATAAAATGAGATTCTACTTTATGCTCAGGACCCTCCTGGAAAATGGGATTCTACTTTTTCCACAGGACCCTTCTGAAAAATAGGATTTTACCATCTGTTCAGGACCCTTCTGAAAAATAGAATTTTACTTTCTGTTCAGGACCCTCCTTAAAAATGGTATTTTACTTTATGTTCATGACACTCCTGAAAAAATGGGACTTTTCTTTATGTTTAGGACCTTTCTGAAAAATGGGACTTTACTTTATGTTTAGGACCCTCCTGGAAAATGGGATTCTACTTTATGATCAGGACCCGCCTGGAAAATAGGATTTTACTTTCTGTTCAGGACCCTTATGAAAAATGGGATTTTACTTTATGTTCAGGACCCTCCTCATATATGGGATTTTACTTTATGTTTAGGACCCTCTTGAAAAATGGGATTTTACTTTCTGTTCAAGACCTTCATGAAAAATGGGATTTTAATTTATGTTCAGGACCCTCCTGAAAAATGGGATTTTACATTATGTCCAGGACCCTCATGATAAATGGGATTTTACTTGCTGTCCAGGACTCTCCTAAAAATGGGATTATTATTTATGTTCAGGACCCTCCTGAAAAATGGGATTTTACCTTATGTTCAGAGCTCTCCTGAAAATTCAGATTCTACTTTCTGTTCAGGACCCTCCTAAAAAATGGGATTTTACCTTATGTTCAGGATCCTTCTAAAAAATGGGATTTTACATTATGGTTAAGACCCACCTGAAAAATGAGATTCTATTTTATGCTCAAGACCCTCCTGGAAAATGAGATTCTACTTTATGATCAGGACCCGCCTGGAAAATAGGATTTTACTTTCTGTTCAGGACCCTCATTAAAAATTGGATTTTACCTTATGTTCAGGACCCTTCTGAAAAATGGGAATTTACTTTATGTTTAGGACCCTCCTGAAAAATGGGACTTTACTTTATGTTCAGGACCCTCTTAAAAAATGGGATTTTACTTTCTGTTCAGGACCCTCATGAAAAATGGGATTTTACTTTATGTTCAGGACCCTCCTGAAATATGGGACATTACATTCTGTTCAGGACCCTCATGAAAAATGGGATCTTACTTTATGATCAGGACCCTCTTTAAAAATGAGATTTTACTTTCTGTTCAGGACCCTCATGAAAAATTAGATTTTACTTTATGTTCAGGACTCTTCTGAAATCTGGAACTTTACTTTCTGTTCAAGACCCTCCTGGAAAATGGGATATTACTTTATGTTCAAGACCCTCTTGAAAAATGGGATTTTACTTTCTATTCAGGACCGTCAAGAAAAATAGAATTTTACTTTATGTTCAGGACCCTCCTGAAAAATGGGATTTTAGTTTATGTCCAGGACCCTCCTGAAAAAAGGGATTTTACTTTATTTTCAGGTCCCTCATGAAATATGGGATTTTACATTATGTTCAGGACCCTCCTGAAATATGGAACTTTACTTTCTGTTCAAGACCCTCCTGAAAAATGGGATTATACTTTATGTTCAGAACCCTCTTGAAAAATGGGATTTTACTTTCTGTTCAGGACCTTCATGAAAAAAATGGGATTTTACTTTATGTTCAGGACCCTCCTGAAAAATGGGATTTTACTTTATGACCAGGACCCTTATGATAAATGGGATTTTACTTGTTGTCCAGGACTCTCCTAAAAAATTGTATTTTACTTTATGTTCAGGACCCTCCTGAAAAATGGGATTTTACTTTATGTTCAAGACACTCAAAAAAATGGGATTTTACTTTATTTTCAGGACCCTCCTTAAAAATTGAATTTTACTTTCTATTCAGAACCCTCCTGAAAAATGGGATTTTACTTTATGTTCAGGACCCTCCTAAAAAATGGAATTTTACTTTAAGTTAAAGATCCTACTGAAAAATAAGATTTTACCTTCTGTTTAGGACCTTCCTGAAGAATGGGACTTTACTTTATGTTCAGGACCCTTCTGACAAATAGAATTTTACTTTCTGTTCAGGAGCCTCCTTAAGAATGGGATTTTACTTTATGTTCAGGACACTCTTGAAAAATGGGACTTTACTTTATGTTTAGGACCCTTCTGAAAAATGGGACTTTACTTTATGCTCAGGACCCTCTTGAAAAATAGGATTTTACTTTCTGTTCAGGACCCTTATGAAAAATGGTATTTTACTTTATGTTCAGGACCCTCCTCAAATATGGGACTTTACTTTCTGTTCAAGACACTCTTGAAAAATGGGATTCTACTTTAAGTTCAGGACCCTCTTTAAAAATGGGATTTTACTTTCTGTTCAGGACCTTCATGAAAAATGGGATTTTACTTTATGTTCAGGACCCTCCTGAAAAATGGGATTTTACTTTATGTTCGGGACCCTCATGATAAATGGGATTTTACTTGCTGTCCAGGACTCTCATAAAAAATGGGATTTTTCTTTATGTTCAGGACCTTTCAGAAAAATTGGATTTTACTTTCTGTTCAGGACCCTCCTGAAAAATGGGTTTTACCTTATGTTCAGGGCTCTCCTGAAAAATCAGATTCTACTTTCTGTTCAGGACCCTCCTAAAAAATGGGATTTTACCTTATGTTCAGGATCCTCCTGAAAAATGGGATTTTACATCGTGGTCAGGACCCACCTGAAAAATGATATTCTATTTTATGCTCAGGACCCTCCTTGAAAATGGGACTCTACTTTATGATCAGGACCCGCCTCGAAAATGGGATTTTACTTTCTATTCAGGACCCTCTTGAAAAATGGGACTTTACTTTATGTTCAGGACCCTCTTGAAAAATGGGATTTTACTTTCTGTTCAGGACCCTCATGAAAAATAAGATTTTACTTTATGTTCAGGACCCTCCTGAAATATGGGACTTTACTTTCTATTCAAGACCCTCCTTAAAAATGGGATTTTACTTTATGTTCAGGACTCTCTTGAAATATAGGATTTTACTTTCTGTTCAGGTCCTTCATGAAAAATGGGATTTCACTATATGTTCAGGACCTTCCTGATAAATGGGATTTTACTTTATGTCCAGGACCCTCATGATAAATGGGATTTTACATGTTGTCCAGGACCCTCCTGAAAAATGGAATTTTACTTTATGTTCAGGACCCTCCTGAAAAATGGGATTTTTCTTTCTGTTCAAGACCCTCCTGAAAAATGAGATTTTACTTTATGTTCAGGACCCTCCTGAAAAATGGGATTTTTCTTTCTGTTCAGGACCCTTCGAAAAAATAGAATTTTACTTTATGTTCAAGATCCTCCTAAAAAATAGGATTTTACCTTCTGTTTAAGACCTTCCTGAAAAATAGGATTTTACTTTCTGTTCAGGATCCTCCTGAAAAATGGGACTTTACTTTTTATTCAGGCCTCTCCTGGAAAATGGAAATTCACTTTCTATTCAGGACCCTACTGAAAAATGGGATTCTACCTTATTTTCAAGCCCCTTCCGAAAAATGGGATTTTTCTTTATATTCAGGACACTCCTGAAAAATAGGATTTTACTTTCTGTTCAAGACCCTCCTTAAAAATGGGATTTTACATTATGTTCAGGGCTCTCCTGAAAAATCAGATTCTACTTTATATTCAAGACCCTCCTGAAAAAAATGAGATTCTACTTTATGCTCAGGACCCTCCTAGAAAATGGGATTCTACTTTTTGCTCAGGACCCTCCTGAAAAATAGGATTTTACCTTCTGTTCAGGACCCTTCTGAAAAATAGGATTTTACATTCTGTTCAGGACCCTCCTTAAAAATGGGATTTTACTTTATGTTCAGGACCCTCCTGAAAAATGGGACTTTACTTTATGTTTAGGACCCTCCTGAAAAATGGGACTTTACTTTATGCTCAGGATCCTCTAGAAAAATGGGATTTACTTTCTGTTCAGGACCCTCATGAAAAATGGGATTTTACTTTATGTTCAGGACCCTCCTGAAATATTGGACTGTACTTTCTGTTCAGGACTCTCTTGAAAGATGGGATTTTTCTTTATGTTCAATACCCTCATTAAAAATGGGATTTTACTTTCTGTTCAGGACCTTCATGAAAAATGGGATTTTACTTTTTGTTCAGGACCCTCCTAAAAAATGAGATTTTACTTTATGTTCAGGACCCTTCTGAAAAATAGGATTTTACTTTATTTTCAGGACCCTCCTGAAAAATGGAATTTTACTTTCTCTTCAGGACCCTCCTGAAAAATGGGATTTTAATTTATGTTCAGGACCCTCATGAAATATTAGATTTTACTTTATGTTCAGTATCTCTTGAAATAAGGGATTTTCCCTTATGTTCAAGACCCTCTTGAAAAATGGGATTTTACCTTCTGTTTAAGACCCTCCTGGAAAATAGAATTTTACTTTCAGTTCAGGACCCTCCCTAAATATGGGATTTCACTTTATGTTAAGGTCCCTCTTGAAAAATGGGGTTTTACTTTCTGTTCAGGACCCTCCTAAAAAATGGGATTTTACCTTATGTTCAGGATCCTCCTGAAAAATGGGATTTTACATTATGTTCAGGACCCTCCTGAAAAATGAGATTCTATTTTATGCTCAGGACCCTCCTGGAAAATGGGATTCTACTTTATGATCAGGACCTTCATGGAAAATGGGATTTTAGTTTCTGTTCAGGACAATCGTAAAAAATGAGATTATACTTTATGTTTAGGACTCTCCTTAAAAATGGGATATTACTTTCTGTTCAGGACCCTCCTGAATAATGGGATTTACTTTATGCTCAAGGCCCTCTAGAAAAATGGGATTCTACATTATGCTCAGGACCCTCCTAGAAAATGGGACTTTACCATATGTTCAGGACCCTCCTGATAAATGGGTCTTTACATTATGTTCAGGACCCTCCTGAAAAATGGGACTTTACGTTCTGTTTAGGACCCTCTTGAAATATGGGACTTTACTTTCTGTTTAAGACCCTCCTGAAAAATGGGATTTTACTTTATGCTCAGGACACTCTTGAAAAATAGGATTTTACTTTTTGTTCAGGACCCTCATGAAAAATGGGATTATACTTTATGTTCAGGACCTTCCTGAAAAATGGGATTCTACTTTATGCTCAGGACGCTCCTAAAAAATTAGACTTTACATGATGTTCAGGACCTTCCAAAAAAATGGGAATTTACTTTATTTTTAGGACCCTCCTAAAAAATGGGACTTTACCTTCTGTTCAGGACCCTCCTAAAAAATGGAATTTTACTTTATGTCCAGGACTCTCTTGAAAAATTGAATTTTACTACGATAAAATGTGATTTTACTTTCTGTTTAGGACCCTCCTGAAAATGCGATTTTACTTGATGTTTAGGACCCTCCTAAAAATGGGTCTTTACCTAATGTTCAGGACCCTCCTGTAAAATGGGACTTTACTTTATGTTCAGGACCCTCCTGAAAAATGGGACTTTACTATCTGTTACAGACACTCATTAAAAATGAAACTTTACTTTCTGTTCAGGACACTCCTGAAAAATTGTGTTTTACTTTCTGTTCAGGACCCTCCTAAAAAATGGGATTTTACTTTATGTTTAGGACCCTCCTGAAAAATTAGATTTTATTTTATGTTCAAGACCCTCCTGAAAAATGGGATTTTACTTTTTGTTAGGACACTCCTGATAAATGGGATTTTACTTTATGTTCTGGACTCTCCTAAAAAATGGGATTTTACTTTCTGTTCACGACCCTCCTAAAAAATGGGATTTTACTTTATGTTCAGGACCCTCCTAAAATGGGATTTTACTTTATGTTCTGGACCCTCCTGAAAAATAGGATTTTACTTTATGTTCTGGACCCTCCTGAAAAATGAGATTTTACATTATGTTCAGGACCCTCCTGAAAAATGGGATTTTACCTTCTGTTCAGGACCCTCCTGAAAAATGAGGTTTTACTTTCTGTTTAGGACCCTTCTGAAAAATGATACTTTATTTTATGTTCAGGACCCTCTTGAAAAATGGGATTTTACCTTATGTTTAGGGCCCTCCTGAAAAATGAGATTTTATTTTATATTCAGGACCCTCCTGGAAAATGGGATTCTACTTTATGCTCAGGACCCTCTTGGAAAATGGGACTTTACCTATTGTTGAGGATCCTCCTGAAAAATGGGACATTACTTTATGTTCAGTACCCTCCTGAAAAATGAGTCCTTACTTTCTTTTTAGGACATTCCTGAAAAATGGGACTTTACTTTCTGTTCAAGACCCTCCTGAAAAATGGGATTTTACTTTCTGTTCCAGACCCTACTGAAAAATGGGATTTTACTTTATGTTCAGGATCTTTTTGAAAAATGGTATTTTACTTTCTGCCCAGTACCCTCTTAAAAAATGGGATTTTACTTTCTATTTTGGATCCTCTTGAAAAATAAGATTTTAGTTTCTGTTCAGGATCCTGCTGAAAAATGGGATTTTACTTTATGTTCAGGACCCTCCTGAAAAATAGAATTTTACTTTCTATTCAGGACCCTCCTGAAAAATGGGATTTTACTTTATGATCAGGACCCTCCAGAAAAATAGGATTTTACTTTATGTTCAGGACCTCCTGAAAAATGGGATTTTACCTTATATTCAGGACCCTCATAAAAAATAGGATTTTACCTTCTATTCAAGACCCTCCTGAAAAATTGGATTTTACTTTCTGTTAAGGACCCTCCTAAAAAAGGGTATTTTACATTCTGTTCACGACCCTTCTGAAAAATGGGATTTCACTTTGTGTTCAGGACCCTGTTGAAAAATAGGATTTTACTTTGTGTTCAGGGCCCTCCTGAAAAATGAGATTTTACCTTATGTTCTGGATCCTCCTGTAAAATGGGATTTTATATTATGTTTAGGTTTTTCCTGAAAAATAGGATTTTACTTTATGTTCAGGACCTCCTGAAAAATGGGTTTTACCTTATGTTCAGGACCCTTCTGAAAAATAGGATTTTACCTTCTGTTCAAGACCCTCCAGAAAAATGTGATTTTACTTTCTGTTAAGGACCCTCCTATAAAATGGTATTTTACTTTCTGTTCAGGACCTTTCTGAAAAATGGGATATCACTTTATGTTCAGGACCCTCTTGAAAAAATAGGATTTTACTTTCTGTTCAGGGACCTCCTGAAAAATAGAATTTTACCATATGTTTAAGATCCTCCTAAAAAATTGTATTTTACATTATGTTCAGGACCCTCCTAAAAAATGAGATTCTATTTTATGCTCAGGACCCTCTTGGAAAATGAGACTCTACTTTATGGTCAGGACCCGCATGGAAATTGGGATTTTTATATTTTCTGTTCAGAACACTCTTGAAAAATGGGATTTTACTTTATGTTCAGGACCCTCCTGAAAAATGGGATTTCACTTTCTGTTTAGGACCCTCCTGAAAAATGGGATTTTACTTTATGCTCAAGGCCCTCCTGAAAAATGGGATTCTACCTTATTCTCAGGACCCTCCTGGAAAATGGGAGTTTACCTTACGTTAAGGACCGTCCTAAAAAATGAGACTTTACTTTATTGTTCAGGACCCTCCTGAGAAATGGGACATTTCTTTCTATTCAAGACTCTCCTGAAAAATGGGATTTAAGTTTATGTTCTGGACCCTCTTGAAAAATGCAATTTAACTTTCTGTTATTGACCCACCTGAAAATGAGACTTTACTTTATGTTCAGGACCCTCCTGAAAAATAGGATTTTAATTTCTGTTCAGGACCCTCCTGAAAAATGGGATTTTACTTTATGTTCAAGATCCTCCTGAAAAATGGGATTTTACTTTATGTTCAAGATCCTCCTGATAAATAGGATTTTACCTTCTGTTTAGGACCTTTCAGAAAAATGGGTTTTTACTTTCTGTTCAGGATCCTCCTGAAAAATGGGACTTTACTTTCTATTCAGGCCTCTCCTGGAAAATGGAAATTCACTTTCTATTCAGGACCCTACTGAAAAATGGGATTTTACCTTATGTTCATGCCTCTCCCAAAAAATGGGATTTTTCTTTATGTTCAGGACCCTCCTGAAAAATAGAATTTTACTTTCTGTTCAGGACCCTCCTTGAAAATGGGGTCTAACCTTATGTTCAGGGCTCTCCTGATAAATGAGATTCTACTTTATGTTCAGGACCCTCCTATAAAAATGAGATTCTACTTTCTGCTCAGGACCCACCTGGAAAATGGGATTCTATTTTTTGCTCAGGACCGTCCTGAAAAATAGGATTTTACCTTCTGTTCAGGACCCTCCTGAAAAATGGGATTTTACATTCTGTTCAGGACCCTCCTGAAAAATGGGATTTTACTTTATGCACAAGGCCCTCCTGAAAAATGGGATTCTACCTTATGCTCAGGACCCTCCTAGAAATTGGGACTTTACATTATGTTCAGGACCCTCTTAAAAAATTAGACTTTACTTTATATTCAGGACCCTCCTAAAAAATAGGAATTTTCTTTCTGTTTAGGACCCTCTTGAAATATGGGACTTTACTTTTTATTCAAGACCGTAAAGAAAATTAAAATTTTACTTTATGTTCAGGACCCTCTTGAAAAATAGAATTTTACTTTCTGTTCAGGCCCTTGATGAAAAATGGGATTTTACTTTATGTTCAGGACCCTCCTGAAATATGGGACTTTACTTTTTGTTCAAGCCCCTCCTGAAAAATGGGATTTTACTTTATGTTCAGGACCCTCTTGTAAAATGGGATTTTACTTTCTATTCAGGACCCTCCTAAAAAATAGGATTTTACTTTATGTACAGGACCATCATGATAAATGGGATTTTATTTTCTGTCCAGGACACTCCTAAAAAATGGGATTTTACTTTATGTTCAGGACCCTCCTGAAAAATGGGATTTTATTTTCTGTTCAAGACCCTCCTAAAAAATGGGATTTTATTTTATGTTCAGGACCCTCTTTAAAAATGGAATTTTACTTTCTGTTCAGGACCCTCATGAAAAATGGGATTTTACTTTATGTTTAGGACTCTTCTAAAAAATGGGATTTAACTTTATGTTCAGGACCCTCTTGAAAAATAGGATTTTACTTTCTTTTCAGGACCCTCCTAATAAATGGGATTTTACCTTATGTTCAGGATCCTCCTGAAAAATGGGATTTTGCATTATGTTCAGGACCCTCTTGAAAAATGAGATTCTATTTTATGCTCAGGACCCTCCTGGAAAATGGGATTCTACTTTATGATCCGGACCCACCTGAAAAATGAGATTTTACTTTCTGTTCAGGACTCTCCTGAAAAATGGAATTTTACTTTATGTCCAGGACCCTCCTAAAATGGGATTTTACTTTATGTTCTGGACCCTTGTAAAAAATGGGATTTTACTTTATGTTCAGGACCCTCCTGAAAAATGAGATTTTACTTTACGTTCAGGACCTTCCTGAAAAATGGGATTTTACCTTCTGTTCATGACCCTCCTGAAAAATGAGATTTTACTTTCTGTTCTGGACCCTCCTGAAAAATGGGACTTTACTTTATGTTCAGGACCGTCTTGAAAAATGGGATTTTACCTTATGTTTAGGGCCCTCCTGAGAAATGGGACTTATTTTATGTTCAGGACCCTCCTGAAAAATGAGATTCTACTTTATGCTCAGGACCCTCCTGGAAAATAGGATTCTACTTTATGCTCAGGACCCTCCTGGAAAATGGGACTTTACCTTATGTTAAGGACATCCTAAAAAATAGGACATTACTTTATGTTCAGGACCCTCCTGAAAATGTGACTTCACTTTCTGTTTAGGACCTTCCTGAAAAATGGGACTTTACTTTCTGTTCAAGACCCTCCTGAAAAATGGGATTTTACTTTTTGTTTAGGACCCTCCTAAGAAATTGGATTTTACTTTATATTCACGACCCTTCTGAAAAATGAGATTTTACTTTATTTTCAGGACCCTCCTAAAAAATGGAATTTTACTTTCTCTTCAGGACCCTCCTGGAAAATGGGATTTTAATTTATGTTCTGGACCCTCCTGAAAAATTAGATTTTGCTTTATGTTCAGTACCTCTTGAAAAATGGGATTTTACCTTATGTTCAGGACCCTCTTGAATAATGGGATTTTTCCTTCTGTTCAAGACCCTCTTGAAAAATGGAATTTTACTTTCAGTTCAGGACCCTCTTGAAAAATGGGATTTCACTTTATATTCAAGCTCCTCTTAAAAATGGGACTTTACTTTCTGTTCAGGACCCTCCTATAAAATGGGATTTTACCTTATGTTCAGTATCCTCCTGAAAAATGGGATTTTACATTATGTTCAGGACCCTCCTGAAAAATGATATTCTATTTTATGCTCAGGACCCTCCTGGAAAATGGGATTCTACTTTATGATCAAGACCCGCCTGGAAAATGGGATTTTACTTTCTATTCAGGAGCCACCTGAAAAATGAGATTTTACTTTATGTTCAGGACTCTCCTAAAAAATGGGATTTTTTTTCTGTTCAGGACCCTCCTAAAAAATGGGATTTTACATTATGCTCAGGACCATCCTAGAAAATGGGACTTTACCTTATGTTCAGGACCCTCCTGAAAAATGGGACTTTACTTTATGTTCAGGACCCTCTTGAAAAATGGGACTTTACTTTCTGTTTAGGACCCTCTTAAAATATGGGACTTTACTTTCTGTTCAAGACCCTCCTAAAAATGGGATTTGATTTTATGCTCAGGACCCTCTTGAAAAATTGGATTTTACTTTTTGTTCAGGACCCTCATGAAAAATGGGATTTTACTTTATGTTCAGGACCCTCCTGAAAAATGGGATTCTACTTTATGCTCAGGACGCTCATAAAAAATTGAACTTTACATGATGTTCAGGACCCTCCGGAAAAATGGGAATTTACTTTATTTTTAGGATCCTCCTAAAAAATGGGACTTTACTTTCTGTACAAGACCCTCCTGAAAAATGGGATTTTCTTTTTGTTCAGGACCCTCCTGAAAAATCAGATTTTACCTTATGTTCAGGACCCTCCTGAAAAATAGAATTTTACTCTATGTTCAGGACCCTCCTGAAAAATGGAATTTTACTACGAATAAATATGATTTTACTTTCTGTTTAGGACCCTCCTGAAAAATAGTATTCTACTTTATGCTCAGGACCGTCCTAAAAAATGGGTCTTTACCTTATGTTCAGGACCCTCCTGAAAAATGGGGCTTTACTTTATGTTCAGGATGCTCCTGAAAAATAGGACTTTACTTTCTGTTATGGATCCCCCTGAAAAATGGAACTTTACTTTCTGTTCAGGACACTCCTGAAAAATGGTATTTTACTTTCTGTTCAGGACCCTCCTAAAAAATGGATTTTACTTTATGTTCAGGACCCTCCTGAAAAATCAGATTTTACTTTCTGTTCAAGACCCTCCTGAAAAATGATATTTTACTTTTTGTATAGGACACTACTGAAAAATGGGATTTTACATTAAGTTCTGGACCCTCCTAAAAAATGGGATTTTACTTTCTGTTCAGGACCCTCATAAAAAATGAGATTTTACTTTATGTTCAGGACCCTCCTAAAATGGGATTTTAATTTATATTCTGGACCCTCCTGAAAAATAGGATTTTACTTTATGTTTAGGACCCTCCTGAAAAATGAGATTTTACTTTATGTTCAGGACCCTCCTGAAAAATGAGACTTTACTTTATGTTCAGGACCCTCTTGAAAAATGGGATTTTACCTTATGTTCAGGGCCCTTCTGAAAAATAGGATTTTATTTTATGTTCAGGACCCTCCTGGAAAATCGGATTCAATTTTATGCTCAGGACCCTCCTGGAAATAGGGACTTTACCTTATGTTCAGGATCCTCCTTAAAAATGGGACATTACTTTATGTTCAGGACCCTCCTGAAAAATGAGTCCTCACTTTCTTTTTAGGACCTTCCTAAAAAATGGGACTTTACTTTCTGTTCAAGACCCTCCGAAAAAATAGAATTTTACTTTCTGTTTCGGACTCTCTTGAAAAATGGGATTTTACTTTATGTTCAGGACCCTTCTGAAAAATAGTATTTTACTTTTTGTCCAGTACCCTCATAAAAAATGGGATTTTACTTTCTATTTTGGATCCTCTTGAAAAATAAGATTTTACTTTCTGTTCAGGATCCTGCTGAAAAATGGAATTTTACTTTATGTTCAGGATCCTCCTTAAAAATAGAATTTTACTTTCTGTTCAGGACCCTCCTGAAAAATAGGATTTTACTTTACGTTCAGGACCCTCCAGAAAAATAGGATTTTACTTTATGTTCAGGACCTCCTGAAAAATGGGATTTTACCTTATGTTCAGGACCCTCCTGAAAAATAGGATTTTACCTTCTGTTCAAGATACTCCAGAAAAATAGGATTTTACTTTCTATTAAGGACCCTCCTGTAAAATGGTATTTGACTTTCTGTTCAGGACCCTTATGAAAAATGGGATTTCACTTTATGTTCAGGACCCTCTTGAAAAATAGGATTTTACTTTCTGTTCAGGGCCCTCCTTAAAATTGGGATTTTACCATATATTCAGGATCCTCCTGATAAATTAGATTTTACATTATGTTCAGGACCTTCCTGAAAAATGAGATTCTATTTTATGCTCAGGACCCTCCTGGAAAATGGGATTCTACTTTATGGTCAGGACCCGCATGGAAAATAGGATTTTACTTTCTGTTCATAACCCTCTTGAAAAATAGGATTTTACTTTATGTTCAGGACCCTCCTAAAAAATGGGATTTCACTTTCTGTTCAGGACCCTCCTGAAAAATGGGATTTTACTTTATGCTCAAGGCCCTCTTTAAAAATGGGATTCTACCTTATGCTGAGGACCCTCCGGGAAAATGGGAGTTTACCTTATGTTCAGGACCCTCCTAAAAAATGAGACTTTACTTTATGTTCAGGACCCTCCTGAAAAATGGGACTTCACTTTCTGTTTAGGAACCTCTTGAAATATGAGATTTTACTTTCTGTTCAAGACTATCCTGAAAAATGGGATTTTACTTTATGTTCAGGACTCTTTTGAAAAATGGGATTAAACTTTCTGTTCAGGACACTCATGAAAAATGGGATTTTACTTTATGTTCAGTACCCACCTGAAAAATGGGATTATACTTAATGTCCAGGCCCCTCCTAAAAAGTGGGATTTTACTTTCAGTCCAGGAGTCTCCTGAAAAATGGGATTTAACTTTATGTTCTGGACCCTCATGAAAAATGGGATTTTACTTTCTGTTATAGACCCATCTGAAAATGGGATTTTACTTTATGTTCAGGAACCTCCTGAAAAATAGGATTTTACTTTCTGTTCAGGACCTTTTTGAAAAATAGGATTTTACCTTATGTTCAAGATCCTCCTGAAAAATGGGATTTTACCTTTTGTTTAGGACCTTCCTAAAAAATGGGATTTTACTTACTGTTCAGGATCCTCCTAAAAAATGGGACTTTACTTTCTATTCAGGACTCTCCAAAAAAATAGAAATTCACTTTCTATTCAGAACCCTTCTGAAAAATGAGATTTTACCTTATGTTCAGGCCCATACTGAAAAATAGGATTTCAATTTATGTTCAGGACCCTCCTGAAAAATGGGATTTTACTTTCTGTTAAGGACCATCCTGAATAATGGGATTTTACCTTATGTTCAGGGCTCTTATGAAAAATGAGATTCTAAATTCTGTTCAGGACCCTCCTGAAAAAAATGAGATTCTACTTTATGCTCTGGACATTCCTGGAAAATGGGATTCTACATTATGTTCAGGACCCGCCTGGAAAATGGGATTTTACTTTCTGTTCAGTACCCTCTTGAAAAATGGGATTTTTCTTTATGTTCAGGACCCTCCTGAAAAATGGGATTTTACTTTATGCTTAAGGCCCTCCTAAAAAATGGGATTCTACCTTATAAACATCCCTCACTGAAAATGAGACTTTACCTTATGTTCAGGACCCTCCTGAAAAATGAGACTTTACGATATGTTCAGGATCCTCCTGAAAAATGGGACTTTACTTTCTGTTTAAGACACTCTTGAAATATGGGACTATACTTTCTATTCTAGACCATCCTGAAAAATGGGATTTAACTTTATGTTAAGGACCCTCTTGAAAAATGGGATTTTACTTTCTATTCAGGAACCTCATGAAAAATGGGATTTTACTTTATGTTCAGGACCCTCCTGAGAAATGGGATTTTACTTTATGTGCAGGACCTTACTGGAAAATGGTATTTTAATTTCTGTCCAGGACACTCCTGAAAAATGGGATTTTACTTTATGTTCAGGACCCTCGTGAAAAATGGGATTTAACTTTATATTCAAGACCTTCCTGAAAAATGGGATTTTACTTTATGTTCAGTATCATCCTAAAAAATGGGATTTTACTTTCTGTTCAAGACCATCCTGAAAAATAGGATTTTACTTTCTGATCAAGACCATCCTGAAAAATGGGATTTTAAATTATATTAAGAACGCTCCTGAAAAATGGGATTTCAATTTCTGTACTGGACCCTCCTGAGAAATGGGATTTTACTTTATGCTCAAGGCCCTCCTGAAAAATGGGATTCTACCTTATACTCAGGACCCTCCTGGAAAATGGGACTTTACCTTATGTTAATGACCCTCCTGAAAAATGAGACTTTACTATATGTTCAGGATCCTCCTAAAAAATGGGACTTTACTTTCTGTTTAAGACACTCTTGAAATATGGGACTTTACTTTCTATTCTAGACCATCCTGAAAAATGGGATTTAACTTTATGTTAAGGACCCTCTTGAAAATTGGGATTTTACTTTCTATTAAGGATCCTCATGAAAAATGGGATTTTACTTTATGTCCAGGACCCTCCTGGGAAATGGGATTTTACTTTCTGTCCAGGACACTCCTGAAAAATGGGATTTTACTTTATGTTCAGGACCGTCGTGAAAAATGGGATTTAACTTTTTATTCAAGACCCTCCTGAAAAATGGGATTCTACTTTATGTTCAGGATCCTCCTAAAAAATGGGATTTTACTTTCTGTTAAGACCATCCTGAAAAATGGGATTTTACTTTCTATTCAAGACCATCCTGAAAAATGGGATTTTATATTATAATCAGGACGCTCCAGAAAAATGGGATTTTACTTTCTATACAGGACACTCCAGAAAAATGGGATTTTACTTTATGTTCAGGACCCTCATGAAAAATGGGATTTTACTTTCTATTCAAGACCCTCCTGAAAAATGGGATTTTACTTTATGTTCCGGATCCTCCTAAAAAATGGGATTTTACTTTCTGTTCAAGACCAACCTGAAAAATGGGATTTTACTTTCTGTTCAAGACCGTCCTGAAAAATGGGATTTTACCTTCAGTTTAGGACCTTCCTGAAAAATAGGATTTTACTTTCTATTCAGGACCCTCCTAAAAAATAGGATTTTACTTTATGTTCAGGACCCTCCTGAAAAATCAGATTTTACTTTCTGTTCAAGACCCTCCTGAAAAATGGGATTTTACTTTTTGTTTAGGACACTCCTGAAAAATGGGATTTTACATTATGTTCTAGACCCTCCTAAAAAATGGGACTTTACTTTCTGTTCAGGACCCTCCAAAGAAATATGATTTTACTTTATGTTCAGGACCCTCCTAAAATGGGATTTTCCTTTATGTTCTGGACCCTCCTGAAAAATAGGATTATACTTTATGTTTAGGACCATCCTGAAAAATGATATTTTACTTTATGTTCAGGACCCTCCTAAAAAATGGGATTTTACCTTCTGTTCAGAAACCTCCTGAAAAATGAGATTTTACTTTCTGTTCAGGACCCTCCTGAAAAATGATACTTTATTTTATGTTCAGGACCCTCTTGAAAAATAGGATTTTACCTTATGTTCAGGCCCCTCCTGAAAAATGGGATTTTATTTTATGTTCAGGACTCTCCTGGAAAATGGGATTCTATTTTATGCTCAGGACCCTCCTGGAAAATGTGACTTTACCTTATGTTCGCGATCCTCCTGAAAAATGGGAAATTACTTTATGTTCAGGACCCTCCTGAAAAATGAGTCCTTACTTTCTTTTTTAGGACCTTCCTGAAAAATGGGACATTACTTTCTGTACAAGACCCTCTTGAAAAATGGGATTTTACTTTCTGTTCTGGACCCTCTTGAAAAATGGGATTTTACTTTATGTTCAGGACCCTTCTGAAAAATGGGATTTTTCTTTCTGTCCAGTACCCTCTTAAAAATGGGATTTTACTTTCTGTTTTGGATTCTCTTGAAAAATAAGATTTTACTTTCTGTTCAAAATCCTGCTGAAAAATGGGATTTTACTTTATGATCAGGACCCTCCTGAAAAATAGAATTTTACTTTCTATTCGGGCCCCTCCTAAAAAATGGGATTTTACTTTATGTTCAGGACCCTCCAGAAAAATAGGATTTTACTTTATGTTCAGGACCTCCTGAAAAATGGGATTTTACCTTATGTTCAGGACCCTCCTGAAAAATAGGATTTTACCTTCTATTCAAGACCCTCCTGAAAAATGGGATTTTACTTCCTGTTAAGGACCCTCCTGAAAAATGGTATTTTACTTTCTGTTGAGGACCCTTCTGAAAAATGGGACTTCAATTTATGTTCAGGACCCTTTTGAAAAATAGGATTTTACTTTCTGTTCAGGGCCCTCCAGAAAATTGGGATTTTACCTTATGTTCAGGACCCTCCTGGAAAATGGGACTTTACCTTATGTTCAGGACCCTCCTGAAAAATGAGACTTTACTATATGTTCAGGATCCTCCTGAAAAATGGGACTTTACTTTCTGTTTAAGACACTCTTGAAATATGGGACTTTACTTTCTATTCTAGACCATCCTGAAAAATGGGATTTAACTTTATGTAAAGGACCCTCTTGAAAATTGGGATTTTACTTTCTATTCAGGACCCTCATGAAAAATGGGATTTTACTTTATGTTCAGGCCCATCCTGAGAAATGGGATTTTACTTTATGTCCAGGACCCTCCTGGAAAATGGGATTTTACTTTCTGTCCAGGACACTCCTGAAAAATGGGATTTAACTTTATGTTCAGGACCGTCGCGAAAAATGGGATTTTACTTTTTATTCAAGACCATTCTGAAAAATGGGATTCTACTTTATGTTCAGGATCCTCCTAAAAAATGGGATTTTACTTTCTGTTCAAGACCCTCCTGAAAAATAGGATTTTACTTTATGCTCAAGGCCCTCCTGAAAAATGGGATTCTACCTTATACTCAGGAAACTCCTGGAAAATAGGACTTTACCTTATGTTCAGCGCCCTCCTGAAAAATGAGACTTTACTATATGTTCAGGATCCTCCTGAAAAATTGGACTTTACTTTCTGTTTAAGACACTCTTCAAATATGGGACTTTACTTTCTATTCTAGACCATCCTGAAAAATGGGATTTAACTTTATGTTAAAGACCCTCTTGAAAAATGGGATTTTACTTTCTATTCAGGACCCTCATGAAAAATGGGATTTTACTTTCTGTTTTGAATCCTCTTGAAAAATAAGATTTTACTTTCTGTTCAGAATCCTGCTGAAAAATGGTATTTTACTTTATGATCAGGACCCTCCTGAAAAATAGAATTTTACTTTCTATTCAAGACACTCCTGAAAAATGGGATTTTACTTTATGTTCAGGACCCTCCAGAAAAATAGGATTTTACTTTATGTTCAGGACCTCCTGAAAAATGGGATTTTACCTTATGTTCAGGACCCTCCTGAAAAATAGGATTTTACCTTCTATTCAAGACCCTCCTGAAAAATAGGATTTTACTTGCTGTTAAGGACCCTCCTGAAAAATGGTATTTTACTTTCTGTTGAGGACCATTCTGAAAAATGGGACTTCACTTTATGTTCAGGATCCTCCTGAAAAATGGGATTTTACATTATGTTCAGGACTTTCCTGAAAAATAGGATTTTACTTTATGTTCAGGACCTCCTGAAAAATGGGATTTTACCTTATGTTCAGGAGCCTCCTGAAAAATAGGATTTTACATTCTGTTCAAGACCCTCAAGAAAAATGGGATTTTACTTTATGTTAAGGACCCTCTTGTAAAATGGTATTTTACGTTCTGTTAAGGACCCTTCTGAAAAATGGGATTTAACTTTATGTTAAGGACCCTCTTGAAAAATAGGATTTTACTTTCTGTTCTGGGCCCTCCTGAAAAATGGGATTTTACAATATGTTCAGGCCTCTCCTGAGAAATGGGATTTTAATTTATGTCCAGGACACTCCTGGAAAATGAGATTTTACTTTCTGTCCAGGACACTCCTGAAAAATGGGATTTTACTTTATGTTCAGGACCGTCGTGAAAAATGGGATTTTACTTTTTATTCAAGACCCTCCTGAAAAATGGGATTCTACTTTATGTTCAGGATCCTCCTAAAAAATGGGATTTTACTTTTTATTCAAGACCATCCTGAAAAATGGGATTTTACTTTCTATTCAAGACCATCCTGAAAAATGGGATTTTATATTATATTCAGGACGCTCCAGAAAAATGGGATTTTACTTTTTGTCCAGGACACTCCTGAAAAATGGGATTTTACTTTATGTTCAGGACCCTCGTGAAAAATGGGATTTTACTTTCTATTCAAGACCCTCCTGAAAAATGGGATTTTACTTTATTTTCAGGATCCATCTAAAAAATGGGATTTTACTTTCTGTTCAAGACCATCTTGAAAAATGGGATTTTACTTTCTGTTCAAGACCATCCTGAAAAATAGGATTTTACCTTCAGTTTAGGTCCTTCCTGAAAAATAGGATTTTACTTTCTATTCAGGATCCTCCTGAAAAATGGGACTTTGCTTTCTATTCAGGACCCTCCTAAAAAATAGGATTTTACTTTATGTTCAGGACCCTCCTGAATAATCAGATTTTACTTTCTGTTCAAGACCCTCCTGAAAAATGAGATTTTACTTTCTGTTTAGGACACTCCTGAAAAATGGGATTTTACATTATGTTCTGGACGCTCCTAAAAAATGGGACTTTACTTTCTGTTCAGGACCCTCCTAAGAAATGAGATTTTACTTTATGTTCAGGACCCTCCTAAAATGGGATTTTACTTTATGTTCTGGACCTTCCTGAAAAATAGGATTTTACTTTATGTTTAGGACCATCCTGAAAAATGATATTTTACTTTATGTTCAGGACCCTCCTGAAAAATGGGATTTTACCTTCTATTCAGAACCCTCCTGAAAAATGAGATTTTACTTTCTGTTCAGGACCCTCCTGAAAAATGAGACATTATTTTATGTTCAGGATCATCTTGAAAAATAGGATTTTACCTTATGTTCAGGCCCTTCCTGAAAATTGGGATTTTATTTTATGTTCAGGACCCTCCTGGAAAATGGGATTCTATTTTATGCTCAGGACCCTCCTGGAAAATGGGACTTTACCTTATGTTCGCGATCCTCCCGAAAAATGGGACATTACTTTATGTTCAGGACCCTCCTGAAAAATGAGTCCTTACTATCTTTTTCGGACCTTCCTGAAAAATTGGACTTTACTTTCTGTTCAAGACCTTCCTGAAAAATGGGATTTTACTTTCTGTTCTGGACCCCATTGAAAAATGGGATTTTACTTTATGTTCAGGACCCTTCTGAAAAATGGGATTTTTCTTTCTGTCCAGTACCCTCTTAAAAATGGGATTTTACTTTCTGTTTTGGATCCTCTTGAAAAATAAGATTTTACTTTCTGTTCAGAATCCTGCTGAAAAATGGGATTTTACTTTATGATCAGGACCCTCCTGAAAAATAGAATTTTACTTTCTATTCAGGCCCCTCCTGAAAATTGGGATTTTACTTTATGTTCAGGACCCTCCAGAAAAATAGGATTTTACTTTATGTTCAGGACCTCCTGAAAAATAGGATTTTACCTTATGTTCAGGACCCTCCTAAAAAAAATAGGATTTTACCTTCTATTCAAGACCCTCCTGAAAAATGGGATTTTACTTCCTGTTAAGGCCTCTCCTGAAAAATGGTATTTTACTTTCTGTTGAGGACCCTTCTGAAAAAAAATGGGACTTCACTTTATGTTCAGGACCCTCTTTAAAAATAGGATTTTACTTTATGTGCAGGGTCCCCCAGAAAAATGGGATTTTACCTTATGTTCAGGACCCTTTTGGAAAATGGGACTTTACCTTATGTTCAGGACCATCCTGAAAAATAAGACATTACTATATGTTCAGGATCCTCCTGAAAAATGGGACTTTACTTTCTGTTTAAGACACTCTTGAAATATGGGACTTTACTTTCTATTCTAGACCATCCTGAAAAATGGAATTTAACTTTAAGTTAAGGACCCTCTTAAAAATTGGGATTTTACTTTCTATTCAGGACCCTCATGAAAAATGGGATTTTACTTTATGTTCAGGCCCCTCCTGAGAAATGGGATTTTACTTTATGTCCAGGACCCTCCTGGAAAATGGGATTATACTTTATGTCCAGGACACTCCTGAAAAATGGGATTTTAATTTATGTTCAGGACCGTCATGAAAAATGGGATTTTACTTTTTATTCAAGACCCTTCTGATAAATGGGATTCTACTTTCTGTTCAAGACCATCCTAAAAAATGGGATTTTACTTTCTGTTCAAGACCATCCTGAAAAATGGGATTTTATATTATATTCAGGACGCACCTGAAAAATGGGATTTTACTTTCGGTCCAGGACACACCTGAAAAATGGGATTTTACTTTATGTTCTGGACCCTCGTGAAAAATGGGATTTTATTTCTATTCAAGACCCTCCTGAAAAATGGGATTTTACTTTATGTTCAGGATCCTCCTAAAAAATGGGATTTTACTTTCTGTTCAAGACCATCCTGAAAAATGAGATTTTACTTTCTGTTCAAGACCATCCTGAAAAATGGGATTTTAAATTATATTCAGGACGCTCCTGAAAAATGGTATTTTAATTTCTGTTCTGGACCCTCCTGAAAAATAGGATTTTCCTTTATGCTCAAGGCCCTCCTGAAAAATGGGATTCTACCTTATACTCAGGACACTCCTGGAAAATGGGACTTTACCTTATGTTCAGAACCCTCCTGAAAAATGAGACTTTACTATATGTTCAGGATCCTCCTGAAAAATGGGACTTTACTTTCTGTTTAAGACACTCTTGAAATATGGGACTTTAGTTTCTATTCTAGACCATCCTGAAAAATGGGATTTAACTTTATGTTAAAGACCCTCTTGAAAAATAGGATTTTACTTTCTATTCAGGACCCTCATGAAAAATGGGATTTTACTTTCTGTTTTGGATCCTCTTGAAAAATAAGATTTTACTTTCTGTTCAGAATCCTGCTGAAAAATGGGATTTTACTTTATGATCAGGACCCTCCTGAAAAATAGAATTTTACTTTCTATTCAGGACCCTCCTGAAAAATGGGATTTTACTTTATGTTCAGGACCCTCCAGTAAAATAGGATTTTACTTTATGTTCAGGACCTCCTGAAAAATGGGATTTTACCTTATGTTCAGGTCCCTCCTGAAAAATAGGATTTTTCCTTCTATTTAAGACCCTCCTGAAAAATAGCATTTTACTTGCTGTTAAGGACCTTCCTGAAAAATGGTATTTTACTTTCTGTTGAGGACCCTTCTGAAAAATGGGACTTCACTTTATGTTCAGGACCCTCTTGAAAAATAGGATTTTACTTTCTGTTCAGGGCCCTCCAGAAAAATTGGATTTTACCTTATGTTCAGGATCCTCCTGAAAAATGGGATTTTAAATTATGTTCAGGACTTTCCTGAAAAATAGGATTTTACTTTATGTTCAGGACCTACTGAAAAATGGGATTTTACCTTATGTTCAGGACCCTCCTGAAAAATAGGATTTTACATTCTGTTCAAGACCCTCAAGAAAAATGGGATTTTACTTTCTGTTAAGGACCCTCCTGTAAAATGGTATTTTACTTTCTGTTAAGGACCCTTCCGAAAAATGGGATTTCACTTTATGTTCAGCACCCTCTTGAAAAATAGGATTTTACTTTCTGTTCTGGGCCCTCCTGAAAAATGGGATTTTACAATATGTTCAGGATCCTCCTGAGAAATGGGATTTTACTTTATGTCCAGGACCCTTCTGGAAAATGGGATTTTACTTTCTGTCCAGGACACTCCTGAAAAATGGGATTTTACTTTTTGTTCAGGACCGTCGTGAAAAATGGGATTTTACTTTTTATTCAAGACCCTCCTGAAAAATGGGATTCTACTTTATGTTCAGGATCCTCCTAAAAAATGGGATTTTACTTTCTGTTCAAAACCATCCTGAAAAAAGGGATTTTACTTTCTATTCAAGACCATCCTGAAAAATGGGATTTTATATTATATTCAGGACGCTCCAGAAAAATGGGATTTTACTTTCTGTCCAGGACACTCCTGAAAAATGAGATTTTACTTTATGTTCAAGACCCTCGTGAAAAATGGGATTTGACTTTCTATTCAAGACCCTCCTGAAAAATGGGATTTTACTTTATGTTCAGGATCCTCCTAACAAATGGGATTTTACTTTCTGTTCAAGACCATCCTGAAAAATGGGATTTTACTTTCTGTTCAAGACCATCCTGAAAAATGGGATTTTACGTTCAGTTTAGGTCCTTCCTGAAAAATAGGATTTTACTTTCTATTCAGGATCCTCCTGAAAAATGGGACTTTGCTTTCTATTCAGGACCCTCCTAAAAAATAGGATTTTACTTTATGTTTAGGACGCTCCTGAAAAATTAGATTTTACTTTCTGTTCAAGACCCTCCTGAAAAATGGGATTTTACTTTTTGTTTAGGACACTCCGGAAAAATGGGATTTTACATTATGTTCTGGACCCTCCTAAAAAATGGGACTTTACTTTCTGTTCAGGACCCTCCTAAGGAATGAGATTTTACTTTATATTCAGGACCCTCCTAAAATGGGATTTTACTTTATGTTCTTGACCCTCCTGAAAAATAGGATTTTACTTTATGTTTAGGACCATCCTGAAAAATGATATTATACTTTATGTTCAGGACCCTCCTGAAAAATGGGATTTTACCTTCTGTTCAGAACCCTCCTGAAAAATGAGATTTTACTTTCTGTTCAGGACCCTCCTGAAAAATGAGACTTTATTTTATGTTCAGGACCCTTTTGAAAAATAGGATTTTACCTTATGTTCAGGCCCCTCCTGAAAAATGGGATTTTACTTTATGTTCAGGACCCTCCTGAAAAATGAGTCCTTACTTTCTTTTTAGGACCTTCCTGAAAAATAGGACTTTACTTTCTGTTCAAGACACTCCTGAAAAATGGGATTTTACTTTCTGTTCTGGACCCTCTTGAAAAATGGATTTTACTTTATGTTCAGGACCCTTCTGAAAAATGGGATTTTTCTTTCTGTCCAGTACCCTCTTAAAAATGGGATTTTACTTTCTGTTTTGGATCCTCTTAAAAAAAAGATTTTACTTTCTGTTCAGAATCCTGATGAAAAATGGGATTTTACTTTATGATCAGGACCTTCCTGAAAAATAGAATTTTACTTTCTATTCAGGCCCCTCCTGAAAAATGGGATTTTACTTTATTTTCAGGACCCTCCAGAAAAATAGGATTTTACTTTATGTTCAGGACCTCCTGAAAAATGGGATTTTACCTTATGTTCAGGACCCTCTTGAAAAATAGGATTTTACCTTCTATTCAAGACCCTCCTGAAAAATGGGATTTTACTTCCTGTTAAGGACCCCCCTGAAAAATGGTATTTTACTTTCTGTTGAGGACCCTTCTGAAAAATGGGACTTCACTTTATGTTCAGGACCCTCTTGAAAAATATGATTTTACTTTCTGTTCAGGGCCCTCCAGAAAAATGGGATTTTACCTTATGTTCAGGATCCTCCTGAAAAATGGGATTTTACATTATGTTCAGGACTTTTCTGAAAAATTGTATTTTACTTTATGTTCAGGACCTCCTGAAAAATTGGATTTTACCTTATGTTCAGGACCCTCAAGAAAAATGGGATTTTACTTTCTGTTAAGGACCCTCTTGTAAAATGGTATTTTACTTTCTGTTAAGGACCCTTTTGAAAAATGGGATTTAACTTTATGTTAAGGACCCTCTTGAAAAATAGGATTTTACTTTCTGTTCTGGGCCCTCCTGAAAAATGGGATTTTACAATATGTTCGGGACTCTCCTGAGAAATGGGATTTTACTTTATGTCCAGGACCCTCCTGGAAAATGTGATTTTACTTTCTGTCCAGGACACTCCTGAAAAATGGGATTTTACTTTATGTTCAGGACCGTCGTGAAAAATGGGATTTTACTTTTTATTCAAGACCCTCCTGAAAAATGGGATTCTACTTTATGTTCAGGATCCTCCTAAAAAATGGGATTTTACTTTCTGTTCAAGACCATCCTGAAAAATGGGATTTTACTTTCTATTCAAGACCATCCTGAAAAATTGGATTTTATATTATATTCAGGACGCTCCAGAAAAAATGGGATTTTACTTTCTGTCCAGGACACTCCTGAAAAATGGGATTTTACTTAATGTTCAGGACCCTCGTGAAAAATGGGATTTTACTTTCTATTCAAGACCCTCCTGAAAAATGGGATTTTACTTTAATTTCAGGATCCTCCTAGAAAATGGGATTTTACTTTCTGTTCAAGACCATCTTGAAAAATGGGATTTTACTTTCTGTTCAAGACCATCCTGAAAAATAGGATTTTACCTTAACTTTAGGTCCTTCCTGAAAAATAGGATTTTACTTTCTATTCCGGATCCTCCTGAAAAATGGGACTTTGCTTTCTATTTAGGACCCTCCTAAAAAATAGGATTTTACTTTATGTTCAGGACCCTCCTGAAAAATCAGATTTTACTTTCTGTTCAAGACCCTCCTGAAAAATGGGATTTTACTTTTTGTTTAGGACACTCCTGAAAAATTGGATTTTACATTTTGTTCTGGACCCTCCTAAAAAATGGGACTTTACTTTCTGTTCAGGACCTTCCTAAGAAATGAGATTTTACTTTATGTTCAGGACCCTCCTAAAATGGGATTTTACTTTATGTTCTGGACCCTACTGAAAAATAGGATTTTACTTTATGTTTAGGACCATCCTGAAAAATGATATTTTACTTTATGTTCAGGACCCTCCTGAAAAATGGGATTTTACCTTCTATTCAGAACCCTCCTGAAAAATGAGATTTTACTTTCTGTTCAGGACGCTCCTGAAAAATGAGACTTTATTTTATATTCAGGACCCTCTTGAATAATATGATTTTACCTTATGTTCAGGCCCCTCCTGAAAAATGGGATTTTATTTTATGTTCAGGACCCTCCTGGAAAATGGGATTCTATTTTATGCTCAGGACCCTCCTGGAAAATGGGACTTTACCTTATGTTCGCGATCCTCCTGAAAAATGGGACATTACTTTATGTTCAGGACCCTCTTGAAAAATGAGTCCTTACTTTCTTTTTCGGACCTTCCTGAAAAATTAGATTTTACTTTCCGTTCTGGACCCTCTTGAAAATGGGATTATACTTTATGTTCAGGACCCTTCTGAAAAATGGGATTTTTCTTTCTGTCCAGTACCCTCTTAAAAATGGGATTTTACTTTATGTTTTGGATCCTCTTAAAAAATAAGATTTTACTTTCTGTTCAGAATCCTTCTGAAAAATGGGATTTCACTTTATGATCAGGACCCTCCTGAAAAATAGAATTTTACTTTCTATTCAGGCCCCTCCTGAAAAATGGGATTTTACTTTATGTTCAGGACCCTCCAGAAAAATAGTATTTTACTTTATGTTCAGGACCTCCTGAAAATGGGATTTTATCTTATGTTCAGGACCCTCCTGAAAAATAGGATTTTACTTCTATTCAAGACCCTCCTGAAAAATGGGATTTTACTTCCTGTTAAGGCCCCTCCTGAAAAATGGTATTTTACTTTCTGTTGAGGACCCTTCTGAAAAATGGGACTTCACTTTATGTTCAGGACCCTCTTTAAAAATAGGATTTTACTTTCTGTTCAGGGCCCTCCAGAAAAATGGGATTTTACCCTATGTTCAGGACCCTCTTGGAAAATGGGACTTTACCTTATGTTCAGGACCATCCTTAAAAATGAGAGTTTACTATATGTTCAGGATCCTCCTGAAAAATGGGACTTTACTTTCTGTTTAAGACACTCTTGAAATATGGGACTTTACTTTCTATTCTAGACCATCCTGAAAAATGGGATTTAACTTTATGTTAAGGACCCTCTTGAAAATTGGGATTTTACTTTCTATTCAGGACCCTCATGAAAAATAGGATTTTACTTGATGTTCAGGCCCCTCCTGAGAAATGGGATTTTACTTTATGTCCAGGACCCTCCTGGAAAATGGGATTTTACTTTCTGTCCAGGACACTCCTGAAAAATGGGATTTTACTTTATGTTCAGGACCGTCGTGAAAAATGGTATTTTACTTTTTATTCAAGACCCTTCTGAAAAATGGGATTCTACTTTATGTTCAGGATCCTCCTAAAAATGGGATTTTACTTTTTGTTCAAGACCATCCTGAAAAATGGGATTTTACTTTTTGTTCAAGACCATCCTGAAAAATGGGATTTTATATTATATTCAGGACGCTCCTGAAAAATGGGATTTTACTTTCTGTCAAGGACACTCCTGAAAAATGGGATTTTACTTTATGTTCTGGACCCTCGTGAAAAATGGGATTTTATTTCTATTCAAGACCCTCTTGAAAAATGGGATTTTAATTTCTGTTCTGGACCCTACTGAAAAATAGGATTTTACTTTATGCTCAAGGCCCTCCTGAAAAATGGGATTCTACCTTATACTCAGGACACTCCTGGAAAATGGGAATTTACCTTATGTTCAGAATCCTCCTGAAAAATGAGACTTTACTATATGTTCAGGATCCTCCTGAAAAATGGGACTTTACTTTCTGTTTAAGAAACTCTTAAAATATGGGACTTTACTTTCTATTCTAGACCATCCTGGAAAATGGGATTTAACTTTATGTTAAAGACCCTCTTGAAAAATAGGATTTTACTTTCTATTCAGGACCCTCATGAAAAATGGGATTTTACTTTCTGTTTTGGATCCTCTTGAAAAATAAGATTTTACTTTCTGTTCAGAATCCTGCTGAAAAATGGGATTTTACTTTATGATCAGGACCCTCCTGAAAAATAGAATTTTACTTTCTATTCAGGACCCTCCTGAAAAATGGGATTTTACTTTATGTTCAGGACCCTCCAGTAAAATAGGATTTTACTTTATGTTCAGGACCTCCTGAAAAATGGGATTATACCTTATGTTCAGGTCCCTCCGGAAAAATAGGATTTTACCTTCTATTCAAGACCCTCCTGAAAAATAGGATTTTACTTGCTGTTAAGGACCCTCCTGAAAAATGGTATTTTACTTTCTGTTGAAGACCCTTCTGAAAAATGGGACTTCACTTTATGTTCAGGACCCCCTTGAAAAATAGGATTTTACTTTCTGTTCAGGGCCCTCCAGAAAAATGAGATTTTACCTTATGTTCAGGATCCTCCTGAAAAATGGGATGTTTAAATTATGTTCAGGACTTTCCTGAAAAATAGGATTTTACTTTATGTTCAAGACCTCCTGAAAAATGGGATTTTACCTTATGTTCAGGACCCTCCTGAAAAATAGGATTTTACATTCTATTCAAGACCCTCAAGAAAAATGGGATTTTACTTTCTGTTAAGGAGCCTCCTGTAAAATGGTATTTTACTTTCTGTTAAGGAGCCTTCCGAAAAATGGGATTTCACTTTATGTTCAGCACCCTCTTTAAAAATAGGATTTTACTTTCTGTTCTGGGCCCTCCTGAAAAATGGGATTTTACAATATGTTCAGGATCCTCTTGAGAAATGGGATTTTACTTTATGTCCAGGACCCTCCTGGAAAATGGGATTTTACTTTATGTCCAAGACACTCCTGAAAAATGGGATTTTACTTTATGTTCAGGACCGTCGTGAAAAATGGGATTTTACTTTTTATTCAAGACCCTCCTGAAAAATGGGATTCTACTTTATGTTCAGGATCCTCCTAAAAAATGAGATTTTACTTTCTGTTCAAGACCATCCTGAAAAATGGGATTTTACTTTCTATTCAAGACCATCTTGAAAAATGGGATTTTATATTATATTCAGGACGCTCCAAAAAAATGGGATTTTACTTCTGTCCAGGACACTCCTGAAAAATGGGATTTTACTTTATGTTCAAGACCCTCGTGAAAAATGGGATTTGACTTTCTGTTCAAGACCCTCCTGAAAAATGGAATTTTACATTATGTTAAGGATCCTCCTAAAAAATGGGATTTTACTTTCTGTTCAAGACCATCCTGAAAAATGGGATTTTACTTTCTGTTCAAGACCATCCTGAAAAATGGGATTTTACGTTCAGTTTAGGTCCTTCCTGAAAAATAGGATTTTACTTTGTATTCAGGATCCTCCTGAAAAATGGGACTTTGCTTTCTATTCAGGACCCTCCTAAAAAATAGGATTTTACTTTATGTTCAGGACGCTCCTGAAAAATCAGATTTTACTTTCTGTTCAAGACCCTCCTGAAAAATGGGATTTCACTTTTTGTTTAGGACACTCTGGAAAAATGGGATTTTACATTATGTTATGGACCCTCCTAAAAAATGGGACTTTACTTTCTGTTCAGAACCCTCCTAAGAAATGAGATTTTACTTTATGTTCAGGACCCTCCCAAAATGGGATTTTACTTTATGTTCTTGACCCTCCTGAAAAATAGGATTTTACCTTCTGTTCAGAACCCTCCTGAAAAATGGGATTTTACCTTCTTTTCAGAACCCTCCTGAAAAATGAGATTTTACTTTCTGTTCAGGACCCTCCTGAAAAATGAGAATTTATTTTATGTTCAGGACCCTTTTGAAAAATAGGATTTTACCTTATGTTCAGGCCCCTCCTGAAAAATGGGATTTTATTTTATGGTAAGGACCCTCCTCGAAAATGGGATTCTATTTTATGCTCAGGACCCTCCTGGAAAATGGGACTTTACCTTATGTTCACGATCCTCCTGAATAATGGGACATTACTTTATGTTCAGGACCCTCCTGAAAAATGAGTCCTTACTTTCTTTTTAGGACCTTCCTGAAAAATGGGACTTTACTTTCTGTTCAAGACACTCCTGAAAAATGGGATTTTACTTTCTGTTCTGTACCCTCTTGAAAAATTGGATTTTACTTTATGTTCAGGACCCTTCTGAAAAATGGGATTTTTCTTCCTGTCCAGTACCCTCTTAAAAATGGGATTTTACTTTCTGTTTTGGATCCTCTTGAAAAATAAGATTTTACTTTCTGTTCAGAATCCTTCTGAAAAATGGGATTTTACTTTATGATCAGGACCCTCCTGAAAAATAGAATTTTACTTTCTATTCAGGCCCCTCCTGAAAAATGGGATTTTACTTTATGTTCAGGACCCTCGAGAAAAATAGGATTTTACTTTATGTTCAGGACCTCCTGAAAAATGGGATTTTACCTTATGTTCAGGACCCTCCTGAAAAATAGGATTTTACCTTCTATTCAAGACCCTCCTGAAAAATGGGATTTTACTTCCTGTTAAGGACCCTCTTGAAAAATGGTATTTTACTTTCTGTTGAGGACCCTTCTAAAAAATGGGACTTCACTTTATGTTCAGGACCCTCTTGAAAAATATGATTTTACTTTCTGTTCAGGGCCCTCCAGAAAAATGGGATTTTACCTTATGTTCAGGATCCTCCTAAAAAATGGGATTTTACATTATGTTCAGGACTTTCCTGAAAAATAGGATTTTACTTTATGTTCAGGACCTCCTGAAAAATGGGATTTTACCTCTTGTTCAGGACCCTAAAAAAATGGGATTTTACTTTCTGTTAAGGACCCTCTTGTAAAATGGTATTTTACTTTCTGTTAAGGACTCTTCTGAAAAATGGGATTTAACTTTATGTTAAGGACCCTCTTGAAAAATAGGATTTTACTTTCTGTTCTGGTCCCTCCTGAAAAATGGGATTTTACAATATGTTCAGGACTCTCCTGAGAAATGGGATTTTACTTTATGTCCAGGACCCTCCTGGAAAATGGGATTTTACTTTCTATCCAGGACACTCCTGAAAAATGGGATTTTACTTTATGTTCAGGACCGTCGTGAAAAATAGAATTTCACTTTTAATTCAAGACCCTCCTGAAAAATGGGATTCTACTTTATGTTCAGGATCCTCCTAAAAAATGGGAATTTACTTTCTGTTCTAGACCATCCTGAAAAATTGGATTTTACTTTCTATTCAAGATCATCCTGAAAAATGGGATTTTATTTTATATTCAGGACGCTCCAGAAAAATGGGATTTTACTTTCTGTCCAGACACTCCTGAAAAATGGGATTTTACTTTATGTTCAGGACCCTCGTGAAAAATGGGATTTTACTTTCTATTCAAGACCCTCCTGAAAAATGGGATTTTACTTTATTTTCAGGATCCTCCTAAAAAATGGGATTTTACTTTCTGTTCAAAACCATCTTGAAAAATGGGATTTTACTTTCTGATCAAGACCATCCTGAAAAATAGGATTTTACCTTCAGTTTAGGTCCTTCCTGAAAAATAGGATTTTACATTCAATTCAGGATCCTCCTGAAAAATGGGACTTTGCTTTCTATTTAGGACCCTCCTAAAAAATAGCATTTTACTTTATGTTCAGGCCCCTCCTGAAAAATCAGATTTTACTTTCTGTTCAAGACCCTCCTGAAAAATGGGATTTTACTTTTTGTTTAGGACACTCCTGAAAAATGGGCTTTTACATTATGTTCTGGACCCTCCTAAAAAATGGGACTTTACTTTCTGTTCAGGACCCTCCTAAGAAATGAGATTTTACTTCATGTTCAGGACCCTCCTAAAATGGGATTTTACTTTATGTTCTGGACCTTCCTGAAAAATAGGATTTTACTTTATGTTTAGGACCATCCTGAAAAATGATATTTTACTTTATGTTCAGGACCCTCCTGAAAAATGGGATTTTACCTTATGTTCAGGGCCCTCCTGTAAAATAGGATTTTATTGTATGTTCAAGACCCTCCTGAAAATAGGATTTTACCTTCTGTTCAGAACCCTCCAGAAAAATGGGATTTTACCTTCTGTTCAGAACCCTCCTGAAAAATGAGATTTTACTTTCTGTTCAGGACCCTCCTGAAAAATGAGAATTTATTTTATGTTCAGGACCCTTTTGAAAAATAGGATTTTACCTTATGTTCAGGCCCCTCCTGAAAAATGGGATTTTATTTTATGTTAAGGACCCTCCTGGAAAATGGGATTCTATTTTATGCTCAGGACCCTCCTGGAAAATGGGACTTTACCCTATGTTCGCGATCCTCCTGAATAATGGGACATTACTTTATGTTCAGGACCCTCCTGAAAAATGAGTCCTTACTTTCTTTTTAGGACCTTCCTGAAAAATGGGACTTTACTTTCTGTTCAAGACACTCCTGAAAAATGGGATTTTACTTTCTGTTCTGGACCCTCTTGAAAAATAGGATTTTACTTTATGTTCAGGACCCTTCTGAAAAATGGGATTTTTCTTCCTGTCCAGTACCCTCTTAAAAATGGGATTTTACTTTCTGTTTTGGATCCTCTTGAAAAATAAGATTTTACTTTCTGTTCAGAATCCTGCTGAAAAATGGGATTTTACTTTATGATCAGGACCCTACTGAAAAATAGAATTTTACTTTCTATTCAGGCCCCTCCTGAAAAATGGGATTTTACTTTATGTTCAGGACCCTCCAGAAAAATAGGATTTTACTTTATGTTCAGGACCTCCTGAAAAATGGGATTTTACCTTATGTTCAGGACCCTCCTGAAAATAGGATTTTACCTTCTATTCAAGACCCTCCTGAAAAATGGGATTTTACTTCCTGTTAAGGACCCTCCTGAAAAATTGTATTTTACTTTCATTTGAGGACCCTTCTGAAAAATGGGACTTCACTTTATGTTCAGGACCCTCTTGAAAAATATGATTTTACTTTCTGTTCAGGGCCCTCCAGAAAAATGGGATTTTACCTTATGTTCAGGATCCTCCTGAAAAATGGGATTTTACATTATGTTCAGGACTTTTCTGAAAAATTGGATTTTACTTTATGTTCAGGACCTCCTGAAAAATGGGATTTTACCTTATGTTCAGGACCCTCAAGAAAAATGGGATTTTACTTTCTGTTAAGGACCCTCTTGTAAAATGGTTTTTTACTTTCTGTTAAGGACCCTTCTGAAAAATGGGATTTAACTTTATGTTAAGGACCCTCTTGAAAAATAGGATTTTACTTTCTGTTCTGGGCCCTCCTGAAAAATGGGATTTTACAATATGTTCAGGACTCTCCTGAGAAATGGGATTTTACTTTATGTCCAGGACCCTCCTGGAAAATGGCATTTAACTTTCTATCCAGGACACTCCTGAAAAATGGGATTTTACTTTATGTTCAGGACCGTCGTGAAAAATGGGATTTTACTTTTAATTCAAGACCCTCCTGAAAAATGGGATTCTACTTTATGTTCAGGATCCTCCTAAAAAATAGGATTTTACTTTCTGTTCAAGCCCATCCTGAAAAATGGGATTTTGCTTTCTATTCAAGACCATCCTGAAAATTGGGATTTTATATTATATTCAGGACGCTCCAGAAAAATGGGATTTTACTTTTTGTCCAGGACACTCCTGAAAAATGGGATTTTACTTTATGTTCAGGACCCTCGTGAAAAATGGGATTTTACTTTCTATTCAAGACCCTCCTGAAAAATGGGATTTTACTTTATTTTCAGGATCCTTCTAAAAAATGGGATTTTACTTTCTGTTTAAGACCATCTTGAAAAATGGGATTTTACTTTCTGTTCAAGACCATCCTGAAAAATAGGATTTTACCTTCAGTTTATGGCCTTCCTGAAAAATAGGATTTTACTTTCTATTCAGGATCCTCCTGAAAAATGGGACTTTGCTTTCTATTTAGGACCCTCCTAAAAAATAGGATTTTACTTTATGTTCAGAACCTCCTGAAAAATCAGATTTTACTTTCTGTTCAAGACCCTCCTGAAAAATGGGATTTTACTTTTTGTTTAGGACACTCCTGAAAAATGGGATTTTACATTATGTTCTGGACCCTCCTAAAAAATGGGACTTTACTTTCTGTTCAGGACCCTCCTAAGAAATGAGATTTTACTTTATGTTCAGGACCCTCCTAAAATGGGATTTTACTTTATGTTCTGGACCCTCCTGAAAAATAGGATTTTACTTTATGTTTAGGACCATCCTGAAAAATGATATTTTACTTTATGTTCAGGACCCTCCTGAAAAATGGGATTTTACCTTCTATTCAGAACCCTCCTGAAAAATGAGATTTTACTTTCTGTTCAGGACCCTCCTGAAAAATGAGACTTTATTTTATGTTCAGGACCCTCTTGAAAAATAGGATTTTACCTTATGTTCAGGCCCCTCCTGAAAAATGGGATTTTATTTTATGTTCAGGACCCTCCTGGAAAATGGGATTCTATTTTATGCCCAGGACCCTCCTGGAAAATGGGACTTTACCTTATGTTCGCGATCCTCCTGAAAAATGGGACATTACTTTATGTTCAAGACCCTCCTGAAAAATGAGTCCTTACTTTCTTTTTCGGACCTTCCTGAAAAATTGGACTTTACTTTCTGTTCAAGACCCTCCTGAAAAATGGGATTTTACTTTCTGTTCAGGACCCTCTTGAAAAATGGGATTTTACTTTATGTTCAGGACCCTTCTGAAAAATGGGATTTTTCTTTCTGTCCAGTACCATCTTAAAAATGGGATTTTACTTTCTATTTTGGATCCTCTTGAAAAATAAGATTTTACTTTCTGTTCAGAATCCTGCTGAAAAATCGGATTTTACTTTATGATCAGGACCCTCCTGAAAAATAGAATTTTACTTTCTATTTAGGCCCCTCCTGAAAAATGGGATTTTACTTTATGTTCAGGACCCTCCAGAAAAATATGATTTTACTTTATGTTCAGGACCTCCTGAAAAATGGGATTTTACCTTATGTTCAGGACTCTCCTGAAAAATAGGATTTTACCTTCTATTCAAGACCCTCCTGAAAAATGGGATTTTACTTCCTGTTAAGGCCCCTCCTGAAAAATGGTATTTTACTTTCTGTTGAGGACCCTTCTGAAAAATGGGACTTCACTATATGTTCAGGACCCTCTTTAAAAATAGGATTTTACTTTCTGTTCAGGGCCCTCCAGAAAAATGGGATTTTACCTTATGTTCAGGACTCTCTTGGAAAATGGGACTTTACCTTATGTTCAGGACCATCCTGAAAAATGAGACATTACTATATGTTCAGGAAACTCCTGAAAAATGGGACTTTACTTTCTGTTTAAGACACTCTTGAAATAAGGGACTTTACTTTCTATTCTACACCATCCCGAAAAATGGGATTTAACTTTATGTTAAGGACCCTCTTGAAAATTGGGATTTTACTTTCTATTCAGGACCCTCATGAAAAATGGGATTTTACTTTATGTTCAGGCCCCTCCTGAGAAATGGGATTTTACTTTATGTCCAGGACCCTCCTGGAAAATGGGATTTTACTTTCTGTCCAGGACACTCCTGAAAAATGGGATTTTACTTTATGTTCAGGACCGTTGTGAAAAATGGGATTTTACTTTTTATTCAAGACCCTTCTGATAAATGGGATTCTACTTTATATTCAGGATCCTCCTAAAAAATGGGATTTTACTTTCTGTTCAAGACCATCCTGAAAAATGGGATTTTACTTTCTGTTCAAGACCATCCTGAAAAATGGGATTTTATATTATATTCAGGACGCTCCTGAATAATGGGATTTTACTTTCTGTCGAGGACACTCCTGAAAAATGGGATTTTACTTTATGTTCTGGACCCTCGTGAAAAATGGGATTTTACTTTATGTTCTGGACCCTCGTGAAAAATGGGATTTTATTTCTATTCAAGACCCTCCTGAAAAATGGGATTTTACTTTATATTCAGGATCCTCCTAAAAAATGGGATTTTACTTTCTGTTCAGGACCATCCTGAAAAATGGGATTTTACTTTCTGTTCAAGACCATCCTGAAAAATGGGATTTTAAATTATATTTAGGACGCCCTTGAAAAATGGGATTTTAATTTCTGTTCTGGACCCTCCTGAAAAATAGGATTTTACTTTATGCTCAAGGCCCTGCTGAAAAATGGGATTCTACCTTATACTCAGGATACTCCTGGAAAATGGGACTTTACCTTATGTTCAAAACCCTCCTAAAAAATGAGACTTTACTATATGTTCAGGATCCTCCTGAAAAATGGGACTTTACTTTCTGTTTAAGACACTCTTGAAATATAGGACTTTACTTTCTATTCTAGACCATCCTGAAAAATCGGATTTAACTTTATGTTAAAGACCCTCTTGAAAAATAGGATTTTACTTTCTATTCAGGACCCTCATGAAAAATGGGATTTTACTTTCTGTTTTGGATCCTCTTGAAAAATAAGATTTTACTTTCTGTTCAGAATCCTGCTGAAAAATGGGATTTTACTTTTTGATCAGGACCCTCCTGAAAAATAGAATTTTACTTTCTATTCAGGACCCTCCTGAAAAATGGGATTTTACTTTATGTTCAGGACCCTCCAATAAAATAGGATTTTACTTTATGTTCAGGACCTCCTGAAAAATGAGATTTTACCTTATGTTCAGGTCCCTCCTGAAAAATAGGATTTTACCTTCTATTCAAGACCCTCCTGAAAAATAGGATTTTACTTGCTGTTAAGGACCCTCCTGAAAAATGGTATTTTACTTTCTATTGAGGACCCTTCTGAAAAATGGGACTTCACTTTATGTTCAGGACCCTCTTGAAAAATAGGATTTTACTTTCTGTTCAGGGCCCTCCAGAAAAATGGAATTTTACCTTATGTTCAGGATCCTCCTGAATAATGGGATTTTATATTATGTTCAGGACTTTCCTGAAAAATAGGATTTTACTTTATGTTCAGGACCTCCTGAAAATTGGGATTTTACCTTATGTTCAGGACCCTCCTGAAAAATAGGATTTTACATTCTGTTCAAGACCCTCAAGAAAAATGGGATTTTACTTTCTGTTAAGGACCCTCCTGTAAAATGGTATTTTACTTTTTGTTAAGGACCCTTCCGAAAAATGGGATTTCACTTTATGTTCAGCACCCTCTTGAAAAATAGGATTTTACTTTCTGTTCTGGGCCATCCTGAAAAATGGGATTTTACAATATGTTCAGGATCCTCCTGAGAAATGGCATTTTACTTTATGTCCAGGACCCTCCTGGAAAATGGGATTTTACTTTCTGTCCAGGACACTCCTGAAAAATGGGATTTTACTTTATGTTCAGGACCATCGTGAAAAATGGGATTTTACTTTTTATTCAAGACCCTCCTGAAAAATGGGATTCTACTTTATGTTCAGGATCCTCCTAAAAAATGGGATTTTACTTTCTGTTCAAGACCATCCTGAAAAATGGGATTTTACTTTCTATTCAAGACCATCCTGAAAAATGGGATTTTATATTATATTCAGGACGCTCTAGAAAAATGGGATTTTACTTTCTGTCCAGGACACTCCTGAAAAATGGGATTTTACTTTATGTTCAAGACCCTCGTGAAAAATGAGATTTGACATTCTATTCAAGACCCTCCTGACAAATGGGATTTTACTTTATGTTCAGGATCCTCCTAAAAAATGGGATTTTACTTTCTGTTCAAGACCATCCTGAAAAATGGGATTTTACTTTCTGTTCAAGACCATCCTGAAAAATGGGATTTTACCTTCAGTTTAGGTCCTTCCTGAAAAATAGGATTTTACTTTCTATTCAGGATCCTCCTGAAAAATGGGACTTTGCTTTCTATTCAGGACCCTCCTAAAAAATAGGATTTTACTTTATGTTCAGGACGCTCCTGAAAAATCAGATTTTACTTTTTGTTCAAGACCCTCCTGAAAAATGGGATTTTACTTTTTGTTTAGGACACTCCGGAAAAATGGGGTTTTACATTATGTTCTGGACCCTCCTAAAAAATGGGACTTTACTTTCTGTTCAGGACCCTCCTAAGAAATGAGATTTTACTTTATGTTCAGGACCCTCCTAAAATGGGATTTTACTTTATGTTCTTGACCCTCCTGAAAAATAGGATTTTACTTTATGTTTAGGACCATCCTGAAAAATGATAATTTACTTTATGTTCAGGACCCTCCTGAAAAATGGGATTTTACCTTCTGTTCAGAACCCTCCTGAAAAATGAGATTTTACTTTCTGTTCAGGACCCTCCTGAAAAATGAGACTTTATTTTATGTTCAGGACCCTTTTGAAAAATAGGATTTTACCTTATGTTCAGGCCCCTCCTGAAAAATGGGATTTTATTTTATGTTCAGGACCCTCCTGGAAAATGGGATTCTATTTTATGCTCAGGACCCTCCTGGAAAATGGGACTTTACCTTATGTTCGCGATCCTCCTGAAAAATGGGACATTACTTTATGTTCAAGACCCTCCTGAAAAATGAGTCCTTACTTTCTTTTTCGGACCTTCCTGAAAAATTGGACTTTACTTTCTGTTCAAGACCCTCCTGAAAAATGGGATTTTACTTTCTGTTCTGGACCCTCTTGAAAAATGGGATTTTACTTTATGTTCAGGACCCTTCTGAAAAATGGGATTTTTCTTTCTGTCCAGTACCATCTTAAAAATGGGATTTTACTTTCTGTTTTGGATCCTCTTGAAAAATAAGATTTTACTTTCTGTTCAGAATCCTGCTGAAAAATCGGATTTTACTTTATGATCAGGATCCTCCTGAAAAATAGAATTTTACTTTCTATTCAGGCCCCTCCTGAAAAATGGGATTTTACTTTATGTTCAGGACCCTCCAGAAAAATATGATTTTACTTTATGTTCAGGACCTCCTGAAAAATGGGATTTTACTTTATGTTCAGGACTCTCCTGAAAAATAGGATTTTACCTTCTATTCAACACCCTCCTGAAAAATGGGATTTTACTTCCTGTTAAGGCCCCTCCTGAAAAATGGTATTTTACTTTCTGTTGAGGACCCTTCTGAAAAATGGGACTTCACTATATGTTCAGGACCCTCTTTAAAAATAGGATTTTACTTTCTGTTCAGGGCCCTCCAGAAAAATGGGATTTTACCTTATGTTCAGGACTCTCTTGGAAAATGGGACTTTACCTTATGTTCAGGACCATCCTGAAAAATGAGACATTACTATTTGTTCAGGAAACTCCTGAAAAATGGGACTTTACTTTCTGTTTAAGACACTCTTGAAATATGGGACTTTACTTTCTATTCTACACCATCCTAAAAAATGGGATTTAACTTTATGTTAAGGACCCTCTTGAAAATTGGGATTTTACTTTCTATTTAGGACCCTCATGAAAAATGGGATTTTACTTTATGTTCAGGCCCCTCCTGAGAAATGGGATTTTACTTTATGTCCAGGACCCTCCTGGAAAATGGGATTTTACTTTCTGTCCAGGACACTCCTGAAAATTGGGATTTTACTTTATGTTCAGGACCGTTGTGAAAAATGGGATTTTACTTTTTATTCAAGACCCTTCTGATAAATGGGATTCTACTTTATATTCAGGATCCTCCTAAAAAATGGGATTTTACTTTCTGTTCAAGACCATCCTGAAAAATGGGATTTTACTTTCTGTTCAAGACCATCCTGAAAAATGGGATTTTACTTTTTGTTCAAGACCATCCTGAAAAATGGGATTTTATATTATATTCGGGACGCTCCTGAAAAATGGGATTTTACTTTCTGTCCAGGACACTCCTGAAAAATGGGATTTTACTTTATGTTCTGGACCCTCGTGAAAAATGGAATTTTATTTCTATTCAAGACCCTCCTGAAAAATGGGATTTTACTTTATATTCAGGATCCTCCTAAAAAATGGGATTTTACTTTCTGTTCAGGACCATCCTGAAAAATGGGATTTTACTTTCTGTTCAAGACCATCCTGAAAAATGGGATTTTAAATTATATTCAGGACGCTCCTGAAAAATGGGATTTTAATTTCTGTTCTGGACCCTCCTGAAAAATAGGATTTTACTTTATGCTCAAAGGCCCTGCTGAAAAATGGGATTCTACCTTATACTCAGGATACTCCTGGAAAATGGGACTTTACCTTATGTTCAGAACCCTCCTGAAAAATGAGACTTTACTATATGTTCAGGATCCTCCTGAAAAATGGGACTTTACTTTCTGTTTAAGACACTCTTGAAATATAGGACTTTACTTTCTATTCTAGACCATCCTGAAAAATCGGATTTAACTTTATGTTAAAGACCCTCTTGAAAAATAAGATTTTACTTTCTATTCAGGACCCTCATGAAAAATGGGATTTTACTTTCTGTTTTGGATCCTCTTGAAAAATAAGATTTTACTTTCTGTTCAGAATCCTGCTGAAAAATGGGATTTTACTTTTTGATCAGGACCCTCCTGAAAAATAGAATTTTACTTTCTATTCAGGACCCTCCTGAAAAATGGGATTTTACTTTATGTTCAGGACCCTCCAATAAAATAGGATTTTACTTTATGTTCAGGACCTCCTGAAAAATGAGATTTTACCTTATGTTCAGGTCCCTCCTGAAAAATAGGATTTTACCTTCTATTCAAGACCCTCCTGAAAAATAGGATTTTACTTGCTGTTATGGACCCTCCTGAAAAATGGTATTTTACTTTCTATTGAGGACCCTTCTGAAAAATGGGACTTCACTTTATGTTCAGGACCCTCTTGAAAAATAGGATTTTACTTTCTGTTCAGGGCCCTCCAGAAAAATGTGATTTTACCTTATGTTCAGGATCCTCCTGAATAATGGGATTTTATATTATGTTCAGGACTTTCCTGAAAAATAGGATTTTACTTTATGTTCAGGACCTCCTGAAAATTGGGATTTTACCTTATGTTCAGGACCCTCCTGAAAAATAGGATTTTACATTCTGTTCAAGACCCTCAAGAAAAATGGGATTTTAATTTCTGTTAAGGACCCTCCTGTAAAATGGTATTTTACTTTCTGTTAAGGACCCTTCCGAAAAATGGGATTTCACTTTATGTTCAGCACCCTCTTGAAAAATAGGATTTTACTTTCTGTTCTGGGCCCTCCTGAAAAATAGGATTTTACAATATGTTCAGGATCCTCCTGAGAAATGGCATTTTACTTTATGTCCAGGACCCTCCTGGAAAATGGGATTTTACTTTCTGTCCAGGACACTCCTGAAAAATGGGATTTTACTTTATGTTCAGGACCAACGTGAAAAATGGGATTTTACTTTTTATTCAAGACCCTCCTGAAAAATGGGATTCTACTTTATGTTCAGGATCCTCCTAAAAAATGGGATTTTACTTTCTGTTCAAGACCATCCTAAAAAATGGGATTTTACTTTCTATTCAAGACCATCCTGAAAAATGGGAGTTTATATTATATTCAGGACGCTCTAGAAAAATGGGATTTTACTTTCTGTCCAGGACACTCCTGAAAAATGGGATTTTACTTTATGTTCAAGACCCTCGTGAAAAATGAGATTTGACTTTCTATTCAAGACCCTCCTGAAAAATTGGATTTTACTTTATGTTCAGGATCCTCCTAAAAAATGGGATTTTACTTTCTGTTCAAGACCATCCTGAAAAATGGGATTTTACTTTTTGTTCAAGAACATCCTGAAAAATGGGATTTTACCTTCAGTTTAGGTCCGTCCTGAAAAATAGGATTTTACTTTCTATTCAGGATCCTCCTGAAAAATGGGACTTTGCTTTCTATTTAGGACCCTCCTGAAAAATAGGATTTTACTTTATGTTCAGGACGCTCCTGAAAAATCAGATTTTACTTTTTGTTCAAGACCCTCCTGAAAAATGGGATTTTACTTTTTGTTTAGGACACTCCGAAAAAATGGGATTTTACATTATGTTCTGGACCCTCCTAAAAAATGGGACTTTACTTTCTGTTCAGGACCCTCCTAAGAAATGAGATTTTACTTTATGTTCAGGACCCTCCTAAAATGGGATTTTACTTTATGTTCTTGACCCTCCAGAAAAATAGGATTTTACTTTATGTTTAGGACCATCCTGAAAAATGATATTTTACTTTATGTTCAGGACCCTCCTGAAAAATGGGATTTTACCTTCTGTCCAGAACCCTCCTGAAAAATGAGATTTTACTTTCTGTTCAGGACCCTCCCGAAAAATGAGACTTTATTTTATGTTCAGGGCCCTTTTGAAAAATAGGATTTTACCTTATGTTCAGGCCCCTCCTGAAAAATGGGATTTTATTTTATGTTCAGGACCCTCCTGGAAAATGGGATTCTATTTTATGCTCAGGACCCTCCTGGAAAATGGGACTTTACCTTATGTTCGCGATCCTCTTGAAAAATGGGACATTACTTTATGTTCAGAACCCTCCTGAAAAATGAGATTTTACTTTCTGTTCAGGACCCTCCTGAAAAATGAGAATTTATTTTATGTTCAGGACCCTTTTGAAAAATAGGATTTTACCTTATGTTCAGGCCCCTCCTGAAAAATGGGATTTTATTTTATGTTAAGGACCCTCCTGGAAAATGGGATTCTATTTTATGCTCAGGACCCTCCTGGAAAATGGGAATTTACCTTATGTTCGCGATGCTCCTGAATAATGGGACATTACTTTATGTTCAGGACCCTCCTGAAAAATGAGTTCTTACTTTCTTTTTAGGACCTTCCTGAAAAAAAAGACTTTACTTTCTGTTCAAGACACTCCTGAAAAATGGGATTTTACTTTCTGTTCTGGACCTCTTGAAAAATGGGATTTTACTTTATGTTCAGGACCCTTCTGAAAAATGGGATTTTTCTTCCTGTCCAGTACCCTCTTAAAAATGGGTTTTTAGTTTCTGTTCTGGATCCTCTTGAAAAATAAGATTTTACTTTCTGTTCAGAATCCTGCTGAAAAATGGGATTTTACTTTATGATCAGGACCCTCCTGAAAAATAAAATTTTACTTTCTATTCAGGCCCCTCCTGAAAAATGGGATTTTACTTTATGTTCAGGACCCTCCAGAAAAATAGGATTTTACTTTATGTTCAGGACCTCCTGAAAAATGGGATTTTACCTTATGTTTAGGACCCTCCTGAAAAATATGATTTTACCTTCTATTCAAGACCATCCTGAAAAATGAGATTTTACTTCTTGTTAAGGACCCTCCTGAAAAATGGTATTTTACTTTCTGTTGAGGACCCTTCTGAAAAATGGGACTTCACTTTATGTTCAGCACCCTCTTGAAAAATAGGATTTTACTTTCTGTTCTGGGCCTCCTGAAAAATGGGATTTTACAATATGTTCAGGATCCTCCTGAGAAATGGCATTTTACTTTATGTCCAGGACCCTCCTGGAAAATGGGATTTTACTTTCTGTCCAGGACACTCCTGAAAAATGGGATTTTACTTTATGTTCAGGACCATCGTGAAAAATGGGATTTTACTTTTTATTCAAGACCCTCCTGAAAAATGGGATTCTACTTTATGTTCAGGATCCTCCTAAAAAATGGGATTTTACTTTCTGTTCAAGACCATCCTGAAAAATGGGATTTTACTTTCTATTCAAGACCATCCTGAAAAATGGGATTTTATATTATATTCAGGACGCTCTAGAAAAATGGGATTTTACTTTCTGTCCAGGACACTCCTGAAAAATGGGATTTTACTTTATGTTCAAGACCCTCGTGAAAAATGAGATTTGACTTTCTATTCAAGACCCTCCTGAAAAATGGGATTTTACTTTATGTTCAGGATCCTCCTAAAAAATGGGATTTTACTTTCTGTTCAAGACCATCCTGAAAAATGGGATTTTACTTTCTGTTCAAGACCATCCTGAAAAATGGGATTTTACCTTCAGTTTAGGTCCTTCCTGAAAAATAGGATTTTACTTTCTATTCAGGATCCTCCTGAAAAATGGGACTTTGCTTTCTATTCAGGACCCTCCTAAAAAATAGGATTTTACTTTATGTTCAGGACGCTCCTGAAAAATCAGATTTTACTTTTTGTTCAAGACCCTCCTGAAAAATGGGATTTTAATTTTTGTTTAGGACACTTCGGAAAAATGGGATTTTACATTATGTTCTGGACCCTCCTAAAAAATGGGACTTTACTTTCTGTTCAGGACCCTCCTAAGAAATGAGATTTTGCTTTATGTTCAGGACCCTCCTAAAATGGGATTTTACTTTATGTTCTTGACCCTCCAGAAAAATAGGATTTTACTTTATGTTTAGGACCATCCTGAAAAATGATATTTTACTTTATGTTCAGGACCCTCCTGAAAAATGGGATTTTACCTTCTGTCCAGAACCCTCCTGAAAAATGAGATTTTACTTTCTGTTCAGGACCCTCCTGAAAAATGAGACTTTATTTTATGTTCAGGGCCCTTTTGAAAAATAGGATTTTACCTTATGTTCAGTCCCCTCCTGAAAAATGGGATTTTATTTTATGTTCAGGACCCTCCTGGAAAATGGGGATTCTATTTTATCTCAGGACCCTCCTGGAAAATGGGACTTTACCTTATGTTCGCGATCCTCTTGAAAAATGGGACATTATTTATGTTCAGAACCCTCCTGAAAAATGAGATTTTACTTTCTGTTCAGGACCCTCCTGAAAAATGAGAATTTATTTTATGTTCAGGACCCTTTTGAAAAATAGGATTTTACCTTATGTTCAGGCCCCTCCTGAAAAATGGGATTTTATTTTATGTTGAGGACCCTCCTGGAAAATGGGATTCTATTTTATGCTCAGGACCCTCCTGGAAAATGGGAATTTACCTTATGTTCGCGATCCTCCTGAATAATGGGACATTACTTTATGTTCAGGACCCTCCTGAAAAATGAGTCCTTACTTTCTTTTTAGGACCTTCCTGAAAAAAGGGACTTTACTTTCTGTTCAAGACACTCCTGAAAAATGGGATTTTACTTTCTGTTCTGGACCCTCTTGAAAAATGGGATTTTACTTTATGTTCAGGACCCTTCTGAAAAATGGGATTTTTCTTCCTGTCCAGTACCCTCTTAAAAATGGGATTTTACTTTCTGTTTTGGATCCTCTTGAAAAATAAGATTTTACTTTCTGTTCAGAATCCTGCTGAAAAATGGGATTTTACTTTATGATCAGGACCCTCCTGAAAAATAGAATTTTACTTTCTATTCTGGCCCCTCCTGAAAAATGGGATTTTACTTTATGTTCAGGACCCTCAAGAAAAATAGGATTTTACTTTATGTTCAGGACCTCCTGAAAAATGGGATTTTACCTTATGTTTAGGACCCTCCTGAAAAATGTGATTTTACCTTCTATTCAAGACCATCCTGAAAAATGGGATTTGACTTCTTGTTAAGGACCCTCCTGAAAAATGGTATTTTACTTTCTGTTGAGGACCCTTCTGAAAAATGGGACTTCACTTTATGTTCAGGACCCTCTTGAAAAATAGGATTTTACTTTCTGTTCAGGGCCCTCCAGAAAAATGGGATTTTACCTTATGTTCAGGACCCTCCTGGAAAATGGGACTTTACCTTATGTTCAGGGCCCTCCTGAAAAATGAGACTTTACTATATGTTCAGGATCCTCCTGAAAAATGGGACTTTACTTTCTGTTTAAGACACTCTTGAAATATGGGACTTAACTTTCTATTCCAGACCATTCTGAAAAATGGGATTTAACTTTATGTTAAGGACCCTCTTGAAAATTAGGATTTTACATCCTATTCAGGACCCTCATGAAAAATGGGATTTTACTTTATGTTCAGGCCCCTCCTGAGAAATGGGATTTTACTTTATGTCCAGGACCCTCCTGGAAAATGGGATTTTACTTTCTGTCCAGGACACTCCTGAAAAATGGGATTTTACTTTATGTTCAGGACCGTCGTGAAAAATGAGATTTTACTTTTTATTCAAGACCCTTCTGAAAAATGGGATTCTACTTTATGTTCCGGATCCTCCTAAAAAATGGGATTTTACTTTCTGTTCAAGACCATCCTGAAAAATGGGATTTTACTTTCTATTCAAGACCATCCTGAAAAATAGGATTTTATATTATATTCAGGACGCTCCTGAAAAATGGGATTTTACTTTCTGTCCAGGACTATCCTGAAAATGGGATTTTACTTTATGTTCAGGACCCTCGTGAAAAATGGGATTTTACTTTCTATTCAAGACCCTCCTGAAAAATGGGATTTTACTTTATGTTCAGGATCCTCCTAAAAAAATGGGATTTTACTTTCTGTTCAAGACCATCCTGAAAATGGGATTTTACTTTCTGTTCAAGACCATCCTGAAAAATGGGATTTTAAATTATATTCAGGACGTTCCTGAAAAATGGGATTTTCATTTCTGTTGCGGACCCTGCTGAAAAATAGGATTTTACTTTATGCTCAAGGCCCTCCTGAAAAATGGGATTCTACCTTATACTCAGGATACTCCTGTAAAATGGGACTTTACCTTATGTTCAGAACCCTCCTGAAAAATGAGACTTTACTATATGTTCAGGATCCTCCTGAAAAATGGGACTTTACTTTCTGTTTAAGACACTCTTGAAATATGGGACTTTACTTTCTATTCTAGACCATCCTGAAAAATGGGATTTAACTTTATGTTAAAGACCCTTTTGAAAAATAGAATTTTACTTTCTATTCAGGACCCTCATGAAAAATGGGATTTTACTTTCTGTTTTGGATCCTTTTGAAAAATAAGATTTTACTTTCTGTTCAGAATCCTGCTGAAAAATGGGATTTTACCTTCTATTCAAGACCATCCTGAAAAATGGAATTTTACTTCTTGTTAAGGACCCTCCTGAAAAATGGTATTTTACTTTCTGTTGAGGACCCTTCTGAAAAATGGGACTTCACTTTATGTTCAGGACCCTCTTGAAAAATAGGATTTTACTTTCTGTTCAGGGCCCTCCAGAAAAATGGGATTTTACCTTATGTTCAGGACCCTCCTGGAAAATGGGACTTTACCTTATGTTCAGGACCCTCCTGAAAAATGGGACTATACTATATGTTCAGGATCCTCCTGAAAAATGGGACTTTACTTTCTGTTTAAGACACTCTTGAAATATGGGACTTTACTTCTTATTCTAGACCATTCTGAAAAATGGGATTTAACTTTATGTTAAGGACCCTCTTGAAAATTAGGATTTTACTTTCTATTCAGGACCCTCATGAAAAATGGGATTTTACTTTATGTTCAGGCTCCTCCTGAGAAATGGGATTTTACTTTATGTCCAGGACCCTCCTGGAAAATGGGATTTTACTTTCTGTCCAGGACACTCCTGAAAAATGGGATTTTACTTTATGTTCAGGACCGTCGTGAAAAATGAGATTTTACTTTTTATTCAAGACCCTTCTGAATAATGGGATTCTACTTTATGTTCAGGATCCTCCTAAAAAATGGGATTTTACTTTATGTTCAAGACCATCCTGAAAAATGGGATTTTACTTTCTATTCAAGACCATCCTGAAAAATAGGATTTTATATTATATTCAGGACGCTCCTGAAAAATGGGATTTTACTTTCTGTCCAGGACACACCTGAAAATGGGATTTTACTTTATGTTCAGGACCCTTGTGAAAAATGGGATTTTACTTTCTATTCAAGACCCTCCTGAAAAATGGGATTTTACTTTATGTTAAGGATCCTCCTAAAAAAATGGGATTTTACTTTCTGTTCAAGACCATCCTGAAAAATGGGATTTTACTTTCTGTTCAAGACCATCCTGAAAAATGGGATTTTAAATTATATTCAGGACGTTCCTGAAAAATGGGATTTTAATTTCTGTTGTGGACCCTGCTGAAAAATAGGATTTTACTTTATGCTCAAGGCCCTCCTGAAAAATGGGATTCTACCTTATACTCAGGACACTCCTGTAAAATGGGACTTTACCTTATGTTCAGAACCCTCCTGAAATATGAGACTTTACTATATGTTCAGGATCCTCCTGAAAAATGGGACTTTACTTTCTGTTTAAGACACTCTTGAAATATGGGACTTTAATTTCTATTCTAGACCATCCTGAAAAATGGGATTTAACTTTATGTTAAAGACCCTCTTGAAAAATGGGATTTTACTTTCTATTCAAGACCTTCATGAAAAATGGGATTTTACTTTCTGTTTTGGATCCTCCTTAAAAATAAGATTTTACTTTCTGTTCAGAATCCTGCTGAAAAATGGGATTTTACTTTATGATCAGGACCCTCCTGAAAAATAGAATTTTACTTTCTATTCAGGACCCTCCTGAAAAATGGGATTTTACTTTATGTTCAGGACCCTCCAGAAAAATAGGATTTTACTTTATGTTCAGGACCTCCTGAAAAATTGGATTTTACCTTATGTTCAGGACCCTCCTGAAAAATAGCATTTTACCTTCTATTCAAGACCCTCCTGAAAAATGGGATTTTACTTCCAGTTAAGGACCCTCCTGAAAAATGGTATTTTACTTTCTGTGGAGGACCATTCTGAAAAATGGGACTTCACTTTATTTTCAGGACCCTCTTGAAAAATAGGATTTTACTTTCTGTTCAGGGCCCTCCAAAAAAATGGGATTTTACCTTATGTTCAGGATTCTCCGGAAAAATGGGATTTTACATTATGTTCAGGACTTTCCTGAAAAATAGTATTTTACTTTATGTTCAGGACCTCCTGAAAAATAGGATTTTACCTTATGTTCAGGACCCTCCTGAAAAATAGGATTTTACATTCTGTTCAAGACCCTCAAGATAAAGGGGATTTTACTTTCTGTTAAGGACCCTCCTGTAAAATGGTATTTTACTTTCTGTTAAGGACCCTTCTGAAAAATGGGATTTCACTTTATGTTCAGGACCCTCTTGAAAAATAGGATTTTACTTTCTGTTCTGGGCCCTCCTGAAAAAATGGGATTTTACAATATGTTCAGGATCCTCCTGAAAAATTGGATTTTACATTATGTTCAGGACCCTCCTGAAAAATTAGATTCTATTTTATGCTCAGGACCCTCCTAGAAAATGGGATTCTACTTTATAGTCAGTACCCGTATGGAAAATAGGATTTTACTTTCTGTTCATAACCCTCTTGAAAAGTGGGATTTTACTTTATGTTCAGGACCCTCCTTAAAAATGGGATTTCACTTTCTGTTCAGGACCTTCCTGAAAAATGGGATTTTACTTTATGCTCAGGGCCCTCCTTAAAAATGGGATTCTACCTTATGCTCAGGACCCTCCTGGAAAATGTGAGTTTACCTTATGTTTAGGACCCTCCTAAAAAATAAGAATTTACTTTATGTTCAGGACCCTCCTGAAAAATGGAACATTACTTTCTGTTTAGGAATCTCTTGAAATATGGGACTTTACTTTCTGTTCAAGACTCTCCTGAAAAATGGGATGTTACTTTATGTTCAGGACTCTCTTAAAAAATGGGATTTTACTTTCTGTTCAGGACCCACATGAAAAATGGGATTTTACTTTATGTTCAGGACCCTCCTGAAAAATGGGATTTTACTTAATGTGCAGGACCCTCCTGAAAAATGGGATTTTACTTTCTGTCCAGGACTCTCCTGAAAAATGGGATTTTACTTTATGTTCAGGACCGTCGTGAAAAATGAGATTTTACTTTTTATTCAAGACCCTTCTGAAAAATGGGATTCTACTTTATGTTCAGGATCCTCCTAAAAAATGGGATTTTACTTTCTGTTCAAGACCATCCTGAAAAATGGGATTTTACTTTCTATTCAAGACCATCCTGAAAAATAGGATTTTATATTATATTCAGGACGCTCCTGAAAAATGGGATTTTACTTTCTGTCCAGGACACTCCTGAAAATGGGATTTTACTTTATGATCAGGACCCTCGTGAAAAATGGGATTTTACTTTCTATTCAAGACCCTCCTGAAAAATGGGATTTTACTTTATGTTCAGGATCCTCCTAAAAAAATGGGATTTTACTTTCTGTTCAAGACCATCCTGAAAAATGGGATTTTACTTTCTGTTCAAGACCATCCTGAAAAATGGGATTTTAAATTATATTCAGGACGTTCCTGAAAAATGGGATTTTAATTTCTGTTGTGGACCCTGCTGAAAAATAGGATTTTACTTTATGCTTAAGGCCCTCCTGAAAAATGGGATTCTACCTTATACTCAGGACACTCCTGTAAAATGGGACTTTACCTTATGTTCAGAACCCTCCTGAAATATGAGACTTTACTATATGTTCAGGATCCTCCTGAAAAATGGGACTTTACTTTCTGTTTAAGACACTCTTGAAATATGGGACTTTAATTTCTATTCTAGACCATCCTGAAAAATGGGATTTAACTTTATGTTAAGTTCCCTCTTGAAAATTAGGATTTTACTTTCTATTCAGGACCCTCATGAAAAATGGGATTTTACTTTATTTTCAGGCCCCTCCTGAAAAATGGGATTTTACTTTATGTCCAGGACCCTCCTGGAAAATGGGATTTTACTTTCTGTCCAGGACACTCCTGAAAAATGGGATTTTACTTTATGTTCAGGACCGTCGTGAAAAATGAGATTTTACTTTTTATTCAAGACCCTTCTGAAAAATGGGATTCTACTTTATGTTCAGGATCCTCCTAAAAAATGGGATTTTACCTTCTGTTCAAGACCATCCTGAAAAATGGGATTTTACTTTCTACTCAAGACCATCCTGAAAAATAGGATTTTATATTATATTCAGGACGCTCCTGAAAAATGGGATTTTACTTTCTGTCCAGGACACTCCTGAAAATGGGATTTTACTTTATGTTCAGGACCCTCGTGAAAAATGGAATTTTACTTTCTATTCAAGACCCTCCTGAAAAATGGGATTTTACTTTATGTTCAGGATCCTCCTAAAAAAAATGGGATTTTACTTTCTGTTCAAGACCATCCTGAAAAATGGGATTTTACTTTCTGTTCAAGACCATCCTGAAAAATGGGATTTTAAATTATATTCAGGACGTTCCTGAAAAATGGGATTTTAATTTCTGTTGTGGACCCTGCTGAAAAATAGGATTTTACTTTATGCTCAAGGCCCTCCTGAAAAATGGGATTCTACCTTATACTCAGGACACTCCTGTAAAATGGGACTTTACCTTATGTTCAGAACCCTCATGAAATATGAGACTTTACTATATGTTCAGGATCCTCCTGAAAAATGGGACTTTACTTTCTGTTTAAGACACTCTTGAAATATGGGACTTTAATTTCTATTCTAGAACATCCTGAAAAATGGGATTTAACTTTATGTTAAAGACCCTCTTGAAAAATGGGATTTTACTTTCTATTCAAGACCCTCATGAAAAATGGGATTTTACTTTCTGTTTTGGATCCTCTTGAAAAATAAGATTTTACATTCTGTTCAGTATCCTGCTGAAAAATGGGATTTTACTTTATGATCAGGACCCTCCTGAAAAATAGAATTTTACTTTCTATTCAGGACCCTCCTGAAAAATGGGATTTTACTTTAGGTTCAGGACCTCCTGAAAAATTGGATTTTACCTTATGTTTAGGACCCTCCTGAAAAATAGCATTTTACCTTCTATTCAAGACCCTCCTGAAAAATGGGATTTTACTTCCTGTTAAGGACCCTCCTGAAAAATGGTATTTTACTTTCTGTTGAGGACCCTTCTGAAAAATGGGACTTCACTTTATTTTCAGGACCCTCTTAAAAAATAGGATTTTACTTTCTGTTCAGGGCCCTCCAAAAAAATGGGATTTTACCTTATGTTCAGGATCCTCCTGAAAAATGGGATTTTACATTATGTTCAGGACTTTCCTGAAAAATAGTATTTTACTTTATGTTCAGGACCTCCTGAAAAATAGGATTTTACCTTATGTTCAGGACCCTCTTGAAAAATAGGATTTTACATTCTGTTCAAGACCATCAAGATAAATGGGATTTTACTTTCTGTTAAGGACCCTCCTGTAAAATGGTATTTTACTTTCTGTTAAGGACCCTTCTGAAAAATGGGATTTCACTTTATGTTCAGGACCCTCTTGAAAAATAGGATTTTACTTTCTGTTCTGGGCCCTCCTGAAAAAATGGGATTTTACAATATGTTCAGGATCCTCCTGAAAAATTGGATTTTACATTATGTTCAGGACCCTCCTGAAAAATGAGATTCTATTTTATGCTCAGGACCCTCCTGGAAAATGAGATTCTACTTTATAGTCAGTACCCGCATGGAAAATATGATTTTACTTTCTATTCATAACCCTCTTGAAAAGTGGGATTTTACTTTATGTTCAGGACCCTCCTAAAAAATGGGATTTCACTTTCTGTTCAGGACCTTCCTGAAAAATGGGATTTTACTTTATGCTCAGGGCCCTCCTTAAAAATGGGATTCTACCTTATGCTCAGGAACCTCCTGGAAAATGTGAGTTTACCTTATGTTCAGGACCCTCCTAAAAAATAAGAATTTACATTATGTTCAGGACCCTCCTGAAAAATGGAACATTACTTTCTGTTTAGGAATCTCTTGAAATATGGGACTTTACTTTCTCTTCAAGACTCTCCTGAAAAATAGGATGTTACTTTATGTTCAGGACCCTCTTAAAAAATGGGATTTTACTTTCTGTTCAGGACCCACATGAAAAATGGGATTTTACTTTCTGTTCAGGACCCTCCTGAAAAATGGGATTTTACTTTATGTTCAAGATGTTTCTAAAAATGGGATTTTACCTTCTGTTTAGGACCTTCCTAAAAAATGGGATTTTACGTACTGTTCAGGATCCTCCTAAAAAATTGGACTTTACTTTCTGTTCAGGACTCTCCAGAAAAATGGAAATTCACTTTCTATTCAGAACCCTCCTGAAAAATGAGATTTTACCAGGCCCATCCTGGAAAATGGGATTTTTCTTTATGTTCAGGACCCTCCTGAAAAATAGTATTTTACTTTCTATTAAGGACCATCCTGAATAATGGGATTTTACCTTATAGTCAGGGCTCTTATGAAAAATGAGATTCTACTTTCTATTCAGGACTCTCTTGAAAAAAATGAGATTCTACTTTATGCTAAGGACCCTCCTGGAAAATAGGATTCTACTTTATGCTCAGGAACCTCCTGAAAAATGGGATTTTACATTATGTTCAGGACCCTCCTGAAAAATTAGATTCTACTTTATGCTCAGGACCCTTTCTTGAAAAATGGGATTTTACTTTATGTTCAGGACCCTGCTGAAAAATAGAAATTTACTTTCTGTTAAGGACCCTCATGAAAAATAGGATTTTACTTTATGCTTAAAGCCCTCCTGAAAAATAGGATTCTACTTTATACTCAGGACCCTCCTGGAAAATGGGACTTTACCTTATGTTCAGGACCCTGCAGAAAAATGAGACTTTACTATATGTTCAGGATCCTCCCGAAAAATGGGACTTTAATTTGTGTTTAAGACACTCTTGAAATATGGGACTTTACTTTCTATTCTAGACCATCCTGAAAAATGGGATTTTACTTTTTGTTAAGGACTCTCTTGAAAAATGGGATTTTACTTTCTATTCAGGACCCTCATGAAAAATTGGATTTTACTTTATGTTCAGGACCATCCTGAGATATGGGATTTTACTTTATTTCCAGGACCCTCCTGGAGAATGGGATTTTACTTTCTGTCCAGGACTCTCCTGAAAAATGGGATTTTACTTTATGTTCAAGACCTTCGTGAAAAATGGGGTTTTACTTTCTATTCAAGACCCTCCTAAAAAAATGGGATTTTACTTTATGTTCAGGACCATCCTAAAAAATGGGATTTTACTCTTTGTTCAAGACCATCCTGAAAAATGGGATTTTACTTTCTGTTCAAGACCATCCTGAAAAATGAGATTTCAAATAATATTAAGGACGCTCCTGAAAAATAGGATTTTAATTTCTGTTCTGGACCCTCCTGAAAAAAGGGATTTTACTTTATGTTCAGGACATTCCTAAAAAATGGGATTTTATTTTATGTTCAAGATCCTCCTGTAAAATGGGATTTTACCTTCAGTTTAGGACCTTCCAAAAAAATAGGATTTTACTTTCTGTTCAGGATCCTCCTGAAAAATGGGACTTTACTTTCTATTTAGGACTCTCCTAAAAAATGGAAATTCACTTTCTATTCAGGACCCTCCTAAAAAATCTAATTTTACCTTATGTTCAGGCCCCTCCTGAAAAATGTGATTCTACTTTATGTTCAGGCCCCTCCTGATAAATAGATTTTACCTTATGCTCAAGACCCTCTTGAAAAATGGGGTTTTACTTTCTGTTCAGGACCTTCCTAAAAAATAGAATTTTACTTAATGTTCAGGACCCTCCTTAGTAATGGGATTCTACTTTATGCTCAGGACGCTCCTAAAAAATTAGACTTTACATGATTTTCAGGACCCTACGGAAAAATAGGAATTTAGTTTATCTTTAGGACCCTCTTGAAAAATCAGACATTACTTTCTGTTAAAGAACCTCCTGAAAAATGAGATTTTACTTTCTGTTCAGGACCCTCCTGAAAAATGGAATTTTACTTTACATTCAGGACCCACCTTAAAAATGGGATTTTACTACGAAAAAATATGATTTTACTTTCTATATAGGACCCTCCTGAAAAATGCAATTTTACATTATGTTCAGGACCCTCCTGAAAAATGAGACTTTACCTTATGTTCAGGACGGTCCTGAAAAATGGGACATTACTTTATGTTCAGGACACTCCTGAAAAATGGGACTTTACTTTCTGTTAAGGACTCTCCTGAATAATAGAACTTTACTTTCTTTTCAGGAACCTCCTAAAAAATGGTATTTTACTTTCTGTTCAGGACCCTCCTGAAAAATAGAATTTTACTTTATGATCAGGACCCTCCTGAAAAATGGGATTTTACATTATGTTTAGTCCCCTTCTGAAAAATAGGATTTTACTTTATGTTCTGGACCTTCCTGAAAAATGGGATTTTACTTTCTGTTTAGGACCCTACTGAAAAATGGGATTTTACTTTATGTTCAGGACCCTCTTAAAATGGGATTTTACTTTATGTTCTGTACCCTCTTTAAAAATGGGATTTTACTCTATGTTCAGGACCCTCTTGAAAAATGAGATTTTACCTTCTGTTCAGGACCCTCCTGAAAAATGAGATTTTACTTTCGGTTTAGGACCCTCCTGAAAAATGGGACTTAGCATTATGTTCAGGAGTCTCTTGAAAAATGGGATTTTTCGTTATGTCCAGGGCACTTTTGAAAAATGGGATTTTATTTTATGTTCAGGACCCTCCTGAAAAATGACATTAAACTTTATGCTCAGGACTCTCCTGAAAAATGGGATTTTACTTTATGCTAAAGACCCTCCTGAAAAATGGGACATTACTTTATGTTCAGAACCCTCCTAAAAATGAGACTTTACTTTCTGTTTAAGACCTTCCTGAAAAATTTGACTTTACTTTCTATTCAAGACCCTCCTAAAAATGGGATTTTACTTTTTGTTTAGGACCCTCCTGAAAAATGGGACTTTACTTTCTGTTTAGGACCCTCCTAAAAAATGGGATTTGATTTTATGATCAGGACCCTCTTGAAAAATTGGATTTTACTTTTTGTTCAGGACCCTCATGAAAAATGGGATTTTACTTTATGTTCAGGACCCTCCTGAAAAATGGAATTCTACTTTATGCTCAGGACGCTCCTAAAAAATTGAACTTTACATGATGTTCAGGACCCTCCGGAAAAATGGGAATTTACTTTATTTTTAGGAGCCTCCTAAAAAATGGGACTTTACTTTCTGTTCAAGACCCTCCAGAAAAATGGGATTTTACTTTTTGTTCAAGACCCTCCTGAAAAATAGGATTTTACCTTATGTTCAGGACCCTCCTGAAAAATGGAATTTTACTCTATGTTCAGAACCCTCCTGAAAAATGGAATTTTACTACGAAAAAATATGATTTTACTTTCTGTTTAGGACCCTCCTGAAAAATGCGATTTTACCTTATGTTCAGGACCCTCCTGAAAAATGGGATTCTTCTTTATGCTAAGGACCCTCCTGAAAAATGGGTCTTTACCTTATGTTTAGGACTCTCCTAAAAAATGGGACTTTACTTTATGTTCAGGACCCACCTGAAAAATAGGACTTTACTTTCTGTTACGTATCCTCCTGAAAAATAGAACTTTACTTTCTGTTCAGGACACTCCTGAAAAATGGTATTTTACTTTCTGTTCAGGACCCTCCTAAAAAATGAGATTTTACTTTATGTTCAGGACCCTCCTGAAAAATCAGATTTTACTTTCTATTCAAGACCTTCCTGAAAAATGGGATTTTACTTTTTGTTTAGGACACTCCTGAAAAATGGGATTTAACATTAAGTTCTGGACCCTCCTAAAAAATGGAATTTTACTTTCTGTTCAGGACCCTCCTAAAAAATAAGATTTTACTTTATGTTCAGGACCCTACTAAAACGGGATTTTACTTTATATTCTGGACCATCCTGAAAAATAGGATTTTACTTTATCTTTAGGACCCTCCTGAAAATTGTGATTTTACTTTATGTTCAGGACCCTCCTGAAAAATGGGATTTTATCTTCTGTTCAGGACCCTCCTGAAAAATGAGATTTTACTTTCTGTTCAGGACCTTCTTGAAAAATGAGATTTTATTTTATGTTCAGGACCCTCTTGAAAAATGGGATTTTACCTTATGTTCAGGGCCCTCTTGTAAAATGGGATTTTAATTTATGTTCAGGAACCTCCTGGAAAATGGGATTCTATTTTATACTCAGGACCCTCCTGGAAAATGGGACTTTACCTTATGTTCAGGATCCTCCTGAAAAATGGGACATTACTTTATGTTCAGGACCCTCCTGAAAAATGAGTCCTTACTTTCTATTTAGGACCTTCCTGAAAAATGGGACTTTACTTTCGGTTCAAGACCCTCCGAAAAAATTGGATTTTACTTTCTGTTCAGGACCCTCCTAAATATAAGATTTTACTTTATGTTCAGGACCCTCCTGAAAAATAGGATTTTACTTTATGATCAGGACCCTCCTGAAAAATGGGATTTTACTTTACGTTTAGGACCCTTCTGAAAAATAGGATTTTACTTTATGTTCTGGACCCTCCTGAAAAATGGGATTTTACTTTCAGTTTAGGACCCTACTGCAAAATGGGATTTTACTTTATGTTCAGGACCCTCTTAAAATGGGATTTTACTTTATGTTCTGTACCCTCTTTAAAAATGGGATTTTACTCTATGTTCAGGACCCTCCTGAAAAATGAGATTTTCCTTTATGTTCAGGACTCTCCTGAAAAATGAGATTTTACCTTCTGTTCAGGACCCTCCTGAAAAATGAGATTTTACTTTCGGTTCAGGACCCTCCTGAAAAATGGGACTTAGCATTATGTTCAGGAGTCTCTTGAAAAATGGGATTTTTCGTTATGTCCAGGGCACTTTTGAAAAATGGGATTTTATTTTATGTTCAGGACCCTCCTGAAAAATGACATTAAACTTTATGCTCAGGACTCTCCTGAAAAATGGGATTTTACTTTATGCTCAAGACCCTCCTGAAAAATGGGACATTACTTTATGTTCAGAACCCTCCAGAAAAATGAGACTTTACTTTATGTTTAGGACCTTCCTGAAAAATTTGACTTTACTTTCTATTCAAGACCCTCCTAAAAATGGGATTTTACTTTTTGTTTAGGACCCTCCTGAAAAATGGGACTTTACTTTCTGTTTAGGACCCTCCTAAAAAATGGGATTTGATTTTATGATCAGGACCCTCTTGAAAAATTGGATTTTACTTTTTGTTCAGGACCCTCATGAAAAATGGGATTTTACTTTATGTTCAGGACCCTCCTGAAAAATGGAATTCTACTTTATGCTCAGGACGCTCCTAAAAAATTGAACTTTACATGATGTTCAGGACCCTCCGGAAAAATGGGAATTTACTTTATTTTTAGGAGCCTCCTAAAAAATGGGACTTTACTTTCTGTTCAAGACCCTCCTGAAAAATGGGATTTTACTTTTTGTTCAAGACCCTCCTGAAAAATAGGATTTTACCTTATGTTCAGGACCCTCCTGAAAAATTGAATTTTACTCTATGTTCAGGACCCTCCTGAAAAATGGAATTTTACTACGAAAAAATATGATTTTACTTTCTGTTTAGGACCCTCCTGAAAAATGCGATTTTACCTTATGTTCAGGACCCTCCTGAAAAATGGGATTCTTCTTTATGCTCAGGACCCCCCTGAAAAATGGGTCTTTACCTTATGTTCAGGACCCTCCTGAAAAATGTGACTTTACTTTATGTTCAGGACCCACCTGAAAAATAGGACTTTACTTTCTGTTACGTATCCTCCTGAAAAATAGAACTTTACTTTCTGTTCAGGACACTCCTGAAAAATGGTATTTTACTTTCTGTTCAGGACCCTCCTAAAAAATGAGATTTTACTTTATGTTCAGGACCCTCCTGAAAAATGGGATTTTATCTTCTGTTCAGGACCCTCCTGAAAAATGAGATTTTACTTTCTGTTCAGGACCCTTTTGAAAAATGAGACTTTATTTTATGTTCAGGACCCTCTTGAAAAATGGGATTTTACCTTATATTCAGGGTCCTCTTGAAAAATGGGATTTTAATTTATGTTCAGGACCCTCATGGAAAATGGGATTCTATTTTATGCTCAGGACCCTCCTGGAAAATGGGACTTTACCTTATGTTCAGGATCCTCCTGAAAAATGGGACATTACTTTATGTGCAGGACCCACCTGAAAAATGAGTCCTTACTTTCTTTTTAGGACCTTCCTGAAAAATGGGACATTACTTTCGGTTCAAGACCCTCCAAAAAAATTGGATTTTACTTTCTGTTCAGGACCCTCCTAAAAAATAAGATTTTACTTTATGTTCAGGACCCTCCTGAAAAATAGGATTTTACTTTATGATCAGGACCCTCCTGAAAAATGGGATTTTACTTTATGTTTAGGACCCTTCTGAAAAATAGGATTTTACTTTATGTTTTGGACCCTCCTGAAAATGGGAGTTTACTTTCTGTTTAGGACCCTACTGCAAAATGGGATTTTACTTTATGTTCAGGACCCTCTTAAAATGGGATTTTACTTTATGTTCTGTACCCTCTTTAAAAATTGGATTTTACTCTATGTTCAGGACCCTCCTGAAAAATGAGATTTTCCTTTATGTTCAGGACTCTCCTGAAAAATGAGATTTTACCTTCTGTTCAGGACCCTCCTGAAAAATGAGATTTTACTTTCGGTTCAGGACCCTCCTGAAAAATGGGACTTAGCATTATGTTCAGGAGTCTCTTGAAAAATGGGATTTTTCGTTATGTCCAGGGCACTTTTGAAAAATGGGATTTTATTTTATGTTCAGGACCTTCCTGAAAAATGACATTAAACTTTATGCTCAGGACTCTCCTGAAAAATGGGATTTTACTTTATGCTCAAGACCCTCCTGAAAAATGGGACATTACTTTATGTTCAGAACCCTCCTGAAAAATGAGACTTTACTTTATGTTTAGGACCTTCCTGAAAAATTTGACTTTACTTTCTATTCAAGACCCTCCTAAAAATGGGATTTTACTTTTTGTTTAGGACCCTCCTGAAAAATGGGACTTTACTTTCTGTTTAGGACCCTCCTAAAAAATGGGATTTGATTTTATGATCAGGACCCTCTTGAAAAATTGGATTTTACTTTTTGTTCAGGACCCTCATGAAAAATGGGATTTACTTTATGTTCAGGACCCTCCTGAAAAATGGAATTCTACTTTATGCTCAGGACGCTCCTAAAAAATTGAACTTTACATGATGTTCAGGACCCTCCGGAAAAATGGGAATTTACTTTATTTTTAGGAGCCTCCTAAAAAATGGGACTTTACTTTCTGTTCAAGACCCTCCTGAAAAATGGGATTTTACTTTTAGTTCAAGACCCTCCTGAAAAATAGGATTTTACGTTATGTTCAGGACCCTTCTGAAAAATCGAATTTTACTCTATGTTCAGGACCCTCCTGAAAAATCGAATTTTACTACGAAAAAATATGATTTTACTTTCTGTTTAGGACCCTCCTAAAAAATGCGATTTTACCTTATGTTCAGGACCCTCCTGAAAAATGGGATTCTTCTTTATGCTCAGGACCCTCCTGAAAAATGGGTCTTTACCTTATGTTCAGGACCCTCCTGAAAAATGGGACTTTACTTTATGTTCAGGACCCACCTGAAAAATAGGACTTTACTTTCTGTTTCGTATGCTCCTGAAAAATAGAACTTTACTTTCTGTTCAGGACACTCCTGAAAAATGGTATTTTACTTTCTGTTCAGGACCCTCCTAAAAAATGAGATTTTACTTTATGTTCAGGACCCTCCTGAAAAATCTGATTTTACTTTATGTTCAAGACTCTCCTGAAAAATGGGATTTTACCTTTTGTTTAGGACACTCCTAGAAAATGGGATTTTACATTAAGTTCTAGACCCTCCTAAACAATGGGATTTTACTTTCTGTTCAGGACCCTCCTAAAAAATAAGATTTTACTTTATGTTCAGGACCCTACTAAAATGGGATTTTACTTTATATTCTGGACCATCCTGAAAAATAGGATTTTACTTTATCTTTAGGACCCTCCTGAAAAATGTAATTTTACTTTATGTTCAGGACCCTCCTGAAAAATGGGATTTTACCTTCTGTTCAGAACCCTCCTGAAAAATAAGAGTTTACTTTCTGTTCAGGACCCTCTTGAAAAATGAGACTTTATTTTATGTTCAGGACCCTCTTCAAAAATGGGATTTTACCTTATGTTCAGGGCCCTCCTGAAAAATGGGATTTTAATTTATGTTCAGGACCCTCCTGGAAAATGGGATTCTATTTTATGCTCAGGACCCTTCTGGAAAATGGGACATTACCTTATGTTCAGGATCCTCCTGAAAAATGGGACATTACTTTATGTTCAGGACCCTCCTGAAAAATGAGTCCTTACTTTCTTTTTAGGACCTTCCTGAAAAATGGGACTTTACTTTCGGTTCAAGACCCTCCGAAAAAATTGGATTTTACTTTCTGTTCAGGACCCTCCTAAAAAATAAGATTTTACTTTATGTTCAGGACCCTCCTGAAAAATAGGATTTTACTTTATGATCAGGACCCTCCTAAAAAATGGGATTTTACTTTATGTTTAGGACCCTTCTGAAAAATAGGATTTTACTTTATGTTCTGGACCCTCCTGAAAAATGGGATTTTACTTTCTGTTTAGGACCCTATTGAAAAATGGGATTTTAATTTATGTTCAGGACCCTCTTAAAATGGGATTTTACTTTATGTTTTGTACCCTCTTTAAAAATGGGATTTTACTCTATGTTCAGGACCCTCCTGAAAAATGAGATTTTCCTTTATGTTCAGGACCCTCCTGAAAAATGAGATTTTACCTTCTGTTCAGGACCCTCCTGAAAAATGAGATTTTACTTTCGGTTCAGGACCCTCCTGAAAAATGGGACTTAGCATTATGCTCAGGAGTCTGTTGAAAAATGGGATTTTTCGTTATGTCCAGGGCACTTTTGAAAAATGGGATTTTATTTTATGTTCAGGACCCTCCTGAAAAATGACATTAAACTTTATGCTCAGGACTCTCCTGAAAAATGGGATTTTACTTTATGCTCAAGACCCTCCTGAAAAATGGGACATTACTTTATGTTCAGAACTCTCCTGAAAAATGAGACTTTAATTTCTGTTTAGGACCTTCCTGAAAAATGGGACTTTACTTTCTGTTTAGGACCCTCCTAAAAAATGGGATTTGATTTTATGATCAGGACCCTCTTGAAAAATTGGATTTTACTGTTTGTTCAGGACCCTCATGAAAAATGGGATTTTACTTTATGTTCAGGACCCTTCTGAAAAATGGAATTCTACTTTATGCTCAGGACGCTCCTAAAAAATTGAACTTTACATGATGTTCAGGACCCTCCGGAAAAATGGGAATTTACTTTATTTTTAGGAGCCTCCTAAAAAATGGGACTTTACTTTCTGTTCAAGACCCTCCTGAAAAATCGTATTTTACTTTTTGTTCAAGACCCTCCTGAAAAATAGGATTTTACCTTATGTTCAGGACCCTCCTGAAAAATCGAATTTTACTCTATGTTCAGGACCCTCCTGAAAAATGGAATTTTACTACGAAAAAATATGATTTTACTTTCTGTTTAGGACCCTCCTGAAAAATGCGATTTTACCTTATGTTCAGGACCCTCCTGAAAAATGGGATTCTTCTTTATGCTCAGGACCCTCCTGAAAAATGGGTCTTTACCTTATGTTCAGGACCCTCCTGAAAAATGGGACTTTACTTTATGTTCAGGACCCACCTGAAAAATAGGACTTTACTTTCTGTTACGTATCCTCTTGAAAAATAGAACTTTACTTTCTGTTCAGGACACTCCTGAAAAATGGTATTTTACTTTCTGTTCAGGACCCTCCTAAAAAATGAGATTTTACTTTATGTTCAGGACCCTCCTGAAAAATCAGATTTTACTTTCTATTCAAGACCCTCCTGAAAAATGGGATTTTACTTTTTGTTTAGGACACTCCTGAAAAATGGGATTTTACATTAAGTTCTGGACCCTCCTAAAAAATGGGATTTTAATTTCTGTTCAGGACCCTCCTAAAAAAAAGATTTTACTTTATGTTCAGGACCCTACTAAAATGGGATTTTACTTTATATTCTGGACAATCCTGAAAAATAGGATTTTACATTATCTTTAGGACCCTCCTGAAAAATGTGATTTTACTTTATGTTCAGGACCCTCCTGAAAAATGGGATTTTACCTTCTGTTCAGGACCCTCCTGAAAAATGAGATTTTACTTTCTGTTCAGGACCCTCTTGAAAAATGAGACTTTATTTTATGTTCAGGACCTTCTTGAAAAATGGGATTTTACCTTATGTCCAGGGCCCTCCTGAAAAATGGGATTTAAATTTATGTTCAGGAACCTCCTGGAAAATGGGATTCTATTTTATGCTCATGACCCTCCTGGAAAATGGGACTTTACCTTATGTTCAGGGTCCTCCTGAAAAATGGGACATTACTTTATGTTTAGGACCCTCCTGAAAAATGAGTCCTTAGTTTCTTTTTAGGACCTTCCTGTAAAATGGGACATTACTTTCGGTTCAAGACCCTCCGAAAAAATTGGATTTTACTTTCTGTTCCGGACCCTCCTTAAAAATGGGATTTTACTTTATGTTGAGGACCCTTCTGAAAAATGGGATTTTACTTTCTGTCCAGTACCCTCTTAAAAAATGGGATTTTACTTTCTATTTTGGATCCTCTTGAAAAATAAGATTTTACTTTTTGTTCAGGATCCTGCTAAAAAATGGAATTTTACTTTATGTTCAGGATCCTCCTGTAAAATAGAATTTTACTTTCTATTCAGGACCCTCCTGAAAAATGGGATTTTACTTTATGTTCAGGACCCTCCAGAAAAATAGGATTTTACCTTATGTTCAGGACCCTCCTGAAAAATAGGATTTTACCTTATGTTCAGGACCCTCCTGAAAAATAGGATTTTACCTTCTGTTCAAGACACTCTAGAAAAATGGGATTTTACTTTTTGTTAAGGATCCTCCTGTAAAATGGTATTTTACTTTCTGTTCAGGACCCTTCTGAAAAATGGGATTTCACTTTATGTTCAAGACCCTCCTGAAAAATAGGATTTTACTTTCTGTTCAGGGCCCTCCTTAAAAATGGGATTTTATCATATGTTCAGGATCCTCCTGAAAAACTGAATTTTACATTATGTTCAGGACCCTCTTGAAAAATGAGATTTTATTTTATGCTCAGGATTCTACTTTATTGTTAGGACCCGTATGGAAAATGGGATTTTACTTTCTGTTCATAACCCTCTTAAAAATTGGGATTTTACTTTATGTTCAGGATCCTGCTGAAAAATGGAATTTTACTTTATGTTCAGGATCCTCCTGTAAAATAGAATTTTACTTTCTATTCAGGACCCTCCTGAAAAATGGGATTTTACTTTATGTTCAGGACCCTCCAGAAAAATAGAATTTTACCTTATGTTCAGGACCCTCCTGAAAAATGGGATTTTACCTTATGTTCAGGACCCTCCTGAAAAATAGGATTTTACCTTCTGTTCAAGACACTCTAGTAAAATGGGATTTTACTTTTTGTTAAGGACCCTCCTGTAAAATGGTATTTTACTTTCTGTTCAGGACCCTTCTGAAAAATGGGATTTCACTTTATGTTCAGGACTCTCCTGAAAAATAGGATTTTACTTTCTGTTCACGGCCCTCCTTAAAAATGGGATTTTATCATATGTTCAGGATCCTCCTGAAAAATTGAATTTTACATTATGTTCAGGACCCTCCTGAAAAATGAGATTCTATTTTATGCTCAGGATTCTACTTTATTGTCAGGACCCGCATGGAAAATGGGATTTTACTTTCTGTTCATAACCCTCTTAAAAATTGGGATTTTACTTTATGTTCAGGACCCTCCTGGAAAATGGGATTTCACTTTTTGTTCAGGACCCTCCTGAAAAATGGGATTTTACTTTATGTTCAGGACCCTCGTGAAAAATGGGATTTTACTTTTTATTCAAGACCCTCCTAAAATATGGGATTCTACTTTATGTTCAGGATCCTCCTAAAAAATGGGATTTTACTTTCAGTTCAAGACCCTCCTGAAAAATGGGATTTTACTTTCTGTTCAAGACCATCCTGAAAAATGGGATTTTATATTATATTCAGGACGCTCCTGAAAAATGGGATTTTACTTTCTGTAAAGGACACACCTGAAAAATGGGATTTTACTTTATGTTCAGGGCCCTCGTGAAAAATGGGATTTTACTTTCTATTCAAAACCCTCCTGAAAAATGGAATTTTACTTTATGTTCAGGATCCTTCTAAAAAATGGGATTTTACTTTCTGTTCAAGACCATCCTGAAAAATGGGAATTTACTTTTGTTCAAGACCATCCTAAAAAATGGGATTTTAAATTATATTCAGGACGCTCCTGAAAAATTGGATTTTAATTTCTGTTCTAGACCCTCCTGAAAAATGGGATTTTACTTTATGCTCAAGGCCCTCTTGAAAAATGGGATTCTACCTTATACTCAGGACCCTCCTGGAAAATGGGACTTTACGTTATGTTCAGAACCCTCCTGAAAAATGAGACTTTACTATATGTTCAGGATCCTCCTGAAAAATGGGACTTTACTTTCTGTTTAAGACACTCTTGAAATATGGGACTTTACTTTCTATTCTAGACCATCCTGAAAAATGGGATTTAACTTTATGTTAAAGACCCTCTTGAAAAATGGGATTTTACTTTCTATTCAGGACCGTCATGAAAAATGGGATTTTACTTTATGTTCAGGACCCTCCTGAGAAATGGTTTTTTACTTTATGTCCAGGACCCTCCTGGAAAATGAGATTTTACTTTCTGTCCAGGACACTTTTGAAAAATGGGATTTTACTTTATATTCAGGACCCTCGTGAAAAATGGTATTTTACTTTCTATTCAAGATCCTCCTGAAAAATGGGATTTTACTTTATGTTCAGGTTTCTCCTAAAAAATGGGATTTTACTTTCTGTTCAAGACCATCCTGAAAAATGAGATTTTACTTTCTGTTCAAGACTATCCTGAAAAATGGGATTTTAAATTATATTCAGGACGCTCATGAAAAATGGGATTTTAATTTCTGTACTGGACCATCCTGAAAAATGGGATTTTACTTTATGCTTAGGGCCCTACTGAAAAATGGGATTCTACCTTATACTCAGGACCCTCCTGGAAATGGGACTTTACCTTATGTTCAGGACCCTCCTGAAAAATGAGACTTTACTATATGTTCAGGATCCTCCTGAAAAATGGGACTTTTCTTTCTGTTTAAGACACTCTTGAAATATGGGATTTTACTTTCTATTCCAGACCATCCTGAAAAATGGGATTTAACTTTATGTTAAGGACCCTCTTGAAAATTGGGATTTTACTTTCTATTCAGGACCCTCATGAAAAATGGGATTTTACTTTATGTTCAGGACCCTCCTGAGAAATGGGATTTTACTTTATGTCCAGGACCCTCCTGGAAAATGGGATTTTACTTTCTGTCCAGGACACTCCTGAAAAATGGGATTTTACTTTATGTTCAGGACCCTCGTGAAAAATGGGATTTTACTTTTTATTCAAGACCTTCCTAAAAAAATGGGATTCTACTTTATGTTCAGGATCCTCCTAAAAAATGGGATTTTACTTTCTGTTCAAGACCATCCTGAAAAATGGGATTTTATATTATATTCAGGACGCACCTAAAAAATGGGATTTTACTTTCTGTCCAGGACACTCCTGAAAAATGGGATTTAACTTTATGTTCAGGACCCTCGTGAAAAATGGGATTTTACTTTCTATTCAAGACCCTCCTGAAAAATGGGCTTTTACTTTATGTTCAGGATCCTCCTAAAAAATGGGATTTTACTTTCTGTTCAAGACCATCCTGAAAAATGGGATTTTACTTTCTGTTCAAGACCATCCTGAAAAATGGGATTTTAAATTATATTCAGGACGCTCCTGAAAAATGGGATTTTAAATTCTGTTCTGGACCCTCCTGAAAAATGGGATTTTACTTTATGCTCAAGGCCCTCCTGAAAAATGGGATTCTACCTTATACTCAGGACACTCCTGGAAAATGGGACTTTACCTTATGTTCAGGGCCTTCCTGGAAAATGAGACTTTACTATATGTTCAGGATCCTCCGAAAAATGGGACTTTACTTTCTGTTTAAGACACTCTTGATATATGGGACTTTAATTTCTATTCTAGGCCATCCTGAAAAATGGGATTTAACTTTATGTTAAAGACCCTCTTGAAAAATGAGATTTTACTTTCTATTCAGGACCCTCATGAAAAATGGCATTTTACTTTATGTCCAGGGCCCTCCTGGAAAATGGGATTTTACTTTCTGTCCAGGACACTTCTGAAAAATGGGATTTTACTTTATGTTCAGGACCCTCGTGAAAAATGGGATTTTACTTTCTTTTCAAGACTATCCTGAAAATTGGGATTTTACTTTATGTTCAGGATCCTCCTAAAAAATGGGATTTTACTTTCTGTTCAAGACCATCCTAAAAAATGGGATTTTATTTTCTGTTCAAGACTATCCTGAAAAATGGGATTTTAAATTATATTCAGGACGCTCCTGAAAAATGGGATTTTAATTTTTGTTCTGGACCCTCCTGAAAAAAGAGATTTTACTTTATGTTCAGGACCTTCCTAAAAAATGGGATTTTACTTTATGTTCAAGATCCTCCTGTTAAATGGGATTTTACCTTCAGTTTAGGACCTTCCTGAAAAATAGGATATTACTTTCTATTCAGGATCCTCCAGAAAAATGGGACTTTGCTTCTACTCAGGACCCTCCTAAAAAATAGGATTTTACTTTATTTTCTGGACCCTCCTGAAAAATCAGATTTTACTTTTTGTTCAAGACCCTCCTGAAAAATGGGATTTTACTTTTATTTAGGACACTCCTGAAAAATGGGATTTTACATTATGTTCTGGACCCTCCTAAAAAATGGGATTTTACTTTCTGTTCAGGACCCTCCTAAAAAATGAGATTTTTAGTTTATGTTCAGGACCCTCCTAAAATGGGATTTTACTTTATGTTCTGGACCCTCCTGAAAAATAAAATTTTACTTTATGTTTAGAACCATCCTGAAAAATGAGATTTTACTTTATGTTCAGGGCCCTCCTGAAAAATGGGATTTTACCTTCTCTTCAGAACCCTCCTGAAAAATGAGATTTTTCTTTCTGTTCAGGACCCTCCTGAAAAATGAGACTTTATTTTATGTTCAGGACCCTCTTGAAAAATGGGATTTTACCTTATGTTCAGGGCCCTCCTGAAAAATGGGATTTTATTTTATGTTCGGGACCCTCCTGGAAAATAGGATTCTATTTTATGCTCAGGACCCTCCTGGAAAATGGGACTTTACCTTATGTTCAGGATCCTCCTGAAAAATGGGACATTACTTTATGTTCAGGACCCTCCTGAAAAATGAGTCCTTAATTTCTTTTTAAGACCTTCCTGAAAAATGAGACTTTACTTTCTGTTCAAGACCCTCCTGAAAAATGGGACTTTACTTTCTGTTCTGGACCCTCCTGAAAAATGGGATTTTACTTTATGTTCAGGACCCTTCTAAAAAATGGGATTTTTCTTTCTGTCCAGTACCCTCTTAAAAATGGGATTTTGCTTTCTGTTTTGGATCCTCTTGAAAAATAAGATTTTACTTTATGTTCAGAATCCTGCTCAAAAATGGGATTTTACTTTATGATCAGGACCCTCCTGAAAAATAGAATTTTACTTTCTATTCAGGACCCTCCTGAAAAATTGGATTTTACTTTATGTTCAGGACCCTCCAGAAAAATAAGATTTTACTTTATGTTCAGGACCTCCTGGAAAATGGGATTTTACCTTTTGTTCAGGACCCTCCTAAAAAATAGGATTTTACCTTCCATTCAAGACCCTCCTGAAAAATGGGATTTTACTTCCTATTAAGGACCCTCCTGAAAAATGGTATTTTACTTTCTGTTGAGGACCCTTCTGAAAAATGGGATTTCACTTTATGTTCAGGACCCTCTTGAAAAATAGGATTTTACTTTCTGTTCAGGGCCCTCCAGAAAAATGGGATTTTACCTTATGTTCAGGATCCTCCTAAAAAATGGGATTTTACATTATGTTCAGGACTTTCCTGAAAAATAGGATTTTACTTGATGTTCAGGACCTCCTGAAAAATGGGATTTTACCTTATGTTCAGGACCCTCCTGAAAAATAGGATTTTCATTTTTGTTCAAGACCCTCAAGAAAAATGGGATTTTACTTTCTGTTAAGGACCCTCCTGGAAAATGGTATTTTACATTCTGTTAAGGACCCTTCTGAAAAATGAGATTTCACTTTATGATCAGGACCCTCTTGAAAAATAGGATTTTACTTTCTGTTCTGGGCCCTCCTGAAGAATGGGATTTTACAATATGTTCAGGATCCTCTTGAAAAATTGGATTTTACATTATGTTCAGGACCCTCCTGAAAAATGAGATTTTATTTTATGCTCAGGACCCTCCTGGAAAATGGGATTCTACTTTATAGTCAGGACCCGCATGGAAAATGGGATTTTACTTTCTGTTCATAACCCTCTTGAAAAATGGGATTTTACTTTATGTTCAGGACCCTCCTAAAAAATGGGATTTCACTTTCTATTCAGGACCGTCCTAAAAAATGGGATTTTACTTTATGCTCAAGGCCCTCCTTAAAAATGGGATTCTACTTTATGCTCAGGACCCTCCTGGAATATGTGAGTTTACCTTATGTTCAGGACCTTCCTAAAAAATAAGAATTTACTTTATGTTCAGGACCCTCCTGAAAAATGGGATTTTACTTTCTGTTTATGAAGCTCTTGAAATATGGGATTTTACTTTATGTTAAGGACCCTCCTGAAAAATGGGATTTTACTTTATGTCCAGGACTTTCCTGAAAAATGGGATTTTACTTTCTATCCAGGACTCTTCTGAAAAATGAGATTTAACTTTATGTTCTGGACCCTCGTGAAAAATGGGATTTTACTTTCCGTCATAGACCCACCTGAAAATGGGATTTTACTTTCTATTCAGAACCCTCCTGAAAAATAAGATTTTACTTTCTGTTCAGGACCCTCCTGAAAAATGGGATTTTACTTTATGTTCAAAATCCTTCAAAAAATGGGATTTTACCTTCTGTTTAGGACCTTCCTAAAAAATGGGATTTTACTTACTGTTCAGGATCCTCCTAAAAAATGGGACTTTACTTTCTGTTCAGGACTCTCCTGAAAAATGAGACTTTACCTTATGTTTAGGACGGTCCTGAAAAATAAGACTTTACTTTATGTTCAAGACCCTCCTGAAAAATGGGACTTTACTTTCGGTTAAGGACTCTCCTGAATAATAGAACTTTACTTTATGTTCAGGAACCTCCTGAAAAATAGTATTTTACTTTCTGTTCAGTACCCTCCTGAAAAATAGGAGTTTACATTATGATCAGGACCCTCCTGAAAAATGGGATTTTACTTTATGTTTAGGCCTCATCTGAAAAATGGGATTTTACTTTATGTTCTGGACCCTCCTGAAAAATGGGATTTTACTTTCTGTTTAGGACCCTACTAAAAAATGGGATTTTACTTTATGTTCAGGACCCTCTTAAAATGGGATTTTACTTTATGTTATGTACCCTCCTTAAAAATGGGATTTTACTTTATGTTCAGGACCCTCCTGAAAAATGAGATTTTCCTTTATGTTCAGGACCCTCCTGAAAAATGAGATTTTACCTTCTATTCAGGACCCTCCTGAAAAATGAGATTTTACTTTCGGTCCAGGACCCTCCTGAAAAATGGGACTTAACTTTATGTTCAGGAGTCTCTTGAAAAATGGGATTTTACCTTATGTCCAGGGCATTCTTGAAAAATGGGATTTTATTTTATGTTCAGGACCCTCCTGAAAAATGACATTAAACTTTATGCTCAGGACACTCCTGAAAAATGAGATTCTACTTTATGCTCAAGACCCTCCTGAAAAATGGGACGTTACTTTATGTTCAGGACCCTCCTGAAAAATGAGACTTTACTTTCTATTTAGGACCTTCCTAAAAAATTTGACTTTACTTTCTATTCAAGACCCTCCTAAAAATGGGATTTTACTTCTGTTCAGGACCCTCCTGAAAAATGGGATTTTACTTTATGTTCAGGACCCTTCTGAAAAATGGGATTTTACTTTCTGTTCTGTACCCTACTAAAAATGGGATTTTACTTTATGTTCAAGATCCTCCTGAAAAATGGGATTTTACTTTCTGTTTAGGACCTTCCTGAAAAATGGGATTTTACTTTCTGTTCAGGATCATCCTGAAAAATGGCACTTTACTTTTTGTTCAAGGCTCTCCTTAAAAATGGGATTTTACTTTATGATCAGGACCCTCCTGAAAAATGGGATTTTACTTTATGTTCAGGACCTCCTCAAAAATGGTATTTTAACTTATGTTCAGGACCCTTCAGAAAAATGGGATTTTATCTTCTGTTCAAGACCCTCCTGAAAAATGGGATTTTACTTTCTGTTCATGACCCTCCTGAAAAATGGTATTTTACTTTCTATTCAGGACCCTTCTAAAAAATGGTATTTCACTGTAAGTTCAGTACCCTCTTGATAAATAGGATTTTACTTTATGTTCAGGACCCTCCTAAAAAATGGGATTTAACTTATGTTCAGGATCCTCCTGAAAAATGGGATTTTACATTATGTTTAGGACCCTCCTGAAAAATGAGATTCTATTTTACGCTCAGGACCCTACTGGAAAATAGGATTCTTCTTTATGCTCAGAATCCGCCTGGAAAATGAGATTTTACTTTCTGTTCAGAACCCTCTTGAAAAATGGGATTTTACTTTCTGTTCAGGACCCTCCTGAAAAATGGGATTTTACTCTATGATCAAGCCCCTCATGAAAAATGGGATTCTACCTTATGCTCAGGACCCTCTTGAAAATGGGAGTTTACCTTATGTTCAGGACCCTCCTGAAAAATGGGACTTTACTTTCTATTTAGGACGCTCTTGAATTATGGGACTTTACTTTCTGTTCAAGACCCTCCTGAAAAATGGGATTTTACTTTATGTTCAGGACTCTCTTGAAAAATGGGATTTTACTTTATATTCCGGACCCTCATGAAAAATGACATTTTACTTTACGTTTAGGACCTTCCTGAAAAATGGGATTTTACATTATGTTTAGGACCCTCCTGAAAAATGAGATTCTATTTTACGCTCAGGACCCTCCTGGAAAATAGGATTCTTCTTTATGCTCAGAATCCGCCTGGAAAATGAGATTTTACTTTCTGTTCAGAACCCTCTTGAAAAATGGGATTTTACTTTCTGTTCAGGACCCTCCTGAAAAATGGGATTTTACTCTATGATCAAGCCCCTCCTGAAAAATGGGATTCTACCTTATGCTCAGGACCCTCCTGAAAATGGGAGTTTACCTTATGTTCAGGACCCTCCTGAAAAATGGGACTTTACTTTCTGTTTAGGACGCTCTTGAAATATGGGACTTTACTTTCTGTTCAAGACCCTCCTGAAAAATGGGATTTTACTTTATGTTCAGGACTCTCTTGAAAAATGGGATTTTACTTTATATTCCGGACCCTCATGAAAAATGAGATTTTACTTTATGTTTAGGACCCTCCTGAAAAATGGGATTTTACTTTATGTCCAGGACCCTCCTGAAAAATGAGATTTTACTTTCTGTCCAGGACTCTCCTAAAAAATGGGATTTAACTTTATTTTCAGGACCCTCGTGAAAAATGGGATTTTACTTTTTGTTCAAGACCTACCTGAAAAATAGTGTTTTACTTTATATCCAGGACCCTCCTGAAAAATAGGATTTTACTTTCTGTCAGGACCCCTCCTGAAAATTGGGATTTTACTTTATGTTCAACATCCTCCTGAAAAATAGGATTTTACGTTCTGTTTAGGACCTTCCTGAAAAAGGGGATTTTTCTTTCTGTTCAGGATCCTTCTGAAAAATGGGACTTTACTTTCTGTTAAGGACTCTCCTGAAAAATGGAAATTCACTTTCTATTAAGGACCCTCCTAAAAAATAAGATTTTACCTTATGTTCAGGACCATCCTGAAAAATAGGATTTTACTTTATGTTCAGGACCCTCCTGAAAAATGGGATTTTACTTTCTGTTAAGGACCCACCAAAATAATGGGATTTTACCTTATGTTCAGGGCTCTTATGAAAAATTAGATTCTACTTTATATTCAGGACCCTCCTGAAAAAAATAAGATTCTACTTTATGCTCAGGACCATCCTGGAAAATGGTATTCTACTTTATGCTCAGGACCCTTCTGTAAAATGGGATTTTACATTATGTTCAGGACCCTCCTAAAAAATTAGATTTTATTTTATGCTCAGGACCCACCTGGAAAATGGGATTCTACTTTATGCTCAGGACCCGCCTACAAAACGGGATTTTACTTTCAGTTCAGAACCCTCTTGAATAATTGGATTTTACTTTATGTTCAGGACCCTCCTGAAAAATGGGATTTTACTTTCTATTCAGGACCCTCGTGAAAAATGGGATTTTACTTTATGCTCAAGGCCCCCCTGAAAAATGGGATTCTACCTTATGCTCAGGACCCTCTAGGAAAATGGGACTTTACCTTATGTTCAGGACCCTCCTGAAAAATGAGACTTTACTATACGTTCAGGATCCTTCTGAAAAATGGAACTTTACTTTCTGTTTAGGACCCTCATGAAATATGGGACTTTACTTTCTACTTAGGACCCTCTTGAAATATGGGATTTTATTTTCTATTCAAGAAAATCCTGAAAAATGGGATTTTACTTTCTGTTCAGGACCCTCCTGAAAAATGGGATCTTACTTTATGTCCAAGACCCTCCTGAAAAATGGGATTTTAATTTCTGTCCAGGACTCTCCTGTAAAATGGGATTTTACTGTATGTTCAGGACCCTCGTGAAAAATGGGATTTTACTTTCTATTCAAGACCCTCCTGAAAAATGGGATTTTATTTTATGTTCAAGACCCTTCTGAAAAATGGGATTTTACTTTATGTTCAGGACCTTCCTAAAAAATAGGATTTTACTTTATGTTCAAGATCCTCCTGAAAATGGGATTTTACCTTCTGTTTAGGACCTTCCTGAAAAATAGGATTTTACTTTCTGTTCAGGATCCTCCTGAAAAATGGGACTTTACATTCTGTTCAGGACTCTCCTAAAAAATGGAAATTCACTTTCTATTTAGTAGCCTCCTAAAAAATGGGAGTTTACCTTATGTTCAAGCCCCTCCTGAAAAAGAGGATTTTATGTTTTGTTCAGGACCCTCCTGAAAAATGGGATTTTACTTTCTCTTCAGGACCATCCTGAAAAATGAGATTTTATCTTATGTTCAGGGCTCTCCTGAAAAATAAGATTCTACTTTATGTTCTGGACCCTCCTGAAAAATGGGACTTTACTTTCTGTTCAAGACCCTCCTGAAAAATGGGATTTTACTTAATGTTCAGGACCCACCTGAAAAATGAGATTTTACTTTCTGTTAAGGACCCTGCTGAAAAATTGGACTTTACTTTATGTTCAGGACCCTCCTGAAAAATGAGACTTTACTTTCTGTTCAGGAACTTTTTGAAAAATGGGACTTTACTTGCTATTCAAGACCTTCCTAAAAAATAGGATTTTATTTTATGTACAGGACCCTCTGAAAAGAGAGATTCTACTTTATGCTCAGGACCCTCCTAGAAAATGTGATTCTATTTTATGCTCAGGACCCTCCTGGAAAATGGGACTTTACCTTATGTGCAGGACCCTCCTGAAAAATGGGACATTACTTTATGTTCAGGACTCTCCTAAAAAATGAGACTTTACTTTCTTTTTAGGACTTTCCTGAAAAATGGGAGTTTAGTTTCTGTTCAAGACCATGCTGAAAAATGGGATTTTACTTTATGTTCAGGACCCTCCAAAAAAATGGGATTCTACTTTATGTTCAGGACCTTCCTGAAAAATGGGACATTACTTTATGTTCAGGACCCTCTTTAAAAATGAGACTTTACTTTATGTTTAGGAACTTCCTGAAAAATGGGACTTTAGTTTCTGTTCAAGACCCTGCTGAAAAATGGGATTTTACTTTCTGTTCAGGTCCCGCCAGAAAATTGGGATTTTACTTTATGTTCAGGACCCTCCTGAAAAATGGGATTTTACTTTCTGTTAAGGACCCTCCTGAAAAATGAGATTTTACTTTCTGTTTCGGACCCTCTTGAAAAATGAGATTTTACTTTCTGTTCAGGACTATGCTGAAAAATGGGATTTTATTTTATGTTCACGACCTTCCTGTAAAATGGAATTTTACTTTCTATTTAGGACCCTCCAGAAAAATGGGATTATACTTTATGATCAGGACACTCCTAAAAAATTAGATTTTACTTATGTTCAGGACCCTCCTGAAAAATGGGATTTTACCTTATGTTCAGGACCCTCTTGAAAAATGGGATTTTACTTCTGTTCAGGACCCTCCAGAAAAATTGAATTTTACTTTATGATCAGGACCCCCCTAAAAATTTGGATTTTACTTATGATCAGGACCCTCCTGTAAAATGGGATTTTACCTTCTGTTCAGGACCCTCGTTAAAAATGGAATTTTACTTTCTGTTCAAGACCCTCTTGAAAAATTGGATTTCACTTTATGTTCAGGACCCTCCTGAAAAATGGTATTTTAATTTCTGTTCAGGACCCTCCTGAAAAATGGGATTTTACTTTATGCTCAAGGCCCTCCTGAAAATGAGATTTCACTTTATGTTGAGGACCCTCCTGAAAAATAGGATTTTACCATCTGTTCAGGACCCTCCTGAAAAATGGAATTTTACTTTCTATTCAGGACCCTCTTGAAAAATGGGATTTCACTTTATGTTCACGGCCCACTTGAAAAATGGGATTTTACTTTCTGTTCAGGCCCCTCCTGAAAAATGGGATTTTACCTTATGTTCAGGATCCTCTTGAAAAATGGGATTTAACATTATGTTCAGGACCCTACTTAAAAATGAGACTCTATTTTATGCTTAGGGCCCTCCCGGAAAATAGTATTCTACTTTATGCTTAGGACCCACCTGGAAAATAGGATTTTACTTTCTGTTCAAAACCCTCTTGAAAAATTTGATTTTTCTTTATGTTCAGGACCCTCCAGAAAAATGGGATTTTTCTTCCTGTTCAGGAACCTCCTGAAAAATGGGAATTTACTTTATGCTCTAGGCCTTCCTGAAAAATAGGATTCTACCTTATGCTTAGGACCCTCCTAGAAAATAGGACTTTACCTTATGTTCAGGACCCTCCTGAAAAATGTGACTTTACTTTATGTTCAGGACCCTCCTTAAAAATGGGACATTACTTTCTGTTTAGGACCCTCTTGAAATATGGGACTTTTCTTTCTATTCAAGACCCTCCTGAAAAATGGGATTTTACTTTACGTTCAGAACCCTCTTGAAAAATGGGATTTTACTTTCTGTTCAGAACCCTCATGAAAAATAGGATTTTACTTTATGTTCAGGACCATCCTGAAAAATAGGATTTTAGTTTATGTTTAGGACACTCCTGAAAAATAGGATTTTACTTTCTGTCCAGGACTCTCCTGAAAAATGGGATTTTACTTTATGTTCAGGACCCTCCTGAAAAATTGGATTTTACTTTCTCTTCAGGACCCTCTTGAAAAATGGGATTTTACTTTATGTTCAGGACCATCCTGAAAAATGGGATTTTACTTTCTGTTAAGGACCCTCCTGAAAAATGGGATTTTACTTTATGTTCAGGACCCTCATAAAAAATTGGATTTTACTTTATGTTCAAGATCCTTCTAAAAAATGGGATTTTACCTTCTATTTAGGACTTTCCTGAAAAATGGGATTTTACTTTCTGTTGAGGATCCTCCTGAAAAATGGAACTTCACTTTCTAATCAGGACTCTCCAGAAAAATGATAATTCACTTTATGTTCAGGACCCTCCTGAAAAATGAGATTTCACTTTATGTTTAGGACTCTCCTGAAAAATGAGATTTTACTTTTTGTTCAGGACCCTCCTAAAAAATGGGATTTCACTTTATATTAAGGACCCTCCTAAAAAATGGAATTTTAGTTTCTGTTCAGGACCCTCCTGAAAAATGGGATTTTACCTTACGTTCAGGGCTCTCTTGAAAAATGAGATTCTACTTTATGTTCAGTATCCTCCTAAAAAAAATTAGATTCTACTTTATGCTCAGGACCCTCCTGGAAAATTAGATTCTATTTTATGCTCAGTACCCGCTTGGAAAATGGGACTTTACCTTTTGTTCAGGACACTCCTTGAAAATGGGACTTTACCTTTTGTTCAGGATCCTACTGAAAATTGAGACTTTATTTTCTTTTTAGGACCTTCTTAAAAAATGGGACTTTTCTTTTTGTTCAAGACCCTCCTGAAAAATGGGATTTTACTTTCAGTTCAAGACCCTCCAGATAAATAGGATTTTACTTTATGTTCAGGACCCACCTGAAAAATGGGATTTTAATTTCTATTCAGGACCCTCCTGAAAAATGGGATTTTACTTTCTGTTTAGGACCCTCCAGAAAAATTTGATTTTACTTTATGTTCAGGACCCTCTTTAAAAATGGAATTTTACTTTCTATTTAGGACCCTCCTATAAAATGGGATTTAACTTTAGGTTCAGGACCCTTCTGAAAAATGGGATTTTACTTACTGTTCTCGACCCTCCTGAAAATGGGGTTTTAATTTATGTTCAAGACCCTCCTGAAAAATGGGATTTAACTTAATATTCAGGACCCTCCTGAAAAATGGAATTTTAGTTTCTATTCAGGGCCCCCCCTAAAAAATGGGATTTTACTTTATGTTCAGGACCCTCCTGAAAAATGGGATTTTATTTTATGTTCAGGAATCTCTTGAAAAATGATATTCTACTTTATGCTCAGGACCCTCCAGGAAAATGAGATTCTTTGATGCTCTGGACCCTCCTGGAAAATGGGACTTTACCTTATGTTCCCGACCCTCTTGAAAAATGGGACATTACTTTATTTTCAGGACCCTTCTGAAAAATGAAACTTTACTTTCTGTTTAGGAAATTCCAAAAAAAATGAGACTTTACTTTCTATTCAAGACCCTCCTGAAAAATGTGATTTTACTTTCTGTTCAGGACCCTTCTAAAAAATAGGATTTTACTTTCTGTTCAGGACCCTCCTGAAAAATGGTATTTTACTTTCTGTTTTGGACCCTCTTGAAAAATGAGATTTTACTTTCTATTCAGGACCCTTCTAAAAAATGGGATTTTACTTTATGTTTAGGACCCTACTAAAAAAATAAAATTTTACTTTATATTCAGGACCCTTCTGAAAAATGGGATTTTACTTTATGTTCAGGACTCTCCTGAAAAATGAAATTTTACTTTATGTTCAGGACCCCCCTGAGAAATGGGATTTTACCTTATGTTCAGGACCCTCCGGAAAAATGGGATTTTACCTTTTATTCAGGACCCTCTTGAAAAATGGAATTTTATTTTCTGTTTAGGACCCTCTTGAAAAATAGGATTTCACTTTTTGTTCAGGACCCACCTGAAAAATGGGAATTTACCTAATATTTAGGATCCTCCTTAAAAATGGAATTTTACATTATCTTCAAGACCCTCCTGAAAAATGAGATTCTATTTTATGCCCAGGACCCTCCTTGAAAAGGGGATTCTACTTTATGCTCAGGACACACCTGGAAAATGAGATTTTACTTTATACTCAAGACCCTCTTGAAAAATTGGATTTTACTTTATGTTCAGGACCCTCCTGAAAAATGGGATTTTAATTTCTGTCCAAGACCCTCCTGAAAAATGGGATTTTACTTTATGCTCAAGGCCCTTCTGAAAATGGGATTCTACCTTAGGCTCAGGACCCTCCTAAAAAATGGGACTTTACCTTATGTTCAGAACTCTACTGAAAAATGAGAATTTACTATATGTTCAGGACCCTCCTGAAAAATGGGACTTTACTTTCTGTTTAGGAACCTCTTTAAATTTGGGGCCTTTACTTTCTATTTATGACCCTCTTGAAATATGGGACTTTTCTTTCTGTTCAGGACTCTCTTGAAAAATAGGATTTTACTTTCTGTTCAGGACCATCTTGAAAAATAGGATTTTACTTCATATTCAGGACCCTCCGGAAAAATGGGATTTTACTTTATGTCCAGGACCCTCCTGAAAAATAAGCTTTTACTTTCTGTCCAAGACTCTCCTAAAAAATGGGATTTCACTTTATGTTCAGGACCCTCCTGAAAAATGGTATTTTAATTTCTGTTCAGGACCCTCCTGAAAAATGGGATTTTACTTTATGCTCAAGGCCCTCCTGAAAATGAGATTTCACTTTATGTTGAGGACCCTTCTGAAAAATAGGATTTTACCTGCAGTTCAGGACCCTCCTGAAAAATGGAATTTTACTTTCTATTCAGGACCCTCTTGAAAAATGGGATTTCACTTTATGTTCACGGCCCACTTGAAAAATGGGATTTTACTTTCTGTTCAGGACCCTCCTGAAAAATGGGATTTTATCTTATGTTCAGGATCCTCTTGAAAAATGGGATTTAACATTATGTTCAGGACCCTACTTAAAAATGAGACTCTATTTTATGCTTAGGGCCCTCCCGGAAAATAGTATTCTACTTTATGCTTAGGACCCACCCGGAAAATAGGATTTTACTTTCTGTTCAAAACCCTCTTGAAAAATATGATTTTTCTTTATGTTCAGGACCCTCCAGAAAAATGGGATTTTTCTTCCAGTTCAGGAACCTCCTGAAAAATGGGAATTTACTTTATGTTCTAGGCCCTCCTGAAAAATAGGATTCTACCTTATGCTTAGGACCCTCCTAGAAAATGGGACTTTACCTTATGTTCAGGACCCTCCTGAAAAATGTGACTTGACTTTATGTTCAGGACCCTCCTGAAAAATGGGACTTTACTTTCTGTTTAGGACCCTCTTGAAATATGGGACTTTTCTTTCTGTTCAAGACCCTCCTGAAAAATGGGATTTTACTTTACGTTCAGAACCCTCTTGAAAAATGGGATTTTACTTTCTGTTCAGAACCCTCATGAAAAATAGGATTTTACTTTATGTTCAGGACCCTCCTGAAAAATAGGATTTTATTTTATGTTTAGGACACTCCTGAAAAATAGGATTTTACTTTCTGTCCAGGACTCTCCTGAAAAATGGGATTTTACTTTATGTTCAGGACCCTCCTGAAAAATGGGATTTTACTTTCTCTTCAGGACCCTCTTGAAAAATGGGATTTTACTTTATGTTCAGGACCATCCTGAAAAATGGGATTTTACTTTCTGTTAAGGACCCTCCTGAAAAATGGGATTTTACTTTATGTTCAGGACCCTCATAAAAAATTGGATTTTACTTTATGTTCAAGATCATTCTAAAAAATGCGATTTTACCTTCTATTTAGGACTTTCCTGAAAAATGGGATTTTACTTTCTGTTGAGGATCCTCCTGAAAAATGAAACTTTACTTTCTAATCAGGAATCTCCTGAAAAATGATAATTCACTTTATGTTCAGGACCCTCCTAAAAAATGGGATTTCACTTTATATTCAGGACCCTCCTAAAAAATGGAATTTTAGTTTCTGTTCAGGACCCTCCTAAAAAATGGGATTTTACCTTACGTTCAGGGCTCTCCTGAAAAATGAGATTCTACATTATGTCCAGGATCCTCCTAAAAAAAATTAGATTCTACTTTATGCTCAGGAACCTCCTGGAAAATTGGATTCTACTTTATGCTCAGGACCCGCTTGGAAAATGGGACTTTACCTTTTGTTCAGGACACTCCTTGAAAATGGGACTTTACCTTTTGTTCAGGATCCTCCTGAAAATTGAGACTTTAATTTCTTTTTAGGACCTTCTTAAAAAATGGGACTTTTCTTTTTGTTCAAGACCCTCCTGAAAAATGGGATTTTACTTTCAGTTCAGGACCCTCCTGAAAAATAGGATTTTACTTTATGTTCAGGACCCACCTGAAAAATGGGATTTTACTTTCTATTCAGGACCCTCCTGAAAAATGGGATTTTACTTTCTGTTTAGGACCCTCCAGAAAAATTTGATTTTACTTTATGTTCAGGACCCTCCTTAAAAATGGAATTTTACTTTCTATTTAGGACCCTCCTATAAAATGGGATTTTACTTTAGGTTCAGGACCCTTCTGAAAAATGGGATTTTACTTACTGTTCTCGACCCTCCTGAAAATGGGGTTTTAATTTATGTTCAAGACCCTCCTGAAAAATGGGATTTTACTTAATATTCAGGACCCTCCTGAAAAATGGAATTTTAGTTTCTATTCAGGGCCCCCCTAAAAAATGGGATTTTACTTTATGTTCAGGACCCTCCTGAAAAATGGGATTTTATTTTATGTTCAGGATCCTCTTGAAAAATGATATTCTACTTTATGCTCAGGACCCTCCAGGAAAATGAGATTCTTTGATGCTCTGGACCCTCCTGGAAAATGGGACTTTACCTTATGTTCCGGACCCTCTTGAAAAATGGGACATTACTTTATTTTCAGGACCCTTCTGAAAAATGAGACTTTACTTTCTGTTTAGGAAATTCCAAAAAAAATGGGACTTTACTTTCTACTCAAGACCCTCCTGAAAAATGTGATTTTACTTTCTGTTCAGGACCCTTCTAAAAAATAGGATTTTACTTTCTGTTCAGGACCCTCCTGAAAAATGGTATTTTACTTTCTGTTTTGGACCCTCTTGAAAAATGAGATTTTACTTTCTATTCAGGACCCTGCTAAAAAATGGGATTTTACTTTATGTTTAGGACCCTACTAAAAAAATAAAATTTTACTTTTTATTCAGGACCCTTCTGAAAAATGGGATTTTACTTTATGTTCAGGACCCTCCTGAAAAATGAAATTTTACTTTATGTTCAGGACCCCCCTGAGAAATGGGATTTTACCTTATGTTCAGGACCCTCCGGAAAAATGGGATTTTACCTTTTATTCAGGACCCTCTTGAAAAATGGAATTTTACTTTCTGTTTAGGACCCTCTTGAAAAATAGGATTTCACTTTTTGTTCAGGACCCACCTGAAAAATGGGAATTTACCTAATATTTAGGATCCTCCTTAAAAATGGAATTTTACATTATGTTCAGGACCCTCCTGAAAAATGAGATTCTATTTTATGCCCAGTACCCTCCTTGAAAAGGGGATTCTACTTTATGCTCAGGACACACCTGGAAAATGAGATTTTACTTTATACTCAACACCCTCTTGAAAAATTGGATTTTACTTTATGTTCAGGACCCTCCTGAAAAATGGGATTTTAATTTCTGTCCAGGACCCTCCTGAAAAATGGGATTTTACTTTATGCTCAAGGCCCTTCTGAAAATGGGATTCTACCTTAGGCTCAGGACCCTCCTAAAAAATGGGACTTTACCTTATGTTCAGAACTCTACTGAAAAATGAGAATTTACTATATGTTCAGGACCCTCCTGAAAAATGGGACTTTACTTTCTGTTTAGGACCCTCTTTAAATTTGGGGCCTTTACTTTCTATTTATGACCCTCTTGAAATATGGGACTTTTCTTTCTGTTCAGGACTCTCTTGAAAAATAGGATTTTACTTTCTGTTCTGGACCATCTTGAAAAATAGGATTTTACTTCATATTCAGGACCCTCCGGAAAAATGGGATTTTACTTTATGTCCAGGACCCTCCTGAAAAATAAGCTTTTACTTTCTGTCCAAGACTCTCCTAAAAAATGGGATTTCACTTTATGTTTAGGACCCTCCTGAAAAATGAAATTTTAATTTCTGTTCAACACCCTCCTGTAAAATTGGATTTTACTTTTTGTTCAGGACCCTCCCGAAAAATGGGTTTTTACTTTCTGTTCTGGACCCTCCTGAAAAATGGGATTTTACTTTATATTCAGGACCCTCCTAAAAAATTGGATTTTACTATATGCTCAGGAACCTCCTGGAAAATGGGATTCAACTTTATGCTCAGGACCCTCCCGGAAAATGGGATTTTACTTTCTGTCCAAGACCCTTCTGAAAAATAAGATTTTACTTTATGTTCAGGACCCTCCTGAAAAATGGGATTTTACTTTCTGTTCAGGACCCACTTGAAAAAAGGGATTTTACTTTATGTTCAGGACCCTCCTGAAAACTGGAATTTTACTTTTTGTTCAAGACCCTCCTAAAAAATGGGATTTTACTTTCTGTTTAGGACCCTCCAGAAAAATGGGATTTTATTTTATGTTCTGGACCCTCTTGAAAAATGAGATTCTACTTTATGCTCAGGACCCTCTTGGAAAATGGGATTCTACTTTATGCTTAGGCCCCTTCTGGAAAATAGAACTTTACCTTATGATCAGGACCCTTTTGAAAGATGGGACATTACTTTATGTTCAGGACCCTCCTTAAAAATGAGACTTTACTTTCTGTTTAGGACCTTCCTAAAAAATGGGACTTTACTTTCTGTTCAAGACCCTTCTGAAAAATGGGTTTTAATTTTAAGTTCAGGACCCTCCTGAAAAATGGGATTTTACTTTCTGTTCAAGACCCTCCTGAAAAATGGGATTTTACTTTCTGTTTCGGACTGTCTTGAAAAATGAGATTTTACTTTCTGTTCAGGACCCTGCTGAAAAATGGGATTTTACTTTATGTTCAGGATCCTCCTGAAAAATAGAAATTTACTTTCTATTCAGGACCCTCCAGAAAAATGTGATTTCACTTTATGTTCAGGACCCTCTTGAAAAATGGGATTTTACTTTCTGTTCAGGACACTCCTGAAAAATAGGATTTTACTTTCTGTTTCTGACCCTCTTGAAAAAGGAGATTTTTCTTTCTGTTCATGACCCTGCTGAAAAATGGGAATTTTCTTTATGTTCAGGACCTTCCTTAAAAATAGAACTTTACTATCTATTCCTGACCCTCCTGAAAAATGGGATTTTACTATATGTTCAGGACCCTCCAGAAAAATGGGATTTTACTTTATGTTCAGGACCGTCCTGAAAAATATGATTTTATCTTATGTTCAGGACCCTCTTGAAAAATGGTATTTTAACTTCTGTTCAGGTCCCTCCTGAAAAATCAAATTTTACTTTATGTTCAGGACCCTCTTGAAAAAAAGGATTTCACTTACCGTTCAGGACCCTCCTGAAAAATGGGATTCTACTTTATGTTCTGGATCATCCTGTAAAATGGAATTTTACATTATGTTCAGGACCCTTCTTAAAAAATGAGATTCTATTTTATGCTCAGGACCCTCCTGGAAAATGGGATTCTACTTTATGCTCAGGACCCGCCTGATAAATGGGATTTTACATTCTGTTCAGAACCCTCTTGAAAAATGGGATTTTACTTTATGTTTTGGACCCTTCTGAAAAATGGGATTTTACTTTCTGTTCCAGACCCTCCTGAAAAATGGGATTTTACTTTATGTTCAAGGCACTCCTGAAAAATGGGATTCTACCTTATGTTCGGGACCCTCCGAGAAAATGGGACTTTACCTTATGTTCAGGACCCTCCTAAATAAAAAGGCTTTACTTTATGTTCAGGACCCTCATGAAAAATGGGACTTTACTTTATGTTCAGGACACTCTTGAAAAATGGGATTTTACTTTATGTTCAGCACCCTCTTGAAAAATGGGATTTTAATTTTTGTTCAGGACCCTCCTGAAAAATTGGATTTTACCTTATGTTCTGGATGCTTCAGTAAAATGGAATTTTACATTATGATCAGGACCCTTCTTAAAAAATGAGATTCTATTTTATGCTCAGGACCCTCCTGGAAAATGGGATTCTACTTTATACTCAGGACCCGCCTGAAAAATGGGATTTTACATTCTGTTCAGAACCTTCTTGAAAAATAGGATTTTACTTTATGTTTAGGACCCTTCTGAAAAATGGGATTTTACTTTCTGTTCCAGACCCTCTTGAGAAATGGGATTTTACTTAATGGTTAAGGCCTTCCTGAAAATGGGATTCTACCTTATGCTCAGGACCCTCCTAGAAAATGAGACTTTACCTTATGTTCAGGACCCTCCTAAAAAATGAGACTTTACTTTATGTTCAGGACCTTCCTGAAAAATGGGACTTTACTTTATGTTCAGGACACTCTTGAAAAATGGGATTTTACTTTCTGTTCAGCACCCTCCTGAAAAATGGGATTTTAATTTCTGTTCAGGACCCTCCAGAAAAATGGAACTTTAGTTTTCTTTCAGGACCCTCCTGAAAAATGGGATTTTACTTTATGTTCAGGACCCTCCTAAAAAATGGGATTTTACTTTATGCTCAGGATCCTCCTGGATAATGGGATTCTATTTTATGCTCAGGACTCTCCTGGAAAATGGGACTTTACCTTATTTTCATAACGCTCCTGAAAAATTAGACTTACTTTATGATCAGGACCCTCCGGAAAATGAGACTTTACTTTCTGTTTAGGACCTTCTTGAAAAATAGGACATTACTTTCTATTCAAGACCCTCCTAAAAAATAGGATTTTACTTTCAGTTCAGGTCCCTTTTGAAAAATAGGATTTTACTTTATATTCAGGACCCCCCTGAAAAATGGAATTTTACTTTCTATTCAGGAACCTCCTAAAAAAAGGGATTTTACTTTTTGTTCAAGACCCTCTGGAAAAATGGGATTTTACTTTATGTTCAGGACTCTCCTGAAAAATGGAATTTTACTTTTTGTTCAGGACCCTCCTAAAAAATGGGGTTTTACTTTATGTTCAGGACCCTCCAGAAAAATGGGATTTTATTTTATGTTCAGGACCCTCTTGAAAAATGAGATTCTACTTTATGCTTAGGACCTTCTTGGAAAATGGGATTCTACTGTATGCTTAGGACCCTTCTGGAAAATGGGACTTTACCTTATGATCAGGACCCTCTTGAAAAATGGGACATTACTTAATGTTCAGGAACCTCCTTGAAAATGAGACTTTACTTTCTATTTAGGACCTTCCTAAAAAATGGGACTTCACTTTCAGTTCAAGACTCTCCTAAAAAATGGGATTTTACTTTAAATTTAGGACCCTCCTGAAAAATGAGATTTTACTTTCTGTTCAAGACCCTCCTAAAAAATGAGATTTTACTTTCTGTTTCGGACCCTCTTGAAAAATGAGATTTTACTTTCTGTTCAGGCCCCTGGTGAAAAATGGGATTTTACTTTATGTTCAGGACCCTCCTGAATAATGGAAATTTACTTTCTATTCAGGACCCTCCTGAAAAATGGGATTTCACTTTATGTTCAGGACCCTCTTGTAAAATGGGATTTTACTTTCTGTTCAGGACCTTCCTAAAAAATAAGATTTTACTTTCTGTTTCGGATCCTCTTGAAAAATGAGATTTTTCTTTCTGTTCATGACCCTGCTGAAAAATGGGAATTTTCTTTATGTTCAGGACCTTCCTGAAAAATAGAATTTTACTTTCTATTCCTGACCCTCCTGAAAAATGAGATTTTATATTCTGTTCAGAACCCTCTTGAAAAATGGGATTTTACTTTATGTTTAGGACCCTTCTGAAAAATGGGATTTTACTTTCTATTCCAGACCCTCCTGAAAAATGGGATTTTACTTTATGTTCAAGGCCCTCCTGAAAAATGGGATTCTACCTTATGCTCGGACCCTCCTTGAAAATGGGACTTTACCTTATGTTCAGGACCCTCCTAAATAATGAGACTTTACTTTATGTTCAGGACCCTCCTGAAAAATGGGACTTTACTTTATGTTCAGGACATTCTGGAAAAATGGGATTTTAATTTCTGTTCAGCACCCTCTTGAATTATGGGATTTTAATTTTTGTTCAGGACCCTCCTGAAAAATGGGATTTTACGTTATGTTCTGGATCTTTCTGTAAAATGGAATTTTAAATTATGTTCAGGACCCTTCTTAAAAAATGAGATTCTATTTTATGGTCAGGACCCTCCTGGAAAATAGGATTCTACTTTATACTTAGGACCCGCCTGGAAAATGGGATATTACATTCTGTTCAGAACCCTCTTGAAAAATGGGATTTTACTTTATTTTTACGACCCTTCTGAAAAATGGGATTTTACTTTCTATTCCATACCATCCTAAAAAATGGAATTTTACTTTATGTTCAAGGCCCTCCTGAAAAATGGGATTCTACCTTATGCTCAGACCCTCCTAGAAAATGGGACTTTACCTTATGTTCAGGACCCTCCTAAGTAATGAGACTTTACTTTATGTTCAAGACCTTCCTGAAAAATGGGACTTTACTTTATGTTCAGGACTTTCTGGAAAAATGGGATTTTACTTTCTGTTCAGCACCCTCCTGAAAATTGGGATTTTAATTTTTGTTCAGGACCCTCATGAAAAATGGGATTTTACCTTATGTTCTGGATCTTTCTGTAAAATGGAATTTTACATTATGTTCAGGACCCTTCTTAAAAAATGAGATTCTATTTTATGGTCAGGACCCTCCTGGAAAATGAGATTCTACTTTATACTCAGGACCTGCCTGGAAAATGGGATTTTACATTCTGTTCAGAACCCTCTTGAAAAATGGGATTTTACTTTATGTTTAGGACCCTTCTGAAAAATGGGATTTTACTTTCTGTTCCAGACCTTCCTGAAAAATGTGATTTTACTTAATGCTCAAGGCCTTCCTGAAAAATGGGATTCTACCTTATGCTCAGGACCCTCCTAGAAAATGGGACTTTACCTTATGTTCAGGACCCTCCTAAAATATGAGACTTTACTTTATGTTCAGGACCCTCCTGAAAAATGGGACTTTACTTTATGTTCAGGACACTCTTGAAAAATGGGATTTTACTTTCTGTTCAGCACCCTCCTAAAAAATGGGATTTTAATTTCTGTTCAGGACCCTCCTGAAAAATGGAACTTTTGTTTTTGTTTAGGACCCTCCTGAAAAATGGGATTTTACTTTCTGTTCAGGACCCTCCTGAAAAATGGGATTTTACTTTATGTTCAGGACCCTCCTTAAAAATGGGATTTTACTTTATGCTCAGGATCCTCCTGGAAAATGGGATTCTACTATATGCTCAGGACTCTTCTGGAAAATTGGACTTTACCTTATTTTCATAACACTCCAGAAAAATTAGATTTACTTTATGTTTAGGACCCTCTTGAAAATGAGACTTTAGTTTCTTTTTAGGACCTTCTTGAAAAATGGGACATTACTTTTTATTCAAGACCCTCCTGTAAAATGGGATTTTACTTTCAGTTCTGGACCCTTCTGAAAAATAAGATTTTACTTTATGTTCAGGACCCTCCTGAAAAATTGGATTTTACTTTCTGTTCAGGAGCCACTTGAAAAAAGGGATTTTACTTTATGTTCAGGACCCTCCTAAAAACTGGAATTTTACTTTTTGTTCAAGACCCTCCTAAAAAATGGGATTTTACTTTCTGTTTAGGACCCTCCAGAAAAATGGGATTTTATTTTATGTTCTGGACCCTCTTGAAAAATGAGATTCTACTTTATGCTCAGGACCCTCTTGGAAAATGGGATTCTACTTTATGCTTAGGCCCCTTCTGGAAAATGGAACTTTACCTTATGATCAGGACCCTTTTGAAAAATGGGACATTACTTTATGTTCAGGACCCTCCTTAAAAATGAGACTTTACTTTCTGTTTAGGACCTTACTAAAAAATAGGACTTTACTTTCTGTTCAAGACCCTTCTGAAAAATGGGATTTTATTTTAAGTTCAGGACCCTCCTGAAAAATTGGATTTTACTTTCTGTTCAAGACCCTCCTGAAAAATGAGATTTTACTTTCTGTTTTGGACTCTCTTGAAAAATGAGATTTTACTTTCTGTTCAGGACCCTGTTGAAAAATGGGATTTTACTTTATGTTCAGGATCCTCCTGAAAAATAGAAATTTACTTTCTATTCAGGAACCTCCTGAAAAATGTGATTTCACTTTATGTTCAGGACCCTCTTGAAAAATGGGATTTTACTTGCAGTTCAGGACCCTCCTGAAAAATAGGATTTTACTTTCTGTTTCTGACCCTCTTGAAAAAGGAGATTTTTCTTTCTGTTCATGACCCTGCTGAAAAATGGGAATTTTTTTACGTTCAGGACCTTCCTTAAAAATATAATTTTACTATCTATTCCTGACCCTCCTGAAAAATGGGATTTTACTATAAGTTCAGGCTCCTCTAGAAAAATGGGATTTTACTATATGTTCAGGACCGTCCTGAAAAATATAATTTTATCTTATATTCAGGACCCTCTTGAAAAATGGTAATATAACTTCTGTTCAGGTCCCTCCTGAAAAATCAAATTTTACTTTATGTTCAGGACCCTCTTGAAAAAAAGGATTTCACTTACCGTTCAGGACCCTCCTGAAAAATGGGATTCTACTATATGTTCAGGATCATCCTGTAAAATGGAATTTTACATTATGTTCAGGACCCTTCTTAAAAAATGAGATTCTATTTTATGCTCAGGACCCTCCTGGAAAATGGGATTCTACTTTATGCTCAGGACCCGCCTGATAAATGGGATTTTACATTCTGTTCAGAACCCTCTTGAAAAATGGGATTTTACTTTATGTTTTGGACCCTTCTGAAAAATGGGATTTTACTTTCTGTTCCAGACCCTCCTGAAAAATGGGATTTTACTTTAAGTTCAGGACCCTCCTGAAAAATAGGATTTTACTTTATGTCCACGACCCTCCTGAAAAATGGGATTTTACTTTATGTTCAGGACCCTCCTAAAAAATAGGATTTTACTTTATGCTCAGGACCCTCCTGTAAAATCGGATTCTATTTTATGCTCAGGACCCTCCTGGAAAATGGGACTTTACCTTATGTTCAGGACCCTCCTGAAAAATTGGACTTTACTTTATGTTCAGGGCCCTCCTGAAAAATGAGACTTTACTTTCTATTTAGGACCTTCTTGAAAAATGGTACTTTACTTTCTGTTCAAGACCCTCCTGAAAAATGGGAGTATACTTTCAGTTCAGGACCCTCCTGAAAAATAGGATTTTACTTTCTGTTCAGGACCCTCCTGAAAAGTGGGATTTTACTTTATGTTCAGGACCCTCCTGAAAACTGGAATTTTACTTTTTGTTCAAGACCCTCCTAAAAAATGGGATTTTACTTTCTGTTTAGGACCCTCCAGAAAAATGGGATTTTATTTTATGTTCTGGACCCTCTTGAAAAATGAGATTCTACTTTATGCTCAGGACCCTCTTGGAAAATGGGATTCTACTTTATGCTTAGGCCCCTTCTGGAAAATGGAACTTTACCTTATGATCAGGACCCTTTTGAAAGATGGGACATTACTTTATGTTCAGGACCCTCCTTAAAAATGAGACTTTACTTTCTGTTTAGGACCTTCCTAAAAAATGGGACTTTACTTTCTGTTCAAGACCCTTCTGAAAAATGGGTTTTTATTTTAAGTTCAGGACCCTCCTGAAAAATGGGATTTTACTTTCTGTTCAAGACCCTCCTGAAAAATGGGATTTTACTTTCTGTTTCGGACTCTCTTGAAAAATGAGATTTTACTTTCTGTTCAGGACCCTGCTGAAAAATGGGATTTTACTTTATGTTCAGGATCCTCCTGAAAAATAGAAATTTACTTTCTATTCAGGACCCTCCAGAAAAATGTGATTTCACTTTATGTTCAGGACCCTCTTGAAAAATGGGATTTTACTTTCTGTTCAGGACCCTCCTGAAAAATAGGATTTTACTTTCTGTTTCTGACCCTCTTGAAAAAGGAGATTTTTCTTTCTGTTCATGACCCTGCTGAAAAATGGGAATTTTCTTTATGTTCAGGACCTTCCTTAAAAATAGAACTTTACTATCTATTCCTGACCCTCCTGAAAAATGGGATTTTACTATATGTTCAGGACCCTTCAGAAAAATGGGATTTTACTTTATGTTCAGGACCGTCCTGAAAAATATGATTTTATCTTATGTTCAGGACCCTCTTGAAAAATGGTATTTTAACTTCTGTTCAGGTCCCTCCTGAAAAATCAAATTTTACTTTATGTTCAGGACCCTCTTGAAAAAAAGGATTTCACTTACCGTTCAGGACCCTCCTGAAAAATGGGATTCTACTTTATGTTCTGGATCATCCTGTAAAATGGAATTTTACATTATGTTCAGGACCCTTCTTAAAAAATGAGATTCTATTTTATGCTCAGGACCCTCCTGGAAAATGGGATTCTACTTTATGCTCAGGACCCGCCTGATAAATGGGATTTTACATTCTGTTCAGAACCCTCTTGAAAAATGGGATTTTACTTTATGTTTTGGACCCTTCTGAAAAATGGGATTTTACTTTCTGTTCCAGACCCTCCTGAAAAATGGGATTTTACTTTATGTTCCAGACCCTCTTGAAAAATGGGATTTTACTTAATGGTTAAGGCCTTCCTGAAAATGGGATTCTACCTTATGCTCAGGACCCTCCTAGAAAATGAGACTTTACCTTATGTTCAGGACCCTCCTAAAAAATGAGACTTTACTTTATGTTCAGGACCTTCCTGAAAAATGGGACTTTACTTTATGTTCAGGACACTCTTGAAAAATGGGATTTTACTTTCTGTTCAGCACCCTCCTGAAAAATGGGATTTTAATTTCTGTTCAGGACCCTCCAGAAAAATGGAACTTTAGTTTTCTTTCAGGACCCTCCTGAAAAATGGGATTTTACTTTATGTTCAGGACCCTCCTAAAAAATGGGATTTTACTTTATGCTCAGGATCCTCCTGGATAATGGGATTCTATTTTATGCTCAGGACTCTCCTGGAAAATGGGACTTTACCTTATTTTCATAACGCTCCTGAAAAATTAGACTTACTTTATGATCAGGACCCTCCGGAAAATGAGACTTTACTTTCTGTTTAGGACCTTCTTGAAAAATAGGACATTTCTTTCTATTCAAGACCCTCCTAAAAAATAGGATTTTACTTTCAGTTCAGGTCCCTTTTGAAAAATAGGATTTTACTTTATATTCAGGACCCCCCTGAAAAATGGAATTTTACTTTCTATTCAGGAACCTCCTAAAAAAAGGGATTTTACTTTTTGTTCAAGACCCTCTGGAAAAATGGGATTTTACTTTATGTTCAGGACTCTCCTGAAAAATGGAATTTTACTTTTTGTTCAGGACCCTCCTAAAAAATGGGGTTTTACTTTATGTTCAGGACCCTCCAGAAAAATGGGATTTTATTTTATGTTCAGGACCCTCTTGAAAAATGAGATTCTACTTTATGCTCAGGACCTTCTTGGAAAATGGGATTCTACTGTATGCTTAGGACCCTTCTGGAAAATGGGACTATACCTTATGATCAGGACCCTCTTGAAAAATGGGACATTACTTAATGTTCAGGAACCTCCTTGAAAATGAGACTTTACTTTCTATTTAGGACCTTCCTAAAAAATGGGACTTCACTTTCAGGTCAAGACTCTCCTAAAAAATGGGATTTTACTTTAAATTTAGGACCCTCCTGAAAAATGAGATTTTACTTTCTGTTCAAGACCCTCCTAAAAAATGAGATTGTACTTTCTGTTTCGGACCCTCTTGAAAAATGAGATTTTACTTTCTGTTCAGGCCCCTGGTGAAAAATGGGATTTTACTTTATGTTCAGGACCCTCCTGAATAATGGAAATTTACTTTCTATTCAGGACCCTCCTGAAAAATGGGATTTCACTTTATGTTCAGGACCCTCTTGTAAAATGGGATTTTACTTTCTGTTCAGGACCTTCCTAAAAAATAAGATTTTACTTTCTGTTTCGGATCCTCTTGAAAAATGAGATTTTTCTTTCGGTTCATGACCCTGCTGAAAAATGGGAATTTTCTTTATGTTCAGGACCTTCCTGAAAAATAGAATTTTACTTTCTATTCCTGACCCTCCTGAAAAATGAGATTTTATATTCTGTTCAGAACCCTCTTGAAAAATGGGATTTTACTTTATGTTTAGTACCCTTCTGAAAAATGGGATTTTACTTTCTATTCCAGACCCTCCTGAAAAATGGGATTTTACTTTATTTTCAAGGCCCTCCTGAAAAATGGGATTCTACCTTATGCTCGGACCCTCCTTGAAAATGGGACTTTACCTTATGTTCAGGACCCTCCTAAATAATGAGACTTTACTTTATGTTCAGGACCCTCCTGAAAAATGGGACTTTACTTTATGTTCAGGACATTCTGGAAAAATGGGATTTTAATTTCTGTTCAGCACCCTCTTGAATTATGGGATTGTAATTTTTGTTCAGGACCCTCCTGAAAAATGGGATTTTACCTTATGTTCTGGATCTTTCTGTAAAATGGAATTTTACATTATGTTCAGGACCCTTCTTAAAAAATGAGATTCTATTTTATGGTCAGGACCCTCCTGGAAAATAGGATTCTACTTTATACTTAGGACCCGCCTGGAAAATGGGATATTACATTCTGTTCAGAACCCTCTTGAAAAATGGGATTTTACTTTATGTTTACGACCCTTCTGAAAAATGGGATTTTACTTTCTATTCCATACCATCCTAAAAAATGGAATTTTACTTTATGTTCAAGGCCCTCCTGAAAAATGGGATTCTACCTTATGCTCAGACCCTCATAGAAAATGGGACATTACCTTATGTTCAGGACCCTCCTAAATAATGAGACTTTACTTTATGTTCAAGACCTTCCTGAAAAATGGGACTTTACTTTATGTTCAGGACATTCTGGAAAAATGGGATTTTACTTTCTGTTCAGCACCCTCCTGAAAATTGGGATTTTAATTTTTGTTCAGGACCCTCATGAAAAATGGGATTTTACCTTATGTTCTGGATCTTTCTGTAAAATGGAATTTTACATTATGTTCAGGACCCTTCTTCAAAAATGAGATTCTATTTTATGGTCAGGACCCTCCTGGAAAATGAGATTCTACTTTATACTCAGGACCTGCCTGGAAAATGGGATTTTACATTCTGTTCAGAACCCTCTTGAAAAATGGATTTTACTTTATGTTTAGGACCCTTCTGAAAAATGGGATTTTACTTTCTGTTCCAGACCCTCCTGAAAAATGTGATTTTACTTAATGCGCAAGGCCTTCCTGAAAAATGGGATTCTACCTTATGCTCAGGACCCTCCTAGAAAATGGGACTTTACCTTATGTTCAGGACCCTCCTAAAATATGAGACTTTACTTTATGTTCAGGACCCTCCTGAAAAATGGGACTTTACTTTATGTTCAGGACACTCTTGAAAAATGGGATTTTACTTTCTGTTCAGCACCCTCCTAAAAAATGAGATTTTAATTTCTGTTCAGGACCCTCCTGAAAAATGGAACTTTAGTTTTTGTTCAGGACCCTCCTGAAAAATGGGTTTTTACTTTCTGTTCAGGACCCTCCTGAAAAATGGGATTTTAATTTATGTTCAGGACCCTCCTTAAAAATGGGATTTTACTTTATGCTCAGGATCCTCCTGGAAAATGGGATTCTACTATATGCTCAGGACTCTTCTGGAAAATTGGACTTTACCTTATTTTCATAACACTCCAGAAAAATTAGATTTACTTTATGTTTAGGACCCTCTTGAAAATGAGACTTTAGTTTCTTTTTAGGACCTTCTTGAAAAATGGGACATTACTTTTTATTCAAGACCCTCCTGTAAAATGGGATTTTACTTTCAGTTCTGGACCCTTCTGAAAAATAAGATTTTACTTTATGTTTAGGACCCTCCTGAAAAATGGGATTTTACTTTCTGTTCAGGACCCACTTGAAAAAAGGGATTTTACTTTATGTTCAGGACCCTCCTAAAAACTGGAATTTTACTTTTTGTTCAAGACCCTCCTAAAAAATGGGATTTTACTTTCTGTTTAGGACCCTCCAGAAAAATGGGATTTTATTTTATGTTCTGGACCCTCTTGAAAAATGAGATTCTACTTTATGCTCAGGACCCTCTTGGAAAATGGGATTCTACTTTATGCTTAGGCCCCTTCTGGAAAATGGAACTTTACCTTATGATCAGGACCCTTTTGAAAAATGGGACATTACTTTATGTTCAGGACCCTCCTTAGAAATGAGACTTTACTTTCTGTTTAGGACCTTCCTAAAAAATAGGACTTTACTTTCTGTTCAAGACCCTTCTGAAAAATGGGATTTTATTTTAAGTTCAGGACCCTCCTGAAAAATTGGATTTTACTTTCTGTTCAAGACCCTCCTGAAAAATGGGATTTTACTTTCTGTTTTGGACTCTCTTGAAAAATGAGATTTTACTTTCTGTTCAGGACCCTGTTGAAAAATGGGATTTTACTTTATGTTCAGGATCCTCCTGAAAAATAGAAATTTACTTTCTATTCAGGAACCTCCTGAAAAATGTGATTTCACTTTATGTTCAGGACCCTCTTGAAAAATGGGATTTTACTTGCTGTTCAGGACCCTCCTGAAAAATAGGATTTTACTTTCTGTTTCTGACCCTCTTGAAAAAGGAGATTTTTCTTTCTGTTCATGACCCTGCTGAAAAATGGGAATTTTTTTACGTTCAGGACCTTCCTTAAAAATATAATTTTACTATCTATTCCTGACCCTCCTGAAAAATGGGATTTTACTATAAGTTCAGGACCCTCTAGAAAAATGGGATTTTACTATATGTTCAGGACCGTCCTGAAAAATATAATTTTATCTTATATTCAGGACCCTCTTGAAAAATGGTATTATAACTTCTGTTCAGGTCCCTCCTGAAAAATCAAATTTTACTTTATGTTCAGGACCCTCTTGAAAAAAAGGATTTCACTTACCGTTCAGGACCCTCCTGAAAAATGGGATTCTACTTTATGTTCTGGATCATCCTGTAAAATGGAATTTTACATTATGTTCAGGACCCTATTAAAAAATGAGATTCTATTTTATGCTCAGGACCCTCCTGGAAAATGGGATTCTACTTTATGCTCAGGACCCGCCTGATAAATGGGATTTTACATTCTGTTCAGAACCCTCTTGAAAAATGGGATTTTACTTTATGTTTTGGACCCTTCTGAAAAATGGGATTTTACTTTCTGTTCCAGACCCTTCTGAAAAATGGGATTTTACTTTATGTTCAAGGCACTCCTGAAAAATGGGATTCTACCTTATGTTCGGGACCCTCCTAGAAAATGGGACTTTACCTTATGTTCAGGACCCTCCTAAATAAAAAGGCTTTACTTTATGTTCAGGAACCTCATGAAAAATGGGACTTTACTTTATGTTCAGGACACTCTTGAAAAATGGGATTTTACTTTATGTTCAGCACCCTATTGAAAAATGGGATTTTAATTTTTGTTCAGGACCCTCCTGAAAAATTGGATTTTACCTTATGTTCTGGATGCTTCTGTAAAATGGAATTTTACTTTATGATCAGGACCCTTCTTAAAAAATGAGATTCTATTTTATGCTCAGGACCCTCCTGGAAAATGGGATTCTACTTTATACTCAGGACCCGCCTGAAAAATGGGATTTTACATTCTGTTCAGAACCTTCTTGAAAAATAGGATTTTACTTTATGTTTAGGACCCTTCTGAAAAATGGGATTTTACTTTCTGTTCCAGACCCTCCTGAAAAATGGGATTTTACTTAATGGTCAAGGCCTTCCTAAAAAATGGGATTCTACCTTATGCTCAGGACCCTCCTAGAAAATGAGACTTTACCTTATGTTCAGGACCCTCCTAAAAAATGAGACTTTACTTTATGTTCAGGACCTTCCTGAAAAATGGGACTTTACTTTATGTTCAGGACACTCTTGAAAAATGGGATTTTAATTTCTGTTCAGCACCCTCCTGAAAAATGGGATTTTAATTTCTGTTTAGGACCCTCCAGAAAAATGGAACTTTAGTTTTCTTTCAGGACCCTCCTGAAAAATGGGATTTTACTTTATGTTCAGGACCCTCCTAAAAAATGGGATTTTACTTTATGCTCAGGATCCTCCTGGAAAATGGGATTCTATTTTATGCTCAGGACTCTCCTGGAAAATGGGACTTTACCTTATTTTCATAACCCTCCAGAAAAATTAGACTTACTTTATGATCAGGACCCTCCTGAAAATGAGACTTTACTTTCTGTTTAGGACCTTCTTGAAAAATAGGACATTACTTTCTATTCAAGACCCTCCTAAAAAAAGGGATTTTACTTTCAGTTCAGGATCCTTTTGAAAAATAGGATTTTACTTTATATTCAGGACCCCCCTGAAAAATGGAATTTTACTTTCTATTCAGGAACCTCCTAAAAAAAGGGATTTTACTTTCTGTTCAAGACCCTCTGGAAAAATGGGATTTTACTTTATGTTCAGGACTCTCCTGAAAAATGGAATTTTACTTTTTGTTCAGGACCCTCCTAAAAAATGGGGTTTTACTTTATGTTCAGGACCCTCCAGAAAAATGGGATTTTATTTTATGTTCAGGACCCTCTTGAAAAATGAGATTCTACTTTATGCTCAGGACCTTCTTGGAAAATGGGATTCTACTGTATGCTTAGGACCCTTCTGGAAAATGGGACTTTACCTTATGATCAGGACCCTCTTGAAAAATGGGACATTACTTAATGTTCAGGAACCTCCTTAAAAATGAGACTTTACTTTCTATTTAGGACCTTCCTAAAAAATGGGACTTCACTTTCTGTTCAAGACTCTCCTGAAAAATGGGATTTTACTTTAAATTTAGGACCCTCCTGAAATATGAGATTTTACTTTCTGTTCAAGACCCTCCTAAAAATGGGATTTTACTTTCTGTTTCGGACCTTCTTGAAAAATGAGATTTTACTTTCTGTTCAGGCCCCTGGTGAAAAATGGGATTTTACTTTATGTTCAGGACCCTCCTGAAAAATGGAAATTTACTTTCTATTCAGGTTCCTCCTGAAAAATGGGATTTCACTTTATGTTCAGGACCCTCTTGTAAAATGGGATTTTACTTTCTGTTCAGGACCTTCCTAAAAAATAGGATTTTACTTTCTGTTTCGGACCCTCTTGAAAAATGAGATTTTTCTTTCTGTTCATGACCCTGCTGAAAAATGGGAATTTTCTTTATGTTCAGAACCTTCTTGAAAAATAGAATTTTACTTTCTATTCCTGACCCTCCTGAAAAATGGGATTTTACTATATGTTCAGGACCCTCCTAAAAAATGGGATTTTACTTTATGTGCAGGACCGTCCTGAAAAATATGATTTTATCTTATGTTCAGGACCCTGTTTAAAAATGGTATTTTACATTCTGTAGAAGTCCCTCCTGAAAAATCAAATTTTACTTTATGTTCAGGACCCTCCTAAAAAATGGGATTTCACTTACCGTTCAGGACCCTCCTAAAAAATGGGATTTTACCTTATGTACTGGATCATCCTGTAAAATGGAATTTTACATTATGTTCAGGACCCTTCTTAAAAAATGAGATTCTATTTTATGCTCAGGACCCTCCTGGAAAATGGGATTCTACTCTATGCTCAGGACCCGCCTGAAAAATGAGATTTTACATTCTGTTCAGAACCCTCTTGAAAAATGGGATTTTACTTTATGTTTAGGACCCTTCTGAAAAATGGGATTTTACTTTCTATTCCAGACCCTCCTGAAAAATGGGATTTTACTTTATGTTCAAGGCCCTCCTGAAAAATGGGATTCTACCTTATGCTCGGACCCTCCTTGAAAATGGGACTTTACCTTATGTTCAGGACCCTCCTAAATAATAAGACTTTACTTTATGTTCAGGACCCTCCTGAAAAATGGGACTTTACTTTATGTTCAGGACATTCTGGAAAAATGGGATTTTAATTTCTGTTCAGCACCCTCTTGAAATATGGGATTTTAATTTTTGTTCAGGACCCTCCTGAAAAATGGGATTTTACCTTATGTTCTGGATCTTTCTGTAAAATGGAATTTTACATTATGTTCAGGACCCTTCTTAAAAAATGAGATTCTATTTTATGGTCAGGACCCTCCTGGAAAATGGGATTCTACTTTATACTTAGGACCCGCCTGGAAAATGGGATATTACATTCTGTTCAGAACCCTCTTGAAAATGGGATTTTACTTTATGTTTACGACCCTTCTGAAAAATGGGATTTTACTTTCTATTCCAGACCATCCTAAAAAATGGGATTTTACTTTATGTTCAAGGCCCTCCTGAAAAATGGGATTCTACCTTATGCTCAGACCCTCCTAGAAAATGGGACTTTACCTTATGTTCAGGACCCTCCTAAATAATGAGACTTTACTTTATGTTCAAAAGCCTCCTGAAAAATGGGACTTTACTTTATGTTCAGGACATTCTGGAAAAATGGGATTTTACTTTCTGTTCAGCACCCTCCTGAAAATTGGGATTTTAATTTTTGTTCAGGACCCTCATGAAAAATGGGATTTTACCTTATGTTCTGGATCTTTCTGTAAAATGGAATTTTACATTATGTTCAGGACCCTTCTGAAAAAATGAGATTCTATTTTATGGTCAGGACCCTCCTGGAAAATGGGATTCTACTTTATACTCAGGACCTGCCTGGAAAATGGGATTTTACATTCTGTTCAGAACCCTCTTGAAAAATGGGATTTTACTTTATGTTTAGGACCCTTCTGAGAAATGGGATTTTACTTTCTGTTCCAGTCCCTCCTGAAAAATGTGATTTTACTTAATGCTCAAGGCCTTCCTGAAAAATGGGATTCTACCTTATGCTCAGGACCCTCCTAGAAAATGGGACTTTACCTTATGTTCAGGACCCTCCTAAAATATGAGACTTTACTTTATGTTCAGGACCCTCCTGAAAAATGGGACTTTACTTTATGTTCAGGACACTCTTGAAAAATGGGATTTTACTTTCTGTTCAGCACCCTCCTAAAAAATGGGATTTTAATTTCTGTTCAGGACCCTCCTGAAAAATGGAACTTTAGTTTTTGTTCAGGACCCTCCTGAAAAATGGGATTTTACTTTCTGTTCAGGACCCTCCTGAAAAATGGGATTTTACTTTATGTTCAGGACCCTCCTTAAAAATGGGATTTTACTTTATGCTCAGGACCCTCCTGGAAAATGGGATTCTACTATATGCTCAGGACTCTTCTGGAAAATGGGACTTTACCTTATTTTCATAACCCTCCAGAAAAATTAGACTTACTTTATGTTTAGGACCCTCCTGAAAATGAGACTTTAGTTTCTTTTTAGGACCTTCTTGAAAAATGGGACATTACTTTTTATTCAAGACCCTCCTGTAAAATGGGATTTTACATTTTGTTCTGGACCCTTCTGAAAAATTGGATTTTACTTTATGTTCAGGACCCTCCTGAAAAATGGGATTTTACTTTCTGTTCAGGACCCACTTGAAAAAAGGGATTTTACTTTTTGTTCAGGACCCTCCTGAAAAATGAGATTTTACTTTATATACTGGACACCCCTGAAAAATGGAATTTTACTTTCTATTCAGGAACCTCCTAAAAAAAGGGATTTTACTTTCTGCTCAAGACCCTCTGGAAAAATGGGACTTTACCTTATGTTCAGGACCCTCCTAAATAAAAAGGCTTTACTTTATGTTCAGGAACCTCATGAAAAATGGGACTTTACTTTATGTTCAGGACACTCTTGAAAAATGGGATTTTACTTTATGTTCAGCACCCTCTTGAAAAATGGGATTTTAATTTTTGTTCAGGACCCTCCTGAAAAATTGGATTTTACCTTATGTTCTGGATGCTTCTGTAAAATGGAATTTTACATTATGATCAGGACCCTTCTTAAAAAATGAGATTCTATTTTATGCTCAGGACCCTCCTGGAAAATGGGATTCTACTTTATACTCTGGACCCGCCTGAAAAATGGGATTTTACATTCTGTTCAGAACCTTCTTGAAAAATAGGATTTTACTTTATGTTTAGGACCCTTCTGAAAAATGGGATTTTACTTTCTGTTCCAGACCCTCCTGAAAAATGGGATTTTACTTAATGGTCAAGGCCTTCCTGAAAAATGGGATTCTACCTTATGCTCAGGACCCTCCTAGAAAATGAGACTTTACCTTATGTTCAGGACCCTCCTAAAAAATGAGACTTTACTTTATGTTCAGGACCTTCCTGAAAAATAGGACTTTATTTTATGTTCAGGACACTCTTGAAAAATGGGATTTTAATTTCTGTTCAGCACCCTCCTGAAAAATGGGATTTTAATTTCTGTTCAGGACCCTCCAGAAAAATGGAACTTTAGTTTTCTTTCAGGACCCTCCTGAAAAATGGGATTTTACTTTATGTTCAGGACCCTCCTAAAAAATGGGATTTTACTTTATGCTCAGGATCCTCCTGGATAATGGGATTCTATTTTATGCTCAGGACTCTCCTGGAAAATGGGACTTTACCTTATTTTCATAACCCTCCAGAAAAATTAGACTTACTTTATGATCAGGACCCTCCTGAAAATGAGACTTTACTTTCTGTTTAGGACCTTCTTGAAAAATAGGACATTACTTTCTATTCAAGACCCTCCTAAAAAAAGGGATTTTACTTTCAGTTCAGGACCCTTTTGAAAAATAGGATTTTACTTTATATTCAGGACCCCCCTGAAAAATTGGAATTTTACTTTCTATTCAGGAACCTCCTTAAAAAAGGGATATTACTTTCTGTTCAAGACCCTCTGGAAAAATGGGATTTTACTTTATGTTCAGGACTCTCCTGAAAAATGGAATTTTACTTTTTGTTCAGGACCCTCCTAAAAAATGGGGTTTTACTTTATGTTCAGGACCCTCCAGAAAAATGGGATTTTATTTTATGTTCAGGACCCTCTTGAAAAATGAGATTCTACTTTATGCTCAGGACCTTCTTGGAAAATGGGATTCTACTGTATGCTTAGGACCCTTCTGGAAAATGGGACTTTACCTTATGATCAGGACCCTCTTGAAAAATGGGACATTACTTAATGTTCAGGAACCTCCTTAAAAATGAGACTTTACTTTCTATTTAGGACCTTCCTAAAAAATGGGACTTCACTTTCTGTTCAAGACTCTCCTGAAAAATGGGATTTTACTTTAAATTTAGGACCCTCCTGAAATATGAGATTTTACTTTCTGTTCAAGACCCTCCTAAAAAATGGGATTTTACTTTCTGTTTCGGACCCTCTTGAAAAATGAGATTTTACTTTCTGTTCAGGCCCCTGGTGAAAAATGGGATTTTACTTTATGTTCAGGACCCTCCTGAAAAATGGAAATTTACTTTCTATTCAGGACCCTCCTGAAAAATGGGATTTCACTTTATGTTCAGGACCCTCTTGTAAAATGGGATTTTACTTTCTGTTCAGGACCTTCCTAAAAAATAGGATTTTACTTTCTGTTTCGGACCCTCTTGAAAAATGAGATTTTTCTTTCTGTTCATGACCCTGCTGAAAAATGGGAATTTTCTTTATGTTCAGGACCTTCCTGAAAAATAGAATTTTACTTTCTATTCCTGACCCTCCTGAAAAATGGGATTTTACTATATGTTCAGGACCCTCCTAAAAAATGGGATTTTACTTTATGTGCAGGACCGTCCTGAAAAATATGATTTTATCTTATGTTCAGAACCCTGTTGAAAAATGGTATTTTACATTCTGTAGAAGTCCCTCCTGAAAAATCAAATTTTACTTTATGTTCAGGACTCTCCTAAAAAATGGGATTTCACTTACCGTTCAGGACCCTCCTAAAAAATGGGATTTTACCTTATGTACTGGATCATCCTGTAAAATGGAATTTTACATTATGTTCAGGACCCTTCTTAAAAAATGAGATTCTATTTTATGCTCAGGACCCTCCTGGAAAATGGGATTCTACTCTATGCTCAGGACCCGCCTGAAAAATGAGATTTTACATTCTGTTCAGAACCCTCTTGAAAAATGGGATTTTACTTTATGTTTAGGACCCTTCTGAAAAATGGGATTTTACTTTCTATTCCAGACCCTCCTGAAAAATGGGATTTTACTTTATGTTCAAGGCCCTCCTGAAAAATGGGATTCTACCTTATGCTCGGACCCTCCTTGAAAATGGGACTTTACCTTATGTTCAGGACCCTCCTAAATAATGAGACTTTACTTTATGTTCAGGACTCTCCTGAAAAATGGGACTTTACTTTATGTTCAGGACATTCTGGAAAAATGGGATTTTAATTTCTGTTCAGCACCCTCTTGAAATATGGGATTTTAATTTTTGTTCAGGACCCTCCTGAAAAATGGGATTTTACCTTATGTTCTGGATCTTTCTGTAAAATGGAATTTTACATTATGTTCAGGACCCTTCTTAAAAAATGAGATTCTATTTTACGGTCAGGACCCTCCTGGAAAATGGGATTCTACTTTATACTTAGGACCCGCCTGGAAAATGGGATATTACATTCTGTTCAGAACCCTCTTGAAAAATGAGATTTTACTTTATGTTTACGACCCTTCTGAAAAATGGGATTTTACTTTCTATTCCAGACCATCCTAAAAAATGAATTTTACTTTATGTTCAAGGCCCTCCTGAAAATTGGGATTCTACCTTATGCTCAGACCCTCCTAGAAAATGGGACTTTACCTTATGTTCAGGACACTCCTAAATAATGAGACTTTACTTTATGTTCAAGACCCTCCTGAAAAATGGGACTTTACTTTATGTTCAGGACATTCTGGAAAAATGGGATTTTAATTTCTGTTCAGCACCCTCCTGAAAATTGGGATTTTAATTTTTGTTCAGGACCCTCATGAAAAATGGGATTTTACCTTATGTTCTGGATCTTTCTGTAAAATGGAATTTTACATTATGTTCAGGACCCTTCTGAAAAAATGAGATTCTATTTTATGGTCAGGACCCTCCTGGAAAATGGGATTCTACTTTATACTCAGGACCTGCCTGGAAAATGGGATTTTACATTCTGTTCAGAACCCTCTTGAAAAATGGGATTTTATTTTATGTTTAGGACCCTTCTGAAAAATGGGATTTTACTTTCTGTTCCAGACCCTCCTGAAAAATGTGATTTTACTTAATGCTCAAGGTCTTCCTGAAAAATGGGATTCTACCTTATGCTCAGGACCCTCCTAGAAAATGGGACTTTACCTTATGTTCAGGACCCTCCTAAAATATGAGACTTTACTTTATGTTCAGGACCCTCCTGAAAAATGGGACTTTACTTTATGTTCAGGACACTCTTGAAAAATGGGATTTTACTTTCTGTTCAGCACCCTCCTAAAAAATGGGATTTTAATTTCTGTTCAGGACCCTCCTGAAAAATGGAACTTTAGTTTTTGTTCAGGTCCCTCCTGAAAAATGGGATTTTACTTTCTGTTCAGGACCCTCCTGAAAAATAGGATTTTACTTTATGTTCAGGACCCTCCTTAAAAATGGGATTTTACTTTATGCTCAGGATCCTCCTGGAAAATGGGATTCTACTATATGCTCAGGCCCCTCCTGGAAAATGGGATTTTACCTTATGTTAAGGACCCTCCTGAAAAATGGGATATTACTTTATGTTCAGGACCCTTTTGAAAAATGAGACTTTACTTTCTGTTTAGGACCTTCCTGAAATATGGGACTTTACTTTCTGCTCTAGACCGTCTTCAAAAATGGGATCTTACTTTATGCTCAGGACCCTCCTGAAAACTGGGATTTTACTTTCTTTTCATAACCCTCCTAAAGAATGGGATTTTACTTTATGATCAGGATCCTCCTGGAAAATAGGATTTTACTTTATGCTCAGGACTCTCCTGGAAAATAGGACGTTACCTTATTTTCAGGACCCTTCTAAAAAATTAGACTTGCGTTATGTTCAGGACCCTCCTGAAAAATGAGACTTTACTTTGTGTTTAGGACCTTCTTGAAAAATGGGACATTACTTTCTATACAAGAGCCTTCTGAAAAATGGGATTTTACTTTCAGTTCAGGACACACCTGAAAAATAGTATTTTACTTTATGTTCAGGACCCTCCTGAAAAATGGGATTTTACTTTCTGTTCAAGACCCTCCTGAAAAATTGGATTTTACTTTATACTCAGGACCTCCCTGAAAAATGGAATTTTACTTTCTATTCATGACCCTCCTAAAAAATGGGATTTTACTTTCTGTTCAAGACCCTCCTAAAAAATGGGATTTTATTTTATCTTCAGGACCCTCCTGAAATATGGAATTTTACTTTCAATTCAGGACCCTCCTTAAAAATAGGGATTTAATTTATGTTCAGAACCCTCCAAAAAAATGGGATTTTATTTTATATTCAGGACCCTCTTGAAAAATGAGATTCTACTTTATGCTCAGAACACTCCTGGAAAATGGGATTCTACTTTATGCTTAGGACCCTCCTGGAAAATGAGACTTAACCTTATGTTATTGACCCTCCTGAAAAATGTGACATTACTTTATGTTCAGGACCCTCTTGAAAAATGAGACTTTACTTTCTGTTTAGGACCTTCCTGAAAAATGGGACTTTACGTTCTGTTCAAGACCCTACTGAAAAATGAGATTTTACTTTCTGTTCAGGACCCTCCTGAAAGATGGGATTTTACTTTATGTTCAGGACCCTCCTAAAAAATGGGATCTTACTTTCTGTTTCGGACCCTCTTGAAAAATGAGATTTTTCTTTCTGTTCATGACCCTACTGATAAATGGGATTTTACTTTATGCTCAGGACTCTCCTGGAAAATAGGACTTTACCTTATTTTTAGGACCCTCCTGAAAAATTGGACTTACGTTATGTTCAGGACCGTCCTGAAAAATGAGACTTTTCTTTCTGTTTAGGACCTTCTTGAAAAATGTGGCATTACTTTCTATTCAAAACCCTCCTGAAAAATGGGATTTTACTTCCAGTTCAGGACACTCCTGAAAAATAGGATTTTACTTTATGTTCAGGACTCTCTTGAAAAATGGGATTTTACTTTCTGTTCAGGACCCTCCTGAAAAAAGGGATTTTACTTTATATTCAGGACCCGCCTGAAAAATGGAATTTTACTTTCTATTCATGACCCTCTTAAAAAATGGGATTTTACTTTCTGTTCAAGACCCTCCTAAAAAATGGGATTTTATTTTATCTTTAGGACCCTCCTGAAAAATGGAATTTTACTTTCTATCCAGGACCCTTCATAAAAATGGGAATTTAATTTATGTTCAGGACCCTCCAAAAAAATGGGATTTTATTTTATATTCAGGACCCTCTTGAAAAATGAGATTCTACTTTATGCTCAGAACCCTCCTGGAAAATGGGATTCTACTTTATGCTTAGAACCCTCCTGGAAAATGAAACTTTACCTTATGTTATGGACCCTCCTGAAAAATGGGACATTACTTTATGTTCAGGACCCTCTTCAAAAATGAGACTTTACTTTCTGTTTAGGACCTTCCTGAAAAATGGGACTTTATGTTTTATTCAAGACCCTACTGAAAAATGAGATTTTACTTTATGTTCAGGACCTTCCTGAAAGATGGGATTTTACTTTCTGTTCAGGACCCTCCAGAAAAATGGGATTTTACTTTCTGTTTCGGAACCTCTTGAAAAATTATATTTTTCTTTCAGTTCATGACCCTACTGATAAATGGGATTTTACTTTATGTTGAGGACCTTCCTATAAAATGGAATTTTACTTTCTATTCAGGATCCTCGTGAAAAATGGGATTTTTATTTATGTTCAGGACCCTCTAGAAAAATGGGATTTTACTTTATGTTCAGGACCGTCCAGAAAAATATTATTTTATCTTATGTTCAGGACCCTCCTGAAAAATTGGATTTTACCTTCTGTTTAGGACCCTCCTAAAAAATGGAATTTTACTTTCTGTTCAGGACCCTCCTGAAAAATTGGATTTCACTTTATGTTCAGAACCCTCTTGAAAAATGGGATTTCACTTACCGTTCAGGACCCTCATGAAAAATGGGATTTTACCTTATGTTCAGGATCCTCCTGATAAATGGAATTTTATATTATGTTCAGGATCCTTCTTAAAAAATGAGATTCTATTTTATGCTCAGGACCCTCCTGGAAAATTAGATTCAACTTTATGCTCAGGTCCCGCCTGGAAAATGGGATTTTACTTTCTGTTCAGAACCCTCTTGAAAAATGGGATTTTACTCTATGTTCAGGACATTACTGAAAAATGGGATTTTACTTTCAGTTCCAGACCCTACTAAAAAATAGGATTTTTCTTTATGCTCAAGGCTCTCCTGAAAAATGGGATTCTACCTTATGCAGGGACCCTCCTAGAAAATAGGACTTTACATTATGTTCAGGAGCCTCCTAAAAAATGAGACTTTACTTTATGTTCAGGACCCTCTTGAAAAATGGGACTTTAATTTCTGTTTAGGCCCCTTTTGAAATATGAGACTTTACTTTCTGTTCAAGGCCCTCCTGAAAAATGGGATTTTACTTTATGTTCAAGACACTCTTGAAAAATGAGATTTTACTTTCTGTTCAGGACCCACATGAAAAATGGGATTTTATTTTATGTTCAGTACCCTCCGAAAAAATGGGATTTTACTTTATGTCCTGCACTTTCCTGAAAAATGGAATTTTACTTTCTGTCCAGGACTATCTTGAAAAATGGGATTTTACTTTATATTCAGGACCCTCCATAAAAATGGTATTTTAATTTCTGTTCAGGATCCTCCTGAAAAATAGAATTGTACTTTTTGTTCAAGACCTTCCTGAAAAATGGGATTTTACTTTCTGTTCAGGACCCTCCTGGAATAGGATTTTACTTTATGTTCAAGACCCTTCTAAAAAATGGGATTTTACTTTATGCTCAGGATCCTCCTGGAAAGTAGGGTTCTACTTTATGCTCAGGAATCTCCTGGAAAATGGGACTTTACCTTATTATCCGCACCCTCATGCAAAATTGGACTTACTTTATGTTCAGGACCCTCCTGAAAAATGGGATTTTACCTTCTGTTCAGGATCCTCCGGAAAAATGGAATTTAACATTATATTAAGGACCCCTCTTAAAAAATGAGATTCTATTTTATGCTCAGGACCCTCCTGGAAAATGGGATTCTAATTTATTCTGAGGACCCGCCTGGAAAATAGGATTTTACTTTCTATTCAGAACCCTCTTGAAAAATGGGATTTTACTCTATGTTCAGGACCCTCCTGAAAAATGGGATTTTACCTTCTGTTCCGGACCCTCCTGAAAAATAGGATTTTAGTTTATTCTCAAGGCCCTCCTGAAAAATGGGATTCTACCTTATTCTCGGGACCCTCCTAGAAAATGGGAGTTTACCTTATGTTCAGGAGCCTCCTGAAAAATGAGACTTTACTTTATGTTCAGGACCCTCATGAAAACTGGGACTTTACTTTTGTTTAGGACCCTCTTGAAATATGGGACTTTACTTTCTGTTCAAGCCCTCCTGTAAAATGGGATTTTAATTTATGTTCAAGACACTCTTGAAAAATGGGATTTTACTTTCTGTTCAGGACCCACATGAAAATGGGATTTTATTTTATGTTCAGGACCCTCCAGAAAAATGGGATTTTACTTTATGTCCAGCACACTCCTGAAAAATGGGATTTTACTTTCTATTTTGGACCCTCTTGAAAACCGAGATTTTACTTTCTGTTCAAGACCCTGCTGAAAAATGGGTTTTTACTTTATGTTCAGCACCGTCCTGAAAAATGGAATTTTACTTTCTATTGAGGACCCTCTTGAAAAATGGGATTTCACTTTATGTTCAGTACCCTCTTTAAAAATGGGATTTTTACTTTCTGTTCAGGACCCTCCTAAAAAATGGGACTTTACTTTCTGATCAAGACACTCCTGAAAAATGGGAGTTTACTTTCTGTTTTGGACCCTCTTGAAAAATCAGATTTTACTTTCTGTTCAGGACCCTGCTGATTAATGGGATTTTACTTTATGTTCAGGACCCTCCTGAAAAATGGAATTTTACTTTCTATTCAGGACCCTCTTGAAAAATGGGATTTTACAATATGTTCAGGATCCTCCTGAAAAATTGTATTTTACATTATGTTCAGGACCCTCCTGAAAAATGAGATTCTATTTTATGTTCAGGACCCTCCTGGAAAATGGGATTCTACTTTATAGTCAGTACCCGCATGGAAAATAGGATTTTACTTTCTGTTCATAACCCTCTTGAAAAGTGGGATTTTACTTAATGTTCAGGACCCTCCTAAAAAATGGGATTTCACTTTCTGTTCAGGACCTTCCTGAAAAATGGGATTTTACGTTATGCTCAAGGCCCTCCTTAAAAATGGGATTCTACCTTATGCTCAGGACCCTCCTGGAAAATGTGAGTTTACCTTATGTTCAGGACCCTCCTAAAAAATAAGAATTAACTTTATGTTCAGGACCCTCCTGAAAAATGGAACATTACATTCTGTTTAAGAACCTCTTGAAATATGGGACTTCACTTTCTGTTCAAGACTCTCCTGAAAAATGGGATGTTACTTTATGTTCAGGACTCTCTTAAAAAATGGGATTTTACTTTCTGTTCAGGACCCACATGAAAAATGGGATTTTAATTTATGTTCAGGACCCTCCTGAAAAATGGGATTTTACTTAATGTGCAGGACCCTCCTGAAAAATAGGATTTTACTTTCTGTCCAGGACTCTCCTGAAAAATGGGATTTAACTTTATGATCTGGACCCTCGTGAAAAATGGGATTTTACTTTCTGTCATAGACCCACCTGAAAATGGGATTTTACTTTATGTTCAGGACCCTCCTGAAAAATTGGATTTTACTTTCTGTTCAGGACCCTCTTGAAAAATGGGATTTTACTTTATGTTCAAGATGTTTCTAAAAATGGGATTTTACCTTCTGTTTAGGACCTTCCTAAAAAATGGGATTTTACGTACTGTTCAGGATCCTCCTAAAAAATTGGACTTTACTTTCTGTTCAGGATTCTCCAGTAAAATGAAAATTCACTTTCTATTCAGAACCCTCCTGAAAAATGAGATTTTACCAGGCCCATCCTGAAAAATGGGATTTTTCTTTATGTTCAGGACCCTCCTGAATAATGGTATTTTACTTTCTGTTAAGGACCATCCTGAATAATGGGATTTTACCTTATAGTCAGGGCTCTTATGAAAAATGAGATTCTACTTTCTATTCAGGACTCTCCTGAAAAAAAATGAGATTCTACTTTATGCTCAGGACCCTCCTGGAAAATGGGATTCTACTTTATGCTCAGGAAACTCCTGAAAAATAGAATTTTACATTATGTTCAGGACCCTCCTGAAAAATTAGATTCTATTTTATGCTCAGGACCCTCCTGGAAAATAGGATTCTACTTTATGCTCGTGACCCGCCTGGAAAATGGGATTTTACTTTCTTTTCAGTACTCTCTTGAAAAATGGGATTTTACTTTATGTTCAGGACCCTACTGAAAAATAGAAATTTACTTTCTGTTAAGGACCCTCCTGAAAAATAGGATTTTACTTTATGCTTAAGGCCCTCCTGAAAAATAGGATTCTACTTTATACTCAGGACCCTCCTGGAAAATGGGACTTTACCTTATGTTCAGGACCCTCAAGAAAAATGAGACTTTACTATAGGTTCAGGATCCTCCCGAAAAATGGGACTTTAATTTCTGTTTAAGACACTCTTGAAATATGGGACTTTACTTTCTATTCTAGACCATCCTGAAAAATGGGATTTTACTTTTTGTTAAGGGCTCTCTTGAAAAATGGGATTTTACTTTCTATTCAGGACCCTCAAGAAAAATTGGATTTTACTTTATGTTCAGGACCCTCCTGAGAAATGGGATTTTACTTTATTTCCAGGACCCTCCTGGAAAATGGGATTTAACTTTTTGTCCAGGACTCTCCTGAAAAATCGGATTTTACTTTATGTTCAAGACCTTCGTGAAAAATGGGATTTTACTTTCTATTCAAGACCCTCCTGAAAAATGGGATTTTACTTTATGTTCAGGACCATCCTAAAAAATGGGATTTTACTCTTTGCTCAAGACCATCCTGAAAAATGGGATTTTACTTTCTGTTCAAGACCATCCTGAAAAATGAGATTTTAAATAATATTAAGGACGCTGCTGAAAAATAGGATTTTAATTTCTGTTCCGGACCCTCCTGAAAAAACGGATTTTACTTTATGTTCAGGACATTCCTAAAAAATGGGATTTTATTTTATGTTCAAGATCCTCCTGTAAAATGGGATTTTACCTTCAGTTTAGGACCTTCCAGAAAAATAGGATTTTACTTTCTGTTCAGGATCCTCCTGAAAAATGGGACTTTACTTTCTATTTAGGACTCTCCTAAAATATGGAAATTCACTTTCTATTCAGGACCCTCCTAAAAAATCTGATTTTACCTTATGTTCAGGCCCCTCCTGAAAAATGTGATTCTACTTTAAGTTCAGGCCCCTCCTGATAAATAGATTTTACTTTATGTTCAGGACCCTCTTGAAAAATGGGGTTTTACTTTCTGTTCAGGACCTTCCTAAAAAATAGAATTTTACTTAATGTTCAAGACCCTCCTTAGTAATGGGATTCTACTTTATGCTCAGGGCGCTCCTAAAAAAATGGACTTTACATGATTTTCAGGACCCTCCGGAAAAATAGGAATTTAGTTTATCTTTAGGACCCTCCTGAAAAATCAGACATTACTTTCTGTTAAAGACCCTCCTGAAAAATGAGATTTTACTTTTTGTTCAGGACCCTCCTGAAAAATGGAATTTTACTTTACATTCAGGACCCACCTTAAAAATGGGATTTTACTACGAAAAAATGTGATTTTACTTTCTATATAGGACCCTCCTGAAAAATGCAATTTTACATTATGTTCAGGACCCTCCAGAAAAATGAGACTTTACCTTATGTTCAGGACGGTCCTGAAAAATGGGACATTACTTTATGTTCAGGACCCTCCTGAAAAATGGGACTTTCCTTTCTGTTAAGGACTCTCCTGAATAATAGAACTTTACTTTCTGTTCAGGAACCTCCTAAAAAATGGTATTTTACTTTCTGTTCAGGACCCTCCTGAAAAATAGGATTTTACTTTATGATCAGGACCCTCCTGAAAAATAGGATTTTACTTTATGTTTAGGACCCTTCTGAAAAATAGGATTTTACTTTATGTTCTGGACCCTCCTGAAAAATGGGATTTTGTTTTCTGTTTAGGACCCTACTGAAAAATGGGATTTTACTTTATGTTCAGGACCCTCTTAAAATGGGATTTTACTTTATGTTCTGTACCCTCTTTAAAAATGGGATTTTACTCTATGTTCAGGACCCTCCTGAAAAATGAGATTTTCCTTTATGTTCAGGACCCTCCTGAAAAATGAGATCTTACCTTCTGTTCAGGACCCTCCTAAAAAATGAGATTTTACTTTCGGTTCAGGACCCTCCTGAAAAATAGGACTTAAAATTATGTTCAGGAGTCTCTTGAAAAATGGGATTTTTCGTTATGTCCAGGGCACTCTTGAAAAATGGGATTTTATTTTATGTTCAGGACCCTCCTGAAAAATGACATTAAACTTTATGCTCAGGACTCTCCTGAAAAATGGGATTCTACTTTATGCTCAAGACCCTCCTGAAAAATGGGACATTACTTTATGTTCAGGACCCTCCAGAAAAATGAGACTTTACTTTCTGTTTAGGACCTTCCTGAAAAATTTGACTTTACTTTCTATTCAAGACCCTCTTAAAAATGGGATTTTACTTTTTGTTTAGGACCCTCCTGAAAAATGGGACTTTACTTTCTGTTTAGGACCCTCCTGAAAAATGGGATTTGATTTTATGATCAGGACCCTCTTGAAAAATTGGATTTTACTTTTTGTTCAGGACCCTCATGAAAAATGGGATTTTACTTTATGTTCTGGACCCTCCTGAAAAATGGAATTCTACTTTATGCTTAGGACGCTCCTAAAGAATTGAACTTTACATGATGTTCAGGACCCTCCGGAAAAATGGGAACTTACTTTATTTTTAGGAGCCTCCTAAAAAATGGGACTTTACTTTCTGTTCAAGACACTCCTGAAAAATGGGATTTTACTTTTTGTTCAAGACCCTCCTGAAAAATGGGATTTTACCTTATGTGCAGGACCCTCCTGAAAAATGGAATTTTACTCTATGTTCAGGACCCTCCTGAAAAATGGAATTTTACTACGAAAAAATATGATTTTACTTTCTGTTTAGGACCCTCCTGAAAAATGCGATTTTACCTTATGTTCAGGACCCTCCTGAAAAATGGGATTCTTCTTTATGCTCAGGACCCTCCTGAAAAATGGGTCTTTACCTTATGTTCAGGACCCTCCTGAAAAATGGGACTTTACTTTATGTTCAGGACCCTCTTTAAAAATGGGATTTTACTTTATGTTCAGGACCCTCCTGAAAAATGGTATTTTACTTTCTGTTAAGGACCATCCTGAATAATGGGATTTTACCTAATAGTCAGGGCTCTTATGAAAAATGAGATTCTACTTTCTATTCAGGACTCTCCTGAAAAAAATGAGATTCTACTTTATGCTTAGGACCCTCCTGGAAAATGGGATTCTACTTTATGCTCAGGAACCTCCTGAAAAATGGGATTTTACATTATGTTCAGGACCCTTCTGAAAAAATAGATTCTATTTTATGCTCAGGACCCTCCTGGAAAATGGGATTCTACTTTATGCTCGTGACCCGCCTGGATAATGGGATTTTACTTTCTTTTCAGTACTCTCTTGAAAAATGGGATTTTACTTTATGTTCAGGACCCTACTGAAAAATAGAAATTTACTTTCTGTTAAGGACCCTCCTGAAAAATAGGATTTTACTTTATGCTTAAGGCCCTCCTGAAAAATAGGATTCTACTTTATACTCAGGACCCTCCTGGAAAATGGGACTTTACCTTATGTTCAGGACCCTTCAGAAAAATGAGACTTTACTATATGTTCAGGATCCTCCCGAGAAATGGGACTTTAATTTCTGTTTAAGACACTCTTGAAATATGGGACTTTACTTTCTATTCTAGACCATCCTGAAAAATGGAATTTTACTTTTTGTTAAGGACTCTCTTGAAAAATGGGATTTTACTTTCTATTCAGGACCCTCATGAAAAATTGGATTTTACTTTATGTTCAGGACCCTCCTGAGAAATGGGATTTTACTTTATTTCCAGGACCCTCTTGGAAAATGGGATTTTACTTTCTGTCCAGGACTTTCCTGAAAAATGGGATTTTACTTTATGTTCAAGACCTTCGTGAAAAATGGGATTTTACTTTCTATTCAAGACCCTCCTGAAAAATGGGATTTTACTTTATGTTCAGGACCATCCTAAAAAATGGGATTTTACTCTTTGTTCAAGACCATCCTGAAAAATGGGATTTAACTTTCTGTTCAAGACCATCCTGAAAAATGAGATTTTAAATAATATTAAGGACTCTGCTGAAAAATAGGATTTTAATTTCTGTTCTGGACCCTCCTGAAAAAACGGATTTTACTTTATGTTCAGGACATTCCTAAAAAATGGGATTTTATTTTATGTTCAAGATCCTCCTGTAAAATGGGATTTTACCTTCAGTTTAGGGCCTTCCAGAAAAATAGGATTTTACTTTCTGTTCAGGATCCTCCTGAAAAATGGGACTTTACTTTCTATTTAGGACTCTCCTAAAAAATGGAAATTCACTTTCTATTCAGGACCCTCCTAAAAAATCTGATTTTACCTTATGTTCAGGCCCCTCCTGAAAAATATGATTCTACTTTAAGTTCATGCCCCTCCTGATAAATAGATTTTACTTTATGTTCAGGACCCTCTTGAAAAATGGGGTTTTACTTTCTGTTCAGGACCTTCCTAAAAAATAGAATTTTACTTAATGTTCAGGACCCTCCTTAGTAATGGGATTCTACTTTATGCTCAGGGCGCTCCTAAAAAATTGGACTTTACATGATTTTCAGGACCCTCCAGAAAAATAGGAATTTAGTTTATCTTTAGGACCCTCCTGAAAAATCAGACATTACTTTCTGTTAAAGACCCTCCTGAAAAATGAGATTTTACTTTCTGTTCAGGACCCTCCTGAAAAATGGAATTTTACTTTACATTCAGGACCCACCTTAAAAATGGGATTTTACTACGAAAAAATGTGATTTTACTTTCTATATAGGACCCTCCTGAAAAATGCAATTTTACATTATGTTCAGGACCCTCCTGAAAAATGAGACTTTACCTTATGTTCAGGACGGTCCTGAAAAATGGGACATTACTTTATGTTCAGGACCCTCCTGAAAAATGGGACTTTACTTTCTGTTAAGGACTCTCCTGAATAATAGAACTTTACTTTCTGTTCAGGAACCTCCTAAAAAATGGTATTTTACTTTCTGTTCAGGACCCTCCTGAAAAATAGGATTTTACTTTATGATCAGGACCCTCCTGAAAAATGGGATTTTACTTTATGTTTAGGACCCTTCTGAAAAATGGGATTTTACTTTATGTTCTGGACCCTCCTGAAAAATGGGATTTTACTTTCTGTTTAGGACCCTACTGAAAAATGGGATTTTACTTTATGTTCAGGACCCTCTTAAAATGGGATTTTACTTTATGTTCTGTACCCTTCTTAAAAATGGGATTTTACTTTATGTTCAGGACCCTCCTGAAAAATGAGATTTTCCTTTATGTTCAGGACCCTCCTGAAAAATGAGATTTTACCTTCTATTCAGGACCCTCCTGAAAAATGGGACTTAACATTATGTTCAGGAGTCTCTTGAAAAATGGGATTTTACCTTATGTCCAGGGCACTCTTGAAAAATGGGATTTTATTTTATGTTCAGGACCCTCCTGAAAAATGACATTAAACTTTATGCTCAGGACACTCCTGAAAAATGAGATTCTACTTTATGCTCAAGACCCTCCTGAAAAATGGGACATTACTTTATGTTCCGGACCCTCCTGAAAAATGAGACTTTACTTTCTGTTTAGAACCTTCCTGAAAAATTTGACTTTACTTTCTATTCAAGACCCTCCTAAAAATGGGATTTTACTTCTGATCAGGACCCTTCTGAAAAATGGGATTTTACTTTATGTTCAGGACCCTTCTGAAAAATGGGATTTTACTTTCTGTTCTGTACCCTACTAAAAATGGGATTTTACTTTATGTTCAAGATCCTCCTGAAAAATGGGATTTTACTTTCTGTTTAGGACCTTCCTGAAAAATGGGATTTTACTTTCTGTTCAGGATCCTCCTGAAAAATGGGACTTTACTTTTTGTTCAAGGCTCTCCTGAAAAATGGGATTTTACTTTATGATCAGGACCTTCCTGAAAAATGGGATTTTACTTTATGTTCAGGACCTTCTCAAAAATGGTATTTTAACTTATGTTCAGGACCCTTCAGAAAAATGGGATTTTACCTTCTGTTCAAGACCCTCCTGAAAAATGGGATTTTACTTTCTGTTCAGGACCCTCCTGAAAAATGGTATTTTACTTTCTATTCAGGACACTGTATGTTCAGGACCCTCTTGATAAATAGGATTTTACTTTATGTTCAGGACCCTCCTAAAAAATGGGATTTAACTTATGTTCAGGATCCTCCTGAAAGATGGGATTTTACATTATGTTTTGGACCCTCCTAAAAAATGAGATTCTATTTTACGCTCAGGACCCTCCTGGAAAATTGGATTCTTCTTTATGCTCAGAATCCGCCTGGAAAATGGGATTTTGCTTTCTTTTCAGAACCCTCTTGAAAAATGGGATTTTACTTTCTGTTCAGGACCCTCCTGAAAAATGGGATGTTCCTCTATGATCAAGGCCCTCCTGAAAAATGGGATTCTACCTTATGCTCAGGACCCTCCTGAAAATGGGAGTTTACCTTATGTTCAGGACCCTCCTGAAAAATGGGACTTTACTTTCTGTTTAGGACCCTCTTGAAATATGGGACTTTACTTTCTGTTCAAGACCCTCCTGAAAAATGGGATTTTACTTTATGTTCAGGACTCTCTTGAAAAATGGAATTTTACTTTATATTCCGGACCCTCATGAAAAATGAGATTTTACTTTATGTTTAGGACTCTCCTGAAAAATGGGATTTTACTTTATGTCCAGGACTCTCCTGAAAAATGAGATTTTACGTTCTGTCCAGGACTCTCATGAAAAATGGGATTTAACTTTATTTTTAGGACCCTCGTGAAAAATGTGATTTTACTTTTTGTTCAAGACCTACCTGAAAAATAGTGTTTTACTTTATGTCCAGGACCCTCCTGAAAAATAGGATTTTACTTTCTGTCCAGGACCCTCCTGAAAAATGGGATTTTACTTTATGTTCAACATCCTCCTGAAAAATGGGATTTTACCTTCTGTTTAGGACCTTCCAGAAAAAAGGGATTTTTCTTTGTGTCCAGGATCCTCCTGAAAAATGGGACTTTACTTTCTGTTAAGGACTCTCCTTAAAAATGGAAATTCACTTTCTATTAAGGACCCTCCTAAAAAATAAGATTTTACCTTATGTTCAGGACCATCCTGAAAAATAGGATTTTACTTTATGTTCAGGACCCTCCTGAAAAATGGGATTTTACTTTCTGTTAAGGACCCACCAAAATAATGGGATTTTACCTTATGTTCAGGGCTCTTATGAAAAATGAGATTCTACTTTATGTTCAGGACCCTCCTGAAAAAAATGAGATTCTACTTTATGCTCAGGACCGGCCTGGAAAATGGGATTCTACTTTATGCTCAGAACCCTTCTGAAAAATGGGATTTTACATTATGTTCAGGACCCTCCAAAAAAATTAGATTCTATTTTATGCTCAGGACCCACCTGGAAAATGGGATTCTACTCTATGCTTAGGACCCGCCTACAAAATGGTATTTTACTTTCAGTTCAGAACCCCCTTGAATAATTAGATTTTACTTTATGTTCAGGACCCTCCTGAAAAATGGGATTTTACTTTCTATTGAGGACCCTCCTGAAAAATGGGATTTTACTTTATGCTCAAGGCCCTCTTGAAAAATGGGATTCTACCTTATGCTCGGGACCCTCCAGGAAAATGGGACTTTACCTTATGTTCAGGTCTCTCCTGAAAAATGAGACTTTACTATACGTTCAGGATCCTTCTGAAAAATGGGACTTTACTTTCTGTTTAGGACCCTCATGAAATATGGGACTTTACTTTCTACTTAGGGCCCTCCTGAAAAATGGGATTTTACTTTCTGTTCAGGACCCTCCTGAAAAATGGGATCTTACTTTATGTCCAAGACCCTCCTGAAAAATGGGATTTTAATTTCTGTCCAGGACTTTCCTGAAAAATGGGATTTTACTGTATGTTCAGGACCCTCGTGAAAAATGGGATTTTACTTTCTATTCAAGACCCTCCTGAAAAATGGGATTTTATTTTATGTTCAAGACCCTCCTAAAAAATTATATTTTACTTTTTGTTCTGGTCCCTCCTGAAAAATGGGATTTTACTTTATGTTCAGGACCCTCCTAAAAAATAGGATTTTACTTTATGTTCAAGATCCTCCTGAAAAATGGGATTTTACCTTCTGTTTAGGACCTTCCTGAAAAATAGGATTTTACATTCTGTTAAGGATCCTCCTGAAAAATGGGACTTTACATTCTGTTCAGGACTCTCCTGAAAAATGGAAATTCACTTTCTATTTAGGAGCCTCCTAAAAAATGGGATATTACCTTATGTTCAGGCCCCTCCTGAAAAATGGAATTTTACGTTTTGTTCAGGACCCTCCTGAAAAATGGGATTTTACTTTCTCTTCAGGACCATCCTGAAAAATGAGATTTTTTCTTATGTTCAGGGCTCTCCTGAAAAATAAGATTCTACTTTATGTTCAGGACCCTCCTGAAAAAAATAAGATTCTACTTTATGCTCAGGACCCTCCTGAAAAATAGGACTTTACTTTCTGTTCAAGACCCTCCTGAAAAATGGGATTTTACTTAATGTTCAGGACCCACCTAAAAAATGAGATTTTACTTACTGTTCAGGACCCTGCTGAAAAATTGGACTTTACTTTATGTTCAGGACCCTCCTGAAAAATGAGACTTTACTTTCTGTTCAGGAACTTTTTGAAAAATGGGACTTTACTTGCTATTCAAGACCTTCCTAAAAAATAGGATTTTATTTTATGTACAGGACCCTCTGAAAAGAGAGATTCTACTTTATGCTCAGGACCCTCCTGGAAAATGTGATTCTATTTTATGCTCAGGACAATCCTGGAAAATTGGACTTTACCTTATGTGTAGGACCCTCCTGAAAAATGGGACATTACTTTATGTTCAGGACTCTCCTTAAAAATGAGACTTTACTTTCTTTTTAGGACCTTCCTGAAAAATGGGAGTTTAGTTTCGGTTCAAGACCATGCTGAAAAATGGGATTTTACTTTATGTTCAGGACCCTCCAAAAAAATGGGATTCTACTTTATGTTCAGGACCTTCCTGAAAAATGGGACATTACTTTATGTTCAGGACCCTCTTTAAAAATGAGACTTTACTTTCTATTTAGGACCTTCCTGAAAAGTGGGACTTTAGTTTCTGTTCAAGACCCTGCTGAAAAATGGGATTTTACTTTCTGTTTAGGACCCGCCAGAAAATTGGGATTTTACTTTATGTTCAGGACACTCCTGAAAAATGGGATTTTACTTTCTGTTAAGGACCCTCCTGAAAAAGGAGATTTTACTTTCTGTTTCGGACCCTCTTGAAAAATGAGATTTTACTTTCTGTTCAGGACCCTGCTGAAAAATGGGATTTTATTTTATGTTCACGACCTTCCTGTAAAATGGAATTTTACTTTCTATTTAGGACCCTCCAGAAAAATTGGATTATACTTTATGATCAGGACACTCCTAAAAAATTAGATTTTACTTATGTTCAGGACCCTCCTGAAAAATGGGATTTTACCTTATGTTCAGGACCCTCTTGAAAAATGGGATTTTACTTCTGTTCAGGACCCTCCAGAAAAATTGAATTTTACTTTATGATCAGGACCCCTCTAAAAATTTGGATTATACTTATGATCAGGACCCTCCTGAAAAATGGGATTTTACCTTCTGTTCAGGACCCTCGTTAAAAATGGAATTTTACTTTCTGTTCAAGACCTTCTTGAAAAATGGGATTTCACTTTATGTTCAGGACCCTCCTGAAAAATGGTATTTTAATTTCTGTTTAGGACCCTCCTGAAAAATGGGATTTAACTTTATGCTCAAGGCCCTCCTGAAAATGAGATTTCACTTTATGTTGAGGACCCTCCTGAAAAATAGGATTTTACCTTCTGTTCAGGGCCCTCCTGAAAAATGGAATTTTACTTTCTATTCAGGACCCTCTTGAAAAATGGGATTTCACTTTATGTTCACGGCCCACTTGAGAAATGGGATTTTACTTTCTGTTCAGGACCCTCTTGAAAAATGGGATTTTACCTTATGTTCAGGATCCTCTTGAAAAATGGGATTTAACATTATGTTCAGGACCCTACTTAAAAATGAGACTCTATTTTATGCTTAGGGACCTCCCGGAAAATAGTATTCTACTTTATGCTTAGGATCCACCTGGAAAATAGGATTTTATTTTCTGTTCAAAACCCACTTGAAAAATATGATTTTTCTTTATGTTCAGGACCCTCCAGAAAAATGGGATTTTTCTTCCTGTTTAGGAACCTCCTGAAAAATGGGAATTTACTTTATGCTCTAGGTCCTCCTGAAAAATAGGATTCTACCTTATGCTTAGGACCCTCCTGAAAAATGGAATTTACTTTCTGTTTAGGACCCTCTTGAAATATGGGACTTTACTTTATGTTCAGGACCCTCCTGAAAAATGGGACTTTACATTCTGTTTAGGACCCTCTTGAAATATGGGACTTTACTTTCTGTTCAAGACCCTCCTGAAAAATGGGATTTTACTTTACGTTCAGAACCCTCTTGAAAAATGGGATTTTACTTTCTGTTCAGAACCCTCATGAAAAATTGGATTTTACTTTATGTTCAGGACCCTCCTGAAAAATAGGATTTTACTTTATGATTACGACACTCCTGAAAAATGGGATTTTACTTTCTGTCCAGGACTCTCCTGAAAAATGGGATTTTACTTTATGTTCAGGACCCTCCTGAAAAATGGGATTTAACTTTCTCTTCAGGACCCTCTTGAAAAATGGGATTTTACTTTATGTTCAGGACCATCCTGAAAAATGGGATTTTACTTTCTGTTAAGGACCCTCCTGAAAAATGGGATTTTACTTTATGTTCAGGACCCTCATAAAAAATTGGATTTTACTTTATGTTAAAGATCCTTCTAAAAAATGGGATTTTACCTTCTATTTAGGACTTTCCTGAAAAATGGGATTTTACTTTCTGTTGAGGATCCTCCTGAAAAATAGAACTTTACTTTCTAATCAGGACTCTCCTGAAAAATGATAATTCACTTTATGTTCAGGACCCTCCTGAAAAATGAGATTTCACTTTATGTTTAGGACTCTCCTGAAAAATGGGATTTTACTTTTTGTTCAGGACCCTCCTAAAAAATGGGATTTCACTTTATATTCAGGACCCTCCTAAAAAATGGAATTTTAGTTTCTGTTCAGGACCCTCCTGAAAAATGGGATTTTACCTTACGTTCAGGGCTCTCCTGAAAAATGAGATTCTACTTTATGTTCAGGATCCTCCTAAAAAAAATTAGATTCTACTTTATGCTCTGGACCGTCCTAGAAAATAGGATTCTACTTTATGCTCAGGACCCGCTTGGAAAATGGGACTTTACCTTTTGTTCAGGACACTCCTTGAAAATGGGACTTTACCTTTTGTTCAGGATCCTCCTGAAAATTGAGACTTTACTTTCTTTTTAGGACCTTCTTAAAAAATGGGAATTTTCTTTTTGTTCAAGACCCTCCTGAAAAATGGGATTTTACTTTCAGTTCAGGACCCTCCTGAAAAATAGGATTTTACTTTATGTTCAGGACCCACCTGAAAAATGGGATTTTACTTTCTATTCAGGACCCTCCTGAAAAATGGGATTTTACTTTCTGTTTAGGACCCTCCAGAAAAATTTGATTTTACTTTATGTTCAGGACCCTCCTTAAAAATGGAATTTTACTTTCTATTTAGGACCCTCCAATAAAATGGAATTTTACTTTAGGTTCAGGACCCTTCTGAAAAATGGGATTTTACTTACTGTTCTCGACCCTCCTGAAAATGGGGTTTTAATTTATGTTCAAGACCCTCCTGAAAAATGGGATTTTACTTAATATTCAGGACCCTCCTGAAAAATGGAATTTTAGTTTCTATTCAGGGCCTCCCTAAAAAAAGGGATTTTACTTTATGTTCAGGACCCTCCTGAAAAATGGGATTTTATTTTATGTTCAGGATCCTCTTGAAAAATGATATTCTACTTTATGCTCAGGACCCTCCAGGAAAATGAGATTCTTTGATGCTCTGGACCCTCCTGGAAAATGGGACTTTACCTTATGTTCCGGACCCTCTTGAAAAATGGGACATTACTTTATTTTCAGGACCCTTCTGAAAAATGAGACTTTACTTTCTGTTTAGGAAATTCCAAAATAAATGGGACTTTATTTTCTATTCAAGACCCTCCTGAAAAATGTGATTTTACTTTCTGTTCAGGACCCTTCTAAAAAATAGGATTTTACTTTCTGTTCAGGACCCTCCTGAAAAATGGTATTTTACTTTCTGTTTCGGACCCTCTTGAAAAATGAGATTTTACTTTCTTTTCAGGACCCTGCTAAAAAATGGGATTTTACTTTATGTTTAGGACCCTACTAAAAAATAAAATTTTACTTTATATTCAGGATCCTTCTGAAAAATGGGATTTTACTTTATGTTCAGGACCCTCCTGAAAAATGAAATTTTACTTTATGTTCAGGACCCCCCTGAGAAATGGGATTTTACCTTATGTTCAGGACCCTCCGGAAAAATGGGATTTTACCTTTTATTCAGGACTCTCTTGAAAAATGGAATTTTACTTTCTGTTTAGGACCCTCTTGAAAAATAGGATTTCACTTTCTGTTCAGGACCCACCTGAAAAATGGGAATTTACCTAATATTTAGGATCCTCCTTAAAAATGGAATTTTACATTATGTTCAGGACCCTCCTGAAAAATGAGATTCTATTTTATGCCCAGGACCCTCCTTGAAAATGGGATTCTACTTTATGCTCAGGACACACCTGGAAAATGAGATTTTACTTTATACCCAACACCCTCTTGAAAAATTGGATTTTACTTTATGTTCAGGACCCTCCTGAAAAATGGGATTTTAATTTCTATCCAGGACCCTCCTGAAAAATGGGATTTTACTTTATGCTCAAGGCCCTTTTGAAAATGGGATTCTACCTTAGGCTCAGGACCCACCTAAAAAATGGGACATTACCTTATGTTCAGAACTCTACTGAAAAATGAGAATTTACTATATGTTCAGGACCCTCCTGAAAAATGGGACTTTACTTTCTGTTTAGGACCCTCTTGAAATACGGGACTTTTCTTTCTGTTCAGGACTCTTTTGAAAAATAGGATTTTACTTTCTGTTCAGGACCATCTTGAAAAATAGGATTTTACTTCATATTCTGGACCCTCCAGAAAAATGGGATTTTACTTTATGTCCAGGACCCTCCTGAGAAATAAGATTTTACTTTCTCTTCAAGACTCTCCTAAAAAATGGGATTTCACTTTATGTTTAGGACCCTCCTGAAAAATGGAATTTTAATTTCTGTTCAAGACCCTCCTGTAAAATTGGATTTTACTTTTTGTTCGGGACCCTCTCGAAAAATGGGTTTTTACTTTCTGTTCTGGACCCTCCTGAAAAATGGGATTTTACTTTATATTCAGGACCCTCCTAAAAAATTGGATTTTACTTTATACTTAGGAACCTCCTGGAAAATGGGATTCTACTTTATGTTCAGGACCCTCCTGGAAAATGGGATTTTACTTTCTGTCCAAGACTCTCCTGAAAAATGGGATTTTACTTTATGTTCAAGACCCTCCTGCAAAATAGGATTTTATTTTCTGTTCAGGACCTTCCTGAAAAATGGGATTTTAATTTTTGTTCAAGACCCTTCTAAAAAATGGGATTTTACTTTATGTTCAGGACCCTCCTAAAAAATAGCATTTTATTTTATGTTCAGGATCCTCCTGGAAAATGGGATTCTACTTTATGCTTAGGATCTTCCTGAATATTGGGACTTTACCTTATGTACAGGACCCTCTTGAAATATTGTACTTTACTTTATGTTCAGGACCCTCCTTAAAAATTAGACTTTACTTTCTGCTTAGGAACTTCTTGAAAAATGGGACTTTACTTTCCATTCAAGACCCACCTGAAAAATGGGATTTTACTTTCAGTTCAGGACCCTCCTGAAAAATAGGATTTTACTTTATGTCCAGGACCCTCCTGAAAAATGGGATTTTACTTTATGTTCAGGACCCTTCTAAAAAATAGGATTTTACTTTATGCTCAGGACCCTCCTGAAAAATCGGATTCTATTTTATGCTCAGGACCCTCCTGGAAAATAGGACTTTACCTTATGTTCAGGACCCTCCTGAAAAATTGGACTTTACTTTATGTTCAGGGCCCTCCGAAAAAATGAGACTTTACTTTCTATTTAGGACCTTCTTGAAAAATGGTACTTTATTTTCTGTTCAAGACCCTCCTGAAAAATGGGAGTATACTTTCAGTTCAGGACCCTCCTGAAAAATAGGATTTTACTTTCTGTTCAGGACCCTCCTGAAAAGTGGGATTTTACTTTATGTTCAGGACCCTCCTGAAAACTGGAATTTTACTTTTTGTTCAAGACCCTCCTAAAAAATGGGATTTTACTTTCTGTTTAGGACCCTCCAGAAAAATGGGATTTTACTTTCTGTTTAGGACCCTCCAGAAAAATGAGATTCTACTTTATGCTCAGGACCCTCTTGGAAAATGGGATTCTACTTTATGCTTAGGACCCTTCGGGAAAATAGGACTTTACCTTATGATCAGGACCCTTTTGAAAAATGGGACATTACTTTATGTTCAGGACCCTCCTTAAAAATGAGACTTTACTTTCTGTTTAGGACCTTTCTAAAAAATGAGACTTTACTTTCTGTTCAAGACCCTCCTGAAAAATGGGATTTTATTTTAAGTTCAGGACCCTCCTGAAAAATGGGATTTTACTTTCTGTTCAAGACCCTCCTGAAAAATGGGATTTTACTTTATGTTTCGACTCTCTTGAAAAATGAGATTTTACTTTCTGTTCAGGACCCTGCTGAAAAATGGTATTTTACTTTATGTTCAGGATCCTCCTGAAAAATAGAAATTTACTTTCTATTCAGGACCATCCTGAAAAATGGGATTTCACTTTATGTTCAGGACCCTCTTGAAAAATGGGATTTTACTTTCTGTTCAGGTCCCTCCTGAAAAATAGGATTTTACTTTCTGTTTCTGACCCTCTTGATAAAGGAGATTTTTCTTTTTGTTCATGACCCTGCTGAAAAATGGGAATTTTCTTTATGTTCAGGACCTTCCTTAAAAATAGAATTTTACTTTCTATTCCTGACCCTCCTGAAAAATGGGATTTTACTATATGTTCAGGACCCTCCAGAAAAATGGGATTTTACTTTATGTTCAGGACCGTCCTGAAAAATATGATTTTATCTTATGTTCAGGACCCTCTTGAAAAATGGTATTTTAACTTCTGTTCAGGTCCCTCCTGAAAAATCAAATTTTACTTTATGTTCAGGACCGTCTTGAAAAATAGGATTTCACTTACCGTTCAGGACCCTCCTGAAAAATGGGATTTTACTTTATGTTCTAGATCATCCTGTAAAATGGAATTTTACATTATGTTCAGGACCCTTCTTAAAAAATGAGATTCTATTTTATGCTCAGGACCCTCCTGGAAAATGGGATTCTACTTTATGCTCAGGACCCGCCTGATAAATGGGATTTTACATTGTGTTCAGAACCTTCTTGAAAAATGGGATTTTACTTTATGTTTAGGACCCTTCTGAAAAATGGGATTTTACTTTCTGTTCCAGACCCTCCTGAAAAATGGGATTCTACCTTATGTTCGGGACCCTCCTAGAAAATGGGACTTTACCTTATGTTCAGGAACCTCCTAAATAAAAACACTTTACTTTATGTTCAGGACCCTCATGAAAAATGGGACTTTACTTTATGTTCAGGACACTCTTGAAAAATGGGATTTTACTTTATGTTCAGCACTTTCTTGAAAAATGGGATTTTAATTTCTGTTCAGGACCCTCCTGAAAAATTGGATTTTACCTTATGTTCTGGATCCTTCTGTAAAATGGAATTTTACATTATGTTCAGGACCCTTCTTAAAAAATGAGATTCTATTTTATGCTCAGGACCCTCCTGGAAAATGGGATTCTACTTTATACTCAGGACCCGCCTGAAAAATGGGATTTTACATTCTGTTCGGAACTCTCTTGAAAAATGGGATTTTACTTTATGTTTAGGACCCTTCTGAAAAATGGGATTTTACTTTCTGTTCCAGACCCTCCTGAAAAATGGGATTTTACTTAATGGTCAAGGCCTTCCTGAAAAATGGGATTCTACCATATGCTCAGGACCCTCCTAGAAAATGGGACATTACCTTATGTTCAGGACCCTCCTAAAAAATGAGACTTTACTTTATGTTCAGGACCTTCCTGAAAAATGGGACTTTACTTTATGTTCAGGACACTCTTGAAAAATGGGATTTTACTTTCTGTTCAGCACCCTCCTGAAAAATGGGATTTTAATTTCTGTTCAGGACCCTCCAGAAAAATGGAACTTTAGTTTTCTTTCAGGACCCTCCTGAAAAATGGGATTTTACTTTATGTTCAGGACCCTCCTAAAAAATGGGATTTTACTTTATGCTCAGGATCCTCCTGGAAAATGGAATTCTATTTTATGCTCAGGACTCTCTTGGAAAATGGGACTTTACCTTATTTTCATAACCCTCCAGAAAAATTAGACTTACTTTATGATCAGGACCCTCCTGAAAATGAGAATTTACTTTCTGTTTAGGACCATCTTGAAAAATAGGACATTACTTTCTATTCAAGACCCTCCTAAAAAATGGGATTTTACTTTCAGTTCAGGACCCTCCTGAAAAATAGGATTTTACTTTATATTCAGGACCCCCCTGAAAAATGGAATTTTACTTTCTATTCAGGAACCTCCTAAAAAAAGGGATTTTACTTTCTGTTCAAGACCCTCTGGAAAAATGGGATTTTACTTTATGTTCAGGACTCTCCTGAAAAATGGAATTTTACTTTTTGTTCAGGACCCTCCTAAAAAATGGGATTTTACTTTATGTTCAGGACCCTCCAGAAAAATGGGATTTTATTTTATGTTCAGGACCCTCTTGAAAAATGAGATTCTACTTTATGCTCAGGACCTTCTTGGAAAATGGGATTCTACTGTATGCTTAGGACCCTTCTGGAAAGTGGGACTTTACCTTATGATCAGGACCCTCTTGAAAAATGGGACATTACTTAATGTTCAGGAACCTCCTTAAAAATGAGACTTTACTTTCTATTTAGGACCTTCCTAAAAAATGGGACTTCACTTTCTGTTCAAGACCCTCCTGAAAAATGGGATTTTACTTTAAATTCAGGACCCTCCTGAAAAATGAGATTTTACTTTCTGTTCAAGACCCTCCTAAAAAATGGGATTTTACTTTCTGTTTCGGACCCTCTTGAAAAATGAGATTTTACTTTCTGTTCAGGACCCTGGTGAAAAATAGGATTTTACTTTATGTTCAGGACCCTCCTGAAAAATGGAAATTTACTTTCTATTCAGGACCCTCCTGAAAAATGGGATTTCACTTTATGTTCAGGACCCTCTTGAAAAATGGGATTTTACTTTCTGTTCAGGACCTTCCTAAAAAATAGGATTTTACTTTCTGTTTCGGACCATCTTGAAAAATGAGATTTTTCTTTCTGTTCATGACCCTGCTGAAAAATGGGAATTTTCTTTATGTTCAGGACCTTCCTGAAAAATAGAATTTTACTTTCTATTCCTTACTCTCCTGAAAAATGGGATTTTACTATATGTTCAGGACCCTCCTAAAAAATGGGATTTTACTTTATGTGCAGGACCGTCCTGAAAAATATGATTTTATCTTATGTTCAGGACCCTGTTGAAAAATGGTATTATACCTTCTGTTCAGGTCTCTCCTTAAAAATCAAATTTTACTTTATGTTCAGGACCCTCCTAAAAATTGGGATTTCACTTACCGTTCAGGACCCTCCTAAAAAATGGGATTTTACCTTATGTTCTGGATCATCCTGTAAAATGGAATTTTACAATATGTTCAGGACCCTTCTTAAAAAATGAGATTCTATTTTATGCTCAGGACCCTCCTGGAAAATGGGATTCTACTCTATGCTCAGGACCCGCCTGAAAAATGAGATTTTACATTCTGTTCAGAACCCTCTTGAAAAATGGGATTTTACTTTATGTTTAGGACCCTTCTGAAAAATGGGATTTTACTTTCTATTCCAGACCCTCCTGAAAAATGGGATTTTACTTTATGTTCAAGGCCCTCCTGAAAAATGGGATTCTAACTTATGCTCGGACCCTCCTAGAAAATGGGACTTTACCTTATTTTCAGGACCTTCCTAAATAATGAGACTTTACTTTATGTTCAGGACCCTCCTGAAAAATGGGATTTTACTTTCTGTTCAGGACCCTCCTGAAAAATGGTATTTTACTTTCTGTTTCGGACCCTCTTGAAAAATGAGATTTTACTTTCTTTTCAGGACCCTGCTAAAAAATGGGATTTTACTTTATGTTTAGGACCCTACTAAAAAATAAAATTTTACTTTATATTCAGGATCCTTCTGAAAAATGGGATTTTACTTTATGTTCAGGACCCTCCTGAAAAATGAAATTTTACTTTATGTTCAGGACCCCCCTGAGAAATGGGATTTTACCTTATGTTCAGGACCCTCCGGAAAAATGGGATTTTACCTTTTATTCAGGACTCTCTTAAAAAATGGAATTTTACTTTCTGTTTAGGACCCTCTTGAAAAATAGGATTTCACTTTCTGTTCAGGACCCACCTGAAAAATGGGAATTTACCTAATATTTAGGATCCTCCTTAAAAATGGAATTTTACATTATGTTCAGGACCCTCCTGAAAAATGAGATTCTATTTTATGCCCAGGACCCTCCTTGAAAATGGGATTCTACTTTATGCTCAGGACACACCTGGAAAATGAGATTTTACTTTATACCCAACACCCTCTTGAAAAATTGGATTTTACTTTATGTTCAGGACCCTCCTGAAAAATGGGATTTTAATTTCTGTCCAGGACCCTCCTGAAAAATGGGATTTTACTTTATGCTCAAGGCCCTTCTGAAAATGGGATTCTACCTTAGGCTCAGGACCCACCTAAAAAATGGGACATTACCTTATGTTCAGAACTCTACTGAAAAATGAGAATTTACTATATGTTCAGGACCCTCCTGAAAAATGGGACTTTACTTTCTGTTTAGGACCCTCTTGAAATACGGGACTTTTCTTTCTGTTCAGGACTCTTTTGAAAAATAGGATTTTACTTTCTGTTCAGGACCATCTTGAAAAATAGGATTTTACTTCATATTCTGGACCCTCCAGAAAAATGGGATTTTACTTTATGTCCAGGACCCTCATGAGAAATAAGATTTTACTTTCTCTTCAAGACTCTCCTAAAAAATGGGATTTCACTTTATGTTTAGGACCCTCCTGAAAAATGGAATTTTAATTTCTGTTCAAGACCCTCCTGTAAAATTGGATTTTACTTTTTGTTCGGGACCCTCTCGAAAAATGGGTTTTTACTTTCTGTTCTGGACCCTCCTGAAAAATGGGATTTTACTTTATATTCAGGACCCTCCTAAAAAATTGGATTTTACTTTATACTTAGGAACCTCCTGGAAAATGGGATTCTACTTTATGTTCTGGACCCTCCTGGAAAATGGGATTTTACTTTCTGTCCAAGACTCTCCTGAAAAATGGGATTTTACTTTATGTTCAAGACCCTCCTGCAAAATAGGATTTTATTTTCTGTTCAGGACCTTCCTGAAAAATGGGATTTTAATTTTTGTTCAAGACCCTTCTAAAAAATGGGATTTTACTTTATGTTCAGGACCCTCCTAAAAAATAGCATTTTATTTTATGTTCAGGATCCTCCTGGAAAATGGGATTCTACTTTATGCTTAGGATCTTCCTGAATATTGGGACTTTACCTTATGTACAGGACCCTCTTGAAATATTGTACTTTACTTTATGTTCAGGACCCTCCTTAAAAATTAGACTTTACTTTCTGCTTAGGAACTTCTTGAAAAATGGGACTTTACTTTCCATTCAAGACCCACCTGAAAAATGGGATTTTACTTTCAGTTCAGGACCCTCCTGAAAAATAGGATTTTACTTTATGTCCAGGACCCTCCTGAAAAATGGGATTTTACTTTATGTTCAGGACCCTTCTAAAAAATAGGATTTTACTTTATGCTCAGGACCCTCCTGAAAAATCGGATTCTATTTTATGCTCAGGACCCTCCTGGAAAATAGGACTTTACCTTCTGTTCAGGACCCTCCTGAAAAATTGGACTTTACTTTATGTTCAGGGCCCTCCGAAAAAATGAGACTTTACTTTCTATTTAGGACCTTCTTGAAAAATGGTACTTTATTTTCTGTTCAAGACCCTCCTGAAAAATGGGAGTATACTTTCAGTTCAGGACCCTCCTGAAAAATAGGATTTTACTTTCTGTTCAGGACCCTCCTGAAAAGTGGGATTTTACTTTATGTTCAGGACCCTCCTGAAAACTGGAATTTTACTTTTTGTTCAAGACCCTCCTAAAAAATGGGATTTTACTTTCTGTTTAGGACCCTCCAGAAAAATGGGATTTTACTTTCTGTTTAGGACCCTCCAGAAAAATGAGATTCTACTTTATGCTCAGGACCCTCTTGGAAAATGGGATTCTACTTTATGCTTAGGACCCTTCGGGAAAATAGGACTTTACCTTATGATCAGGACCCTTTTGAAAAATGGGACATTACTTTATGTTCAGGACCCTCCTTAAAAATGAGACTTTACTTTCTGTTTAGGACCTTCCTAAAAAATGAGACTTTACTTTCTGTTCAAGACCCTCCTGAAAAATGGGATTTTATTTTAAGTTCAGGACCCTCCTGAAAAATGGGATTTTACTTTCTGTTCAAGACCCTCCTGAAAAATGGGATTTTACTTTATGTTTCGACTCTCTTGAAAAATGAGATTTTACTTTCTGTTCAGGACCCTGCTGAAAAATGGTATTTTACTTTATGTTCAGGATCCTCCTGAAAAATAGAAATTTACTTTCTATTCAGGACCATCCTGAAAAATGGGATTTCACTTTATGTTCAGGACCCTCTTGAAAAATGGGATTTTACTTTCTGTTCAGGTCCCTCCTGAAAAATAGGATTTTACTTTCTGTTTCTGACCCTCTTGATAAAGGAGATTTTTCTTTTTGTTCATGACCCTGCTGAAAAATGGGAATTTTCTTTATGTTCAGGACCTTCCTTAAAAATAGAATTTTACTTTCTATTCCTGACCCTCCTGAAAAATGGGATTTTACTATATGTTCAGGACCCTCCAGAAAAATGGGATTTTACTTTATGTTCAGGACCGTCCTGAAAAATATGATTTTATCTTATGTTCAGGACCCTCTTGAAAAATGGTATTTTAACTTCTGTTCAGGTCCCTCCTGAAAAATCAAATTTTACTTTATGTTCAGGACCGTCTTGAAAAATAGGATTTCACTTACCGTTCAGGACCCTCCTGAAAAATGGGATTTTACTTTATGTTCTAGATCATCCTGTAAAATGGAATTTTACATTATGTTCAGGACCCTTCTTAAAAAATGAGATTCTATTTTATGCTCAGGACCCTCCTGGAAAATGGGATTCTACTTTATGCTCAGGACCCGCCTGATAAATGGGATTTTACATTGTGTTCAGAACCTTCTTGAAAAATGGGATTTTACTTTATGTTTAGGACCCTTCTGAAAAATGGGATTTTACTTTCTGTTCCAGACCCTCCTGAAAAATGGGATTTTACTTTATGTTCAAGGCACTCCTGAAAAATGGGATTCTACCTTATGTTCGGGACCCTCCTAGAAAATGGGACTTTACCTTATGTTCAGGAACCTCCTAAATAAAAACACTTTACTTTATGTTCAGGACCCTCATGAAAAATGGGACTTTACTTTATGTTCAGGACACTCTTGAAAAATGGGATTTTACTTTATGTTCAGCACTTTCTTGAAAAATGGGATTTTAATTTCTGTTCAGGACCCTCCTGAAAAATTGGATTTTACCTTATGTTCTGAATCCTTCTGTAAAATGGAATTTTACATTATGTTCAGGACCCTTCTTAAAAAATGAGATTCTATTTTATGCTCAGGACCCTCCTGGAAAATGGGATTCTACTTTATACTCAGGACCCGCCTGAAAAATGGGATTTTACATTCTGTTCGGAACTCTCTTGAAAAATGGGATTTTACTTTATGTTTAGGACCCTTCTGAAAAATGGGATTTTACTTTCTGTTCCAGACCCTCCTGAAAAATGGGATTTTACTTAATGGTCAAGGCCTTCCTGAAAAATGGGATTCTACCATATGCTCAGGACCCTCCTAGAAAATGGGACATTACCTTATGTTCAGGACCCTCCTAAAAAATGAGACTTTACTTTATGTTCAGGACCTTCCTGAAAAATGGGACTTTACTTTATGTTCAGGACACTCTTGAAAAATGGGATTTTACTTTCTGTTCAGCACCCTCCTGAAAAATGGGATTTTAATTTCTGTTCAGGACCCTCCAGAAAAATGGAACTTTAGTTTTCTTTCAGGACCCTCCTGAAAAATGGGATTTTACTTTATGTTCAGGACCCTCCTAAAAAATGGGATTTTACTTTATGCTCAGGATCCTCCTGGAAAATGGGATTCTATTTTATGCTCAGGACTCTCTTGGAAAATGGGACTTTACCTTATTTTCATAACCCTCCAGAAAAATTAGACTTACTTTATGATCAGGACCCTCCTGAAAATGAGAATTTACTTTCTGTTTAGGACCATCTTGAAAAATAGGACATTACTTTCTATTCAAGACCCTCCTAAAAAATGGGATTTTACTTTCAGTTCAGGACCCTCCTGAAAAATAGGATTTTACTTTATATTCAGGACCCCCCTGAAAAATGGAATTTTACTTTCTATTCAGGAACCTCCTAAAAAAAGGGATTTTACTTTCTGTTCAAGACCCTCTGGAAAAATGGGATTTTACTTTATGTTCAGGACTCTCCTGAAAAATGGAATTTTACTTTTTGTTCAGGACCCTCCTAAAAAATGGGATTTTACTTTATGTTCAGGACCCTCCAGAAAAATGGGATTTTATTTTATGTTCAGGACCCTCTTGAAAAATGAGATTCTACTTTATGCTCAGGACCTTCTTGGAAAATGGGATTCTACTGTATGCTTAGGACCCTTCTGGAAAGTGGGACTTTACCTTATGATCAGGACCCTCTTGAAAAATGGGACATTACTTAATGTTCAGGAACCTCCTTAAAAATGAGACTTTACTTTCTATTTAGGACCTTCCTAAAAAATGGGACTTCACTTTCTGTTCAAGACCCTCCTGAAAAATGGGATTTTACTTTAAATTCAGGACCCTCCTGAAAAATGAGATTTTACTTTCTGTTCAAGACCCTCCTAAAAAATGGGATTTTACTTTCTGTTTCGGACCCTCTTGAAAAATGAGATTTTACTTTCTGTTCAGGACCCTGGTGAAAAATAGGATTTTACTTTATGTTCAGGACCCTCCTGAAAAATGGAAATTTACTTTCTATTCAGGACCCTCCTGAAAAATGGGATTTCACTTTATGTTCAGGACCCTCTTGAAAAATGGGATTTTACTTTCTGTTCAGGACCTTCCTAAAAAATAGGATTTTACTTTCTGTTTCGGACCATCTTGAAAAATGAGATTTTTCTTTCTGTTCATGACCCTGCTGAAAAATGGGAATTTTCTTTATGTTCAGGACCTTCCTGAAAAATAGAATTTTACTTTCTATTCCTTACTCTCCTGAAAAATGGGATTTTACTATATGTTCAGGACCCTCCTAAAAAATGGGATTTTACTTTATGTGCAGGACCGTCCTGAAAAATATGATTTTATCTTATGTTCAGGACCCTGTTGAAAAATGGTATTATACCTTCTGTTCAGGTCTCTCCTTAAAAATCAAATTTTACTTTATGTTCAGGACCCTCCTAAAAATTGGGATTTCACTTACCGTTCAGGACCCTCCTAAAAAATGGGATTTTACCTTATGTTCTGGATCATCCTGTAAAATGGAATTTTACATTATGTTCAGGACCCTTCTTAAAAAATGAGATTCTATTTTATGCTCAGGACCCTCCTGGAAAATGGGATTCTACTCTATGCTCAGGACCCGCCTGAAAAATGAGATTTTACATTCTGTTCAGAACCCTCTTGAAAAATGGGATTTTACTTTATGTTTAGGACCCTTCTGAAAAATGGGATTTTACTTTCTATTCCAGACCCTCCTGAAAAATGGGATTTTACTTTATGTTCAAGGCCCTCCTGAAAAATGGGATTCTAACTTATGCTCGGACCCTCCTAGAAAATGGGACTTTACCTTATTTTCAGGACCTTCCTAAATAATGAGACTTTACTTTATGTTTAGGACCCTCCTGAAAAATGGGACTTTACTTTATGTTCAGGACATTCTGGAAAAATGGGATTTTAATTTCTGTTCAGCACCCTCTTGAAATATGGGATTTTAATTTTTGTTCAGGACCCTCCTGAAAAATGAGATTTTACCTTATGTTCTGGATCTTTCTGTAAAATGGAATTTTACATTATGTTCAGGACCCTTCTTAAAAAATAAGATTCTATTTTATGGTCAGGACCCTCCTGGAAAATGAGATTCTATTTATACTCAGGACCAGCCTGGAAAATGGGATATTACATTCTGTTCAGAACCCTCTTGAAAAATGGGATTTTACTTTATGTTTACGACCCTTCTGAAAAATGGGATTTTACTTTCTATTCCAGACCCTCCTAAAAAATGGGATTTTACTTTATGTTAAAGGCCCTCCTGAAAAATAGGATTCTACCTTATGCTAAGACCCTCCTGAAAAATGGGACTTTACTTTATGTTCAGGACATTCTGGAAAAATGGGATTTTACTTTCTGTTCAGCACCCTCCTGAAAATTAAGATTTTAATTTTTGTTCAGGACCCTCATGAAAAATGGGATTTTACCTTATGTTCTGGATCTTTCTGTAAAATGGAATTTTACATTATGTTCAGGACCCTCTTAAAAAATAAGATTCTATTTTATGCTCAGGACCCTCCTGGAAAATGGGATTCTACTTTATACTCAGGACCCGCCTGGAAAATGGGATTTTACATTCTGTTCAGAACCCTCTTGAAAAATGGGATTTTACTTTATGTTTAGAAACCTTCTGAAAAATGGGATTTTACTTTCTGTTCCAGACCCTCCTGAAAAATGTGATTTTACTTAATGCTCAAGGCCTTCCTGAAAAATGGGATTCTACCATATGCTCAGGACCCTCCTAGAAAATGGGACTTTACCTTATGTTCAGGACCCTCCTAAAATATGAGACTTTACTTTATGTTCAGGACCCTCCTGAAAAATGGGACTTTACTTTATGTTCAGGACACTCTTGAAAAATGGGATTTTACTTTCTGTTTAGCACCCTCCTGAAAAATGGGATTTTAATTTATGTTCAGGACCCTCCTGAAAAATGGAACTTTAGTTTTTGTTCAGGACCCTCCTGAAAAATGGGATTTTACTTTCTGTTCAGGACCCTCCTGAAAAATGGGATTTTACTTTATGTTCAGGACCCTCCTTAAAAATGGGATTTTACTTTATGCTCAGGATCCTCCTGGAAAATGGGATTCTACTATATGCTCAGGACTCTTCTGGAAAATGGGACTTTTCCTTATTTTCATAACCCTCCAGAAAAATTAGACTTACTTTATGTTTAGGACCCTCCTGAAAATGAGACTTTAGTTTCTGTTTAGGACCTTCTTGAAAAATGGGGCATTACTTTCTATTCAAGACCCTCCTGTAAAATGGGATTTTACTTTCAGTTCTGGACCCTTCTGAAAAATAGGATTTTACTTTATGTTCAGGACCCTCCTGAAAAATGGGATTTTACTTTCTGTTCAGGACCCACTTGAAAAAAGGGATTTTACTTTTTGTTCAGGACCCTCCTGAAAAATGGGATTTTACTTTATATTCTGGACCCCCCTGAAAAATGGAATTTTACTTTCTATTCAATAACCTCCTAAAAAAGGGATTTTACTTTCTGTTCAAGACCCTCTGGAAAAATGGGATTTTACTTTATGTTCAGGACCTTCCTGAAAAATGGAATTTTACTTTCTATTCAGGACCATCCTAAAATGGGATTTTACCTTATGTTAAGGACCCTCCTGAAAAATGAGATTTTACATTATGTTCAGGACCCTCCTGGAAAATGGGATTTTACCTTATGTTAAGGACCCTCCTGAAAAATGGGATATTACTTTATGTTCAGGACCCTTTTGAAAAACGAGACTTTACTTTCTGTTTAGGACCTTCCTGAAAAATGGGACTTTACTTTCTTTTCTAGACCCTCTTCAAAAATGGGATTTTACTTTATGTTCAGGACTCTCCTGAAAACTGGGATTTTACTTTCTTTTCAGAACCCTCCTAAAGAATGGGATTTTACTTTATGATCAGGATCCTCCTGGAAAATGGGATTTTACTTTATGCTCAGGACTCTCTTGGAAAATATGACGTTACCTTATTTTCAGGACCCTCCTAAAAAATTAGACTTACGTTATGTTCAGGACCCTCTTGAAAAATGAGACTTTACTTTGTGTTTAGGACCTTCTTGAAAAATGGGACATTACTTTCTATTCAAGACCCTCCTGAAAAATGGGATTTTACTTTCAGTTCAGGACACTCCTGAAAAATAGTATTTTACTTTATGTTCAGGACCCTCCTGAAAAATGGGATTTTACTTTCTGTTCAGGACCCTCCTGAAAAAAGGGATTTTACTTTATATTCAGGACCCCCCTGAAAAATGGAATTTTACTTTCTATTCATGACCCTCCTAAAAAATGGGATTTTACTTTCTGTTCAAGACCCTCCTAAAAAATGGGATTTTATTTTATCTTCAGGACCCTCCTGAAAAATGGAATTTTACTTTCAATTCAGGACCCTCACTAAAAATGGGGATTTAATTTATGTTCAGGACCCTCCAAAAAAATGGGATTTTATTTTATATGCAGGACCCTCTTGAAAAATGAGATTCTACTTTATGCTCAGAACACCCCTGGAAAATGGGATTCTACTTTATGCTTAGGACCCTCCTGGAAAATGAGACTTTACCTTATGTTATGGACCCTCCTGAAAAATGTGACATTACTTTATGTTCAGGACCCTCTTGAAAAATGAGACTTTACTTTCTGTTTAGGACCTTCCTAAAAAATGGGACTTTACGTTCTGTTCAAGACCCTACTGAAAAATGAGATTTTACTTTCTGTTCAGGACCCTCCTGAAAGATGGGATTTTACTTTATGTTCAGGACCCTCCTGAAAAATGGGATTTTACTTTCTGTTTCGGACCCTCTTGAAAAATTAGATTTTTCTTTCTGTTCATGACCCTACTGATAAATGGGATTTTACTTTATGCTCAGGACTCTCCTGGAAAATAGGACTTTACCTTATTTTCAGGACCCTCCTGAAAAATTAGACTTACGTTATGTTCAGGACCGTCCTGAAAAATGAGACTTTACTTTCTGTTTAGGACCTTCTTGAAAAATGTGGCATTACTTTCTATTCAAAACACTCCTGAAAAATGGGATTTTACTTTCAGTTCAGGACACTCCTGGAAAATAGGATTTTACTTTATGTTCAGGACTCTCCTGAAAAATGCGATTTTACTTTCTGTTCAGGACCCTCCTGAAAAAGGTATTTTACTTTATATTCAGGACCCGCTTAAAAAATGGGATTTTACTTTCTATTCATGACCCTCTTAAAAAATGGGATTTTACTTTCTGTTCAAGACCCTCCTAAAAAATGGGATTTTATTTTATCTTTAGGACCCTCCTGAAAAATGGAATTTTACTTTCTATCCGGGACCCTCCATAAGAATGGAAATTTAATTTATGTTCAAGACCCTCCAAAAAAATGGGATTTTATTTTATATTCAGGACCCTCTTGAAAAATGAGATTCTACTTTATGCTCAGAACCCTCCTGGAAAATGGGATTCTACTTTATGCTTCGGACCCTCCTGGAAAATAAAACTTTACCTTATGTTATGGACCCTCCTGAAAAATGGGACATTACTTTATGTTCAGGACCCTCTTCAAAAATGAGACTTTACTTTCTGTTTAGGACCTTCATGAAAAATGGGACTTTATTTTTTGTTCAAGACCCTACTGAAAAATGAGATTTTACTTTATGTTCAGGACCTTCCTGAAAGATGGGATTTTACTTTCTGTTCAGGACCCTCCAGAAAAATGGGATTTTACTTTCTGTTTCGGAACCTCTTGACAATTATATTTTTCTTTCTGTTCATGACCCTACTGATAAATGGGATTTTACTTTATGTTGAGGACCATCCTATAAAATGGAATTTTACTTTCTATTCAGGATCCTCGTGAAAAATGGGATTTTCATTTATGTTCAGGACCCTCTAGAAAAATGGGATTTTACTTTATGTTCTGGACCGTTCAGAAAAATATTATTTTATCTTATGTTCAGGACCCTCCTGAAAAATTGGATTTTACCTTCTGTTTAGGACCCTCCTAAAAAATGGAATTTTACTTTCTGTTCAGGACCCTCCTGAAAAATGGGATTTCACTTTATGCTCAGGACCCTCTTGAAAAATGGGATTTCACTTACCGTTCAGGACCCTCATGAAAAATGGGATTTTACCTTATGTTCAGGATCCTCCTGATAAATGGAATTTTATATTATGTTCAGGACCCTTCTTAAAAAATGAGATTCTATTTTATGCTCAGGACCCTCCTGGAAAATTAGATTCAACTTTATGCTCAGGACCCGCCTGGAAAATGGGATTTTACTTTCTGTTTAGAACCCTCTTGAAAAATGGGATTTTACTCTATGTTCAGGACTTTACTGAAAAATAGGACTTTTCTTTCTGTTCCAGACCCTACTAAAAAATAGGATTTTTCTTTATGCTCAAGGCTCTCCTGAAAAATGGGATTCTACCTTATGCAGGGACCCTCCTTGAAAATAGGACTTTACATTATGTTCAGGAGCCTCCTGAAAAATGAGACTTTACTTTATGTTCAGGACCCTCTTGAAAAATGGGACTTTACTTTCTGTTTAGGACCCTTTTGAAATATGGGACTTTACTTTCTGTTCAAGGCCCTCCTGAAAAATGGGATTTTACTTTATGTTCAAGACACTCTTGAAAAATGAGATTTTACTTTCTGTTCAGGACCCACATGAAAAATGGGATTTTATTTTATGTTCAGTACCCTCCGGAGAAATGGGATTTTACTTTATGTCCTGCACTTTCCAGAAAAATGGAATTTTACTTTCTGTCCAGGACTATCTTGAAAAATGGGATTTTACTTTATATTCAGGACCCTCCATAAAAATGGTATTTTAATTTCTGTTCAGGATCCTCCTGAAAAATAGAACTGTACTTTTTGTTCAAGACCTTCCTGAAAAATGGGATTTTACTTTCTGTTCAGGACCCTCCTAGAATAGGATTTTACTTTATGTTCAAGACCCTTCAAAAAATGGGATTTTACTTTATGCTCAGGATCCTCCTGGAAAGTAGGGTTCTACTTTATGCTCAGGACTCTCCTGAAAAATGGGACTTTACCTTATTATCCGGACCCTCATGAAAAATTGGACTTACTTTATGTTCAGGACCCTCCTGAAAAATGGGATTTTACCTTCTGTTCAGGATCCTCCGGAAAAATGGAATTTTACATTATATTCAGGACCCTTCTTAAAAAATGAGATTCTATTTTATGCTCAGGACCCTCCTGGAAAATGGGATTCTAATTTATTCTGAGGACCCGCCTGGAAAATGGGATTTTACTTTCTATTCAGAACCCTCTTGAAAAATGGGATTTTACTCTATGTTCAGGACCCTCCTGAAAAATGGGATTTTACTTTCTGTTCCGGACCCTCCTGAAAAATAGGATTTTAGTTTATTCTCAAGGCCCTCCTGAAAAATGGGATTCTACCTTATTCTCGGGACCCTCCTAGAAAATGGGAGTTTACCTTATGTTCAGGAGCCTCCTGAAAAATGAGATTTTACTGTATGTTCAGGACTCTCATGAAAACTGGGACTTTACTTTCTGTTTAGGACCCTCTTGAAATGTGGGACTTTACTTTCTGTTCAAGCCCTCCTGAAAAATGGGATTTTACTTTATGTTCAAGACACTCTTGAAAAATGGGATTTTACATTCTGTTCAGGACCCACATGAAAATGGGATTTTATTTAATGTTCAGGACCCTCCAGAAAAATGGGATTTTACTTTATGTCCAGCACACTCCTGAAAAATGGGATTTTACTTTCTGTTTTGGACCCTCTTGAAAAATGAGATTTTACTTTCTGTTCAAGACCCTGCTGAAAAATGGGATTTTACTTTATGTTCAGGACCCTCCTGAAAAATGGAATTTTAGTTTCTATTGAGGACCCTCCTAAAAAATGGGAATTCACTTTATGTTCAGTACCCTCTTTAAAAATGGGAATTTACTTTCTGTTCAGGACCCTCCTGAAAAATGGGACTTTACTTTCTGATCAAGACACTCCTGAAAAATGGAACTTTACTTTCTGTTTCGGACCCTCTTGAAAAATGAGATTTTACTTTCTGTTCAGGACCCTGCTGATAAATGGGATTTTACTTTATGTTCAGGACCCTCTTGAAAAATGGAATTTTACTTTCTATTCAGGACCCTCTTGAAAAATAGTATTTCACTATATGTTCAGGAACCTCTTGAAAAATGGGATTTTACTTTCTGTTCAGGACCCTCCTGAAAAATGGGATTTTACTTTCTGTTTCGGACCCTATTGAAAAATGAGATTTTATTTTCTGTTCAGGACCCACATGAAAAATGGGATTTCACTTTATGTTTAGGACCCTCTTGAAAAATGGGATTTCATTAACCGTTCAGGACCCTCATGAAAAATGGGATTTTACCTTTTGTTCAGGATCCTCCTGAAAAATGGAATTTTATATTATATTCAGGACCCTTCTTAAAAAATAAGATTCTATTTTATGCTCAGGACCCTCCTGGAAAATGGGATTCTAATTTATTCTCAAGACCCGCCTGGAAAATGGGATTTTACTTTCTGTTCAGAACCCTCTTGAAAAATGGGATTTTACTCTATGTTCAGGACCCTCCTGAAAAATGGGATTTTACTTTATGTTCAAGACACTCTTGAAAAATGGGATTTTATTTTCTGTTCAGGACCCACATGAAAAATGGGATTTTATTTTATGTTCAGGACCCTCCAGAAAAATGGGATTTTACTTTATGTCCATCACCCTCCTGAAAAATGGGATTTTACTTTCTGTTTCGGACCCTCTTGAAAAAAGAGATTTTACTTTCTGTTCAGGACCCTGCTGAAAAATGGGATTTTACTTTATGTTCAGGACCCTCCTGAAAAATGGAATTTTACTTTCTATTGATGACCCTCCTGAAAAATGGGATTTCACTTTATGTTCAGTACCCTCTTTAAAAATGGGATTTTACTATCTGTTCAGGACCCTCCTGAAAAATGGGACTTTACTTTCTGATCAAGACACTCCTGAAAAATGGGACTTTACTTTCTGTTTCGGACCCTGTTAAAAAATGAGATTTTACTTTCTGTTCAGGACCCTGCTGAAAAATGGGATTTTACTATATGTTCAGGACCCTCCTGAAAAATGGAATTTTACTTTCTATTCAGGACCCTCTTGAAAAATAGGATTTCACTATATGTTCAGGACCCTCTTGAAAAATGGGATTTTACTTTCTGTTCAGGACCCTCCTGAAAAATGGGATTTTACTTTCTGTTTCGGACCCTATTGAAAAATGAGATTTTATTTTCTGTTCAGGACCCACATGAAAAATGGGATTTCACTTTATGTTCAGGACCCTCTTCAAAAATGGGATTTCATTAACCGTTCAGGACCCTCATGAAAAATGGGATTTTACCTTCTGTTCAGGATCCTCCTGAAAAATGGAATTTTACATTATATTCAGGACCCTTCTTAAAAAATGAGATTCTATTTTATGCTCAGGACCCTCCTGGAAAATGGGATTCTAATTTATTCTCAGGACCCGCCTGGAAAATGACATTTTACTTTCTGTTCAGAACCCTCTTGAAAAATGGGATTTTACTCTATGTTCAGGACCCTCCTGAAAAATGGGAGTTTTCTTTCTGTTCCGGACCCTCCTGAAAAATAGGATTTTAGTTCATTCTCAAGGCCCTCCTGAAAAATGGGATTCTACCTTATTCTCGGGACCCTCCTAGAAAATGGGACTTTACCTTATGTTCAGGAGCCACCTGAAAAATGAGACTTTACTTTATGTTCAGGACCCTCATGTAAACTGGGACTTTACTTTCTGTTTAGGACCCTCTTGAAATGTGGGACTTTCCTTTCTGTTCAAGCACTCCTAAATAATGGGATTTTACTTTATGTTCAAGACACTCTTGAAAAATGGGATTTTACTTTCTGTTCAGGACCCACATGAAAAATGGGATTTTATTTTTTGTTCAGGACCCTCAATAAAAATGAGATTTTACTTTATGTCCAGCACCCTCCTGAAAAAGGGGATTTTACTTTCTGTTTCGAACCCTCTTGAAAAATGAGATTTTACTTTCTTTTCAGGACCCTGCTGAAAAATGGGATTTTACTTTATGTTCTGGACCCACTTGAAAAATGAAATTTTACTTTCTATTGATGACCCTCCTGAAAAATGGGATTCCACTTTATGTTCTGTACCCTCTTGAAAAATGGGATTTTACTTTCAGTTCAGGACCCTCCTGAAAATGAGATTTTCCTTTATGTTCAGGACCCTCTTGAAAAATGGGATTTCATTTACCGTTCAGGACCCTCATGAAAAATGGGATTTTACCTTATGTTCAAGATAGTCCTGAAAAATGGAATTTTACATTATGTTCAGGACCTTTCTTATAAAATGAGATACTATTTTATGCTCAGGACCCTCCTGGAAAATGGGATTCTACTTATGCTCAGGACCCACCTGGAAAATGGGATTTTACTTTCTGTTCAGAACCCTCTTCAAAAATGGGATTTTACTCTATGTTCAGGACCCTCTTGAAAAATGAGATTCTACTTTATGCTCAGGACCCTCCTGGAAAATGGGATTCTACTTTATGCTCAGGACCCTTCTGGATAATGGGACTTTACCTTATGTTCAGGACCCTCCTGAAAAATGGGACATTGCTTTATGTTCAGGACCCTCCAGAAAAATGAGACTTTACTTTCTGTTTAGGACCTTCCTGAAAAATGGGACTTTACTTTCTGTTCAAGACCCTCCTGAAAAATGGGATTTTACTTTAAGTTCAGGACCCTCTTGAAAAATGGGATTTTACGTTCTGTTCAGGACCCTCTTACAAAATGGGATTTTACTTTCTGTTTCGGACCCTCTTGAAAAATGAGATTTAACTTTTTGTTCAGGACCCTGCTAAAAAATGGGATTTTACTTTATGTTCAGGACCCTCCTGAAAAATAGAATTTTACTTTCTATTCAGGACCCTTCTGAAAAATGGGATTTCACTTTATGTTCAGGACCCTCTTGAATAATGGGATTTTACTTTCTTTTCAGGACCCTCCTGAAAAATGGGATTTTACTTTCTGTTTCAGACACTCTTGTAAAATGAGATTTTTCTTTCTATTCTTAAGCCTGCTGAAAAATGGGATTCTACTTATGCTCAGGACCCTCCTGGAAAATGGGATTCTACTTATGCTCAGGACCCACCTGGAAAATGGGATTTTACTTTCTGTTCAGAACCCTCTTCAAAAATGGGATTTTACTCTATGTTCAGGACCCTCTTGAAAAATGAGATTCTACTTTATGCTCAGGACCCTCCTGGAAAATGGGATTCTACTTTATGCTCAGGACCCTTCTGGATAATGGGACTTTACCTTATGTTCAGGACCCTCCTGGATAATGGGACTTTACCTTATGTTCAGGACCCTCCTGAAAAATGGGACATTGCTTTATGTTCAGGACCCTCCAGAAAAATGAGACTTTACTTTCTGTTTAGGACCTTCCTGAAAAATGGGACTTTACTTTCTGTTCAAGACCCTCCTGAAAAATGGGATTTTACTTTAAGTTCAGGACCCTCCTGAAAAATGGGATTTTACGTTCTGTTCAGGACCCTCTTACAAAATGGGATTTTACTTTCTGTTTCGGACCCTCTTGAAAAATGAGATTTAACTTTTTGTTCAGGACCCTGCTAAAAAATGGGATTTTACTTTATGTTCAGGACCCTCCTGAAAAATAGAATTTTACTTTCTATTCAGGACCCTTCTGAAAAATGGGATTTCACTTTATGTTCAGGACCCTCTTGAATAATGGGATTTTACTTTCTTTTAAGGACCCTCCTGAAAAATGGGATTTTACTTTCTGTTTCAGACACTCTTGTAAAATGACATTTTTCTTTCTATTCTTAAGCCTGCTGAAAAATGGGATTTTACTTTATGTTTAGGACCTTCCTGAAAAATGGAATTTTACTTTCTATTCAGGACCCTCCTGAAAAATGGGATTTTACTTTATGTTCAGGATCTTCCTGAAAATTGGGATTTTACTTTATGTTCAGGACCGTCCTGAAAGATGTGATTTTATCTTATGTTCAGGACCCTCCTGAAAAATGATATTTTACTTTCTGTTTAGGACCCCCCTGAAAAATGAAATTTTACTTTCTGTTCAGGACCCGCCTGAAAAATGGGATATTACTTTATGTTCAAGGCCCTCTTGAAAAATGGGATTTCACTTACCGTTCAGGACCCACCTGAAATATGGGATTTTACCTTATGTTCAGGATCCTCTTGTAAAATGGAATTTTACATTATGTTTAGGGCTCTTCTTAAAAAATGAGATTCTATTTTATGCTCAGGACCCACCTGGAAAATGGGATTCTACTTTATGCTTAGGACCCGCCTGGAAAATGGGATTTTAAATTCTTTTCAGAACCCTCTTGAAAAATGGGATTTTACTTTATGTTCAGGACCCTCCTAAAAAATGGGATTTTACATTCTGTTTCGGACCTTCCTGAAATATGAGATTTTACTTTAGGCTCAAGGCCCTCCTGAAAAATGGGATTCTACTTTATGCTTGGGACCCTCCTAGAAAACGGGACTTTACCTTATGTTCAGGACCCTCCTGAAAAATAAGATATTAGTTTATGTTCAGGACCCTCCTAAAAAATGGGACTTTACTTTCTTTTTAGGACCCTCTTGAAATATGGGACTTTACTTTATGTTCAAGACCATCCTGAAAAATGGGATTTTACTTTATGTTAAGGACACTCTTGAAAAATGGGATTTTACTTTCTGTTTAGGACCTTCATGAAAAATGGGATTTTATTTGATGTTCAGGACCCTTCGGAAAAATGGGATTTTACTTTATGTTCAGGACCCTCCTGAAAAATGGGATTTTACTTTCTATTCAGGGCTCTCCTGAAAAATGGGATTTTACATTATGTTTAGGACCCTCCTGAATAATTGGATTTTAATTTTTGTTTAGGACCCTCCTGAAAAATGGAGTTTTACTTTGTGTTTAGGACCCTCCTGAAAAATGGGATTTTACTTTCTGTTCAGGACCCTTTTGAAAAATGGGATTTCACTTTATGTTCAGGACCCTCCTAAAAAATGGGATTTTACTTAATGCTCAAGATCCTCCTGGAAAATGGGATTCTACTTTTTGCTCAAGACTCTCCTGGAAAATAGGACTTTACCTTATTTTCAGAACCCTCCTGAATAATTGGACTTACGTTATGTTCAGGACATTTCCGAAAAATAAGAGTTTACTTTTTGTTTAGGACCTTCTTGAAAAATGGGACATAACTTTCTATTCAAGACCCACCTGAAAAATGGGATTTTAATTTCCGTTTAGTACTCTCCTGAAAAATTGGATTTTAATTTATGTTCAGGACCCTCCTGAAAAATAGGATTTTACTTTCTGTTCAGGACCCTCCTGAAAAAAGGGATTTTACTTTATATTCAGGACCCCTCTGAAAAATGGAATTTTACTTTCTATTCAGGACCCTCCTAAAAAATGAGATTTTACTATCTGTTCAAGACCCTCCTGAAAAATGGGAATTTATTTTATGTTCAGGACCCTCCTGAAAAAAGGAATTTTACTTTCTATTCAGGACCCTCCTAAAAAAAGCGATTTTATTTTATGTTCAGGACCCTCCAAAAAAATGGGATTTTATTTTATGTTCAGGACCCTCTTGAAAAATGAGATTCTACTTTATGCTCAGGATCCTCCTTGAAAAATGGGATTCTACTTTATGCTCAGGACCTTCCTGGAAAATAGGAATTTTCCTTATGTTAAGGACCCTCCTGAAAAATGGGGCATTACTTTATGTTCAGAACCCTCTTGAAAAATGAGACTTTACTTTCTGATTAGGACCTTCCTGATAAATGGGACTTTACTTTCTGTTCAAGACCCTCCTAAAAAATGGGATTTTACTTTATGTTGAGGACCCTCCTTAAAAATAGGATTTTACTTTCTGTTCAGGACCCTCCTGAAAAATGGGATTTTACTTTCTCTTTCGGACCCTCTTGAAAAATGAGATTTTTATTTCTGTTCATGAACCTGCTGAAAAATGGGATTTTACTTTATGTTCAGGACCTTCTTGTAAAATGGAATAATTACTTCCTATTCAGGACCCTCCTGAAAAATGGGATTTTCATTTATGTTCAGGACCCTCCTGATAAATGAGATATTACTTTATGTTCAGGACCGTCCTGAAAAATGTGATTTTTTCTTATGTTCAGGACCCTCCTGAAAAATGGGATTTTACCTTCTGTTCAGAACCCTCCTGAAAATTGGAATTTTCTTTCTGTTCAGGACCCTCCTGAAAAATTGGATTTCACTTTATGTTCAGGACCCTCTTGAAAAATGGGATTTCACTTACCGTTCAGGCCCCTCATGAAAAATAAGATTTTACCTTATGTTCAGGATCCTCCTGAAAAATGGAATTTTACATTATATTTAGGACCCTTCTTAAAAAATGAGATTCTATTTTATGCTCAGGCCCCTCCTGGAAAATAGGACTCTACTTCATGCTCAGGACCAGCCTGGAAAATGAGATTTTACTTTCTGTTCAGAACCCTCTTGAAAAATAGAATTTTAGTTTATGTTGAGGACCCTACAGAAAAATGGGATTTTACTTTCTGTACCGGACCTTCCTAAAAAATTGGATTTTACTTTATGCTCAAGGCCGTCCTGAAAAATGGGATTGTACCTTATGCTCGGGACCCTCCTAGAAAATGGGACTTTACCTTATGTTCAGGACCCTCCTGAAAAATAAGACTTTACTTTATGTTCAGGACCCTCCTGAAAAATGGAATTTACTTTCTGTTTAGGACCCTCTTGAAATATGGGACTTTACTTTCCGTTCAACACCCTCCTGAAAAATGGGATTTTACTTTATGTTCAAGACACTCTTGATAAATGGGATTTTACTTTCTGTTCAGGACCCTCATGAAAAATGGGCTTTTACTTTCTGTTCAGGACCCTCATGAAAAATGGGATTTTACTTTATGTCCAGGACCCTCCGGAAAAATAGGATTTTACTTTATGTCCAGGACCCTCCTGAAAAATGGTATTTTACTTTCTGTCCAGGACTCTCCTGAAAAATGGGATTTTACTTTATGTTCAAGACCCTCCTGAAAAATGGGTTTTTAATTTCTGCTCAGGACCCTGCTGAAAAATGGAATTTTACTTTTTGTTTAGGTCTCTCCAGAAAAATGGGATTTTACTTTCTGTTCAGGACCCTCTTGAAAAATGAGATGTTACTTTATGTTCAGGACCCTCCTAAAAATGGGATTTTACTTCATGCTCAGGATCCTCCTGGAAAGTGGGATTCTTCTTTATGCTTAGGACTCTCCTGGAAAATAGGACTTTACCTTATTTTCAGGAACCTCCTGAAAAATTGGACTTACTTTATGTTCAGGACCCTTCTGAAAAATAAGACTTTACTTTCTGTTCAGGACCTAATTGAAAAATGAGACATTACTTTCTATTCAAGACCCTCCTGAAAATTGGGATTTTACTTTTAGTTCAGGACCCTCCTAAAAAAAAAAATTTACTTTATGTTCAGGACCCTCTTGAAAAATGGGATTTTACTTTAAGTTCAGGACCCTCCTGAAAAATGGGATTTTACTTTCTGTTTAGGAACCTCCTGAAAAATGGGATTTTACTTTCTGTTTCGGACCCTCTTGAAAAATGAGATTTTACTTTCTGTTCAGGACCCTGCTGAAAAATGGGATTTTACTTTATGTTCAGGACCCTCCTGAAAAATTGAATTTTACTTTCTATTCAGGACCCTCCTAAAAAATAGGATTTTACTTTATGTTCATGACACTCCTGAAATATGGGATTTTACCTTCTGTTCAGGAGTTTCCTGAAAAATAGGATTTTACCTTTTGTTTAGGACCTCCTAAAAAATAGAATTTAACTTTCTGTTCAGGACTCTCCTAAAAAATAGGATTTCAATTTATGTTCAGGACCCTCTTAAAAAATGGGATTTCACTTACTGTTCAGAACCCTCCTGAAAAATGGGATTTTACCTTATGTTCAGGATCATGTTGAAAAATGGATTTTTACATTATGTTCAGGACCCTCCTAAAAAATGAGATTTTATTTTATGCTCAGGACCCTCCTGGAAAATGGGATTCTACTTTATGCTCAGGACCCGTGTGGAAAATGGGATTTTACTTTCTGTTCAGAACCCTCTTGAAAAATGGGATTTAATTTTATGTTCAGGACCTTCCTAAAAAATGGGATTTTACTTTCTGTTCAGGACTCTCCTGAAAAATGGGATTTTACTTTATGCTCAAGGCCCCCCAGAAAAATGGGATTCTACCTTATGCTCAGGACCCTCCAAGAAAATTGGACTTTACCTTATGTTCAGGACCCTCCTGAAAAATGAAACTTTACTTTATGTTCAGGACCCTCCTGAAAAATGGGGCTTTACTTTCTATTTAGGACCCTCTTAAAATATGGGACTTTACTTTCTGTTCAACACCCTCCTGAAAAATTAGATTTTACTTTATGTTCAGGCCACTCTAGAAAAATGGGATTTTACTTTCTGTTCAGGGCCCTCATGAAAAATGGGATTTTACTTTATGTTCAGGACCCTCTGGAAAAATGGGATTTTACTTTATGTCCAGGACCCTCCTGAAAAATAGGATTTTACTTTCTGTCCAGGACTCTCCTGAAAAATGGGATTTTACTTTATATTCAGGACCCTCCTGAAAAATGGGATTTTAATTTCTATTCAGGACCCTCCTGAAAAATGAGATTTTACTTTTTTTTCAGGACCCTCCTGAAAAATGGGATTTTACTTTATGTTCAGGACCCTCCTAAAAAATGGGATTTCACTTTATGCTTAGGCCCCTCCTGGAAAATGGGATTCTACTTTATGCTCAGGACACTCATGGAAAACGGGACTTTACCTTATGTTCATGACCTTCCTAAAAAATTGGAATTTACTTTATGTTCAGGACTCTCCTGAAAAATGAGACTTTACTTTCTGTTTAGGACCTTCTTGAAAAATAGGACTTTACTTCCTATTCAAGACCCTCCTGAAAAAGGGGATTTTACTTTCAGTTCAGGACCAACCTGAAAAATAGGATTTTACTTTATGTTAACGACCCTCCTGAAAAATGGGATTTTACTTTCTTTTCAAGACCCTCCTGAAAATTAAGATTTTACTTTATATTCAAGACCTTCTTGACAAATGCGATTTTACTTTCTATTTAGGACCCTCCTAAAAAAAGGGATTTTACTTTCTATTTAGGACCCTTCTGAAAAATGAGAATATACTTTATGTTCAGGACTCTCCTGAAAAATAGTATTTTACTTTCTATTCAGGACTCTCCTAAAAAGTGGGATTTTACTTTTTGTTCGGGACCCTCTAGAAAAATGGGATTTTATTTTATGTTTTGGACCCTCTTTAAAAAATGAGATTCTACTTTATGCTAAGGACCCTCCTTAAAAATGGGATTTTACTTTCTATTCTGGACCCTCCTGAAAAGTGAGAATTTACTTTCTGTTTCGGACCCTTTTGAAAAATGAGATTTTACTTTCTATTCAGGACCCTGCTGAAAAATGGGATTTTACTTTTTGTTCAGGACCCTCCCAAAAAATGTAATTTTACTTTCTATTCAGGCCCCTTCTGAAAAATGAGATTTTACTTTATGTTTAGGACCCTCCTGAAAAATGAGATTTTACCTTATGTTCAGGACTCTCCTGAAAAATGGGATTTTACCTTCTGTTCAGGAGCTTCCTAAAAAATGGAATTTTACATTCTGTTCAGGACCCTCCTGAAAAATGGGATTTCACTTTATGTTCAGGACCCTCTTGAAAAATGGGATTTTACTTTCTGTTCAGGACCCTCCTGAAAAATGGGATTTTATCTTATGTTCAGGATCCTTCTGAAAATGGAATTTTACATTATGTTCATGGTCCTCCTGAAAAATAAGATTCTGTTTTATGATCAGGACCCTCCTGAAAAATGGGATTCTACATTATGCTCAGGTCACGCCAGGAAAATGGGATTTTACTTCGTTTTCAGAACCCTCTTGAAAAATGGGATTTTACTTTACGTTCAGGACCCTTCTGAAAAATGGGATTTTACTTTCTGTTCAGGACCCTCCTGAAATATGGGATTTTACTTATAGCCCAAGGCCCTCCTGAAAAATAGGATTCTACCTTATGCTCAGGACCTTCCTGGAAAATGGGACTTTACCTTATGTTCAGGACCATCCTGAAAATGAGACTTTACGTTATGTTCAGGACCCTTCTGAAAAATGGGACATTACTTTCTGTTTAGGACCCTCTTGAAATATGTTACTTTACTTTCTGTTCAAGACTCTCTTGAAAAATGGGATTTTACTTTATGTTCAAGACACTCTTGAAAAATGGGATTTTACTTTCTGTTCAGAATCCTCATGAAAAATGGGATTTTACTTTATGTTCAAAATCCTCCAGAAAAATGGGAATTTACATTATGTTCAGGACCCTCCTGAAAAATGAGATTTTACTTTCTGTTCCGGACCCTTCTGAAAAATGGAATTTTACTTTATGTTCAGGACCCTCCTAAAAAAATAAGATTTAACTTTCTATTTCGGACCCTCTTGAAAAATGAGATTATACTTTCTGTTCAGGACCCTGCTGAAAAATGGGATTTTACTTAATGTTCAGGACCCTCATGAAAAATGGAATATTACTTCCTATTCAGGACCCTCTTGAAAAATGGGATTTCACTTTATATTCAGGACCCTCTTGAAAAATAGGATTTTACTTTCTGTTCAGGACCCTCCTGAAAAATGGGATCTTACTTTTTGTTTTGAACCCTCTTGAAAAATGAGATTTTTCTTTGTGTTCATGATCCTGCTGAAAAATGGGATTTTACTTTATGTTCAGGACCTTCCTGAAAAATGGAATTTTACTTTCTATTCAGGACCCTCCTGAAAAATGGGATTTTACTTTATGTTCAGGACCTTCCTGAAAAATGGGATTTTACTTTATGTTCAGGACCGTCCTGAAAAATATGATTTTATCTTATGTTTAGGACCCTCCTGAAAAATGGTATTTTACTTTCTGTTTAGGACCCTCCTGATAAATTGAATTTTACTTTCTGTTCAGGACCCTCCTAAAAAATGGAATATTACTTTATGATCAGGACCCTCTTGAAAAATGGGATTTCACTTACCGTTCAGGATCCTCCTGAAAAATGGGATTTTACCTTATGTTCAGGATCCTCCTGTAAAATGGAATTTACATTATGTTCAGGACTCTTCTTAAAAAATGAGATTCTATTTTATGCACAGGACCCTCCTGGAAAATGGGATTCTACTTTATGCTCAAGACCCGCCTGGAAAATGGGATTTAACATTCTGTTCAGAACCCTTTTGAAAAATGGGATTTTACTTTAAGTTCAGGACCCTCCTGAAAAATGGGATATTACTTTCTGTTTCGGACCTTCCTATGAAATGGAATTTTACTTTATGCTCAAGGCCCTTCTGAAAAATGGGATTCTACCTTATGCTCGGGACCCTCCTAGAAAACGGGACTTTACCTTATGTTCAGGACCCTTCTGAAAAATAAGACTTTACTTTATGTTCAGGACCCTCATGAAAAATGGAATATTACTTCCTATTCAGGACCCTCCTGAAAAATGGGATTTCACTTTATATTCAGGACCTTCTTTAAAAATAGGATTTTACTTTTTGTTCAGGACCCTCCTGAAAAATGGGATCTTACTTTTTGTTTTGAACCCTCTTGAAAAATGAGATTTTTCTTTCTGTTAATGATCCTGCTGAAAAATAGGATTTTACTTTATGTTCAGGACCTTCCTGAAAAATGGAATTTTACTTTCTATTCAGGACCCTCCTGAAAAATGGGATTTTACTTTATGTTCAGGACCCTCCTGAAAAATGGGATTTTACTTTATGTTCAGGACCGTCCTAAAAATATGATTTTATCTTATGTTTAGGACCCTCCTGAAAAATGGTATTTTACTTTCTGTTTAGGATCCTCCTGATAAATGGAATTTTAGTTTCTGTTCAGGACCCTCCTAAAAAATGGGATATTACTTTATGTTCAGGACCCTCTTGAAAAATGGGATTTCACTTACCGTTCAGGATCCTCCTGAAAAATGGGATTTTACCTTATGTTTAGGATCCTCCTGTAAAATGGAATTTACATTATGTTCAGGACTCTTCTTAAAAATGGGATTCTACCTTATGCTCGGGACCCTCCTAGAAACGGGACTTTACCTTATGCTCAGGACCCTTCTGAAAAATAAGACTTTACTTTATGTTCAGGACCCTCCTGAAAAATGGGACTTTACTTTCTGTTTAGGGCCCTCTTGAAATATAGGACTTTACTTTTTGTTCAAGACCCTTCTAAAAAATGGGATTTTACTTTATGTTTAGGACACTCTTGAAAAATGGGATTTTACTTTCTGTCTAGGACTATCTTGAAAAATGGGATTTTATTTTATGTTCAGGACCCTTAAAAAAAATGGGATTTTACTTTATGTCCAGGACCCTCCTGAAAAATGGGATTTTACTTTCTGTCCAGGGCTCTCTTGAAAAATGGGATTTTACTTTATGTTCAGGACCCTCTTGAAAAATGGGATTTTAATTTCTGTTCAGGACCCTCTTAAAAAATGGAATTTTACATTTTGTTCAGGACCCTCCTGAAAAATGGGATTTTACTTTCTGTTCAGGACCCTCTTGAAAAATGGGATTTTACTTTCTGTTCAGGACCCTCCTGAAAAATGGGATTTTATCTTATGTTCAGGATCCTTCTGAAAATGGAATTTTACATTATGTTCATGGTCCTCCTGAAAAATAAGATTCTGTTTTATGATCAGGACCGTCCTGAAAAATGGGATTCTACATTATGCTCAGGTCATGCCAGGAAAATGGGATTTTACTTCGTTTTCAGAACCCTTTTGAAAAATGGGATTTTACTTTACGTTCAGGACCCTTCTGAAAAATGGGATTTTACTTTCTGTTCAGGACCCTCCTGAAATATGGGATTTTACTTAAAGCCCAAGGGCCTCCTGAAAAATAGGATTCTACCTTATGCTCAGGACCTTCCTGGAAAATGGGACTTTACCTTATGTTCAGGACCATCCTGAAAATGAGACTTTACGTTATGTTCAGGACCCTTCTGAAAAATGGGACTTTACTTTCTGTTTAGGACCCTCTTGAAATGTGTTACTTTACTTTCTGTTCAAGACCCTCTTGAAAAATGGGATTTTACTCTATGTTCAAGCACTCTTGAAAAATGGGATTTTACTTTCTGTTCAGGATCCTCATGAAAAATGGGATTTTACTTTATGTTCAAAATCCTCCGGAAAAATGGGATTTTACTTTATGTCCAAGACCCTTCTGAAAAATGAGATTTTACCTTTTCTCCAGGACTCTCTTGAAAAATGGGATTTAACATTATATTCAGGACCCTCCTGAAAAATGAGATTTTACTTTCTGTTCCGGACCCTTCTGAAAAATGGGATTTTACTTTATGTTCAGGACCCTCCTAAAAAAATGGGATTTTACTTTCTGTTTCGGACCCTCTTGAAAAATGAGATTTTACTTTCTGTTCAGGACCCTGCTGAAAAATGGGATTTTACTTTATGTTTAGGACCCTCATGAAAAATGGAATATTACTTCCTATTCAGGACCTTCCTGAAAAATGGGATTTCACTTTATATTCAGGACCCTCTTGAAAAATAGGATTTTACTTTCTGTTCAAGACCCTCCTGAAAAATGGGATCTTACTTTTTGTTTTGAACCCTCTTGAAAAATGAGATTTTTCTTTCTGTTCATGATCCTACTGAAAAATGGGTATTTACTTTATGTTCAAGACCTTCCCGAAAAATGGAATTTTACTTTCTATTCAGGACCCTCCTGAAAAATGGGATTTTACTTTATGTTCAGAACCCTCCTGAAAAATGGGATTTTACTTTATGTTCAGGACCGTCCTGAAAAATATGATTTTATCTTATGTTTAGGACCCTCCTGAAAAATGGTATTTTACTTTCTGTTTAGGACCCTCCTGATAAATGGAATTTTACTTTCTGTTCAGGACCCTCCTAAAAAATGGGATATTACTTTATGTTCAGGACCCTCTTGAAAAATGGGATTTCACTTACCGTTCAGGATCCTCCTGAAAAATGGGATTTTACCTTATGTTCAGGATCCTCCTGTAAAATGGAATTTACATTATGTTCAGGACTCTTCTTAAAAAATGAGATTCTATTTTATGCTCAGGACCCTCCTGGAAAATGGGATTCTACTTTATGCTCAAGACCCGCCTGGAAAATGGGATTTAACATTCTGTTCAGAACCCTTTTGAAAAATGGGATTTTACTTTATGTTCAGGACCCTCCTGAAAAATGGGATATTACTTTCTGTTTCAGACCTTCCTATGAAATGGAATTTTACTTTATGCTCAAGGCCCTTCTGAAAAATGGGATTCTACCTTATGCTCGGGACCCTCCTAGAAAATGGGACTTTACCTTATGTTCAGGACCCTCCTGAAAAATAAGACTTTACTTTATGTTCAGGACCCTCCTGAAAAATTGGACTTTACTTTCTGTTTAGGGCCCTCTTGAAATATAGGACTTTACTTTTTGTTCAAGACCCTCCTAAAAAATGGGATTTTACTTTATGTTTAGGACACTCTTGAAAAATGGGATTTTACTTTCTGTCTAGGACTCTCTTGAAAAATGGGATTTTATTTTATGTTCAGGACCCTTCGAAAAAATGGGATTTTACTTTATGTCCAGGACCCTCCTGAAAAATGGGATTTTACTTTCGGTCCAGGGCTCTCTTGAAAAATGGGATTTTACTTTATGTTCAGGACCCTCTTGAAAAATGGGATTTTAATTTCTGTTCAGGACCCTCTTAAAAGATGGAATTTTACTTTTTGTTCAGGACCCTCCTGAAAAATGGGATTTTATCTTATGTTCAGGATCCTTCTGAAAATGAAATTTTACATTATGGTCATGGTCCTCCTGAAAAATAAAATTCTGTTTTATGATCAGGACCCTCCTGAAAAATGGGATTCTACATTATGCTCAGGTCACGCCAGGAAAATAGGATTTTACTTCGTTTTCAGAACCCTCTTGAAAAATGGGATTTTACTTTACGTTCAGGACCCTTCTGAAAAATGGGATTATACTTTCTGTTCAGGACCCTCCTGAAATATGGGATTTTACATAAAGCCCAAGGCCCTCCTGAAAAATAGGATTCTACCTTATGCTCAGGACCTTCCTGGAAAATGGGACTTTACCTTATGTTTAGGACCATCCTGAAAATGAGACTTTACGTTATGTTCAGGACCCTTCTGAAAAATGGGATTTTACTTTATGTTTAGGACACTCTTGAAAAATGGGATTTTACTTTATGTTTAGGACACTCTTGAAAAATGGGATTTTACTTTCTGTCTAGGACTCTCTTGAAAAATGGGATTTTATTTTATGTTTAGGACCCTTCGAAAAAATGGGATTTTACTTTATGTCCAGGACCCTCCTGAAAAATGGGATTTTACTTTCTGTCAGGGCTCTCTTGAAAAATGGGATTTTACTTTATGTTCAGGACCCTCTTGAAAAATGGGATTTTAATTTCTGTTCAGGACCCTCTCAAAAAATAGAATTTTACTTTTTGTTCAGGACCTTCCTGAAAAATGGGATTTTACTTTCTGTTCAGGATCCTCTCGAAAAATGGGATTGTACTTTATGTTCAGGACCCTTCTAAAAAATGAGATTTTACTTTATGCTCAGGATCCTCTTGGAAAATGTGATTCTACTTTATTCTCAGGACTCTCCTGGAAAATAGGACTTTACCTTATTTTTAGGACCCTCCTGAAAAATTGGACTTACGTTATGTTCAGGACCATCCTGAAAAATGAGACTTTACTTTCTTTTTAGGACCTTCTTGACAAATGGGACATTACTTTCTATTCAAGCCCCTCCTGAAAAATGGGATTTTACTTCCGGTCCAGGTCTCTCCTAAAAAATGGGATTTTACTTTATGTTCAGGACCCTTCTGAAAAATAGGATTTTAATTTATGTTCAGGACCCTCCTGAAAAATGGGATTTTACTTTCTGTTCAGGACCCTCTTGAAAAAAGGGATTGTACTTTATATTCAGGACCCCTCTGAAAAATGGAATTTTACTTTCTTTTCAGGACCCTCCTAAAAAATGGGATTTTACTTTCTGTTCAAGACCCTCCTGAAAAATGGGATTTAATTTTATGTTCAGGACCCTCGTGAAAAATTGAATTTTACTTTCTATTTAGGACCCTCCTAAAAAATGGGATTTTACTTTATGTTCAGGACCCTCCAAAAAAATGGGATTTTATTTTATGTTGAGGACCCTCTTGAAAAATGAGATTCTTATTTATGCCCAGGACCCTCCTGGAAAATGGGATTCTACTTTATGCTCAGGCCCTCCTGGAAAATGGGACTTTACCTTATGTTAAGGACCCTCCTTAAAAATGGGACATTACTTTATGTTCAGGACACTCTTGAAAAATGAGACTTTACTTTCTGTTTAGGACCTTCCTGAAAAATGGAACTTTACTTTCTGTTCAAGACCCTCCTGAAAAATGAGATTCTACTTTATGTTCAGGACCCTCCTGAAAAATATGATTTTACTTTCTGTTCAGGACCCTCCTGAAAAATGGGATTTTACTTTCTGTTTTGGACACTCTTGAAAAATGAGATTTTTCTTTCTGTTCATGACCCTGCTGAAAAATGGAATTTTACTTTATGTTCAGGACCTTCCTGTAAAATGGAATTTTACTTTCTATTCAGGACCCTCATGAAAAATGAGATTTTTATTTATGTTCAGGACCCTCCAGAAAAATATGATTTTACTTTATGTTCAGGACCGTCCTGAAAAATGTGATTTTATCTTATGTTCAGGACCCTCCTGAAAAATAGGATTTTACCTTCTGTTCAGGACCCTCCTGAAAAATAGAATTTTACTTTCTGTTCAGGACCCTCCTGAAAAATTGGATTTCACTTTATGTTCAGGACCCTGTTGAAAAATGGGATTTCACTTACAGTTCAGGACCCTCATGAAAAATGGGATTTTACCTTATGTTCAGGATCCTCCTGAAAAATGGAATTTTACATTATGTTCAAGATCCTTCTTAAAAAATGAGATTCTATTTTATGATCAGGACCCTCCTGGAAAATGGGATTCTACTTTATGCTCAGGACCCGCATGCAAAATGGGATTTTACTTTGTGTTCAGAACCCTCTTAAAAAATGGAATTTTACTCTATGTTCAGGACCGTCCTGAAAAATGGGATTTTACTTTCTGTTCCGGACCTTCCTGAAAAATAGGATTTTACTTTATTCTCATGGCCCTCTTGAAAAATGGGATTCTACCTTATGCTCGAGACCCTCTGATGATAGGCGTATTTACACGCCTAAAGCACCATAATTTACCCATATTTTAGCTATGTTTTAAGGACAAAATATATAATTCCTGCATTTTTAGTCCATTTTCCTGTAAGTGAGCTAACCAACGTGATTAGCATGTTTTCAGGTATTAATGATGCAGATTTCAGCACTTTGTGGACCTTTTGGTAGCAAGGGAAACTTCACATAAGAGGGAAGGCAGCTTTTGGAAGCTTATGGACTGAAAGTGATGCATGGAGAACTTGTCCCGGGCAAAAACAGTATTTCTAAAGACTTGGGGATCAACAGTAACTTAGTAGGAATAGGACAAGGATGTTATAAAAACCCTATTTTGCTGAATTTTTCAGCATTCATTCAAGCTTTTCATTATTTGATATTCTATTTTGTTATTTTCATTCGACTTTTACAGAGAAAAAATGCAAAAGCTACGAGGCACGGTTTGAGGAGCTCAACGTGATTTCCTTTAGACGCCAAAATCTATCCCCATTGTGAGATTATTCGAGCTTTGGTATGATGATGATGTCTATTGTGATCTTCGTTGTAATCATGAGTAGCTAAACTTCTCTGTTAGGGTTATGGAAGCCTTTTGATATACTATCTATTACTATGAGTTTGTGAATTCTTGATACGTATGCTACTTATATCATTACTCTCTTCATCTTAATTACATTCTTGTGGTTGCAAACATATAGAATACGCCATTATAGCATTAACTTGTTCGAGAGAAAAGTTACATGTTTGGAAAAGAGAGTGTGACAAGGAAATAGGGCTACCAACCCCTATTTACACGTTAGTGCCGTAACTGGATTAACTTCTTGGAGAGTTTGTACTGTTAGTTACACGCTTTAAGCTCGAGAGAGTTAAAGTAAAATAATCCTTGATGGTTGAGAAACACTAGGATTTACCATTAGAATACGAATCTCTATAAGTGCATGCATGTCTGAATTCCGCATTACTCATAGTTAATAGATACATAGAACTCATAAGGTGGACATAACCCTAACTTATAATTCTCATTGATTAAATCTTACTAAACAAAGCATTCCGCTTTTACTTTGCTATTTTGATACTTTTAATTCACGCCTAAACCATCCCCCCTTTTTGTAGAATTTTTGACCAACAGTCTGCTAACAATTGCACACTTAGTGACCAAGTATTCCCTGTGGGATTCGACACCCAACCCAGTTTGGTTCTATATTTAATAGCGACCGCTTACACTCTTACTAGAGCTGTAGTTTGTGCGTTATCAAATTTTGGCGCCGCTGCCGGGGAATACGGTTGTCAACTAAGTTTGTGATAGTTACTAGACCCTTTGGTCAAAGATTCTCGAATTTTACTTTTGTTTGTTGTTTTTGTTTTATTCAGGTTCTGTTGAGTGCATGCCAAATACTAGTAGTTCTGGTCAGCCATTATTACCCATAAATCCTGAACCACAATTTATTTGCAGAATGGATGCACAACGTGACATTGAAAGAAGGGCTGCTCAACAGGAGCAGGCTAGATTAGCTGTGTTGGCAGCTGGTCAAGTGCATCAACAGAAAATTGATAACCTAGGTCGGGCAACAAATCCTGATGATGAAGACCTGGGTGATGATGAGTTACTGAATCCTAGGCGTACTGATGAGGTGGCGGCACCTATGTATAGGAGGGAACGTTAAGCTTGAATGAGACCTAACCGCCGAGCTGTGCAGGCTCCTTTTGATGATGATGATGACGATCTGGATGCAGCTGGTGCCACAGGGGCTATTATTCCTCCACCCTTGGCACCCGGAGCTAAGTTCAATATCACTAGCACCATGATTCAGTTATTGTAGCTCAAGGGGTTATTTGGTGGACTCACAGGCGATGATCCGAATATACATCTGATCAATTTTATTTCAACATGCAAGTCGTTTGATAATCCAGGAGTTGGGTAGAATGCAATTCGGCTGCGCTTATTTCCATTGTCTCTGTCTGGGGAGGCAACTCTATGACTGAACGGGCTAACTCCTGATTCTATTACTAATTGGAGGCAACTGAAAGATGCTTTCCTAGAAAGATTCTTTCTGCCATCCAAGAGAGCACAGTTAAGAGATGAGATCAGCAATTTCCGACAGCTTCCAACTGAAGCTCTCCACGAAACATGGGAGAGGTTCAAGAAGAAGCTTATGCGGTGCCCAAACCATCAGATGACGAATATCCACTTGATGGAAATATTATATAGGGCTTTGAACTCGGTGACAAAGCCAGTGGTTGATAATGCTGCAGGTGGGTCATTCATGGACCTTACTTTTCTTGAGGCAAGTGATATGCTAGATCGTATGACAAAGCAGAGTAGAGCTTGTCATACCAGGGATTCTGAGGTAGCAAGATCTACCGTATCTATTGGCTTGACTGCAGAGCAGAGGTGTAGACAAGAGGAACGTGACCAAGATATGGCTCACATGAAAACGCAGATGGATCTTCTTACCAAGCACTTATTATCAGGGAAGACCAAAAAGGTTAAGGCCGTTGTATCACAGGGAAAAGATGAATCCGACTCTGAGGAAGAAGCGAACTACTTGAATAATCAGGGGGGTTTCTGAGGCAATTCCCAAGGAAACCAAGGTCGGACCTATTATGATAAATCTGGATACAAGGACCGCGATTAAGGTGGTTGGAAGAATAAGATTGACAGGAGTGGTTTGTATGTTCCTCCTGGAAATCGTGAGGCTGTGGCGTCTGGCTCTGGAAAGATGTCCATGGATGATATGATGACTAAGCTGTTGAAAGGGGTGGAGGCAACCAATATAGGCGTTACTGAGGTAAAGAATGATTTGTCATCAATAAATCAATTGGTTGATTCGCATTATACCGCGATAAAACAACTGGAGCAACAATTGAGTCAACTATCAGCGGCATTCAATCAAAGAAAGGCTGGCACCTTACCTAGCGACACTGTGCAAAACCCAATGAATGATGGATCATGCATGTCTATTACTACCAGGAGTGGTAAAGCGTTGGAAAATCCATCCAAAGGCAAGTAGGTGGTTGATGATATAGAAGATAATGTTATTGATGCAGAATGTGAAGATGCTGTAGAAGCTGAAGATAGTGTTCCTAACATTACCCCTAGACGTCTGCAACCTGAAAAGATCGATAATCGGAAGCAAGATAAAAAGGAAGTGACGGAGAAAACTATTCCCCTTCCACCACCACCTTTTCCTCAGAGACTGAAGAAGAAAGCCGATGACACCAGGTTCAGTAAATTTATGACTATGTTGAAGCAGCTGACTATTAATGTTCCTTTGGTGGAGGTACTAGAGAAGATGCCCGGATACGCTAAATTCATGAAGGACATTTTGACAAAGAAGCGGGCAGCAAGCTATGAGCTGGCAGATAATGTTCATCATTGCAGTGCAATCGCTACAAGATCGCTAGTTAAGAAGAAGGCAGATCCTAGTGCTTTCACTATTCCTTGTACGGTTGGATCTTTGGATTTTGCTAAGGCATTGTGCGATTTGGGAGCTAGCATCAATTTGATGCCGCTATCTATTTACAAAAAGTTGGGGTTGGGTGATCCTACACCAACCAATATACGGCTCGTGATGGCAGATAGGCCGGTAAAACGACCTGTTGGTATCTTATATGATGTATTGGTGAAGGTTTCCACCTTCATCTTTCCTGTAGACTTTGTTATTTTGGATTGCGAGGTGGATTCTGAAGTTCCCATAATCTTGGAACGTCCTTTCCTTGCAATAGGAAGTGCGCTTATTGATCTAAGAGCTAATGAGCTTTTATTTCGAATGAATGACGAAGTGGTCCATTTTGATGTATGCAAATCAATGAAGCAGCCCAAAGATATGAATGTGTTCTCTGTAGCTGATGTTTATTATGATGATGAGAAAGAATTATCTGTTGAGAAACAGCTTATTGTTGATCCATTGGCTGCTGTGCTTATGAATTTTAGGCGTGAGGATGTTGAAGAGTATGAAGAAACTATTTGTGCTCTAACAGGAATTGGCTCCTATCTTCATGCTCCTAAGAAGCTGGATCTGGATCTTAAAAATTGCCCTTCACCACTAGCAAAGCCATCCATTGAAGAACCACCAGTGCTAGAATTAAAGGAGCTGCCCAGTCACCTGAAATATGCGTTTTTGGGAAGTGGTGATACACTTCCGGTTATTGTTGCGGCTGATTTAGGTGAGCAGCAGGTTGCGACTCTTATTTATGTTCTGAGGACATACAAGAGAGCCATCGGTTGGACTATTGCTGATATTATTGGTATCCCTCCTGGGATATGTATGCACAAGATTTAGCTCGAGGAAAATTGTGTGCCCACCATTGAGCATCAACGACGTTTGAATCCACCCATGCAGAAGGTGGTGAAGAAAGAGATTATTAAGTGGCTAGATGCTGGGGTAGTATATCCAATCTCCGACAGTAAGTGGGTAAGTCCGGTACAGTGTGTGCCCAAGAAAGGGGGCATGACGGTAGTTTCGAATGAAAAGAATGAGCTGATTCCACTCAAACCTGTCACAGGGTGGAGAGTATGTATGGACTACCAGAAGCTGAATTCGTGGACGCTTAAAGATCACTTCCCAATGCCATTGATGGACCAAATGCTTGATCGATTGGCAGGGAAGGGATGGTTTTGTTTCTTAGATGGTTATTCCGGTTATAATCAGATTTGTATTGCTCCTGAGGATCAAGAGAAGACCACTTTTACATGCCCATATGGTACGTTTGCCTTCAAACGTATGCCATTTAGGTTATGTAACGCACCTGCCACTTTTCAGCGTTGTATGATGTCCATTTTTTCTGATATGGTTGAAGACACCTTGGAGGTGTTCATGGATGATTTTTCAGTCGTGGGTGAATCATTTGAATCGTGCTTGGTGAATCTGAGTATGGCGTTACAGAGATGTGTTGAGTTCAACTTGGTGCTAAACTGGGAGAAGTTCCATTTTATGGTTAAGGAAGGCATTGTTCTTGGGCACAAAGTCTCCGAAAGAGGAATTGAAGTTGATCGAGCCAAAATTGAAGTTATCGAGAAACTACCACCTCCAATTTCTGTAAAGGGAGTTCGTAGTTTCCTCGGACATGCAGGTTTTTATCGAAGGTTTATCAAAGACTTCTCCAAGATTGCTAGTCCGTTATGCAAACTCTTGGAGAAGGATGCGAAGTTCGACTTCAGTGAAGATTGCTTGAAGGCATTTGAATGCCTCAAAGGGAAGCTAGTTGAAGCTCCTATTATTGTAGAACCCAATTGGTCTCTACCGTTTGAAGTGATGTGTGATGAAAGTGGGGTAGCTTTGGGTGCTGTACTTGGTCAGAAAAGAGAAAGGCTATTTCATCCAATATACTATGCGAGCAAGGCCTTGAATGGATCCCAAAAGAACTATACCGTCACGGAACAAGAGCTTCTAGCAGTTCTTTATGCTTTTGAAAAGTTCCGTGCTTACTTGTTGGGAACCAAAGTGGTAGTTCATACAGATCATGCGGCTCTGAGATATTTAATGGCAAAGAAGGATGCTAAGCCAAGGCTAATTCGGTGGGTGTTAGTGCTTCAAGAATTTGATTTCGAGGTAAAGGATAGAAAAGGTTGTGAAAATCAAGTAGCTGATCATCTATCTAGACTTGAGAGTGCGTACATAGCGCAACCCGACCTTAAGATTGATGATGCATTTCCCGACGAAGAGATCCTAGCCGCTATGGTGGAAGACTTACCGTGGTATGCGGACTTTGCGAACTACGTGGTAAGTAAAGTGATGCCTGAGAATCTCTCCTTTCATCAAAAGAGAAAGTTCATGCATGATGTGAAACACTACTTCTGGGATGAACCGTATCTTTTTCGACGATGTGCTGATGGTGTTATTAGGCGATGCATCTCTGATGTGGAGGTGCCTAACATCTTGGAAGCAAGTCATGCTTCGCAAGTTGGGGGTCACCATGCAGGTGATCGGACAGCCAGGAAGGTATTGCAAAGCGGCTATTATTGGCCTTCATTATTCAAGGATGCTTACGATTTTGTGAGAAGATGTGATCAGTGTCAGAGGCAAGGCTCTATCTTGAAGAACCATGAGATACCCATGTCTAAAATTCTTGAAGTGGAGCTATTTGATGTACGGGGTATTGATTTCATGGGCCCATTTGTGAGTTCGTTTGGGATGAAATATATCCTAGTTGCTGTGGATTATGTATCCAAATGGGTCGAAGCAGTAGCGCTGGCTGATAATGAAGGTAAGCGTGTTGTAGCATTCTTAAAGAGAACTATCTTCTATCGTTTTGGGGTACCACGTACCATCATAAGGATGGAGGATCACACTTTTGCAACAAGTTGTTCAGAGCCGTATTGGTGAAATATGGGGTCAAGCAACATAAGGTAGCTACACCTTACCACCCACAAACTAGTGGGCAGGTAGAGGTTTCTAATCGGGAGATCAAGCTAATCCTTGCTAAGACTGTAAATGCTAGTAGGAAGGATTGGTCCCGAAAGCTGGATGATGCCTTATGGGCTTATAGGAATGCATTCAAGACACCAGTTGGCATGTCCCCGTACCAACTAGTTTATGGGAAGACTTGTCACTTGCCGATTGAGCTCGAACATAAAGCATTGTGGGCGTTGAAGAGGCTTAACCTGACTTGGGATGATGCAATTAATCTGAGATTGGAGCAGCTGAATGAGATGGATGAATTCCGTCTACATCCGTATGAAAGGGAAGACCTCTACAAAGAACGGATGAAAAAGTACCATGATCGTCGAATTACCCAATGAAACTTTTAGAAGGGTGATATGGTACTTCTTTTCAACTCCAGACTAAAGCTATTTCCAGGTAAGTTAAAGTCTAAATGGTCTGGTCCATTCAGAATTAGCCAAGTCTACTCGTCTGGAGTAGTAGAGTTAGAAGACATTGATGGTGGTGTCTTTAAAGTGAATGGCCAATGAGTGAAGCCATATATCGGTCCTCTTGACTCGATAAAATGCATGGAAACCATCTATCTCGATGAAGTCTAAGTAATTGAGATAACTATATCGTGCCGCGACAATAAATCAAGCGCTAGATGGGAGGAAACCCATCGTTTTTAATCATTTTGTTTTACTAAGAGTTTGTTTTTGTTAAATAAAAATCCAAAAAGAAGAGTCGAGCCACGACCAAAACTAAGGCGCTTGGTGGGAGGCAACCCATCGTTCTAATTATTTTTGTTGTTTTTGAGTAAATATATGTGTAAGACGTATAAAGGAGGAGATCTAGCCCAAATTTTAATTTGGAATTGTGTCATGTTGAAGGTGGTAAGTTTGGAATGAAGAAACAAAGGCTATTGATTAGGAATTGCCTATGCAAATCTAGGCAACGAACAAGGCAAGGCCTATGTAAATCTAGGCAACGAACAAGGCAAGGCCTATGCTATGGCCTAAGCTCTCTGAATCTACAATGCCATAGCATAGGCGCCGCCTATACCCAACAATGCCATAGCATAGGCGCCGCCTATGCCATTGCCTTTGCTCTCTAAATCTACAATGCCATAGCATAGGCGCCGCCTATGCCTAACAATGCCATAGCATAGGCGCCGCCTATGCTCAACTAGGCTTTGCAAAAGGCGCCGCCTATGCTAAGCATAGGCAAAGCATTAGGCGCCGCCTATGCTTACTTTTTGGTCTCCTAATCCGATTTTAAATGGGTCAAACCCGACCCAAGCCTTGTCCTATAAATAAAACATCAACATGAGAACAAAACACACTTATTTGCTCAACCTAGGCACCGCCTTTACTCTCCAAATCTCTCAAAATTTTTCTTTTTGCTCTTCTAACCTTGCAAGATCATCTTTCGAGGCCATCACCAAGTAAGTACTTCTTTTATATTCCGTAGTTATTACAATACTACGCCTATAATGATTTGTTAAATCTTGAAGTAGTGTTGGTGATTTGAATGTAGTTGGTTTGTATTGATACATCTAGTTGAGTGAAAGAATACGTATGGGTGTTCTAAACTATTGTTCCGATTTGTATTTTGGTTGTTATACACTGTCATCTTTTTGCGGAATTGAAATGGTAAAGCTAATCACATAATTGTGTAAGTCGAACGTTGGAAAGTTTTGAAAGGCTCGTTCATCGAGATAAAGATCATGATTGAATCCAAGCATGAGATGTTGTGATTATTTCTATGCCATAAACTTGATTTGATCTCTACGTAGTAGTCTTGTTCCAAAAGTGCATTAATACAAACCATAAAGTATGGTCAAGTTTATATGAAATAGAGTTGAAAAGGATAGTGAAGATGACATGAAAAGTATGACTGCGCTGAATATATTGTTGGAACATAACACCTAAATGTATGGTGATGAAGTTTGAGTAATCGACATCATTCACTTAATTAGTTTGTCACCACAAATTAAGTGTGGGGTGGTGCCACTACTGTTTGTTTGTCGATTGTATCTACCGAGATGAAGATAACATGACTTTATTTTAATCTCAGGCACAATGGCACCAAAAAGTCAACCAGGAAAAGAAAAAGCGTCCACCTCACAGAAAGGTCAGAAAAGGGGAAGAAAAGAGCAAGCTGAATCCACCTCGCTGCAAATACCTCGCCGCATGTTCGGGATAAAATGGGTCCTAGAGGAGGAAGGAAAGGAGTGGTACAAGAACAACAAAGTGAAAAATATGTTCACGTGGAGTTAATACAAAAAGAGAGCCTAGCAAAGAGAGAACCTCACATTTTGGCTAAAATAATGGCGCTATATTTTGATTTCATTTTCTGAGATATGGGAGAGTGCAATCTTGATCTAACGCGAGAATTCTATGCCAATTGGTCCCCAAAGACTACAGGGAGTGAAGTAAAGATTCGGGGCCAAGTCTTGCAACTAAATGCAGAGTTCTTCAACTCTTTTCTGGGTTTGCCATCTGTAGATCCATCACCGCTCAAGGAGCTTTATAACAGACCTCCGTACAGGGAAATCAGACACACACTGTGCGGAACAAGATCAATGGCACGTTGGAGTCGTCACAAGGATACCGGTCGGCACAATACCTTCCCATAAGCTTCTTTGAACAGAGAAGCTCGGATATGGTTGCGGATGGTCAACTCTTGCTTGATTCCAGGAAAACAGTACACAAAGATCACACGTGCTAGAGTGTGCTTGGTGTACGCTTTGATGACGAACACCCCCATTAATATTAGGGCGATTATTCGATCTTCAATGCGTAAGGCTAGGCTGCACAAGACGTCCCACTTCAGCTTTGGCAATCTATTGACTGCGATATTGAGGAAGGAGGACATCGAAGAGGAACCTGCAGATCATAAGCTTCCACACAACCCAAAGGAAGTTGACCTCACAAAGGTGAAAGATGCTGAATCTATGCATGGCGTCAACCTGACCACTGCAAAAAGACATGCTCGCGACGAAAGCTTCTTCCACCATTTATATGGCATGATGAGGTTCACCATGATGAGAGGGGGTCGTGTTCCAACTGCTGCAGAGCTCTAACAGTTGGATTATGACTACCCAATGAATGAGCATGCGAGGGCTATGCGCGGAGTAGGTGTATATTTCGAGGAACCTCTTGATGATGATGTGCCAGCCGATGACGATCGCCGAATGCCAGACTCAGACGTGGAGGAGAACTCTGATGACGACAACTCTGATGATGATTCCGATGCAGGGGGTATGACCCCAGACATAGCGGAGGAGTCCGACTAATCAGGTTTTTCTTATTTATTTTCCACTGAGGGCAGTGTGTCCCATCTAAGTGTGGGGTGCTGGTATTTGTATGCTACACTTCTTTTTCTGCATTTACATTTATTCTAGTTCTTGTTTGTTTTAATTAGTTGTAATTAGTTAGTTTAATTTTAAATTTTTTAGATTTTGCATGAAATTGTTCTGATAGGCGGCATGGTATTATGACAAGAGTTTGTGCCAAAATCATCATTACTATTGACACGTTTAGGCTCTAAATGTGACTCACTGTGTGATAAGTGTGTGGTTTAATTCATTCATCTGTTGGGTCAAGAGTCTATACTGCTCCCAATAAAGTTGACCATGTGCTTTGTCTGTGTGAGGTTATAGTATATTCTGTGTTGTGACTGATACTAGAACTTGCCTGGTGTGTGTGTAAAGAGAAATAAAGAGTGTGAGTTTAGGAGATGATTTAGGTATTTCTTTGGCAGCCTGTGATTGTTTACCTTCTTTTTACCTACCCGTGGACATTATCCTAGTTGACCCCCTTTGAGCCTTTAGCTATTTTCTTTGACAGCCTCATATGTAGCCTAATCCATTTTTTTTCAAGACCATAATTTGATCCAAATTCCTAAGCGCTTTAAATTGTAGAGTCATGTGACAAAATAAGAGGAAAGTGGGTGAGAGTGATGCCTCAGAGTGTATTGGTACTTGAAATTGTTGTGAATAAGAGTGGCTATCATAAAGGTGTTTTATAAAAAAAACAGAAATAGAAAAATAAAAAATAAGTTGTATATTCTCATCTTTGTGTATATCATTGAATAACAAAATAGGTGAAAAGGGGTGTTAGATGAAAAAAAAGGTAGAAGGGTTGTTTAAAAGAGAGTGTTAATGGCATAATGTGATGTATTAAAGCGCTTAGGGAAAATAGTCACTATTTCTGGCCAAAATAGTCCTACCTGTCCCTTAGCCTACATTACAACCTGTAAAGACCTATTTGATCCTAAGCTTAGCATTCTGATATTAGTAGAGCATTACACTAAGGGCAAGCCTATGGTCATCAATTGCAACATAGGAATTCTTTGTGAGAGTAAGAGCAAGGAGAATCTTGTACCCATGTTTCGAAAAATGCAAAACTTATGAGTGATTATGGGTGATATCTTGTGTGAGACACACATGGTTGATGATTGTTGGGTAGTGTTATATGATTTTTTGTGACTTAACTTGTGGATACGAATTAACCATCATCACTAGTCTATGTTGGAGGTTGAATTGTTTCTAGTAGTGAACAAGAAAACTACTCTTTGTTAATAATTGTCGTGCCTGTCTTGTTGAACATTTTATGTTGTTGCTTTGATATTCTAAGTAGATTATTGCATGGACGTAATATTTTGTTCGAGGACGAACAAAGATTTAAGTGTGGGGTGTTGATGATAGGCATATTTACACGCCTAAAGCACCATAATTTACCCATATTTTAGCTAAGTTTTAAGGACAAAATATATAATTCCTGCATTTTTAGTCCATTTTCCTGTAAGTGAGTTAACCAACGCGATTAGCATGTTTTCAGGTATTAATGATGAAGATTTCAGCACTTTGTGGACCTTTTGGTAGCAAGGGAAACTTCACATAAGAGGGAAGGCAGCTTTTGGAAGCTTATGGACTGAAAGTGATGCATGGAGAACTTGTCCCGGGCAAAAACAGTATTTCTAAAGACTTGGGGATCAACAATAACTTAGTAGGAATAGGACAAGGATGTTATAAAAATCCTATTTTGCTGAATTTTTCAGCATTCATTCAAGCTTTTCATTATTCGATATTCTATTTTGTTATTTTCATTCAACTTTTACAGAGAAAAAACGCAAAAGATACGAGGAACGGTTTGAGGAGCTCAACGTGATTTCCTTTAGACGCCAAAATCTATCCCCATCGTGAGATTATTCGAGCTCTGGTATGATGATGATGTCTATTGTGATCTTCGTTGTAATCATGAGTAGCTAAACTTCTCTGTTAGGGTTATGGAAGCCTTTTGATATACTATCGATTACTATGAGTTTGTGAATTCTTGATACGTATGCTACTTATATCATTACTCTATTCATCTTAATTACATTCTTGTGGTTGCAAACATATAGAATACGCCATTATAGCATTAACTTGTTCGAGAGAAAAGTTACATGTTTGGAAAAGAGAGTGTGACAAGGAAATAGGGCTACCAACCCCTATTTACACGTTAGTGCCGTAACTGGATTAACTTCTTGGAGAGTTTGTACCATTAGTTACACGCTTTAAGCTCGAGAGATTTAAAGTGAAATAATCCTTGATGGTTGAGAAACACTAGGATTTACCATTAGAATACGAATCTCTATAAGTGCATGCATGTCTGAATTACGCATTACTCATAGTTAATAGATACGTAGAACTCATAAGGTGGACATAACCCTAACTTATAATTCTCATTGATTAAATCTTACTAAACAAAGCATTCCGCTTTTACTTTGCTAGTTTGATACTTTTAATTCACGCCTAAACCATCCCCCCTTTTTGTAGAATTTTCGACCAACAGTCTGCTAACAATTGCACACTTAGTGACCAAGTATTCCCTGTGGGATTCGACACCCAACCCAGTTGGGTTCTATATTTGACAGCGACCGCTTACACTCTTACGAGAGCTGTAGTTTGGGCGTTATCACCCTCCTAGAAAATGGGACTTTACTTTATGTTCAGGACCCTCCTGAAAAATAAGACTTTACTTTATGTTCAGGACCCTCCTGAAAAATAGGAATTTACTTTCTGTTTAGGACCCTCTTGAAATATGGGACTTTACTTTCTGTTCAAGACCCTCCTGAAAAATGGGATTTTACTTTATGTTCAAGACACTCTTGAAAAATGGGATTTTACTTTCTGTTTAGGACACTCATGAAAAATGGGATTTTATTTTATTTTCAGGACCCTCCGGCAAAATGGGATTTTACTTTAAGTCCAGGACCCTCCTGAAAAATGGGATTTTACTTACTGTCCAGGACTCTCCTGAAAAATGGGATTTTACTTTATGTTCAGGACCCTCCTGAAAAATGGGATTTTAATTTCTGTTCAGGACCCTCTTGAAAAATGAAATTTTACTTTTTGTTCAGGTCCCTTCTGAAAAATGGGATTTTACTTTCTGTTCAGGACCCTCCTGAAAAATAAGATTTTACTTTATGTTCAGGACCCTCCTAAAAAATGGGATTTTACTTCATGCTCAGGATCCTCCTGGAAAGTGGGATTCTACTTTATGCTCAGGACTCTCCTGGAAAATGGGACTTTACCTTATTTTTAGGAACCTCCTGAAAAATTGGACTAATTTATGTTCCGGAACCTCCTGAAAAATGAGACTTTACTTTCTGCTTAGGACCTTCTTGAAAAATAGGACATTACTTTCTATTCAAGATCCTCCTGAAAAATGGGATTTTACTTTCAGTTCAGGACCCTCCTGAAAAATAGGATTTTACTTTATGTTCAGGATCCTCCTAAAAAATGGGATTTTACTTTATATTCAGGACCCTCCTGCAAAATGGAATTTTACTTTCTATTCAGGACCCTCCTAAAAAATGGGATTTAACTTTATGTTTAGGACCCTCCCGAAAAGTGGGATTTTACTATATGTTTAGGACCCTCCTGAAAAATGGAATTTTACTTTCTATTCAGGACCCTCCTAAAAAATGAGATTTTACTTTATGTTCACGACCCTCCAGAAAAATGGGATTTTATTTTATGTTCAGGACTCTCTTGAAAAATGAGATTCTACTTTATGCTTAGGACCCTCCTGGAAAATGGGATTTTACTTTATGCTCAAGACTCTTCTAAAAAAAGGGACTTTACCTTATGTTCAGGACCATCCTAAAAAATGGGACATTACTTTATGTTCAGGACCCTCCGGAAAAATGAGACTTTACTTTCTGTTTAGGACCTTCCTGAAAAATGGGACTTTACTTTCTGTTCAAGACCCTCTTGAAAAATAAAATTTTACTTTAAGTTCAGGACCCTCCTGAAAAATGGGATTTTACTTTCTGTTTAGGACCCTCCTGAAAAATTGGATTTTACTTTCTGTTTCGGACCCTCTTGAAAAATGAGATTTTACTATCTGTTCAGGACCCTGCTGAAAAATGGGATTTTACTTTATGTTCAGGACCCTCCTGAAAAATAAAATTTTACTTTCTATTCAGGACCCTCCTGAAAAATAGGATTTTACTTTATGTTCAGGACCCTCTTGAAAAATGGGGTTTTACCTTCTGTTCAGGAGTCTCTTGAAAAATAGGATTTTACCTATTGTTTAGGACCCTCATGAAAAATGGAATTTTACCTTCTGTTCAGGACCCTCCTGAAAAATTGGATTTCACATTATGTTCAGGACCCTCTTGAAAACTGAGATTTCACTTACTGTTCAGGACCCTCCTGAAAAATGGAATTTAACCTTATGTTCAGGATCCTCCTGAAAAATGGAATTTTACATTATGTTCTGGACCCACCTAAAAAATGAGATTTTATTTTATGCTCAGGACCCTCTTTAAAAATGGGATTCTTTTTTATTCTCAGGACCCGCGTGGAAAATGGGATTTTACTTTCTGCTCAGAACCCTCTTGAAAAATGGGATAAAACTTTAGGTTCAGGACCCTCCTGAAAAATGGGATTTTACTTTCTGTTCAAGACCGTCCTGAAAAATGGGATTTTACTTTATTCTCAAGGCCCTCATGAAAAATGGGATTCTACCTTATCCTCAAGACCCTCCTAGAAAATGGGACTTTACCTTATGTTCAGGACCCTCCTAAAAAATGAGACTTTACTTTATGTTCAGGACCCTCCTGAAAAATAAGACTTTACTTTCTATTTAGGACTCTCTTGAAATATAGGACTTTACTTTCTGTTCAAGACCCTCCTGAAAAATAGGATTTTACTTTATGTTCAGGCAACTCTAGAAAAAAGGGATTTTACTTTCTGTTCAGGACCCTTATGAAAAATAGGATTTTATTTTATGTTCAGGACCCTCGGAAAAAATGGGATTTTACTTTATGTCCAGGACCCTCCTGAAAAAATGGGATTTTACTTTCTGTCCAGGACTCTCCTGAAAAATGGGATTTTACTTTATGTTCAGGACCCTCCTGAAAAATGGGATTTTAATTTCTTTTCAGGACCCTCCTGAAAAATGGAATTTTACTTTTTGTTCAGGACCCTCCAGACAAATGGGATTTTACTTTATGTTCAGGACCCTCCTGAAAAATGGTATTTTACTTTATGTTCAGGACCTTCCTAAAAAATGGGGTTTTACTTTATGCTCAGGACCCTCTTGGAAAATGGGATTCTACTTTATGCTCAGTACCCTCCTGGAAAATGGGACTTTACCTTATGTTAAGGACCTTCCTAAAAAAATGGACTTTACTTTATGTTCAGGACCCTCCTGAAAAATGAGACTTTACTTTCTGTTTAGTACCTTCTTGAAAAATGGGACTTTACTTTCTATTCAAGACCCTCCTGACAAAGGGGATTTTACTTTCAGTTCAGGACCCTCCTGAAAAATAGGATTTTACTTTCTGTTCAGGAGTCTCCTGAAAAATGGAATTTTACTTTATATTCAAGACCCTCCTGAAAAATGGGATATTACTTTTTATTTAGGACCCTCCTAAAAAATGGGATTTTACTTTCTGTTCAGGACCCTTCTGAATAATGGGAATTTACTATATGTTCAGGACCCTCCTAAAAAATAGAATTTTACTTTCTATTCAGGACTTTCCTAAAAAATGGGATTTAACTTTATGTTCAGGACCCTCTAGAAAAATGAGATTTTATTTTATGTTCAGGACTCTCTTGAAAAATGAGATTCTACTTTATGCTCAGGATCCTCTTGGAAAATGGGATTCTACTTTATGCTCAGGACCCTCCTGGAAAATAGGACTTTACCTTATGTTCAGGATCCTCCTGAAAAATGGGACATTACTTTATGTTCAGGACCCTCCTGAAAAATGAGACTTTACTTTTTGTTTAGGACCTTCCTGAAAAATAGGACTTTACTTTCTGTTAAAGACTCTCCTGAAAAATGGGATTTTAATTTCTGTTCAAGACCCTCCTGAAAAATGAGATTTTACTTTATGTCCAGGACACTTCTGAAAAATGGGATTTTACTTTCTATTCTGGACCCTCATGAAAAATGGGAATTTACTTTCTGTTTTGGACCCTATTGAATAATGGAATTTTACTTTAAGTTTAGGACCCTCCCAAAAAATGGTATTTTACTTTTTGTTCAGGACCTTCCTTAAAAATGGGATTTTACTTTATGCTCAGGACCCTCTTGGAAAATGGGATTCTACTTTATGCTCAGGACCCTCCAGGAAAATGGGACTTTACCTTATGTTCAGGACCTTCCTAAAAAATTGGACTTTACTTTATGTTTAGGACCCACCTGAAAAATGAGACTTTACTTTCTGTTTAGGATCTTCTTGAAAAATGGGACTTTACTTTCAATTCAAGACCCTCCTGAAAAAGGGGATTTTACTTTCAGTTCAGGCCCCTCCTGAAAAATAGGATTTTACTTTATGTTCAGGACCCTCCTGAAAAATGGGATTTTACTTTCTGTTCAGGACCCTCCTGAAAAATGGGATTTTACTTTATATTCAAGACCCTCCTGAAAAATGGGATTTTACTTTTTATTTAGGACCCCCCTAAAAAATGGGATTTTACTTTCTATTCAGGACCCTTCTGAAAAATGGGAATTTACTTTATGTTCAGGACCCTCCTAAAAAATAGAATTTTACTTTCTATTCAGGACTCTCCTAAAAAATGGAATTTTACTTTATGTTCAGGACCTTCTAGAAAAATGGGATTTTATTTTATGTTCAGGACCCTCTTGAAAAATGAGATTCTACTTTATGCTCAGGATCCTCTTGGAAAATGGGATTCTACTTTATGCTCAGGACCCTCCTGGAAAATGGGACTTTACCTTATGTTCAGGACCCTCCTGAAAAATGGGACATTACTTTAAGTACAGGACCCTCCTGAAAAATGAGACTTTACTTTTTGTTTAGGACCTTCCTGAAAAATAGAACTTTACTTTCTGTTAAAGACCCTCCTGAAAAAAGGGATTTTAATTTCTGTTCAGGATCCTCCTGAAAAATGAGATTTTACTTTATGTTCAGGACACTTCTGAAAAATGGGATTTTACTTTCTGTTCTGGACCCTCCTGAAAAATAGGAATTTACTTTCTATTTTGGACCCTATTGAAAAATGAGATTTTACTTTCTGTTCAGGGCCCTGCTGAAAAATGGGATTTTACTTTATGTTCAGGACCCTCCCAAAAAATGGAATTTTACTTTCTATTCAAGCCCCTTCTGAAAAATAGGATTTTACTTTATGTTCAGGACCCTCCTGAAAAATGGGATTTTACCTTATGTTCAGGACACTCCTGAAAAATGGGATTTTACCTTCTGTTCAGAACCCTCTTGAATAATGGAATTTTACATTCTGATCAGGACCCTCCTGAAAAATGAGATTTCACTTTATGTTCAGTACCTCTTGAAAAATGAGATTTTACTTTCAGTTCAGGACCCTCCTGAAAAATAGGGTTTTACCTTATGTTCAGGATCCTCCTGAAAATGGAATTTTACATTATGTTCATGGTCCTCCTGAAAATATGATTCTATTTTATGCTCAGGACCCTCCTGAAAAATGGGATTCTACTTTATGCTTAGGACCCGCCTGGAAAATGGGATTTTACTTTCTTTTCAGAACTCTCTTGAAAAATGGGATTTTACTTTATGTTCAGGACCCTTCTAAAAAATGGGATTTTACTTTCTGTTCAGGACCCTCCTGAAAAATGGGATTTTATTTTATGCTCAAGGCCCTCCTGAAAAATGGGATTCTACCTTATGCTCAGGACCTTCCTGGAAAATGGTACTTTACCTTATGTTCAGGACCCTCCTAAAAAATGAGACTTTACTCTATGTTCAGGACCCTGGGACTTTACTTTCTTTTTAGGACCCTCTTGAAATATGGCACTTTACTTTCTGTTCAAGACCCTCTTGAAAAATGAGATTTTACTTTATGTTCAGGACCATCTTGAAAAATGGGATTTTACTTTCTGTTCAGGACCCTCATGAAAAATGAGATTTTACTTTATATTCAGGACCCTTCGGAGAAATGGGATTTTACTTTATGTCTAGGACCCTCCTGAAAAATGGAATTTTACTTTCTGTCCACGTCTCTCCTGAAAAATGGGATTTTACTTTATGTTCAGGACCCTCCTGAAAAATTAGATTTTACTTTCTGTTCAGGACCCTCCTGAAAAATGAGATTTTACTTTCTGTTCAGGACCCTCCTGAAATATGGGATTTTATTTTATGTTCAGGACCCTCCTGAAAAATGGAATTTTACTTTATGTTCAAGATCCTCCTGAAAAATGGGATTCTACCTTCTGTTTAGGAACTTTATGAAAAATGGAATTCTACTTTCTGTTCAGGATCCTCCTGAAAAATGGGACTTTACTTTCTGTTCAGGACTCTCCTAAAAAATGGAAATTCACTTTCTGTTCAGGACCCTCCTGAAAAATGAGATTTCACTTTATGTTCAGGACCCTCCTGAAAAATGGAATTTTACTTTCTGTTCAGGACCCTCCTGAGAAATGGGATTTTACCTTATGTTCAGGGCTCTCCTGAAAAATGAGATTCTACTTTATGTTCAGGACCCTCCTGAAAAAAATGAGATTCTACTTTATGCTCAGGACCCTCCTGAAAATGAGATTCTACTTTATGCTCAGGACCCTAGAAGTGAATAAATGAATAAAACATATCAAGCCAGAAAAAACAATGGAGCACTATCTCGTGACACTGCTTGAGGTAAATTATATCCGCATGTGGATTTAAGTTATTGAAACGAAAAAATAACTAGCTAGAATTAAGTTTTATGCATTGACTCTATAAATATATTATACAACATATATTTAGTAACCTACAATGAATGATAAAATGACATGCAATAGAAATTAAATTACTAATGTAAAAAGTCATAATATTTTATGTGGATATAACTTGCTTAATCCTATTCATGATATGAAAAAAGACACAAATTGCAATTGCTAAATTTCTAGAGTGCAAATTGCTAGATAAGAAAATCCAATAATTACAAATTGCTTGCCAGTCCTAACTAGCAACATTGACATTACTGAAAAGAAGAAATTAACTAGAGTTATCATATTTTGTAATATAAAAAACGACACAGAAATTGATTTAAACTTATCTAGATTTAAATTGCTTACCTAACAAAATAAGCAAAAAGGAGACCAAGAAAATCTTAAAGATTGTTGCCTTGTCCATTCTTTTCCAAGTTTTGTGATAGCACAATAGTAACTATATGATTATTGCTTTTGATTATTACTCTTAGCAATATATTTATAGGGAAATAATATCTCTGCAACAAATTCTGAATTGATGGAAATTTAGTAAATTTAGTAACAACTTTTATTTTCTGTCCATAAATGAAATAGATAAAATCAAAGACTAAGATAATACAATATATTTTGAATGAGCTACTTTGGAAAGTGAATTATTTCCCTTTGAAGTTTGGTAAGTAACCAAAATCAAATTTGTTTTAAACTCATTAAAAGATTTAAGTTATATACCTTAATAGTTTAACTTTTTTAAATAGTATTATTATATTTAATAGCAGTTCAGTTATCATTTTTATTAAATTACCAATTAATATTTATAACAAAAGTTATATGTAATTTCATAATTATTGTTCTGATTGTGTAACATGAAAATCACACTACCCAAATTTAAAAATATTTAGACATTCCCTAGATACTATAAAAATATGTATAGTAATTATTTTCTCAGCATTGATAACTATAAAATCATGTTATTAAGGATAAAAATTTGATAAACTCCCGACTTAAGTAAAACACAATAATAATAGAAATAAAATAAAATCCAACCATAGTAAAAAAAATCATGTAGAGAATAGTGGAGAAAAGAATAGTAACAATAACAAATAATAATAATAACCATAATAAAAGAAACAATAGGTAAATTGGGCAATGCTCGACAATCTTCTAAGCTTTTATCTTAGCCTTTGATCTCCATATCCTTGACAAGCTGCATATATGTATTTTATGTCTGGTATAATTTAAGAAAAAATTACATAACACCACAATTTATCTTTACTAAATTACATAAAATTCCTATCTTTTTTATTAATTACCTAAATTATTTTTATTTTTAAATAAAACAATCGAATACATCCACAAACCTATAAGTTTTTGGATATGTAATTTATTTATGTATCTCCCTTTGATCTAATTAATGTATTATGTATCTCGATCAAATAGTTTAAAAAATGAATGTATTCTCGGTAATCAAAATTATGTATCTCAACTTCAGAATTATGTATCAGAGAAAAAATGATGTAATTAACTATTACATTATTAAGTTCAAAATTATGTATCTCAACTACAAAACTATGTATCCAGATGCTAATAATGTATTACAAAATTCCAAAATAGGGGATTATTATAATTTAGCAAATAGTAGGGATAAAGATTAATTAGGGATAAACTTGTTGGGATTTATGTAAGTTTTACTTATTTCTAAAGCCTTGGCCAACAAAGTAAATGGAATTGGTCACCAACGAGGATTGTGGTGTAGTGGTTGAATTTCTCTACCCTTAACCAGATCACTCGGGTTCGAGTCCTGGGTATGAAGAAAATTCAGTCGAGAGCCCTACCCCGCAAAAGAACCTTGCAATGCGTAATCCGAATCAGTCAAAACTACAATATGAATATCGAATATAGAAAAAAATGTAACTGGTCTCCTCTTTTGTTGTCCATCTTAGCTACCTATTTTTTGTGGTCTGTGGAGCTAGAAATATGCCTCTCCAATTTCCTCCTCCGGTAATTAGAGGTAAGGTTTGATCTCACTTTTGTATTTTTTTTCTTAAAATAATATACAAGGTAATAAAAGGATCATGTCAAATCTTTATTATCACTAAAGTATTGTAAACAATTATTAAGATGATTATTGTGGATGCCCATAACTTCTAGGTGTTAGTCCTCCTTTAAGTGTAGTAATTCTCGCACCTGCACTACATCCTTATTGATCATCCACTCCCTCATATTCTTCCGCACCTTCTAATGAGTTAATGTCATATTTATGACATCTCTTAAAGTTCCTTCATGTAATACTATAAATAGAGGTCTTAAGGAAGATGTTTTATACACTTGAAAGAAAGATGAAACTTATCTTATATTGCTCACTTGTTATTTTTTTCTCTATTTTTCCTCTTGTCTTGCTCTTTACATTGCCATTCTTATTCTTAATATCGAAACTCATTATCAACACAACTTTATTCTTTTTCAAGATTTTAATTTGTCCGGTATAATCAATTTACTTGTCTTGAACATTGTAGTTTATTATTTTTCTTTACCAAACTTTTGATTTCTCTATGAAAAGTTTGATATGTGCATAATGAATGTTGTCACGACCTATTGGTATGGCTCATTGGACGATGATATTTTTATGAGAATTTCTGAAGTCTTTAATGTGTCTGAAGCATATAAAAATTTGCAAGAAACTAGTTCAATAAAACTTCAGAAATCCTTACATGGATTGAAACAATCAGGATGAATGTGGTACAATCGTCTTAGTGAATATTTGAATAAAAAAAGGTACAAAGATGATCTTATTTTCTCATTTGTTTCTTATAAGAAGGTTTGGATCTGACTTTTCTATAATAGTTGTATATGTTGATGACTTGAATATCATTGGCACTCTTAAAGATCTTTCAAAAGTCATTGAGTGTTTGTAGAAAGAAATTGAAATGATAGATCTGAGAAAAACAAAATTTTATCTCGCCTACAAATTGAGCAGTTAACAAATAAAATTTTTGTCTATCAGTCAACATACACTAAATATTTTTTAAAGTAATTTTACATAGATAAATCACATCCGTTGAGTACCCCAATGGTTGTAGGTCATTTGATATAAACAAAGATTCATTTCAACCTCAAGAAAAGGATGAGGAGCTTTTTGGTGACAAAACTCCATATCTTAATCCAATCAGGGAGCTAATGTATCTTGTCAATAATACTCGACCAGATATTTATTTTGCGGTAAGTTTATTGGCAAGATTCTTCTCTCCATAAGTTTATTGGCAAGATTCAGCTCTCCCCAAATAGACATTGGACTAGTGTCAAGTATACATTCAGATATCTTTGGGGGAACCATTGACTTGAGATTGTTTTATTCTAATGAATCAAAGTCAGATATGATTGGCTATGCAAATGCAGGATACTTGTTTGATCCATATAATTCTCGTTCTTAGACGAGCTATTTATTTATATATGATGGAACAACTGTATTATTGCGTTCAATGAAACAAACATTAGCTGCAACTTCTTCAAATTATGCAAAAATCATTACCATGCATGAAGCTAGTTGAGAGTGCGTCAACATATTCAGGAAATACGTAGATTTTCTTTGAATAAGGATATTTCAACTGCATTGTATAAAGACAATGCTACATGTTTAGCTCAGTTGATGTCACAATCCAAACCCGAACCTGGTTAGCCTTTACCTCAAAAACACAATAAAAGTAAACAACGAAATTCAACCAAGACATTAAAAAATGTACATAAGTAAAAAAGAAAGATAAAGAGTCAAAACCAAACATCAATGACATTCCAACACGATCTACAAAAGTATCTAATCCTTATCCAAGAATATCAACTAAGTCGGTACATGCCCCCGACTATGATAAAAGAAGTCCATAAACACTAAAAATATAAGGAAAACTAAGAAAATGACGGGGTCCTTCGAAGGATGGAGGATCATCACTTCACGATTAATCAACAGGGATACAAGACCACCTAACACTGCACAAGATCAATAGAAAAGCCCTCAGAACCTACATCATGAAATGATGTAGCATCTAGGGATGGTTAGCACGGCAAGGACTGGCATGCAACCCAAGGAAGGGATAAAATAATGCATTTATCAAAAATCCAATCATAAAACCACATGCATAACAATTATGAATACGTGTGTATGTGTGTGTGTATATATATGTATATATGTATATATATACATATATATATATATACACATATATATATATATGTATATATACATATATATATATACATAAATATATATACATACACACAGAATGCCAAGATAGGGACAAGAGATAGCAAATATTATCCTTTAAAATATTAGTCCTGAACTATGTAGCTCATACCGTCTTTCAGGCACCCATGGACTATATGAGTTCGTCTCCTCTTGTCAAAAGGGACTTAGTCCATGTTAGCAGTATGTACCAAGGAATGACTAAAGACACCAAGACGATATCCATCCAAAATATAATGTGTATCCAGACACAATGATTATATAGACCCCAACATCGATAAGCGTGGTTTTCAGTGTTGGTCCTCTAGGACTACACCTTCTCGATAAGCTACATAATTCTCTTTAAGCCCTAATTAAAATAATTTGCACATAAAGCAACCATTAACCATGGAGTCTTTTATTTAAGCATTTCCAACTTGATATCGTCATACCAATAGACTTGCAAGCTCTTTCAATTATGCCAAATCAAAACCATTTAACCATTAGACCCCTAATTCCATTTATAATCCAAAACTATAGCCACCAAGGAAATTCCAAAACCATAGTTACCAAGGAAAATTCAAAACCCTAGCCCCCAAGGGCATTCCAAACTATTTTATCCGTTTTCCATTAATGCAATGCATAGAATCCTTGTTCAAAACCTAAACTTACAACGTGGGTTGAAGTTAATATCATTACCATGCCAAAATCCATCCATATTGTAAAAAACCAAATCACCAAATTCATCATTTCAACAATGCACAAATTTAGTTCAAAATCCCTATTTGAAAGCATGAATAATCCATTCAAAAAAAGAAAAATAATGCAAGATTATCACAATCCAAAGACCCTCAGCCCTAGTTCAAATCTGTCATTCAAAACACATAAATACTAGATAAGCTGATGTAATAATTATAAAATTCAAGTTAGGAAGTGTACAACATGCCTGAAATATAGAAGAATTTAAAGAGAAATTGAAATTTAGAGCCTAGAGTAATAAATTCTTGTTAAACTCTTGAATTTTTTTGATTTGGAAGTTAATGAGGAGAAACACAATGTTTGATCTTAATAACTGAAGGCTATGGGGTTATTTGGGTGGTTTTAAGTCGTTTAAGGGGGTAAAAGACCAAAGAGCCCTTGCCCTAATTGAAAAAAATAAAACTTGGTGAATTACGCCCAACAGCGTGGCATGCCCTTATCACAGAGTGTAGATAGTGTGTCACACCCTTATCGCGGGGCATAGGAAGCATTCCATACCATTATCGCAAAATGTCACTGGTTCGATGTCCCAAAATGACCCCGGACGATTTTCAAAAATGCTAAAACTCACCCAATTCATTCCATTAACATCCCTGATCATGATTCAAGTAAAAAATTATCATTTCACACGTGGGAGGGTCCAAAATAAATTAGTCAAAAATTTTTAAGATCTTACAGTTAAAGGGAGGTTACATTTAAAGAGATAGAACAAACCACATTTCACCATAATTCTTTTTCACCCATAATCTTAGGAAGAAAGGTGAAATGGATATTTAACAAATTCATTCGACCGATTATTTGACAGTTCTGTTCACTAAAGCATTACCAACCTCAACATTTTAGAAGTTGGTATTCAAGATTGGGACACGTCATCTCCGAGAAATGAAATAATATTTACATTAAGGGGAGTAAAGTACGCGCTGCACTCTATTTTCCTTTGCCTAGTGTTTCTCCCAATGGACTTTTGTTAGCAATGCATATCAGAATATATGTGTACTCTTTTTTCATCACTGAGATTTTTTCCCACATGATTTTTTTTTTAATATGATTTTAACAAGGCACATTGTCTATCAGTGGACATTCAAGGGGGAGTATTATAAATAATTATTAAGATGATTATTGTGGATGCCCACAACTTCTAGGTGTTACTCCTCCTTTAAGTGCAGTAATTCTCACACCTCCACTGCATCCTCATTGATCATTCATTCCTCCATATTCTTCTCCACCTTCTCATGAGTTAATGTCATGTTTATGACACCTCTTGAAGTTCCTTCATGTAATACTATACATAGAGGTCTTGAGGAAGATGTTTTATACACTTGAAAGAAAGAAGAACTTATCTTATATTGCTCTCTTGTTATTTTGTTCTCTATTGTTCCTCTTATCTTGTTCTTTACATTTTTATTTTTGTTCTTAATATCAAAACATGAAGGCAAAAGTTTGGAGGATGAATTTGATAGAATATTTTTTTTGAAAGTTAATCTTTGTGTCTATTAGTAAAGGCATATGTTAATGAGAAGGAAAACTTACAAAAAAAAATAGCCATAAGATCAGCAAAAGGGGCGCAACAACACAATCATAAATTACAATCCATAATCATTGTATCACTGTATTTGCATCAATGAATACAAGTGTATCAACGAATATAAACTTTTTTTTGTATTTTATATTTTTTTGCTTTTTTTCTCCTTTTTTGTATTTAGTATTTTCACTTCTCTCTCTCAAATGTATAAAACTTATCATATATATTTATATATTAACAAGTATATGCATCATTTGTATTTTCTTGTGTCTATCATATACAAATACAAATCTATCATTTAATGCAAATATATCATTTGTATTTGAATGACATAATTTTTATCAACAAACACAATTTGTACCAAAATCGTATAAAATATAATACATATTAAAACAAAATATAAAATACTTGTAAATACCTAAAACAAAATACAAGAGACAACTACTTGAAAATAGAAAGTGAGAGAATGAGAGAGGGGTGAGAGAAAGCAAAAGAGAGAGAGAGAGGAGGCAAAATGGGAGGGAGAGAGGCAATGGGAGAGAAGGAGAGTGGAGGAAGTTAAGCAAGATTGGGAGAGAAGGAGGAGAGTGGCGAGAGAGGAAAAGAAAAGAGAGGCTATGGATTGTATTTAATTAGCAAGAGAGACTATGTATTGTAATTAATTGAAACTTAAGCTAAATAGGACAATTAGGGGCTTATGATTGCCAAGCCATGTAGTTTTTTTTTTTGAGAACTACATTTGATATGATTCCAAAATTAAAGGTGATAAATTGGGGGGGGGGGGGTTGAACTTAATATGAAAGGGCTAAGAAGAGTACTGTCACTACCCAAAAATACAAGGGTCATGATGGTACTTGTCGTGGTGAACCTTGACAAGTAAGCCTATCACCCAAACTGATATACAAGAAAAAAACAAAAATATCCCCAAGATAAGGATTCTAGAACAAAGCCGAATCACATAGATATGATAAAAGCGGAAAAAATAAAATTGACACATGCAGCCATAACTCCCAAAACCAGGTGTCAACGGTATAAGAATGTATCTAGTACAACTCAAGTCCAAATGAAATACATGAGATATCCAAATACAAGGAAAACTTTGTCTCTGAAATGAAAATAAAGATAGTCTATAGAGAAGGGTAGTAGAAGACATCCAAACAATTGAAAATCATCAACTACCTTGAAAATTTCGTAAGTCACCCAAGTCACACAATGTGGGGTGCACCCGAACCCAAATCTGTACCAAAAAGGTAAAGTAGGAATGAGTACGGTCTACTTGTACTCAGTAGGTATTATAGGCCGACCGAGAAAAGAAGAAAATAAAGTATACAAAATACATACAGAGGGCACATCACCTACAATCAGAGAAATATATATATCACAAAGACAACAATAATACAACAAGTATAACGCAAGTATACAATATGTCATATACGAGTACAAACAGAGAAGAACATATATATACAAGGTAGTCAAGTATAAATTATAGGATATAGAGCAAGTAGACATATAACAATTCAATATGGAAATTCAATCACTGCATCAACATAATAAAGCAATTGCAATGTCTAAGATAATGATTCCAATGATAATGATGATGCATGAGGTCATCGCACAACCTCGGGGATTGTCGAACAATTCTCGTATACACCCACGGAGGCAAGCCTCCCTACATGGAATCCATGGAGAGTTCGTCAACTCATATACCTCCTCGTACACACCTATGGAGGCAAGCCTCCCAACTTACGATCCATGAAGAGTTCATCAATCCGTATACAACCAGTATCCATGACTCTTCTCTGACATATCCTCAGAGAAGGTCTATAAAAGTCTGATGTTTTCAGTATTTCCAGAATTTCTAGTATTTCTAGTATTTTCAGTGTTTCAGTACAACCAATATCCATGACTCATCTCTGGGATATCCCTCAGTGAAAGTCTATCAAATCCAATGTTCTCTGTATATTCAGAATTTCCAGTATTTTTAGTATTCCCAATTTTTCCAAAATATATAACGGACAAATCAAGTATGATAAACAATAACAACAAGTATATAGAAAATATGCAACAAATAGTGAAATTATACGTGTGATGCCATGAGGATGATGATGTAATGTTCATAACTAACTGCAAAGAGTATTTTCATAACTAACCAATATACTAATCATGTGATCCAATTATCCGTTCATTATTTCAAAACATCCATGAATTTCTACATGTATCATATGCCAACAAGTATGAATATATCACAATACTCCAACAATACCACATTAGGCATTTTAAACACACAATATAATTATTCACATGTAATCAAGGCTATCAACATCACACAAGACCCTACACGGTCACACATGTCACATAATATCTCAAATTCAACAATTATATCACATATAGGCCCCCACACGGGCACAACATAAAGATAGCCATTTTTCATAATTAGTTCCCACCCTTAACATGCATTTTGTATACAGATTAACTACCCAACCTAGTCTGAAAGAGTTAAGCCATAACCTATCTCAAATATTGAAACTAGTCTTCTATACTTTGAACCCACGACTTTACTTTCCACGAACGATCATGAACTCTATAAATACATCAAATATGGAATCTATGCATCAAAACAAAACCAACGACACCCATATTGACTACTTTTAATTTGGGATAAAAACGGATCCTCGAAATAGATTTTCAAAAAAGAGGGCAAATGATACAAGAAACACAAGGGAAGCACGAAACACACATCAAAATTAGTCCACAAGTTCAAGAAAATCATGGACCTCTTTGGTGACAACTCTCGGATTAAAGAACACAACAAGAATGCAAGATAATAAGGTTTTTTTACACCTATGGCAGCCAACAACCCAAACTATATTAACCACAATAAAAATGAAGAACAATAAGATTACAACAACAAGAAGTCACGAGTTACATTAATAATGACAAGAATCAACAATTACAATGAACAAAAGATAGACCAATGGTTGGTATAATCTTAAGAACCCAAGAGCATATTCCCACTCTTGGACCCTTAAAACCACACTAAAAAAAGACCTAACTATTACACTTGACACAATAGAGGCATCCACCACCTAAGCACCAGGGTATCAAGCTAAATGCTACACATAAGTGATTCCACACTTGAATATGTCCCTAGTTACGGTTGGACTCTCTCTCACTCTAAGAGATGGTTCTTTCTTTAATATTCAACCACTAAAAACTAAAAACCCTACAAGGTTCTATTTATATTATATTACAAAAATAAGAGACAAAAGACTAAAATACCCTTTAATGAAAAGGGCTTCAAAAGGTACCTATGGGTGTGTTTGGGGCGACCTTGTTCACTCCAAGGCCCATCTTCACACTTCAAATTGCATACACCCTTGGTTGCATTCAAAATACTCAAAAATCGTTCATGGTCATGATCGTACTCATATCATCCTCTCTATCTTGAGAGAAATTTTCCCACAAATTCACGACCTTACCTCTTGTAGAGAGGCACTTTACAATCTCCTTCATGCGGCCACACATCTTCTCCATCTTTCTCACCTTGCATTTTAACTTCTTCTTTCTCTTTATCTTGAGGTTTGCCATCAACCTTAGCCGATTTAATTACCACTTCTTCCCTAAGATAGTATAATTTTCCCTTCTTTAGGATCACGTTCCTCTGGTTTGGATACTCACTAGCCTTGTGCCCCCACCCTTGGCATTTGAAGAATTGAAATCTCTTAGAATTGGAAGTGGAAATTGGTTTACCTTTATCCCTTGGGGACTATTTTGGTGTAGCCTTGGTGCTCTCGGTTTGGACAGCCATGAATGAGATCTCTTTGAGCTCCTTTTCAACCTCCAATGCTGCTTGCAAGATGCCTTTAATAGTGTCGAACTTATGAAGTGCCATGCAAGTGGAGATGTCCTTGTTTAAACTGACTTTAAAACGCACGATGTCATAACTCACTTATTCTCCCTGGTGATCTAGTTTTAACATCAATTGTTGAAATTGGTCGTAGTAAGCCATGACACTCTTGATTTCTTGCCTTAAATTGTACAATTTGGAAAGGAGATCATGTTTATAAGTCTTGGGTAAGTATTTTTACCACATAAGGTTCTTTAACCGAAACCAAGAAGGAGGTTGTCCCCCAATCATCTCATTCCCAAACCATTTAACATACTCCCACCATGTATTAGCATACCCTGTGAAGTGAGCTATAGCATAGAAACTTTTTTTCTTCAGTTAAATCATTAAATTAGAAGATCTTGTCACAACATAACTCCCATGCAAGGTAGGCTTCAGGGTCACTCTCACCTTTGAAAATAGGAAGGCTCATTTTGATGGAATTGAGACCTACATCTCGATTTGGGTGGCAATCTGTAACACCTCAAATCTAGTACCCAAAATGCCACACGGTGCTCATGACCCTGAAGGACCACAGGCTAATCCATGAATGATATCTGTGCCTAAGCACTGCATAATATACTGTATAAATATGGAATAAAAATCTAAAGTCCATAAGGTTCAAATATCTGATAAAACATAACATCTGGAAATACGGTATATCAATACCAAAACAAATCAAAAATAACTGTCTGAACATGCTATAGTCTAGAAGCCTCTAAACTGTCTAAAAACTGTAGAGTTGATGGGACATATCCCCAACTAACTTTGGACTACTGAAATAATAAAGTAATAAAATAATCATGCTATCTTTGAATGATGAGGACTCACTTCTAGTCTAGCTGCTGAACATCTGATCTACTAAAAATGCTCTGGAGCTCGTACTTCTAAACCTATGGTATAAAACACCATAGCGCAAATGCATCAGTATGTTTGAATGTACTGGTATTCAAGTGAGGTAGGATGAATGCAAAGGGTTTATATGCATAAACAATACTAACTGGCTAAATAACATGAACGTGAGAATACATGCATGGACACGTGAACTATGACTGAGATCATGGCACCACCGAATCTGAATACTGATAACATAAGTTTTCGTATAACTGATATACTATTATCTGAATGACTGTGTCTAACAGTCCCATTTTTGATGGAGCTAGCTGAGTTTCATACTAAACTGGATGACTATATCTGACAGTCCTGAATTCTATAGAACTATCTGAGTTCTATTACTGAGACTGAGACTGAGGCTGTAACTGTGGGAAGTAGTCATCTAACCGACATTCCCTAAATAAGATAATATATTTAAATTGGGGTCCAATCTTTAATCCTAATTGGAAGGGTGTCATTACTGCACCACTGGTAAGGACATGCTGTGAGTAATCCCTCATCTAATAGGTACTCTAAGAAGAAAGGTGGGATCCTAATATAACAGGTTAATCCACCTCATCTACCCTCAACTAGCAGGTTTGATATCTCAACCTACATTGGCTATATAGTTTTGGAGCACAAGGATTGCTTCTCAGAATCATACCCTCTAATAACAGGTGAGTTCCCATCCTTGGGCTCACTCGATGCTGAATCCTACTCCCATCTGAATAGATACTAAACATGATTAACTGAACTAAATTGGACTGTGTTCATTGATTTCTGTTAACTAACAGAACACTACTGAGATTACTGAATTTCTGAGATTACTGAGTTTATTGAGTTTTCCGGAGTCACATGACTGATTGAGTTCTATGAATCATGGCTTGAATGAGAGTATCTGGAAAACATGACACTAGCTCTAGGAACACAACTAAATTTTTGGGTACAAGTACCCCCAAGACTCGATAGCATGAAAATGACAAGACATGACACTTCTTGACACATGACCATAGTCAACAATTCATAGTACAATCATTGGGGATTTTCATGAAGTATTCGCATGCTATAAGATTACACATGAATAGGAATGAATGTAAACATATCATAATTTCATAAGCCTAATCTCATGAGCATTACGTCAATCAATTACAAAGCATAACAATAACGTGGGAGTCATATCAAACATAAGGGAGAAACATAAATTCATTAGTTTTTGTCACAAATGAGTCATAAGGTATAATTCATATTCTCTTAGGCATTTTATCAAACACCTTGCATGCATATCTTTAGGCTTAGGCATGAATATTGAAATAATACACCATGGCAATATTTTATAGTTTCAATGCAAGAATTTCAACCACATACTAACATATTTTCATGATAGTCATTAAAGACTTCAACTTGGAAATCAAAAAACAACATAAACATGGATATAATTTAATTCATACCATGAAATGCAAAGTTTATATTTCAAATAGGGTTTCTTGAGCTTCATGGGTGAAATAAACCCATGAATCAATACTTGACATACCTGGGCAGATGATTTCTTTAAGATTGGTGGATGAAAGATTGAATTCTTGACTTGAAATGAAACACCTAGGGTTTATTATTCTTGGGGATTGATCTTTGAGAGAAATCCTAATTTGGTGTTATAGATGAATAAAGAAGTTATGAGCTCTGGTCTGGTATAATTAAGGGTCAAAATGGGTGGAAAAAGATCCAAATACCCTTTTAATAATTGCTTAAAATTGCATATCAGAAGTGGAGACGGTTTGGTCGACGTTCGTCACTGGCTCGATGGTCTTTCGGTCCTGACCTTCGCACTTGGACAAAACCTAAACTTTCTGACTCGTCTACGATGGTTTGGGCGATGGTCCATCGCTAGCTCGATGGTCAGTCGATCCTGGCCATCGCACTTGACTAGAAGTAGGGTTCATTGCCTTAGTCACGATAGCTTGGGCGATGGTCTGTCGCTAGATTGATGGTCCGTCGGCCTGACCATTGCTTATGGGCAATTCCGATAGTTCTCTGTAAAACATTCATAACTTTTCACTTCGATACCGAATTTGGACAAAATTGGTATCGTTGAAAAGCTAATTCAATTTCCCATATGATAAAAAGTTGAAATTAAGGAAATTTGTAATTCCCCGAATCTGGTACCCAGAATGCTACATGGTGCTCATGACCCGAAGGACCACAAGCTAACCCATGATTGGTATTTGTACCTGAACACTGCAAAATATACTGTATAATACAAAAATAAAGGCTAAAAGTCTATAAGGTTCAAAACTGTAATATAACTAATAAAACATAACATCTGGATGGGGTATGAAATACTCAAAACAACTGAAATAAACTATCTGAACATAGTAGTCTGAAAAGCCTCTAACTGTCTGAATAAGGAGTTGATGGGACATGTCCCCAACTAACTCCATATACTGAAAGTTAACTGAGATAATGAAATAACTAATAATATCATCCTTGAATGATGAGGAATTACTAATAAATCTGGCAGCTACTGATGCTCTAGAGCTCGTGCTTCTGAACCTATGGTATAAAACACCTTAGCACAAATGCGTCAGTACGATTGAATATAATGGTATGCATGTGAGGTAGGCTAAATGCAAAGGGTACATATGCATGAACTGAACTAACTGACTATATAACATGAATGTGAGAATTCATGTATAATACATAATAACTGTAATTGAGTTCGTGATAACATGATTACAGAACCTGAGTACTGATAGCATGAGATACTGATAATTGTATAACTAAAATAACTGATACTGAGAGACTGTATCTGATAGTCTAGGTTCTAATGGAACTAGCTGAGTTTCGTACTATTCTGAATTAACTGTATCTGACAGTCCTGAATGCTGTAGAACTATCTGAGTTCTATTACTAAAACTGAGACTAAGACTATGAGAAGTAGCCATCTAACCGACATGCCCTAAATAATGCATTATAGCTGAGTTGGGGTCCAATCTATAACCCCAATTGGAAGGGTATCAATACCGTTCCATCGGTAAGGACAAGCTGTGAGTGACCCTCATCTGATAGTGTCCCCAAAAGAGAATGGTGGAAGCCTCATCTGGCAGTGTTTATCCATCTCATTAACCCTCATCTGACAGTGTTGATGTATCAACCTATGCTGGCTACATATTTCTGGAATGCAAGTATGACTTCTAAGAATCACACCCTCATCTGGCAGTGTCTGTTCCCATCCTTGGGTTCACTCGGTGCTAATTCCTACTCCTATTTAAATAGACACTGAACATGATTAACTGAACTGGACTACACTGAATTCATGGAGTTCCGTTAACTGATGGAATACTATTGAGATTACTAAATTACTGAGCTTTCCTGAGTCACATGACTGACTGAATTCTGTGGATCATGGCTTGACTGAGGATATCGTGAAACATGTCACTGACTCTAGGCACACAACTATATTTTTTAGGTACAAGTACCCCCAGAACTTGATAGAAGGAAAATTACAAAGCATGACTTTCTTGAATACGGGAACAACATCAACAATACATAATCCATTGGCTAAGGCATTTCATCAAACACTTGACATACATAAATTGTACATGAATGGGGATTTCATATTATCATACTAGTATGACACTTTTCCTTCACATAGGAATTTAATCAAACATATGGGGAGCATGCTTTGGTTATAAAATTATCAACACATCTAATAATCATGGATACGTAAACCAACTTGTAAATTGAAGGGTTTATCATGAATATCGCATAAATCATCACATATTAGAATCAATTCTTGTAAATAAATAGTCTATAACATGGAACGAAACCAACCAGCAACATGAACATCAATTTTCAATTCAATCAAATCATGAACATTCATAAATATACAAATCTTGGATTTTGAAAAGAGATTCTTAAGCTTCATGGGTGAAAGAGACCCATGAATCAACACATGACATACCTTAGAATATAACTCCGTAAAGATCCTTGGAGAGATTCTTGATCCTTGCCCTTGAATTTTTAAGATTGGGGTTTCTTGGCTTTGAGAGTGTACAAAGAAATTGGGGAAAAATAGAGTGAATAGTGATATCCTTGGGTCATGTAGGGTTAAATTTCGTGTTTAAGGCTAAACTAAAATCAAGGGAAAAGACCTATTTAACCCTGGATGCGTCTTTTATATTTTGTGAAAAATTTCCCGACCTGGACCCCTGGCGCGACGCGGTGCTATCGCGCCGTGTCACTGGAATTTGACAACTGGGAAATTGGACGACGGCGCGACGCGGGGTCATCGTGGAGCTTCACTGGATTTTGACAATTGGAATTTGGGAGCCCTCCGCGACACGGTGAAATCGCGAAATCTTACTGGAAATTGACAAATGTCATTTTGGCTTATGGTACGATGCGGCACTGACTGAGATGACGGTGTTTTACGACTAAAACTTTAAATTGCCATAACTTCTTACCCGGTTGTCGGATTTAGGCAAATTTGGTATTGATGGAAAGCTTATTGAATTTTACATACAACAAAAGTGAAAATCTTGGAAATTCCCCATGGAATAAACATCATTCAATTTAGAAGCTAATACTTGACATTCTTGGGATGAAATTGTTAGGAAACTTCGGATATTACAAAATTATATCCGATTTAATAATTTAGGAAGTCATCACTGACTCTTCTAGAGACTAGATTTGACTTAAAGAAAGTTCAGGGTATTACACCATCTCTAACCTCTCGATCTAACTCCCCATGTATACTCCTTACCTCTTATTCCCTCAAGTAAATATCCCCATAATCTCCATAAACCCCATGTTGTTCTTCCTTACCATATATCTCTACACGGTTGGGTCGATTTGTATTAAGTGGATTTGGATTTGGTTGAAAGTAAGACCTTTGATTTAGTGGAGTTTGGATTGGAATGTAAGGCCTTTGGTTAAGTGGAGGACTCGAGATTGGTATTGATATTTGGGTTCCAAATCCTTCTTGTTGGACTTGGTGAAGTGGAGGGTAGGTTGATCTATCAAACTCTCAGCTTTGGGAAGCATGTGGTGGTTGTCTCGGTAGATTGATCATTTGGTGTAATATTTCAGGTGAGATGGTAGGTAAATTGTTTTGATCATTTCCACTCAAGGGCATATGATAGTGTTGAGGAGTATAAGGACTCTCCTTTGGCTTTCCACTCATTCCAGCCTCCCACTCATAGTAGATACATCCCCTTTCAACGATGTTACATCCCCTTTCACCGAAGACACATCCATTTCTAACTTCCCAAGACTCATTTGCATTTTTTCCAAAGTGTGGTTGAGGCCCTCAATAGAATCCATGAGGATATTGGTTTCATTGTTTCCCACGGTTGGAGGTCGTTCCCTCTATTGCAATGTACCTAAGAAAAAACCTACAAAATAATAAATGAGTTAGTTGTGAAAAAAAGGTCCTCACACTCTCGCTTTAGTTCTTTTCCTCTTGGGTTTCTTCACTCAGTCACACAAATTTGGCAAGCTTGATTGTATTCCATGCTTAAGAGGTGGAGAATGAATTTAGAATGACTCAAAAGAATAAAGCACACAAAGGAATGTAAACGCAAAAAATGGTTTCAAAACTAACTTACAATCTATTACTAGCGTGTAAGTTAGATTTGGAACCAACAAACGAATTTAAAGACACAAAATGAAACTAAAAGATCAAAATTTGAGCCAAAATTTATTGCATGAACAGTAATTTGATGATGTTTCACCTCCTAATTGGACACGGTCCCACAAGTTTTAATCATCATTCTTGAAATTTTTAGTCCTTATAATTTTGGAATGGAAGACAATTGGTTTTGGGAGGGAAAGCACAGTCTTGAACCCTTTTCAAACCCAAATCTCAAAAAGTGAGACTTGACTTGTACCTGTTCCACAAAACAAGGTCCTTGAAATATGGAAAAGTGGTTGAAAAAAAGTTGATGTCAAGTCTATGAGTGATGTGAACTAGTACTTTCACCAACAACTACTACAACTTGTCTTTCACCTTCTGTAGATTTAAAGTTCACTTTTGTTGTGTTAACAAAATATGAAAGGGTGAAGAACAATAAGAACACAACAACAATGTTTCAAGAACAACAACAACAATTCCAACGTCCAACTACAAGGTCACCTTGATAACGCCCAAACTACAGCTCTCGTAAGAGTGTAAGCGGTCGCTGTCAAATATAGAACCCAACTGGGTTGGGTGTCGAATCCCACAGGGAATACTTGGTCACTAAGTGTTACAATTATTAGTAGACTATTGGTCGAAAATTCTACGGAAAGGGGGAAATTTGAGTTTGGCGTGAATTAATACTATGGAAGTAAAAACGGAATGCTTGATTTAGGAAGATTTAATCACAGAGAATAATAAGTTAGGGTTATGTCCACCTTATGAGTTCTACGTATCTATTAACTATGAGTAATGCGGAATTCAGACATGCATGCACTTATAGAGATTCGTATTCTAATGGTAAATCCTAGTGTTTCTCAACCATCAAGGATTATTTCACTTTAACTCTCTCGAGCCTAAAGCGTATAACTAATGGTACGAACTCTCCAAGAGGTTAACCCAGTTACGACACTAACGTGTAAATAGGGGTTGGTAGCCCTATTTCCTTGTCACACTCTCTTTTCCAAACATGTAACTTTTCTCTCGAACAAGTCAATGCTATAATGGCGTATTCTATATGTTTGAAACCACAAGAATTTAATTAAAACGAAGAGAGTAATGATATAAGTAGCATACGTATCAAGAATTCACAAACTTATAGTAATAGATAGTCTATCAAAAGGCTTCCATAACCCTAACAGAGAAGTTTAGCTACTCATGATTGTAAAGGAAAACAATGAAGACATCATCATCATCATACCAAAACGATAACAATCTCACGATGGGTATGTATTGGCGTCACTATGAGAATGACGTGATTTCCTCTCTAGCCGTTCTTGTAGCGTTTTTTCTCTGTGTTAAAGTTACAGAAATTGTAACGTGAATTATGAAAAGCAATCGTGAATGAATGAATCAATTCATCAATGAATGCTGAAAAATTCAGAAAATAAGGTTTTTATAACATCCTTGTCCTAGTCCTATTAAGTTACTGCTGCACCCCTAAGTATTTAAAAATACTGCTTTTGCCCGGGACAATTTCTCCATGCGTCACATTCAGTCCATAAGCTTCCAAAAGCTGCCTTCCCTCTTCTGTGAAGTTTGCCTTTGCTTCCCAAAGGTCCACAAAGTTCTGAAATCTTCATCATTAATACCTGAAAACATGCTAATCACGTAGGTTAGCTCACTTACAGGAAAATGGACTAAAAGTGCAGGAATTATATATTTTATCCTCAAAACTTAGCTATAACATGGGTAAATTATGGTGTTTTAGGCGTGTAAATACACCTAACATCAACACCCCACACTTAAAGCTTTGTTCGTCCTCGAACAAAATATTACGTCCATGCAAACATCTAACTAGGATTTCACAGCAGTAACACAAAATGTTCAACAAGACATGCACGACAATTATTAACAAAGAGTAGTTTTCTGGATCACTACTAGAAACCATTCATCCTCCAACATAGACTCGTGATGATGGATAATTCGTATCCACAAGTTAAGGAACCAAGAATCATACAAAACTACCCAACAATCATCAACCATGTGTGTCTCACACAAGATATCACCCATAATCACTCACAAGTTTTGCATTTTTCGAAACATGGGTACAAGATTCTCCTTGCTCTCACTCTCATAAAGAATTCTTATGTTGCAACTGATGACCATAGGCTTTCCCTTAGTGTAATGCTCTACTAATATCAGAATGCTAAGCTTAGGATCAAATAGGTCTTTACAGGTTGTAATGTTGGCTAAGGGACAGATAGGACTATTTTGGCCAAAAATAGTGGCTATTTTCCCTAAGTGCTTTAATACATCACATTATGCCATTAACACTCTCTTTTAAACAACCCTTCTACCTTTCTTTTCATCTAACACCCATTTTCACCTATTTTGTTATTCAATTATAAACACAAAGATGAGAATATACAACTTATTTTTATTTTTCTATTTCTATTTTTTTTTTATTTATAAAACACCTCTATGATAGCCACTCTTATTCACAACAATTTCAAGTACCAATACACTCTGAGGCATCACTCTCACCCACTTTCCTCTTATTTTGTCACATGACTCTACAATTTAAAGCGCTTAGGAATTTGGATCAAATTATGGTCTTGAAAAAATATGGATTAGGCTACATATGAGGCTGTCAAAGAAAATAGCTAAAGTCTCAAAGGGGGTTAACTAGGATAATGTCCAAGGGTAGGTAAAAAGAAGGTAAACAATCACATGCTGCCAAAGAAATGCCTAAATCATCTCCTAAACTTACACTCTTTATTTCTCTTTACACACACACCAGGCAAGTTCTAGCATCAGTCACAACACAGAATATACTATAACCTTACACACACAAGGCACATGGTCAACTTTATTGGGAGCAGTATAGACTCTTGACCCAACAGATGAATGAATTAAACCACACAAATATCACACAGTGAGTCACACTTAGAGCCTAAATGTCTCAATAGTAATGATTTTAGCACAAACTCTTGTCATAATACCATGCCGCCTATCAGAACAATTTCATGCAAAATCTAAAAAAATTCGAAAATATTATGACTAATTAGCAAAAACAAGAATAAATGTAGGCAAAGAAATACAATACAACAGACATATACCCGCACCCCACACTTAGACGGGACACACTGCCCTCAGTGGAAATAAATAAGGAAAACCTGATTAGTCGAACTCCTCTTCTATGTCTGGGGTCATGCCCCCTGCGTCAGAATTATCATTAGAGTCGTCATCATCAGGTTTCTTCCCCTTTTTTGACCTTTCTTGCCCTTTCGGTGAGGTGGACACTTTTTCTTTTCCTTGTTGTCCTTTTGGGGCCATTCTACCTGATATTAAAAATAGAGTCATGTTAGCTTCATCTCGGAAGATTCAATAAAAAAAAAACAGTAGTGGCCCCACCCCACACTTAATTTGTTGGCACAAACTAATTAAGTGAATGATATCGATTACTCAGACTTCATCGACATACATTTAGGTGATATGTTCCAACAATATGTTCAGCACAGTCATACTTTCATGGAACCTTAACTATTCTTTACAACTCTATTTCATGTAATCTTAACTACACTTTCATGTTTGGATTAATGCACCTTTTGAATAAGACTACTACATAGAGATCGTATCAAGTTATGGCAGAGAAATAATCACAACATCTCATGCTTGTATGCAATCATGATTTTTATCTCGATGAACGAGTCATTCAAACATTCAAGCTTTCATCTTACAAGATTATGTAATTAACTTTACCATTTCGATTCCGCAAAAAGATGACAGTGTATAACAATCAAATACAAATCGGAACAAAGTCAAGAACACCCACACGTATTCTTTTACTCAACTAGATGTATCATAACGAACCATCCACATTCAAATCACCAACACCACTTCAAGATTTAACAAATCATTATAGGCGTAGTATTGTAATAACTACGGAATATAAAAGAATAAATTACTTGGTGACGGACTTAGAAGATGAACTCACAAGACTAGATGAGCAAAAGGAAATTTTTTTGAGAGGATTTGGAAGCTTGGGCGGCGCCTATCTTGAGAAAACAATGAGATTTTGTTCTAAGATTGAGGGTCTATTTATAGACCAAGGCTAGGGTCGGGTTTGATCCATGAAAAATTGGGTTAGGAATCAAAAATTATAAGTAGGCGGCGCCTAATGCTTTGCCTATGCTTAGCATAGGCGGCACCTTTAGCAAAGCCTAGTTGAACATAGGCGGCGCCTATGCTATGGCATTGTAGATTCAGAGAGCAAAGGAAATGGCATAGGAGGCGCCTTTAGCTTTGCCTAGTTGAACATAGGCGGCGCCTATGCTATGGCCTAGTTGGGCATAGGAGGCGCCTATGCTATGGCATTGTAGATTCAGAGAGCAAAGGCAATGGCATAGGCGGCGCCTTTAGCTTTTCCTAGTTGAGTATAGGAGGCGCCTATGCTATAGCATTGTCGATTCAGAGAGCAAAGGCAATAGCATAGGCCTTGCCTTGTCCTTTTCCTAGATTTACATAGGCCTTGCCTTGTCCATTGCCTAGATTTGTATAGGCAATTCCTAACCAAAAGCCTTTTTCTCCTTCATTACTCACTTACCACCTTTAACATTGCTCACTTTCAAATCAAAATTTGAGACCAAGCTCCTCCTTTATACGTCTTCCCCTACACTTAATCAAAAACAACAAAAACGATTAGAAAGATAGGTTGCCTCCCACCAAGAGCCTTGGTTTTGGTCGTGGCTCGACTCTTCTTTTTGGATTTTTATTTAACAAAACAAACTCCTAGGTAAACAAAACAATTTAAAAACGATGGGTTGCCTCCCATTTAGCGCTTGATTTATTGTCGCGGCACGACATAACTATCTCGATTACTTAGACTTCATCGAGATAGATGGTGCATCATTTTCTGAATGGATTCAGACGATGATGTTGCTTACTTGTAGGCATGCAATCTTCTTCGAGATGACTCTTGTGCATACATATCCCTGGAGGGATACCAATTATATCATCAATATTCCAACCCATAGCTCTCTTGTACCTCTTCAGAGCAGAGATGAGAGCCTCTACGTGTTGTTCACCTAAATCAGCCGCAACACTCACCGGAAGTGTATTTCCACTTCCCAAGAACGCATACCTTAGGTGACTGGGGAGCTCTTTCGATTCTAGCACTAGTGGCTCTTCAATGGAAGTCTTCGCTGTTGGTGAACGACGATTTTTAAGATCCAGATCCAGCTTCTTAGGAGCATGAGAATAGGAGCCAATTCCTGTTAGAGAACAAATAGTTTCTTCATACTCTTCAACATCCTCACGCTCAAAATTCATAAGCACAACAGCCAATGGATCAACAATAAGCTGCTTCTCTTCAGATAATCCATTCTCATCCTCATAGTAAACATCAGCTACAGAGAACACATCCATATCTCTAGGCTGCTTCATTGATTTATATACATCAAAATAGACCACTTCGTCATTCAGCCGAAATAAAAGCTCATTAGCTCTTAAATCAATCAGCACACTTCCAATTGCGAGGAAAGGACGCCCCAAGATTATGGGAACTTCAGAATCCACCTCGCAATCCAAAATAACAAAGTTTGTAGGAAAGATGAAGATGGAAACCTTCACCAACACATCATATAAGATACCAACAGGCCGTTTTACCGACCTATCTGCCATCACGAGCCGCATATTGGTTGGTGTAGGATCACCTAACCCCAACTTTCTGTAAATAGATAGCGGCATCAAATTGATGCTAGCTCCCAAATCGCACAACGCCTTAGCAAAATCCAACGATCCAATCGTGCAAGGAATAGTGAAAGCACCAGGATCTGCCTTCTTCTGTACTAGCGATCTTGTAGCGATTGCACTGTAATGATGAACATTATCTGCCAACTCATAACTTGCTGCCCGCTTCTTTGTCAGCAGGTCCTTCATGAATTTAGCATACCCAGGCATTTGTTCCAGCACCTCCACCAACGGAACATTAATAGTCAGCTGCTTCAACATGGTCATGAATTTACTGAACCTGGTGTCATCAGCTTTTTTCTTCAGTCTCTGCGGAAAAGGTGGTGGTGGAAGGGGAATCATTTTATCCACCACTTCCTTTTTATCTTGCTTCCGATTATCAACCTTTTCAGGAGTGTCATCAGCCTTCTTCTTTAGTCTCTGAGGAAAAGGTGGTTGTAGAAGAGGAATCGTTTTCTCCACCACTTCCTTTTTATCTTGCTTCCGATTATCACTCTTTTCAGGCTGGTGACGTCTAGGTGTAACATCATGAGCACTCACTTTAGTTTCTACAGCATCTTCAAACTCTGCTTCATCAACATTCTCTGCTATATCATCAACCACCTGCTTACCTTTGGATGGATTTTCCAACACTTTACCACTCCGGGTAGTAATAGCCATACACGATCCGTCATTCCTTGGGTTTTGCACAGTGTCACTGGGTAGCGTGCCAGCCTTTGTTTGGTTGAATGCCGCTGATAATTGACTCAATTGTTGCTCCAGCTGTTTTATTACAGTAGAATGCGAGTCAACCAATTGATTTATTGATGACAAATCATTCTTTACCTCAGTAACGCCCATATTGGTTGCCTCCACCCCTTTCAACAGCTTATCCATCATATCATCCATGGATATCTTTCCAGAGCCAGACGCCACAGCCTCACGGTTTCCAGGAGGAACATACACACCACTCCTGTCAGTCTTATTCTTCCAACCACCTTGATCGCGGTCCTTGTATCCAGATTTATCATAATAGTTCCGACCTTGGTTTCCTTGGGCATTGCCTCGGAAACCCCCCTGATTATTCAAGTAATTTGCTTCCCCCTCAGAATCGGAATCGTATCTTCCCTGTGATACAACGGCTTTAACCTTTTCGGTCTTCCCTGATAATAAATGCTTTGTAAGAAGATCCATCTGCGTTTTCATGTGAGCCATATCTTGGTCACGTTCCTTTTTTCTACGTCTCTACTCTGCAGTCATGCCAATAGATAAAGTAGAGCTTGCTACCTCAGCATCCCTGGTATGCCAGGCTCTACTCTGCTTTGTCATACGGTCCAACATATCACTTGCCTCAATGAAAGTAAGGTCCATGAATGACCCATCTGCAGCATTATCAACCACTGGCTTTGTCACTTAGTTCAAAGCCCTGTATAATATCTCCATCAAGTGGATGTTGGTCATCTGATGATTTGGGCACCGCAAAATCTTCTTCTTGAACCTCTCCCATGTTTCGTGGAGAGCTTCAGTTGGAAGCTGTCGGAAATTGCTGATCTCATCTCTTAACTATGCTCTCTTGGATGGCGTAAAGAATCTTTCTAGGAAAGCGTCTTTCAGTTGCTTCCAATTAGTAATAGAATCAGGAGTTAGCCCGTTCAGCCATAGAGTTGCCTCCCCAGACAGAGACAATGGAAATAAGCGCAGCCGAATTTCATTCTGTCCAACTCCCTGATTGTCAAACGACTTGCATGTTGAAATAAAGTTGATCAGATGCATATTCGGATCATCGCCTGCGAGTCCACCAAATAACCCCTTGATCTGCAATAACTGAATCATGGTGCTAGTGATATTGAACTTAGCTCTGGGTTCCAAGGGAGGAGGAACAATAGCCCCTATGGCACCAACTCCATCAAGATCGTTATCATCATCATCAAAAGGAGCCTGCACAACTCGGTGGTCAGGTCTCATTCTAGCTTGATGATCTCTCCTGTTCACAGGCGCTGCCACCTCATCTGCACGCCGTGGATTAAGTAACTCATCATCACCCAGGTCCTCATCATCAGGATTTGTTGCCCGACCTGGGTTATCAATATTTTGTTGATGCACTTGAGCAGCTGCCAACGCAGCTAATCTAGCCTGCTCCTGTTGAGCAGCCCTTCTTTCAATGTCACGTTGTGCATCCATTCTGCCAATAAGTTGTGGTTCAGGATTTATGGGTAATAATGGCTGACTAGATCTTCGTATATTTGGCATGCACTCTACCAAACCTGAACAAAATAAAAACAATAAACAAAAAGTAAAATTCAAGAATTTTAGACCAAAGAGTCTATTAACTATCACAAACTTAGTTGACAACTGTATTCCCCGGTAACGGCGCCAAAATTTGATAACGCCCAAACTACAACTCTCGTAAGAGTGTAAGCGGTCGCTGTAAAATATAGAACCTAAATGGGTTGGGTGTCGAATCCCACAGGGAATACTTGGTCACTAAGTGTTGCAATTATTAGTAGACTGTTGGTCGAAAATTCTACGGAAAGGGGGAATTTTGAGTTTGGCGTGAATCAATACTGTGGAAGTAAAAACGGAATGCTTGATTTAGTAAGATTTAGTCACAGAGAATAATAAGTTAGGGTTATGTCCACCTTATGAGTTCTACGTATCTATTAACTATGAGTAATGCGGAATTCAGACATGCATGCACTTATAGAGATTCGTATTCTAATGGTAAATCCTAGTGTTTCTCAACCATCAAGGATTATTTCACTTTAACTCTCTCGAGCTTAAAGCATATAACTAATGGTACGAACTCTCCAAGAGGTTAACCCAGTTACGGCACTAACGTGTAAATAGGGGTTGGTAGCCCTATTTCCTTGTCACACTCTATTTTCCAAACATGTAACTTTTCTCTCGAACAAGTTAATGCTATAATGGCGTATTCTATATGTTTGCAACCACAAGAATTTAATTAAAACAAAGAGAGTAATGATATAAGTAGCATACGCATCAAGAATTCACAAACTCATAGTAATAAATAGTATATTAAAAGGCTTCCATAACCCTAACAGAGAAGTTTAGCTACTCATGATTGTAAAGGAAAAAAACGAAGACATCATCATCATCATTCCAAAACAATAACAATCTCATGATGGGTATGTATTGGCGTCACTATGAGAATGACGTGATTTCCTCTCTAGCCGTTCTTGTAGCATTTTTTCTCTGTGTTAAAGTTACAAAAATTGTAACGTGAATTATGAAAAGCAATTGTGAATGAATGAATGAATCAATTCATCAATGAATGCTGAAAAATTCAGCAAATAAGTTTTTTATAACATCCTTTTCCTAGTCCTATTAAGTTACTGCTGCACCCCTATGTATTTAAAAATACTGCTTTTGCCCGGGACAATATCTCCATGCGTCACATTCAGTCCATAAGCTTCCAAAAGCTGCCTTCCCTCTTCTGTGAAGTTTTCCTTTGCTGTCCAAAGGTCCACAAAGTGCTGAAATCTTCATCATTAATACCTGAAAACATGCTAATCACGTAGGTTAGCTCACTTACAGGAAAATGGACTAAAAGTGCAGGAATTATATATTTTATCCTCAAAACTTAGCTATAACATGGGTAAATTATGGTGTTTTAGGCGCGTAAATACACCCAACATCACACCTTCGGCCAAGTTATAACAACAACATCAACATACGGTTCACACCTTGTCCACAACAACATTTTTAAAATTTAGGCTCAAGTTTTAGATCTAGAATCAAGTGCTAATGAACAAGGACAACACTTAGAAACAACTTAAAAAATCAAAAAAGACACCAAGATCTAGTGACAAATATCTCGGCCAAAACAACAACATGGAATACACTCTCGGCCAAGAAAAACTTTAAGAACACAACTTTTCTCTTTTTTTTTTTTACTTTTTCTAACAAGCAAGCCCAAGATTGATCTTGTAGGAACAATATCAACCACAAGCTTTGATACCAAATCATATAAGAAACACTAGGGAAGTACAAAACATACACAAAAATCAGTCCACATGTTCAAGAAAATCATGGACCTCCTTGGTGACCACTCTTGGATTCAAGAACACAACAAGAATGCATGATAATATGGTGTTTTTAAACATATGGCAGACAACAACCCAAACTGTATTAACCAAAATAAAAATAAAGAACAACAATATTACAACAACAAGAAGTCATGGGTTACATTAATAATGACAAGAACCAAAGATTACAATGAACAAAAGATAGAAAGATAGACCAATGGTTGGTATAATCTTAAGAACCCAAGGGCATATTCCATTCTTGGATCCTTAACACCACACTCAACAAAGACCTAAATCTTTCACTTGACACAAGAGAGGAGTCCACCACCCAAGCACCAAGGTATCAAGCTAAATGCAACACACAAGTGATTTCACACATGTATATGGCCCTAGTTACAATTGGACTCTTTCTCACTCTAAGAGATGGTTCTTTATTTAACATTCAACCACTAAAGACTAAAACCCCTACAAGGTTCTATTTATATTACATTACAAAAATAAGAGACAAAAGACTAAAAGACCCTTTAATGAATGGCTTTAAAAGGTGCCCATGGGTGTGTTCGGGGTGGCCTTGTGCACTCCAAGGCCCATATTCACACTTCAAATTTCACACACCCTCGATTGCATTCAAAATACTCAAAAATCGTTCATGGTTATGATCGTAATCGTATCAGAAAAATTGTAACATTACTTCAAAAACCTATTCCTCACATCCTTAGGAACCTACAACTGAAAATCCAAATGAAATTGATTAAAAAAAATGAGGTTCAAATCAAAGAAAAATCATTTTTAAGCTTTACAGGGTAAAATCTTTGAAATCCCCATTAAAATCAAGAATCAGAGTTGTTTTGAAGGTTAAATTGATGAAAAATAGTAACAACCCAAGACTACCCCCTAGTCGTCACACGATGCTTGGAACCACTAGTGATCCCAAGCTAACCCATGAACTGGCATACTATAAAGCAACTAAATTATAACATAATAAATAGCTATTCTACTGTGCGGAAATATAATCATACTAAAAATCTAAAATAAATACAATACTGATAAAGCTTTACAAACTAATAAATCTGAAGGAAGAAACTGAGATTTACATGACTGACTCTGACTGACATCTATGAAGCCTCTATTATACTGACTATAGATAGTTGGGACATGACTCCAACTACCACTAATCAATACACATGGAAAATAAATAAAGTGTACATGAACTAAAACTGTCTGGAGTTCCCAAAGTAGGAGAACTCATTATCTTCTGGTTGGAATCTGCAACTGTCTGATCGTGATGTGCGGGCTAAAATTAGTACCTAGATTATGAAACAATGTAGTCACATACACGTATATATGGATCAGTACTTCTGGAATGTACTGCGTATGCAGGGGAGAATGCAACAAGTAAAAATGATTTCATACCTAATCGTAAAACATGCATGCTAAGTCTAAGTAGACTCACCAATAGGCTGGAATAAACTAAAAACGGAAATATCTCAAAGCATGAGTGACAAATATTTTCTGATAAGATGGTGAACATCTACACTTAGTTTCTGTAATCTTTACTTTAATAATATAACCATAAATGAAGCTGGGATATGATAAAACATGGATTATGTATGAATACTAGGTCTAAAACTACGTTATGGAGACTGAAATAAATCGAGGATCTGAATACACAATCACACTTAGCACGAATGCATAAACATACTATCTTATCTAATTAACCGAATGACTAGTAGCTGAACACTGGGTATGTAAGGCTGGACTGTTCTTAGACTGAATAACTGGATTGAAACTATAGAGTATTATGCGTATGAGGAAGGGACTGACTGAGTAGTATGAGATAACTGAACATGAATTCATGAAAATTGTATTATTTAAGAATGCAAGACCAAGCGTATAACGTGATTCTGAAATAGTTAGTAATCTGAAGTACTAAAATACTAATAACTGAATAATTGATAACTGTATGCTATGGTCAAGAAAACCTGAAATTAAATTGAGTTACTGATCTGATTACTTGACTGAGACTGTGACTGAGACTGTAACTAAGATGGTAACTAAGATTGTAACTGAGACTGTAACTGGGACTATAACTGAAAATGTAACTGAGACTGTAACTAAGACTCATACTGGAACTGAATACCGAGTTCTGATAACTGAATAACTAATATCTGCAATTATTGATAACTAAGTTACTGATAACTGGGTGACTATTTCTGACAGTCTTGATTCTGTAGAACTGAACTAAGTTCTATACTGAGACTAAAGCTGAAACTAAAACTGTCGGAGTGTTCATCTAACCAATATGCCCCAATTTGAGCTAATTGAGGTCCAACCAGTAACCCTAATTATAAGGGTGTTAGTATCATGCCACGGGTACTAACACTGGCTGTATCGATCCACTATACTGATGTACTGGGTTGTCTCGAAGGACTAAGTATGTCAAGCCTAAACTGACGGGTGACCCCTAGGAGGTAGTCAAATCTGAATTGATGGGAGATTCCTCAAATTCTATGCTAGTTATGTAGTTATGGAGTACAGGGACTGCTGCTAATGACTTTGCCCATATGACGGGGAAGCCTCCATACCTACACTCGCTCGGTGCTAAATCCTACTCCCAACTAAATGACACTAGAATACTAGCTAGTGTATGCACTGATAACTAATAACTGATAACTGATAACTGATAAGCTTAGGTCATGGTATTCTAAAAATAATAGTGCATACGGATTCTGAGGTAATTATAAGTGTATAACTGATGATGATACCAAACTTCCCAAGAACACAACAACACAAACACCAAAATGAGTCCACTAGTTCAAGAACTATGGACCCTTTTGATGACCTCTCTCGGATTCGCAAGAAAAATAAGAAGGGAAGTGATATCAAGAGTAAAACACACTAAAACAGCAACAACACTTGATGAACAAGATGCAATAACAACAACACACGGTTACAAGACAAGAACACAAACGAATTACATAGATATAGACAAACGATTACAAGAAAGTAAAGATAGATAGATAGACAAAGGGATTGTGTAATATTAACAACCCCAAAGCTTATTCCACTTTTGGACCTTTAGTATCACACACAACCTAAACCCATCTCTTACGTAACCTCAAGGGAACCGGAATTCCCAAGCAATCTCTGTTTCTAAGCAAATGATCAAGGTGGATCAAACTTCACATATACCCAGACATCGCTCTTACCTGAATACCCTACAAAGGAAGAATCAACTAGTTTATCCACATAAGTGTGACAAGAAACAAGGAACAAGCATCACTTATCAAGTGGAAAACATAGAATCTTCTTGGAACAACAATTAGACTTAAAATCCGAGAGAGGAAAGACATACACTCCATGCACATCAAGTCATTCCAAAAGACATCCTCATCACCATACTTCAAATGATCACCGAAATCAAATGGGTAGAGTGTATATGGGAACGGGTTAGGAATGCACTTCCTTACCCCAATACTATTACAATAATGATCAAATGTCCCCTCTATACTATCATGGTCAACAACAAAAACAACTAGAGGGTCATCCATAGTCATTCGGCTAACATATTCAACATCATCATTTTCACACACAAGTTGGTCTACATGACTTCCATAAGACAATGTACTACCACTTTCCACAATGGATTCAACACTAGGTGAATTAACTAGTGTATCCACAATCTCAAGTTGTACATTATCATCACAAAATGAAGGCACATTCGGCTCACTTAAAGACAAACTTTCATTCACACTTAGTTGGATATTATCCTCATTCACTAGAGTGCAAAAGTTAGTTTGATTATCTTGTAGCTCATGTGGAGCATGGCCACTCACGAGAATTTGATTAGGAAGGCTTGGATGCTCCATCAAGTTATCCAACTTCTTGCACAGAGAGCCTTTCGTCCCTACCAATCTTCCTTCCATTCTGTCCATTATTCTCCTATTTATGGCATCAAGCCTTGCCATGATGGATTTAACGCAACTAGGTATTTTAGCTTCATTCTCCATTGTACCCATCAAGATCCACTAAGAAAACAACACGAAAATAATATACACATTAAAGATTAGAAAAAATTAGTCCACAATTCGTCACAAAATAGTCCACAATGCGTCTCAAAATAGTCCACAATCCCTCACTTTCACACTTTGGATTTTTGACTCTATTGGCCTTACAAGTTTTGATAACTCGCTTATACTCCAATGAGGTTACTTGGTCCCAATTGTGGCTCGAGGTCGGAGTAGATTCTTGTTTGAAACGACTCAAATAAGTAATGTACGAACTTGAACCAAAAAATATACTATGACCCAAAAATGAGAAAAGCACACAACAAACAATGTTAACACGAAGAACGTACACAAAAATAACTTACAAGATAGTAGGGTATTACTAGGTTGTCAATTAATGTCGAGCAAACAAACGAAACTAGGAAACAATAAAATGAAACTAAGAAATCTAAAATTTGAAATCAAAAATGTTGCATGACCAGTACTTTAGTGACGTGGCAGTCCACTATTGGCCTCGAGTTTTATCAAAATTTTATTTTCCAATTTCAAGTCTTGATCAATATACAATTTGGAATTGGTAGATTTGGTTAATGGAGGAAAAAGTGGTCTTGGATCCTTTTTATTCAAATTTCAAAAGCAAAACTTGACTTCTTTGAACTTTCTCCTTGAAACAAGGTCCTTAAATTAAGGAAAATTAGATGAAAAGTCTTTGAAGTGATAGGGACAAGTCTTTTACTAACAACTACTACAAGCTTGTCTTTCACCTTTTTAGATCTAGTTTGCACTTTAAGGATTAACAAGATGATGAAAAGGTGAAGAAACTTAAGAACAAAACAACAACTCCAAGAACAACAACAATTTCAGTTTCCAACTCCACTACAACAAAACCATCAAATCGGCCAAGGTTTAGGTAACAACAATATCCAACTCGGCCACACCTTGTTCCCATCAACAACTTCAACAAGTTCAAGTTCAATCTTAAATTTGGACACTATTTAGTTTTGATGAGAAAGAAACCAACACTAGAAACACTCTAAACAAATAAAAGACTACAAGTTCTAGACACACAACAAACAAATGTTGTCCAAGATAACAACAACACAATTTTTGGCCAAGAACACAAAATGGACAGATTTGCACATTGGAATTTTGTTTTCCAGTTTTTATCTTTTCTTTTTTTGAATTTTCGTCTAAGAGAACCCAAGATTGGTAGTGTAGGAACAGAACCAGCGTTTCTTTGATACCAAATGATACCAAAATCTCTAAGAACACAACAACACAAACACCAAAATCAGTCCACTAGTTTAAGAACTATGGACCCTTTTGACGACCTCTCTCGCATTCGCAAGAAGAACAAGAAGGGAAGTGATATCAAGAGTAAAACACACTAAAAAAACAACAACACTTGATGAACAAGATGCAATAAAAACAACACACGGTTACAAGACAAGAACATAAACGGATTACATAGATATAGACAAACGATTACAAGGAAGTAAAGATAGATAGATAGACAAAGGGATGGTATAATATTAACAAACCAAAAGCTTATTCCACTTTTGGACCTTTAATATCACACACAACCTAAAACTATCTATTTCTAAGCAAATGATCAACACAAGGATTTCACCTTGTCCAAGGATTCCACCTTGCTAAAGACTCTCAAAGAGGCTACAAAATATATTCTCCAAAAATATCCCAAAAATAACCTAATGAGGTTCTACTTATACCTAGGTTAACTTGTTACAAATGAATAAAAAACCCTTGCAAAGGGCGGATGAACAGTGAAACAATTTTGGAGCTTGTGGGACTTGTTCTTTACACTTCAAAGCTTGTTCCTTGGATGGGCAGCCCTCCGAGCTGGAGTCTTGATGAATTGAACCCCGATCATGATCGTACCCATATCAGATACTGGGATTGAAACTGGACTGTACTAGGTTTGACTAAACTGTGACTAATCATGTTAACAGACTGAATTGGACTGAGTTTACTGAGTTCTGGTGTTTGACTGAATACACTGAGTTCTGTACTGACTGAATACTACTGATCATGATGTTTCTGAGACTATACTGTAACTACTGTAGCTCTAGGTGAACAACTAGATTTTTGGGTATTGAATACCCCAGGACTCAATAGCATTAAAAGTAAAGCATAGCATGATCTTGAAAAGCATAGCCATAGTCAATTATTTATAATTCATTCACTGAGACAATTTATAAAACACTTGGAGTTTATGGACTTGTACATGAATGAGAACACATGATAACCTGTCATGATTACCCTATTCAATTCACATGGGCATTCTATCAAGCGCATGGATATTAATACTTTAATATGGGGCAATTCGCCAAACACATGGAGATCATGAACTTGGATATGGGAATGTCTTAAACATGGGAGAATAGCATGATTACATAACTAAAATCATGAATTGGGGAATTCACATGTAATTCGCTTAAAATAGGACATGAGTATTTTATCAAAACATGTAAAGTTCATAACTTGAACACGAGAATGTCTTAATCATGAGGGAATAATAGAGTTACATGGCAGAATTCATAACTTGGGGATTCATCTTGAAATTGACTTAACATGATATGGGAATTTCATCAAACATATTGAAGGCAAGAATTTAAAACATGGGAGTATTACTAAATATCATGAATTTAGGATCTATCATGGAATTTACTTGAATAAAGCATGGGAAATTCAAATTCATAGCATGAGAAATTTAAAATCTTTCATGGTATCATACATGGGCTGAATTGAATTAAAAACATCATGAAAACAATAAATTCAATCTTTCTTGAATATACAAAATACCATAGTAATGGAAAATTCATTATTTAATTAAAAGGAAAGAGTTTTTGGTGCTCCATGGGTGAAAGAGGATCCATGGATGAACTCCCACATACCTTAAAGCTTTAAAATTGAAGAAGAAACAAAATATTGAAAGTATTCTTGAATTAGAAAACTTGAGTTCTTTCTTTTCTTGAAGAAAAATTGATGAAGTTCTTGGTGTTCTTGAGAAGGCTAGGGTTTTTGTTTGAGAGAAAAAATAAACAATTGAGTGTATTTTGCTTTTAGGGCTGAAATTAAGTGTTATGGGCAGATTTGGGTGAGGGAAAAGTGACCAAAGTTCCCCTAGACCCTTTAAAAACTGAATTAGCGTGTGAAACCATTTCGTAATGCGCATGCTGGCGAGTCGCGTTGATATAGCATTGGCTCACTGACTCACATGGAAAATGCCATAACATTTTGCTCGAGTATCGAATTATGGAGAAATTGGCATTGTTGGAAAGCTAATTCAATTATATACAATTTGGTGGGTCTTGAGATTCAAAATTCTATGTCTATAAAAAGTTATACACGTTTAAAGTAGATCCTTGTTGGATCGAATGCAAAACTTTGGACTAATCAAAGGCTCTAAGCTCAACTTTATTCTAAGTGATTCTTATGAAAAATTTTTACCTCAAAAGAAAATTAAATATGAGGATAAAGATCATGAAACTTATATTCACATGGGAATCATTTGGATTATAAATTTTACACGTAGGAACGACAGTTCAAAGACTAGCCCAAAAATGCAGAGTATTACATTATCTCCCACTTGGAAACATTCGTCCTCGAATGAGATTGGCTAGACTGAGAGTACTGTAAGAAGGCAACTGAGATCATATTTTGAACATGACTTACTTGGAAGATGATTGCATAATTGATTCTGAAACATGATACCTGAACTGAATATCATGAACTAAATAATTTCTTTGATACATGCAATGACATAAGAATGATTATAAGGCTGAGATAGAAACGAAAGAGTCAACTAATGAGTAACCATTACTTCAAGATGGGTCCTATTTTATGAAGAAAAATAAAAGGTTTAGGACATGAATACTCGGGGTATTATATCTCCCCCTTGGGATACATCATCCCCCGAATGATACTGGCTTGGCTAAAATACTAAGAAAAGACTGAGATGATGCACGGGAAACTTATGGACTGGATCATGACTGAATACCTAAAATATGAAACTGATGAATATGCTTAAACTGATCTGAATTCGAAATTTGCATGAACGTGAATTACCTCATGAATAGAAAAGATTGAAAACCATGGGAACTTGTCTGTCTGACTGCTAGATTGGATTGCTGGTTATACGAACTGAATTATACTAAAAGCTTATACTCAACTATACATTCCACTTGTACACCAACATGATATTCAAGACTATCTTCATAACCATACATAAACTTGTAGGCAAACCACCACAAAAGCATCTTTCTTATTTTCTCTAAACTGTTATCCTTAAAACTTTCATGCACTAGCCCAAGAAAATACACACAAAATTTAAACTAATCCTAACATAAGGAGAGGTTAATGAAAGTTAGAAATTGAGGACCTAAAACATGAAAGAATAACTTTGACACTCAACTAAGGCCTGAGGAATAAAGTATCAATGAAATGCGTTCGTTAGAGATGTCTGAACTGAGGATATTCATGACATTGACTGAATTTTGTTGATCACTAGAGGTTTAGCATGAGCACCTGGGACTGAACATACTGTAAGGCATGGGTACACGAGTCAGGAGTTGCATGACCTGAGTTTGGAGTTCATGATTTCATGGAACATAATTTATACTACTGAGTGAACTGGAACTCCTCATATTAGAAACTGAAAGCATTCATGGTTTTCTATTAAGCGCATGAATATGAGCTGTGATGATGGAGCTGACATGTTAGGCATGAGTAGATATCGTGATGGCTAAAAAACTTTGCACTGAGATAAGAATAGGTTGACAATCGTCTTCCTTTACTGATTTTCTACACATACTAGCACTACTACTAGAATCTGAGAGCCTGATTGGGTCACATGTTCTATCATCTCCCCCTTAGCTTAAAGCTATCATCTTAAGTCTGTGACCACTTTACTAAACTCTAAACTGAACTGCAATCACTTTACTCCAGAGTCTGGGGTATAATAATACACATGAATGATAAAATCATCCACACCATCATACTCAATTTCAAATCAACAAACTTAAATTCTTACATACACTATTCAAGCCTACAGATTCACCTTTCGTACAACTAGCCCCATGAATATATAATCTGCTCAATCTAGATAACACTATCCCAACTCTACTACTGCTAAACTTCTGGGTTCATGATTCTAACTCTAAATCACATGCTATCATAGGATTCTGAGAAGGAATCTGAATGCACATCTAACTTTGGCTTAACACACAATTTTCATGAACATGAATGAAATATTTCAAACCTTATGACATAAGGGCACTAATGGGATACTTTCTGAGCCAAGATGCAATCTCATAACTTTCTTTAGGGATTGGCTGAGGAAACACTGTCTGTAGGGATTTAAACATCATTGTTTCTGTTCCCTCAAAACTAAGGCGGAGTTAGCATGAATAGTGCAAGATGAGGATCTACATAAATTTCATAGATAATACTTTTACTGCACAATTTGAGACTTGAAAGAAGGGAAACATTTCCTAAATACCTTATAGCCTCTCGAAGAAAAGTACAGATGTCTTCGTACTATTCCGTAAGTGTAACACCCCGAATCTGGTACCCAAAATTCCACACGGTGCTCATGATCCCAAAGGACCACAAACTAACTGATGACTGATATCTATAACTGAGCACTGAATAATATACTATAATTATGTGAAATCTAAGTTGTAAGGAAATAAGGTTCAAAACTGAACTAATACTGAATATAAAATAATATTTGTAACGGGGTATAACAATACCTAAAACTGAAATAAACTGTCTGAAACATACTGTAAACTAAAAGCCTCTAACCTATCTGAAATCTGTGAAGTTGATGGGACATGTCCCCAACTAACTCCGATCTACTGAAATAATAAAATTATAAAATAATCATGCTATCCCTGAATGATGAGGACTCACTGCTAGTCTAGCTGCTAAACATCTGATCTACTAAGGATGCTCGAGAGCTCGTGCTTCTAAACCTATGGTATAAAACACCATAGCGCAAATGCGTCAGTACGTTTGAATGTACTGGTATACAAGTGAGGTAGGCTGAATACAATGTTTCATATCCATGAACAATACTAACTGACTGAATAACATGAACGTGAGAATACATACATGAATACGTAACTGTAATCGAGATCGTAATAACACTAACTCATGAATCCTAATAACGTGGATTTACTGGTATCTGAGTACTAATACTGGGATACTGTATGACTAAGTCTATTGAGTACTGAGTAACTAATGTCATATTACTGATAAATGAATGACTATTTTTGATAGTTCTGATTATGAAGAACTGGTCTGATTAACTGTATCTAACAGTCCTGAAACTGAATACTGATAACATGAGTTATTGATAACTGATATAGATAATACAAATGAATATATCTGATAGTCTAGATTCTGATGGAACTAGTTGAGTTCTGTACTGAGTTGATTGTATCTAACAATCCTAAAATTCTGAAGAACTTTCTGAGTTCTATTACTGAGACTGAGTCTGAAACTGTAACTGTGGGAAATAGTTATCTAACCTACATGCCTCAAATAAAGAAATATAGCTAGGTTGGGGTCCAATATGTAACCCTAATTGGAAGGGTGTCAATACCGCGCCACTAGTAAGGACAAGCTGTGGGGGACTCTCTTCTGATAGTGTCCCCAAAAGAGAATGGTAGGACCCTCATCTGACAGTGTTTATCGACCTCATCAACCCTTATCCGTTAGTATTGATAACTCAACCTATGCTAGCTATATAGTTCTGGAATGCAAGGATTGCTTCTAAGGATCACACCCTCAACTGTCAGTGGGTGTCCTAATCCTTGGGTTCACTCGGTGCTAAATCCTACTCCCATCTGACTAGACACTGAACATGATTAACTGAACTGAACTAGACTGAGTTTATTGTGTTCCATTGACTGACGGAATACTACTGAGATTACTGAAGTACTTAGCTTTCTGAGATTACTGGGATTACTGAGTTTTCCTGAGTCACATGACTGACTGAATTCTACTAAACATGGCTTGACTGAGGATATCATGAAAACATGACTCTGGCTCTAGGCACACAAAAAATTATCGGGTACAAGTACCCCCAGGACTCGATAGTATAAAATTAATTCATGGCATAAATTCTAAAGCACAACAATGGCTACACACATATCCATAATCCATTGACTAATACATTTCATCAAACACTTGATATGCATGAACTTGTATATGAATGGAGATTTTATATGATCATACTAGTATAGCACTTTTCCTTCCCATAGGCATTAAATCAAACACATAGTGAGCATAGTCTATGTAGACAACATTATGCAACAAGTAAACATCATGATTCAGTTCTAATCTCACTATTCAAGGGTTTAATCATGGGTTCACATAAATCTTCACCTATAATAATTAATTCCACTTAAAATTTATCACCAAACATGGATTAGAATTCAATTGGTCATTATCAACATGAACAAAAGAAAACTCAACATGGAATTCATAAAAATCCATATACTTGAACTTTGAAAAGAGATTTTTGGGATTCATGGACGAAAGGAGTCCATAAATGAACACTATGCATACCTTAGAAAGGAAACCTTGAAGGTTCTTGGATGGATTTTTTGAGATTGACCTTGATTCTCAAGAGCTAGGGTTTTTCCAAGTTTGAGAGAGAATGCCTTAAATTTTGGGAGTCAATTGAATAATGAGTAGATAAGGACGTTTTTAGGGCTTAAATCTCACATCTGGGTGGAATAAAATCATGGGAAAAGACCCATTTAACCCTAGACGTATCTTTTAATTTTCATTAGAATTTCTCGATTTGGCAGGCTGGCGTGATGTGGAGCTATCACGCCGTGTCTCTGGATAATGACAAATGGAAAATTTCATAATGATGCGACGTGGTGAAATCGTGTTGCAATACTGGATGGTACCTGGAAGTTCACCATGACGCGGTGGTATCACGCTGAGACACTGGAAAAAGGACAATTATAAATTTGAGCTTTGACGTGATGTGACATAATCGTAGAGGCCCACTGGATTTTGACGATTGCCATTTTGTCCTGCTCTACGACGTGTTGATAGCTCTGGTGTCACACTGTCTTACTAAAATGGCTCTAACTCTTCGGCCGGTTGTTGTATTTGGGTGAATTTTGTATCGATGGAAAGCTTATTCAATTTCCCACACAAAAAAAGTCAAAATCTTGAAAATTTCACATGTATAAAAGTGGATTCATCTTTTAAAGCAAATCTTTAACATTTCTGGGATAATTTTAAGCTAGGTAGAAGTACGGGGTATTACAGCAAGAATCTACTAGACACGACTTCATAGACACCCTAGGACACTTTAACTCTATGCTCTAATACCAAGTTTGTAATAACCGGAGACTACCGCCTAGTAGTCACATGGTGCTTGGAACCACAAGTGATCCCAAGCTAACTCATGAACTGGCATACTATTAAGCAACTGAATTATAACATAATAAATAGCTATTCTGCTGTGAGAAAATATAATCTTACTAAAAATAAAAAATAAATACAATATTAATAAAGCTTTACAAACTGATAAATCTGAAGGAAGAAACTGAGATTTACATGACTGACTTTGACTGACATCTATGAAGCCTCTACTATACTGACTATAGATAGTTGGGATATGCCTCCAACTACGACTAATAAATACACATGGAAATAAATAAACTGTACATGAACTAAAACTGTATGGAGTTCCCAAAGTAGGAGAACTCATCACCTTCTGGTTGGAATCTACAACTGTCTGATCATCATGTGCAGGCTATAATTAGTACTTACATTATGAAACAATATAGCCACAAAGACGTATATGTAGATTAGTACTTTTGGAATGTACTAAGTATGCAGGGGTGGATGCAATAAGTAAAACTAGTTTCATACGTAATCATAAAACATGAATGCTAAGTGTAAGTAGACTCACCAATAGGCTGGAATAAACTGAAAACTGAAATATCTCCAAGCATGAGTGACAAATATTTTCTGATAAGATGGTGAATCTTGACACATAGTTTCTGTAAACTTTACTTTAATGATATAAGCATAACTGAAGCTGGGATATGATAAAACATGGATTCTTTTTGAATACTTATAAAATCCTGAATCTGTACCTCGGAAGCTACACGATGCTCATAATTCTTAAGGACCACAAGTTAACCCATGACTGGTACCTGTTGTAATAACTAAATAAAAATATTATAATTATTAGAAAATTAGGCGAAAATCTGCCATAAGGTTCAAATATGAAATAAATATTGAATATCAATACTGAGAACTGAATACATATAAATCTGTCTAAAATACTCTAGTCTAAAAAACCTCTACTGTTTGAACAAGTAGTTGATGGGAAAAGTCCCCAAATAACTCTAACTACTGAAGTACACTAAGTACCGATATAACTAAAATGATAAATCTGTCCTTAAATTATGAGGACTCACCACTAACTCTGCTATTGATAGATTGGGCTGCTAAGTCCGGCCGGGAGCCCGTGCGTCTGAACCTATAAAATAAGACATCATAGCGCAAGAGAAAATTATCTGTCAGTACTTTGAATATACTGGTATGCTAAGTGAGGTAGGCTGATGTGCATGGGTTCATATGCATGAACAATAACTGACTCAATAACATGATCACAACTGAAAAAGAGTACATGTATGAATTCTTAATCTGTAACTGAGATCATGGTAACACTGAATACTAAGTTCTGAATCACTCGTTTACTAATATAAAAGTTTACTAATACTGTACTATTGATAATTGAGTAACTGTATCTGATAGTTCTAATTTCTATAGAATTATTCTGAGTTTCGTGTTGAACTGAGTGACTGTGTCCGACAGTTTTAATTTCTGTAGAATTGAATTCAGTTCTATACTGAGGCTGGAACTAAAACTGAGAATGTGGGAGGTAATCATCTAACCGACATACCCCTCTCTGAACTGATTAGGTTCCAAGCAGTAACCCCAGCTGGAAGGGTGTCAGTACTGTGCCACGGGTAAAGACAAATGCTGAGTCACCCTCATCTGGAAGGTGCTCTTAATGAGAATGGTAGTACCCTTAACTGGAAGGTAAGACACCTCATTAACCCTTAACTAGCAGGTTGATGTCTCAACCTACGCTGGCTACGTAGTTTTGGAATGCAAGGACTACTTCTAAGGACCACACCCTCTGCTGGCAGGTGAGTCCCCATCCTTGGGTTCACTCGGTGCGGAATCCTACTCCCAACTGAAAGACACTGAACTGATGTACTGAACTAAACTGGACTAAGACTGAGTTTACAGAGTTTTCCTGAGTTCTATAACTGACTGAGAGTACTACTGAACATGACATGACTGATACTATTCTATACTAGCACTGGCTCTAGGTAAACAACTAAATTATTGGATATTAAATACCCCCAGGACTCGATAACATAGATAATACTAAGACATGACACTACTTGATAACATCACTATAGTCAACTATTCACAATGCAGTCGGTTAGATATTTTGCCATATTCTTGGGTTTGTACATGAATGGAAACACATGCTAGCATATCATAATTTCACTATTCAATTCTTATGGACATTCCATCAATTACTTACAAAGTATATCTTTAACATGGGAGTAAATTTGGAACATGTAGTTCTAGCATGAATTCATCATAAGGTCACCAATGGACCACAATGCACAATTTATTCACTTAGGCATTTTTCAAACACATGGAAGGCATAACCTTATACTTGGGCGTGAACAACATGCTAATGCATAATGACTACCATAATAAATTTACACATTCAAGGGTTTAACATGGATTCACATGATACTACACATATATCAATTAACTACACATGAAACTTGTAATAAAACATGGATTAGAAACCCAACTAATCATTATAATCAAACCCAACATGGAATTCATGAAATCAATACACTTGAAGTTTTAAAAATAGTTTCTTGAACTCCAAGGGTTGAAGGAACCCTAGGATGAACACTTCACATACTTTAATTGTTAACTTCGGGGAGATTAGGGTGAATTCTTGAGGTTTGTTTCTTGAATTTGATGAAGCTAGGGCTTGTTCTTGAGAGGATTTTGTGAAAAGAATGAGTGATTTTTCTATTTGGGGCTTTAATCCCGTGTATTGGAACTATGGGGTAAAGGAAAATGACCCGTTTTCCCTTAAAAACATGAACCAAAATTGAAAAAAATATACGGGCCGGACTAGCTAGGCCACCGCGGGCTCTGGAGCACCGCTTTAGGCAAGGCGCCACGGTCTCCATCGCGGGCTTCAGCTAGCACCAGACTGAGAGAGGTGCTGCGGGCTAATCAGCTTGAGCTGTTGTTTTGGAGTTTCAAACACGCCCTTACGCTTGTCCAAAAATTCCGAAACTCACCCGAGATGTACTATTGAATCCCCCGATCATGAATCAACTTAAAAACTAACTTTCGGGGGCTGGAAAGGTCATAAACAAATTCCTCAAAGTTTGAGGGTTTTAGAAAAGACTAAGTTCTAACACTTAGCTGAAATTTTCTAAGTCTGGGACCCCCTTATCAAGATCTTAGGGGCTGAGTTACACTTAGAATTTTTTTGGGGTCATACAATATCTCCCACTTGGGAACATTCATCCTTGAATGAGACTTACTAGGGTGAGAATACTAATAGACTGAATTCGTGTGCCGAACATGCACAACTGAACATGATTACATGACTGTCTCTACTGACATACTAAAATTTCATAATGAACATGCATATCTGATGCATGAATACATGACTAAACTAATTCATGAATGCATGACTGGGATTATTGATAAGCTGAGTGTCTCATACTGAACATGAATATCTGATGCATGAACATTAACTAAACTGACTCATGAATGTATGACTGAATATGCAATGGTAACTGATACCAAGTTTGTAAGGGAAATCTAAGCATGAAACTGAGTAAGTTTAAGGAAAACTGTTACCTTGGGCTAAGTCTGAGTGCGCAGAGAAAAGGTGAGGATACTTGGTCCACATGTCTGCTTCCGGTTCCCAAGTAGCTCCATCAATGGACTGATTCCGCCAAAGAACTTTAACTAGAGGGACTTGTTTGTTACTCACTCTGTGAATCTGGTAGTCAAGGATTTTGACTGGATTCTCTTCGTAAGAGGGACTGTTCTGAATATATATTCCCTCTATAGACACTACAACTACTAGGTCACGTATGCACTTTTTAAGCAAGGAGACATGAAACACTGGATGTACTGAATCTAGGTCTAAACGCAACTTAAGATCGTAAGCTATTTTTCTGGAATGGTTGAGAATTCGGTAAAGACCGACATATCGAGGATTGAGCTTTCTCTTCTTGCCAAACCTCTTCACTCATTTCATAGGAGAGATTTTCAAATACACCTAATAACTAATCTCAAACTTGAGATCTTTTCTACGCACATCTGCGTACGATTTCTGTAGGCTCTGAGCTGTCTTAAGCCTTTCCCTGATCAATTAAACTTTTTCCAAAGTATCAAATACCAAATCAGGTCCTACTATTGTGGCCTCACCCACTTCAAACCAACCAATGGGAGATCTATATATCCTTTCATAAAGAACCTCAAATGAAGCCATCTGAATGATGGAATGATAACTGATATTATATGCGAACTGGATCAAAGTCAAGTGGTCATCCCAACTACCTTTAAAATCAACCACACACGCTCACAATATTTCCTCTAAAGTCTGAATGGTCCTTTCTTCTTGACTATCTGTCTGAGGGTGGTAGGATATACTTAGGTGAACTTGGGTTCCAAGACCCTTTTAGAATGCCTTCCCGAAAAAAGAGGTAAACTGGGTACCTCTATCTGAGATAATAGATAATGAAACTCCATGTAATCTAACCAACTCTCTAACATAGAGCTTGTCATAGTTCTCAGCTTAATAAGAGGTATGGATATGGTAGGAAATGAGCTTATTTGGTCATCCTATCTACAATGACCCAAACCGAATCGTGCAGACGACGAGTATGAGGCAAACCCATCACAAAATCCATATTCACCTCTTCCCACATTCGAGTGGGATTACTAAACTCCTACATAGACCCACTAGGTTTATGGTGCTCAATCTTAACCTGTTGACATGTAGAGCACTTAGCTATAAACACTACAATGTCTCTCTTCATCCCAATCCACCAATAGATCTCTCACAAATCACGGTACATCTTAGTGGCCCTTGGATGAATAGAGTAATGTGCACCATGAGCTTCTGCAAGAATTCGCTACCTCAAGTCATCTATACCTGGCACACATAGCCGACCCTGGCAACACAGTACACCATCTCCCCCTTGGGAAAAAACATCAATCTTCTGCTCTCTGACTGATTCTTTCAACTTAACTAGGCTGGGATCCCTATTCTACTTTTCCTTCACCCTAGAAACCAAAGATGATTCTGAACAACTCTGCACCCATACACTACCTTCTGCTGAATCGACTAAGCGGACACCTAGTCGGGCAAGCTGGTGAAATTCCTTAGCTATTTTCTTCTTACCATTTTCCACATAAAAAACACTACCCATAGACATCCTACTTAGAGCATCAACCACTATATTAGCTTTACCCAGATGATATAGGACACTCATGTTATAGTCTTTCAACAACTCCAACCACCTTCTCTGATGGAGGTTTATGTCTTTCTGAGAGAACACATACTATAGGCTCTTATGGTCAGTGAATATATCAATGTGCACACCATAAAAATAGTTCCTCCAAATCTTTAAGGCAAATACTACTACTGCTAACTCAAGATCATGAGTAGGATAGTTCTTTTCATGGAGTTTGAGTTGTCTAAAGGCGTAGGCTATGACCTTTACTCTTTGTATCAAAAAACACCCAAACCAACTACGGAAGCATCACAATACACAACAAAGCCATCTGAACCATCTGGTAGAGTCAAAACTGGGGCTATAGTAAGTCAAGTCTTCAACTCCTGAAAACTCTTCTCACAAGAATTTGACCACTGAAATTTGACCTTCTTCTGAGTTAATATGGACATAGGGGATGCAATAGATAAAAATCCCTCAAAAAATCATTGGTAATAGCCAGCCAAACCTAAGAAACTTTAGTTATCTGATGGAGAGAAAGGTCTGGGCCAGTTTCTCACTTCTTCAGTCTTTTGGGGATCAACTTTAATGTCATCACCGGAAATAATATGACCAAGAAATTCTACTGACCTTAGCCAAAATTCACACTTACTGAATTTGGTAAATAACTGATGGTTTCTGAGAGTCTGTAAGACTATTGTGAGATGGTTTGCATGATCATACTCACTGCAGGAGTAGACAAGGATGTTATCTATAAAGACTATGATGAGCATGTCTAAGTACTGAACACACGGTTTATCAAGTCCATGAAAGATGCTGGGGTATTGGTAAGATTAAATGACATGACTAAGAATTCGAAGTGACCATACCGAGTTCTGAAGGCTGTTTTTAAGATGTCACATTCCCTGATTGTAAGTTGATGATAGCCTGATCTGAGGTCTATTTTGGAAAATTAACTAGCACCCTGAGGAGTGGATACTTGTTCTTGACCGTGTCTTTATTTAGATGACGGTAGTCGATACATATTCCGAGGGAACTGTCTTTCTTAAGCATGGATAGAACTGGTCTGATGAATCCCTTATGAAAGAGATCTTTTAAATATTCTTTTAACTCTTTGAGTTCTGCTGGAGCCATTTTATATGGTGGAATAGAGATAGGTTGAGTATCTGGAAGAAGGTATTTTATGAAGTTAATTTCCCTTTTGGGAGGAACTCCGAGAAGATCTTCAGGAAATACATCTAGGAATTCACATGCTACTGACACTGATTCAAGATTAGAGGTTTCTGAGCTAGAGTATTGGACTTAAACGAGATGGTAGAAACACCCCTTAGATATTATTTTTCTTGCCCTTAGGTAGGAAACTAGTTGGCCCCTAAGTGCTGAAGTACTACCCCTCCACTCTAGGATAGGCTCATTCAAAAATTGAAATTGGACAATTTTGTTTTTGCAGTCGACTGAGGCATAGCAGGAATAAAGACAATCCATTTCAAGAATGACATCAAAATTGATCATCCCTAATTCGACTAAGTTTGCTGAGGTGACTTTCTGAGATACCATAATTAGACAGTTCTTGTATACCCATCGGGCTATGATAGATTTACCCACTGAGGCAGAGACTAAGAAAGGATCTACTAGAATTTTGGGACTGACTTCAAAGTCAACAGCTATATAGGGAGTAATAAAGAACAAAGAAGCTCTTGGATCTAGCAATGCATAAACATGTAAATGATAAAATCATAACATACTAGTGACCAAATCAGGAGAACTTTCCTGATTCTTTTGTGACTGAAGGGCATAGAGTTTGTTTAGGCATTGTCCACTGGTGGCACTGGATGAGGCACCCTGCTGATTCGGGCGACCTGACTGGGCTAGGGGATGATTATGCTGACCCTGGGAACCTGACTGGGGACAATTTCTGACTTTGTGACCTGGCTTGCCATACCCAAAACATACATCACTTCCAGCCCTGCAGATACCCTGGTGGTTTCTTTCATATTTCTAGCAAAGGGGATTGGTTCGGGCGTTGCTGACTCTACCCTGAGGCTTAGGGCCTGGCGCCCTATCTCTGTTGCAATCTCTAAATTTTGAAACTAGGGCACTGACTGAGGATGGAGGTAGAACTGAGGATTTTGGATGGAACTAAGAACGATTTTCTCCCTCTGTCTAAGGCTGGGTGAAATTGAAACTACCTGTCCTCTCCTTTTTGTTCTCCCTCTCCTTCTCCCTACTCTTAGCCTCCTCTATCTGCTAAGCATGGACCATGAGCCTGGATATGTCCATCTCCTTAATCAACATTGATATTCTACACTCCTTGACCACACTGCTAGAAACCCCAGACACAAATTTACTTATTCTAGACCTGCTATCTTCCACCACATGAGAAGCTTATCCAGCTAATTAAGTAAACTTTAGAGAATACTCTTTCACTATCATGTTTCCCTGCTTCAGATTTATAAATTCCAAAACCTTCGCTTCCCTCAACTCCAGTGGGAAGAACCTATCAAGAAAAGAAGTGGCAAACTCCTCCCATTCTATGGGCCCTACATCTATTGCCCTCTTTGTTTTCCACTGCTTGAACCATGAGTGAGCCACATCCAACAACTGATATGTGACTAAATCAGCACTCTCAATAGCACTCACCCCCATAATATCTGTAAATTTTTGTACCTGATTAAGAAATTCCTGAGGGTCCTTATCTGACTTAGACCTAGTAAAAGATGAAGGGTTTATTCGGGTGAAGTCCTGAATCCTGGCTGCAACAGTATTGGCCACTGGGTTGGCTGGAACGACAGCTGGGTGTTCATTTTTGGCTGCCACAGAATAAGCTAGAATGGTGAAAGTTTCTCTAAATTTAGCATGGGAGAGATATTCATCCAGGGGATCTGCCTGAACGTGCTGAGGTGTTGGTTGATTTCCTATTCTTATTTTTTTCTTATTGGGAGGCATATTCTATAAATAAAAGAAAGAAAAGGATTAAACTGAGAGTTTAACTTAAGCTTGTGCTCACCCGCACGACATGATTACTGAAAGAAGGGAAACTTTTCCTAAAACTTCCTCATAGCTTCTTGCCCATAAGTGTGGTGCACTACACACCCATATGCAAGACTCTGCTAGATGCGACTTTCAGACTTCCTAGAACTGTGTCGAACCTTAGGCTCTGATACCAAGTTTGTAATGCCTCAAGTATATACCTCGGAAAGTAAACGGTGCTCATAATCTAGAATGACCATAAGCTAACCCATGACTGGTACCTGCCACAATAACTTAATAATAATACTATAATTATGCAAAAATTAGGTAGAAATCTTCCATAAGGTTCAAATATGAAATAAATACTGAATATCAATACTGAGAACTGAATACTGATACATCTGTCTGAAATACTCGAGTCTGAAAAACCTCTATTGTCTGAACAAGGAGTTGATGGGAAAAGTCCCCAACTAACTCCGACTGCTGAAGTAAATTGAGTACTGATATAACTGAAATGATAAATCCATCCTCGAACTATAAGGACTCATCACTAACTCTGCTGCTGATAGATTAGGCTGCTAAGTGTGGTAGGGAGCTCATACATCTGAACCTATGATATAAGACATCATAACATAAGAGAAAAGTATGCATCAGTACTTTGAATATACTGGTATGCTAAGTGAGGTAGGCTGATGTACATGGGTTCATATGCATGACAATAGCTGACTAAATAACATGATCATAACTGAAAGAGAGTATATGCATGAATGCTTAAACTGTAACTGAGGTCATGGTAACACTGAATACTGAGTTCTAAATCACGAATTTATTGATATCTGAGTTTACTAATACTGTATTACTGATAACTGAGTGATTGTATCTGACAGTCCTGATTTCTATTGAATTATTCTAAGTTCTATGCTGAACTAAGTGACTGTGTCTGAAAGTCTTGATTTTTGTAGAACTGAACTGAGTTCTATACTGAGACTGGAACTAAAATTGAGATTGTAAAAGGTAATCATCTAACTGACATGCCCCTCTCTGAACTGATTGGGGTCCAAACTGTTACCCCAGTTGGAAGGGTGTTAGTACCATGCCACGGGTAAAAATAAATACTGAGTCACCCTTATCTAGTAGGTGCTCTAAATAAGAATGGTGGTACCCTTAATTGGTAGGTAAGATACCTCATCAAACCTTAACTGGCAGATTGATGTGTCAACCTACGCTGGCTACATAGTTTTGGAAAGCAAGGACTGCTTCTAAGGATCACACCCTCTGCTGGCAGGTGAATCCCCATCCTTGGGTTCACTCTGTGCTAAATCCTACTCCCAACTGAAAGACACGGAACTGATGTACTGAACTGAACTGGACTAAGATTGAGTTTACTGAGTTTTCTTGAGTTCTGTAATTGACTGAGAGTACTACTGATCATGACATGATTGATACTATTCTGTACTGACACTGGCTCTAAGTAAACAACTAAATTGTCGGGTATTAAATACCCCCAGGACTTGATAGCATAGATAATACTAAGACATGGCACTTCTTGATAACATGACAATAGTCAACTATTCATAATGCAGTCACTGAGACATTTTGACATATTCTTGGGCTTGAACATGAATGGAAATGCATGCTAGCATATCATAATTTCACTATCCAATTCTCATGGACATTCCATAAATCTCTTACAAAGTATAGCTTTAACATGGGAGCAAATTTGGAATATATAGTTCTAGTATGAATTCATCATACGGTTACCAATGTACCACAATGCACAATTAATTCACTTAGGCATTTTTTCAAACACATGACAGGCAAAACCTTATACTTGGGCGTGAACAACATGCTAATGCATCATGACTACCATAATAAATTCACATTCAAGGGTTTAACATGGATTCCCATGATACTACATATATATCAATTAACTACACATGAAACTTGTAATAAAACATGGATTAGAAACCCAATAAATCATTATAATCAAACCCAACCTAGAATTCACGAAATCAATACAGTTGAAGTTTAAAAAATAGTTTCTTGAACTCCAAGGGTGGAAGGAACCCTTGGATTAACACTCCACATACCTTAATTGTTAACTTCGGGGAGATTGGGGTTAATTCTTGAGGTTTGTTTCTTGAACTTGATGAAGCTAGGGCTTGCTCTTGAGAGGATTTTGTGAAAATAATGAGTTATTTTGCTATTTGGGGCTTTAATCGCGTGTTATGGAGTTGTGGGGTAAAGAAAAAGAACCCATTTTCCCTTAAAGATGCGGAACAAAACTGTAGAAAATATACGGGCCGAACTAGACAGGGCACCGCGGGATCTGGAGCATCGCTCTAGGAAAGGCTCCACGGTCTCCATCACGGGCTTCACCTAGCACCGAACTGAGCGAGGCACTACGGGCTAATCGCCTTGAGCTGCTATTTTGGAGTTTCAAACACGCCCTTAATCTTTTCCAAAAATTCTAAAACTCACCCGAGATATACTATTGACTCCCCCAATCATTAATCAACTTAAAAACTAACTTTCAGAGGTCGGGAAGGTCGTAAATAGATTCCTCAAAGTCTGAGGGACTTAGAAAAGACAAGTTCTAACACTTGGGTGAAATTTTCTAAGTCTGGGACCCCCTTATCAAGTTCTAAGGGACTGAGTTATGCTTAGAATTTTTGCGGGGTCTTACAATACTGGGTATGAAATTACATGATAGAGACTGGCATAAATTGGGGATCTGAATATACAATCACACTGAGCACGAATGCATAAACATACAAACTTATCTGATTAACTAAATGACTGATAGCTAAATACTGGGAATGTAACACTGAACTATACTAAGTCTTAATAACTAGACTGAAACTGTAAAATATTATGCATATGAGAAAGGGACTGACTGAGTAGCATGAGATAAATGAGCATGAATTCGTGAAAACTGTATTATCTGAGAATGCAAGACCAAGCGTATAACATGATTCTGAATAGTTAGTAATATCAAGTACTAAAATACTAATAACTGAATAACTGATAACTATACACTATGGTCAAGCAAACCTGAAATTGAACTGAGTTACTGATCTAATTACTCGACTAAGATTGTGACTGTAGCTAAAATGGTAATTGAGACTATAACTGAGACTGTAATTGGGATTGTAACTGAGACTATAATTGAGACTGTAACTAAGACTGAAACTAAGACTCAGACTGGAACTGAATACTTGTAATACCCCAAACTTTCTTAGCTTAAATTCATTCCTAAAATGTTAAGAGATAGCTTCAAAAATGAATAATATTTATTCTATTTGGAATTTTACAGATTTATACTTCCCATTGTGTGGGAATTTGAATAAGCTTTCCATCGATATAATATTCGCCCAAATCCGATACTCGGTGAAGGAGTTATGGCATTTTTAAGTTGACAGTGTGCCACCTAGGATATTGGCGCATCGCGGGAAAGGAAAAATTCATAATTGTCAAATTCCAGTGGACCTCCGCGATATTGGAGTGTTGCGGAGAGGGCCAATTTCTCATTTGTCAATTTCCAATGAGCCTTCGCGATACTGGTGCGTCGCGCCAGTGGACAAATGGCAAACTAAAGGGCACCGCGATTGTGGCACATCGTGGTGAAAGCCCAGTTCCCATTCATCCACCTTTAGTGAGCCACCGCGATAGTGGTGCATCGCGGTGGACACCCAGTTTGAAAAATATTGCATTTTTCAGTTCCGTTTAAAATCTTAAAGGGGATATTTTGGTCAATTTCCAAGCCCCCAATCCGTCCAAAACACAAGATTTAACGTATTCCAAAGCACTTTATGCTTATTTCATCCACTTTCTCTCAAAAGAAAACCCTATATCATCAAAGATCCTTCTCCAAGAAACCCAATTTCTCCATTAATTCTCCAAGGTAATTTAAGATTTAGAATCTCCAACTCAAGAACTCTAAGAATTCATCTCCAAAACATTAATAGAGATCCAAGATTCATGTTTTGGCATCTAAGATCATCAATTGAGGTATGTGGGGTTTTCAAAAAGGATATTTTTTTCATCCTTGTGCCTAAAACTTATTTTTAGTTACAAGTTTACTGAATTTTATGTGATTTTCCATGAAATTAAAGTTAGGGTTTATACCCGATATTGCTATTTATAAGATTATGAGATTTCAAGTGATTTAAGAGTTGAGTTGCATGTTTATGCTTATATTTTCATGCATATTGCAGAAATTTCCAGATTTTAAGTTGATATGTAAATGTTTACATTACCAAGCATGAATATTATGATGTTTTAACATGAAATTGATGCATGGGTCATTAAGTTCTAATTAAAGATTGCTATTTTAAGATTGTTTGTGCTATGAGCACCCTATGATGAGATTATTCTCAAATTTTTTATAAAGATTTGACCTTTTGATCCTAAGCTAAGATAAAGAATCCACACTGTTCATATGACTTGAGATTTAAAAGAAAGAAAAACATAATTGGTTTTCTTGTAAACCCTTGTGCTATTTTTTGAAGTGAATTTCTTAAGATCCTGAGCATAAGAATGGGAGTAGTATTTAGCACCGAGATGGATATGTTACCAAGGTTTCATACCCCAGAACTACATGTCACCGTAGTATTAAGATTATTCCCACTTCTACGTGGATGACAAAGATTGTGATCACTTAAGATAAGAAGTTCTATTCTGATGGAAAGGGTAGAACAACTCTCCCCAACGTGGGTAAGACATTGGACTCCATGAATTCTCGCATGGTTTATGTCGGTTATAAGAACCTCCCAAAAGAAGTCCCCTACTCTTCAAAACAGTCTTTTGGCTGGAAGCCTTAAGATAAAAGTATATGTTTGAAAGCTATGGATTTTAAGATTCTTAAAGTCTTGAGATAAAGTATTTCCCTTACAGTTGATAAGATAATGTGGCAATTTTTAGAAAGAACAGATTTTAAAACTGAATGTAATGGCTCACAAGATTTATATTATGTGCATTATTGTTCATGATTTATGATCTTCAGTTTTCAGATTACTCAAGCTTATGTGAGTCATTTACATTTAACATGCATGTTTTTATAAATTGTGATGATATTATTTACTTATTGCATTCACCCTCATATACTCAGTACATCATCAAAGTACTGATCCATATATACGTCTATGTGCTACGTTGTCTCATAATGTAGGATCAGGTGCTCAGTCTCAGTAGCGTGAGTGATTTTCGAGCATCTCATCTACATCTCTACAGTTGGTGAGTTCTTATAGTTTGAGTACTTAGCTATTCATATTTCCTTTTTATCTAGCAGATGATTTAGTATTCATTTCAGACACTTGAATCAGCCGGGGCCGGGCCTGTCCCAATGACTCTCCAGATGCAGTCAGTAGAGGCTTGTCGGACTACTAGATTCAGTTTAGACTTTTGATTTTATATCAAGAATTTTCAGTATTGTTTTACCAAGACTTGTGATATTAGTATACTTTAGATAAGATTTCCATATTTATTATGTTTTTCTGTTCATTTTCCCCAATTTTGAGATTTAGATTTAGTAGAAAGCAGTCAGGGTTAGCTCAGGACTACTTGTAGTTTAGAGCACCGTGTGGCATCCTGATAATTAGATTTTGGGGCGTTATAATACTGAGTTTTGATAACTAAGTAACTGATAATTGTGATTACTGATAACTGAGTTACTGATAATTGGGTGACTATTTCTGATAGTCCTATTTCTGTAGAACTGAGCTGAGTTCTATACTGAGACTGAATCTGAAACTGAAACTGTGGGAGTATTCATCTAACCGACATGTCCCAATTTGAGCTAATCAGGGTTCAACCTATAACCCTAATTGGAAGGGTGTCAGTACCGTTCCATAGGTACTAACACTGGCTGTGTGGATCCACTATACTGACGTACTGTGTTGTCCCGAAGGACTAAGGGTGTCAAGCCTAAACTGACGGATGACCCCTGGTAGGTAGTCAAGATTGAATTAATGGGTGACTCCTCAAATTCTATGCTGGCTATGTAGTTTTGGAGTATAGGGACTGCTACTAACGACTCTCCCTGTCTGACGGGGAAGCCTCCATCCCTACACTCGCTCGGTGCTAAATCATACTTCCAACTGAATGACACAGGAATACTAGCTGGTGCATGCACTGATAACTGATAGCTGATAACTGATAACTGATAAGCTTAGGTCATGGCATTCTGAAAATAATAATGCATACAGATTCTGAGGTAATTATTAATGTATAACTGATGCTGGGACTGAAACTGGACTGTACTAGGCTTGACTGAACTGTGACTGATCGTGTTCACGGACTGAACTGGACTGAGTTCACTGAGTTCTGGTGTCTGACTGAATACATTGAGTTTTGTACTGACTGAATACTACTGATCGTGATGTTTCTGAGACTATCCTGTAACTACTGTAGCTCTAGGTCAACAACTAGATTTTTGGGTATTGAATACCCCCAAGACTCGATAGCATGGAAAGTAAAGCATAGCATGATCTTGAAAAGCATAGCCATAGTCAATTGTTCACATTCATTCACTAAGACATTTTATCAAACACTTGGAGGTTATGGACTTGTACATGAATGAGAACACATGGTTTAATATTGAAGAAGAAACAAAACCTTCTTTAATTCATTCTTTAATTAAAAGAAAAGAGTTTTGGGGACTCCATGGGTGAAAGAGGACCCATGGATGAACTCCCACATACCTTAAAGCTTTAATAAAGAAGAAAAAAAAATCTTAAAAGTATTCTTGAATTAGAAAACTTGATTTCTTGCTTTTCTTGAAGAAAAATTGCTGAAAGTCTTGGTGTTCTTGAGGAGGCTAGGTTTTTTCTTTGAGAGAAAAGATGAATAATTGAGTGTATTTTGCTTTTGGGGTTGAAATTAAGTTTTATGGGTGGATTTGGGTGAGTGGAAGTGACCAAAGTACCTCTAGATCCTTTAAAAACTGAATTAGCGTGCGAAACAATTTCGTAACACGCATGCTGACGCGTCGATATCGCATGGGCTTACGGCCTCACATGGAAAATGTCATAACTTTTCGCTCGGGTATCGGATTTTGGCGAACTTGGTATTGTTGGAAAGCTAATTCAATTATCTACACTTTTGTGGGTTTTGATATGCAAAATTATATGTCTATAAAAAGTTATACACATTTAAATTAGACCCTTGTAGGATCGAATACCAAACTTTGGACGAATCAAAGGCTCTAAGCTCAACTTTGTTCTAAGTGATTCTTATGAACATTTTTCACCTCAAAAGCAAATCAAACATGAGGATAAAGATCATGAAACTTATATTCACATGGGAATTATTTGGATTATAGCTTTTACACGTAGGAACGACGGTTCAAAGACTAGCCCAAAAATGTCGGGTATTTTAAAAACTAGTAATTATAAGATTAAAATACTATTCAAGTGAAAAGGAGTAAAATTGAGTTTTAAAATTAAGCCCTATTATTTTTGGAGCTTTGAGAAATTAATCAAGAAATTACTAAGAAAAGGATGAATTTTTACCTTAAATCCGTAAGAGAATAAAGAAATAGATGTTAATCTAGTTTCCCAAGCTCCCACAAGCTTCACTTTTAAGCTTTCACACTATTTTAGGGCTTAACTCTCAAGAGAAAAGATGAAAAAATGAGCAAAATGGGCCAAAAAGGGCTATTTTATAGTGCATTTTTTCCTGCTATACTGCAGACTTTTCTAAGTCCAAACGGACTTCGATGGAGTATCCAAGATTCGTTCGGAGTCTGATATATGCAAACGACTATGTAACCGCTCTAAATTCGACGCTCCGAACACAATGAAAATATCAAATTTTTTTAAAAAAATATCATTTTCACAAAGTTGACCCCCAACATTCGGAATTGTAATTTTTTAAATATAGGGTCGAAATGAGATTTAAAAGCCATAAAATCACATCAAACATGTTACCACCCTAAAATCGACGTTTCAGATGCGTTGAAGAAGTCGTATTTTTCATTCGAGGACATTTCAACTAAATGTGGGTGCCACACCCATATTTTTAATTTTTTAACTTTTTGACCAGAAAGTCGAAATGAGCTCGGGTGCATTGGAACCCGAACCAAAGGTCTACCTAGCCTAAAATTGATATTCTTGAGCTGCTAGAGCAGTCCGTTCAATCATTCGTCACAAGGATCAAAAGATAACCACACAGGTCCATAATAAGGCTCTTGAAATCACCCAACACCACAATGTTGCACAAATGGTACCAAACTGTATCAAAAATCTTGCCAATCATCCCCACACCCCAGAAATATCATAATGCAACTATGACAATGGATAAAATAGTCAAATCACATAAAATCACAAATTTTACATATTTCATCAAAAAACAGGTTGTTACAAGTATAGAGTTAATAAATGAGCGAGTTATTGGTACATCCAAAAGTTGCTTGAGCTAAAATAGGGTCAAAATTCAATCCACCCAATTCTACCGAGTTTTTTTTGTTTTTTTTTAAATGTAAGTTCTATTTGTTTAATTTTATTTTATTTTTTTTTATCTATTTTGATTGCCTAATATATATTTTTTAATTTATCATGGTTATGTATAACATATCAAATTGATAAAAGATTATGTTATCAAAAATATCTTGACAAAATTCTTTTGGGATCATTTGGACTAAATATCAATCTAAATTTAGATAAGCTGAAATGAGTTGCATCGAATAGGCTGAGATAATAAATAGCGGATCAATTATCAACTCAAACTTAAATAAATTGAACAAATTATGATTTCATGATCTAATTTTACTACCTCTCACCAAAACCATTTCCCTTATTACCATAACCAAAATTTATTCTCATAACTTTTTTCCTTGAAGTTAAGATTTTTTTTGCTCCACCCAAGGAAAAGTTTTTTGTTTTTAATTTCATTTGTCAACTTTATAGAACATTAAAGCACCTGAGCTACAACAAATTTACCTAAAAACATGACTATTAGCCAATTATCCTGCAAGATCCCTAAACATGTATCATGTATGTTCATTCCAATCTATTTGTCTCGTTGTAATTTTAGAGTGGTTTAGATGGTCATTCCTCAAACCCCAACATTAAATATAATTGAAAAAATTACTTACACACAGAAATTACAATACAATTAAATGACAAAGTTAAGGTTTGAAATAATTACAATTCCTATTTAAGGTTTAAATCAATAGTAAATGTATATGTATTTGATTCCTTATTTATTTTTTATATTTATTTGATATGTCTTATGTCATATATATATCATATATTTATGTATTCGATATGTACTTCATATGTATTTAGTTATATCGTTAAACTGTCTTTGTAGTTCTATTCAACGGTCGCGCACACACACACATATTTGATGTCACGTGTATTTGTATATTTATTTACAAGACATGTTAGTGATTTGTATCAGCCGTATTTGTATTTGTATTCATAAGCGAATTTCGAGCGCCAAATACATTTGTTACTTAGCTGTAGTTATATTTTGTAATTAGACAAACGTTATCTACAGCTGTTGATTTTTCCAAAATGTTAACTGTTTCAGAACTTCTGCTTTATTGTCTTGAAGAAATTAATCGAAGATGAACTCCATTGATTAACATATAAATCCAAAGGGAGCAAATCCTTTTCCAACATTAACAAAAGACCTTTTTATTGAATTGAACCTTATTAAAATGTAAACAAACAACACAAAAGATGTTCATTTTTACAGAATAACAAACATAAAGTAGTTTTGGTTTGTCTTGTGAACTCTTTTAGGTCCACTAGTGTAGTGTGCGTGCTTTGCACGTGTATATCACATCAAATATTTTGATTGAAAAGATTTCAATTAAAGAAAATACATGCGAAATTATTAAAAGAGAAGAGCCCATTAACATGTTAAATTTTAGCAATTAACATAATTAAAACAACTAATATAGCATCGTACTACATCACAAAGTTTTAAAAGTCATAAATTGTGACTTCTACAATGACTTGTAACATGTCAACACAAATCTTCACAGTATTCATATGAAGCTATTACAATCTACATGGTTTAATATATTCTTATTTGATAAGTCCCTAATAACCATCAATAAAAAATAATTATAAAATTTATGTATACTTTTAAAAGTTAAAATCAAATGAATCACGTAAGAGAAACATTTTGCTTATTGGAAAAGTCCCTTCGTTCCTTTATAATTGTCACATTTGTTTTTCGAGTGTCAATTTGACTAATTCTTAAAGCTAAATTGTATTAAATTAATTTGATATTTTAAAATTAACATTAGATATCAAAAATATATTTAAAATATTATAAGTTAAAACTTTTTTCATATCAATATCATGAAAAATTATATTTTAAAATATTAGTCAAAGTTTAAAAAAGTAAGCTATGGAAACTAAAAGGAAAGGGGGAAGGAAAATAATTAAGTTACGGATTATGACTGAATAGGAAAATTAAACTATCTTTAATTAATAAACCTGTTATAAAACAAGAAACAATAAAGAAGAAGAGTAGAGAGAATAGAGAGAGTAATTGTTATTTCTTCTCTTGAGGGATGAGAGATCATAAGATTGTAAATACAATGAACAAAGTCCCTCTATTTCTAAGGGAAATTTACTCCTAGTTTGAGTAAAAGACGGATGCTTCAAATCCTAATAGATATCAAAGTAGATCATGATAGATCTTGATAGACATTCACTATAATATAAATACATTTATAACACTCCCCCTTGAATGTCTAATTGGTAGATAATGTGCCTTGTTAAAACCTTACTAGAAAAAACCCAATAGAAAAAAAAATCTAGTGAAGGAAAAAGAGTACACATCTCTAATAATACGGATTTCGGCTACCTCATTAAAAACCTTACAAGAAAAACCCAGTGGAACAAAACCTCGTAAGGGAAAAAAATTCCAGCTCATATTAACTCCCCCTAATGAGAACATCCTTGACCTTTGCATCTCGATCTTGTGCAGCATCTTCTTGAAAGTTGCAATTGGAGAGGATTTGGTGAATAAATCAGTCACATTATTAGTTGAACAAATCTGTTGCACGTTAATATCATCATTCTTTTGTATCTCATGTATGTTGAAAAGCTTTGGCAAAATGTACTTCGTTCTATCTCTATTTATGAATCCTCTCTTAAGATGTGCTATGTATCCTGTATTATCTCCGTATAAAATTGTGGGTAGATTGTCATATTTCACACCATATTTTTCTCGAATGAGATGTATCATGGACCTCAATCATACACATTCTCGGCTTGCTTCATGAATAGCTATTATCTCAGCATGATTTGATGAAGTGGCTACGATAGACTGCTTTATATATCTCCAAGATATGGCAGTACCACCACATATGAACACATAGTCTATTTGAGATTGAGCTTTATGCGGGTAAGATAAGTACCCAACATCAGCATGACCAATAATATCGGGACTGAAATCTTTAGAATAAAACAAGCTCATGTGTTTTATCCCATTTCGATGTCTCATAGTAGGAGCAGAAATATACCTTGCTAACAAATTAATTGAAAAGGCTATAGGCCTTATAGTATTTGCAAGGTACATGAGTGCATCAATTGCACTAAGATATGGTACTTCATAACCAATCAAATTCGATATATTTCGAATTTCAGCAAATAATCTATTGCTTTAAAAACTCTCCAAGAGTTCCAATGATGTTCAAGAAATAAGCTTATACAATATAAGGATTATAAATAAGTTTCCCAGAAACTTTTATATGCTTCAAACATTTTGAATCCTTAAAAGTTTTTCACATAAGTTTTTTCAAGTGACAATATTCAACATTTCATGAGTGACATCTTCAAATATCTAAAATGCAAATCAAATAAGTTTAATACTTACCAAGATGCATCCTTTCATGTCACTTGATAAATGTTTCTACGTTAGCATGCTTAAATTAACGTAGAATTAAGATCCTCGTAATCTTTCACAATATTGCGCCACTATTGTGTCAAAGATATTGATGATTTATCATTTAGTATCAGTTCACAATGAGACATAACATTTTGAGATCTCATCACTTCATTATTTTCAGGTACATGAACCTCTCATAAGGTTTCATGAAGTGTTATGTCGTAGGCTCTTCAAGAGCTCATTGCCTTCTTATTATGATTATTTGCTCCTTATTTTTCAAGGACTGTTTCATTTGGAACAGATTAGTCTACCATACTTCACACATGCATAGACTTTGTCCTTTAGGAACACAAAATAAGAGCACTTGCGCTTAATATGAGATGCTTTCGGCATTTGACTTGAATTATCTTTTGGATAAGGATCTGGTGATAATTCCTAACATATTTCATAGCGCTTACAATCTCTCCCTTATGTTAGGAAAACTAACATACATCCTCTAATTCTTTGAGGAATCCATCTTTGTGCATTATGGTATATTCATTAATCGTTTACCGCACATCAAAATTATTAACTGGAATAATTAGTTCCCAGTCTTGAACCAATTGAGAGGAAAGAAATAATCATAATTTATTGGTCTAATGCATACAAATGCTATTGCAATATATCATATTTTAGATCAATACATGAAGTTTTGTTGTCATTAATAATGATTTAGCTATATATCGAAGGCATTCAATGTCAAACCATCATCATCAAGATAACTTTCTTGATTGCACAATCTGAAAATTATGTTCTTAACTCAATTTTATTGAGGAAGCAACTTTATGAATGTCAAACTGCAGGTTGACAATGGATGTACATGTGATCATCTTATTAATGCATCTTTTCAACATATCACATGATAGATGAACGGGCCCATAGTCACCTTTTATATTTTTCAGATTCAAGGAATTCAATCCCAACATTAGTTGATGCAACCAACTTATCATGAGATCAAGCGACATAAACAATTCTCGAAGAACCTTCTAGTTCTTCAATACATGTCTAATATTCAATATGCACATCTTCGAGATGTCACAATCGTTCATATCAATTTATGAACTTTTATTCTAGTATACTCTAAGTTTACCATGATATGTACTTTTTCTTTAGTAAATTTCAGATTTACTATTACATGAATAAATTTCAGATTTACTACTTTAGAAGTAGATTTCGAAATAACTCTTCTCAGTTATTCTGCTTCATTCGGAGGTGAGTTGTGATACCATCACAATCAAGTGCACGTTTGCATTAATAAGCTTCTCATTTCCCAGGAATGAAATATAATCATGCCTTAAGCATATCAAATTATGATAGCTACTACAAAAGCAAATTGAGGCATACATATGATTTATTGCTACCACATTCAATTCAGGAAATAGAACATATCAATGGGATATATTTCATGACTTTTCATCAAATAACTATTATTTTGCCTTAGCCATCATAATATCATCAATACATGCGTTGAGATCCAATCTCAACGTCTTATCCATATAAAGGTGTCTTAGGCATAAATTGATGGGACTTGAACCCAACATATTATCATCCCTTTTGATAATATTGTTCTTGAGGAATAAATTTAAAACATAAATGGTTCCAAATCAATTATTTTTCCTCAAATTCAACAATAATTATATTATTAGTAGCAAAAGATAAATAACATAAGAAATTACTAACCTTGAAATCCTTAAGATTTATAATCTCACCTTGTTTGACAGAGTCTCGTGCTGATAACGTGTTATAAAACAAGAAAGAATAAAGAAGAAGAGTAGAGAGAATAGAGAGAGTAATTGTTATTTCTTCTCTTGAAGGATGAGAAATCATAAGATTGTAAATACAATGAACAAAACCCCTCTATTTATAAGGGAAATTTACTCCTAGTATGACTAAAAGACGGATGCTTCAAATCCTAATAGATATCAAAGTAGATCTTGATAGATCTTGATAGATATTCACTATAATATAAATACATTTATAACAAAACCCAATTTTATGAGAATACAACTAATTCATTTATCTTTCTCGACACATTTATTAATATAACTATAAGTTAGAAATATACTTTTAAATGTAAATTAAAACTAAAAATTAAAAAATATATTGTAGAACCTGATTGTTGAAGATGTTGCTTGATATCAAACAATAAAAAGATGTTTTTGTGTAACTATATATATAAATTGTATGCTGCTCCATATAATAATTTATAATTTTGAAAAGTTAATCAAATTATGAACAAAGAAGATATGTACCTGTTCAATTTTCCATCGAAAATATTAATTCATCGTTAAGGAAAAAAATAAAAATGTGTATTTTATAGATTACAACACAATAAAATCAAATAGAATTTACTAACCAAAATAAATTATAACTCACTAAAAATTAGCAAATAAAAACACTACTGTAATAAAAATTTAAAAACTTCTATAGTCAATATGATCTATAGATCAATTACATAGAGAGCAGTCACGTGGTCAACCTATTTTACACATGCTAATTGATCATATTCACGTTTGTCAAAACACAGTAATTGTTGAAATCATAAGCAATGCAATTAACTTTTAATCAAAAACTACTACTCCTAGTAATTTTTGCTCAAATAAATTTCACGGTGATGCAGAATTGCAAAAATAAAAAAAATTCCTCTCAACTTTTTAATTTTAAATTTGGCTATGTGACGAACCAAACACTATTTTCAATAGATATATACGTATGTAATCATGAAAATTCCTAATGACAAAAAATAAAGGCAATCCATTACAACAAACAACAAAAAAAGAAAACATAAAAAATCGTTCAACTTCTGACATATTTTACCAGATTTGGATCCAAAAGATATACAAAAACAATATGATCTTGTTGGGTTCAAAATCTAGAGGGCGTCATGCTGAAGCTATTAGTTGCAAACCATCGTGATGATAATTCAGACGACAAAGAAAAAACGTACTAAAAACATATTATTGATATGATTTGGTCAAGTGACCTACATATTGAAAATAATATTTAAAAACTTAAAACCTGTTGGGAGAAATCTCTCCCTAAACAAAGACTCTCTAAAGACAACATTATGGATGTTATTAGGATATGGTATGAGAAGGGAGGGTTTTCTATTTATAGAGTTCCAAAATCTTTCCTCCAAGAAAGAGGTTTGCCAAATATGAAAATTTTTTATATTTCCCTTTGAAAAAATAAAAGTAATTATGGTGTTACTTCTATTTTTCTTTCAAGAAAAATAAAACTTAATTTTGGTAAGAAAATCAGGCCCGAATTGAGCAACCTTAACCAAAACAAATCATCAAATTAATATATTACTCCTTAAATAGGATTTAGAGAAGTTCTAGTTTATATTAGATAAAATGTTAATTGATTTATAAGTGTTAAATATTATTTTGATTTATTATAGTATAACCTTAATTTTTAATAATGACATTGATTCCAATACACACTCCAATTCTTACTTCCATATTTACTTTGTTTGATTTTGGTAGACTTTAATTCAAGGAAACCCTAAACAAAAACATATATATATATATATATATATATATATATATATATATATATATATATATGCATCACTACGATTCTTAACTCCCAAATCCAAATTAAATATGGATTGAAAGGAATTTTTGTACTTTTTTAATGTGTATAATTTTTATTATTAGAAAAATAATAAAAAAATGATTTTGTCTAAATCAGAGATTCTTAATGAAGGGCAAAAAGTTCAAATCACTTTTTTAAGGATCTTCACACTTTTAACATATTATAGATATAGATATAAATTATAGATTATAGATTATTAAAATTAGTTGCTGGTGATTTTCCTCGACAACAACTACTTTTTGTTTCATCACATATGGGATATGCGTCTATGCAATCTACCACCGTAACACATTCGTCATCATTTGGATTGTCACGCAGCATTGCTTCCCTGTCCTATAAATATTCATGGACATGTCAGTGTTGTAAGTAATTTTTTTTTAAAAACCATATCAAATAGATGAAGAAGTGAATAAATGAATAAAATATATTCAGCCAGAAAAAATGATGGAGCACTATCTAACGCTTGGGGTATATTATATCCGCCCGTGGATTAAATTATTGAAAAAACAAAATAACTAGAGTTAAGTTTTATGCACTGAGTGGATCAATATATTACACAACATATATTTATTAGTAACCGATAATGAATGATAAAGTGACGTGCGGTAGAAAATTAAATTACTAATATAAAGAGTCATAACATTTTATGTGGATATAACTTGTTTAAATCCTATCCATGATATGAAAAAATACACACAAATTGCTAAATTTTCCTAGAGCGGAAATTGCTAGATAAAAAAAATGCAATGATCATACAATTCCTCGTTTGTTCTAACTAGCAATGTTGACATTATTCGAAAGAAGAAATTAACTAGAGTTATCATATTTTATAAGATAAAAAATGACACAGAAATTGATTTAAAATTATCTAGATTTAAATTGCTTACCTAACAAAATAAGCAAAAGGAGACCAAGAAAATCTTAAAGAATGTTGCCTTCTCCATTCTTTTCCAAGTTTTGTGATAGCTCAATAGTAGCTATATGATTGTTATTATTGATTTTGATTATTACTCTTAGCAATATATTTATAGGGGAATAATAACATTGAAACAAACTCTGAATTGATGCAAAATTAGTACTTAACAATTTTTATTTTCTGTCCATAAATGAAATTGATAAAATCTAAGACTAAGATAATATAATATTTTGTGCATGAACAACTCTGGAAAGTGAATCATTTCCCTTTGAAGTTTGGCAAGTAACCTAAAATCAAATTTGTTTTAAACTCATAAAAAGATTTAAATTATAGTATACCTTAATAGTTTGACTATTTTAAATATTATTATTATTATCTTTATGATCAGTGCAAATTATCATTTTTATTTAATTATCAATTAACGTTTATAACAAAAGTTATATCTAATTTCATAATTATTATTCTGATTGTATAACATGAAAATCACACTATCCAAATTTGAAATATTTAGACATTTCCTAGATACTATAAAAGTGTATGTATATACTATCTTTAGTATTTTAGTTTCACTTGATTAAACTCGAATTTAACTACAAATGTGAACGACAGTCATGATCACAAATTATTTTATTTTCAATATTTCTTACATAAATCATATTTTATGTAGGTTTCATTTCTTGATTGCCTTTAGTATTTACCTCGTTTTTGAATTTACGAGGTGCACATTTGTAATTTTTCTAATATTATACAGGGCACTAGCAGAGCCCTAAAATAAATTGAAGGTTTACGCTGTTGGACAGTAAAATTCTTTGAGTTGGAAAAATAAATAATTCGAGACAAGAAAATATTGCAACAATCAATTTATTGATTTCAATATGCGAGTGTTACAATCTCTATGAATCCTCTGATTCACCTTTTCAAATATAAATTCAATGACTTGAAGCTTGATCTTGAATTTGAACTTGATTTGAGGGACTTGATCTTGACTTGTGCTTGATTCAGCGTTTGATCCACGAGCTTTCTCTGGCTACTTGTTAGAGTTCTGGGGTGTCTTTTCTGAATTATGAGACCCCTATTTATAGTTGTGAAAAAGGAAGAGTCATGATGAATATAGACTTGGTTTGACTAATCAAATTCAAGTGACGTGGGGCCTTTTCCGGGTTTTTTATTTCACTAGGCATGCTGCATCATTTTGACATGTGGCATGTGACATGTGACATGTGGATTAATTATTTAAGTCCTATTGGCTCCTTCACTTGACTTGGCATGCCACATCATTTGACATGTGACGCTTATTTGGGCCTCTATAATATAACAATATCTTTAACTTAGCAAAGTGGACCCATTATTTGTAGTCCAAATTAATGGACTAGCCCAATAAAAATTGGACTTTATTTAAATCCATATATGTTTGGACTTAAATAATTAATCCAATTATATTAATCCGCAATATTTATTTGGGACTAATATATTTTAAATTTAATATAACCCAAATTTCGTATGGATTTAATTTTAATAAAATTTCAGCGCCCACAAATGTCCCCTACTTCAAGACTTATGGAGACATTTAATCTTTTTGAGATTAGATTTGAAGTATGATTTATTTAAACATGCTTCCTTCGTGCTTCAAAGATTTTCATAAAGCTGAACCTATACAATTTAAATATTGATATTGCCTTTCAAAAAAATCTCCTATTTTTTTTCATGAATCTCTACACGTAAGATCCGTTGGTGAGGCATGATATCCCATTTCAAATAAATTTCTAAAAACTTTTTACCACCTTACTTAATCAGAAATAATTTTTTTTCAATTTGAATTTATATTGGAGAAGGAAACAACCCCTAATTTGAATTTGTATAGGAAAAGGAAACTACCTTCAATTTGAGACGAGACATCTTTCTGATTTTGGGTCATAATATGATATGAGAAGACAATACTCTCTTTATCTTCCTCGCGTTGCTTGGTATAAACCTCAGTATGAGCCTTTGCTTTTACCACCTCATTGCATTAAACTACCAGTTCCGTCTGCTGCCTTATTCTAGAAGGAATCAAACTTTGGAAATCCTTTTGAATCTTAGGCAAAGAGTGCATTGTTTTACTTTGACGACTTCTCCGATGCTTGTTATTTTTCTTCTTATTTAGAGGACCCAACCTTTCAAACACAAAAGTTCTTACAGTTGATTCTCCAAGTCGATCAAATACAGAGGATCTTTATTAGCAGCAGTGGATTCTTCTTCCACGGTGATGTAATTACTGATTACCCTTTTTATGGAGATGCAAATTGGAGGTGGCTGCGTGTATCCTAGGCCTTCACATGCATTCCTGGTTATACCCTCAGACGGAAGTTTGCCCAACCTTGATAGATTATTAGGATTGTATCCCGCATTTACAAATAGCTTGCATGCATTTGGGTCGAAGCCATCCTTCGTACGTTTCGCAGGAAGTGTCATATCTTGTGGCGAATTTTGAGCCACGGACTCTCCAAGTAGTCTTGAGGATGAATTTATTCCATTAATCCTCCTGATAGGTAAAGTTAGCCCTTTTAGCACATTATCTTAGGCATCAGATGGGTGACCTTCATCTTTCTTTACCTTTGGTATGTATCGAAGAACAAAAGTTGACTTTTTTTATAGGTGCAATGCTTTCTTTATTCAAAGTGAAGAGGGGCTTCTTGATGGCGACTTTTTCAACAGTCACTGCGACATTCTTAGATGCAAGATCATCACACTTGGTCTTGGTAACATTGTCAACCCTTTTCTCATTCACAACATAATTCTTTAAGTACAATTTTGCATCGGAAAAGTGTGACTCAACTTCAGTGAATGGTTTGTCATCGGCAACTACCTTTCTTTTCACTTTGTCTTTAAGGTACTTCAAGCATTGATAGTAAGAGGACGAGATAATTTTGTTCTCATGTACCCAAGGCCTACTAAGTAATATGTTGTATGAAGTTTTGGCGTCAATCACATGCATTAATGAATTTGATTGAAAATCATCCATACAAATCCCCAACTTTACAAATCCCATGGCCCTTTGGTCACCTTGGTTGAATCCTTGGATCATTATACATCTTTTAGCCAGTTCTTTGGTAGCGATGCCCAGTTCCTTCATTGTATGGATAGGCAGGATATTAACTCCAAATCCCTCATCAATCAAGATTCTATTTATCCTTTTTTGTAGAACTTGACCTACCATGTACAAGGGATGATTGTGTAGGGTTCCTCCAAGCAGAAGGTTGCTACTTGTAAATGTAATTTTTGTATCACATACATGTGCCTCTTGTCTAATTGGATCCATAAGCTTTTCAGAAGATGGAGGAACATCCACGGGTGGGTTTTCACCCTTTGCCCCCTCTTTGGCAGTATTAAAATAAGACGCCTCGAGGTTGACTTGAGCAGTCTTTGCAAGAAACCAACTTGGTAATAATTCTTCCAAAGTTACTGGACACCATGATTTTTGGTGGTGAAGCTCTGATGTTGGGTGTATTTATACATCTAATCACCATAACTTACCCATGTTTTAGCTAAGTTTTGAGGATAAAATTCATAATTCTTGCACTTTTAGTCTATTTTTAGTTAAGTGAGCTGACCTATGTGATTAGAATGCTTTTCAGGTACTAATAAGGAAGATTACGACACTTTGGGGACCTGTGGATAGCAGAGGAAACTTCACATAAAAGAAAAGCAGCTTTTGGACTGAATGTGATATATGAGAACTTTTTCCCGGGCAAACTCAATATTTTTAAATAGTTAAGGATTTAGTAGCAATTTATTAGAGAAGGATGTTATTAAAAGCCTTATGGCTGAATTTTTAGGGATTATTTATTATTCTGTATTATTTTCGAAAAAGGAAAAGAAACGGCTTAGCTGAGGGTGAGAGAAGAGAAAAAATGTTTTCTCCTCTTGATTTCTCTATTGTGTGTACACGAAGATCATCCTCTAGTTTTGGGTATGATGAACATTCCTATGGTTATTTTCTTTTGGTTCATGAGTAGCTAAGCTTATTTGTTAGGGTTATGGAAACCTTGTAGTATACTCTCTATTGCTATGGGTTTTTGAATTTATGATGTGCTGATCCACTTATATCATTGCTCTCTTCGTTATAATTGAATTCTCGTGGTTGCAAACATAGGGAATGTTCCATTATAGCAATAAATTGTTCGATAGAAAAGTTAATATTTGGAAAAGAGAGTAGTGACAAGAAAATAGGGTTTCCAACCTCTATTTTACACATTAATGCCTTAATAGGATTGATGACTTGGAGAGTTCGTATGATTGGTTGTACACTTTGAATTCGAGAGAACTAAAGTGAAGTAATCCTTGATGGTTGAGAAACACTTGGATTTTGAATTCGAATACATCTCTCTATAAGTACATGCATGTATAAATCCTTAATACTCATAGTTAATAGAGAAGTAAAAGATACAAGGTGGACATAACCCTAACTTTCTATTTCTCTGAATTTGAATACTACTACACATATTTCATCTTGTTATGGACCTTTCCGACCAAGAGTGCGCCGCATTTCCAATCACCTATGCTCATTGCCTCACTTAGGCGATAGGTTAGGCGTCGCCTATGTCAACATAGGCGATGGCTTAGGCGCCTCCTATATCAACATAGGCGATAGGTTAGGCGCCGCTTATACCATTGCCTATGCTCACTGCCTCACTTAGGCGATAGGTTAGGCGCCCCCTATGTCAACATAGGCGATGGCTTAGGCGCCACCTATATCAACATAGGCGATAGGTTAGGCATCACTTATACCATTGCCTATGCTCACTTCCTTACTTAGGCAATAGGTTAGGCGCCACCTACTTATGCTTAGGCTATTTCATGGGCGTCGCCTATCAGTGTAAGTTTTGCCTAATAATCCATTTTTTTAATGAATGCCCAAAGTCATCCTTATTTCACCCCTAACCTGTATAAGATTTCTCTCACCATTCTCTTTGTCTTTCAACATTAACTATCTCAAGAATTTTCCTTTCTTTCACCAAACTTTCATCTTCAAGGTAAGTTTTCCTTTCTTAATCATTAGTTATTGTGACTCTATGCTATAGCTAAGTGATTTATTAAGGATTATAAATTAAATTCTTGCCATGGTGATGTTGTGAAAGTGATGGCGTTTTGTATATCTTGATATGGTTAAAAGTGTAGAGCATGATTTTGTTTAAAAAGTGCTTCATTGAAATAAAATTGGGGGAATTGAAGTGAATGAATTGTATTGTGACTAATGTTGATGCACCATGTCAAAGTGTATGTCGGTGAAGTCTGAGTACCCGATAAAAACACTTAATTGGTTTATACTAACAAATTAAGTATGGGGTGGTGACTTCACCATCTCCATCTTAATTGAAGTTAATTTGATTATGTGTGACTGACATGGATGATATGGGTGATGTGATGAGTACAGGAAAAATGGTTCCAATGATGATCTCCATGCAGGTGGCATGACTCCTAATATGGATGAGAAGTACTACTAACCAGGTTCTTTATCTTGTTATTTGCACTGGGGACAGTGCTGAGCTTAAGTGTGGGGTGGCTGGGTACTTTGCTTCTTATTTTGTAAGAAAGTAGGACCTTCTCCTTAGTATACTTCTTGATAGGATTAGTTATTTTGTTTATTTTATTTTGTTAGTTATTTAGTCATAATTAGGTGCTTTTCTCGATGATGGATAGATGAAGACCGTCTTAAGAGAAAATTAGTCATTTAATTGCATGTAGCTATTCTTGTGGATCACATGACATTATAACATAAGTATGTGATGGATCATTACGTTTGAAACACCTAGGCTCTAGTTGTGACTCTTGTTGTGATTGTTGGTTTTAATTGAATTCATGTAATTGTTCGGTCGAGAATCTATAATGCTCCTAATTGAGTTGACCATGTGCCATGAGTGTGTAAGACTGTTGTATATTCCTTATTGCAACTGATTCTAGAACTTGCCTGGTGTGTATGTAAAGCGAAATAAAGATTGTGAGTTTAGGAGATGATTTAGGCATTTCTTTGATAGCCATTGTTCATACCTTCTTTTGACCTACCTTGGTACATTATCTTAGATAGCCCCGTCGAGCCTTTAGCTTGTTCTTTGGTTAGCCTCATATGTAGCCTATTTCGTTCTTTAATAGACCGTAATTTGATCCAAAATCTCCTAAGAGGTTTAATCTAAAATCAATGTGAGTTCTAAGTTTGAGAATAAGAGGGAAAAGGTGAAATTTATGCCCCAAAGTCTAGTTATTGGCGTGAGCAATTGATGTGGTTGGGAGTAGCTAAAATTGTTGAAAAAGTTTAAAATTTTATCCTGGACATGTTACAATGAACCTGTTTTGGCCGTGGTCCTTTTTGGACATTGTTCACCTCAACTAAGGCAAATTGCTTAAGTTGAGGGTGGCTATTATAGCGGTGCATAGTGTGAAAAGGGTGCCAAAAAAAATAATATTTAAAAGGGTTGCATACTCCCACCATAGTGTTATTAATTAAGCTTAACGAGTTGGGGTGGAAAGCAAATCTGTGAAGATAGCAGAAGTGGAAATTGGTTGTTAGAGATTGATCTTAATTGCATAATGTAGTGTATTAAAGCTCTTAGGGAAGATAGTCACTATTTCTGGCCAAAATAGTTCCTACCCATCCTTTAGCTTGCCTTACAACCCGTAAAAGACCTATTTGATCCTAATCTTAGCATTCTGATATTAGTGGAGTATTACACTAAGGGCAAGCATATGGTCATCAGTTTTAATTTGAGAATTCTGTGTGAGAGTGAGCGCAACTTGAATCTTGTACCCATTTTGTTAGAAATTGCATGATTGTGAGTGATTATGGGTAACTCTCTTCTTGTGAGGGCACATGGTTGATGAAGGTTGGGTAATTTATATGAATTTTTTTTCTTGAACGATATGCATGAAATTGCCAACTTAATGAGTCTATTCTTGAGGGTAGGTTGTATCTGGGAATGATTCCTGAAGCTACTTCTTGTTCATAATTGTTGTGTGAGCCTATTTGAGCATCCTGTCTTCCTTTGTGGGTGCTAAGGCTTATGTAGTATGCATAAATAGATATGTTGTTTGAGGACGAACAAAGCTTTAAGTGTGGGGTGGTGATGTTGGGCGTATTTATAAGTCTAAGCACCATAACTTACCCATGTTTTAGCTAAGTTTTGAGGATAAAATACATAATTCTTGCACTTTTAGTCTATTTTTAGTTAAGTGAGATGACCTATGTGATTAGAATGCTTTTCAGGTACTAATGAGGAAGATTACGACACTTTGGGGACCTGTGGATAGCAGAGGAAACTTCATATAAAAGGAAAGCAACTTTTGGATTGAATGTGATATATGAGAACTTTTTCCCGGGCAAACTCAATATTTTCAAATAGTTAAGGATGCAGTAGCAATTTATTAGAGAAGGATGTTATTAAAAGCCTTATGGCTGAATTTTTAGGGATTATTGATTATTCTATATTATTTTCGAAAAAGGAAGAGAAGCGGCTTAGCTGAGGGTGAGAGAAGAGAAAAAACATTTTCTTCTCTTGATTTCTCTATTTTGTGGAAACGAAGATCATCCTCTAGTTTTGGGTATGATGAACATTCCTATGGTTATTTCCTTTTGGTTCATGAGTAGCTAAGCTTATTTGTTAGGGTTATGGAAACCTTGTAGTATACTCTCTATTGCTATGGGTTTTTGAATTTATGATGTGTTGATCCACTTATATCATTGCTCTCTTCGTTATAATTGAATTCTCGTGGTTGCAAACATAGGGAATGTGCCATTATAGCAATAAATTGTTCGATAGAAAAGTTAATATTTGGAAAAGAGAGTAGTGACAAGAAAATAGGGTTTCCAACCTCTATTTTACATGTTAATGCCTTAATAGGATTGATGTCTTGGAGAGTTCGTATGATTGGTTGTACACTTTGAATTCGAGAGAACTAAAGTGAAGTAATCCTTGATGGTTGAGAAACACTTGGATTTAGAATTCGAATACATCTCTCTATAAGTGTATGCATGTATAAATCCTTAATACTTATAGTTAATAGAGAAGTAAAAGCTACAAGGTGGACATAACCCTAACTTGTCTTTCTCTGCAATAAAATACTATTACACATATCATCTCATTGTTACACTGATAATATTATTGTGCACTTAAACTGAAACCCCCCTTTACTTGGGAACCTTCGATCAACAGTCTAATAATAATCGCAATACTTAGTGATCATAGTATTCCCTGTGGGATTCGACACCCAACCCAGTTGGGTTCTATATTTGACAGCGACCGCTTGCACTTTCTAACGAGAGTTGTAATTTGGGCGTATCAAGCTCCGTCACCCTCATCTTCTTTGGAAGTTTAACCATCTTTTATTTCCTTGGTTTCTTCACCATTCTCCTTCTGGCTGGCTGCTCGGATGTCTTCTTTCGCAGACTCATCTTCTTACATCTACGCCTGGTCACCAAAGTCCAACCTTCATCATCGCCTTCATCAACTGAAGACCTGTCAAGATCTAATATTTTCTCATTATGCTCTTCTACACATATTTGGACTGGGTCGAGCGAGCCAATAGTGATAGAGATTTGACGAGAACTGGCCGTCTCATCATTGAAAAAGATATTCTTCTCGTTTTCCATTTTCATGACTTTTTCTTTAATGACAAAGAACTTTTAGAGAAGGTGACTCACAAGACTATGATATTTTGTAATAATTAGGGTCATTGGTCTTTCCTGCTTCATTTGGCCGCTTCATCTCTGGGAGTTCAATGAGCTTATGCTCAAGGAGTTCATCAAAAATCTTTGCAACATTAGAATCAGGGAAGGGATATTCCTTTTCTTGCATCTCTTTTAATGTTTTCTGATTTGGACATGCTCCAGAAGTCGTCTTCACACTTTGCTTCTTGCTCATCTTTGTGGTGACCTTCACAGGAGACACATCAATATTCATAGATTCTTTGTTGTCATTTTTGGGGACAAACTTGCCCCATATTTTGGTTCCTACTTATCCTTTCTCCTTCAAGGGTTATGGATAAGTGTTGCTCCCTTTCTAGCAGAAGACATGCTCAACTCCATATCGTGAGCATGGGTAGCTAACTTTTTAAAGAATTAAGGCTTAATGCCTTGTAATATGTAGAGAAGCTCCCAGTGCATTCCTTGGACACACATCTCTATCGCAGAAGCTTCGCTGAGCCTATCTTTGTAGTTTGGGCTAGCATTTCTCCATCGATTGATGAAGTCGATGGCTGGTTCGTCCTTTTTTTGAGTATTTGTGAGCTCTACCATGCTCACTGTATGCCTTGTGCTATAAAAGCAATTTAAGAACTCGTGCTCCAATTGCCCCCAACTATCGATAGAGTTAGGCTCAAGGTCCGTATACCAATCAAAAGAGTTTCCCCTTTAGAGAATGAACAAACTGTTTGACAAGATAGTCACCGTAAGTTCTAGCATTATTACATGTCTAAACAAAGTGTGCGATATGCTGTTTTGGGTTCCCTTTGCCCTCAAATTGTTGAAATTTGGGGGGTTGATAGCCGGCAGGCATTTTTAGGCTATCTATCCTTGCAGTGTCGAGCTTGGCATATGTAAGGGAAGACTTGGTGACAACATCATACTTGTATTTGAGGGTCCCTTCAATGAATTCCTTCAATTTCTCAATCGGGATAATTCCTTCAGATGAAACTTGCACCTCTTTAGTTGGTGGTGTTTGTTTCACAGGATGCTCTGTCTCATAAGCCTCTGGATATTTTTCAGGTGCATGGCTAGAATCTCTGTCTATCAGGCATTCTATCCTATCCCCTATCTTATTAATCCGAGCATCTTGATTCTGAACATATTTGGTCAGGCTCTCAATTGCCTTTGTCAGATTCGTAAATTGCTCCTCCATAGATGAGGCATCAGTCACCATCACTTGCATGATTACTGGAGACGTTGAAGAGTAACACATATTGTCGCATAAGTTGATCTTCAAAGTGCTCAACTTATGCGGTGTAAGTGGAGATGACGCATTCGTTGAATGACCACCGCTCTTTGCGCCAGAGTATTTGGAACCAAAGTGATCAAGTAGAGCTAGAGTCCTCTTAAGAAATTCCACCACATTGATTCCTCCTTTTGAAGCACTTGCATTGGACTTCGTTCTTTTTGGGGTTGAAGATCCAAAAACTGGAGTTGGCGTGGACGACACTAGATGTTTTTGTTGTCCTAGAAAGCCTGCCTTGCTCCTTGTGACAACTCTCAAGCTTCTGAAAGTAACACCAAGGATACTTTATACTTCAACAGAGAACTTTGAATCAATAGCCTTGAAGTAGTTGATTGAGATTTGACCTTCTTGGAAGTCATTTCGTTGTTCTTAAACTTTGAAGTATGAAAAGTTGATATGAGAGGTAGAGATTGTCCCACTGGGCATACCAGAATTTGTTGGATAATAAAATTCTCAAGATCAAAAATAATAATAAATTTGAGACAAGAAAATATTGCAACAATCAATTTAGTCATTTTAATATGCGAGTGTTACAATCTCTATGAATCCTCTGATTCGCCTTTTCAAATATAAATTCAAGGTCATGAAGCCTGATCTTGAATTTGAACTTGATTTGAATGATTTGAGGGACTTGATCTTGACTTGTGCTTGAATTCAAGGGCTTTTGAGCTTGTTCTTGAATATTGTAATAACACTTAAACTACACCTCTCTAATGAGAATGTAAACGATCGTTGTCAATATATAACCCAACTAGGTTGGGGTTGAATCCCACAGGGAATAATGTGAGTGGCGATTAAACTCGTTTGAAACTAAAGCTACAAGTTAAATTCAAACAACTGGCACAAAGGACAAAATGGGGGTTTTGGAGATTAACAAATAATTGTTGGTCACTTTAGCTTCAGTGTTTGTAATCAAGAGTTTATGGAAAACCAGAATTATGTTCACTATGGGTTTTGGTACTTGACAGATGCTACTAGTGGTTCAAGATTCTCACGGTAGGTAGGACAACAAGTTTTATTTAGTGATGTTATGATTAAATGTCTCTCGACCTACTTAAGCATTTAATTACCTAATCCTCTCGGACTTAGGGAATTTATATTCACTGCCCAGATTTTACCTCAGGTTAACCAACCTTGTTACAACGCTGATTATTAAATGGAAGTTTAGTGTTTCCAAGTCCCTGTTGATAATTCACTTCCCACTATGTTTGATTTCTTTCTCAAGTAAATCAAAGCACGTGTTATCTATCGTTTGCAACCAACAGACAATAATTAAAACATCAGAATTTTAAAGGAGTCCTACCACCTTTCGAATCTTGAACACTCAACACCTTATCAAGACCTACCCCTAGATCCCATAATTCAGGTTAAAGGAATTTAGCTGCTCATGACGTAATAATCGAAGCAACTAAATGAATTCATGCTTTAAAAGATAAAATTACCAAAAGATGAATAGAAACTAGAGATTCTTACATTAAATCACCAAACAAAATCCCAAATAATGATGATAGTCTCTTTAAAGTAATTTCTTTCCCAAGCCAAAAGAAGAGGGAGAAAAATATCAAACTATCGTCTCAAAACTCAAGGTTCGGAACTCTTAATAAAACCCTAAACAAGGCTTTAAATAAGTCACCCTAATTATTGAAAAAAATAATAAAATTCAGAAATTCTTCGGATTAGGTGACGCCATTTCTGATAGCCTATCAGGAGGCTGACAACTTATCACAAATGTCGTCAGCTTCCTTTATGCTTTTGGTACTCGTTGCCTAACGCTGACGATAAATGGTGATGCCCTATCAGCTCCTTGACGACTTATCACAAATGTCGTCAAGGATTTTCCTCAGCTCTCATGTTCTGCCTTAGGCTGACGGCAATCTTGGTGACTTATCAGCTCCTTGACGTCTTATCACTAAATGTCATCACAACATTCAACTTGGGCCAATTCTCTATCCACTGCTGACGATGAAGCCGATAGCTTACACAGGGCTGACGACTTATCACAAATATTATCAGCCACACTTCTCCTTTATTTACTTCAGATTTCAGCTCATTTGCTTCCATTCTTGTTGGTTCTCTAGCATCTTAGCTTCTACTATAAAATAAACATAAAGCAATCAAAAACGACAAAAGTTGCTTAAGACTTCGCAATTATTCTTAGTTAAAAGCCTCAAATATGTTAGAATTAGCTCACACATCATATTGCGGTCTTGATCTTGAATCTTGATGAGCTTGATTTGTATGCTTGATATTTTTAGAGCAATTGCAGCGTTTGATCCATGATCTTTCTCTTGCTACTTGCTAGAGTTCTGGGGATGTCTTTTCTAAATTATGAGAGCCCTATTTATAGTTTTGGAAATGAAAGAGTCATGACGAATATGGACTTCCTTTGACTAATCAAATTCAAGTGACGTGTCGCCTTTTATAGGTTTTTTATTTCACTAGACATGTTGCATCATTTTGACATGTGGCATGTGGATTAATTATTTAAGTCCTATTGGCTCCTTCACCTGACTTGGCATGCCACGTTATTTGACATGTGATGCTTAATTGGGCCTCTAGAATATAACAATATCTTGGGCTTAGCAAAGTGGGTCCATCATTTGTAGCCCAAATTAATGGACTAGATCAATAAAAATTGGACTTTATTTAAATCCATATAGTTTTGGACTTAAATAATTAATCTAATTATATTAATCTGCAATATTTATTTGGGACTAATATATTTTAAATTTAATATAACTCTAATTTCGTATGGATTTAAATTTAATAAAATTTCAGCGCCCACATATGCAACCACACGTGGAAAATGGGTGGATTAGATTGAATTTGAGTTGGTTAAGATAGATTGAGTTAATAAATGAACGAATTATTGTCTCTCTCAAAAGTTAATTTGACTGAAATGAGTTGGACTAAATGCAGATCCTTACCCAACCCGCTCTACTCTTACTAAGTTTTATTGGCTTATTTATTCTTTTATAACTTTTTAATACCTTATAAAATTATTATTTTTTATTATAAAGATACTATATAAGATATAAAAAAAATGAAATTATTTTGACAAAATTTCTCATGAATTACTTTTGACTAGTTACCAACCCAAATTTTGATGGGTGACATTGGATTGGAGTGAAGTGGGCTGGGCTAATTTATGGGAAGTCAAATACTAAAAATTACATAGCGCAAAAACTTAACTATCACTAATTACACAAAATTCCAACTTTTAAAACTTATTATAGAAATCTCATTTTTTTCAAATCTCTATCTAAAAATTCACTTACATAACTTTATCAAATTTTATTTACGGTTTGTTCTCCCAAGAACATGGCTACAATCAAGGATCCATTAGTAGCGCTTTCTGTTTTTGAATTTTCATCCATGTTTGACTCCTACACTTACACATTGACATTCAATTTTAACAAAATCTCCATTAAAATTTATGAGATTTTAAGATCTGAGGTTAGTAATTTTTTTTACTAACTCTGACTTTTTGTTGTATGAAGGCTACAAATTAGAATTTTTCGGAGTGAACAAGCTGTTGAATGGTGTCCATTCAGCAGTTTTTTCTTAGTTTTGGAGTTTCTACTTTACCAATTCATAGATTCCATTGAAATAGTTTTTGCATGTAATCTATTTTCTACCTTTTTCTTAGTAAATGGATGATTCTCCGTCTTTTAGTTTAGGATTTAGTAAGTTTGATCACAATGAACCAACAAATCGAGTTACTGGATTTGTTCCTGAAGAATTTGACTACGAGGATCCTAATTTTGTTGAAAACAGATCAAAACATCGGAACGATCCCATTAAGATGAAGAAGATCAAGAAAGTTTCTGAACAAAGTTCAAAAAATCAAATTGGAGAATCGTTGTGAAAGTAAAAAAAAGGTGATACTTCAAGGCCACTTTACCAAAGGTTTTTAACTTTTTTTTTAATTTTTGATTGTGATTTGTAATTGTACTGGGATATAGTGTTTTTATCATTAATGTGAGCTTTTTTGAATTTTTATTTTTGGTTATGGTTGTTAGTTATTTCAATATAATGTGGTGTTTTTCATGTTTTAATTGAGGTTGTTGTAGTAGAAATCAACACTCATACAAGCAATACTTATGTATGTGATTCACATACACATAAGTAATAAGTGTTAGTTATGTAAAAAAATTTTGTACTAGAATGTCATTCCACATACAAACAATACCTTCGTATATGATAGACATATACATAAATACTGCTATGTAGTTTGCTCTGCTATGATTTTTATAGTTGTTGTACATCCGCATACAATCAACACTTATGTATGTGACAGACATATACATAAGTCTATAGTTTGTCTATTAGAAATTTTATAGTTACTGTACATCCACACACAAGTAATAACTATGTATGTGCTATACAGATACATAAGTTTATTCATGTATTTTACCTGTTATAAAATATGTAGTTAGTGCACATCCACGTACAATAATTAATTATGTATGTGCTAGACATATATATAAGTATTTCTATGTATTTGTTCACTTATGAACTCTTTGGTTAATATATGTCAATATACAAGCAATAATGTCATGACCCAGACTAATGGATCGTATGGGCACCTACGCTATTTTAAGTAGCTAGGAGAACCCTTATTACCCAACTAAAAATATGCGGAAGACTTCTGTTTTTAAGAAAATACTTGATTAAATATAATAAAGTAAATTAAATACTAATAAATAAACTTTTTTAAAAACTTCTTACAAGTGTCCTTCACTATCCCAAGACTTGGCCAGACATGTACAAGAGCTATCTAATACAGTAAAGACTAACAATAAAATAAATAATATGAAGACTCTAAACATCTGGCAGGAAGAAAGTGCAGAAGTTAGTGCTGAATATCGTCATCCATCTAGTAAATGCAACTAACCTGCATCCAGTCTACACTCCAAGAAGGAATGTAGAAGAATAGGGTCAATACAACCACACGTACGGGTAGGCATCATTGGCCGACCATGTTAGTCCATATAATCATAAATTAGAATTAAGAAAAATAAATAATGATATCCTGAATGGAATATGATTCAACTAAGGTTTTAATAACATTATTAATTTACCTATATAACTTACATCATCCAACTACTCTTCCAACTTCATCCATATTATATTCACTACCAACATACTCTAGCCTCATTAATTCACACAATCAACCACAACCCAACGCTAATACATCACTATTCCTCTTTATTCACCTTATCTTTTTCATTACTCATATTCACAGGAACAAACTCGTAATCATAAACAACACAGACTAAATTCTTGGCCTAACAACGAAATGCACTATTATAATATTTTAATATTATAACTAACCTGCATGAAGTATTAATGAAGCAAGTCAACCAACATATAAGTAAGTACAAGTTTCACTTTTTTTAAATACATATCACATAATTAAATACCCAATGAATTAATAATACAACAATAACAGGTCAAACAATACTCACAAACAAGATACATAACCATCAAGAGTATCAAGCATACTGTAAACATCCATAGACTCAACACAAATATGTACACACATGCTATGAGACTTATTTTTGCCCAAATAGTCATGACCTGCATGGAACAATCTATGTTCATGTACCGTACCAGCGTGGTACCCGATCCAACATATACATATCCATACCGGCATGGTACCCGATCCAACATATACATATCTGTACCGATATGGTACCCGATCCAACATATATATATCCATACCAGCGTGGTACCCAATCCAACATATACATATTTGTATCGGAGTGGTACCCAATCAATACATATCCATACCGGCGTGGTACCCAATCCAACATATATATATCTGTACCGACATGGTACCCGATCCAACATATACATATTCGTACCGGCGTGGTACCTGATCCAACATATACATATCTATACCATCGTTATACCCGATCCAACATATACATATCCGTACCGGCGTGGTACCCAATCCACCATAAACAATTATTATCAATATCAAATTTACACAACATCACAGCATACAACAATGTACCAAGTTTACAAGTACACTTAAAGTCATAAGACATTCAATCAAGTAAATTTTCAACAATCATTTATACATGCATGAACAATCCAAGAATCAATAATTTCAAGCATGTCCAAGTACCAATCAAAAAGTATTGATAGTACTACTTTAAGGAGTTATCATTATCAAACAAGCCACTCATAAACACAATTTAATAAACCATCATTATCACTAATTTAGCCTCTCATGGGCATTCAATAGATATAATATTTTTATCAATATCAAATCAAGAATATCATAAATATTACATAATCAATCAATAATATAGTTTTTGGGATTCAAGTTAATTACTCGTGTCTTTATCCACCCCAACTCTATGTCCGCAGGTCTAGACATGCTTTCTCCTATCAATTCTAATTTATGAAAATATAAAATAACAAAATCTTCTACTCATTAAACCTAGCCTACCTGGATGCTAAACTTTTGGAAGAAGCATGCTGCAACAAGGATGCTCTTTCCTTTCTTTCATGCTACAGAACAATCAATCATCTAAAAATCAAGCAATTATAAGAGTAATTAAATATTTACTATTCAAACAAATATCTTGGGAATTCAAACCCACTAATTCTATCCTTAATTCAAGGTCTATATTATTCCCCAATGTCAGTTAGCCCTTAATTAGCCCTTTCAAGATTAACTCATCTCCATTAATGTAGTTTTTATGCTAAATGTCTCATCTTTACGGAATTCAAGGTTCCTAACCATCAAATTTCATAATCTAGTTTATAAAATTCATGTTAGAAATCTTTAATTTATAGTTTAATATTATCTCTATGTCATATTAAAAACATCCATGAGTATTTCCCAAAAGGATTTCACCATTAAAGGTCTTTCTAAAGATTCTAAGATGTTAAAGTATTAAAAGATGAAGAAAATAATGGAAAACTTACCTCAATGAAGAAATTTCACGATAAGCCTTGGGAAATCACCTCTCTATGGTTGGGGAATGAAATTTTAGGTTTTTAGACATAAAATACGGTTGAAGATAATTTAAATACCAGCAGAATTTTCGCTACAGTTAAATCCCGCTTCAGCCCGGACAGTGCTCAGTAAAATAGTCATAACTTTTTACTCCGAATTAGGATTAAGGAATGGTTTGTTGATTTGGAAAAAGGACTCAAAGATAATTTGGTGGTGTAATACCCCGTATATTTCTAAACTAGAAAATGAACCGTTGTTCCTACACATGAAACCTCCTATCCTATGATTCATATTGGAGTACATGAATTAGGATGAGTATCCTAGTGATAATAGATCTTATGATGTGTTAAGCATGTTCATAAGAGTCACTTAGAGTAAGCCAAGCTAAGAACTTTTGAATCCACCAAGTTTTCGTGTGTAATTTCACATGGGCCATTTTTGAATGAGAATAAATTGGTTTATAGGTGTCATTTTGGCATATTTATACCCTCCAAATTGTATAAAATTGAATAATCTTTCCGTTGATGCCAAATTCACCTAAAACGGACACCCGATGAAGAAGTTATGGCGATTTAAAGTTTCAGCAATGTCATTTCAGTCAGTGGCACGTCGCGTCGTAAGAAAAAATGATGTTTGCCAATTTCCAGTGTCTCTCCGCGATTCCACCATGTCGCGGTGAGTTTTCAAGTCACAAACGGGGGGCAACGCGATATCTCCGCATCGCGCCGGGGGCCCAAATTAGGTAATTTTCATAAAAATTAAATAACGCATCTAGAGGGATATTTGGATCATCTTTCCACCCCTATATATATTCCATAAACATGAAATTATTCCCATATTTCACCAAAAGATACTCTTTCTCTCAAAATCCTCTCAATAACACATTAGGGTTTTTAATTGGGGATTCAAGTTCAAGCAAATTTCTCCATTAATCATTAAGAATTTTCCATCCAAGGTATGCATAGTATTCATCTATGGATCTATTTCATTCATAGAGCTCAAGAACCATGTTTTAAATATTATATTGTGATTGTCTTATTCTGATATGACCATGTACATGTTGATGATTGTTTTTTAAGTTTCAAGATGATATCTAATGGTGTTTTCATGAAGTATATGTGTTCGTTAGTTGAAATCCATGAACTTTATGTGGTTTGAAATGGTGAAATTCATGAAAACACACCTAAGATAAAAGAATGCATGCAAAGTGTTTGATAAAAGGCCTAGGATGATAGAATTCATGTCCCATGATTTAATAGTGCTTAAATGACAAGTCCATGCTCTATGTTTTATCATTTCACATGAATTCCACGTGATTGATATGTGTCCTTGTTGTGATATGGATTGAGCATGATATTAAAGCTATGAAAGTATACATATGTTGTATGAATTTCCTTTCCATACGTAAGATGTTGAGAAATATGCTTAGTGTGAAATACCCTGCTTATGATATGGTGAATTGTGGACTCCATTTTATGATCAAGTCAGTTATGTGTGTCAGTTTCCTTCCATCGAGTCCTGGGGGTACTAGTACCCAAAAAATAGAGCTGTGTGTCTAGAGCCATGTCACGTTATCATGATAATCTCATTCAAGACATGATCTATAGAACTCAGTCAGTCATGTGACTCAGGAAATCTCAGAAATCTCATGATCTCAATAAATTCTCAGATAGTAGTACTATTCTGTCAGTCAATGGAAGTCAGTTACTTATTCCATGTACAACCAGTTAAATTATGTTTAGTCTCTTTAGATAGGAGTAGAAGTTAGCACCGAGTGAACCCAAGGATAGGAACTCACCTGCCAGTTTAGAGTGTGATTCTTAGTAGTCATCCTTGTGTTCCAGAACTACGTAGCCAGTGTAGGTTGAGATATATTAACCTTCTAGATTAGGGTTGATGAGGTGGCTTAACCTATTAGTTTAGGGTTTTCACCGTTCTTATTTGAGTACCTACTAGCTAAGGGTCACTTACAGTTGTCCTTACCAGTGGTGCGGTATTGACACCCTTCTAGTTTGGGCAGAGATTGGACCCCAACCTAGATATATGCGTTATTGAGGTATGTCGGTTAAGAAACTACCTCCCACAGTTTCAATCCCAGTCTTAGTAAAAGAACTCAGATAGTTCTTCAGATTTTAGTATTCCAGGACTGTCAGTTACAGTCAATTCAGTTACAGTACGGAACTCAGGTAGTTCCATCAAATTCAGGACTGTCAGACACAGTCATCCATGTTATCAGAATTCTAGTATCATTCATGTTAGATAACAGTAAACCATGTATTAGCATACATATCCAGATATCACGTATTCACGATCTCAATTACTATGTATTCATACTTGCACTCTCACGTTTATATTAGTCAGTCAGTTAGCATTGCTCATGCATGTAAACCATTTTGCATTTAGCCTACCTCACTCGTATACTCAGTACTTTCGGTTGTACTGATGCATTTATGCTATTGTCCTTTCTTATATGTTACACCTTAGGCTCAGAGTCATAAGTTCCAGATCAGCCGTAGCAGTAGCATTCCAGTATGCAGAGTGCCAGTGAGTCCTCATTCATCCGAGGACGATATTATTTTATTTCATTCATTATTTTAGTTTAGTTTTATTAGACGGAGTTAGTTGGAGATATGTTTTTTCAACTCCTTATTGTAAACAGTATTTAGAGGCTTTCCAATTTAGTTCAGAGTTGATTTAAACTTCAGTTGTTTAGGGTATTTTTCACCCATATGGATGTTATGTTTTGTCATACACTTTATTCAGTTGAAACTTATGGCCAATTGTTCATGTTTTCCGTATTCTACAACTATATTATGCAGTGTACAGGTACAAATATCAATCATGGGTTAGCTTGTGGTCCCTTGGGGTCATAAGCACTGTGTAGGGTTCTAGGTACCAGATTTGGGGCATTACAAACTTGGTATCAGAGACTAAAGTTTAATAGAGTCATAGAAAGTCTGAAAGCCGCATCTAGTAGAGTCTTGTGCATGGGTGTGTTGTGCGCCACATTTTTGTGTAAGAGGCTATGAGATATTTTAGGAACAGTTTCCCCCCTTTCAGTATTCATGTCGTGCTAGTGAGCATAATTTTAAGTTAAACTCTCAGTCTAATCCGTTCTTCTCTTATTTTAGAATATGCCTCCAAAGAGAAGAAACCAGCCCGCTTCTCAGCTCGAAGATCCTTTGGGCAAACATATTTCTCATGCAGAGTTTTGGGACATATTCACCATACTTTCTTAGTTTATGGCTACCCCAAATGAACGGCCACCTATTATTCCGACCAATCCAGTGGACAACTCAGCCGCAGCTAGGATTGGGGACTTCACCCAAATGAACCCTCCATCTTTCTTCGGGGGTAAGTATGATGAAGACCCTTAAGAATTCATTGACCAAGTCCATAAGGTCATAGACATCATGGGAGTTACTTCTTGTCAGAGTGCCGAGTTAGCCGCATACCAGTTAAAAGATATTGATCACACTTGGCATAAACAATGGAAGTCCGAGAGGGTAGATGGAGCAGGTCCTATAGAGTAAGAGGAATTTGTCATGACTTTCTTAGATAGATTCTTTACCCAAGAGATGAGAGAGGCAAAAGTTCTGGAGTTCATCAACCTCAGGCAGGGAAATATGACAGTTAAAGAGTATTCTCTCAGTTTTACTCAACTAGCCAAATATGCCCCTCATGTGGTTGCAGATAATAGGGCTAAGATGAGCAAGTTTATGTCAGGAGTGAATGATAGAGTGGTGAATGAGTGTAGGTCTACGATGCTGAACAGTGATGTAACTTTAGCCAGGAACATGACCCATGCTCAACAAATAGAGGAGAAGAAGATTAGGACTAGGGAGAGGCATGACAAGATAGAAAGATCAGGCAGTTTCAGCTTTGCTCAACCCATATCAGAAGGAGAAAATCGTTCACAGTTCCTTCCTAAGCCAGCATTTCCAGCTCCTTCCTCTGCCAGTGCCGAAATTCAAAGATGGAAAAATAGATCGACCACCAGGCTCTAAGTCTCAGGGGAGTGTCAGTAGTACTCGAACAAATCCCTTGTGTCAGACTTGTGGTAAGAACCACAAGGGTACCTGTAGAGCTGGTAGCGATGATTGTTTCTGTTGTGGCAAGCCAGGCCACTAGATTAGAGAGTTTCCGCAGTCAGGTCTACAGGGTCAGCAGAATTATTCCACAGCCCAGTCCGGTCACCCAAATCAGCAGGGTGCCACTTCCAGTGCTGCTAGTGGGCAACGCCCAAACAGACTCTATGCTCTTCAAACCTGACAGGATTAGGAAAAATCTCCTAATGTCATTACTGGTACGTTACAAATTTTCCATGTTCATATTTACGCTTTGCTAGATCCAGGTGTATCCTTGTCTTTTGTTACTTCTTATATAGCAGGCGATTTTGGAATCTGTCCCAAAATTTTAGCAGGGCCCTTTACAGTCACTACTCCAGTGGGTAAAACCATCATAGCTCGGCAGGTATACAGGAACTACCCGATTATGATATTTCAGAAAGCTACGTCATTCCTGCTATGCCACAGTCGACTGCAGAAAAAGGATAGTTCAATTTCAATTCCAGAATGAGCCCGTCCTAGAGTGGAAGGGTAGTACTTTATCTTTCAGGTCTAGCTTGTTTCCTACCTTTGGGCAAGGAAAATGATTTATAAGGGATGTGTTTATCATCTCGTTCATGTTAAAGACTCTGGTTCCGAATCTCCTAGCTTTGAATCAATCCCAGTGGTTAAAGAATATTCAGATGTCTTTTTCAAAGATCTTCCAGGCATTCCTCCCGAAAGGGAAATAGACTTCAGCATTGACCCTATTCCAGATACTCAGTCTATTTCTATTCCTCCATACGGAATGACACCAACAGAACTCAAAGAACTAAAGGATCAGCTGAAGGATCTCTTAGATAAGGGATTCATTAAACCCAGCATTTCCCCGTGGGGGTGCACCAGTCTTATTCGTGTACAATAAAGACGGTTCTCTCAGGATGTGTATTGATTACCGTCAGCTCAACAAAGTTACGGTCAAGAACAAGTATCCTCTTCCCAGAATAGATGACTTGTTTGACCAACTTTAGGGTGCCAGTTATTTCTCCAAGATAGACCTCAGATCAGGCTATCATCATCTCAGAGTTAGAGAATGTGACATTCTGAAGACAGTTTTCCGTACTCGTTATGGTCACTTTGAATTTCTAGTTATGTTCTTTGGTCTTACCAATGCCCCAGCCGCTTTTATGGACTTGATGAACCATGTGTTCAAGAAGTACTTGGACATGTTCGTCATAGTCTTCATAGATGATATCCTTGTCTATTCCCACACAGAGCGTGATCATTCAGACCATCTCAGAATTATTCTTAAAACTCTCAGAGATCACCAGCTATTCGCCAAATTCAGTAAGTGCGAGTTTTGGCTAAGGTCAGTAGCATTCATTTTCCATATTATTTCCAGTGATGGCATTAGAGTAGATCCTTAGAAGTCCGAAGAGGTAAGAAACTGTCCTCGCCCCGTCTCTCCATTAGATATCAGGAGTTTCTTAGATTTGGCTGGCTATTAGAGGTGGTTTATTAAGGGATTTTCTTCGATTTCATCCCCCATGTCCAGATTGACTCAGAAGAAGGTCAAGTTTCAGTGGTAAGATTCTTACGAGAAGAGTTTTCAGGAATTGAAGACTCGACTCACCTCAGCTCTAGGCTTATCTCTTCCAGATGGTTAAGCTGGGTTCGTAGTATACTGCGATGCATCCAGAGTAGGTTTGGGTTGTGTCCTCATGTAGCAAGTTAAGTTCATAGCCTACGCATCCAGGTAGTTAAAGCCTCATAAGATGAATTATCCTACTCATGATCTTGAGTTAGCAACCGTAGTATTTGCCTTGAATATTTGGAGGCATTATCTATATGGAGTTCATGTAGATGTCTTCAAAGATCATAAGAGTCTCCAATATGTTTTTTCTTAGAAAGATCTCAATCTTCGTCAGAGAAGGTGGTTAGAGCTCTTGAAAGATTATGACATGAGTGTCCTTTATCATCCGGGCAAGGCCAACATTGTGGCCGACGCTCTCAGTAGACTCTCCATAGGTAGTGTTCTCACATTAAGGATAGCAAGAAGAAAATAGCACAGGAAATCCATCAGCTTACCAGACTAGGTTTTCGCTTAATCGATTCTTCAGAAGGTGGTGTATGTATTCAGGATAGTTTAGAGTCATCTCTAGTTTCTGAGGTGAAATAAAAGAAAGACAGGGATCCTAGCCTTGTCAAGCTAAAAGAGTCAGTTCAGAATCAGAAAGTAGAGGTTTTCTCCCAAGGGGGAGATGGTGTCATTCATTGTCAGGATCGTCTCTGTGTTTCAGGTGTAGATGATTTAAAGTAGCGAATTCTTGCAGAAGTGCATGGTGCGCGATACTTTATTCATCTCGGGGCCTCTAAGATGTACCGCGACCTATGGGAGGTCTATTGGTGGAGTGGGATGAATAGAGATGTTACGAAATTTGTGGCTAAGTGACCTACATATCAACAGGTTAAGATAGAGCATCAGAAACCTAGTGGTTCCATGCAGGAGTTCACTATTCCTACTTGGAAGTGGGAAGAAGTGAACATGGACTTCGTGATGGGTTTGCCTCGAACTCGTCATCAGCATGATTCAGTTTGGGTCATTATAGATAGAATAACCAAGTCAGCCAATTTTCTTCCAGTCCATACCTCTTATTCAGCTGAGGATTATGCCAAACTCTATCTCAGGGAGTTGGTCAGATTACATGATGTTCCATTATCTATCATCTCAAACAGAGGTACCCAGTTCACCTCTTACTTCTAGAAAGCATTCCAAAAATGTCTTGGTACCCAAGTTTATCTCAGTTCAACTTTTCATCCTCAGATAGATGGTCAAGAAGAAAGGACCATTCATACTCTTAAAGATATGCTAAGGGCGTGTGCAATTGATTTCAAGGTAATTTGGGATGACCACTTGCCTTTTATTGAGTTTTCATACAATAATAGCTATCATTCCAGTATTAAAATAGATATATTTGAAGCTCTCTATGGTAGGAGGTGCATATCTCCAATCAGGTGGTTCGAAGTAGTGAGGCCTCAGTCATAGGGCCTGACTTAGTATTCGACGCCTTAGAGAAAGTCCAATTAATTAGAGAAAGACTCCGGCCTGCTCAGAGCTAACAAAAGTTGTATGCAGATGTACACAGAAATGATCTCGAGTTCGAGATTGGTGACTATGTCTATATAAAGATCTCTCCTATGAAGGGAGTGAAGAGGTTAAGTAAGAAGGGAAAGCTCAGTCCCCGATATGTCGGTCCCTTCAAGATTCTCAGTCGCTTAGGCAAGGTAGCTTATGAGCTCGAATTGCCTTTAGATCTAGCCTCAGTTCATCCAGTATTTTATGTCTTTTTGCTTAAGAAATGTATAGGTGATCCATCAGTCGTAGTCTCTATTCAGAGCATTGACATTCAGAACAGTCTCTCCTATGAGGAAATTCCAATGGAAATTCTAGACTATCAGACTCATAGACTGAGGAACAAAGAAGCCCCCTAGTCAAGTTCTTTGGAGAAATCAGTCCATTGAGGAAGATACTTGGGAAGAAGAAGAAATGCGTACCAAGTATCCTGACCTCTTCTACGGCAATCCAGATCAAGCTTAAGGTAATATTTCTCCTTAAGCTTATTCAGTTTCCCGTTCAGTATTCTATTCAACTTGGTATTCAATTCATGCTCACGTTTCATCACAAATCTGGTATCAAGTACCATTGCATATTCAGTCATGCATTCATATATCAGTCCAGTGTATAATCATTCATCAAATATGCATTATCATTGGGAGAACTCAGTTATCAGAAATCTCAGTTATGCATTCATGAATCAGTTACTAATACATCAGATATGCATGTCCAACATGGTATGTTTAGCTTATCAGTCATATCTAACATGAGATCATGTTCCAGTAGTGTATGTCTTGCAAGTACTCCAGTTTATCGTCTATCCCCGTATTAGTAAGTCTCATTCAAGGATGAATGTTTTCAAGGGGGAGATATTGTAATACCTCGTATATTTCTAAGCTAGTAAATGAACCATTGTTCCTACACATGAAACATCCTATCCTGTGATTCATATTGGAGTACATGAATTAGGATGAGTATCCTAGTGATAATAGAGATTATGATGTGTTAAGCAGGTTTATAAGAGTTACTTAGAGTAAGCCAAGCTAAGAACTTTTGAATCCACCAAGTTTTCGTGTGTGATTTCACATGGGTCATCTTTGAACGATCATAACTTGGATTATAGGTGTAAATTTGGCATATTTATACCCTCCAAATTGTAGAGAATTGAATAAGATTACCGTCGATACCAAATTCTCCTAAAATGGACACTCGGTGAAGAAGTTATGGCGATTTAAAGTTTCAGCAGCGTCATTTCAGTCAGTGGCGCGTCGCGCCGTAAGCCAAAATGACGTTTGTCAATTTACAGTGTCTCTCCGTGATTCCACCACATCGTGGTGAGTTTCCAGGTCATAAAAGGGGGGCAACGCGATATCTCCACATTGCGCTGGGGGCCCAAATCGGGTAATTTTCACAGAAATTAAATGACGCATCTAGAGGGGTATTTGGGTCATCTTTCCACACTTATATATATTCCATAAACATGCAATTGAGCCCTTATTTCACCAAAACATACTCTTTCTCTCAAAATCCTCTCAAGAAAACATTAGTGTTTTCAATTGGAGATTCAAGTTCAAGCAAATTTCTCCATCAATCATCAAGAATCTTCCATCCAAGGTATGCATAGTATTCATCTATGGATCTATTTCATTCATAGAGCTCAAGAACCATGTTTTAACTATTTTATTGTGATTGTCTTGTTGTGATATGACCGTGTACATATTGAAGATTGTTGTTTAAGTTTCAAGATGATATCTAATGGTGTTTTTATGAAGTATATGTGTTCGTTAATTGAAATCCATGAATTTTATGTGGTTTAAAATGGGGAAATTCATGAAAACACACCTAAGCTAAAAGAATGCATGCAAAATGTTTGATAAAATGCCTAGGATGATAGAATTCATGTCCCATGATTCAATAGTGCTTAAATGACAAGTCCATGCTCTATGCTTTATGATTTCATATGAATTCCACGTGATTGATATGCGTCATTGTTGTGATATGGATTGAGCATGATATTTAAGATATGCAAGTTTACACATGTTGTATGAATTTCCCTTCCATACGTAAGATATTGAGAACTATGCTTAGTGTGAAATCCCCTACTTAGAATATGGTGAATTGTGGACTCCATTTTATGATCAAGTCAGTTATGTGTGCCAGTTTTCTTCCATCGAGTCCTGGGGGTACTAGTACCCAAAAAATATTGGTGTGTGCCTAGAGACATGTCACGTTATCACGATAATCTTAGTCAAGCCATGATCTATAGAAATCAGTCAGTTATGTGACTCAGGAAATCTCAGAAATCTCATGATCTCAATAAATTCTCAGATAGTATTACTATTCCGTCAGTCAATGGAAGTCAGTTACTCAATCCATGTACAGCCAGTTAAATCATGTTCGGTCTCTTCATATGGGAGTAAAAGTTATCACCGAGTGAACCCAAGGATAGGAAATCACCTGCCAGTTTAGGGTGTGATTCTTAGTAGTCATCCTTGTGTTCCGGAACTACGTAGCTAGCGTAGGTTGATACATCTTAACCAGCCAGATTAGGGTTGATGGGGTGGCTTAACCTATCAGTTTAGGGTTCCCACCGTTCTTATTCGAGTACCTTCCAGCTAAGGGACACTCACAGCTGTCCTTACAAGTGATGCGGTATTGACACCCTTCTAGTTAGGGCAGAGATTGGACCCCAACCTAGTTATATGCATTATTGGGGAATGTCGGTTAAGAAACTACCTCCCACAGTTTCAGTCCTAGTCTAAGTAAAAGAGCTCAGATAGTTCTTCAGATTTCAGTATACCAGGACTGTAAGTTACAGTCAATTCAGTTACAATATAGAACTCAGGTAGTTCCATCAGATTCAGGACTATCAAACACTGTTATCCATGTTATTAGAATTCTAGTATTGTAACGCCCGGTAAAAGGCGTGCATAGATTAGTCTTTAATATTGAACTCTTAGACTTAATGACTTAAAATTTTCTAAGTGTAAAATGAGACTTAGTCATTTTAGCTGGCAATCTTCGGGATACAACTTTTCAACCTTCCCGACATCTATTTTTAGATTTTCAAGTTGCGTTACGATCGGGAAAGCTCATAGTGCATCTCGGATAAGTTTCGGAATTTTTCGGAACGCATAAGGTTGCGTTTGGATTTCAAACAGTAGCAAAATGCATAGCCTATTGCCTAGTTTTTAGCATTTCAGGGTCAACTTCAAACAATCATAACTACCTGTATATAAGTAAATGTGTGACATATAATATATCAATTGAAATCTATTTGAGTTCTCTTTCAAATGCAGTTGGTTTCATCCAATTTTATTATATGAGTAAAAAGTTATAATCGATTTACTCCAGACTACCAAACTGTCAACTGAGGGACAGATTTGACCTTAATTATTCCTTAGGGGTATTTTGGTAATCCTTCACCCCTATATATACCACCAACACGGGATTTAATCCCTCAAACACCAAAATACACCTTCATTCATCAAAATTGCTCAAGAACACTCCTTTGGGTTTCAAAATAAAAACCCAAATAGTTCAAGATTCGACCGTAGATTTTCGAAGATAATTACATATTCGGAATCACAAATCCGGGAGCTTCAAGAAACATCTAGTATTTTCAGAAATAGAGGTATGTGGGGTTATCCTAAAATCTCATGGGTGTAGTTTTTATGATCATGCATGCTTTTAAATGGGGGTTTTCAATAAAATGCTAATAACTTGCTTTCAATATGATTTCTAAGTCATTTTTCTTTATGTCATGGGAATTGTTTGCCTATATACTTCAATGGTTGAAACCATGCATATGTGATTTGAGATTTTACATGGAAGTTTATTAAATATGAATGATAAATTGCTTTCAAATTCCCATGATAATGTCTTGATACTCCATATCATATTGTGACCAACAAAAGAGAGCATGAATTTGAAATAATTATTGTTCACCACTTGTAAATGATGAAGAACCTTGGTTTTTACATGATTATGCATATGTGGATGTGATATTGATGACTTGCAAGTCGGGTATGACGATACCCTACAAAATATGATATGTGATTGAATTAAATGAAGTTTGAATGCATTGATTTTACATGAGATAGGTGGATGCTCGAAGAAGGCATTTAAGTGTAAGGGATCATCGCTGGAAACCGTGTTTGCCGACATGAGAATTTTGTACCAGGCTAAGTGATCTTGTGTACTTGACTTTATGTCATTCCCAAATTGAGACTATAGGTAGGAGCCCGGGCTAAGTGATCTTGGGCACTACCATTGGGTCGAGACACCATGCTTCGTGGTCTTGTGTGTCTCTTCCTCACTTATACTCTAATCTCGGCGGCAACCGAGGTTTGATAGTTCGTGTAAATTATGTAGGGTATTCCACCTATATCAGTTGCATTTCATTATTGTTGAGAAACTATTGCATTATGCCCATGTGTTTTCAAATGATTTGATATGAAATTGCTTTATAATGGCTCTCAACTATATTTTGTAAAAATATTATGTTTTGTTTTGATATCTCTGCGTGCCAGTACTTTTGTGCTGACCCCCTCCCCTCTCCAACTTCTCAGGTTCAGAGGCCCAGTCTAGGGGTCAAGAGAATCAGTAGATTATTCAGGCAGAGTTGCAGAGACAAGTGGTGAGCCTTCTATGTTTCGGAAGGTCTTATGTCCTGCAGTCTTTTTATCTTATATTTAGTTTTGGGGTCTACTAGGGGCCTTGTCCCAGTTTATATACAGTTACTTGACTCAGTCATTTGTTAGAGATTTTCGCAGACAGTTGTTTAGAGGTTGATTGATGTTGGGGCAACTTTATTTCCCCGTTATTGTTTTTTTTCATATTTATGACCATGTTTCCGAATTATTGTGTTTCTTCTGTATTACTTTGATCATATGAATTAGGTGCATGATTACCAGACAGATAGGGGTGTTTCGGGCCTTCATGGTTTGAAATGCTCGTCACGGCCAGGCCTTGGTTCGGGTCGTGACAAACTTGGTTTCAAAGAATGGTTCATGTTCCCAGGTTGTCTGCGAAATCGCGTCGGGTAGAGTCTTTTTTATTGGTATCAAAGCATGGTTCATGTTCCCATGTTCCCAGGCTACTAGGCGTTTAGGAATGTCTCTCTTTCTTCATGTTCTAGTTCGTGCAATAGAGTCAGAATGTTCCTCTTTCATACTTTAATTCGTGCTATGGTGTCGCCCATATGAAAGTAAAAAAGTCATCCCATATTCTTTCCTTACTCTAATGTCCTCAGATATGTCTCATTTTTTAGGTGATTCAAGTACAGACATTTAGAATCTAAATGGTATGGTTCTTTCTGATTGAACCATATAAGAGTTAAAATTTGTGCAAGTACTTGATAAGAGTCCGTTAGTGCTTTAATGTGTATTGATTTTGATGTAAACATTGATCCTGATGGAATCGTGCTTTTCAGCTTGAGGTATTAATTGTATTTAGTCCCCTTCAAATTTATGTTACAAATGTCTTGCTTAGGGGAGGATGATGTGTAGTAGAATGTTGGAACTGTATTTCCACCCGAATAGTAGTATGCGTTAAAGTGTTGTTATCATGACCTATTGGTAGTGATATTGGACCAAGAAGTTGGGGATGTGAAGTCACAAAGTTAGAAGTCAGAGTGAGGGTGACTTTTGTGTAAATGCATATTTTAGTTAAATAATCGATGTTCTAGAATGATTTACCCCCCTTATGGTGATAGACTAATGTGGTAGCTAGTAGCATGTGTGGATTGTATGGTAGTCTGTGGGGGAAGTGTTTGACTCGGATTTTTATTTATACAGAGTAAGATATGTATCCTTAGATCATAGAATATTATGTGTCAATTTTCTATCTCTTGTAATATGTAATCTTATTATCATGGTGTTTTTGAAAAAAAAAATCAAAGTCTAGTGAAGCCGTCTGGGGCTCTTTTGATTCACTAGCATAGTTTTTTTGTTATTCATTTCATTTCTTGTTCAAAACACAAAAATCAAAGTCTAGCGAAGCCGTGTGAGGCCTATTTCGATTCACTAGCAGCTTGCTGTCCAACTTGTTGTTCTTGTGTTGGTTAAATATATGTATAGCTAAATCTGTTTTCATGAGATTGAGTAAGTAATTAGGAGGTGAGAGATCAGTATAAGTAGATAAGATTGTATGGGGTTATAATATCAGATTAAGGTTAACCATGCCTATTATGTGACTTTACCCCCTCTTGACCTTCTTTTGTTGGTAGTTGTAAACTAGTACTACTTGTGAGAAGGTATGTAGTAGATTTGTGAGGTATTTGGATAGAATGTTCAGATTTGATGGACTAGTATATTATGTTGCCTTCTTCATTGATGGTAGATTATTGATGCTAGACTATTGGCTTGAATTTAATGTAGAATGTGGATGTCGGAATAGTGGCATGAGATTGATAGTGTTGGGATCTTTTATATGATCTTGATTCTCATAGTAATGAGATATAAGTTTGGAGTCGCGATATTGGTAGGCTATGACAAAAGTGGTATGGTTTATCAAAGGCTCGGTGATATCCATGTTAAGTGTTAGAAATCTAAGTTTGAGCTTTGAAGGTTGAACCGATAGAAATAAGTGTGCAAGCATCATACTATGACTATTGGGGCTATCAAAATATAGAGTGTATCTCAGAAGGTAGTATTAGCAGTGGGCTTTCCACTTTCATGTGTTGTCTTTCGGGTTAAATTTCTATTTAATTATGTGTATTGTTGTATTCTAGACCCCAGAGTGCGGTGAGTGTAGTTCAGCTTAGAGTCTAGTAATAAGGGATCTCTTGAACTTAATATGATGGCTTAAAGCCAAGGAGGAGATGATAGAACGAATAACCAAGTTAGGCTCTCAGATTCTAGTAGTGATATCATGATGAGATAGAACGCCAGAAAGTGAGGGTGAGACTCAACCCATTCTTATCTTAGTATTTTTCAGTGACCCCAATGCCTACTCAAGCTTTATGTTTCAGTTCTGTGATCATAATTCGTGATTCCTGTATATGATAGAGAGTCACGTACTCTTCCAGTTCTAAGATAATGAGTTCTAGTTCATTCAAGTAGTCGAAATCACATTCCTTATGTTAGGAACTCTAGTTGAGGTCATGCAACTCATGACGCATGTACGCACTCTTTATAGTGTGCTCAGTCTCGTATAAAAATCTTCTCATGCTTCAGGGTCTTATGTTTTAACCTTTTAGTGACCCTCCCTATGCAATGATAGTGGTGATGATGTAAATGTTCTTGTTGATGGAAGATCATAGTACGTTTGTTTAGATAAGGCCATAAGTATGAAGTAAGATTTGGGGGCAATCTTTGATACATGTGATGGTTAGTGGAAAAGTTTGTGTGTATGTTTTAGGGTAGCGCGTGGGAGTTATATTGACAATAGTTTAGAAACTATGTGAAGTATGTATTTATGGGTGGTTGCCTTGAATTAAACATGTGGTTATAAAATAGGCTTGAATGACGTTTTGGGATTGTAGTGGGAGGTCGCAATATGAATTAGCGACTTCATATTAAGAGTTCAGAGTAGTCATTGAAGTGGTAAGGCATGTTATGCTTAGGATATGATCTTTAAAAGAGGTATAGAAGGTGGCGCCATATGGTTTAGAATAATAGCGTGGTGTAGCATGTTGTATTTTTGTGACTTTGAGTTAGGCTTGATCGCGGTGTAAGGATTAAGATATTTTAGACATTAATAGTAAAATTTGTCAATGCTCATATGAGAATTTTAAGCTAAATTGAATGAATATGATATTTATAGGGAATAGTATAGTTCAGGGATATTCGAGAAGTGTACTAAGCTTGAAAGTAAGAAGTTGTATTGCCAAAGGTCTGGTAATTCTATCCTAATTTAGGAGTTATATGTCTATATTCCAGACTGCAGAGTAGTGTCAATGTTGTGATTTCCTTAGTGGGATGTCTTGTGTAATCCATAGCCAAGATTTGTGGCTCCCTATTACTGTTAGAACTTCTTTAGAGAGAGCGTTGAAGAGATACTCCAGTTAAGTATGAGGGTCCAGCATAATTCAGTCTGTATAGCCAGTAAGTCAGTTTAGCAGTCAGATTCACATGACTTGTTTTCTCATCTTTTTATTTATTCATGCTACCCGAAATCTCAGACATGATACTATTCCAAGATAGAGTATACTAGTAATTGTGAGTATAACTCAGTTCATGCGTCATGCATTAGATTCAAATTCCAGAGGTTCAGTTATAAATCAAATCATAGGTGCCTTGTGCATTGCCTCCGTTTTCCGAGTATCTTAGTGTATTGAGCACTCATAGAGGGACATAGGGTCCCAAGGGGGAGATACCCCATTCGGTTGCATGTATAGGCTCTTATTACAAGTTTCGCATCAGTTGTTATTGCGTATTCAGTCATACGTTCTTGTGTCAGTTCAGTCACATATGCCTGCATTAGAAATGCATGTTCAATAGAAAAAGTTCAGCTTATCAGTGTATTCAGTCCTGCGTTAATGAGGACAACTCAGACATAGACCCATGCATCAGATATGCATGTCTGGTAAAAGAATTCAGAACATCAGTAGTTCCAGTCTTATAGTCATATTTTAGATCAGTGTATTCTTTATTAAAGGACATGTCATGTCCGTGTTATTCCATAGCTTTAAGGCTTCAACAAGTTCCTACCCATCATTTGAGGAAGAATGATCCCAAGGGGGAGATAATGTAATGCCCCGTAAAAGGCGTGCATAGATTAGTCTTTAATATTGAGCTCTTAGACTTAATGACTTAAAATTTTCTAAGTGTAAAACGAGACTTAGTCATTTTAGCTGGCAATCTTTGGGATACAACTTTTCAACCTTCCCGACATTCATTTTTATATTTTCAAGTTTTGTTACGATCAGGAAAGCTTATAATGCATCTCGGATAAGTTTCGGAATTTTTCGGAACGCATAAGGCTGCGTTTGGATTTCAAAACAGTAGCAAAACGCATAGCCTATTGCCCAGTTTTCAGCATTTCAGGGTCAACTTCAAACAATCATAACTCCCTATATATAATGAACTGTGTGAGATATAATATATCAAATGAAATATCTTTGAGTCCTATTTCAAATGAAGTTGGTTTCATCCAATTTTATTATATTAGTAAAAAGTTATAATCGATTTACTCCAGACTATCAAACTGTCAACTGAGGGACAGATTTGACCTTAATTGTTCCTTAGGGGTATTTTGGTCATCCTTCACCCCTATATATACCACCAACACGGTATTTAATCCCTCAAACACCAAAATACACCTTCATTCATCAAAATTGCTCAAGAACACTCCTTAGGGTTTCAAAATAAAAACCCAAATAGTTTAAGATTCGACCGCAGGTTTTCGAAGATAATTACATATTCGAATCACAAATCCGCGAGCTTCAAGAAACATCTAGTATTTTCGGAAATAGAGGTACGTGGAGTTATCCTAAAATCTCATGGGTGTAGTTTTTACGAACATGCATGCTTTTAAATGGGGGTTTTCAATCAAATGCTAATAAATTGCTTTCAATATGATTTCTAAGTCATTTTTCTTTATGTCATGGGAATTGTTTGCCTAAACCATGCATATGTGATTTGAGATTTTCCATGGAAGTTTGATAAATATGAATGATAAATTGCTTTAAAATTCCCATGATAATGTATTGATACCCCATATCATATTGTGACCAACAAAAGAGAGCATGAATTTGAAATAATTATTGTTCACCATATGTAAATGATGAAACACCCTTGTTTTTACATGATTATGCACATGGGGATATGATATTGATGACTTGCAAGTCGGGTATGATGATACCCTACAAAATATGATACGTGATTGAATTAAATGAAGTTTGAATGCATTGATTTTACATGAGATAGGTGGATGCCCGAAGAAGACGTTTGAGTGTAAGGGCTCATCGCTGGAAACCGTATTTGCCGACACGGGAATTTGGTACCAGGCTAAGTGATCTTATGTACTTGACTTTATGTCATTCCCAAATTGGGACTATAGGTAGGAGCCCGGGCTAAGTGATGTTGGGCACTACCATTGGGTCGAGACACCATGCTTCGTGGTCTTGTGTGTCTCTCCCTCGCTTATACTCTAATCTCGGCGGCAACTGAGGTTTGATAGTTGGTGTAAATTATGTAGGGTATTCCACCTATATCAGTTGCATTTCATTGTTGTTGAGAAACTATTGCAATTATGCCCATGTGTTTTCCAATGATTTGATATGATATTGCTTTATAATGGCTCTCAACTATATTTTGTAAAAATATTATGTTTTGTTTTGATATCTCTGCGTGCCAGTACTTTTTTACGGACCCCCTCCTCTCTCCAACCTCTCAGGTTCAGAGGCCCAGTCTAGGGGTCAAGAAAATCAGTAGATTATTCAGACAGAGTTGCAGAGACAAGTGGTGAGCCTTCTATGTTTCGGAAGGTCTTATGTCCTGCAGTCCTTTTATCTTATATTTAGTTTTGGGGTCTACTGGGGGCCTTGTCCCAGTTTATATATAGTTACTTGACTCAGTCATTTGTTAGAGATTTTCGCAGACAGTTGTTTAGAGGTTGATTGATGTTGGGGGTACTTTATTTCCCCGTTATTGTTTCTTTTCATATTTATGACCATGTTTCCAAATTATTGTGTTTCTTCCGCATTACTATGATCATATGAATTAGGTGCATGATTACCAGACAAATAGGGGTGTTTCGGGCCTCCATGGTTCAAAATTCTCGTCACGACCAGGCCCTGGTTCGGGTCGTGACAAGTATCAGTCATGTTAGATAACAGTAAGCCATGTATTAGCGTAAGATCCAGATATCACGTATTCACAATCTCAGTTACTATATATGCATACTTGCACTCTCATGTTCATATTAGTCAGTCAGTTAGCATTTCTCATGCATGTAAACCCTTTTGCATTTAGCCTACCTCACTCATATACTCAGTACTTTCGGTTGTACTGACGCATTTACGCTATGGTGCTTTCTTATATGTTACACCATAGGCTCATAGTCACGAGTTCCAGATTAGCAGTAGCATTAGTATTCCAGTACGCAGAGTGGAAGTGAGTCCTTATCCATCCGAGGACGATATTATTTTATTTCATTCATTATTTTAGTTCAGTTTTGTTAGACGGAGTTAGTTGGAGACATGTTCCTTGAACTGTTTATTTCAGACAGTATTTAGAGGCTTTCAAATTTAGTTTATATTTGATTCAGACTTTAGTAGCTTAGGGTATTTGTCTTCCATATGGATGCTATGTTTTGTCAGACACTTTATTCAGTTGAACCTTATGACCTATTGTTCATGTTTTCCGCATTCTACAAGTATATTATGCAGTGTATAGGTATAGATATTAATCGTGGGTTAGCTTGTGGTCCCTTGGGGTCATAAGCACTGTGTAGCATTCCGGGTACCAGATTTGGGGCGTTACAGGTGGGTGTTGGGTTTCGTAACTCCTTATATTCTAAGAGATGTGATCATTTGAAGTTGACCCTAAAAAAACCCATATCGAAACTCTATCGAAAATAAAGTTTTAAACTTAACTTTGTGTTAGGGATATTGTATGACCTTAATTAATAGCTAAATAAATTTCAAACTAAGTTATAGATATTAGAACTCATGAATAATTAAATTCCTCGAGCTTGAGTCTATCTAGACATATTTAAAGGTTAAAATCTTTGCCGAAAAGTTTAAGGTGACATAATAAATAAAATATTGGCTAATTTGGACCCAAATTAATATTGAGGAATGAATTTATTACGAATAATTTAGCAACGAAGAAATGGACTGTTACAATCAGATACCAATTTACCATCCATTCGTCCCCGAACGGGCATTCAGTGGAGAAAAACATGAGATTGGAATTAGAGAGACATTACTAACACAATTGCTTATACTACACTTTGTTCACTCTCTTGATATCCTTATCGATCAACCAACATTCTACACTCAATCATTCTAATAAAGCTTTTCAAAATACGAAGATACGGAGAAAAATATTTACACATAAATCACTTATTCTCCTTTCAGCGGCCTAAGTCTCAAACTTGAGTTTTACAAAAGTAATATAAAGATGGTTAAAAGATTCACCTTGATGAAGACAAACATTCAAAAGCACCTCTTTTTCTCTACCGAAGCTCTAGAGTCCCGAATTTAATTCTAAAAAGTGCTACGAGATGCTTCATGAATTTACTATTTGAATTTCAACACTAAACAAGTCATACCTAATCCTCCTAACACACAGACTCTCTTTGACACACCAAACTCGATTTCTAGCCAAGACTATCCTATGGAGAATCTACATCTTGATCATTTGCAAGTCACCACACCATTTACAAGTCACATAACTTAGATATCCACATGAACTTAATTAAGACTGTTAAATTCATTCTATAAATCTAGCTTCAACATTTCACAAACACTATTTTTTTTACCTCAAGAGCACTCACGGTTCAAGCTTAGTATTTACTACTATACATAGATGACAATATAACCTCTCACTCATTACAAAGTCTTACAACAATTGGCCATAAAAATCCCAAATAATTATAGCCTACAACACATTCTCCTCCACAATTATGTTAATATTCATCTAATCATCCTACCTTAATCACTCAACAAGCAATATCCACCAAGTATCACCCAAGGAAAGATCAATTATGACATTTAATAATTCACTTATTCTCCCATTCAGGATCATTCTTAATTATTTTATGAATGTAACTAAGCCATTTGATTTTGCTTTGCCACTATCATGGAAATTACTATCCTCTAAAAGTGTCATATATATTAGCCAACTCTGTGGGACATGTACATGCATAATTCAGCCACAAGGTCAAGTCAACAATAATTTATCTTACTCAAGATTTTCCCTAATGCATAAATCCACAACTATAACTTATATTCAGATAATCACTAACTCAAATATTTTTCAACAACCAACACTTCATGATCAAGCCAAACCACTCTTATATCACTAACACCAATTTAAGATATACAGAGTCATTCTTATTTCTACCTAATAATATTTTTACTATGGGATTCACTTAGCTCTTAATCACCTTAAGAGTGGTCCCCACACCACTAGCACATAAGCAAGGTTAAACAAAATAAACCAATTACAGGACATTAATAGTCTCATCACCAATATCACATTCTAGATAAGTTAGTGATCAAATTTTGCAGGTATCAACAACCTCTACTAGTTTTTTTCACTTTTATTTAAAACTCATTATTTTGCCAAGCATTAAGAATCTGTTCACATAAGGACCTCTAAAATAATGTCACTTAGCTAGTCCTCACAAGGAACCTATTATAATTTCAATAATAGAAATATACAAAAACTCTAACTATAGTCTTAATGATCAGATCACAAAAGGATCCCCACATAATATCAAATAAATGAACCACACAAGGATATATCCACAACATCATTAACAAGAACCTCTCATTACAGAAAACACATATCACCTCAATCTTTTATTCATGTCACTTTTTCACCATCTTTTCTTGACATCATCTTCTCATATCATCCTCTCAATTCTCATACCATCTATTTCATCAATATAATAGTACAAAATAAATAAGTAAGCACCATAGAATTGCTAATTTCACAATAATAAGAAATCAAATAATCTTATCACAATTATCAACAAAAACAACTTAGTCAATTTTCATCACTTAAATTCAAACAAAAACAATTACAACAATGGCAAAAATCTAGCAACACAAGTTTATCAAAATATCAATCATAAGCAATCAATAAGTTCACAACTTTCACAAGTCTTTGCTTATTAACAATAACTTTTAGACCTTATTAACAGGTACCAATTGAAATCACCTAGATTTTTATTCAAATTTACAAAGACACCAATTGGAATTAACTACATTCCAAAAGAGCTCTGTTAAGATACCAATTAGAATTGTCTAGATACCAATTGGATTCAATCTAATAGTCCAAGATTAGGATGACACGATGGAGAGAAAGAAAGGAAAGTAATCTCTACATACCTCATAGCCTTCTTAAGATTGGGTGTGGGGCCCTACACACCAATCTACGAAACTCTACTAGACATTGTTCTTGTACTTGTGGGACCAGTGAACCTAATGCTCTGATACCAACTGTCATGACCCAGACTAATGGACCGTGCGTGCACCTACGCTATTTTAAGTAGCTAGGAGAACCCTTATTACCCAACTAAAAATATGCGAAAGACTTCTGTTTTTAAGAAAACACTTGATTAAATATAATAAAGTAAATTAAATACTAATAAATAAACTTTTTAAAAACTTCTTACAAGTGTACTTCACTATCCCAAGACTTGGTCATACATGTACAAGAGTTATCTACTACAACATAGACAAATAATAAAATAAATAATACAAAGACTCTAATATCTGCCAGGAAGAAAGAGAAGAAGTAAGTGTTGAATATCATCATCCATCTAGTAACTGCACCTAACCTGTATCCAGTCTACACTCCAAGGAGGAATGTAGAAGAATAGATTCAGTACAACCACACGTACTGGTAGGCATCATCGGCTGACCATGTTAGTCCATATAATCATAAAATAGAATTAAGGAAAATAAATAATGACATCCTGAATGGAATATAATTCAACTAAAGTTTTAATAACATTATTAATTTACCTATATAACTTACATCATCCAACTACTCTTCCAACTCGATCCATATTGTATTAACTACCAACATACTCTAGCCTCAATAATTCACACAATCAACCATAATCCAACTCTAATACATCACTATTCCTCTTTATTCACCTTATCTTTTTCATTACTCATATTCACAGGAACAAACTTGTAATCATAAACGACCCACACTAAATTCTCTGGCTAACAACCAAATATTCTATTATAATATTTTAATATTATAACTAACCTGCATAAAGTATTAATGAAGCAAGTCAACCAACATATAAGTAAGTAAAAGTTTAACTTTTTCAAATGTATATCACATAATCAAATACCTAATGAATTAATAATACAACAATAACAGATCAAACAGTGCTCACAAACAAGTAAGATAACCATCAAAAGTATCAAGAATATTGTAAACATCCACAGACTAAACATAAATATGTACACATATGCTATGGGACTTTTTTTTGCCCAAATAGTCATGACCTGCAGGGAACAATTTATGATTATGTACCGTACCGGCGTGGTACCCAATCCAACATATACATATCTGTACCGGCTGGTACCCGATCCAACATATACATATTCATACTGGAATGGTACCCGACTCAACATATACATATCCATACTGGCGTGGTACCTGACCCAATATATACATATCCGTACCAACGTGGTACACGAACTAACATATACATATCCATACCGGTGTGGTACCCGATCCAATATATACAAATCTGTATCGGCGTGGTACCCGATCCAACATATACATATCTATACCTGCGTGGTACCCGATCTAACATAGACATATCCGAACTGGCATGGTACCCAATCCAACATATACATATCTGTATCGGTGTGGTACATGATCTAATATATACATATATGTATCGGTGTGGTACCCGATCCAACATATACATATTCGTACTGGCGTAGTACCTGATCCAATATATACATGTTTGTACGGGCGTGGTAACCGATCCAACATATACATATCCGTACCGGTGTGGTACCCAGTCTAACATATACATATCCATACCGGCATGGTACTCGATCCACCATAAACAAGTATTATCAATATCAAGTTTAAAAAACCTCATAGCGGATAATAATTTACCAATTTTACAATTACACATAAAGTGATAAGATAATTCCATCAAGTAAATTTTTAACAATCATTTATACGCGCTGCAACAATCCAAACATCAACAATTCCAATCATCTCTGAATACCAATCAACAAGTATTCATAGCATTACTTTAAGGAGTTATCATTATCAAACAATCAACTAATAGGCACAATTCAATAAACCATCATTATCACCAATTGTAATACCGCGTATTTTCATGCTAAAATTCTAACCGTCGTTCTTACGCATCTAAGCTCTAATCCAAATGAGTCAAATGTGAATAAAAGTTTTATGATCATTATCCTAGACTATGGAGTAATTTAGAGGAGAAAAATTTTCATGCCAATGACCTAGAGCAAAGTTGAGCTAAGACTAATTGATTCATCTAAAGTTTGACATTCGATTCTACAAGGGACTACTTCAAACATGTATATATCTTAATATACATAGAATTTTTCATCCCAAGACCTATAAAATTTTAGATAATTGAATTAGGTTTCCAACAATACAAATTCTGCGAAACTCTAATACCCAAGCGAAAAGTTATGCCTATTTTCGTGAGAGGCAGTAAGGGTGTGCAATGGGCAATGCACCACCTAATAAAATATGTGTGATTGGGAGTGCGCGGCACACTTAAATGTCTACCATAAGGTGTGCGACACACACCTTAAGGTCTTCCATGGGTTGTGCGCCGCATACTTCACTTCCAAGTGCCAAAAAACCCCTATATATGTCTATAACACGAGATTAAACTCCCATAACACCAAAATAAGTTTACCTTCTCTCAAAATCACCAAGAAAATTTATTAGGGTTTCAACCTAAAAATTCAAATATCTCAAGACTCAACCATGAGTTTTCAATAATTCTTCGAGGTTCGGAATCCCCATTCCGAGGGCTACAAGAGGCACCTATTATTTTCACGAATAGAGTCCCAAGGTTAAGAGTTCATCCAAAGCTTCAATTTCAAGGTATGTGGGGTTTTCAACAAGGAAACCCTTTCGTTCTTGTGCCAAAAAATGTTTTTCTTTTACGAAGTTATGGATTTTATACATTTTATTATGAATTTGAAGCATGAACTTACATCCTATATTGATTATCATGAGATTATGATATTTTTGATATTTTTGAAGTGGAATTATATGAGAACAATGATATTTTGTGCTTAAATCTGAAATTTCCAGATTTTGAAGAAATTTATATGTGTTTATGATGTAAAGCTTGAATCTTGATAAGTTTAAATATGATATTGAGACATGGGTTTTGAACTATATTTGAGATTGTTGTTTTTGAGAACACATGTGTTATAAACTCTTTGAATTTGAATGATTTGAAAATATAAAGAAGTTTTGACCTTTCGGTCGTAAAAAGGGGTTGATTTTGAACCTGAGATGAGAAAAGAAATCTACTTTTATTGATTCATTATTAAAGGCGTAGAATGATGGCTCCCGTTGTGAATTGTTGAACTGTTTTATGGTGGATTTTATTTTCAAAAGATCTGAGCTAAGTTCGAGAGTAGTCTTTAGAACCAAGCGGGAGGTATAGCAGGTTTGGTACTTTCCTAGAACTATGTGCCCCTGTAGGAGTCAGAATTAAGGCTGATTGTCATGGTGATCACTAGTGTTTGGATTGATAATTTAAGATCCTACTCTGATGGCAAGGAATAGGGCGACTCTCCCCAACGTGGGTAGAACGTTGGACTCCATGTAGATCACATGGTTTATGTCAATTATGAGAGACTCCCAATGTGTGTGTGTGTGTAAAATTCTATCTAAGATGAATGTATATGTTTTGAAAGATTATTTCTGAGAAAGTTATTGTTTCCGAAAGATTCAGATATTATGTTCTAAGGAGAATTGTTTTAAAACTTGATTACTCTATATGGTAGAAACCAAGGAAGAAGTGAATTGAGAACTTATTGTAATGACTCACTTGTTTTACTTTACATGTATTATTCATCCATGATTTCGATGATTTAATTTGAGCTAAGTGAGTCATTTATATCAGCATGCATAATTTTATAAACTGTGATTATATTAAGATATTATTTTATATATGCATTGGACCCCATATGCTCGGTATGTTTCCATTGTATTAACCCACATACTCGTATGTGGGATACATTTTCTCGGAATGTAGATACAAGGTATAGTATGCACCTTCAGATCTAGTCAGCTCGTGGTATCCAGTTAGCAAGTGATGAGTCCTTTTGATTCAAGGGCTTGGGTCAGTTATGCAGAACTAATGGTATTGTATTTTCTTTATTCAGTCGTATTGAGTTGGGATAGTTGGGAGTAATGAACCGGCTACCTACAGACAATACTAGTAGAAGATTCATAGATAGTCAGTAGAAGTTTATGTGTTCCATTTTAGTTTTGGTTGTAAAGGCAGAATTGTAATCTTGTAAATTCAGTTTTGTATTCGATCAGATTCAGAAAAGAGTTATTTTCTGCAGATTTGTATAGATTTGTACTTTTTATTTAGTTGAGTATGAGTTATTCCAGTAGAAGGGTTGACCCTAAGCACCATGTGACATCTCGGGACCCGATTTTGAGTCTTTACAAACTTGGTATCAGAGCACAGAGTTCAAGTGTCCTAGGGTGTTTCTAAAGACGTGTCTAGTAGAGTCTTGCACAACGGTACAAAGATGTTTGTACTTTTCTTCGAGAGGCTACAGGGCATTTAGGAAATGTTCCCTATCTTTCAAGTCTCTGAACGTGCCATAAAAAGGTAATTTACGAAACTTATATAAATTCTCATCTTACTCTATTCTGGCCATCTCTGCCTTATTTTCAAGGTACCAGAAATAGTCAAGCCTAATTCTCCATAGATAGTTATCAGGTTATAAGAGGTCTAGAAAGTATCCCATCAGTGCTTTTAAGTTCCAAAGTTTGAAGAGCTTCATTCATACTCATGAGAAGTCGTGCACTAAACCCAAGTCAGATATGCTTTCAGATTCCCCCCCCCAGAATCCATAATGTAAATCTATACTTCCCTATCTATGTATTATTTTTGAGATAGCACGATCAACAAGTTCTAGTTCCTCCCCAGATAATGCTCTTATGGTTGCTAGCAGAAGTTTCAGAAGTTACACAAAACGGCTTAAGAGGAGCCTTCTAGCGTGTTATAAGTCCCTCAAATTTAAAGTCCTTCCCTCGTTCTTATAATTTGTTCAGCTAAGACAGAGTAAGATGTTTATTCTTAGATCATTGAATATTGTGTGTCAAGTTTCTATCCCTTGTATTATGTAATCTTGTTATCATAGAGTTTTTGAAAATCAAAGACTAGTGAAACCGTGTGAGGCCTATTTCAATTCACTAGCATAGTTGCTTTGTTATTCATCTAATTTTCATTTTCAAAACACAAAACCAAAGTCTAGTGAAGTCGTGTAAGGCCTATTTTGATTCCCTAGCAACTGTTGTCTATCTTGTTGTTCTTGTGTTAGTTGAAAGTGTGGTTTTAGAAGTTTAGTGACAAGAAAGGTGGTAAGAAAGATTTATTGAATATGAATAGCTTAATTTTGTTGCTTATGCTTGAATTATTAATGAACTGATATACCTTTGTTTGTTAGTTTAGTGAAGTTAGGGAAGGAGATTATTAGTTAAGGTGGATTGTTGTTTGCTTGAAGTATGAAAAGAGTTGTTGATGGTGTTTGTGGTGCTAGAAAAGTACAGTTTATTAGCAAAAGTACTTGGTGGTTGAGTATTGTTAGTTTAGGCTTTCCTGAGATTGCAAGAGGGAGTTAGTTGAAATTTATAGAGCTATGAAAGTAATTTAGGTGTGAAGATGGGTAAATAGTAATGATATGAATAAGGAGGATGTGTTAACGGATTATGACTAAGATAGGCCATATGATTATGATCGATTGTCATTGTGTACTAGTTTTTCTTAATGCTGTGTTCTATAGTTTTGAAGTGAGAATTGTGTGTGAGATTGGGTTGTAAATCATGTTTAGTACTAGACATTAAGTTTGAACAGTTGATGGTTCAATTGTTGATTCTAGTTATATGGAGGTGATCTAGTAGGCCTGAACAGTGTATGCAAGAGTGTAAGATCATGTGTTCATAATTAAGTATGATGTAGAGGTGTGCCTAAGGTGCTATAGGGCTGCATTATTTTTTGAGGATTATTGCATATTGTGTGGTTAGTAGTAACGTTGAGTTTCTAGGTAGAGAAAGGCTAGTTAGATAATTTATGATATTCTTGATAGCTAAGTTAAGGAGTTATGATTGAAGATGTTGAGCCTTTTAAGTATGATTATTATTCTCATGGTTTGGGAAAAGTATAAGTATAGAAGTGTGATCTTGGTAGGCTATGATTATGTGATTAGAGATGTAGGTATGGTTTCAAATGAGAGTGTAAGTCTTTGATGATGATTATTGAAGCTAGAAATTAAGGATGGCATATGGACGGGTTGTTCAAGAATGAAGTCGGTAAGTTCAAAATTAGTTTATTCTTGTGAGTTTAGCATTTATGTATAGATATTATAATGATTAAATTATGGATTAATCTCGAGGATATGGAGTATACCATCATGCTTAGAATATCATCTTTGATCTAAGGGGGAGATGGTTAGTGAAGAACCAAACCAAGTTTTGAGAATTAGATTGTGATTCATGTCAATAATGAGTTATGATAAGATAGTGATCCCTTCTTACTCTAGAGTATTCATTGGATTTCAGTCATTACAATACCAAATCCATCACTTGCGTGATAAATCTATGCCATAGTCCTATGCTTATACCCATCATGTATGCTCAAGCCCATTCTCAGCTTCTAGGAGGAATGTAACAGCTTCACTCTATGATTCAAGTTATCTCTCATAAATCTATGAACTCCAGACTTATGTTGAATAGCTCATGATAAGTATGAACTCATGTTTCAGAGTATGACTAGTTTTTAAACTCATTATACTAGTGAAGTTCGCATTATATCATGCATGTCCTCAGCTTAGATTTCTTTAATGAATCCATCCCTTTGTTATTTTATTCCTCAGGCCTAAGAGAAGTGTTAATGTTATGAATTGTAGTTTTAATGCTTCAGGTTCTTATGTGTTAGCCCTTCGGTGACCTCTTTCTATATTAAGATTGTAGCGATGATAGTGGATAAGCTATGGTTTTGATGTGAGAGAGTTGACGACCCTCATTAAGAAAGATTATTTAAGGTTTTCTATCTAAGCCTAAAGTGTGAAGTAAGAATGAGGCCAAGTCTTTGATACATGTCATGGTTAGTTAGAAAATTATGTGTATGTTTTTAATAATAGTGTAAGAAAATTATTGTTGATAAATGTTTAGAAGATATGTGAAGAATGCCTTTATGTGTATTTGACTTAAAGTTATATGTGATTTTTAATGATAGGGTTGAATGTCATGTTGGGTGTAAGATGATGAATGCAATATGCGCTAGTAAATCCATATCAAGAGTTTTGAATTAGTCATTGAAGTGGTAAGGTATGTTATACTTAGGATGTGAGCTCTAAGAAAATATAGAATATTGAATCGTGTGGTTTAGACTAGTATAGTGGAGTGGCATGTTGTATCTTATGATTTTTGAGTTAGTCTTGGACTTGGTGAGAGGACTTAGTTTACTTTAGACCTTGCAGAAAGATTTATCAGTGCCCATGTGAGAATTATAAGTTGAATCAAATGAGTAGGGTATTTAAGGGGAATAGTATAGTTGAGAGAGAATTTGAGAAGTGATGCTAAGATTAAAAGTAAGAAGTTACGTTGCTTGTGGCCTAGCAATCCTAACCTAGTTTATGAGTTATATATTTATATTCCATGCTATAGAGTTATATTAATATTTTGATTCCTTAGTCGGATGTTTTGTTTAGATCATGCCCAAATCCGCTGCTCGATAATGTTAATAGAATTTCATAGAAAGATGCTGAAGAAGTATTCCATTTGAATATGGGTAGTCAGTATGATCCGGTCCATAAAGCCTGCACTCCAGTTAACAAGTAAGCCAATATCTCTTATAGAGTTTCAACTTCTCATCTAGTATTACTATCTAAAGTTTCATGAGTATTGCTATTCCGTGAGATAATTCCGTTCAATCCAAGCATCATGTTTATGATTTGGCAATTTAATCATGACTCATTTCATAAGTGTTTAGCGCATAATCTAAATTTTCCAAGTGTTTTAGCCCAGAAAGTGTAATACCCCTCATATGATCTAAGTCTTGTTGTCTCATGATTCACACTTGCATAAGTTATCACTTCTCATTTCGATATGTATTAATGGATCATGAACACTTCAAGAGAATCCTCGACTCTCAACATGTATCAGTTCCTTAAGCAAGTAAAGTAGAGTCAACTCAGAATTCAGTTTCATGATAGAAGTTTGAATTATTTAGCTCAGTTCATGCATCAGTTTTAGTTTCAGATATTAAGTCATGATTCAGTTCGTAAGAATCCTGTGTAGTATCACAGCCTCTTCCTAGTATTTTCACCAAACTATTATCATTCGGGGACGAATGATCCCAAGAGGGGGATGTTGTAATACCCCGAGTTTTCATGTCATAAACCTCTCATCTTTTTCTCATGAGATCAGATCCAGCTGAAAGTAATGGTTACTCATAAGTTGACACTCTCGTTTCTATCTTAGCCATATAGTTATTTTCTTGAGGATTCATGCACTTGCAGACCAGTTCAGTAGCTTATTATTCTTAAGATCCAGTGATTCAGTTCTATCAGTTGCACATGATAGCTTAAAGACAAAGATTCCTTTGTGTTTTAGGTTAATTATCCACATTCAAGGACGAATGTTCCCAAAGGGGAGATAATGTAATACCCCATATTTTCATGCTAAAATTCTAACCATTGTTCCTACGCATCTAATCTCTAATCCAAATGATTCTAAAGTGAATACAAGTTTCATGATAATTATCCTAGCCTATGGAGTAGTTTAGAGGTGAAAAATGTTCAAGTCAATGACCTAGAACAAAGTTGAGCTAAGACCAATTGTTTCATCTAAAGTTTGGCATTCGATTCTACAAGGGACGACTTCAAATGTGTATATCTCTTAATATACATGGAATTTTTCATCCCAATACCTATAAAATTGTAGATAGTTGAATTAGATTTCCAACGATACCAATTTTGCAAAAATCCAATACCCGAGCAAAAAGTTATGCCCATTTTCGTGAGAGACAGTAAGGGTGTGCTATGGGCAATGCACCACCCAATCAAATGTGTGCGATTGGGAATGCGAGGAACACTTAAATGTCTGCCATAAGGTGTGCGACGCACACCTTAAGGTATGCCATGGGTTGTGCGCCGCATACCTCACTTCCAAGTGTCAAAAATACCCCTATAATGTCTATAACACGGGATTAAACTCCCATAACACCAAAATAAGTTTACTTTCTCTCAAAATCACCAAGAACATTCATTAGGGTTTCAACCTAAAAATTCAAATATCTCAAGACTCAACCATGAGTTTTCAATAATTCTTTGAGGTTCGGAATCCCCATTCCGAGGGTAACAAGAAACACCTATTATTTTCACGAATAGAGTCCCAAGGTAAAGAGTTCATCCAGAGCTTCAATTTCAAGGTATGTGGGATTTTCAACAAGGACACCCTTTCGTTCTTATGCCCAAAAATATTTTTCTTTGACGAAGTTATGGATTTTATATGTTTTATTATGAATTTGAGGCATGAATTTACATCCTATATTGATTCTCATGAGATTGTGATATTTTTGATATTTTAAAAGTGTAATTATATGAGAACAATGATATTTTGTGCTTTAAGCTGAAATTTCCAGATTTTGAAGAAATTTATATGTGTTTATGATGTAAAGCTTAAATCTTGATAAGTTTTAATGTGATATTGAGACATGGGTTTTGAGCTCCATTTGAGATTGTTGTTTTTGAGAAAACATGTGTTATAAACACTTTGAATTTGAATGATTTGAGAATATAAAGAAGTTTTGACCCTTTGGTCGTCAGAAGGGGTTGATTTTGAACCCGAGATGAGAAAAGAAATCTACTTTTATTGATTCATTATGAAAGGGGTAGCATGATGGCTCCCGTTGTGAATTGTTGAACTTTTTTATGGTAGATTTTATTTTGAAAAGATCCGAGCTAAGTCCGGGAGTAGTCTTTAGCACCGAGCGGGAGGTATAGCGGGTTTGGTACTTCCCTAGAACTACGTGCCCCTGTAAGAGCCAGAATTGAGGATGATTTTCATGGTGATCACTAGTGTTTTGATTGATAATTTCAGGTCCTACTCCGATGGCAAGGAATAGGGAGACTCTCCCCAATGTGGGTAGAACGTTGGACTCCATGTAGCTCACATGGTTTATGTCGGTTACGAGAGACTCCTAATGTGTGTGTGTGTACCATTCTGTCTAAGATGAATGTATATGTTTTGAAGGATTGGTTCTGAGAAAGTTATTGTTTCCGAAAGATTGAGATATTATGTTCTAAAGAGAATTATTTTGAAACTTGATTACTCTATATGTTTGAAACCAAGGAAGAAGTGAATTGAGAACTTATTGTAATAACTCACTTGTTTTACTTTACATGTATTAGTCATCCATGATTTGGATGATTTAATTCGAGCTAAGTGAGTCATTTATATCAGCATGCATAATTTTATAAACTGTGATGATATTAAGATATTATTTTATATATGCATTGCACCCCCATATGCTCGGTATGTTTTCATGGTATTGACCCACATATTCGTATGTAGGCTACATTTTCTCAGAATGTAGGTACAAGGTATAGTATGCACCTTCAGATCCAGTCAGTTCGTGGTATCCAGTCAGCAAGTGATGAGTCCTTTTGATTCAAGGGTTTGGGTCAGTTATACAGAACTAATAGTGTTGTATTTTATTTATTCAGTCGTATTGAGTTGGGATATTCGGGATTCATGACCCGGCTACCTACAGTCAGTACTAGTAGGGGTTTCATAGACAGTCAGTAGAAGTTGATGTATTCCGTTTCAGTTTTGGTTGTAAAGGCAGAATTGTAATCTCGTAAATTCAGTTTTGTATTTGATCAGATTCAGAAAAGAGTTATTTTCTGTATATTTGTATAGATTTGTACTTTTTATTTAGTTGCTTATGAGTTATGCCAGTAGAAGGGTTAGCTTAGGGTCACTTGTGACCCTAAGTACCATGTGATGCCTCGGGACCCGATTTTGGAGCGTTAAACCAATTTAGCCTCTTCTGGGCATTCAATAGATATAGTATTTTTATCAATATCAAAACAAGAATATCATAAATATCACATAATCAATCAATAATATCATTTTTGGATTATAGTTAAGTACTCGTGTCTTTCTCCCATCAATTCTAAATTATGAAAATATAAAATAACATAATTTCTACTCATTAAACCTACCCTACCTGGACGCCAAACTTTTGGAAGAAGCAAGCTGCAACAAGGATGCTCTTTTTTTTTTTATTGCTTGGAACATTCAATCATCTAAAAATCAAGCAATTATAAGAGTAATTAAATATTTACTCTTTAAATAAATATCTTGGGGATTCAAACTCACTAATTCTACCCTTAATTCAAGGTATGTATCATTTCCCAATGTCAGTTAGCCATTAATTAGAACTTTCAAGGTTAACTCATCTCCATTAATGGAGTTTTTATGCTAAAGGTCTCATCTTTACGGAATTCAAGGTTCCTAACCATCAAATTTCATAATGTAGTTTATGAAATTCATGTTAGAAATCTTTAATTTATAGTTTAGGATTAGTTCTACGTCTTATTAAAAACACCCATGAGTATTTTCCAAAAGAATTTCACCATTAAAAGTTTTTTTAAGGATTCTAAGATGTTAAAGGATTAAAAGACGAAGAAAATAATGGAAAAACTTACCTCAACGAAGGAATTTCACCTTAAGCCTTGGGAAATCACCTCTCTAGGGTTGTTGCATGAAATTTTAGGTTTTTAGACTTAAAATAAGGCTGAAGATTATTTAAATACCATCAGAATTTTCCCTACAGCTAAATCACGCTTCAGTCCAGACAATGCTCAGTAAAACAGTCATAACTTTTTACTCCGAATTCGGATTGAGAAACGGTTTGTTGAGTTGGAAAGAGGACTCAGATATCTTTAATTTTGTGGGGGTTGGGTTTTGTAACTCCTTATATTCTAAGATATATGATTGTTTGAAGTTGATCCTAATTAAAACCGATATCAAAACTCTATAAAAAATTAAAGTTTTAAACTTAACTTTGTGTTAGGGATATTGTATGACCTTAATTAATTTCTAAAGAAATTTCAAAATAAGTTATTGATACTAGAACTCATGAATAAATTCATCGGTCTTGAGTCTATCTAGATACATCCAAAGGCTAAATTCTTCGTCAAAAAGTTTAAGGTGACATAATAAATAAAATATTAGCTAATTTGGACCCAAATTAATATTGAGGAATGAATTTATTATGACTAATTTAGTAACGATGAAATGAGTCGTTACAAATAACTATGTATGTGCTAGACATATACATAAGTACTGTTGTGTACTTGACCTGTTTTGAAATTTATGGTTCATGTACAACATAGCGGTTATGAATTGACAATATACTCTAATTTTATGATTTTGTTATTCATTCAATGCAGGGTATGAAATACAAGATTGTATACATACAGGGACTGTGGAGTTTTTGTTGTTGGATATGGAGAATACCTACGCGAAGGAATTGATGTGCCTTCAGGTGGTTTTGAAGCTGAATATCATCGTTTGCGATATGCGTCACTTCTTCAAAATTACGGTCTTCGAAAGGCAAAGAAATGTTAGGTTAGTGACAATGAAGACCCTCCAAGACCTAGAACAAAATATGCCCCCACCTCATGAATTTGAAATAATTAGCATTGAATAGTCTCAAAGATGTTTATGGTGATGATTGTTTTCTTTTCTCTGGAGTTTTGTTGGGTTGGATTAGTAAAATAATGTATGGATTTTGTATGTACAAAGTTTTTAAAACATAATGAGTTATGTTTTTAGGATGTATTGACTATTTTTGCATGTATTTTTTTTTGTTTACATCACTGCATTAGATTGGCTTACTTATTCTGAATTCCAGTATATATTCAGTCTTATACATAGACGTATCATATATGCACGTGGATGTATAACACATACATAGTTATTGTTCTACCAGTGTATATTCAGTCTTATACATAGTCCTATCATATAATTGTAAGCAAATACACTGAGAATGTGATTACACAACAATACCTATTCAATCAACGAAAATCGTAAAGAACAGTAGTAATATATATAGGCATACACAGTGGTAACATATGAGTTACATGTACATTAGCTTACCAAAAATCAATGTATATTTCATAAAATACATAGTGATAACATATAATCGTAAGCATAGCCACCTTGTGGAGATTTAACAGTTTATATGTCAACATATACACAATACCACAATAGATTTAAACACATACATAGACGTAACATATATTTGTAAGTATATCTACTTTGGGGTATTTAACACATACTTAGAAATATCAACTACATTAAAGTTATTCCTAATATCCACTCTCTAGGTGTATATTTTTTCACATACATAGAAATCTCAACTACATTTACATAGATTTTATAAAGAATGTTAAAACAATGTATAAAAAGCATGATGTAATGAAAAAAATGCAATGTGTATGTTTTCCATATACATAGTAATTATGTATACATATACACATTTTTTTATAACTAACGTTAACATAATGTATTAAACGGTTTCATGAAGAAAATTTAATGTACATATTATCAGACATAGAATTACATTCATTATTAATCAAAAAAACATATAAACTATAAATTAGTGTATGCTTACAGTTAATTATAATATATGTTTGCATATACATAGATTTTATAAGGAACATTAACTACTAATAGTTTATTGTAATTAACGTATACTTATGAACTCATAATTTTATACATTTATGATTAAGAAATGTAAAATCATAACCATTCTATAGACTACTCATCAGCAACCACAATTGCATACCAGTTATGTATATAAACACATATTAACACCAGTTGCAATAGTAAGTTATGTAGATGCGAAAAGGCACAAAAACTTGTTAATGCAACCATCAAATATACAAGACAAGCAATAAATATAAATACATCAAACATAGATGAAAAAATGAAGAAAACTTATATTTATTCCAAATTATCATCATCCATCTCAAATTGTTCAAAAAATTAAAGCATAAAAGTAGAAAATATTATTTGAGTGATTAATCATTAAGAGTATAGGAAAACTACAAGTTAGTTCTCCTTTGGGAAAAAGTTACAGAAACGTCTATTGTGCCTCTCATGTCCACACCATCCACAACGATTTGTACTTGATGAAAATATTTCGCTTGATTTTTTGTTTCTCCCTTTCTTAGGTCTTCCTGGCAGCCTTTTATAAATCGGAGGCAGAAATTCTTCCTCATCTACACTGTTAGGAACATTCCAGTGTAGCTGAAAAATTTACAATTCTCATTGTAACATCTGAGGACATAGCCGAAATAGAAAAAAAAAGATAATGTGATTAGTATTTGTAGCAATTTGTAGGTTTATAGGATTTGTATGTTACAATTTTGTTATACTTAAATAAAAAAATATATACAACACAACTCATCTACTATACATTAATAAACAAATTAAAAATATATGATTTTTTGTGTTACACAATTTATTAAAAACAAACAACAGAATAAAACCTGTTTTTTTACACATTTATACAAAATAGTCTATGTATATGTAAATTATTACTGAAAGAAAATTTTATATTTATACTATTGACTCAATTTTTATGTATATGTGATCGCATAACCACTTCATCTTTTGTAATTGGAAATAAGGTTTTGTTAGGTCTGTTTACATTAACATATATTTACATATACAAACCACTTTGAATATATATGTTATATATCAATAAATTTTTCATATGAATACACAATTTCTATTTTTGTGACTTTATTTCGCAACAACTTCAATCTATAAAAACTTCAAGTTTCTGTTAATTTAATACAATTGTATATAAAATTGTTATCAGAACATGAAAATAATCTATGCAACACAAATATACACATCATAATAATATTCACGCTACAATTAATATTTTATTTATTTAAGTTATAAATTCATATATATAGTTATCAAAATGGTAAAATTAGGATTTAAAAAGATGAAATTTAAATAAATAATTTTATTAACAGAACAAAATAACATAATATATTTTTTTGTCTAAACATTTTGCTTTGCAATTGAATTCATGTGTCACCACATATTTCGACATCACTGAAATGAGCGTCTTTTTATCCTTATACATCTGTTTCACTTTCACATCAATACTCTTGCTATCATAGATCAAGTTATCAACTTCAAACTCCGGAACATACAAAGCATAGTGATTTTGTGTCCCAGCAACTGAGAGAGCCATAACATCAGATTCAACACCCTCCACACAAACAACAACTCTTGTTTCTCTATCAAACTGTATGTCCTCTGCACATTTATCAATAGTTAATATGTACAACGGATACAATACGAAGGCTGGTAGAGATTTCTTCAACTCGACGTACAACCGAATAACATTATCATTCCGGATATGAAAAGGTGATCCGCTGCCGACGAAAACATAACGTACATCAATACTTTTTCGAGATTCGTCAATGTTTAATTCGGCAACAATTGATGAAATCAACCTCAAATAATTTATTGATTCCGTGACAATGATTCCTTCACTTTTATAATTAACATATTCTGTTTTGGTTTTCCATTGACCAGAGAGCCTCAAAAGAATAGCAATATTCATCTTCTTGAATTCCAATTATTTTTTTCTTCAAAAAGATCAATAATTAGTGTTGAAATTGTTCTTGATTTATATTTTCTTTTGATTTAATTTTTATATATTTGATGTTTTCAAAATTTGAATTTCAGTAGTTGTTACATAATTTAAGGAGTGGAGTAATCCACTTTATTTAATTAGTTATGTTAATTATGTCCTTAATAGTAAGAGAATCCGTTATTTCCATTTTTAAAGAAACCCAAAAATTTGCATTAGGTTTACTATGTATGTGATTCAGGAGAGAGAGTAAAATAACTAAAAAAGTGGGAGAGATTATAAATACTTCTAATAGAGTTGAGATTTACGTTATTTATACTAGTCAATAATCATCCCAAATCTGAATGAGTTGAATAAATAGGTAAAGTGAAAACTATATAAATTTCAACTCTTTTACAATGAATTACTTTCTATCCTAACTTTTTTCAAAAATTACTAAAAATACTTGATTTAGCCTACACGGCTTCATCACGTTCTTCTGAACACATCACTTAATTTAGTTTAACTTGATCTGATTATTATTTTCTCATCATTGATATTTAACAAATAAAAATGAAAAAACTTTGAAATTTGTTGTGTTAAATATGACATAACATTTGCATAACTATAAAATGACATAACATTTGCATAACCATAAAATCATGTTATTAAGGCTAAAATTTTGATAAACCCTTGACTCAAGTAAAGTATAACAATAATCGGAAAGAAAAGAAAATACAACAATAGTAAAAAAAAGTTATGTAGGAAATAGTGGAGAAAAGAACAACAACAATAACAAATAATAAAGATGACCGTACTAAAAGAAACAACAGGTAATAATCGAATCGAAGGATAAACACTAGGAGGGTAATAATAGTAGGTAAGTAGGCAATGTTCAACTATCCACTAATCTTTTATCTTAGCCCTCGATCTCCATATACATGACAAGATGAATATATGTATTCCATGTCTGGTATAATTTAAGGAAAAATTACACAACACCACAATTCATCTTTAAGAAACTACATAAAATTCCTATTTTTTTTATTAATTACCTAAATTCTTTTTTTAAAAAGACAGTCGGGTATATCCAAAAATTTATAAATTTTTGGATACATAATTTTAATTATGTATTTCTCTTTGGTCTAGTTAATGTATTATGTGTCTCGACCAAATAATTTCAAAAATGGATGTATCTCAGCAATCAAAATTATGTATCTCTACTTCAGAAGTATGTATTCCGACGCTAATTATGTATCTGAGCAAAATTGAAGTAATTAACTGTTACATTCTTAAGTTCAAATTTGGGTATCTCAACTTCAAAATTCTGTATCCGAATGCTAATTGTGTATCTAAAAATTGCAAAATAAGAGATTATTATAATTTATTAAAGAGTAGGAATAGATATTAAGTAGGGGTAAACTTTTTGGGATTTATGCAAGTTTTACTTATTTTATAAAGTATTGGCAAACAAAGTAAATGCAATTGGTCACCAACGTAAATGAAATGTAGCAATCCCTGCATTACAGAACTATGTAGCCAGCGTAGGGTAAGTCGTCCTCCTACTAGATTGGGGTTGGCACAATCATATATTCATTTCATGAGTCTTTCTTCCAGATTAGGGTTGACACAACATTATTAGTATCCCTTGGAAAAGTGATAACACCCTTCCAACTGGGGTCAGAGGTTGGACCCCCACTCCATTTATAGTTAAGGTATATTGGTTAGATGAACACTCCCACAGTTATAGTTTCAGTATTCAGTACTCAGTAATCAGTATTCAGTCTCAGAATTTAGTAAAAAAACTCAGATAGTTCTATAGAATCATGACTGATAGTTATCAGTTATTTAGCCATCAAAACTCAATACTTTAGTAGCAGTCTAATTCAAGCAGAGGTTATATGCACAATATTGCATATTCAGCATGATCAGTAGTTACAGTTTTTGCATGTACTCTTATTCAGTTATTTCATGATGTTCATTCCATCAGTTATTATCTCATACATATGAACCCATGTATATCAGCCTACCTCACTTAGAATACCATTACATTCAAAGTACTGAAGCATACTTTTTATTTTGTGCTATGATATCTCATATTATAGGTTCAGATGAACGGGATCCTAACTATAATTAGCATCTCAGGTTATCAGCAACAGTTATAGTGGTGAGTCCTCATATATCGAGGACAGGGTTATTATTTTAGCATTTCAGTAGTTCAGTATGTTTAGTAGTTGGGGTTAGTTAGGGACTTGTACCATCAACTCCATATTCAAACCGTTAGAGGCTTTCGGACTAGACTATTTCAGACAAATGTTCAGTATTACTATCAATATTCAGTATTTGTTTTTAGTTTAAGAACCTTATGGAAATTTTAGCCTAACATCTGTATATATTTTCAGTATTATTATTATTTAGTGCTCACAGCAGGTACCAGTCATGGGTTAGCTTGTGGTTCTTTGAGATTGTAAGCACCGATGACTCCCAGGGTGCAGTCTCGGGGCATTACAAACTTAGTATCAAAGCCTAAGGTTCAACAGTTTCCTAGGGAGCCTGAAAGCCATATCAAGTAGAGTCTTGTTCATGGGTGTGTAGTGCGCCACTCTTATGGACAAGAGGCTATAAGGCCTTTTTAGGAAAAGTTCCTTTTTTTCATTATTCATATCGTGCGAGTGAGCATGAGATCAAGTTAAACTCTCTGTCTAATCCAAGTTTCCCTTCTGTTTACAGAATATGCCTCCCAAAAAGATGAATGAAATAAAAACTGGAAACCATCCAGCACCTCCGCCCGTTCAGGCAGATTCCCTAGATGAGCATATTTCCCACACAGAATTCAGAGTAGCTTTCACCACTCTAGCTCTTTTGTGGAAGCCCATAATAAACGCCCAACTTTTGTTCAGGCTAACCCAGTAACCAATACTATTGCAGCTATAATTTTTGACTTCACCTGAATGAACCCTCTTTTATTTTCACGGTCTAAGTCTGAAGAGGACCCACAAGAATTCCTTGACATAGTGTAGAAGGTCACAACTATTATGGGGCTAACTGCTAGTGAGAATGCTAAATTAGTTGTATATCAGTTAAAGGATGTGGCTCATACATGGTTTAAGCAGTGAAAGGTAGATAGGGCCGCAGATGTGGGCTTATAGAATAGGAGGAGTTTTCTACTTCCTTTCTAGATAGGTTCTTCCCATTGAATTTGAGGGAAGCTAAGGTTTTAGAATTTATTAACTTGAAGTAGAGCAATATGAAAGTAAATAAGTATTCTCTCAAGATTACTAAATAGCCAGATATGCTCCTCATGTGGTAGCTGATAACAGGTATAAGATGAGTAAGTTCATGTATGGTGTGTCTGACAATGTGGTCAAGGAGTGTAGGACCTCAATGCTAATTAAAGAGATGGACTTTTCTAGGTTGATGGTCCATGCTTAGCAGATAGAAGAGCAAAGGACTAAGGAGAAGGAGAGGGAGAACAAGAGGTCTAGAATAAGTAGCTTCAACTTTACTCAGCCTAAGTTAGAGGGTGGTAATCGTCCTCAGCTTTGCTCAAAATCTTCAGTTCTAGCTCCATCCTCATCCAGTGCTTTGGTGCTTAAATTCAAAAATAGTAATAAGGATAGGGCGCCAGGATCTATGTCTCAGGGTAGTGTTAGCAGTGCCGAAACAAATCCTCTTTGCCAAAAGTGTAGTAGAAACCATCAGGGTGTCTGCAGAGCTGGCAGTGATGTATGTTTTAGATGTGTCAAGCCAGGACATAGGGTCAGGGAGTGTCCTCAGGTAGGTTCGTAGAGTCAGCATAATCCTCCCCCAGCTCAGTCCGGTCGCCAGTCTCAACAGGGTGCCGATTCTTATGCCACCAGTGGGCAATGCCTAAATAGGCTTTATAAACTTCAGTCCTGATAGAATTAGGAAAGTTCTCCTGATGTAATCAATGGTACGTTACAAATTTATCATTTACATGTTTATTCTTTGCTAGATCCAGTAGATTATTTTTCTTTTGTAACTCTTTATATAGTTGTTGACTTCGGAGTTAGTCCTAAAATCCTAGAAGAGCCCTTCTCAGTCTCTAACCCTATGGGTAAGTCTAACATAGCCAGACGGGTATACAGGAACTACCCAGTTATGGTATCTCAGAAAGTTACTTCAGCAGACTTAGTAGAGTTAGAGATGAAAGATTTTGACGTCATTCTCAGCATGGATTTGCTTTATTCATGTTGTGCTTTAGTTGACTGTAGAAACAGAGTTGTCTATTTTCAGTTCCCGAATGAACCTATCCTAGAATAGAGGGGTAGTACTTCAACACTTAAGAGTCATCTTATTTCCTACCTTAGGATGAGAAAATTGATATCTAAAGGGTTTGTCTATCATCTCATTTAAGTTAAATACTGCAGTTTCGAGACCCCTAATATTGAGTCAGTTTTAGTAGTGTGTGAATTTCCAGATGTGTTTCCTGAAGATCTTTTCGGAGTTCCTCTCGAGAGGGAAATTGACTTTGGAATAGACCTTCTTCTAGATACTCATCCTATCTCTATTACGCCATACAAAATGGCTCCAGTAGAACTCAAAGAATTGAAAGAACAGTTGAAAGATCTCCAAGATAAGGGGTTCATCAAGCCCAGTGTTTCCTCATGGGGCACACCAGTTTTATTCGTGCATAAGAAAGAAGGTTGTCTCAGAATGTGTATTAACTACCATCAGTTGAACAAAGTCACAGTCAAGAACAAGTATCCACTTCCCAGAATTGATGAATTATTTGAACAACTTCAGGGTGCTAGTTACATTTCTAAGATAGACCTCAGATCAGGCTCATCAGCTCAAAGTCTAAGAATGTGACATTCCAAAAATAGCTTTTAGAACTCGGAATGGTCACTTCAAATTTCTAGTCATGTCATTAGGTCTTACCAATTCCCCAGCCTCTTTCATGGACTTAATGAATTGCGTGTTTAAGAAGCTTGGACATGTTTATCATAGTCTTCATTAATTACATTCTTATCTACTCTCGCAGTGAAAATGATCATGCATACCACCTCATAATAGTTTACAGACCCTCAAAGACCACCAGTTGTTTGCTAAATTCAGTAAATACGAATTTTGGCTAAGGTCAATAGCTTTCCTTGGTCATGTAGTTTTCGGTTATGGAATTAGAGTTGATCCTCCAAAGACCGAACAGTGAAAAACAAGCCAAAGACCGAACAGTGAAAAACAAGCCTAGACCTATCTCTCCATCAGATATCAAGAGTTTCTTAAGTTTGGCTGTCTATTATCGGTGGTTTATTGAAGAATGTTTGCCTATTTCATCCCCCATGTCCATATTGACTCGGAAGAAAGTCAAATTCCAGTGGTCAGATTCTTGTGAGAAGAGTTTTCAGGAGTTGAAGACCCGACTCACTACAACCCCAGTTCTGACTTTCCCCAATGGTTCAGACAGATTTGTTGTGTATTATGATGCTTCCAGAGTTAGTCTGGGGTGTGTTTTGATACAGATAGGTAAGGTCATAGCCTATGCGTCTAGACAACTTAAAACCTATGAAAAGAACTATTCCACCCATGATCTTGAGTTAGCAGTGGTAGTGTTTGCCTTAAAAATTTGGAGGCACTATTTATATGGGGTACATGTTGATGTGTTCACAGACCACCAAATTTTGTAGTATGTGTTTTCTCATAAAGACTTGAACTTGCATCATAGAAGGTGGTTAGAGTTGTTGAAAGACTAAGACATAAGTGTTCTATATCACCCGGGCAAGGCTAATGTAGTGGATGATGCTCTCAATAGGTTGTCCATGGGTAGTGTTGCTCATGTTGAGGATGGTAAGAAGAAGTTAGTTTAGGAAGTTTATCATCTTTCCAGGTTGGGTGTTCGTTTGGTTGATTCAGTTGAGGGTAGTGTACGGGTGAAGAATAGTTTGGAATTTTCCTTGGTTTCTGAGGTGAAGAAAAGCAGGACAGGGATCCCAGTTTAGTTAAGATGGAAGAGTTAGTTAGATATTAGAAAGTAGAGTTTTTCTCCTAAGGGGGAGATGGTGTGTTGCGTTGCTAGGGTTGACTATGTGTGCCATGTGTGGATGGCGTGAGGCAGTAGATTCTTGTAGAAGAGAATGGTGCAAGTTACTCGATTCATATAGGGTTCACTAAGATTTACCAATATTTGTGGGAGATCTATTGGTGGATTGGGATAAAGAGAGACATCGCAAAGTTTATACCTAAGTGCTCTACATGTCAGCAGGTTAAGATTGAGCACCGAATGCCTAGTGGGTCTATGTAGGAGTTTAGTATTCCCACATGGAAGTGGGAAGAAGTGAACATGGACTTCGTGATGAGTTTTCCTCATACTTGTCATCAGTACGATTCGGTTTGGGTCATTGTAGATAGCATGACCAAATTATCCCATTTCTTGCCAGTTCATACTTTCTATCCAATCGAGGATTATGCAAAGCTCTATGTTATAAAGTTGGTCAAATTGCACAGAGTTCTATTATCCATCATTTTAGAAAGAGGTACGTTGTTTACCTCTCTCTTTTGGAAAGCCTTCCAAAAAGGGTCTTGGTACCCAAGTTTACCTCACTACAGCCTTTCTCCCTCAGAAAGATGGTCAAGAAGAAAGGACCATTCATACTTTAGAAGATATGTTAACAACATGTGTCATTGACTTTAAGGGTAGTTGGGATGACCACTTGCCTTTGATTGAGTTCGCGTATAATAACAACTATCACTCAAGTAATCAGATTGCTCCGTTTGATGTGTTTTATAAGAGGAGATATAGGTCTCCCATTGGTTGGTTTGAAGTAGGTAAGACTGCATTGGCAGGGTCTGACTTAGTATTTGATGCCTTAGAGAAGGTTAAGTTGATCAGGGAAAGTCTTAAGAAAGCTCAGAGCCGACAAATTGTATGCTGATGTGAGAATAAAAGATCTCGAGTTTCAGATTGTGATTATGTGTACTTGAAAATCTCTTCCATGAAGGGAGTGAAAAGGTTTGGCAAGAAGGGAAAACTCAGTCCCCGATATGTCGCTCTTTACAGAATTCTCAGTCATTTCAGAAAGGTAGCTTACGAGCTTGAGTTTCCTTCAGACTTAGCTTCAGTACACCTAGTGTTTCACGTCTCCTTGCTACAGAAGTTCATTGGTAACCCAGCAGTTGTAGTCCCTATAGAGAGTATAGATTTTCAGAACAGTCTCTATTATGAGGAAATTCGAGTCGAAATCCTTGATCATCATATTCGCAGACTGAGGAACAAAGAAGTTTCTTTGGTCAAAGTTTTTTGGCGAAATCAGTCCGTTGATGAACATACTTGGGAAGTAGAAGCAGACATGCGAACCAAGTATCCTTACCTCTTCACCTTAAACTCATATCAGCTCGAGATAGCAGTCTTCCTTAGATTTACTCAGTTCCAAGCTCACATTACCTTTACAAACTTGGTATCAATTACTATTGTATATCATCCTCATGACAGTCATGCATTCATAAATCAGTTCATCCATATGATCATGTCTCTGTTATGCATATTCAGTATGAAAACTTAGTTTATCAGTAGTTTTAGTCATGTAATCATGCTTCAGTTATGTATGTTCAGTATGAAAACTCAGTTTATCAGTAGTTTCAGTCATGTAATCATGCCTCAGTTGTGCATATTCAGTATGTAAACTCAATCTATAAGTAGTCTCAGCATAATCAGTCTCATTTAAGGATGAATGTTCCCAAGGGGGATATATTGTAAGACCCTGTAAAGTTCTAGTTAAATTCAATCTTATATAGCTTGTAACAAGGGGGCCCAAGACTTAGGAAAATTCAGCTAAGTGTTAAGACTTAGAATAAAAAATTCAGCTAAGTGTTAAGACTTAGAATCATTATAACCTTTGTAATAATATGATCTGAGTTTTTATCGTTACGACCTAAAATTGTTGATTTTTAAGTCGATTCATAATTATGGATGTCAATAGGTTACCTTGGGTGAGTTTTGAATTTTTCAGACGTCGTTAGAAGCTTGTTTGGGTGTCCAAGGCAGTGAGTCTATACGATCATGACACATTGCATCAGCCATCGCGTCGACCCCATTGACGCGATGCGTCGGTTGCAGCATCGCTGGGCAAAGACTTTAGTAAAATTTCCAGTTAGCCAATGCGAGAAAAATGCGACGCATTGTCTATCACATCCACCCTATCGATGCGACGCGTCGCCAAACACGTCACTGGGCACATTTTTGATCATTTAATTCCAACTTTCCAAGGGTAATTGAGTCATTTTCCCCTCGCCCAATTTAGCTAAAACATGAAATTTAACTCTCAAAAAGGCAAAATACAGTCTTTATTCTCAAAATTCTCTCAATAATTAAACCCTAATTTATCAAGATCAAGTTCTAAGGAAACCTCCACAAACTTCACGAATTCAATAAGCAAGGTATGTTAGGTGTTTATCCATGGGTTTCCTTCCACCCTTGGAGTTCAAGAACCCTTTTTAAACTATAAGTTTATTGATTTCATGATTTACATGTTTGAATTGGATTATGTTCATGTATGTATTGATGTATGGTTTTCAAACCAAGAATCATTACAAGTTTCAAGTGAATTAATTAGCAAATATGTAGAATTATGTGATCCTCATGTTAAACACTTGATTTGCAAGTTACGTGTTTAGCCATGATGTTTATATCTTGATGAATTCCATGTTCATTAATTATGCTCCCCTAGTGTTTGATAGAATGCCTATGAAAATTGAGTAGTGAATTCATGACATGTTATTATGTGGTCTCATTCATGTACAAGTTCATGCCTCTCAAGTGTTTGACAAAATATCTAAATGAATGCATGGTGGAAAAGTAGCTAATGTAATGTAATACCCCATATTCCTAGAATTTAATATAGCTCTAAGTACGTGAGCTATCCTATATAAAATTTATGAAATACTCAGCATTTTTCAGTTTAGAGCCTTCCAATGTGTAGGAAATTCAGTCAGCTTTCCAACGATATAAAATTCGCCCAAATTCGATACTCGGACGAAGAGTTAGGGCAGTTTAAGTAAAAATAGTGGCTCACCGCGATTAGGCTACGTCGCGGTGAGTATCACAATGAGTGCTCCATCATATCGTGCTAAAGGCCATTTCGGCATTTGTTAATTTCCATGGGGTCACCGCGATTGCACCGCATCACGGTGAACCCCAAAACAACAATTGTCACGATCCAGAGAGTCACTGCAATTCCACCGCATCGTGGTGGATATAGCGATGACCCATTCACCGTGTCATGGTGAGGCCTTAATCGTCATTCTAGTTGCGGGATTTTAAATCCCAAGGGAAACTTAGACTTTTTCCATGACCCAGATCAACCTTAAACACGAAATTAATCCCTAAATGACCAAAATATATCATTATTCACTCAATTTTCCCCAAAGTATATCATTCTCTCTCAAAAGCAAGAAACCCTAGTCTCAAAATTGAAGAACAAAGCTCAAGAATTTCTCCAAGAACATTCAAGAATTAACATTCCAAGGTATGTTAGGTGTTCATCTATGGGTCCATTCCACCCATAGAGTCCATGAATCCGTTTTCAAACTACAAGATTGTTGAGTTATGAAATTCCATGCTTGAATTGAATTGAATTCATGTTCATGTTATTGTTGGGGTTTTTTCCATGATTAAATTAAAAGATTTCTTCAAATTAATCATTATATGTGGTGAATTACATGATCCTCTTGATGAACCCTTCAATTTACAAGTTTATTGATGAAGCTATGAAAACTTTGTGTATTGATTATTGTATAGCCTAAGCATGTTTCCCACGTGTTTGATAAAATGCCTATATTAATGAATAAGTGCCATTATAACCTGATAGAATGTGTTCCCCCTTCATGAATAAGTAGATGCCTTAAAAGTGTTTGATAATAAGTCACTATGGATGAATTATGAACAAGTGAACAATGTCATGTTATTCAAGATTATGCAATGCTTTACTTTTCATGCTATTAAGTCCTGTGGGTATTTAATACCTGACAATTTAGTTGTTTAACTAGAGACGGTGTCAGTTAGAGAATCTCAGTCATGTCATGATCAGTAGTACTCTCAGCCAGTTATAGAATTCAGGAAAACTCAGTAAACTCAGTATCAGTTCAGTCCAGTTCAGTATACTCAGTTCAGTGTCTTTCTGTTGAGAGTAGGATTCAACATCGAATGAACCCAAGGATGGGGGCTCACCTGCCAGTAGAGGGTATGATCTCTAGAAGAAATCCTTGAATACCAGAACTACGTAGCTAGCGTAGGTTGAGATATCAAACCTGCCAGTTGAGAGTTGATGAGGTGTTTTAACCTATCAATTGAGGGTTCCGCTGATCTCATTAGAGTACCTGCCAGATGAAGGTAACTCTCATCTTATCCTTACCCGTGGGATGGTACTGACACCCTTCCTATTGTGGTCACGGGTTGGACCCCAACTTAGTTATCTTATCTTATTTGGGGCATGTCGGTTAGATGATTACCTCCCACAATCTCAGTTTTAGTCTTCAAAATAGAACTCAGTTCTGTTCTACAGAATCAGGACTGTCAAATACAGTCAACCAATATCAGCAAATCAATTATCAGTAACTTCAGATACCAGTTACTCCATATCAGAATTCAGGACATAGCTTCAGACAAGCTTAGTCACAGTATTTATCTATATGCACATGAGTGCACACTTAGTATTTACAGTAGTATCAGTTATCCATGTACTCTCATGTTCAGTTACACTATATCATGCAGTCAGTTATTGTTCATGCATATGAACCCTTGCATTTATCCTTACCCCATCTAGCATACCAGTACATTCCACGTACTAATGCATACTCTTTTTTTGCACTATGATGTCTTATATCATAGATTCAGACGCGCAGGTTCCCGACCACGCATAGATAGATTAAGATTCAGCCAGCAGTAGTAGATTAGCAATGAGTCCTTATCATTCAAGGATATTCTTTTATTTTAGATTCTTAGTATTTTCAGTATTTCAGTATGTGGGGTTAGTTGGGGGCTTTTCCCATGAACTCCACTTTTAGACAGTTCAGTTAGAGGCTTTTCAAACTAGTTTCTAGACAGTGTTTAGTTTTATAGATTGTTATTTCAGTTGATACACTTTATCAGTATTTACAAATTTTGAACCTTATGGTATTTTAGCCTATTTTCTGCAACTATGACAGTATATTATTCAGGGCTCACAACAGATATCAGTTATGGGTTAGCTTGTGGTTCTTCGGGGTCATAAGTATCGTGTAGCGTCTGGGGTACAGACTCGGGGCATTACATGTAATGCCTTTATGATTTTTCCATGTTTTACTATTGATGATATCGAGTCCTGGGGATATTTAATACTCGATAATCTAGTTGTTTACCTAGAATTACAATAGCTATAGAATAGTCTGAGTAATGTCGCAGGCAGTAGTACTCAGTCAGTTATAAAACTCAGTGAACTCAGTTCAGTTTAGTCAGTCAACACGATTAGTATCAGTTTAATCAAGCCTAGTACAGTCTAGTGATCAGTTTAGTGTTTATTCCATTGGGAGTAGAATTCAGCTCTGAGTGAACCTAGGGATGAGGGCAATCCTTCCAGTAGAGAGTTTGACCCTTAGTAGCAGTCCCTGCATTACAGAACTCTGTAGCCAGCGTAGGGTAAGTCGTTCTCCTTCTATATTAGGGTTGACACAATCATATATACATTTCCTGAGTCTTCTTGCCAGATTAGGGTTGACACAACATTGTTAGTATCCCTTGGCAATGTGCTAACACTCTTCCAACTGGGGTCACAGGTTGGACCCCAACTCAGTTTATAATCGTGGTATTTCAGTTAGATGAACACTCCCATAGTTACAATTTCAGTATTCAGTACTCAGTAATCAGTATTTAGTCTCAAAATTCAGTAAAGAACTCAAATAGTTCTATAGAACCATGTAATGCCCCGAGATCCCATCCTGAGATGTCACACGGTGCTTGTCACCCCGAAGGACCACAAGCTAACCCTTTACTGATATCTGTACCTATACACTGCATAATATTTGGAATAAATGCAGAAACGGGCCATAAGGTTCAACACATCTATAAATACTCAAAATATAAAACTGAATACTATACAATACATCCGTATGAAAAACCTCTAATCTGATTGAACTGTGGATTTGATGGGATAGGTCCCTAACTAACTCCATCAACTGAAAATAAATAAGATTTTAATTACAATAATAGGACTAATCCTCAAAAGAAGAGGACTCACTGCTACTGCTGCTGACTGGACTGATCTGATGATGATACTCTGGGTCCTGTGCCTCTAAACTTATGGTGTCAAATGAGACACCATAGCGCAAATGCGTCAGCACAAAATGTACCGAGTATGTAGGCGGGTTAAGGCTAAATTCAAGGGCTCATACATTCAAAATATGTATAACCTAAATGATTATGAAAATACCACACGAAAACAAGAACACATACAAGAATGCATAAATCATACTCATAATCATCACAACTCTAGATACTTGACCTTGGGTACCTCCTTACTATGAGCTAAACTCACTACCATCACTGAGATACTGAACTACTGACTCATTTGCGACTGATAACTGAGGATTTGAGTATACTTATATCAAAGACTGAGTTCTGATCTTACCGCTTTCAACCGACAGAATTAGAGATTCAATTTTTGCTAACATATAACTTCGAAATCTTTATCAATGATAATAAAATAAGATTATATCCAAATCCGACAATAAGAATACTCAACAAATTTTGAGAAGGAGACTAAGCCTATCTGACGGGAGATCTTTAAATATGATAATAAGAATATTCAACATGATATGAGACTGAGATCAAGCCTCTCTGATAGGAGATCTTTAAATATGATAGTAAGCATCTGTATATGAGGCCAAGCCTATCTGACAGGATGTTCCATGAATCAATAGAACTATCTGAGTTCCTTACTGAGATAAATAATTGTACCACACCATCTTGACTTTTGAAGATTGATACTGAAATTGCAACTGTGGGAAGTAGTCACTTAACCGACATACCCCGACCTACCACTGGTGGGGTCCAAACTGTAACCCTAGATGGAAAGGCGTCAATACCGTGCCACGGGTAAAAACTCACTCTCGGGTCAAGCCTCTCTGATGGGATGACCCTTGCAGGAAGTTGACCTGAGGTAATATAATAGTCAACCTCTTTGACGGTGACAGTCTCTTCTGATGGGGACTCTTGTATACTGCGTTGTCTACACAGTTCTGGAGTTCAAGGATTGCTACTAATGACTCCGGCCTCTCTCTCTGATGGGAGGAATCACCATCACTTCCCTCGCTCGGTGCTAGTTTCTACTCCTAACTGAAGGACTCTCACTGAACCCTTAGAATGAAAAAAATAAAGTTGAATCTGTTTACATGATCATGTTTCTCAAATGATCTGGCTAAAATACGCTGAGATCACTTGGTTCCATATCTGACAGAAGCAATATCGAATCACGGTATTTGACTGACAATACATAGCTTGATTAGATTATTCGAATCATTTCTGAGATTGGAATTGAATCACTTGAGTTCCATTAGGACTGGGATGAGTACAGGTCTGAGGCTAGATTACTAGAGATATAGAGATTATAGAGATAACTCAAAACCCTAGACAGAAACTTACTCATGCTCACTCTAGGGTCAGCTACCAAGTCGGGAGCATACTTAGCTAATTGGTTGAACTTAAGACAATACTATTTCACAATCATAGAACCTTACCTTAGGTTCATGAACTCTTTTACCTTAGTTTCTATCATCTCAAGAGGAAAGAATCTATCTAGAAAGGCACTCTGAAACTCTAACCAAGTCACAGGAGCTACATTCTCCCCTCTACTCTTCTCCCACATCACTACCCAATCATGAGCAACATCCTTCAACCTATAAGATGCTAACTCCACACTCTTCTCCTCAGAGATGTGCATAATATGGGTGATCTTCTTTACCTCCTCTAGATAAAGCTGTGGGTCCTCACCTACTACTGACCTAAAGAATTCTGGCGAATTCATTTTCATGAAATTTCTAATCCTAGCTGTGGCGGAATTCCCATCTTGCTGAGGTGGGACTGCAGCCTAAAGGTTTCCTTGAACATTAGTCACATCTTGGTCTAGCACCTGAAAAGCTGCCCGAAACTCTGCATATGACAAACTCTCATTATCAGATCCTATTGGTTGAGGGGGATGATCATCGACCCCACGGATAAAACTTCTGCGAGGAGGCATACTTTGTAATTGAAAGAAAGAAGTGGATTAGACTGAGGATCAACCTAAGCTCATGCTCACTCGCACAAAATGATTACTGAAAGAAGGGAAACTTTTCCTAAGAACATCCTGTAGCCTCTTGTACATAAATGTGGTGTGCTACACACCCATGCAAAAGACTCTACTAGATGCAGCTTTTCAGACTCCCTAGGACACTCTTGAACCTTAGGCTCTAATACCAAGCTTGTAACGCCCCGACCTACCATAGGTGGGGTCCAACCTATAGCCCCAGCTGGAAGGGCGTCAATACCATGCCATGGGTAAAGACTCACTCTCGGGTCAAGCCTCTCTGATGGGATGACCCTCACTGGAAGTCGACCTGAGGCAATATAATAGCCAACCTCTCTGACGGTGACAACCTCTACTAACGGGGACTCTTGTATCCTGCGCTGTCTACACCATTCTGGAGTTTAGGGATTTCTACTAACGACTCCAGCCTCTCTCTCTGATGGGAGGAATCTCTATCCTTTCCCTCGCTCGGTGCTAGTTTCTACTCCCAACTGAAAGACTTTCACTGAACCCTTAGAATGAAAACAATAAAGTTGAATCTATTTACATAATCATGTTTCTCAAATGATCTGGGTGAAATACGCTGAGATCACTTGGTTCCGTATCTGACAGAAACAATATCGAATCACGGTATTTGACTGACGATACATAGCTTGATTAGATTATTCGAATCATTTCAAATATTGGAATTGAATCACTTGAGTTCCATTAGGACTGGGCTGAGTACAGATCTGAGGCTAGATTACTAGCGATACAAAGATTACAGAGATAACTGAGATTATTGAGCTTTATTAAGTTTCGCACTTGTCTGAGGATACAGAGTTCTATAGTTCACTGAGTTCTAAAAATCATGGCTCGATTGGAATTATCGAGAAACTAACACGGGCTCTAGACAACAGCTCTATTTTCGGGTATAAATACCCCCAGGACTCGATAACATAGAAGCAAAGCATCATCATTCATTCAAGCATCACAAGCATTCATGCATCATTACCATCATTCAGGCATATTCACAAGAAACTCAGAAATTATGCCATATATTCAATTTCACAATTATTAGAACATCACCTCAAGCCTCCAAGGATTCACAAACGTCTACTCATCATCACAACTAGCAAGGGGTCACTCTAAGTATTTCAGAATCATAACGTACTTTCCCCCTCACAAACATTACGATATTGCATCTATCATTTAGGAAATATAAACCTCTATTCACCATCGTGATTACCAAAGGATCGCTCCCAACATTTAGGGGGTCATCAATATCGATTCATCGTCACAAACTACTTTAAGAAAGACATGCTATTAAATTATAACCCATTCAATGAAGTCTTGCATCAAGTACTTCACACCTATATCGGTCTCGACATATATCTAGATATCACGAGATTTTAGGAAAACTTCACACTATTATGTCGTTACTCTCTTGATAACCACTTAGCATGTATCAAAACTTAAAATAAATCAAAGAGCACTCACTTGGGAGATTTACCACTATTTTGTCTCAACTTACTCACTACGGTCTTTCGACAACCACTAGACATGTATAGTTCCACACCTACTCGGGGATTCCATATTATTATTATGGCTCATTCCGCTCACTAAGGCATTTTATCAAACACTAGGTGTGCATGGACTAGCCTACAACTTTGGGTTTCCCCTTTAACATACTACAATGCCCCTCTATGCTTCACCTCAGCCTTTCATCCAACCTATGGGGTGCATACTCCGCTTATTCAACAATCTCTACACCCTAATGTCATGAATACCTCACATAGAAACCAACTTCAAAAGGGATCATCACAACATCACATAAATTCCACATAATAGGGTCAAAGACCATAAATCTTGCAAACAATCATGAATCCAAACTCAACAACACAAGTAACAACAACTTCAACTCATACAAATCATGGAATATCACAAAGCATAAAATCCTTAAGTTTAAAAAAAAGGGTACTTGAGCTTCTTGGATGAAAGGGACCCAAGAATCAATATCTACATACCAGGGAATTTCTTTTCTTGAAGGCTCTTGAAAGGAGTTCTTGATTTCTCTAGATCCTTCTTGATCCTTCTTGAATTTTATGAAAGGAGAAGAGAGTATTTTGATTTTGGAAACCAGGATTTTTGGGTGGAAAAGAGAAAAATAAAGTTGAAGGACCTTGGCCTGGTATTTATAGAGTTGGGGAAGGATGTGAAAAATACCAAAATGCCCCTTTAAAATTTTTCTAGAAAATTCCGATTGGGTCTGTGACGGTCGACCTGACGGTCTGTAAGATGGACTGACGGTCCACCAGGTCATCCGTCACTCAAGTGAAAAAACTGGGATGTTCTTTCTCGGAGTAATGATCAAAGTGAAGGTCCGTCAAAAATATGACGGTCCACCAGATCGTCCATCACTCGGGGTACAAGAATGGGATATTCTGCCTCGGTCTGACAGCCCCCTTGACGGTCCGTCAACTTTCTGACGGTCCACCACTTTGTCCATCACTTGATGACTGAAAAAGTAAGCCAATTCCTTGGTATGAAGGGACACTTGACGGTCCACCAAGGACTTGGCGGTCCGTGAGATCGACCGTCAAACCTGCGATTCCGACAACGCTCAGTAAAACGGCCTTAACTTCTTCGTCCGATGTCGGATTTTGATGAAATTGGTATTGATGGAAATCTTGTTCAATGATCTACATGACTAAAAGTAGAAATTAGAGAAATTACACACGATTCAAAGTGTTTCATACTTGAGAAGATACTTCTAAAACTTTTATACTCAAATTTTTCTACTTTGCTGGATACGCTCTAAGGCTCAGACTAGAAGAGAACTTTGTGGGGTATTACAAACCAGGGCTAACATTTATCAGTTACTTAGACATCAGAACTCAGTACTTCAGTATTAGTCTAATTTAGGTATAGGTTATATGCACATTATTTCTTATTCAGCATGATCAGTAGTTACAGTTTTTGCATGTAATCTTATTAAGTTATTTCATGATGGTCATTCAGTCAGTTATCATCTTATGCATGTGAACCCATGTATATCAGCCTACCTCACTTAGTATACCAGTACATTTAAATTTCTGACGCATACTCTTTCTTTTGAAATATGATACCTCATATCATAGGTTTAAATGCACGGGCTCCTGACCGTACTTAGCAGCTTAGGTTATCAACAACAGTTATAGTGGTAAGTCCTCAAATTTTGAGGACAGAGTTATTAGTTCAGCATTTCAGTAGTTTAGTATGTTCAGTAGTCGGAGTTAGTTGGGGACTTGTCCCATCAACTCCATATTCAAACAGTTAGAGGCTTTCGAACTAGACTATTTTAGACAGATGTTCAGTTTTTCAGTATTACTATCAGTATTCAATATTTATTTTCAGTTTATGAACCTTATGGCAATTTCAGCCTAAATTCCTCATATATATTTAGTATTATTATTATTCAGTGCTCACACAAGTACCAGTCATGGGTTATCTTATGGTCCTTCGGGATTGTAAGCACCGTGTGACGCCTAGGGTTCAGTGTCGGGGCATTACATAAATCGGGTTAAATATTTATTATCACTGAGGTAAAATTTTAAAGCGGTAGATTTGATAGGAAAAATGTTTTGAAATTGGGTATTTTTGTAATCTTTGTGTCAGTCAGTAATGGCATACATTAGGAGAAGTGAAACTGAAATGACCCATTTCATCGTTATTAAATTATCCATGACAAATTCATGAAAAATCTCTATTTTTTCCTTAATATTAACTTGAACTCAAAATAGCCCTCATCTTATTTATTGTGTCACCTCAAGCTTTTCGTCTAAGATTTAAATCTTTCGATATCTATATATAGCCTCAAGCCCAATGAATTTAATTATTCACAAGCACTAATATCAATACTCTAGTTTGGAAGTTCTTTAGGTATAAATTAAGGTCGTACAGTATCTCTAATGCAAATTTAATTTTAAAACTTTCTTTATGATAGAGTTTCGATATGGTTTTCTATTAGGGTCAACTTCAAACAACCATATCTACTAGAATATAAGGATTTAGGGGGTCTATTACCCACCAAATCAAAGGTTTCTGATTCCTATTTTTAATGCAATAAATCATTCGTCCATCCAAATACGGAGTAAAAAGTGACGACTGTTTACTGAGAATTGTTCGGGAAAAATGAGAATTTCACAGTAGCGAGAATTCCGGTGGTATTTAAATCAATTTCAGTGTGTTTTAAATTTAAAAACCCCAAACCTCATTTCCCAAACCTAGAGAGGTGATTTCCCAAAGCTTAAGGTGAATGTCCATCGTTGAGGTAATTTTTTCCATTATGTTCTTCGTCTTATAATCCTTTAACATCTTAGAATCCTTAGAAAGACCATTAATGGTAGATGTTTTTTTGGAAAAAACTTACGGGTGTTTTTAATATGACCTAGAGATAATTCTAAATTATAAATTAGAGATTTCTAACGTGAATTTCGTAGTCTAGATTATAAATTTTGATTGTTAGGAACCTTGAATTCCATAAAGATGAGACCTCTAGCATAAAAACTTCACTAATGGAGATAGGTTAAGCTTGAAAGAGCTAGTTAATGGCTAATTGACCTTGAAGTATTCTATAGACCTTGTATTTAGGGTAAAATTGGTGGGTTTGAATCCCCAAAATATTTGTTTGTATTTGAAGAGTAATTATTTAATTACTCCTCTTATTACTTGATTTTTTAGATGATTGATTATTCCAAGGCATGAAGAAAAGGAAAGAGAATCCTTGTTACAACTTGTTTCATCCAAAAGCTTGGCATTCATATAGGCTAGGTTAATGAGTAGAAGACTGTGTTATTTCATATTTTCATAATTTAAAATTGATGGTAGAAACCATGTCTAGACCCGTAGGTCTGGAGTTGAGGTGGATAAAGACATAAGAACTTTACTTTAATTTCAAAAATTATGTTATTGTTTGATTATGTGTTACTTCTGTGATACTATATGTCACACCCCTTTTTTTAACTCCCAAAAAGATTCATTATTTTAAGTTTCGAAAGGGTTTTATTATTAAGTGACAAAATGAAGATTTGTTCCGAAAAGGACTTTTTATAGTCAAAACTCAGAGTCTCCATTTGGCATAATCTGGTGTTCCAAGTCACCTTTGGAAAATCCTCTTCAAAACTGTTTTGACTCTTTTAAACTGGTTTGCAAACAGAGATTCCGGCTAAGAAATTCTGTTGACTGAGGGGAAGGTGTTAGGCACCCCTCGGTCCCCTTGGTTTGACCACGGTCGCTTGGTGGAGCATATCAGCTAATTAGACACCACGAATGTATAAACTACACAAAAGCACATAAACAAACATCAAACATCAACCCCAAAATCGAAATAATAATGTCTAGTTCAATTATACAGTCTAAAAATAGAAAAATGCTTAAAAATAAATCCTATTCTAAATTTATTCTAGACTAATGCTCTACCCGATGCCTCGGGCCTTCATCACGAACATCCTCCGAATACAATATACCTTAGGAAATTCCTCAGTGAATAAATATATACAAATACTTCAGGGCATTCCCCGGCCAAATTGTACAATTGATCAAAAAGTGATAAAACAGAACCATTTAACACACATTTCAAGCATTCATTAATCCAACATTCTTAAATGGCCTACCCGAACCTACTATGTGCCTACCCGCTCGATGACATATCACGCACGACATCGACAATGAATCAAAATACCATAATATTCACTTTAATCAGTTTTTCAATTCCCGCCACAACTTCAGTTTTATTAATCATGCCATCAAAATTATTCAAATTTTGTTTCAAATATCGCCAACATAGTATCATCAAGCACATAAATCATAATATCAACCAAAATCCAACAACCATAATCACACCACACATAATCACAACCAATTAAAAATCAAGATGAAGAAAAGGGAAATGGATTAAAGAAATGGACCTCAATAGAACGTTCTAGTAGATAATAATGAAGTCAGGAACCGAAATCCTTGAACAAGGAACCCCAACGACGAACATGCCAAATCAATAAATCGAGATCACCGACCGAACAGATTTCAACCCAGAATAAGACCTCGATGTCAAAACCATAATCACAAATATTGATACGACTTAGTCGCAGAAACCTCCAAAATGCAATATCAAACGAATCTCACAACAGAAAAAACCCGAAACACCCTAAAACTCCAACAAAAGAACTGAACCCGATTGAAACTGAACTTAGGCGAGCTGACAGCGACAAAACCAACTGGAATAGACCGGATTCCATCTAGGTCTCATCCCAATATCGAAAGAAAAATAAAGGATTTTTCAACGATTTATGACTGATTCAGCCCAAAAATGACGACGGACATCAATTCCGACGTGGATACCAACAGAAAACATGAAAGAGAATCAAATTTCTCCCTATTTTTAGATCTCTTTGCTAAATCTACATCAATTACCCCTCCATTTTTCATCTCTCCCTTACTAAGTGTGTGTGTGCGGGTGTTTTCCAACTAGAGTAAGTGTGTGTGTGAATCGTGAGGTCTGTGTGTGCATAGTCAAGAAGAAAAAAGAAAATGGATCTCTTCTATGGTTTCTCTGTATCCTTATTCAATCAAGAAGAAGCCCCAAATCCTTTGTGATGTCCATATATATCCCCTCCCAGAATGAAAAAAAAAAATGGAATCATTATGTGGTCCACTTTTTCTCCCCCTTTCTTGGAAATTTCCCTTTTCTTATTTTTTTATTTTTTCTTTATTATCCTATGTGGATGAGTACTATTGGTGGCTTGTGGGAATATATGTGTGGCATGTGTAAAATTAGGTATGGCATGTGGAAAGATGAGTGTGGCGTGTGACAAAATGAGTAGCGCGTGTGCCCTTTGCATATATCTAATGGAAAATGAGGGGTGAGGTGTTGAGGTGGCACGGTAAAGTGGATGTAAATAGAAATAAAAATAAAAATAGAATAAAATAAAATAAAAATAAAAATAAAAATAAAAAAAATAAAAAAATAAAAATAAATGAAATAAAAATAAAAATAGAAATAATTAAAATATTTTTGGAGAGGGACAAAATTACGTGTCTACACTATATGTTATGTATCTGAAAGAAAATTATTTATGGATAAAGTGTGCAAGCGTGATGTTATTAAGTTGTTCTAGTGATGAATCTAGTTGAGTTACAAATATATTAAGTTGTACACTATGAAATAATGTAATGAGGAGAATTACACTAGGGTCAAATATTGATGAGTATGGTAATATGTAAGGGATAAATTACTTGAATCATTATTAGAATTTCATTAGGTGGAAAGAGGTAGAGGATAATGTTATGCTTGAATGTTTTAGTTATAGGGGGTGATGTTAGAACTCAAGTTATGGTATTTAAGAAGGTAGTGGTATTTAATAATTAATAAGTAATAAAGGCTCCAATAGCGACTTATATTTTCAAGTGTTAAATTGTGATTAATTTTATGATATTCTTGTTTTAATATTGATAAAAAATACTTTATCTATTGAATGTTCATGAGAGGCCAAATTGGTGATAATGATGATTTATTGAATTGTGCCTATACGAGGCTTATTTGATAATGATTGATACGCCCAAATTATACCTCTCTTATGAGAGAGTAAGCGGTCGTCGTCAAATATCAAACAAGGTTGGGATCGAGAGCCACAGGGAATATGGTGTTAATAAAGGCTATTTGTGATTCAACCAACTAATAGTTAATTGTTCCCTTTAATTGGGGGGGGGGGGTTCTTATCAATCAAACAATTGTTAATAGTTCAACTTGTTTTAGCAGCTCAAAGTCAATATTTTAATATTTCAAATCAATGATATAGTAACACTAGAATTGTGTTCACTATGAGTATTTATGCGTATTAAACAATAGTTGTAGTATTAGAGTCTAATTACAAGCGGGAAAAAAAATTTATCATTAGCGATGATTCATCCAAGTGTCTTTCAACTTACTTAGAGTCTAGATTTCCTAATTCTTTCAAACTTAGGAAAACCTTATATTCAAACTGATTTCATCTCGAGTTGATAAATCTAGTTAAAACATTAATCATTAGATTGAAATTTAACATTTCCAAATCCCCGTTGATAATCCCCTTCCTTTAATTGATTTCTCAATTCAAGCAAACCAATGTAAGGCTAAATCTATTGTTTGAAACCAACAGAAAACATTCATTACAATAGCATTATCAAGATGTTCCCACATGCATTCGAATCTTAACCAACTATTGAATTAATAAAGCAATACCCATAGATCATATAACTCCAGTTATGGGATTAAGTTCCTCATAAAAAAAAGAGATATCATCTATTAGATCCATAATTCAAAAGTAATTAACTTATATAAGATGGAATTGAAGATTGTTCTCCTTCAAAATCATATGAGAGTTCCAAAAACCAAACCAATGATTCAAAATACTGAATTCAAGCTTAAGAAACCAAACTAAAAGATGATATTTGTGAATAAGTTCAAGATTCCAATGAAAATCTAAGATTTTTCTATAAATACTCAAGATCTTCCTAATTTGAATTTCAAACTCCAGCTTTTCCGCCCCATAGCTGAAGACCTCTTGTGATGGCTTATCAGATAGTTGACGACTTATCAGACAAGTCGTCAACAGCTCTTTCCAATTCTTGTATACTGCCTACAGCTAACGACCTTCTTTGATGGCTTATTAGAAAGTTGATATCTTATGAGAAAAGACATCAATAACTCTTTCCAATTCTTGCATATTTCCTACAGGTGACGGCCTCAGCTGGTGACCTATTAATAAGTTGACAACTTATCAGAAAAGTCGTCAACTTGACTTCTTTAGAATATAGATTTTGTCTATGAGTGGCGACTTCCTCTGATCGCTTATCAGCAGGTTACGACATATCAGACAAATCGTCAACTAAAATCTTTAAAACTTAGCTTCATATCTACTTCACCAAAAATCGTCCTTCTTGTCGTAGTTTTCATAGGTTTTTATGCATCTCGATTTCCCTGCAAAATCATAAGAAATATAATTAAAACCAACAATAGTTACTTAAGAACTTACAATTATTTCAAGATAAAAGCCTTAAATGTGCTAACACAAAGCTAGAACATCAACACCTTCAACTTAAAACACTTGCTTGTCCTCAAGAAACGAACACAGTATTATGCACACAACAAGAGCATCAATGCAAAGAGTAGCATTTGTTTTCTTCATTTTGTACCCATTAAGAAGCATGTGATCTTTTTCTGCCAAGCAACATCAAGATTCCATACACATCTTCAAAGTTCAAATAAACAAACCACTACTTAAAGTATTCAATCAAATGTTTAGCAATATCCACTACCATTCACACAGAATAAAGAAGTTCTTGAATCCACATATTCCATTGTACTTATAGGAACCATAAATTTAAGCTCTCACTCTCAGAATAAAGTTTTAAATTGTGCACCTACAATGCCATAGGTTTGACCATACCATTCCATTTAGTTAATCTAGTAGTCTAACTAAGATCACTACAGGGCTTTCTCGGCTTAAAGTGAAGGCTTTAGTGCGGGGAAGGTTGATTAGGATTAGTGACTTAGCCTCTCTTTGATCACTTACACCACTTTAGATAAAACCACTTATTCCTTTACATTCTTCTCCCAATCAACTTTATTACCCTTCTCAGCATTCACACTCAACACCATTTATTTACTACTATTACTAAATTATGATTTATTTATTGATTTTTTTAGCATACTAACTTTCACAACATCTTTTGCACCTTTCAAACATCATTCCTTTTATTGTAGCCACCCTCAACTTAGGTGATTTGCCTAAGTTGATGTGTAAAATGTCCAAAGAGAGAACTGGCTACAACAAGGCTTAATTTTGAACTCAGTGAAAGGTGGTCAATTAGTTGAAAGAAAGAAAGCATTCTAATGGCTCAAAAAAGGATCTAAGAGGGATATATTATGTACCTCAAAGTTGATTATTTTGGTTAAATGGCTTACTTACCAAAAATGGCTTGTGATCACTTCTCAAATGACTACTTGCAATCCTAACATAATGGTTTAGGCAAGTTCTAGATGCATGCACACAATAAGAAAATATTCACAGAAAAAACTCACTCTCTCATGGAATGGAATTGTACAGATATCACCAAAAACTTTATGTAACACCCCGTACTTAATTACGTGCATTAGCCATGGTTATATGTGTTGGAGTATATGTATTGATCATAAGTTAGGTATATATGAGTTTAAGTATGAGTATTGATTATTTTGAGATGGTTTCAATTGTATAGTTTGATTATATGTGTATAGGAATCGACTTTATTTATACCGGAATTTGCTCGTCGAAGTTTCTATGCGAAGTTTATCGAGTTAGCTTTCCAACGATATAAAGATTTCTGAAAACATATGAGTATTAGATATAAGCGAGCATGTTCGAAACTTGAAAATGGTGGATGAAATGAACAGTAAATGTGCAGAAGTTTTCTGCACACAAAAGTACTGAAGCCAAACAGATTTTTGGGTCGACTTTAAACGATCATAACTCCTTGTACAAAATGAACTGTGTGAGTGATATATATCTAAGAGAAGCCCCGAGAGTATTATTTCTAATGCAATTGGTTTCACCAAAATCCATTGTCGGAGCAAAGAGTTATGGTCGATTTACTTTAGCCTATCAAAACAGTCCACCATGGACAGATTCGGATTTACTTAAATTTTAAGGGCAATATGGTCATTTTCCATCACCTCGTGGACGAAAATTGGTCATTATATACATATACTTAGCCTCATATCCATCATTTATCATCCAAATTATTGAAGAATAAGAAACTCTAGCCTAATTTCAACTCCAATTATCTTGTGATTCAACCGTAGAAAATCCAAATTGATTCTGTAGTTGTGTTCACCGTCTCGAGGGCTTCGAGAAGCACCCCTTATTTGTGCCAACAGGACTTCGAAATCAAAAGGGCCATTTTATGGTAAGGATGTAAATTATGTTGGTGTTATTTATATAGATATGTATATATATGCATGTGAGCATAAGAAGTATGTTATTTGATTGTTGTTGAAAGATGATTGGAAATGATGTTGGATTATTCTTGTGCATGGTTGGATTATGTTTAATTGTGAAGGGATTTGGTGTGATGATGTGGTATTGAAATGATAATTATATATATATATACACACATAAACTTATTGTTCAAGTTGGTTTTTGGAATGCTTTGCAAATATTGGTTGTATGGAATTATGGAAGAGAATTGTGGTGTTGGGTTGCTAATACTAGATGCCAAACATTTCATTGTAGATAAGTGATTTGTAAAGGCGGGAAGTTGTGTTGAATTGGTATCCAAATCAACAACGAGGTATGTAAAGCATACTCTAACGATGTTCTTTGGTATGAAAACACCAATGTTCCATCAAGTAAGATTCCGAGGTTGTCCAAAAAAAAACATGTATTGTTCTACGTTACCAACGAAGTTGTTTCCATTCTATAAAGTGTCAAAATGTTTCATTGATATACCAAAAGGCTCCTATTTCATTGTTGTGATATTGATGATTCTGAAACACATTGTTGATATACCAATGAGTCTTTATTACATCGTTATTGTATAGAAGATCTATTACTTGGTTCCTATTGATGTATCATTGTTCCAAAGGTACTATATTGGCATGAAAACTAATGTAATAATCTCAAAAGCATTTGAACTAAGTTATTGGAAAGATATTTTATGTGTGTTACTTGATATACGTATGGGTGGTAGCTCAGGGGCTTAAGCCTAGCATGGGCCGATCCCGATACTTGATATGATTACAGTTGATATGTACTGGGGGCAGCCTAATGGTCACAGTACGGTACAGTATTGATTATTGTTAGGTGGTTGGAGGTTCGGGAGGAGGAGGTAATGGGGAATGATAATTGTAAAGAATGAAATGAACGAAGGTATACCGTTCCACAAATGTGTTTGAATTCAAGAACCCAATTCAGATTAATGATAATGTACATGATCCTAAAAGTGTGGTTAACTTCTATTTTGATTTATTCACTTGTGTCGGATTTTCTTAATCCCCTATATCACATATGATTATTTACAGCTTGACATACTCAGTACATATTTCGTACTGACGTCCCTCACGGGGGACCTGCATTTCATGTTGCAGGCACAGGTGCTTCAGCTCATACACAACATAGATAGTAGCCAGGTCATACAGCTATTGCTGGTGAGCTCCAGTTTGCTTCGGAGCTTTCCGAGTCGGTTCCTTATATTTTGTTATTGTACAGGAGTTATGATAGGGCGGGAGGTTTGTCCCGACCCTAGTTATGTCATGTATATCCTAGAGTCTTTGTAGACTTACGGAAGGGTAAAGGCATGGAAGGTTATATAGTGATGTTATATTTGTATATGTGGTGGCCCTAACGTCCAAGTATTATATATATATATATTTGTGCGTGTTGTGCTAATACAGGTAATTAGACCCTTCTATATGCAAAGAAGTGCTGTCCAAATTTTTGGTGACATGTAAGTGAAAGTACAGGTATTTGAACGGGTTCTCCCGGGCCTTCTAGGCTTCGGGTGCCAGTCCGGACCGATTGGATTTTGGGACGTGATAAAAGTGGTATCAGAGCGGTTCGTTGATGTTGGGTGTATTTACACGCCTAAACACCATAATTTACCCATGTTATAGCTAAGTTTTGAGGATAAAATATATAATTCCTGCACTTTTAGTCCATTTTCCTGTAAGTGAGCTAACCTACGTGATTAGCATGTTTTCAGGTATTAATGATGACGATTTCAGCACTTTGTGGACCTTTGGGCAGCAAACGAAAAGTTCACAGAAGAGGAAAGGCAGCTTTTGGAAGCTTATGGACTGAATGTGACGTATGGAGAAATTGTCCCGGGAAAAAGTAGTATTTTTAAATACTTAGGGGTGCAGCAGTAACCTAGTAGGACTAGGACAAGGATGTTATAAAAACCCTATTTGCTGAATTTTTCAGCATTGATTGATTGATTCTTTCATTCATTATTGTTGTTCATAATTGAGACGCCACTTTTGGATTATTCACGTTACTTTCTGACAGAGAAAGCACGGCTCTTGTGAGCAACGGAGAAGGGAAAACGTCAAACCCTAGTTGATGCCTAAACCATCTCCATCGCCAAGTTTATTCTAGGTTGTGGTATGATGATTATATCTATTCTGATCTCCGTTGTAATCATGAGTAGCTAAACTTCTCTGTTATGGTTATGGAAGCCTTATGAGACTCTATCTATTACTATGAGTTTGTGAATTCTTGATGTGTATGCTACTTATATCATTACTCTCTTCGTTTTAATTTAATTCCCGTGGTTGCAAACATAGAGAATAGGCCATTATAGCATTAACTTGTTCGAGAGAAAAGTTACATGTTTGGAAAAGAGAGTGTGACAAGGAAATAGGGCTACCAACCCCTATTTACACGTTAGTGCCGTAACTGGATTAACCTCTTAGAGAGTTCGTACCATTAGTTATACGCTTTAAGCTCGAGAGATTTAAAGTGAAATAATCCTTGATGGTTGAGAAACACTAGGATTTACCATTAGAATACGAATCTCTATAAGTGCATGCATGTCTGAATTCCGCATTACTCATAGTTAATAGATACGTAGAACTCATAAGGTGGACATAACCCTAACTTATTTTTCTCTGTGATTAAATCTTACTAAATAAAGCATTCTGTTGTTACTTTGATAGCATTAATTCATGCCACTGAAAGACGCTTTCCTAGAAAGATTCTTTCCACCATCCAAGAGAGCACAGTTAAGAGATGAGATCATCAATTTTCGACAGCTTCCAACTGAAGCTCTCCTCGAAACATGGGAGAGGTTCAAGAAGAAGCTTATGCGGTGCCCAAATCATCAGATGACCAACATCCACTTGATGGAGATATTATACAGGGCTTTGAACTCACTGACAAAGCTAGTGGTTGATAATGCTGCAGGTGGGTCATTCATGGACCTTACTTTCATTGAGGCAAGTGATATGTTGGACTGTATGACAAAGCAGAGTAGAGCCTGGCATACCAGGGACGCTGAGGTAGCAAGCTCTACTTTATCTGTTGGCATGACTGCAGAGCAGAGGCGTAGACAAGAGGAACGTGACCATAGATATGGCTCACATGAAAACGCAGATGGATCTTCTTACCAAGCATTTATTATCAGGGAAGACCAAAAAGGTTAAAGTCGTTGTATCACAGGAAAGATATGATTCCGATTCTGAGGGGGAAGCAAATTACTTGAATAATCAGGGGGTTTTCCGAGGCAATGCCCAAGGAAACCAAGGTCGGAACTATTATGATAAATCTGGCTACAAGGACCGTGATCAAGGTGGTTGGAAGAATAAGACTGACAGGAGTGGTTTGTATGTTCCTCCTGGAAACCGTGAGGCTGTGGCGTCTAGCTCTGGAAAGATGTCCATGGATGATATGATGGCTAAGCTGTTGAAAGGGGTGGAGGCAACCAATATGGGCGTTACTGAGGTAAATAATGATTTGTCATCAATAAATCAATTGGTTGACTCGCATTCTACTGCAATAAAACAGCTGGAGCAATAATTGAGTCAATTATCAGCGGCATTCAACCAAAGAAAGGCTGGCACGCTACCCAGTGACAATGTGCAAAACCCTAGGAATGACGGATCGTGTATGGCTATTACTACCCGGAGTGGTAAAGTATTGGAAAATCCATCCAAAGGCAAGCAGGTGGTTGATGATATAGCAGAGAATATTGATGAAGCAGAGTTTGAAGATGCCGTAGAAGCTGAAGTGAGTTCTCATGATGTTACACCTAGACATCACCAGCCTGAAAAGAGTGATAATCGGAAGTAAGATAAAAAGGAAGTGGTGGAGAAAACGATTCCTCTTCCACCTCTACCTTTTCCTCAGAGACTGAAGAAGAAGGCTGATGACACTCCTGAAAAGGTTGATAATAGGAAGCAAGATAAAGAGGAAGTGGTGGAGAAAACAATTCCCCTTCCACCACCACCTTTTCCGCAGAGACTGAAGAGGAAAGCTGATGACACCAGGTTCAGTAAATTCATGACCATGTTGAAGCAGCTGACTATTAATGTTCCTTTGGTGGAGGTGCTGGAACAGATGCCTGGGTATGCTAAATTCATAAAGGACCTGTTGACAAAGAAGCGGGCAGCAAGTTATGAGTTGGCAGATAATGTTCATCATTGCAGTGCAATCGCTACAAGATCGCTAGTACAGAAGAAGGCAGATCCTGGTGCTTTCACTATTCCTTGCACGATTGGATCGTTAGATTTTGCTAAGACGTTGTGCGATTTGGGAGTTAGCATCAATTTGATGCCGCTATCTATTTACAGAAAGTTGGGGTTGGGTGATCCTACACCAACCAATATGCGGCTCGTGATGGCAGATATGTCGGTAAAACAGCCTGTTGGTATCTTATGTGATGTGTTGGTGAAGGTTTCCACCTTCATCTTTCCTGCAGACTTTGTTATTTTGGATTGCGAGGTGGATTCTGAATTTCCCATAATCTTGGGGCGTCCTTTCCTCGCAACTAGAAGTGTGCTGATTGATTTAAGAGCTAATGAGCTTTTATTTCGGCTGAATGACGAAGTGGTCCATTTTGATGTATATAAATCGATGAAGCAACCTAGAGATATGGATGTGTTCTCTGTAGATGATGTTTACTATGAGGATGAGAAAGGATTATCTGTAGAGAAGCAGCTTACTGTTGAGCCATTGTCTGCTGTGTTGTTGAATTTTGAGCATGAGGATGTTGAACAATATGAAGAAACTGTTTGTGCTCTAACAATAATAAAGTCCTATTCTCATGCTACTAAGAAGCTGGACCTTGATCTTAGGAATCGACCTTCACCAACAACGAAGACTTCCATTGAAGAGCCACCAGTGCTGGAATCGAAAGAGCTCCCTAGTCACCTAAGGTATGCGTTCTTGGGAAGTGGAAATACACTTTCGGTGAGTGTTGTGGCTGATTTAGGTGAACAGCACGTAGAGGCTCTCATCTCTTCTCTAAAGAGGTACAAGAGAGCTATGGGTTGGACTATTGATGATATAATTGGTATCCCTCCTGGGATATGTATGCACAAGAGTCATCTCGAAGAAGATTACATGCCTACAAGTAAGCATCAGCGTCGTCTGAATCCATTCAGAAAACAATGCACCATCTATCTCGATGAAGTCTAAGTAATCGAGATAGCTATGTCGTGCCGCGACAATAAATCAAGCTCTACATGGGAGGCAACCCATTGTTTTTAGTCGTTTTGTTTTCCTAGGAGTTTGTTTTGTTAAATAAAAATCCAAAAAGAAGAGTCGAGCCACGACCAAAACTAAGGCGCTTGGTGGGAGGCAACCCATCTTTCTAATCATTTTTGTTATTTTTGATTAAGTGTAGGGGAAGACATATAAATGAGGAGCTTGGTCTCAAATTTTGATTTGAAAGTGAGCAATGTTAAAGGTGGTAAGTGAGTAATGAAGGAGCAAAAGGCTTTCGGTTAGGCATTGCCTATACAAATCTAGGCAATGGACAAGGCAAGGCCTATGTAAATCTAGGCAACGGACAAGGCAAGGCCTATGCTATTTCCTTTGCTCTCTGAATCGACAATGCTATAGCATAGGCACTGCCTATGCTCAACTAGGAAAAGATAAAGGCACCGCCTATACCATTGCCTTTGCTCTCTGAATCTACAATCCCATAGCATAGGCATCGCCTATGCCCAACTAGGCCATAGCATAGGCGCCACCTATGTTCAACTAGGCAAAGATAAAGGCTCCTCCTATGCCATTGCCTATGCTCACTGTTTCAACAATACCATAGCATAGGCGCCGCCTATGTTCAACTAGGCTTTGCTAAAGGCGCCGCCTATACTAAGCATAGGCAAAGCATTAGGCGCCGCCTACTTATGCTTTTTGGTCTCCTAACCCGATTTTTCATGGGTCAAACCCGACCCAAGCCTTGGTCTATAAATAGAACTTCAACCTTGAGACAAAATCACATTGTTTGCTCAAACTAGGCGCCGCCTAACCTTCCCAAATCTCTCAAAGCTTTTCTTTTTGCTCATCTAACCTTGCAAGATCATCTTCCAAGTCCATCACCAAGTAAGTTCTTCTTTTATATTCCGTAGTTATTACAATACTACGCTTATAATGATTTGTTAAATCTTGAAGTGGTGTTGGTGATTTGAATGTGGATAGTTCGTATGATACATCTAGTTGAGTAAAAGAATACGTGTGGGTGTTCTTGACTTTGTTCCGATTTGTATTTGATTGTTATACACTGTCATCTTTTTGCGGAATCAAAATGGTAAAGTTAATTACATAATCTTTTAAGATGAAAGCTTGAATGTTTGAATGACTCGTTCATCGAGATAACGATCATGACTGAATACAAGCATGAGATGTTGTGATTATTTCTCTGTCATAACTTGATACGATCTCTATGTAGTAGTCTTATTCAAAAAGGTGCATTAATCCAAACATGAAAGTGTAGTTAAGATTACATGAAATAGAGTTGTAAAGAATAGTTACGGTTCCATGAAAGTATGACTGTGCTGAACATATTGTTGGAACATATCGCCTACATGTATGTCGATGAAGTCCGAGTAATCAATATCATTCACTTAATTAGTTGGTGCAAACAAATTAAGTGTGGGGTGGTGCCATTATTGTTTGTTTGTTGATCAAATCTTCCGAGATAAGCTAACATGACTTTATTTTAATCTCAGGTAAAATGGCACCAAAAGGTCGACCAGGAAAAGAAAAAGCGTCCACCTCACAGAAAGGTCAGAAAAGGGGAAGAAAAGAGCAAGCTGAATCCTCCTCGCTGCAAATACCTCGCCGCATGTTCGGGATAAAATGGGTCCTAGAGGAGGAAGGAAAGGAGTGGTACAAGAACAACAAAGTGAAAAAATATGTTCACGTGGAGTTGATACAAAAGGAGAGTCTAGCGAAGAGAGAATCTCGCATTTTGGCTAAAATAATGGCGCTACATCTTGATTTCATTTTCCGAGATATGGGAGAATGAAATCTTGATCTAACACGAGAATTCTATGCCAATTGGTCCCCAAAGACTACCGGAAGTGATGTGAAGATTCGGGGCCAAGTCTTGCAACTGAATGCGGAGTTCTTCAACTCTTTTCTGGGTCTTCCATCTGTGGATCCATCACCGCTCAAGGAGATTTATTACAGACCTCCATACAGGGCAATCAGACACACACTGTGCGGAACAAGATCAATGGCACGTTGGATTCGTCACAAGGATACCGGTTGGCACAATACCTTCCCGTATGTTTCCTTGAACAGAGAAGCTCGGATATGGTTGCGGATAGTCAACTCTTGCCTGATTCCAGGGACACAGTACACAAAGATCACACGTGATAGAGTATTCTTGGTGTACACTCTGATGACTAATATTCCCATCCACATTGGTGCGGTTATACAGTCGTCAATGCGTAAGGCTAGGCTGCACAAGAGGTCCCACTTCAGCTTTGGAAATTTGTTGACCGCAATATTGAGGAAGGAGGACATTGAAGAGGAACCTGTAGATCATAATCTTCCACACAACCCAAAGAAGGTTGATCTTACGAAGGTTAAAGATCCTGAAACTATGCATGGCGTCAACCTTACCACTGCAGAAAGACATGCTCGCGACGAAAGCTTCTTCCACCACTTATATGGCATGACGAGGTTTACCATGATAAGTGGGGGACGTGTTCCAACTGATGCATAGCTCCAGCAGTTGGATTATGACTACTCGATGAATGAGCATGCGCGGGCTATGTGTGGAGTAAGTTTACATTTTGAGGAACCTCTCGATGATGACGTACCGACTGACGATGATCACCGACAGCCAGACTCAGACGTTGAGGATAACTCTGATGACGACAACTCTGATGATGATTCCGATGCAGGGGCATGACCCCAGATATAGAGGAAGAATCCGACTAATCAGGTTTTCCTTATTTATTTTCCACTGAGGACAGTGTGTCTCGTCTAAGTGTGGGGTGCTGCTATTTGTATGCTGTATTGTACTTCTTTGCCTGCATTTATTCTCGTTTGTAGTTAAATTTTAGAATTGTAGTTAAATTTTTAGATTTTTAAATTTTTTTTAGATTTTGCATGAAATTATTCTGATAGGCGGCATGGTATTATGACAAGAGTTTGTTCTAAAATCATTATTATTGAGACATTTAGGCTCTAAGTGTGACACACTGTGTGATAAGTGTGTGGTTTAATTCATTCATCTGTTGGGTCAAGAGTCTATACTGCTCCCAATAAAGTTGACCATGTGCCTTGTGTGTGTAAGGTTATAGTATATTCTGTGTTGTGACTGATGCTAGAACTTGCCTGGTGTGTGTAAAGCGAAATAAAGAGTGTGAGTTTAGGACAAGGATGTTATAAAAACCCTATTTGCTGAATTTTTCAGCATTGATTGATTGATTCTTTCATTCATTATTGTTGTTCATAATTGAGACGCCACTTTTGGATTATTCACGTTACTTTCTGACAGAGAAAGCACGGCTCTTGTGAGCAACGGAGAAGGGAAAACGTCAAACCCTAGTTGACGCCTAAACCATCTCCATCGCCAAGTTTATTCTAGGTTGTGGTATGATGATTATATCTATTCTGATCTCCGTTGTAATCATGAGTAGCTAAACTTCTCTGTTAGGGTTATGGAAGCCTTATGAGACTCTATCTATTACTATGAGTTTGTGAATTCTTGATGTGTATGCTACTCATATCATTACTCTCTTCGTTTTAATTTAATTCTCGTGGTTGCAAACATAGAGAATAGGCCATTATAGCATTAACTTGTTCGAGAGAAAAGTTACATGTTTGGAAAAGAGAGTGTGACAAGGAAATAGGGCTACCAACCCCTATTTACACGTTAGTGCCGTAACTGGATTAACCTCTTGGAGAGTTCGTACCATTAGTTATACGCTTTAAGCTCGAGAGAGTTAAAGTGAAATAATCCTTGATGGTTGAGAAACACTAGGATTTACCATTAGAATACGAATCTCTATAAGTGCATGCATGTCTGAATTTCGCATTACTCATAGTTAATAGATACGTAGAACTCATAAGGTGGACATAACCCTAACTTATTTTTCTCTGTGGTTAAATCTTACTAAACAAAGAATTTTGTTGTTACTTTGATAGCATTAATGCACGCCACAATCCAATCCCCCCTTTTCCATGGAATTTTCGATCAACAGTCTACTAATAATTGCAACACTTAGTGACCAAGTATTCCCTGTGGGATTTGACACCCAACCCAGTTGGGTTCTATATTTGACAGTGACCGCTTACACTCTTACGAGAGCTGTAGTTTGGGCGTTATCATTCGTCCTAGTGAGTCTACAAAGCCGTGTCTACGTAGAGTCTTGTTTATCGGTGTGTTGTACACCACATCTATAAATGGGAGGCTATGGACATTTAGGAAATTGTTTCTTTCCTTCAGATCATAGATCGTGCCATAGAACTTATATAGCAAATGAAGTCATAGTTGACCACTGAATCCATTTGTTTCTCTTATTACAGTAAGAATGCCGGATACCGAAAGTAAGAATACCGATGAGCGGGTAGATGTGGCTGCCAGAGAAGGGACTAGTAAGTCACCACCTGTACAAGTTAATCAGAGTGAAGCTCAAGCTGAGCGGGTATCTGAAATGTCTTCCACTCCAGATGAAATAAGTGGGAGGCGAACCACATTCACAGAACCACTTGTTAATGCTGTTGATCAGGATATGAGGGATGCAGTACAAATGTTGACCCGGATTGTTGCCGGTCAAGTCCAAGGGCAAGCTATTCCTGCCGCGGGTTCTAGCAGTACTGATAGGGAGGCTAGTCTTCGGACGCAAGATTTTCTTAAGATGGATCCGCCTACTTTTACCGGATCCGATCTTAATGAAGATCCGCATGACTTTATTGATCAGATCCAAAGGGCCCTAGAGGTGATGCATGTATCGGGAAGAGAGACAGTGGAGTTAGCCGCGTATAAATTCAAAGGTGAGGCTATATATTGGTATGAAGACTGTAAACGATCAAGGGGCATTGATGCACCCCCAGCTACTTGGAAAGAGTTCAAAGAGGCATGTATTGATCATTATCTTCCATATGAGACTCGTCAGGCCCGTGCGGATCAGTTCTTAAATCTTTGATAGGGTAATACAAGTGTGAGGGAGTATAGTCTTCGATTTAATTCTTTGTCCAGATGTGTTCCTAATGTTATAGCTACTATGGATGACAGAGTTCATCGTTATGTGGATGGATTGGATCCGTATTTGGTTAGGGATTGTATTATTGTTGCACTGAATAAAGACATGGATATAGCTAGGATCCAAGAATTTGCACAGAAAATGGAAGATCAGAGGCAAAGAAAAAGAACACAGGAATTTGAAAGTGGATCTTCTAAGAAGGCCAGATCTACAGGGTAGTTTATGGCGCCACAGGGAGGTTTTAGACCTCAATTTTCTACTAGACCACCTAGGCCATTATTTTCTTATTCTGCTGCTAGTGCTCCACCACAGCATCAAGGGTTCAGAGGCAGTCAATTTGGGCAAAAAAGTGAGGGTCATAGTTCGCGATCAGTGGGTTATCATGGGTAAGGGAACATGAGCCAATCGAGACCTTCTCGAGAGCAATGTAATCGATACGGAAAGCATCATATGGGCGTATGTCAAATGGGAACAAATGTTTGTTTTTGGTGCGGTATGACGGGACATATGATGAGAGAATGCCCATGAAGGGGCGCAGGTGGCATAGCACGACCTTCGGGATCAGCTGTTGCATCATCATCACCGGTATCTTATTCTGGTAGGGGCGCATAACCTGCGGGTCACGCTAGAAATGAAAAAAGAGTCACCAGTTCCAGCGGGACTCAGAATCGCACTTATGCTTTAGCGGATCGACAGAATCTAGAGGCTTCCCCAGATGTGGTTACGGGTACGTTGTCCATATTTTCATTCGTTGTATATGCTCTAATTGATCCCGGTTCTACATTATCATATGTTACTCCTTTGGTTGCTGGAAAGTTCAAAAGAACCCCCGAATTGTTAGATAAGCCGTTAGAAGTGTCTACCCCGGTTGGGGAATCTATTGTTGCTAGAAGAGTTTATAAAGATTTTGTAGTAACTGTGTGTGGTCGATACATGATGACCAATCTTGTGGAACTATAAATGGTAGATTTTGATGTTATAATGGGTATGAATTGGTTGGCGTCTTGTTATGCCAAAATTGACTGTTGTACGAAAAAAATGTATTTACATTTTCCTAATGAAGCAGTTATTGAATGGCAAGGTAAGATTGGCGCACCAAGAGGTAGATTTATTTCTTATTTCAAAGCGAGAAAAATGATTTCCAAGGGCTACATATGTCATTTAGTTAGAGTAAAGGATACGGAATCGGAATCACCAGATCTTCACACTGTACCAGTAGTAAGTGAATTTCTTGATGTATTCCCTGAAGATCTTCCAGGTTTACCTCCTGAACGAGAAGTAGAATTTGGTATTGATGTGATACTAGGCACTAAGCCAATCTCAATTCCTTCGTATAGAATGTCCCCAGCAGAATTACGAGAATTAAAAGGGCAATTGAAAGATTTGCTAGAAAAGGGGTTCATTAGGCCTAGTATTTCCCCTTGGGGAGCACCAGTGTTGTTTGTGCACAAGAAAGATGGCACATTGAGAATGTGTATTGATTATAGGCAGCTGAATAAAGTGACTCTTAAAAATAAATATCCTCTTCCAAGAATTGATGATTTATTTGATCAGTTACAGGGTGCCAAATGTTTTTCTAAGATTGATTTGAGGTCAGGTTATCATCAAGTGAGAGTCAAATAAAAAGATATACCCAAGACAGCTTTCCGAACAAGGTATGGTCATTATGAGTTTCTAGTTATGTCATTTGGGCTAACTAATGCACCTGCAGCTTTCATGGATTTAATGAATAGGGTGTTTAAGCCATTTCTAGATGTATCGGTGATAGTTTTCATTGATGATATTCTAGTTTATTCTAGATCAGAAGAGGATCATGCTAATCATTTGCGACAGGCATTGCAAACTCTTCGTGATTGCAAGTTTTATGCAAAATTTTCTAAATGTGAATTTTGGCTAAAGTCAGTGGAATTTCTGGGCCATACTGTATCAAATGAAGGCATACAGGTTGATACTCAAAAGATAGAAGTTGTGAAGAATTGGCCAAGGCCCACAACGCCTACGGAGATTCATAGTTTTCTTGGGTTGGTTGGTTATTATAGAAAGTTTGTTGAGGGTTTTTCTTCTATTTCAGCACCCTTAACTAAGCTAACGCATAAAGCGTCCAAGTTCCAATGGAATGATGCGTGTGAGGAGAGTTTCCAGGAATTGAAGAATAAGTTGACTTCTACACCTGTGTTGGTACTTCCAGAAGGTACAGAAGGGTATACAGTGTATTGTGATGCTTCAAGAATTGGTTTAGGATGTGTATTAATGCAGCATGGTAAGGTGATAGCATATGCCTCAAGGCAATTGAGGCCACATGAGAAAAATTACCCCACATATGATCTTGAGCTGGCAGCGGTTATCTTTTCTTTAAAAATATGGCGCCACTATTTATATGGGGTTCATGTTGATATATATACTGATCACAAGAGCTTACAATATATTTTCAGTCAGAAGGATCTAAATCTGAGGCAGCGAAGGTGGATGGAACTATTAAAAGATTATGATGTTGATATTTTGTATCACCCAGGGAAAGCGAATATAGTAGCTGATGCGTTGAGTCGTAAGGTTATGATGGCACCTGTAGAAAGGAAAGGAATGATTAAAGATCTTCATCAATTAGCTAGTCTAGGAGTTCGTCTTCTCTAAACTCCGGACGAGGAGCTTATTATGCATAATGCCGCAGAATACTCATTAGTAGCTGAGGTGAAAGAGAAGCAAGATGCAGATCCTGTTTTATTGCTACTCAAGGAGAATGTTCAAAATGGTGCGACGAAGGTATTTGAGCTTTCACAAAAAGGAGTACTTCTATGCCAAAATCGGCTATGTGTTCCTATTGTTGATGAGCTAAGAAAAAGAATTATGACTGAGGCACATTTCTCAAGGTATTCTATTCATCCAGGGTCAACCACAATGTATCAAGATTTAAAGGATGTATATTGGTGGAATGACATGAAAAGGAACATCGCAGAATTTGTAGCTGAATGTCCAAATTGCCAACGAGTTAAAGTGGAACATCAAAAGCCCGGAGGCTATATGCAATGCATAGATCTTCCAATTTGGAAGTGGGACATGATCAACATGGATTTTGTTACAGGTTTGCCTCGTACAGCTCGAAAATTTGATTCTATATGGGTGATTATGGATAGGCTTACTAAATCCGCATATTTCTTACCTGTTAAGACCACTTACACAGTTGAAGAATATTTGAAGTTGTATGTTAAAGAAATAGTCCGATTACATGGAGTGCCAACTTCTATTATATCGGATCGGGGAACTCAATTTATCGCAAACTTTTGGAAGTCTTTCCAACGGAGTTTGGGAACACAAGTGAATCTGAGTACAGCTTTTCACCCTCAGACGGATGGACAAGCAGAGCGCACCATTCAAACACTTGAAGATATGCTACGAGCATGTGTTATAGATTTTAAAGGTAGCTGGGATGATCATTTACCTCTTATTGAGTTTGCCTACAATAATAGCTATCATTCAAGTATCAAAATGGCACCATATGAAGCTTTATATGGGAGGAAGTGTAGATCACCAATAGGATGGTTCGAAGCGGGTGAAACTCTTATGTTCGGACCGGATCTTGTGTATCAAGCCATAGAAAAAGTCAAGGTGATTCAGCAACGGTTGAAAACAGCCCAAAGTCGACACAAGTCATATGCGGATAGTAGAAGAAGAGGGCTAGAGTTTTCATTAGGCGATTGGGTATTTTTGAAGGTATCGCCAATGAAAGGGGTGATGAGATTTGGCAAGAAAGGAAAGTTGAGTCCACGATATATATGCCCGTATAAAATTATTCGAAGATATGGGCAAGTGGCTTACGAATTAGAGCTACCCCAGGAACTCTCATCAGTGCATCCAGTATTTCATGTATCGATGCTTCGAAAGTGCATCGGAGATCCGTCCCTTATTACTTCTACTGAAGATGTGCAAGTAATAGAAGATCTTACCTATGAGGAGATGTCTGTTGCTATATTAGATCATCAAGTTAAGAAGATGAGAAATAAAGAAGTAGCATCGGTGAAAGTACTTTGGAGAAATCAACAAAGGGAAGAGATTACATGGGAAGCGGAGGAAGCAATGAAATCCAAATACCCTTATTTGTTCAAAGGTGAAAAAGAAGTGCAAGGAGTGGAACTGGGACACTAACAAGTAAGTTTTTACATATGCATAATATCTATATGATGACGTGAATATCAATTATGAATTGGAACTTGTTTCGGCTAAATAACTACATTCACATTCGAGGACGAATGTCCTTAAGGGGGGAAGGATGTAACACCCTGTACTTAATTACGTGCATTAGCCATGGTTATATGTGTTGGAGTATATGTATTGATCATAAGTTAGGTATATATGAGTTTAAGTATGAGTATTGATTATTTTGAGATGATTTCAAGTGTATAGTTTGATTATATGTGTATAGGAATCGACTTTATTTATACCGGAATTTGCTCGTCGAAGTTTCTATGCGAATTTTATCGAGTTAGATTTCCAACGATATAAAGATTTCTGAAAACAGATGAGTATCGGATATAAGCGAGCATGTTCGAAACTTGAAAACGGTGGACGCAATGAACAGTAAATGTGCAGAAATTTTCTGCACACAAAAGTACTGCAGCCAAACAGATTTTTGGGTCAACTTCAAACTATCATAACTCCTTGTAAAAAATGAACTGTGTGAGCTGCTATATATCGATGAGAATCTCCAAGAGTCTTCTTTCTAATGCAATTGGTTTAACCCAAATCCATTATCGGTGCAAAGAGTTGTGGTCGATTTACTTTAGCCTACCAAAACAGTCCACCATGGACAGATTCGGATTTACTTAAATTTTAAGGGCAATATTGTCATTTTCCATCACCTCATGGACGAAAATTGGTCATTATATACATATACATAGCCTCATATCCATCATTTATCATCCAAATTATTGAAGAATAAGAAACCCTAGCCTAATTTCAACTCCAATTATCTTGTGATTCAACCGTAGAAAATCCAAATTGATTCCGTAGCTGTGTTCACCGTCTCGAGGGCTTTGAGAAGCACCCCTTATTTGTGCCAACAGGACTTCGAAATCAAAAGGGCCATTTTATGGTAAGGATGTAAATTATGCTGGTGTTATTTATATGGATATGTATATATATGCATGTGAGCATAAGAAGTTTGTTATTTGATTGTTGTTGAAAGATGATTGGAAATGATGTTGGATTATTCTTGTGCATGGTTGGATTATGTTGAATTGTGAAGGGATTTGGTGTGATGATGTGGTATTGAAATGATGATTATATATATATACACACACATGAAACTATTGTTCAAGTTGTTTTTGGAATGCTTTGCAAATATTGGTTGTATGGAATTATGGAAGAGAATTGTGGTGTTGGGTTGCTAATACTAGATGCCAAACATTTCATTGTAGATAAGTGATTTGTAAAGGCGGGAAGTTGTGTTGAATTGGTATCCGAATATACAACGAGGTATGTAAAGCATACTCTAACGATGTTCTTTGGCATGAAAACACCAATGTTCCATCAAGTAAGATTCCGAGGTTGTCATAAAAAAACATGTATTGTTCTACGTTACCAACGAAGTTGTTACCATTCTATAAAGTGTCAAAATGTTTCATTGATATACCAAAAGGCTCCTATTTCATTGTTGTGATATTGATGATTCTGAAACACATTGTTGATATACCAATGAGTCTTTATTACATCGTTATTGTATAGAAGATCTATTACTTGGTTCCTATTGATGTATCATTGTTCCAAAGGTACTATATTGGCATGAACACTAATGTAATAATCTCAAAAGCTTTTGAACTAAGTTATTGGAAAGATCTCTTATGTGTGTTACTTGATATACGTGTGGGTGGTAGCTCAGGGGCTTAAGCCTAGCATGGGCCGATCTCGATACTTGATATGATTACAGTTGATATGTACTGGGGGCAGCCTAATGGTCACAGTACGGTACAGTATTGATTATTGTTAGGTGCTTGGAGGTTCGGGAGGAGGAGGTAATGGCGAATGATAATTGTAAAGAATGAAATGAACGAAGGTATACCGTTCCACAAATGTGTTTGAATTCAAGAACCCAATTCAGATTAATGATAATGTACATGATCCTAAAAGTGTTTATGAAGTGTGGTTCACTTCTATTATGATTTATTCACTTGTGTCTGATTTTCTTGATCCCCCATATCACATATAATTATTTACATCTTTACATACTCAATACATATTTCGTACTGACGTCCCTCACGGGGGACCTGCATTTCATGCTGCAGGCACAGGTGCTTCAGCTCATACACAACATAGATAGGAGCCAGTTCATAGAGCTATTGTTGGTGAGCTCCAGTTTGCTTCGGAGCTTTCCGAGTCGGTTCCTTATGTTTTGTTATTGTACAGGAGTCATGATAGGGCAGGAGGTTTGTCCCGACCCTAGTTATGTCATGTATATCCTAGAGTCTTTGTAGACATAAGGAAGGGTAAAGTCATGAAAGTTTATATAGTGATGTTATATTTGTATATGTGGTGGCCCCGACGGCCAAGTATTATATATATATATATATTTGTGCGTGTTGTGCTGATACAGGTAATTAGACCCTTCTATATGCAACGAAGTGCTGTCCAAATTTTTGGTGACATGTAAGTAAAAGTACAGGTATTTTAACGGGTTCTCCCGGGCCTTCTCGGCTTCGGGTGCCAGTCCGGCCCGATGGGATTTTGGGGCGTGATACTTTATCAAATCCCAAGCTCAAGCAGGGAATGCCATATTTGCATACTTTCATAGACAGAAATGGTTTTCCATGCACCTAGCAATCAATATCACATTCAAACTTTTTTTATGGTCTCACAATTTGTAAATCAATATTTTCATAATTGCTATTCAGTTACATGCTACTCCTTATGCATACATAACATACACTTACAAACAAAAAACTAAAAACCAAATCCTAAACATGTCGGTTCCCTAGATAGTGCTCAAGGCATAGAACACAGACAATACACCCTTGAGGTTTTAAGTACCCCCACCCCTACAAAAAAAAACATGCATTGTCCTCAATGAAGATATATCAAATTTTAACAACAAGGTTGAGGAAATACCTACAGCACCTTAAGACCTTGTATCATGACCCGCTAATTATGTTGCTACATCATCAATGGGAAGAGTATCCTCAGCGACATCAGGTTATGTCGATGCATCTACAGCAACGGTTGGTGGAGTAAAGAACTCCCCAACAATATCAGGAGGTCCATTAGCAGAGGCTCCCACAGCTCGAGCCCTTAATGCTTCTTCTAGCGGTTAATCATCCACTTTTGACCTATTCAATGTTTCTTTCAACATTTTTTTTTATCTTTCCTCTTTCCTCTTTGTTCTCTTTTCAAGTCTCCTTTGTTAATCACTGTTACTTCTTTTTTTTTAGCCTTTGTCTTTTTTATCCACTAGTTTCCTAGTGATGTCAAATAGTACAACTTCTTCCTTTCTAATCCTCCCTCAATAGGAACTTGGAATGGTAATATTTAATAGCTCTACAAAGCCATGATGTCAGCTCTTTCCTTTTCCAAGGTTGCCTCAAATACTGCAAGATCAGGTATCGACATCTCTTTTAGCCTTTCATTCACTCGACGCTCTATCTTGTCAATGTGTCCATGGAGATTTAGGAAGGATGTAATAACTACTTTTATTTTCTTCTTGACAATCGACTTGAATTGGTCAGTAAACAACCTCAAATGAGCTTTAAACCTTTTTCCTTGCATAACTATCTTTCTAAAATTTTGTGGCATCAATGCATACTCAGACACCGGTGCTGTGATTATAATATTTTCTTCTTTTTCTAAAATAGGGACAACACCTATAGAGTAAGTAGCCAGAGTAGTCTCTGGTACTGATAGTTGCACATTTTGTTTAAGCTTATAGTAGTTACAGGCGTCTGATCTCCCTCTGACAAGATAGTATCACTCTTCATATTTACTCTTTTATCTAGAACTAGCATAATCCTACTCTCATCAAATCTGTTAGGATTGTAAGTCTTCTTTGACTGGACTTCATTGTCTATACCAGTGATGATTGGAACAGGGGCCGCTTCACATAATCTTGTAAACAGGAAAGGGAATGGATATGTTGTATCGGGTCGGGTTGCCCAAATCTTGATCTCATCTGCGATGATATCCCTAAAGTTCAAGTGGAAATTAGACAATAATCTTACTATGAGCATAGTTTTATCCTCACCTAGGATATTGTCTCCCGTAGTAGGTATTAGCCTGCACCTTACCACTCCCCACCAAAATCTTGATTTTTGAGATAATAAAACCTTAAGAATCCTCACACTTAGATTGTTCAACCATTCTGTCTCTCCATCTTTTGTGACCTGTACCAACAAAGGGCGTTGATTTGCCCTTTCAGTTATTCTAAGATAGAACTCTGGAGAGGTCACTAGAGGTACGAAGCTGGGACCATGCAGAGAAACCTGTTTATCATATGATCAGATAAATCTACCATTACTCTTTGAACTGACATCTAATTCAAGTTGGGATTCTCTATAACTTTTTCTCCTTTTTTGCACATGTTTTCGAAGGTTGTTGTGTAGTTGACGTAAAATTCCTTTACCAACATTGGACAGTATGTTTAGACTTTTTTTGTGGTCCATGCTAGATCATAATCTCTGAAATCCCTTTCCAGTTGTGGGTATATGTTCAACCAGGATGTTATTATTTTAACTTCTTCACATGTGGACCTCTAAATTTTCCATCTTCTTGTGGGTACCAATACCTCATGGTAGATTTTAGTGGTTCCTTCAATCTTCCATCGTACACTGCTTCGAACACTAGGGTTCTTACTCTTTATCACATCACCCCGTATCGGAGTGTCTCTTCCATTGGATGCTCAGAAGAAGGTTGTTCAGAGGAAGGAGAATTTTCTACTTCAGAGCTCTCTTCCTCAACCACCCTTTCTTTAGACTATGGAGGTGGTTCTAATATACAGAGAATTTTTCTCATACGATGTCTTTGAAGTTTTTCTTCTTCCTGTTCATTCTCAGAATTAGTGTACAGTCTTCGAGTCAGATTTTCCTTGTTCACTTTCTTACTGGCCTTCTTTGAATTTCCTTTTGGAGGAATGATTATATCTATATCGAAGGAAAAGAATCATTTTGTATCCAATAATGAGTAAGAACAAAGAGTTAATCATTTTTAGTATTAATCTTGAAAGGGTTCAAGCACAATGGGTAAATATATGTGTGACGACTTGGTTGATAAGTCATCACCAAGGTGATAGCTTATCAACCATGTCGTTAGCCATAGGCAGAATCCAACTCTTTTTAGAATGACCAGTGAAAACTTGGCATGATAAGTCGTCACTATGTGACGGCTTATCAACCATGTCTTCATCCCAAAACAGAATTTAAAGATTTTTCAACTCAGGTGACGACTTGGCCTAATAAGTCGTCACTTAAGTGACGGCTTATCATCAATGTTGTCAGCTCAAAATAGAATCCTCAAACTTTTGCACTTTTATTGATAACCTAGTTGATAGGTCATCACTTGGTTGATGACACTTGGTCAAACCAATTCATCTTTACAAACTCATTCATTTCAATTTTCAGGCTGAAATTTGAAACTTGTTGCCTAATTTCTAACTTTTTAACCCTAATTATCGATTCCCAAACAAGATAATTCACCCAATTTGATTCAATAAAGATTTAAAATTATGGGTGCAATTGTTTTTCACTCAATTAAATCTTTCATCTTTTACCAACAATGATGAGATTTACAACTTGACAAGAAGTTGTTCATGAGCAATTTTTAACATACAAAGTTAAGTTGATTTGGGTGACCCAATCACTTTATATTACTCAAATTCATTCATGAACACTATAAAACCAATAAAGCTTTAAGTATCATGCAATTCCCATTTCTTTCCATTAGAAGAATATCAAAGTTTTTGTAGCGTACCTTTCTGACAACTTGGCTACACACTTCAAACTTGTGAATATTCAACTTGCTCAGAGAAACACAGGCTTATGTATTGTATGCTTTTGTAAATACAATGAATTTTAAAAAGAATTTTCAAAAATAATGAGAGATCTTGAAATTATCTACTTTCTTTCAAGAAGATAAAGAGAAAATAATGTAGAATTTGAAAAGGAAAGGATGGGAAATGTGAAAAGTTTGCACTGATGTAGGCATCTTTTTGGTATTTTCCTTTTTTTAAAGACTAATAAAGACTAATTAAAATATAACAAAAATAAAAGTGGGAAAATTTTATTGACAGGAATTTTGAAAAGCTAAGGGTTATTGGGTTCCGATTGTGCCACGGCTTAGGATTTGGGTTAAGAGCACTTACCTGGCCCAAAATTTAAGTGATGGCTTATCAATTGGTTGATAGCCCATCATATATCTCATCATATTAAGGTAGAATGTTGCACAATTTTGTTTCAACTGACGACAAGGTGTGACGGCTCATCACTTGGGTGACGACTTATCAGCCTTGTCGTCACCTTTATCCAGAATGTACCCAATTTTTTCTTCAATTGACAACTTCAAGTGATAGTCGTCATCTTATTGATAACCTATAAACTTGGTCATCAACTCTATCCAATGTATCCACTTTCTTTTGCTTGAATTGACGACTTAAAGGGATAGGTCGTCAACCGGTTGATAACCTATCACCTTTTGTCGTCAATTCCATTCCATCAGCAACATTGATCACAACTTTGTTCCTACACATCGGAACAACTTATTATTTAAACAAATACTTAAAGAAAATAAAGTACTTACAATACAAAAAGTTAGGTTGCCTCCCAATAGCGCCTGATTTACCGTCGTGGCATGACTCGGTTAGCTTAACTACTCAGACTTCTCGAGATACACCATAGAAAACAACTTAGCTTCATCCATTGGGACAATATATTTCTTGATTATTTGTTCATTAACCTTAAATAGACTTCCTTCTTTGCTTTCAAGTTCCAGCACACCCGATGGAAAAACCTAACTCTCTTTGAAAGGTCTCGGCCATTTTGACTTCAATTTGCCCGGAAAGAGCTTGAGTCGAGAATTGAACAATAGTATCCAATCACCAGCACGAAAGTCATATTTCTCAATTCCTCAATCATGGCAGTTCTCCATTCTCTCTTTAACAAGTCATACCTTTCGTATGCACCAAGACAGAATTCATCCATCTCATTCAACTATCCCAATATTAACTCTGATGCTTCCTTCCAATCCATATTCAACTGTTTGAGTACCCACAAAGCTTTGTGTTCTAGCTCAATCGAAAGGTGGCATTGTAATACCCCGTATTTCATTGCTAAAATTCTAACCGTCGATCCTACGCGTCTAAGCTCTAATCTAAATAAGTTGAATGTGAATACAAGTTTTAATATCATTATACTAGTCTATGGAGTAGTTTAGAGGTGAAAAATATTCATAGCACTGACCTAGAACAAAGTTGAGCTAAGACCAATTGATTCATCTAAAGTTTGACATTTGATTCTACAAGATTCAACTTCAAATGTGTATATCTCTTAATATACATGGAATTTTTCATCCCAAGACTTATCAAATTGTAGATAATTGAATTATCTTTCCAATGATACCAATTTCGCAAAATCCCATACTCGGGCGAAGAGTTATTCCCATTTTTGTGAGAGACAGTAAGGGTGTACGATGGGCAATGTGCCGCCCAATCAAATGTGTGTGATTGGGAGTGAGAGGCACACTTACAGGTCTTCCATAAGGTGTGCTAAGTACACCTTAAGGTCTTCCATGGGTTGTACGCCACATACCTCACTTTCAAGTGCCAAAAACACCCCTATATATGTCTATAACACGGGATTTAAATCCCACAACATCAAAATAAGTTTACTTTCTCTCAAAATCACCAAGAACAACCTTTACAGTTTCAACATAAAAACCCCAATAGCTAGAGATTCAACCGTGGGAATTCTATAATTTTTACATATTCGGAATCCCCGTTATGAAGGCTACGAGGGACACCCAAAAGTTTGTGAATAGCATTACGTCATTCGGAAAGTCATTCAAAGCTTCAAGTTTGAGGTATGTGAGGTTTTTCAACAAGGACACCATTTCGTTCTTGTACCCAAAAATATTTTTCTTTTACGAAGTTATGGATTTTATATGTTTTATTATGAATTTGAAGCATGAATTTACATTCTATATTGATTCTTATGATATTATGATATTTTCGATATTTTAGGAGTGGAATTATATGAGAACAATGATATTTTGTGCTTAAAGCTGAAATTTCCAGATTTTGAAGAAATTTATGTGTTTATGATGTAAAGTATGAATCTTGATAAGTTTTAATGTGATATTGAGATATGGGTTTTGAAATCTATTTGAGATTGTTGTTTTTGAGAAATCATGTGTTATAAACACCTTGAATTTGAATGATTTGAAAAGATAAAGAAGCTTTGACCTTTGGATTTATTCATTTTGAAAAGGGTAGCATGATATCTCCCGTTGTGAATTGTTGAACTATTTTATGATGGATTTTCTTTTGGAAAGATCTGAGCTAAGTCCGTAAGTAGTCTTTAGCATCGAGCGGGAGGTATAGCAGATTTGGTACTTCCCTAGAACTACGTGCCCCTGTAGGAGCCAGAATTGAGGCTAATTTTTATAGTGATCACTAGTATTTGGATTGATAATTTAAGGTCCTACTCCGATGGAAAGGAATAGGGAGACTCTCCCCAACATGGGTAGAATGTTGGACTCCATGTAGCTCACATGGTTTATGTCAGTTATGAGAGACTCCCAATGTGTGTGTATATGTGTACTCTTCTATCTAAGATTAAAATATATTTGCTTGAAAGACTGAGTTTGAGAAAGTTGTTATTTTCGAAAGATTGAAAGGATATATTCTAAAGAGAATTGTTTCTAGATTTGATTGCTTTTATGATTTGAAAACGAGATGAGAGTGAATTGAGAACTTATAGTAATGACTCAATTATTTTACTTTACATGTATTATTCATCCATGATTTCAATGATTTAATTTGAGCTAAGTGAGTCATTTATATCAGCATGCATAATTTTATAAACTATGATGCTATTAAGATATTATTTTATATATGCATTTCACCCCATATGCTCAGTACGTTTCCATGGTACTGATCCACATATTCGTATGTGGGCTACATTTTCTTGGAATGTAGGTACAAGGTATAGTATGCACCTTCAGATCTAGTCAGTTTGTGGTATCCAGTCAGCAGGTGATGAGTCATTTTGATCAAGGGCTTGGGTCAATTATGTAGAACTAATAGAGTTTTATTTTCTTTATTCAGTCGTATTGAGTTGGGATAGTCGGGTGTCATGACCCGACTACCTTCAGTCAGTATTAGTAGAGGCTTCATAGACAGTTAGTAGAAGTTGATGTATTCCGTTTCAGTTTTGGTTGTAAAGGTAGAATTGTAATCTTGTAAATTCGCTTTTGTATTGATTAGATTTAGAAAAGAGTTATTTTTCGCAGATTTGTATAGATTTATACTTTCTGTTCAGTTGCTTATGATTTTGGAAAGCACCTTGTGACATCTCAGGACCCGATTTTGAGGCGTTACAAACTTGGTATCAGAGCACAAAGTTCAAGTGTCCTAGGGTGTCTATGACGTCGTGTCTAGTAGAGTTTTGCAGAACGGTATGGAGATGTCTATACTTTTCTTCGAGAGGCTACGGGGAATTTAGGAAATGTTCCCCTTCTTTTAAGTCGCAGACCGTGCCATGAAAAGGTTCTCTAAACTAATATAAATTCTAATCTTACTCTATTCTGGCCAACTCTGCCTCATTTTTAAGGTATCAGAAACAGTTAAGCTTAATTCTCCATAGATAGTTATGGGATTGTAAGAGAGCTAGAAAGTATCCTGTCAGTGCTTTTGAGTTCCGAAGATTAAATTACTTTATTCATGTTCATAAAAGTCATGAACTAAGCCTAAGTTAGATGTTCTTTTTGATTCCTCCTCAGAATCTACTATGTTAATATATACTTCTCCCTCTATGTATTATTCTTGTGATAACATGATTCGCAAGCTTCAGTTTTTCCCCAGATAATGTTTCTATATTTTCTAGCAGAAATTTCAAAAGTTACACAAAGTGGCTTGAGATGAGCCTTCTAGTGTGTTATAAGTCCCTCAAATTTAAAGTTATGCCCTCGTTCTTATGAGTTGTTCAGTTAAGATAGATTAAGATATTTATTCTTAGATCATTGAATAGTGTGTGTCAAGTTTCTATCCCTTGTATTATGTATTCTTTTTATCATGGTGTTTTTGAAAATCAAAGTCTAGTGAAGCCGTGTGGGGCCTATTTCGATTCACTAGCATAGTTGCTTTGTTATTCATCTAATTTTCCTATTAAAAACACAAAACCAAAGTCTAGTGAAGCCGTGTGAGGCCTATTTCGATTCACTAGAAACTGTTGTCTATCTTGTTGTTCTTGTGTTAGTTGAAAGTGTGGGTTTAGAAGTGTAGTAACAAGAGAGCTGGTAAGGACGATTTATTGAATATGTATAGCTTAATTTTGTTTCTTATGCTTGAATTATTAATGAAGTGATATACCTTTGTTTGTTAGTTTAGTGAAATTAGGGAAGGAGATTATTAGTTAAGGTGGATTGTTGTTTGCTTGAAGTATGAAAAGAGTTTTTGATGGTGTTTGTGGTGCTAGAAAAGTACAGTTTATTAGTGAAAGTACTTAGTGGTTGAGTATTGTTAGTTTAGGCTTTCCAGAGATTGCAAGAGGAAGTTAGTTGAAATTTATAGAGCTATGAAAGTAATTTAGGTGTGAAGATGGGTAAATAGTAATGATTTGAAGAAGGAGGATGTGTTAATGGATTATGAATAAGATAGGCCATATGATTATGATCGATTGTCATTGTGTACTAGTTTTTCTTAATGTTGTGTTCTATAGTTTTGAAGTGACAATTGTGTGTTAGATTGGGTTGTAAATCATGTTTAGCACTAGACATTAAGTTTGAACAGTTGATGGTTCGGTTGTTGATTCTAGTTATATGGAAGTGATCTAGTAGGCCTGAACAGTGTATGCAAGAGTGTAAGATCATGTGTTCATAATTAAGTATGATGTAGAGGTGTGCCCAAGGTGCGATAGGGATGCATTATTTTTCGAGGATTATTGCATATTGTGTGGTTAGTAGTAACGTTGAGTTACTAGGTGGATAAAGGCTAGTTAGATAATTTATGATGTTCTTGATAGCTAAGTTAAGGAGTTATGATTGAAGATGTTGAGCCTTATAAGTATGATTATTATTCTCATGGTTTGGGAAAAATATAAGTATAGAAGTGTTATCTTGGTAGGCTATGATTATGTGATTAGAGATGTAAGTATGGTTGCAAATGAGAGTGTAAGTCTTTGATGATGATTATTGAACTAGAGATTAAGGATGATATATGAATGGGTTGTTCAAGAATGAAGTCGGTAAGTTCAAAAATAGTTTATTCTTGTGAGTTTGGCATTTATTTGTAGATATTAGAATAATGAAATTATGGCTTAATCTCGAGGATATGGAGTAGACCATCATGCTTAGAATACCAGCTTTGACCTAAGGGGGAAATGGTTAGACAACAACCAAACCAAGTTTTGAGAATTAGATTGTGATACATGTCAATAATGAGTTATGATGAGATAGTGATCCCTTCTTACTCTAGAGTATTCCTTGGATTTCAGTCATTATAACGCAAAATTCATCACTTGCGTGATAAATCCATGCCACATGCCTATGCTTATACCCATCAAGTATGCTCCAGACTATTCTCAGCTTCTAGTAAGTATGTAATAGCTTCACTCTGTGATTCGAATTATCTCTCATGAATCTATGAACTCCAGTCTTATGTTGAATAGCTCATGATAAGTATAAACTCATATTTCAGAGTATGACCAGTTTTTAAACTCATGATACTAGTAAAGTTTGCATTATATCATGTATGTCCTCAGCTTAGATTTCTTTAATGAATCCATTCCTTTGATATTTTATTCCTCAGGACAAAGATAATTGTTAATGTTATGTATTATAGTTTTCGTGCTTCAGGTTCATATGTGTTAGCCCTTCGGTGACCTCTTCCTATGTTAAGATAGTGGTGATGATAGTGGATAAGCAATGGTTTAGATGTGAGAGAGTTGATGACCCTCATTAAGAAAGATTATTTACGCTTTTCTATCTAAGGCTAAAGTGTGAAGTAAGATTGAGAGAAAGTCTTTGATACATGTCATGGTTAGTTAGAAATTGTGTGTATGTTTTTAAGAATAGCGCAAGAAAATTGTTGTTGATAAAGGTTTAGAGAATATGTGAAGTATGCCTTTAGAGGTATCTGCCTTAAAGTTATATGATATTTTAAGGATAGGCTTGAATGTCATGTTGGGTGTAAGATGATGAATGCAATATGCGCTAGTGAATCCATATCAAGAGTTTTGAATTAGTCATTGAAGTGGTAAGGTATGTTATGCTTAGGGTGTGAGCTCTAAGAAGATATAGAATATTGAATCGTGTGTTTTAGAATAGTATTGTGGAGTGGCATGTTGTATCTTATGATTTTTGAGTTAGTCTTGGCCTTGGTGAGAGGACTTAGTTTACTTTAGACCTTGCAGAAAGATTTATCAGTGCCCATGTGAGAATTATAAGTTAAATCAAATGAGTATGGTATTGTAACTCCCCAAGAACCTATCCCGAGACGTCACATGGTGCTCAAGGCCACACGTGGCCTCAAGCTAACCCTCTAAGACTGTCATCACTTTCAGAACCCATTATAGCGCAAATCATGCTAAGATGAAGAGGAATAACCATGTCATGAACATACTGAAATACGAAGTAATACTGCCCTGTACAAACAAAATACTGAAATCGCTGTACACGTTGGTACACTAGTCTGACAAATTCTCTACTATATAGGACTGAGGAGCCATTGGGACAGATCCCCAACTGACTCGTACTGAACTGAAAGTAAACAACCATCTATTAACAAGACAAAATCGGAGACATAGGTCCTCGAACCATGAGGACTCACCAACCGTAGAAATGTAGCTGAAGGTACTCAAAGATCACTGTCGCTGTTGAGACTGAGCACCTAAACCTATATCATGAGGAAATATAGAATACAAAAGAGTATGGGAGTCAGTACTTGGGAATGTACTGAGTATGTAGGGGTGGATGCAATATTTTAAATAATATCATAAATTTATAAGAAAATCATGCATGCTGACAATAATAACTCTCTTCGCTTGAATTATCTAAAACATCATTTACGTAAGTCATCAGTAATAACGTATGCTTCATAAATCTCATAAATCATTTAACTCAACTCAAATTCTTTGACTCATGACTTAGAGTGACACTGTAACTCATGGTACTTAGATCATAATGGATGTGGGAGTTTCTTATAACCGACATAACTACACCATGTGAGCCGCATGGAGTCCAACATTTTTCCCTCCTAAGAAGAGAACCCCACATTGGCGGGGGTGTCATACCCTTTCTAGGGAATACAACCTCAATCTCGTTATGACAATCCCATACTTGGCCTCTGGCCCACAGTTATCAACGTCAATCCTATGGTGGCACGTAGTTTCAGGGAAATATCACATTTCCCGCTCGGTGCTAAATATTTCTCCCACACTCAGCTCAGAACGCGTTAGGAAATCCACCTTAATCAATATCAAATCATGGGTCTATTTTAAAGACCAAAACATAAATATATATCTCATCCGTAAATCATAAACATCTTGTGGATTCCTAACCCGACTCAACTCAACACAATCTTTCTCAACATCAAGTACATTTTCTTTTCGAATCATTTTCAAATATCAAAAGCTTCAAGGAAACATCATAGGACTCATTCTTGACTTTCAATCTCAAATATCGATATATATTCAATAGTTAAATTTCTTATGGAAAGGCATAACTCATGACACTTGTCTTAAATCGCTTAGAAATCATCAATACATAATGACAATATACAACTCATGGAATAAATTCTCAATTTAAGAAACATTATGGTGAAATAATCATAAATATCAAACTTATTCAACTCAAATCTCATAAATCATAAATAAAGAAATTTGGGTGTAAATCATGTAAATCAATAATAGAAAGTAAATCTTTAGGCACAAGAACGAAAGGAGTATTCTTGTTCAAGTCCCACATACCTTGGATTATAATTTTGGAGATGTAGAAACTTGTTTGGAACTTCTTCCTTACACTTTTGAGGTAAGATATTTCATGACTTTGAATAGGGGAGCTTAATTCTTGGACAACTTGGAGAAATCTATGGAAGATCCTTGAATTTCTTGGAAGGAAGTTTGATTTTTGGGTTGAGAGAAAACCCTAAATTTCTAGAAAATTCTTGGAGAAATTGGAGAGAAATAGGAGAAAAATGATCTTCTCTTTACTACTTTGATGTATATATAAGGCAACAAGGAGCGGAAATGACCAAAATGCCCTTTTAAAAAAGATGAAATTCGCTGATCGGGATCTATGACAGTTGATCTGATGGTCCGTCAAGTCTCCTGATGGTCCACCAGATCGTCCGTCACTCGAGTGCCAAAACTGGAATGTTCTGCCTCGACGTGACGGTCGAAGTAACGGTCCATCAGGAAACTGACGGTCCACCAAGTCGTTCGTCACTCGAGTGCCAAATCTGGGCCATTTCACCTCGACGTGATGGTCTAAGTGATGGTCCATCAGGAAACTGATTGACCACCAAGTCGTCCGTCACTCGAGGACCAAAAATGAGACATTCTTTCTCGACCTGACGGACCCCTTGACGGTCCGTCAACTTTTTGATGGTCCACCATCTTGGCCATCACATGGTGACCAGGAAGAAAGGTCACTACCTTGGATTTACGGGACACTTGATGGGACACCAAGGACCTGACGGTCCACTAGGTTGACCATCAGACCTGGGCGATCCGATACCGTTTAGTAAAATAGTCATAACTCCCTCGTCCGATATCGGATTTCAATGAAATTGGTATCGATGGAAAGATTATTCAATCATATACATAAAAAAATTAGAAACTAGAGAAATACAATATGGTTCAAACATAAATCACTTTGGAAGTCATACATATTCACTCAAAAGACGGATTTAGGCTTAAGAAATGATTGGGGTATTACAGGTATTTAAGGGGAATAGTATAGTTGAGAGAGCATTTGAGAAGTGATGCTTAGATTAAAAGTAAGAAGTTGTGTTGCTTGAGGCCTAGCAATCCTAACATAGTTTATGAGTTATATATTTATATTTCATGTCATGGAGTTATATCAATGTTGTGATTCCTTAGTCAGATGTTTTGTTTAGATCATGCCCAAATTCGTTGATCTGTAATGTTAATAGAATTTCATAGAAATGTCTGAAGAAATACTCCATTTGAGTGTGGGTAGTAAATATGATTCAGTCCTTATAGCCTGCAATCCAGTTTAGCAAGCAAGCAGATAAGCTCCTATAGATTCTTAATTTTTTTTACCTAGTCTTACTATCCGCAGTCTCATGCGTATGTCCATTCCAAGAGAAAATGTGTTTGTGTAAAATTAAATTATGAATTTAGCTCAATTCATGCATCAGTTTCAGTTCCAGATATTAAGTCATGATTCAGTTCATAAGTATCCTGTGTAGTATCACAGTCTCTTCCTAGTATTTTCACCAAATTATTATCATTCAAGGATGAATGATCTCAAGAGGGGGATGTTGTAATACTCTGAGTTTTCATGTCATAAACCTCTCATATTTTTCTCATGAGATCAGATCCAGCGTAAAGTAATGGTTACTCATAAGTTAACACTCTCATTTCTATCTTAGCTATATAGTTATTTTCATAAGAATTCATGCACTTGCAGATCAGTTTAGTGACTCATTATGTTTGAGATTAAGTGATTTAGTTTATATCAGTTGTACAAGTTATCTTAAATACTGAGATTCCTCTGTGTTTCATCTTAATTATCCACATTCGAGGACGAATGTTCCCAAGGGGGAGATAATGTAATACCCCGTATTTCATTGCTAAAATTCTAACTATCGATCCTATGCATCTAAGCTCTAATACAAATGATTTGAATGTGAATACAAGTTTCATGATCATTATCCTAGTCTATTGAGTAGTTTATAGGTGAAAAATATTCATAGCAATGACCTAGAACAAAGTTGAGCTAAGACCAATTGATTCATCCAAAGTATGACATTCGATTCTACAAGGGTCAACTTAAAACGTGTATATCTATTAATATACATGGAATTTTTCATCACAAGACATATCAAATTGTAGATAATTGAATTATCTTTCCAACGATACCAAATTCGCAAAAAACTGATACCCGAGCGAAGAGTTATGCCCATTTTCATGAGAGGCAGTAAGGGTGTGCGCTGGGCAATGCACCGCCCAATCAAATGTGTGCGATTGGGAGTGCGAGGCACACTTACAGGTCTTCCATAAGCACACCTTAAGGTCTTCCATGGGTTTTGCGCCGCATACCTCACTTTCAAGTGCCAAAAACACCCCTATATATGTCTATAACACGGGATTTATCTCCCACAACATCAAAATAAGTTTGCTTTCTCTCAAAATCACCAAGAACAGCCTTTAGGATTTCAACATAAAAACCCCAATAGCTAGATATTCAACCGTGGGAATTCTATAATTTTTACATATTCGGAATCCCCGTTAAGAAGGCTACGGGGGACACCCAAAAGTTTGTGAATAGAATTACATCATTCGGAAAGTCATTCAAAGCTTCAAGATTGAGGTATGTGGGGCTTTTCAACAAGGACACCCTTTTGTTCTTGTACCCAAAAATGTTTTTCTTTTATGAAGTTATGGATTTTATATGTTTTATTATGAATTTGAAGCATGAATTTACATCCTATATTGATTCTCATGAGATTATGATATTTTCAATATTTTAGGAGTGGAATTATATGAGAATAATGATATTTTGTGCTTAAAGCTGAAATTTCCAGATTTTGAAGAAATTTATATGTGTTTATGTTGTAAAGCTTGAATCTTGATAAGGTTTAATGTGATATTGAGACATGGGTTTATAACTCTATTTGAGATTGTTGTTTTTGAGAAATCATGTGTTATAAACACCTTGAATTTGAATGATTTGAAAAGATAAAGAAGCTTGGACCTTTCGGTCGTAAAAACGGGTTGATTTTGAACCCGAGATGAGAAAAGAAATCCACTTTTATTGATTCATTTTGAAAGGGGTATCATGATGGCTCCCGTTGTGAATTGTTGAACTATTTTATGGTGGATTTTCTTTTGAAAAGAGCTAAGCTAAGTCTTGGAGTAGTCTTTAGCACCGAGCGGGAGGTATAGCGGGTTTGGTACTTCCCTAGAACAACGTGCCCCCGTAGGAGCCGGAATTGAGGCTGATTTTTATAGTGATCACTAGTGTTTGGATTGATAATTTAAGGTCCTACTTCGATGGAAAATAATAGGGCGACTCTCCCCAACGTGGGTAGAACATTGAAATCCATGTAGCTCACATGGTTTATGTCTATTATGAGAGACTCCCAATGTGTGTGTGTATGTGTACTCTTCTATCTAAGATGAAAATATATTCTCTTGAAAGACTGAGTTTGAGAAAGTTGTTGTTTTCAAAATATTGAAAGGATATATTCTAAAGAGAATTGTTATGAGATTTGATTGCTTTGATGATTTGAAAATGAGATGAGAGTGAATTGAGAACTTATTGTAATGACTCACTTGTTTTACTTTACATGTATTATTCATCCATGATTTCAATGATTTAATTCGAGCTAAGTGAGTCATTTATATCAGCATGCATAATTTTATAAACTGTAATGATATTAAGATATTATTTTATATATGCATTTCACCCCATATGCTCGGTACGTTTCCATGGTACTGACCCACATATTCGTATGTGGGCTACATTTTCTTGGAATGTAGGTACAAGGTATAGTATGAACCTTCAGATCCAGTCAATTCGTTGTATCCAGTCAGCAGGTGATGAGTCCTTTTGATTAAGGGCTTGGGTCAGTTATGCAGAACTAATAGTGTTGTATTTTCTTTATTTAGTCGTATTGAGTTGGGATAGTCGGGAGTCATGACCCGGCTAGCTACAGTCAGTACTTGTAGAGGCTTCATAGACAGTTAGTAGAAGTTGATGTATTCCATTTCAGTTTTGGTTGTAAAGGCAGAATTATAATCTTGTAAATTCGATTTTGTATTGATCAGATTCAGAAAAGAGTTATTTTCCTTAGATTTGTATAGATTTATACTTTTTGTTCATTTTCTTATGAGTTATGCCAGTAGAAGGGTTAGCTTGGGGTCACTTGTGATCCTAAGCACCGTGTGACGTCTCGGGACCTGATTTTAGGGTGTTCTAGGCATGCTTTGCCATAAACTAATTGATATGGTGACATATCAATGGGTGTCTTGAAAACTGTTCGATATGCCGACAAGGCATCATCGAGCTTCTGTGACCAGTCTTTTCTGATTGCATTCACGATTTTGGACAAGATTACTTTAATTTCCCTATTTGAGACCTCCACTTGCCCACTAGTTTGTGGGTTGTATGGATTGGCTACTTTATGATGTTTCACACCATATTTCGTTAATGTTTCCCCAAAAATCTTGTTGTTAAAATAAGATCCCCCATAGCTTATGATTGTCCGAGGCACCCCAAATCATGAGAAGATATTTTTTTTCAGGAATGCTACCACTCTTTTACCTTCATTGTCGGCGAAAGAAATGTCCTCCACCTATTTGGACACATAGTACATAGCTATCAAGATATACTTAATACCATAGGAGCTCACGAACGGTTCCATGAAGTCAATGCCCCAGACATCAAATAATTAAACCTCCATCATCTTTGTCATAGGCATTTCATGATGTTTTGAGATCGAACCTTTCCTTTGGCACTGATCGCATTTCCATACAAATTCATAAGAATCCTTGAACAGTGTTGGCTAATAGTAAACACTTTGCAATACTTTCCTCGTTGTACGATCTCCTGGTTGGTGTCCCCCAACTAGAGAAGTATGGCAGAAAAATACTCATCATATCAACTTTCGGGATGCATCTTCTGATGATGTTTTTTAGCACAATGTCTGAATTAGTACGGCTCATCACAAAAGTATCTCGTGGCATCATAAAGAAACTTTTTTTTCTGATGGAAAGATAAATTCTCCAGGATAATGTAACTTACGATAAAATTTGAAAAGTAAGCGTACCAAGGTACCATTTCAAGAGAAGCCATAGAACTTGTTCATCCGAAAAAGCATCATCAATATCAAGCTTCTCTTTAGTGGACTGTTCTTCTCTAATCTGGATAGGTGATTCGTGACCCAATTTCTGCACCCATTTCGATCTTTGACTTCAAAGTCAAATTTCTGCAGCAGTAATACCAATCTAATAAGCCTTGGTTTGACATCCTTTTTGCCATCACATATCTTAAAGTCACATGGTTGGTATGTACCACCACCTTGGTTCCCAAAAAATAAGCCCAGAACTTCTCAACTGCATAAACAACTGCTAGAAGTTCCTGCTTGGTTTCTGTATAATTTTTCTGCGCCCCATTCAATGCTTTGTTAGCATAATAGATGGGGTGAAATAGTTTCTCCTTATTCTGACAAAGAACTGCCCCAAGTTCCACCCCACTTACATCATACATTATCTCAAATGGTTTAGACCAATCCAGAGCAACAATAATAGGGGCAGCAACCAACTTCTCCTTAAGGCATTGGAATGCCTTTATACTATCATCATCAAACAATAACTTGGTTTCCTTCTCCAATAGTTTTCAAAGTGGATTTTCAATCTTGGAAAAATCCTTTAAGAACCTTTGGTAGAATATTTTGTGGCCCTGAAAACTACGGACTCCTTTCATAGAGATAGGAGGAGGTAGTTTTTCAACAACTTCTACCTTTACTTGATCAACTTCAATCCCCTTTGTCAAAATTTTATGTCCCAGCACAAGATTGAATTCTTCACACCTGTGTAGTGCCCTGCTTAAATTTACTAAGCACAGTTTTAATGAATCACCTACCATAGAAAATTTATCCATGAACACTTCCAAGGTGTTCTCCAGCATATCCAAAAAGATTGACATCATGTACCAATGCAACGTGGCTAATGCATTGCATATTCCAAATGACATTCACTTGAATGCAAAGGTTCTATATGAGCATGTGAAGGTCATTTTCTCTTTATCCTTTGGAGCAATCGAGATTTGATTGTATCCTAAATACCTATCAAAGAAGTAGTAGCAACCCTTACCTTCCATGCGATCAAGAATTTGATCCATAAAAGGCATTAGAAAGTGATTTATCAATGTCCATGAGTTCAGCATCTTGTAGCCCATACAAACTCGCCACCCAATCACTGGCCTAAGGGAAATAATCTCATTCTTTTCATTTGCAAAAATGGTCATGCATTCTTTCTTAGGCATGCACTGTACTAGACTCACACACTTGATGTCAGAGATTGGGTACACTACCCCTGCATCAAGCCACTTTATGATCTTCTTTTTTACGACTTCTTGTATTAGTAGGTTCATCCTGCACTGATACTCAATTGTAGGTATACATTCTTTCTCCAGTTGGATCTTGTGTGTACAAATGCTGGGTTGAATACCTATAATAACAGTGATTGTCCACCCAATAGCCCAAATGTATCTACTCAGCACAAAAATAAGAGCCTCAACTTGATGCTCCACTAAATCTGCTACAATAATAACTGATAAGGTGTTTCCACTGCCTATAAACACATAACATAAATGGCATGGCAACCCCTTCAGTTCCAACACTGGTGGTTACTCGATAGAAGGTTTGTCCAATGGTGTTGGATTATTCTTAAGATCTAAGTCTAGATTCTTCGGGGCATAAGAGTATAACCCCATCCATGTCAAAGCACACACAGTTTTGTCATACTCTTCGATTCCCTCACTATCAAATCTCATTAATACTGCAGCTAATGTCTTTACAAAAAATCTTTCCTCAACTGTTACTTCTTTCTCATCTTCATATAACACATCAATGATCGAGAAAACACTCATTTCCTTTTGTTGCCTTATTGACTGAAAAATATCAAAACTGACCTATTCACCATTGAGCCTGAATTTCAGCTCATTGGTCTGCAAGTCAAACAATACACTTTCCATTGCTAAAAATGGTCTACCCAAGATTATGGGTACCTTTAAATCCACCTCATAATATAGGATTACAAAGTACGCAGGGAAAATAAAGTTGGCCACCTTAACAAGAACATCATAAAGAATCCCAACTGGCCTTTTCACCGATCTATCTGCCATTAGAAGACGCATATTGATGGGTGTAGGATCTCTCAAACCCAACTTCTTTAAAACCTTCAATGGCATAAGATTTATATTTTCCCCTAGATCATAAAAGGCCTTTGCAAAATTGAGCAATTTGATGGTACATGGAATAGTGAATGCTCTCGGATCAACCTTCTTCTGTACTAAAGATCTTGTATCAATAGCGCTACAATAATAGAGATTATCCACCGGTTCATAGCTCATAGTTCACTTCGTTATCATAATATCATAAGCTTAGTGTAGCCTGGCATTTATTTTAGCGCCTCAACTAAAGGCACGTTTACTATCAACTGCTTTAGCATGGCCATGAACTTGCTATATTTAGTCTCATCCTCCTTCTTCTGCAATCTGTGTGGGAATGAAGGAGGTATTTTTTGTTTTCTTGTAACAAAGGTCTCTCCCTTCTTCCCCTTGTCTTTCACCAAATAATCAACCTATTTCTATTTAGATGGGTAATCAACTTTTTCCAGTTTCTCAGACTCTACTAGGTGTTCTTCTTCTGCTTTTGCTTCTATCACCACTACATCATCTACAACAAGTTTTCCCATACAAGGCCCAGATAAAACTTTATCACTTCTCATGGTAATAGCCATGCAAAAGCTATCAGTCGTTGGATTCTTCACAGTATCGCTTGGAAATATTCCACTCTTCCTCTGATTTAATGCTGCTAATAGTTGATTCATTTGCTGCTCCAATTTTTTAATAGATGTAGAGTGTGAGTCAACTAATTGACTTATAGATGAAAAATCACTTTTCATCTTTCTTACTCCAGCATCAGTCGACTCCACTTCTTTTAACAGCTTATTTGTCATGTCCTCCATCGACATCTTATCAAAACTAGTAGCAGCATTGTCACGGTTCCGAGGAGGTACTTAAAATCCACTTCTTTCATTCTTATTTTTCCAACCACCTTGGTCACGGTCTCTATAACCAGCTTTGTTGTTGTAATTCTGACCTTGATTCCCATGGCTATTGCCTTGAAAACCCCCTAATTATTCAAGTAGTTCGCCTTTTCCTCAGAATCTGATTCATCTTCCCTACTTTAGGTCCCCATAGCTTTCACCTTTTTTTCAAGTAGAAAATTCTTTGTGAGCAAATCCATCTATGTCTTCATATGTTCTATATCTTGGTATTATTCCTCTTTTCTCCTGTGCTATTCATCTGACATCCCACTAGACACAGTATTACTTGCTACCACAGAATCCCTAGTATTCCAAGATTAACTTGTCTTAGTCATTCTTTCCAGCATCTCCGCATCCTTAGTAAAAGTAGGGTCCATGAATACTTCCTCTGCAGCATTGTTCGTAATTGGCTTCGTGATAGAGTTTAAAGCCCTGTAGAATGTTTCCATCAAATTCTCATCAGTCATCTTGTGATTAGGGCACTGTGTCAACTTCTTATTGAAACTCACCCATGTCTCGTGAAGATCTTCATTCGGTAACTGCCTAAAGTTACTAATCTTATCCCTCAACTATAACATTTTGGAGGGTGGAAAGAATCTTTCTAGGAAAGATCCTTTCAATTGCCTCTAGTTTGTTATAAAATTGGGGGATAACTCATTCAACCACAGTGTTTTCTCCCTAGACAGAGACAATGGAAATAACCACAGACGTATTGCATTCTGCCCTACTCCAGGATTATTAAAAGATTTGCAGATGTTGATAAATTTCACCAGATGCATATTCAGATTATCCCCCTGGAAGTCCACCAAATAACCCTTTGAGGTTTAGCAAATGTATCATAGTTCTTATGATGTTGAACTTCACACCTGGTGATAATGGTGGTGGAATAATTACTCCTGTAGAGATAGCTTCATCCAAATCGGTATCATCCCCATCATCAAATGCTATTTACATAGTAGGTTGGCAGTTTGCTCTCCCTCTGAAAGGACAATTTCAATTCACTAGTGCAGCTATATTCTTTACTTGTCTCCTATTCACGGGATTAATCAAATCATCATCCACCAGGTCATCATCTTCATTAGCCACCTGATCTGGGTTATTAGCGTTTTGCTGACTGAATTGTGCATTCGCCAAAGTGGCTAATCTTTCGGCTTTTTATTGTTCAGCCATTCTCCTAATAAGATGAGGTTCTGGGTTGAAAGGTAATAATGGTTATCCTGACCTAATAAGTTTGTGGCATATACAACAGAGAACCTGTAATGATCAAAAACAACAAATAAAAGTAAAATTAGTAAACCTAACTAAAAGCCAATTAACAAAGATATACTTAATTGACAACCTTATTCCCCGGCAACAACACCAAAATTTGATACGCCCAAATTACACCTCTCTTTTGAGAGAGTAAGCAGTCGTCGTCAAAAATATAACCCAACAAGGTTGGGGTCAAATACCATAGGAAATATGGTGTTAATCAAGTCTATTTGTGATTCAACCAACTAATATTTAATAGTTCCCTTTAATTGTTTTTTTTATCAATCAAACAATTGTTAATAGTTCAACTTGTTTTAGCAGCTCAAAGTCAATATTTCAATATTTCAAATCAATGATGTAGTAAAACTAGAGTTGTGTTCACTATGAGTATTTATGCATATTAAACAATAGTTGTAGTATTAGAATCTAATTACATGCGGGAAACAACAAATTATCATTTGTGATGACTCATTCAAGTATCTTTCAACCTACATAGAGTCTGGATTTTCTAATTCTTTCAAACTTAGGAAAACCTTATATTTAAACCTATTTCATCTCGAGTTGATTAATCTGGTTAAAACATTAATCATTAGATGGAAATTTATCGTTTCCAAATCTCCATTGATAATCCACTTTCTTTAATTGATTTCTCAATTCAAGCAAAACAATGTAAGGCTAAATCTATTATTTGCAACCAACAGAAAATGTTCATTACAATAGAATTGTGAAGATGTTCCCACATGCATTCAAATCTTAACCAACTATTGAATTAATAAAGCAATACTTATAGATCCCACAACTCCAGTTATGGGATTTAGTTCCTCATGAGAAAAAAAGATATATCATATATTAGATCCATAATTCAAAAGTGATTAACTTACAGAAGATGGAATTGAAGATTGTTCTTCTTCAAATTCAAACAAGAATTCCAAAAACGAAAACCAATGATTCAAAAAACTTAATTCAAGCTTAAAAAGCAAAATAAAAGCTTTTATTATTGAATAATTTCAAGACTCCAATGAAAACCTAAGACTTTTCTATAAATACTCAAGATCTTCCTGATTTGAATTTCAAACTACAGCTTTTCCGCCCCATAGATGACGACCTCCGGTAATGGCTTAGCAGATAGTTGATGACTTATCAGATAAGTCATCAATAAATCTTTTCAATTCTTGCATACTGCCTACAGCTAATGACCTCCTCTGACAACTTATCAGACAGTTGATGACTTATCAGAAAAGTCATCAACAACTCTTTCCAATTCTTGCATACTACCTATAGGTGACGTCCTCAGCTGGTGACCAATCAACAAGTTGACGACTTATCAGACAACTCATCAACTTGACTTCTTTAGCATATATATTCTGTCTATGAGTGACGGCTTCCTCTGATAACTTATTAACAGGTTGACGACTTATCAGACAAGTCGTCAACTAAAATCTTTAAAACTTAGCTTCATATCTACTTCACCAAAAATCATCCTTCTTGATGTAGTTTTCATAGGTTTTCATGCATCTCAACTTCCCTGCAAAATCACATGAAATATAAAAAAAATAATAGTTACTTAAGAACTTACAATTATTTTAAGGCTTAGCCTTAAATGTGCTTACACAAAGCTAGCACATCAATGATAACTCCTTGAAGTAATTTCATAAATGACTTGTTTTTAATTATGATAAAATATTGAAATAATTCTTGTGAGAAGGTCAAAATACTGATAAATGAAACAAACTAATTGAATTGACTTATGATTTTAAGTGCACTTGTAAATTCAGTACATCGTATTATATCCTGAGAGATAGTATGAATTCAATAAAACATACATAGTATGGTTATGGAGGATCGGGCACCATGCGGGTATAAATATGGACATTGATACTACTTATTTATATAGGATTAGGTACCACGCCGGTATGATACATAGACTTAGATTATCCCCTACAAGTCATGACTAGTTGGGCAAAAATTAGTCTCTTAGCATATGTGTACATACTAGTGTTGATTTTGATTGATCGTTTAGTTTAATAAACTGATAATGAGCTAATGGTTCTCTAGTTATGAGGTTTAAAAGGACACAAATGTTACTTATAAAAAAATTGTTAGTAGCAATGTGGCCGATGTTAAATTTTGATATTGCTACTTTATTGATTTTTCAAACAATGTGGCCGATGTTAAATTCTGATATTGCTATGAGATATGATTGGATCGGATTCCATGAGTGACATGGTGTTGTTGTTAATAATAATAATAATAACAACAACAACAACAACAACACTAATAATAATAAGGAAACTGATAATGAAGTTATCCAAAGTTATGAATCTAATGAATAATCCTAAAGAAACGATCCCAAAGTTTCAATATTTGCATTAATCCTTTTCAAGAGTATGTATAAGGTTTGATAATGAGATTTGAGTTCTCTAGTGTGTGTTACTGAGATATGAGTTGACTTGTATTCTCTACTTGATTTTATCCTTGAAATTGATTGTGTGACATGCGCTTAGAAAAGTGAAAATCTGTACTTACTTTCTATATGTTGGTTGACTTGTTTCATGTATATTTATCGTAATGGTAGCTTACCCGATTAACTAGTTATAATTCCTTAATGTTATAATAGAGTGTTTAGTTGTTAGCAAAAATTTAGTGTGAGTTATCTATGATTACTCGGTTGATCCTATGGATGTGGATAATGGAAAAGGTAATGCAAATAAAGGTATTATAGTGATGATTTAGCATTACATTGTGGTGGATGGTATGAATTAATGAGACTATACTATGCTAGTGGCAAATATGATCTCATTATTACAGAATTGTAAATTATATAGAAAAAGTGTTATAATGTTATTACAACCTTATTTGAATTATATTCCATTTAAGATGCCATTATTTCTTTTCTTTGATTATATTTTATGATTATTTGGACTAACATTGGTCGGCCAATGATGCCTAATAACACTCATCTCACACGTCAATTTAAGTGAAAGGAGGTCGTTGTCAATATTTTACCCAACTAAGAGTCGGGGTCAAATTCATGAGGAACAATGTGAGTAGCAATTAAATAAGTTCGAAATTAAAGTTCACTTGCTAAATTCAAATATATTATACGAATATTTTGGGGGATTTTGAATGTTTTCAAAAGTGTAAGGCAATTCTTGGGCTTCTAAAGGACTAATTTGAGACTAAAAATAATTAGAGCATAATCAATTAGGAACGGATCTTGGGTCTATGCTTTACAAGAGGAAACTAGTGTGTGGGTACATGAAAATCAACTTCAAATCTTAGTTAAGGCATGCTTAGGGATATCGATACTAGTCTTTCAACAAAGTATCAAACTATTACCCATAGATTATTTCAAATATCTCATGGATGTGGTCAATTAATCATCGCAAAGCCTCAATTTGGCATCCCTCTTTCTAGGATGATGCCCAAGATAAAGCAGTTCAATAATTTATCCTTATTTCTAAGACAATAAAAAGGGAATAACTATTATCTGTATTATTATTCACAAATGCTCATGTCACCTACATCCCTCTTTCAAGGATGATATAGGATTTAGACTACCTGCATCCCTCTCTCAAGGATGACATGGGGTTTAGGGAAATTGAGGCTTTCACCAATAAATCTTATTTTACAATCAAATATTTGTGAAAACCAACAACATTAACTAAGAATTAAAGCTAATAATCACACCCCATACACACTTGCACCCTATTTAAACATAACCCTAAGAGGAAGAATTAGCAACTCATAAAGATAATAAACAAAAATATATCAAAATTTTCATCAATTTGATTCATGAAAAATAAGGATAATGCAAACCACACTTTAAATTTTCATGAATCTTCAATGGGATTTGTCAATTCTTCACTTTAGAGTCACTCTAATGTCTTCTTATCTCAAGATTAGTACAAGTTTAATCTCCAAGCTCCAAAAAATTACCAAACCTTCAAACTAAGCTAAGTTGAAGATGAGGGATATGGTAGATGATAAAAATCATCCCCTATTTAAGCCCTAATTTCACATTTTCCAAATATTACAAAAATACTCTTAAAACTTTTACGCTCTACTGCGATCGACACCTCTTGACCGCGTACATAACTCCCGCGATTGCAGTATCAACATCGCCCTCTGATTGACTTATTGACTGGCCTCGATTGCGACCCTCAAGTCACGATCGCGGTAACTGAGGGTAAATTCTTAGGCTTGATTTCTTGTATTTGTCTCTTTTCTTTCATATTTAACCTCTTTTTGACTTGAATGACTTGCTAATCTTTCCTTTTCAACTTTTCCTACACAAATGAGCATTAAGTAAGAGATTAACATAAAATCAATGAAAAAGCATGGTAATTTAGGCTTAAAAGGTTCTAGAAAATCCTCAAATTGATGACTTATCAATGCCTACCAATACATATATTTGTACTGACCCTACTCTTCTACATTCCCTTTTTAGAGTATAAAAATGGGTGTAGGTTAGTTTGCAGTTACTAGATGGATAGCAATATTCAGCACTAATTTCTGCAATTCCTTCCTGGAAGATGTTGAAGTCTTTGTGTTATTTATTTTATTGTTAGTCTATTCTGAAATAGGTAGCTCTTGTACATGTCTAACCAAGTTTTGGTGTAGTGAAGAACAATTTTAAGAAATTTTTGAAAAATTTATTTATTGATATTTAACTTATTTTGTTATATTTAATTTATTATTCTCTTAAAAACAGTAGTATTTCACATATTTTTTTGTTGGGTAATAAGGATCCTCCTAGCTACTTAGGATAGCATAGGTTCCCGCACGATCCATTAATTTGGGTCTTGACAAAAACATACAAAAAAATTACCACAAGATCAACAAAAGGGGAGCGACACAACAACATTTCAAAATTACAATCCACAGTCGTTGTATCACTGTATTTGCATCAACGAATATAGGTGTATCAACGAATACAATTTTTGTTTTGTATTTTATAATTTACTCCTCTTTTTTTCCTTCTCAATATTTGTAATTTCTCCTTTCTCTCTCTCAAATGTATCAAACTTATCATTTATATTTATATATTAGTAAGTATATGCTTTATTTGTATTTTCTTGAGTCTATTATATACAAATACAAATCTATCATTTGATGGAAATGTATCATTTGTATTTGAATGGTTTAATTTGTATCAACAAATGCAATTTGTATTAAAAGCGTATAAAACATAACACATATTGAAAAAAGATATAAATAACTTGCAAATACCTAAAACAGAACACAAAATACAAAATACAAATAGCTGAAAGCAGAAAGTGAGAGAAAAAGAGGGGTGAGGGGAAATGAGAGAGAGAGAAGGAGAGTGGGAGGGAGGTGAGCAAGATTTGGAGAGAAGGAGGAGAGAGGTGAGAGAGGGATGGAAAAAAAGGCTATGAATTGTATTTAATTGGTAAGAGAAACTATGTATTGTAATGTAAGACCCTGCAAAATGCTAAGCTTAGCTCAGTCAGTTAAAGTTTGATAAGGGATCCCCGATTTTAAAAAGTTCAGCTAAATGTTAGGACAAGTTTATGCCAAAATAGTGGTTCACTGCAATTAGGCTGCATCGCAGTGAGTATCACGATGATCCCTCCATCGCTTCACGCTGAAGGACATTTTGGCATTTGTCAAATTCTAGTAGCTCACCGCGATTTCCCCACATCGCATTGAGGCTCAAATCGACAATTGTCAGGAACCAGTGAGTCACCGCTATTCCACCATGCCGCAGTGGATATAGCTATGACCCAGTCACCGCGTCGTGGTGAGGCTTTAATATGCATTCCAGTTATAGAATTTTAAATCCCAAGGTCAACTTAGACTTTTCCCATGACTCAGATCAGCCTTTAGACATGAAATTATGCCCTAAATACTCTGATATGACACTTTTCCTCACTTTCTCTCAAGAATAAAATCATTCTCTCTCAAGTGGCAAAAACCCTAGTTCAAGGAATCAAGGTCAATCCTAAGAATCTCTCCAAGAACTTGAAGAAACTCACAAATTAAGGTATGTTAGATGTTCATTCCTGGGTCTCTTCCACCCATGAAGTCCAAGAATTCTTTTTCGGAGTACAGAGATTGTGTATTTATGATTTTCATGTTTGAATTAGATTGAATTCATGTTCATGATATTAGTTGGGTCTCAATCCATGATTTAAGTGCATGTTTTTTCCTAAAATTGACTAGCAAGAATGAAAAATATTTGATTATCTTGATAAACCCTTGAATTTACAAAGTGATTAAGGTGTCTATGATGTTATTTTGATTTTAATCTATGATCTAGATTAAAAGTTCAAAAAATTGATCCTAATATGCATCAAACTACACGATATTCATAATAAGCCCTTCAATGAGCAAGTTGATTGTTGTAATCATGTCAACCCTAAGTGTTTATGATTTAATGTACCAATTATGTTTTCCATGTGTTTGATAAATTGTCTATGAGAATGAAACAATGCCATTATAGCATGCTATCAAGTGGTCTCCATTCATGTACAAGTTAATGCATTACAAGTGTTTGATAAAATGTCTCTATGAATGAATTATGAACAAGTGAACAGTTATATGTTATTCAAAGTTATGCTTTTCTTTACTTTTCATGCTATCAAGTCCTGGGGTAATTAATACCCGATAATTTTGTTGTTTATCTAGAGCCAGTGTTAATTACAGAATAGTATCAGTCATTTCACGATCAATAGTACTCTCAGTCAGTTACAGAACTCAGTAGAACTCAGTTAGTTACAGAACTTAAGAAAGCTCAGTAATCTCAGTATTAGTCCAGTCTAGTTCAGTATACTCAGTTCAGTGTCTTTCAATTGGGAGTAGGATTCAGTGCCGAGCGAGCCTAGGGATGAGGGTACACCCGTTAGTTAGGACTGGGTCCCTAGAAGAAATCCCTAAGTTCCAGAACTACGCAGCCAACATAGGTTATGAGATGTCACCCGTTAGATAGGACCGACATACTCAGGGATTACCCTCTAGTTTAGGACTGATCTCAGGGGTTACCTGCTAGATTAGGACTAACTCCAGAGTAGTTGTTAGTATCCGTGGCATGGTATTAGCAACCTTCCAATTGGGGTTACAGGTTGGACTCTAATTAGATTAGAAAGGGGCATGTCGGTTTGATGATTACCTCCCACAGTTCTGATTTCAGTCTTAGTATAAATTCAGTTCAGTTCTACAGAATCTGTAATGTTAGATACAGTCAATCAATATCAGTAACTAAGTTATTAGAATTCAGTACTTAGCTTCAGAAAATCTCAGTTATAGTATACATTCATATACACGCGCAGTATTGCATACTCAGTAGTTACAGTAATTTCAGTTTTCAGTACTCTCGTTTTCAGTTACTCTATATCATTCAATCAGTATTGTTCATGCATATGAACCTTTGCATTCAACCTTACCTCATGTAGCATACTAGTACATTCCACGTACTGACGCTTACTTTCTCTTGCACTATGATGTCTTATATCATAGGTTCGGATGCTCCGATTCCCGACCGCGTATAGACAGATTCAGATTCAGCCAACAGTGGATTTAGAAGTGAGTCCTCATCTATCAAGGATATTCTTTATTTAAGTATTTTAGTAGACTCAGTATTTTAGTAGAGAGAGTTAGTTAGGGGATTATCCCATCAACTCCACTTTTAGACAGTTTCAGTTAGAGGATTTTCAGACTAGTCGTCAGACAGTATTTAGTTTTACAGATTGTTATTTTAGTTGTTACACTTTATCAGTATTTAGATTTTGAACCTTATGAAAATTCATCCAAATTCCGCATTTATTTTATATTACTATGCAGTGCTCATAGCAGATATCAGTCATGGGTTAGCTTGTGGTCCTTCAGTGTCGTAAGCACCGTGTGATGACTAGGGGGTAGTCCTGGGTCATTACAAATTTGGTATCATAGCCTAAGTTTTAGTAGTGTCCTAGGAGGTCTAAAAGCAACATCTAGTAGAGACTTGTGTATGGGTGTGTAGCACGCCACACTTACGGACAGAAGGCTATGAGATATTTTAGGAAAAGTTTCCCTTCTTTCATATTCCTGTCGTGCGAGTGAGCATGAGCTCAAGTTAAACTCTTAGTCTAATCTATTTCTCCCTTTCACTTCCAAAACATGCCTCCCAAGAAGACTAATGGAGGGAGAACATAAAATTAGTTAGCACCTCAGCCCGTTCAGGGAAATCCCCTGGACGAGCATGTCTCTCATGCAAAATTCAGAGCTGCTTTCACTACTTTAGCCTATTTGGTAGTTGCTCAAAACAATCTACAGGTTGTTGTGCTATCTAGGCTTGGGGTTCATACTCAGCAGAGCAATAGGGAGAAATGTAGGAGGAAAGATAGAGAGAATAAAATAGTCAAAAAAGTGGTTTTAGGCCAAGGTTAGAGGGTGGTAATCGCTTCCAGTTCCATCAGAAATTCTCATCCCTAAATCCTTATGTAGCTAGTACGCTAGTGCCAAAGTTTAGAAATGACACTCGAGGTAGCACGTCAGGCTCTAAGCCTCAAGGTAGCATGAAAAGAGGTCGTACCTACCATCTTTGTCAAAAATATGGAAGAAACCATCAGGGTGCCTACAGAGCTGGAAGTGATGTTTGTTTCGGGTGTGGCAAGACAATCCACAGAGTCAGAGATTTTCCTCAGCCAGGTCCTCCAGGTCAGTCCAACCGTCCTTCAGTCCCATCTGGTTGCCTAACTCAGTAGGGCACCACTTCCAATGCCACTAGTGGTCAACGTCAGAACAGATTTTATGCACTCCAGTATCACCATGATCAGGGAAGTTCTCCTAATATAGTTATGGGTATGTTATGAGTCTTTCATCCTTATGTTTGAGCTTAGTTAGATTTCGAGGCTTCTCTTCCTTTGTAACCCCTATATAGTTTTAAACTTCGGTGTCACCTGAAATATTAACAGAGCCCTCCTCAGTGTTTCCCCCCAACTATAGAGTATAGTGGTGACATTCCAGTTTATAATTGTCGATTAAGTGGTTCACAACTTTAGAATAATGGCTTTAAGATAAGGGGGAGATGGTAGAACGAGTGAAAAAGTCAGGCTTTTAGATTTTAGTAGTGATGTCAGTAATGTTAGTACTTATGGCTTACATGCCATCTCTATACTGATAGCTCATAGTCATGCACATTAACAAAAATTATTTACGCTTACAGTTCCTAGTATAATGGAGTTCCAATTTACTCAGTGTTATGATCCATGTTCCACGAATATAGAAATGCCAACTCTGGTCATGCAACTCATGACTCATGTACTCATGCCTTACAGTATACTCAGTTCCCATGACTCATGTTACGCTACTAATGATTAGCAAAATTTAGAGTATGTCATGTATATTCCCCATTAAGACCCCTTGATAAACTCATAATGTTGATATTCTATTCCTCAGGCTTCAGTCAAGTGCCAAGTTCAGTATAGTGTCAATTCATGCTTCAAGTCCCCATGTTTTAACCTTTCAGTGAATCCTCCTTAGTGATGAGAAGTTGCTTAGATAGGAGAGAGTGAATATTTTATGTTAAGGAAAGATTATTGCATGTTTGTTTTACACAAGTCTTTAGTCATTAAGATAGGCTTGAATGTCATGTTGATGTGTAAGTGTCTAGATATATTTCATAGATTTGAGTAGGCTTGAACTTAGTGGGAAATTCAGTCCAGTTATTCAGACTAAGTACAGTTCAGTCTTATATGCCCAGTATTCAGCTATCAGCTATTCAGTTAATCAGATAAGTTAGTATGTTTTAGCCTTCTTGCTCAGCGCCCATATGAATATTTCCATAAGTCTCAGGTGAAATAACATACTAAGGTGGAGTGTATTGTTGAGAGAGTATTCGATGAATATGTCTAAGCTTTAAAGTTTGTAGTTACAGTCCATAAGGCTTAGTAACTCTATCTTAGATAAAGTTTCATAGGCCTCTCCTTATGTTACAGAATTTTAGTCAAGTTGCGATTTTAATCAAATGTTTTATTTAGTTCATGCCAAGATCCCTTTCTTCCTAAAGTCATTAGAACCTTATAGAAAGAGTGTCAAAGAAATGCTCCAGTCAAGTGTAAGTTTTATACATGAGTTAGTTCATAAAGCCAAGAATTTAGTTTAGTTTAGCAGTCAGGCGGCCAAGCTTGTATAGCTTCCCATCTTTCCATCTAGTTGTACTATCCGAAGTTTCATGAATATGACCATTACAAGATAGAGAATTGTAGTAGTTATAAGTTCAACCAAGTTTATGTATCATACCTAAGTTTCAAATCCTAGATATTCAATCACAATTTAGTTCGTAGGTGTCCGTGCATCGTCTCATCTTTTCCTTAGTATCTCAGCCAAGTCAGCATTCCTTGAAGGACATAAAGTAATACCCCATACTTTTCCTAGCTTGAAAAGTTTTCCAAGAATGTTAGAAGCTTTCTTTGAAAGATGAATCCACTTTGGTACACATGTAATTTTCAAGATTTTCACTTTTTATCATGTGAGGAATCGAATAAGATTTCCATCAATACCAAATTCGCCCAAATTCAACACTCGGGTGAAGAGTTAGAGACTTTTTAGTGAGACAGTGTATCACCTGAGCCTTCAGCATATCGCGGAGATAGCTCAAATGGCAATTTTCAATTTCTAGTGTTGCTCCATGGTAGTGGCACATCGCGCCAAACTTGCAGGTCGTAGACAAGGTGGCAACGCAATAGCTCCACATCGCGCCACTGTGCGATTTCCCATTTGTCACTTTCCAGTAACTTGGCGCGATAGTGGCGCGTCGCGCCAAGGATGAAAATTGGGAAATTTTCTCAGAAATTAAAGACACGTCCAAGGGTTAAAAGGGTCAATTTTCTACCCCTATTTAAACCTAATAACACGTGATTTATCCATTCTTTACCCAAAATATACTAGTTTCTCTCAAGTTGCTCTCAAGAACAAGCTAGGGTTTCTATTGGGGGTTCAAATTCAAGATGATTTCACCGTCAATCCTCACGAAATCACAAACTAAGGTATGCATAGTGTTCATTCATGGACTCCTTTCGTCCATGAAGCCCAAGAATCTCTTTTCTAAAGTCAAAATTTTAGATTTTCTTTATGAACTTCATGTTGGGTTTATTTTGTTTATGCAATTGAATTCAAATCCATCTTGGGTGATTAATGTTATGTGGAATTGATTTGTATAAATTTATCTTCATGTGAACCTAAGATTAAACCCTTGGATGATGAAATTAAATGTTGAATCATGATGTGTAATTATTGTATAATGGTGTCTACATATATTATGCCTATCATGTGTTTGATTAAAAGCTGATACGAAGGAAAAGTGCCCAACTAGCATGGTATTATGAAATCCCCATGTTTGTACAAGTTTATGTATATCACATATTTTATGAACTTCTTCAATATATGAATTATGAATTGTGTTGTTGGTCATGTGTTCACGTAAGTCATGCTATATCAGTTTCTTTCTATTGAGTCCTGGTGGTAATGTACCCAACAATTTAGCTATGTGCCTAGGGCCATGTCACGTTTTCACGATACTCTCAGTCAAGCTATGATTCATAGAACTCAGTCAGTCATATGACTCAGGAAAACCCAGAAATCTCAGAAATCTCAGTAATCTCAGTAGTTCAGTAATCTCAGTACTCAGTAATCTCAATAACCTCAGTCATGCATGTTCAATATACAAACCCATCTTATCAAGTAGCTTCAGTCATGTATTCATGCATTTATATATGCATGTTCAGTATGGAAAACTCAGGATATCAGCAGTTTCAGTCATATAGTCATTCTTCAGTTATGCATGTCCAGTATGTACTCTCAGTTTATCATTTCTCCCATCTTAGTCAGTCTCATTCGAGGATGAATGTTCCTAAGGGAGAGATATTGTAAGACCCCGCAAAATCCTAAGCTTAGCCCAATTTATTAAAGCTTGATAAGGGGTCCCCGATTTAGAAAAGTTCAGCTAAATGTTAGGACAAGTTTATGTAAAAATAGTGGCTCAACACGATTAGGCCGCATCGCGGTGAGTATTGCGATGAGCTCTTCATCGCGTCGCACTGAAGGCCATTTCGGCATGTGTCAAATTCCAGTAGCTCACCCCAATTTCCCCGCATCACGGTGAGACTAAAATTGACAATTGTCACAAACCAGTGAGTCATCGCGATTCCACTGTGCCGCGGTAGATATAGTGATAACCCAGTCACCATATCGCGGTGAAGCTTTAATCTGCATTCCAGTTACGGAATTTTAAATCCAAAGGGCAACTTAGAGTTTTTTTCATGACTTAGATCAGCCTTTAGATATAGTGATGACCCAGTCACCATTGCACGGTGAAGCTTTAATCTGCATTTCAGTTACGGGATTTTAAATCCAAAGGGCAACTTAGAATTTTTCCATGACTTAGATCAGCCTTTAAACATGAAATTATGCCCTAAATACCCTATTATGTCACTTTTCCTCACTTTCTCTTAAGAACAAAATCATTCTCTCAAAAGGCAAAAACCCTAGTTCAAGGAATCAAGGTCAATCTCAAGAATCTCTGCAAGAACTCCAAGAAACTCACAAATTAAGGTATGTAAGATGTTCATTCATGGGTCCCTTCCACCCATGTAGTCTAAGAATTCTTTTTCGAAGTACAGAGATTGTGTATTTATGATTTCCATGTTTGAATTAGATTGAATTCATGTACATGATATTAGTTGGGTCTCAATCCAAGATTTAAGTGCATGATTTTCCTGAAATTGAATAGAAAGTGTGAAGAATATTTGATTATCTTGATAAACCCTTGTATTTACAAAGTGATTAAGGTTTCTATGATGTTATTTTGATTTTAATCCATTATCTAGATTACAAGTTTCAAGAATTAATCCTAATATGCGTTGAACTACATGATATTCATGATAAGCCCTTCAATGAGCAATTTGATTGTTGTAGTCATGTCAACCCTAAGTGTTTATGATTTAATGTACAAATTATGTTTTCCATGTGTTGGATAAATTTTCTATGAGAATGAAATGATGTCATTATATGTAATACCCCATACTTTTTCCTGGCTAATTTCATCTCAAGAATGTCCAGTATTAGCTTCTAAATTGAATGATGGTTATTCCATGAGGAATTTTCAAGATTTTCATCGCTTTCCATGTGGGAAGTTCAATAAGTTTTCCATCGATATAAGATTCACCCAAATCCGATAATCGGGTCATAAGTTATGACTATTTCAAGTTCCCATCGTAAAATAGCACCATATTGGTCAGTGGCGCGCTGCGCCACAAGCTAAAATGGCAATTGTCCTTTTCCAATGTCTCAACACGATTTTCTCTGTGTCGTGCCAAAGTTCAAGGTTGCAAAATAAGGGTCAACTCAATGGCTCCGCGTCATGCCATCCCTCAGTTTCCCAATTATCAAATTCCAGTGACACGGTGCGATAGCGCCACGTCGCGCCAGGGGTTCAATTTGGAAATTTTTTACTGAAATTACAAGATACGTCTAGGGTTAAAAGGGTCAATTTCTCACCCCTAATTAAGCTCTTTAACACGTGGTTCAGCCACTTTTCACCCAAAATACACTCTATTCTCTCAAAAACCTCTCAAGAACAACCTAGGGCTTTTCATAGAAGATTCAGAATCAAGAATTTCCTCCGTCAATCTTCACGAAATCACGAACTAAGGTTTGCATAGTGTTCATTCATGGACTCCTTTCGTCCATGAATCCCAAGAATCTCTTTTCTAAAGTCAAGATTTTAGATTTTCTTTATGAACTTCATGTTGGGTTTATTTTATTTCTGTTGAGAATGATCAATTGAATTCAAATCCATGTTGGGTGATTAATGTTATGTGGAATTGATTTGTATAATTGTATATTCAAGTGAACCTATGATTAAACCCTAGGATGATGAAATTAAATGTTAAATCATGATGTGTAATTGTTGAATAATTGTGTCTTCATATATTATGCCTATCATGTGTTTGATTAAATTCCTAGATGAAGGAAAAGTGCCTAACTAGCATGATACCATGAAATCCCCATGTATGTACAAGTTATGCCTATCACATGATTTGATGAAATGCTTATATAAATGTATTATGGATTATGATGTTAGTTATATGTTCAAGTAAGTTATGCTTGGTCATTTTCCTTCCATCGATTCCTGAGGGTACTCGTACCCGAAACATTCGCTGTGTGCCTAGAGCAATGTCATGTTTTCATGATACTCTCAGTCAAGCTATGAATCCTTAGACATCAGACAGTCTTATGACTCAGGAAATATCCATGATCTCATGAACTCAGTCAGTTCTTAGATATCAGTAGTATTCCATCAGTCAACGAAATTTAGTAACTCAGCCCATGTTTAGTTTGGTAAATCATATTCAGAGTCTATTCAGAGGGGAGTAGAAATTAGCATCGAGTGAACCCAAGGTTGGGAACACACACTATCAGATGAGGGTGTGATTCTTAGAAGTCATCCTTGCAATCCAGAACTATATAGCCAGCATAGGTTGAGACATCAACACTGTCTGATGAGGGTTGATGAGGTGGATAAGAACTGTCAGATAAGGGCCCTACTATTCTCTTTTGGGGACAATATTAGATTAGGGTCACCCACAATTTTTCCTTATTAGTGGTACGGTATTGACACCCTCTCCAATTGGGGTTATAGATTAGACCCCAACTCAGCTATAATGGCATATTAGGGGTATGTCGGTTAGATAACTACTTCTCACAGTTTCATGTTACAGAATTAGGACTGTCAGATACAGTCAATCAGTCTCAGTAATAGAACTCAGATAGTTCTTCAGATTTCAGGACAATCAAATACAGTCAAATCAGATACAGTATGGAACTCAGATAGATCCATCAGATTCAGGACTTTTAGATACAGTCACTCGTGTTATCAGTCATATTCAGATTCAATAATCATGTTATCACAGTATTAGTATCAGTTGTTATGTCTCATGCATGTATTCTAACGCTTATGATAGGTAGTCAGTTATTATTATTGTTCATGCATATAAACCCCATGCATTCAGCCAACCTCACCTGCATACCAGTACATTAAAAGTGCTGACGCATTTGCGCTATATTATCTTATACCATAGGTTCAAAGACACGATTATTTCTGAAAACAGTAGATTCCAGATATCCGCAGACAGAGTTAGAAGTGAGTCCTCATCTTTCAAGGACATGATTATTTCCCTATTATCTCATTAATCAGTTTATTAGTTAGAGTTAGTTCGGGACATGTCCCATCAACTCCTTACTCAGACAGATCAGTCAGTTAGAGGCTTTCTAGACTATCATATTTCAGACTTCTGTATTTTTAATTTTGTTTTGGGTATTCTGTTACCCCACACAGATGTTATATTATTCAAATTATGTTCAGTTTTGAACCTTATGGCCTTTCAATTCATTTTTTTGCATTATTCAATATTTTATGCAGTATGCCGGTACAGATATCAGTCATGGGTTAGCTTGTGATCCTTCGGGGTCATGAGCACCGTGTAGCATTCCAGGTACCAGATCCGGGGTGCTACAAACTTGGTATCAGAGCCTAAAGTTTAATAGTGTCCTAGGAAGTTTGAAAGCCACATCTAGTAGAGTCTTGTGTATGGGTGTGATGTGCGTCATATTTATGTACAAGAGGATATAAGATATTTTAGGAACAGTTTCCCTCTTTCAGTATTCATGTCATAACAGTGAGCATAATCTTAAGTTAATCTCTCTGTCTAATCCATTTCTCCCTTTCTTCTACAGAACATGCCTCCTAAAAGAAGAAACGGAAATCAGTCAGCCCCTCAGCCCGAAGATACTTTTGGCGATCATGTTTCTCATGCGGAGTTCAGGGTCGTATTCACTACTCTTGCTTAGTTAGTTGCCACTCAAAATGAATGGCCAACAGTCATTCCATCCAACCCATTGGCCAATTCAACCGCATCTAGGATTCGGGACTTCACCCGAATGAATCCTCCGCCCTTTCTCGGGTCTAAGGTAAATGAGGACCCTCAAGAATTCATTGATCAGGTTCAGAAGGTGACAGACATCATGGGGGTGACTAATGTTAAGAGTGCTAAGCTGTATGCATATCAGTTGCAGGATGTAGCTCATACTTGGTTCAAATAGTGAAAGTCAGAAAGGTTAGATGATGTAATTCCTATAGAGTGGGAGGAGTTTATCACTGCATTCTTAGACAGATTCTTTCCCCAAGATCTTAGAGAGGCTAAGGTTCTAGAATTCATCAACCTCAGGCAGGGAAATATGACGGTGAAAGAGTATTCTATTAAGTTTACTCAATTATCCAGATATGCCCCTCATGTGGTTGCAGACAGCTGAGCCAAGATGAGTAAGTTCGCTTCAGGGGTAAATGATAGCATGGTAAATGAGTACAGATATGCCATGTTGAACAGTGACATGGCTTTAGCCAGGCTTATGACTCATGCTCATCAGATAGAGGAGCAAAAGATTAAGCATAAGGAGAAGCAGAATAAGAGAACAAACACAGGTAGTTTCAACTTCGCTCAGCCTAAATCATAAGGAGTAAACCGTTCCCAGTTTCATCCTAAGTCATCAGTTCCAGCCACTTCTTTAGCCAGTGCTCTAGTTCCTAAGTTCAGGGAGGGTAATAGAGATAGAGAGATAGGATCTAGGTCTCAGGGTAGTGTTAGCAATACCCGAACTAATATCCTTTGTCAGACTTGTGGTAAGAACCACAAGGGTACTTACAGAGCTGGTAGAAATGTCTGTTTTGGTTGTGGCAAGCTAGGCCACTGAGTCAGAGACTGCCCTCAGTCGGGTTATCAGAGTCATCTCTGCTCCTCAGCTCATTCTGGTCACCCAAATCAGCAGGGTGCCACCTCTAGTGCTACTAGTGGGCAACACCCAAATCATCTATATGCTCTTCAGTCCCGACAAGATTAGGAAAATTCTCCTGATATGGTTACCGGTATGTTACAGATCTTTCATTTGCATTTTTACACTTTGCTAGATCTAGGAGCTTCTTTGTCTTTTGTCACTCCTTATATAGCAGTCGATTTCAGAGTCAGTCCTGAAATTTTAGCAGAGCCCTTTTCAGTCTCCATCCCAGTGGGTAAAACCATCATAGCCCAGTGGGTATAAAGGAACTTCTCGGTTATGATATCTCAGAAAGTCACTTTAACAGACTTAGTCGAATTAGAGATGACAGATTTTGATGTCATTCTCGGCATGGATTGGATTCATTCCTACTATGCCACAGTCGACTGCACAAATAGAATAGTCCAATTTCAATTTCCAAATAAACACATCCTAGAGTGGAAAGGTAGTGTATCCGCTTTCAGAGGTCAGCTTGTTTCCTACCTTCGGGCAAGGAAATTGATATCTAAAGGATATATCTATCATCTTGTACGAGTTAAGGACACTAGTTTTGGAACTCCCAGTCTTGAATCAGTCCCAGTAGTGAATGAATATTCAGATGTCTTTCCCAAAGATCTTCCAAGAATTCCTTTTAAAAGGGAAATAGACTTCAGCATTAATCTTCTTCCAGATACTCAACCTATATCCATTCCGCCATACAAAATGGCACCAGCAGAACTCAGAGAACTGAAAGAACAATTGAAGAAGTTGTTAGATAATGGATTTATCAGGCCCAGCATTTCCCCGTAGGGAACTCCAGTATTATTTGTGCACAAGAAAGACGGTTCTCTCAGAATATGTATAGACTACTATCAACTCAATAAGGTCACGGTCAAGAACAAGTATCCACTTCCCAGAATCGATGACTTGTTTGACAAACTTTAGGGTGCCAGTTATTTCTCTAAGATAGACCTCTGATCTGGTTATCATCAGCTCAGAGTCAGAGAATGTGACATTTTAAAAATAGTTTTCCGTACCTGGTATGGTCACTTCAAATTCTTAGTCATGTCATTTGATCTTACCAACGCCCCAACCGTTTTCATGGACTTGATGAACCGTGTGTTCAAGCAGTACTTGGACTTGTTCATCATAGTCTTCATATATGATATTCTGGTCTATTCCCGCAGTGAGCACGATCATGCAGACCATCTCGGAATAGTACTTCAGACTCTCAAAGATCATCAACTATTCACCAAATGTAGTAAGTGCGAGTTTTGGCTAAGTCAATAGAATTCCTTGGTCACATCGTTTTCGGTGATGGCATTAGAGTAGATCCTCAAAAGACCAAAGCAGTAAGAAACTGGCCTCACTCTGTCTCTCCATTATATATTAGGAGTTTCTTGGGTTTGTCTGGCTATTAAAGATAGTTTGTTGAGGGATTTTCTTCTATTGCATCCCCTATGTCTAGATTGACTCAGAAGAAAGTCAAGTTTCAATGGTCAGATCCTTACAAGAAGAGTTTTCAAGAGTTGAAGACTCAACTCACCTCAGCTCCAGTCTTAGCTCTCCCAGGTGGTTCAAATGGGTTCGTAGTGTATTGTAATTCATACAGAGTGGGTCTAGGTTGTGACCTCATGTAGCATAGTAAGGTCATAGCCTATGCCTCCATACATCTTAAACCCCATGAGAGGAATTATCCTACTCATGATCTTGAGTTAGCAGTCGTAGTCTTTGCCTTGAATATTTGGAGGCATATCTCTATAGAGTTTATATAGATGTCTTCAAAGATCATAAGAGTCTTCAGTATGTTTTTTCTCAGAAAGATCGCAATCTTCATCAGAGAATGTGGTTAGAGCTCTTGAAAGATTATGACATGAAGTGTCCTCTATCATCCGGGCAAAGCCAATATAGTGGCCGGCTCTCTCAGTAGACTGTCTATGGGTAGTATTGCTTATGTGGATGACAGTAAGAAGAAGTTATCTCAGGAAGTACATCATCTTACCAGACTAGGCGTTTGCTTAGTCGTTACAGATGAGGGTAATATATGGGTTCAGAGTAGTTTAGAATCATCTCTAGTTTCCCAGGTGAAAGAAAAATAAGATAGCGATCCCATCCTTGCCAAGTTAAAAAAGTCAGCTCAAGATTAGAAAGTAGAGGTTTTCTCCCAAGAAGGAGATGGTGTTTTGCGTTGTCAGGGTCATGTCTGTGTTCCAGGTGTAGATGACTTAAGGCATCCAATTCTTACAGAAGTGCATGGTATGTGCTACTCTATTCATCCAGGGGCCACAAAGATGTACCGCGACTTGTGGGTAGTCTATTGGTGGAGTGGGATGAAGAGAGATATTGCATATTTTGTGGCTAAGTGCTCTACATGTTAGCAGGTTAAGATAGAGCATCAGAAGCCTAGTGATTCTATGCGGGAGTTCATTATTCCTACTTAGAAGTGGGAATAAGTGAACATAGACTTCATGACCGGTTTGTCTCAAACTCTTCATCAGGATGATTTAGTCTGGGTCATTATAGACAGAATGACCAAATTAGACCTTTTCCTTCCAGTTCATACCTCTTATTCAGCCGAGGATTACGCCAAAATCTACATCAAGGAATTGGTTAGATTGCACGGTATTTTGTTGTCCATTATCTCAGACAGAAGTACCCAGTTCACCTCTCATTTCTGGAAAGCATTCCAAAAGGATCTTGGTACCCAAGTTCTTCTTAGTACAGTCTTCCATTCTCAGATAGATGGTCAAGAAGAAAGGAACATTCAGACTCTAGAAAATATGCTAAGGGCGTGTGCAATTGATTTCAAGGGTAGTTGGGATGACCAATTGCCTTTGATTGAGTTTGCATACAAAAACAGCTATCATTCCAGTATTCACATGGCTCCATTCGAAGCTCTCTATGGTAGGATATGTAGATCTCTAATTGGTTGGTTAAAGTTAGTGAGGCCTCAGTCATAGGTCCTGACTTGGTATTCAACGCCTTAGAAAAAGTCCAGTTGATTAGAGAGACTCCGGGCTACTCTGAGCCGATAGAAGTCTTATGCAGATGTTCGTAGAAAAGATCTCTAGTTTGAGATTGGTGATCATGTCTATTTAAAGATCTCTCCTATTAAGGGAGTGAATATATTCGGCAAGAAGGGAAAGCTCAGTCCTTGATATATTGGTCCCTTCAAGATTCTCAGTCACTTTGGCAAGGTATCCTATGAGCTAGAATTGCCTTTAGATCTAGCCTCAGTTCATCCAGTCTTCCATGTCTCTTTATTCAAGAAGTGCATAGGTGACCTGGAAGTTGTAGTCCCTATTCAGAGCATTGATGTTTAGAACAGTCTCTCTTATGAGGAGATTCCAATTGAAATCCTAGACTATCAGACTCATAGATTGAGGAACAAAGAAGTCCCTCGAGTTAAGGTTCTTTGGAAAAATCAATCCGTCGAGGGAGCTACTTGGGAAGCAGAGGAAGACATGTGTACTAAGTATCCTCACCTTTTCTTCACCAACACAGATCAAGCTCAAGGTAACAGATCTTCTTAAGCTTACTCAGCTTCATGTTCAGTATTCATCACAAACTTGGTATGCAGTTTCATGCTCATGTTCCCATTAGAAACATGGTATCAAGTACCATTGCATATTCAGTCATTCACTCATGTATTAGTTCAATTATGTAATTATGCATCAGACATGCATTCTCATTGTGAGAAAATTAGTTCTTCAGAACACTCAGTCATGCATTCATGAATCAGTTATACATGCATCAAATATGCATGTTTAGTATTATATGTTCATCTTGTCAGTCATGTCAGTTATGAGATCATGTTCCAGTTATTCATGTTTACTATATACATCAGTTGTATTTTCTCCCCTCTCAGTCAGTCTCATTCGAGGATGAATGTTTTCAAGGGGGAGATATTGTAATACCCCGTACTTTTTCCTAGCTAATTTCATCTCAAAAATGTCCAGTATTAGCTTTTAAATTGAATGATAGTTATTCCATAAGGAATTTTCAAGATTTTCACTTTTTTCATATGGTAAATTCAATAAGATTTCCATCGATATAAGATTAGCCCAAATCGGATAATCGGGTCAGAAGTTACGACTATTTCAAGTTCTCGTTGTAAATTAACGTCATATTGGTCAGTGGCGCACTGCGCCACAAGATAAAATGGCAATTGTCCTTTTCCAGTGTCTCAGCAAGATTTCCTCCGCGTCGCACCAAAGTTCCAGGTCACAAAAGAAGGGGCAACGCAATGGCTCCACGTCACGCCATCCCTCAGTTTTCCAATTATCAAATTCCAGTGACACAAGGCGATAGCGCCGCATCGTGCCAGGGGTTCAATTCAGGAAATTTTTACTGAAATTACAATATGCGTCCAGGGTTAAAAGGGTCAATTTTCCACCCCTATTTAAGCCTTTTAACACGTGATTCAGCCACTTTTTACCAAATATACACTCTCTTCTCTCAAAAACCTCTCAAGAACAACCTAGGGTTTTTCATAGAAGATTCAAAATCAAGAATTTCCTCCGTCAATTTTCATGAAATCACGAACTAAGGTATGAATAGTGTTCCTTCATGGACTCCTTTCATCCATAAAGCCCAAGAATCTCTTTTCTAAAGTCAAGATTTTAGATTTTCTTTATGAACTTCATGTTGGGTTTATGTTGAGAATGGTCAATTGAATTCAAATCCATGTTGGGTGATAAATGTTATGTGGAATTGATTTGTATAGATGTATATTCATGTAAACCTATGATTAAACCCTAGGACGATGAAATTAGATATTTAATCATGATGCGTAATTGTTGAATAATGGTGTCTACTGATAACGCTCAACTTACACCTCAAATTAGTGTAAGGCAATCGTCATCAATATATTTACCCAACTTTGGAGTCGGGGTCGAATCCACAGGGAACAATGTGAGTGGCAATAAAGCTAATTTGAATTTATAGCTACAAGTTCAATTCAAACAAATGGTACGATAATATAAATTAAGATGGGGGTTTTGAAATTATCAAGTAATGTTGTCACTTCAATAGTAATGTTTGTAATCAATATAAATAGGAAACCAGAGCTATGTTCACCAAGGGTTTCGGGAATTGACAGATACTAGGTAATGCTAGAGATTCTCGGAATGATTAGAAAGCAGAATATCCCTGACGATTATACTATCTGACTTATCTCTCGACCTCACCAGACAATTTATTATCTAATTTTCTCGAACTTATATAACTTATCTATTTCCAATAAGATGTTATCTCAGTAAGATTAATCCAGTTACGGCATTAATCATTAAACAGAAGGTTGGTAGATTCCGAGTCCCTGTTGATAATTCATGTCCTCTAGTCTATTTCTCCGTTAGAAGCAAATAAAACCTAAGGCATAACCTAATATTTGCAACCACTAGATTTCAGTTAAAACAACCGAATTTCAAGATGTTCCACTACTCTTTGAATCCGTTAAACACCTAGTATCATATCAAACCCTAATCCATGGATCCCATAACCCCAGATAATGGAATTAGCCTCTCATGATTTGATGAACGAAATCACAAGTTGAATTCATAATAATAAGGATAACTTACAATTAGATGGAAAACAACAAGTAGTTTCTTCGATTGAATCACAAGGTAGAAACCCAAAAATAGTTGATAAAAAATAAGAAGAATAATTGATGTAAGAGAGCAATGTTACATCCCACTCTTCCCTAGGTTAATTGTCTGATAGATGAATTATGAATCAATCAAAAACCCTAAAAGATGTTGTTTATACTAAAGCCTAATTAAGGTAATAAAATAACAACATCACAGCTGGGCTCGGATTTAGGTGACGGCATATTGGTGTTGATCGTCAGGTTTCTGACGGCGTCTCCGATATATCGTCAGAAGTCGTGCCTTCTTAATCTGTTATGCCTCATTCTGATGATGTTCTCCAACGGCTTACCAGAGGGGTGACAGCGTGTAGAAAATGACGTCAGACCTTCAGCTTATTTCACCATGTTCTGTCCCACTTGACAGAATCTTCTGACGGCTTACCACACTTGTGACGACATATTGAGAATGTTGTCACCTTTATCCAGCAACTCTTCTTCATTGTTCTTCCTGACACCTTTTTCTGGTAGCTTACCACATCTCTGACGGCTTGCAAGAAATGCCGTCAGACTCATATCAGCTCACTTGTACCAGATTTTACTCTTTTGCTCCATTGTTATTTATTTCCATGCATCTTGACTTTCCTACAAAATCTTAAGAAATAACATCAAAAACACCAATAATTACTTAAGAACTTACAATTATTTCAAGTTAAAAAGTCTAAAATGTGCTACAAAAATCTAGCACATCAACACCCTCAACTTAAAAGAATTGATTGTCCTCAAGCAACTACATAACACCATACTACGATGCTTACCCAAGAGACACATAAGATACCTATCACAGTTGATTATCAAGTTTAGCTCAAAACTCATGCCACTCTCCACGTTCAATTACTTATAAATCCAATTGTGCATATCAATGAAGATTAATAATGTGACACAAAGGAATCAAGTTATGGTATCAACTCAGCAACAATAACCATGCATATGTACAAGTTACACTACCCAAATAAGTAAACATCTAGCAATGGAACCGATGTTCCCTTACAACAAATAAGTCCCTCCTCACTCATATATGAACTCAAGTATGTCAATGCGGGGACGGTCAAGAGACACTCACTCTCAAAAACAAATTCCAATCAATGCATGTCAAATACCATATGCTTGCCCTTATTTTCATTACCAAGGTGTCCAAACAGGTAAGTTAGGATCACTATAGGTCTTTTCTTCGGCTTGTAATGTAGGATAAGGGCTGGTATGATATTCAATGGCATTTAGAGTGACTAAGCCTCCTTGGAACTACCTTAACTTTTGGGGTTCACTTATTAACCTTTTTCTTCTTTTTCTCCTTTTCTTAATCACATATTATTCAGGATGGATGTGGCTTTTCTTTTTCATTCTTTTTTTTTTCTTATTCTTCTTCCACACCACGCAGCTTTTTATTCTTTTTCACTTATTCTTTTCCTTTTATTCTACCTTTCTTCATACTCAGTTTACATCACATACCCCTATGATAGCCATCCTCAACTTAGGTTGTTTACCTAAGTCTAGGTGCACAGTGTCCAAAGAGGACCAGGGCCAAAACAGGTTCATTATGATCTAAACGGGAAGGTGATAGGTGTTATAGAAAGAAATGGTCAATTCAGGCTCAAAATAGGGATCAAGAGATATCATGCATACAGGGATGGTCATTTAGGCAAAAAGTGACTTAAAAATAAAAACGGCCTATGATCCTTTCCTAACCCCTATCTTTCAACCAAGGTAAGACTAATCGGGCAAGTTCTGGATTTAACACACAAAGGGAACTAAGTAGTATCTCACACACACATGGCACAAAGATGCATCACAAGCTGCTACCTATCCGGTTCATGCAATTTTTTAGCAGTGGATATCATGTCACTAGTACTAATACCATAACAAGATGCACAGTGGTCACACATAAATGTATATCACACAGTTATAAAACAGACCAATGAAGAGGTGTTTATCAGTCTCAAAAATCAACAAAAATATGTCAACTGCTCTAGATACTCTCTAGTTAACCACAACACATCACAAAACAAACACAGTACGCCTAAACATGCCAGCTCTACTAGGAACAAGACTCCGGGGAAAAGAGGCACGGCAACAAAAAACCCAGGAGGACCTCAACACCCACAAATAGCCCCACCCTCAACATAATATCATGCATTGTTCCCAACACATCAAATCAAAATAAGAGAGTTAGAAACATACCTGTGGAACCATGGGTGCGAAGATCTGATGTCAATCACATAATACGAATACAAACAACAAATGACCTTGGGTTGTCTCCCAAGAAGAGCCTGGTTTAGCGTCGCGGCGCGACTCAGTTATCTTGACTACTCAGATTTCGTCAAGATACCTTGTTGATAATTATCTATGTCTCCACTAGGAGGATTTGAAACGCCAGCCCAACTTTTGATCAATACATCTTCGAGGAGCGTTGGGAAAATATGAGAGCATGATGAGGAATGTTTTATCAAGCCATTTCGAAGACTTGAACTGCTTGCCCAGTTTTGCATCAAACTTTTGTATGGGCTCATTTGGAAATGGTGAGAATCTTAAACAACCACTAAATGGACATCGATATTTTAGCTCCTTAGCCTTCAATATTGGGGTTGTAGTATGCCCTTTTGGAAGGATAAACTCCAAAATGTAAGAATCTTCCTCCTCATTTTCAAAATTCATCATTTGCTTGGGTGATTTGACTTTCATCACATCCACTAAGCATAATGCTGAAAAGTGATTCGAATGAGGACTAACCCTCAATTTCAGAATAACTTCCCTATTAGTATTTTTACCCTGAAGTGGACTAGAGTCTTCACGAGGATTGTGCTTGATTTCTTCTTTCAATTCTAGTACCATTTCCTCACCTTTGGCATCTTCGTTCATGAATGGTTCGGTTGGTTGGGAAATCTCCAATGGAAGATCAACATCAAACTCATCATCAATATAGGATTCTTGCTCCTCATCTTCACACTCTTCCATTATGTTAAATGATTCCACAGACAAGATATCATCTAAACATAATATAAAAGAATGCTTTGAATAATTGACCTCTATATCCATTTTCTCATGAATGATCGGCTTCATATCTTGATGCATATCACATACGATATCATATGTTTCTTTCTGGAGATCAAACATTCGTTGAAACATAGCTTCAATTCCACTCTTATCGGTGCTTCGTTCTTTGTTTCCTTGACTATAAGACCTATCAAACTCATAAGAAGAACTAGAATTTGGGTTAGCGCAATAGGAGGAGGGGGCATTTAGGCAATCACTCCAATGTCCATCTCAACCGCCACATAAAGAACAATTATTCTCCCTGTAGGATGGAGATGGTACACACATCTTTCTCTGAAGAGAATATCTACAATCTTGCCAAAAGTGAGGTCCATCACAATATAAACATGGATCATCAAGATAAGATTTCCAACCACCAAGCTCATGTTCATTCCACGATGCCATAGTAATAAGTAAACTAAAATAAAAATCTACCTAACACAAGAAATAAAAGAAAACTAAAAACAAATATTTACAAGTTTGAATTCAAGCTAGTAGGCTAAAATTCCAAACCAACTCAATACGCCAAATTGGTCTCGGGCAACTGCGCCATTTTTGATAACGCTCAACTTACACCTCAAATTAGTATAAAGAGGTCGTCATCAATATATTTACCCAACTTTGGATTCGGGGTTGAATCCACAGGGAACAATGTGAGTGGCGATTAAGCTAATTTGAAGCTATAGCTACAAGTTCAATTCAAACAAATGGTACAAAAATATAAAATTAAGATGGGGGTTTTGAAAGTATCAAGTAATGTTGTCACTTCAATATTAATGTTTGTAATCAATATAAATGGGAAACCAGAGCTATGTTCACCAAGGTTTTTGGGAATTGACAGATACTAGGTAATGCTAGAGATTCTCGGAATGATCAGAACGGCAGAATATCCCTGACGATTAGACAATATGACTTATCTCTCGACCTCACTAGACAATTTATTATCCAATTCTCTCAAACTTAGATAACTTATCTATTTCTAAAAGAATGTTATCTCAGGTAGATTAATCCAGTTACGGCATTAATCATTAAACAAAAGGTTGGTAGCTTCTGAGTCCCTGTTGATAATTTACGTCCTCTAGTCTATTTCTCCGTTAGAAGAAAATAAAACCTAAGGCATAACCTAATGTTTGCAACCACTAGATTTCAGTTAAAACAACAAAATTTCAAGATGTTCCACTACTCTTTGAATCCGTTATACACCTAGTATCATATCAAACCCTATTCCATGGATCCCATAACCCCGGCTAATGGAATTAGCCGCTCATGATTTGATGAACGAAATCACAAGTTGAATTCATAATGATAAGGATAACTTACGATTAGATGGAAAACAACAAGTAGTTTCTTTGATTGAATCACAAGGTAGAAACCCAAAAATAGTTGATAAAAACAAGAAGAAGAATTTATGTAAGAGAGCAATGTTACGTGCCTCTCTTCCCTAGGTTAATTGTCTGATAGATGAATTATGAATCAATCAAAAACCCTAAAAGATGTTATTTATACTAAAGTCTAATTAAGGTTATAAAATAACAAAATCACAGCTGGGCTCAGATTTAGGTGACGGCATGTTGGTGTTGATCGTCAGGCTTCTGACGGTGTCTCAGATATATCGTTAGAAGTCGTGCCTTCTTATCCTGTTCTGCCTCACTCTGACGATGTCCTCTGATGGCTTACCAGAAGGGTGACGGCATGTAGCAAATGTCGTCATACCTTCAGCTTATTTCACCATATTCTGTCCCACTTGACGGCATCTTCTGACGGCTTACCATACTTGTGACGACATATTGAGAATGCCGTTACCTTCATCCAGCAACTCTTCTTCACTGTTCTTCCTGATGCTTTTTTCTGGTAGCTTACCAAATCTCTAACGGCTTGCAAGAAATGCCATCAGACTCATATCAGCTCACTTGTACTAGATTTTACTCTTTTGCTCCATTGTTATTTATTTCCATGCATCTTGACTTTCCTAAAAAATCTTAAGAAATAACATCAAAAATACCAATAATTACTTAAGAACTTACAATTATTTCAAGTTAAAAAGTCTTAAATGTGCTACAAAAATCTAGCACATTATCTACATATATTATGTCTATCATGTGTTTGATTAAATGCCTAGTTGAAGGAAAAGTACCTAACTAGCATAATACCATGAAATCCCCATGTATTTACAAGTTATGCATATCAAATGTTTTGATAAAATACTTCTATAAATGTATTATAGATTATGATATTAGTTATATGTTCAAGTAAGTTATGCTTGGTCAGTTTCCTTCCATCGAGTCCTGAGGGTACTCGTACCCGAAACATTAGTTGTGTGCCTAGATCCATGTCATGTTTTCACGATACTCTCAGTCAAGCTATGAATCCTTAGTCTTCAGACAGTCTTGTGACTCAAGATCATGAACTTAATCAGTTGTCAGATATCAGTAGTATTCCGTCAGTCAACGGAATTCAGTAACTCAGCCTATGTTTAGTTTAGTAAATCATGTTCAGAGTCTATTCAGATGGGAGTAAGAATTAGTACCAAGTGAACCCAAGGATGAAAACACACACTATCAGATGAGGGTGTGATTCTTAGAAGTCATCCTTGCATTCCAAAACTATGTAGCCAGCATAGGTTGAGATATTAACACTGTCCAATGAGGGTTGATGAGGTGGATAAGCACTGTCAGATAAGGGCCCCACTATTCTCTTTTAGGGACAGTCTCAGATGAGGGTCACCCACAGCTTTTCCTTACCAGTGATACGGTATTGACACCCTTTCCAATTGGGGTTACAGATTGGACCCCAACTTAGCCATAATGGTATATTAGAGGCATATCAGTTAGATAACTACTTTCCACAGTTTTATGTTACAGAATTAGGACTACCAAATACAGTCAATCAGTCTCAGTAATAGAACTCAGATAGTTCTTTAAATTTTAAGACTTTCAGATACAGTCAACTCAGATACTATACGGAACTCAGATAGTTCCATCAGATTCAGTAATCATGTTATCACAGTATTAGTGTCAGCTGTTATGTCTCATGCATGTATTCTCACACTCATGATAGTTAGTCAGTTATTATTATTGCTCATGCATATGAACCCTATGCATTCCGCTTACCTCACATGCATACCAGTACATTCAAAGTACTGACGCATTTGTGATATGGTCTTATACCATAGGTTCAGAGACACGAGCTTTAGAGCAATAGTAGGTTCCCGATATTCGCAGACAAAGTTAGAAGTGAGTCCTCATCTTTCGTGGACATGATTATTTCCCTATTATCACATTAATCAGTTTATTAGTTAGATTTAGTTGGGGACATGTCCCATCAACTCCTTACTCAGACAGCTCAGTCAGTTAGAGGCTTTCTGGACTATCATGTTTCAGACTTCAGTATTTTCAATTTTGTTTTGGGTATTCTGTTACCCCACACAGATGTTGTATTATTCAGATTATGTTCAGTTTTGAACCTTACAGCCTTTCAGTTCATGTTTCCATATTATTTAGTATTTTATGTAGTATACAGGTACAGATATCAGTTATGGGTTAGCTTGTGGTCCTTCGGGGTCATGAGCACCGTGTAGCATTTCGGGTACCAGATCTAGGGCGTTACATTATAGCATGCTAACATGTGTTCTCCATTCATGTACAAGTTAGTGCATTACGAGTGTTTGATGAAATGTCTCTATGAATGAATTATGACCAAGTGAACATTTATATGTTATTCAAGGTTATGCATTGCTTTACTCTTCCTTCTATCGAGTCCTGGGGTATTTAATACCCGACAATTTAGTTGTTTATCTAGAGGTAATTTCAGTTATAGAATAGTATCAGTTATGTCACGATCAGTAGTACTCTCAGTCTATTACAGAACTCAGTCAGTTACAAAACTTAGGAAAACTCAGTAATCTTAGTATCAGTCCAGTTCAGTATACTCAGTTCAGTGTCTTTCAGTTGGGAGTAGGATTCAGCACCGAGCGAGCCTAGGGATGGGGGCACACCCGTTAGGACTGGGTCCCTAGAAGCAATCCCTAAGTTCCAGAACTACGTAGCCAGCATAGGTTATGATATGTCACCCATTAGATAGGACTGACATACTCAGGGATCACCCGCTAGTTTAGGACTGATCTCAGGGGTCACCTGCTAGATTAGGACTGACTCTATTTCAGTTCTACAGAATCAGGACTATTAGATACAGTCAATTAGTATCAGTAACTCAGTTATCAGAATTCAGTACTTAGCTTCAGAAAAGCTCAGTTACAGTATACAATCACGTACATGTGCAATATTACATACTCATTAGTTATAGTAGTTTTAGTTTTCATGTACTCTAGTGTTCAGTTACTCTATATCATTAAGTCAGTACTGTTCATGCATATGAATCCTTGCATTCAGCCTTACCTCATCTAGCATACCAGTACATTCCACGTACTGACGCATACTTTTTCTTGTGCTATGATATCTTATATCATAGGTTCGGACGCTCCAGTTCCCGACCGCGCATAGACAGATTCAGATTCAACCAGCAGTAGATTTAAAAGTTAGTCCTCATCTATCAAGGATATTCTTTGTTTCAGTAGTTTAGTAGACTTAGTATTTCAGTAGAGAGAGTTCGTTGGGGGATTGTTCCATCAACTCCACTTTCAGACAGTTTCAGTTAGAGGCATTTCAAACTAGTTGTCAGACAGTATTCAGTTTTACAGATTTTTATTTCAGTTGTTACACTTTATCAGTATTTAGATTTTGAATCTTATGGCAATTCATCCAAATTTTGCATTTATTTCATGATTATTTTACAGTGCTCACAGCAGATATCAGTCATGGGTTAGCTTGTGGTCCTTCGAGGTCGTAAGCACTGTATGACGACTAGGGGGTAATCTCGGGTCGTTACATGTAATTAATTAAAACTTAGGCTAAGTGAGATAATTCGAGACTTATGCTTTCCAAGCCATGTAGTTTCCCTTATGAGAACTACATTTGGTCTAATACCAAAATTAAAGGTGATAAATGGGTGGGCTGAACTTAATATGAACGGGCTAAGAGGATTATAGAGTTAATAAATTAGCAAGTTATTGGTTCGTCCAAAAGTTGCTTGAGCTAAAATACGGGAAAATTCAATCCGCCCAATTATGCCAAGAAAAAAATGTAAGTTTTAATTGTTTTATTTGTACTTTTATCTATTTTTATTTCCTAACAATTTTTTTCTTTATATGATTATATGTAACATATAAAATTGATAAATGAATATGTTATCGAAAATATTTTGACAAAATTTCTTTAGAAATTATTTGGACTAGATATCAATCCAAATTTAGATGAGCTGAAATATGTTGCATCGAATAGGCTGAGCTAATAAATAGTGGATTAATAATCTACTCAAACTTAAATAAATTGAACAAATTATGATTTCAAGAGCTAATTTTACTACCTCTCACCAAAGCCATTTCCATCATAACCATAACCAAATTTGAATTATTTTCAAACTCTTTTCCTAAAGCTAAGTGTTGTTTGTTTTCCTCTCCTTCGACCCAAGGAAAATAATTTTTAGATCATTTGTCAACTTTATCGAACATATAAACAAATATACCTAAAGATGACTATTAGCCAATGATCCTGCAGGATCCCTAACATGTATATTCATCCCGATCTATTTGTCTCATTGTAAAGGAGTTGATTAGATGGCCATTCCTCAAACCCAACATTAAATAAAATTGAAAATCTTACTTAGACATAGAAAATACGATATAATTAAATTGAATAATTAAGGTTTGAAATAATTACAATTCTCAGCTAAGATTTAAATTAATAGCATATATATTAACTTTTATATTAAAAGTGCACGTACATAAAATTAGATTCACTAATTATATTCTAAAATTATTTATTGAGACGGAATTATTATAATTTACTTTGGCACCTTTTAAAAGTATTTAACAATGAGAGAATTTGTTGTATTTACCCTTCTAAGAAAACTTAATCCTACTTTAAATAAAATCTTTGTTAATTGCTTATGTTTGTCTGCATGTATGCCATAAATTACAAGAGGAAAAAAATAATAAATTACTTGTCTAATCGACAGATAAAAAATTAAAATATCAAGTTTTAAATAACATCAATAACCTATAAATAATATTATAAGAATAATATTTATTTCAATAACTAAATCTATATTAAGCTATAAACTGAATCAAAAAATTATTATTGTGTTTATAATAATTTCTCAAGAACATTATGTTTAATTAATTCAATATTTAAAAATTAAAAATTAGATATTCAAAAGTATATGAAATTTAAAGTTAGTGAGTCTTTTTCAAAATATTGATTAAAGTTCATAATTTTTCATGAAAATTGAAATGTGGCAAATAATTTAAGATGAAGAAAAGAATAATAAATAAAAGTGATATTGACAATTATAAAAATCCATATGTGAATTGTTAAAAGAGAATGATGACAAAGTAATAGCCACAGGTAAAATTTTACACGATCAATTTGTGATGTGAGGACTACAAAAAAACCTCCATTCTTTCTTACCAAACTCAAGTGAATTGATATTTTATATAATCACATGATTTAAAAGAATATAAAATAATTATAATTCGCAAAGATCGTAAAAATTAAAAAATATTAGCATTTTGATGAATTTAAGAATGTATAATTTCTTTAGTTATAGCTAGAAATATATTTATTTAGAAATTTTGATATATTTTCCTTCTTTTTCTAATATTCTCAGTTCGAGTTCTTCTCTACAACTACGAAAATGAAGAAAAAGAGTCATCAAAAGGATCAACTGGCTTCCTCAAGTCTTCTTGCTTGTGGTGGAAAATATATAATTTTATGAATAATTTCATGAGGCAAGAATTTATGCTAGTAAAATATTGTGCTTTAAGCTTAATTTTATGTTAAATTAAGAAAAAAAAATAAGCTCATCAAAGTGAACATCGAGAATCAATTAATTTTTTATATACACTTATGCTAAACAATATTAATTCTCAATTAACAAAAAAAAATATTTTAAAAATAATTTGATCTTTATTCATATCATTGCCTTAATTTTTAACATTATCAATAATTTTAATATTTTGTATATTCAATATGCCAAATATTTTCAATAGCAATGAATAAAATTGTCCATACTAGTCAAGATGCAGGTGACCTCTCTCAGCACCACCGACACAGTAGTATCTCCCCCCACTAAGCCACCGGACCCCCTCCGGCAGAAGTACATATGACGTACTCCGTCATGGAAGATATCCCATCTCAAGCCCCTTCCTTCAGGGGCATCCTAATAGACAAGAGTAGGCAGCTTAACAATTGCTACAAGCCAGATAGCCAAACCAACTTGTCTACCATCGATAATAACGATAAGCTTATACTTTTAACGGAAATGAAAAGGAAAAGAATTTATGAGCCCTGGATCCAATCAGTAATTGTAAAATTAAGCGAAAAAAATTTTGCATCAATTTCTGAAATCAAAGCTTACAGAGATGTGGCAACCCAATGAGCCCCTTATACTCATAGATCTAGGCTACAACTACTTCATAGTCAAATTCATAAGAAAGGAGAACACAAGCAAGGCCCTTCATAGAGGTCTATGGTTCATCTTGGGAAGTTTTCTCCCCGTGAGGAGATAGGAGCCAAACTTTGCACCCCAAAGATCAACAATTTCCCATTCTGCCATCTGGGCACGCCTGCCATAGATGCCGACAAAATTTTACGACAAATCAATCCTAGAAAGGATAGGCAAGAAACTTGGAGGAATACCAAAGATTGACTCTTGCACTTCAGCAACGCTAAGAGGACACTATGCGAGAATTTGCATACAGGTTCTGGTCAACGTTCCAGTGAAGAAATCAGTCAACATAGAAAATCATAGACAAGAAGTGGTCTATGAGGGGGAAGGTACTCTATGTACGGGGTATGAGTGTGTTCTCCACACGTCCAAAACATGTAAAACTTAACCAAGCAGATCTGTACCAACGCAAGTTGAAGCACCAAGGGGAGGAGAGAATCACATCGCAGAGGGAGAGGAACCGTGGAAAACTGTCACCTTCAGGCAGAGAAGATCTACGGAGAAAGGTAAGATTAAAGTTGCTACACCTCCAGGTATGTATTTACCCAAAGTAGGAACTCAGGTAAATCCTTTAGAGCCTCAAAAGGGAAAATCCGTATCTGCATCTCCTCTTTCAAACTCAGACAAAAATGGTGAAGTCGCCCATCAGAACTTCGTCGGAAAGGGTCTGCAGGACCAAAGGGACCCTACACAAAGTAGAGCCACTTCTCTGCAATTGGGACCCACATATAATGCTCTCCATCAGAAATAGTTAACTTCCCATAATAAAATGGGAAATTCCAATTTTAACCCAGGCCTAAAAGCTGGCCCCTCTAAACCCCACAAGGGTACACCACCTAAAGGTAGTAAGCCTTCTCCCCATGCTAAGTTGGGAGGAAAACCTTTTAGCTCCCAAGAAAATAGTCTATCAATCATGAGGAATTTGTAGAATCCTTCTACCTTTGGGAATATCTTTAAAAAATGAGACAAATTCTGGCTAAAATAGAAGGAATCCAAAACTCCCTAAAATTCCCCACCAATATCTTCCTTCAAAACCTGGAAGAGAACCTCCAGTCCCATGATGAGCTTCTCCTAGTAGTGGAGGGATTCTGGAAAAAAAAATCCAGAATCTCTTGGCTCAGTCAAGGAGATTCCAACACCATGTTCTTCCATGCCTCACCCCTTAACAAAAGAAGGAGAAACATAATTAATACCATTAAAAAAAAGGATGGCACCTGGTTAACTGACCATCCAGACCAGCCAGATATCCAGGAGCACATCACCTTCTTTTCTCTGAGCTCTACACTACCAATCACTCTAGTTCAAACCTCCATCCTGATGGGATATTAGACTACCCAGGACCTAAGTTTAGCCAAAGAGCTAACACCCTTTCTGGAGAAACACCTCAGTGATTCTGAAATCATTCAAGCCATAAAGAATTTCAAGACTCACAAAGCTTTTGGGCCTGATGGTAATCATCCCCTCTTCTTCCAAAACTACTGGGACATAATGGGACAAAAAACCATATCCTTCTGCAAGGAGGTCTTCAGAACCAGTAAAATGGATCCTAAAATGAATAAGACTCTCACATGCTTGATTCCTAAGCCAACACAATTAGGAATTTCAGACCCATTGGCCTTTGTAATACCACCTACAAGTTAGTCACCAAAATAATTGTGAACAGGCTCAAACCCTTTTTACCCCGCATTGTTAGTCCTAGCTAGGCTAGATTCCTTTCTAATAGAAGAGCCTCTGACAATGCCATTATAGGTCAAGAATTTATCACCCAATTTCACAAGATGAAAGGTAAAGCTGGCAGCATGATCTTGAAAATTAACCTTGAAAAGGCTTTTGATAGAATAGAGTGGTCCTTCATTAGAGAGACCATAACCATTTTCCAACTCCCTGCAAAGCTTACTTTCCTGATAATGTCTTGTATCACAAGTACCAGCATTTTGATACTTATAAATGGAGACAAAACAACTCCCTTTGAACCCACTAGGGGTATCAGACAAGGAGACTATCTCTCCCCTTACATCTTCATTCTATGCATGGAAAAACTCTTCAAAGCTATTGATTCCCAGGTTTCATCCAACTTCTAGAACCCCATCTTTATCTGCAACAAGGGACCCAAAGTATCCCACTTTTTTTTGCTGACGACCTAACCATCTTCTTTAAATCCGCTATTGAAGATAGTGCTACTATAATTAGGAATCTTGATGATTTCTGCAAAGCTTCTGGTCGAAAAATAAACACTCAGAAATCCAAATGTGTGTTCTCCAGAAACTGTAATATCAAAATTACAAATGCTTGCTCTTCAATTCTGAACATACAGCCCATTACCTCATTTGGGAAACATCGTCGTTTCCCCATCTTAAACTCCAAGCCCAAGCATGCAGACGTACAATACATTATTGATAACATACACAACAAGATAGCAGGCTGGAAAACCAAAATGCTCAACATTACTGGTAGGACTGTACTCACCAAAGAAACTATTGGAAGTATACCTACCCATGTTATGCAGTACATCCATCTACCCAGAGGACCACCAAAGTGACAGACCAAATCCAAAGGAACTTTCTCTAGGGCATCACATCTGGGAAAAAGAGAATCCACCTGATCAATTGGGATACCATCACTTCCCCTAAGGAAAAGTTGTCTCAAGAATAAAGTCATCCATGCCAGTTTGGCCTGGAGAATGTACCATAATCCAAATATTCTCTAGGCTAGGATTCTGTATAACAAGTATTGCAGACCCCTTCCCTGGGAACCCAAGAAGAGGCTCTCTTCTAGGACTTGGAATTGCATAAAACATAGCTGGGCCATTTGCTCTAAAAACATTAGATGGAATCCCCACAATGGTGACAGAATTAACTTCATCCATGACAAATAGATTTCAAATCACTATCCTATCAAAAGTTATGTTCATGACCCCTTAAGCTTAGTTAATTCTTGCAAAAAACTGAGTGATGTCTATCAAGATGGGAACTGGGACCTGGAAAACCTCTCTTTCAGTCTTCCAGATCACATCCAACAAGCTATGAAATCCACCTTCATGCCTCATAACAGCTCCCTTCCTGATAATCTTTATTGGGATAATACTCCTAATGGCACTTTCTCCCTTCGATCTGCCTACCAAGCCATCTCAAAATCAAATGCAGGCTTAGGCGACCCCCAAACAGACAGTTTCAGCTGGAAGCTGACCACCTCCAACAAGCTCAAAACCTTTCTCTAGATTCTATATCATAAAAGACTCCCCACCAACAAATTTTTTTCATTGTATTAGGGTGACCACAAGTCCTATGTGTCACTATAGTGACACCCACCAGGAGAACGTAAATCACACCTTCTTCTGCTGCCTTAATGTAGTATCATTTTGGGAAAGACTTTCCTTAAGATGCACATCTATTCACTCCATAGACTCTACCACCCTGACCGTGGAAAACTATCTCACTACATGGGAAAGTATCAAAAATAAAGCCTTCAATCATTAGCTAACTTGAAATGATATAATCCCTTTTTCCTTATGGTTCTTATGGCTTAACAAAAATAATAACCTTTTTAACAATAGAAAAGATCCAACAAACGAGAACCACGCCATCCAATGGGCCATGAAATTTGTCTACGTGGTCAAAAAGCAAAAAAATAAGTCGGCCAGTATAACTCCGACCCAGCTGAAATGGGAACCTCCAGACTAGGGGGTCTTCAAGTTGAATACTGATGGAGTGTACCATATGCAAAATGTGAGAGGTCTAGGTGGAGTCTTCTATAATCCAGAGAAGAATGGATTAGAGGTTACTGCAAATCACTCCATAATACCTCCCCAACCCAGGCTGAACTGCTAGCCATTGTCAAGGGGTTAAAAATTGCAAAAAAAAACATAGTTTGTGGCCTCTAATTATTGAGATAGATGCACTAGAAGTGATTAAACTGTTCAATATTAACACAAACATTCATAGTAATATCATTGCTGAAAGCAGGTGGTTGATGACTCAAGTGCAAGTCTCGTTCCTGAAACACGCATGGAAGGAGCAAAATAGTGTAGCAGACAGTTTAGCCAAGAAAGGGATGGGAGACACCCAAATTACATGCCTTCAAGTTTTTGAAGTTCCACCACTATATGCTTTAGAGGATTTTGAAGCAGATAGTTTAGGAATTTTTTTGGTTCGACAATTTCGGTCATGTAACATTAACCCTCATGGGCAGTCCATCACTCCCATGGACCATTCTCTTAACTCTTAATTTCTAATGCATTTCTCCTTAACCAAAAAAATAAGAAAAAAGGAATAAAATTATTCACACAACAATTCTATTCACGTCATAAAAAAATAATTAAAAAATATATGAAAAGCATACTCAATTCGATAAAATAAAATATAACCTCATGCAATCACTAATTTGAACTCCTTTCTTTCACCTCTTACTTCATTTTTATGGTATTTGTACAGACTTATTTTATAGAAAAAATAAAATTATTAAATGTAAACACTAATAAAGAAGGAAAAAGGTGATGGAAGTTCTCACAATCATAATATATGTTTCAGTTTTAAACTACGTTAAATAAAAGCTCATATAAAATATTAATTTTTTATACTATTTTAAAGTTAATTAAATAATTATTTTTGATTAAAAACTAACAAAAATTAGTAAAAATCAAAGCTTTTGGGTCTTTTTGTCAAATAACTACAATAGCAATTAATAAAATTATCCACGAAAAAATTCTATTCATATTATAAAAAAAATAGAAAATACATGAAAAACATACTCAATTTGATAAAATAAAATATAACCTCATACAATCACTAATTTTAACCCCTTTGGTACGCTCCACCCAGTGCCTTGGGTCTTGATCACGAACATCTTTCGCCAAGATAATACGTCGGGGCATTCCCCGGTGAATAAATACAAATGAGCTTGGGGGCATTTCCCGGCTTAATAAATACATTTAATGAAATGCGATAAAAATGAAAAAATCACTCAACACAAATAATTACACATTCGATGATTAGAATCCTATGAGTTGCCTACCCCAACTTAGAATTTGCCTATCGATGCCCAACCTAAGACATGATACTATCAAGTTCACCGAAATTAATATAATCAATAAATCAAAATTAAACCAAAATAATTTTACCAATCTTTCAATTTCCACCCCAAATTACTTTTTTTTGATACAAACCCAAATTCATATTATCATCACATTTATGCCATTGAGATCAATTATTCAAAACCAAACAACATCAAGCATCCAACGGAGATTCAAACATTTCATGCACATGAGTAATTCATACTCGCAACAACAATTAATATGACTAAAATATCCAAACCCAAATCGTAAAATCACAACAAAACCACATTCAAAATAATGAAGAGATAGAGTTAAGGAATGGACCTTCCGATATCAATTTTTTGTTGATAATACGAATTAAAGAAAACCCGAATTTGGAATCCTCAATTGCACCTCAATGACGAATATGCTCCGAACTCGATATCAAAATAATAACCAAATAGCTTTAAGACCCTTGAATATAAACTCCTAACATAGAAATAAACTCCTAACACAGAATTCAAATCATGAACGACGACCCGTTTTACCACGCAACCAATCGAAGCCCGATATCGACGATGAACAAAATAAAAGACGACCCCAAAATCCCAACAAACCAACAGGAAATAGAAACCAGATATAGAACGAGCACCGGTGAGATAACGGTAACCAGAAAAGACAGAAATAAGTCGGATTCTAGCGAGTTAGAAAATTTCCTAAACGGGGCGCTTGAAAATGTTTGAAAAAAATGGATTGTTCCGGCGAGATTATGGTCTCCCTATCGGATTCTCCCAGAAATCAAGAGAGGACGACGAGATTCGGGCGAAGTAATCGCCGGAATAGCGACCAAAACCACCGGAACCCATTTTTAAGTAACCCAAAATCAACCCCGCTTTCTTCTTCATTACAGATCTCGACCTCTCTCCCTCTATCTCCCTCCTATTTTCGAATATCTCTCTCTCTCTATCATGTGTACGTTCCATTTCCAGTGAGTCGTGGGTTTTCCGGTGAGATGAGGGGTGAGCGGATTTTTTGGAGAATCACAGTGTGTGTGTGTATGTGAGGATGATGAAATTTTTTTTCCCAAAGGACCCCTTCTTCTATTCTTTTTCCTTGAAAGCCAATGAAGATGATGAACCCCCCCAAGAATTCCTTTCCTTTCTCTCTCTCGTTTATATCTATTCCCCAAAAAAGGAATGTGGTCTCTGATGTATATCATAAAAACAAATGAAAACAAAAAGGCTCCTGGAAGTTTCCTTTGTGGGTCACCTTTTATTTCAAGGATGTTTATCTTCTTCTTTTTTTCTTTGTGAACAAGTAATAGGAGGGGGTCACGTGGGTAGGTAGGATGGTGATGATTAGAATAATGTGAGGTGGCTTTATTTTATTAGAGGGGTTGTTAAGAGGTTTTAAAAGAAGATAAAATTTGTTATCTTTTGGTATTTGGATAAAGACCCATAAATAAATAAATAGGTAAAATGATAAAGTAATTTTTTATTTTTTTTAATTTTTTTGTGAAAAAAATTACCACGCGGATAGGATACGTGGTAAGACGGGGTAAACGATGAAATTAAGTTGTGAAGGGGCAAAATTACGTGTATACAAAAAGATCGAATACATAACTGAAAAAATTTGCTTCTTCATTTCATTTATGGAACATGCCTCCCAAAAGAACAACAGAAGAGGAGCAGGAAAACAACTAGCACCTTAGCCAGTCCAGGCAAATCCTCTGGACGAGCATGTCTCTCACACAAAATTCAGAGTTATGTTCACCACTCTAACAAATTTGTAGTAGCACAGAATGAACGACCAACTATTGTTCTGGATAACCCAGTGGCCAATACTGCTGCAACCTGAATTCAGGACTTCACCCTGATAAATCCTCTTTCTTTCATGGGATCCAAGTTTGAAGAGGATCCACAGGAATTCTTAGATATGGTTCAAAAGGTAACGGATGCCATGAGGGTGACATCAAGTGAGAGCACTGAGTTAGATACATATCAGTTGTAGGATATAGCCCATACTTGGTTTAAGCAATGGAAGGTAGATAGGGGTGTTGATACAGGGCTTGTAGAGTGGGAAGAGTTTTCCACAACTTTCTTCAAAAGATTCTTCCCATTAGAGTTGAGGGAGGCCAAGGTGTTAGAATTTATTAACTTGAGATAGGGAAACATGAGCATGAAGTATTATCCCCTCAAGTTTACAAAGTTAGCTAGATATGCTCTTTATGTAGTAGCTGACACTAGGTCCAAGATGAGTAAGTTTGTGTCTGGCATATCTGATAGTATTGTCAAGAAGTGTAGGATCGCAATTCTGATTAAGAAGATGGACTTATCTAGGTTGATGGTCCATGCTCAATAATTGAGAAGCAGAAGATTAAGGAGAGGAAAAGAAAAAACAAGAGAGCTAGAATAGGTAGTTTTAATTTCAATCAGCCAAGGTCAGAAAGTGGTAACTGTCCTCAATTTCATCAGAGGTCTTCAGCCCCAGCACCATCTTCAGCTAGTGCCCCAGTACCCAAATTCAGAAATGATAATAGGGATAGAGCACCAGGCTCTAAGTCCCAAGGCAGTGTTAGCAGTGTTCGTACGAACCCTCTCAAGGCAGTGTTAGCAGTGCTCGTACGAACCCTCTATGTCAGAAATATGGAAGGCATTATCAGGGTGAGTGTAGAGTGAGTAGTGATGTGTGCTTTGGGTATGGAAAACCAAGCCATCGGATTCGAGAGTATCAGGTATCTTCTTAGAAAGGTAGGGATTTTCGCCAATAGGGCCAGTCCCATAAGTCGTCAGTTCCATCCAGTCGCCCAACTCAGCAGGGTGTCGCTTCCAGTGCTACCAGTTGTCAGCGTTCAAACAAATTGTATTCTCTTCTGTCCCGCCAAGATCAGTAAAATTCTCCTGACGTAGTTACTGGTACGTTGCAGGTCTTTCACTTATATGTTTATGCTTTACTAGACCCTAAAACTTCTCTTTCTTTTATAACTCCATATATAGCCATCAATTTTAGAGTCAGTCCCAAAACTCTAGCAGAGCCGTTTTCAGTTTCTACCCCAATAGGTGTTTCCATTGGGGTAGACACCTATGAGCTGAAATTTTCCATGAGTTAACATAAACTTTATCACTTTGGCTAATACCGGCATAAAATGATTCCACAACATATATAAATATATTTTCTTAGTACCAAACATGATGTGTGACATAAATTTGGATCATGAGCAACACAGCATAGAACTTGAATAAATAGCTAATGTAACAACAAGAAAAAGATTGACAACACAATAATATTTCAACAATAGAACAAGTACAAGGCTACACAACAAGATCACTACCAACGGTAACAACAAAATAAAGATAGAAAGATAGACAAATGGAGGTATAATCTTAAGAACCCAAGAACATATGACACTCTTGGACCATTAACACTACACACTACAATCTCTTATCTCTTACAATTGACACAAGAGATACGTCCACCACCCAAGCACCAATGTATCAAGCAATGCAACACACAAGTGATTCCACACTTGTATATGGCCCTAGTTACGATTTTGGGACTCTATCTCTCTCTAAGAGGAGTGTTCTCTCAATATCATTAAGAAACTAAAGAAATAAACCCCATAATGTTCTATTTATACTATATTACAATAATAGACAAAATGACAAAAGGGCCCTTTAATGACTAGTCTTCAAAAATACTCAAAAAGTTTCATGATGATGATCATACTTGTATCGTCCTCTTCATCTTGAGAGGATTTTGACCACAAATTAACGGGCTCACCTATTTTACAAAGTCACTTCACAATCTCCTTCTTGTGGCCACACATCTTCTCCATACTCTTTATTTTACACTTCGGCTTCTTCTTCCTCTCCATCTTGCGGTTTGCCATCATTCTTAACTGATTCATTGCCTACTTCTTCTCCAAGATAGTAAAATATACCCCACCTTAGGATTATATTCCTCCATTTTGGGCACTCACTAGCTTTGTGCTCCCACCCTTTACACTTGAAGCATTGAAACTCCTTGGGGTTGGAAGTAGAATTCAATTTACCTTCATACCTTAGAGGATGTTTTTGTATAGACTTGGTGGCCTCGGGTTGGGCAGCCATGAATGATTTCTCTTTGAGCTCCCTCTCAACCTCTAAAGCCACATGGAAGATGCCATCTATGGTGTCTAATTTTTTAAGCGTCATGCGAGTGGAGATGTTCTTGTTTAACCCAACCTTGAAGTGCGTAATGTCATGACTTGCTTGCTCGCCTCGGCGGCCAAGTTTCAACATCAATTGTTGAAATTCATCGTAGTAAGTCATGACACTCTTTCTCCCTTGTCTCAAATTGTACAATTTGGTATGGAGCTCATGCCTATAAATCTTGGGCAAGTACCTTTGCCGCATAAGGTTCTTCAACTGAAACCAAGGATAAGGTTGTCCGCCAATCATCTCATTCCCAAACCGTTTAACATACTTCCACTATGTATTAGCATACTCTTCGAAGTGAGATATAACATAACAACTTTTCTTTTCTTTGGTGAGATCATTAAGTTGGAAGATCTTGTCACAAGACGACTCCCATGCAAGGTAGGTTTTGGGATCACTCTCACCTTTGAAAATGGGAAGGCTCACTTTGATGGAATTGAGACCTACATCTTGGTTTGGATGGCCATCTCTCACCTCTTGACCTAACTCCCTATGTCTACCCCTCATTCTTTATTCCCTCAAGTAAACATCATCATACGACCCATAACCATCATATTTTCCTCCCCTACCATATCCCTCAACATGGATAGGTCTATTTGGGTTAAGTGGAGCTTGTAGTGGCGGGATTGGATTTGGATAGTGAGGTCTTTGGTCAAATGGAGTTTGGATGGGAGGGTTCAGGTTTGGTGGTGGTATTTGGGTTCCAAGCCCTTCTTGTTGGACTTGGTGGAGTGGAGGATGGCTTGGTCTATCTTGTTCTCGACTACAAGAGTAAAGATTGATTTGATTTATGGCAATAGGTGGATATAGCATTTGGTGTAAGGTCTCGAGAATATTAGTTAGGGAAATGTTTTGAAGGGTGGAAGGTCGACTCTTTTGGCTTTCCACACGTTCTAATATCCCACTCATTGATGCCATATCTGTATCTAATTTCTCAAGGCCCACATTCAACCTAGCCACATCTCGGGACATAGTTTCAAGGCGAGCCAAAATGAGATTGATGGCATTATTGTCCATTGTTTGAGCATTTGAAGCCTCGGGTTCCATTGTAGTTGTACCTAAAATAACCCTTCAAGTTACAGTCTAATCAAGACACCAAATCAATCCGCAACATCAGACACAACAATACAATACAAAACCTACAACACAAAATACACGTTAGTTCAAAACAACCTCACTTCACTCTCACACACTTTGTGCTCTCACACTTGATTTCACAAATGTTTGAAAGCTTGATTGTATCCCGTGCTTGAGATGTTAAGAGGTGAACCAATTTTTTATGACTCAAAAAAATAAAGCACACAAAGGAACGTTACCACGAAGTACGGTTTCAAGACTAACTTACAATCTAGACTAGCTTATAAGTTAGTAATGAAATAAACAAATGAGACTAAAGAGACAACAAAATGAAACTAGAGGATCAAAATTTTGAGCTTAAAATTATTGTGTGAACAATAATTTGATGGCGTGTCACTCTCCAATTGGTCGCGGGTTCAACAAATTTCAATTATCAATTTGATGATTTGGTCACTTCTCAATTTGGAATGGATGAAATTTATTTTGGAGGGAAAGTGTAAGTCTTAGAACCTTTTTCAATTTCAATCTTCAAAAAGGTATGACTTTGACTTGTACAATTCTCACAAAACAAAGCCCTTGAAATAAGGAAAGTGGTTGGAAAAGTCTATGAAGTGATGGGTTCAAGTCCTCTCACCAACAAGTCTTATAACTTTATACTTCCCCTTTTTAGATCTAAAGTTCACTTTTCTTGTTTTAACAAAAGATGAAAGGTGAAGAATAACAAGAACTCACAACAACCTTGTGATCTGTCCTTTGAATGTACTGGTATGCTAAATGAGGTAGGCTGACATGCATGGTTTCATGAATACGTATAATAAATTATCTGAATATACATTTAAAGGATAGAGTACTGAATAGAGAACATGAAGTCTGTAGATACTGGGGATGCATGACCAAGCATATAACATAAAATGAATAAAAGTCTATAAACTGAAATAAGTAATTAACTAATATTTGTATGCCTTGGTCAAACAACACTTAGACTGAACTACTGGTTTGATTATTGGATTGAGACTGAGGGAGCTATCATCTAACCGATATGCCCCAATCTGTGTTAATCAGGGTCCAACCTGTAACCCCAGTTGGAAGAGTGTTAATACCATACCATGGGTACTAACACTGGTTGTGTGGAAACACTAGTCTGGTATATTGTATTGTCTCAAAGGGCGAAGGGTGTTAAGCCTAATCTGACGAGTGACCCCTGCGAGATAGTCAAGCCTATACTGACAGGTGAATTCTCATATCCTATGCTGGCTATGTAGTCCTAGAGTTTAGGGACTGCTACTGGCGACTCTACCTATCAGACGGGGAAGCCAACATCCCTACACTCACTCGGTGATAAATCCTACTCCCAACTGAATGACACTTAGTTACTTACTATTCTGAGTTTAACTGACTATTCTAGTAAAGCTCATAAATATAATCTAAAGTTATTCTAAAGATACTGAAACGAGACTAAGTAAATAGCTATGGTTTTTGGGTATTCAATGCCCCCAGGACTCAAAAGCAATAGTAGTAAAATAGTATCAAACTTAAAGGACATAGCATGAAAACTTCTAGCAAATATTCATTCTCGTAAGCATTTTATCAAACACTTGATCTTCATAGTTTAAGCCTCTCATGGAAAATAGCATAAAATTTAAAGTAATAGCATGATTTCAACATCAATGAAACTCAAGCATGAGTTAATTCGAAGAATGACAACCTTGAAACAAGTGGGAATTGATAATAACAATAATTTCATTAAAGCATGGCATAAAATCAATATTCATGGATGTTCATGGTTGAAAATCACAATTAAATATCATAAATCTTGAAAAAATGATAACTTTGTAATTAAAATTGGATACTTGGACTCCTTGGGTGAAAGGAACCCATGAATGAACATCTAACATACCTGAGTTAATGAATTTGGAAGGATTGATGGAGAGTTCTTAAGATTTGGCCTTGAATTTGAGAGCTAGCGTTTCTTGTTCTTGAATAGGGGATCTTTAATTTGAGAGGAATTGAATAATGATGAATATTTAGGTCAATTAGGGGTTAAATTTCGTGTTTAGGATGAATTTAGAGCTGAGGAAAAAGATCCAAATTCTCCTAAATGAATTTAAAAATGCAAGCTGAAAACTGAAGATCCCTATTTTTGTCCTTGGCGCGATGCGTCACTATTGTACCAAGCCACTGGAAATGGGAAAATTAGAAAATTGGACGATGGTGCAACACAGTAAGATCGTGGTACTTCACTGAAATGTCATTTTCTCCACCTCCGCGACGTGCCATAATCACGGAGGCTCACTGGAAATTGCCAAACGTGAACTGGGTGCTTGGAGTGATGCGCTAACATCGTGGTACCATACTGGAATCTGATAATTTTTATTTAGACCGTCTTCGTGATGCGCTAAGGGTCAAAATGATGGTGTTTAATGACTGAAACTTAAAATCGCCATAACTTCTTACCCAGTTATCGGATTTAGGCAAATTTTATATCATTGAAAAGCTAATTAAATTTCCTATGCAATGGAAGGCTTTAAACTAAAAATTAATGAGTATTTCAAAAATTTATATATGAATAATAATGTATTGGGACTTAGATTATGCTAGAAAAATATAGGGTATTACAATATCTCCCCCTTGGTATCATTTGTCCTCGAATAAGACTGGTTATGCTGTGGAAAACTAATGAACTAAGATTACATAATGAACATGCATATCTGATGCACAGAATGCATGACTGAACTGATTTGTAAATGCACGACTGACATGAACATTATGTGCAAGTGAAATTAGCATGATAGAGAGAAATCTTTAGAAGATTGGTACCTTAAACCGAATCTGAATTCGTGGAAAAAAAATGCGGGTACTTGGTCCATATATCAACTTCTGCTTCCCAAGTGGCTCCCTCAACGGACTGATTCCTCCAAAAACTTTGACTAGTGGAACCTCTTTTTTCCTTAGTCTACGAACTTGAAAATCAAGAATTTCGACTGAAACTTCCTCAAAGGAAAGACTGTTCTGAATATCTAAACTTTCTAAGGGAGTAACTACAGCTGTATCACCAATACACTTATTCAACAATGAGACATAGAACACTAGGTGTACTAAAGCTAGATCTGAAGGCAACTAAAGATTGTAAGCTACCTTTCCAAAATTACTGAGAATTCTAAAGGGACCTACATATCGAGGACTGAGTTTCCCTTTCTTGCCAAATCTTTTCACTCCCTTCATGGAAGAGATTTTCAAGTACACAAAATCACCAACCTCAAACTCGAGATCCTTTCTTGTCACATCTGCATATGATTTCTATGGGCTCTGGGCTGTTTTAAGCCTCTCTCTGATCAACTGAACCTTCTCTAAGGCATCAAACACAAAGTTAGGCCCTACTACTATAGCCTCAACCATTTCAAACCAACCAATTGGAGATCTACATCTCCTACCATAACACCATTCATACAAAATTAAGGAAATACAGAAAAAAATATATAGCAAAACAGAATCATGGTCATAAGTCTGATACAAGTTCAAAAATGGAAAATGAAATCCAAAACCATCTAACAACATCTGAAAACTGTCTGCGAAATCGCTACTACATGACTAATGATAAATGTCTTGAAATAAATAGGCCTTCTAAAATATAGAAGGCTCACCGACTGAACTCTACACTTTCGTCAGAGAAACTCTACTGCTTATCAGGACCCCTAGATTGTGACTCAAAACCTAAAAGGTAGGGGGGTCAATACAGTTGTACTGGTATGCGAAGAAATCCAAAATAATGAATTTATACATATAAAATAGATGAGAGCAGATTACAAAATATCATGTATGATATGGTTCAAAACACATGGGCATTTCTTGAATAATCATAAAACTTTCTGTCAATACAGTTTTCTAATCTTTGCTTTACTTCTGAGTTAGATGGCACTCCCTTACTAGTCTGATATTCCACGGGCTATATGGAATTTGCCATTTACTCGGTGGGGAATCCCCCAACCCAAGTGTGTCGCTAGGATTTGAGTGGTCTGAGTATGATACGCCACAGGGCACTAGGCCAGCGTAATATAATATACTCGAATTGGTAAATCACGATTTTGGGCAATGAGTTGTCTGAACTCGTGCCTTCTTCGGGGACACCTAACATCTCTTGAATTGAATTATTGAAACGGTGGTCCCAAAACTTATGTTTTGAAAATAGAGATTTACGATAGACTAATAATGGCTCAGAGATATGACTTACAAGTCAATGCTATGACGATACCGTATGTATTTATGCCATAACAGATTATATTTTCAGAGTATATTTTTAGAGTATGTTTTCAGAGCATGTTTTCAGAGTATGTTTTCAAAGCCTGCATGTTTTGATAGAGTTTTAAAAAGGAGCTTAAATAGGGTTAGGTGGTTACCCGAAGAAGGCGTGATTTCAAGTAACTCTTATCCTGAAACCGTATTTGCCGATACGGATAGATTATTATTGTACGCTGGTGATGGCAGTGTGGCATAGTAGATTCATAGACTCTGATCCTTGTGGCACACTTGGATTAGGGCTACGCTGCCGAGTTAATGGAAGTTTCCGTATAGCCCAAGGAATTTTTCAGAGTTGTAGGGTATACCATCTAGTACAGAAGTAACACAGATTTCTCAGAGTTGAGATGATTTTTAGAGAGTCTTTAAAATGCCCATATGAATTCTTACTATATGATATACTTATGAATTGTTTTAAATTGCTCTGATATATGTTGAATAATAAATAATTATTTTGGATATGCTCTGCGTACCAGTACATCTGTATTGACCCCCTTCCCCCTACCTCTCAGGTTCTAAGACTCAATCTAGGGGTCCAGATAAGTGGTAGATAATTCAGAAAGCTGAGCAGAATGTGCAGTGGTGAGCCTTCTCTATTCCAAAAGTCCTGTCTTTTCAGATTATGTCACTTATTTCAGTTTTGGTCTACTGGGGGCTTTGTCCCAGTTTCAAACAGTTATCAGATTTTTATGTAGTAGAGATTTCGCAGACTGAGTCAGTGTTATTTAGATGTAGTTGATTTACAGTTTCCATACTTATGTTGAATTCAGAATTGACCATGTTTCCGTAGAAGATTATGTTTCCGCGTCTTCTTTTATTATATGAATGTTGTGTATGATTACCAGATAGAGAAGGGCATTCCGGGCCTTAATGGTTCGAGATGCCCATCACGGCCAGACCCTAGCTTGCGTCATGACATAAGGCTATCTCTTGGGAAGTACCACCTGGCCTCATATGCTCTACTTTAACTTGTTGGCAGTTCAAACACTTGGAAAAAAAATTAGCCACATCACGCTTTATATTATTCTACCAATATATAGTTTTTAGATCCTGATACATCTTAGTAGAACCTGGGTGAACAACATAACTCAAAGTGTGAGCTTCATTAAGGATTCTCTTTTGCAACACATCTATATCAGGCACACATAGTCTACCCTGATATCTCAAAATCCCATCGCCACTAATTTCAAAAGACATCACTTTCTGTTGACCCATATCTTTCTTGATCTGCATCAAGATAGGGTCTTCAACCTGATTCTCTTTAACTTTAGTACAAAGGGAAGATTTAGCTACCTCATGAACAACCACTCCCCCATCTTTGGAATCCAAGAGTCGTACCCCTAGATTTGCAAGCCGGTGAATATCCTTCACCATCTCCCTCTTCCGTTCCTCAACATGAGTAACACTTCCCATGGATAACCTGTTGAGGGCGTCTGCTACTACATTTTCCTTACTCGAATAATAGTGCAGACTCATGTCATAATCCTTCAAAAGCTCCAACCAATGCCTTTGTCGGAGGTTCAATTCTTTCTGTGAGAAAACATAGTGTAAACTCTTGTGGTCAGTAAATATATCAACATGCACCCCATAAAGATAATTCCACCAGATTTTAAGCACAAACACCATAGCTTCTACCTCCAAGTTGTGGGTGGGGTAGTTTCGCTCATGCACCTTCAATTTCCTAGATGCATAAGCCACTACCTTACCGTGATGCATGAGAACACACCCAAGTCCCACTCGGGATGCATCACAGTACACAACAAAACCTTCTATTCCTTCTGAAAGGGTCAAAACAGGAGCAGTTGTCAACTTGTCTTTCAACTTCTCAAAACTATTCTCACAAGAGTCGGACCACACAAACTTTACCTTTTTCTGAGTCAACTTTGTAAGTGGTGCAGCTAGGGAAGAAAAACTCTCTACAAACCTTCTGTAATACCCTGCCAAACCCAAGAAGCTTTGAATATCGGTTGGAATTGTGGGTATGGGCCATTTTCTCACTGCCTCAATCTTTTGGGGATCAACCTTAATCCCGTCACTAGATACAATATGCACCAGGAATGCAATAGCATTAAGCCAAAATTCGCACTTGGAAAATTTTGCATACAACTTATGATCTTTGAGAGTCTAAAAGATGATTCGGAGGTACTTGGCATGATCCTCCTCACTCTTAGAATAAATCAAAATATCTTAAATAAAAACTATAATAAACAAGTCCAGAAACTGATGGAAGACCCTTTTCATTAGATCCATGAAAGTTGCAGGGGCATTGGTTAACCCGAAGGATATGACTAAGAATTCGTAATGACCATATCTGGCTCAAAAAGATATTTTGGGAATGTCTGACTCTCTAACTTTCAACTGATGATATCCCGAATAAAGGTCTATCTTTGAAAAATATATAGCACCCTGAAGTTGGTCAAAGAGATCATTAATCCTAGGAAGAGGATATTTATTTTTTGAAGTGACTTTGTTCAGGTGGTGGTAATCTATGCACATACGTAGGGAACCATCTTTTTTTCACACGAAAAGTACAGGTGCTCCCTATGGAGAAATACTAGGGCAGATAAAACCTTTGTCTAAAAAGTTTTCAAGTTGTTCTTTCAATTCTTTTAGTTCTGCAGGAGCCATTCTATATGGTAGAATAGAGATGGGATAGGTATCTGGCAACAAATTAATACCAAAATCTACCTTCCTATCAGGTGGTATTCCTGGGAGATCATCTGGAAAGACTTTTAAAAATTCATTTACCATGGGTACTGACTGGAGAGAAGGACTTTTGATATTAGAATCTTTAACCTTAATAAGATGGTACAAACAACCTTTGAAAATAAGTTTACGGGCTTTGAGGTAAGATATAAAGTTCCCTCTAGGTTCTAAAGAATGCCCCTCCCATTTTATCATCGGTTCATTCGGAAAAGAAAAGGTGACTCTTTGGGTTCTACAACTTAACATGGCGTAGCACGAATGAAAACAGTCCATCTCTAGGATAGCATCAAAACGAATCATATCAAGCTCTACGAGGTCTGCTACAGTATCCTGGCTAAAAATAGATACAACTTATTTTTATACACTCTCCTAGACACAACAGAGTCACCCACAGGAGTGGAAACAGAGAAAGGTTCTGAAATTACATCAGGCTCAAATCCAAAACCAACAACCACATAAGGGGTGATATAAGACAAGGTAGGCCCGAGATCAAGTAGAACATAAGCATCACGGGAAAAGATTTTTAACATATTTGTAACTACATTTGGTAAGGATTCCGCCTCTTGGAGGTTGGACAAAGCATATAGCCAGTTGCGACTACTCCCGACAGCTGAAGTGGCACCCTTCTGAGGCAGTGGTGGTGCGGAAGAGTTTGCCTGAGTCTTTTCACCCCCAATATTCCTTCTAGCAGAAGAACAATCTCTTTGGAAGTGACCCGACTGACCACATGAATAGTAAACTAGTGAACCCAGTTGACACCTCCCTGGATGATGCTTACCGCAAGTCTCACACTGTGGAAACGTTCTATGATGCTGAGCCACACTGCCCTGTGATTGGGTATCATGTACCCTGGATCCATGATTAGTTTGGAAACTATAAGGTCGTCTATCTACTGGAGGTTTGGGCGCTGGGGCGCTGACTGCATACTGAGCATTACCCCAATTCTTCTTCTTTTTCCATCTATTTCCCTAATTACCACTCTGTGGCCGACTATGGTTCTGATCCGCTGTTCTGGCTCTCTTTGCCTGCCTATCCTTCTCCCTAGATTCAGCGATCTTCTTTTTTTTCTCCTCTACCTGCTGCATGTGGACTGACAGCCTGGCAAAGTCCATACCCTTGTTCAACATTGCTCCCTGACATTCAAGCACTAAGTCATCTAAAAGGTTGGATGCAAATTTCCTCATTCGGGCTCTCATATTACCAGCCATCTCTGGTGCATAACGGGCTAGTTGGTTGAACTTCAGAGTGTACTCCTAGACACTCATTTTTCCCTGCTTTAGATTCATAAAATCCTCAGCTTTGTCTTCTCTTAATTCTATAGGAAAGAACCGATCAAGGAAGGCTTCCACGAACTCGCCCCAAACAGTTGGCTCAGCACTCTCACCCTTTGCATCCTCTCACTCATTATACCATTAGTTCTTTACATCCTTAAGATGGTATACTTTTAATTCAACCCCTTCCACATGGTCTACATGCATCACCCAGAAAATCTTCTCTATTTCGTCCACAAACTCTTATGGATCCTCTTCTACCTTGGTGCCAAAAAATTTGGGCGGGTTCATTCTCATGAACTGACCCACCCTAGTATCCTCAGATGTAATAGGTGAAAATCCAACATCCTTCGACCATTAAGTCTGGGTGGCTACCAACTGTGCAAGCATATGAATAGACTTCCTGAATTCTAAATTAGACACCTCTCTCTCGCGAGGTTGAATGCAGTTAGTCCCCATTCGAGGAGATCTGGGTGCCCTAGGTGGGCTGATCTGAGTAGGTGGGACTCCCAGAGTATCATCAAGCTCCAGAGTTTGATCTATGTTTTGGGTACTCATCCCATGAGTGGGACGGACCTCATTTGTCTATTCATTCTGATCAATAGTGTGATAGGGAGGCATGATTGTTTTTCTGAAACACAAGAGATCATTGATTAGGGGACAAATCAGACTCTGAAGAACGAACTAAACCACAAAGAAGAGAAATATTCCAAAATGCCTAGTAGCCTTCTGCTTATAAGTGTGGTGCGCTACACACCCATAAACAAGATTTTACCCAACGTGATTTCGCAGACACTCTGGGACGATGAACCGTGCTCTGATACCAAGTTTGTCACGACCCAAACTGAGGCCCTGGCCATGACGATCATCCCAAACCATGAAGTCCCGGATGCCATTCTAACTTGTAATCATATACACCATTCACACAAAATTAAGGAAATACAGAAAAAAAAAAATATAGCGAAACGGAATCATGGTCATAAGTCTGATACAAGTTCAAAAATGAAACATGAAATCCAAAACCATCTAACAACATCTGAAAACCGTCTGCGAAATCTCTACTACATGACTAATGATAAATGTATGGAAATAAACAGGCCTTCTAAAATATAGAAGGCTCACCGACTAAACCTTGCACATCCGTCTGAGGAACTCTACTGCTTATCAGGACCCCTAGATTATGCCTCAGAACCTGGAAGGTAGGGGGGTCAATACAGTTGTACTGGCACACAAAGAAATCCACAATAATGAATTTATACATATAAAATAGATGAGAGTAGATTACAAAATATCATGTATGATATGGTTCAAAACACTTGGGCATTTCTTGAATAATCATAAAACTTTCTGTCAATGTAGTTTTCTGATCTTTGAATTACTTCTGAGTTAGGTGGCACTCCCCTACAAGTATGATATTCCACAGGCTATATGGAATACGCCATTGACTCTGCGGGGAAACCCCCAACCGAAGTGTGCCGCAAGGCTTGGAGTGGTCTGAGTTTGATACGCCACAGGGCACTAAGTTAGCATAATATAATGTACCTGAATTGGCAAATCACGGTTTTGGGCAATGAGTTATCTGAACTCGTGCCTTCTTCGGGGAACCACCTAACATCTCTTTAAGCCCACTTTTATGTTTTTCTGAATATGCATCATTTGAAGTCTAAATCATGAAAGTCTGATAAAGTCTGATTTTTATATTAGTCTGTGTCTGTTATAGCCTTGTCTGAATTGGTATCGTCATACCAAGACTTGCAAATCATGTTTTTGGATCCATAATGCAATAAGCATGATCTTTTATTAAAATATAGTTTAGGCCACCCAAACATGCAATTTATATAAGAGATTTCATGTTCCATAAATATAAGTCAAAGCTATGCAAAAATTCTCATTCTTTCAATAGACAAGGGGTGGTCATGTAATCTTTAACAAATCATGCAACTCTTTTCATTATATGATTATGTTCAACATTCATCACATAAACAACCCTCTCTTTTGAATCAAAATTATAATCCAAATATAACTTTACTCAAGACATTTCGTATCATGCTTTTCAAGATGCATTCAAAATAATTTATAGCATATCATAAGTAAAGAAAAATCATAACAAGAGAGGGATTTTTCATGAGTCATACTCTCAATTCAATCATCAACCTTAAAACACATGCTTACATATATATATAATTTTAATTCAATTTGGGAAAAGGCCTAAAGACCAAAACAATTCCATCAAATGTTCTAAAACATGATTATATTCATAAAACAGAAACCCATTCCTTAAAATCATGATTTTTAAACCTTGTACATAATTAAAATAAGATTTCTATGCCCATGAGATTTTAGGAAAACCCCTCATACCTCAAAGTAGAAAATTAGTGACTGATTCTTAAAGCCTGCGGTTTGGGAATTCCAAATCTTCAATCAATTTCAAAAACCCACGGTTGAATCTTGAGTTATTTGGTTTTTTAGTTTAAAACCCTTGGGAGTGATCTTGAGTAATTTGATGAAAGATAGGCTTATGTTGCTCAAAAATGCCCTAAATCTCTTGTTTTCACGACTTGGTATGCGGGCAAAAGACTAGACTACCCCTTTAGATTTTTAAAATTCGCAACAGGTACGTCGTATAAGGCTTCACCGCATCGCGGCGATGGGTTCATCTCTATACCCATCGCTATGCGTTCTAATCGCGATGAGCTACTGGTTTTCAAAAATGTGGATCTAGGGTTCACTACGATGCGGTGCTATCGTGGTGACCCTCTGGAAATTGACAATTGCGGATTAAGGGCTTGGAGCGACTCGATGGCTTGTCCATCGAGAATACTGAGTACTAAAATTGCTCTAACTTCTTCACTGAGTGTCCGTTTTTTATGAATCTTATATCGACGGAAAGCTCATTCAATTTTCCACATGATAAAAAGTTGAAATTAGGGAAATTATATATATATATATATATATATATATATATATATAGTAAACTTTACTCAGTTTGGAAGTCAAAAATGAGACTAAGTCTCTTTGACACACAAAAAAAACTTTCTAGTCTTTAACTCTAAGAGCATATTACCAAGAGCTAACGTATGGACAATTTTTGTTGGGTGTTACAATAGAGAGCATAAACCTTAGACATAGGCAGGACTTAAATACATGACATAGGACATTAGCAGAATAATCTCTGAGATAGAAGTAGGAGGAGTAAGCTTGAGTAGGAATAGATTTATCATGACTCCTCCCCGCAACTTGCCACATTGAGAAAAATTTGGGAACTAACTTAATTCTCCATCTTTCCCTTAGATCAAAGTCACAATTCTAGACTTACGTACATATCGCCTTATCAAATCAATAGCAACAACTCTTAACATAAAAGAGACATCACCACACACTTAAACTCTAAACTCTCCCTGAAGAACTATACTCTGAAGGCCTTGCTTTTCTGTAAATGCTACTTTTAACTTTCGGTGGCGTCTAGAGCCATCACTCTACAACTTCCACTCTCATGAGCTCTCATGAGCGCACTCATTCACACTCCTTATCACAAAAGGGGGGTATCAGTATATACATGAACACAAACCCTTCTCATTAAACTTTAATACAAAGACACTAAATTATTTTCTAGGACATCCCCTTTCAGGGACACTAATCGTAATTTCTTCTAACTCCCAAAGTCATCAACTTACGACTAACATTTTCATGATCATAGACACCCACGCTTCTAACTACTTAATGCTCCATCTTCAATTCCTTAGAATACTATAATTACACCTCTAATCACATAACCTACAACTTCACAAAAATTTGTAAAACCATACCCAAGGTTCACATGGCCTACCTATTGTTTTCCTCAATTCAACTCTAAAGAGCACCATATAACATCTTCCCAGACTTCTCCATACTACAAAATTCAAGAATTAAATCTAGGTTCACAAAATACTTATACACATAAAACTTTATTTAGCAACCTGCTACCAGGGGTTCAACTTATTCCCATATACTCAAGTTCTTATCCACTTAATGATTCAACCACAATTCATCGTTTTAGCACTAGCCCTCATGTACATATATACCTCATGATTACCACTTAAACTTTTCATAAATCATCAACCTAGGTCATTTCGCACATCACATCATGCCTTCTAATTACTCCACAAAACATGCTTCATTAATCTTAAGCTATTATTCTTACCACTAAACTCCACACCTAAACTCCACGTCTAAAGTTCAAGACTGTTGTCTAACCTTAATTAAATACCACCGGTAAAGCATTCCACATACTACACTAGTCCATCAAAGTGGGAAATCAACCCAAATACTTCACTTCACTTAACTACTACCTACAATCACAATCCTACCATAACCTCACTATTACAATTTAAAATCCATTACATACCTTCTCACATTAAGTACTAGTTTACTAATACTTAAAGAAAAAGACCATCAAAGGGGGGTAAAGTCACATGATTGGTTTAGTTGATCTTAATCTTGCAATATAACCCATTTCAATCTTATCAACATAGTCTAATTTCTCATATCATACTTACTTACCTAATCGTACATCACAATGATCTTCAAAATCCAATAAATACTAATGAGTCTCTACTTACAACTTATTAACTAATCTACCCCTTTCCATTCACAATCTATAAATGATTTCTACAACCACCATAATCATTCATTCTGTGATCCTTCCCTATTCTAAATATATAATAATCATATCTTGTATCTTCCTTCACAGACTACCATACAATCTAAAAATATTGCTACATATTAGTCTATCACTATAAAGTGCAACCCACTCCTTAATCCACAGTTATACAACTAAAATTATTTATTTACGCAAAAGTCACCCTCACTCTAACTTTAACCTTGTGACTTCATATCACTAATTTCTTGGCCCATCTCACTACCAATAGGTCATGACACTTTAACATACACTACTACTCGGGTGAAAATACAGTTCCAACATTTTTCTATACATCATTATCCTTAAACATGGCATCCGCAACAAGAACTTATTAAAGAAGACTAAATACACTCCATACCTCAAGCTCAACTGCACGACTGATGCAGATGGGGGTATATTCTTAAATAATCACACTTTAAAGCACTCATGGACTCCTATCAATTCCTTGTGCAAATTCATAACTTTTCTAGATAATTGAATCAGAGAGAACCACATCGCTGGGAGAGCTAGACTCTTAGACTTGTATTGCCTCGACAATGAGGCATGACCCATGAAATTAGAATTAGAAATGAACTTGGTTAATTTCTTATGGACGACTCTATAGAACGAACTATAGTATGAAAGAATGAAAACAACTCCTAAATCACCGGTAGCCTCCTGATTATAAGTGTGGTGCACAACACACCCATAAATATAACTCTACTAGACACAATTTTGCAGACACCCTAAGAAAATGAACCGTTCTTTGATACCAAGTTTGTCACGACCCAAACCGAGGCCCTAGCCATAACGAGCATCTCAAACAATGAAGGCCCAGTTGCCTCTTTCTTTTTGGCAATCATGCATAATATTCATATACTTTAATAAATATGGAAATAGATAATAAATATGGTAACATGGTCAAATTACTTAGTTCAATAGAATAATTTGAAACTTGAGTTCACAACATTCAATAAAATATTTGACACTAGTCTGCAAAATCTCTAACACTGTGAAGGTCAATATCTTTCTAAAGACAGGGACAGGGCCCCCAGTCAAACCGTAAAATAAAAGAAATAATAAAGTTTAATCAGCAGGCCTTCCAGAATAGAGAAGGCTCACCAAGTGCAATTTTTGAAACACGAATCTATTGTTGAACGGTACCTCGAGATTGAGTCTCAGATCCTAAAATATAGGAGGGTCAATACAGATGTACTGGTATGTGAAACAACTAAAAATAACATATTTTATAAAAAAATAGATGAGAGCCTATTGTAATAATAGTGAATATTACGTAAATAAAATACTTGGGCATATTTAATAATTTTGGAACAGTTCTTCAAAACCTTGACTCACTCTTTGTCATTCTTCTGAGCTAGATGGTACACCCTACAATCTGTAATTCCAAGGGCAATATGGAATCCGCCATTAACTCGACGACCAAGCCCCTAATCCAAGTTTACCGCAAGGATTAGAGTATATATAAGGAGGACACGCAAGATCACACAGCAAGGTGCCAAAATCCCCAATCAAATCAATATGTCATGGTAGTGCACAAGATCACAAAGCAGGACTCCTAGCTATAGTCCTAATTTGGGATGACATGAATCAAGGTACACAAGATCATAAAGCATGGTACCATAACCCCGTGTCGGCAAATCACGATTTCTAGCATAGAGTCTTTCAACTCGTACTTTCTTTAAGTAACCTACTAGCTCTCTTAAGCCCAACTTTTAGTTTTTTAAAACAAGCATGTTTCATACTTTCAAAACATTCAATACTATCTTGTTAAGGGCATGTAATCACCGAGTATCATCATACCTTGACATGCAAGTCAATATCATATCCAATTCATAGCTCACCATATTCAAAACATGTATATGAACACTCAAGATTCATAATATCACAATAAATTCATCACTTTGAAATCACATGAACACTTAGGCAGATAACCTCTCTTTGCAAGATTCAAAACATGTGGTGGTCATGTCAATTTATTCAATTACATGTAATTCTTTCCCTTTAAAACAAGAATATAGTGATAATAAGAAACTCTCTCTCATCATCTATAAATCATGTCAAATACCATGATATTGAGAAGATCACTTTCAAATCTTAAGGCATGCACTTCAAATCATTCACAAAGAAAAATGTAAACTTGAGTTCGCAACAAGAGAGGGAATTCATACTCATGCTCTTAATCAATTTAAAAAATATACGAAATCATGCATACATATAGTTATAATTCAATTTCCATGAAAAGTGCATCAAGACAACCATTGTTTTTATCAAAACAGTCCCATGATGTATACTTTTTGAAAATCATATTGAATACTTCATTATAAATCATAATTGGATATCTTTAATCTTAATAAAATATTTAAACTTATGCCCAAGGTTTTTAGAGTATTTCCACGTACCTTGGATTATAAAATTTGAAAGATGAAACCCAGATCTTGATAGATGATACCCGGATCTTGATAAATGGAACTCGGATCTTAATCCGTTTCTTGAAATTATTGATCTTAGGGATGAGTTCTTGATCTTTGGAAGAGAGGTTAGGGTTTTTTTCTTGATAAATCTAAGTAAAAATGGGCATACTCTGCCCTAAAAATGCTTTAATCACCAGTTAATATGATTAAGAATTGTAGGAAAAAGATGAGACTGCCCTCGGACTTAAAAGTTGCAGAAGAAATCCAATTTTTGAGGCTTATCGTGATGCGCTGAGTGGGTCATCGCGATACCCACCGCAAACCGGTGGAATTGCGATGACTCACTGGATTGTGAAAATTACCATTTTGGGGTTCACCGCAATGCAGTGCATTCACGATGAGTTTCTGAAAATTGATAAATGCCGAATTGGCCTCTATCGCGATGCGGTGAGGCTTCCATCTCTATTTCTACCGCAATGCGGGGGGATTCACGGTGGCTTGCTGGAATGAAAATCCAATCAAATTTTAGATGCTCATCAAGACTCAATCAATAGGAAGGATTTTGGAACATTGACGCGTAGGAATGACGGTCTACTTTCTAGCTTGAAAATGTGGGGTGTTACACAAACCATGTCCATAAGGCACAACAAGTTTTTGGCGCCGTTGCCGGAACTTATAATTGGGCAACTATCTTATTTTTAGTTTAGCTATATTGAGTTGTACATATTTTAGTAGTTTTTTTTTATTTTCTTTTATTTTCTGTTATCACACTTCTTGACATAGAAGCCTAGGATATATGGTTCTCAAGGAATGATGATTCTTGTTATTTTTGTGGAGGACCCCACCAAGAGGCTTTTTTCCTGATTTTGATAAAAACACTTGGAGGGGCCTGCTTGTTTCCAACCTATGGAGCGGACCACAAGTTGGTGTGTGGTTTGTGGAAATATATATCACTTTGCAAATATGTGTGGTGTTAATCCTGATTCGATCATGTTTGTGGGAAATGATCAATAGACAACTAAGAAGGTAGATGCAGAGTTGACTCGCCAACTAGTTGTAGATAAAGTTGTTGATAATTTGAAGAAGTCTGAGTACTCGAAACATGAAGTTGCTGAACAGGTTAAGGAGATACCATCACCACCATCTCCATAGAGGATGAGAAAAGGAAAGGAGGATCCTAGCCAATTTGTGGAGAAAACACAAGAATCTCAGCCACTCAACTGTCATGTTTCTCTTGAGAATGCAATTAAGAAGGTGAATATGAGTGAGGGTGTTGTGGATAGTGTAAATTTAGAAGTGGGATTGGTTGGGCCTCACTCAAAGCACTTTTCTACATTATGTTTAGATGATATCTTGTCTGTAGAGTCATTTGAAATAATGGAAGAGTGTGAAGATGAGGAACAAGAATCATATATTCTTGAATTTGCACCAGAAAAGCAACACAAAGATATGCCTCACATCAAAGCCAAGTGGTTTACCATGCAACATACATTAATCGATTCCTTAATCTTTGTACCACCACCCTATGAGCGAAGCAAAAAGATGGATGTGCGGTTGGGGGTAAAATTTATATCCTCAAGGTAGAGAAAAAAATTGATTGGGTCATGCCGCGACACTAAATCAGGCGCTTCTTGGGAGGAAACCCAAGTAAAGTATGCTTTATTTTTTTCTTTTGTATTTTTAGTTTTTACTTCACTGGTTTTTGTTTTTGTTAAGTTGCAGGTTGATGGAAAGTCTGAGTACCGAAAAACCTGAGCTAAGGAGCATGGCGAAGACTAAGTGTGGGGTCCCCGGACCCTCTTGATATATAAAAATGCTACTAGCTAGGCCTAGAGGCCTCAGGGAATATTTGTATCTCTACTTTTAAGTACACTTTGGGGACAAAGTAGATTTTTATGTGTGGGGTGGGGAAATTTTCATTTTTAGGAGTAATTTTAAAAAAAAATTGTGTCAGGAATAAATAATATATTCTTTTTGGTGCTATATTTGACTGCATGATACAAGTTTTTTTAATGTAAAGAGCATGTTGATTGTGTGAATTGCTATTTTCTAGACTCCTAGGCTCATGATTATGACTCTTGTTCTTGTTGGCTTAATGTTGAATTCATGATATTGTTTGGTTGAGAGTCTATGATGATCCTACGTCAGTTAAGCATGTGTCATATGTGTGTGAGGTTGTTTGTATATTCCTTGTTGTAGATGAATTGTTTTAAACTTTATCACTTTAAAAAAAGGTTAAAATAGAGAGTAATTAGCTCTAGATGAATTGAGATTTATATAACTTTTACTAATTTGTTCAACTCATTCAAATTTGGGTTGCTTATTGACTACCCATAAATTAGCTTTAGCCCATTTCACTCCAATGCAATGCCACCCATCAAAATTTGGATTAGTAGCTAGTTAAAATAATTCATGAAAAATTTTATCAAAATAATTTTGAAAAGATTTTTTTAATGCCTTATATATAGTCGTAATAACGAAAAATAATAATCTTATAAGAAAACTAAAAGTTATAAAAGAGAAAATGCAAATAAAACTCAGCAAGAATAGAGCGGGTTGGATAATGATTCATATTAGTCCAACTCATTTCAGTCTAAGTAATGTTTAAGAGAGTCAATATTTCGTTTATTTATTAACTCAATCTATTTTAATCAACTTAAATTCAATCTAATTCACCCATTTACCACGTGTGATGGAAACAAACCTGCAATTTATTTTAGGGCTCTGCTAATACCCTATAAATATTCAAAAGAATTTAAAAGTGCACCTCGTAAATTCAAAAGGAAGATAAATACTAGAAGCAATCAAGAATTGAAATTTAAAAAAAAAAGATTTATACTAAGAAATATTGAAAATTAAATAACTTGTAATCATTAATGTTGTTCACATTTTTAGCTAAATTCGAATATATATATATATATAATATATATATATACTAGTTTCTCGACACGTGCGTTGCACTTGTATGTCAAGTCATCTAGAATATGATAATTAATAAACTAATACCAGTATTATTAAAATAATAATTTTATGAGTAATTATACATGAAAAGATACAATACAAAATTTCAAATATGATCAATGTGGATCGTCGTAGCGCTAGATCATCTCTAGCATTGAGGTGAAGGAAAAGTAAGACAGAGATCATAGTCTAGTTAAGTTGAAAGAATCAGTCAGAGATCAGAAAGTGGAGGTTTTCTTCCAAGGGGGAGATGGTGTTTTGCATTGTTAGGGTAGATTGTATGTGCCTGATGTAGAAGATGTGAGGCAATAAATTCTTGCGGAAGTGCATGGAGCGCATTACTCTATTCATCTAGGGGCCACTAAGATGTACCATGATTTGTGGGAGATCTATTGGTGGAGTGGGATAAAGAGGGATATTGCAGAGTTTATAGCAAAATGCTCTATATGTCAGCAAGTTAAGATTGAGCACCAGAAGCCTAGTAGATCCATGCAGGATTTAAGTATTCCCACATGGAAATGGGAAGAAGTGAACATGGATTTTGTGACAGGTTTGCCTCATACCCGTCATCAGCATGATTCTCTTTGGATTATCGTAGACAGGATGACTAAATTAGCTCATTTATTGCTAGTCCATACCTCTTAATCAGTCGAGGACTACGCCAAACTCTATCTCAGAGAGTTGGTTAGGTTGCACGGTGTTCCCTTATCTATCATCTCAGATAGAGGTACCAAGTTCACCTCTTATTTCTGGAAAGCATTCCAAAAGGGTCTTGGTACCCAAGTCCATCTCAGTACAGCTTTCCACTATCAGACAGATGGTCAAGCAGAAAGGACCATTTAGACCTTAGAGGATATGCTGAGAGCATGCGTAGTTGACTTTAAAAAGAGTTGGGCTATTCTGAAGATATTGAAATGAGACTAAGTAAATAGTTATGGTTTTCGGGTATTCAATACCCCCAGGACTCAAAAGCAATAGTAGTAAAATAGTATCAAACTTAAAGGACATAGCATGAAAAATTCTAGCAAATATTCATTCTTGTAAACATTTCATCAAACACTTGGCGTTCAAAGTTTAAGCCTCTCATGGAAAATAGCATAAAATTTAAAGTAATAGCATGATTTCAACATCAATGACACTCAATCATGAGTTAATTCGAAGAGTAACAACCTTGAAACGTATGGGAATTGATAATAACGATAATTTCATTAAAGCATGGCATAAAATCAATATTCATGGATGTTCATGGAGACTCATGGTTTAAAATCACAATTAAATATCATAAATCTTGAAAAGATGATAACTTTGTAATTAAAATCGGATACATGGACTCCATGGGTGAAAGGAACTCATGGATGAACATCTAACATACCTAAGTTAATAAATTTGGAAGGATTAATGGTGAGTTCTTGAGATTTGGCCTTGAATTTGAGAGCTAGGGTTTCTTGTTCTATAAAAAGGGATCTTTAATTTGAGAGAAATTGAATAATGATGAGTATTTAGGTCAATTAGGGGTTAAATTTCGTGTTTAGGATGAGTTTAGGTCTTAGAAAAAAAAACTAAAATACACGTAAACGAATTTAAAAATGCAAGCTAGAAACTGAAGATCCCAATTTTTGGACTTGGTGTGACGCACCACTATTGCGTCAAGACACTGGAAAAGGGACAATTGGGAAACTGGACGATGGAGTGATGTGGTAAGATCGCGTTCCTTCACTGGAGTGTCATTTTGGCCATCTCCACGACGTGCCATAATCGCGGAGGCTCACTGGAATTGCCAAATGTGAACTGGGTCCTTGACGCGATGTGCCAATATCACGGTACCACACTGAAAACTGACAATTGTTATTTAGAATGGCTCTGCGACGCTCTAAGGGTCAAAATGATGGTGTTTAACAACTGAAACTTAAAATCGCCATAACTTCTTACCCGGTTATTGGATTTGAGCAAATTTTATATCGTTGAAAAGATAATTAAATTTTCTAAAGAGTCAAACCGTTTTAAAAGTATTTTCCAAAAGGTGACTTGGCACACCGGATTTATGCCAAGTGGCGACTCTAAGTTTTTAATATAAAAGGTCCTTTTCAAAATAATTCTTCATTTTATCACTTTAATAATAAAAAAAAAACTTTAGAAACCTTAAAGTAGAATCCTTTCGGGTTAAAAAAGGGGTGTGACATCTCTGGCGACTCTTCTGGGGACAACTTTTCAGAATTTGAGCTTTTTGTGGAGTCGTATCGTCTTTGTTTGGCATTACAGTGTATAAGCATTGTTTGTGATTTTGTTTGTGTTATTGTTATCACTTTTGTGCATTTTCGTGCTCTTTATTTACAGTATTTATCCTATGTGTTACCGCATTTATATCTGTCATTATGTGCATAACCCGAGTTTTTATTTTTGTAACAAGTCCGTAGTACACGTGTTGTACACGACCTCTAGTTGAGTCACCCTTATTTTAGGGGGGATACATCGGTGCTATGGAGTAGGTGGAAAGAAAAGCATCCACTATCGACCATACGCTCCCCCGAATAGCCTTGTTAGTGAACCACAACGTAGGTCAACCTTTAGGTCATGCTTATGTGCATCAAATTGAGACCTAGCGGGGCCCACTTAGTCCTTTGTAGGAGACTCACTTCTAAAGCATCCCTATGTGCTAAATGTTACATTTCTCAGGGTAACGTGGTCATTTGACAAACTGATTTGGGGAAAACTTGAGTTAGAAGTAAAGAAAAAAAAATAAGAAAAAAATGGGGAAAAAAGAGAGTTTTGCAGTTTTTTAGAGCTCTTTATGGCTTTTATTTTTCACAATTCAAAAATTCAAAAAGATTTTTTTACCTTTTTCACCCATTTACTCAAAAATAAAAAAAAATAAAAAAGATTTTTCCTTTATCTCATTTAGCATGCATTCATAATTCGAATTCCAAAAAAAATCACTTTTAGGAGATTTTTATAAAAGAAAAATTCAAAAAAGATGCCAAAGGTTTTGTACATTTCCTATAATGAAAATACCAAAAAGATTTTTTTCATAATTGTTGGTGTCAGTCTTAGTTGAAGTGTCTAATTAAAAACCCAAAAAGATTTTATTCGTTTGTCTTTGGTTTTGTCTCTTAAGTTAGGGCCAATCTATTAGTTAATCATTAATTATCCAATCTGAACGAACTACGCATACCTGATTCCCTCCCCTTGGGGTGGGATACGTAGGTAACCCTCGATGGGTCCAATAATCTTTATTTTTGGCCTTTGTCTTAGTCTTAGCCTAGGTTTTTCTCTGCATAATCTAGTGTTATTAGTTGTCCTAGCCAAGTAGGCTGATTTTATTCATTGGTACTGTTCGGCGATTCGGAGTCATAAAGTGGCATGGTCCTTCGACATATCTATGTCAAAGTCTCAAGGGTTGGGAATCTTTTTCTCCTATTGAATTTTTGAAATAACGTATTATATGTTATTACAGGGATGGATTTGTCCACCAAGTCTAGAGTCCTGATGGTTGTCAAGGTGCCCAAAAAGTTAATCAAGTGGTGGGGCATGTTTAGCTATGTTGACCAGCAGAAACTGATTAAAATATTAGGAGATCTTACAGAACTTCTGCATATTACCCCTCGTCCAGATCTAATAGAGGCGGTGTTGACCTTTTGGCATCCAAGTAGTTTGGTCTTCTGGCTTGGAAAGTGTGAAATGACTCCTACTTTGGCAGAAATATCTGGTCTGTTTCATTTGCCCTATATCGATAAAGGAATGATTAGAGCTCGAAATCAAACTGGCACGAGGTTTTTGCAGTGTTGTGGGTTAAAAAGTAAAGATACGTATTTGGGTTGTTTGAAATATTCATGGATTTCCTTAGATTTTTTGTTCGCTAGATTCGGGCACTTAGAAGGTTTTGATTGCTTTTGGGATGAATTTCATATGACTAAGGAGAAGTGGGAGAGAAAGTGTCTTGAAGTCTTCACCCTCGCTTTGTTAGGTTTTTTAGTGTTTCCACTAGAAGAAAGACGCATCAATACACATTTGCAATCTGTAATGATGGCCTTATTTCATGAGGAAAAAGGGGACAAGGTTACCATCATACCAATGATCTTAATAGAAATATATAAGGTTTTAACTGAAGTGAAGGGAGGGATGAGATTTTTTTAGGGAAGTAACCTGATGTTGCAACTATGGTTGATAGAGCATTTGCATGCACCTTCTCTAATTAGACTGGATATGATTGATCGTTATATGCCCAATCGAGTGTAAGCCATGAGTCAAAGAATACGCGTTGCCAAATTCTCACTACCCGTGGGAATCGATGCTTGGATTGAATTTCTCGAGTCAAGAACTGAGGATAACATTCTATGGAGATGTCTATGGCTTCGTCCAAAAACAATCTTATCTGGTTGTCAGATGCAAATCCTTTTGGTTATGATAGGACTTAATTGCACTCGACCATACACTCCTGCTAGGGTAATGCGTCAGCTGGGTAGATCGTAAGACGTCCCACCCATGGTGGATCTGCTGAAAGATGTTGAGTACTTTAAGAACCAAGACTTAGGGGAGAGCAAATACGAGCAACTCTGGAATCACGCAACAAAAATGGGTATAGATACTTTTAAAGAAGGGTCGGATAACCCAGGGTACAGTTCGAGATATGAGATCTGGATTCAATCTATACCTCGGGGTGTTAGCAGGCTAATACCAGTGCAACTTAGACGAAGAATACGTGAAGAATATATTGTTGATGACAGTCAGGATGAAAGTGCGGAGGCCAAAGTGGAGACACTGAGGGTTCGGTTATCAAATTTGCTCAAGACTGTAGAAGGGTGTGAGAACAATCTTTTCAGGTGCACTCCCCATGAGACGAGAATACGTGCCAGAAGCTTCTTCCCAAATATCGAGGTATCTTTCCATGATATGCTACAAAGTTTGAATGGGAGAAAGAGAACTTCACAGACAGGTCCATCTCAGCCAGGGTCATCACGCAGAGCACCAGTTTGAAGGAGCATTTCTTATCTTTTATTTAGTTTGAGTCTCTTATTTTCTGTTATTGCAAGGTGGTGTCTTTGTCATATCGGCGTAAGTTTGATTTTGGAGTCTTTATTAGGAGAATTATGTATGTCAAATTGTTGGTCTGGAGTGTTGTTTGGTATTTGTTGTTTAGTTTTAAAGTGGTCTTAACTTTGGAGTATGTTTAGTTGTTTCTTTAGCAAAATGCTTTGCGTCATTCTTTATTTTGTTTGTTTTCTCTTAAAGAAGAAAATAATAATAATAATAATAATAATAATAAAAATCATCAAAAATCATTAATTTTCTGGTATTTATGCATGAGCGGCCCGAACTACGCAAGATCTGATTCATGTACAACATGATACGTAGGTAACCTACTTTTGGGGTTCGATCTAATTATTTTGTTTCTTGGTTTTTCATTATTTTTCTCTTATTTTAAGGAAAAACAAAAGTCATAAAGAATGATAAAAAGAGAGGAGACAACGAGAGAGGAAAAGAAAGTAAGAATAATGAGAGAAGGAATAGAAGGATAAAAAAAGGGGGACTGATGCGAGAGATGAGCGAAGTAATGGCGAAGGAAAAAAGGTGTGATTGGAGAAAAGAAGCAAATGGGTGTAGGAGAAAGATCGGGATGATGTTAAAATAGCCCCATTACCCTCTACGTCTGGTAGAAATGTACATGAACCTAGGATGTATACAATGTGATTTCTATGCTTGTTGCCTCACCTAAATCCTAACGGGTTTTGTCTTTGATGAGCATGTTCTTTCAGATAAGTGGTTGGTTTGTAGCACTCTGGCTAGTCATCCGTACTTCACTAGATCAAAAGCGAAGCTTGCCATGGCTAGTAGGGAGATTAAAAATTCGCTCATTGACCCAGATCAGGATCCCAGGGAAGAAAGTTCAGAACGCAATAATGAGGTAGTTAGACTTAGACAACAATTGCCAGATCTGCACTGAGCATGGGCTAATGGAATGCCTCCTCCTCCACTCCCTGAAGATCTTGGGAATATCCTCAATTGCCCACCGCTCTCTCAGGCGCAATTCTCTGTTCACATTGAGTCACCGGAGCACGCACCAGGATTCACTCCGTGACAATATTACCCTAGAAGTTCTAGTGTTCCCCTGGCAGTTCCTCAACCAAGTCCCGTGACTCAGCCGGCACCACCGGCAGCGCCTGTGTTCGTGGCTCCGCCACCACCTCAAGCTCCCATATATGTTGTGCATCCGATAATGATGTTTCCTCGGTCTGCCAGTGAGCCAGTATTAAAGGTTTCAGATAGTCAGTATTATGCCCCAGAGCCTACTTTGAGAATAAATGAACCAAAGTGTTCCATGGTACTACACTTCGGTACCATGGCACATTTATGGTACCATGCTTTGTGATCTTGTGTACCTTGATTCATGTCGTCCCAAATTGCGACTATGGTTAGGAGACCTGCTTTATGATCTTGTGCACTACCATGACATGTTGATTTGATTGGAGATTTTTGTACCCTGCTGTGTGATCTTGCGTGTCCCCCTTACATATACTCTAATCCTTGTGGCAAACTTGGATTGGGGGCCTGACTATCGATCTAAGGGCGAATTCCATATAGCCCGTGGAATTACAGATTGTAGGGTGTACCATTTAGCTCAGAAGAATGACAAAGAGTGAGTCAAGGTTTTCAAGAACTATTTTGAAATTATTAAATATGCCCATGTATTTATTTACGTAATATTCATTGTTATTACGATAGGTTCTCATCTATTTTTGTATAAAACTTGTTATTTTGGGTTGTTTCACATACCAGTACATCTGTATTGACCCCTCTATATTTCAGGATCTGAGACAAAGTCCCGGGGTCCCATTCAATAGTAGATTCGTGTGTCAGAAATTGCAGTTGGTGAGCCTTCTCTATTTCTGAAAGCCTGGTGATTAAACTTTTTTTATTTCTTTTGTTTTACGGTCTGACTGGGGGACCTGTCCCAGTCTTTAGATAGATGTTGACCTTCACAGTGATAGAAATTTTGTAGACTGGTGTCAAATGATTTTTTGAATGTTGTGAACTCAAGTTTCGTGTTCTTCCGCTGAACTAAGTGATTTGACCATGTTACCATCTTTATTATCTATTTTCGTATTTATTAAAGTATATGAATGTTATGCATGATTGCCAGAAAGAAAGGGCCGCCCGGGCCTTCATGGTTCGGGTTGCTCGTTATGATCAGGACCTCGTTTTGGGTCATGAAAATTTGCTACTACAACGCGCCGTTGACATTCTAGGTATCCAAATTGCGTCAAGTTGTGTCTTATGCTTTTGTTGATCCATTCCAAGCCTTTTTGAGTTATTTCCACTTAATTTGATGTTTTTATATCCTTCATATATCATTATAATCCATTCACCAAGCATCCTATAGCATTAAACATAATAATTTAGAGCTCAACACAACACAACATCCAAGACGACGAACTAGAAACTCGAGCTAAGACTAGGCTTCATCCACTTTGATCTTTAACTTATTGTTTTGACCCTTGACTTGATTAAATTGACCCTTGAACATTATAAACATCTTTTTCCATACATAATTACATAATCATACCATCATAAACTCATTATACACATTAGAATCCATAGCGATCAACTAGAACAAAACCTACCTCAAGCTAGTAACACTAGTTTTCTCATATGAACTCTAAATGATCAATTTGAATCCAAACTTATTTGAAATATACCTTAAACATTGTTATCAAGTACTTAAACACTTAGATGCTCATTTATATCATCATTGACTCATTAAGCACCCAAAAATTCCTCTAAATACAGCTAAATAAGCCCGGATAACAACACCGAAGTGTGGTACCATGTCACACTTATGGTACCATGCTTTGTGATCTTGTGTACCTTGATTCATGTTGTCCCAAATTGGGACTATGGTTAGGAGACCTGCTTTATGATCTTGTGCACTACCATGACATGTTGATTTGATTGTGGTCCAAGATCATACCTATGTAAAATCTCATTATCCCATGTTTCTTGCTTTCACGTTTCATTAGGGGTTATCATGAAGCTCGTTTGATGCCTTTGCATATTTTCTTAGGGAAAAATATTCAGTGCAAGGTTTCGTTCTTTATTATACACTTATAGAGATTCAAAAAGTCCCTACCCATCATTCGGGGACGAATGATCCCAAGGGGAAGATAATGTAACACCCCGCATTTTCGAGCAAGAATGTAGACTATCATTCCTCACGTCAATGTTCCAAAAGCCTTTCTATTGATTGAGTCTTGATGAGCGTCTAAAAATTGTTTGTATTTTTTGCTCTAGCAAGCCACCGTGAATCCCCCCGCATCGCGGTGGAAATAGTGATGGAAGCCTCACCGCATCACGATTGAGGCCAATTCAGCATTTGTCAAATTCCAGAAACTCATCGCGAATGCACCGCGTCACGGTGAACCCTAAATTGGCAATTTTCACAATCTAGTGAGTCACTGCGATTCCACCGCGTCGCGGTGGGTATCGTGATGACCCACTCAGTGCGTCGCGGTAAGCCTAAAAATGGGATTCTTCTGCAACTTTTAAGTCTGAGGGTAGTCTCATCTTTTCCCTACAATTCCTAATCGTATTAACTGGTGATTAAAGCATTTTTAGGGCAGAGTATGCCCATTTTTACTTAAATTTCTCAAGACCAAAACCCCTAAACTCTCTCCCAAAGATCAAGAGCTCATCCCTAAGATCAAGAATTCCAAGAAATGAATCAAGATCCGGGTTCCATCTTTCAAATTTTATAATCTAAGGTATGTGGCACTACTCTAAAAACCTTGGGCATAAGTTTAAATATTTTATCAAGATTAAAGATCCCCAATTATGATTTATAATGAAGTATTCAATATGATTTTTGAAAAGTATGCATCATGGGTCTGTTTTGGTGAAAACAATGGTTGTCTTGAATCACTTTTTATGAAAATTGAATTATAACTATATGTATGTATGATTTCGTGTATTTTTTAAGATTGATTGAGAGCATGAGTATGAATTCCCTCTCTTGTTGCGAACTCAATTTTACATTTTTCTTTGTGAATGATTTGAAGTGCATGCCTTAAGATTTGAAAGTGATCTTCTCACTATCATGGTGTTTGACATGGTTTATAGATGATGAGAGGGAGTTTCTTGTTATCACTACATTATTGTTTTAAAGGAAAAAAATTGCATGCAATTGAATAAATTGACATGATCACCATATGTTTTGAATCTTGCAAAGAGAGGTTAACTGCCTAAGTGTTCTTGTGATTTCAAAGTGATGACTTTATTATGATGTTATGAATCTTGGGTGTTCATATGCATGTTTTGAATATGATGGGTTGTGAATTGGATGTGAAGGTCGTAGAGGTGAGAGTTGGTTATTAAAGATTGATCTTAATTGTATAATGTGATGTATTAAAGCGCTTAGGGATGATAGTCATTATTCTTAGCCAAAATAGTCTCTACCCATCCCTTAGCCTACATTACAACCCTTAAATACCTATTTGATCCTAAGTTTTAACATTCTGATATTAGTGGAGTACTACACTAAGGGCAAGCTTATGGTTCATTTCGTGTTACTTGTGAATTCTTTGTGAGAATGAGCGTAATTTGATTCTTGTACCCATTCTATGATAAATTGCATTTTTGTGAGTGATTATGGGTAACTTTCTTGTTGTGAGGGCACATGTTTGATGAATGTTGGATGAATTATATGATGTCTTTTAGTGAGCAATACTCATTAGTTTGCCAAATTGGTGAGTCAATTCTTGAGGCTAGGATGTTTTGGAGTAGTATTCTTGATCTTTCAATTGTATATGTAACATGCTTAGTGTAGAAACTTGCATATTGTATAGTCATTGTAGTACTAGCTTGAGTGTCTTGTTGTAGTAGAATTGTGGAGTCACCTCCTCTTATGATGCTTAGAGTAAAGAGTTGTTCGAGGAAGAACAAGGCTTTAAGTGTGGGGTAATGATCTGAGGTAGATTTATGCACTTCAGTGTTGTTATCCGGGCTTATTTAGTTATTTTTTAAGGACTTCTTGTGTTCTTAATGAGTCAATGATGATATAAATGAGCATCTAAGTTTTTAAGTACTTGATAACAATGTTTAAGGTGTATTTCAAACAAGTTTGGATTCAAATTGATCATTTAGAGTTCATATGAGAAAACTAGTGTTACTAGCTTGAGCTAGGTGTTGCTCTAGTTGATCGCGATGGATTCTAATGTGTATAATGAGTTCCTTATGGTATGATTGTGTAATTATGTGTGGAACAACTTGTTTATAATGTTCAAGGGTCAATTGAATCAAACCAAGGATCAAAACAATAAGTTAAATATCAAAGTGGATGAAGCCTAGTCTTAGCTCGAGTTTCTAGTTCGTCGTCTTGGATGTTGTGTTGTGTTGAGCTCTAAATTGTTGTGTTTAATTCTATAGGATTCTTGGTGAATGGATTATGATGATATATGAAGGATATACAAGTTTCATATCAAGTGGAAACAACTCAAAAGGCTTGGAATGGATCAACGAAAGCACAAGACACAACTTGACGCAATTTGGACACCTGAAATGTCAACGGCGTGTCGCGGTACCAAACCATGGCCACAGGGCGCAACATTTCATGATAGTGAAATTACTAATATAACGTAGTTTGATTTTAAAATTTTTGGTCCACCCATTCATTTAAAAAATTACTTATAAATGCTTTTATACCCTTTGTGAAATTTTTGGCTCAGTCAGTGATGCATATTCCAAGTTATCTGTAAACGATTGTGTTACATTAGTCACATAATTTCTTTAATTAGCTATAATATTGATGGAAATAACATAAAATTATTTTATTTGATACTGCTTGATTCGAGTTTAAATGTTTTTCTATTTTTGGGAAAGTTTGGTGAAGGCGTATTGTAAAATAATATATGTTTGGTAAATGTTAAAATATATGCCTGTTTATTTGGTAATATTATACCTTATATAGTTATGTGGTCTGAAAATTTTAATTTTCTTAATGAGTTTATTTGCAAAAGGAAATTAAGTGACTCATTTTTCTAACTACTTCCTGCAAGAAAAGATTGTGTTACAGTCTTTGATACTATTTAATTATCTACATTATTTATGGGAAGGACAAAAAATTATTTGATCCTATAGTATTTAAATTTTTTGTTTTTTACTATTTCTGCATCAATTAAATTTGGGAACAACATAAAGTTGTTTATCCCATGTTACTGTTTGTTCATGAACCGAATGCCTTTGTTTCCCTATAAATACATTCCTAAGAGTGACAATTACAATAACAATCACATATACAGTAGACTTTCAAGAGAATGGAAAAGGCAGCATTTCTTAAGATTTTCTTGGTCTCCCTTTTGCTTATTTTGTCTGGTAAGCAATTTTCATATCTATAGTGTAGCAATTTGTGTCCTTTTTATATTATAATGAGGATTTAAGTTATATACATTGATAATGCAATAATTTTTATGTTATTTATGGATAATTTGACATATCATAAATAGTATGTCACTTATCATTTATTTTCAGTTATACCACTAAAACTTATTCCGGGGCGGAGTACCTTGCCCCAAGTGGTGTCACAGGACACTGTTTCATAAATTTTAGACTTCAACATTCAAACAAGTTCATCTTTGATCGTAATTTTTTATATACTTGTTAAATATTTTGAATTGTCAATCATGGTGACTCATAGTACCTTTTACTTAGGTTCCAAATGTAAAAAATTTATTTCAAAAAATTTGAAGATCCCATGGCCGAATTCACGATCAAAATTAAACAATTTGATTCTCAAAATCCAAACTATGCCACATAAATTTGAACAGAGGAAATAAGTATATATATATATAGATGAACCGCTTATTATAGTAATTCATTCGTTTATTCACTTTTTAAAATATTAATATCTAAGAAAAAGTCTACGTATGTCACTGAACTAGTGAACGATGTCAATTTTGCTAGGACAAGGAAGTCATGCGGCAGGATGCACTAAAGATGCCGATTGTGCAAAGGCTGTGAGATGCATAGATGCACATCCCATATGTAACTTGGCTACACATCAATGTGGCTGTCCACAAGCTCCACCAGCTAAACATGGAACGACTGACCAAAACTGATTTATGTTTGTTTTACTGTGCAAATTTGAATCATGATTTATGATTTTCCTAAGGTTCAATAAAGGTCACTTCATTTCATATGATTGGAAAAGGGTTTAATTTGCTCCTTTTGACTTGATGTTAATTGCGCGATTTATTTTATGTTCAATTTATTTCTTCGAGCCAATTATGTTTAAGGGTTTTAAAGGATCTCAAATTCTGAAGAACCCTAAATGGTCTTAAGAGAGATTATTTAGTGTTGATTAAAATCAAACGAGAGTGAATAGATCGGAATGGATATAGGTTGTCAATAGCTAATAAGCCGTAAACTTCAAAGATGTCTCAATTAAGCTTGATGTGTATAGTTCAAGGAATATGACATATTTTATACGGTTAATTCAGCTCTTTAATAGACGATTGAAAAAACGAGCAAAAGTTTTTTTAAAATTTTAATCAACAATGTCTAATGAGAAAACTTTATTATATGTTTGGTGCTCAATTGGAATAAGTAATATATAATTTGAGTGCCTAAATAAAATTAGTAACTAAATTTAATGGTTGGTTTTGAGATGACTTAAGGGAATCATCACATAGTGATGTGATTAATCACACGGAAAATGAGAGGGTAAATCCACTATTAAACATATGGCCAATATCTGGAAAAGTGGCTAACTAGTTACTACTACTACTCATATATATATATATATATATATATAAGCGTGAGTAGCAGACAGCTGGCAGTTGTTATGTCTGCTTTTAACTGTTTGTTTGCTCCGTTATATTACTATATCATCCTTAATTAATTATTATATGTCATTTACGTATTAGAAAATTAATAATATTTAATAAAAAAGTAAAATAGACATGTATGGCATGTCTGTTTCAGCTGTTTTAATTATAATTTTACTATATCACCCTTAATTAATTATTATAAGTCATCTATGTATTAAAAAATTAATAATATTTAATAAAAAGATAAAATAGACATAAAATGATAAATTAACTCTTGACGTTTTAAATTAATTTGTCATCGTATATGAGGCCCAGTTAAATTTTTTTCACAAGTATTTTTTATCGCAATTTTGCTATAACACTTCGAATTAGTTATTATGAGTTATTTAAGATATGTTTGCTCCGCTACTTCGATCGTGATATTTGGTTGACTTTTGAAATTATATCAGTGTCTCTTAAATTGGAATAGAAGAAAAAGTATTATAAATCACAATAATTAAAAATTTAAATTATTTTAAAAATATAATTGACTATAAATGTCACAAAAGCTTAAACAAGGAGAATATAATAAATTGCAATAGCTAACAGCTTAAAATAGTAAATTACTATGCCAACAAAGTATTATAAATTACAATAACTAACGGCATAAAAGATTTAAAAATATATTAAAAATATATTTTACTATCTAAATTTTAATTTATTTATTTTATTTAACTTGTTATATATTTAAAAATTGGGTAAAAAATATTATAAATTAAAATAATTAATAATTTATTTCATATAAATTGGAATAGATTAATATTACTTGAAAATTATGTAGAAAATTGGATAAATAATAATATAATTAACAATTTAAAATATCTAAAACTATATAACAAATTTGATTGGCTTTCTCAAATATTTCATTAGTGTCACAATAAATTAGGACAAAAAGAGTAGCATATAGTATCTGAAAATTATGTAAAAGTATTATAAATCAATAACTAATAACGTAAAATATTTAAAAATATACAAAACAAATTATTAACTTTTCAAATTTTATCTATATTACATAAATTAAGATAAAAAAGTAACATATATTAAACACGTACTGCCACGAACTCCGATATCTAGTTACTATATATACACCAATTTATTCCTTTAAATTATAATGACTGGGATGAGAGCTGACAAAATTATTTGATGAAATCATTCTAAAGGAAAAATTACATTCTATCATAACTACAAAATTTCAGTTCTTTTAAATAATTATATAAATTTCTAAGTTTACTTTAAAGCTCGAATATATAACTATAAAATGTGATATATCCATGTAAAATTAAGTGATGTATTCGAAAAAATATGATGTATTCGTGTAAAATTAATTATGAAATATGATGTATCCGTGTAAAATGAGTGATATATCTGAAAGAATGTGATGAATCCATATACATTAAATCAGAAATTTTTAGTAATTTTAAAAAAGGTTAGACTAGAGATTAATTAGGTCCAGAAGAATTGAGATTTATATATCTTTTACTTATTTGTTCAACTCATTCAAAGTTGGGTTGCTTATTAACTACCCATAAATTAGCTCAGCCCAGCACATTTCACTCCAATGCAATGCCACCCATCAAAATTTGGATTGTTAACTAGTCAAAATAATTCATGAGAAAATTTTATCAAAATAATTTTGATAAGATTTTTTCAATGACTTATATATAGTTGTAATAACGAAAAATAATAATTTTATAAGACAACTAAAAGTTATAAAAGATAAATAATGCAAATAAAGCTTAGAAAGAATAGAGCGAGTTGGATAATAATTCACATTTAGTCTAACTCATTTCAGTCAAATAACTTTTGAGAGAGTCAATATTTCGTTCATTTACTAACTCAATCCATTTTAATCAACTTAAATTCAGTCTAATTGACCCATTTGGATTGAAACAAACCTGCAATTTATTTTAGGGCTCTGCTAGTACCCTATAAATATTCAAAAAAAAATTAAAAGTGCTCCTTGTAAATTCAAAAAGAAGATAAATACTAGAAGAAATCAAGAAATGAAATTAAAATAAAATATTCTTTATACTAAGAAATATTGAAAATAAAATAACTTGTAATCATGAATGTTGTTCACATTTGTAGCTAAATTCGAATATATATACACACACACATTTTATAGTATTTAAGAAATGTCTAAATATTTGTAAATTTGGATAGTGTGACTTTCTTGTGATACAAACAGAACAATAATTATGAAATTACATTTAGCTTTTGTTATAAAAATTAATTGGTAATTTAATAAAAATTATAATTGAAATACTATTAAAGACAATAATAATATTTAAATAAATTAAACAATTAAGGTATATAATATAAATCTTTTAATGAGTTTAAAACAAATTTTATTTTAGGTTACTTGCAAAACTTCAAAGGAAAATGATTCACTTTCCAAAGTAGTTCATGCACAAATTATTATATTGTCTTAGTCTTAGATTTTATCTATTTCATTTATGGACAGAAAATAAAAGTTGTTACTAAATTTTCATCAATTCAGAATTTGTTGCAAGAGTATTATTCTCCAAAAAATAGATTACTAAGAGTAATAATCAAAATCAATTATAACAATCATATATAGTTACTATTCAGCTATCACAAAACTTGGAAAAGAATGAAGAAGGCAACATTCTTTAAGATTTTCTTGGTCTCCTTTTTGCTTATTTTGTTAGGTAAGCAATTTAAATCTTGATAAGTTTAAATCAATTTCTGTTTCTTGTTTATACTATAAATATGATAACTCTACTTAATTTCTTCTTTTCAATAATGTCAACTTTGCTAGTTAGGACAGGCAAGAAACTGTATAATTATTGCATTTTCTTATCTAGCAATTTTTACTCCAGAAAAAATTAGCAATTTTGTACGTTTTTTTCATATTATGAATAGGATTTAAACAAGTTATATCCACATAAAATGTTATGACTTTTTACATTAGTAATTTAATTTTCTATCGCATGTCAGTTTATTATTCATTGTAAGCTACTAATAAATATATGTTGTGTAATATATTTATACAATTAGTGTAAAAAACTTAAATATATGTTGTGTAATATATTTTTACAATTAATGTAAAAAACTTAACTCTAGTTATTTTTTTTTTCAATAACTTAATCCATAGACAGATATAGTGTACCCCAAGCAGTGTCACGAGATAGTGCTTCATCATTTTTTCTAGCTAGATATATAATTACGTCACTTGTTATTATAGTGTTTTATTCATTTATTCACTTCATCTATTTGACATTGTTTATAAGAAATTCTAAGTACATCACTGACATCTCCATGAATGTTGGTAGGACAAGGAAGCAATGTTGCGTGCTCAAGTGATGACGAATGTGTTACGGTGGTAGATTGCATAGACGCACATGCCATATGTGATGAAATAAAAAGTTGCCGCTGTCCAGCAAAACCACCAGCAACTAATTATAATAATGGACCTAAAAGAGTTCACAAGACAAACCAAAACTAACTTATGTTTGTTATTCTGTAAAATTGAACCATTATTTATGTTGTTGTTTTTTCCATTGTAACGACCCATTTTGTCGTTATTAAATTATCCATAATAAATTTATGAAAATTTATTTCTCAATATTAACTTGGGTCCAAAATAGCAAATATTTTATATTTGTTATGCCACCTTGAATTTTTCGGCGAAGATTTTAGCCTTCGGATGTGTCTAGATAGACTCAAGCTCGGTGAATTTAATTATTCATGAATTCTAAAATTAATACTTTAGTTTTAAAGTTCTTTTAGGATGAATTAAGGTCGTACAATATCCCTAACACATAGTTAAGTTTATAACTTTCTTTCCGATACAGTTTCGATATGGATTTCTATTAGGGCTAATTCCAAACGACCATATCTCCTAATATAAGGATTTAGGGGTCCCACTACCTACCAAATCAAAGATCTATGAGTTCTCTTTCCGACGCAACAAATCGTTCCTCAATCCGAATTCGAAGTAAAACATTATGGTTGTTTTAGTGAGCACTGTCCGGGCTGAAACGGAATTTCACTGTAGCGAAAATTCTAATGATATTTAAATCAACTTCAGCCATATTTTAAGTCTAAAAATCTCAAATTTCATTCCCCAACCCTAGAGAGGTGATTTTTCAAAGCTTAAGGTGAAACTCCTTCGTTGAGGTAAGTTTTTCCATTATTTTCTTCGACTTTTAATTCTTTAACATCTAATTAAGTAGAATCCTTAAAAAAAACCTTTAATGGTGGAATTCTTGTGGGAATACTCATGGGTGTTTTTAATATAACTTAAAGTTGATTTTAATCTATAAATTAAAGATTCCTAACATGAATTTCATAAACTAGATTATGAGTTTTGATGGTTAGGAACCTTGAATTCCGTAAAGATGAGACCTTTAGCATAAAAACTCCATTAATGGAGATGGGTTAAGCTTGAAAGAGCTAATTAATGATTAATTGAACTTGAAGAATGATATAGACCTTGAATTAAGGGTAGAATTAGTGGGTTTGAATTCCCAAGATATTTGTTTGAAGAGTAATTATTTAATTACTCTTATAATTGCTTGATTTTTAGATGATTCATTATTCCAAGGCATGAAGGAAAGGAAAGAGCATCTTTGTTGTAGCTTGTGTCTTCCAAAAGCTTGGCGTCCAGGTACGCTAGGTTTAATGAATGGAAGATTGTGTTATTTTATATTTTCAAAATTTTGAATTGATGGGAGAAGAATGTCTAGGCCTGCGAGCATGGAGTTGATGTGGATAAAGACACGAGAACTTAACTTTAATTCCGAAAACTATATTATTGATTAATTATGTGATATTTGTGATATTATGTACTATGTGCCGCAATGAGATTGTTGTAAATGAAGGATGTGGACATGATAGTTTTTATTTGTTTTGGTGATGAACCTAGTTGAGTTATAATGATATTAAGTTGTATGTGTTGGACAATAATATGGTGAGGAGAACCATGCTAGGATTAAGCATTGATGAGCATAGTAATATTTAAAAGATAGATGACTTGAATTAGTGTGATGATTATATTATATGGAAAGAGGTAGTGACATTTTAACAATTAATTAGTAAGTAATGCTCCAATTGTGACTTGCATGCTTAAGTGATAAATTGTGATTTATTTTCTGATATTCTTATTTTGGTATTGATAAAAGAACTTTATCTATTGGATGCCCATGAGTGGCTAAATTAGTGATAATGATGATTTATTAAAATGTGTATATGAGAGGCTTGTTTGATAATGATAACTCCTTGAATTAATGTCATAAATGGCTTGTTGATGATCGTGATGAATTATTAAAATAATACCCGTGAGAGGGTCAAAATATTGATAAATGAAAGAACTTGATCGAATTTCTTTATGATTTTAACTACACTTATAGATTTAGTACGTCATATTGCATCCCGAAAGATAGTGGGAATTTAATAAAATGTAGATAGTAGGTTACGATTTAATTGAAGTTTATACTCGATTTAGTTGTGTGTATGCTCCTAAATTGGCTACTTGTTGATTGGTATTCGGACATGCTTGAAATTGTTGATGTTTGGATTGTTGATGCGTGTATAAATGATTTTTGAAAATTTACTTGATGAAATTGTCTTATGACTTTAAGAGTACTTGTAAACTTGGCACATCGTGTTGTATGCTGTGAGGTAGTGTAAATTTGATATTGATACTACCTGTTTATGGTGGATCGGATACCATTCCGGTACAGATATGTATATGTTGGATCGGGTACCACGCCGGTACGGATATGTATCTATATTGGATCGGGTACCACGCTAGTACGGATATGTGTATGTTGGATCGGGTACCACGCCCATACGGATATGTATATGTTGTATCGGGTACCACGCCAGTACGGATATGTATATGTTAGATCGGGTATCACACCTGTATGGATATGTATATGTTGGATCGGGTACCACAACGGTATGTTACATGAACATAGATTGTTCCCTGCAGGTCATGATTATTTGGGCAAAAATAAGTCCCATAGCATGTGTGTACATATTTGTTTTGAGTCTGTGGATGTTTACAATATGGTTGATACTCTTGATGGTTATGTGGCTTATTTGTGAGCACTGTTTGATCTGTTATTGTTGTATTGTTGATTCATTGGGTATTTGATTGTGTGATATGTATTTGAAAAAGTGAAGCTTTGTAATAACTTATATGTTGGTTGACTTGCTTCGTTTATATGTGTTTTAATCGTAGCTTATCAGAATGGCTAGTTATCATTCTTTAATATTATAAGAGAGTATTTGGTTGTTAGCCAGAGAGTTTAGTATGGGTTGTCTATGATTACGGGTTTGTTCCTGTGAATATGAGTATGAAAAAGATAAGGTGAATAAAGAGGAATAGTGATGTATTAGCTTTGTATTGTAGTTGATTGTGTGAATTAATGAGGCCAGAGTATGTTAGTAGTGAATACAATATTGATGGAGTTAGAAGAGTACTTGGATGATATAAGTTATATAGGTAAAGTAATAATGTTATTACAATCTTAGTTGAATTATATTCCATTCAAGATGTCATGATTTATTTTCTTTAATTCTATTTTATGATTATATGGACTAACACGGTCGGTCAATGATACCTACCAGTACGTGTGGTTGTACTGACCCTACTCTTCTACATTCCTTCTTGGGGTGTAGACTGGATGCAGGTTAGTTTACAGTTACTAGATGGATGACGATATTCATCACTAACTTCTGCACTTTCTTCCTGGTAGATGTTAGAGTCCTTGTATTATTTATTTTACTGTCAGTCTATGTTATAATAGGTAGCTCTTGTACATGTCTGGCCAAGTCTTGGGATAGTGAAGGACATTTGTAAGAAGTTTTTGAAAAAATTTATTTATTAGTATTTAATTTACTTATTATATTTAATCTAGTATTCCTTTAAAAATAGCAGTCTTCCACATATTTTTAGTTCGGTAATAAGAGTTCTCTTATCTACTTAGAATAGCGTAGGTGCCCGCACGATCTGTTAATCTCGGTTGTGACACATTTTAATAAGGTTCAATTCAATAAAAAGGTGTTTTGTTGATGTTGGAAAAGGATTTCCTCCCTTTGGCTTTATATTTAAAGCAATGCATTTTATCTTTGATTAATTTCTTAGAGCAATTAGGCATTTCTGAAATAGTTAACATTTTGGAAAAATCAACTGTCACGGACAATGTTTCTCTAATTACAAAATGTAACTATAGTTAAGTAACAAATGTATTTGGCTCCCGAAATTCGCTTCCGAATATAAATACAAATACGGTTGATATAATTTACTAACCTATCTTATAAATACATATACAAATACACATGACATCAAATACATACGTATATATATGTGTGTGAGAGAGAGAACTAGGAAAACAGTTTAACTATATAACTCAATACATATATATATATATATATATATATATATATATATATATATATATATATATATATATATATATATGGAATACACAATACATATGCCATAAGACATATAAAATAAATATAAAAAATACATAAGGAATCAAATAAATATACTTTTGCTATTAATTTAAACCTTAGCTGGGAATTGTAATTATTTCAAACTTTAAATATGTCATTTAATTATATTATAATTTCTGCGTCTAAATAATTTTTGTAATTATATTTAATGCCGGAATTTGAGGAATGACCATCTAAACAACTCCTAGATTTCAAGGAGACAAAATAGATTGAAATGAATATACATGTTTAGGAATATTGCAGGATCATTGCTATAAAGATTGGAACTACTATCAACCGGGCCAGTCCAGTTCAAATTGGCACCGGCCCACATATTTTTATCGGATTCTGGGCCAGTTCGGTACCAGGTCACTCTTAATGGGTCGGTTCAGTCTGGGCCCAAATAGTAAAATACGCTGAAACAGACCGAAATCGGTCCACTTAGCGTGTATCCGGTTTTGACCGGTCAAAATGTAAATAGAAATCGAATTTACATGTTTTATTAAATATATAGACACCTATATACATTTTAAATACGTTAAACAATATACATACAACATATATACACTAAATATATACTACTTTAGAAAATATATACACATGTAGACATTAAATATATACTAGTTTAGAGTCTATAGATAATATATACACATATATACAGACAATATAATATATATACTACTTAAAATACTACTTTAAATAATATACTTACAACATATATACACTAAATATATACTACTTTAGGAAACATATACACATGTATACATTAAATATATACTAGTTTAGATTCTATATAAAATATATACACATATATACGTATAATATAATATATATATATATATATATATATACTACTTAAAATACAACTTTAAATAATACACATGCAACATATACACACTAAATATATACAACTTCAGAAAATATATGCACATGTATACGTTAAATATATACTACTTTAGAGTATATAGAAAATATATACACATATATATGTACTACTTGAAATAATATACATACAACATATATACACTATATATATACTAATTTAGAAAATATATACACATGTATACGTTAAATATATACTACTTTAAAATCTATAGAAAATATATACACATATAACATATATACATTACAGATTATACTATTTTAGAAACATATACACATGTATACATTAAATATATATTATTTTAATCTATAGAAAATATATGCACATATATGTAGAATATATACTACTTTAAATACCACTTGAAAGAATATACATACAACATATATAAACTATATATATACTATTTTAGAAAATATATAGACATGTATACGTTAAATATATACTACTTTAGAGTCTATAGAAAATATATATAGATATATGTAGAATATATACTTCTTTAAATACCACTTGAAAGTTGAAAGATATATACATTACATGTTATAGTACTTTAGAAAATATACACATATATATACATGCAAGATTACAATGTATACTACTTAATATAATAATACTTGAAGTTTTAACATATATTCAAAAATATATAATTTTGCATACAACACTTAAAATATAAAACTATAGTATTTTTATATGTCAATACTAGTTGTCTAAGTAATATTTGCTAATATTATTTTTATTTTTTCATTATATGTATATATATTTGTTATGTTTATTACTTAGTGTAAAATTTGATAGTAATTTATTAAAAGTATTTAATTCAAACTAGAAATTCAATTTAAATAAAAAAAATTACAAAGTAAAGAGTGAATAAATGTTGTATTTTATTGATTGCAAAATGATCCAAAACTTATAATTAACATGAATGAAAAATGTATAAATTTTACATTATTTTTTTCAACTCATGCATGTTAATATTAATGGGAACTGCCATAGAAAAGTCAAAATCAATGGGGACAAAACTATGCATTAGACTTGATTGTGTTGAGTTCTCCCTTGAAGTCATAATTTCTTCAAGATTTTGTTCGTCTTTCGGCTCCACCTCCATTCCTTGATTTCTTCGTTCCGCTCTAATCCAATCTCTAAGGCAAATTAGAACATTCATAACATTGTTTCTCAATGACTGTCAGTTGTCTCCAAGCTTTTGTCGTCCCTGACTAAAAGCACTCTCTGATGCAACAGTTGACATTTGAATATTCAATATATCTATCTCTATCTAATCTTGAAAGCATAGAATATTGTCTTTCATTATTCTTCCACCAATCCAGCGTGTTGATCCTTGTTCTACAATCCTCTATCGGCTGTCGAAGATAATACTTAAGCTCTTTCTGAGAACTTGTTCTGTATGTTGAAGTCGCAACCCTGTCCCAAGCATTTAAATCATAAAAGTAATCAGAAAAATCACTATGTGCTGGCCTTTTAGAAGATGATGACTCCTCGGGAGCTTGAGAAGCGACAGTTGGAGTGATATTTGTCTGTATGGCTATATCAAGTAAATTGATATAATGGTTATACAATGCTTCCATGTAACTGTTCGCACCACTCATAGCCATAAACAAAGAAGGTTCTTCTTCAGGCTCCATCTCTAAGGCAGTATAAATAATAGAACTAAATTCGGTCACAGTATTATATTTCATACATGGATTTATTATAGCATCAACCAAGTAAATTGGGGAAAGCAAAAAGAAATATTTTTTAAATTTAGCAAACATAATAGTAACAACTTCTTTATAACCTTCTCTATTCTAATATTTTTTAAGCAAACAAGAAATGTCTGCTAAATAAGCTAAAATTTTACAAACAGTAGGATAATAAGTACCAGAAAATTCAACCGTAGCTATATAAATTCTTTTCAAAAACTGAACAAGATCTGCAGTTGCAGCCCAATCAGAATCATGTAGCATACACAGTTGTAAAAAAACCAGAATATTGAATAAAAGTCATTGTAATAGGAACTTTATAAGCAAAACAAGTTTTTAAATAAGCATGAGTAGCATTCCATCTAGTATCATATTCTTCAGACATAAATATCGGTCTCAGTCCATTTTATTCACATTTAGCTTTAAATTCTGTCACTCTTAATTTCCAATTATTTCCTTGAATAAAATCAACAACATGTCGGACCTTTTCAATATAAAGCTCAAAAAATTCAAGACTATCTCTTACAATTAAATTATATATAAGACAAGCACACTTAAAATGAAATATTTCAGGTAATAACGGAGAAAGGTCAACTTTTAACTTATCAATAGAAGTCTTGTTCTTAGATACATTATCAAAAGCAATACATAAAAATTTTCTTTCAATATCGTAATATTCTGTAACTTTAGTAACATATTCAGAAATAAATTTTTTCGTATGTCTATGATCTTCATCATACAAAAAAGCTAGAATACGTTTTTGCATAGTAAAATTATTATCTATCCACTGACAAGTAATTGTTAAATAATCATTTTTATTAATATCACGACCAAGATCAGAAGTTAGAGCAATTCTACATGGAATATTTTTTAATAATGTAGATAAATAATAAACATATTGTGCATAGAGTCTAAAAATATCGATCCGACAAGTACTTCTAGGAATACCATTAAACAGAGGATTATAAATTGCTTGAATATAATGAATAAAAACATCCGAATAAGCAAAAGTGAAAGGAAACAACCCACAACTATCATTTTCGCTATTTCTTTTTGGTCCTTCATTTTATTATATTTCTTAATTAATTGATCGGTTGTTGGATTCAATCTAGTTTGTGCTGGCTCACTAATAGTCCTACCACCTTTTGTAATACTTAACTCTCTAGCGTGTCTATCTCTTAAATGTCTCATCAACGAACCCGTACCCCCTCTATTGCCTCCAATTTTATGCTCATATACAATCTCACAAATATTGCATTGCACCTTACTTCCTCCTTCTATTTTTAAAAAATTCATGTGCAATACTTTCTTCTACGAGGTTTTGGGGTACGGGAAGGACGGAAAGGAAGATTAACCGATTCAGATCTAACATTAGCATTTTCTACTGCGGGTGTCTCACCAATATTTTCATCATCTACATCTAAATTAACCGTATCTACTTCATTTTCTTATTTTATACCATAATTTTCCTGAGCTTCTGCATAATTCATACTGTGAGCACCTACACCTATTTCTTCCTCAAAAGGTTGACTAATCGGTACTGGAGGAATATAGATATATCTAGTACTTCAATTACCTCTACCGGAACCGCCACCAATTTAATTTTTACTACCACTACTACTTTCAGGATAAAATTCTTTGACACTTTTACCGATGTTTCTTAATTTATTCATATTATAATTCAAAAAATATATATTCAAAATACACAAAATAATAAAAAAAATATTCAAAAATTAATACACTAATTAAAAATTAAAAGTAAGAGATGGAACAACAATATAAAATTTTGAAAGTATCCAAAAGTTGCGACTTTAGAAAACTTCCACTTGATATTTGTAATCACAAAACTAAAAAATAAAATTGAGCACTTTAGGAGATAATTAGAATATTTGAGAGAGATTGAGATTTGAGAGAATAAGAGAAGTTGTTTGTATGAAAAACGATTTGAAATTGTAGAATATTTATAGGAAATTTTTTGAATTAATGTTTTTTTTTAAAAGCCAACTTTGGCCAAATGATCGTTCGACCTAAACGGTATTATAGTCGTTGGGCCAACGGTCCATTTGACCGTTGGAAGTCAGCAACCCATAATTGCCAATTATTAAAAAAACAAATGGTGTAACCGGGCTGAGCTGGATAACCGGTGGGCCTGATTTGGGTTTGGAACTGGGCCGGCCCACCGGACCAGTCAACGTAGATGACCCAGCCCGGGACCGGCAGCCCAGTAGCCCGGAGGCTATTGGTCCGGGTCGGGCCCTCTTAATGGGCCGAGTTTACCGGGTCAGAACGGGCCGAAATGGACCAGTCCAGCCCAGTTGATAGATTTAGCTAATAGTCATTTTTTAGGCATATTTATTTTAGCTCAAGTTTTTTTATTTTCGATAAAATTGACAAATAAAAGAAAAATCCTTTCTATATTATGAAGAGAATTTAAGTTATATACATTGATAATGCAATGATTTTTACATTATTTATAGATAATTAGATATATTATGTATAGTATATCGCTTATCATTTATTTTCGGTTATACCACTGAACTTATTCCAGGGAGAAATATACCCTGTCCCAAGCGGTGTCACAGGACACTACTTCATCAACTATTTTCACTAGACACTCCCTCGATCTGAATTTATCTGATAAATTTGAATTTCAAGATTCAGAAAAATTCATCTTTGATCTACTTTTTTAAATACATGTTAAATAATTTAGAATTGTCAATCATTGTGACTCATGGTATTTTAGTTCCAAGTGTAAAAAGTTGAAGATCTCATGTCCAGATTCACAATTAAAATTATATATATATATAAATAGATAGATAGATAGAACCACTTATTATAGTAATTCATTCATTTGTTCACTTTTTCAAATATTAATATCGCGTAACAAAAATTCTGCGTATGTCACTGACCTATTCAATTATGTCAATTTTGCTAGGACAAGGAAGCCATGCGGCAGGATGCACTAAGGATGCCGATTGTGCAAAGGCTGTAAGATGCATAGATGCACATCCCATTTGTAACTTGGCTACACATCAATGTGGCTGTCCACAAGCTCCACCAGCTCAACATGGAAAGACTGATCAAAACTAATCTATGTTTGTTTTATTGTGCAACTTTGAATCATGATTTATGTTTTTTCCTAAGGTTCAATAAAGGTCTCTTGTTTACATATTGTTGGAAAAGGGTTTAATTTGCATCTTTTGACTTGATGTTACTTGCATGATATTCTTTATCTTCAATTTATTTCTTCGATCCAATTATGTTTAAGGATTTTAAAGGATCTCGAATTCTGAAGAATCCTAAATGGTCTTAAAAGAGATTATTTAGGGTTGATTAAAATCAAACGAGAGTGAATAGATCACAATGGATATAGGTTTTCAATAGCCAATAAGCCGTAAACTTTAAAGATGTCTCAATTAAGCTTGATGTGTATAGTTGAAGGAATATGACATATTTTATACGATTAATTTAACTATCTAATAGACGATTAAAAATACGTGTAAATTTTTTTCAAAATATAAACCAACAATATTTAATGAGAACACTTTATCATATGTCTGGTGCTTAATTGAAATAAGTAATATATACTTTTGAGTATGTAAATAAAATTGAGAAAAAACATCTTTTCCCCCCTGAACTTGTCCTTCAAACTAACTTTATCACTAAAACTTAACTTCTGTTTATTTACCCCCTTAACATCTTTAAAATATATTATTTTCGTCCCTCAAAACTGAATACCACTCTCACAACGGAAAGTGTGTTACACTCTCCTACACATCAATGCCACGTCGGAGCCACGTCATTGCCATGTAAGAAGTTCATTTTTTCTAAAAGAAATTAATCTCCCACACTTTATTTTTATATATTTTAAAAATAAAAATAAAAAATATACATTTACTATTTTATATATATATATATATATATATAATAAAAAAGCACCCCCACCCCTATTTTCTTTCTTCTTCACAACCCTCTACCCAGCCCGCCCCTTACCCTGCAACGCAGCCCCTCCCCCCTTTCTATCTTCTTCAAACCACCCCACCCCTCCCCTCTCCTTCATTTTCTATCTTCTTCAAACTTAAACATATTACCAATAGCCATTAAGCAAACCCAACAAAATCAATTCAAAACATAATTAAAAGCCCCTTTTGATTCAAACACAAACCCAACAAAACAAATAGCTCAAAATATACCATACAACAAAAACATGGAAAACAAAATCAAGATTGAATTTTTAAAACATAATTACAAGCCCTTTATGATTTCTTCATCAAACCACCAATTCAAGAAACAACAATGCAATAGCATCACCACATTTCAATTCAAAACTCTTCATTCTGAAATATTTTGATAAAACTCACCGGAAAATGATTAAAACAAATCCAAAAAAATATATGCACACTATTAACACCACCACCACCATTAACACCACCCACTACAAAAACAAATGCGTTTAGCAATGAATTTCTAGCAATAAGCTCATTTTCGTCGCTAATTAACGACGGAATTGCAACAAAATAAAAATTTTGTTGCTAAATAAATGAAATTAAAATTAATAGCCTAATTAGTGACGGATTAGCGACAGAATATTAAATGCGTTGCTATATTTTGGCGGTAAATATTGACGCCTATATTTTGGTGACAAAATTAGTGACATAAATGAGGAGAATTTTTTTTTGACATGGTGGAGACAGAAATAGCAACGGAAGTTTTGTCACTAGAAGTATTTTACCATTATTAGAAAATATATTAGGTATATTTTTAATAAATAACTAGCAACGCATTTATAATCCGTTGCTGAATCCGTTGCCCGACCAACTAATAGTATATTTTTAATAAATAAAGAGCAACATATTTTTATCAGTTGCTAAATCCGTTATCCGACCAAATAATTATTAGGTCTAAGTCGTTTATTTCACTTGTTTCTCAACGTTGTATCATCCGCCTCTCTCCAAAAAAATAGTCTCCTTTCCCCTTTCTCTCCCTTTTCTCTCAATTGAGAAAAGGGAATCACTCAATATCAGTCGAAAAAGATGTCAATCGGTGAATTTCGAATCCAAATTAGAGGTAAGATTCTATATCTCATAATTTTAGTTGTTTCTCCTCTTTTAATTTCTTAATTTCTATGTTAGAAGTCACTTGTAAATGATAAGTTCAGGGTTTTTTGAGATCTTTCACTTAGGGTTATTAGATTATTGCGTTAAAAAGCTTGATAAACTATTATTTACTCGAAATGAAAACGTTTTTTTCTCAAAATTTCTGTTTGTGGGGTTTTTGATATTTCCTGTTGCATCTTTATTAATCTAAAATTTCTTCAACAAATTTTCTCTTTGTGTGGTTGAATTTTCAGTGTTTTGCGTACACTGATTATGTTAGGGTTTTTGATTTTTTCTCAGAAGTTCTATTTGTGGTTTGTTTGAGCTCTTTCACTTTGGTTTGTTAGTGGGATATTGTGCTGATAGGCTTTGATAGTATGGAAGAATTTTGGCGGTGAAAGCGCTAAAAATGAAATTGGTACTGATTTCTACACAATTAAAGCAAGAAATTAAAAGATTGACTCTGCTCCTGGGGCATGTGCACAGTTATGTAGTTTTTAAAAGAAAAGTTTAAAGATTAGCTTTCTTTCTTTTTAGTGTTTGTGACATTGCTTCAAATTTAGTAACCAATGTTTAGTAAAACACCGAAGTGCATTTTAGCCAGGTTTGTTGCTCCATCATTTCCGTATATACAAGAGTTTCCCGAATACAAGCTAAATTTAATAGTTTTGCTGGTGTCCTCGCTATTCTTTGTTTCTAAGTTGATGATACTCCCTCCATTTGGTTTTACTTGTCACTTTTGATATAGCACACTCATTACGAAAACGATAATTGGTATAGTGATTTTACCACATTACTCATATTAATAGATATTTAGCAATAGGTATTGAAAAATAATTTGAGGAACAACTAATTAATGCTAAGTGTAAAACATAGAAACAAAATTTTGGCTTTACTTGATTTGTCAAAAATGACAAGTAAAAATAGAAATCAAATTAGGAAAATAGTGGCAAGTAAAAGCGAACGGACGGAGTAACATTTTTTATTGTGCCAAGTAATTAAGGAATCTTGTGGATACATAAGTAAATTGATATTATGGTAAAGTCCCAATTGTTTGCTTTAAGGATTCATATGTATACTGTTTTGGATATACTATATTTGTCCCAAGTTATTTGTCGTGATCTAATTTTTACTGGGAAGAGTTGATATAGCACTTGTTTTGATTGACGATTATGTAGTGAAAAAACTACGTTTCTCCATTATCTTGTTTGCCACACAATGGCATCCAATCTTCGGGGTTATGTCGTGAACCTTGATCCTGCTGTCTTGACCCTGCCATTTGGTGAATCGATATTAGAGACACTTTTCGATACAAGGAAGTAATGAAGCAATTAAATCTTGGGCCAAATGGAGGAATTCTTACTTCACTGAACTTGTTTGCCACAAAGTTTGATGAGGTAAATTTTGATGTGATCTGTTTTTTCTTTTACTGAATAGGATGTGAGACGATGTTTCCTATCTTTTTTGTGTAAGTACATAGATAGCCCTTAAACTTTGCATAAATTGTCTGTTAGATACTTTGGTTTTGCTAGTGGTCAGATAGACACTTCAAGTAAGGAGGAATGTATCGCATGAATATAGAAGTCTGACATGGCATACAACTTTATCACTCAATTTTAAGCACTTAAAAGGCTTAAAATGAGCTGACTTAGAGTTTCTTTCCACACTCTTTTTTTACTCTCTCTAATTTTTATCAAGTTGTGTAAAGGGGTAATAAGAAAATTAAGTTAGGGTGTTCATTTATTTAGTTGTGTAAAGGGAAGCTAAGAAAATCAAGTTACGATCGTTTTCTTTGATAACCAAATTGCTACTGATTTCATATAGAGGATATGCATGATTATATTTCTTGACTAAGTACATCAAAACTTATTATGCTCATTTTTATGGTCTTGTCCACTTTGCAGATGAGAGACTTAGGTGATGCAAGGATCATCACTAGAATGTAAATCTCATAATCTCATGCAATTTCAGAATTTTGCTTGTTTACTATTTGTCTAAGTTTTTTTCGGGAGGATATATGAAAGGATTGATATATGTTAACGTTTCAGAGGACGCACGAAATCATGAAGTAATAGGTCGGAATACCCTAGCCCATGTTTTCTATTCAGGATGTAAAATGCTGATCGGGTGAAAATTTGTAAGATACTAATATTAAAGATCATTTAATATTCATGATAACAAGACGATTTTGTTGCTCTTTTTACACTATCCCACTGGCATAGGTCAATAGATTCGTTCCACGAGGCTACAACTCCGGATGGATCTTCGGTTATTTAGGATAGTGATCTTTAGCACATGGTATTAGACGTCAGCAAAAAAAAAGTAAAACTCTTCATATATTCAATGTCTAGATTACAGGTTGAACTTGTTGAGCCTGCAGTAAAAGGCACAGTTAATGTTCCGAAGGCATGCTCTGAGAAAATATTAAGAGAGTTGTATTTGTATCTTCTGTTGCTACTTTTGTCTTGAACCCCAACTGGCCGAAGTCCAAATCGATGGATGAGACTTGTTGTTCTGACAGAAAATTCTGCAAAGCAACAAATATAGAGTTTGTGAATTTGACTTCTGTGTAAATTTAAGATTATTATTCATGTTTCTTGTATACGATACGTAATGTTGGTATAGTAATATATGATTTGTATATTGATTACTTAATTACTTGGGCAGTGTGCTGTCTGATTGAGTTAGTCCTTATAATATAAATTCAGATTTGACTCTTAAGTGCTTATTTTTCTAGAGAAGCTCCCTATCTGAATGCGTTTTGTGGTTCCAAATGCATGCAGAACTGGTACTGTTACCTGATTAAGAAGCTTGGTCATATGCAAAGAAAAGGGGAAAAGATATGGTAACTGTGCTCCCAACACTTGTTAAAGGGTCGATGTTGCAGAAGACAACAAATGCAAGTAATTTGGTTCTCATTAAGCTGTTGAAAGGTACCAAGAAATCATAGTTATACTTCACTATTTTAGTGTTTCTGCATCATTTCTTCTTCTTTTACATTTCTTGCATGAGTTGCTTTGGGACTAATCAGAATTCACTTTTCCGCACAAGCTTCTTAATTATTTTTTCCTTGCAAGCATAAGTGTACATTTAGCATGCAGATTGTCATTTCACTTTTGTTCCTTCCGAAAAAATTGACACAGGATGGTATTGTATCAGTTTCTTGAACTGAGTATTAGATTGGAGGATATTAAGCTGATGTGTGTTATCTAGATTGTTTATAGTCAAAATAACATTTTTCTCCTGATGTTTTGTTCAATTTGATAACGTTCCTTCTTGTAAAAATACCACGCAAAAATCCTTTATGGTGGCAACTACAAATTAAACCAAAGTCCTAATAAGAGTTGCTTCTCTGTAGATAGCTTTTACTTTTGTTGTTTATCCATCATTAATTCTTACTTATATGAGACAAGCTGCGTATCTTTCCAAGCATCACATTATTGAAATTGATTACCACATTGACTTCTATGTATTAGTACCTGGTACATTTGTATGTTCACACACATGGTCATTAAGAAAAATCTTTCAATGATGAACATTTCCGAATCGTCCATGTAAGACTAAATCTTAATGTAGTAGTTTACTTAATTCTTATTTTTTAGTTTAAAGTAGTTTTTGGTATCTAATTGTTTTTAAGTACAATCCGTTATAATTTCACTTCATCTATTACAGGAAAGATATGAAGAAATATTATGAGAAAAAATATTTTCAGAATCTGATATTGATCAAATTGAAGCATATTACCAAGCTGGGGGGGGGGGAGAAAAAAGCGAAGACTATTTGGTCTTGGATATGAAGCAAAAGGTTACTACTTATAATTGCAATCTTGATTAGTTGTGATACTTTTGATGATCAGTGCATTGGTTTTTGATGGTCTATTTTGTTGAAAATATTTAAAATTGTGCAACAACAATATACACTTGATGGATGTGGGTTACTTTAAGAATAGTTTGTAGATTTTTGGACATAATTGTGTTTAGATGGGTGTTGTGATACTATGGATGTTTTGGAGATAATTGTGTTTAGATTTTGCTATCTTTGGTATTATGGATGATGTGGGTTCTTTTAAGGATAGTTGGTAGATGTTTACAATGGATTGAGGAAAATAATCTTTTGTCACAAAAAATTAGGGACTAAATATAAATTTTTTTAGCAACGGACTAGCAATGAAATATTTGGTCACGAAATAATCAAAATGACGAAATACAATATGAAATTAGTAAAGGCATTTATAAATATAATAACGAATTTATTCATTGCTGCAAATGGCAACGGATCTAGGTCGTCTCTATGACGTTGCAAAACTAGCAACAAATTTTATTTTTTCCATTGCTAAATGGTTAGCAACGCGCAAAATAGCAACGACACATATTCCGTCGTTGATCCGTTTCTAAATTGATATAGAGACGGATATGTGTTGATTAGCAACGTTTTCGGTCTGTTTCTAAACGCGGTTTTTTTTGTAGTGACCGCTAATAACTTTTCTTCAATTTCAATTTTATTTCAAAATTTTAAATTCATGAAGATAACTTTTAATTTTAGAAATTCAATTTCATTCTTTTCTAATGATCTTAAGTCTAGGGGTTTAGGTGGGGTGAAGGATTTGGTAATTGAAGGAGAAGAAATTGAGAATTTAGAGGGGAGGGGGTAGGGTTGGTGGTGGAGAAATTGGTGGTTGAAGGAGAAGGGGGCTGGTGGTGGTGGGTTTGGAGAGTAAAAATTATGGTGGGGGTGGGGATAGAAGAAGAAGATGGAAAATGAAGGTGGAGGGGTATGAAGAAGATGAAGAAATAGGAATGGGGGTATGAAGAAGGTGGTTTTTTTATATATATTAAAAAGTGGGGCCATATCAATTTTTAAATTAAAAAAAGTATTTTTTTCTTTTTTTTTTTAATTCCTCGTCAACTTTAGGGGTGAAAATAATATACTTTAAAGATGTTAAGGGGAGTAAATAAACAGAAGTTAAGTTTAAGTGCTAAAGTGAGTTTGAAGAACAAATTCAGAGGGAAAAAATATCTTTCTCAATAAAATTAGTAACCAAAGTTTAATGGTTGGTTGTGAGATGACGTAAGGGAGTCATCACATAGTGATGTGATTAATCACATGGAAATTGAGAGGGTAAATCCACTATTAAATATAAGGCCAATATCTGAAAATTTGGCTAATAGTTACTATATATACACCAATTTATTCCTTTAAATTGTAATGACTGAGATGAGAGATGACAAAATTATTTGACGAAATTATTCTAAAGGAAAAATTACACTATATCATAATTTAAATTATCATAATTATTTAAAATTACAGTTCTTTTAAATGATTATATAAATTTTTAAGTTTACTTAAAAGTGTCACACCCCTTTTTTAATCCGAAAGAATTCCATTTTAAGGTTTCGAAAGTTTTGTTTTTATTATTATTAAAGTGAAAAAATGAAGAATTATTTTGAAAAGGACCTTTTATATTCAAAACTCAGAGTCACCACTTGGCATAAATCCGGTGTGCCAAGTCACCTTTTGGAAAATCCTTTTAAAATGGTTTGACTATTTTAAAACTGGTTTGAGAAGACCGAGGGGAAGGTGTTAGGCACCCCTCGATCCTGTGGTTCGACCACGGTCGCTTGGTGGAACATATCGGCTAGTATGACATTATGAATGTATAAACCAAACAACACATAAAAACAACCAAACCAAACAAACGAAAATCCAAAAGTTAATGTTCAGTCCAATTATTACAAACCCAAAATAGAAGGAATTGAAATGTAAACCTACGCTAATCCTAAACTACGATCCACCCGGTGCCTTGGGTCTTGATCACGAACATCTTCCGCCAACATAATACGTCGGGGCATTCCCCGGTGAATAAATACAAATGAGCTTCGGGGCATTCCCCGGCTTAATAAATACATTTAATGAAATGTGATAAAAATGAAAAAAATCACTCAACACAAATAATTACACATTCGATGATTAGAATCCTATGAGTTGCCTACCCCAACTTAGAATTTGCCTATTGATGCCCAACCTAAGACATGATACTATCAAGTTCAACAAAATTAATATAATCAATAAATCAAAATTAAACCAAAATCATTTTACCAATCTTTCAATTCCCACCCCAAATTACTTTTTTTTTATACAAACCCAAATTTATATTATCATCACATTTATGCCATTGAGATCAATTATTCAAAACCAAACAACATCAAATATCCAAGGGAGATTCAAACATTTCATGCACATGAATAATTCATACTCGCAACAATAATTAATACGACTAAAATATCCAAACCCAAATCGCAAAATCACAACAAAACCAAATTCGAAATAATAAAGAGATAGTGTTAAGGAATGGACCTTCCGATATCGAATTTTTGTTGATAATACGAATTAAAGAAAACCCGAATTTGAAATCATCAATAGCACCTCAACGATGAATATGCTCCGAACTCGATATCAAAATAATAACCAAACAGCTTTGAGACCCGTGAAACTAAACTCCTAACATAGAAATAAACTCCTAACACAGAATTTAAATCATGAACGACGACCCCTTTTACCACGCAACCAATCGAAGACCGATATCGACGACGAACAAAATAAAAGATGAACCCAAAATCCCAACAAACTAACAGAAAATAGAAACCTGATGTAGACCGAGCTTCGGTGAGCTAACGGTGACCAAAACAGACAGAAATAATTCGGATTCTGGCAAGTTAGAATATTTCCTGAACGGGGCGCTTGAAAACATTTGAAAAAAAATGGATTGTTCCAACGATATTATGGTCTTCCTATAGAATTCACCCAGAAATCAGGACAACACAACGAGATTTTGGTGAAATAATCGCCGGAATAGCGACCAAACCTACCGGAACCCATTTTCGAGTAACTCGAATCAACCCCGCTTTCTTCTCCATTACAGATCTCGACCTCTCTCCCTCTATCTCCCTCCCATTCTCGAATCTCTCGCTCTCTCTCTATCGTGTGTATGTTTCATTTCCGCTGAGTCATGGGTTTTCCGGTGAGATGAGGGATGAGCGAATTTTTTGGAGTATCACAGTGTGCGTGTGTATGTGAGGATGATGAAATATTTTTTCCCAAAGGACCCCTTCTCCTATTTTTTTTTCCAAGAAGCCAATGAAGATGATGAACCTCCCAAGAATTCCTTTCCTTTCTCTCTCTCGTGTATATCTATTCCCCAAAAAAGGAGTGTGGTCTCTGTATGTATATCATAAAAACAAATGAAAACAAAAAGGCCCTTGGCCTCTTCCTGGAAGTTTCCTTCGTGGGGCCCCTTTTTATTTCAAGGATGTTTATCTTTTTTTCTTTTTCTTTGTGAACAAGTAATAGGAGGGGGTCACGTGGTTAGGTAGGGTGGTGATGATTAGAATAATGTGAGATGACTTTATTTTATTAGAGGGGTTGTTAGGAGGTTTAAAAAGAAGAAAAAATTTGTTATCTTTTGGTATTTGGATAAAGACCCATAAATAAATAAATAGGTAAAAAGATTAAGTGATTATTTTTTTTTCTTGTGCAAAAAATTACCATGCGGATAGGATACGTGGTAAGAAGGGGTAAACGATGAAACTAAGTTGTGAAGAAATGAAATTACGTGTCTACATCATGCCCCCTTTGAGTGTAAACACGAAGTGTTTTCAGACAAAGAAGTAGATAACGAGACAGAATTTTGTCCCGATCATTATTCAAAAGGGATAAAACAGAAGGAGGGCAACCGACTCTTGACTTTGGACAAGTACCTCAAAGGGTTGGAAGAGAAGTGGACTATACCGATTTGGAGAGTCGAGTGAGGTTCCATCGAGGTTCCGGTCTGCGGCTCTGTCATTACATCAAAAATGAAAATTACAAGTTAAAAACATAAATGGAATTACAAAAATCCTATCTATGCAGCTTCTGTTGGACTCTTGACTCGCTACTTCATCACCCTATTCTTCAGGCGATCTCCTGATTTGCAATTTCTTCAACTTGTTGTTTGACTTTCAATTGTTACACCTCATTGCTTAACTTTTAATTTCCTCACCCTATTTTTCAGGCGGGCTTCTGACTTGCTATTTTTCAATCTGTTAACTTTCAACTTTTCACGTTGTTGTTTTGTTTTCAACTTCTTCACCTTGTTGCTTGACTTTCAACTTCTTCACTTTGTTGCTTGACTTTTTATTTCTTCACCCTGTTCTCCAGGCGGGCTCCTGAAATCACATCAAAACTAAAAAGAAAATTATCCTAAACAAAAAATATTATAAAGAGATTTCATTTTTTAAAGTAATGTCTCTTTCTTCGGGAGGGTCCTGAACAAAAGCAAAATCTCATTTTTCAGGAGGGTCCTGAACAGAAAGTAAAATCCTATTTTTTTTCCAGGAAGGTCCTGAACAAAAAGTAAATTCCCATTTTTCAGGAGGGTCCTAAACATAAAGTAAAGTCTCATTTTCTTTTCAGGAGGGTCCTGAACATAAAGTAAAATCCCATTTTTCAGGAGGGTCCTGAACATAAAGTAAAATCTCATTTTTCAGGAGGGTGCTGAATAGAAAGTAAAATCTCATTTTTGAGGAAGGTCCTGAACAGAAAGTAAAATCCCATTTTTCAGGAGGGTCCTGAACAGAAAATAAAGTCCTATTTTTCAGAAGGGTCCTGAACAGAAAGTAAAATCCCATTTTTCAGGAGGGTCCTGAACAGAAAGTAAAATCTCATTTTTCAGGAGAGTCCTGAACATAAAGTAAAATTCCATTTTTCAGGAGGGTCCTGAACAAAAAGTAAAATCCCATTTTCAGGAGGGTCCTGAACAAAAAGTAAAATCTCATTTTTCAGAAGGGTCCTGAACAGAAAGAAAAATCCCATTTTTCAGGAGGGTCCTGAACATAAAGTGAATTCCCATTTTTCCAGGAGGGTCCTGAACAGAAAGTAAAATTTCATTTTTCAGTAGGGTCCTGAACAGAAAGTAAAATCCCATTTTTTTTTTCAGGATGGTCCTAAACAGAAAGTAAATTCCCATTTTTCAGGAGGGTCCTAAACATAAAGTAAAATCCCATTTTCTTTTCAGGAGGGTCCTGAACATAAAGTAAAATCCTATTTTTCAGGAGGATCCTGAATAGAAAGTAAAATCCCATTTTTCAGGAGGGTTCTGAACATAAAGTAAAATACCATTTTTCAGGAGGGTCCTGACCAGAAAGTAAAGTCCCATTTTTCAGGAGGGTCCTGAACATAAAGTAAAATCCCATTTTTCAGGAGGGTCCTGAACAGAAAGTAAAATTCCATTTTTCAGGAGGGTTCTGAACAGAATGTAAAGCCCCATTTTTTAGGAGGGTCCTGAACAGAAAGTAAAGTCCCATTTTTCAGGAGGGTCCTGAACAAAAGGTAAAATCCCATTTTTCAGGAGGGTCCTGAACAGAAAGTAAGTTCCCATTTTTCAGGAGGGTCCTGAACAGAAAGTAAAATTCCATTTTTCAGGACGGTCCTGAACAGAAAGTAAAACCCCATTTTCAGGAGGGTCCTGAACATAAAGTAAAGTCCCATTTTTCAGGAGGGTCCTGAATAGAAAGTAAAATCCCATTTTTCTGGAGGGTTCTGAACAAAAAGTAAAATGCCATTTTTCAGGAGGGTCCTGAACATAAAGTAAAATCCTATTTTTCAGGAGGGTCCTGAACAAAAAGTAAAATCCCATTTTTCAGAATGGTCCTGAACAGAATGTAAAATCCCATTTTTTCAGGAAGGTCCTGAACATAAAGTGAAATCCCATTTTTTAGGAGGGTCCTGAATAGAAAGTAAAATCCCATTTTTTCAGGAGGGTCCTGAACATAAAGTGAAATCCCATTTTTTAGGAGGGTCCTGAACAGAAAGTAAAACCCCATTTTCAGGAGGGTCCTGAACATAAAATAAAATCCCATTTTTCAGAAGGGTCCTGAAAAGAATGTAAAATATCACGGAAGTGCTTTTCCAATGGTCGCTGAATTAAGTGAAGCGAATTTCCCCTGTTTCAACAAAGAAAATTTGTCAGTTAAAAACTTAGTGATTGTTTGCTGCACTTGGCTTTCCTGACACCTGCTCTAATGTCCATTCCCCTCATTTTATTTCAGATTGCTGGCACTTGCCCCTGTCTTGTCACATCATTGACCCAGACCAGATCGGGGAAATGACTTTGACTCAAACTCCGACTATTTTACCATGCCTCTGCGATGCACCTTTTGACATCTGATACTCCCATGAATCCAGCAACCTGTCAGTTGATAGACTACCTTTGCCTTGTTTTGAATTATGATCATGTTTCTCTCGTGTGCTGGTCCTTGGCTTTTCCTCATACAATTGGAAAGACTGGTAGCAAGTTTTGAAATTCTTTCTTGATTGTTTTGACATAGAATAGACTCAAAGAGTGTAAAGAAACGATGGTGACTTTTCTTTTGATAAAAGTCATAAAAGGACAAATATATGAATATATAAATGAAAGAAAAAGTGAAATGTCCCTCTTTTTAACAAAGAAGAAAAATTATCTGAATATAGAAACCAACTCCAATGACTATGACATGCATTTTGGATTAAGCTGCCTGATCTTCCTATCCAAACTTCCCAGTTTTTGTTGAGTTCGTGCCTTTATCGCTGAGCCGCTTCTTCAAATCCATTGGACTCATATATCTCATTCAATTGACGACATCTTGAAAGACTTTCGCCAACAAATCTCTTTCGTTTTCACCTTTCTCTCGAACTCGCCATTGACTTACGATGCCCATAAGGGTTTTCACCAATAAGACTCTCTCATTTTTATTTTTCTCAACTCCCCATCGCCTTAGGGTTCCCATGTGGGTTTTCACCAGTAAGACTCTCTCATTTTTATTTCTCTCAGCTCACCATCGCCTTGTGGTGCCCGCAAGGGTTTTCACCAATAAGACTCTCTCATTTTTATTTATTTCTTGACTTCTTATGCTGAGGAAGACAAGTAGTACCCCATAATGTATCATCATATCCATTGCATGCTTAGCCTTAACATTATCAAAGATTGATCTGAAGGGCTTTCTTTGGTTGTAACTTCGTTTTTGGATAAGGTTAGGAAGAAAAGGATGGTAGGAGGCTCAGACGACACTTGAAGTGGGGGTGGGATTTACAACTTTTGGAATCGACTCAACAACATGTTAGCTCATGCCCCAATTTTTTGTTGACTGGGTAACTCTAAAATATTTATTTGGTTGGACCGAGCCCTGAATAGGGAAGCCTACGTATCTCACTCCCAAGAGAGGAGAATCATATCGCACGTAGTTCCATCAGCTTGTTCTTTGTTTTGTTTTGATTTTTTCTTCTCTCTTTTTTTCTTTTATTTTCGAACTCTTTCTTTTATTCTTATTTTCCTGACATTTATTTTTGACTTTATTTTGATTCCAAAAGAGGGATATGAAAGAAAAATAAAATTAAGCTCAAACGAGTAAACAAAGGGTTACACAATGTTTGAATAGAAGAATAAAATGCCTTCATCATATCAATCTTTAAAAATGCAAGTACTAAACATGCAATAAAATCAACAAAGGATAAAATATCATACATAATATCTTTTGACCGCATCAGCATTGATAGCCATTTCTGCCATTTTGCCTTCAAAATCTGTCAAATATAAGGCTCCATTGGGCAACACTTTCTTCACAATGAAGGGACCTTGCCAGTTTGGGGAGAACTTGCCTTTCGCTTCAACCTGGTGAGGAAGGATACGCTTCAATGCCAACTGACCAACTTCAAAATGCCAGGGTCATACCTTATTTTCCTGACATTTATTTTTGACTTTATTTTGATTCCAAAAGAGGGATATGAAAGAAAAATAAAATTAAGCTCAAACGGGTAAACAAAGGGTTACACAATATTTGGATAGAAGAATAAAATGCCTTCATCATATCAATCTTTAAAAATGCAAGTGCTAAACATGCAATAAAATCAACAAAGGATAAAATATCATACATAATATCTTTTGACCGCATCAGCATTGATAGCCATTTCTGCCATTTTGCCTTCAATATCTGTCAAATATAAGGCTCCATTGGGCAACACTTTCTTCACAATGAAGGGACCTTGCCAGTTTGGGGAGAACTTGCCTTTCGCTTCAACCTGGTGAGGAAGGATACGCTTCAATGCCAACTGACCAACTTCAAAATGCCAGGGTCATACCTTTTTGTTATACGCTCGAGCCATTCTCTTCTGATACAATTGGACATGACATACCGACATTAGTCTTTTTTCCTCAATCAAACTTAATTGTTCCAATCGGGTTTTGACCCACTCGTCATCATCAATCTCTGCTTCCACAATGACTCAAAGAGAGGGAATTTCAACTTCTGCAGGGATGATTGCTTCTGTCCCATACACCAATAAATATGGAGTTGACCCTGTTGAAGTGCGAACAGTAGTGTGATAACCTAGCAATGCGAACGACAACTTCTCATGCCATTGTCTAGACCCTTGTAACATTTTCCGCAGTATCTTCTTGATATTCTTATCGGAGGCTTCCACAGCGCCATTTTCCTTTGGATGATATGGAGTGGAATTTCGATGTGTGATCTTAAACTATTCACACATTTCTTGCATTAAATGACTATTTAGATTGGCGACATTATCTGTAATGATCATCTTTGGGATTCCAAACCTACAAATGATGTTGGCGTGAACAAAATCTACCACTGCATTCTTTGTTATTGACTTGAAAGTTACTGCTTCTACCCACTTTGTGAAGTAATCTATGGCCACCAAAATAAATCTATTCCCATTTGACACTTTTGGCTCAATCGATCCAATCACGTCTATTCCCTAAGATACAAACAGCCATGGAGCAGACATTGCCTACAACTCAGCAGGAGATGAATGTATCAGATCACCGTGTACTTGACATTGATGACTCTTTCGAACAAATCAAATAGAATCTCTCTCCATAGTAAGCCAGTAATAACCTACTCAAAGAATCTTCTTAGACAAGACATAACCGTTCATATGTGGCCCGCATACTCCAAAGTGTATTTTAACCATGATCGTTGAGGCTTCTTTTGCATCTACATACCTCAAAAGTTCAAGATTCGGGGTTCTCTTATATAAGATCCCCCCACTTAAGAAAACTCCACTAGCCAAATGCCTAATAGTCCTCTTTTGATCGATAGTGGCATGTGTTGGGTATTCTTTTGACTGAATGTATCGCTTGATATCAAAGAACCAAGGTTCTCCACCGAGCTCTTCTTCAACCGTATTACAGTAAGCATGCTGATCACGACTCTGTATATGCACTAGATCGATGTAGTCTTTATCAGGATATTGGACCATTAAAGACAGAGTGGCTAAAGCATCAACAATCTCATTATGAATCCTTGGAATATGCCTAAATTTTACTGACATAAACCGTTAACATAGCTCCTGCAAGCATTGTCGATACGGTATGAGCTTCAAATATCGTGTCTCCCAATTGCCTTGAATTTGATGGACAAGAAAATCTGAATCCCCCAACACTAATAGTTCCTGGACTCCCCTCTCAACAGCTAACCTCAAACCAAGAATGCACGCTTTGTATTCCACCATGTTATTGGTATAATAAAATCAAAGTTGCGCTGTTATCGGGAAATATTGCCCCAATTAAGAGATAAGAACCACACCTATTCCGGCTCCTTTTATGTTGACAGCTTTATCGAAGAACAACTTCTAACCTGGATCAACATCTATAACGACTTCATCGACATACTACACTTCTTCATCAGGAAAATATGTCTTTAATGGCTCGTACTTTTCATCAATGGGATTCTCAGCAAGATAATCTACCAAGGCTTGGTATTTCATGGCGGTTTGAGTCACATACACAATGTCGAACTCGGTGAGCAATATTTTCCACTTTGCCAATCGACCTATCGGCATAGGCTTCTGAAAGATATACTTCAAAGAATCCATGCGGGATATGAGATAAGTAGTCTAGGACGAGAGATAATGCTTCAACTTTTGTGCTACCCAAGTTAGGGCGCAACACGTCCTTTCAAGAAGAGTATACCTGGCCTCATATACGGTGAACTTCTTGCTAAGATAATAAATAGCCTGCTCTTTTTTTCCCGTGACATCATGTTGATCCAGGACACAACCAAAAGAATTGTCCATGACTGATAAATATAAGATCAAAGGCCTACCAGGCTTCGGTGGTACCAGCACGGGTGTATTTGACAAGTATTTTTTGATTCTATTGAACGCTTCCTGACATTGTTCATTCCATTCTACCATAGCACTCTTTTTCAGCAACTTGAATGTGAGATCACAAGTTGTTGTGAGTTGAGCAATAAAACTGCTGATGTAGTTTAGTCTACCAAGTAAATTCATCACCTCTATCCTATTCTTGGGTGGGGTCAAATCCTGAATGGCTTTGATTTTTGAGGGATCCAATTAAATTCCCCAAAGGCTGACTACAAACCACGACAGCTTTCTAGATGGAACACCAGATACACATTTTGTCGGGTTGAGCTTGAGATTGCCGGGTTGAGCTTGAGATTATACCTGCGAAGCCTTTCGAAGAACTTTCTTAAATCTTTAACAAGGTCAGCCTGACTTTTTGACTTAATAATCACATCATCTACATAGACCTCAATCTCCTTATGCATCATATCATAAAACATAGTGGTCATGGGTCTTATGTATGCTGCTCCAACATTCTTCAAACCAAACGGCACCACTCGACAGCAATAAGTCCCCCATGGTGTGATAAAAGACATCTTTTCTGTGTCTTCATCATCCATAATGATTTGGTGGTATCCGGCATAACAATTCACAAAAGAGACAAGCACGTGTTTAGCACAATTATCCAGCAAAATATGGATGTTGGGCAACGAAAAATCATCCTTCGGACTTGCTCTGTTCAAATCATGGTAATAAACACATACTCAAATTTTGCCATCTTTCTTTGGGACAAGAACAACATTGGATAACCACGTAGGATAAGGAGCCACTCGAATGACTTTGGCTTCAAGTTGTTTCATGATTTCCTTTTTGATTTTAATGCTTACATCAGTTTTAAACTTCCTTAATTTTTGTTTCACAGGGGGAATATGGGATCCGTTGGAAATTTATGAGCCACTAATTCAGTGCTTAAACCAGGCATATCATCATAAGACCATGCAAAAACATCCTTATAATCAATTAATTCTTGAATCATTCCATCTTTTAGCTGCGGCAAAGCATGTACACTGATTTTAGTTTCCCTAACATCTTCTTGATTCCCTAGATTGATTGGCTCAATTTCATTCAAATTAGGATTCTGCTTGTCTTCAAACTATTCCAACTTTTTGCTTATTTCCTCTAGTGCCTCTTCTTCATCATATTCCCCTCTTGCTTCATTATATCTTGATTAGTTTGGATTTTAAGATAAGGCTGAAAATTCCGCATGCATGTCATGTCATTAGAATCGGCATAAAGAGATCTATATAAAGAAAAAGAAAAAATCAAAATATATTAGACATAAAATAAGGGGACATTGTATTTTATCAAAAGGGAAAGATAGAAAGGTTTAAACACAAATGACAACAGAATGTAAACAAGCTAAATTCCAAATTACAACCCTGGAATAACTCGGATAAATAGAAAGAAAAACAAAAAGAACTACCAAAACTCCCTCCTGACGGGGAGAGAAGTGACTTCCCAATTGTTGAGTTGGACCTCAAGACCATGAACTGCACGCCTGACTTACTGGTACTCTCTCCTACTTTAACCATGTAAACATCAATCAACAGGTTCTGGAAGTCATCAACCAATTCAGCTTCAAATTCTATAGGCTTCGTGACATCGCTCTTGAAAAATGATTCACTGAGTAGCGGAATTGGGCGAGGGAGTGCCCATGTTTCCTTTTTCCTTCCCTTGGCCTTCTTCAAATCTTCAGCCATAGGTTCAAATCCCAGAACAAAAGTACCCATGTTCTCTCTTGGATAGATGGGACGAATGATACCGTGCAGAGACACTCCCAAACCCTTCCCTGGCACAAATCCATAGGTCAAAAGCTCACTCACCATCATGATAGAAGCGGAAGACAATTGTGGTCTCGAAATAACCTACTCTTCAACGATACGATTCACTGACACTGTATCAAAAGTTTGATAGACAAATGTCTCCTCTACATTTTTGGATTCAATATGGGACAAGGGAGAATCTTCGTAGGAGGACAAATCCCCTTCACCATGAATAACCACTTCTTGCCTGTCATGCTCAAACTTGATCATTTGGTGCAATGTAGATGCAACCGCCTTGGCCTTATGGATCCACGGTCTTCCCAACAATAGATTGTAAGAGAAGTCTATATTCAATACTTGAAACTCTATGGCAAACTCAACAGGCCCTATAATCAATATTAGTTCTATTTCGCCAATGGAGTTTGATTTTGCACCATCGAAAGCCCTGACACATACATTGTTGGTCCTGATCCTCTCAACACCAATATTCAACTTTTGCAAAGTAGAAATAGGGCAGATATTTTCACCTGAACCTCTGTCTATCATGACATGAGTGGAGTACAAATCTTTGTACTTCACCGTAATGTAAAGACCCTGGTTAGGCCCCGTACCTTCAACAGACAATTCGTCGTCAGAGAAGCTGATCCGATTGACCTCAAAGATTTTTCCAACCATTTTCTCAAGTTGATTTACTGTAATCTCCCTAGGAATGTTTGGTTAATTTAATACCTTCAATATAATATCACGATGTTCCTTGGAATGCAGCAACAAAGATAAGAGGGAAATTTGAGTAGAGTTTTCTTCAGCTGATCTATTATCGAGTACTCTGGAAGTTTCATCTTTCTCAAAAACTCTTTGGCTTCTTCTTCGGTGACAGACTTCTTGAGAGATGAAGGCCCACTCACCCCTGACTTGGGATTCTTCAAACCTTTAGGCATGAAGCATCTTTATGACCGAGTCAGACCCCCTCCTCATCTACATCTTCCTTAACTTCCTTTCCTTGATAAGTCATCACAGTCTGCTTATAGTTCTAGGGGACCTTTTTTATATCGACGATCGAAAGCTCGGTTGCCGGTTTGATGATAATAGGTTCCGCAAGTACTCCTTTTACTGTTAAAATAGGCTTACCCGGAGATCCTACCACCGTCAACTTAGGTTTTTCCTGACTTAGCCCAACAACTGTTTCGGATCTTTTCACCGTGATCATGGGTTTCTTCATGTTTCTTGGACTTTATCTTCTTCCGCTTCTTCCTGGATCAATGATATTTCTTTTAATGAATCCGCCACATACACTGATTTATCTTTATTGGTCTGTATTCTAACAATACGCTTATTATACATCAATGAATCTTTACCATCATATATCAATTCCAATATATTGGTTTCAGCATGGGTTGCAGCGGATTCTGGTTGATGTTCGGAACTTTCGGGGCCAGGACCAAAATTTGATTTGCATCAATTAAATCTTGGACAGCTCTCTTTAAATGCCAGGATTTCTCGATTCGTTCCCCGGCATGTCAGAACAATACGAACATCTTATCGAATAATTAAGATTTCTCAGAGGTGGATTTGAAAGCCTTCCTTGAATTGGGCTTAAGACCTTCATCTTTATCAACCTATCAAATAAGCTAGCATATGACTCTCTAAGAGGTGTGAACTGATTTTTGACCGCCTTCTCTTTCTTGTACTTGGGACTGGGTTAAAAATCGGGTCTGGAGGGGTTTTGGTAATTTGGTGGAGTTGATGGATGATTTTGTGGAGCTTGCGCGTGCCATTGCGGGTAAGAAGGGGTTTGGGCATATGGCTGCGTGCTATATACTGGGTACGGGGGTGGTGGAATAGAATATAATGGGTTTTGTGGAGGGTAGTAATGGTGGGGAGGTATATATGGAGCTTGGGCGTAGACTTGGGCCTGGGATTGGGGATAGGGGCGAGGCGGTCTTTTGGGATAGGAATGGGTTCCAGCTACAACGGTCGCCACGTCGTCTTTCTTCTTTTTACCTTCGAACACACCAAATCTACCTTGAATCGCTTGTGTGGTGGCTTTCAACGCGGTAAAACTCACTATTGGGCGGTCTTGATTTCGTCCTCTATCATCTCTCCCATTTTGAGGACTTCAATAAAAGACTTTCCCATTGCCCGAAGTAAATATTGAAAATAGGTCTCATCCTGTGCCTGAATGAAGACCTTTACCAGCTTACTCTCCTTCATTGGAGACTTTACCCTGGTGGCCTATTCACGCCACCTTATCGCGTATCCTTAAAGCCTTCAGTGCTTTTCTTCTTCATGTTGACCAAGGATTTTTCGTCCGGAATCAGGTCGACATTATGCTGAAAATATTGCACAAACTCAGAAGCTAAGTCATCCTAGTTGTTCCAATTGTCAATATCCTGATCGACGAACCATTCTGAAGCCATACCGAAAAGACTCTCGCCAAATAAAGCCATAAGCAACTCTAGTCTTCCCCCCGCAGCCCTCAATTGATTGCAATAACATCTCAAATGATCCACGGGATCACCGTGCCCCACATATTTCTCAAACTTGGGCATTTTAAAACCAAGGGGGAGGTTAATGTCTGGGAACATGCAAAGATCTTTATAGGCAACACTCTTATAACCTCCGACTCCCTGCAAATTCCTCATGGCCTGTTCTAAACTCTTCAACTTCCGCGCCATGACTTCTTGTTCCTCTGTTGCAACAGTCTTATCAGTATCAAATAGAAATGCAGGCGGCTGAGCGTACCCATACGGTTCAGTTATTTTTGTATTTCACTTTACATACTTTTACTCATTTCATGTTATATGCTTGGTCATGCATCCCCAGTATCTACAAATTTTATGCTCTCTATTCAGTACTCCATGCTTTATATATATATTCAGATAATTTATTATTCCTATTCATGAAACCATGCATGTCAACCTACCTCATTTAGCATACCAGTACATTTAAAGTACTGATTGCATACCTTTCTTTTGCGCTATGATGTATTATTTCATCAGTGCTGACGCACAATTCTTGGACCACGCTTAGACATTTCAAACATCTCAGCAGTAGTAGGGGTGAGTCCTTATATTTTGAGGACAGAGTATTTCTATTTTATGTTTTCAGTCTAGTAGTTAGTTGGAGTTAGTTGGGGCCCGTCCCATCAACTTCCATTCATTCAGTTTAGAGGGTTTCATACATTAGAGTTAGTTATTCAGTATTTAGACATTGTAGTTAGTTATCCAGGTTATTAGTATTTTATCATATTAAAACAACTATTTCTCTAGATCCATAGTTCAGTTTAATTCAGAAATAAAACCTTATGGCATATCAGTTATTCTTTCAAAATTATGATATTATTATTCAGTTCTCAGCAGGTACCAACTCATGGGTTAGCTTGTGGTCCCTCGGGATTGTAAGCACCGTGTGACGCCCAGGGTGTAGTCTCGGGGCGTTACAAACTTAGTATCAAAGCCTAAGGTTTTAAAGTGTCCTAGGATGTCTGAAAGTCGCTTCAAGTAGAGTCTTGTGCATGGGTGTGTAGCGCACCACACTTACGAATTGGAGGCTACAAGACATTTAGGAAAAGTTTCCATTCTTTCAGTGCTTGAGTTAACATAAACTTTATCACTTTGGCTAATACCGTGCTAAATAAGCCCGTATAACAATATATGAGATTGGTTTACATATTGCTCGAGTTGTGTGGTCATATGACCATTTATGTCATCATAAAAATACAAACTCTGTAAATGCAATTTTGGAGTTGTTATACTCATACGTAAAGATATTTTGGTGTCAAATAACACTAATATCTTAATCAAGACACTTTATTTCTTCTAGCAAATTCTTTTTTAAGATTTCACAAATATTTCGTTGAATGGATAATCATCATTGTCTATCTCATATTTCATATACACCATGTGTAGCTCTAGTATAAATCAAATTAACCAAATAAGAAGGTTGACACTCATAACTTAACAAGTATACAAAGGCGTGTTAAAACTCAGTTGGCAAATGATAAGATAAGACTAGACTGTTTTCAAATTTGGTTTCACCTATGCGTAAGTTTCTGCTTATTTTGAACAATAAGCAATACTTATTGAGTTCCTCTCATGTTGGTCCCTCACTGCGTCTTGGTGGGAGTGACATGGACAGTGGGCATAGATTTTGCTTGTTAGCTTAGGATGGAAACACATCTTTTTATTTTTTCCTCGTGCCAAATCTTGTACTATCCTCTACATGTATGTACAAATTTGTAATGGAATCAAAACACAACAAGGGACACTGGAATATCTATATACTTCTAGGTGTATTAATATATTGGGAAAATGATTTCGAGATATAAAGGACTTGGTTTCATTATTTTGACAGCAAAATGTCAAAATATTGAGACGTAAAGGCATGCAGATTGGTCCTGCACTTGGGTTGTCACGTTTTATTTGTTCAAACAATTGAAAGTTAAAGAATTTTAACATGTATGTCTCAAACCTGCTCTTAAATGTTGTCCGTCTCCAATCTTCTCTTAAAATATTATGTTGTTATTATCTTACAATTCATCTCATCTGATGTTTGATTATTGGGTGAATATCAAGTATGTTAGGCATGAAATCATTGTATATATTATCTTTTTAATTAAAAAATGGCATGGAATGACTGTATATGTTTTGTTTTCAAGGAATGGAATTACCATAGTAAACTGACTATAGGAAATACCAATGAATCTTGTTAGTTGTGACACACAATGTGATTTAAAGGCTACGCTCACATCACGAGCTTAAATTCTTTCAGACAAACAATCAAGTATTTAAGTGGAGATGGATAGAGGCAAATTCATTATTTCTGCTGAGTTTCAAATAACAACAACTGGCTCTCGAAATTTATAGACTATCCAAGAAAAAGGTGTCCTCCTAGCCCGCATCTCATCAAGCAAAGAAAAAAAAACACCATTAAAAAATTGCATCCTATTAAAATTCCTCTTGACTTGCATGTGATTACTATTTAAGTTCTTTTAACTTCTCAAAAAGGAGGTATTGTTTCTTCATTTTGTTTTTTTTATAAGAAAACCTCTATACATTCAATGATTTAGTTGACCAAAATATATTTTTACCATCACTGATGCAATAAAAATATTCATTTCTGACTTTTGCAGGGGTTGTTGGTTAAGATTCTAGTTGCATTGGGTGCTATCAAATCTCACCATTTGTGGTTAGATATGAAGCATCTTCAGGCTTCAGGAAGCAATTCAGAATGTTTTAATTTGTGTAGAAATAATTTTATTTTCTAAACATCAACTGCAAAAGGTTGCTACCTATTGAAACTATAATAAAATAGGAGACATCTGTTCAATAAATTATCTTTCTAATTTGATCTTTTCTAATAAAAAGATAAAGAAATAGTCTTTTGAAAAGAAACTACTCAGGTAAGCATTAAATCAGACTCTCTTAGTTCAATTAAAAGGGTAAGGATGAAATTTGAATTTTTATGGGATGTTGCAGATATTTTTTCCTTAAGTATGCAGATAGCACAAATGCACAACAAGATAGCTTCAGAAAAAGGATAAACAAGCTGAACAACTTGCTAACAAAGGAGAGCAGATATATCATCTTCAATGTGATATTTTCTTATCTTCAAAAGTCTTAGCATCGATAAAGAAGGTTGAATTCATAGCCTAACTTTTGTTTTAAACAAAAAAAGTGAGGTTATAGCATATTACAGTTAATTTTCCTTGTTTTTTTCTTCAATTCTGCTATAAATAAATAGATCACTTGTAATATTCCAATAACTTCTTCTCACAAGTTATGGAACAACTCCCTGTAGTTTGTCCATCTATATAACTCCCCATCTAAGTTTCAGTTATGAAAGAGGCCTTTCGGACCTTATTTTAGTGAATTCATCCTTTACAACTCCAAGATGGGATATAATGAGTATAAGAGTTGGGCAGATGCTTGTATTAAACCTGAAAAGAAATCGAGACTGCAACTAATATATGTTTATGGAATTACATAGCTCTTACATTAATATAGCATGTTCTCTGATAAAGAGGAAAAAGTCAATGATCTCATTGTTTTTTCTTACTTTGATAATCTAAATCTGATATATCCTAGGATATTATGGATACTTCTGATCAAGTAAAACCACAATTGCTTGTTTGGTCTCTCAAGTTTATATGTTAACCTTTCATTTTTTATGAGGGATAATGAATAATAATCATGAGATAAAATGCAGGAATGTGAAATCCAGTGTTCTGTTAGAGGTATTAGTCGATCTATTCCACAATTTATATCATAGTGATGGAATATATGGGATAACTATTCTCATACCAGTCTCAGATTGCTATTATGTTCTTGCAGCATCATATTATTACCTACCTCTGCATTAAATTTTCTGTCTATTTTGCTATATCCAAGTTAGGGCATAAATTATTTATTCATAGTTTAGGAAGATCTTATGATTTCTATGGTTTAAACGAACACCAATTGATAGGGGTTCTATAAATACTGAGATCGCTTCTTTGATGACAACAATTGGATGTTATGCATTCTACTAAAATCTAAGTCCTCTCTATCATAATTTAATTGGTGAAAACTAAACTGATGCTTAAAATGTATGAACTCCACAAAAGCATCTAATTCAGATATGATAAAAGTAAATAAAAGCTTACTTAAGTGGATTTTTGTGCAATAGTTGTGTTACCTCTATCGTTCACCAATAAGTCTATAATAAAAGAATCCATACCATAGAATATGAAAATTCACATAGAAGAGGGTGAGTTTTTCCCTCTCTACACCAGTTGTGAGAAGATAATGTTATGCCAATCTAATGCTTCTCTATACTTGAAAAGAATAAGCAGTTTTCTTATCCAAAAGATGGAATGACAGTGAGATGTAGTTAATAGCACCATCAGTAAGAGTTATTTGAGATGCAAGTCATGAATACCTCATAAACAGATTTCTATGGCACCGGCCATCCATTTCTTTCATTATCTTCATCAGAGCACCTGAATAGATATGGAAATACTGAGATTCTTCTTCTTTTGAACAGGATCGTATAGCTTCTCATCAAGCACACCATATGCTTTGAGTTTTTTGATGTTTCACATACGTCAGCTCCAGAAAAAAGGTTGTTCATCCCCAAACGATACACAACAGATTGTCTGGTGAAGAAGTATCTGAAAATTTTATGTGATAGACATGTACAGAGTGTATAGTTTGTGAACGGAAAAGATACGTTATAAATTGAAATAGGGATCTAAAGAAGTGTTACTTTGAACTTTGAAGGGGTAAATCGGTTGTATTGAAGCGTTGGTTGGAAATATTTACGCGGGAGAGTGGTGTGTGTTTTCATAAAGTACTTAATTAGGTTTTAGAGTTAAGAAGGGTATTTTAGTAATTTCACTTTAAGTTTTTTGAGTGGGTGTTTTTAAGGTAGTATAGATATAGATATAGATATAAGAAATGTCTAAATATTTTAAAATATGGATAGTGTGATTTTCTTGTGATACAATCAGAACAATATAATAATTATGAAATACATGTAACTTTTGTTATAAAAATTAATTGGTAATTTCATAAAAATGATAATTGAACAACTATTGAAGATATTTTATAAAACAATAAAGAATAAAGAACAAGAGTAGAGAGAATAGAGAGAGTAATTCTTATTTCTTCTCTTGAGGGATAATATACAATGAAGGAAACCCTTCTATTTATAGGGGGAATTTGCCCCTAGTTTCACACTAAAAGACAAATACATCAAATCCTGATAGACATCAAATAGATCTTGATAGATCTTGATAGACATTCACTATAATTGATATATATCATAACAAGATAATAATAATATTTAAATAAATTAAACAATTAAGGTATATAATTTAAATCTTTTAATGAGTTTAAAACAAATCTCATTTTAGGTTACTTGCCAAACTTCAAAGGAAAATGAGTCACTTTCCAAAGTAGTTCATGCACAAAATATTATATTGTCTTAGTCTTAGATTTTATCTATTTCATTTATGGACTGAAAATAAAAGTTGTTACTAAATTTTCATCAATTCAGAGTTTGTTGCAGGAGTATTATTCTCCTATAAATAGATTGCTAAGAGTAATAATCAAAATCAATAATAACAATCATATAGTTCCTATTTAGCTATCACAAAACTTGGAAAAGAATGAAGAAGGCAACATTCTTTAAGATTTTCTTGGTCTCCTTTTTACTTATTTTGTTAGGTAAGCAATTTAAATCTTGATAAGTTTAAATCAATTTCTTTTTCTTTTTTTATATTATAAAATATGATAACTCTACTTAATTTCTTCTTTTCAATAATGTCAAAGTTGCTAGTTAGGACAGGCAAGCAATTGTATGATCATTGCATTTTCTTATCAACCAACTTCGACTCTGTAAATTTAGAAATTTGTGTGTCTTTATTCATATCATGAATGGGATTTAATTAAGGTTTATCCACATACAATGTTATGACAATTTTACATTAGTAATCTAACTTGTTATCGCTCATGCCATTTATCATTCATTGTAGGTTACTAGTAATAAATATATGTTATATAAAACCTAACTCTAGTTATTTTTTTTGTTTCAATAACTTAATTTAGAGGCGGATATAATGTGCTCCAAGCAATGTCACGAGCAGGGGTGGGCATTCGGTATTCGGTTTGGTATTTTAAATTTCAGGTTCGGTAATTCGGTAATCAATATTTGAAAGTAGATACCACATACCATACTTATAAACATCGGTACGGTAATTCAGTAATCGATAAATTAAACTTCGATTTGGTACGGTTTTTGGTAAAACCATATTAAAGTTGAAAATGTCCAAATGTACGTTTAAACTTCAAAGAATATATTTAATAGAAACCCTATTTAGTATTCCTTTTGTTGCTTTTACGAATATATTACCAAGGTTCAAGAGATTCTTTGGGATTGACCAATACTATTGTCTATTGAGTTGGTTAGACATCGTATTTTACCGAATACCAAACGGTATTAATATCTTTTACCAAACCCAATCTTGAATACCGAAATATTAAAGTTTTACTCCCAAATACCATACCAAATACCGAATTATCGAATACTAATTACTAAATTTTTCGGTTCGGTTCGATAATTCTATTTTTGATATTTTATGCCCAACCCTAGTCACGAGATTCTGCTTCATCATTTATTTTTTTGTTAAATATGTATAATTACGTCACTTGTTATTATACTCTATTTTATTCATTTATTCACTTATTCAACTATTTGTCATCGTTTATAAAAATATTCTACTACATGTCCATGAATGTTGGTAGGACAAGGAAGCAATGCTACGTGCTCAAGTGATGACGATTGTGTTACGGTGGTAGATTGCATAGACGTAAATCCCATATGTGATGAAACAAACAGGTGCCGCTGTCCAGGAAAACCACCAGCAACTAATTATAATAATGGACGACCTAAAAGAGTTCACAAGACAAACCAAAACTAATTTATGTTTGTTATTCTGTAAAATTGAACCATGATTTGTGTTGTTGTTTTTCATTTTAATAAGGTTCAATCCAATAATAAGGTCTTTTGTTGATGTTGGAAAAGGATTTTCTCCCATTGGATTTATGTTTTAAGCAATGCATTTGTCTTCAACTAATTTCTCAGATCAATTAGGCAAAATCTATTGGCATAGCTAATGTTTGTCTAATTATAAAACGTAACTACAATTAAGTAACAAATGTATTTGACTTTCGAAATTTGATTACGAATACAAGTACAAATACAAATACGACTGATACAAATTACTAAAGTGTTTTATAGATACATATACAAATGCACATGACATCAAATACATACATATATACATGTGTGTGTGTTTGTGTTTGTGTGTGTGAGAGAGCCGTTGAATAGAACTATGAAAACAATTTAACTATATAACTGAATACATATGAATTATGTTTCAAATACATAAATTTATGAAATATACAATACACATGACATAAGACAAATCAAATAAATATAAAAAAATACACAAGGAATCATATATATATATATATATATATATATATATATATATATATATATATATATAGTATTCTATTAATTTAAACCTTAGCTGGAAATTGTTACTTTATTTCAAATGTTAATTATGCAATTTAATTATATCGTATTTTCTGCGTCTAAGTAAGATTTTCAATTTTATTTAACGCTTGGTTTGAGGAATGACCATCGAAACCACTCCTTTACAACGAGACAAATAGATCAGAATCAATATACATGTTAAATCAATTCATCTTAAATGAAATATAATTCAATTAAGGATGTAATATCATTATAACACTTTTCCTATATAATTTACAATTCTCTAACTCTATTAACTCTATTATATTCACCACTAACATAGTCTAGCCTCATTAATTCATACCATCCACTACACTGTTACCCTAAATCATCACTATAACCCCTTTATTTGCATTATCCACATCCATAGGATCAACCGAGTAATCATAGATAACTCACACTAAACTCTTGGGATGATACAAGTCAAATGGCCACCCTAATTTTTGAAGAAATGATTGGAGGCCATCACCTAAAGGCTCAAGACGTGGTCACCCCGAGGGCACGAGAATATGCAAGGAAGACCCATTTTGAGCCTACCATGGAGCATACTATTCATCAAGGCCGTGAATGAAAGATTGCTTGGAGCATTGAAGGCTTGAGGCTTCATGGTTTTGGACACTTAATGTCTCACGGTTTTGGGTCATCTTCATTGAGGGCATTTTGGTCACTTCACTTTGCCCAAAATGCACTCCATGGCCACCCTTTCATTAATGGTAGTGTAGTCATTTTGTCTTCATTTGTAAAGTACTATAAGTAGAACCTCTTAGGGATTATTTCTCTAGTTGTTGAATGATGATATTTTGAGACATTGTAAGTTCTCTCTTTAGTTGTAGGGCTTGGAATAGACATCAAATCGAAATGAGGAAAATAAGTATGGATATCACTTGTGTTGCAACGATGGCTTGATACGTTGGTGTTTAGAGGAGGTAAAATCCCTCTTGTGTCAACGTAGGAGTTAGGTGTTTTTTGTGTGTAATATTAAGGGTCCAAGAGTCCACCAATTTTTTGTGTTCTTAAGATTATACCTTCACTTGTCTAACTATCTATCCTTTTGTTCATTGTAATCTTGTAACCGTTTGTGTCTTGCAATCCTAAGCCGTTTGGTTGTTGTTGTTATCTTATTCATAATATTGTATTGCTAACTTAGTTTGGATTTTTGGCTGGTTTGGTGTGAAAACACACCTTTGTTATCTCGTTTCTTGGTGTGTTTGTCGAATCCGAGAGTGGTCACCAAGAGAGTCCTCGGTTCTTGAACTTGTGGACTATTTTTGGTGTATGTTTTGTGCCTTCCGTTGTCATTCTTGTATCATTTGGTATCAAATAAATCTTTAATTTTTTTCTAACAAGATCAATCTTGGGCTTGAGAGTTGAAAAATATAAATATAAAAAAAAAGTTGAAAACTGAAAATTCCAGAAAAGAGAGCAATCTGTCCATTTTGTATTCTTGGCCGAAAATTGTGTTTTTGTTGTGTCTTGGTCGATATTTTTACTTTTATTTGTTGTATCTAAGTGTTAGTTTTGTTCCTCACTAACACATTGAGTCTATATCTTGATTTGAGCTTGTATTTTGATGTTGTTGTTGTGAACATAAACTTGACCCATTGTTGTTGAACATTATTGTGGTGGACTGTTTTTGGCCGTGTGGTTTTGCCTTGTTGTTCTTAAGCTTGGTGGTGGATGTTGATATAAATTGATGGCCTAAGAATCTTTTGTTGAAGTTGTTGTTTAAAGGTGAAACTTGAGAAAGTATTGATTAAAGTGTGAGACCAACTTGAACCTTAGACCCCAAGATTCAAAATTTTTTGCTCTTGGTGTTCTTCACCAATCTTCATCTTTTATTGAAACAAAAGTGGATGAAAAATATAAAAAGTTGAAGGAAAAAGGTGTATTATTTGTTATTCTTGAAAGACACTACAACCACCAAAGACCAATCAATCACTCCTCAACCACTTTCCAACAATTTTCCATGTTTTAAGGAAAAAGGTACAAAGAAAGTCAAGTCTTGCTTTTTGAATTTGAAAGAGTATTTCAAGACTTGTATTTTCCTCCTTAAACCAATTCCACCAATCCAAATTAAAAAATTGATCAATATGTAATACCCCGTACTTCTACCTAGCTTGAAATCATCCCAAGAATGTTAGAAACTTGCTTTGCAAGAGGAATTCACTTTTAGACGTGTGATATTTTTTATATTTTCACTTATTGTCATGTGGAAAATTGAATTAGCTTTCCAACGATACCAATTTCATCCAAATTCGGTATCGGGGTAGAAAATTATGGCCTTTTTATAGAAAGCAGTCAAAACTACCTAGGTGCGACGATGAGGGCCGACGGACCGTCGAACTAGCGATGGACCATCGCCCAAACCATCACAACGGAGGCAGTGAGACCACCTTATTCCTAAGGGAGATGGCTCAGGCTGACGGACCGTCGCCCAAGCCGTCACAGTAGAGACAGTGAACCCCTATTCTACCTAGGTGTGACGGTCAGGACCGACGGACCGTCGACCCAGCGATGGACTGTCGCACCCACCGTTGTATAGTTCGTTCAGTTATTTTAAATTCATTTTTAAAAGAGTATTTGGGGCTTTTCCACCCATTTTAACCCTAATTAAATCAAACCAAGGCTCATAAGTTCATTATCCATCTACAATATCAAATTAGGGTTTTCTCTCAAAGATAATCCCCAAGAACAAGATCCAAATCCTTCTTCAAGAAAACTAAGAGATTCCAAGTTCTTCAAGTCCAAGGAATTCAAGAAAATCACAACCCAGGTATGTCATGTGTTGATTCATGGGTCCCTTTCACCCATGAAGCTCAAGAATCTCTTTTCAAAATCCAAGATTTGTGTATTTATGAATGTTCATGATTTAAATTGAATTGAAATTAATGTTCATGATGTTTTGGGGTTTTGATTCATGTTTTATATTACATATTCCAATGATTGACCCTAGTATGTAATGATTTGCATAATAATCATGATAAACCCTTCAAAATTGAAAAATTATTCATGTAACCATGACAATTAGATGCATTGATGATGGTATAACCAAAGTATGCTCCTCATGTGTTCGATTAAATGCCTATGTGAAGGAAAAGTGCCATACTAGTATGATAATATGAAATCCCCAATAATGTAAAAGTTTATTCATGACAACTGTTTAATGAAATGTCTTAGTCAGTGAATTATGGATACATATGTAACCCTTGTGGTGCTTTAGAACTTCTACTTCATGAAATCTCCAACTTATTGTATTATGGATTGTGATGTTGGTCATGTATTCATGAAATTCATGCTTTGTTAGGTTCATGCTATTGAATCCTGGGGGTACTTGTACCCGACAATTAGCTGTATGCCTAGAGCCAGTGTCAGGTTTTCAAGATACTCTCAGTCGAGCCATGTTCATATAAATTCAGTTAGTAATTTGACTCAGGAAAACTCAGTAATCTCAGAAATCTCAGAAATTCAGTAATCTCAGTAGTATTCCGTCAGTCAACGGAACTCAGTTAATTCAGTCCAGTTCAGTTTAGTAATCCATGTTCAATGTCTATTCAGATGGGAGTAGGAATTAGCACCGAGTGAACCCAAGGATGGGAACACACGCTGTCAGATGAGGGTGTGATTCTCAAAAGTCATCCTTGTATTCCAGAACTATGTAGCCAACATAGGTTGAGACATCAACACTGTGAGATGAGGGTTGATGAGGTGGATAAACACTATCAGATGAGGGTCCCACTATTTTCTTTTGGGGACACTATCAAATGAGGGTTATCCACAGCTTGTCCTTACCAGTGGCGCGGTATTGACACCCTTCCAATTGGGGTTATGAATTGGACCCCACCTTAGCTATATTTCTTTATTTAGGGCATGTCAGTTAGATGAATACTTCCCACAGTTTTATTTACAGAATTAGGACTATCAGATACAGTCATTCAGTCTTAGTAAAAGAACTCAGATAGTTCTACAAAATTTAGGACTGTCAGATACAGTCAACTCAGAATAGCACGGAACTTAGCTAGTTCTATAAGAACCTAGACTATCAGATATAGTCGCTCAGTATCAATTATTTTAGTTATAGAACTATCAGTATCTCATGTTATCAGTACTTAGACTCAATAATCATGTTATCAAAAACTCAGTTAAAGTTATTATGCATTTATGCAAGTATTCTCACGCTCATGTTATTCAGTCAGTTAGTATAGTTCATGCATATGAACCCTTTGCATTGAGCCTACCTCTCATGCATACTAGTACATTCAAACGTACTAACACATTTGCGTTATGGTGTTTTATACCATAGGTTCAGAAGCACGAGCTTCAGAGCATCAGTAGCATTCCAGTATCAGCAGTCAAAGTTAGCAGTGATTCCTCATCCTTCGAGGACATAACCATTACTTAATTATCTCATTAATTAATTTTTTTCAATAGTTGGAGTTAGTTGGGGACATGTCCCATCAACTCCTTATTTAGACAGTTCAGTCAGTTAGCGGATTTTCTGACTATTATGTTCAAACAGTTTATTTAAGGTTTTGTTTTGGTATTGTGATACCATATCATTCAGAGATTATTTTATTAGTTTTGAACCTTATGGACTTTCAGCCTTTATTTCTGCATTTATACAGTATATTATGCAGTGTTAAGGTACGATATCAGTCATGTGTTAGCTTGTGGTCCTTCGGGGTCATGAGCACCATGTAGCATTTTGGGTACCAGATTCGGGGCGTTACAAACTTGGTATCAGAGACAAAGGTTCAACAGTGTCCTAGGAAGTCTGAAAAGCCGCATCTAGTAGAGTCTTGTGCATGGGTGTGTTGTGCACCACACTTATGGATAAGAGGCTATGAGATGTTTAGGAACAGTTTCCCTTCTTTCAGTATTCATGTCGTGCCAGTGAGCATAAGCTTAAATGTAGACTCCTAGGATAATCCGTTCTTCTATTTCATTTATAGAATATGTATCCCAAAAGGGCTATCAAAAGGAGAATCGGAAATCAGTCAGTACTTTCGCCCGTTCAGGCAGATTCCCTGGACGAGCATGCCTTTCATGGTGAATTCAGAATTAACTCCCTCACTTTATATTACTCAGTTGTAGCTTAGAGAAATCTGTAGGCTATTGTCCCATCCCCTTCTTCAACCAGTGGTCCAGTACCAAAATTAAGAGATGGAAACAGGGATAAGGCGCCAGGCCCTAAACCTCAGGGCAGTGTTAGCAGTGCCCGAACCCATCCCCTTTGTCAAACTTATGGTAAGAACCATCAAGGTATTTACAGAGCTAACAACGATGTCTATTTCAGATGTGGCAAGCCAGACGACAGAGTCAGAGATTGTCCCCAGTCAGGTTTTTAAGGCCAGCGTAATCGTTCCTCAGCTCAGTCCAGTCTCTAGAATCAGTAGGGTGCCTCCAATGCTACCAGTGGGCAACACCCAAACAGACTCTATACTCTCCAATCTCGACAGGATCAGGAAAATTCTCCTGATGTGGTTACTGGTATGTTATAAATCTTTTATGTACATGTTTACGTCTTGCTAGATCCAGGAGCTTCTTTGTATTTTGTTACTCCCTATATAGCAGTTGATTTTGGAGTCAGTCCCAAAATTCTAGCAGAGCCCCTATCATTCTCCACCCCAGTGGGTAAAACTATCATAGCCCATTGTAATAGCCCGCATGTTTCTAAACTAGGAGACGAACCATTTTTTCCTACATATGAAATCTCCTATCGTAGGATTCACACTTGATTACATGACTTATGATGAGTATCCTAGCGATAAGATAGCTTATGATGCGTTAAGCATGTTCATATAAGTCACTTAAGGTAATACAAGCTAAGAGTTTTTGAATTTATCAAGTTATAGTGTTAGATTTTGTAAGGGTCATATTTGAACGAGTATAACTCGATTTAATATGGTATTTTAGCTGATTTAGACCCACCAAATTTTAGATATTCGAATTATCTTTCCAACGATACCAATTTCGCCTTAATCCAATACGCGAGCAAAAAGTTATGCCCATTTTCGTGAGAGACAGTAAGGATAGGCGATTGGTTAGGCGCCGCCAAACCAAACATAGGCAATTGGTTAGGCACCTCCCAACCTATCTTGGGAAATTACTTGGGCACCGCCTAATGCAGTTCCAAGTGTCAAAAACACTCCGTTTTGAGTTATTTTAAGGGTAATTAAGTCTTTTAACACTCCTTACACGTCCCTAAACTTAACCCTATGAAATATATATCTTCTAAACATATTACAACCCTATTAACATCTCAAAGCTCATCATCCAAGATCACTAAAAGTGAAAAACTACTAGGGTTGCATAATTAAGCTTGAAGATCTAATTTCAAGAAAATTCCTCCGTCAATCATCAAGAATCTGCCTTCTAAGGTATGCGTGAGTTGATTCATGGACTCCTTTCATCTATGAAGCTCAAGAACCATATTCTAAATTATGTATTATGAAGTTTATGTTGTTGAGGGTTGATGTTCATGTGGTTGGAGTTTGATGATGCCTAAGAAGGGATCTTTGTATGTTTTATGTGAGGATATGGTGGTATTTAATGTATAAATATGTGAAATTGGTGGTTGAATATTTGTAATCTTGATGAATCCACCTATGCCTAAGATGTGCATGTAAGGTGTTTGTGAAAATACCTAAGGGAAAAGAAATCATGCTTTTATGACATAAAAGTCCTAAATGACTATTCCATGTTCTAAGTTTATGTTCAACGTGATCCCCATGCTATTGTCTTGAATTGAAGATGTTGTATGAGATGCTCATGATATTATTGTGATATGGAATGACCATGTTATTGAAGCCATGCAAGTATATACATTTTGTGTGCATTCCCGATCATGCGATAGTTTGTTGAGAATCATTCTTATTATGAAATCCTTACTTATGATATTGTGAATTATGGACTCTACTCTTATGAACAAGTCAGTCATGTGTGTCAGTTTCCTTCCATCGAGTCCTGGGGGTACTTGTACCCGAAAACTATAGTTGTGTGCCTAGATCTAGTTTCATGTTTCAAGACATCCTCAGTCAAGCTATGTTCCATAGATTGCAGTTAGTCATGTGACTCAGGAAAGACTCAGAAATCTCATGAAAACTCAGTACTTAGTAAGATCGGTAATCTCATGACTTAGCTAGATATCAGATGTTAGTAGTGTTTCGTCAGTCCAAGGAACTCAGTAAACTCAGAATCAGTTCAGTTCAGTTAGTCAGTTCAGCTCAGTTAATCTATTCAGTGTCTTTCAGTTGGGAGTTGGAACTAGCACCGAGCGAGTATGGGGATGGCGGTTTCCCCGTCAGAGAGGTAGAACCGTTAGCAGCAATCCCTGTACTCCAGAATTACGTATCCAACACATGATAGGATTCACCCGTCAGATTAAAGGTAAACTTGACTATTATATTGCCTTAGGTTTGATTTCCTATTCAGGGTCACCCATCAGAGAGGCTTGACCATAACAGAGGTCTCTACCCGTGGCACGGTATTGACAACCTTCCAATCAGGGAAAAGATTAGACCCCACCGGTATAGTAGCGGGGCATGTCAGTTAGGTTACTACCTCCCACAGTCATAGTCACAGTTACAGTTACAGTTTCAGTATCAGTCTTCAGAGTAGAAATCAGGAATCAGGACTGTCAGATACAGTCATCAATCGCAGTAAGGAAATCAGATAGTTCCATTAATTCCTGGACCATCCTGTCAGATAGGCTTGGTACCATATTCAAACGCTTGTTATTAGATCTAGAGGTCACCCGGCAGACAGTCTTGATCTCAATCTCAGATTCAGTCGAGTATTCTCATTATCAGTTTTAGAGATCACTCGTTAGCTAGGACTGATCTCAACCTTAGATGTTCAGATACTCTTTGGAACTCAGATAGTTTTCCGCTGAATTAGGACTGTTAGATACAGTCATCCATGTCATCAGTCATTCAGTATCTTAGTATCACGAAACTCATGTTGTCAGAGTTCAAACTTAAGTAGTCAGTATCTCCACGAGTTCAGTAGCAGTTACGTATGTATGTATGTATGTATGTATATATGTATTCTCACGTTCATATTAGTCAGCATGTTCATGCATATAAACCCCATGCATTTAGCCTACCCCCACGTATACTCAGTACTTTAGTTGTACTGACGTATTTGCACTATGGTGCTTTCTTTTTATGTTACACCATAGGCTCTTAGGTGCAGATTCCAGATCAGCTGTAGTAGTTCAGTAAGAATTGAGTCCTCATATTTCGAGGACATGATCGTTAAACTTATTATTCCAGTATTTCAGTTTATTTTCAGTTTAGGGAGTTAGTTGGAGACATGTTCTTTCAACTCCTTATTCAGACAGTTTAGAGGCTTTCAGATGATTATAGAGTTTTCAGATTTAGACTTTATTATTTCCAGTTTTGTTTTGGTACTGTGATACCACCTTATTTCATATATCATATTATTCAAGATTGAACCTTATGCCCTCTTTGTTCATGTTTCCTCATTTTATATGAATATTATGCAGTTACAGATACAGATATCAGTCATGGGTTAGCTTGTGGTCCTTCGGGGTCATGAGCACCGTGTAGCGTTCTGGTTCAGAAAATCAGGGTGTTACAAACTTTGTATCAGAGCCTAAGGTTCAATAGAATCCTAGATAGTCTGAAAGCTGCATCTAGTAGAGTCTTGTACATGGGTGTATTGTACGCCATATTTATGTATAGGAGGCTATAAGATGTTTTAGGAACAGTTTCCCTTCTTTCAGTACTCATATCGTGCCAGTGAGCAAAAGCTCAAGTTGAACTCTCAGTTTAATCCTTGTTCCTCTTCTGTTTGTAGAACATGCCTCCTAAGAAGAGAACAGGGAATCAGTCAGCCCCGCAGCCCACAGATCCTTTGAATGAGAATATGTCGCATGCAGAATTTTGGGTAGCTTTTCAGGCACTAGCCCAGGTTGTGACCACCAGTGTTTAGGATAACCGATAGACTACAGCCCCATCCCAGCAAGATGGGGATTCAGCTGCAGCCAGAATCAAAAATTTTATGAGAATGAACCCTCCGAAATTCTTTGGGTCAGTAATAGGTGAGGACCCACGGCTGTATCTAGAAGAGATAAAGAAGATCACCCAAATCATTCATGTGTCAGAGGAGGAAAGTGTGGAATTAGTATCCTATAGGCTGAAAGATATTACTCATGATTGGGTAGTGTTGTGGAAGAAGAGTAGAGGGGAAGATGCAACTCCCATGACTTGGAAGATATTTCAGGATGCCTTTTTAGATAAGTTTTTCCCATTAGAGATGAGAGAAGCTAAGGTAGAAGAGTTTATGAACTTGAGACAAGGCTCCATGAAAGTGAAAGAGTATTGTCTTAAGTTCAACCAGTTATCTAAGTATGCTCCTGACTTGATAGCTAACCCCAGAGCGAGTATGAGTAAGTTTGTGACTGGCGTGTCCGGGTTGGTATTGAAAGAGTGTATAATAGATATGCTCAATAAGGACATAGACCTTGCTAGATTAATGATGCATGCTCAGCAGATAGAGTCAGATAAGTCTAAGGAGAGAGAGAGATCTAATAAGAGATTCAGAGAAGGTAGTTACAACTTTTCTCTGGCTGGGTTACAGGGTGGTAATCGTTCTCACCATAGTCAGAAAAATTTAGCCCCTGTTCCATCTTCAGCTAGTGTGCCCACACCTAACTTTGGATATCTTAGTCATGGTAGGGTGCCAGGCTCCAAAGCCCGTAGTAGTGTTAGAAGTGAGCGTACTTATCCGCTTTATGGAGAGTGTGGCAAGAATCATCTAGGTGCATGCAGAGCTAATAGTCAGGTTTGTTTTGGGTGTGGTAATCCAGGCCACAAAGTGTGGACGTGTAGAGTGTTAGCTCAGAAAGGTAGAGATTCACGTGAGAAGGCCGCAAATCCCAGTACCAATAGTGGTCAGCATTAGAATCAACTCTATTCACTCCAGACTCACCATGATCCAGAAAGTTTCCCCAACCTAGATTCGGGTATGTTACAAGTTTTTCATGATCATTGTATGCATTGTTAGATATCTTCCGCTCGTTTGAGCTTATGTTTCCACATGAATTAGTCAGTAACATTAGCAGGTCTAGTTCAGTTCATGCATCATGCATTAGTCTCAGCTCTCCAATGTTTAGTTATAATCTAGTTCGTAGATGCCCTGTGCATCACCCCAGTATCTCAGCAAGGTAAACATTCCTAGAGGGACATAGTGTCCCAAGGAGGAGATACCCCACCTTTTTCTTGATGCTTTCATGTTCTCATTATAAATTAGTTATCAAGTGCCACGGCATAATCAGTCAAGCTTTCAAGAGTCAGCTCAGTCAGATATTCAGGCATTAGATATACGTGTTCAGTAGAGAAAGTACTATTTATCAGTAACTTCACTCATACATTTACATATCATGTCGGTCATGTAATCATGCATCAGATATGCATGGATTCAGTCTTTCAGTTGTGCATCAGATATGCATTCTCATTTTGAGAAAACTCACTTTATTAGAATCCTCAGTCTTATATTCATGAATCAGCTTCCCATGCATCAGATATGCATGTTCAGTATATTGTGCTCAGTTTTCAGTCATGTTAGTCATGAACCCATGTTTCAGTAGTGTATGTCTTGTACGTACTTAATCTTATCATCTCTCCCACCTTAGTTAATTTCCATTCGAGGACGAATGTTTCCAAGGGAGAGATATTGTAATACCCTTCATGTTTCTAAGCTAGGAGACGAACCATTTTTTCCTACATATGAAATCTCCTATCTTGTGATTCATATTTGAGTACATGACTTAAAATGAGTATCCTAGCGATAAGATAGCTTATGATGTGTTAAGCATGTTCATATAAGTCACTTAAGGTAATACAAGCTAAGAGTTTTTGAATCTATCAAGTTTTAGTGTTCAATTTTGTAAGGGTCATATTTGAATGAGTATAACTCGATGTTAATATGGTATTTTGGCTGATTTAAACCCACCAAATTGTAGAGAATCGAATTAGCTTTCCAACGATACCAATTTATCCTTAATCCAATACCCGAGCAAAATCTTATACCCATTTTCGTGAGAGACAGTAAGGATAGGCGATTGGTTAGGCGCCGCCCAACCAAACATAGGCGATTGGTTAGGCGCCGTCCAACCTAGCTTGGGAAATTACTTGGGTGCCGCCTAAGTCAGTTCCAAGTGTATAAAATACTCCTATTTGGACTTATTTTAAGGGTAATTAAGTCTTTTAACACTCCTTACATGTCCCTAAACTTAACCCTACGACATATATAGCTTCTAAACATATTACAACCCTATTAACATCTCAAAGCTCATCATCCAAGAGCACTAAAAGAGAAAAACAACTAGGTTTGCATAATTAAGCTTGAAGATCCAATTTCAAGGAAATTCCTCCGTCAATCATCAAGAATCTTCCTTCTAAGGTATGTGTGAGTTGATTCATGGACTCCTTTCATCCATGAAGCTCAAGAACCATTTTCTAAATTATGTATTATGATGTTTATGTTGTTGAGGGCTGATGTTCATGTGGTTGGAGTTTGATGATGCCTAAGATGGGATCTTTGTATATTTTATGTGAGGATATGGTGGTATTTAATGTATAAATATGTGAAATTGGTTGTTGAATATTTGTAATCTTGATGAATCCACCTATGCCTAAGATGTGCATGTAAGGTGTTTGTGAAAATACCTAAGGGAATAGAAATCATGCTTTTATGACATAAAAGTCCTAAATGACTATTCCATGTTCTAAGTTTATGTTCAACGTGATCCCCATGGTATTGTCTTGAATTGAAGATATTGTATGAGATGCTCATGATATTGTTGTGATATGGAATGACCATGTTATTGAAGCCATGTAAGTATATACATTTTGTGTGCATTCCCGGTCATGTGATAATTTGTTGAGAATTATTCTTATTATGAAATCCTTACTTATGATATTCTGAATTATGGACTCTACTCTTATGATCAAGTCAGTCATGTGTGTCAGTTTCCTTCCATCGAGTCCTGGGGGTACTTGTACCCGAAAACTATAGCTGTGTGCCTAAATCTAGTGTCATGTTTCAAGACATCCTCAATCAAGCTATGTTCCATAGATTGCAGTTAGTCATGTGACTTAGGAAAGACTCAGAAATCTCATGAAAACTCAGTACTCAGTAAGATCGACAATGTCATGACTTAGATAAATATCAGATGTTAGTAGTGTTCCGTCCGTCCAAGGAACTCAGTAAACTCATAATTAGTTCAGTTCAGTTAGTCAGTTCAGATCAGTTAATCTGTTCAGTGTATTTCAGTTAGGAGTTGGAACTAGCACCGAGCGAGTATGGGGATGGCGGTTTTCCCGTCAGAGAGGTAGAACCATTAGCAGAAATCCCTGTACTCTAGAACTGCGTAGCCAGCGCAGGATAGAAGTCACCCATCAGATTAAGGCTAAAATTGACTATTATATTGCCTTAGTCTTGATTTCCTATTCAGGGTCACCCGTCAGAGAGGCTTGACTATAGCAGAGGTCTCTACCCGTGGCACGATTTTGACACGCTTCCAATCAGGGAAAAGATTGGAACCCACCAGTATAGTAGCGAGGAATGTAGGTTAGGTTACTACCTCCCATAGTCACAGTCACAGTTACAGTTACAGTTTCAGTATCAGTCTTCAGAGTAGAATTCAGGAATCAGGACTGTCAGATATAGTCATCAATCGCAGTAAGGAACTCAGATAGTTCCATTGATTCCTGGACCATCCCGTCAGATAGGCTTGGTACCATATTCAAACGCTTATTATTATATATAGAGGTCACCCAGCAGACAGACTTGATCTCAATCTCAGATTCAGTCGAGTATTCTCATTATCAGTTTTAGAGATGACTCGTTAGCTAGGACTGATCTCAGACTTAGATGTTCAGATATAGTTTGGAACTCAGATAGTTTTCCCCAGAATTAGGACTGTTAGATACAGTTATCCATGTCATTAGTCATTCAGTATCTCAGTATCACGAAACTCATGTTGTCAGAGTTCTAACTCAAGTATTCAGTATCTCCATGAGTTCAGTAGTAGCTACATATGTATGCATGTATATATTGTCATGTTCATATTAGTTAGCATGTTCATGCATATAAACCCCATGCATTTAGTCTACCCCCATGTATACTCAGTACTTTAGTTGTACTGACATATTTGCGCTATGGTGCTTTCTTTTTATGTTACACCATATGTTCTTAGGTGCAGATTCCAGATCAACAGTAGCAGTTCAGTAAGCAGTGAGTCCTCATCTTTCGAGGACATGATCGTTACATTTATTATTCCAGTATTTCAGTTTATTTTCAATTTAGGGAGTTAGTTGGAGACATGTTCCTTTAACTCCTTATTCAGTCAGTTTAGAGGCTTTCAGACGATTATAGAGTTTTCAGATTTAGACTTTAGTATTTTCAATTTTGTTTTGGTACTGTGATACCACCTTATTTCAGATATCTTATTATTCAAGATTGAACCTTATGCCCTCTTTGTTCATGTTTCCTCATTTTATATGAATATTATACAGTTACAGATATAGATATCAGTCATGGGTTAGCTTGTGGTCCTTCAGGGTCATGAGCACCGTGTAGCATTCCGGTTCAGAAAATTGGGGTGTTACAGATGGGTATACAGGAACTGTCCGATTATGGTATCTCAAAAAGTCACTTCAGCAGACTTAGTTAAATTAGAAATGACTGATTTTGATGTCATTCTTGGCATGGATTGGATTCATTTCTACTATGCCATAGTCGACTGCAAAAATAGAGTTGTCCATTTTCCGTTCCCAAATAGACCCATCCTCGAGTGGAAGGGTAGTACTTCAGTTTTCAGAGGTCAACTTGCTTCCTACCTTCGAGCACGAAAAATGATATCTAAGGGATGTGTCTATCATCTTGTTCAAGTTAAGGAATCTAGTTCTGAAGCTCCCAGTCTTGGATCAGTCCTAGTAGTGAATGAATATTCCAATGTCTTTCCTGAAGATCTTCTCGGAATTCCTTCCAAAAGGGAAATATACTTCGGCATAGAACTTCTTCCAGATACTCAGCCCATATCTATTCCGCCATACAGAATGGCACCAATAGAACTTAGAGAATTGAAAGATCAGTTGAAGGATATCCTAGATAAGGGTTTTATCAGACCCAGTGTGTTCCCATGGGGCGCACCAGTCTTATTTGTGCGCAAGAAAGATGATTCTCCCATAATGTGTATAGACTACCGTCAACTCAATAAAGTCACGGTTACGAACAAGTATCCACTTCCCAGAATCAATGACTTGTTTGTCCAACTTTAGGGTGGCAGCTATTTCTCTAAGATAGACCTCAGATTAGGCTATCATCAACCTAGAGTTAGAGAATATGATATTCCGAGAACAGCTTTTCGAACTCGGTACGGTCACTTCAAATTTTTAGTCATGTCCTTTGGTATTACCAATGCCCCAACAACCTTTATGGACTTGATGAACCATGTGTTCAAGTGCTCATAGTCTTCATAGATGACATCCTAATTTATTCTCGTAGTGAACATAATCATGCAGACCGTCTCAGAATAGTATTACAAATCCTTAAAACCCATCAAGTATCATGATATCTATTCATGTCCTACCTGTCAGCTCCATGATCATCACATATATTTGTGCACATTAGTGAAAATCATGTACGATTTTAGTTCCCAGTATAAGGAGTCCCAGTTTACTCCGCGGTATGAATCATTTTCCATGAACACCGCTTACATTTATGTACATTCCATAGAATCATATGCGTTTCCAGTTCCTAGTATAAGGAGTTCCAGTTTACTCAATAGTAAGGATCATGTTCCATGAGTACAGAAACTTCAAACTTAGGTCATGCAACTCACGACTGATGTACTCCTTCGTGCATTATAGTATGCTTAGCCCACATGGCTCGTATTCCACTCCTAGTGATCATCCAAACTCAGGTTATGTCACGTATACCCCCAGTTTAGATCCCTCGGTGAATCCTTGGTGTCGATGTCCACCCCTCAGGACTCAGATACAATATCAGTTCAGTAATCGGTATTTAGTAAAGGGCTCAGATAGTCCTACAGGACCATGGCTTTCAATTATCAATTACTTAGCCATCAGAATTTAGTAATTCAGTACCAGTCTAAACCTCAATTATCAGAAACTAACATTCAGTCCCAGTATGAGTTTCAATTACAAATTTAGTTGTAGTCTCTGCTACAGTCTTAGATATAGTGCCTGCCTCAGCCTTAGTTTAGAAATCAGATCAGTACCACAATCCGATTTTGGGTTTTCTTGACCATAGAGTGCAGTTATCAGTTACGTATGTTATCATTATTTCAGTACCTCAACTTACAAAATATTTTTGAATCATGTTATACGCCTGGTCTTGAATTCTCAGAAAATACAAGTATTTCATGAATTTATGCTCAGCTATCTCATGTTACTCAGTTAGTCCCTTTCTTATGTTCATAAAAACCTCCATATTCTCAGTCCAGTTATTCAGACTAAGCATAGTTCAGACTTACATGCCCAATACTCATCCATCAGTCAATTAGCAGATCAAATGAGTCAGTCAGTACGAATTAGTTTGAACAACCAATACTTCAGTCCGACAGTCAGATAGACAAGTTCATATATTTTCCCATTCTGTCCACCTAGTCGCACTATTTGAAGTCTCATAGATGTAACCATCCTAAGATGGACCAATCAAGAAGTTGCATGTTCATCTCAGTTCATGTTTCATGACTCAGTCTTAGATCCCGGATATTCAGTTGCGATTCTATTTATGGGTACCCTGTGCATCATTCCAGTCTCTCCTCAGTATCTCGGCCAAGTCAGCATTCTATGAGGGACGTAGTGTACCAAGAGGGAGATATTCTATAATCCCCTGAACTTTCATTACCTAAACATGTCATTCCCTCTTTAAGTAAGGAACCTATCTTGGAGTAGTGGGTACTCATAGGTGGACCCTCAAGATCCAAGCTTAGCCATAATCCATGTACACAATGGCTTAGTTCAGTTCATGATACTCAGTCTATTTCACATGTTACAGACTCAGTCCTGTTCTCATGTTCCCGTTTATGCATGTTCAGTAAAGGATCTTGAGTTCGATATTAATGACTTTATCTATATAAGGATCTCACCCATAAAGGGAGTGAAGAGATTCGACAAGAAGGGAAAGCTCAGTCCTCGATATATTGATCCCTTCAAAATTCTCAGTCGTTTTGGCAAGGTAGCTTATGAGCTCGAATTACCTTCAGATCTAGCCTTAGTTAATCCAGTCTTCCATGTCTCTTTGCTCAAGAAGTGCATAGGTGACCCAGTAGTTGTAGTCCTGATAATGCTCAAACTACATCTCTCGTAAGAGTGTAAGCAGTCGTTGTCAAATATAGAACCCAACTGGGTTGGGTGTCGAATCCCACAGGGAATACTTGGTCACTAAGTATGTAACGATTAGTAGACTGTTGATCGAAAATTCTATGAAAAAGGGGGGATTTAATTGTAGCGTGAATTAAGAGTATCAAAGTAACAAAGAAAAACGGAATGTTTAGTAGGTTTTAATCAATGAGAATTGTAAGTTAGGGTTATGTCCACCTTATGAGTTTTACGTATCTATTGGCTATGAGTTATGCGGAATTCAGACATGCATGCGCTTATAGAGATTCATATTCTATGGTAAATCCTAGTGTCTTTCGACCATCAAGGATTATATCACTTTAACTCTTTCGAGATTAAAACGTATACTAATGGTACGAATTCTCCAAGAGGTTAATCCAGTTACGGCACTAACTTTTCAACAGGGGTTGGTAGCCCTATTTCCTTGTCATTCTCTCTTTTCCAGACATGTAACTTTTCTTTCGAACAAGTTAATGCTATACTGGCGTATTCTATATGTTTGCAACCACAAGAATTCAATTAAGATGAAGAGAGTAATGATATAAGCAGCATACGTATCAAGAATTCACAAACTCATAGCAATAGATAGTATCTCATAAGGCTTCCATAACCCTAACAGAGAAGTTTAGCTACTCATAATTGTGAAGGAAAACCACGAGGATATCATCATACCAAAGTAATAACAATATCATGATAAGGAAGTATTGGCGTCACTTGTGGCGTGAATTCCTTGCAAGTAGCGTTTCTCTTGTCGTGAAAATTAAAAGTCGAATAGATGAAGAATAATGTAAACAACAAATTTAAGAATAGAAGAGAGTAAGAATGAATTGAAAGAGAATGGGTGAGAATAATAAAAAGCTTGCTGAAAAATTCAGCAAATAGGGTTTTTATAACATCCTTGTCCTAGTCCTACTGAAATAGGGTTTTTATCCTTGTCCTAGTCCTACTGGGTTACTGCATACTTGTCCTAATCCTACTAAGTTACTGCTGATCCCCCAAGTCTTTAGAAATGCTGTTTTTGCCCGGGATAAGTTCTCCATGCATCACTTTCAGTCCACAAGCTTCCAGAAGCTGCCTTCCTTCTTAATTGAAGTTTCCTTTGGCGTTCAACAGTCCATAAAATGCTGAAATCTTCATCATTTATTCCTGAAAACTTGCTAATCACGTTGGTTAGCTCACTTACAAGAAAAAGGACTAAAAGTGCAGGAATTATATACTTTGTCCTTTAAAACTTAGCTAAAATATGGGTAAATTAAGGTGCTTTAGGCGTGTAAATACGCCTAACATCAACACCCCACACTTAAATCTTTGTTCGTCCTCGGAAAATATATTATTTCCATATAAACATCTACTTAAGGTTTCACAGTAACAACACAAAATATTCATCAAGACAGGCACAACAATTATTAACAAAGAGTAGTTTTCCAATCACTTCTAGAAACAATACAACCTCCAACATAGAATCGTGATGATGGTTAATTCGTATTCAAAAGTTAAGGCACAAAGAGTCATACAAGACTACCCAAAACTCATCAACCATGTGTGTCTCACAATATATCACCCATAATTACTCACAAGTATTTCATTTTTCAAAACATGGGTATAAGATTATCCTTGCTCTCACTCTCACAAAGAATACATATGTTGCCACTGATGACCATAGGCTTGCCCTTAGTGTAATTCTCTACTAATATCATAATGTTAAGCTTAGGATCAAATAGGTCTTTACAGGTTGTAATGTAGTCTAAGGGACGGGTAGGACTATTTTGGCCAGAAATAGTGACTAAGTTTCCTAAGCGCTTTAATACATCACATTATTCCATTTACACTTTCTTTCAAACGACCTTTCTACTTTCTTTTAATCTACCACCCCTTCTCACCTCTTTTGTTATTCAATTTTAAATAGAATCAACTTTGTATTTTTCTTTTTCATTTCATTTTTCATTTTTTTTTATAACACACCTCTATAATAGCCATTCTTTTTCATAACAAATTCAAGTACCAATTCACTTTAAGGCATCACTCTCACCCAATTTCCTTTTATTTTGTCACATGACTTTACAATTTAAAACGCTTAGGAATTTGGATCAAATTATGGTCTTAAAAAATGGATTAGGCTACATATGAGGCTGTCAAAGAAAATGGCTTAAAGGCTCAAAAGGGTTGACTAGGATAATGTCCAAGGGTAGGTAAAAAGAAGGTAAACAATCACAGGTTGTCAAAGAAATGCCCAAATCATCTCCTAAACTCACACTCTTTATTTCGCTTTAGACACACACCGGGCAAGTTCTAGCATCAGCCACAAACATAGAATATACTATCATCTCACACACACAAGGCACATGGTCGACTTTATTAGGAGCAGTATAGACTCTTGACCCAAAAGATGAAGGAATTAACCCACACATTTATCACATACTGAGTCATATTTAGAGCCTAAATTTCTCAATAGTAATGATTTTATCATAGACTCTTGTCATAATACCATGCTGCCTATCAGAACAATTTTATGAAAAAAATTTCTAAAATTTAACTACTAACAAACAAAACAAACAAACATAAATAAATGCAAATGCAGATAAAGAAGTATAGCATACAAATACCAGCACCCCACACTTAGACGGGACGCACTGCCCTCAGTGGAAAATAAATAAGAAGAACCTGGTTAGTCGGACTCCTCCTCTATGTCTGGGGTCATACCCCCTGCATCGGAATCATCATCAGAGTCGTCGTCATCAGAGTTCTCCTCCACGTCGGATTATGGCATTCATCGATCATCATCGGTTGGCATGTCGTCATCAAGAGGTTCCTCAAAATATACACCTACTCCACACATAGCCCTCGCATGCTCATTCATTGGGTAGTCATAATCCAACTGTTGGAGCTCTGCAGCAGTTGGAACACGACCCCCACTCATCATGGTAAACCTCGTTATGCCATATAAATGGCGGAAGAAGCTTTCATCCCTAGCATGTCGTTCTGCAGTGGTCAGGTTGACGCCATGCATGGCTTCAGCATCTTTAACCTTTGTGAGGTCAACCTTCTTCGGGTTGTGTGGAAGATTATGATCTGCAGGTTCCTCTTCGATGTCTTCCTTCCTCAATATCGCAGTCAACAGATTGCCAAAGCTGTAGTGGGACCTCTTGTGCAGCCTAGCCTTACGCATTGAAGATCGAATAATTCCCTCAATGTTGATAGGGACGTTCGTCATCAATGCGTACACCAAGCACACTCTATCTCGTGTTATCTTTGTGTACTGTGTCCCTGGAATCAGGCAAGAGTTAACTATTCGCAACCATATCCTAGCTTCCCTGTTCAAGGAAGCATACGGGAAAGTGTTATGCCGATCGGTGTCCTTGTGTCTACTCCAACGTGCCATTGATCTTGTTTCGCACAGTATGTGTCTGATTGCCCTGTACGGAGGTCTGTTATACAGCTCCTTGAGTGGTGATGGATCAACAGATGGCAAACCTAGAAAGGAGTTGAAGAACTTTGCATTTAGTTGCAGGACTTAGCCCCGAATCTTTACTTCACTCCCTGTAGTTTTCGGTGACCAGTTGGCATAGAATTCTCGCGTTAGATCGAGATTGCACTCTCCCATATCTCGGAAGATGAAATCAAGATGTAGCGCTATGAATTTGGCCAAGATGCGAGGTTCTTTCTTTGCTAGGCTCTCCTTTTGTATCAATTCCACGTGAACATATTTTTTCACTTTACTGTTCCTGTACCACTCCTTTGCTTCCTCCTCTAGGACCCATTTAATTTCGAACATGCGGCGAGGTATTTGCAGCTAGGAGGATTCACCTTGCTCTTTTCGTCCCCTTTTCTGGCCTTTTTGTGAAGTGGTTGTTTTTTTTCTTTTCCTTGTCTTGCTTTTGGTGCCATTGTACCTGAGATTAAAATAATAGTCTTGTTAGCTTCACCTCGGTGGATGATAACGCTCAAAGTACAACTCTCGTAAGAGTGTAAGCAGTCGTTGTCAAATATAGAACCCAACTGGGTTGGGTGTCGAATCCCACAGGGAATACTTGGTCACTAAGTATGCAACGATTAGTAGACTGTTGATCGAAAATTCTACGAAAAAGGGGGGATTTAATTGTAGCGTGAATTAAGAGTATCAAAGTAACAAAGAAAAACGGAATATTTACTAGGTTTTAATCAATGAGAATTGTAAGTTAGGGTTATGTCTACCTTATGAGTTTTACGTATCTATTGGCTATGAGTTATGCGGAATTCTGACATGCATGCGCTTTTAGAGATTCGTATTCTATGATAAATCCTAGTGTCTTTCGACCATCAAGGATTATATCACTTTAACTCTTTCGAGCTTAAAGCGTATACTAATGGTACGAATTCTCCAAGAGGTTAATCCAGTTACGGCACTAACTTTTCAACAGGGGTTGGTAGCCCTATTTCCTTGTCATTCTCTCTTTTCCGGACATGTAACTTTTCTTTCGAACAAGTTAATGCTATACTGGTGTATTCTATATGTTTGCAACCACAAGAATTCAATTAAGATGAAGAGAGTAATGATATAAGCAGCATACGTATCAAGAATTCACAAACTCATAGCAATAGATAGTATCTCATAAGGCTTCCATAACCCTAACAGAGAAGTTTATCTACTCATAATTGTGAAAGAAAACCACAAGGATATCATCATACCAAAGTAATAAGAATATCACGATAAGGAAGTATTGGCGTCACTTGTGGCGTGAATTCCTTGCTAGTAGCGTTTCTCTTGTCGTGAAAATTAAAAGTCGAATAGATGAAGAATAATGTCAACAACGAATTTAAGAATAGAAGAGAGTAAGAATGAATTATTCGTATGGAGAGAGATAATAATAAAAACTTCAGCAACATAGGGTATTTATAACACCCATATCCTATTCCTACTAGGCTACTGCATACTTATCCTAATCCTACTAGGTTACTGCATCCTTATCCTGATCCTACTAAGTTACTGCTAATCCCCAAAGTCTTTAGAAATGCTGTTTTTGCCCGGGACAAGTTATCTATGCATCACTTTCAGTCCATAGGCGTCCAAACGCTGCTTTCCTTCTTTCGTGAAGCTTCCTTGGGCGTCAAGTTATCCATAAAGTGCTGGAATCTTCATCGTTTATACCTGAAAACTTGCTAATCACGTTTGTTAGCTCACTTACAGGAAAAAGGACTAAAAGTGCATGAATTATATATTTGTTCTCAAAACTTAGCTAAAATATGGGTAAATTAAGGTGCTTTAGGCGTGTAAATACGCCTATCATCAACACCCCACACTTAAAGCTTTGTTCATCCTCGAACAATATATCATGTCCATATAAACATCTACTTAGGGTTTAACAGTAACATCACAAAATATTCATCAAGACAGGCACAACAATTATTAACAAAGAGTAGTTTTCTAATCACTTCTAGAAACAATTCAACCTCTAATATAGACTCGTGATGATGGTTAATTCGTATCCAAAAGTTAAGCCACAAAGAATCATACAAGACTACCCAAAACTCATCAACCATGTGTGTCTCACATAAGATATTACCCATAATCACTCTCAAATATTGCATTTTTCAGAACATGGGTATAAGATTATCCTTGCTCTCACTCTCACAAAGAATTCATATGTTGTAACTGATGACCATAGGCTTGCCCTTAGTGTAATGCTCTACTAATATCAGAATGTTAAGCTTAGGATCAAATAGGTCTTTACAGGTTGTAATGTAGGCTAAGGGACGGGTAGGACTATTTTGGCCAGAAATAGTGACTATGTTCCTAAGTGCTTTAATACATCACATTATGCCATTAACACTCTCTTTTAATCAACCCTGCTACCTTTCTTTCATCTATCACCCCTTTTCACCTATTTTGCCATTCAAGCATAACTATCTTTTTATTTAATCATAAACACAATTTATCCTTTTGTTTTTCTATTTCTTTTTCTTTTCTCTTCCTTTTTTTTTCTTATAACACACCTCCATGATAGCCACTCTTTTTCATAACAAATTCAAGTACCAATACACTCTAAGCCATCACTCTCACCCAATTTCCTCTTATTTTGTCACATGACTTCACAATTTAAAGCACTTAGGAATTTGGATCAAATTATGGTCTTGAAAAAAAATGGATTAGGCTTACATATGAGGCTGTCAAAGAAAATGGCTTAAAGGCTCAAAAGGGTTGACTAGGATAATGTCCACGGGTAGGTAAACAGAAGGTAAACAATCACATGCTGCCAAAGAAATGCCTAAATCATCTCCTAAACTCACACTCTTTATTTCGCTTTACACACACACCAGGCAAGTTCTAGCTTCAGTCACAAACATAGAATATACTACCATCTCACACACACAAGGCACATGGTTAACTTTATTGGGAGTATTATAGACTCTTGACCCTAACAGATGAATGAATTAAACCACACAATTATCACACAGTGAGTCACACTTAGAGCCTAAATGTCTCAATAGTAATGATTCTAGCACAAACTCTTGTCATAACACCATGCCGCCTATCAGAACAATTTCATGCATCAAAATCAAAAAAAATCTACGACTAATTAAAACAAACAAAAAAATATGACAATAAATGTAGGCAAAGAAGTACATCATACGAATACCAGCACCCCACACTTAGACGGGACACACTGCCCTCAGTGGAAAATAATATGGAAAACCTGATTAGTCGGACTCCTCTTCTATGTCTGGGGTCATACCCCCTGCATTGGAATCCTCATCAAAGTCGTCATCCTCAGAGTTTCTTCAAATTGTACCCCACTTGATCCAAAAGTGCGTTGAGGTATTTGTAGCGAGGAGGATTCAGCTTGCTCTTTTCTTCCGCTTTCCTAACCTTTCTGTGAGGTGGATACTTTTTGTTTTTATTGTTGTCCTTTTGAGGCCATTCTACCTGAGATCCTAATAGAGTCATGTTAGCTTCATCTCAGAAGATTCAATTGATAAACAAACAGTAATGGCACCACCCCACACTTAAGTTGTTGGCACAGACTAATTAAGTGAGTGGTGTCGACTACTCAGACTTCATCGTCATACATTTGGGCGATATGTTCCAACAATATGTTCAGCACAGTCATACTTTCATGTCGTCTTAACTATCCTTTCCAACTCTATTTCATGTAATCTTGATCATACTCTCATGTTTGGATTAATGCACTTTTTTGAACAAGACTACTGCATAGAGATCGTATCAAGTTATGGTATAGAAATAATCACAACATCTCATGCTTGTATGCAATCATGATCTTTATCTCGATGAACGAGTCATTCAAACATTCAAGCATTCAATTTTGAAGATTATGCACTTAACTTCACCATGTCGACTCCGCAAAAGTATGACAGTGTATAACAATCAAATACAAGTTGGAACCAAATCAAGAGAATCATTACGTATTCTTTCACTCACTTAGTTGTATCACAACAAATCAACCATATTTAAATCACCAATACTACTTCAAGATTTAATAATTTATTACAGGCGTAGTAGTGTAGTACTTACGGAATATAAAAGAAGAACAAAGAAGTACTTACTTGGTTGATGGCCTCGGAAGATGTTCTTGCAAAGTAAAAGAGCAAAAGGAAAATTTTTGAGAGATTTTGGAGAGGTAGGCGGCGCCTAGGTTAAGGTTGGAAAGAATTTTTGTTCTAAGACTAAGGTTCTATTTATAGGACAAGCTTGGGTCGGGTTTGGACCCATTTGGAATCGAATTTGGAGACCAAAAGTGACCATAGGCGGCGCCTAATGCTTTGCCTATGCTTGGCATAGGCGGCGCCTTTTTCAAAGCCTTGTTGAGCATAGGCGGCGCCAATACTATGGCATTGTTAGGCATAGGAGGCGCCTATGCCATGGCATACTAGATTCAGAGACAAAAGGCTTTTGCATAGGCGGCGCCTATGCTATGGCATTGTTGAGCATAGGCGGCGCCTATGCTATGGCATTGTTGAGCATAGGCGGCGCCTATGCTATGGCACTCTAGAATCCGAGATCTTAGGCCATAGCATAGGCCTTGCCTTGTTCGTGGCCTAGATTTACATAGGCCTTGCCTTGTTCTTTGCCTATATTTTCATAGGCAATGCCTAACCCATAGCCTTTTGCTTCTTCATTCCTAACTTACCACCTTCAACATGCAATACTTCCAAATCAAAATTTGAAACCAATCTCCTCCTTTACACCTCTTGCACCTACATTTACTCAAAAACAACAAAAATGATTAGAACGATGGGTTGCCTTCCATCAAGCGCCTTAGTTTTGGTCGTGGCTCGACAAAATCTTAAGAAAACAAAATAATTAAAAACGATGGGTTTCCTCCCACAAAGCACTTGATTTATTGTCGCGGAACGACATAGCTATCTTGATTAATTAGACTTCATCGAGATAGATGGGGCATCGTTTTCTGAATGGATTCAGACGACGCTGATGCTTACTTGTAGGCATGCAATCTCCTTCGAGATGAATCTTATGCGTACATATCCCAAGAGGGATACCAATTATATCATCAATAGTCCAACCCATAGCTCTCTTGTATTTCTTCAGAGTAGAGATGAGAGCCTCTACGTGCTGTTCACTTAAATCATCCGTCACACTCATCGAAAGTGTATTTCCACTTCCCAAGAACGCATACCTTAGATAATTGGGGAGCTCTTTTGATTCTAGAACTGGGGGCACTTCAATGGAAGTCTTCGCTGTTGGTGACGGTTGATTCTTAAGATCAAGGTCCGGCTGCTTAGGAGTATGAGAATAGGACCCTATTTCTGTTAGAGCACACATAGTTTCTTTATAATCTTCATCGTCCTCATGCTCAACATTCAGTAGCGCAGCAGAAAATGGCTCAACAGTAACCTATTTCTCTACAGATAATGCTTTCTTATCCTCATAATGAACATCAGCTACGGAGAACACATTCATATCACTGGGCTGCTTCATTGCTTTGCATATATCAAAGCGAACCACTTCGTCATTCAACCAAAATAAAAGCTCATTAGCTCTCATGTCAATAAGCACACTTCCTGTTGCAAGGAAAGGACGTCCCAAGATTATGGGAACTTCAGAATCCACCTCGCAATCCAAAATCACAAAGTTTGCAGGAAAAATGAAGGTAGACACCTTCACCAACACATCATTCAAGATACCCACAGGTCATTTTACCGACCTATCTTCCATCACGAGCCGCATATTGGTTGGTGTAGGGTCGCCCAACCCCAACTTTCTGTTGACGGATAGTGGCATCAAATTGATGCTAGCTCCCAAATCGCACAATGCCTTAGCAAAATTCATAGATCCAACCGTGCAAGGAATAGTGAAAGCACCAGGGTTTGCCTTCTTCTGTACTAAGGACCTTGTGGCAATTGCACTGCAATGATGAATATTATCTGCCGTCTCATAGCTTACTGCTCGCTACTTTGTTAAAATATCCTTCATAAATTTTGCGTATCCAGGCATTTGCTCTAGCGCCTCCACCAAAGGGACATTAATAGTCAGCTGCTTCAACATGGTCATGAATTTACTGAACCTGGTGTCCTCAGCTTTCTTCTTCAGTCTCTGCGGAAAAGGTGGTGGTGGAAGGGGAATCATTTTCTCCACCACTTCCTCTTTATCTTGCTTCCGATTATCAACTTTTTCAGGAGTATCGTCAGCCTTCTTCTTCAGTCTCTGAGGAAAAGGTGGTGGTGGAAGGGGAATCGTTTTCTCCACCACTTCCTCTTTATCTTGCTTCCGATTATCAACCTTTTCAGGAGTGTCGTCAGCCTTTTTTTTCAGTCTCTGAGGAAAAGGTGGTGGTGGAAGGGGAATAGTTTTCTCCACCACTTTCTTTTTACCTTGCTTCCAACTATCAATCTTTTTAGGCTGCAGACGTCTAGGGGTAACGTCATGAACACACTCTTCAGCTTTTTTGGCCTCTTCACATTCTGCATCAATAACATTATCCGCTATATCATCAACCACCTGCTTGTCCTTGGATGGATTTTCCAACACTTTACCACTCCGGGTAGTAATAGCCATACATGATCCGTCGTTCCTTGGGTTTTGCACAGTGTCGCTAGGTAACGTTCCAGCCTTTCTTTGGTTGAATGTCGCTGATAGTTGACTCAATTATTGCTCCGGCTGTTTTATTGCAGTAGAATACGAGTCAACCAATTTGTTTATTGAAGACAAATCATTCTTCACCTCGGTTACACCCATGTTGGTTGCCTCCACTCCTTCCAATAGCTTAGCCATCATATCATCCATGGACATCTTTCTAGAGCCAGACGCCACAGCCTCACGGTTTCCAGAAGGAACTTACAAACCACTCCTGTCAGTCTTATTCTTCCAACCACCTTGATCGCGGTCCTTGTATCCAGATTTATCATAATAGATCCAACCTTGGTTTCCTTAGGCATTGCCTCGAAAACCCCCCTAATTATTCAAGTAATTTGCTTCCCCCTCAGAATCGGAATCATATCTTCCCTGTGATACAACGGCTTTAACCTTTTCGGTCTTCCCTTATAATAAATGCTTGGTAAGAAGATCCATCTGCGTTTTCATGTGAGCCATATCTTGGTTACGTTCCTCTTGTCTTTGTCTCTGCTCTGCAGTCATGACAATAGATACAGTAGAGCTCGCTACCTCAGAATCCCTGGTATGCCAAGCTCTACTCTGCTTTTTCATACGATCCAGCATATCACTCACCTCAAGAAAAGTAAGGTCCATGAATGACCCACCTGCAGCATTATCAACCACTGGCTTTGTCACTGAGTTCAAAGCCCTGTATAATATCTCCATCAAGTGGATGTTGGTCATATGATGATTTGGGCACCGCATAAGCTTCTTTTTGAACCTCTCCCATGTTTCGGGGAGAGCTTCAGTTGGAAGCTGTCGGAAATTGCTGATCTCATCTCTCAACTGTGCTCTCTTGGATGGCGAAAAGAATCTTTCTAGGAAAGCATCTTTCAGTTTTCTCCAATTAGTAATAGAATCAGGAGTTAGCCCGTTCAGCCATAGAGTTGCCTCCCCAGACAGAGACAATGGAAATAAGGGCAGCCGAATTGCATTCTGCCCAACTCCTGGATTGTCAAACGACTTCCATGTTGAAATAAAGTTGATCAGATGCATATTCAGATCATCGCCTGCGAGTCCACCAAATAAACCCTTGAGCTGCAATAACTGAATCGTGGTGCTAGTGATATTGAACTTGGATCCGGGAGCCAAGGGCGGAGGAATGATAGCCCCTGTGGCACCAGCTCCATCAAGATCGTCATCATCATCCTCAAAAGGAGCCTGCAGAGGTAGGCGGTTAGGTCTCATTCTAGCTTGACGATCTCTCCTGTGCATAGGTGCTGCCACTTCATCTGCACGGCTAGGATTCAGTAACTCATCATCAAGATTTGTTGCCCGACCTGGGTTATCAATATTTTGTTGATGCACTTGAGCAGCTGCCAATGCAGCTAATCTAGCCTGCTCCTATTGAGCAGCCCTTCTTTCAATGTCACGTTGTGCATCCATTCTGCAAATAAGTTGTGGTTCAGGATTGATAGGTAATAACGGTTGACCTGAACTTCGAGTGTTTGTCATGCACTCAAGCAAACCTGAATAAAACAAAAATAACAACTAAAAGTAAAATTCAAGAATCTTTGACCAAAGGGTCTAGTAACTATCATAAAATTAGTTGACAACTGTATTCCCTGGCAACGGCGCCAAAATTTGATAACGCTCAAACTACAACTCTCGTAAGAGTGTAAGCGGTCGTTGTCAAATATAGAACCCAACTGGGTTGGGTGTCGAATCCCACAGGGAATACTTGGTCACTAAGTATGCAACGATTAGTAGACTGTTGATCAAAAATTCTACGAAAAAGGGGGGATTTAATTGTAGCGTGAATTAAGAGTATCAAAGTAACAAAGAAAAACGGAATGTTTAGTAGGTTTTAATCAATGAGAATTGTAAGTTAGGGTTATGTCCACCTTATGAGTTTTACGTATCTATTGGCTATGAGTTATACGGAATTCAGACATGCATGCGCTTATAGAGATTCGTATTCTATGGTAAATCCTAGTGTCTTTCGACCATCAAGGATTATATCACTTTAACTCTTTCGAGCTTAAAGCGTATACTAATGGTACGAATTCTCCAAGAGGTTAATCCAGTTACGGCACTAACTTTTAAACAGGGGTTGGTAGCCCTATTTCCTTGTCATTCTCTCTTTTCCAGACATGTAACTTTTCTTTCGAACAAGTTAATGCTATACTGGCGTATTCTATATGTTTGCAACCACAAGAATTCAATTAAGATGAAGAGAGTAATGATATAAGCAGCATACGTATCAAGAATTCACAAACTCATAGCAATAGATAGTATCTCATAAGGCTTCCATAACCCTAACAGAGAAGTTTAGCTACTCATAATTGTGAAAGAAAACCACAAGGATATCATCATACCAAAGTAAAAACAATATCACGATAAGGAAGTATTGGCGTCACTTGTGGGGTGAATTCCTTGATAGTAGCGTTTCTCTTGTCGTGAAAATTAAAAGTCGAATAGATGAAGAATAATGTCAACAACGAATTTAAGAATAGAAGAGAGTAAGAATGAATTATTCGAATGGACAGAGATAATAATAAAAACTTCAGCAACATAGGGTATTTATAACACCCATATCCTATTCCTACTAGGCTACTGCGTACTTATCCTAATCCTACTAGGTTACTGCATCCTTATCCTAATCCTACTAAGTTACTGCTGATCCCCAAAGTCTTTAGAAATGCTGTTTTTGCCCAGGACAAGTTATCCATGCATCACTTTCAGTCCATAGGCGTCCAAACGCTGCTTTCCTTCTTTCGTGAAGCTTCCTTGGGCGTCAAGTTATCCATAAAGTGCTGGAATCTTCATCGTTTATACCTGAAAACTTGCTAATCACGTTTGTTAGCTCACTTATAGGAAAAAGTACTAAAAGTGCATGAATTATATATTTTGTTCTCAAAACTTAGCTAAAATATGGGTAAATTAAGGTGCTTTAGGCGTGTAAATACGCCTATCATCAGTAGATACAATCAACAAATAAGCAGTAGAGGCACCACCCCACACTTAATTTGTTGGCACAAACTAGTAAAGTGAACGATGTCGATCACTCAGACTTCATCGATATACGTTTAGGTGTTATGTTCCAACAATATAATCAGTGCAGTCATACTTTTCTTGTCATCTTAACTATCCTTTTTGATTCTATTTCATGAAATCTTGGCAATACTTTCATGTTTGGATTGATGTACTTTTTGAGCAAGACTACTACATAGAGATTGAATCAAGTTATGGCATTAGAAATAATCACAACATCGTATGTTTGTAGTCAACCATGATTTTCATCTCGATGAACAAGTGATTCCAACATGTAAGCTTTCTAGTTACAAGATTATGCAATTTTATTGACCATGTCAATTCCGCAAAAGTATGACAGTGTATCAAAAATCAAATACAAGTTGGAAACAAGTCAAGAGCATCCTTACGTATTCTTTCAATCACTTAGTTGTATCACAACAAATCAACCATATTCAAATCACCAACACTACTTCAAGATTTAACAATTTATTATAGGCGTAGTAGTGTAGTACTATAGGGAATATAAAAGTAGAGCAAAGAAGTACTTACTTGGTTGATGGCCTCGAAAGATGTTCTTGCAAAGGTAAAAGAGCAAAAGAAATTTTTTTGAGAGATTTTGGAGAGGTAGACGGCGCTTAGGATGAATTTGCAATGCATTTTTGTTCTAAGACTAAGGTTCTATTTATAGGACAAGATTGGGTCGGGTTTTGACCCGTTTGGAATCGTATTAGGAGACCAAAAAGTGAGCATAGGCGGCGCCTAATGCTTTGCCTATGCTTGGCATAGGCGGCGCCTTTTGCAAAGCCTAGTTGAGCATAGGCGGCGCCTATGCTATGGCATTGTTAGGCATAGGTGGCGCCTATGCCATGACATTCTAGATTCACAGACAAAAGGCTTTTGCATAGGCGGCGCCTATGCTATGGCATTGTTAGGCATAGGCAGCGCCAATGCCATGGCATTCTAGATTTAGAGACAAAAGGCTTTTGCATAGGCGGCGTCTATGCTATGGCATTGTTAGGCATATGCGGTGCCTATGCTATGGCATTCTAGATTCAGAGAGCTTAGGCCATAGCGTAGGCCTTGCCTAGATTTTCATAGGCAATGCCTAACTCATAGCCTTTTGCTTCTTCATTCCGAACTTACCACCTTCAACATGAAATACCTCCAAATCACAATTTGAAACCAATCTCCTCCTTTACACCTCTTGCACCTACACTTATTCAAAAACAACAAAAACGATTAGAACGATGGGTTGCCTCCCACCAAGCGCGTTAGTTTTGGTCGTGGCTCGACTCTTCTTTTTGGATTTTTTTTATTTAACAAAAACAAACTCTTAGTAAAACAATAAAAAATGAAAAATGATGGGTTGCCTCCCATCTAGCGCTTGATTTATTGTCGCAGCACGACATAGTTACCTCGAGTACATAGATTTCGTCGAGATAGATGGTGGCCATGCATTTTATGGAGTCAAGAGGACCGATATATGGTTTTACTCGTTGGTCATTCACCTTTAAGACAACACCATTATTGTCTTGTAGCTCAACTACTCCAGACGAGTAGACTTGGCTAATTTTGTACCGACCAGACCATTTGGACCTTAACTTACCTGGGAATATCTTCAATCTGGAATTTAAAAGAAGTACCATATCACCCTTTTGAAAGTTTCATTGAACAATCCGTTGATCATGATACTTTTTCATCCGCTCCTTGTAGAAGTCTGATCTTTCATAAGCATGTAGACGGAATTCATCCATCGTATTCAGCTGCTCCAATCTCATATTCATGGCATCCTCCCAATTCAAATTCAGTCGCTTCAACGCCCATAATTCTTTATGCTTGAGCTCAATGGGCAAGTGACAAGCCTTCCCATAAACTAGTTGGTACGGGGACATGCCAATTGGTGTTTTGAATGCAGTCCTATAAGCCCATAGTGCATCGTCCAGCTTCCGAGACCAATCCTTCCTATTAGCGTTTACATTCTTAGCAAGGATCTGCTTGATCTCTCGATTAGAAACCTCTACCTGTCCACTAGTATGTGGGTGAAAAGGCGTGGCTACCTTATGTTGCTTGACCCCATATTTCACCAACACGGATTTGAACAGCTTGTTGCAAAAGTGTGATCCTCCATTGCTTATGATGGTACATGGTACCCCAAAATGAGAGAAGATATTTCTCTTCAAGAATGCTACAACACGCTTTCCTTCATTATCGGACAACACTACTGCTTCGACCCATTTGGATACATAGTCGAAAACAACTAGGATATATTTCATCCCAAACAAATTTACGAATGGGCCCATGAAATCAATACCCCATAAATCAAACAGCTCTACTTCAAGAATTTTTGACATGGGCATCTCATGGTGCTTCGAAATCGTGACTTGTCTCTGACATTGGTCACATCTTCTCGCAAATTCGTAGGAATCTCTAAATATCGTAGGCCAATAATAGCCGCTTTGCAATACCTTCCTTGCTGTTCGACCACCTGCATGGTGTCCCCCAACTTGGGAAGCATGACTTGCTTCCAAGATACTCGGCACTTCCGCATGAGATATGCATCGCCAGATAACACCATCCGCGCATCATCGAAACAAATATGGCTCATCCCAGAAGTAGTGTTTCACATCATGCATGAACTTCCTTTTTTGATGAAAAGACAGATGTGCAGGTATCACATTACTTACCACATAGTTTGCAAAGTCTGCGTACCATGATAATTCTTCCACCATCGTGGCTAGGATCTCTTTATCGGGGAATGCATCATTAATCTCAAGATCGGGATGCGCTGTGTGCTCATTATCAAGTCTAGATAGGTGATCAGCAACTTGGTTTTTGCAACCTCTTCTATCTTTTACCTCGAAATCAAATTCTTGCAGCAATAACACCCATCGAATTAGCCTCGGCTTTGCATCCTTCTTTGTCATTAGGTATCTCAGGTCTGCATGATCGGTATGAACCACCACTTTAGTTCCCAATAGGTAAGCACAAAACTTTTCAAAAGCATAAACAACTGCTAGAAGCTCTTGTTCCGTGACAGTATAGTTCTTCTGGGCTCCGTTCAAAACCTTGCTCGCGTAGTAGATTGGATGAAATAACTTTTCTCTTCTCTGGCCAAGTACAGCACCCAAAGCTACTCCACTTGCATCACACATAACTTCAAACGGTAGGGACCAATCAGGTGCGACAATGATAGGAGCTTCAATTAGCTTCCCTTTGAGGCATTCGAATGCCTTCAAGCAATCTTCACCGAAGTCAAACTTTGCATCCTTCTCTAAAAGTTTGCATAACGGACTAGCAATCTTGGAGAAATATTTAATGAACCTTCAATAAAAACCTGCATGCCTGAGGAAACTACGAACTCCCTTTACAGAGATTGGAGGTGGTAGTTTCTCGATGACTTCAATTTTAGCTCGATCCACCTCAATTCCTCTTTCGGAAATTTTATGCCCAAGAACAATACCTTCTTTAACCATAAAGTGGCACTTCTCCCAGTTTAGCACCAAGTTGAATTCAACACATCTCTGTAACGCCATACTTAGATTCGCCAAGCACGATTCAAACGACTCACCCACAACTGAAAAATCGTCCATGAATATCTCCAAGGTGTCTTCAACCATATCAGAAAAAATGGACATCATACAACGCTGAAAAGTGGCGGGTGCGTTACATAGCCCAAATGACATACGTTTGAAGGAAAACGTACCATATGGGCATGTAAACGTTGTCTTCTCTTGGTCTTCGGGAGCAATACAGATCTGATTATAGCCGGAATAACCATCTAAGAAGCAAAACCATCCTTTCCCTGCCAATTGATCAAGAATTTGGTCCATGAATAGTAATGGGAAGTGATCCTTAAGCGTCCATAAATTCAGCTTCCGGTAGTCCATGCATACTCTCCACCCTGTGACAGGTCTGAGTGGAATTAGCTCATTCCTTTCGTTTGCCACAACCATTATACCTCTTTCTTGGGCACACACTGTACCGGACTCACCCATTTACTGTAAGAGATTGGATACACTACCCCTGTATCTAACCACTTAATAATTTCTTTCTTCACCATGATAACGCTCAAACTACAGCTCTCGTAAGAGTGTAAGCGGTCGTCGTCAAATATAGAACCCAACTGGGTTGGGTGTCGATTCCCACAGGGAATACTCGGTCACTAAGTATGCAACGATTAGTAGACTGTTGATCAAAAATTCTACGAAAAAGGGGGGATTTAATTGTAGCGTGAATTAAGAGTATCAAAGTAACAAATAAAAACGGAATGTTTAGTAGGTTTTAATCAATGAGAATTGTAAGTTAGGGTTATTTCCACCTTATGAGTTTTACGTATCTATTGGCTATGAGTTATGCTGAATTCAGACATGCATGCGCTTATAGAGATTAGTATTCTATGGTAAATCCTAGTGTCTTTCGACCATCAAGGATTATATCACTTTAACTCTTTCGAGCTTAAAGCGTATACTAATGGTACGAATTCTCCAAGAGGTTAATCCTGTTACGGCACTAACTTTTAAACAGGGGTTGGTAGCCCTATTTCCTTGTCATTCTCTCTTTTCCAGAAATGTAACTTTTCTTTTGAACAAGTTAATGCTATACTGGCGTATTCTATATGTTTGCAACCACAAGAATTTAATTAAGATGAAGAGAGTAATGATATAAGCAGCATGCGTATCAAGAATTCACAAACTCATAGCAATAGATAGTATATCATAAGGCTTCCATAACCCTAACAGAGAAGTTTAGCTACTCATGAGGGTAACGGAAATCAACGAAGACATCATCATCATACCACAACTCTAGAAATCTCACGTTGAAGAGGAATGTGGCGTCACAACAAGATTGACGTTTTCCTCTTGGCCCGTTGCTCTCAAGAGAGCCGTGTTCTCTGTTAGAAATTGTATGTGAACTAGGAGCAAAAGTCGAATGAATAAAGACTTGAATTAATGAATAAGTGAATAATACAAAGCTTTGAATGAATGAATAAGTGAATGCTGAAAAATTCAGAAAAATAGGTTTTTTATAACATCCTTGTCCTAGTCCTACTGAAATAGGGTTTTTATCCTTGTCCTAGTCCTACTGGGTTACTACATACTTGTCCTAATCCTACTAAGTTACTGCTGATCCCCCAAGTCTTTAGAAATGTTGTGTTTGCCCGGGACAAGTTCTCCATGCATCACTTTCAGTCCACAAGTTTCCAGAAGCTGCCTTCCTTCTTACGTGAAGTTTCCTTTGGCGTCCAGCAGTCCATAAAATGCTGAAATCTTCATCATAAATACCTGAAATCTTGCTAATCACGTTGGTTAGATCACTTACAGGAAAAAGGACTAAAAGTGTAGGAATTATATATTTTGTCCTCAAAACTTGGCTAAAATATGGGTACATTAAGGTACTTTAGGCGTGTAAATACGCCTAACATCAACACCCCACACTTAAAGCTTTGTTCGTCCTCGGACAATATATCATGTCCATATAAACATCTACTTAGGGTTTCACAGTAACAACACAAAATATTCATCAAGACAGGCACAACAATTATTAACAAAGAGTAGTTTTCTAATCACTTCTAGAAATAATTCAACCTCCAACATAGACTCGTGATGATGGTTAATTCGTATCCACAAGTTAAGGCACAAAGAATCATACAAGACTACCCAAAACTCATCAACCATGTGTATCTCACATAAGATATTACCCATAATCACTCACAAGTATTGCATTTTTCAGAACATGGGTATAAGCTTCTCCTTGCTCTCACTCTCACAAAGAATTCATATGTTGCAACTGATGACCATAGGCTTGCCCTTAGTGTAATGCTCTACTAATATCAGAATGTTAAGCTTAGGATTAAATAGGTCTTTTACAGGTTGTAATGTAGGCTAAGGGACGGGTAGGACTATTTTGGCCAGAAATAGTGACTATGTTCCTAAGCGCTTTAATACATCACATTATGCCATTAACACTCTCTACCTTTGTTTCATCTATCACCCCTTTTCACCTATTTTGCCATTCAAGTATAACTATCTTTTTATTTAATCATAAACACAATTTATCTTTTTGTTTTTCTATTTCTTTTTTTTTCTTTTTTTTTATAACACACTTCTATGATAGCCACTCTTTTTTTCATAACAAATTCAAGTACCAATTCACTTTAAGGCATCACTCTCACCCAATTTCCTCTTATTTTTTCACATGACTTCACAATTTAAAGCACTTAGGAATTTGGATCAAATTATGGTCTTGAAAAAAATGGATTAGGCTTACATATGAGGCTGTCAAAGAAAATGGCTAAAGGCTCAAAAGGGTTGACTAGGATAATGTTCACGGGTAGGTAAACAGAAGGTAAACAATCACAGGCTGCCAAAGAAATGCCTAAATCATCTCCTAAACTCACACTCTTTATTTCGCTTTACACTCACACCAGGCAAGTTCTAGCATCAGTCACAACACAGAATATACTATATCCTCACACACACAAGGCACATGGTCAACTTTATTGGGAGCAGTATAGACTCTTGACCCAATAGATGAATGAATTAAACCACCCAATTATCACATAGTGAGTCACATGTAGAGCCTAAATGTCTCAATAGTAATGATTTAGCACAAACTCTTGTTATACTACCATGCCGTCTATCAGAACAATTTCATGCAAAATCTAAAAAATTTAAAATTAAACTAACTAATTACGACTAATTAAAACAATCAAGAACTAGAATAAATGCAAATGCAGAAAAAGAAGTATAGCATACAAATACCAGCACCCCACACTTAGACGGGACACACTGCCCTTAGTGGAAAACAAATAAGAAGAACCTGATTAGTCGGATTCATCCTCTATGTCTGGGGTCATACCCCCTGCATCGGAATCATCATCAGAGTCATTGTCATCAGAGTTCTCCTCCACGTCGGAGTCTGGGATTCGTCGATCATCATCGGTTGGCATGTCGTCATCAAGAGGTTCCTCAAAATATACACCTACTCCATATATCCCCCTCTCATGCTCATTCATTGGGTAGTCATAATCCAACTGTTGGAGCTCTGCAGTAGTTGGAAAACGACTCCCGCTCATCATGGTAAACCTCATCATGCCATATAAATGGCGGGAGAAGCTTTCGTCGCGAGCATGTCTTTCTGCAGTGGTTAGGTTGACGCCATGCATGGATTCAGCATATTTAACCTTTGTGACGTCAACCTTCTTCAGGTTGTGTGGAAGCTTATGATCTGTAGGTTCCGCTTCGATGTCCTCCTTCCTCAATATTGCTGTCAACAGATTGCCAAACCTGAAGTGGGACCTCTTGTGCAGCCTGGCCTTACGCATTGAAGATCGAATAATCGCCCCAATGTTGATGGGGATGTTCGTCATCAAAGCGTACACCAAGAACACTCTATCACGTGTGATCTTTGTGTACTGTGACCCTGGAATCAGGCAATAATTGACTATCCACAACCATATCCGAGCTTCTCTGTTCAAGGAGGCATACGGGAAGGTATTGTGCCGACCGGTATCCTTGTGACGACTCCACATGCCATTGATCTTGTTTCGCATAGTGTGTGTCTGATTTCCCAATATGGAGGTCTGCGATAAAGCTCCTTTAGTGGTGATGGATCCACAGATGGAAGACCCAGAAAAAAGTTGAAGAACTCCGCATTCAGTTGCAAGACTTGGCCCCGAATCTTCACTTCACTTCCGGTAGTCTTTGGGGACCAATTGGCATAGAATTCTCGCGTTAGACCAAGATTGCGTTCTCCCATATCTTGGAAAATGAAATCAAGATGAAGCGCCATGATTTTAGCCAAAATGCGGGGTTCTTTCTTTGCTAGGCTCTCCTTTTGTATCAACTCCACATGAACATATTTTTTTACTTTATTTTTCTTGTACCACTCCTTTCCTTCCTCCTCTAGGACCCATTTTATCCCGTACATGCATCGAGGTATTTGCAGCGAGGAGGATTCACCTTGCTCTTTTCGTCCTCTTTTCTGGCCTTTTTGTGAAGTGGTTGTTTTTTCTTTTCCTTGTCTTGCTTTTGGTGCCATTGTACCTGAGATTAAAATAATAGTCATGTTAGCTTCATCTCGGTAGATATAATCGACAAACAAGCAGTAGAGGTACCACCCCACACTTAATTTGTTGTGACAAACTAATTAAGTGAATGATGTCGATTACTCAGACTTCATCGACATATATTTAGGTGATATGTTCCAACAATATGTTCAGCACAGTCATACTTTCATGTCATCTTACTATCCTTTCCAACTCTATTTCATGTAATCTTGACTATACTTTCATGTGTGGATTAATGCACCTTTTGAGCAAGACTACTACATAGAGATTGAATCAAGTTATGGCATTAGAAATAATCACAATATCGTATGTTTGTAGTCAACTATGATTTTCATCTTGATGAACAAGTCATTCGAACATGTAAGCTTTCTAGTTACAAGATTATGCAATTTTATTGACCATGTCAATTCCGCAAAAGTATGACAGTGTATCAAAATCAAATACAAGTTGGAAACAAGTCAAGAGTATCCTTACGTATTCTTTCACTCACTTAGTTGTATCACAAAAAATCAACCATATTCAAATCACCAACACTACTTCTTGATTTAACAATTTATTATAGGCGTAGTAGTGTAGTACTTTACGGAATATAAAAGAAGAGCAAAGAAGTACTTACTTGGTTGATGGCCTCGAAAGATGTTCTTGCAAAGTTAAAAGAGCAAAAAGAAAATTTTTGAGAGAGTTTGGAGAGGTGGGCGGCGCTTAGGTTGAATTTGCAATGCATTTTTGGTCTAAGACTAAGGTTCTATTTATAGGGAAATCTTGGGTCGGGTTTTGACCTATTTGGAATCGGATTAGGAGACCAAAAAGTGAGCATAGGCGGCGCCTTTTGCAAAGCCTAGTTGAGCATAGGCGGCGCCTATGCTATGGCATTGTTAGGCATAGGCGGCGCCTATGCCATGGCACTCTAGATTCAGAGACCAAGGGCTTTTGAATAGGCGGCGCCTATGCTATGGCATAGTTAGGCATAGGCGGAGCCTATGCCATGGCACTCTAGATTTAGAGAGCTTAGGCCATAGCATAGGTCTTGCCTTGTTCGTTGCCTAGATTTTCATAGGCAATGCCTAACTCATAGCCTTTTACTTATTCATTCCCAACTTACCACCTTCAACATGCAATACTTCCAAATCAAAATTTGAAACCAATCTCCTCCTTTACACCTCTTGCACCTACACTTATTAAAAAAAAACAAAAAAGATTAGAACGATGGGTTGCCTCCCATCTAGCGCCTTAGTTTTGGTCGTGGCTCGACTCTTATTTTTGGATATTTATTTTTTTATTTAACAAAAACAAACTCTTAGTAAAACAATAAAGAATGAAAAACGATGGGTTGCCTCCCATCTAGCGCTTGATTTATTGTCGCGGCACGACATAGTTACCTCGAGTACTTAGATTTCGTCGAGATAGATGGTGGCCATGCATTTTATTGAGTCAAGAGGACCGATATATGGTTTTACTCGTTGGCCATTCACCTTAAAGACAACACCATTATTGTATTGTAGCTCAACTACTCCAGACGAGTAGACTTGGCTAATTTTGTACGGACCAGACCATTTGGACCTTAACTTACCTGGGAATATCTTCAGTCTGGAATTGAAAAGAAGTACCATATCACCCTTTTGAAAGTTTCGTTGAACAATCCGTTGATCATGATACTTTTTCATCCGCTCCTTGTAGAAGTCTGATCTTTCATACGCATGTAGATGGAATTCATCCATCTCGTTCAGCTTCTCCAATCTCATATTCATGGCATCATCCCAATTCAAATTCAGTCGCTTCAACGCCCATAATGCTTTATGCTCGAGCTCAATGGGCAAGTGACAAGCCTTCCCATAAACTAGTTGGTACGGGGACATGCCAATTGGCGTTTTGAATGCAGTCCTATAAGCCCATAGTGCATCGTCAAGCTTCCAAGACCAATCCTTCCTATTAGCGTTTACAGTCTTAGCAAGGATCTGTTTGATCTCTCGATTAGAAACCTCTACCTGCCCACTAGTTTGTGGGTGATAAGGCGTCGCTACCTTATGTTGCTTGACCCCATATTTCACCAACACGGATTTGAACAGCTTGTTGAAAAAGTGTGATCCTCCATCGCTTATGATGGTACGTGGTACCCCAAAACGAGAGAAGATATTTCTCTTCAAGAATGCTACAACACGCTTCCCTTCATTATCGGCCAGCGCTACTGCTTTGACCCATTTGGATACATAGTCGACAACAACTAGGATATATTTCATCCCAAACAAATTTATGAATGGACCCATGAAATCAATACCCCACACATCAAACAACTCTACTTCAAGATTTTTTGACATGGGCATCTCATGGTGCTTCGAAATCGTGCCTTGTCTCTGACATTGGTCACATCTTCTCACAAATTCATAGGCATCTCTAAATATCAAAGGCCAATAATAGCTGCTTTGCAATACCTTCCTTGCTGTTCGACCACCTGCATGGTGTCCCCCAACTTGGGAAGCATGACTTGCTTCCAAGATACTCGGCACTTCCACATTAGATATGCATCGCGTGATAACACCATCCGCGCATCGTCGAAACAAATATGGCTCATCCCAGAAGTAGTGTTTTACATCATTCATGAACTTCCTCTTTTGATGAAAAGACAGATGTGCAGGTATCACATTACTTACCACATAGTTTGCAAAGTCTGCGTACCATGGTAATTCTTCCACCATCGTGTCTAGGATCTCTTTATCGGGGAATGCATCATTAATCTCAAGATCGGGCTGCGCTATGTGCTCATTCTAGAGTCTAGATAGGTGATCAGCCACTTGGTTTTCGCAAGCTCTTCTATCTTTTACTTCGAAATCAAATTCTTGCAGCAATAACACCCATCGAATTTGCCTCGGCTTTGCATCCTTCTTCGTCATTAGGTATCTCAGGGCTGCATGATCGGTATGAACCACCACTTTAGTCCCCAACAGGTAAGGACGAAACTTTTCAAAAGCATAAACAACTTCTAGAAGCTCTTGTTCCGTGATAGTATAGTTCATCTGGGCTTCGTTCAAGACCTTGCTCGCGTAGTAGATTGGATGAAATATCTTTTCTCTTCTCTGGCCAAGTACAGCACCCAAAGCTACTCCACTTGCATCACACATAACTTCGAATGGTAGGGACCAATCAGGTACGACAATGATAGGAGCTTCAATTAGCTTCCCTTTGAGGCATTCGAATGCCTTCAAGCAATCTTTACCGAAGTCGAACTTTGCATCCTTCTCCAAAAGTTTGCATAACGGAATAGCAATCTTGTAGAAATCTTTAATGAACCTTCAATAAAAACCTGCATGCCTGAGGAAACTACGAACTCCCTTTACAGAGATTGGAGGTGGTAGTTTCTCGATGACTTCAATTTTAGCTCGATCCACCTCAATTCCTCTTTCGGAAATTTTATGCCCAAGAACAATACCTTCTTTAACCATAAAGTGGCACTTCTCCCAGTTTAGCACCAAGTTGAATTCAATACATCTCTGTAACGCCATACTTAGATTCGCCAAGCACGATTCAAACGACTCACCCACAACTGAAAAATCGTCCATGAATATCTCCAAGGTGTCTTCAACCATATCAGAAAAAATGGACATCATACAACGCTGAAAAGTGGCGGGTGCGTTACATAGCCCATATGGCATACGTTTGAAGGCAAACGTACCCTATGGGCATGCAAACGTTGTCTTCTCTTGGTCTTCAGGAGCAATACAAATCTGATTATAGCCGGAATAACCATGTAAGAAGCAAAACCATCCTTTCCCTGCCAATCGATCAAGCATTTGGTCCATGAATGGCATTGGGAAGTGATCCTTAAGCGTCCATGAATTCAGCTTCCGGTAGTCCATGCATACTCTCCACCCTGTGACAGGTCTGAGTGGAATTAGCTCATTCCTTTCGTTTGCAACAACCGTCATGCCCCCTTTTTTGGGCACACATTGTTCCGGACTCACCCATTTACTGTCAGAGATTGGATACACTACCCCTGCATCTAACCACTTAATGATTTCTTTCTTCACCACCTCTTGCATAGGTGGATTCAAACGTCTTTGATGCTCAATAGTGGGTATGCAATTTTCTTCAAGCTGAATCTTGTGCACACATATCCCAGACGGAATACCAATAATATCAGCGATGGTCCAACCGATGGCTCTCATGTATTTCCTTAGAACAGCGATGAGAGCTGCAACTTGTTTCTCACCTAAGTCAGCCGCCACAATAACCAGGAGGGTGTTTCCACTTCCCAAGAATGCGTACTTTAGATGACTGGGTAGCTCCTTCAATTCTAACATTGGTGGCTCTTCAATGGATGGTTTAACTGGTGGTGTAGGCCGATTTCTGAGATCGAGGTCCAGCTTCTTGGGAGCATAAGGATACGACCTTCTTCCTGTTAGAGCACAAATAGTTTCTTCATAATTTTTAGCATCCTCACGCTCTATATTTATAAGCACAGACGCCAATGGGTCAACAATAAGTTGCTCCTCTACGGATAATTCTTTCTCATCATCAAAATAAACATCAGCTACCGAGAACACATTCAGATCTTTGGATTGCTTCATTGATTTGCATACATCAAAGCGGACTACTTCGTCATTCATCCGGAATAAAAGCTCATTCGCTCTTAAATCAATAAGCACGCTCCCTGTTGCAAGAAAAGGGTGCCCCAAGATTATGGGAACTTCAGAGTCCACCTCACAGTCCAGAATAACGAAGTCTGCCGGAAAGATGAATGAAGAAACCTTAACCAATACATCATATAAAATACCAACAGGTCATTTTACCGACCTATCTGCCATCACGAGCCTCATATTGGTTGGAGTAGGATCACCCAACCCCAACTTTCTGTAAATAGATAGCGACATCAAATTGATGCTGGCTCCTAAATTGCATAATGCTTTGGTAAAATTCAAAGATCCGACAGTGCAAGGAATAGTGAAGGCACCGGGGTCAGCCTTCTTCTGAACTAGTGATCTGGTAGTGATTGCGCTGCAATGATGAACAGTATCCGTCAACTCATAACTTGCTGCCCACTTCTTTGTCAAAAGATCTTTCATAAATTTTGCGTACCCAGGCATTTGTTCCAGTGCCTCGACCAAAGGAACATAAATAGTCAGCTGCTTAGACATAGTCATAAACTTATTAAACCTGGTATCGTCAGCTTTCTTTTTCAATCTCTGAGAAAAAGGTGGTGGTGGAAGGGGAATAGTTTTCTCCACCGCTTCCTTTTCATCTTGCTTCAGTTCGGCGATCTTTTCAGGCTGTGGACGTTGAGAGGTGACGTCATGAACAACCTCATCAGCTGCTTCAGCATCTTTTGGTTCTGCAATGATCTCATTATCTTCTATATCATTAACCACCTGCTTGCCTTTGGATGGATTTTCCAACACTTTACCACTTCGGGTGGTGATAGCCATACATGATCCATCATTCCTTGGATTTTACACTGTGTCGCTAGGTAGTGTTCCAGCTTTTCTTTGATTTAATGCCGCTAAAAGTTGACTCAACTGCTGCTCTAGTTGCTTTATTGCAGTAGAATACGAGTCAACTAATTGATTTATTCTAGACAAATCGTTCTTCACCTCATTCACTCCCGTATTAGTTGCCTCTACTCCCTTCAACAACTTCGCCATCATATCTTCCATTGACATCTTCCCAGAACCAGATGCCACAACCTCACGATTTCCAGGAGAAACATAAAAACTACTCCTATCAGTCTTATTCTTCCAACCACCTTGATCGCGGTCCTTGTATCTAGATTTATCATAATAGTTCCGACCTTGGTTTCCTTGGGCATTGCCTCGGAAACCCCCCTGATTATTCAAGTAGTTCGCTTCTTCCTCATAGTCGGATTCATCTCTTCCCTGTGATACAATGGCCTTAAACTTTTTGGTCTTCCCTGATAATAAATGCTTGGTCAGAAGATCCATTTGCATTTTTATGTGAGCCATATCTTGGTCACGTTCCTCTTGTCTACGCCTCTGCTCTGCAGTCAAGCCAATAGATACTGTAAAGCTTGCTACCTCAGAATCCCAGGTATGCCAAACTCTACTCAGCTTTGTCATACGATCTAGCATATCACTTGCCTCAAGAAAAGTAAGGTCCATGAATGACCCACCTGCAGCATTATCAACCACTGGCTTAGTCACTGAGTTCAAAGCCCTATATAATATTTCCATCAAGTGGATATTCGTCATCTGATGGTTTGGGCACCGCATAAGCTTCTTCTTGAACCTCTCCCATGTTTCGTGGAGAGCTTCAGTTGGAAGTTGTCGAAAATTACTGATCTCATCCCGTAATTGGGCTCTCTTGGATGGCGGAAAGAATCTTTCTAGGAAAGCGTCTTTCAGTTGTCTTCAATTAGTAATAGAATCAGGAGTTAGCCCGTTCAACTATAGAGTTGCCTCCCCAGACAGAGACAATGGAAATAAGCGCAGCCGAATTGCATTCTGCCTAACTCCTGGATTGTCAAATGACTTGCATGTTGAAATAAAGTTGATCAGATGCATATTCGGATCATCTCCTGCGAGTCCACCAAATAACCCCTTGAGCTGCAATAACTGAATCATGGTGCTAGTGATATTGAACTTAGCTCCGGGTGCCAAGGGTGGAGGAATAATAACCCCTGTGGCACCAGCTCCATCCAGATCGTCATCATCATCATCAAAAGGATCCTGCACAGCTCGGCGGTCAGGTCTCATTCTAGCTTGACGATCTCTCCTGTGCATAGGTGCTGCCATCTCATTTGCACGTCGTTGATTAAGTAACTCCTCATCACCCAGGTCCTCATCATCAGGATTTGTTGCCCGACCTGGGTTATCAATATTCTATTGATCCACTTGAGCAGCTGCCAGTGTAGCTAGTCTAGCTTGCTCCTATTGCGCCGCCCTTCTGTCAATGTCACGTTGTGCATCTATTCTGCCAATAAGTTGAGGTTCAGGATTGATAGGTAATAGCGGTTGACCTGAACTTCGAGTGTTAAGCATGCACTCAAGCAAACCTGAATAAAACAGAAACAACAACCAAAAGTAAAATACGAGAATCTTTGACCAAAGGGTCTATAAACTATCACAAACTTAGTTGACAACCGTATTCCCCGGCAGCGGCGCCAAAATTTGATAACGCTTAAACTACAGCTCTCGTAAGAGTGTAAGCGGTCGTCGTCAAATATAGAACCCAACTGGGTTGGGTGTCGAATCCCAAAGGGAATACTCGGTCACTAAGTATGCAACGATTAGTAGACTTTTGGTGAAAGTTCTACGGATGAAGGGGGGATTTTATGCGTGAAGTAAAATTATCAAAATAGCAAAGTAAAAATGGAATGTTTAGTAGGTTTTAATCAATGAGAATTGTAAGTTAGGGTTATGTCCACCTTATGATTTTTACGTATCTATTGGCTATGAATTACGTAGAATTCAAACATGCATGCGCTTATAGAGATTCGTATTCTATGGTAAATCCTAGTGTCTTTCGACCATCAAGGATTATATCACTTTAACTCTTTCGAGCTTAAAACGTATACTAATGGTACGAATTCTCCAAGAGGTTAATCCAGTTACGGCACTAACTTTTAAATAGGGGTTGGTAGCCCTATTTCCTTGTCATTCTCTCTTTTCCAAACATGTAACTTTTCTTTCGAACAAGTTAATGCTATACTGGCGTATTCTATATGTTTGCAACCACAAGAATTTAATTAAGATGAAGAGAGTAATGATATAAGCAGCATGCGTATCAAGAATTCACAAACTCATAGCAATAGATAGTATATCATAAGGCTTCCATAATCCCAACAGAGAAGTTTAGCTACTCATGAGGTTAACGAAAATCAACGAAGACATCATCATCATACCACAACTCTAGCAATCTCACGTTGAAGAGGAATGTGGCGTCACAACAAGATTGACGTTTTCCTCTTGGCCCGTTTCTCTCAAGAGAGACGTGTCCTCTGTCAGAAATTGTACGTGAATTAGGAGGAAAAGTCGAATGAATAAAGACTTGAATTAATGAATGAGTGAATAATAAAAAGCTTTGAATGAATGAATAAGTGAATGCTGAAAAATTCAGAAAAATAGGGTTTTTATAACATCCTTGTCCTAGTCCTACTGAAATAGGGTTTTTATCCTTGTCCTAGTCCTACTGGGTTACTGAATACTTGTCCTAATCCTACTAAGTTACTGCTGATCCCCCATGTCTTTAGAAATGCTGTTTTTGCCCGGGACAAGTTCTCCATGCATCACTTTCAGTCCACAAGTTTCCAGAAGCTGCCTTCCTTCTTACGTGAAGTTTCCTTTGGCGTCCAACAGTCCATAAAATGCTGAAATCTTCATCATAAATACCTGAAATCTTGCTAATCACGTTGGTTAGCTCACTTACAGGAAAAAGGACTAAAAGTGTAGGAATTATATATTTTGTCCTCAAAACTTGGCTAAAATATGGGTACATTAAGGTGCTTTAGGCATGTAAATACGCCTAACATCACACCATCTCTTGCATAGGTGGATTCAAACGTCTTTGATGCTCAATAGTGGGTATGTAATTTTATTCAAGATGAATCTTGTGCATACATATCCCAGGCGGAATACCAATAATATCAGCGATGGTCCAACCGATGGCTCTCATGTATTTCCTTAGAACAGTGATGAGAGCTGCGACTTGCTGCTCACCTAAGTCAGCCTCCACAATAACCGGGAGGGTGTTTCCACTTCCCAAGAATGCATATTTTAGATGACTGGGCAGCTCCTTCAATTCAAATGTTGATGGCTCTTCAATGGATGGTTTAGCTGGTGGTGTCGGTCGATTTTTGAGATCAAGGTCCAACTTCTTGGGAGCATGAGAATACGACCCTATTCCTCTTAGAGCACAAATAGTTTCATCATAATCTTCAGCATCCTCCCGCTCAATATTCATAAGTACAGCTGCCAATGGATCAACAAAAAGCTGTGTCTTTATAGATACTTCTTTCTCATCATCAAAATAAACATCAACTACAGAGAACACATTCATATCTTTGGGCTGCTTCATTGATTTGCACACATCAAAGCGGACCACTTCGTTATTCATTCAGAATAAAAGCTCATTAGCTCTTAAATCAATGAGCACACTTCCTGTTGCAAGGAAGGGACGCCCCAAGATTATGGGAACTTCAGAGTCTACCTCACAGTCCAGAATAACAAAATCTGTAGAAAAGATGAAGGAGGAAACCTTCACCAATACATCATATAGGATACCAACTGGTCGTTTTACCGACCTATCTGCCATTATGAGCTTCATATTGGTTGGTGTAGGATCGCCTAACCGCAACTTTCTGTAAATAGATAGTGGCATCAAATTGATGCTAGCTCCCAAATCGCATAATGCCTTGGAAAAATTCAAAGATCCAACGGTGCAAGGAATCGTGAAAGCACCGGGGTCAGCCTTCTTCTGAACTAGTGATCTGGTAGCGATTGCACTGCAATGATGAACAGTATCTGTCAACTCATAACTTGCTGCCCTCTTCTTTGTCAAAAGATCCTTCATAAATTTTGCGTACCCAGGCATTTGTTCCAGTGCCTCGACCAAAGGAACATTAATAGTTAGCTGCTTCAACATAGTCATAAACTTATTGAACCTGGTATCGTCAGCTTTCTTCTTCAATCTCTGAGGAAAAGGTGTTGGTGGAAGGGGAATAGTTTTCTCCACCACTTCCTTTTCATCTTGCTTCAGTTCGGCGATCTTTTCAGGCTGTGGACGTTGAGAGGTGACGTCACGAACAACCTCATCAGCTGCTTCGACATCTTTTGGTTCTGCAATGATCTCATTATCTTCTATATCATCAACCACCTTCTTACCTTTGGATGGATTTTCCAATGCATTACCACTCCTGGTAGTAATAGCCATGCATGATCCATCATTCCTTGGGTTTTGCACAGTGTCGCTAGGTAAGGTGCCAGCCTTTCTTTGATTGCATGCCGCTGATAGTTGACTCAATTGTTGCTCCAGCTGTTTTATTGAAGTAGAATGCGAGTCAACCAATTGATTTATTGATGACAAATCATTCTTTACCTCAGTAACACCCATATTGGTTTCCTCCACCCCTTTCAACAGCTTAGCCATCATATCATCCATGGACATCTTTCCAGAGCCAGACGCCACAGCCTCACGGTTTCCAGGAGGAACATACAAACCACTTCTGTCAGTCTTATTCTTCCAACCACCTTGATCGCGGTCGTTGTAGCCAGATTTATCATAATAGTTCTGACCTTGGTTTCCTTAGGCATTGCCTCAGAAACCCCCCTGATTATTCAAGTAGTTGGCTTCCTTCTCTGAATTGGATTCGTCTCTTCCTTTTGACGCAACTACTTTGACTTTTTCGGTCTTCCCTGATAATAAATGCTTGGTAAGAAGATCCATCTGTATTTTCATATGCGCCATATCATGATCACGTTCCTCTTCTCTTCGCCTCTGTTCTGCAGTCATGCCAATCGATACAGTAGATCTTGCTACCTCAGAATCCCTGGTATGCCAAGCTCTACTTTGCTTTGTCATACGATCTAACATATCACTTGCGTGAATAAAAGTGAGGTCCATGAATGACCCACCTGCTGCATTATCAACCACTGGCTTAGTCACCAAATTCAAAGATCTGTATAATATCTCCATCAAGTGGACATTGGTCATATGATGGTTTGGGCACCTCATAAGCTTCTTCTTGAACCTCTCCCATATTTCGTGGAGAGCTTCAGCTGGAAGCTGTCAAAAATTGCTGATTTCATCTCTCAACTGTGCTCTCTTGGATGGCGGAAAGAATCTTTCAATTGCCTCCAATTAGTAATAGAATCAGTAGTTACCCCATTCAACCATAGAGTTGCCTCCCCAGATAGAGACAATAGAAATAATCACAGCTGAATTGCATTCTGTCCAACGCCTGGATTGTCGAATGACTTGCATGTAGAGATAAAGTTGACCAGATGCATATTCGGATCATCACCTGCAAGTCCACCAAATAGTCACTTGAGCTGCAATAACTGAATCATGGTGCTAATGATATTGAACTTGGCTTCGGGTGCCAAGGGTGGAGGAATAATAGCCCCTGTGGCACCAGCTCCATCCAGATCGTCATCATCATCATCAAAAGGATCCTGCACAGCTTGGCGGTCAGGTCTCATTCTAGCTTGACGATCTCTCCTGTGCATAGGTGCCGCCACCTCATCAGTACGCCTGGGATTCAGTAACTCATCATCACCCAGGTCCTCATCATCAGGATTTGTTGCTCGCCCTGGGTTATCAATATTCTGTTGATGTACTTGAGCAGCTGCCATTGCAGCTAGTCTAGCCTGCTCCTGTTGATCCACCCTTCTGTCAATGTCACACTGTGCATCCATTCTGCCAATAAGTTGAGGTTCAGGATTTATGGGTAATAATGGCTGACCAGAACTACGAGTATTTGGCATGCACTCTACCAAACCTGAACAAAACAAAAACAACAAACAAAAAGTAAAATGCAAGAATTTTAGACCAAAGGGTCTATTAACTATCACAAACTTAGTTGACAACTGTATTCCCCGACAACAACGCCAAAATTTAATAACGCTCAAACTACAGCTCTCGTAAGAGTATAAGCGGTCGTTGTCAAATATAGAACCCAACTGGGTTGGGTGTCGAATCCCACAGGGAATACTTGGTCACTAAGTATGCAACGATTAGTAGACTGTTGATCGAAAATTCTATGAAAAAGGGGGGATTTAATTGTAGCGTGAATTAAGAGTATCAAAGTAACAAAGAAAAATTGAATTTTTAGTAGGTTTTAATCAATGAGAATTGTAAGTTAGGGTTATGTCCACCTTATGAGTTTTACGTATCTATTGGCTATGAGTTATGCAGAATTCAGACATGCATGCGCTTATAGAGATTTGTATTCTATGGTAAATCCTAGTGTCCTTCGACCATCAAGGATTATATCACTTTAACTCTTTCGAGCTTAAAGCGTATACTAATGGTACGAATTCTCCAAGAGGTTAATCTAGTTACGACACTAACTTTTAAACAGGGGTTGGTAACCCTATTTCCTTGTCATTCTCTCTTTTCCGGACATGTAACTTTTCTTTCGAACAAGTTAATTCTATACTGGCGTATTCTATATGTTTGCAACCACAAGAATTCAATTAAGATGAAGAGAGTAATGATATAAGCAACATACATATCAAGAATTCACAAACTCATAGCAATAGATAGTATCTCATAAGGCTTCCATAACCCTAACAGAGAAGTTTAGCTACTCATAATTGTGAAGGAAAACCACGAGGATATCATCATACCAAAGCAATAACAATATCATGATAAGGAAGTATTGGCGTCACTTGTGGCGTGAATTCCTTGCTAGTAGCGTTTCTCTTGTCGTGAAAATTTAAAGTCGAATAGATGAAGAATAATGTCAACAACGAATTTAAGAATAGAAGAGAGTAAGAATGAATTGAAAGAGAATGGGTGAGAATAATAAAAAGCTTGCTGAAAAATTCAGCAAATAGGATTTTTATAACATCCTTGTCCTAGTCCTACTGAAATAGGGTTTTTATCTTTGTCCTAGTCCTACTGGGTTACTGCATACTTGTCCTAATCCTACTAAGTTACTGCTGATCCCCCAAGTCTTTAGAAATGTTGTTTTTGACTGGGACAAGTTCTCCATGCATCACTTTCAGTCCACAAGCTTCCAGAAGCTGCCTTCCTTCTTACGTGAAGTTTCCTTTGGCGTCCAACAATCCATAAAATGCTGAAATCTTCATCATTTATTCCTGAAAACTTGCTAATCACGTTGGTTAGATCACTTACAGGAAAAAGGACTAAAAGTGCAGGAATTATATACTTTGTCCTTTAAAACTTAGCTAAAATATGGGTAAATTAAGGTGCTTTAGGCGTGTAAATACGCCTAACATAAAGTACATATTCAGAGCATAGATGTTCATAACAGCCTCTCTCATGAAGAGATTCCAGTCAAAATTCTTGACTATCAGACTCGTAGACTAAGAAACAAAGAAGTCCCTCTAGTCAAAGTTTTTTGGTGGAATCAGTCCATTGAGGGAGCTACTTGGGATGCAGAAGCATACATATGGATCAAGTATCCTCACCTCTTCTTCTCAAACACATATCTATCTCAAGGTAATATTTCTCCTTAAGCTTATTCAATTTCATGTTCAGATTTCAGTTACAAACTTGGTATACAATTCATGCTTAGAATTCCATTATAAACATGATATTAAGTACCATTGAATATTTAGTCATACATTCGTATATCAGTTCAGTTATATAATTATGTATCAGACGTGCATTATCATTATGAGAACCTTAGTTCATCAGAACACTCAGTCATGTATTTATGAATTAGTTACACATGTATTAGATATGCGTGTTCAATATGATATATTCAGTTATTAGTCATGTCAGTCATGAGATCATATTCTAGTTATTCATGTTCAGCATGTATGTCATTTTATCTTCTCCCCTCTCACTCAGTCTCATTCGAGGATGAATGTTCTCAAGGGGGAGATATTATAATACCCCGTACTTCTACCTAGCTTGAAATTGTCCCAAGAATCTTAGAAACTTTCTTTGAACGATTAATCCACTTTTATACGTGTGATATTTTTAATATTTTCACTTTTTGTCATGTCGAAAATTGAATTATATTTCCAACGATACCAATTTCATCCAAATATGGTATCGGGGTAGAAAGTTATGTCTGTTTTATAGAAAGCAGTCAAAACTATCCAGGTGCGATGATAAAGGCCGACGGACCGTCACCCAAACCGTCGTATCGGAGGCAGTGAGACCACATTCTTCCTAAGGGCGATGACTCAGGTCGATGGATTTTCGCCCTAGCCATCGCAGCAGAGACAGTGAACCCTTATTCTGCCCAGGTGCGACGGTCAGGACCGACGGACCGTCGTCCCAGCGTTGGACCGTCGCATAGTTCGTTCAGTTATTTTAAAATCATTTTTAAAAGGGTATTTAGGTATTTTTCACCCGTTTTAACCCAAAATTAAATTAGACCAAGGCACATAAGTTCATTATCCATCTAAAACATCAAATTAGGGTTTTCTCTCAAAGATAATCCCCAAGAACAAGATCCAAATCCTTCTTCAAGAAAACTAAGATATTCCAAGTTCTTCAAGTCCAAGGACTTCAAGAAACTCACAACCCAGGTATGTCATGTGTTGATTCATGGGTCCCTTTCACCCATGAAGCTCAAAAATATCTTTACAAAATCCAAGATTTGTGTATTTATGAATGTTCATGATTTAAATTGAATTAAAATTCATGTTCATGATGTTGTGGGGTTTTGATTTATGTTTTAAATTACATATTCCAATGATTGACCCTAGTATCTAATGATTTGCATAATAATCATGATAAAACCTTCAAACTTATTAAATTATTAATGCAACCAAGACAATTAGATGCATTGATGATGGTATAACCAAAGTATGCTCCTCATTTATTAGATTAAATGCCTATGTGAAGGAAAAGTGCCATACTAGTACGATAATATGAAATCCCCAATCATGTATAAGCATGTCAACTGTTTGATGAAATATCTTAGTCAGTGAATTATGGATATGTGTAACCCTTGTGGTGCTTTAGAACTTCTACTTCATGAAATATCCAACTTATTGTATTATGGATTATGATGTTGGTCATGTATTCATGAAAGTCATGCTTTGTCAATTTAATACTATCGAGTCCTGGGGTACTTGTACCCGACAATTAGCTGTGTTCCTAGAGCCAGTTTAATGTTTTCAAGATACTCTCTGTCGAGCCATGTTCATAGAAATTCAGTCAGTCATGTGACTCAGGAAAACTCAGTAATCTCAAAAATCACAAAAATTCAGTAATCTCAGTAGTATTCCGTCAGTCAACAAAACTTAGTTAATTTAGTCCAGTTCAGTTCAGTAATCCATGTTCAGTGTCTATTCAGATGGGAGTAGGAATTAGCACCGAGTGAACCCAAGGATGGGAACGCACACTATCAGACAAGGGTGTGGTTCTTAGAAGTCATCCTTGTATTCCAGAACTATGTAGCCATCATAGGTTGAGATATTAGCACTGTCAGATGAGGGTTGATGAGGTGGATAAACACTGTCAGATGAGGGTCCCACCATTCTCTTTTATGGATACTGTCGGATGAAGGTCACCCACATCTTGTCCTTACCAGTGGCGCGGTATTAACACCCTTCTAATTGGGTTACGGATTGGACCCCATCTCAGCTATATTGCTTTATTTGGGGCATGTCGGTTATATGACTACTTCCCATATTTTTAGTTATAGAATCAAGATTGTCAGATACATTCATTCAGTCTCAGTAAAAAAACTCGAATAGTTCTATAGAATTTAGGACTGTCAGATACTGTCAACTCAGAACAGTACGGAACTCAGCTAGTTCCATCAGAACCTAGACTGTCAGATACAATCGCTCAGTATTAGTTATTTTAGTTATGCAGCTATAAGTATCTCATGTTATTAGTAGTCAGACTCAGTAATCATGTTATCACAAACTCAGTTACAGTTATTATGTATTCATGCATGTATTCTCACGCTCATGTTATTCAGTCAGTTAGTATAGTTCATGTATGTAAACCCTTTGCATTCAGCCTAGATCTCATGCATACTAGTACATTCAAATATACTGACACATTTGTGCTATGGTGTTTTATACCATAGGCTCAGAAGTACGAGATCCAGAGCATCAGTAGCATTCCAGTCTCAGCAGTCAGAGTTAGCAGTGAGTCCTCATCCTTCTAGGACATGACCATTTCTTTATTAACTCATTAATTAATTTATTTCAGTAGTTGGAGTTAGTTGGGGACATGTTCCATCAACTCCTTATTCAGAAAGTTCAGTTAGTTATAGGCTTTTTAGACTATCATGTTCAGACAGTTTATTTCAAGTTTTGTTTTGGTATTGTGATACCATATCATTCAGAGATTATTTTATCAGTTTTGAACCTTATGGCCTTTTAGACTTTATTTCCTCATTTATATAGTATATTATGCAGTGTTCAAGTAAAGATATCAGTCATGGATTATCTTGTGGTCCTTTGGGGTCATGAGCACCATGTAGCATTTCGGTTACCAGATTCGAGGCATTACACAAGACTGCTAACTTTGGAAAATAAAAATTGTTAAAGAACCGCAACCAATAAGTGGCTGCCATGTCACCATTTTTTACTTTCACGCATTGATTTAAGCTTAAATTTTGGATTCTTAGTTTCATTTACTTTTTTCTTAGTTTCATGTCTTGATTCTAGAATTAATTAACAACTAGTAATCACCTACTTAGTTATCGATTAATTGTTGAATCCATTTCTTTCGTGTCTTCGTTATTTGTGTGCTTTTCTTATTTTTAAATCGTAGTGCTTCTTGGTTCAAGTTCGAACATTACTTCCTTGAGTTGTCAAACAAAGAATCCATTTCGACAAAGGAGTAGACTCACCCCTTGACTCATCACGGACTACAAGCCGACTTGCAACACTTGTGAATCCAAGTGTGAGATGATTAATTGTGTGAGAGTGTGGTGAGGTTGTTTCAAACTAACTTGTGTTTTTCTTTGTAGGCTTGTTCGTTTCTTTTTATTTAGGTACAATTACGAGGGAACCCACGGCTTCAACCTCTCAACCCATGGACAACAACACAACCAATGTCATTTTGGTCTACCTTGACACTATGTCCCGAGACCTAGCTATGGAAAATATAATGTTGGATTGTATGGTAGGTCAAAGGGATCAAGTGGGCTTCCTGGGCACACGTCAAGAGGAAGACCATAGCTCATGTGACCTACGAGGTAAAAACACTATCCCCTACACTCCTATGAACTTAGATTATTATGTTGTGGCTAGTAGGAGCCAAGTGGGTATAGATGCAGCTTTCCCTAGGGTAGAGGTGCTTGAGTCTCCTTTTTGTGATACTCTTGATATTTTAGGTTGCATGAGGACCAAAATCTTGTTGTAGGTACGCAAGCACTAGTTGATCCTTTAGATGACAAAATTGATTCTCCTCGTGAGAATGATTTTTGTCCTTCTAGTGCTAGCACTTATAACTTGACTACGGTTACATTACCAAGTGACGAGAGTATTCACACACTAGTTGACCTTTATGAAAACCAACGTGAGTCTACGTTGGTAAGTGAGTTTCCAACAACTAGTGAGGGTGAGCAAAATGATCAACTGGGTGAAGATGATCTTGATTTGCTTGAATGTTTAGAAAAATTGCATTGTGATTTTCCTTATGAAGATGGTTTTGATTGCGGTTCTTGGGCTCCACGTGATGGTTTGTAAGTATGTGAGGACTACCCTTGTGAAAAAGAAGGTGATATGTTCTTAGAAATTCCATCTACTTCTTCTTTATGTGTTTTTTATGTTGGGCATACTCCTATTGGAGATTTTAAAACTAGTAGTAAGTGCATCCATAAGAATCCTTTGTTTGAAGTTGACTTGTGGAACACCTCTCTAAACCCTCTTTTTGTTCATGATATTTCCAATGGTGATAAAAACAGTATGCTTAACTTTGAGGATGACACCCTATGGGAGAGTGAGAGTGGACGAGGCCTAATTCCTTGATTGCGTCTTCCATTTGTCCCCGGTAACTTCTTAGGGTTTGAAGGACGGATAGTTATTGATCGGTATACTTGTTTGAGTGATATTTCTATATGTTTTGGGTAGACTTTACTTTCAATTAGGACACCACCCCTTGATGGTGATTCCTTTAGCCAACTCCTTTGTACAATTTTTGCTAAGTCTCTCGTGATTAAAACAAAGGATGTATGGCTATATCTCAAGAGTGTGCCTCCTTGGCATATTGATGTTGTTAATTGTACTAACTCTAACCCTCATGACATGAGGATATGGTGCGTGTTTGTCTTCTCTTTATTCTTGCAAGGTTTGGATTCGAGGTCGAATCCTTTTCAAGAAGAGGAGGATGATACAATTCAAATGGCCACCCTAATTTTTGAAGACATTATTGGAGGCCATCACCTAAAGGATCAAGACATGGTCACCCTGAGGGCACGAGAATATCAACGAAGATCCGTTTTGAGCCTACCATGGAGAATACTATTCAACAAGGCCATGAGTGGAAGATTTCTTAGAGCATTGAAGGCTTGAGGCTTCACGGTTTTGGACACTTAATGGATCACAGTTTTCAGCCATCTTCATTGAGGGCATTTTGGTCACTTCACTTTGCCCAAAATGCACTCCATGGCCACCCTTTCATTAAGGGTAGTGTAGTCATTTTGTCTTCTTTTGTAAAGTACTATAAGTAGAACCTCTTAGGGATTATTTCTCTAGTTATTGAATGATGATATTTTGAGACATTGTAAGTTCTCTTTAGTTGTAGGTCTTGGAATATCCACCAAATCAAAATGAGGGCAACAAGTGTGGATATCACTTGTGTTACAACGATGGCTTGATACGTTGGTGTTTAGAGGAGGTAACATCCCTCTTGTGTCAGCATAGGAGTTAGGTGTTTGTTGTGTGTAGTGTTAAGGATCCAAGAGTTCACCAATTTCTTGGGTTCTTAAGAGTATACCTTCACTTGTCTAACTATCTATCCTTTTGTTCATTGTAATCTTATAACCGTTTGTGTCTTGCAATCCTAAGCCATTTGGTTGTTGTTTCTATCTTGTTCATAATATTATATTGTTAACTTAGTTTGGATTGTTGGCTGGTTTGGTGTGAAAACACACCTTTGTTATCTCGTTTCTTGGTGTATTTGTCGAATCCGAGAGTGGTCTCCAAGAGAGTCCTCGGTTCTTGAACTCGTGGACTATTTTTAGTGTATGTTTTGTGCCTTCCATTGTCATTTTTGTATCAACTAACAACCAAACACTCTCTTATAACATTAATGAATAATAACTAGCTAATCGGGTAAGCTACAATTACAACAAGTATGAATGAAGCAAGTCAACCAACATATAGAAAGTAAGTAAAGAGTTTCACTTTTCCAAGCACATGTCACACAATCAATCTCAAGGATAAAATCAAGTAGGAAATACAAGTCAACTCATATCTCAGTAACATACATCAGAGAACTCAAGTCTCATTAGCAAACCTTACACATATTCTTAAAAAGGATTAATTCAATTATTGAAACTTTGGGATCGTTTGTTTAGGATTATTCATTAGATTCATCACTTTGGATCACTTCATTATCAATTTCTTTATTATTATTATTATTAAAAAATGTACATTTTTTTCTCTATATCTCTCTGAAGGTAGAAATCAATATTTATACAAGAGGTTCCCTGGGGAATCAAGTCTCCTAACATTACTAGAATACATAGAGAGAGGTATCAATGTACAAATGCTTCTAGTTGTCTATCCTAGTTAGAGTTAACTACGTTTATCCTTTACATGCCCCCTCAAGTTGAGAAGGATGTGGGAACACCGTCATCTTTCTTCTCAACATTTGGTAGCACTCTTTAGGTAGAGCTTTAGTGAGAGCATCGACTATATGATCGTGAGAGCTGAGATACTTAACTATAAGATCCTTGTCTCGGACCTTCTCACAGACAAATTGAAAATCTATTTCCATGTGTTTTGTGTGTGAATGGAAGATCAGATTGGCAGTTAAATAGGTGGCACTAAGGTTGTCACACTAAAGAATAGGTACAGGCGAAGTAAGGCATCCAATCTCTTTAAGGACCATTTCAAGCCACGTGAGTTCAGAGGTAGCACATGCTAGTGCTCGATACTCCGATTCAGTACTCGAACGAGACACAACCTTCTGCTTTCTTGAGGCCAAAGAGATCAAATGATAACCAAGGTAGATTGCAAAACCAGTAGTGGACTTACGATCATCAAGATAACCTCCCCAATTAGCATCGCTATAACCGTGTAAAATCGGAGAGGATTGCTGGGTAAAGAAAAGACCATATGAGGGAGTGGACTTGATATATTGAAGTATTCATTTCACTGCCATCCAGTGAGAATCCAGTGGTGAATGCATGAATTGGGATACTTTGTTCACTGAGTAAGCGATATCAGGCCTTGTAAATGTTAAATACTATAGAGCACCAACAATACTTTGAAACAAAGTCTGATCATAAAAGGGTTGACCATCAGAGGAGGACAAATTACTTGAAGATGCAGCAGGAGTAGCCACCGAGCTGCAGGACTGTAACGACCCTCCCGGTTATTTGTGAAATTTTCTCATCTTCCTTATTTTAGCACTCTCCGTAGTTGGTATACATGATTTATGACTTACGGTGAGGAGTAGTATCGATTCCTGATTTTTTTCGAAAGTAATTTAAGTCATCAATGGGGTTATTGAGTTTGAGAAAGTTAAACTCAATAATAGTGAATTTTTGATAGAGACGACCTCAGATTGGTGTCATAGTATTTTTAATAAGTTCGGAATGTACTTTTTAGTCAATGTACATATTTAATGTATTTCTACGTCATTCCGAATAAATTTTGAAAATTTATTAAAGTTTTTAGTATTTTTAAATAATTAAGTTAATTGGTGACTTAGTGGATCAAAACTATAATTTACTTACTTATGTGGCCAATACAAGAATGAATTTAAGTGAAAGTATTTATCACATATTAATAATAATAACATCAGATAGTTAGGGTAAAGAGGGGAAGAACAGTTGCATTGTTATTTTTCCCCCTTTTTCTTTTCACGGTGGTGGAGGCATCTGCATCAGGTTATCACGGGATATTTTTTTTATCAATTATTTACGTTGTTATTTGTGTGTCATACAACAGTGATAGATCAAGTTTGTGGAAGTGAATAGATGAGTGATCAGTGATGTTAAACAGTAGCCAACTATATGCAAAAGTGGATGTACCAAAAATATATGGGTATAAATATTAGGCAAAAGTTGGTTAAGTGTATAGTATTAGACAAAAGCATGGAAAAAAATTGGCAGATAATAAAACTTCATTTAAATGTGTAGTTAAGTAATGGAATTCTAATTAGTTCATGTTGATTGAAGTAAGTCCAAGTAAACCGGATAGTTTAGTTGTTTTAATATGGTCAAATTGCTTTTTCTTATTTTGGTACAAAAACTAAAGTTGGCCAGTTTCTTTTGGAACAAGTGATTCTTTTGTAGTTACCTACTAGGAATGCCATGATATTGATTGGAAATCTATTTGTTGTTATACTATTACAATTAGGTTGAATTGATTTAATAGTGAGAGATGTACAGGAGATTGGATAAAGTTAGTTATAATAATAATTTATTTGTTTACTATAACGTCTAGAATGATAGGCTAAGGGCAAGCCTTGATGATAAAGTGGAACTTTATTACTTTGTTACAGTGCAGTTCGTGTAGTGCTAATATTAAAGTTTTCTTTTTGGTTTAGCTTGTGGTTTTGGAAAATTTTCAAGTGGTTATTAATTATAATATGACATTTACTTATCAGGTCTAGAATTTTTAGACTAATAATTTATAAAATGGATGCCGTTAAATTAGTACTCTTATGGGGATTATATGTTTGGACAGATTTAAATCATTCAGAAGCTTAACGGAAGGGCAAGGTCCTTGCAAAGTAGCTTGCACATCAATTCTTCGGTTGAGGTAGGTTACGGTTTAATTGGAGTTAAGACTCGACTTAATTGCATGTATGCTCCTAAATTGGATACTTGTTGATTGGTATTCGTACATGCTTGAAATTGTTGATATTTGGATTGTGGATGCGTGTATAAATAATTAATGATAATTTACTTGATGGAATTGTCTTATGACTTTAAGTGTACTTGTAAACTTGGTACATTGTGTTGTATGCTGTGAGGTAGTGTAAATTTGATATTGATATTACTTGTTTATGTTGGATCGGGTACCACGCCGGTACAGATATTTATATGTTGGATTGTGTACCACGCTGGTACGGATATTTATATGTTGGATCGGGTACCACGCCGGTACAAATATTTATATATTGGATCGGGTACCACGTCGGTATGGATATTTATATGTTGGATTGGGTACCACTCCAGTATGGATATTATATATTGGATCAGATACCATATCGGTACGGATATTTATATGTTGGAAAGGGTACCACGCCGGTACAGATATCTATATATTGGATCGGGTACCACTCCGGTACGTATATTTATATGTTGGATCGGGTACCACGCCGGTACGTATATATATATGTTGGATCAGGTACCACATCGATATGGATATTTAAATATTGGATTGGGTACCATTCCGGTACGGATATGTATATGTTGGATCGGTGTAATACCCCGAACTTTCTTTAAGCCTAATTTAGCCTTTAGAAGATTAAGAGATGACTTCCTAAGTGAATAATTTTTAAATCAGAAAGAGTTTTCCTAATTTTGACTTTTTATCATATGGAAAATTGAATTAGCTTTCAAACGATACCAATTTCGTCCAAATCCAATATCGGAGTGAGAAGTTATGACGGTTTTTCTGAGAGCTGTCATAACTGCCCAGGTGCGATAGGCAGGTTGATGGACCGTCGAGCTTACGACAGACCATCGCTCAAGCCGTTGCAACCAAGGAAGTATACCCCTTTCACTGGCCAAGTGCGACGGCCAGGCTGATGGACCGTCGATCTAGCGACGGATCGTCGCCCAAGCCGTCACAGCTAAGGCAGTGAGTACCTGTTCTGATCCAAGTACGACGGTCAGGCCGACGGACCGTCAAGCTAGCAATGGACCATCGCAGATCCCGTTCAGCAAATATAAATCCGTTTTAAAAGGATTTTTTGGTCTTTTTCCACTTTTTTAACACCTAGATATATTAAAATGAAGCATAGAACTTCAAATTGATCCAAAGCATCAAGAACTAGGGTTTTCTCTCAAGATTAACCCTCAAGAGAAAGACCCAATTCCCTCTTTAAGATTTCACCATAGTTTTTGCGAATTGATTTAAGATTCAAGGCTCCCAAGTCAAAAGCTTCAAGAACCCTCACTCAAGAGTATGAAAGATAGTCTCAAGCAAACTTGTTCATCTAAATAAATATTCCAAGGTATTTGGGGTTCAAACAAGGATAACTCTTTCACCCTTGTGCCCAAAGGCTTATTTTAAATACAAGTTTCTGCAAATTATGAGATTTTCCATGAAATTGAAGTTAGGGTTTATACCCATTATTATTGTTTCAAGATTTTTGAGATTTCACATGGATTAAAGGTTGAATTACATGATTTTGTTTATATTTCATGCCCATTTCCGTATTTTCTAGATTTTAAGATGATTATGAATATTTTGTTATCAAGCATGAATTTTGAGATGTTGGAATCATGAGATTCATATTATGACTTATTTTTCCAATATCTTGATTGAGATGATAGTAAACTTTTTAAGATGATGGTTGAGCATGAAGTTTAAATATGATTTTGATGCATTAAAGCTTTATATTTTGAGTCCTAAGTACAAGTGATGAGTTTATAAGGAGATTTTGTTCTCAAGTTTTGTTGACAAGTTTTGATAAGTACTTTTAAAAGCTAAGATAGGAATCGACACTACTTACGATTTAAAGCTAAGAGAAGCATAATTTAGTCTTCATTATAGACCCTTGAGTTATTTTAAGGTGGATTTCCTAAAAGTTCCGAGCCTAAGTATGGGAGTAGTATTTAGCACCGAGTTGGATATGATTCCAAGGTCTCATACCCCAGAACTACGTGCCACTATAAGATTGAGATTAATCGGCCTGAGGTCGAGATAGTGATCACTAAAGTTAAGGTTCTATTTCGATCGCAAGGGTAGAACATCTCTCCCTAACATGGGCAAGACGTTGGACTCCATGTCAGCTCACATGGTTTATGTTGGTTAAAAGAACCTCCCTGCTAGTAAAAGTAAATTACAACTTTTGAGTATATTTCTTAAGATAAGTATTTTTCCTAATGATTTGAGGAACTAAGTGTAAAGGCTCACAAAATTTATTTAGATATTGAATTACTGAAGGTTTTCAGTTACAGAGTTACAACTTTAGTTTTCAGACACAAAGGTGAGCTCATTTTTCACTTAGCCTATATGAATTGAGATAAAGTACTTCTTATGGCGAAAGAAATTTCAGATTTTATTTAGTTTACAAGATTACGAGAACAAGATGAGAATACAGATTTTAGAACCAAATGTTGTGGCTCACAATATTTGTAAAGCATGTTTTGCTTCTTATGGTTACTTATTTCAGTATTTTAGATATTCCAGCTTATGTGAGTCATGTACATTTAGCATGCATTGTTTTATAAATGATGACTATGAGATATGTTTTTACTTATGCATTCACCCCATATACTCAGTACATCCTCAAATTACTGATCCACATATATGTCGATGTACTACATTGTCTCATAATGTAGGTACAAGTTTCAGTATGCACATTCAAACTCAGACAGTTGCAGATTTCAGCCTTTGAGATGATGAGTCCTCCTTCTTCGGGGACTTCAGTTATACTTATTTATATTCTTTACTTTCTCATTCATATGTATTGATTAGCGATAGTTGGAGTATCTTCTCAGCTGTCAATAGTCAGTATTAATAGAGGCTTCATAGACAGACAGTAGGTTTAATGTATTCAGTTTCAGTTTTCTTTGTAAAAGTAGAGTTGTAATAATGTGAATTCATTTTTGTATTGACCAGATTTTAGAAAAAATTATCTTCCACTAATTTTGTACATATTTAGGTATTTTTATTCAGTTGCTTATGAGTTATGCCAATAGAAGGGTTAGCTTGGGGTCACTTATGATCCTAAGCACCGTGTGACATTTCGGGACACATTTTTGTGGCGTTACAAACTTGGTATCAGAGCATAGAGTTCAAGTGTCCTAGGTTGTCTGTGAAGCTGTGTCTAGTAGAGTCTTGTGGAATGGTATAGAGATGTTTGTACTTTTCTTCGAAAAGCTACAGGGCATTTAGGAAATGTTTTCCTTCTTTTAAGTCTCAGATTGTGCTATAGAGAGGTTCTCTAAGCAACTTATACATATTCTCATCTTGCTCTATTCAGACTATCTCTACCTTATTTTCAAGGTAACATAAACAGTCAAGCTTAAATCATTACAGATAGAGATTTCTCAGACAGTCCCCACAGATAGTTATAGGATTGTATGCAGTTTCAAAAGTATCTAATCAATGCTTTTAAGTTCCAAACTTTGAAGAACTTTATTCATGTTCATGGAAATAGTGCGCTAAGCCCAAGCCAGATGTGCTTTCAGATCCCTCCTCAGAATTTATAATGTTAATCTATACTTCCCCATTTATACATCATTCTTGAGATAACACAATTAGCAAGTTCCAAATTCCTCCCCTGATAATGCTCTCATATTTTCTAGCAAGAAGTTTTAGAATGCACCCAAAGGGTTTTCTTATTAGTTGTTCAGTTGATCTAAAATTAGATATGTATCAGATTGCCCGCTGACCTTTATTATACAGATAATGCTCATGAGAGGAGATAGTATGAACCTAGACTATTAAGTGTAGTGTGCATTCGAGAGATATTGTTAACTTCAGTGTTACGATTTATGATTAGTACAACATTATTATAGTTAGAAGTATGGGTATAGAATAGTAGTGTCAAGAAGATGTGGGAATAACTATTGGTAGGAATTATAGATGTAAGCTTATGCATGTTATCGAGATGCGTCAAGGTGATATGTCTTCGTGTGTTAGTTTAGTGGAAGGTAAAGACGAAGTTATTTGTTAAGGTGAATTGTTCTTTGATTGAAGTAAGGAAGGAGTTATTGATGGTATTTATTGTGATTGAAAGTATAGGATATTAATTAAGTATTTGGTGTTTAGTATCATTAATTTAGGCTTCCCTAGAGGTTACAAAAAGGAGTTTAGCTGAAATTTATAAAGCTATGATGGTAATTTAGATGTATAGAAGGGTAAATAGTAATGAGGTGTAGAAGAAGGATGTGTTAATGTATTATGATAAGATAGGCCGTATGATTTTGATCGAATATTGTTGCTATGAATTTCTAGTGGACTAGTGTTTCTTGATGTTTTATTCTATAGATTCCAAGTGAGATTAGTATGTAAGGTGAGTTGTCAAATCATGCCTAGAACCAGACACTGAGTTTAAAGAGTAGATGATTAGCAAGGTGGATGTAATAATTTCTTGGTTAGTGTGGCTAGTTGTATGAATGTGATCTAGTAGTGTTGAATAGTGTATGGAACAGCTTAAGTTTATTTGTTCGCAATGAAGTATGATGTTACATGTATGATGTAGAGAAGCGCCCAAGGTGATATGGGGATTCATTATTTTCAAAACTTATTAAATATTGTGTGGTTATTAGTACCACTTGAATTGATAAGTGTGAATGAGGTTGTGTAGTATATATTGTTCTTGTCAGTTAACATATGGGTTACAGGTTAGTTATGTGGTAAGTTAGAGATGTGATATTAGCAGAGTATGAGGGAAGTTCAACAAAGGTTTATAGATATCCATCTTTAGCGTTAGAATCTAAGTTGGCGAGTGTTTAAGTTATTATATGATGAATTATGGGGCTATAGAAATCTAAGAGTTCAATCTTAGAAGGAGGTGTTAGCATTGGGTGTTATACGTGAAGATACAGTCCTTCAGGGTAAGTTTAGTTTTATGTGTATTGATTTTATCCCAGACTCTAGAATAAAGTGATTGTGGTTTAAATTAAAGTTTATATAGTGGTTCATAAACTGAAAGTGATGGATTAAGTCTAAGGGGGAGATGATAGAAGGAGTAACCAAGTCAGACTTCTAGATTCTTGTTGAAATGCTTGTTTAGTGTAGAAAACCCGTAAGAGGGGAGGATGACTGACCCATTCTTATTTCAGTATTTCAAGTTATTCCAATACTTACTCATGCCTTATGTTTCAGTTCCATGATCATAGTTCATGTTCATGCATATGATAGAGAATCATGTACCCTTCTAGTTCCCAAAATGAGGAGTTCCAGTTCTTTCAGTAGTTGGTATCACATTCCATAAGTGATGAACTCCAAATTTAGGTCATGCAACTCATGACTCATGTGCTCAAGCTTTACAGTATGTTCAGTTCAAGATCTCAAGCAATACTCTTAATGATCAACGAAATTCGGATTTATATCATGCATTTCCTCAGATCAGACCTCTTTGATGAGTTTATGATGTTAAATATTCTATTCCTCAAGCCTCAGTTGGGTGTCATGTTATACACAGTATCCCTTCATGATTCAGGTCCTCATGTTCTAACCTTTTATTACCTTTCCTTAAGTCAAGATAGTGATGATGAATAGTTGTCAGGATGGGAGAGAGTAAATATTTCTTGTTAATGGAATATTATTGTATTCTTATTTTAGCTAAGGCTATAAGTGTGAAGTAGTATTGAGGCCAAGTCATTGATACACGTCATGGATAGTTAAAGTTTTACATGCTATGTGTGAGTAGTTGAAATTTTATGTATGTCTTCTTAAGAATAGTGCATGGAATTTGTTCTTGATAGAGGTTTGCAGGATATGGAAAAGATTCTTTATGAGCGTTTGTTTAGAAGTGTATATGGGGTTATGAAGATAGGCTTGAAGGTCATGTTTGTATACATGTGGAGGGATGCATTGAGCATTAGTGAATGTCTAGTACTAGGTGAATTGTAGTTGTTAGAGTGGTAGTGAGGATTATTCTGGAGATAAGAAGTTGTGAAAAGTGCAGATGCATGTGAATTTATGATTCTGACTGGTGTTATGTTAAGGTGTTATGTGTGATACCTTGTGATTTCGAGTTAGGCTTGACCATAACGAGAGAGTTGGGTTCAGTTAGACTTTGGTAGGTGGATTTTTCAACGGCTATGTGAGAATTATAAGTTGAGTCAATGAGTATGGTGTTTAAGGGAAAAGTTTAGTTGAGACAGTATTTTAGAAGTTTGGCTAAGCTTTAAATTGAGAAGTGCATTGCTTGAGGCCTAGTACTTCTATCCCGACTTGTGATTCACAGGTCTAGTTCCATGCTATATTTGGAGCAATGTTGTAATTCCTTATTATGAGGTCTTATTCATATCATGCCCAGAGTCCTTTACTCCCTAATGGCCTTAGAAATTTCTTAGGAAGGTGTTGAAGAAATACCCTATTTAGGGGAGAGCATTCAACATGATTCAGTCCGTGCAACCAGAAATCCAGTTTACATCTTCTGATTTAGTCTAGTCTCACTACCTAGAATTTTGTGAGTATGAACATTTCAAGAGATAGTTTGTTCGCATCCAAGTAGATTGCGAAATTCAGTTCAGTACATGCATCATGCATCAGTTTCAGATTCAGTTATTAATTCATGGTTTTGTTCATAAGTATCCTGTATAACATCTTAGTCTTTTCTAGTATTTCAACCAAATTAGAATCATTCGGGGTCAAATGATCTGAAGGAGGGGGTGTTGTAATACCCCAAATTTTAATGTCATAAACCTCTCATCTCTTCTCTACGAACTTATATCCAGTCGAAGGTAATAGTCTTCCTTAATTCAGTTCATTTCTAATCAAAGATTCAGCTATATAGCTATTCTTATTATAAGTTCATGCATTCCTAGAAGTACTCAAAGGATTAGAAGAGTGTAGAATTAGTTTAGTAATTTATTTTAGCTGTGCATACTCAGTTTTCTTAGTTAGCCAACCTCATTCGAGGACGAATGTTCCCAAGGGAGAGATATTGTAATACTCTAAACTTTCTTTAAGCCTAACTTAGCCTTCAGAAGATTAAGAGATGACTTCCTAAGTGAATAATGTTTAAATCAGATAGCTTTTTTCTAATTTTAACTTTTTATCATCTGGGAAATTAAATTACCTTCCCAACGATACAAATTTTGTCAAAATCCAATATCGGGGTGAGAAGTTATGCCCATTTTTCTGAGAGCTGTCAGAACTGTCCAGGTACGACGGGCAGGTTGGCGGACCGTCGAGCATGCGACGGACCGTCGCTCAAGCCGTCGCAACCAATGAAGTATACCTCTTTCACTATCCAAGTGTGACGGTCAGGCTGACGGACAGTCGAGCTAGTGACAGACCATTGTCCAAGCAGTCGCAGCTAAGGCAGTGAGTACCTATTCCGATCCAAGTGCAACGGTCAGGCAGACGGACCATCGCACGAGCCATCGCAGATCCCGTTCAACAAATTCAAAGCCGTTTTAAAATGACTTTTTGGTCTTTTTCAACTTTTTTTAACACCTATATATATCAAAATGAAGCATAGAACTTCAAATTGATCCAAAGCATCAAGAACTAAGGTTTTCTCTAAAGATTAACCCTCAAGAGCAAGACCCAATTCCTTCTTCAAGATTTCACCATAGTTTTTGTGAATTGATTTAAGATTCAAGGCTCCCAATTCAAAAGCTTCAAGAACCCCCACTCAAGAGTACTGATGTTGGGTGTATTTACACGCCTAAAACACCATAATTTACCCATATTTTAGCTAAGTTTTGAGGACAAAATATATAATTCCTGTACTTTTAGTCCATTTTCCTGTAAGTGAGCTAACCTACGTGATTAGCATGTTTTCAGGTATTAATGATGAAGATTTCAGCACTTTGTGAACCTTTGGGCAGCAAAGGAAAACTTCATGTAAGAAGGAAGGCAACTTTTGGAAGCTTGTGGACTGAATGTGATGCATGGAGAATCTGTCCCGGGCAAAATCAGTATTTCTTAATACTTAGGGGTGCAGCAGTAACCTAGTAGGACTAGGACAAGGATGTTATAAAAACCTTATTTGCTGAATTTTTCAGCATTGCTTTTCAGAATTCGATCGATACTTTTAGTATTATTCACGTTACAGATTCTGTAACTTTAACAAAGAGAAACACGCTACATATTTGGGGGAAGACGGCTAAGAGGAAAAACGTCATCCCTCTTTGACGTTAAAAGCATCCTCTCGCGAAGATTGTTCTAGTTTTGGTATGATGATGATGATGTCTTCGTTATTTTCCTTTACAATCATGAGTAGCTAAACTTCTCTGTTAGGGTTATGGAAGCCTTTTGATATACTATCTATTACTATGAGTTGGTGAATTCTTGACGAGTATGCTACTTATATCATTACTCTCTTCGTTTTAATTAAATTCTTGTGGTTGCAAACATATAGAATACGCCATTATAGCATTAACTTGTTCGAGAGAAAAGTTACATGTTTGGAAAAGAGAGTGTGACAAGGAAATAGGGCTACCAACCCCTATTTACACGTTAGTTCCGTAACTGGGTTAACCTCTTGGAGAGTTCGTACAGTTAGTTATACGCTTTAAGCTTGAGAGAGTTAAAGTGAAATAATCCTTGATGGTTGAGAAACACTAGGATTTACCATTAGAATACGAATCTCTATAAGTGCATGCATGTCTGAATTCCGCATTACTCATAGTTAATTGATACGTAGAACTCATAAGGTGGACATAACCCTAAATTATTTTTCTTTGTGATCAAATCTTACTTAACAAAGCATTCTGTTGTTACTTTGATAGCATTAATTCATGCCACAATCCAATCCCCCCTTTTCCGTGGAATTTTTGATCAACAGTCTAATAATAGTTGCAACACTTAGTGACCAAGTATTCCCTGTGGGATTCGACACCCAACCTAGTTGGGTTCTATATTTGACAGTGACCGCTTACACTCTTACGAGAGTTGTAGTTTGGGCGTTATCAAATTTTGGCGCCGTTGCCGGGGAATACGGTTGTCAACTAAGTTTGTGATAGTTACTAGATCCTTTGGTCAAAGATTCTCGAATTTTACTTTCAGTTGTTGTTTTTGTTTTATTCAGGTTCTGTTGAGTGCATGCCAAATACTCGTAGTTCTGGTTAGCCATTATTACCCATAAATCCTGAACCTCAACTTATTGGCAGAATGGATGCACAGCGTGACATTGACAGAAGGGCGGATCAACAGGAGCAGGCTAGATTAGCTGCACTGGCAGCTGCTCAAGTACATCAAAAGAATATTGATAACCCAGGGCGAGCAACAAATCATGATGATGAAGACCTGGGTGATGATGAGTTACTGAATCCTAGGCGTACTGATGAGGTGGCGGCACCTATGCATAGGAGGGAACGTCAAGCTAGAATGAGACCTGGCCGCCGAGCTATGCAGGCTCCTTTTGATGATGATGATGACGATCTGGATGGAGCTGGTGCCACAGGGGCTATTATTCCTCCACCCTTGGCACCTGGAGCCAAGTTCAACATCACTAGCACAATGATTCAGTTATTGCAGCTCAAGGGGTTATTTGGTGGACTCGCAGGCGATGATACGAATATGGATCTGATAAACTTTATTTCAACATGCAAGTCATTTGATAATCCAGGAGTTGGGCAGTATACAATTCGGCTGAGCTTATTTTTATTGTCTCTGTCTGGGGAGGCAACTCTATGGATGAACGGGCTAACTCCTGATTCTATTACTAATTGGAGGCAACTGAAAGACGCTTTCCTAGAAAGATTCTTTCCGCCATCCAAGAGAGCACAGTTAAGAGATGAGATCAGCAATTTCCGACAGCTTCCAACTGAAGCTCTCCACGAAACCATGGGAGAGGTTCAAGAAGAAGCTTATGCGGTGCCCAAACCATCAGATGACGAATATCCACTTGATGGAAATATTATATAGGGCTTTGAACTCGGTGACAAAGCCAGTGGTTGATAATGCTGCAGGAGGGTCATTCATGGACCTTACTTTTATTGAGGCGAGTGATATGCTGGATTGTATGACAAAGCAGAGTAGAGCTTGGCGTACCAGGGATTCTAAGGTAGCAAGCTCTACTGTATCTATTGGCATAACTGCAGATCAGAGACGAAGACAAGAGGAACGTGACCAGGATATGGCTCACATGAAAATGCAGATGGATCTTCTTACCAAGCATTTATTATCAGAGAAGACCGAAAAAGTCAAGGCTGTGGTATCACAGGGAAGAGATGAATCAGATTCTAAGGAGGAAGCAAATTATTTGAATAATCAGGGGGGTTTCCGAGGCAATGCCCAAGGAAACCAAGGTCGGAACTATAATGATAAATCTGGATACAAGGACCGTGATCAAGGTGGTTGGAAGAATAAGGCTGACAGGAGTGGTTTGTATGTTTCTCCTGGAAACCGTGAGGCTGTGGCGCCTGGCTCTGGAAAGATGTCCATGGATGATATGATGGCTAAGCTGTTGAAAGGGGTGGAGGCAACCAATATGGGCGTTACTGAGGTAAAGAATTATTTGTCATCAATAAATCAATTGGTTGATTCACATTCTACCGCGATAAAACAGTTAGAGCAATAATTGAGTCAACTATCAGCGACATTCAATCAAAGAAAGGCTGGCACCTTACCTAGCGACACTGTGCAAAACCCAAGGAATGATGGATCATGTATGGCTATTACTACCAGGAGTGGTAAAGCATTGGAAAATCCACCCAAAGGCAAGCAGGTGGTTGATGATATAGAAGATAATGTTATTGATGCAGAATGTGAAGATGCCGTAGAAGCTGAAGATAGTGTTCCTGACGTTACCCCTAGACGTCTGCAGCCTGAAAAGATCGACAATCGGAAGCAAGATAAAAAAGAAGTAGCGGAGAAAACTATTCCCCTTCCACCACCACCTTTTCCTCAGAGACTGAAGAAGAAAGCCGATGACACCAGGTTCAGTAAATTCATGACTATGTTGAAGCAGCTGACTATTAATGTTCCTTTGGTGGAGGCGCTAGAGCAGATGCATGGATACGCTAAATTCATGAAGGACATTTTGACAAAGAAGCGGGCAGCAAGCTATGAGCTGGCAGATAATGTTCATCATTGTAGTGCAATCGCTACAAGATCGCTAGTTCAGAAGAAGACAGATCCTGGTGCTTTCACTATTCCTTGCACGGTTGGATCTTTGGATTTTGCTAAGGCATTGTGCGATTTGGGAGCTAGCATTAATTTGATGCCACTATCTATTTACAAAAAGTTGGGGTTGGGTGATCCTACACCAACCAATATGCAGCTCGTGATGGCAGAGAGGTCGGTAAAACGACCTTTTGGTATCTTATATGATGTATTAGTGAAGGTTTCCACCTTTATCTTTCCTACAGACTTTGTTATTTTGGATTGCGAGGTGGATTCTGAAGTTCTAATAATCTTGGGGCGTCCTTTCCTTGCAACATGGAGTGTGCTTATTGATCTAAGATCTAATGAGCTTTTATTTTGGATGAATGATGAAGTGGTTTGTTTTGATGTATGCAAATCAATGAAGAATCCCAAAGATATGAATGTGTTCTCTGTAGCTGATGTTTATTATGATGATGGGAAAGAATTATCTGTAGAGAAGCAGCTTATTGTTGATCCATTGGCTGCTGTGCTTACGAATTTTGAGCGTGAGGATGTTGAAGAGTATGAAGAAACTATTTGTGCTCTAACAAGAATTGGCTCCTATTCTCATGCTCCTATGAAGCTGGATCTGGATCTTAAAAATCGCCCTTCACCACCAGCAAAGCCATCCATTGAAGAACCACCAGTGCTAGAATTGAAGGAGCTGCCCAGTCACTTGAAATATGCATTTTTGGGAAGTGGTGATACACTTCCGATTATTGTTGCGGTTGATTTAGGTGAGCAGCAGGTTGCGGCTCTTATTTCTGTTCTGAGGAGATACAAGAGAGCCATCAGTTGGACTATTGCTGATATTATTGGTATCCCTCCTGGGATATGTATGCACAAGATTCAGCTTGAGGAAAATTGTGTGCCTACCATTGAGCATCAACGACGTTTGAATCTACCCATGCAAGAGGTGGTGAAGAAAGAAATTATTAAGTGGTTAGATGTTGGGGTAGTATATCCAATCTCCGACAGTAAGTGGGTAAGTCCGGTACAGTGTGTGCCCAAGAAAGGGGGCATGACGATAGTTGCGAATGAAAAGAATGAGTTGATTCCACTCTGACCTGTCACAGGGTGGAGAGTGTGTATGGACTACCGGAAGCTAAATTCATGGACGCTTAAGGATCACTTCCCAATGCCATTCATGGACCAAATGCTTGATCGATTGGAAGGGAAGGGATGGTTTTGTTTCTTAGATGGTTATTCTGGTTATAATCAGATTTTTATTGCTCCTGAGGATCAAGAGAAGACCACTTTTACATGCCCATATGGTACGTTTGCCTTCAAACGTATGCCATTTGGGTTATGTAACGCACCTGCCACTTTTCAGCGTTGTATGATGTCCATTTTTTCTGATATGGTTGAAGACACCTTGGAGGTGTTCATGGACAATTTTTTAGTTGTGGGTGAATCGTTTGAATCGTGCTTGGAAAATTTGAGTATGGCGTTACAGAGATGTGTTGAGTTCAACTTGGTGCTAAACTGGGAGAAGTGCCATTTTATGGTTAAGGAAGGCATTGTTCTTGGGCACAAAGTCTCCGAAAGAGGAATTGAGGTTGATCGAGCCAAAATTAAAGTTATCGAGAAACTACCACCTCCAATTTCTGTAAAGGAAGTTCGTAGTTTCCTCGGTAATGCAGTTTTTTATCGAAGGTTTATCAAAGACTTCTCCAAGATTGCTAGTCCATCATGCAAACTCTTGGGGAAGGATGCAAAGTTCGACTTCGGTGAAGATTGCTTGAAGGAATTTGAATTCCTCAAAGGGAAGCTAGTTGAAGCTCCTATTATTGTAGCACCCGATTGGTCTCTACCGTTTGAAGTGATGTGTGATGCAAGTGGGGTAGCTTTGGGTGCTGGACTTGGTCAGAAAAGAGAAAAGCTATTTCATCCAATATACTATGCGAACAAGGCCTTGAATGGATCCCAGAAGAACTATACCGTCACGGAACAAGAGCTTCTAGCAGTTGTTTATGCTTTTGAAAAGTTCCATGCTTACTTGTTGGGAACCAAAGTGGTGGTTCATACAGATCATGCGGCTCTGAGATATTTAATGGAAAAGAAGGATGCTAAGCCAAGGCTAATTCGGTGGGTGTTATTGCTTCAAGAATTTGATTTCGAGGTAAAGGATAGAAAAGGTTGCGAAAACCAAGTTGCTGATCATCTATCTAGACTTGAGAGTGCGCACATAGCACAACCCGACCTTGAGATTGATGATATATTTCCCGACGAAGAGATCCTAGCCTCTATGGTGGAAAACTTACCGTGGTATGCAGACTTTGCAAACTACGTGGTAAGTAAAGTGATGCCTTAGAATCTCTCCTTTCATCAAAAGAGAAAGTTCATGCATGATGTGAAACACTACTTCTGGGATGAACCGTATCTTTTTCGACGATGTGCTGATGGTATTATTAGGTGATGCATCTCTGATGTGGAGGTGCCTAGCATCTTGGAAGCAAGTCATGCTTCCCAAGTTGGGGGTCACCATGCAGGTGATCGGACAGCCAGGAAGGTATTGCAAAGCGGCTATTATTGGCCTTCATTATTCAATGATGCTTACAATTTTGTGAGAAGATGTGATCAGTGTCAGAGGCAAGGCTCTATCTCGAAGCACCATGAGATGCCCATGTCTAAAATTCTTGAAGTGGAGCTATTTGATGTATGGGGTATAGATTTCATGGGCCCATTTGTGAGTTCGTTTGGGATGAAATATATCCTAGTTGCTGTGGATTATGTATCCAAATGGGTCGAAGTAGTAGCGCTGGCTGATAATGAAGGTAAGCGTGTTATAGCATTCTTAAAGAGAAATATCTTCTCTCATTTTGGCGTAGCACGTACCATCATAAGCGATGGAGGATCACACTTTTGTAACAAACTATTCAGAGCCATATTGGTGAAATATGGGGTCAAGCAACATAAGGTAGCTACACCTTACCACCCACAAACTAGTGGGCAGGTAGAGGTTTCTAATCGGGAGATCAAGCTGATCCTTGCTAAGACTGTAAATGCTAGTAGGAAGGATTGGTCCCGAAAGCTGGATGATGCCTTATGGGCTTATAGGACTGCATTCAAGACACCAGTTGGCATGTCCCCGTACCAACTATTTTATGGGAAGGCTTGTCACTTGCCGATTGAGCTCGAACATAAAACATTGTGGGCGTTGAAGAGGCTTAACCTGAAATGGGATGATGCTATTAATCTGAGATTGGAACAGCTGAATGAGATGGATGAATTCCGTCTACATGTGTATGAAAGGGCAGACCTCTACAAGGAATAGATGAAAAAGTACCATGATCGGCGGATTATCCAAAGAAACTTTCAGAAGGGTGATATGGTACTTCTTTTCAACTCCAGACTAAAGCTATTTCCAGGTAAGTTGAAGTCTAAATGGTCTGGTCCGTTCAGAATTAGCCAAGTCTACTCGTCTGGAGTAGTAGAGTTAGAAGACAAAAATGGTGGTGTCTTCAAGGTGAATGGCCAACGTGTGAAGCCATATATCGGTCCTCTTGACTCGATAAAATGCATGGCCACCATCTATCTCGACGAAGTCTAAGTAATCGAGGTAACTATGTGATGATAGGCGTATTTACACTCCTAAAGCACCTTAATGTACCCATATTTTAGTTATGTTTTGAGAACAAAATATATAATTCATGCACTTTTAGTCCTTTTTCCTGTAAGTGAGCTAACAAACGTGATTAGCAAGTTTTCAGGTATAAATGATGAAGATTCCAGCACTTTATGGATAACTTGACGCCCAAGGAAGCTTCACGAAAGAAGGAAAGCAGCGTTTGGATACCTATGGACTGAAAGTGATGCATGGATAACTTGTTCCGGGCAAAAACAACATTTCTAAAGACTTTGGGGATCAGCAGTAACATAGTAATGTTAGGATAAGGATGCAGTAACCTAGTAGGATTAGGATAAGTACGCAGTAGCCTAGTAGGAATAGGATATGGGTGTTATAAATACCCTATGTTGCTGAAGTTTTTGTTATTATCTCTCTCCATTCATACAATTCATTCAACTCTTACAATTCACTCATTCATTAATTCAATTCTTTTTCTTTCAACTTCCGCTTCACGTTACAATTGTTAACAGAGAAAAACGCTAACTCGTGGGAAACACCAAGAGGAAAAATGTCACCCTTGTTGTGACGTCACACTCCTCTCCAACGTGAGATCATTCTAGTTTTGATATGATGATGATGTTTATTGTGATCTCCGTTGTGCTCATGAGTAGCTAAACTTCTCTGTTAGGGTAATGGAAGCCTTATGAGATACTATCTGTTCCTATGAGTTTGTGAATTCTTGATACGTATGTTGCTTATATCATTACTCTCTTCATCTTAATTGAATTCTTGTGGTTGCAAACATATAGAATACGCCAGTATAGCATTAACTTGTTCGAAAGAAAAGTTACATGTCTGGAAAAGAGAGAATTACAAGGATATAGGGTTACTAAACCCTGTTTAAAAGTTAGTGCCTTAATTGGATTAACCTCTTGGAGAATTCGTACCATTAGTATACGCTTTAAGCTCGAAAGAGTTAAAGTGATATAATCCATGATGGTCGAAAGACGCTAGGATTTACCATAGAATACGAATCTCTATAAGCGCATGCATGTCTGAATTCCGCATAACTCATAGCCAATAGATACGTAGAACTCATAAGGTGGACATAACCCTAACTTACAATTCTCATTGATTAAAACCTTTTAAACATTCCATTTTTATTTGTTACTTTGATACTCTTAATTCACGCTACAATTAAATCCCCCCTTTTTCATAGAATTTTCGATCAACAGTCTACTAATCGTTTCATACTTAGTGACCAAGTATTCCCTGTGGGATTCGACACCCAACCCAGTTGGGTTCTATATTTGACAACGACCGCTTACACTCTTACGAGAGCTGTAGTTTGAGCGTTATCACATTTTGGCGCCATTGCCGGGGAATATGGTTGTCAACTAAGTTTGTGATAGTTACTAGACCCTTTGGTCAAAGATTCTCGTACTTTAGTTTTAGTTGTTGTTTTTGTTTTCTGCAGGTTTTGTTCAGTGCATGCCAAATACTCGAAGTTCTGGTCAACCATTATTACCCATAAACCCTGAACCGCAACTTATTGGCAGAATGGATGCACAACGTGACATTGACAGAAAGGCGGCTCAACAGAAGTAGGCTAGACTAGCTGCACTGGCAGCTGCTCAAGTGCATCAATAGAATATTGATAACCCAGTTCGTGCAACAAATCCTGATGATGAGGACCTGGGTGATGAGGAGCAACTGAATCCAAGGCGTACTGATGAAGTGGCGACACCTATGCATAGGAGAGATCATCAAGCTAGAATGAGACCTGACCGCCGAGCTGTGCAGGCTCCTTTTGATGATGATGATGATGATGTGGATGGATCTGGTGCTACAGGAGCTATTATTCCTCTGCCCTTGGCATATGGAGCAAAGTTCAATATAACCAGCACCATGATTCAACTATTGCAGCTCAAGGGATTATTTTGTGGACTTGCAGGCAATGATCCGAATATGCATCTGATCAACTTCATCTATACATACAAGTCATTCGACAATCCAGGCGTTGGACAAAATGTAATTTGGCTGCGCTTATTTCCATTGTCTCTATCTGGGGAGGCAACTCTATGGTTGAATGGGATAACTCCTGATTCTATTACTAATTAGAGGCAATTGAAAGACGCTTTCCTAAAAAGATTCTTTCTGCCATCCAAGAGGGCCCAATTACGGGATGATATCAGCAATTTTCGACAGCTTCCAACTGAAGCGCTCCACGAAACATGGGAGAGGTTCAAGAAGAAGCTTATGCGGTGCCCAAATCATCAAATGACCAACATCCACTTGATGGAGATATTATATAGGGCTTTGAACTCGGTGACAAAGCCAGTGGTTGACAATGCTGCAGGTGGGTCATTCATGGACCTTACTTTTCTTGAGGCAAGTGATATGCTAGATTGTATGACAAAGTAGAGTAGAGCTTGGCATACCAGCGATTCTGAGGTATCAAGCCCTACTATATCTATTGGCATGACTGCAGAGCAGAGGCGAAGACAAGAGGAACGTGACCAAGATATGGCCCACATGAAAACGCAGATGGATCTTCTTACTAAGCACTTATTATCAGGGAAGACCAAAAAGGTTAAGGCCGTTGTATCACAGGGAAGAGATGAATCCGACTATGAGGAAGAAACGAACTACTTGAATAATCAGGTGGGTTTCCAAGGCAATGCCCAAGGAAACCAAGGTCGGAACTATTATGATAAATCTGGATACAAGGACCGCGATCAAGGTGGTTGGAAGAATAAGACTGACATGAGTGGTTTGTATGTTCCTCCTGGAAACCGTGAGGCTGTGGCGTCTGGCTCTGGGAAGATGTCGATGGAAGATATGATGGCGAAGCTGTTGAAAGGAGTAGAGGCAACTAATACGGGAGTGAATGAGGTGAAGAACGATTTGTCTTCAATAAATCAAATGGTTGACTCATATTCCACTGCAATAAGACAACTAGAGCAGCAATTGAGTCAACTTTCAGCTGCAATTAATCAAAGAAAAGCCAACACCCTACCAAGCAACACTGTGCAAAATCCAAGGAACGACGGATCATGCATGGATATTACTACCAGGAGTGGTAAGGTGATGGAAACCTCATCCAAAGGCAAACAAGTGATCAATGCAGAACCTGAAGACGCCGATGAAGCTACAGAAGATGTTAGTGACGTCACCCCTTAACGTCCACTGCCTGAAAAAATTGCCAATCTGAAGAAAGAGGAAAAGAAAGTCGTGGAGAAAACTATTCCCCTTCCATTACCACCTTTTCCTCAGAGATTGAAGAAGAAAGCTGATGATACGAGGTTTAGTAAATTCATGACTATGTTGAAGCAGCTGACTATTAATGTTCCTTTGGTCGAGGCACTGGAACAAATGCCTGGGTACGAAAAATTCATGAAGGATCTTTTGACAAAGAAGCGGGCAGCAAGTTATGAGTTGACGGATACTGTTCATCATTGCAGTGCAGTCGCTACCAGATCACTAGTTCAGAAGAAGGCTGAACCTGGTGCTTTCACTATTCCTTTCACGGTTGGATCTATGAAGTTTGCTAAGGCATTGTGAGATTTGGGAGCTAGCATCAATTTGATGCCACTATCCGTCTACAGAAATTTGGAGTTGGACGACCCTATACCAACCAATTTGCGGCTCGTGATGGCAGATAGGTCGGTAAAACGACCTGTAGGTGTCTTGAATGATGTGTTGGTGAAGGTGTCTACCTTCATTTTTCCTACAGACTTTATGATTTAGGATTGCGAGGTGGATTCTGAAGTTCCCATAATCTTGGGACGTCCTTTCCTTACAACATGAAGTGTGCTTATTGACATGAGAGCTAATGAGCTTTTATTTCGGTTGAATGACGAAGTGGTCCGCTTTGATATATGAAAAGCAATGAAGCATCCCAACGATATGAATGTGTTCTCCGTAGTTGATGTTCATTATGAGGATAAGAAAGCATTATCTGTAGAGAAACAGCTTACTGTTGAGCCATTGTCTGCTGCGCTGCTGAATGTTGAGCATGAGGACGATGAGGATTATAAAGAAACTATGTGTGCTCTAACAGAAATAGGGTCCTATGCTCATACTCCTAAGCAGCCGGACCTTGATCTTAAGAATCAACCGTCACCAACAGCGAAGACTTCCATTGAAGAGCCCCCAATGCTAGAATCAAAAGAGATCCCCAATTATCTAAGTTATGCATTCTTGGGAAGTAGAAATACACTTCCGGTGAGTGTGACAAATGATTTAAAAGAACAACACGGAGAGGCTCTCATCTCAGCTCTGAAGAGATACAAGAGAAGTATGGGTTGGACTATTGATGATATAATTGGTATCCCACCTAGGATATGTATGCACAAGAGTCATATTGAATAAGATTGCATGCCTACAAGTAAGCATCAGCGTCGTCTGAATCCATTCAGAAAACAATGGCCCATCTATCTCGATGAAGTCTAAGTAATCGAGATAGCTATGTCGTGCCGCGAAAATAAATCAAGCGCTTGGTGGGAGGCAACCCATCGTTTTTAATTGTTTTGTTATCTTAAGATTTTGTCGAGCCGCGACCAAAACTAAGGCGCTTGGTGGGAGGCAACCCATCGTTCTAATCATTTTTGTTATTTTTGAGTAAGTGTAGGTGCAAGAGGTATAAAGGAGGAGATTGGTTTCAAATTTTGATTTGGAAGTATTGCATGTTGAAGGTGGTAAGTTAGGAATGAAGAAGCAAAAGTATATGGGTTAGGCATTGCCTATGAAAATATAGGCAAAGAACAAGGCAAGGCCTATGTAAATCTAGGCCATGAACAAGGCATGGCCTATGCTATGGCCTAAGATCTCGGATTCTAGAGTGCCATAGCATAGGCGCCACCTATGCTCAACAATGCCATAGCATAGGCGCCGCCTATGCAAAAGCATTTTGTCTCTGAATCTAGTATTCCATGGCATAGGCGCCGCCTATGCCTAACAATGCCACAACATAGGCAAAGCATTAGGCGCCACCTATGGTCACTTTTGGTCACCAAATCCGATTCCAAATGGGTCAAAACCCGACCCAAGCTTGTCCTATAAATAGAACCTTAGTCTTAGAACAAAAATGCATATCAAATTCAACCTAAGTGTCGCCTACCTCTCCAAAATCTCTCAAAAAATTTCCTTTTGCTCTTTTACTTTACAAGAACATCTTCCGGGGCCATCAACCAAGTAAGTACTTCTTTGTTCTTCTTTTATATGCCGTAAGTACTACACTACTACGCCTATAATGAATTGTTAAATCTTGAAGTAGTATTGGTGATTTGAATGTGGTTGATTTGTTGTGATACATCTCGTTGAGTGAAAGAATATGTGTGGGTGTTCTTGATTTTGTTCCGACTTGTATTTGATTGTTATACACTGTCATACTTTTGCGGAGTCGACATGGTGAAGTTAATTGCATAATCTCAAAATTGAATGCTTGAATGTTTGAATGACTCGTTCATCGAGATAAAGATCATGATTGAATACAAGCATGAGATGTTATGATTATTTCTATACCATAACTTGATACAATCTCTATGCAGTAGTCTTGTTCAAAAAGTGCATTAATCCAAACATGAGAGTATGATCAAGATTACATGAAATAGAGTTGGAAAGGATAGATAAGACGACATGAAAGTATGACTGTGATGAACAAATTGTTGGAACATATCGCCCAAATGTATGACGATAAAGTCTGAGTAGTCGACATCACTCACTTAATTAGTCTGTACCAACAACTTAAGTGTGGGGTGGTGCCATTACTGTTTGTTTATCAATTGAATCTTCTGAGAAGAAGCTAACATGACTCTATTAGGATCTCAGGTAGAATGGCACCAAAAGCACGCTAAGGAAAAGACAAAGCAACCACCTCACAGAAAGGCCAAAAAAGGGGACGAAAAGAGCAAGCTGAATCCTCCTCGCTACAAATACCTCAACGCACTTTTGGATCAATTGGGGTATAATTTGAGGAAACACTGAGGATGACGACTCTGATGATGATTTCGACGCAGGGGGTATGACCCCAGACATAGAAGAGGAGTCCGACTAATCAGGTTTTTCGTATTTATTTTCCACTGAGGGAAGTGTGTCCCGTCTAAGTGTGGGGTGCTGGTATTCGTATGCTGTACTTCTTTGCCTACATTTATTTTCATATTTTTGTTTGTTTGTTTTAATTAGTCGTAGATTTTTTTTTAGATTTTGATGCATGAAATTGTTCTGAAAGGCGGCATGGTGTTATGACAGGAGTTTATGCTAGAATCATTACTATTGAGACATTTAGGCTCTAAGTGTGACTCACTGTGTGATAATTGTGTGGTTTAATTCATTTATCTGTTAGGGTCAAGAGTCTATAATACTCCCAATAAAGTTGACCATGTGCCTTGTGTGTGTGAGATCATAGTATATTCTGTGTTGGTGACTGATGCTAGAACTTTCCTGGTGTGTGTGTAAAGCGAAATAAAGAGTGCAAGTTTAGGAGATGATTTAGGCATTTCTCTGCCAGCCTGTGATTGTTTACCTTCTTACCTACCCGTGGACATTATCCTAGTCAACCCCTTTGAGCCTTTAGCCATTTTCTTTGACAGCCTCATATATAAGCTGATCCATTTTTTTCCAAGACCATAATTTGATCAAAATTCCTAAGTGCTTTAAATTGTAAAAGTCATGTGACAAAATAAGAGGAAATAGGGTGAGAGTGATGCCTTAAAGTGTATTGGTGCATGAATTTGTTATGAAAAATATTAGCTATCATAAGAGGTGTGCTATAGAGAAGAAAAAGAAACAGAAAAATAAAAAGATAAATTGTGTTTATGATTAAATAAAAAAGATAGTTATGTTTGAATGGAAAAATAGGTGAAAAGGGGTGAGAGATGAAAGAAAAGTAGCAAGGTTGATTAAAAGAGAGTGTTAATGAGATAATGTGATGTATTAAAGCGCTTAGGAACATAGTCACTATTTCTGGCCAAAATAGTCCTACCCGTCCCTTAGACTACATTACAACCTGTAAAAGACCTATTTGATCCTAAGCTTAGCATTCTGATATTAGTGGAACATTACACTAAGGGCAAGCCTATGGTCATCAGTTGAAACATATGAATTCTTTGTGAGAGTGAGAGCAAGGATAATCTTATACCCATGTTCTGAAAAATGCAATACTTGTGAGTGATTATGGGTAATATCTTATGTGAGACACACATGGTTGATGCGTTTTGGGTAGTCTTGTATGATTCTTTGTTCCTTGACTTTTGAATACGAATTAACCATCATCACGAGTCTATGTTGGAGGTTGAATTGTTTCTAGAAGTGATTAGAAAACTACTGTTTGTTAATAATTGTTGTTCCTGTCTTGATGAATATTTTGTGCCGTTACTGTGAAACCCTAAGTAGATGTTTATATAGACATGATATATTGTTCGAGGATGAACAAAGCTTTAAGTGTGGGGTGTTGATGATAGGCGTATTTACACGCCTAAAGCACCTTAATGTACCCATATTTTAGTTATGTTTTGAGAACAAAATATATAATTCATGCACTTTTAGTCCTTTTTCCTGTAAGTGAGCTAACAAACGTGATTAGCAAGTTTTCAGGTATAAACGATGAAGATTCCAGCACTTTATGGATAAATTTACGCCCAAGGAAGCTTCACGAAAGAAGGAAAGCAGCGTTTGGACGCCTATGGACTGAAAGTGATTCATGGATAACTTGTCCCGGGAAAAAACAACATTTCTAAAGACTTTGGGGATCAGCAGTAACATAGTAATATTAGGATAAGGATGCAGTAACCTAGTAGGATTAGGATAAGTACGCAGTAGCCTAGTAGGAATAGGATATGGGTGTTATAAATACCCTATGTTGCTGAAGTTTTTATTATTATCTCTCTCCATTCATACAATTCATTCAACTCTTACAATTCACTCATTCATTAATTCAATTCTTTTTCTTTCAACTTCCGCTTCACGTTACAATTGTTAATAGAGAAAAATGCTAACTCGTGGGAAACACCAAGAGGAAAAACGTCACCCTTGTTGTGACGCCACACTCCTCTCCAACGTGAGATCATTCTAGTTTTGATATGATGATGATGATGTTTATTGTGATCTCCGTTGCGCTCATGAGTAGCTAAACTTTTCTGTTAGGGTTATGGAAGCCTTATGAGATACTATCTGTTGCTATGAGTTTGTGAATTCTTGATACGTATGCTGTTTATATCATTACTCTCTTCATCTTAATTGAATTCTTGTGGTTGCAAACATATAGAATACGCCAGTATAGCATTAACTTGTTCGAAAGAAAAGTTACATGTCTGGAAAAGAGAGAATTACAAGGATATAGGGTTACTAAACCCTGTTTCAGAGTTAGTGCCTTAACAGGATTAACCTCTTGGAGAATTCGTACCATTAGTATACGCTTTAAGCTCGAAAGAGTTAAAGTGATATAATCCATGATGGTCGAAAGACGCTAGGATTTACCATAGAATACGAATCTCTATAAGCGCATGCATGTCTGAATTCCGCATAACTCATAGCCAATAGATACGTAGAACTCATAAGGTGGACATAACCCTAACTTACAATTCTCATTGATTAAAACCTTTTAAACATTCCATTTTTATTTGTTACTTTGATACTCTTAATTCACGCTACAATTAAATCCCCCCTTTTTCGTAGAATTTTCGATCAACAGTCTACTAATCGTTGCATACTTAGTGACCAAGTATTCCCTGTGGGATTCGACACCCAACCCAGTTGGGTTCTATATTTGACAACGACCGCTTACACTCTTACGAGAGCTATAGTTTGAGCGTTATCACATTTTGGCGCCATTGCCGGGGAATATGGTTGTCAACTAAGTTTGTGATAGTTACTAGACCCTTTGGTCAAAGATTCTCGTACTTTACTTTTAGTTGTAGTTTTTGTTTTCTGCAAGTTTTGTTCAGTGCATGCGAAATACTCAAAGTTCTGGTCAACCATTATTACCCATAAACCCTGAACCGCAACTTATTGGAAGAATGGATGCACAACGTGACATTGATAGAAAGGCGGCTCAACCGGAGTAGGCTAGACTAGCTGCACTGGCAGCTGCTCAAGTGCATCAATAGAATATTGATAACCCAGTTCGTGCAACAAATCCTGATGATGAGGACCTGGGTGATGAGGAGCTACTGAATCCTAGGCGTACTGATGAAGTGGTGGCACCTATGCATATGAGCGATCATCAAGCAAAAATGAGACCTGACCGCCGAGCTGTGCAGGCTCCTTTTGATAATGATGATGACGATCTGGATGGATCTGGTGCTACAGGAGCTATTATTCCTCCGCCCTTGGCACCTGGAGCAAAGTTCAATATCACCAGCACCATGATTCAACTATTGCAGCTCAAGGGATTATTTGGTGGACTTGCAGGCGATGATCCGAATATGCATCTGATCAACTTCATCTCTACATGCAAGTCATTCGACAATCCAGGCATTGGACAGAATGCAATTTGGTTGCGCTTATTTCCATTGTCTCTATCTGGGGAGGCAACTCTATGGTTGAACGGGCTAACTCCTGATTCTATTACTAATTGGAGGCAAATGAAAGACGCTTTCCTAGAAAGATTCTTTCCTCCATCCAAGAGAGCCCAATTATGGGATGAGATCAGCAATTTTCGACAGCTTCCAACTGAAGTGCTCCACGAAACATGGGAGAGGTTCAAGAAGAAGCTTATGCGGTGCCCAAATCATCAGATGACCAATATCCACTTGATGGAGATATTATATAGGGCTTTGAACTCGGTGACAAAGCCAGTGGTTGACAATGCTGCAAGTGGGTCATTCATGGACCTTACTTTTCTTGAGGCAAGTGATATGCTAGATCGTATGATAAAGCAGAGCAGAGCTTGGCATACCAGGGATTCTGAGGTAGCAAGCCCTACTATATCTATTGGCATGACTGCAGAGCATAGGCGAAAACAAGAGGAACGTGACCAAGATATTGCCCACATGAAAATGCAGATGAATCTTCTTACCAAGAACTTATTATCAGGGAAGACCGAAAAGGTTAAGGCCGTTGTATCACAGGGAAGAGATGAATCCGACTATGAGGAAGAAGCGAACTACTTGAATAATCAGGTGGGTTTCCAAGGCAATGCCCAAGGAAACCAAGGTCGGAACTATTATGATAAATATGGATACAAGGACCGCGATCAAGGTGGTTGGAAGAATAAGACTGACAGGAGTGGTTTGTATGTTCCTTCTGGAAACCGTGAGGCTGTGGCGTCTGGCTCTGGGAAGATGTCGATGGAAGATATGATGGTGAAGCTGTTGATGGGAGTAGAGGCAACTAATACGGGAGTGAATGAGGTGAAGAACGATTTGTCTTCAATAAATCAGTTGGTTGACTCACATTCCACTGCAATAAGACAACTAGAGCAGGAATTGAGTCAACTTTTAGCGGCATTTAATCAAAGAAAAGCCGGCACCCTACCTAGCGACACTGTGCAAAATCCAAGGAACGACGGATCATGCATGGCTATTACTACCAGGAGTGGTAAGGTGCTGGAAACCTCATCCAAAGGCAAACAAGTGATCAATGCAGAACCTGAAGACGCCGATGAAGCTACAGAAGACATTAGTGATGTCACCCCTCAACTTCCACAGCCTGAAAAGATTGCCAATCTAAAGCAAGAGGAAAAAAAAGTCGTGGAGAAAACTATTCCCCTTCCTCCACCACCTTTTCCTCAGAGATTGAAGAAGAAAGCTGATGATACCAGGTTCAGTAAATTCATGACTATGTTGAAGCCGCTGACTATTAATGTTCCTTTGGTCGAGGCACTGGAACAAATGCCTGGGTACGCAAAATTCATGAAGGATCTTTTGGCAAAGAAGCGGGCAGCAAGTTATGAGTTGACGAATACTGTTCATCATTGCAGTGCAGTCGCTACCAGATCACTAGTTCAGAAGAAGGCTGACCCTGGTGCTTTCACTATTCCTTGCACGGTTGGATCTATGAATTTTGCTAAGGCATTGTGCGATTTGGGAGCTAGCATCAATTTGATGCCACTATCCATCTACAGAAAGTTGGGGTTGGGAGACCCTACACCAACCAATATGCGGCTCGTGATGGCAGATAGGTCGGTAAAACGACCTGTGGGTGTCTTGAATGATGTGTTGGTGAAGGTGTCTACCTTCATTTTTCCTGCAGACTTTGTGATTTTGGATTGCGAGGTGGATTCTGAAGTTCCCATAATCTTGGGATGTCCTTTCCTTGCAACAGGAAGTGTGCTTATTGACATGAGAGCTAATGAGCTTTTATTTCGGTTGAATGATAAAGTGGTCCGCTTTGATATATGCAAAGCAAGGAAGCAGCCCAGCGATATGAATGTGTTCTCCGTAGCTGATGTTCATTATGAGGATAAGAAAGCATTATCTGTAGAGAAACAACTTACTGTTGAGCCATTGTCTGTTGCGCTGCTGAATGTTGAGCATGGGGACGATGAAGGTTATAAAGAAACTATGTGTGCTCTAACAGAAATAGGGTCCTATGCTCATACTCCTAAGCAGCCGGACCTTGATCTTAAGAATCAACCGTCACCAACAGCGAAGACTTCCATTGAAGAGCCCCCAGTGCTAGAATCGAAAGAGATCCCCAATTATCTAAGGTATGCATGCTTGGGAAGTAGAAATACACTTCCGGTGAGTGTGACGGATGATTTAAAAGAACAGCACGTAGAATCTTTCATCCACTTGATGGAGATATTATATAGGGCTTTGATTAAAACCTTTTAAACATTCCATTTTTATTTGTTACTTTGATACTCTTAATTCACGCTACAATTAAATCCCCCCTTTTTCGTAGAATTTTCGATCAACAGTCTACTCATCGTTGCATACTTAGTGACCAAGTATTCCCTGTGGGATTCGACACCCAACCCAGTTGGGTTCTATATTTGACAACGACCACTTACACTCTTACGAGAGCTGTAGTTTGAGCGTTATCACATTTTGGCGCCATTGCCGGGGAATATGGTTGTCAACTAAGTTTGTGATAGTTACTAGACCCTTTGGTCAAAGATTCTTGTACTTTACTTTTAGTTGTTGTTTTTGTTTTCTGCAGGTTTTGTTCAGTGCATGCCAAATACTCGAAGTTCTGGTCAACCATTATTACCCATAAACCCTGAACCGCAACTTATTGGCAGAATGGATGCACAACGTGACATTGACAGAAAGGCGGCTCAACAGAAGTAGGCTAGACTAGCTGCACTGGCAGCTGCTCAAGTGCATCAATAGAATATTGATAACCCAGTTCGTGCAACAAATCCTGATGATGAGGACTTGGGTGATGAGGAGCAACTGAATCCAAGACGTACTGATGAAGTGGCGGCACCTATTCATAGGAGAGATCATCAAGCTAGAATGAGACCTGACCGCCGAGCTGTGCAGGCTCCTTTTGATGATGATGATGATGATCTGGATGGATCTGGTGCTACAGGAGCTATTATTCCTCTGCCCTTGGCACCTGGAGCAAAGTTCAATATCACCAGCACCATGATTCAACTATTGCAGCTCAAGGGATTATTTTGTGGACTTGCAGGCAATGATCCGAATATACATCTGATCAACTTCATCTATACATACAAGTCATTCGACAATCCAGGCGTTGGACAAAATGTAATTTGGCTGCGCTTATTTCCATTGTCTCTATCTGGGGAGGCAACTCTATGGTTGAATGGGATAACTCCTGATTCTATTACTAATTAGAGGTAATTGAAAGACGCTTTCCTAGAAAGATTCTTTCTGCCATCCAAGAGGGCCCAATTACGGGATGATATCAGCAATTTTCGACAGCTTCCAACTGAAGCGCTCCACGAAACATGGGAGAGGTTCAAGAAGAAGCTTATGCGGTGCCCAAATCATCAAATGACCAACATCCACTTGATGGAGATATTATATAGGGCTTTGAACTCGGTGACAAAGCCAGTGGTTGACAATGCTGCAGGTGGGTCATTCATGGACCTTACTTTTCTTGAGGCAAGTGATATGCTAGATTGTATGACAAAGTAGAGTAGAGATTGGCATACCAGCGATTCTGAGGTAGCAAGCCCTACTATATCTATTGGCATGACTGCAGAGCAGAGGCGAAGACAAGAGAAACGTGACCAAGATATGGCCCACATGAAAACGCAAATGGATCTTCTTACTAAGCACTTATTATCAGGGAAGACCAAAAAGATTAAGGCCGTTGTATCACAGGGAAGAGATGAATCCGACTATGAGGAAGAAACGAACTACTTGAATAATCAGGTGGGTTTCCAAGGCAATGCCCAAGGAAACCAAGGTCGGAACTATTATGATAAATCTGGATACAAGGACCGCGATCAAGGTGGTTGGAAGAATAAGACTGACAGGAGTGGTTTGTATGTTCCTTCTGGAAACCGTGAGGCTGTGGCGTCTGGCTCTGGGAAGATGTCGATGGAAGATATGATGGTGAAGCTGTTGATGGGAGTAGAGGCAACTAATACGGGAGTGAATGAGGTGAAGAACGATTTGTCTTCAATAAATCAGTTGGTTGACTCACATTCCACTGCAATAAGACAACTAGAGCAGGAATTGAGTCAACTTTTAGCGGCATTTAATCAAAGAAAAGCCGGCACCCTACCTAGCGACACTGTGCAAAATCCAAGGAACGACGGATCATGCATGGCTATTACTACCAGGAGTGGTAAGGTGCTGGAAACCTCATCCAAAGGCAAACAAGTGATCAATGCAGAACCTGAAGACGCCGATGAAGCTACAGAAGACGTTAGTGATGTCACCCCTCAACGTCCACAGCCTGAAAAGATTGCCAATCTAAAGCAAGAGGAAAAAAAAGTCGTGGAGAAAACTATTCCCCTTCCTCCACCACCTTTACCTCAGAGATTGAAGAAGAAAGCTGATGATACCAGGTTCAGTAAATTCATGACTATGTTGAAGCCGCTGACTATTAATGTTCCTTTGGTCGAGGCACTGGAACAAATGCCTGGGTACGCAAAATTCATGAAGGATCTTTTGGCAAAGAAGCGGGCAGCAAGTTATGAGTTGACGAATACTGTTCATCATTGCAGTGCAGTCGCTACCAGATCACTAGTTCAGAAGAAGGCTGACCCTGGTGCTTTCACTATTCCTTGCACGGTTGGATCTATGAATTTTGCTAAGGCATTGTGCGATTTGGGAGCTAGCATCAATTTGATGCCACTATCCATATACAGAAAGTTGGGGTTGGGAGACCCTACACCAACCAATATGCGGCTCGTGATGGCAGATAGGTCGGTAAAACGACCTGTGGGTGTCTTGAATGATGTGTTGGTGAAGGTGTCTACCTTCATTTTTCCTGCAGACTTTGTGATTTTGGATTGCGAGGTGGATTCTGAAGTTCCCATAATCTTGGGATGTCCTTTCCTTGCAACAGGAAGTGTGCTTATTGACATGAGAGCTAATGAGCTTTTATTTCGGTTGAATGATAAAGTGGTCCGCTTTGATATATGCAAAGCAAGGAAGCAGCCCAGCGATATGAATGTGTTCTCCGTAGCTGATGTTCATTATGAGGATAAGAAAGCATTATCTGTAGAGAAACAACTTACTGTTGAGTCATTGTCTGTTGCGCTGCTGAATGTTGAGCATGGGGACGATGAAGATTATAAAGAAACTATGTGTGCTCTAACAGAAATAGGGTCCTATGCTCATACTCCTAAGCAGCCGGACCTTGATCTTAAGAATCAACCGTCACCAACAGCGAAGACTTCCATTGAAGAGCCCCCAGTGCTAGAATCGAAAGAGATCCCCAATTATCTAAGGTATGCATGCTTGGGAAGTAGAAATACACTTCCGGTGAGTGTGACGGATGATTTAAAAGAACAGCACGTAGAATCTTTCATCTCTGCTCTGAAGAGATACAAGAGAGGTATGGGTTGGACAATTGATGATATAATTGGTATACCTCCTGGGATATGTATGCACAAGAGTCATATCGAAGAAGATTGCATGCCTACAAGTAAGCATCAGCGTCGTCTGAATCCATTCAGAAAACGATGCCCTATCTATCTCGATGAAGTCTAAGTAATCGAGATAGCTATGTCGTGCCGCGATAATAAATCAAGCGCTTGGTGGGAGGCAACCCATCATTTTTAATTGTTTTTTTTTCTTAAGATTTTATCGAGCCACGACCAAAACTAAGGCGCTTGGTGGGAGGCAACACATCGTTCTAATCATTTTTGTTGTTTTTGAGTAAGTGTAGGTGCAAGAGGTATAAAAGAGGAGATTGGTTTCAAATTTTGATTTGAAAGTATTGCATGTTGAAGGTGGTAAGTTAGGAATGAATAAGAAAAATGCTATGGGTTAGGCATTGCCTATGAAAATATAGGAAAAGAACAAGGCAAGGCCTATGTAAATCTAGGCCACGAACAAGGCATGGCCTATGCTATGGCCTAAGATCTCGGATTCTAGAGTGCCATAGCATAGGCGCCGCCTATGCTCAACAATGCCATAGCATAGGCGCCACCTATGCAAAAGCATTTTGTCTCTGAATCTAGTATGCCATGGCATAGGCGCCTCCTATGCCTAACAATACCATAGCATAGGCGCCACCTATGCCTAACAATACCATAGCATTAGGCGCCGCATATGGTCACTTTTGGTCTCTAAATCCGATTCTAAATGGGTCAAAACCCGACCCAAGCTTGTCCTATAAATAGAACCTTAGTCTTAGAACAAAAATGCATTGCAAATTCAACCTAAGTGCCGCCTACCTCTCCAAAATCTCTCAAAAATTTTCCTTTTGCTCTTTTACTTCGCAAGAACATCTTCCGGGGCCATCAACCAAGTAAGTACTTCTTTGTTCTTCTTTTATATGCCGTAAGTACTACACTACTACGCCTATAATGAATTGTTAAATCTTGAAGTAGTATTGGTGATTTGAATGTGGTTGATTTATTGTGATACATCTTGTTGAGTGACAGAATACGTGTGGGTGTTCTTAATTTTTTTCCGACTTGTATTTGATTGTTATACACTGTCATACTTTTGCGGAGTCGACATGGTGAAGTTAATTGCATAATCTTCAAAATTGAATGCTTGACTGTTTGAATGACTCGTTCATCGAGATAAAGATCATGATTGAATACAAGCATGAGATGTTGTGATTATTTCTATACCATAACTTGATACAATCTCTATGCAGTAGTCTTGTTCAAAAAGTGCATGAATCCAAACATGAGAGTATGATCAAGATTACATGAAATAGATTTGGAAAGGATAGTTATGACGACATGAAAGTATGACTGTGCTAAATATATTGTTGGAACATATCGCCCAAATGTATGACGATGAAGTCTGAGTAGTCGACATCACTCACTTAATTAGTCTGTGCCAACAACTTAAGTGTGGGGTGGTGCCATTACTGTTTGTTTATCAATTGAATCTTCTGAGATGAAGCTAACATAAATCTATTAGGATCTCAGGTAGAATGGCACCAAAAGCACGCCAAGGAAAAGACAAAGCAACCACCTCACAGAAAGGCCAAAAAAGGGGACGAAAAGAGCAAGATGAATCCTCCTCGCTATCAAAACCTCAACGCACTTTTGGATCAAGTGGGGTAAAATTTGAGGAAACTCTAAGGATAACGACTCTGATGATGATTCCGACGCAGGGGGTATGACCCCAGACATAGAAGAGGAGTCCGACTAATCAGGTTTTCCGTATTTATTTTCCACTGAGGGCAGTGTGTCCCGTCTAAGTGTGGGGTGCTGGTATTCGTATGTTGTACTTCTTTTCCTACATTTATTGTCATATTTTTGTTTTTTTTGTTTTAATTAGTCGTAGATTTTTTTTTTAGATTTTGATGCACGAAATTGTTCTGATAGGCGGCATGGTGTTATGACAAGAGTTTATTCTAGAATCATTACTATTGAGACATTTAGACTCTAAGTATGACTCATTGTGTGATAATTGTGTGGTTTAATTCATTCATCTGTTAGGGTCAAGAGTCTATAATACTCCCAATAAAATTGACCATGTTCCTTGTGTGTGTGAGATGATAGTATATTCTGTGTTGGTGACTGATGCTAGAACTTGCCTAGTGTGTGTGTAAAGCAAAATAAAGAGTGCAAGTTTAGGAAATGATTTAGGCATTTCTCTGGTAGCCCATGATTGTTTACCTTCTTACCTACCCGTGGACATTATCCTAGTCAACCCCTTTGAGCCTTTAGCCATTTTCTTTGACAGCCTCATATGTAAGCCGATCTATTTTTTTTCAAGACCATAATTTGATCCAAATTCCTTAGTGCTTTAAATTGTAAAAGTCATGAGAAAAAAGAAGAGGAAATTGGGTGAGAGTGATGCCTTAAAGTGTATTGGTGCTTGAATTTGTTATGAAAAAGAGTGGCTATCATAAGAGGTGTTCTATAGAGAAGAAAAAGAAACAGAAAAATAAAAAGATAAATTGTGTTTATGATTAAATAAAAAAGATAGTTATGTTTGAATGGAAAAATAGGTGAAAAGGGGTGAGAGATGAAAGAAAGGTAGCAAGGTTGATTAAAAGAGAGTGTTAATGACATAATGTGATGTATTAAAGTGCTTAGGAACATAGTCACTATTTCTGGCCAAAATAATCCTACCCGTCCCTTAGCCTACATTACAACCTGTAAAAGACCTATTTGATCCTAAGCTTAGCATTCTGATATTAGTGGAACATTACACTAAGGGCAAGCCTATGGTCATCAGTTGCAACATATGAATTGTTTGTGAGAGTGAGACCAAGGATAATCTTATACCTATGTTCTGAAAAATGCAATACTTGATTGTGATTATGGGTAATATCTTATGTGAGACACATATGGTTGATGAGTTTTGGGTAGTCTTGTATGATTCTTTGTGCCTTGACTTTTGAATACGAATTAACCATCATCACGAGTCTATGTTGGAGGTTGAATTGTTTTTTGAAGTGATTAGAAAACTACTGTTTGTTAATTATTGTTGTGCCTGTCTTGATGAATATTTTGTGTTGTTACTGTGAAACCCTAAGTAGATGTTTATATGGACATGATATATTGTTCGAGGACGAACAAAGCTTTAAGTGTGGGGTGTTGATGATAGGCGTATTTACACGCCTAAAGCACCTTAATGTACCCATATTTTAGTTATGTTTTGAGAACAAAATATATAATTCATGCACTTTTAGTCCTTTTTCCTGTAAGTGAGCTAACAAACGTGATTAGCAAGTTTTCAGGTATAAACGATGAAGATTCCAGCACTTTATGGATAACTTGACGCCCAAGGAAGCTTCACGAAAGAAGAAAAGCAGCGTTTGGACGCCTATGGACTGAAAGTGATGCATGGATAACTTGTCCCGGGCAAAAACAGCATTTCTAAAGACTTTGGGGATCAACAGTAACATAGTAATATTAGGATAAGGATGCAGTAACCTAGTAGGATTAGGATAAGTACGCAGTAGCCTAGTAGGAATAGGATATGGGTGTTATAAATACCCTATGTTGCTGAAGTTTTTATTATTATCTCTCTCCATTCATACAATTCATTCAACTCTTACAATTCACTCATTCATTAATTCAATTCTTTTTCTTTCAACTTCCGCTTCACGTTACAATTGTTAACAGAGAAAAATGCTAACTCGTGGGAAACACCAAGAGGAAAAACATCACCCTTGTTGTGACGCCACACTCCTCTCCAACGTGAGATCATTCTAGTTTTGATATGATGATGATGTTTATTGTGATCTCCGTTGCGCTCATGAGTAGCTAAACTTCTCTGTTAGGGTTATGAAAGCCTTATGAGATACTATCTGTTGCTATGAGTTTGTGAATTCTTTATACGTATGTTGCTTATATCATTACTCTCTTCATCTTAATTGAATTCTTGTGGTTGCAAACATATAGAATACGCCAGTATAGCATTAACTTGTTCGAAAGAAAAGTTACATGTCTGGAAAAGAGAGAATGACAAGGAAATAGGGCTACTAAACCCTGTTTAAAAGTTAGCGCCGTAACTGGATTAACCTCTTGGAGAATTCGTACCATTAGTATACGCTTTACGCTCAAAAGAGTTAAAGTGATATAATCCTTGATGGTCGAAAGATGCTAGGATTTACCATAGAATACGAATCTCTATAAGCGCATGCATGTCTGAATTCCGCATAACTCATAGCCAATAGATACGTAGAACTCATAAGGTGGACATAACCCTAACTTACAATTCTCATTGATTAAAACCTTTTAAACATTCCATTTTTATTTGTTACTTTGATACTCTTAATTCACGCTACAATTAAATCCCCCCTTTTTCATAGAATTTTCGATAAACAGTCTACTAATCGTTGCATACTTAGTGACCAAGTATTCCCTGTGGGATTCGACACCCAACCCAGTTGGGTTCTATATTTGACAACGACCGCTTACACTCTTACGAGAGCTGTAGTTTGAGCGTTATCACTATGTCGTGCCGTGACAATAAATCAAGCACTACATGGGAGGCAACCCATCATTTTTAGCCGTTTTGTTTTCCTAGGAGTTTGTTTTGTTAAATAAAAATCCAAAAAGAAGAGTCGAGCCACGACCAAAACTAAGGCGCTTGGTTGGAGGCAACCCATCTTTCTAATCGTTTTTGTTATTTTTGATTAAGTGTAGGGGAAGACGTATAAAGGAGGAGCTTGGTCTCAAATTTTGATTTGAAAGTGAGCAATGTTAAAGGTGGTAAGTGAGTAATAAAAGAGCAAAAGGATTTTAGTTAGGCATTGCCTATACAAATCTAGGCAATGGACAAGGCAAGGCCTATGTAAATCTAGGCAACGGACAAGACAAGGCCTATGCTATTGCCTTTGCTCTATGAATCTACAATGCTATAGCAAAGACGCCGCCTATACCCAACTAGGCCATGGCATAGGCTCCACCTATGTTCAACTAGGCAAAGCTAAAGGCGCCGCCTATGTCATTGCCTTTGCTCTCTGAATCTACAATGCCATAGCATAGGCGCCGCCTATGTTTAACTAGGCAAAGCTAAACGCGTCGCCTATGCCATTGACTTTGCTCTCTGAATCTACAATGCCATAGCATAGGCACCGCCTATGTTCAACTAGGCTTTGCTAAAGGCGTCGCCTATGCTAAGCATAGGTAAAGCATTAGGCGCCGCCTACTTATGCTTTTTGGTCTCCTACCTAATTTTTCATGGGTCAAACCCGACCCAAGCCTTGGTCTATAAGTAGAACATCAACCTTGAGACAAAATCACATTGTTTTCTCAACCTAGGCGCCGCCTAACCTTCCCAAATCTCTCAATACTTTTCTTTTTGCTCATCTAACCTTGCAAGATCATCTTCCAAGTCCATCACCAAGTAAGTTCTTCTTTTATATTCCGTAGTTATTACAATACTACGCCTATAATGATTTGTTAAAGCTTGAAGTGGTGTTGGTGATTTGAATGAGGTTGGTTTTCTATGATACATCTAGTTGAGTGAAAGAATATGTATGGGTGTTCTTGACTTTGTTCCGATTTGTATTTGATTGTTATACACTGTCATCTTTTTGCGGAATCAAAATGGTAAAGTTAATTACATAATCTTGTAAGTCGAAAGTTGGAATGTTTGAATGACTCGTTCATCGAGATAAAGATCATGACTGAATACAAGCATGAGATGTTGTGATTATTTCTATGCCATAACTTGATTCGATCTCTACGTAGTAGTCTTGTTCAAAAAGTGCATTAATCGAAACCATAAAGTATGGTCAAGATTATATGACATAGAGCTGAAAAGGATAGTTAAGGTTCCATAAAAGTATGACTGTGCTGAACATATTGTTGGAACATATCGCCTACATGTATGTCAATGAAGTCTGAGTAATCGATATCATCCACTTAATTAGTTGGTGCCAAAAAATTAAGTGTGGGGTGGTGCCATTATTGTTTGTTTGTTGATCAAATCTTCCGAGATAAGCTAACATGACTTTATTTTAATCTCAGGTAAAATGGCACCAAAAGGTCGACCAGGAAAAGAAAAAGCGTCCACCTCACAGAAAGGTCAAAAAAGGGGAAGAAAAGAGCAAGCTGAATCCTCCTCGCTGCAAATACCTCGACGCATGTTCGGGATAAAATGGGTCCTAGAGGAGGAAGGAAAGGAGTGGTACAAGAACAACAAAGTGAAAAAATATGTTCACATGGAGTTGATACAACAGGAGAGTCTAGCGAAGAGAGAACCTCGCATTTTGGCTAAAATCATGGCGCTACATCTTGATTTCATTTTCAAATATATGGGAGAATGCAATCTTGATCTAACGCGAGAATTCTATGCCAATTGGTCCCCAAAGACTACCGGAAGTGAAGTGAAGATTCGGGGCCAAGTCTTGCAACTGAATGCGGAGTTCTTCAACTCTTTTCTGGGTCTTTCATCTGTGGATCCATCACCGCTCAAGGAGATTTATCACAGACCTCCATACAGGGCAATCAGATACACACTGTGCGGAACAAGATCAATGGCACGTTGGAGTCGTCACAAGGATACCGGTTGGCAGAATACCTTCCCGTATGCTTCCTTGAACAGAGAAGCTCGGATATGGTTGCGGATAGTCAACTCTTTCCCAATTCCAGGGTCACAGTACACAAAGATCACACGTGATAGAGTATGCTTGGTGTACGCTCTGATGACTAATATTCCCATCCACGTTGGTGCGGTTATACGGTTGTCAATGCGTAAGGCTAGGCTGCACAAGAGGTCCCACTTCAGTTTTGGCAATTTGGTGACCGCAATATTGAGGAAGGAGGACATTAAAGAGGAATCTGCAGATCATAAGCTTCCATACAACCCGAAGAAGGTTGATCTTACGAAGGTTAAAGATCCTGAAACTATGCATGGCGTCAACCTGACCACTGCAGAAAGACATGCTCGCGACGAAAGCTTCTTTCGCCATTTATATGGCATGATGAGGTTTACCATGATGAGTGGGGGACGTGTTCCAACTGATGCAGAGCTCCAGCAGTTGGATTATGACTACCCGATGAATGAGCATGCGCGGGCTATGTGTGGAGTAGGTGTAAATTTTGAGGAACCTCTCGATGATGACGTACCGACTGACGATGATCACCGACAGCCAGACTCAGACGTGGAGGATAACTCTGATGACGACGACACTGATGATGATTCCGATGCAGGGGGCATGACCCCAGACATAGAGGAAGAGTCCGACTAATCAGGTTTTCCTTATTTATTTTCCACTGAGGACACCGTGTCCCGTCTAAGTGTGGGGTGCTGGTATTTGTATGCTTCTTGTACTTCTTTGCCTACATTTATTCTAGTTCATAATTAGTTAGTTTAATTTTAGATTTTTTTAGATTTTGCATGAAATTTTTCTGATAGGCGGCATGTTATTATGACAAGAGTTTGTGCCAAAATCATTACTATTGAGACATGTAGGCTCTAAGTGTGACTCACTGTGTGATAATTGTGTGGTTTAATTCATTCACCTGTTGGGTCAAAAAGTCTATACTGCTCCCAATAAAGTTGACCATGTGCCTTGTGTGTGTGAGGTTATAGTATATTCTGTGTTGTGACTGATGCTAGAACTTGTCTGGTGTGTGTGTAAAGCAAAATAAAGAGTGTGAGTTTAGGAGATGATTTAGGCATTTCTTTGGCAGCCTGTGATTGTTTACCTTCGTTTTACCTACCCGTGGACATTATCCTAGTTAACCCCCTTTGAGCCTTTAGCTATTTTCTTTGACAACCTCATATGTAGCCTAATCCATTTTTTTTTCAAGACCATAATTTGATCTAAATTCCTAAGCGCTTTAAATAGTAGAGTCATGTGAAAAAATAAGAGGAAATTGGGTGAGAGTGATGCCTCAGAGTGTATTGGTACTTGAAATTGTTGTGAAAAGGAGTGGCTATCATAGAGGTGTTTTATAAAAAAAAAAAAGAAAAAAAACAGAAATAGAAAAATAAAAAAATAAAAAGTTGTATATTCTCATCTTTGTGTTTATAATTGAATAACAAAATAGGTGAAAATGGGTGTTAGATGAAAAAAAAGGTAGAAGGGTTGTTTAAAAGAGAGTGTTAATGACATAACGTAGTGTATTAAAGCACTTAGGGAACATAGTCACTATTTCTGGCCAAAATAGTCCTACTTGTCCCTTAGCCTACATTACAACCTGTAAAGACCTACTTGATCCTAAGCTTAGCATTCTGATATTAGTGGAGCATTACACTAAGGGCAAGCCTATGGTCATCAGTTGCAATATATGAATTCTTTGTGAGAGTGAGAGCAAGGAGAATCTAATACCCATGTTCCGAAAAATGCAAAACTTGTGAGTGATTATGGGTGATATCTTGTGTGAGACACACATGGTTGATGAGTTGTGGGTAGTTGTGTATGATTCTTGGTGCCTTAACTTGTGATTACGAATTAGCCATCATCACGAGTCTATGTTGGAGGTTGAATGGTTTCCAGTAGCGATCCAGAAAACTACTCTTTGTTAATAATTGTCGTGCATGTCTTGATGAATATTTTGTGTTACTGCTGTGAAATCCTAGTTAGATGTTTGCATGGACGAAATATTTTATTCGAGGACGAACAAAGCTGTAAGTGTGGGGTGTTGATGTTGGGTGTATTTACACGCCTAAAACACCATAATTTACCCATATTTTAGCTAAGTTTTGAGGACAAAATATATAATTCCTGCACTTTTAGTCCATTTTCCTGTAAGTGAGCTAACCTACGTGATTAGCATGTTTTCAGGTATTAATGATGAAGATTTCAGCACTTTGTGAACCATTGGGCAGCAAAGGAAAACTTCATGTAAGAAGGAAGGCAGCTTTTGGAAGCTTGTGGACTGAATGTGATGCATTGAGAATCTGTCCCGGGCAAAATCAGTATTTCTTAATACTTAGGGGTGCAGCAGTAACCTAGTAGGACTAGGACAAGGATGTTATAAAAACATTATTTGCTGAATTTTTCAGCATTTCTTTTCAGAATTCGATCGACACTTTTAGTATTATTCACGTTACAGATTCTGTAACTTTAACAGAGAGAAACACGCTACATATTTGGGGAAAGACGGCTAAGAGGAAAAACGTCATCCCTCTTTGACGTTAAAAGCATCCTCTCGCGAAGATTGTTCTAGTTTTGGTATGATGATGATGATGTCTTCGTTTTTTTTTCCTTTACAATCATGAGTAGCTAAACTTCTCTGTTAGGGTTATGGAAGCCTTTTGATATACTATCTATTACTATGAGTTGGTGAATTCTTGACGAGTATGCTACTTATATCATTACTCTCTACGTTTTAATTAAATTCTTGTGGTTGGAAACATATAGAATACGCCATTATAGCATTAACTTGTTCGAGAGAAAAGTTACATGTTTGGAAAAGAGAGTGTGACAAGGAAATAGGGCTACCAACCCCTATTTACACGTTAGTGCTGTAACTGGGTTAACCTCTTGGAGAGTTCGTACAGTTAGTTATACGCTTTAAGCTCGAGAGAGTTAAAGTGAAATAATCCTTGATGGTTGAGAAACACTAGGATTTACCATTAGAATACGAATCTCTATAAGTGCATGCATGTCTGAATTCCACATTACTCATAGTTAATAGATACGTAGAACTCATAAGGTGGACATAACCCTAACTTATTTTTCTTTGTGATCAAATCTTACTAAACAAAACATTCTGTTGTTACTTTGATAGCATTAATTCACGCCACAATCCAATCCCCCCTTTTCTGTGGAATTTTCGATCAACAGTCTAATAATAGTTGCAACACTTAGTGACCAAGTATTCCCTGTGGGATTCGACACCCAACCCAGTTGGGTTCTATATTTGACAGTGACCACTTACACTCTTACGAGAGCTGTAGTTTGGGCGTTATCAAGTACGAAAGAGAGTCTCAAACAAACTTGTTCATCTAAATTCATAATCCAAGGTATGTAGGATTTGAACAAGGGTAATTCTTTCACCCTTTTGCCCAAAGGCTTATTTTAAATACAAATTTCTGCAAATTATGAGATTTTCCATGAAATTGAAGTTAGGGTTTATACCCATTATTATTGTTTACAAGATTTTGTAGATTTCACATGGATTAAAGGTTGAATTACATGATTTTTTTTAAATTCCATGCCCATTTCTGAATTTTCTAGATTTTAAGATGATTATGAATGTTTTGTTATCAAGCATGAATTTTGAGATGTTGAAATCATGAGATTCATAGTATGACTTATGTTTCCAATATCTTGATTGAGATGATAGTAATCTTTTTAGGATGATGGTTGAGCATGAAGTTTAAATATGATTTTGATGCATTAAAGCTTTATATTTTGAGTCCTAAGTACAAGTGATTAGTTTATAAGGATATTTTGATCTCAAGTTTTGTTGACAAGTTTTGATAAGTACTTTCAAAAGATAAGATAGGAATCCAAACTACTTATGATTTAAAGCTAAGAGAAGCATAATTTGGTCTTCATTATAGACCCTTGAGTTATTTTAAGGTGGATTTCCTAAAAGTTCTGAGCTTAAGTATGGAAGTAGTATTTATCACTGAGGTGGGTATGATTCCAAGGTCTCATACCCCAGAACTACGGGACACCACAGGATTGAGATTTTTCGACGGCCATGGCCGAGATAGTGATCACTAAAGTTAAGGTTCTATTCCGATGGCAAGGGTAAAACAACTTTCCCCAATGTGGGCAAGACGTTGGACTCCATTTCAGCTCACATGTTTTATGTCGGTTAAGAAAACCTCCCTGCTAGTAAAAGTAAATAACAACTTTTGAGTATATTTCTTAAGATAAGTATTTTCCCTAATGATTTTAGGAACTAAGTGTAAAGGCTCACAAAACTTATTCAGATATTGAATTACTTGAGATTTTCAGTTACAGAGTTACAACTTTAGTTTTCAGACACAAAGGTGATCTCCTTTTTTCACTTAGCCTATATGAATTGAGATAAAATATTTCTTATGCAGAAAGAAATTTCATATTTCATTTAGTTTACAAGATTACGAGGACAAGAAGAGAATACATATTTTAGAACCAAATGTTGTGGCTCACGAGATTTGTAAAGTATGTTTTGCTTCTTATGGTTACTTAATTCAGTATTTAAGATATTCCAGCTTATGTGAGTCACGTACATTTAACATGCTTTGTTTTATAAATGATGACTATGCCATATATTTTTTGTTATTCATTCACCCCCATATACTCAGTACATCCTCAAAGTACTGATCCACATATATGTCTATGCGCTATATTGTCTCATAATGTAGGTATAAGTTTTAGTATGGACATTCAGTCTCAGACAGTTGCAAATTCCAGCCTGTGAGATGATGAGTCCTCCTACTTCGGGGACTTCAGTTATACTTATTTATATTCTTTACTTTCTCATTCATACATATAAATTAGCGATAGTTAGAGTAGCTTCCCAACTGTCTGTAGTCAGTATTAGTAGAGGCTTCATAGAAAGAAAGTAGGGTTAATGTATTCAGTTTCAGTTTTCTTTGTAAAAGTAGAGTTGTAATCATGTGAATTCAGTTTTGTATTGAACAGATTTTAGAAAAGAATTATCTTCCACTGATTTTGTACAGATTTAGGTATTTTTATTCAGTTGCTTATGAGTTATGCCAATAGAAGGGTTAGCTTGTGATCACTTATGATCCTAAGCCTTGTGTGATATCTCGGGACCCATTTTTGGGGCATTTCAATCGGGTACCATGGTGGTATGATACATGAACATAGATTGTTCCCCACAGGTCATGACTATTTGGGCAAAAATAAGTCCCATAGCATGTGTTTACATATTTGTGTTGATTTTGTGGATGTTTACAATATGGTTGATACTCTTGATGGTTATGTGGCTTATTTGTGAGTACTGTTTGACCTGTTACTGTTGCATTATGATTCATTGAGAATTTGTTATATGATGATACCTATCTACTTGTCATTTGATTTATGTTGTGTACATGTTATTAAGTTGAGTTGGCCTATGATACCTACCAGTACATAGTGGTTTGTACTTCTACTACCCTATACTCTTCTTTTGTTGAGTGCAGAAATTGTTCTAGAGGCTCATACATGATCTCACCTCTAGAGTTTGATAGCAACTCTTGATACAAGGGTGAGCACTCCGTCTTCAGGCTGCCATGGGTCATCTTATTTGTTCTTGTCCATCTTTCGAGCAATGAAATATTCTTTATTTACTTTATTTTTTTTATATCTCTTTAGACATGATCTTTGTTATTAGTTCTTGTATGATGACTTTTGGGTCTTCAAAATTTTATTAAGTAGATTGTTGGGTTTCCGCATTACTGATGATTAACTTCAGATTATTATAGTTAAGATGGTTTTATGAAAATATCATTTTAATATTGACTAAGTGATTGGGTAATAGTTATTTAGATGGTCCTCCAACAGGAAGATTTTGTGTGGGTGCCACTCATGGACATTTGGGTTGTGACAAGGACTCCATTTGGGCACGCTTAATTTAGTTAGAGACATACTTTTGCTGGCACAAATGCAAGCCATGGGCTGTCCAGGTTGCTTCAATGCCCAAAATATAAGAAAGTTTGCCCAGATCTTTGACGACAAATTGAGATTGCAACTTAGCAACAAGAGAGCTAATGCAGCCAAAATTATTACCCATAACCAAGATATCATCGACATAAATCAAGAAAAATATTTTAACACCACCAGAAGGCAAATAGAACAAGGAACTATCTGCTTTAGAGCACCTGAAACCAAAGGATATTAGAGCATCACTGAGGTACTTATTCCACATGCTTGGGGCTTGTTTATGTCCATAAAGTGACCATTTGATTGAGCACACATGATCTGGTCGGGAAGGATCAACAAAACCCGGAGGTTGAGACATATAGACAACTTCGTCCAGATGTCCATGAAGAAAATCATTTGAAATATCCAACTGAGTAATGTGCCAATGATAAGAAATAGCGAGTGACAAGAGAAGAGGAATAGTAGTTGCTTTAACTACCGGGCTGAATGTATCAATATAGTCAATGCCCGGTCTTTGATGATAACTCTTGGTGACGAGTCTCACCTTATACCATTCTACCGATCCATCTAGATTTATTTTAGTTTTGAAAACCCACTTGCATCTAATCACATTATAGGACGGGGAGGGTCGAATTAGCTGCCAAGTTCCATTTTGTATAAGGGAATTGTATTCATCATGCATAGCCTAGCACCAATTTTTATCCTTTGTAGCTTGTAAATAGCAAGTAGGGTATGGTGAAACCGAAGGTACAGATGAAAGTGAGAAGGCTTGTTTGGGTTTTAAAGAGCCTATTTGTGCATAAGTCACCATTTTGTGGGATCCAAAGAAATATTAGATGGCGAGGTACCTGTGGGAAGAGAATTTTGTAGAGATGTAGTAGGATCTATTAGATTAGGTAGATTGGCAGAAGTTAGTTGCATAGGATCATCTTGACATCCATCTGTGGGCACATTAGAATATGGGGATACTGTAATAATAGTTGGCATTGGAAACTGAACTGTAAAAGGTGTGCTATCAAAACTGGCCGAAGTACTGGGCACCACATCATCTCGTACAGCAAAAGAAAAAGTATGTTCATAAAAAACAACATGACGAGAGACATAAAACTTAGATGAGAGAGGTTCAAAACACTTATAACCCTTATGAATTTTGCAGTAACCAAGAAAAACACAAGGTTTAGACCGAGGAGATAACTTATCTTTTGTGTAAGGGCGAAGCCATGGAAAGCAACGACATCCAAAAATACACAAACGGGAATAATCTGGATGTATTTTGAACAAAATATTATAAGGAGAGAAATTATTCAATTGTGGAGTGGGCAATCTGCTGATTCTATATACGACAGTGTCAAAAGCATTGGTCCAAAACTTTTGAGAAATATTAGCATAATTTAACAAGGCACAACCGGTTTCAACTATATGTCTATGTTTCCTCTCTACACAACCATTTTGTTCTCGAGTATGAGGGCATGACGAACATTGAACAATGCCATTATCTCACAAATAATTAGTTATGGCCTGAAATTCACCCCCCCCAATCTGCTTGAAAGCATTTTATTAGGCGATAGAAGAATTTTTCCATAATTTTACGAAATTGAATAAAGATAGATAAAACTTCAAACTTAAACTGAAGAAAGTAAATCCAAGTATATTTGCTAAAGTGATCAAAGAAGATAACATAATAATGATAACCATCATTAGAAACAACTGGGGAAGGACCCCAAACATCTGAACAAATTAAATCTAAAGGCCATATGGCCCTAAGATAAACTCACTAAACGGGACTTTATGACTCTTACTAACAACACACGTAGAGCATAATTTAGGAGATAAACTGGGGGACGCTACAAAGACACTTGACGGTAAAGCTTTACAAATTGTAGGATAGGATGTATGTGCTAGTCACGCATGCCAAACTCCAAGTGACACAACATCGGGAGCAGGGGATGATAATGATTTCAAAACTAGAAGGGAGTACAAGACCTCAGTTTTCTGCCCTTTGTGAAGAACTTCCCTCGTTGCCAAATCCTTTATCAAAAAATAGGTAGGAAAAAATTCAACCGAAACTTGATTAGATGTTGTGAAGGAACTAATAGGTAGTAAATTTTGCGTGGTAGTAGAAACATGCAGAATATTATCCAGAGTAAATTGTTTATTAGAAATAGATAGTGATCCTTGACCTATATTACATATAGGTAGCTTGGAACCATTACCTAAAGTTACTTCTTCGGGACCTTGATATTCAGAATGGATGGCAAGATTGTAAGGATCAGCTATGAGATGAGGTGTGGTGCCACTATCCATTAACCAATTTTAAGTAGGTTGACTTGTGGTGCTAGCTAAATTAGAGGAGGGTTGGCTAGAGATCCTATTACCGCTGTTGATTTTGGGAAATGAGCAAAAACGTGCAATCTGACCCTTTCCTTCACAATTGTGACAAATAATTGCAGATATATCAGAGTATGAAGATTATACCCCAGACTGATTTAAGAGAGCAGAACTCTGAAAGTTGTGATTTTGAGAAGAAGGTGTAAATCCTTGATTAGAAGAATGCCCACGACCTTGACAACTTCTAACTCTACCATGACCACGTGCAGTGGGAATAAAGCTCTGAGTATATTGATCTGAAGGAGCAATCATATTAAGGACTTCATCCCTTTTCAGTTGTCTTTCTTTGGACAACAACATGCCATATAAAGCATTGAAGGTGACATCTCCTTGACGTGCCTCAAGTGCTCTGGTAAATGAATGATATGTAGGGCCTAAACCTGGAAGAACAAATTCGATAAGATCATCATCATCGATGGGATACTGCAAAGCAGCTAACCTATTTGCAATTCCTTTTGCCTTTTGGACGTAAGTATCAACGTTTGCATTGTCACGAATTAAAGTGTGTAGCTGTGCTTTAAGCTCACAAATTTGTGGTTTGGATCCATTTTCATAGGCTGAAACTAATTTGTTCCATGCTATACGGGCAGTTTAAGCACCAACTAAATATGGCAGCACATTCTCGGATACTGATGCGACAATCTAACTTAAAACAAGTTGGTCTTCACGAACCTATGCTTTATAGGTTGGATTCAGTTGATTGTCTTATATAATTTTATCTGGAATAGGTTCACTACCATCAATATGATGGTTGAGACCATACCCACAAAGCATTAGAAGAAACTGCATCTGCCATAGCAAGAAGTTTGACGACGTAAGCTTCACGGATAATTGATGATCAAGGTTAGAAGTTGGGGATTAAGTTGTCATGGGGGTGGTCGAAGCAGCAACTTTAGTGCTTGGCATGCCTGAGGAAGTAGTGACATCTTCCATCGCTGGATTCTCAAGGGAACATTACTCTCTTTAGAAAAAAAAATTGGAGGGTTCTTTAAACCACTAGGGCTTCGATACCATGAAAGAAATGTTTTTCCTCTATATCTCTCTGAAGGTAGAAATTAATATTTATACAAGAGGTTTCCTGGGGAACCAAGTCTCCTAGCATTACTAGAATACATACAGAGAGGTATCAATATACAAATGCTTCAAGTTGTCTATCCTAGTTAGAGTTAACTACGTTTGTCCTTTACAATTATTATTATTATTATTATTATCATTATTATCACCATGCCCTCTAGTGGCATCCGATCCAATCACATCTCACAATAATACCAGAATTTAACATCGACCACATTTCTTGATAAATCAATAAAGTAGCAATGCCAAAACTTAACATCGGCCACATGGATACTAACAATCTTTTCATAAGTAACAATTATATCCTTTTAAACCTCACAAGTAGAACACCATTATCTTATTATCGGCTTATTAAACTACACGATTATTCAAAGTCAAAACTAATAGATACACACACGCTAGACTTATTTTTGTCCAACCAGTCATGACCTGCAGGGGAAAATCTAAGTCCATGTACCGTATCGGAGTGGTACCCAAACATTTATAAATAAGTTATATCAATATTCATATTTGTACCGGAATAGTATCCGATCCTCCATAACCATACTATATACATTTTATCAAATTCACACTATCTCTCAAGATACAATACGGCATACTAAATTTACAAGCGCACTTAAAATATTAAGAAAATTCTATCAAGTTCTTTTATTTATCGACAGTTTGACCCTCTCACGGACATTATTTCAATAATTTATCATAATTATCAACAAGTCTTTTATGACATTACTTTAAGGAGTTATCATTATCAAATAAGCCTCGCATAGGCACATTTCAATAAGTCATCATTATCACCAATTTAGTCTCTCATGGGCATCCAATAGATAAAGTATTTTTATCAATATTAAAACAAAAATATCATAAAATAAATTATAATTTAACACTTAAGCATACAAGTCAGTGTTGGAGCCTTAATTTCTTATTAATTATTAAATAGCACTGCCTTCTTAAATACCACAACTTGAGTTCTAACATCACCCCCTATAACTAGCACATTCAAGCATAACATTATCCTCTACCTCTTTCGACATAATGCAACTCTAATAACGATTCAAGTCATTTATCCCTTAGATATTACCATGCTCATCAATATTTGACCCTAGCGCAATTCTTTTCATCATATTATTGCACAACATAAAACTTAATATCTTTGTAACTCAACTAGATTCATCACTAGAATGACTGAATAACACCATGCTTGCACACTTTATCCACAAATAATTTTCTTTCGGACACATAACATATAGTATCATAGAAGTAACACATAATCAGTTAATAACATAATTTTTTAAGTTAAAGTAAAGTTCTTATGTCTTTATCCACCTCAAGTCCAGGTCCGCAGGTCTAGACATGCTTTCTCCCATCAATTCTAAAGTATGAAAATATAAAATAACACAGTCTCCAGCTCATTAATCTAGCCTACCTGAACGTCAAGATTTTGGAAGAAACAAGTTGTAACAAGAATGCTCTTTTCTTTTCTTCATGCCTTGGAATAATTAATCATCTAAAAAATCAATTAATAATACGAGTAATTAAATAATTACTCTTCAAACAAATATTTTGGAGATTCAAACCCACTAATTTTACCCTTAATTCAAGGTCTATATCATTCTTCAAGGTCAATTAGCCATTAACAAGCTCTTTCAAACTTAACCCATCTTTATTAATGGACTTTTTATGCTAAAGGTCTTATCTTTATGAAATTGATGGTTCCTAACCATCAAAATTTCTAATCTAGTTTATGAAATTCATGTTATAAATCTTTAATTTAGAATTAGCTCTAGGTCATATTGAAAACACCCATAAGTTTTCTCCAAAAAAATCTACCATTAAAGGTCTTTCTAAGAATTCTAAGATGTTAAAGGAATAAAAGACGAAGAAAATAATGGAAAAAATTACCTCAACGAAGGGCATTCACCTTAAGCTTTCGGAAATCACCTCTCTAGAGTTGGGGGATGAAGTTTGGGTTTTTTAGATCTAAAACATGACTGAAACTGATTCAAATACCACTAGAATTTTCGCTACAAAGAAATTCCCATTTTTTCCAAATAATAATACTCAGTAAACGGTCGTCACTTTTTACTTTGAATTCAGATTGATGAATGATTTATTACGTTATAAGTAGAATTCAGAGATCTTTGATTTGGTGGGTACTGGGCACTCTTACTCCTTATATTCTAGGAGATTAGGTCGTTTAAAGTTGACCCTAATAAAACCCATATCGAAACTCTATCGAAAAGAAAGTTTTAAACTTAAATTTGTGTTAGAGATATTGTACGACCTTAATTTATACCTAACGAACTTTCAAACTAAATTACTGAGATTAGTACTCATGAATAATTAAATTCATTGGGCTTTAGTCTATAGACATTGGAAGATTTAAATCTTAGCCGAAAAGCTTGAGGTGACACAATAAATAAGATGATGACTATTTTGGGTTCAAGTTAATATTGAGGAAGAAAAATAACATTTTTCATGAATTTATCATGGATAATTTAATAACGATGAAATAGGTCGTTACAGTTTCCCTTCTCATAATGTATGCCTTTACTAACTCACATAAATATTAAAAAAAATACCAACTTTGAAAACTTTTTTTCCTAACAAATCCCCCCCCCCCTTCAAACTTTTACCTTTAGTGAAAATAAAGATTTGACCCGATCCCTTTATTACTTTGCATATTATTTTAAGCAAAAGATACAAAGAGAAGGATCAAACCTTACCTCTAATTATCGGAGGAGGAAATCAGAGAGTCATATTGCTAGCTCCACAGACCATAGAAGATAGACATCTAAGAAGAAATGATAGGTTACATTTTTCCCATGTTCCATATTTATATTGGAGTCTCGACTGATTCAGATCGCACATTGTAGGGCTCTTTGAGGGGGGGGGGGATCTCAACTGGATTTTCTTCATACCTAGGGCTTGAACCTAAGTGATCTGGTTAAGGGTGGAGAAATTCCACCACTGCACCACAACCCACGTCGGTGACCAATTGCATTTACTTTGTTGGCCAAGGCCTTAGAAAATAAGTAAAACTTTCATAAATCCCAACAAGTTTACCCCTAATTAATATCTATCTCTACTCTTTACTAAAATACAATAATCCCATGTTTTGTAATTTTAAGATATGTAATTTTGAAGGTGAGATACCGAATTTTGAACTTAAGAATGTCACAGTTAATTACTCCATTTTTGCTCGGATACATAATTAGCATCAGAATACATAATTCTAAAGTTGAGATACATATTTTTGATTACTAAGATACATTCATTTTCAAAATTATTTGGTCGAGATACATAATACATTAATTAGACCAAAGGGAGATACATAACTAAAATTATGTATCAAAAAACTTATAACTTTGTGAATGTACCTGACTGTTTTTTTTCAAAAAGAATTTAGGTAATTAATAAAAAGAATAGAGATTTTATGTAGTTTATTAAAAATAAATTGTGGTGTTGTGTATTTTTTTCTTAAATTATACCAGACATGGAATACATATATGCATCTTGTAAAGGATATAGAGATCGAGGGCTAAGATAAAAGATTAGAAGATAGTTGAACATTGCCTAGTTTACCTACTATTATTACCCTCCTAGTGCTTATTCTTCGATTCGGTTACTACCTATTGTTTCTTTTATCACGGTCATTGTTATTATTTGTTATTGTTGTTGTTCTTTTTTTCACTATTCTCTACATGTTTTTTTTTTACTATTGTTGTATTTTTTTTTACTTTTTGATTATTGTTATGCTTTACTTGAGTCAAGGCTTTATCAAAATTTTAGCCTTAATAACATGATTATATAGTTATGCAAATGTTATGTCATATTTAACACAACAAATTTCAAAGTTTTTCCATTTTTATTTGTTAAATATCAATGCTGAGGAAATTATTACTAGATCAAGTGTAGACTAAATTAAGTGATGTATCCAGAAGAATGAGATGAAGCCGTGTAGACAAAATCAAGTATTTTTAGTAATTTTTTTAAAAAGTTAGGATAGAGAATAATTTGCTTTAAAAGGATTGAAATTTATATAATTTTCACTTTACTTATTTATTCAAGTATAAATAACATAAATACCAACCTTTTAGAAGTTCTTTTTAATTAGTTTAGTCTCTCTCCCTATTAATATACATTCTGTAAATGACATATACATAGCAACGTATGTATATTCGAATCTATTAGTGTCCTTAAAAAAGGAAGTAACGGATATCCAACATTCATGAATGTAAATAATGCAACTAATTAAATAAGTGGATTACTGCATCCTTTAAATCATGTATGATCAACAAAATTTTAAAATTTTAAAACCACAAATACATAAAAATGCAATTCTGTCGTAAAAGTATGAATCAAATACAATTTGAGCTCTTTTTTTTGTTGATTTTTGAAGAGAGAAAATTATTTTGAATTAACGAAGATGAATACTGCTATTATTTTGAGGTACTTGGGTAAATAGAGATCCCAAATAGAATATGTGAATTATAAAAGTGAAGTAATCATTGTCGCTGAATTAGTAAATTATCTGAGGTTGATTTCGTCAATTGTTGTGGAATTAAACATTGACGAAGCTCGAAAAAATATTGATGTACGTTATGTTGTCGACGGTAATGATTCACCTTTTCATATCTGTAACGGTAATAACGTACGCTTGTATGTCGAGTTGAATAAAACTCAACCATCATTCGTGATGTATCAGTTGTGTATTACAACTACAGATAAATGTCAAGAAGACATAGTATTCGATAGGGAAACATGAGTTGTTGTTTGCCTGAAAGGCGTTGAATCTGATGCTATAGCTCTCTCTGTTGCTGAGACACAAAATCAATATGCTTTGTATGTCCCGAAGGTTGAAATAGATAACTTGATATGTGATTGCAAGAGTATTGATGTGAAGGTGAAACAAATATATAAGGATAAAAAGATGCTCGTTTCAATGATGTCGAAATATATGGTAACTAATGGATTCAATGTTAGAGCAAAACGATCAGAAAAAAAGGTAAAATGGTATCTTTTATACTGAGCAGTATGATATATCAAATCTTGAATGTTTTAAATTGATTTTTTTTTATTACAATGTTATATATAGTTACATGAACATATGGAGTTTTTTTGCTGAACAAAAATCTAAGAACACATTTTCAGTGTGGTCTTTGGAAGAACTGTTTGTTAGTATTTTAAAGCTATGTATATTTATGCAATGGAATGTATGCGAATAAACACAATTTTTTATAGCTTTATTACTGAAAAGTAAATTCATACCTATACTTCACTGTTAGCTTCAAAGTGTTATTGATTTTTTTAATATACGCAACTGGTTAATATATTTTGGTAAACTAATTTGAGATGTCTAGTACATATACATAATTTTTGCTTTGTATGTATTTTAAATTGTTGATATGGGCATCTGAGGTAATGGTCAGCATCTATGTATATGTTAACATATACATAACTGATAATATGTCTTTAGATGTGTTATTGAATCCATAATGGACACACTTCATTTTTAATGTTAATTATGTGAACTATTAGAATGTATATAGCTATCTATCAGGAAAGTTTATGCATGTCTATACTGTATTATGGTGGATTTGTAACAATCAAATCATAAAAAACTTATGAATTGATACAAATTATAATCATTTGAATGACTTTTGTTATATTTCAGCTATGTCCTCTGATGTTACAATGAGAAATGTAAGTGGACGTTGGAAGCATCTAGTTACAAAAAAATAGATGTTTTTATAATTCGAAGATTTAACCCAGAACATACATGCGCTTTGAGGGATAAGGTACTGCAGAATATTTTGGCGACAACTTCTTTTGTATGTGAATTCACGGCTCCAAAATTAGTTAACCATAAGAGAAGGCACACATTCGGGGACATCATCGAAGAAATAAAAGCTATATATGGTATGGATATAAATTATATAAAGGAATGACATGCAAAAGAGTGTGTCATAGCGTTGCTTAGGGCAGAACTGCTGATGGTTATAGACAGGTGTCGAGATACATTTATATGTTAAAAAATGTATATCCTAATTCACACATTGTAATGCATAAATCATGGGATAATTGGTTCATGTATCTGTTTATAGCATTACATCCCATGATAAGGGGTTTTGAGTATTGCAGACCTGTTGTTGTTGTTGATGGTGCACATTTAAGTGGACCATATCAAGGCACTTCAGTCTCAGCAAGTACTCTTGATTGTACAGGTATGTAAAAAATCAACATACTATGTTATTTTTTTTAACATACATTGTATTTCATATAAAAATAGTTATTTAAGTGTTTGAAAATATATTTTTAACAATTTTTTGTGTTTTTTTTAAAAACCTTATTGTTTGTTTACTAATAGAGTTTATACGTAACTTAGGATTCATATTACCGATTGCGTATGGGGTTGTGGATATTGAGAATGATAATTCATGGACATGGTTTTTCAATCAGTTCAAAGCTGCATTCAGTGAACGTGAAAATATGTGTGTTGTATCTGATAGGAACAAAAGTATTATCAAAGTTGTCAGTGTTGTATACCTAAATGTCCCACATCTTGCATACATTTGGCATCTTTGGAAAAATATTTGTAGTTACTTTCGTAAGAGAAAAGAAAGTATTAGTGATTTGTATTATTCAATGGCTAAATCTTATAGAAAAGATGATTTTGACTATTTGATGGCAAAGATTGATAAAACTGATCTAAGAGTGAAAAAATATTTACAAGAAGCTTGATATGAAAAGTGGAGTAGATGTCATTCACCGGTAAACATAGGTCGGATGATGACCTCGAATATTGTTGAGTGTATTAATGAGTGTTTGGTAGAGGCTCGAGAATTGCCAATATATGGATTCTTAGAAGAGGTTTGAATGTTATTTGGTTCTTGAAACTGTAAGAACAGTAAATTAGCTTCTTATACAAGTACGACTTTGGATCGTCGATTTGAAGAAATTTTAACTCTCAACGGTGTGAAAGCTTTGAGAATGATGGTATGTATAAGCTTTTATTTTTTAACTATGCATTTTATGTAGTATTTGTTTGATTGAAAAGAAGTGTATTTAAATTTATTTTTTCAAAAAAAAATCTTTGGTTGAAATTTTGTTTTTAATTGTTCAGGTGAAGGCTTTTTCCACCTATATATATTCGGTTTATGAATCTGGGAGAAGATACATTGTTGACCTTGAAAGTGGCTCATGCAACTGTGCAAGGTTTCAAATAGATCAGATACCTTGTGCTCACGCTATATCTTTCTTAAAGTCTAAACATGTAAAAGATTTTAGACCATACTGTTCAGAATACTACAAGCCAAACACATTGGTGAAGATATATGAAGTTTCAATCGTTCCGATGTCAGACAAGAAAGACTGGGATGTTCTCCGCAGTGTATATGAGGATGAAGTGTTGCCTCTGATATACAAAAGACTTTCAAGAAGACTGACAAAAAGGTGGAAGAAGAAATCGAGCGAAACACTTTCTTCAAGCACAAACTATTGTAGACGATGCGGCCATGAAGGGCACAATAGGCGTTCATGTAGTTTTTTTTTTCAAAGGAGAACTAATTTATTATTTTTCTATACTCTTACAGAGTACTAACTGATATATTTCAGTTTTTATTTTTGCATTGAAATAAATTTTAGTTTAATTCGATTTAAATTTCAATGTTACTTTTTTTTTCTTATTTGTGCTGTTTATCTAGACGCTGGTTTAATTTCAGTAATGTTTGAAATCAGTATGTAACACAGTTATGTATATTATCTACATAACCTATAATTATGACGTTTAACTTAGATATATGGATTATCTAGATTACATATTCATTAATGTATATAATATAACATACATAGCTCTATTGTAAAACTGTGATTTGTACATGTAAACAAATAGTCGCCAATTTTTTATTTTTAAACAAATGTTAGTAGTTTTCCATATACCATTGAATTAACTTATTGTTTTTCTATACTCATGAAGAGAAATAACATAATGTTTGAAATCAATATGTAACATAGTTAGGTATATTATCTAACATACATAACCTGTATTTATAGAGTTTAACTCAGATATATGTATTATCTAGATTACATATTCATTAATGTATATCACATAACATACATAGATCCGTTATAAAACTGTGATTTGTACATGTAAACATATAGTCGCAAAAAAAATTAAAAAACAAATGTTATTAGATTTCCATATACTGTTGAAATAACTTATTATTTTTGTAACACCCCCCACTTTCGAGTTAGAAAGTGAACCGTCGTTCCTCATGTGTATGCTCTAATTCCATGGTTTATATTTAAACTCATGTGTCGTGATCTTTCTCCTACTGTATGAAGTGATTATGAGGTGAAAAGTCTTCATAGAAATCACTTAGAGCAAAGTTGAGCTAAGAATCTTTCATCCATTCAAAATTTGATATTCAATTCTACAAGGGTATACTTGGAACATGTATAATTTTTTATATATGTAGAATTTTTCACCCCAAGACCCACCAAATTGTATATAATTGAATTAGCTTTACAACGATATCAATTTTGCCTAAATCTGATAACCGAGCAAAATGTTATGGTATTTTTTGTGTGAGGTAGTAAGCCGATGTGATATCGACGCGATGCGTCGGCTAGTGCATTACGGAACTGCTCCACACGCTATTTCAGTTCCAAATGGATCTAGGGGCACTTTGGTCACTTTCCCTCATCCAAAGTCCGTCCATAACAAAAAATTTCAGCCCCAAGAAGCACCAAATGCCTCTTTACTCAATTTTTCTCAAGGAAAACCCTAACTACCACCCCAAGAAAAAAGATTCAACTCTTCTTCTCCAAAACAAGAATTCAAGCCATTTAACTTCAAGATTTTCAAGATGAGAGTCAAGATTAGTTTTCCAATCATCAAACTAATCAATATAAGGTACATGGAGTTTTTATAAACTACATGGGCATGGTGAAATTGTTTTAATGATGAATAAACGTTTAGAAATCATGAATTTACAAAGGAATTTGGATTTACAATTACAATTATGCATTATGAAACCTTATTAATGATAAAGTTTTGGTCTTGAGGCCTTCCCCCCTTAGATTAAATTTTTGTTTATATATGTTCATATGTGGGTTGAATGTTTGAAACTTGATTTGAGAGCACGAAGATTTATACTCCCTCTCTCATTATGTATTATTCGATTGCATATTAAGAAGCATGACATAAATGTCTTTACTATTATTTGTTGACTTGGTTTTGATAATGACTTGAAGAGAGGGTGTCTTTCTTAATTGCATAAATGAAACTGATGATTTTAAAGAGAAGTGAATGATTTGTTACAAGATAATTGACCACCATGTGTTTGTGAATTGAATTGAGGATCCTTGACTCTGTTTTCATGAATTTAACTATACATATCCTCTTATACTGTTTGACTAGTTTGGTGGTATAAAAATAATGTTTTGAAAGAGAAAACTGTAACATGATATTGTATGGCTTAGAAATATAACTTGCAAGTTTTGGTATAACGATACTAATACAAATAATGACATGGTAACACAGAATAGAATAGAATATAGATTTTCATTAAGATTTTTCATATTTTGAATTCATAAAGATGCATGATTATAAAAGGTTAAAAATGGTCTTAAAGAGATTTAGACGGTTACCCGAAGAAAGTATGAGTTGAAAGACTCAATGCTAAAAATCATAATTTACCGACATGGGGTTATGGTACCATACTGTGTGGTCTTGTGTACCTTGATTTATGTCGTCCCACTTTGGGACTATGGTTATGAGCCATGATTTGTGGTCTTGTGCACTACCATGACATGTTGATTTGATTTGTGTTCTTTTGTACCATGTTGGGGGCCTTGTCCCAGTTTCAGGAAAGTTGTTAATTTCTGATGTATTAGAGATTTCGCAGACTGAAATAGATGTTGTCTGAATGTTTATGGGTTTCTTTCCGTATTATTAGATTGAACTCAGAACATGACCATGATTCCTTTTGTTTATTTTTCATATTTTCCTTGTTGTATATGAATGGTGTTCATGGTTTCCAGATAAAAAGGGGCGTCCAGGCCTTCATGGTTTGGGATGCTCGTCGTGGACAGGGTCCCATCTCGGGTCGTGACAAACTTGGTATCAGAGCATGGTTCATCATCACAGGATATCTGTGAAATTGTGTCTAGTAGAGTCTTGCTAATGGGTGTGTTGTGCACCACACTTATAATTAGGAGGCTACCGAGCATTTAGGAGTTGTTTCTTGTTCTTTCATACTTTAGTTCGTGCTATAGCGTCATCCATATGAAATTTATCCAAATTTCTCCCTTGTTTAATGTTCTTGGGCCATGCCTCATTGTTGAAGCGATACAAGTCCAAGTGTCTATCTCTCCCAGCAATGTGGTTCTCTCTGATTGAGTTGTCTATAAAGTTATGAATATTCACAAGGACTTGAGAAGAGTACATTAGTTCTTCAAGGAGTATTGATATTAGTGTATACCTTTATCTTGATGAATTCATGCTTTTCAGCCTGAGGTCTGAAGTGTATTTAGTCCTCTTTCAAAATTCATGTTGCAGATGTCAAGTTTAAGGGAAATAATGTGTAGCAGAATGTTGGAACTATATTTCTACCCGAGTAGTAATATATAAAATGTCATGACCCACTGGTAGTAAGATGGTCCAGTAGTTGGTGACATGAAGTCACAAGGTTAACAGTCAGAGTGAGGGTGACTTTTGTGTAAATAAATAGTTTTAGTTGTATAATCGTGGATTGAGGAGTGGGTTGCCATTTTATAGTAATAAACTTATATGGTAACAATAGTTGTGGATTGTGTGGTAGTCTGTGAAGGAAGTGGCTTACTATGATTATTAATTATTTGAAATAGGGAAGGATCTTATAATGGATAGTTAATGTGGTTGTATAAATTATTTATAGGTTTGAATGGAGAAGGGCAGATTAGTCAATAAGTTATGGGTAGAGACTCATTAGTGTAAGTGGAATTTGAAGGTAGTCTAAATGTATGCTTGGGTAAGTAAGTATGATATGAGGGAGAGGAATATGTTGATAAGATTGTAATGGATTATAATATGAGATTGAGATCGACTATCCCTATTATGCAACTTTACCCTCTTGACTGTGTTTTCTCTAGTCGCTATAAAGTAGTACTATTTATGAGAAGGTATGTAGTAGATTTAGAGGTGTTGTAGTAATGTCGTGGAGAGGATGAACTTATGGGTCATAGTTAAGTAAAGTAATAGACTTAGGTTGATATTTCTATTTGATGGACTAGTATAATATACGTCATGCTTCATCGGTGTTACATGGTCGGTGTTAGACAATAGGCTTGAACTTTAGATGTAGATTGTGGCGGTGAAAATAGTAGCCTAAGATTAATGATGCATATTTTTTGGGAGTAAGTAGTAGGCTTGATTCGATGTGTGCAATAGCCTAGGTTGGCAACTTGTGGAAAAAAAGGGAGTGGATAAGTATGATATTTATGTACATGAGCACTAGTGTTAAAATAATGAATTGTGGGTGAGTCATTAAGTGTATAATAGTGTGAGTATATAAGAATGAGTTGAACCCCGAGGTACCGTGTTGTTAGATAAGGCGTGATTGTATGAGTGTAACTTGTACCTAGGTTTCATTCTCGAATTTTGTAGTATGGAGAAGTCTGGGGAGTTGTGTATAGCATTAGCTAAAGTTGAATTGAGGAAATATGGGTAGGTAATATGTGCCTTTGGTATAGTTTTACAAATTTTATTATGTTGTAAGTTATGTAATTGGCGGTCTAATGTTAGAATGTCAAGTAGAGGAGAGTGAATTTTTAAGTGATAAGGAGTGAGGATGTGTATGCTCATGAGGCTGTGAGTTGTAGGTTGATGGCTATAGAGGATAGAGAAAAATTAAGAGTAGCATTCTTGGAAAGCAATGCCTTTAGAGTATAGTTAGAAAAGGGAAGTTTAGCATTTATGTGTATGGTGATACCCCATTGTATTGAGTGTTGTGCTTGTAGATTTAATGAGAACATATGTCCTTAATTTTAGATTGTGACTTTGATCTAAGGAGGAGTGTCACGACCCGAGCTGGGGCCCTGGCCATAATGAGCATCCCGAACCATGGAGGCCCGGGCGCCCTTCTACATATGGTAATCATGCACAATACTCATACAATAAATAAAGGATGCAGAAATATAAATCATTATGGGATCATAGTCATGTTTTGAATTATGTACATCAATACAAAAGAAAATCCATCAACATCTAGACAACATTTTTTCTTTTCTGCAAAATCTCTAATACATACAAAAATTAACAAACTGTCTGCTACTGGAACAAGGCCCCAGGGGACCTAAACCAAAGTAAATAACAAGTGACTAAAAAGAAATTTGCCTTCCAGAATAAAGAAGGCTCACCAACTGCACACTTAACTTCTGTCTGAGTAACTCTACGGCTTAGCAGGACCTCTAGACTGAGCCTCAGACCCTGAAATATAGAGGGTCAATACAATTGTACTGGTACGCAAAGCAATTCCAAAATAATAATTTTTATTCAACATAGATGTGAGCAATTTAGAAATAGTTTATAAATATACTTATGAAAAGACACACATGGGCATATTTAAAATGTCTCTGAACAATTATTTGAACCCCATGACGCACTCTTTATTTTACTTCTATGCTAGGTGGTATACCCTACAACTCTGAAATCCCATGGGCTATATGGAATCTGCCCTTAAGTTGGCAGCTAAGCCCCCAACCTGAGTTTGCCGCAAGGGTTGGAGTCTCTATTTCTGATATGCCACAAGGCACTAGGCGCGACTCTTAACTCATCGGGTGCCTAGTTCGTATTACTAATTTCTGGGTCCAGGATGATAATTCAGTCTTTTTCACTCGTTTTATCTTGATATGTTCTCCAATGTTTTCCCACTGTGGTCTGTCCAAGGAGATCATGTAGTGTTGTGTTTTTACCGAACAACTCTTTACTTATGATCCAGACACTTGATATATGGAGAACTTCGTGTCTATTTTATCATATCTTCATTTCATGTCCCTCCTTGAGTAAGGCAATAAGTATGAGTTATGGTCTAATAGTGTTACTTCCATTCATGATATTTATGCTCGGGTCCCTTAATGACCCTCCATATGATAGTATAATGGTTGTTGTGGAAGTGTGGTGATGTTTTAGGTAGGGGAGTATATGTTCTTGAAGGTAAAAAAAAAATAATGTGATTATAGAGCTAAGGTTATAGGGGAAAAGGAAAAATAAGGAGATAAACTTTTGTGGTGTGAAATGGCTAAGAAGGATAAATGTGGCAAAAATATTTGTGAGAGTTATTGAATTAGCTGGTCTTAGTAAGGGAAATCCATGAAGTGGGTGTAGTAATCATAGGCTTGAATGTTGTGATTCATGAAAACACAACCCGTGTACTATGTGGTTAGTATTCAGGAATTAAATTTCGAGTTTATTTGATGGTAGTGATAAGGTGAAGGAAATATTCTTAAAGGGATGTAAAGTATAGGTCCCGTATCTTAAGTTAGCACCTTTTTACTCCTGATGAAAGGCGTATTTACACGCCTAAAGCACCTTAATGTACCCATATTTTAGCTAAGTTTTGAGGACAAAATATATAATTCCTGCACTTTTAGTCCTTTTTCCTGTAAGTGAGCTAACAAACGTGATTAGCAAGTTTTCAGGTATAAATGATGAAGATTCCAGCACTTTATGGATAACTTGACGCCAAAGGAAGCTTCACGAAAGAAGGAAAGCAGCGTTTGGACGCCTATGGACTGAAAGTGATGCATGGATAACTTGTCCCGGGCAAAAACAGTATTTCTAAAGACTTTAGGGATCAGCAGTAACTTAGTAGGATTAGGATAAGGATGCAGTAACCTAGTAGGATTAGGATAAGTACGCAGTAGCCTAGTAGGAATAGGATAAGTACGCAGTAGCCTAGTAGGAATAGGATATGGGTGTTATAAATACCCTATTTTGCTGAATTTTTCAGCATTCATGCTTTTCAATTAATTCAAGCTTTTGACAATTCACTCATTCATTAATTCAAGTATTTTCCATTCGACTTTTACTATTATTCAAGTTACAGATTCTGTAAGTCCAAAACAGAGAAAGGCCGGCAAACACTTGATCAACGGAAGGAGCAAAAACGTCCAACCCTAGTTGACGTTAACATCATCTATTGCGAAGATTATTCTAGATTTTGGTATGATGATGATGTCTATTGTGATTGTCGTTGCACTCATGAGTAGCTAAACTTCTCTGTTAGGGTTATGGAAGCCTTATGAGATACTATCTGTTGTTATGAGTTTGTGAATTCTTGATACGTATGCTGCTTATATCATTACTCTCTTCATCTTAATTGAATTCTTGTGGTTGCAAACATATAGAATACGCCAGTATAGCATTAACTTGTTCGAAAGAAAAGTTACATGTCTAGAAAAGAGAGAATGACAAGGAAATAGGGCTACTAAACCCTGTTTAAAAGTTAGTGCCGTAACTGGATTAACCTCTTGGAGAATTCGTGCCATTAGTATACGTTTTAAGCTCGAAAGAGTTAAAGTGATATAATCCTTGATGGTCGAAAGACGCTAGGATTTACCATAGAATACGAATCTCTATAAGCGCATGCATGTCTGAATTCCGCATAACTCATAGCCAATAGATATGTAGAACTCATAAGGTGGACATAACCCTAACTTACAATTCTCATTGATGAAAACCTACCAAGCATTCCGTTTTTACATTTCTATTTTGATACTTTTACTTCACGCCTAAACCATCCCCCCTTTCCATAGAATTTTTGACCAACAGTCTAATAATAGTTGCAATACTTAGTGACCAAGTATTCCCTGTGGGATTCGACACCCAACCCTATTGGGTTCTATATTTGACGACGACCGCTTACACTCTTACGAGAGCTGTAGTTTGAGCGTTATCAAATTTTGGTGCCGTTGCTGGGGAATACGATTGTCAACTATGTTTGTGATAGTTACTAGACCCTTTGGTCAAAGATTCTCGTATTTTACTTTTAGTTGTTGTTTTTGTTTTATTTAGGTTTGCTTGAGTGCATGCCAAACACTCGAAGTTCAGGTCAACCGTTATTACCTATCAATCCTGAACCTCAACTTATTAGCAGAATGGATGCACAACGTGACATTGACAGAAGGGTGGCTCAACAGGAGAAGGCTAGACTAGCTGCACTGGCAGATGCTCAAGTACATCAATAAAATATTGATAACCCAGGTCGGGCAACAAATCCTGATGATGAGGACCTGGGTGATGATGAGTTACTTAATCCACGGCATGCAGATGAGGTGGTAGCGCCTGTGAACAAGAGAGATCGTCAAGCTAGAATGAGACCTGAATGTCGAGCTGTGCAGGCTCCTTTTGATGATGATGATGACGATCTGGATGGAGCTGGTGCCACAGGGGCTATTATTCCTCCACCCTTGGAACCCGAAGCTAAGTTCAATATCACTAGCATCATGATCCATTTATTGCAGCTCAAGGGGTTATTTGGTGGACTCGAAGGAGATGATCCGAATATGCATCTGATCAACTTTATTTCAACATGCAAGTCGTTTGACAATCCAGGAGTTGGGCAGAATACAATTCGGCTGCGCTTATTTCCATTGTCTCTGTCTGGGGAGGCAACTCTATGGTTGAACGGGCTAACTCCAGATTCTATTACTAATTGGAGGCAACTGAAAGACGCTTTCCTAGAAAGATTCTTTCCATCATCCAAGAGAGCCCAATTACGGGATGAGATCAGCAATTTTCGACAGCTTCCAACTGAAGCTCTCCACGAAACATGGGAGAGGTTCAAGAAGAAGCTTATGCGGTGTCCAAACCATCATATGACGAATATCCACTTGATGGAAATATTATATAGGGCTTTGAACTCAGTGACTAAGCCAGTGGTTGATAATGTTGCAGGTAAGTCATTCATGGACCTTACTTTTCTTGAGGCAAGTGATATGCTAGATCGTATGACAAAGCAGAGTAGAGCTTGGCATACCAGGGATTCTAAGGTAGCAAGCTCTACTGTATCTATTGTCTTGACTGCAGAGCAGAGGCATAGACAAGAGGAACGTGACCAAGATATGGCTCACATGAAAACGCAGATGGATCTTCTGACCAAGCATTTATTATCAGGGAAGACCGAAAAGGTTAAGACCGTTGTATCACAGGGAAGAGATGAATCCGACTTTGAGGAAGAAGCGAACTACTTGAATAATCAGGGGGGTTTCCGAGGCAATACCCAAGGAAACCAAGGTCGGAACTATTATGATAAATCGGGATACAAGGACCGCGATCAACGTGGTTGGAAGAATAAGACTGATAGGAGTGGTTTGTATGTTCCTCCTGGAAACTGTAAGGCTGTGGCGTCTAGCTCTGGGAAGATGTCGATGAAAGATATGATGGTGAAGCTGTTGAAGGGAGAAGAGGCAACTAATACAGGAGTAAATGAGGTCAAGAACGATTTGTCTTCAATAAATCAATTAGTTGACTCGCATTCTACTGCAATAAAGCAACTAGAGCAGCAGTTGAGTAAACTTTCAGCGGCATTAAATCAAAGAAAAGCTGGAACACTACCTAGTGACACAGTGCAAAATCCAAGGAATGATGGATCATGTATGGCTATCACCACCCGAAGTGGTAAAGTGTTGGAAAATCCATCCAAAGGCAAGCAGGTGGTTGATGATATAGAAGATAATGAGATCATTGCAGAACCAAAAGATACCGAAGCAGCTGATGAGGTTCTTCGTGACATCACCTCTCAACGTCCACAGCCTGAAAAGATTGCCGAACTGAAGCAAGATGAAAAGGAAGCGGTGGAGAAAACTATTCCCCTTCCACCACTACCTTTTCCTCAGAGATTGAAGAAGAAAGCTGACGATACCAGGTTCAATAAGTTTATGACTATGTTGAAGCAGCTGACTATTAATGTTCCTTTGGTCGAGGCATTGGAACAAATGCCTGGGTACGCAAAATTTATGAAAGATCTTTTGACAAAGAAGCGGGCAGCAAGTTATGAGTTGACGGATACTGTTCATCATTGCAGCGCAATCACCACCAGATCACTAGTTCAGAAGAAGGCTGACCCCGATTCCTTCACTATTCCTTGCACTGTCGGATCTTTGAATTTTTCCAAAGCATTATGCGATTTAGGAGCCAGCATCAATTTGATGCCGCTATCTATTTACAGAAAGTTGGGGTTGGGTTATCCTACTCCAACCAATATGAGGCTCGTGATGGTAGATAGGTCGTTAAAATGACCTGGTTGTATTTTATATGATGTATTGGTGAAGGTTTCTTCATTCATCTTTCCGGCAGACTTCGTTATTCTGGACTGTGTGGTGGACTCTGAAGTTCCCATAATCTTGGGGCGCCCTTTCCTTGCAACAGGGAGCGTGCTTATTGATTTAAGAGCGAATGAGCTTTTATTCTGGATGAATGACGAAGTAGTCCGCTTTGATGTATGTAAATCAATGAAGCAACCCAAAGATCTGAACGTGTTCTCGGTAGCTGATGTTTATTTTGATGATGAGAAAGAATTATCCGTAGAGGAGCAGCTTATTGTTGACCCATTGGCGGCTGTACTTATAAATATAGAGCGTGAGGATACTGAAAATTATGAAGAAACTATTTGTGCTCTAACAGGAATAGGGTCGTATCCTTATGCTCCCAAGAAGCTGGACCTCGATCTCAGAAATCGGCCTACACCACCAGCTAAACCATCCATTGAAGAGCCACCAATGTTAGAATTGAAGGAGCTACCCAGTCATCTAAAGTACGCATTCTTGGGAAGTGGAAACACCCTTCCGGTTATTGTGGAGGCTGACTTAGGTGAGCAGCAAGTTGCATCTCTCATCGCTGTTCTAAGAAAATACATGAGAGCCATCGGTTGGACAATCGCTGATATTATTGGTATTCCGCTTGGGATATGTATGCACAAGATTCAGCTTGAAAAAAATTGCATACCCACTATTGAGAATCAAAGACGTTTGAATCCACCTATGCAAGAGGTGGTAAAGAAAGAGATTATTAAGTGGTTAGATGCAGGGGTAGTATATCTAATCTCTGACAGTAAATGGGTGAGTCTAGTACAGGGTGTGCCCAAGAAAGGGGGAATGACGGTAGTTGCAAACAAAAGGAATGAGCTAATTCCACTCAGACCTGTCACAGGGTGGAGAGTATGCATGGACTACCGGAAGCTGAATTCATGGACGCTTAAGGATCACTTCCCAATGCCATTCATGGACCAAATGCTTGATCGATTGGCAGGGAAAGGATGGTTTTGCTTCTTAGATGGTTATTCCGGCTATAATCAGATTTGCATTGCCCCCGAAGACCAAGAGAAGACAACGTTTACATGCCCATATGGTACGTTTGCCTTCAAACGTATGCCATTTGGGCTATGTAACGCACCCGCCACTTTTCAGCATTGTATGATGTCCATTTTTTCTGATATGGTTGAAGACACCTTGGAGGTATTCATGGACGATTTTTCAGTTGTGGGTGAGTCGTTTGAATCGTGCTTGGCGAATCTAAGTATGGCGTTACAGAGATGTGTTGAATTTAACTTGGTGCTAAACTGGGAGAAGTGCCACTTTATGGTTAAAGAAGGTATTGTTCTTGGGCATAAAATTTCCGAAAGAGGAATTGAGGTGGATCGAGCTAAAATTGAAGTCATCGAGAAACTACCACCTCCAATCTCTGTAAAGGGAGTTCGTAGTTTCCTCGGGCATGCAGGTTTTTATCGAAGGTTCATTAAAGACTTTTCCAAGATTGCTAGTCCGCTATGCAAGCTTTTGGAGAAGGATGCAAAGTTCAACTTTGGTGAAGATTGCTTGAAGGCATTCGAATGCCTCAAAGGGAAGCTAATTGAAGCTCCTATCATTGTAGCACCTGATTGGTCCCTACCATTTGAAGTTATGTGTGATGCAAGTGGAGTAGCTTTGGGTGCTGTACTTGGCCAGAGAAGAGAAAATTTATTTCATCCAATCTACTACGCGAGCAAGGTCTTGAACAGAGCGCAGAAGAACTATACTGTCACGGAACAAGAGCTTCTAGCAGTTTTTTATGCTTTTGAAAAGTTTCGTCCTTACCTGTTGGGGACTAAAGTGGTGGTTCATACCGATCATTCAGCCCTGAGATACCTAATGACGAAGAAGGATGCAAAGCCGAGGCTAATTCAATGGGTGTTATTGCTGCAAGAATTTGATTTCGAGGTAAAAGATAGAAGAGGTTGCGAAAACCAAGTGGCTGATCACCTATCTAGACTTGAGAATGAGCACAAAGCGCAGCCCGATCTTGAGATTAATGATGCATTCCCCGATGAAGAGATCCTAGCCACGATGGTGGAAGAATTACCATGGTACGCAGACTTTGCAAACTATGTGGTAAGTAATGTGATACCTGCACATCTGTCTTTTCATCAAAAGAGGAAGTTCATGCATGATGTAAAACACTACTTATGGGATGAGCCATATTTGTTTCGAAGATGCGCGGATGGTGTTATCAGGCGATGCATACCTCATGTGGAAGTGCCAAGTATCTTGGAAGCAAGTCATTCTTCCCAAGTTGGGGGACACTATGCAGGTGGTCGAAAAACAAGGAAGGTATTGCAAAGCGGCTATTATTGGCCTTCGATATTTAGAGATGCCTATGAATTTGTGAAAAGATGTGACCAATGTCAGAGACAAGGCACGATTTCGAAGCACCATGAGATGCCCATGTAAACAATTCTTGAAGTAGAGTTGTTTGATGTGTGGGGTATTGATTTCATGGGCCCATTCGTAAATTCGTTTGGGATGAAATATATCCTAGTTATTGTTGACTATGTATCCAAATAGGTCGAAGAAGTAGCGCTGGCCGATAATGAAGGGAAGCGTGTTGTAGCATTCTTGAAGAGAAATATCTTCTCTCATTTCTGGGTACCACGTACTATCATAAGCGATGGAGGATTACACTTTTGCAACAAGTTGTTCAAATCTGTGTTGGTGAAATATGGGGTCAAGCAACATAAGGTAGCCACACCTTATCACCCACAAACTAGTGGACAGGTAGAGGTTTTTAATCGAGAGATCAAGCAGATCCTTGCTAAGACTGTAAACGCTAATAGGAAGGATTGGTCTCGGAAGCTGGACGATGCACTATGGGCTTATAGGACTGCATTCAAAACGCCAATTGGCATGTCCCCGTACCAACTAGTTTATGGGAAGGCCTGTCACTTGCCCATTGAGCTAAAGCATAAAGCATTATGGGCTTTGAAGGGACTGAATTTAAATTGGGATGATGCGATGAATATGAGATTGGAGCAGCTGAATGAGATGGATGAATTCCTTATACATGCGTATGAAAGATCAGACTTCTACAAGGAGCGGATGAAAAAGTATCATGATCAACGGATTGTTCAATGAAACTTTCAAAAGGGTGATATGGTACTTCTTTTCAATTCCAGACTGAAGATATTCCCAGGTAAGTTAAGGTCCAAATGGTCTGGTCCGTACAAAATTAGCCAAGTCTACTCGTTTGGAGTAGTTGAGCTAGAAAACAATAATGGTGTTGTCTTTAAGGTGAATGGCCAACGAGTAAAACCATATATCGGTCCTCTTGACTCGATAAAATGCATGCCCACCATCTATCTCGACGAAATCTAAGTACTCGAGGTAACTATGTCGTGCTGTGACAATAAATTAAGCGCTAGATGGGAGGAAACCCATCGTTTTTCATTCTTTATTGTTTTACTAAAAGTTTGTTTTTGTTAAATAAAAAAATAAATATCCAAAAAGAAGAGTTGAGCCACGACCAAAACTAAGGCGCTAGATGGGAGGCAACCCATCGTTCTAATCGTTTTTGTTGTTTTTGAGTAAATGTAGGTGCAAGAGGTGTAAAGGAGGAGATTGGTTTCAAATTTTGATTTGGAAGTATTGCATGTTGAAGGTGGTAAGTTAGGAATGAAGAAGCAAAAGGCTATGGGTTAGGCATTGCCTATGAAAATATAGGCAAAGAACAAGGCAAGGCCTATGTAAATCTAGGCCACGAACAAGGAAAGGCCTATGCTATGGCCTAAGCTCTCGGATTCTACAATGCCATGGCATAGGCGCCGCCTATGCTCAACAACGCCATAGCATAGGAGCCGCCTATGCAAAAGCCTTTCGTCTCTGAATCTAGTATGCCATGGCATAGGCGCCGCCTATGCCTAAGAATGCCATAGCATAGGCGCCTCCTATGCTCAACAAGGCTTTGCAAATGGCGCCACCTATGCCAAGCATAGGTAAAGCATTAGGCGCCGCCTATGCCAAGCATAGGCAAAGCATTAGGCGCCGCCTATGCCTAAGAATGCCATAGCATAGGCGCCACCTATGCTCAACAAGGCTTTGCAAAAGGCGCCACCCATGCCAAGCATAGGCAAAGCATTAGGCGCCTCCTATGGTCACTTTTGGTCTCCAAATCCGATTCCAAATGGGTCAAAACCCGACCCAAGCATGTCCTATAAATAGAACCTTAGTCTTAGAACAAAAATGCATTGCAATTTCAACCTAGGCGCCGCCTACCTCTCCAAAATCTCGCAAAAATTTTCCTTTTACTCTTTTACTTTGCAAGAACATCTTCCGAGGCCATCAACCAAGTAAGTACTTCTTTGTTCTTCTTTTATATTCCGTAAGTACTACACTACTATGCCTATAATGAATTGTTAAATCTTGAAGTAGTATTGGTGATTTGAATGTGGTTGACTTGTTGTGATACAACTAAGTGAGTGAAAGAATACGTAAGGATGATCTTGACTTGTTTCCAACTTGTATTTGATTTTGATGCACTGTCATATTTTTGCGGAATTGACACGGTTAAGAAAATTGCATAATCTTGTAACTAGAATACTTACATGTTGGAATGACTTGTTCATCGATATGAAAATCATGGTTGACTACAAACATACGATGTTGTGATTATTTCTAATGCCTTAACTTGATTCAATCTCTATGTAGTAGTCTTGCTCAAAAGATACATCAATCCAAACATGAAAGTATTGCCAAGATTTCATGAAATAGAATCAAAAAGGATAGTTAAGATGACAAGAAAAGTATGACTGCACTGATTATATTGTTGGAACATAACACCTAAACATATACCGATGAAGTCTGAGTAATCGACATCGTTCACTTCACTAGTTTATGCCAACAAATTAAGTGTGGGGTGGTGCCACTACTGCTTGTTTATTGATTGTATCCACCGAGATAAAGCTAACATGACTATTATTTTAATCTCAGGTACAATGGCACCAAAAGCAAGACAAGAAAAGAAAAAGCAACCACTTCACAAAAAGGCCAGAAAAGGGGACGAAAAGAGCAAGGTGAATCCTCCTCGCTGCAAATACCTCGACGCATGTACAGGATAAAATGGGTCCTAGAGGAGGAAGGAAAGGAGTGGTACAATAACAATATAGTAAAAAAATATGTTCATGTGGAGTTGATACAAAAGGAGAGCCTAGCAAAGAAAGAACCCCACATTTTGGCTAAAATCATGGCGCTACATCTTGATTTCATTTTCCAAGATATGGGAGAATGCAATCTTGATCTAACGCGAGAATTCTATGCCAATTGGTCTCCAAAGACTACCGGAAGTGAAGTGAAGATTCGGGGCCAAGTCTTGCAACTGAATGCGGAGTTCTTCAACTTTTTTCTGTGTCTTCCATCTGTGGATCCATCACCGCTCAAGGATATTTATCGCAGACCTCCATACAGGGAAATCAGACACATACTATGTGGAACAAGATCATTGGCACGGTGGAGTCGTCACAAGGATACCGGTCGGCACAATACCTTTCTGTATGCCTCCTTGAATAGAGAAGCTCGGATATGGTTACGGATAGTCAATTATTACCTGATTCTAGGGTCACAGTACACAAAGATCACACGTGATAGAGTGTGCTTGGTTTACGCTTTGATGACGAACATCCCCATCAACATTGGGGCGATTATTCGATCTTCAATGCGTAAGGCCAAGCTGCACAAGAGGTCCCACTTCAGCTTTGGCAATCTATTGACTGCAATATTGAGGAAAGAGGACATCGAAGAGGAACCTGCAGATCATAAGCTTCCACACAACCCGAAAAAAGTTGACCTCACAAAGGTTAAAGATGCTGAATCCATGCATGGCATCAACCTAACCACTGCAGAAAGACATGTTCGCGACGAAAGCTACTCCCGCCATTTATATGGCATGATGAAGTTTACCATGATGAGTGGGGGTCGTGTTCCAACTGCTGCAGAGCTCCAACAGTTGGATTATGACTACCCAATGAATGAGCATGCGAGGGCGATATGTGGAGTAGGTGTATATTTTGAGGAACCTCTTGATGACGACATGGCAACTGATGATGATCGACGAATGCCAGACTCCGACGTGGAGGAGAACTCTAAAGACGACGACTCTGATGATGATTCCGATGCAGGGGGTATGACCCCAGACATAGAGAATGAGTCCGACTAATCAGGTTCTTCTTATTTATTTTCCACTGAGGGCAGTGTGTCTCGTCTAAGTGTGGGGTGTTTGCTGGTATTTGTATGCTATACTTCCTTGTCTGCATTTGCATTTATTCTAGTTCTTGTTTGTTTTAATTAGTCGTAATTAGTTAGTTTAATTTTAAATTTTAGATTTTGCATGAAATTGTTCTGATAGATGGCATGGTAGTATAACAACAGTTTGTGCTAAATCATTACTATTGAGACATTTAGGCTCTACATGTGACTCACTATGTGATAATTGTGTGGTTTAATTCATTCATCTGTTGGGTTAAGAGTCTATACTGCTCCCAAAAAAAAGATGACCATGTGTCTTGTGTGTGTGAGGATATAGTATATTCTGTGTTGTGATTGATGCTAGAACTTGTCTGGTGTGTGTGTAAAGCGAAATAAAGAGTGTGAGTTTAGGAGATGATTTAGGCATTTCTTTGGCAGCCTGTGATTGTTTACCTTTTGTTTACCTACCCGTGGACATTATCCTAGTCAACCCTTTTGAGCCTTTAAGCCATTTTCTTTGACAGCCTCATATGTAAGCCTAATCCATTTTTTTTCAAAACCATAATTTGATCCAAATTCCTAAGTGCTTTAAATTGTGAAGTCATGTGACAAAATAAGAGGAAATTGGGTGAGAGTGATGCCTTAGAGTGAATTGGTACTTGAATTTGTTAAGAAAAAAAAAGAGTGGCTATCATATAGGTGTGTTATAAAAAAAAAGAAATAGAAAAACAAAAAGATAAATTGTGTTTATGATTAAATAAAAAGATAGTTATGCTTGAATGGCAAAATAGGTGAAAAGGGGTGATAGATGAAAGAAAGGTAGCAGGGTTGATTAAAAGAGAGTGTTAATGACATAATGTGATGTATTAAAGCGCTTAGGAACATAGTCACTATTTCTGGCCAAACTAGTCCTACCCGTCCCTTAGCCTACATTACAACCTGTAAAAGACCTAATTGATCCTAATCTTAACATTCTGATATTAGTAGAGCATTACACTAAGGGCAAGCCTATGGTCATCAGTTGCAACATATGAATTCTTTGTGAGAGTGAGAGCAAGGAGAAGCTTATACCCATGTTCTGAAAAATGCAATACTTGTGAGTGATTATGGGTAGTATCTTATGTGAGACACACATGGTTGATGAGTTTTGGGTATTCTTGTATGATTCTTTGTGCCTTAACCTTTGAATACGAATTAACCATCATCACGAGTCTATGTTGGAGGTTGAATTGTTTCTAGAAGTGATTAGAAAACTACTCTTTGTTAATAATTGTCGTGCCTGTCTTAATGAATATTTTGAGTTGTTACTGTGAAACCCTAAGTAGATGTTTATATGGACATGATATATTGTTCGAGGATGAACAAAGCTTTAAGTGTGGGGTGTTGATGATAGGCGTATTTACACTCCTAAAGCACCTTAATGTACCCATATTTTAGCTAAGTTTTGAGGACAAAATATATAATTCCTGCACTTTTAGTCCTTTTTCCTGTAAGTGAGCTAACAAACGTGATTAGCAAATTTTCAGGTATAAATGATGAAGATTCCAGCACTTTATGGATAACTTGAAGCCAAAGGAATCTTCACGAAAGAAGGAAAGCAGCGTTTAAGTGATGCATGGATAACTTGTCCCGGGCAAAAACAGCATTTCTAAAGACTTTAGGGATCAGCAGTAACTTAGTAGGATTAGGATAAGGATGCAGTAACCTAGTAGGATTAGAATAAGTACGCAGTAGCCTAGTAGGAATAGCATATGGGTGTTATAAATACCCTATTTTGCTGAATTTTTCAGCATTCATGCTTTTCAATTAATTCAAGCTTTTGGCAATTCACTCATTCATTAATTCAAGTATTTTCCATTCGAATTTTACTATTATTCAAGTTACAGATTCTGTAAGTCCAAAATAGAGAAAGGCCGACAAACACTTGATCAACGGAAGGAGCAAAAACGTCCAACCCTAGTTGACGTTAACATCATCTATTGCGAAGATTATTCTAGATTTTGGTATGATGATTATGTCTATTGTGATTTTCGTTGCACTCATGAGTAGCTAAACTTCTCTGTTAGGGTTATGGAAGCCTTATGAGATACTATCTGTTGTTATGAGTTTGTGAATTCTTGATACGTATGCTGCTTATATCATTGCTCTCTTCATCTTAATTGAATTCTTGTTGTTGCAAACATATAGAATACACCAGTATAGCATTAACTTGTTCGAAAAAAAAGTTACATGTCTGGAAAAGAGAGAATGACAAGGAAATAGAGCTAATAAACCCTGTTTAAAAGTTAGTGTCGTAACTGGATTAACCTCTTGGAGAATTCGTACCATTAGTATACGCTTTAAGCTCAAAAGAGTTAAAGTGATATAATCCTTGATGGTCGAAAGACGCTAGGATTTACCATAGAATACGAATCTCTATAAGCGCATGCATGTCTGAATTCCGCATAACTCATAGCCAATAGATATGTAGAACTCATAAGGTGGACATAACCCTAACTTACAATTCTTATTGATTAAAACCTACCAAGCATTCCGTTTTTACTTTGCTATTTTGATACTTTTACTTCACGCCTAAACCATCCCTCCTTTCTATAGAATTTTTGACCAACATTCTAATAATAGTTTCAATACTTAGTGACCAAGTATTCCCTGTGGGATTCGACACCCAACCTAGTTGGGTTCTATATTTGACGACGACCGCTTACACTCTTACGAGAGCTGTAGTTTGAGCGTTATCAACTCCTAGTTAGACTTCAACACAGGAATACTAAGTAGTGGGACTCAAAATTCTTATGGTTAGATATGTGACTGGAGAATGGTAAGTTGGCGAGTGTGAAGTATGTTATTTATTGTTTGGGGGTATAGACGATTAGTGCCTCTAAGTTTAAGTCTATTCGTGATACCTTGTAAGATAGAGAAATCTTCTAATCCTATCTTCTGTAAAATCTTATTTCATGAAAAGTACCATTATAAATTAGGTCTATGATCATCAAATAAATCCCTGCCATATGTTTTGATGATTATGATGCATAGAACTCATGTGCAAGATCATCCCAATGTAAAGTTTCATTATCCCATGTTTCGTGCTTTCATGTCTCACTAGGGATTATCATGAAGCTCGTTTGATACCTTTGCATAATTTGTTAATAAAAATTGTTCAATGCAAGGTTTCGTTCTTTATTCTACATTTTTATAGCTTCAACAAGTCCCTACCCATCATTCGGGGATGAATGATCCCAAGGGAGAGATAATGTAACACCCTTCATTTTTGAGTTAGAAAGTGAACCGTCGTTCCTACGTGTGTAAGCTCTAATTCTATGGTTTATACTTAAAATCATGTGTCATGATCTTTCTCCTACTATATGAAGTAATTATGAGGTGAAAAGTCTTCATAGAAATCACTTAGAGCAAAGTTGAGCTAAAAATCTTTCATTCATCAAAAATTTGATATTCGATTCTACAAGGGTATAATTTGAAAGTGAATAACATTTTATATATGTGGACTTTTTCATCTCAAGACCCACCAAATTATAGATAATTTAATTACCTTTACAACGATACCAATTTTGCCTAAATTCGATAACCGAGCAAAATATTATGACATTTTTTGTGTGAGGCAGTAAGCCGACGCGATATCGACGCGACGTGTCAGCTAGCGCGTTACGGATATGCTTCACACGCTATTTCAGTTACAAATAGGTCTAGGGGAACTTTGGTCAGTTCCCCTCACCCAAAGTCCGTCCATAACAAAAAATTTCATCCCCAAGAAGCACCAAATGCCTCTTTACTCAATTTTTCTCAAAGAAAACCCTAACCACCTTCCCAAGAAACTAGATTCAATTCTTCTTCTCAAAAATAAGAATTCAAGCCATTTAACTGCAAGATTTTCAAGAAGAGAGTCAATATTAGGTTTCCAATCATCAAACTAATCAATATAAGGTACGTGGAGTTTTCTTTACATGGGCAGGGTGAAATTATTTTTATGATAAGTAAATGTTTAGAAATCATGAATTTACAAAGAGGTTTGGATTACAATTACAATTATGAATTATGAAACATTATTGATGATAAAGTTTTGCTCTTGAGGCCTTTCCCCCTTAAATTCAATTTTTGTTCATATATGTTCATATGTGGGTTGAATGTTTGAAACTTGATTTGTGAGCATGAAGATTTATACTCTCTCTCTCATTATGAATTATTCAATTGCATATTGAAAAGCATGACATAAATGTCTTTTCTATTATTTGTTAACTTGGTTTTGATAATGACTTGAAGAGAGAGTGTCTTCTTTAATTGAATAAATGAAAGTGATGATTTTAAAGAGAAGTGAGTGATTTGTTACAAGATACTTGACCACCATGTGTTTGTGAATTGAATTGAGGATCCTTGATTCTGTTTTTATGAATTTTACTATACATATCCTCTTATACTGTTTGACTAGTATGGTGGTCTAAAAATAATATTTTGAAAGAGAAGACTGTAACATGATATTGTATGGCTTAGAAATATGACTTGCAAGTTTTGGTATGACGATACCAATACAGATAATGCCATGGTAACATAGAACAGAATAGAATACAGATTTTCATTCAGATTCCAAATTTTGAATTCAAAAAGATGCATGTTTATAAAAGGTTAAAAATGGGCTTAAAGAGAGTTAGATGATTACCCGAAGAAAGTACGAATTGAAAGGCTCAATGCTAGAAACCGTGATTTATTGACACGGGGTTATGGTACCATGCTCTTTGGTTTTGTGTACCTTGATTTATCTCATCCCACTTTGGGACTATGGTTAGGAGCCATGCTTTGTGGTTTTGTGCACTACCATGACATGTTGATTTGATTGGGGATCATGGAACCATGTTGTGTGGTCTTGCGTGTCTCCCCATACTTATACTCAAATCCTTGAGGCAAACTTGAATTAGAGGCTTAGCCGCCGAGTCAAGGGTGGATTCCATATAGCCCATGAAATTACAGATTATAGGGTGTACCATCTAGCTCAGAATTCTGTAAAGTGGATTTCATATCTTTTCTGAGACCAAAAGGTCAAATCTTTATCAATAATCTGAAAAGAATCTAGTCATAAAGTGCTCATAGCACAATCAATCTTGAAATAGAAATAATCATTAGGGCTTAATGACCCAAGCATCAAACTCATGTTGAATTATCTCAAAATTGATGCTTGATAATGTAAACATTTATAATTCATCATAAAATCTGGAAATTTCTGCTATATGCATGAAAATGTGAACAAAATCATGTAATTCAACTTCTAAATCAATGGAAATCTCATAATATTATGAATAGCAATATTGGGTATAAACCCTAACTTCAATTTTCATAGGAAATCACATAAAATCAAATAACTTTTGTAATTAAAAATAAGTTTTATGCACAATGATGAAAAGAGTATCCTTGTTCATAACCCCACACACCTTAATTGATGGTCTTTGTTGAAAAGCTTGAATTTTGGATTCCTATTGACGCTTTGGAGATGAATTCTTAGAGTTCTTGTATTGGAATTCCTAAATCTTGAATTTTCGTGGAAAATTAATGGAGGAATTTGGATTCTTGGGGAGAAAGTTTGATGATCTAGGGTTTTCTTTGAGAGTATTTTGCTGAAAAGTGAATTTAATATGCTTAGGATGGATTAAATCATTTGTTATTCACGAATTAGGGCTTGGGAAAAGACCAAAGAGACCCTTTTAAATTTCTTCTCGGAACTGGGAAAATTCTCGAATTTGGCCTACGGCGCGACACGCCATGATCGCGGTGGCCTATTGGAAACTACCAACTAGGACCTAGACGCACCAATATCTTGGAGTCTCACTGGAATTTAACAATTGTCATTTAAACCATCCCCGCGATGCACTAAGGGTCCAAATCACGGTATTTTACGACTGAAGCTTAAAATAACCTTAATTTCTCACTCGTTCATCGGATTTAGGCGAATATTATATCATTAGAAAGATTATTAAATTTTCCACACAATGGGAGGTCTAAATTAGGAAAATTCCACATGAAATAATTATTCTTCATTTCGGAAGCTATCCCTTAACATTCTAGGGGCGGATTTTAGCTAGAAAAGGTATGGGGTATTATAATATCTCCCCCTTGGGAACATTCGTCCTTGACTGTGGCTAGATAAGCTGAGAGTGCTAAGAAATCTGAGGCTATAATCTATCATGCACAACTGAAATATACTGAACAACTTAATCTAAATCATTATGAGCTTCTGAGTAATTCTATGAGAGCATGAACTTACATGAGGACAACTATATAGCTGAATATATGATTAGGAAAGAACTAAATCAAGGAAGAGTATTACCTTTGGATAAATCAGAGATTTCAGAGAAGAGGTAAGGGTACTTGGCTCGCATATATGCTTCTGCTTCCCAAGTAGCGCCCTCAACAAATTGATTCCGCTAAAGAACTTTGACTAAGGGAACTTCTTTGTTCCTTAGTCTACGGATCTGATGATCTAAAATCTCAACTGGAATCTCTTCGTATGAAAGGTTGTTCTGGATATCTGATCTTTCTAAACGAACTACAATAGTGGAGTCACTGATGCACTTTTTAAGTATAGAGACATGGACTACAGGATGAATGGCTGAAAAGTCTGCGGGCAAATCAAGCTCATAAGCTACTCTCCCAACACGACTAAGAATTCTATAAGGGCCAACATACCGGGGGATAAGCTTCCCCTTTTTGCCAAATATCTTCACCCCTTTGATGGGTGAAATCTTCAGATACACTAAATCACCAACCTCAAACTCGAGGTCCCTTCTTATCACGTCTAGATATGATTTTTGATGACTCTGGGATATTTTCAATCTTTGTCTAATCAAATTAACTTTTTCCATAGCTTCAAACACTACATCGATCCCAAGCAAAGCGGCCTTACCAACTTCAAACCAACCTATAGGTGATCTACATTTACTCACATAAAGAGCCTCAAATTGAGCCATTTAAATGCTAGAATGGTAACTTTTATTATAAGCGAACTCAATCAATGGAAAATGCTTATCCCAACTACCTTTAAAATCAAGAGCACATGCTCTCAACATATCTTCCATAGTTTGGATAGTCCTCTCATCTTGACCATCTGTCTGAGGGTGGAAAGCTGAACTAAGATGAACTTGGGTACCAAGACCCTTCTGAAAATCTCTCCAAAACTGGAAAGTGAACTGAGTACCCTTATCTGAAATGATAGACAAGGGAATTCCACGTAGTCTGACTAAATCTCAGATATACAACTTAGCATAATCCTCAACTATATAGGACATATGAACTGGCAAGAAATGTGCTGACTTAGTCAATCTGTCTATCATAACCCATATCAAATAATGATGATGATGCGAATAGGGTAAACTAATCACAAAATCCATATTCACCTCTTTCCACTTCCAAGTGGGGATACCAAACTCTTGGAATGTACCACCAGGTCTTTGGTACTCTACCTTAACCTGTTGACAAGTTGCACACTTAGCTATGAATTCCACTATATCTCTTTTCATACGATTCAACCAATAGATTTCTCGTAGATCATTGTACATCTTGGTGGATCCTGGATGAATATAATAACTCACACCATTAGCTTCTTCCATAATCCGTTATCTCAAGTCATCAACACAAAGCACACTATAATGCCCCGAATCTGGTACCCGGAATGGTACGCAGTGCTCATGACCCCGAAGGACCTCAAGCTAACCCATGACTGATATTTGTACTTGTATACTGTATGATATACCATATAAATGTGAAAAATTGAACTAAAAGGCCATAAGGTTCAAATCTGTAACATAAATGATAAATCATAACATATGGATGGGATATGAAATACCCAAAACACTGAAATAACTATCTGAACATAATAGTATGAAAAGCCTCTAACTGACTGAACTATTTGAATAAGGAGTTGATGGAACAGGTCCCCAACTAACTCCAACTAATAAATTTATTAATGAGATAATAAAGAAATAATCATGTCCTCGAAGGATGAGGACTCATTACTAACTGACTGCTAATATCTGGAATCTACTGATGCTCTGGAGATTATACTTCGAAACCTATGGTATAAAACACCATAGCACAAATGTGTCAGTACTTTGAATGTACTGGTATGCATGTGATGTAGGCTAAATACATGGGGTTCATATGTATGAAAAATACTGGCTAACTGACTAATATGAACATGAGAATACATGCATGAACACATAGTAACTATATTTGAGATCATGATAACATGAGTTTACTGATGACTAAAATAACTGATAACATGAGTGACTGTTTCTGACAGTCCTAAATCTGATGGAACTAGCTGAGTTCCATACTGTTCTGAGTTGGCTGTATCTGACAGTCCTGAATTATGTAACTGAAACTGTGGGAAGTAGTTATCTAACCAACATTCCCCTAATATACCATTATGGCTGAGTTGGGGTCAAATCTGTAACCCCAATTGGAAAGGTGTCAATACCGCGCTACTGGTAAGGACAATCTGTGAGTAACCCTCATATAACAGGTAACTCTAGTGAGAATGGTGGGAACCCTTATATAACAGGTTAAGCCACCTCATCTACCCTCACATAGCAAGCTATGATGTCACAAACTACGCTGGCTATGTAGTTTTGGAGCGCAAGGATTGCTTCTATCAATTACACCCTCATATAACAGGTGAGTTATCATCCTTGGGTTCACTCGGTGCTAACTCCTACTTCTATCTTAATGGACACTGAACATGAATTACTGAACTGAATTGACTGAATTTTGTTGATGACAGAATAGTACTAAGATTACTGAATTACTTAGATTTCCTAAGTAACATGACTGACTGAGTTCTATAGATCATGGCTTGACTGAGGATATCGTGAAACATGTCATTGACTCTAGGCACACAACTATATTTTTTGGGTACAAGTACCCCCAGGACTCGATGGAAGGAAATTGATAGAGCATGACATTATTTAATACATGACCAATCATCAACAATCCATAATATAATAATTAGAGATATTTCATGGGAGTTTGATTATCATAGCTTGGTACGTTAATAAGATAGCATGTATACATAGCATAATATCATAAGTCTAACTCATGAGCAATCCAACAAACAAATTTCAATACATAAGAATAACATGGAAGTCATTTTGGATCACAATTTAGCTATAGTGCATAATTTCTATCTTCCTAGGCATTTTATCAACACCTTGCATGCACCCATAAGGCATCGGCTTAATCATCAAATTGACACATTATAAATAAATCAATTCATGGATTTCACTCACTTGCTAATGTAGTTTCATGAAAATCACATAAATATTCCAACTTGGGAATCATATAACAAGATAAACATGGTTACAATCAACCCACAACATAAATATCATGATTTGAAATTTGAAATATGGTTCCTGAGCTTTATGGATGAAAGGAATCTATAAATCAACAGAACGCATACCTTATTTCTTGGTTTAGCAAATAATGACGGAGAGACTTTCTTGAAATTAAATCCCCAATTGAAACCCTAGTTTGTTCTTGAGAGAAAATTGAGAGAAACTAGTTTATTTTGGGTTCCAAATAGCTGAATCTCGTATTAAAGGGATTAAATAGGGGTGTAAAATTGACCCTTTTAACCCTGGATGTGTCTTTTAAATTGATGAAAATTTTCTGAACTGGACCCCTGGCACGACGCAGCGAGATCACGCCGTGTTATTGGAATTTGACAATTAGGAAATAGGGGAATGGCGCGATGCAAAGCCATCGCGTTGACACTTCATTTGAGACCTGGAGGTTTGGAACAACACACCACTATCACAAACCCCTACTAGAATTTGACAAATGCCATTTTCTCTTGTGGCGCAGCGCGCCACTGAGTATTTTGGTGCTGTTTTACAATGAAAACTTGAAATAGTCATAACTTCTTGCCCGGTTATCAGATTTAGGAGAATATTATATCAATGGAAAGTTTATTGAATTCCCCACATGAAAAAAAGTGAAAATCTTAAAAATTCCCCATAGAATAAACATCATTCAATTTAGAAGATAAGACTAGACATTCTTGGGACGAAATTAGTTAGAAAACTTTTGGTATTACAATATCTCCCCCTTGGGTACATTTGTCCTCGAATGAGATTGAATGAGATGGGAGAAATGATAAGCTAAAGTACATACTAACCATGAACAACTGAAGAATGACTGACTTATCTGAGATTCATACTGAGCATGCATATCTGATGCATGATTTCATGACTTAATTGACTCATGAACACATGACTGAGATTTCTGATAACTGAATTTCTCACTAGGAGAATGTATGTCTAATGCATTAACACATGACTAATCTGATACATGAACACATAACTAATCTGATGCATGAACATATGACTGAATATGCAATGGTACTTAGTACCCAGTTTAAAATGGAATCCCTAACATGAGACTAATACCAAGTCATAACTAAAATCTGGACATGATAACTGAAAAGCTTAAGGACAACTATTACCTTGAGATAGATCTGAGTTGGCGGAGAAGATATGAGGATACTTGGTTCGCATATCTGCAACTTCTTTCCAAGTATCTCCCTCAACAGACTGATTTCGCCAAAGAACTTTGACTAGAGGGATTTTTAATTCCTCAATGTACGAGTCTGATAGTCTAGGATTTTGACTAAAATCTCTTTATAAAAGAGGCTATTCTGAACATCAACTGCTGGGTTACCTAGGAACTTCTTGAGTAAAGATACATAGAAGACTGGATGAACTGAGGCAAGATCTGAAGGCAATTCGAGCTCATAAGCTATATTTCCAAAGCGACAGAGAATTTTGAAGGGACCGACATATCGGGGACTAAGCTTTCCTTTTATACCAAACCTCTTAACTCCTTTTATAGGAGAGATCTTTAGATAGATATAGTCACCAATCTCAAACTCGAGATCTTTTCTACCCTCATCTACATAAGACTTATGTCAGCTCTGAGTAGCACGAAGTCTTTCTCTGATCAACTGGACTTTTTCTAAAGCATAAAATACTAAGTCAGGCCCTATGACTAATTCCTCACTAACTTCGAACTAACCGAATGGAGATCTGCATCTCCTACCATAGAGAGCTTTGAACGGAGCCATTTTAATACTAGAATGATAGATGTTGTTGTATGCAAACTCAATCAAAGGAAATTTTTCATCCCAACTACCCTTGAAATCAATTGCACACGCTCGCAGCATATCTTCTAGAGTCTAAATTATCCTTTCTTCTTGACCATCTATCTGAGGATGGAAGGCTATACTGAGATGAACTTGGGTACCAAGACCCTTTTGTAGCGCTTTCCTAAAATGAGAGGTGAACTGGGTAACTCTGTTTGAGACAATATATAATGAAACACCGTGTAATCTGACCAACTCTCTGATGTAGAGTTTGGCATAATCCTCGACTGAATAAGAGGTATGGACTGGAAGGAAATGAGTTGATTTGGTCATCCTATCTACAATGACCCAAACTGAATTATGCTGATAACGAGTTCGAGGCTTTGTCACAAGTCCAGGTTCACTTTTTCCCACTTCCAAGTATAAATACTGAACTCCTACATGGACCCACTAGGCTTCTGATGCTCTATCTTAACTTGCTGACATGTAGAGCACAACCATAAACTATGAAATATCTCTCTTTATCCCACTCCACCAATAGATTTACCGTAAGTCACGATACATCTTTGTGGCCCCTGGATGAATAGAGTAGCGTGCACCATGCGCTTCTGTAATAATTCACTGCCTCAAGTCATCTATACCTGGAACACATAGACGACCCTGATAACATAATAAACCATCTCTCCCTTGGGAGAAAACCTCTACTTTCTGATCCTTGACTGACTCTTTCAAATTGACTAGACTGGGATCTCTATTTTGCTTTTATTTCACCTCGGAAACTAGAGATAATTCTGAACTACTCTGAACCCATACATCACCCTTCTCTATATCCACTAATCAAACACCTAGTCTGGAAAGTTGATGGAATTCCTGAGCTAACTTCTGCTTAATGTCCTCAACATGAGAAACACTACCCATAGACAGTCTACTAAAAGTGTCGTCCATTACGTTAGCCTTGCTCGAATAATAAAGGACACTCATGTCATAATCTTTCAAAAGCTCTAACCACCTTCCCTGATGAAGATTGAGATCTTTATGAGAAAATACATACTGAAGGATCTTATGATCTGTGAACACATCTACATGAACACCGTATAGATAATGCCTCTAAATTTGTAAGGTAAAGACTATGACTGCTAACTCAAGATCATGAGTAGGATAATTCTTCTCATGAGGTTTAAGCTATCTGGAGCGTAGGCTATGACCTTACTATACTGCATGAGAACACAACCTAAACATATTCTGAATGCATCACAATACACTACGAAACCACCTGAACTATCCGGAAGAGCCAAAATTGGAGCTGAGGTGAGTCGAGTCTTCAACTTCTGAAAACTTTTTTTGTAAGGATCTGACCACTGAAACTTGACTTTCTTCTGAGTCAATCTATACATAGGGGATGTAATACAAGAAAATCCCTCAACAAACCATCTTTAATAGCCAGCCAAACCCAAGAAACTCATGATATCATATGGAGAGACAGTTCTGGGCTAGTTTCTTACTGCTTTGGTCTTTTGAAGATCTACTCTAATGCCATCACCAGAAATGATATAACCAAGGAATGATAATGACCTTAGCCAAAATTCACACTTACTGAATTTGGCGAACAACTGATGATCTCTTAGGGTTTGAAGTACAATTCTGAGATGGTCTGCATGATCATGCTTACTGCAGAAATAAACCAGAATAGCATCTATGAAGGCTATGAAAAATATATCTAAGTACTGATTGAACACACAGTTCATCAAGTCCATGAAAGATGTTGGGCCATTGGTAAAACCAAAGGACATGACTAGGAATTTGAAATGACCATATCGAGTACGAAAAACTATTTTCAGAATGTCACATTCTTTGACTCTGAGATGATGATAGTTGGATCTGAGGTCTATCTTGGAGAAATAGTTAGCATCCTGAAGTTGGTCAAACAAGTCATCGATTATGGGGAGAGGATACTTGTTCTTGATCGTGACATTATTGAGCTGATGGTAATCAATACACATCCTGAGAGTACCATCTTTCTTGCACACGAATATGACTGGTGTGCCTCACGGGGATATACTGGGTCTGATGAATCCCTTATTTAAGAGATCCTTCAACTACTCTTTTAGTTCTTTGAGTTCTGCTGGTGACATTCTGTATGGCGGGATAGATATAGGTTGAGTATCTGGAAGAAGATCAATGTCGAAGTCTATTTCCCTTTTGGGAGGAATCCCTGGAAGATCTTCAGGAAAGACATCTAAATATTCACGTACTACTGGGATTGAATCAGGACTGGGAGTTTCGAAACTAGAGTCCTTAACTCAAACAAGATGATAGACACATCCCTTAGATATCATTTTCCTTTCCCGAAGGTAGGAAACAAGATGACCTCTGAAAGCGGATATACTACCCTTCCACTCTAGGATGGGTTCATGCGGAAACTAGAACTGGACTATTCTATTATTACTGTCGACTATGGCATAGAAGGAATGAAGCCAATCAATGCCGAGAATGACATTAAAATCAATCATCTCTAATTCAACTAAGTATGCTGAGGTAACTTTCTAAAATATCATAACTGGGCACTTCCTGTATACCCGCCAGGCTATGATGGTTTTACCCACTGGGGAAGAGACTGAAAAGGGCTCTGCTAGAATTTTGGGAGTGACTCCAAAATCAACTGCTATATAAAGATTAACAAAAGACAAGGAAGCTCCTAGATCTAGCAAGGCATAAACATGCACATGAAAGATCTGTAAAATACCAGTAACTATATCAGGAGAATTTTCCTAATCTTACCGAGACTGGAGAGCATAAATTCTATTTGTACGTTTCCCACTAGTAGCACTGGAAGTTGTACCCTGCTGGTTTGGGTGATCGGACTGAGCTGGGGAACGATTTTGCTGACCCTGAGGACCTGGCTGAGGACAGTCTCTGACTCTGTGGCCTGGCTTGCCACACCCTAAGCAAATACCACTACCCACTCTACAAATACTCTTATGATGCTTGCCATAAGTCTGGCAAAGAGGATAGGTGCAGGCACTGCTAACACTACCCTAATACTTAGAGCCTGGCGCTCTATATTTATTACCATCCCTAAACTTAGGAGCTGGAGCACTAGATGAAGAAGGAGATGGAACTAATGACTTAGGATGAAACTAAGAATGATTTCCTCCTTCTGATTTGGGATGAGCAAAGTTGAAACTACCTATCTTTTCTCTCTTATTTTACTTCTCCCTCATCTTAATCTTCTGCTCTTCTATCTGTCGAGAATGAGTCATAAGCCTGGCTATGTTCATGTCACTATTCAACATTGCAGGCCTACACTCGTTAACCATACTATGATTCACCCTAGAAACAAACTTACTCATCTTGGCCCTATTATCTGCAACCACATGAGAAGCATATCTGGCTAATTGAGTAAACTTAAGTGAATATTCTTTCACTGTCATGTTGCCCTGCCTGAGGTTGATGACTTCTAACACCTTAGCCTCTCTCATCTCTTAGGGAAGGAATCTATCTATGAATGTGGTGACAAACTCCTCGTACTCTATAGGCCCTGCATCATCTGGCCTTTCTGACTTCCACTGCTTGAACCAAGTGTGAGCGGTATCCTATAACTGGTATGTAGCTAGATCATCACTCTCAATAGGAGTAACCCCCATAATGTTAGTAACCTTCTAAACCCAATTGATGAATTCCTGAGGGTCCTCATCTGACTTAAACCCAAGAAAGGATGGAGGATTCATTCGGGTAAAGTCCTGAATCCTGGCTGCAGTTAAATTAGCCACTGGGTTGGCTAGAATAATAGATGGTCATTCATTCTGAGCAGTAACTGACTGAGCAAGAGTAGTAAATATAGCTTTGAACTCTGCATGAGAAACATATTCACCCAAAGGATCTTCAGGCTGAGGGGCTGACTGATTCCTATTTCTTCTTTGAGGAGGCATGTTTTGTAGATGAAGGGGAGAAATAGATTAGGCTGAGAGATTGACTTGAAATTATTCTTGCTAGTATAACATGAATACTGAAAGAAGGGAAACTATTCCTAAAACATCGCATTGCCTCATATACATAAACGTGGCACGCAACACACCCATGCACAAAACACTACTAGATGCAGATTTCAAACTTCCTAGGACTCTATTGAACCTTAGGCTCTGATACCAAGTTTGTAACACTCCGAATCTGGTACCCGGAATGATACACAGTGCTAATGACCCCGAAGGACAACAAGCTAACCCATGAATTATATCTGTACCTGTATACTGCATGATATACTATATAAATGCAAAAACATGAACTGAAAGGCCATAAGGTTCAAATCTGTAACATAACTTATAAATGATAACATATGGATGGGGTATGAAATACCCAAAACACTGAAATAACTGTCGGAACATACTAGTCTGAAAAACCTCTAACTGACTAAACTGTCTGAATAAGGAGTAGATAGGACAGGTCCCCAACTAACTCTAACTAATAAATTAATTAATGATATAATAAAGAAATAATCATATCCTTGGAGGATGAGGACTCACTGCTAACTAACTGTTGATATCAGGAATCTACTGATGCTCTGGAGCTCATGCTTCAGAACCTATGGTATAAAACACCATAGCACAAATGCATCAGTACTTTGAATGTACTGGTATGTATGTGAGGTAGGATAAATGCATGGGGTTTATATGCATGAACAATACTGGATAACTGACTAATATGAACGTGAGAATACATGAATGAACATATAGTAACTATATCTGAGATCGTGATAACATGAGGTTACTGATAACATGATTTATAACTAAGTTCTGATGACTGATATAACTGATAACATGAGTGACTATATCTGACAGTCCTAAATCTGATGGAACTTGCTGAGTTTTGTACAGTTCTGAGTTGGTTGTATCTGATAGTCCTGAATTCTGTAACTGGAACTGTGGGAAGTAGTTATCTAACCGACATGTACCTAATACGCCATTATGGATGAGTTGAGGTCCAATCTGTAACCCTAATTAGAAGAGTGTAAATACCGCACCACTGGTAAGTATAATCTATGAGTAACCCTCATATAACAGGTAACTCTAGTGAGAACGATGGGAACCCTCATATAATTGGTTAAGACACCTCATCTACCCTCACATAGCAAGCTATGATGTCTCAAACTACGCTGGCTATGTAGTTTTGGAGCGCAAGGATTGCTTCTATCAATTACACCCTCATATAACAGGTGAGTTACCATCCTTGGGTTCACTCGGTGCTAACTCCTACTCCTATCTGAATGGACATTAAACATGAATTACTGAACTGAATTAACTGAATTCCATTGACTGACAGAATAGTACTGAGATTCCTGAATTACTGAGATTTCCTGAGTCACATGACTGACTGAGTTCTATTGATCATGGCTTGACTGAGGATATCGTGAAACATGTCACTAACTCTAGGCACACAACTATATTTTTAAGGTACAAGTAACCCTAGGACTCGATGGAAGGAAACTGACAGGGCATTACTATCTTGAATGCATGACCAATCATCAACAATCCATAATATATTAATTGAAGATATTTCATGGGCATTTGATTATCATAGCTTGGTAAGTAAATAAGATAGCATGTATACATAGCATAATTTCATAAGGCTAACTCATGAGTAATCCAACAAACAAATTTCAATATATAAGAATAACATGGAAGTCATTTTGGATCACAATTTAGCTATAGTACAAAATTTCTATCTTCCTTGGCATTTTATCAAACACCTTGCATGCACCCATAAGGCATAGGCTTAATCATCAAATTGAAAAATTATAAATAAATCAATTCATGGATTTCACTCACTTGCTAATGTAGTTTCGTGAAAAACACATAAATATTCCAACTTGGGAATCATATAATAAGATAAACATGGTTACAATCAACCCACAACATAAATATCATGATTTGCAATTTGAAATAGGATTCCTGAGCTTTATGGATGAAAGGAATCCATTAATCAACATAAAGAATACCTTAGTTCTTGGTTTAACGAAGATTGACGAAGAGACTTTCTTGAAATTAAATACCCAATTGAAACTCTAGCTTGTTCTTGAGATAAAATTGAGAGAAACTAGTTTATTTTGGGTTCCAAATAGCTGAATCTCATGTTAAAGCGCTTAAATAGGAGTGGGAAATTGACCCTTTTAACCTTGGACGCGTCTTTTAAATTGGTGAAAATTTCCCGAACTGGACCCCTGGCGCGACGCGGCGCAATTGTGTTGTGTCATTGGAATTTGACAATTGGGAAATAGGGGAATAGCGCGATGTGAAGCCATCGCATTTCCACTTCGTTTGTGACCTAGAAGTTTGGCGCGACGCGCCACTATCATGGAACCCTACTGAAATTTGACAAATGTCATTTTCTCTTGTGGCGCGGCGCGACACTGACTAATATGGCACTATTTTACGATGGGAACTTGAAATAGTCATAACTTCTTACCCTGTTATCTGATTTAGGCAAATCATATATCAATGGAAAGCTTATTGAATTTCCCACATAAAAAAAAGTGAAAATCTTAAAAATTCCCCTTGAAATAAATATAATTCAATTTAGAAGATAATACTAGACAATCTTGGGATGAAATTAGTTAGAAAACTTCGGGGTATTACTCACACAACCTACTTTGGTATCTCAACACACCATCTCCCCCTTAGGAGATAACCTCTACCTTTTGGTCTTTAACTTAGTCCTTCGGTTTGACCAAACTAGAATCCTTGTCTTACTTCTCCTTCAGTTTTGAAACTAGGGAAGATTTGAAACTACTCTGAACTCAAACATTCCCCTCAGCTGAGTCAACCAATTAAACACCAAATCGAGATAATTGATGCACTTACTGAACTAACTCTTTATTATCGTTCTCCACATGAGAAACACTATCCATAGATAACCTACTAAGGGTGTCTGCCACTATATTAGCCTTGCCCGGGTGGTACAACACACTCATATTATAATCTTTCAACAATTTTAACCATATCCTCTAATAAAGATTCAAATCCCTCTTAGTAAACACTTACTTCGAGCTTTTGTGGTCTGTGAACACATCAACATGCACACCATACAGCTAATGTCTCTAGATTTTCAAATCAAACATAACAACAACTAATTCAAGATCATGGTTTGGGTAATTCTTTTCATGAGGCTTAAGATGTCAAGAGGCATAGGCTATGACCTTACCTTTCTACATCAACACACAGCCCAAACAAACTTTGAAGGCATCACAATAAAAAACAAAACCGTCTATACCATCAGGTAATGCTAAGATTGGGGCTGAAGTGAGTCGAGTTTTTAACTCCTGAAAACTCTTCTCATAGGATTATGACCAATAGAACTTAATTTTCTTTTGGGTCATGTAATATATGAGAAACCTTCAATAAAATGGCGGTAGTAGCCGGCTAAACCCAAGAAACTTCTAATGTCGGACAGAGAGATAGGTCTATGCCAATTTCTACGGCTTTTGTCTTTTGAGGATCCACTCTAATGCCATCGACGAAAATAATATGACTGGGAAAGGCTACTGATCTTAGCCAAAATTAACACTTACAGAATTTGGCGAACAATTTATGATCTCTAAGAGTTTGGAAGAAAATTCTAAGATGATCTACATGGTCATCCTCACTACAAGAGTACACAAGGATATCATCTATGAAAACTATGACAAACGTGTCTAGGTACTATTTGAACACTCGATTCATAAGGTCTATGAAGGATATTGGGGCATTGGTTAGCTCGAAGAACATGACTAGAAACTCAAAATGACTATAATGGGTTCTGAAAGTTGTCTTTGGAATATCGCATTCTCTTACTTTAAGCTAATGATAGCCGGATCTAAGGTCTATCTTTGAGAAATAACTTGCAACTTGGAGTTGATAAAATAAGTTATAAATTCTAGGAAGAGGATATTTATTGTTGACTATGACTTTATTTAGCTCATGATAGTCAATGCACATTCGCAAAGAACCATCTTTCTTTCGCACGAATAAAATGGAAGCGCCCCATGGAGAAACACTAGGCCTTATGAAACCTTTATCTAAAAGATCTTTGAGTTGCTCTTTCAACTTCTTAAGCTCTGTGGGAGCCATACGATAAGGAGGGATAGAAATAGGCTGATGTAACAACCCGAGATCCCATCCCAAGACGTCACACGGTGATTATGGACCCGAAGGACCACAAGATAACCCTTTACTGATATCTATACCTATACACTGCATAATATCTAAAATAAATACGGAAACTGGTCATAAGGTTCAACATATCTATACATACTAAAAACTGAAAACTGAATATTAATACATCTGCCATCTATCTGAAAAGCCTCTAAACTGTGTGAAATATGGAGTTGATGAGACATGTACCTAACTAACTCTGTCAACTAAAATAAACAAAATCTGATGCAGTAATAGTAAACTGAGATTCGTCCTCAAAAGAAGAGGACTCACTGCTATTGCTGCTAACTGGAACTGAACTACTGAGGAAACTCTGGGTCCTGTGCCTCTGAACCTATGGTGCCAAATAAAACACCATAGTGCAAATGCGTCAGTACAGGAATGTACTGAGTATGTAGATGAGGTAAGGCTAAATGTAAGGTCTCATGCGTGCACAATATCTAAACTGAATAATCATAAAAATATCACATAAGAACACATACATGAATGCACAAACCATAATTACAATCATCAAAACTCTAGATACTGAAACTCGGATACCACTTTATCGCAGACTGAACTCACTACTGACACTAAGATACTGAATCACTTATTTATCTGATACTGATAACTGAGGATCTGGATGTACTTACATCAAGGACTGAATTCTGAGCTTTACTTCTTTCGACTGACAGGATTTGAGATCAACCTCTCTAACGAATGATTTTAAAAACTATTACCAATGATAAGAAATATGAATATATCTGAATCTAACAACAAGGATACTCAATAGAATCTGAGACTGTGAATCAAGCCTATTTGGAGGCATATCTCTGAATATGATATCAAATAACTATATATGATACAAACCCTATCTGATGGGATGGTCCATGAATCAATGGAACTATCTGAGTTCCTTCTAATGATAGATGACTTTATCTGACAGTCCTGATTTCTGAAGATTGATACTAAAACTGAGACTGTAACTGAAACTGAAACTATAGGAAGTAGTCACTTAACTGACATGCCCCGACCTACCACAAGTGGGGTCCAACCTCTACCCCTGGTTGGGAGGGTGCCAATACCATGCCACGAGTAAAGACATTATCTCTTCTCTCTGGTCAATCTTCTCTGATGGATCACCCTCAGCAGAAAGTCGACCTAAGGCAATATAATAGTCAAATACTCTCTCTCTGGAGGTGACAGCCTTTACTGACAGTGACTACTATATCCTGTGTTGGCTACACAGTTCTGGAGTTTAGAGATTGCTACTAATGACTCCGGCCTCTCTCGCTGATGGGAAGAACCGCCATTCCTTCCCTCACTCGATGCTAGTTTCTACTCCCAATTGAATAACTCTGAATAGATTCTTAACTGAACACAACTAAACGGAATCTGATACTGATCATGTTTCCCAAAAGATCTGACTGAGTTACGCTGAGATTACTTAGTTTCGTATCTGGCGGAAATGGTATGGAATCTTGGTATCTAACTGACGATACAAAGCTTTAATAAATTACTTGAATCGCTTCTGAGATTATAATTGAATCATTTAAATACTATTAGATCTGAGCTGATTACAAGACTGAGTCTAGATTGCTAGCAATACAGAGATTACAGAGATAACTGAGATTACTGAGCTTTCTTAATTTCTGCACTTGTCTGAGGATATAGAGTTCTATAGTGCACTGAGTTCTGAGAATCATGGCTCGACTGGAATTATCGTGAAACTGATGCGGGCTCTAGACAGCAGCTAAATTGTCAGGTATAAATACCCTTAGGACTCGATAACATAAAATAAAGTATAATCATTCCTCCATCATCACAACCATTCATTCATTATCATCATCACAATCATTTATTAAAGAATCTCTTCAAGCATTTAGGAATCATATTATATGTTCATCCTCACAATCACTAAGATATCACTTCGAGCATTTAAGAAATGTAGACCTCTATTCATCATCACAATCACCAATGGATCACTCCAAATATTTAAGGATCATCAACATCAGTTCACCATCATATACTAGCCTAGAGAAGACATGCTATACGTCCACCGACCTAGATTCATGAACATTTCATCAACAACCATAACATATCACAATATCATAGAAGTCATTATTTTCATAAGGGTGAAGCATGCATTTGTCATTTAGGTCACAATTTAACTACAATACATGATTTCTAGTCTCTTGGGCATTTTATCAAACACCTTACATGCATGACTTAGGCATAGGTGTAATCATCAACATACTCACCATGATCAACCAATTTACATATTTTCAACTCACATACTAATATAGATTCATACAAACCACATAAATATTCCATCTTGGAAATCATTCAACATCAACAACAAAAACACAATCCATTTACCACATAAATACCACATACTAGGGCCCAGGATTGATAATCTTGTATACAAACATGAATCACAACTCAATCATAGAAAGCACATCAGTCTTTACTCGGAAGAATCATTAAAATTCATAAACATAAAATCTTTAAGATTTAAAAAAGGGTACTTGAGCTTCTTGGATGAAAGGGACCCAAGAATCAACATCTACATACCTTGGGATAACTCTTTTATTGAAAGCCTTCAGAAGATTTCTTAATTCCTCTTGATTCTCCCTTGATTTTTGGTTGAAGAAGAGAGGGGGATTTGATTTTTTTGGAAACCCTAGTTTTCTTGGGTGGAAGGAGAGAAAATGAGGCTCAAAGCCCTTAAGTGGGTATTTATAGAGGTTGGGAATGAGTGAAAAAAACCAAAATACCTTTGAGAAAATTCTAAACTGGAGACCAATTTTTGGTCCTGGCGCGATGCGCCACAATCGCGGACCTTCACTGGATTTTGACAATTGGGAAGTTGCACAGTGGCACGACGCGGTGAAGATCATTTTGCCAACTTGTTGCGAACTGAAATTTCACCGTGATGTGGAGAAATTCCGGAGGCTTACTGGAATTTGACGATTGCCATTTTGGCTAGCTCCGCGATGCACCAGAAGGCCAGGTGACACACTGTCTCACTAAAATAGCTCTAACTCTTCACCCGAGTGTTCAGTTTGGGTGAATTTGGTATCAATGGAAAGCTTATTCAATGCTCTACATGGAAAAAATTGGAAATTAGGGAAATTCCACATGATTCAAAGTATTTCATACTTGGGAAGACACTTTTGAAACTTTTAGACTCAGATTTTTGCTTCACTGAATACGCTCTAAGGCTTAAACTGGAAGAGGACTTTGCGAGGTATTACAGCTGAGTATCTGGGAGAAGTTCAATACTGAATTCTATCTCCCTATCAGGAGGTACCCCTGGGAGATATTCTGGAAACTCATTAACTACACTGACTAACTGAATTGTTGGAGTCTCATACTTTGTGTATTTGACTCAAACTAGATGGTAAATGCAACCTTTGGATATCAACTTTCTGGATTTAAGATAAGATATGAAATAAATCTTGGGAGACACTGAATTACCTAATCACTCAAAGACTGGCTCATCTGGAAACTAAAACTTTACCACTCAGGTGCGACAATCTATGGTTGCATAACAAGAATGAAGCCAATCTATACAAAGAATAAGATCAAAGTCAACCATATCTAACTCTATTAAGTCTAATAACATGACTTTATAGAAGACAGTGATAGGATAGTTTCTAAAAATCTGTTTAGTAACAATTGACTCACCTACTAGAGTAGAAACAAAGAAAGGCTAAGGGATCTTTTCAGAACTTATCTCAAAATTTACTGCAAATAATGGGGTCACATAAGAGAAACTTGACCCAAGGTCTAACAACATATAAACATCAAGATGAAAGAAACGAAGCATATCAATAACAATATCTGGTGAATTCTCCTGCTCCTGATGGAATAGTAAGGCATAGAACTGATTCTGGCGTTGACCGTCACCGGTACTAGATGATGCACCCTGAGGAGGGGCTGGGCAACCTAGAGGAGATGGAGAACTAGCAGCCTAAGTCTGGGGACGAACATCCCTTTTTCTCTATCTAGCACGCGAGCACTCTTTGATTATGTGACCCACCTAGCCATAACAATAACAACCTTTCTGGCCCCACATACATTCACCCGTATGATTATTACCACACTTAGCACATCGGGGATAGTTGGGCTTCCCACTCATACTATTCTGAGATCTGGACATAGAAAACTTACCCCACTATTCCTGCCTGTTCTCGGGTGTAGGAGCACTGGCTGAAAAAGGTGCAGGAATTGATGAACGATTCTGAAACTACGAACAGTTTCCTCCTCCAAACCTATTCTAACCATGATCAAACTACCCTATTCTAGACCTCTTATTCACTCTCTCTCTTTACTTCAACTTCTCTACCTTAATCGCCTGAGCATACATCATCAATCTAGAAAGATCTATGTTTCCAATGAGCATAGTAGTCCTACACTCCTTAACTACCAACCTAGATAAACTAGTCACTGAATTACTCATGCTTGACCTAGGTTCAGCCATCTGATCAGGGGCATACTTAGACAACTGATTGAACTTGAGGCAATACTCATTCTCTGTCATTGAGCCGGCCTTAGGTTCATGAACTCTTCTATATTAGCTTCCCTCATCTCATGTGGGAAGAACTTTTCTAAGAACGCATCCTGAAACATCTGCCAAGTCATGAAAGTTGCATTCTCCCCTCTACTTTTCTTCCACATCACCACCCAATCATATGAAATATTCTTCAGCATATAGGACGTCAATTCAACACTCTTCTATTCTGAAATATGCACAATTTGGGTAATATTTTTCATCTCATCTAGATAAAATTGTAGGTCCTCACCTTCCTTCGACCCAAAGAATTCTGGCAGATTCATTCTCATAAAATCTCAAATTCTATTTGCGGCTAAGTCCCCACCTTGCTAATGTGGGGATGCAACCTGATGGTTACCCTGAATATTAGCTATCACAGCTTGGGCTAGTGCCTGAAAAGCAGCCCAAAACTCTGCATGTGATACATTCTCATTTAAAGGATCTGCGGGCTGAGGTGGCTAGTTATCATTTCTACGTGTGTTAGCTTGACGAGAAAGCATTTTGTCACGTTAAAGCATGAGTTAGAAGTATATAGAGACCCTGAATGCACGATATAGCATGAAAGAAGAGATAATTTCCTAAAATTCTCCATAGCCTCTTGCTTATAAATGTGGCGCGCTTCACACCGATGATCAAGACTCTACGTTCCACAGCTTGTTTGATGATAACGCTCAAACTACACCTCACATGTGAGAATTTAAGCGATCGTTGTCAATATATAAACCAACTAGGTTGGGGTCGAATCCCACAGGGAATATGGTGTGAATCTGAGTTGTATGCGAGTTAATCAACTGATAGTTAGTAGTTTCTGGTAAATTAGGGGTTATGAGAATTTAGAAAATAATTGTTGGTCACTTTAGTTTTAGTGTTTGTAATCAATATTTTATGGAAAACCAGAATTATGTTCACTATGTGTTTTGGTACTTGACAGATGCTAATAGTGATTCAAGATTCTCACGATAGGTAGGAACAACATATTGTCTTTATCAAAGTTATACCTAAATGTCTCTCGACCTACTTAATCATTTAATTACCTAATCCTCTCGGACTTAGGGAATTTATATTCACTGACCAGACTTCACCTTAGGTTAACTAACCTTGTTACAACGTCAATTATTAAACGAAAGATTGGTAGCTTCCAAGTCCCTATTAATAATTCACTTCCTACTATAGTTTATTTCATATATCAAGCAAATCAAAGCAGGTGTTATCTATCATTTGCAACCAATAGACAATAATTAAAACCTCAGAATTATCAAGGAGTCCTAATACCTTTAGAATTTTAAACACTTAGCAACTTACCGAGACCTAACCTATAGATCCCACAAATCGGGTTAAAGGGATTTAGCCACTCATAATGTAATAATCGATACAACAAGTTGAATTCATAATTAGAAAGATGAGATTATAGCAAGATGAATAGCAACGAGTGTTTCTCAGATTAGATCAAAGTAGAAATCCCAAAATATTGATGATAATCTCTTCAAAGTTAATTATTTTGTTCAAGACAAGAAACTAGAGAGAAAATAACAAAATACGTACGTTCCAAAATAGGTTCAGAATCCTCTTAGAAAACCCTAAACTATGCTTTAAATACTTCAGCCTAATTATGGAAACAAAATCAAAGAGTTCAGTGTTCTTCTCGGATTAGGTGACGACATGTGTGATGACTTATCAGGAGGCTGACGACTTATCACGGATATCGTCAGCTCCTCTTCATTTTGACAATTTCTGCTTAAGGTTGACGGTGAATCCTGATGGCTTATCAAAAATGTGACGACATATCAGACAATGTTGTCACTTCTTTACCTCAGCTCCCATATTCTGTCTAAGGATGACGGTGACTCTGAAGGCTTATCATAATGCTGACAGCTTATCACATGTCGTCGTCACTTCTTCTAACTGAATTACATTCTCTATTTAAGGCTAACGATGAAGCTGATAACCTATCAGAGTGCTGACGACTTATCAGGAATGTCGTCAGCCACACTTCTCTTCTATTGTCTTCAGATTTCAAATCTTTTACTTTCATCATTGTTGGTTCTATTGCCTCTTGACTTCCACTGCAAAATCAAAGATAAAACAATCAAAAACGACAAAAGTTGCTTAAGACTTTGCAATTATTCTCAGTTAAAAGCCTTAAATGTGTTAGCATATGCTCACATATCAACACCCTCAACTTAAAACAATTGCTTGTCCTTGAGAAACTAAAACACAACCAAGAGGATACAAAGTACATTTGGTAGTCACTCATCTATATTATCTCAAAACATCTTCACTATATCCAAGGTCAATTAATTTACAAACAACTGTGTATGTTATTAAAGAGCAACAACGTGACACACAGGAATCAAGATATGGCATCAAATCAGCAACAACAACCATGCATGTATCAAGCTTACACTATCCAAACAAGTTAGCAACTGGAAATGTAACCAGTGTGGCCTCACTACAAAGAAGTCCCATTGCACTTATATCAGACATCACATATGTAACCATAGGGACAATTATAAAGCACTCACCCTCAGAATGAAGTTCCAATAAATATATGCCTAATACCATAGGCTTGCCCTTATTTTCATTACCAAGATCTTCAGACAGATCAGCTAGGATTACTATAGGTCTTCTCTTTGGCTTGTAATGTAGGCTAGGGGCTGGTATGATACTCGATAATATTTAAAGTGACTAAGCCTCCTTGAAACTACAATAGCTTTTGGGGTCTCACTCATTTACCTTTTTCTACTCTTCTCTTTTCTTGATCACACTTTTTTAGGATGGGTGCGGTTGTTTTCTATAATCACTTCTTTTTTTTCACAACTTTTCTTTTCTTGCTCTTTTCCACCGCACCCAGTTTTTTATTCTTTTCTTTTACTCTACCTTTCTTTATACTCATTTTACATCACGCACCCCTATGATATCCACCCTCAACTTAGGCCATTTTCCTAAGTCAAGGTGCACAGTGTCCAAGGAGGACCAGGACCAAAATAGGTTCATTATGATATAAATGGGTCGGTGATAGGTATCATAAAAAGAAATAGGCTATTTAGGCTCAAAATAGGGATTAAGGGATATTATGCATATAGGGAAGGTCATTTAGGCTAAAAATGGACTAATATCAAAATGGCATATGATCCTTTCCTAACCCCTATCCTTCAACCTAGGTAAGACTAACTAGGCAAGTTCTGAATCCAAAATACAAAGGGAACTAAGTAAAATCTCACACGCACATGGAACATAAGTAGATCATAAGTTACTACTTATCTGGTTCATGCAATTGTTTAGCAATGGTTATCAAGTTACTAGAACTAATACCATACAAAGATGAACAGTGGTCACAATTAGATGCAAATCACACAGTTAAAGAATTAGAACACTTGAGAGGTGTTCACAAAATAACAAAACCATGTTAACTGCCTCAGGTACTTGTATTTCTCCTAGTCAACTACAAAACATTACAACAATAACTCATCCTATACCCTCAACTTAAAATCAAAGGAAAACTGAACTAAGGGTTAGGGTATACCTAGAGTAGATCAAGCACGGAGATCATGAGTTGCCTCCCATATAGTGCCTGATTTAACATCATGGCATGACTCAGGTGTCTCGATTACTTCAGACTTCATCGAGATAGATAGTAGCAGTACTTTTCATCGAGTCTTTTGGACCAATATAAAGTTTAACTCGTTGCCCATTTATCTTGAAGGTGCTGCAATCTTCATTTTCAAGTTCTACTACTCCAAATGAGTAGACTTGACTAACTCTAAATGGGCCTGACCACTTGGATTTAAGCTTACCTGGGAATAGTTTGAGTCTAGAATTGAACAGAAGCACCAAGTCACCTTTTTGGAATTCTCATTTCTTAATCCTCCAATCATGATACTTCTTTATCTTTTCTTTATATAGGTTTGCTTTTTCATATGCGCTGAGACGAAATTCATCCATCTCATTCAGTTGTCCCAATCTTAGCTCTGTTGTCTCCTTCCAACTCAAATTTAACCTTTTGAATACCCATAAAGCCATGTGCTCCAGCTCTATTGGTAAGTGGTATGATTTTCCATAGACCAACTGGAATGGTGATATGCCAATGGGTGTCTTAAAAGCAGTTCAGTATGCCCATAAGGCATCATCAAGCTTTCGAGACCAGTCTTGTCGACTAGTATTTACTATTTTGGCTAGGATGACTTTAATCTCTTGATTTTACACCTCCACTTGCCCACTAGTTTATGGGTGATATGAGTGGATACTCTATGTTGTTTCACCCATATTTTTCTAAGGCAGCTCGAAACACTTTATTGCAAAAATAAGATCCTCCATCGCTTATAATAGTACATGGTACTCCAAAGCGAGAGAAGATGTTATTCTTGATAAAAGAAACAACCCTCTTTCCTTCATTATCAGACAATGCAACAACTTTGACCCATTTTGAGACATAGTCAACAACAACTAAAATATACTGCATCCCATATGAGCTTACAAAATGACCCATTAAATTGATTCCCCAGACGTTAAATAATTCCACTTCAAGCATCTTAGTCAAAGGCATCTTATGTCTTTTGGAGATTGACCCCTGCCTCTGACATTGGTCACATTTCAGAATAAACTTATGAGCATCCTTGAAAAATATTGGCCAATAGTAGCTGCTCTGCAATACCTTCCTAGCCGTTCGGTCACCTGCATGGTGACCTCCAACTGGGAAAGCATGACATGCTTCCAATATACACAATACATCCACTTCTGGCACGCACCTTCTTATAATATTGTTAGCACATCTACGAAAAAAATACGACTTATCCCAGAAGTAATGCGTCACATCATGAAGGAATTTCCTTCTTTGATGGAAAGAAAGATTTTATGGAATGACCTCACTCACAATATAATTTGCGAAATAAGTGTACCAATGAAATTTTTCCACAGCAGCAGCCAAGATCTCATCAGGAAATGCATCATTTATCTCCATTTCATCACTAATTACCTGCTCACCTTCCATTCTAGATAGATGATCCACAACCTGGTTTTCACAGCCCTTCCTATCTTTGACTTCAAAGTCAAATTCTTGTAGCAGTAACACCTATCTAATCGTCCTTGCTTTTGCATCCTTCTTAGCCATCAAATACCTCAAGGTTGCATGGTCAGTGTAGACCAGCACCTTGGTCCCAAGGAGATAAGCCCTGAATTTCTCAAAAGCATACACTACAACCAGGAGTTCCTGATCTATGATGGTTTAGTTCTTTTGAACTTTATTCAGTGCTTTGATGGCATAATATATTGGATGAAACAGTTTTTCCTTCTTTTGTCCCAATACAGCTCCAAGAGCAACACCGCTTGCATCACACATAATCTTAAACGGTTTTGACCAGTCCGGTGCATCGATGATAAGGGCCTCAACCAGCTTCTTTTTAAGGCATTCAAATGCCTTCAATTAATCATCATCGAAGGAAAACTTCACTTCTTTCTCCAAAAGTTTGTAAAGTGGATTTACAACCTTCGAAAAGTCTCTTATAAACCTCCGGTAAAAACTAGCATGTCCAAGAAAACTACGCGCTCCCTTCACTGAAATGGTAGATGGTGGTTTCTCAATAACTTTAAGCTTTGATCGATCAACCTATACCCCTTTTGCTGAAATTTTGTGCCCGAGAACGATGCCCTCTTTTATCATATAGTGGCACTTCTCCCAATTAAGCACCAAATTGAATTCAACACATCGTTTCAAGGCCATACTTAGGTTTTCCAAACATAGCTCAAAATAATCTCCCGCCATATGGAAATCACCTATGAATACCTCTATGGTGTCCTCCACCATATCTGTGAAGATAGACATTATGCACCACTGAAAAGTAGCGGGTGTATTGCATAGCCCAAATGATATTCTATTAAATGCAAAGGTTCCATATGGTCATGTGAATGGCATCTTCTCCTAATCTTCAGGAGCAATACAAATCTAGTTATATCCAGAATAACCATCCAAGAAGCAATACCATCCCCTTTCCGGCTAATCGATCAAGCATTTATTCTATAAAGGGCATCGGGAAGTGGTCTTTCAAAGTCCATGAGTTTAGTTTGTGGTGTCCATGAAAACTCTCTACCCAGTCACAGGCTTGAGAATAATCAACTCATTCCTTTCATTTACAACCATAGTTATGCCCCCTTTTTTTGGCACACAATGAACTGGGCTCACCCATTTGCTGTCAGAAATAGGGTAAATCACTCCTACATCTAACTATATAATAATTTCCTTCTTAACCACCTCTTGCATTGGTGAGTTAAGACAGCGCTGGTGCTCAATGGTTGGAATACAATCTTTCTCAAGTTGTATTTTATGCGTGCAGATGCCAGGGGGAATGCCAATAATATTTGTGATACTCCATCCTATTGCTCTCCTATACCTCTGAAGTACTAAAATAAGTGCTTCTATCTACTGTTCACTGATAACACTCAAACTACAGCTCTCGTAATAGTGTAAGCGGTCGTCGTCAAATATAGAACCCAACTGGGTTGGGTGTCGAATCCCACAGGAAATACTTGGTCACTAAGTATTGCAACTATTATTAGACTGTTGGTCAAAAATTCTATGGAAAAGGGGGGTGGTTTAGGCGTGATGTAAAAGTATCAAAATAGCAAAGTAAAAATGGAATGCTTGGTAGGTTTTAATCAATGAGAATTGTAAGTTAGGGTTATGTCCACCTTATGAGTTCTACATATCTATTGGCTATGAGTTATGCGGAATTCATACATGCATGCGCTTATAGAGATTCGTATTCTATGGTAAATCCTAGCGTCTTTCGACCATCAAGGATTATATCACTTTAACTCTTTCGAGCTTAAAGCGTATACTAATGGTACAAATTCTCCAAGAGGTTAATCCAGTTACGGCACTAACTTTTAAGCAGGGTTTAGTAGCCCTATTTCCTTGTCATTCTCTCTTTTCCAGACATGTAACTTTTCTTTCGAACAAGTTAATGCTATACTGGCGTATTCTATATGTTTGCAACCACAAGAATTCAATTAAGATGAAGAGAGTAATGATATAAGCAGTATGTATCAAGAATTCACAAACTCATAACAACAGATAGTATCTCATAAGGCTTCCATAACCCTAACAGAGAAGTTTAGCTACTCATGAGTGCAACGAAAATCACAATAGACATCATCATCATACAAAAATCTAGAATAATCTTCGCAATAGATAATGTTAACGTCAACTAGGGTTGGACGTTTTTGCTCCTTTCGTTGATTAAGTGTTTGCCAGCCTTTCTCTGTTTTGGACTTACAGAATCTGTAACTTGAATAATAGTAAAAGTCGAATGGAAAATACTTGAATTAATGAATGAGTGAATTGTCAAAAGCTTGAATTAATTGAAAAGCATGAATGCTGAAAAATTCAGCAAAATAGGGTATTTATAACACCCATATCCTATTCCTACTAGGCTACTGCGTACTTATCCTAATCCTACTAGGTTACTGCATCCTTATCCTAATCCTACTAAGTTACTGCTGATCCCCAAAGTCTTTAGAAATGCTGTTTTTGCCCGGGACAAGTTATCCATGCATCACTTTCAGTCCATAGGCGTCCAAACGCTGCTTTCCTTCTTTCGTGAAGCTTCCTTTGGCATCAAGTTATCCATAAAGTGCTGGAATCTTCATCATTTATACCTGAAAACTTGCTAATCACGTTTGTTTGCTCACTTATAGGAAAAGGGACTAAAAGTGCAGGAATTATATATTTTGTCCTCAAAACTTAGCTAAAATATGGGTACATTAAGGTGCTTTAGGCGTGTAAATACGCCTATCATCAACACCCCACACTTAAAGCTTTTTTCGTCCTCGAACAATATATCATGTCCATATAAACATCTACTTAGGGTTTCACAGTAACAACACAAAATATTCATCAAGACAGGCACGACAATTATTAACAAAGAGTAGTTTTCTAATCACTTCTAGAAATAATTCAACCTCCAACATAGACTCGTGATGATGGTTAATTCGTATTCAAAAGTTAAGGCACAAAGAATCATACAAGACTACCAAAAACTCATCAACCATGTGTGTCTCACATAAGATACAACCCATAATCACTCACAAGTATTGCATTTTTCAGAACATGGGTATAAGCTTCTCCTTGCTCTCACTCTCACAAAGAATTCATATGTTGCAACTGATGACCATAGGCTTGCCCTTAGTGTAATGCTCTACTAATATCAGAATGTTAAGATTAGGATCAATTAGGTCTTTTACAGGTTGTAATGTAGGCTAAGGGACGGGTAGGACTATTTTGGCCAGAAATAGTGACTATGTTCCTAAGCGCTTTAATACATCACATTATGCCATTAACACTCTCTTTTAATCAACCCTTCTACCTTTCTTTCATCTATCACCCCTTTTCACCTATTTTGCCATTCAAGCATAACTATCTTTTTATTTAATCATAAACACAATTTATCTTTTTGTTTTTCTATTTTTTTTTTATTTTTTTTATAACACACCTATATGATAGCCACTCTTTTTTTTCATAACAAATTCAAGTACCAATTCACTTTAAGGCATCACTCTCACCCAATTTCCTCTTATTTTGTCACATGACTTCACAATTTAAAGCACTTAGGAATTTGGATCAAATTATGGTCTTGAAAAAAAATGGATTAGGCTTACATATGAGGCTGTCAAGGAAAATGGCTTAAAGGCTCAAAAGGGTTGACTAGGATAATGTCCATGGGTAGGTAAACAAAAGGTAAACAATCACAGGCTGCCAAAGAAATGCCTAAATCATCTCCTAAACTCACACTCTTTATTTCGCTTTACACACACACCAGGCAAGTTCTAGCATCAGTCACAACACAGAATATACTATATCCTGACACACACAAGGCACATGGTCAACTTTTTTTGGGAGCAGTATAGACTCTTGACCCAACAGATGAATGAATTAAACCACACAATTATCACACAGTGAGTCACATGTAGAGCCTAAATGTCTCAATAGTAATGTTTTAGCACAAACTCTTGTTATACTACCATGCCGTCTATCAGAACAATTTCATGCAAAATCTAAAATTTAAAATTAAACTAATTAAAACAAATAAGAACTAGAATAAATGCAAATGCAGACAAGGAAGTATAGCATACAAATACCAGCAAACACAGCACACTTAGACGAGACACACTGCCCTCAGTGGAAAATAAATAAGAAGAATCTGATTAGTCAGACTCATCCTCTATGTCTGGGGTCATACCCCTGCATCGGAATCATCATCAGAGTCGTCGTCATCAGAGTTCTCCTCCACGTCGGAGTCTGGCATTCGTCGATCATCATCGGTTGGCATGTCGTCATCAAGAGGTTCCTCGAAATATACACCTACTCCACACATCGCCCTCGCATGTTCATTCATTGGGTAGTCATAATCCAACTGTTGGAGCTCTGCAACAGTTGGAACATGACCCCCGCTCATCATGGTAAACTTTATCATGCCATATAAATGGCGGGAGAAGCTTTCATCGCGAGCATGTCTTTCTGCAGTGGTTAGGTTGACGCCATGCATGGATTCAACATCTTTAACCTTTGTGAGGTCAACTTTCTTCGAGTTTTGTGGAAGATTATGATCTGCAGGTTCCTCTTCGATGTCCTCTTTCCACAATATCGCAGTCAACAGATTGCCAAAGCTGAAGTGGGACCTCTTGTGCAGCCTGGCCTTACGCATTGAAGATCGAATAATTGCCCCAATGTTGATGGGGATGTTCGTCATCAAAGCGTACACTAAGAACACTCTATCACGTGTGATCTTTGTGTACTGTGACCCTGGAATCAGGCAATAATTGACTATCCGCAACCATATCCGAGCTTCTCTGTTCAAGGAGGCATACGGGAAGGTATTGTGCCGATCGGTATCCTTATGACGACTCCACCGTGCCATTGATCTTGTTCCACATAGTGTGTGTCTTATTGCCCTGTATGGAGGTCTGCGATAAAGCTCCTTAAGCGGTGATGGATCCACAGATGGAAGACCCAAAAAAGAGTTGAAGAACTCCGCATTCAGTTGCAAGACTTGGCCCCGAATCTTCACTTCACTTCCGGTAGTCTTTGGGGACCAATTGCATAGAATTCTCGCGTTAGATCAAGATTGAATTCTCTCATATCTTGGAAAATGAAATCAAGATGTAGCGCCATGATTTTAGCCAAAATGCGGGGTTCTTTCTTTGCTAGGCTCTCCTTTTGTATCAACTCCACATGAACATATTTTTTTACTTTATTGTTCTTGTACCACTCCTTTCCTTCCTCGTCTAGGACCCATTTTATCCCGTACATGCGTCGAGGTATTTGCAGTAAGGAGGATTCACCTTGCTCTTTTTGTCCCCTTTTCTGGCTTTTTTGTGAAGTAGTTGTTTTTTTTTCCTTGTCTTGCTTTTGGTGCCATTGTACCTGAGATTAAAATAATAGTCATGTTAGCTTCATCTCGGTGGATACAATCAACAAACAAGCAGTAGTGGCACCACCCCACACTTAATTTGTTGGCATAAACTAGTGAAGTGAACGATGTCGATTACTCAGACTTCATCGGTATACGTTTTAGGTGTTATGTTCCAACAATATAATCAGTGCAGTCATACTTTTCTTGTCATCTTAACTATCCTTTTTGATTCTATTTCATGAAATCTTGGCAATACTTTCATGTTTGGATTGATGTATCTTTTGAGCAAGACTACTACATAGAGATTGAATCAAGTAAAGGCATTAGAAATAATCACAACATCGTATGTTTGTAGTCAACCATGATTTTCATATCGATGAACAAGTCATTCCAACATGTAAGTATTCTAGTTACAAGATTATGCAATTTTCTTGACCATGTCAATTCGGCAAAAATATGACAGTGCATCAAAATCAAATACAAGTTGGAAACAAGTCAAGATCATCCTTATGTATTCTTTCACTCACTTAGTTGTATCACAACAAATCAACCACATTCAAATCACCAATACTACTTCAAGATTTAACAATTCATTATAGGCATAGTAGTGTAGTACTTACGGAATATAAAAGAAGAACAAAGAAGTACTTACTTGGTTGATGGCCTCGGAAGATGTTCTTGCAAAGTAAAAGAATAAAAGGAAAATTTTTGAGAGAATTTGGAGAGGTAGGCGGCGCCTAGGTTGAAGTTGCAATGCATTTTTGTTCTAAGACTAAGGTTCTATTTATAGTATAAGCTTGGGTCGGGTTTTGACCCATTTTTAATCGGATTTGGAGACCAAAAGTGACCATAGGCGGCGCCTAATGCATTGCCTATGCTTGGCATAGGCGGCGCCTTTTGCAAAGCCTTGTTGAGCATAGGCGGCGCCTATGCTATGGCATTGTTAGGCATAGGCGGAGCCTATGCCATGGCATACTAGATTCAGAGATGAAAGGCTTTTGCATAGGCGGCGCCTATGCTATGGCATTGCTGAGCATAGGCGGCGCCTATGCCATGGCATTGTAGAATCCGAGAGCTTAGGCCATAGCATAGGCCTTGCCTTGTTCGTGGCCTAGATTTACATAGGCCTTGCCTTGTTCTTTGCCTACATTTTCATAGGCAATGCCTAACCCATAGCCTTTTGCTTCTTCATTCCTAACTTACCACCTTCAATATGCAATACTTCCAAATCAAAATTTGAAACCAATCTCCTTATTTACACCTGTTGCACCTATATTTACTCAAAAACAACAAAAACGATTAGAATGATGGGTTGCCTCCCATCTAGCGCCTTAGTTTTGGTCGTGGATCGACTCTTCTTTTTGGATATTTATTTTTTAAGTTAACAAAAACAAACTTTTAGTAAAACAATAAAGAATGAAAAACGATGGGTTGCCTCCCATCTAGCGTTTGATTTATTGTCGCGGCACGACATAGTTACCTCGAGTACTTAGATTTCGTCGATATAGATGGTGGCCATGCATTTTATCGAGTCAAGAGGACCGATATATGGTTTTACTCGTTGGCCATTCACCTTAAAGACAACACCATTATTGTCTTCTAGCTCAACTACTCCAGACGAGTAGACTTGGCTAATTTGTACGGACCAGACCATTTGGACCTTAACTTACTTGGGAATATCTTCAGTCTGGAATTGAAAAGAAGTACCATATCACCCTTTTGAAAGTTTCGTTGAACAATCCGTTGATCATGATACTTTTTCATCCGCTCCTTGTAGAAGTCTGATCTTTCATACGCATGTAGACGGAATTCATCCATCTCATTCAGCTGCTCCAATCTCATATTCATGGCATCATCCCAATTTAAATTCAGTCGCTTCAACGCCCATAATGCTTTATGCTCGAGCTCAATGGGCAAGTGACAGGCCTTCCCATAAAATAGTTGGTACGGGGACATGCCAATTGGCGTTTTGAATGCAGTCCTATAAGCCCATAGTGCATCGTCCAGCTTCCGAGACCAATCCTTCCTATTAGCGTTTACAGTCTTAGCAAGGATCTACTTGATCTCTCGATTAGAAACCTCTACCTGTCCACTAGTTTGTGGGTGATAAGGCATGGCTACCTTATGTTGCTTGACCCCATATTTCACCAACACGGATTTGAACAGCTTGTTGCAAAAGTGTGATCCTCCATCGCTTATGATGGTGCGTGGTACCCTAAAATAAGAGAAGATATTTCTCTTCAAGAATGCTACAACACACTTCCCTTCATTATCGGCCAGCGCTACTGCTTCGACCCATTTAGATACATAGTCGATAGCAACTAGGATATATTTCATCCCAAACGAATTTACGAATGGGCCCATGAAATCAATACCCCACACATCAAACAGCTCGACTTCAAGAATTTTTGACATGGGCATCTCATGGTGCTTCAAAATCGTGCCTTGTCTCTGACATTGGTCACATCTTCTCACAAATTCGTAGGCATCTCTAAATATCGAAGGCCAATAATAGTCGTTTTGTAATACCTTCCTTGCAGTTCGACCACCTGCATGGTGTCCCCCAACTTGGGAAGCATGACTTGCTTCCAAGATACTCGGCACTTCCATATGAGGTATGCATCGCCTGATAACACCATCCGCGCATCTTCGAAACAAAAATGTCTCATCCCAGAAGTAGTGTTTTACATCATGCATGAACTTCCTCTTTTGATGAAAAGACAGATGTGCAGGTATCACATTACTTAACACATAGTTTGCAAAGTCTACGTACCATGGTAATTCTTCCACCATCGTGGCTAGGATCTCTTCATCGGGGAATGCATCATTAATCTCAAGATCGGGCTGCGCTGTGTGCTCATTCTCAAGTCTAGATAGGTGATCAGCCATTTGGTTTTCGCAACCTCTTCTATCTTTTACCTCGAAATCAAATTCTTGCAGCAATAACACCCATCGAATTAGCCTCGGCTTTGCATCCTTCTTCGTCATTAGGTATCTCAGGGCTGCATGATCGGTATGAAACACCACTTTAGTCCCCAACAGGTAAGCACGAAACTTTTCAAAAGCATAAACAACTGCTAGAAGCTCTTGTTCCGTGACAGTAAAGTTCTTCTGGGCTCCGTTCAAGACCTTGCTCGCGTAGTAGATTGGATGAAATAACTTTTCTCTTCTCTGTCCAAGTACAGCACCCAAAGCTACTCCACTTGCATCACACATAACTTCAAATGGTAGGGACCAATCAGATGCTACAATGATAGGAGCTTCAATTAGCTTCCCTTTGAGGCATTCGAATGCCTTCAAGCAATCTTCACCGAAGTCGAAATTTGCATCCTTCTCCAAAATCTTGCATAATGGACTAGCAATCTTGGAAAAGTCTTTAATGAACCTTCGATAAAAACCTGCATGCCCGAGGAAACTACGAACTCCCTTTACAGAGATTGGAGGTGGTAGTTTCTCGATGACTTCAATTTTAGCTCGATCCACCTCAATTCCTCTTTCGGAAATTTTATGCCCAAGAACAATACCTTCTTTAACCATAAAGTGGCACTTCTCCCAGTTTAGCACCAAGTTGAATTCAACATATCTCTGTAACGCCATACTTAGATTTGCCAAGCACGATTCAAATGACTCACCCACAAATGAAAAATCTTCCATGAATACCTCTAAGGTGTCTTCAACCATATCAGAAAAATGGACATCATACAACGCTGAAAAGTGGCGGGTGCGTTACATAGCCCAAGTGGCATACGTTTGAAGGAAAACGTACCATATGGGCATGTAAACGTTGTCTTCTCTTGGTCTTCGGGGGCAATGCAAATCTAATTATAGCCGGAATAACCATCTAAGAAGCAAAACCATCCTTTCCCTGCCAATCGATCAAGCATTTGGTCCATGAATGGCATTGGGAAGTGATCCTTAAGCGTCCATGAATTCAGCTTCCGGTAGTCCATGCATACTCTCCACCCTGTGACAGGTCTGAGTGGAATTAGCTCATTCCTTTCATTTGCAACTACCGTCATGCCCCCTTTCTTGGGCACACACTGTACCGGACTCACCCATTTACTGTCAGAGATTGGATATACTACCTCTGCATCTAACCACTTAATAATTTCTTTCTTTACCACCTCTTGCATAGGTGGATTCAAACTTCTTTGATGCTCAATAGTGGGTATGCAATTTTCTTCAAGCTGAATCTTATGCATACATATCCCAGGTGGAATACCAATAATATCAGCGATTGTCCAACCGATGGCTCTCATGTATTTCCTTAGAACAGCGATGAGAGCTGCAACTTGTTGCTCACCTAAGTCAGCCGCCACAATAACCGGGAGGGTGTTTCCACTTCCCAAGAATGCGTACTTTAGATGACTGGGTAGCTCCTTCAATTCTAACATTGGTGGCTCTTCAATGGATGGTTTAGCTGGTGGTGTAGGCCGATTTCTGAGATCGAGGTCCAGCTTCTTGGGAGCATAAGGATACGACCCTATTCCTGTTAGAGCACAAATAGTTTCTTTATAATTTTCAGCATCCTCACGCTCTATATTTATAAGCACAGCCGCCAATGGGTCAACAATAAGCTGCTCCTCTACGAATAATTCTTTCTCATCATCAAAATAAACATCAGCTACCGAGAACACGTTCAGATCTTTGGGTTGCTTCATTGATTTGCATACATCAAAGCGGACTACTTCATCATTCATCCGGAATAAAAGCTTATTCGCTCTTAAATCAATAAGCACGCTCCCTGTTGCAAGGAAAGGGTGCCCCAAGATTATGGGAACTTCAGAGTCCACCTCACAGTCCAGAATAACGAAGTCTTCCGGAAATATGAATGAAGAAACCTTCACCAATACATCATATAAAATACCAACAGGTCATTTTACCGACCTATCTTCCATCACGAGCCTCATATTGGTTGGAGTAGGATCACCCAACCCCAACTTTCTGTAAATAGATAGCGGCATCAAATTGATGCTGGCTCCTAAATCGCATAATGCTTTGGCAAAATTCAAAGATCCGACAGTGCAAGGAATAGTGAAGGCACCGGGGTCAGCCTTCTTCTGAACTAGTGATCTGGTAGCGATTGCGCTGCAATGATGAATAGTATCCGTCAACTCATAACTTGCTGCCCGTTTCTTTGTCAAAATATCTTTCATAAATTTTTCGTACCCAGGCATTTGTTCCAGTGCCTCGACCAAAGGAACATTAATAGTCAGCTTCTTCAACATAGTCATAAACTTATTGAACCTGGTATCGTCATCTTTCTTCTTCAATCTCTGAGGAAAATGTGGTGGTGGAAGGAGAATAGTTTTCTCCACCGCTTCCTTTTCATCTTGCTTCAGTTCGACGATCTTTTCATGCTGTGGACGTTGAGAGGTGACGTCACGAACAACCTCATCAGCTACTTCGGCATCTTTTGGTTCTGCAATGATCTCATTATCTTCTATATCATCAACCACCTGCTTGCCTTTGGATGGATTTTCCAATACTTTACCACTTCTGGTGGTGATAGCCATACATGATCCATCATTCCTAGGATTTTTCACTGTGTCGCTAGGTAGTGTTCCAGCTTTTCTTTGTTTTAATGCCGCTGAAAGTTTACTCAACTGCTGCTCTAGTTGCTTTATTGCAGTAGAATACGAGTCAACTAATTGATTTATTGAAGACAAATCGTTCTTCACCTCATTCACTCCCGTATTAGTTGCCTCTACTCCCTTCAACATCTTCGCCATCATATCTTCCATCGACATCTTCCCAGAGCCAGACGCCACAGCCTCACGGTTTCCAGGAGGAACATACAAACCACTCTTATCAGTCTTATTCTTCCAACAACCTTGATCGCGGTCCTTGTATCCCGATTTATCATAATAGTTCCGACCTTGGTTTCCCTGGGCATTGCCTCGGAAACCCCCCTGATTATTCAAGTAGTTCGCTTCTCCCTCATAGTCGGATTCATCTCTTCCCTGTGATACAACGGACTTAACCTTTTCGGTCTTCCCTGATAATAAGTGCTTGGTAAGAAGATCCATCTGCGTTTTCATGTCAGCCATATCTTGGTCACGTTCCTCTTGTCTACGCCTCTGCTCTGCAGTCAAGCCAATAGATACGGTAGAGCTTGCTACCTCAGAATCCCTGGTATGCCAAGCTCTACTCTGCTTTGTCATACGATCTAGCATATCACTTACCTCAAGAAAAGTAAGGTCCATGAATGACCCACCTGCAGCATTATCAACCACTGGCTTAGTCACTGAGTTAAAATCCCTGTATAATATCTCCATCAAGTGGATGTTGGTCATCTGATGATTTGGGCACCGCATAAGCTTCTTCTTGAACCTCTCCCATGTTTCGTGGAGAGCTTCAGTTGGAAGCTGTTGGAAATTGTTGATCTCATCTCTCAACTGTGCTCTCTTGGATGGCGGAAAGAATCTTTCTAGGAAAATGTCTTTCAGTTGCCTCCAATTAGTAATAGAATCAGGAGTTAGCCCATTCAGCCATAGAGTTGCCTCCCCAGATAGAGAAAATGGAAATAAGCGCAGTTGAATTGCATTTTGTCCAACGCCAGGATTGTCGAATGACTTCCATATAGAAATAAAGTTGATCAGATGCATATTCGGATCATCACCTGCAAGTCCACCAAATAGTCCCTTGAGCTGCAATAACTGAATCATGGTGCTAGTGATATTGAACTTGGCTCCGGGTGCCAAGGGCGGCGGAATAATAGCTCCTGTGGCACCAGCTCCGTCCAGATCATCATCATCATCATCAAAAGGAATCTGCATAGCTCGGCATTCAGGTCTAAATCTAGCTTGACGATCTCTTCTGTTAGAAGGTGTCGCCACCTCAGCATCACGCCTAGGGTTTAGTAGCTCGTCATCACCTAGGTCCTCATCGTCAGGATTTGTTGCTCGCCTAGGGTTATCAATATTCTTTTGATGTACTTGGGCAGCGGCCAACGTAGCTAGTCTATCCTTCTCCAGTTGAGCATCCTGTTGCGCCTCCATTCTGCCAATACGATGTGGTTCAGGATTGAAGGGTAATAGTGGTTGTCCTGAACTTCGAGTATGGGGCATGCACAGAACAAAACCTGCAGAAAACAAAAACAAAAACTAAAAGTAAAGTACGAGAATCTTTGACCAAAGGGTCTAGTAACTATCACAACTTAGTTGACAACTGTATTCCCTGGCAACGGCGCCAAAATTTGATAACGCTCAAACTACAGCTCTCGTAAGAGTGTAAGCAGTCGTCGTCAAATATAGAACCCAACTGGGTTGGGTGTCGAATCCCACAGGGAATACTTGGTCACTAAGTATTGCAACTATTATTAGACTGTTGGTCGAAAATTCTATGGAAAGGGGGGATGGTTTAGGCGTGAAGTAAAAGTATCAAAATAGCAAAGTAAAAACGGAATGCTTGGTAGGTTTTAATCAATGAGAATTGTAAGTTAGGGTTATGTCCACCTTATGAGTTCTACATATCTATTGGCTATGAGTTATGTGGAATTCAGACATGTATGCGCTTATAGAGATTCGTATTCTATGGTAAATCCTAGCGTCTTTCGACCATCAAGGATTATATCACTTTAACTCTTTCGAGCTTAAAGCGTATACTAATGGTACGAATTCTCCAAGAGGTTAATCCAGTTACAGCACTAACTTTTAAACAGGGTTTAGTAGCCCTATTTCCTTGTCATTCTCTCTTTTCCAGACATGTAACTTTTCTTTCGAACAAGTTAATGCTATACTGGCGTATTCTATATGTTTGCAACCACAAGAATTCAATTAAGATGAAGAGAGTAATGATATAAGCAGTATGTATCAAGAATTCACAAACTCATAACAACAGATAGTATCTCATAAAGCTTCCATAACCCTAACAGAGAAGTTTAGCTACTCATGAGTGCAACGGAAATCACAATAGACATCATCATCATACCAAAATCTAGAATAATCTTCGCAATAGATGATGTTAACGTCAACTAGGGTTGGACGTTTTTGCTCCTTCCGTTGATCAAGTGTTTGCCGGCCTTTCTCTATTTTGGACTTACAGAATCTGTAACTTGAATAATAGTAAAATTCGAATGAAAAATACTTGAATTAATGAATGAGTGAATTGTCAAAAGCTTGAATTAATTGAAAAGCATGAATGCTGAAAAATTCAGCAAAATAGGGTATTTATAACACCCATATCCTATTCCTACTAGGCTACTGCGTACTTATCCTAATCCTACTAGGTTACTGCATCCTTATCCTAATCCTACTAAGTTACTGCTGATCCCCAAAGTCTTTAGAAATGCTGTTTTTGCCCGGGACAAGTTATCCATGCATCACTTTCAGTCCATAGGCGTCCAAACGCTGCTTTCCTTCTTTCGTGAAGCTTCCTTTGGCGTCAAGTTATCCATAAAGTGCTGGAATCTTCATCATTTATACCTGAAAACTTGCTAATCACGTTTGTTAGCTCACTTACAGGAAAAAGGACTAAAAGTGCAGAAATTATATATTTTGTCCTCAAAACTTAGCTAAAATATGGGTACATTGAGGTTCTTTAGGCGTGTAAATACGCCTATCATCATTCACCCAAATCATCCATAATAATAATGGGTCGCATGTTTCTATTTCCCAAAAACACGTACCTTAAATGCCCAGGTAGTTCTTTCAATTCCAACACCGTGGCTCTTCAATGGATGGCTTAGCCGGTGGTGTTGGTCGATTAGAAAGATAAAGGTCTATCTTCTTAGGAGCATAAGAGTATGAACCTAATCCTAACAGAGAACAAACAGTCTCTTCATACTCCTCAATGCCTTCATGATCAAAATTCATCTGAACTGCGGCTAAAGGCTCGATAACAAGTTGCTCCTCTATTGACACCTCCTGTTCATCCTCATAATGCATATCAACAACTGAGAACACACTTATTTCTTCATGCTGCTTCATTGACCGACATTTTGCACATTCACCTAAGCTTTAGCTAAGGCTGCTAACTGTCAGCCTCCTGCTGGTCTGCCATTCTGCCGATTAGTTGCGGTTCTGGATTAAATGGTAATACTAGTCCTCCGAAACTTTTGGTTCTTGGAATATACCATAAAAGTCCTGTAGAAAACAAAAAACAACAAATAAATGTAAAACTAGGAAACTTAACTAACAGTTAATTGGCGCACACAAACATCAATTTACAATCGTATTCCCCAAAAACGGTGCCATTTTTGGTAATGCTCAAACTACACATCTCATATGAGAATGTAAGCGATCATTGTCAATATATAACCCAACTAGGTTGGGGTCGAATCCCACAAGGAATATGGTGTGAATCTGAGTTCTATGCGAGTTAATCAACTGATAGTTAGTAGGTTTTGGTAAATTGGGGTTTATGAGAATTTAGCAAATAATTGTTGGTCACTTTAGTTTCAGTGTTTGTAATTAAGAGTTTATGGAAAACCAGAATTATGTTCGCTATGGGTTTTGGTACTTGACAGATGCTAATAGTGATTCATGATTCTCACGATAGGTAGGAACAACAGATTGTCTTTATCGAAGTTATGACTAAATGTCTCTCGACCTGCTTAAGCATTTAATTACCTAATCCTCTCGAACTTAGGGAATTTATATTTACTAACTAGACTTTACCTCAGGTTAATTAACCTTATTACAACGTCAATTATTAAATGGAAGGTTGGTAGCTTCCAAGTCCCTGTCAATAATTCACTTCCTACTATTGTTGATTTCTTATCTCAAGCAAATCAAAGCAGGTGCTATCTATCATTTGCAACTAATAGACAATAATTAAAACCTCAAAATCATCAAGGAGTCCTATTACCTTTAGAATCTTGAACACATAGCAACTTATCGAGACCTAACCCATAGATCCCATAATTCAGGTTAAAGGGATTTATCCACTCATAATGTAATAATCCATACAGCAAGTTGAATTCATAATTTGAAAGAGGAACTTACAGCAAGATGAATAGCAACGAGTGTTTCTCAAATTAGATCAAAGTAGAAATCCCAAAATATTGATGATAATCTCTTCAAAGTTAATTGTTTTGTTCAAGCCAAGAAAAAAGAGAGAAAATAACAAAATACGTGCGTTCCAAAATAGGTTTAGAATCCTCTTAGAAAACCCTAAACTATTCTTTAAATACTTCAGCCTAATTATGGAAACAAAATCTTAGAGCTCAGTGTTCTTCTCGGATTAGGTGACGACATGCGTGACGCCTTATAAGGAGGCTGACGACTTATCATGGATGTCGTCATCTCCTCTTCAATTTTGACAATTTTTGCTTAAGGCTGATGGTGAATCCTTACGGCTTATCAAAACTGTGATGACATATCATACAATGTCGTCACTTCTTTACCTCAGCTCCCATGTTCTGTCTAAGGCTGATGGCGACTCTGACGGCTTATCACATGTCATCTTCACTTCTTCCAACTGAATCTCACTCTCTATTTAAGGCTGACGATGAAGCTGATAACCTATCAGAGTGCTGACGACTTATCAGGAATGTCATCATCCACAGTTCTCTTCTATTTGCTTCAGATTTCAACTCTTTTACTTCCATCATTGTTGGTTTTCTTGTCTGTTAACTTCCACTGCAAAATCAAAGATAAAACAATTAAAAACGACAAAAGTTGCTTAAGACTTTGCAATTATTCTCAGTTAAAAGCCTCAAATGTGTTAGCATATGCTCACACATTATCTGACTCCCTAGGAATCTCTAAACCTTAGGCTCTGATACCAAGTTTGTAATGCCCCAAAATCTGAGATCTCGGGATGCCACACGGTGCTCCAAACTACAAGTAGTCCTGAGTTAACCCTGGCTTCTTTCTCCTAAGTCTGGGTCTCAAAATAGGATAAAATAAACATGAAAACATAATAAATGAAGAAATTTTATCTGAAGCATACTAACTCACAAGTCTTGGTACAATAATACTGAAAAATATGGATACAAAATAAAAAATCTAAACTGAATCTAGTAGTCCGACAAGCCTCTACTAACTGAATCTGTAGAGTCACTGGGAGAAGCCCCAGCTAACTCAAACTGTCTGAAATGAATACGGAAACATCTATTAATAAACTGAAAATATGAATAGCTAAGTCCCCAAACTATGAGGACTCACCAACTGCAAAGATTTAGATAAGATACTTTGAAATCACTCACGCTGCAGAGATTGAGCACCTGTGAGACAATGTAGCACACAGACATATATGTGGATCATTAATTTGAGGATGTACTGATTATATGGGAGTGAATTCAAATAGTTAAGCAATATCATCATAATTTATAAAATCATGCATGTTAAATGTAAATGAATCACACAAGCTTGAGTAATCTGAAATCTAAAGATCATAAATCATGAATAGTAAAGCACATAATATAAATCTTGTGAGTCATTACACTTAGTTCTGAAATCTGTATTCTGTTCTTATTCTCAAATCATATAGGCTAAGTAAAAAGAGCTCATCTTTTATGTCTGAAAACTAAAAGTTGTACTTCTGTAACTGAAATCTTAAGTAAAGTAATATCTGCTTAAGTTTGTGAGCCTTTACACCTAGTTTTAAAAATCTGGAAAATACTCTTAGGGAGGTTCTCTTAACCGACATAAATCATGTGAGAATTCATGGAGTCCAACATTCTTGTCCCCCTAAGGAGGAATCCTCACGTTGGGGAGAAGAGTCATACTCTTGCCAGGGAGTATAACCTATCTGGGTGATCACATATCTGCCATCCACATAGAAGTGGGAATAATCTAAATCCTACACTGGCAGGTAGTTATGGGGTATGAAACCATAGTAACTTACCCATCTCGGTGCTAAATACTACTCCCATTAAATCTGTATGCTCATTCTGATGAAAATCCACTTTTAAAATAGTCTAATGGTTTATGATGAAAACCAATTGTATATCTATAAAGCTAAATCTGTAATCTAAATTCTGTAAAGTAGATTTTATATCTATTCTGAGACCAAAAGGTCAAATCTTTATCAATAATATGAAAAGAATCTAGTCATAAAGTGCTCATAGCATAATCAATCTTGAAATAGCAATACTCATAGGGCTTGATGACCCAAGCATCAAACTCATGTTAAAATATTTTAAAATTCATGCTTGATAATGTAAACATTTATAATTCATCATAAAACCTGGAAATTTCTGCAATATGCATGAAAATGTGAACAAAATCATGTAATTCAACTTCAAAATCAATGGAAATCTCATAATCTTATGAATAGCAATATTGGGTATAAACCCTAACTTTAATTTTCATAGGAAATCACATAAAATTAAATAACTTTTGTAATTAGAAATAAGTTTTGGGCACAAGGATGAAAGGAGTATCCTTGTTCATAACCCCACATACCTTAATGATGATCTTTAATGAAAAGCTTGAATCTTGGATTCCTAATGATGCTTTGGAGATGAATTCTTAGAGTTCTTGTATTGGGATTTCTAAATTTTGAATTTCCCTGGAGAATTAATGGAGGAATTTGGATTCTTGGGGAGAAAGTTTGGTGATCTAGGGTTTTCTTTGATAGTATTTTGGTGAAAAGTGAATGTAATATGCTTAGGATAAGTTAAATCATCTGTTATTCATGACTTAGGGCTTGAAAAAAGACCAAAGAGACCCTTTTAAATTTTTTCTCGAAACTGAGAAAATTTCCAAATTTGGCCTACGGCGCGACGCGCCATGATCGCAGTGGCCTACTAGAAACTGTCAACTGGGATCTGAAAAGACACCACAATTTGAAGCTATCATGATGCTCTTCTAGATTTCCATTTGGGACATCACCGCGATGCGCTACTGAAAATGGACAAATGGGAGAAAGGACTTCTCTGCGATGTAGGAAAATCGTGGAGTTTCACTGGATCTTGACGAATGAGAAATTTGACCTCTCCACGATGTGCTAATATTGCGGAGTCTCATTGAAATTTGACAATTTTCATATAAATCATCTCCGCGATGCGCTAAGGACCCAAATCACGGTGTTTTACGATTGAAGCTTAAAATAGTCATAACTTCTTAATCGTTCATCGAATTTAGGTGAATCTTATATCTTTGGAAAGTTTATTAAATTTTCCACACAATGGGAGGTCTAAATCTGGAAAATTCCACACGAAATAATTATTCTTCATTTTGGAAGCTATCCCTTAACATTCTAGGGGCAGATTTTAGCTAGAAAAGGTATGGGGTATTACAGCCCATGTGTTTTCATATATTATATGTAAAATATTTTATGAATTTCTCTCACTTATGTTATATATAAATATATTATTTTGGATTGCTCTGTGTACCATTACGTTTGTATTGACCCTCTATATTTCAGGGTCTAAGTCTCAGTCCAGAGGCTCCGCTAAGCCATAGATTTATCATACAGAAGTGTGCAGCTGGTGAGCCTTTTTTATTTTGGAAGTCCTGTTTTTAGAACATTGTTATTTCATTTTGGTTTTAGGTCCGACTGGGGGCTTTGTCCCAGTTTCAGACAAGTTGTTAATTTCTGATGTATTAGAGATTTCGCAGACTGAAGTAGATGTTGTCTAGATGTTTATGGATTTATTTTTGTATTGTTAGATTGAACTCAGAACATGACCATGATTCCATATTTTTACTTTTTGCATTTTTACTTCTTGTATATGAATGGTGTTCATGATTGTCGGATAGAAAGGAGCGCCCAGGCCTTCATGGTTTGGGATGCTCATCGCAGCCAGGGTCCCAGCTCGGGTCGTGATAGTTTTACTATACTCTTGAATAGTAATAATTGATTTTGTATTATTAATTATTCAGGAATTACTTTATTGATATGTTTTACTTTCTTATTTATACGTTGAAATAAAGTTGAGAATACTTAAGTTTAAAATAACAGTTTGATTTATTGTTTTCTTGTTCAGTTAAAAAACTACAGCTATTTTTATTAGCTAATATACATTGTCTAAAGATGTAAATTGTGTCTCATCTATGTTTATTATTTAAAATTACATGTACATTTATGTATATTTTCCAACATACATTTGTAAGTTTTATAATGTACTATGTATATGAAAACATATACACATTAAAAAATGCAGGTTATGTTTATTATTTAAAATTACATGTATATTTATGTATATTTTTCAATATACATTTGTAAGTTTTATAATGTATTATGTATATGAAAACATAAACACACATAAAAAGTACATATCTATGTATATGTTGCCATATACAACATTCATCATTCCTAACAAATACATAGGAAAATAAAAAGCTTCATCATATTCATAAAAAAAAATCATTCTTTGTATTCTGCCATACAAAACAACTAAAATACTTTAACTTTGAACATTCATAATAAATTCTAACAGAAAAAAAAATTAACAATATTCTTCACTAAGACCACTCAATGCTAACTATTCCACTTTCATCAGAAATTGGTATAGTTTTTGTCCTTGGTTTTGGAGGGTCATCATTTTCACTAACATAACTTTTCTTTGTTTTTTGAATACCATATTTTTGAAGGAGTGTCGCGTAACGTATTCGATGGTATTTTGCTTCAAAACCAACAGAAGGCACATTCATTCCTTTACTTAGGTATTTTCCATACCCAACAACAAAGACTCCACAATTTTTGTTATGCATACAAAAAGCTTATACGTTATTACGTAGTACTTACTAGCAATAAAAAGTACAATACAATAACACATGTACAGTAATATTGCAAACAAAAATAGTATAGAAGCATACTTACACACTATCACATTTTTGTTGCATAATGCCTTGAACATACTCAACCTCAAAGGGATGTTGATGCACAAACTGTGTCCTTTGACTCATCTTATCCCTATATGCTTCAAGATTAGCCCAATTCGTATGAGATATTTCTTTAAAAAATTTGTTGTCAAAGAGGTAAGTTGGCAGCATCGCAGCCAAGTTGTGAATCTCATTAATTGATTCCATACTTCTTAGACTGGACAGTGAATCATAGATGCGTATGCATCTATCCTTTAGAGCAATAACAACTAATACCTAGTAAAAATTTTCATTGCAGTTGATGGAAACATACACCTCATCAACTTGGTGCCATGGTAAACCAGATGGCATGCAATATCCCTTAATTATGTTTGTTATTGCCTCTTCATTTTGGGCCACAACAATAGACTGAGCATAATCTTGTTGTGTAGAAAGGATTGTATCTGTATCATTGGGATAATATCTAGAGTACGTCTTCTCAATGCAGTTCTTAAAAAAATAGTTAGTTGTTGTGAACCTATAATCTTGATCATTCCTTAATTTCGATTTGTTCCGTAAATGATAGAATATGACATCAATATGATACAAAGAAGAAAAACAAATGAAATGCATTATGTCGTATATAATATACATGACATGTTTTTAGGAAAAATGATTTTAGACATACATCTAGATAAAGCATGCATATACATATAGTATGCAGAGATATAGCAGCTAAATTAAAAATATTGAACCGTTAACAGTGGCATACCTTTAACATATTTATATGACTGTAATAAATTATATGAGAAGAAAATATTACACATAACTGTTAAGGTTAATAGACATAACACCGAGAAATTTGTATCTATAAATTTGTTTTGTCATATACATAATATTCAATAATATACACATGAATGAAAATATCAGTCTATTAACATACATAGCAATTAACAAGCACATACATAGATTAAGGAAAACATATACATATCAAGTTGTGTTACAACAGATGTATATGTTGACAGAACTGATGTATAACTGATGTATACATATCAAATACCGCCAACTGATGTATATTATCAAGAACATACAATTGATTTATACATATCAAGAACATACATAACAACTGATTTATATGTATACACATTCAAATAACATATCACAACTGATTTATATGTTACCATATACATAGATGATGTTCATTGGCTAAACTTCATTATTAAAATAAGTTAAAATGAATGATTATAAAATAAAAAAGTTTAACTACCTCATCGTTCCACTATTCATTTGTTTTAGACATTAAGTAAAATTAATTTTTATCGTGCATGAGCAACAACAAAATCGATATCTTGAACTCCAAGAGAAGATGATTTTGCTTTGTAGTGATCATCATTCATTTTTTCTATGAAAAAATAAAATTTTATTAGTACACAAAAAAAAGTAGTACATTATTTGAGAAAAAAAATTATTTTAATACTGATAAAAACTTACTTTTTAGCATGAAACTTCAATAGTCCTTCCTCAACCCACTACTTGTACTCTTCAATTACACCTCTTGGCATATAGTCAGATATTAGAAAATCATCAAAAGCGAATTTCTGTTTCGTTTCTCCGGTTTGATCCTTAATGACTTTAGAACTAGAAACATATTTTATTCTGTATGGTGACTTGAAAACTTTAAATTTAGTCCTGGTTCTCTTAGCAGGAATTTTTGCAGCTTGATGAGCCGCAACAATAATATCAGAAAAATCTAGAGGAAGCTAACTATCAAAGATGTGGTGCTGGTTCACGATTGCTTCTGAAGGGGGAAACGACTTCTATAGAAATATCATCCACCGATGCTACAAGACCTTCCAATATGACATCCAACTCGCCTTGAGCTGATTCAGGAAGTGTACTCGAGTAATCAACCTAACATTAAATTTTAAGTATTTATTGTTAGTTTTGGTTTAACGCGCTAGTAAAAGTAGTGCCATGTGTGATAAATAACACATGTAATTTAAAAAAAAGTGACTTTCGGAATTTACCTGTATAGTAGATGTTTCAATAGTAGCACTATCACGTTTCAGATTTTCGACAGCTTCGACGAGAGATTCTAATGTGGCAGTTTCAATACAGCACTAGCTCCTTCAATATCCTTGAAAAACATAAAACATATACAAAAGTAGGTCATTCTATAATTTTAATTGTAAGTGATAAAATAATACATTTCTTACATATTTGATCTATATTTAAAGAAAAAACTTTTACCATGTGATCTTTATGGATATGTACAATAGTAGATGTTCCAACATTGGGGTTATCCGGGTTCTGATTTACCACGAATTCGATGATAGCATCTAGTCAGGTAGTTGCAATATCCTCACTACATCCCTCCACATTTGTGCATTGATAATATAAAATATATACATAACTAAGTCAGTTCAATGTTTTAATTATAAATTTTATAATTTGAGATGTGTAACATCATATTGTTCTTGTATGGGACTGGGGTTTCAATCAAAATAGTGACCATCCATTGAATCATCACCAGAATCTATGTCTATTGATTTATCAGTATCACCGACAATCTATGAATAAAAAATGAGAATTGCATTATTTAATAAATGATTTCAAATTTTTTGATGTGTTACATATGTATATTATAATAATATACATATAATATTACACATATATATTGTAAATCAAATATAACTGTCAGACACAACATTCAATCTGCACCAAATTTTCAGCTGAGGAAAAATCATAAAATTATAGAATTAAAGAAAAATTAATATATGTAACAAACTATGTATAATTATTATTTATGAAAAAATACCTTTTTTTTTCTTTCAAGATTGTGAAGATATCAATATATTCAACATCTTTTTTAGATGGTACATTTTCTATTTTTTCTTCTCCCACTTTCTGATGTTGTTGAAATTAGTATAGTATATAGTTAAGAAAAAATTTGATAACATCAATAGATGATAATAGTAATGCATCTTTTAAAAAGTATCTCTTTTTGTTTGTCTTCAATATTTGGCATGATATCCATCTCGTCAACTTGATATTGTGATGATTTGTTTTCAATAGTTGAACCATCGAAATGATGATCCTTTAGATTTTGTTATAGAAGATATGCACATTTAAATTTGGAAACATCAATTTGGTTTAAACTAATTGTTAGAAATAACATTAATTTAATTTCAATTAGTACTTACTTTGAGTCCTTCCTTTTTTGCTGGAATGTTTGATTGTTCACCGGCTTTATATAAAAATAAAAATGTTGATGTCAATAAAAAATTAAATTATTATTTTTTAATATGAAATGAAATATTTTATCTAAAGATTTTAAATAAATGTATATCCTCTAACACACGTAGTACAGTTTTAGCAAGTTAACTATTATACATATCAGTGTTATGTGTATATGATGCAATATACACATATCATTGTTGTAATGTTGTGTAATACAATTATGTTATTGTAATACATAATAAATCACATAACACAGTTATGTATATTAGGTAACATACATAGTAGACTTATGTATATATTTTATAATACTGTTATGTAATAAACATAGTAGTAATATACATAGCACTCTTATGTGTATATGTTGCATAGCAGTTTATATTGATATTTAATATACATAGCAATAAAATACATAGCAGGCTTATGAGTATAACTTGTGTTTATATTGTGGACTAAATATAGAACAATTATGTATGTTAGATAATATACATAACATAATTCAGTCCTATTCTGTCAATATACATATCAAGGTCATGTGTTAAATTTAATATACATAACAGAATGTATGTATATTATATAACATAAGTCACACCTTTATGTTTATTATAAAACAAGCATAAAAATAATAAAAATTACATATGACAATTCTAATTTGAAAAATATAAAAATACACAAATATAAATCAGAATAAAATATAAATTAGTTAATTATATAACGTAAATAAAATTTAGTTTACCTTTTGATTTTTTGGTTGTTGTGTTTCAAACTTTGCATGAGTTCAGTGTGTTATTTATCCATTTTGTCATTTGAGTCTTCATGTTGTTTGACAATTAGATCATGAAGAAAGTTGATTGTTGTGTCAACCTGCATAGTCAAAGACAGTAAACATGTTAATGGTTTAAAAAAATTATTTTATAGTATTCACCATATGAAAAAACTTACATAAGACTGCAGAAATAATTTTATCTCGTCCCGCTTTTCATCAGAATTTTTCTAACGAACTGACTTGCAGGATGATGATAGAGTTGTCTTTGCAGCAGGAACACGCTCTAAAGTAGAAGTTGGTGTTTTTTCAGTTGACATAGTTTTTCTTGAAACAGAAAATAATATTTTCTGACAAACTTGCTCCTCGACATTTGCATCAACAAAATGGATTGTCCTCCACCTCTTAGAAAATTGTGATGTTGATGCATCTGTAATCAAATCTGCCTTCTTGTGAATTTCTGTAGGTGGGACTGTACTAAAATTCTCAAAATCTTGTATGTCGAGGTCCGAATGTGAATCTATGTCGACAACAGATCTTTTACGAGAATGCTCGGCAGCATGTTCATGTGACAATCCAGACTCATCGTTGTTTAATTCAAATTCCTCAATCATTTACAAATCAAGATTTTGCACTTCTTCACGAGTTGACCATAAATTATTGTATACAAACTGTTACATCATAAATGATGGCAACATTAACAATCTGTTAAAGTTAGCACATTGAAATATAAACATAAGGTCAAAAAATGTACTGCATACTTACCTTACTGAACATAACACCCATAAACTTCTCGTACTTTACTTTGATATCAATCACCTTTCAGTTGAAAATTTGTGGAATTACATTTTTCACCCGCTCAATATCATACTATCTACCTCTGAACAACATTCATACATCCAAACATTCAGCACATGAGGCATTCCACCCATCGAGTAAAACTGTTTCTCAACAAAAAAATATTGTCTTCATGTTGCAATAAGCTTTTGAAATGAACTCTTCCCCCATAGAAATTGTTCGTAACTACTAATCTTAACCATCACAAAATTTAATTTGCTAATGGTAGCATCACGTACTTGTGAATATAGAAACGTGTGAATGAATTAAATTATTGACATATTCAATGCATCAGAATTATTGTCAAAGTTCCCCAACTTGAATCGCTGAAAAAAAAGAGACCTTTTAATAAAACTTTTTGAACCTGGAAAATACTTTGTCATTAATGCGGACTTCGATGATTCAGTAAAGAGGTGTTCCTTGATGTTCCTTGTACATTTAAGATCGGATATAATGGCATACTCAATAATAGAAAATTTAAGAATGATTCCCTGCACGTAAACATGAATTTCCTCCGGGTTGTCTTGCTCTATCTCAAGCATAAGTAAGCATTTGGATATTTGACCCTGATAATTACACTGCGGCATGTATAGAAATGAGCCAAAAATTATTTCACGGAATAGATTTATAACTTCTTCACCAAGATACTCATTTATGTATGCTCCAAAATTTCGGTTGCAATAACTTTCGGAATGCAACGGATGGGCAGGGACCTTTTTTATCCTGTATTTCATACCCTATTTAAAAATGAAACAACACATAATATGTGAGCATATGTTGTCAATGCATATAAAAAACTTATGTATATTAACAACATATACATATAAACTTAAGTGTAAGACCTAAGGATTTAATAACACAGCTAACAATATATCACCAGTTATGTATATGTTAACATATTCATAGATGTTGTCAATTTGCCTTTCCAGTGATGTATATGTTAACAATACATAAACTAAAGTGTGTGACCTAAGGATTCAATAACATAGATAACAACATATCACCAGTGATGTATATGTAAACATATACATAGATGCTGTCAAATGCCTCAACTACTCATATAAAAAATGAACACATATACAATGCAAAACATGATGTATATGAACTAGACATCTCAATAGTAGTTTAACACATACATACTTACAAATATATAGACACCCATTTATTAGTTATGTATATGAACTATATAGTTCATTGTAATTCAAACAATCACCTCACCACAAATGTATATACCCAACATATACAAAGATTTATTTTTATTTCCATAAACAGATTACGACAGACATTAAAATTGATTAAAAAATCCATTATCTACTAACAACTAACAACAATCTCGTATTAGTTTATAGTTTTAAAACTTTCGATTATTAAAAAAAAATACCCATAATAATTTTAAAAAAAAAAAACAAAAACAAAAAAATCATAAATACCGTAGGAAGTCGTGGACGTGCAGTATCATCTTTTTTGGCTTTCCTTGAGGATTCTCCGATTGTTTTTTTTGACTTTTCATCAGTAACTTTTTTAATCTTTTTCATCTTGTTGGGCCGTTACGATATTTAGATCTGTTTTCATCAAAATTAGGTTCTTCATAATCAAAAACTTCGGGAACAAATCCAACTACATAATTTGTTGGCTCATTATGCTCTAACTGAGTTAATCTAAACTAAAAGAAGGAGAATCATCCATTTACTAGGTACTAAGTTGTTAATTTAGTACTTGAAATATACGATTTTGAAGCCAAAAAGGGACAATAATGATATAACAACTAAATTTTGGTAAAGTAGAAACCCAAAAAATTACTTAATAAGAACATGCAACAATTTGTTCATTGTAAAATCTCCAAATCCCGTTCAAGTAAAATCTGAAGAAAAATTACTAACCTCAAATCTTAAAAGTCAGAATGTCAAAAGGAGATTAAGTTAAACTTTAATGCTATCAGTTGGAACCAAGTACGGTTGTATTCAAAATGGTAACTGGTGCTTGATTGAAACCTTGTTTTTAGGGAGGGAAAGAGCCTTGTTTTTAGGGAAAAAAATGGTGAAAGAAACCCAACACCTTATGTATATTTGCTTTTAGAGAGAGAAACGTAAAAAATATAATTTTTGTAATATTTTTGGGGAGTTGAAATTTTTTGTAATAATGAAAAGATAAGTTGTGTATTTGTGTAATTTTTAGTTTATTCAATTCATTCAAATTTGGGATAATTATTGACTACCCATAAATTAGCCCAGCCCACTTCACTCTAATCTAATGCCACCCATCAAAATTTGGGTTGATAATTAGTCAAAATTAATTCATGAGAAATTTTGTCAAAATTATTTCAAAAAGATTTTTTCTATATCTTATATATAGTCGTAATAACAAAAAATAATTATTTATAAGATACTAAAAAGTAATAAAGAATAAATAAAATAAACAAAGCTTAGTAAGAGTAGAGCGGGTTGGGTAATAATTTGCATTTAGTCCAACTTATTTCAGTCTAAAATTTTTTTTGAGAGGATCAATAATCCGTTCATTTATTAACTCAATTTATCTTAACTAGCTCAAATTCAGTCTAATCCACTCATTTTTCACGTGGGGTTGAAATAAACATGCAATTTATTTTAGGGCCCTGCTAGTTCCTGTGTAATTTGAAAAAATTTCAAAGGTGGACCTCATAAATTCAAAAAGGAGGTAAATACTAAAAGCAATAAAGAAATGAAACTAAAATAAAATATGATTTATATAAGAAATATTGAAAAGGAGGTAAATACTAAAAGCAATAAAGAAATGAAACTAAAATAAAATATGATTTATATAAGAAATATTGAAAATAAAATAATTTGTGATCATGACTGTTGTTCAAATTTGTAGTTAAACTAGCCATCTTACTCCGCGCTAGGGGTGGGCGTTTGGTCGGTTCGGTCTGATTGTTTAATATCGGTTCGGTTTATCAATTTTTGAATTGACAAAAATGGCATCCATAACCAAACCGAAATAAATTCGGTTTGGTTCGGTTTTTACAAATTCGATTCGGTTATTTCAGATTTTTATTTCGGTTTGAAATATTAAAGTAGTTAGCCTCTCTTTTTCATAACTGAGCATTTAAAATTGATGGATTTTTTTAGAAAAATTATTTTTTTCAAACCTGTTTTTCATTTCCAAATATAAATAATTATAAATAACTCAACATGGATGAAACTGTCACACCCCTTTTTTACGTACTCCAAAATATTATGTTTTAGCGCAAAAGGGTTTTATTATTTAAGTGACAAGAAATGAAAATTTGTTTCGGAAAAGGATTATTTGCATTTTTTATTCAGAGTCGCCACTTGGCATAATCCGGTGTGCCAAGTCACCTTTGGAAAATTCTTTTCAAAACCATTTGACTCTTAAACCGGTTTGCGAACAAAGATTCCGGCTAAGGAATTCTGTTGACCGAGGGGAAGGTGTTAGGCATCCCTCGATCCCGTGATTCGACCACGGTCGCTTGGTGGAGTGTATCGACTATTTTGGCATTATGAAATGTATAAACCACACAAAAGAACACAACATAATCAAACAATAAACAAAACAGTCCAAAAACGTAAAAGTCTAGTCCAATTATACAGTCCGAAAAACAGAAAAAGTACAAAAATATAAATCCTAGTCTAAACTAAATCTAGACTAAGCTCCAATGCCTTACCCGACGCCGCGGGCCTTCATCACGATTATTTTTCGCCAACATGATACGTCGGGGCATTCCCCGGTGAATAAATACAAATGATCTCGAAGCATTCCCCGGCTAAATAAATACATCTGAATTTAAACAGGATAATCTAGAAAGAGACATTCACACGCACATTCCAACATCCCACGAAATACTTATTCCTAAATTTTGCCTACCCGGCCTACGTTTGCCTACTCCGATCGATGTATCATGTTACTACCAAAATTAAATTAACGTTCTTTTCAAGTTATACGAACAATAAAATCAAACTAACCAAAATCGCCAATTATGTCAAGTTTTCGATTCTCACCCACAAACTCATTTTTTTACCACAATAATTACAACATGCTTCGATTATTAAATCACGTCTCAAAATCCGCAACCAACATCAAACACAACACAAATAACGAAGATTCAAACCAAACACATAACAAATAAATCATCCACACCAACAACATCAATAAAAGTCAAAATAAATTAAAGATTCGGTTAGAAGAAATGGACCTCGATGAAATTGATTCTTGTCGATAATAAAGAAATTCGAAGACCAAAATATTCGACCGGAGAACCTCACAACGAGCAAACCAAACTCGGTATTAAAATAAAAACCGGACAGCTCCAAAACCAGTGAATAAAAACTTTACTATACGAAACCCCAACCAAGAATGACGACGCGATCCGATAAAGACGACTCGAATCCACTATCGACGACGAACCAAGAAATAGACGAAACCAAGATCAACCAACCAACAGCAGGAAACCAAAAAAAAACCAACGCAGATCGAGCTCCGGGGAGCTCCTGTGAGGGAGACACGGCGGCGGCGCCTGTTCTCCGGTGGCGGCACTGGTTCGCCGGCTGTTTCGCCGGACGGGTGAGCTGCGGATGAAGCTTGGAAAGAAAGTGAGATGGAGGGAACCGGATACCGAGAGAGAGGGCGGTCGGATCTCGGGTTGGGAGATCGGGTCGGGTCGAGTCCGGTCGGCGGCAGATCTGGCGGCGCGTGTTCGAAGATCAGAGAAAGAAGAAGAAGGGAGGGGGTCTCGCTGTACGCTGAACGGTGGGACGAGCTGCGGCCGACGGCTGACGGTGGTGACAGCGCCGACGCTATTGTCGCCGACAGGATGGCGGCGCCGCTGCTTTTCTTTTTTTTTTTGTTTTTTTTTTAGTTTGGGAGGGAGAGAGATGGTAGAGAGAGGGAAAGATGGTGGTGTTGTGGTGGCAGTCGGAGCTCCGGTCGGTTGCCGGCAACGTTTTTGAGAGAGAGAAAGTGAGAGTCTAGAGAGGGAGAGAAAGTGTTGATGCTTTTCTTTTGTTTTCTGTTTTTGGTTTCTGTTCCTCCTTTTTTTTGTGTATGTGTGGGTATATATTGTGTTTTGAGGCCTTTCTTCTTGAACAAGAAAAAGAGAGGGGGTGGGGTAACGTGGGGTAGAGGGTAGTGGTGAGGTGTTATTTTTTTTATTGGGTAGGTTGTTAGGATAAGATAGGGTTAGTTATTTTATTATTTGTTTATTATTATTTTTTTGTATTTTGCGGGGTATAATGACATGGGTGAGGGTACACGATAGGATAAAATAAGAGTGGGTAAAAAAAAATGACATCGTGGAGGGTACATGATATGCTAAGGTAGAAAATGAATAAAATCGAACTTCTAAGGGGGGGCAAAATTACGTGTCTACAGAAACGAAATGAAATAATCATAAGCTTAACATAATACATAACGTCATTAATCATTACATATAATGTAACCTTGCATAAATAGTCTACAAAACAACACAAAACTCGTAAAAATAGTCCATGAAACAACATACTTTCTGCATAAATAGTCCATAAAATAGGCCAAAGTCACCAAAATAGTCCATAAAATATTTGAGTCACTAAAACAATCCATAAACAGTTTGCGGCGTATGCGAATTTGCTGTTAAATGTTAATTGTGAATGTGAATTACTAAATATTATAAATATATATAACATAATATTATATTATATTATGTTATATATATATATATATTATATAATAAAATATATATATATATATATATTATTTATTTATAAAATTTTGGTTTTTCGGTTTAAACCAAATTTATTTTTTAAAACCAAAAATCGAACCGAAAAATCGAAATTCTAAAATTACAAACCAAATCCAATCCGAAAAACTGAAAAACCGAAATCAAAATTAAATTTCGGTTTGGTTTTTCGATGCCCACCCCTACTCCGCGCTACGCACGGCCCAATATTGATCATTAAAATTTTTACGTTATGTATAATTCTATCATTTAGTTAAAATCTTTATTTGTTTAGTTGATAAATTCTAAGTTAGGCATATATTATTATATTTAGATTGATGAAATTTGTATAATAATATTTTAAGTTGTTCAAATTTTTGTGGCATTAATAGTCAATTTTTTTTTAATAATTTATTTTTTTAATTACTGTAATTTATGATATTTTTTTCTTCTATTCTACTAACTAGAAGTGACTTAGTAAAATTATTATAACAAATTCTTGTGAAAACTTTTTAAGCGGTCCCATATAAGACGTCAAGTTAATTTAAAATATTAAAAAATAATTTATATTTTTTAAGTAGTCACATATAAGACGTCAAGTTAATTTAAAATATCAAAAAATAATTTATCATTTTATGTCTATTTTAAGTTGTTTGCTATTGTAATTTATAATACTCTTTTTGTTCAAAATTTTGTGGTATTTATAGTGAATTTAGATTTTTTAAAACTAATTTAAGTTTTTAATTATTGATATGTATAATATTTTTTTTTAATTTCAATTTAAGAGACACTGATATAATTTCGAGAGTCAACCAAATATCACGATTGAAGTAGCGAAACCGACACGTCTTGAATGAGTCATAATAACTAATTAGAAGTGATATAGCAAAATTATTATAAAAAATACTTGTGAAATTTTTTAAAGTGGGTCTCATATAAGATGTCAAATTAATTTAAAACATCAAGAGTTAATTTATTGTTTTATGTTTATTTTATCTTTTTTATTATTAAATATTTTTAATTTTTTAATACTTAGATGACTTATAATAATTACTTAGTGGTGATATAGTAAAATTACGATTGAAGCAGCTGAAACAGACATTTAATAAATATATTTTACTTTTTTTTTTAAATTACGTTTTATTAATTTTCTAATACATAAATGTCATATAATAATTAATTAGGATTGATATAGTAAAATCACGGAGTAAGCAGACCGCTGGAAGCAAGAATGTCGACCGCCAGCTGCCTGCTTATATATAATAATAATTCGAATTTAATCAAGTGGAACTAAAACATTAAAGATAGTGTATATACATACATTTTTATAGTATCTAGGAAATGTCTAAAATATTTCTAATTTGGATAGTGTAATTTTCATGTTAGACAATCAGAATCATAATTATGAAATTACACATAACTTTTGTTATAAACGTTAATTGTTAATTTAATAAAAACGATAATTTGCACTGCTCTTAAAGATAATAATAATAATAATATTTAAAAAGTTAAACTATTAGGGTATATAATTTAAATCTTTTAATGAGTTTAAAACACATTTCATTTTAGGTTACTTGCCAAACTTCAAAGGAAAATGATTCACTTTCCAAAGTAGTTCATGCACAAAATATTATATTGTCTTAGTCTTAGATTTTATCTATTTCATTTATGGACAGAAAATAAAAGTTGTTACTAAATTTTCATCAATTCAGAGTTTGTTGCAGGAGTATTATTCTCCTATAAATAGATTGCTAAGAGTAATAATCAAAATCAATAATAACAATCATATAGTTACTATTGAGCTATCACAAAACTTGGAAAAGAATGAAGAAGCCAACATTCTTTAAGATTTTCTTGGTCTCCTTTTTGCTTATTTTGTTAGGTAAGCAATTTAAACCTTGATAAGTTTAAATCAATTTCTATTTTTTTTATATATTATAAAATATGATAACTCTACTTAATTTCTTCTTTTCAATAATGTCAAAGTTGCTAGTTAGGACAGGCAAGCAATTGTATGATCATTGCATTTTCTTATCTACCAACTTGGACTCTATAAATTAGAAATTTGTGTTTCTTTACTCATATCATGAATGGGATTCAATTAAGGTATATCCACATACAATGTTACGACATTTTTGCATTAGTAATCTAACTTGTTATCGCTCATGCCATTTATCATTCATTGTAGGTTACTAGTAATAAATATATGTTATATAAAACTTAACTCTAGTTATTTTTTTGTTTCAGTAACTTAATTTAGAGGCGGATATAATGTGCCCCAAGCAATGTCACGAGATACAACTTCATCATTATTTTTTTTTGCTAAATATGTATAATTATGTCACTTGTTATTATATTCTATTTTGTTCATTTCTCACTTCTTCAATTACTTGTCATCGTTTATAAAAATATTCTACGTACACCACTGACATGTCCATGAATGTTGGTAGGACAAGGAACAATGCTGCGTGCTCAAGTGATGGCGATTGTGTTACGGTGGTAGATTGCATAGACGTAAATACCCATATGTGATGAAACAAAAAGGTGCCGCTGTCCAGGAAAACCACCAGCAACTAATTATAATAATGGACCTAAAAGAGTTCACAAGACAAACCAAACCTAATTTATGTCTGTTATTCTGTAAAATTGAACCATGATTTGTGTTGTTGTTTTTCATTTTAATAAGGTTCAATCCAATAATAAGGTCTTTTGTTGATGTTGGAAAAGGATTTTTTCCCTTTGGATTTATGTTTTAAGCAATGCATTTTGTCTTCAATTAATTTCCTGGATCAATTACGCATTTCTGAAATAGTTAACATTTTGGAAAAATCAACTGTCACGGACAATGTTTCTCTAATTACAAAACGTAACTATAGTTAAGTAACAAATGTATTTGGCTCCTGAAATTCCCTTTCGAATATAAATACAAATACGGTTGATATAATTTACTAACCTATCTTATAAATACATATTCAAATACACATGACATCAAATACATACGTATATATATGTGTGTGAGAGAGAACTAGGAAAACAATTTAACTATATAACTCAATACATATGAAATATATATATATATATATATATATATATATATATATATATATATATATATGGAATACATAATACATGACATAAGACATATAAAATAAATATAAAAAATACATAAGGAATCAAATATATATATACATTTGCTATTAATTTAAATCTTAGCTGGGAATTGTAATTATTTCAACGGAAAAGGCTCAAAAATACCCCTGAATTATCTGAAATAGCTCAAAAATGTCCCTCGTTATATTTTTGGCTCAAAAATACCCTTCCGTTAAATATTTGGCTCAAAAATACCCCTCCCCCTAACGAAATTCGAAAAAGGATAAAAAACACCCCTGAACTATCTGAAATGGGTCAAAAATACCCCCTGTTAAATATTTGGCTCAAAAACACCCCTCCCCTTAATGAAATTAAATTATTTCGATTGAATTAAACCCTAACTTTAACTTTTTAACCCTAATACATTAATTTTTTTTACATAAAAGTATTTTTTAAATTTTAAAAATAAGATAATGAAAAAAGTATTTGAATTATAATATATATTAGTTGAATTTGATTTGGAAAATAAACATACATTTATTCTAAAAAGGTATTTTCACTTTACATCTTTTTAATCTTTAAAGAAATTAACGAAATATAAATTAACGAAATTAACGAAATATAAATTTTCACATAAAGAAATTAACGAAATATAAATTAAATGATGAACTTTATATAAATTAACGAAATAATCGAAATAATTTAATTTCGTTAAGGGAGGGGTATTTTTGAGCAAAATATTTAATAGAGGGGTATTTTTGACCCATTTCAGATAGTTCAGGGGTATTTTTGATCCTTTTTCGAATTCCGTTAGAGGGAGGGGTATTTTTGAGCCAAATATTTAACGAAGGGGTATTTTTTAGCGAAAAATCTAACGAAGGGCATTTTTGAGCCTTTTCCGTTATTTCAAACTTTAAATATGTCATTTAGTTGTTTTGTAATTTCTGCATCTAAATAATTTTTTAAATTATATTTAATACCGAAATTTGAGGAATGGCCATCTAAACAACTCCCAAATTACAAGGAGACAAATAGATTGGAATGAATACATGTTTAGGGATATTGCAGAATCATTGCTATAAAGATTGGAACTACTATCAACCGCTGAAATAGACCGAAACCGGCTCACTTAGCGTGCATCCAGTTTTGATCGATCAAAACCGATCAAAATGTAAAAAAAAAAAAATACATAAATAAATTTTAATCTATATGTTTTATTAAATATATAGAGACCTATATACATTTTAAATACGTTAAATAATATACATACAACATATATACAATAGATATATACTACTTTTGAAAACATATACACATGCATACATTAAATATATACTAGTTTAGAGTCTATAGAAAATATATACATATATATACATATAATATAATATATATACTACTTAAAATACTACTTTAAATAATATACATACAACATATATACACTAAATATATACTACTTTAGAAAACATATACACATGTATACATTAAATATATACTAGTTTAGATTCTATAGAAAATATATACACATATATACGTACAATATAATATATATACTACTTTACATAATACACGTGCAACATATATACACTAAATATATACTACTTTAGAAAATATATACACATGTATACGTTAAATATATACTACTTTAGAGTAGATAGAAAATATATACACATATATACGTACAGTATAATATATGTACTACTTAAAATACTACTTGAAATAACATACATACAACATATATGCACTATATATATACTACTTTAGAAAACATATACACATGTATACGTTAAATATATACTACTTTAGAGTCTATAAAAAATCTATACACATATAACATATATACATTACATATTATAGTATTTTAGAAATATATACACATGTATACATTAAATATATACTATTTTAGTCTATAGAAAATATATGCACATATACGTAGAATATATACCACTTGAAATTATATACATACAACATATATACTACTTTAGAAAATATATAGACATGTATACGTTAAATATATACTACTTTAGAGTCTATAGAAAATATATATACACATATATGTAGAATATAGACTGCTTTAAATACCCCTTGAAAGTTGAAACATATATACATTACATGTTATAGTACTTTAGAAAATATACACACATATATAAATTCAAGATTACGATGTTTACTACTTAATATAATAATACTTGAAGTTTTGAACATATATTCAAAAATTTACAATTTTACATACAACACTTAAAAGATAAACTTATAGTATTTTTATATGTCAATACTAGTTGTCTAAGTAATATTTGCTAATATTATTTTTATTTTTTCATTATATGTATGTATGTTTGTTATGTTTATTACATAGTGTAAAGTTTGATAGTAATATATTAAAAGTATTTAATTCAAACTAGAAATTCAATTTAAATGAAAAAAATTACAAAGTTAGGAGTGAATGAATGTTGTATTTTATTGATTGCAAAAAGATCCAAAACTTATAATTTACATGAATAAAAAACCTACAAATTTTGCATCATTTTTTTCAACTCATGCATGTTAATATTAACGGAAACTGTCATAGAAAGTCAAAATCAATGGGGGCAAAACCTTGCATTGGACTTGATTGTGCTGAGTTCTCCCTTGAAGTCATAATTTCTTCAAGATTCTATTTGTCTTTCGGCTCCTCCTCTATTCCTTGATTTCTTCATTTTTTCTAATTCAATCTCTAAGGCAAACTAGAATATTCATAGCATTGCTTCCCAATGAGTGTCGGTTGTCTCCAAGTTGTTGTCGTTCCTGACTAAAAGCGCTTCCCGATGCAACATTTAACATTGAAACATTCAATATATCTCTAACTAATCTTGAAAGCACAGACTATTGTCTTTCATTATTCTTCCACCAATCCAACGCGTTGATCCTTGCTCTATGATCCTCTATCGGTTATCGAAGATAATACTTAAGCTCTTTCCGAGAACTTGTTCTGTATGTTGAAGTCGCAACCCTGTCCCAAACATTTAAATTATAAAAGTAATCAATAAAACCACTATGTGCCGGCCTTTTAGAAGATGATGGCTCCTCGGGAGCATGAGGAACGACAGTTTGAGTGATATTTGTCGGTACAACTACATCAAGTAAATTGGCATAATGGTTATATAATGCTTTCATGTAACTTTTCGCATCACTCATAGCCATAAACAAAGAACGTTCTTCTTCAGGCTCTGTCTCTAAGGTAGTATAAATAATAGAACTAAACTCGGTCATAGTATTATATTCATTTATGGATTTATTATAGCACCAACCAAGTAAATTGGGGAAAGCGGAAAAAATATTTTTTAAAATTAGCAAAAATAACAGTAACAACTTTTTTGTAACCTTCTCTATTCATATATTCTTTAAGCAAACAAGAAATGTCGGCTAAATAAGCTAAAATATTACAAACAGTAGGATAATAAGCACCAGAAAATTCAACAGTAGCTACATAAAAAAAAATTCAAAAACTGAACAAGATCAACAATTGCAGCCCAATCAGAATCACGTAGCATACACTTGGAAAAAGAACCAGAATATTGATTAAAAGTCATTGTAATAGGAACTTTATAAGAAAGATAAGTTTTAAAATAAATATGAGTAGCATTCCATCTAGTATCACATTCTTTAGGCATTAATATTGGTCTAATTAAATTCAACAACATACCGGTCCTTTTCAATAGAAAGCTCAAAAAATTCAAGACAATCTCTTACAATTAAATTCTATTTATGACAAGCACACTTAACATGAAATATTTCAAGTAATGGCGGAGAAAGGTCAACTTTTAAGTTGTCAATAGCAGTCTTGCTCTTAGATGCATTATCAAAAGCAATACATAAAATTTTTCTATCAATACCGTAATATTCTGCAACTTTAGTAATAGATTCAGAAATAAAATTTTCAGTATGTCTACGACCTTCATCATACAAAAAAGCTAGAATACGTTTTTGCATAACGAAATTATTATCTATTCAGTGACAAGTAATTATCAAATAATCATTTTTATTAACAGCACGACCAAGATCAGAAGTTGGATCAATTCTACATGGAATATTTTTTAATATTGTAGATAAATAATAAACATATTGTGCATGGAGTCTAAAAATATCGGCCCGACAAGTACTTCTAGGAATACCATTAAATATAGGATTATAAATTGCTTGAATATAATGAATAAAAGCATCCGAAGAAGCAAAAGTGAAAGGTAAACAACCACAGCTATCATTTTTTCTATTTCTTTCCGGTTCTTCATTTTATTATAATTCTTAATTAATTGACCGGTTGTTGGGTTCAATCGAGTTTGTGCTGGCCCACTAACAGCCTCACCACCTTATGCAATACTTAACTCTCTAGCGTGTCTATCTCTTAAATGTCTCATAAACGAACCCATACCCCCTCTTTTGCCTCCGATTTTATGCTCATATAAAATTTCACAAATATTGCATTGCACCTTACTTTCTCCTTCTATTTTCAAAAATTTCATATTCAATACTTTCTCCTAAGAGGTATTGGGGCACTGGGAGGACGGGGAGGAAGATTAACCAGTTCAGGTCTAACATTAGCATTTCCTACTGCGGGCATCTCACAATATTTTCATCATCTATATCTAATGTTGGGTGTATTTATGCACTCTAGTGTTACTATTCTTGCTTGTTTCTCCTTGTTTTGAGGATAACTTGAGTGCTTAAGGTGTTTATATTGATATAAATAAGCATATAAGTGATAAAGTGTGTGATTACAATGTAAAAAGTGTATTCCAAACAAGTTTGGGTTTAATTGGATCACCTAGAGTACAATCGATGAAACTAGTGTTACTAGCTTGAGTTAGGTGCTTGTCTAGTCTCTTTTGTTGGAATCTATGGTGTTTAATGTGTTCTAAGTGGTTTTAATGGTGTCATTATATGTGGAACAAATTGTTGGTAGTGTACAAAGTTCAAGTGAGTCAAGTATATACTTAAAACATGAAGTGGAAGATCATGGAGATCAACCTAGTCTAAGCTCTTGTTTTTGATTCGTCGTGATAGATGTTGTGTTGTTTGAACCTCAAATATGGGTGGTGTGTTCTTGTAAGATATTTTATGAGATGTTTATGATGATATATAGTTGAATTGGATATGAAAAACCAAGGTAAAGACACAACAAAGTCAAGGATGAATGGAGGAACGTCCAATACTTAACCAATTTTCGAGAAGCAAATTCAAGAGAGGTGTCATGATAGGAGTGCGACGCGAACCCCATTTGACTAAAGTAAGCCTCACGTCACAACCCTAATTTTAACCAATCAAGCCTCGCTTCATGACCCCTAGTCAAGTCAAGCCATCCTCGCGTCACGACCCCATCCAAGCACGGCAAAGAGTTGCACTTTGAATCCTATGTGGTTTGGGATTTGTTGTCCATTACAAATACATCTTTGTACATATTTTTATTGATCTTTGGATGACTTGGAACATCAAGAAGGCTTCTAAAACTTCATAAATTAGGTTTTTATCATTTTAATTTAGTTCATTCATGTCCTTAGTCGTTAATTACAATTTAGTGATTACGATTATGACTATGGGTGGATAAACTCCCTCTTTCCGGGGTTGAAGCCGAATACATGAGTACTATTGTTTTGATATTAGTTCATTGATTTTATTATCATTTTTTATGTGTTTTTAATCTTATTTTAACTATTTTAAGGCTTGATCACCCTTAGAGTACACCCATTGTCAACCTTGTGAACTCGGGAGAGGGAATAGGGAGATAGAATGTGGGATTGAACAAAGTATGGTTTGTAGTCTTTTATGAAATAAGAAATACAAATTAGTGTCTAGGATAGGGATTTACTTATATGTCTTACTTGATTCAAACGTAGGATGATAGTTTAAAGAACTTAATTGGATTATTACATCCCCGCTCAACGATATAGTTGTAATGTCCACATTATGTAATTGGTTAGAGGTCGGAAGACCAAGATCCTGTGATTAACCCTACGAATCGACAACCAAGATAAGTGAATTGATGAATAAAAGTCAACAACATATTACAATTGTTCAAAGTGCTTCAACCCTGGGTTTTACTTCTATTGATTGTCCAAGATCTTTACTTTACGCACTATTTACTTTACTTGTAATTTACAAACTCAAATCTCTATTTTGGTTACTTTTGCACCAGTTGAATCTAAATTGTGAAATTGAATCGTTTTTTAACCAAGTCCCTGTGGGATCGATACTTGGTTTCTTGAAAGCCACATTACTACTTGATAAGACCACGTACACTTGCGTGTGCGCTTGGGCATATAACACCCTGATTTTCTGAACCAGAATGCTACACGGTGCTCATGACCCCAAAGGACCACAAGCTAACCCATGAATAATATCTGTACCTGTACACTGTAATATATATCATACTAATATGGAAAACATGAACATGTAGGCCATAAGGTTCAACTGAAATAAAGAATCTGGTAAAATAACATCCATATGGGTGAAACATACCCAAAACGACTGAAAACTGAATCAAATCTGAACTAAATCTGAACTATATCTGAAAGACTCAAAGTACTAACTAAATAAGGAGTTAAAGGAACATGTCTCCAACTAACTCCGTAAACTGAAAACTAACTGAAATAATAAATGAATCGAATCATATCGTCCTCGAATGAAAAGGACTCACTGCAACTCTGTATGCTGGAATATGACTGCTACTGCTGGTCTGGAACTCTTGTCTCTGAACCTAAGGTGTAACATAAAGAGAAAACACCAGTTAGTACAACTGGAGTACTGAGTATACGAGTGAGGTAGGCTGAAGATAAATAGGGTTATATGCATGAACAATGCTAACTAACTAACTGATATGAACGTGAGAGTGCAAACATGCATACATAGAAACTGAGATCGCAAATGCATGATAGCTAAATCTGTATGCTAATACATAGTTTACTGATAACTGATCATGACTGATACTGTAGTTCTGAATACATGGGTGACTATGCCTGACAGTCCTTCATCTGATGGAACTATCTGAGTTCCATACTATAACTGAATTTGACTGTATCTGGAAGTCCTGGTATACTGATATCTGAAGAACTATATGGGTTCTTTTACTGAGACTGAGCCTGAAATTGTGGGAGGTAGTTGTTTAACCGACATGCCCCAATAATGTATATAGCTAAGTTGGGGTTCAATCTCTGCCCCGACTGGAAGGGTGTCAATACCGCGCTACTGGTAAGGACAGTTGTGAGTGACCCTCAACTGGCAGGTACTCAAATAAGAACGGTGGGAACCCTCAACTGACAGGTTAAGCCACCTCATCAACCCTAGTCTGAAAGGTTAATATGTCTCAACCTACGTTGGCTACGTAGTTCTGGAACACAATGATGACTGCTAAGAATCACACCCTAAACTTCCAGGTGAGTTCCCATCCTTGGGTTTACTCGGTGCTAACTTCTACTCCCATCTGAAGAGACTGAACATGATTTAACTAACTGTACAAGGACTGAGTAACTGACTTCCGTTGACTGACAAAATAACACTACTATTTGAGATTTTACTGAGATCGTGAGATTTCCGAGGTTTCCTGAGTCACATGACTGACTGAGTTCTATGGATCATGGCTTGACTGAGATTATCGGGATAACGTGACTTGGCTCTGGGAACACAACTATAATTTTTGGGTACAAATACCCTTAGGACTCGATGGAAGAAAACTGACACACATGACATGACTTGATCACAAGATTTGAGTCCACAATTCATAATTACGTACATAAGGGATTTCATACTAAGCATGGCTATCAACAATGTATTGCATGGAAAGGATTTCATGTCACATGGAAGTACTTGCACAACCTTAATATCATGTTCATTGCATAATCATACTAGCAACACATATCAATAGCATGGAAGTTCATATGGAATCATCTTAAGAGTTGACATAGCTTGTCATTTGAATACTATGTGGTCATGGGAACATGATTTTTTTTAGCATTCTAGGCATTTTAACAAATATCTTGCATGCACACTTTGGGGCATAGGTTTTCTCAACAATTTTAATCATCTTGAACCACCCAAATTCATGGGTTTTAACTACAAGCATACATACATCATGGAAGTCAACTTAAATTAATATATTAAGCTTAAAAAATGATCATTAATATGAACAACATCACATAACAACAAGGAAATCAAGGTTTCTCATTTAAAAGTATGGTTCTTGAACTCTATGAACGAAAGGGATCCATAGATGAACACTACGTATACCTGACTCAAGGTTCTTCATGTTTTTGAACTTGAAGGATTTGAAATCCTTTGATTCTTGAAGAAGATTGGGTCTTGTTCTTGGGGATTAAATTCAGAGAGAAACCCTAGTTTTTGTTTGTGAAATAATAATGAACATAATGGCTGAATTCGGACTTATCTATGTATATATAGGCGAGTGGTAAGTGACCAAAATACCCCTGTTAAAATGACCTGGAAATAAACTGAATGTGGAGTATGATTGTCCTACTAAAGGTCCATCAAATACTTGACGGTCCGTCACTTAGCCTGTCAGACGTGGACCAGAAATGGGGTTCACTGGATAAGAGTTGACGGCTTGGATGACGGTCCATCACAACTTTGATGATCTGTCAACTCATCCGTCAATCCTTATCCAGTACATGGCTCAACTTCCTTGGCTGTGACAGTCAAAGTGGCGGCCCATCACTTATGTGGTGGTCTGTCAACTTGGCCGTCATACCTGGGCGTTTCCAACAATTCCAAGTAAAACGTCCATAACTTCCTCGTCTGATGTCGGATTTGGAAAAAATTGGTACCGTTGGAAAGCTAACTCAATTTCCCACATGGTAGAAAGTGAAAATCTAAAAAATACCATATGTACCAAGATAGGTTGCATTTTAAAGTAAGTCCTGGCATTCTTGAGATGATTTCTAGCTAGAAAAAGACACAGGTATTACAGGGCGCTGTCAAGTTTTTGGCGCCGTTGTTGGTGACTTGTTATTTGGCAATTGTTTATTTTAGTTTTACTTTTAAATTTATTTGGTCTGTTTATGCTTGGTCTTGGTTTTGTGATTGCAGAAAACTGATTTTAAGGTTAGGAAGCTGGCAAGGGATAGGGATTTGGTTGAAACAATCCCCAAACCTAAACAACAATTTCATTAACGAAGAAGAGACGTAATCCGTCTCCCATAATTTCCTCAAATACAAGAAGACCAAGAGAATCTTGTGATAATGGTTGCAGAATAATAAGCATATAGGACAGTTAGGGAAGTGGCAGTCCCACTTCCTACGAACTTGACTTCCCCAATTCAAAGACCGACTTCTGGGGAATTTAGAGTTAAAACACAACATGGTACAAGTTCTTATCAGTAGTGGACAATTTGCAGGTCTTTCACACAAGGAATTACAAGTCCACTTGCAGACTTTCATTGATCTTACTGCCACATTCATTCTAACTGAGGTAAGTACAGATTATGTGAGGCTGACACTTTTTCCCCATTCACTGTTGGGGAAAATTAAAAGGTGGTTGAATGCGGAGCCGGCCAATTCAATCACATCATGGGATGACTTAGACAAAAAGTTTCTCATTAGATTCTTTCCACCAGGAAAGACTGTGAGACTTCGCAGTGAGATAATGAGATTTAAATAGAAGCCTAATAAAAATCTATATCACGCTTGGGAACACTTCAAGTCCCTTCTTCGGGATTGTCTGCATCACCAACAATCCAATGAGGTACTTTCTCATACATTTGTAGAAGCACTTGATCAGAATACAAAGAGTTTGCTAGATTCTGCCACAGGTGGTCAAGCGCTGGAGTTGACTTATGATGATCTATACACATTGTTGAACCGTACAGATCAAGGAAATCCAAAGTGGCATTCAGATTCTAGAAGTGCTGCAAAAATAATTGTGGGTATATTGGAGGTAGACCTGTTTACTTCCTTATCAGCTTAGGTTGCAACATTGCAAAATATGGTAAATATTTAGTTCAACAACTTGAAATTGGGAGCTCCACAACCTACAGCCAAAGTCAATACCATCCAACAAGCTGCAGGTTGGTGTGAATTTAGCGGTAATAGTGGTCACATAACGTCTATGTGTGCATCCAATCCAAAATTAGTGATGTATGTAGGCAATGCTCAAAGGCCAAATTATGGTAATGCCTATAAAATGAAGTGGCAAACTTAGCCTTGGAATGCACAACAAAAACAAATTTAGCAACCATAGGCACAAGTAAAATAGTCAACTAGCAACATGGAAGAGATGTTGAAGCAGATTCTAGCTAATCAGACATAATTGGATACAGACATAAAAAATTCACAAATATCTCAGAGAAGCTTGGAGATTCAAGTGGGGAAATTGTAGAAAGTATGGAATACTAGGCCACAAGGTGGGTTGCCAGAAGATATAGAAAATCCAAACCAGGTTATGGAAATCACCTTTAGGAGTGGTAAAGAGCTTCAAGGAGAACCTCCAAAGGCAACTAAGGATGTAGCTGCTGATGTGGTGACCCAACAAGTTCCCGAAGAAGTTACTGAAAAATCAAGGAAGTCCGAGTACTTGAAAGAAAAAGTTTTTGCTGAAGAAGTGAAGAAGACACCGCCACTACCCTTCCCTCAGAGGAAAAATAAAACGAAGGAGGACGCAATGTTCAAGAAGTTCTTTGATACATTCAGAGAGCTTCACATTAACTTACCTTTGTTAGATATTTTGTAGGGTATGCCCAAGTATGCAAAGTACTTGCGGGATGTGGTTGGTTAAAAGGTGAAATTTCAGTATGTGGGGGCAATAACACTCACTAAAGAGTGTAGCACTGTGATGACATAGAAAATACCCAAGAAATTGAGAGATCCGGCGAAGTTTACTCTCCCTATCCAAATTGGGAGTAAAGTGGTTTATGAATTGTGTGACTTAGGGGCTAGCATAAATATGATGTCCCTATCTCTATTTGAAATATTAGGCTTGGGAAAGCATAAATCGATTAAGGTGGTTTTGCAGCTGGCAGACGGATCGGTGGCCTATCCAGAAGGAATCATTGAGGATGTCCTCATAAAAGTTGGTAAATTTGTTATTTTTGCTAACTTTATTATTCTTGATTTTGAGGCAGACGAGCAGGTACCAATCATCTTGGGGTGACCATTCTTAGAAATTGGAGGTGCATTGATTGATGTTAGAGAAGGCACACTTAAAATGAGGGTAGAGGGTGAAGAGGTGGTATTTGATGTATACAAAGCACCCATAATAATGTCTCACTATAAAGATTTATGTATGATCAATGTGATTGAAGGGGACGAGTGTGGGGTGGTTAGTCCACTAAAGACCTCTTTTGACTACCTGTTTGAGCAGCCTAATCTTCTACTGCCTAAGCCTGATTTGATGCTAATTAATGAGCCTGAAAAGGCTAAAGTTGAAAAACTTGTTGCTCTTGAAAATTCACACCCAAGAAGGGTGAAAAGAATAAGAAGATGGAGACCAAGCGTGAGAAAAAGAAGGAAAAATAACGACTAAGTTGTAGTTAGGTCATGCCGCGACACTAAACCAGATGCTTCTTGGGAGGCAACCCAAGTTCAGTAGGTATGTTTTATTTTTAGTTTTTAGTTTTTTACTTCACGTAGTTTTTGTTTTTGATTGAGTCACGGGTTAATGGGAAGTCGGAGTACTGAAAATCTGAGCTTGAAGCATGGCGAAGACTGAGTGTGGGGTCTCGCGGATCCCATAAATGCAAAAGAGGCTACTAGCTAGTCCTAGAGGCCTCAAAGAGTATTTCTATCTCTTACTTTAAAGTTTACTTTGGGGACAAAGTAGATTTTTAAGTGTGGGGTGGAGAAATTCCAAATTTTGGGCTCAATTTTAAAAAATTTAGGTTAGGAATAAGTGAGATATTCTTGTTGGTTATATTTTTGATTGCATGGTGCAAGTTTTTTAGTGATAAAAGCATGTTGAATAAGTGAATTACTATTTTTTACACTCTTAGGCTCAATTTTATGATTCTTATACTTGTGGCTTAAATTTGAATTCATGTTATTGTTTGGTTCGGAGTCTATGATGATCCTATTGAGTTGAGCATGTACCATGTGTGATGTAAGGTTTTTGTATATTCCTTGTAGCATGTGATGTCTAGAACTTTACTGGTGTGTGTGTAAAGCAAAATAAAGAGTGTGGGTTTAGGAGATGATTTAGGCATCTCTTTGATAGCCTTGTTTTATACCTTCTATTTGTCCTACCCTTTGTGCATTATCCTAGTAAACCCCTATTGATCCTTTAGCCTTTTCTTTGGTAGACACATGAGTACCTTAATCCCTTCTTCTATGGACATTAATTTGATCCAAAAAGCTCCTAAGCACTTTAATGAAGAATTGATTTAGTAAGGAGTTTGAGAAGTTGAAGAAGAAAAAGGTGAATTTGATGCCCAAGGTAATAGTTATTGGTGTTGATAATTGATGTATGGTGGATGGGTGTGATATAAATTTATGCTAGAAATATTGACATGGTTGTGAAAAAGGAGAAGAAATTGATTCATGTGGTAATAAACTATGTGTCCACCAAGTGTTTGTGAAAATGCTTAAAAGAGATAGGGTAAAACAAAAGAAAGGGGTAGACAAAATGGTGTAATTTAGTTGTTGGAGTTTGGTTTTAAATGTATAATGTAGTGTATTAAAGTGCTTATAGAGGTTAATCACTATTCTCAAATAGTTCCTACCCGTCCCTTAGCCTACATTGCAACCCGAAAAAGACTTATTTGATCCTAAGTTCATCATTCTTATATTAGTGGAGCACTACACTAAGGTTAAACCTATGGGTCAATGTGTGTAACTTGTGAATTCTTTGTGAGAGTGAGCATAATTTAATTCTTGTACCCATTATGTTATGAATTGCTTAATTGTGAGTGATTATGGGTAACTCTCTTATTCTGAGGGGCACATGTTTTATGAATGTGGGTGCTTTATATTATGTCCTTTATTGAATGATAAGCATGAGTTTTCCACTTAGGTGAGTCAATTATTGAGGCTAGGATGTTTTAGAGTAGTGTTCATGAGCTTTAAATTTTGTATATAACATGCTTAGTGTAGAAACTTGCATTCTGTTTAGTCATTGTAGTACTAGCTTGAGTGTCTTACATTTAGTAGAAGTGTAGAGTATCCAAAAATTATGATGCTTGAAGTAAAGAGTTTTTCGAGGACGAACAAAGGTTTAAGTGTGGGGTGGTGATGTTCGATGTATTTATGCACTCTAGTGTTACTATTCTAGCTTATTTTGCCTTGTTTTGAGGATAACTTGAGTGCTTAAGGTGTTGATATTGATATAAATCATCATCTAATTGATAAAGTGTGTTATTAAAATGTGCAAAGTGTATTCCAAACAAATTTGGGTTTAATTGGATCACCTAAAGTACAATCGATGAAACTAGTGTTACTAACTTGAGCTAGGTGCTTGTCTAGTCTCTTTTGTTGGAATCTATGGTGTTTAATGTGTTATAAATGGTTTTAATGGTGTCATTATATGAGGAACAAATTTTTGGTAGTGTACAAAGTTCCAGTGAGTCAAGTATAGAGTCAAAGCATGAAGTGGAAGATCATGGAGATCAACCTAGTCTAAGCTCTTATTTTTGATTCGTTGTGATAGATGTTGTGTTGTTTGAACCTCTAATAGGGGTGGTTTGTTCTTTTAGGATCTTTTTTGAGATTTTTATGATGATATATAGTTGAATTGTAGGATGTAAAACCAAGGTAAAGACACCACAAAGTTAAGAATGAATGGAGGAACGTCCAACACTTAACCAATTTTCCAGAAGCAAATTCCACAGAAGTGTCATGATAGGGGCGCATCACAACCCCTATTTGACTCAATCCAGCCTCGTGTCATGACCCCTATTTTACCCAAGAAATCCTATCATTGCGAACCCTAGTCAAGTCAATCCAGCCTCACATCGCAACCCCATCCAAACACGGCAAAGAGTTGCACTTTGAATCCTATGTGGCTTGGGTTTTGTTGTCCATTATAAATACATCTTTGTACATATTGTTATTGATCTTTGGACGACTTGGAATATCAATGAGGCTGATACAACTTCATAAATTAGGTTTTTATCATTTTAATTTAGTTTATTCATGTTCTTAGTCATTAATTACAATCTAGTGATTACCATTATGACTATGCGTGGCTAAACACCCTCTTTCTGGGGTTGAAGCCGAATACGTGTGTATTATGGTTTTGATATTAGTTCATTGATTGGATTATCATTGTTGGTTGTGTTCTTAATCTTATTTTAACTATTTTGAGGCTTTATCACCCTTAGAATACACCCATTACCAACCTTATGAACTCGGGAGGGGGAATAGGGAGATAGAATGTGGGATTGAACAAAGTATGGTTCATAGTTGTTTATGAAATAAGAAATACGAATTTGTGTCAGGACAGAGATGTACTTACATACCTTACTTGATTCAAACGTATGATAATAGCTTAAAGAACTTAATTGGATCATTACATCCCCTCTCAATGATGTAGTTGTAATGTCCATATTAGGTAATTGGTTAGAGGCCAGGAGACCATGATCATGCGATTAACCCTACGAATCGACAACTAAGATAAGTGAATTTATGAATGAAATTCAAAAACATAGTATGATTGTTCAAAGCGCTTCAACCCTTGGTTTTTACTCCTATTGATTGTCCAAGATCTTTACTTTACGTACTATTTACTTTACTTGTAATTTACAAACTCAAATCTCTATTTTGGTTACTTTTGCACTAGTTGAATCTAAATTGTGAACTGAAATCGAATGGTTGTTTAACCAAGTCCCTGTGGGATCGATACTTGGCTTCTTGAAAGCTACTTTACTACTTGATAAGACCACGTACACTTATGTGTGCACTTGGACACTGTCAACATCTAAATTAACCACATCTACTTCATTTTCTTCTTCTATACCATAATTTTTCTGAGCTTCTGCATAATTCATATCGTGAGCACCTACACCTATTTCTTCCTCAAAAGGTTGACTAACCGGTACCGGAGGCATACAAATATATCTAGTACTTGAACTACCTCTACCAGAACCGCCACCAATTTATTTTTTACTACCACTACCACTTTAGGAACAAATATTTTTGACACTTTTACCGTTGTTTCTTAATTTATCCCTATTATAATTCAAACAAAAAATATTTAAAATAAACAAAAATAATAAAATAAATATTCAACAATTAATACACAAATTAAAAAGTAAATTTAAGAGATGGAATGATAATATCAAATTTTGGAAGTATTCAAAAGTTGCCACTTTAGAAAACTTCCACTTGATATTTGTAATTGTAAAACTAAAAAAATAAAATTGAGCACTTTAGGAGATAATTGGAATATTTGAGAGAGTTTGAGATTTTTGAGAATGAGAGAAGTTGTCTGTGTGGAAAATGATTTGAAATTGTAGGGTATTTATAGAAAAAAAATTGAATTTTTTTTTTAAATAGAAAACTTTGGCCAAATGGCAGTTGGATCGAAACGACATTATAGCCGTTGGGACAACGGTCCATTTGACCGTTGGAAGTCAGCAACCCACAATTGCCAATTATTAAAATAAAAAGTTATGTAACTGGACTTGGTCCGGGTAACTGGTGGGCCTGGTCCGGGTTTAGAACTGGCCCAGTCCTCCGGGCCTGTCAACGTAGACGACCCAGCCCAAAACCGGCAACCCAGTAACCTGAAGGTTCATCAGTCTGGGTCAAGCCGGGTCAAGCCCTCTTAATGAGCCAAACTTATCGGGCCAGAACGGGCCAGCCCATCCCAGTTGATAGGTTTAGCTAATAGTCATTTTTTAGGTATATTTATTTTAGCTCAAGTGTTTTTATTTTCGATAAAATTGACAAATAAAATAAAAATCCTTTCTTTATTATGAAGAGAATTTAAGTTATATACATTGATAATGGAATGATTTTTACGCTATTTATAGATAATTTGACATATCATGTATAGTATGTCGCTTATCATTTATTTTCGGTTATACCATTGAACTTATTCTAGGGAGAAATATACCTTGTCCCAAGCGGTGTCACAGGACACTACTTCATCAAATATTTTCACTAGACACTCCCTCGTTCTGAATTTATCTGATAAATTTGAATTTCAAGATTCAGAAAAATTCATCCTTGACCTACTTTTTAAAATACATGTTAAATATTTTAGAATTGTCAATCATTGTGACTCATAGTACTTTAGTTCCAAGTGTAAAAAGTTAAAGATCTCATGCCCAAATTCATAATTAAAATTAAACAGTTTGACTCTCAAAATTCAAACAGTGCTACATAAATTAGAACAGAAAGAATATATATATATATATATATATATATAGATTGATAGAGATAGAGAGATAGATAGAAAGATAGATGAACCTCTTATTATAGTAATTCATTCATTTTTTCACTTTTTCAAATATTAATATCGCGTAACAAAAATTCTACGTATGTCACTAACCTATTCAACTATGTCAATTTTGCTAGGACAAGGAAGCCATGCGGCAGGATGCACTAAGGATACAAATTGTGCAAAGACTGTGAGATGCATAGATGCACATCCCATATGTAACTTGGCTACACATTAATGTGGATGTCCATAAGATCCACCAGCTCAACATGGAAAGACTGCTCAAAACTAATCTATGTTTGTTTTATTGTGCAAATTTGAATCATGATTTATGTTTTTCCTAAGGTTTAATAAAGGTCTCTTGTTTACATATTGTTGGAAAAGAGTTTAATTAGCATCTTTTGACTTGATGTTACTTGAGAAAATTGAAGGAAAGGTGTCTTTTAACACTCGAATGAAGGATTGGTGACATTGACCAACTTAAAGGGTCAAACATCATTTGGAAACTTGATTAAGTTAATTATGGAGTTGATTAATATTTTCAAAACTTTCTAATCTTTTCAAAAATACAAATCAACCCAACCCACACCCCTCTTCAATCCAAATCAACTACTCTCCCTCCTCTCTCTCTCTTGATGGCTTCTCTCAACTCTCTCCCAATCAACAGTTCTGCAAAATTTTCCCTTCAATCTTCGGCAAAAAATAGTCGGGCGAGTTCTCTTTCGAATTTCAACCATCAATCAACGTGAAGACTTCTCCGACGATAACAACTTCGAGTTCTTCGTCGCCCCATTTCTTTTTTCATAGGTAAAACATTATAAAGAAATAGAGGAACTTGAGTCAACTACTCTTCTTATATTAAAGTGTGGACTGAATAAAACCCTAACTTTTGGCATTTCTTCTTCTTGTTGCCGTACTGTTGATTCAAATTTATTGGTGATTTTTGTTCACAGTTGATGTTCTTAGTGTGTGTGTGTGATGTGTTGGTGTTGCTGGGTTAATTTGTTATTTGTCTTGGAATAAATGATGTTGAAGCAGATGAAACATATGATGCAACAGATGAAGACATCTGATGAAACAGATGAAGACATCTGATGCAACAGGTGTTAATATCTGATGCAACAAATTAAAATCTGAGCAACTATGAAAATCGATGCAACAGATGAATAATCTAATAGATCATTCATCTATTGTGACAGACGACTCTTCTGTTTGGAATAAATCTAAACAATATTGATCCAACAGATAACTCATTTTCCAATAGATGAGTGATATGTTTCAATAGTTTAGTGATCTATTTTTATTCTCTCCAAAGGTTTACTTATCCGTTGTAATAGGTCAGTTATATGTTGCAGCAAATAAAGTACCTGGTGCAACAAATTAGTGATCCATTTTTATTGTTTCCAATGGATTACTCATCCGTTGCAACAGGTCATTTATATATTGCAACAGATAACAAACCTGGTCCAACAGATTAGTGATCTATTTTATGGTCCTATTTGGAAGAAATCTAAACAATATTAATCCAACAGATAACTCATTTTCCAACATATGAGTGATATGTTTCAACAGTTCAGTGATCTAATTTTACTCTCCCCAAAGGTTTACTCCCGTTGCAACAGGTCAGTTATATGTTGCAACAGATAAAATACCTGGTACAACAGATCAGTGATCTATTTTTATTGTTTCCAATGAATTACTCATCCGTTGCAATAGGTCATTTATATGTTGCAAAAGATAACAAACCTGGTACAACAGATTAGTGATATGTTTTTATGGTTTCCAATGGATTACTCATTCTTTGCAACATGTTGGTTATATGTTGCATCGGATAAAATACCTGGTGCAATAGATTAGTGATCTATTTTATGGTTTCCAACAGTTTACTCATCTGTTGCAACGGTTGGTTATATGTTGCATCAGATAACATACCTGGTGCAATAGATTAGTGATCTATTTTTATTGTTTCCAATGGTTTACTCATCCATTGCATCTGGGTCGAATAGATTAGAGATTTGTTTTTATTGTTTCCAAGGGTTTACTCATCCGTTACAACAGGTCAGTTTTATATTGTAACAGATAACATACTTGGTGCAACAAATGTGTTATCTGTTGGAACTATTTTTTTACTGTTGTGCATGTTAGATTTACTGTTATCCTTTTTAACAATGCATTAATCAATTATAATTTATTTTATGTTCCTGTTAATTTAAGATAATATGACTCTAAAAATAAAAGAAATCAAATCAAGTCCAAGTAAAGGAACAAGTGTAGCAACTTGGCTACATCAATCACTCTATGAGCTTTCTTTACAAGTGTTATCTCAATCAGGAGCAGAAGATAATGAACACGGGAAGGAGGAATTTCTCAAAAGAGAAGATCCAAATGCTAATAGCCCTTCCGCCTAAGAGTTGGTCAAAACCTTCAGCTTTGATCGTTATCCTATGAGAATGCAGTGCGATGGTGCCACAGATTTAACGGTTGATTTTGTAGTTAATTCAGCCATGGGAAAATCTTTCGACGCCTTCAGAAAAATACTCTGAGAATAAAAATTGGATGCTTATTTCAGGGAAAGCTGCTTTGGGCAATATCTTAATTTTTCAGAGGACAACAATGCTCGTTTCCAGATGAAAATGGTATACGATCTTCTCAAGCGTAGGTTTATGTATGAAAATAAAGACAAGATTGATGACGTGTGGATATATTGTTGTGGCATGCCTGTTTTTTTTGGTTGGAAGGATTTTTCCATAGTTATCGGACTAAAATGTTATCCTCCTTCTCCTTCTCAAGTTATACCTACTCTGACCCAAAAGAAAGCACCTCGCACACCCAAAAAAGGCAAAGGCAAGTCGAGTGATCGTGAGGACCTAGTTTCCATTGTTGGTCCAAGCTTTAAAAATACAAATTTGATAGAAGCGTTGAAAGGTAAAGACTCTCAAAGAATTACAAGCAATCATTGTTCTTTGTTTGATTTGTACATAATATTCTTTGGGCGAGAGACGTTAACAACAACATAAGCCTTGGTTTAATAAATCTCTTCGAGGATCTTGAGGCATTTAACAACTATCCTTGGGGTTATGAAAGCTTCAAAATGACTGTCCAATATTTGTTGACTCCGTTGACGCCAAAGATAGTCAACTTATATGGCTTTTCATGGGCCTTCATGGAAAATATTTCTTTTATCATGATATGATTCATCATTTTTGTATTCAATAATGCTTTTGATTTATTGGCGTTATGTTATAGGCTTGGGCATTTGAAGCCATTCCTTATTTGAGACAACAAGTGAACTACCAGGAAAAAGTTTCCTGTCCAAGAATCCTGAGATGCTTGTCGGCCAAAACCGATAAAAATGCAAAATTTCTTGATTTTTTCAATCCCCCCAAGGAAGCAGTGAGTCCAATTCTAATCAATTTTTTATTTTAATTAATGATTATTTTAATGATTTCATCATCATTCTAATATATGTACCGATTTATTTTAGATTGTCCATCCGTGGCTTGTTCCGACCAACCGAGAGTTGAAGATGCCATTTTTTCTTACTTTACAATCTGTGCAAACTTTACCGGACCCTAAGGTCGTTGATGGAATAAAAATAGAATTATTTGGAGCAACAACCATCACAATAAAAAAAAATTTGGAGGGTGGGCTTGTTGTTGTTGACGATGGTAGTCGTAGTGGTAGTGGGAGTGGTGTTGTTGTTGGGTCTAATGGTGCTTTTCTTACCATTTTTAAAACAACAAGCCATTATGATTATGATCATACTAGTTGTATAGATTTTTCCACATCCAGCGAATGTTCTGCATGTAAATGTCAAGACTGCAAGGCGAAACACGATGGAGTGATAAATGCTATTAATGCACTAACCGCTTCTGTAAAGAAAATGACATCTAAGAGGGGTGTCATTCCATCAAAGAGGATTTAATATCCATATACTCCACTAGAGATTAAGGTGGCTAAGAGGAGAAGGAAAGATACTTCCAAGGCATCATCAAGTATCGAAAAAAGCAAAATTACAATGCCTCTGTCTTTGTCTTGCACCGATATTCAGTGTGCAAGGGCCACAGGAGAGCAGCATGAGCTGAAAAAGGTGAATGTACATCACCTGTTCTAACAAACAAATAGGAACATATCTATTTTAAACAGATGATATATCTGCTGAAAATTATCAAATAGATATATACATCTGTTGCAACTTTTGTCTAACCTGTTGCATCAAATGCGTTATCTTTTGCAATAGATGAGTCTTATGTTGCAACAGATGGATTATTTGTTTGAAATTATCATACTTCTCTGATTTACCTATTCATATTCATCCCAACAGATGATCCATCTGTTGCAATATAAGAATCATCTGTTGCTACAGATGGACAATCTGTTGTTTATCTGTAATTAGCATTGACAATTCTAGCTTTCCAGGTGGATGTCACGGTACAAGCCTCTGCTTAAGAGCATAATATCACAGTTTATAATCCATCAACTTCTTCCAAAGAAGAAGAAAACGTGGAGCCTGTCAGTTCAGGAGAACAAAAGAATTACCCATTTGAAGGGTTCAACATCTCGGGCGAGACTTCAAAAAAACTAATGCAGTTGATCAATGACTATTCAGAATGGAATGACGATGGGCTATTAAAGCATCATGCCGGCAGGTACATAAATCAATTTTAAAAGATATTGGTTTATACGATTCTTGTTGTAAGAACGTGACATTAACACATATAAATCATCATGTAGAAAACAAAATGACGAACCTACAAAGTGAATGAATCGAGTCTTGGTTTTAATATGTTCAAATTTATTGTTGCACATTCCGAAATAAAAAATTGGTTTTATTTGATGTCACAGCCCCAAACTTGCTGGAATGATGAGGTTTAAATTCCATACATATTACTATTAATTAATACTTTATTTAATTGCATCTGTGTATTAATTTTTTCATCACATAATCTGAAATGTTTGATAATATGCATAGTACATCGATGTCATTTTTTCTACCTCCGAAAGAAGGCCAAGCTGCAAACATAAGAACAATAAAGATACACGACAGACAATTATTTGTATAAAGTTTACATCAATAATGCCTATGATGGGTATTGTCAACAACAGCTTAAAGTTTCCCAAAATAAGGAATGCTTAATCAACATCATCAAAGGTTTTAGCATTCCAGCTGGCTTACCTTGGCATTTGGTCGACGAAATGTACATCCCAATCAATTGTGGTGATAAATTCCATTGGGTTTTGGCTGTCGTCATTCTAAAAGAGAGGTGCATCCAAGTTTATGACTCGATGTCGCGAAGGAGACATTTCGGGCCTTCGTCTGATATACAAAAGCTGGCCAAAATATTTCCTACTTACCTTGATATGAGTGTTTTTTTGGACCAAAAGGTTTGTAATGATTGGTCGACGATTGAAGCATACCGGGATAAAATGGGTAATCCATTTGATGTACAATATATTGAAGGAATTGCTCAACAGACCATTGGTATCCTGTAAGTATAAATATCATGATTTAGTTTCATTTTATAAATTTCACAATGCTTGCATGAACTGCAAGATATGGATTATCTGTTTTTTTTTAAAACGTAGGAACTGCGGTCCTTTTGTTGCTGCTTACGCCAAGTATTTGAGCGATGGATTACAAGTACCAAATGATGGACTTGATAACGGATTACTCCGCAAAAAATATGCTGCTATTTTATGGAAATACGGAAAAGCGAAAGCTCAGAAGCCATACACAAGCAACACTAAAGATCCACGACGACCAAACTCGAATTTCATAATATTTAATGAAGAACAACTTGTTCATATTGATTAGATCTTTATACATTGAGTCCATCAATGTAATAACCTATCCTCCTTGTTTTAACTTGTTGATTTATTTGTAGAGTAGATCATTTGTGCCCATAATGATTTTTTTACATTTAATTTATTTCATGTAATTTTCAAAGGCTTCAATTTATTTTATGTTGTCTATGAATATAATTTTATCCTTTGTTTTGAACATGATAATTGAAATGGCATACTAGATTCAAATATCGCAACAAATAATACATCTTCTGCAACAGACGACATATCTTGTCAAATAGATTTTGACATATGTTGTAATATGAGATGCAACACGTAGGTCATCTGCTGGAAATTATATAACAGGTCTTCCTACTTTTTTTATTTGCTCCAACAGATTACCGATCAGTTTCAATAGATAGATTATATGTTGCAATAGATTGTATATCTAATGCGACAGACAAACTGGGAACATCTGCTTAATGCAACAGATGACCAACCTATTCCAACTGATAATCAATCTGTCATAAGAGGTATTTTATCTAAAACAACAGATATATAATCTGTTATATTATAAAAATTCAACTTTTGCCAGACAGAGAAATTATTGCCACTACATGTAAAGTGAGGTGGCTTGAAATAAAAAATTGTTATCGTGTTCGTCTCCATATTTGTACATATTCTTATTTATACACGGGCTCCAACCATTTAGTTAGGTCATCTACTGGAAATTATATAACAGGTCTTCCTACCTTCTTGATTTATTGCAATAGATTATCTATCAGTTGCAACAGATAGATTATATGTTGCAATAGATTTGATATCTATTGCGACAGACAGACCGGGAAACATCTATTAATGCAACAGATGACCAACCTACTCCAACAGATAATCAATCTATCGCAACAGGTATTATATATGTTACAACAGATATACTATCTGTTGCATAATAAAAATTTAACTATCCACAGACATAAAAATTATTTCCACTACATGTAAAGTGAGGTGGCTTAAAATAAAAAATTATTATCATGTTCGTCTCCATCTTTGTATATTTTCTTCTTTATACACAGGATCCAACCATTTAGTTAGTACCCCATAAGCCCTAACCCATTTCATCTCCCCACAACAGTGTCACATATACTGGTCATTTCTGTGTCGATCAGCAAACACTCGATGTATGCAAGCGAGTATGGCCCGCACGCTGCACCGGTTCTATTTCTCTGGAGCTTGATGTTCTTATTTTGACCTTCAAAATCCCATGATTCCTTCATCAAGACTTCAGCCAGTAAATGATCTATCAGCTTATTCTGCATCAACAACTTGGGCAACAACTTCAAGAGTGGTTGCATGTGGGCTAAAAACTTGTCCTCGCTGAAGACAGTTAAGTTGCATTCATAAACCTTAATATTTTCCTCGTAGATTAGTATCTCAACAGTGAGAAAATATTTGACTTCCACATTCATGAATGCAAGGATTCTCTTTGCCTTGGTCCAGATCTTGCCGTGTGGATATGGCCTCTTTTCTCTAGCATATTTAATCGCTTCTTCATCCCATTGGAATATAGAAAATAATTGATCAAGTCTTGGGCCACCAAAATCAGCTTACTTATGGATATCAGCGTACCTATCCTTGAAATTATTATAGAAGTTGAGGTCTATTATCCTATCGGCAGCATCATAAGCATCCGGGTACGCTAATTGCCCGTCCCTCATGAGGCAGAGAATTTCATCAACATACTTTAGTATAAGAAGCCAATTAATTTAAATATGTTAGTAATTACAAATAATAAAAACAAAGTGGAAATAATCCGATACAGAGAGTTCTCTGAATCAGTTCACAGATTACCCAGCCAACACAACTCATGCAATAGATGTGTCTTATGTTGCAACAAAATACCAAGTTGTTGCAACAGATTACACATATGTTGCGTCTATTCTTATTCATGGGGTAGATTGGAAGGCTAGGTTAGTAAAAGTAAACTTACATTGTCCTCGTACCATACACGTATATTTGACATATTCTTGAAGTCTTTGGCGGCAAATGAATGCATGGTGTATTATTTTTTAACCTTCCTCCTGCCATTCATGATTTGTTATAGTTCCTTCTCTTTCTCCTTGCCAAGCACTACGAATATGTCCACCTTCTTCAGCGGCCCCTGAACTTCAACAATTCTTGGAGTGTGAGGAGTTATAGTTTTTGTTGTTTTCATAACAGAGAGAATTTATCTAATTTTTCTTCTCTTCATCCTAACTACCACTGTAGGAGTGCATAGATCCCTCACCTCATTGGATAGTATGACACCCCTCCTAGATTTCAACTCCTCGGTAGCTTCAGCAATAGCCTCTAGCTTTTCAAGGAGTTTATCCTCTCTATCCTTGCAGACTTTTCATTTTTAATGAGAATATGAGGGTGAGGAGGGATGAGAGGGACCACTGTAAGGGTGAAAGGGATTGGTGTAGGGGTGAGAGGGACCTTTACAAAAGGTATTTTTAAAAGTATTTATATTTTGCTGAGCATGTGCTTAATCATGACTAGCAACAGCAGCAGTAGCGGTAGGATGGCTGCCACCATCACAAACAACTCCATCAGCAACACCCCCAGAAAAAACACCCAGATCTGTTACAGTTTGAGGTTGGTCGTGAAGAGCTTCAACATTAGGCAGACCTTGCCTAACTGCTCTTCTTATGGATGTTTCTCCAACCAATTTCTTCTTTATTATCTCCACCGTTGGGTCTTCTTTTGTATCAACAAGACCCAGAGTAAGAAAAAAAGTCATCCCTAGCTCATCATCGGTAGGCATGATCTAAGGAGGCACAACCTATAAAAAAAGACATGAGGTATTTAAATCATATAACAATAATATACAGTCAGTTGGGTTACATGGATGTTAACACAGCCAACTTATGCAACAGATGATCTAGATCCCACAACAGCTAATCTGTATGTAGTAATAGATTGACAATATGTTGCATCAGATTATACATTTGTTGTATAATTTACATCAGATGGGTAATCCATTGAGTCAGGTTCAGACAACCAGAGAAATAGATGGTTAATCTGTTATGAAATATGGATCATCTGTCATAATAGATTACCTATTTGTTGCACCACATACAGTTGATGGGTAATATATTGCAACAGATAAACCACTTTCACAACAGATAGAACATCTATTTCAATATCTTTCTTTGAGGCAAATTATTTTAGTTAAAAGAAGATGTACTGCATTATCCAGAGGGCTAAATAGATCAGCATCCTGCTCCTTAATATTTTTTTTCCTCCTTTTGCATCCGCCAAACACCTAAGGATCCTTGGATTAGGAAGCCCATCCGGGTAATCCTTGAACTGCTTTCAGAGGTGAGGAATGGCTTCACATGCCCAAGACTGAAAAATATAAACATGAAGTAAGAAAAAATAAGTCATAATAAGTATATAGTCATTATAAATTAATGGATGAGTAAAAATAGTGATCAATTTTACCATGAAAGCCTAGGGAAAGCCGTATAATGTGATCGTCCCTGTGGATAGCTTTGTCAGAAAATATTCGACAGTCAAGTAGTAGCTGTCAAATCCCCAATAATAGTCGTTGAATTTGTCAAAATCAATAGCAAGCGCCAACAAATCATCTTCTATGACTTTTCTAACGTCTCTTGCCAATAAAACGGAATGGACAAACCAAACTAAGCATAATTTCTCCCTACAGTGCTTTGGTATGTCTTTATCCTCGAGATCTGCCATCAAATCCTCCGCTTTATAACTACTACGTCCAATAATGCCCAACAACCCTTGTTTTTCCCCTTGCATTTATTGGACCCTTTTTGGGGTGTTTCCTTGATGAGAGGTTCTTCTGTACGATCGCATCTCAAGCCCATCACTATGACAAACTCTTTTATCCCAAAACAAACTGGCATGCCACAGTAGTTGATCTAGATTTCATCCATATTTTTTTCTCCCTTCTTCAGATCTTTATCATCCCTCACGTACTTGATCCTGCGCTTGAGAAGACCATATACCATGCTCATTAGGAAATGGAGAGTGCATTCCTTAGGCAGCTCGAGAAAGTATGCAAAGCAACTCTTGTTAAAAAGTTCATCTACGTTTTCATTCATCATAATTCTCCTTAATTCATTAAAATATTTCCCCAACTGACATTTAAGTACAAGATCACTAGTTACTTTGTCAAGGCTACCATCGGTATCGCAACTTGAAACTTGTCGATACTAATGATTTCTCATGCGTTCTCACAAATGTATGATTTGTATGGGTCGATCGATCTCATTAACTTATTTTATAATTTCAAAAAATATACTCCCTCCATTTCATTTTAGTTGACCCTTATTGACTTGGCACACCCCTTAAAAAATTATTTCATATAGGCTTATTTTACTAAAATAACCCTATTAATTATGCATTGAAAATATGAATTTTAGTAAATACACTTTGTTTAATCATTTAATGTTGAGGAAAATATTGGAAGAACTTAATAAAATCCTCTTGATTTTATCAAAGGGAAAACTAAAGTTAAACAAATATTTTTAGAAAGAGGGCCAACTAAAATGAAACGAAGGGAGTACTAGTTTTTAAAACATTAAGTTAATGAGAGCGATTTTCAACTCAGTGTGATCGATCAACAACCCGGGTCGAGATAAACGCATCTCCAACGCCAATTGCAATGACTCAGTTGAAGTTGTAGTCGACCCTATGAGCTCATTCATTCATCCCTAGTTCCACCTAAATCAATGTAGGTATTATTAATCACAACATTAAGTTAATGAGATCGATCGATGACCTGGGTCGGGATGAACGCAATACCAACGCCAATTGCAAAGACTCAGTTGAAGTTGTAGTTGACCCTATGAGCTTATTCATTCATCCATAGTATCACCTAAATCAATGTAGGTAATATTAATCCCAACATTAAGTTAATGAGATCAATCGACGACCCCGGTCGGGATGAACACAATACCAACGCCAATTGCAAAGACTCAGTTGAAGTTGTAGTTGTCCCTATGAGCTCATTCATTCATACCTAGTTCTACCTAAATCAATGTAGGTAATATTAATCCTAAAATTAAGTTAATAAGATCGATCGATGAACCGGGTCGGGATGAACGCAATACCAATGTCAATTGCAAAGACTCAGTTAAAGTTGTAGTTGACCTTATGATCTCATTCACTCATCACTACTCCCACCTAAATCAATGTAGATAATATTAATCCTAATATTAAGTTAACGAGATCGATCGACAACTCGGGTCGGGATGAATGCAATACCAACACCAATTGCAAAGACTCAGTTGAAGTTGTAGTTGACCCTATGAGCTCATTCGTTCATCCTTAGTTCCACTTAAATCAATTTAGGTAATATTAATCGCAACATTAAGTTAATGAGATCAATCGGAGACCAAGGTCGGGATGAATGCAATACCAGCGCCAATTTCAAAGATTCAATTGAAGTTGTAGTTGACCCTATGAGCTCATTCATTCATCCCTACTTTCAACTAAATCAATGTAGGTAATATTAATCCCAACATTAAGTTAATGAGATCGATCGACGAACTTGGTCGGGATGAACGCAATACCAACGGCAATCGCAAAGACTCAGTTGAAGTTGTAGTTGACCCTATGAGCTCATTCATTCATCCCTACTTCCACCTAAATAAATGTAGGTAATATTAATCCCAATATTAAGTTAATAATATCGATCGACGACCCGGGTCAGGATGAACACAATACCAACGCCAATTGCAAAGATTCATTTAAAGTTGTAGTTGACCATATGAGCTCATTAATTCATCCCTACTTCCACCTAATTCAATGTAGGTAATGTTAATCCCAACATTAAGTTAATGATATTGATCGACGACCCAGGTCGGGATGAACGCAATACCAACGACAATCGCAAAGACTCAGTTGAAGTGGTAGTTGACCCTATAAGCTCATTCATTCATTCTTACTTCTACCTAAATCAATGTAGGTAATATTAATCCCAACATTAAGTTAATGAGATCGATCGATGACCCGGGTTAGGATGAACGCAATACCAACGACAATTGCAAAGATTCAGTTGAAGTTGTAGTTGACCCTATGAGCTCATTCATTCATCCGTACTTCCACCTAAATCAATGTAGGTAATGTTAATCCCAACATTAAGTTAATGAGATCTCATTTCATCTCTGAGTAATAGATCGACGACCCGGGTCTGGATGAACACAATTTCTAACAGATATTCACATTTGTTGCAATAGATGACATAACTGATTTAATTATCAAATAGACATTTGAATCTGTTGGGACATATGACTAAGCTGTTGGAAATTTTCAAACAGATATTGGTATCTATTGTAACAAATGATATATCTGTTTAAAAATCTTTTTTTTTCAATTTTAAAGTAAGCTTCTATCCGAGTAAGAGTTACTTGTAAAAGTAAGTACTACAAAATGCAGTAAAAAATGAAGAGTTTCTTTTTCTTGGATAACTCAAAAATGTGCTCATTGAGTAGTCATATCTTGTCTTTTCAATGTCACTAGTCATCTATTAGAACAGATACCAACAGATATTTAATTATCAAATGGACATTTGCATTTGTCGTCACAGATGACTAAGCTGTTGGGATATTTAAACAGATATTGATATCTGTTGTAACAGTTGACATATTTAATTATCAAATGGAAAGGGTTTTTTAAACAGATATTTGTATCTGTTGTAACAGATGACTTCTGTTGGAATTTTTAAACAGATATTGCTATCTGTTGCAACAGATGACATATCTGTTTGGAAATCTTTTTTTTATTTCAATTTTAAAGCAAGTTTCTGTCCAAGTAGATAAAGTAGTAAGTACTACTTACAAAATACGGTAAAAAATGAAGAGTTTCTTTTTCTTGGATGACTCAAAAATATGTTCATTGAGTAGTCTTATCTTGTCTTTTCAATGTAACTAAACTAAGTCTTCCTCATACCTCTCAAATTATTAATGACTATTAATTATATTAATTAATGAATATTGAAACCCACGTCTACGTACACGATACATCTAGAATTATCTCATCTCCTCAGCTTTAGTCCTAAATTTATTTTATTCATCTCTCATCTTTTTCTTTCTCTCCTATTTAGCTTAGGGTTTCACAACCTTTTTTTTCTCTTCTCTCTTTTCACTTCTCTTTCTCATAAATATCCTTTCATATCTAAACCGATTCATATTTTCCTTGACTGAAATTACTGTTTTGATCACCTTTTGATGCTAAGGTATGGTTCACTATTACTCTTTCATTCTCGTCTTCTTCTTTGCAAGTTATTTACATCTGTTTTTTATTTAATTACCATTTACCCATATGATATTTATTTAAAAAATTTGAAGGAACTTTTAGTGTTGATTAAACGAACCGAGATTTTTTTTATTACAATATGTGAAAAAAGTATTCTATTGGGAGAAGTTTAAAAGCCTTGTTGGAAGTATCATTTTTTTGGTATGTATTTTGTTTTTTTCTTTGTTATTTATGCTATTATTGATGTTGTTGGTGAGGTTGGTATTGTTGGAATTTATGGTGTGGTGTTGTTGATGGTTTTGGAACAAAGGATGTTGTTTCTTTGTTGTTGATGATGTTGGAACAAATGTTGTTATTTTGTAATACCCCGAGACTCTAACCAATAGTGCAACCATGAATCAAGATCATGAGAAATAAATTATAATGTTTTGGATTGTTTTATTATCAAGGATGGTGTTTATTAAGGCCTTAAAGATGTCCTAACAATTGGGTGAATCAAAACATTCCTTACCGATTGAATTCTTGGGAAAGATATTGGTATAATCAACTTCAAACGAGCATATCTCTCATTATACTTGGAATTTTTTATCTCATGATCTATCAAAATATACATTATTGAATTATCTTTCCAACGATACCAATTTCGCCAAAACCTGATATCGAAGAAAAAAGTTATACCTATTTTACTCCAACATATCAATCTGGAACAGGCTACCGACGTTTCTGACGGGCTGTCACATTTTTGACGCCATTTCTGATGATGTCGTCACTTTCTGACGACATTTCTGACGACTTCGTCAGCCTTAGGCATAAAATCAAAAATTCGATCCTTTTGTGATGAAATTTCGTGAAGGCCTATCCCGGGTATGACGGCCTGTCACGGATGTCGTCAACCATTTTTTTCAGCAATTAAGGGGCATTTTTAAAAGGGTATTTTGGTCTTTTCCACCCATTTTGACACTCTATATATAACCAAGTAAAGAAGAAAACTTCATTATTCTTCCATTTCATCAAGAATACTAGGGTTTCTCTCTCAAAATCAAATTCAAATCTTCCAAGAACATCAAGAATCCAACCATAAATTTCACAAATTGGTTCAAGATTCAAGGTACCCAAGTCAAAAACATCAAGAACCCTAACTCAAGAAGTGTAAAAGGAGTCTATAACAAGTTTCTTCATTCCAATCCATAATCAAGGAATGTGGGGTTTGAACAAGAACACTCCTTTCGTTCTTGTTCCTAAAGATTTAATTTCTATTATTGATTTACATGAATTTGCAAAGTGGGATTACACCCAAAATTCTCTATTAATGATTTATGAGATTTGAGTTGATTACGTTTGATAATATGATATATTTACCATCATATTTCTTGAATTGAGGATTTATGCTATGAGTTGAATATTCTTATTATGAACTGATGATTTCCGAATGAGTTGAGATAAGTTTCATGATTTAAGCCTTCCATGAGAAGTTGATTATTGAATACATATTGATATTGAACTTGAGATTCAAGAATGAGTCCTATGATATTTCCTTGAAACTTTTGATATTTGAAATGATTTGATAAGCAAATGTACTTGATGTTGAGAAAGATTGTGTTGAGTTGAGTCAAGTTAGGAATCCACAAGATGTTTATGATTTACAGACGAGATACATATTTATGTTATGGTATTTATAATAGACCCATGAGTTGATATTGATAAAGGTGGATTTCCTACCGCGTTCTAAGCTGAGTCTGGGAGGAGTATATAGCACCAAGCGGGAAATATGGTATTTCTCCAAAACTACATGCCACCGTAGGATTGATATTGATGATTGTGGGACAGAGGCCGAGTATGGGATTGTGATTGAGAAATTAAGGTTGTACTCCTTGGCAAGAGTACGACATCCCCGCCAATGTGGGGTTCTCTCCTGAGGAGGGCAAAACATGGGACTCCATGCGGCTAACATGGTGTAGTTATGTCGGTTATAAGAAACTCCCACATCCATAATGATCTAAGTACTTTGAGTTACCGAGTCACTCTAAGTCATGAGTCAAAGAGTTTGAGTTGAGTTAAATGATTTATGAGATTTATGCAGCATGTGTTATTACTGATGACTTATGGGAATAATGTTTTAGATAATTCAAGCAAAAGGAGGTATTATTGTCAGCATGCATGATTTTCTTATACATTTATGATATTATTTAAAATGTTGCATCCACACCCACATACTCAGTACATTCCCAAGTACTGATTCCCATACTCTTCTGTGTTCTATATTTTCTCGTGATGTAGGTTCAGGTGATCAGTCTCAGCAGCGACAGTGATCTTCGAGTACCTCCATCTACATTCGTACAGTTGGTGAGTCTTCATGGTTCGAGGACCTATGTCCCTGATTTTTGTCTTGATAGTATAGGGTTCTTTATTCCCAGTTCAGTACGAGTCAGTTGGGGATCTGTCCTAATGGCTCCTCAGTCTTATGTAGTAGAGTATTTGTCAGACTAGAGTACTAGTATGTACTGAACTTTAGTATTTTGATTATACAAGATAGTATCTCTTTGTATTCCAGTATGTTTATGACATGACTATTCTTCCTTATTACAGCTTGATTATTGTCATAGTGAGTTATAGAAATGATGACAGGCTCAGAGGGTTATCTTGAGGCCGCGTGTGGCCTTAATCACCATGTGACGTCTTGGGATGGGATCTTTGGGCATTACAAGCTTGGTATCAGCAGCGCCTAAGGTTTAAAAGATTCCTAGGGAGTCTGGAAAGTCGCGTTATGTAGAGTCTTGATCATCGGTGTGTAGCGCTCCATATCTATGAGCAAAAGGTTGCGGGACGTTTTAGGAAAAGTCATTTCTCTCTTTCAGAAGTCTTTTGTGCCTACTACTGTTTCTCTCTGCTATTAATTTATGCTCTCTTATGATAGAAAATGCCTCCTCGTAGAGCTCGCAGAAACAACGAACTACCTCAACCCGTTGATCCTTTAAATGAGATGGTGACTCATGCAGAATTTTGGGCAACTTTTCAGGCACTAGCCCAGGCAGTTACTGCCAATGCTCATGCCAATGTTCAGGACGATGTTCCTCCTCCACAAGAAGATAATTCTGCAGCAGCTCGAGTTTGGGATTTTATGCGGATGAATCCGCCAGAGTTTTATGGGTCAAAGGCAGGTGAGGATCCCCAAATGTATCTTGATGAGGTGAAAAAGATCACCCAAATTATGCATGTAACAGAGGAAAAAAGTGTAGAGCTATCTTTCTATCACTTGAAAGATGTTGCTTATGATTGGGTGGAGTTATGGAAGAAGAGTAAACGGGAGGATGCCGCTCCCATGACTTGTTTGTTCTTCTAGGATGCATTCTTAGACCGATTCTTACCCCCAGAGCTGAGGGTAGAAAAACTATAAGAATTTATGAACTTGAGACAAGGCTCCATAACAGTTAAGGAGTATTGTCTTAAATTCAACCAGTTGTCTAAGTATGCTCCCGGTATGATGGATGATTCCAGGACCAGTATGAGTAAGTTTTTGACTGGCGTATCAAGTTATGTTGTGAAAGAGTGTAGGTCCGCTATTCTCAATAGGTACATAGATATTTCTAGATTAATGATACATGCTCAACAGATTAAAGCAGACAAGGTCAAAGAGAGAGAGAGAGAGAAAGAGGGAATAAGAGAGTAAGATTAGAGAAGCAGGGGTATAGTCAGAGTAGATTTTTTGGAGGGATCCGCCCTCAGTTTCAGAGTCGTTCTTTTGTACCAGCACCGTCATCAGCTAGTGCTCCCGCATCAAGAGTCAGGCATAAGCAGGGTGATAGACCTACTGTTTCCAGATCTCAGGATAGTATGAGTAACAGACCTCGTCCTCCTCTATATACAAAGTGCGGTAGGGACCATCCCGGTGAGTGCCTAGTCGGTCAGAGGGTTTTCTTTGGTTGCGATAAGTTGGGCTATAAATTCAGGGATTTCCCATATGCTAGACAAGGGAGTCGTGATGTTCATCCCCAGAGTCAGGCTATTAGTGATCCAGCCCCTTTGGTTCGTACTACTCCTCCTCAAGATGCCTCGTCTAGTACTACCGGTGGTCAGCGCCAAAATTGCTTTTATGCTATACCACCCCACCAGGAGCAGAAGGATTCACCATATGTTGTTACTGGTACACTCCGTGTATTTCATTTTGATGTGTATGTGTTGATGGACCCTAGGTCAAGTCTTTCTTAAGTGACTCCGTTAGTGGCTGTGAATTTTGAGATCAATGCTGAAAAGATTCCTAAGCCTTTTGTAGTTTCTACTCCAGTAGGTAAACCTGTTATTGCTAAGTAAGTATATAAGAAGTTTCCTATCACTGTCATTCACAGTGTAACATTTGCAGATTTGATTGAGCTAGACATTGTTGATTTTGACATTGTTCTGGGTATGGATTGGCTTCACTCTTGTTATGCGTCTATAGAATGTTGTAGCCGTGTAGTCAAGTTTTAGTTCCTAATGAGCCAGCCTTTGAGTGGTCCGGAAATTCTATATCTCCCAGGAGTCATTTCATATCTTATCTTAAAGCTAGGAAATTGATATCCAAGGGTTGCATCTATCATTTGGTTCTAGTTAAAGATACTAAGTTTGAGACTCCGACAATTCAGTCGATCAACATTGTTAATGAGTTTTATGATGTTTTTCCAGAAGATCTCCCAGGGGTACCTCCCGATAGAGAGATAGAATTTGTAATTGATCTTCTCCCTGACATGCAGCCTATTTCTATTCCTCTATATCATATGACCCCTACAGAACTTAATGAGTTGAAAAATAAAGTCAAAGATCTACTAGATAAGGGTTTTATAAGGCCTAGCGTATCTCCTTGGGGTGCACCTGTTCTGTTCATGCAAAAGAAAGATGGTTCATTGCGGATTTGCATTGACTATCGTCAGCTTAACAAGGTCACAGTCAAGAAAAAGTACCCTTTTCCTATAATTGATGACCTGTTTGATCAGCTACAAGGTGCCAGTTATTTCTCGAAAATAGACTTGAGATTCAGTTATCACCAACTTAAAGTTAGGGAGTATGATATTCCAAAGACAACTTTTCGCACCCAATATGGTCATTTTGAGTTCTTAGTCATGTCCTTCGGGCTAACAAATGCCCCAGTAGATTTTATGGACCTCATGAATCGGGTGTTCAAACAGTATCTGGATATGTTTCTTATTGTGTTCATAGATGATATTCTTGTATACTCCCGAAGTGAGAACGACCACGCAGATCATCTCCGAATAGTCTTGCAAACCCTTAGAGATCATCAACTATTTGCCAAATTTAGCAAGTGCGAATTTTGGCTAAGGTCAGTTGTGTTTCTGGGTCATATTGTTTCTTCTGAAGGTATTCGAGTTGATCTTGAAAAGATAAAAGTTGTGAAAGATTGGCCTAGACCTATTTCCCCATCTGATATTAGGAGTTTCTTGGGTCTAGCTGGCTACTACCTTCATTTTGTTGAGGGTTTCTCCTCTATTGTGTCTCCTTTGACTCGGTTGACCCAAAAGAAAGTTAAATTCTTGTGGTCTGATTCTTGCAAGTAGAGTTTTTAGGAGTTGAAGACTCGACTCACTTCGGCCCCTGTGTTGACCCTTCCAAATGGTGTAGATGATTTTGTGGTGTACTGTAATGCTTCTAGAGTTGGGTTGGGTTACATGTTGATGCAGAAAGGTAAATTCCCTAACCGTCACATTTCCCTGCCTGAGGTTGATAAAATCAAGAACTTTGGCCTCCTGATGTGTGAGCAAAAGCTAACACATTTAATGTTTTTTAGCTCAAAATAATTGTGAATTCAGAAGAAACTCTTGTTGTTTTGATGTGTTTGCTCATCATATTGCAGTAAAAGGGTAGAGGAATAAAAAAATGACAATGGAGCAAAAGAGTTGAAAATCTGAGCAAAAGAGAAGAAATCATGGTTGACGACCTCCGTAATACGTCATCAGCCTTGTGATAGCTTATCAGCATTGGCGCAACCTTAACTAGAAACTTGAAGCCTAAGAAGAAGTTCTAACGATGTTGGTGATAAGGCGTCAAGTTGGTGATAAGGCATCACAAAGGGAGTCAGCCTAAACCAGAGAATTGAGTTTGAAGAAGAAATCTGACGATGTTGGTGATACACCATCAGATTGGTGATACGGAGTCAGCTACATCGTCAGCCTAAGATAGATTTTGAAGGCAACTGAAGCATTTCTGACGACATCCAGGATAGGGCGTAAGACTCTTGACGCGGCGTCAGCTTGGGCGTCACCTATTCCGAGAATTTTATTAATTTTACCTATTTTATTTCCTTAATTAGGATTTAGTATAAATAGCATCTTTTACGGTTTTTAATGGGGGGAATCATTATCTATCAAAAATCAACTCTAAGAAGAGAGACACGTAGTTTTTCTCTCTTTCATTAAATATTCTTGTGTTTTTGTATCAACTATTTTTGGGGTTTCTACCTTGTGATTAAATCGGAGGAACTACTTGTTGTTTTCTATACATTTATAAGTTTACCATTGTAATCATGAATTCAACTTGTTATTTCGTTCATCAAATCATGAGCGGCTAATTTCATTAGCCGAATTTATGGGATCCATGGATTAGGGTTTGATATGATGCTAGGTGATTAACGGATTCAAAGAGTAGTAGAACATCTTGAAACTCTATTGTTTTAACTAAAATCTAGTGGTTGAAAATATTAGATTATGCCTTAGGTTTTATTTGCTTCTAACGGAGAAATAGACTAGGGGATGTGAATTATCAACAGGGACTCATAAGCTACCAACCTTCTATTTAATGATTAATGACGTAACTAGATTAATCTACCTGAGATAACATCTTATTGGAAATAGATAAGTTATCTAAGTTTGAGAGAATTAGATAATAAATTGTCTGGTGAGGTCGAGAGATAAGTCAGATAGTATCATCGTCAGGGATATTCTGATGTTCTACTCATTCTGAGAATCTCTAGCATTACCTAGTATCTGTCAATTCCTGAAACACTTGGTGAACATAGCTCTGGTTTCCCATTTATCTTGATTACAAACACTGAAGTATTGAAAGTGATATTTAACACACTGTGAACTTAAACCCCCATCTTTCGAAAACAGTAAACTACCAGTAAAGTCTTTCGTAAACAAATCAAAGTTCACACCCTATTCCCTGTGGGATTCGACCCCAACCTAGTTGAGTTTTATATTGACAACGATCGCTTACACCCATTCAAGAGTGTAATTTTAGCGTTATAAAAAATGGCTCAGTTGCTGAGGAATACGGTTGTAGACTAAAAGTTTGTGCGCAAAAATTTGCTGATAGTTAAGTTTTCGTGATTTAAGTTTATTTGTTGTTTTTGTTTATTGTAGGTACTGTGTTGTTTATGCCAAGCACGAGAAGTTACGGAGAACCTCTATTACCAATCAATCCAGAACCTCAACTAATTGGAAGAATGGCTAAACAACAGGAAGAAGAAAGACTAGCTACTTTAGCCAGGGCTCAGGTGAATGGGAAAAATTTGGGTCAACAAGTACGTCACCAAAATCCTGATAATGAAGACTTGGGTGATGAGGAATTTCTGAATCCTCAAAACCCAAAGAGAGATGAGCAAGTTGCTGCACCAGTGCAGCGAAACAACAACAGAAATTGTCCAGTTCAAGGAAGGTATGGTCAACAGCCTATGCAATATGAGGCTAATGAAGATGATGAAGGAATGGATGGAGCTGGTGCAACGGGTGATATCATTCCTCCACCGTTGGCACCAGGTGCAAAGTTCAGCACAACAAGTACCATGATCCAACTCCTGAATCTAAAGGGGTTATTTGGAGGCTTGCCTGGTGATGATCCTAATATGCATTTGGTGAACTTCATCACAATTTGCAAATCCTTTGACAATCCGGGGGTGAGCCAGAATGCGATCAGGTTGAGATTGTTTCCTTTGTCTCTATCTGGGAAGGCAACAATGTGGCTGAATGAGTTAGAGCCTGATTCTATAACCAACTAGAGACAGTTTAAAGATGCGTTCCTAGAACGGTTCTTTCCATCCTCCAAAAAGGTACAGTTGAGGGACGAAATTATCAACTTCAGTCAGCTTTCAACTGAAGCACTACACGAAACCTGGGAAAGATTTAATAAGAAACTTGAACAATGTCTGAACCACAATATGAAGGACTTGCACTTGATGGAGACTTTGTATAGATCTTTCAACTCTGTGATGAATCCTATTGTGGACAACACTGCAGGTGGTTCATTTATTGACCTCTCTTTTCTGGATGCTTCTGACATGCTGAATAGAATGACCAAGCAGAGTCGAGCTTGGCACACTAGGGATTCTGTAGTGGCTAGCCCGATTATTATTGTTGGTATTACTACGGAGCAGTGTAGAAGGGATGAGGAACGAGATCAGGACATGGCCCACTTGAAGACGCAGTTGGACTTGCTGGCAAAGCACTTGCTATCAGGAAAGACTGAGATGGTTAAGGTTGTGGAATCTCAGGGTACTGTGTCTATAGGTGTTGAGGCTGAGGCAAACTATGTGAGTAATCAGGGGGTTTCCGAGGCAATAGCCAAGGGAACCAAGGTTGGACTTTCTATGACAAGCCTGATTATAAAGATAAGGAGCAGGGACATTGGAGAAATAATAATGACAGGAGTGGTTTGTATATTTCTCCTAGAAGTCGGGATACTGCGATAACTAGTTTTGGCAAGATTTCCATGGAGTACATGATGGAACAGTTATTGAAGGGATTTGAGGCAACCAACTCGGGGGTAGCTAATATGAAAAGTGAGTTTTGTACCCTCAGTAAGTTGGTTAGCTCACACTCTGCATCCATTAAGCAGTTGGAGCAGCAGATGAGCCAACTTTCGGCTACTCTGAACTAGAGAAAAGCTGGTACTTTACCTAGTGATACAGTTCAGAACCCATGGACTGATGGCTCTTGTATTGCCATTACCACTTGGAGTGGTAAGGTGATATCTAGCCCTTCTACGGGCAAAGTTATGGAGAAGGAGATAAGTGTTGATGAATCAGAAGGACGCAATCCAGTAGAGTCTGAGAAGCTGGATGGCTTTGTTGATATTTCAGATAAAGAAGATGAAAAGAAAGGGGGAGTGGTATTGAAACAAATTCCAAGACCACCACCTCTATTTCCTTAGAGATTGAAAAAGAAAAAAGATAACGAGAAATTTAGCAAGTTCATGGAAATACTGAAACAATTGACAGTGACCGTGCCACTGATGAAGGCACTTGAGAAAATGCCAAAATATGCTAAATTTATGAAGGAATTTCTAACAAAAAAAGCGGAAGGTAAGCTGTGATCCGGAGGACAACATCCACCACTGTAGTGTCGTTTCTTCACAAACTTTAGTGCAGAAAAAGCCTGACCCTGGAGCATTTACTATACTGTGCACAGTTGGGTCCATGAAGTTTACCAAAGCTTTATATGACTTAGGAGAAAGTATTAATATGATGCCGCTTGATATCTACAAGAAGCTGGGATTGGGGGAACCTACCCCCACGAAGATGCATTTTTTGATGGCATATAGATCGGTGAAACTACTAGTTGGTATATTGCATGATGTGCTAGTAAAGGTGGATGACTTTATTCTGCCGACAAACTTTGTGATATTGGATTGTGATGTTGATTTTGAGGTACCCATCATCTTGGGTAGACCACGATTAGCCACGGGAAGAGTGTTGGTTGATATGGAGCACAATGAGCTAAAGTTCAGGTATGGAAAAAGGGAGGCCATATTCAAAATGCATCCACCTATGAAGCAGTTGGAGGAGATGAATATCTTTTCAGTTGTTGATGTATTCCAGGAAGATTGTAATGAGGTAGTGATACGGCATCTTGATGAAGTCTGAGTAGTCAAAATAACCAAGTCGTGTCGCGACACTAAATCAGGCGTTATTGGGAGGCAGCCCAAAATTTTATTTTCATGCATTTTGTTTTTATTCATTTAGGTAGTAATAGGAAGGAACTGAAGAGGTACAAAAAGGTCAAGGTAAAAACTGAAGAATACAAGCCAAGTGGTCTTGACGACATTCGTGATAGGCTATCACAACTGTGACGGCTTATCACCAATGTCGTCAGAAAGACCAGCAATGGAGACCTTCTCTGTTAAAGATGAAGACCTCCGTGATAGGCTATCACAGTTGTGACGGCTTATCACAAGTTGTCATCAGCCCTCATTTTGTTTTTGAAAATCTGGGCCCAAATTGACCCAAATTCGACCCGACCCAGATCCAAACCCTTCAGATTCCCACTTTATTTTATTTCCTTCTTTAAGTATTATTTTATTTCCTTAGTAGGATATTTACTTCCTTTCAAAACACTCCCAAGTATACAAGGAAACCTCCTTCCTGATAGTTGTGGGATTGTAAGGAAAATCAGAGTCTATCTCTCATCTTTTCTTCTCTCCCGCGTAATCAAGTAGAGTCAACTCATCAGGTATCCTCATAAATTTGTTCTCCTGTCATTGAAGTGGTAAAGTTGTTGAAAACATGATTCTCTAAAGGAAGAAACTAGAGTTCAATTTTTAATAGCATAGAAATCAAAAATTAGGGTTAAGTTGTGCCTAAATTGCAAAAATTTGAAGACCCTAAGTACAAAAAAAAAATTCCATGTGATTATACAAAGAATTTGGTCCCAAGATTATGAATGCAAACTGAGTAGGGGGGGGGGGATTTTGAGCTGACGACATTGCTGATAGGCTATCACAAGCATGACGCCTTATCAGCTACATCGTCAGCAACTTTGCAAAAGAGAGCATTCACTGTTTAAGGCTGACGACCTACCTGATAGGCTATCACAACTGTGACGCCTTATCAGGAATGTCATCACAAGTTTGAAAAAAGTATGGCAGTTCTGTTTAAGGATGACGACATAACTGATAGGTTATCACAAATGTGACGTCTTATCAGCCACGTCGTTACAAGTTATATGATAATTCTAAGTGAACTTGAATAACATGTTTTGACTGTTATACCTTGATCATTAACTTGTGTTTGTCTTATGGTCCAGGAACATTCTAATGGCACCTAAAAGCAAGAATCCTAACACTCCAAAGAAAGCTGCCAAGCCTAAGGTGGTTCGAAAGCTTATTGATGAAGACTCTGATTACGAAGATGAAGAACCACTGCTCAGGGGAGGAGAAAAAAACCCAGTCCAAAGGCACCTCCTCCACCTAAACCCATTGTGGTGGAGGATAGTGATGATACTGAGACTACCACCCCAGCTGAGAGTGAATCTTCTGAGCAAGAAGGTTCTAAGCAAACTAAGTCTGAATAGCCTGAGTCTGAAAAGGCTGAATCTGAAGAACCGGAGGTAGAACATGAGTCTGACAAAGATGATTCTAAGAAAACATCCTATGAAACTCCCATAACTGAGATTCAAGCTGAGAAGGAACCCCCAGTTCGGGGAACTTTGATAAAATGCAAGAATCTAGAGGTTTGAGAGAATGCTAGATGGAAAATCCCCGAAGCAGAGGACATTTTCCTCAAAGGGTTGATTAGAACAAAAAGAAGATCTACCAGACGGTCGGTGTTTCCAGATAAGAGAGTCATCATCACAGGATTGCCTGGGTATCCTGCAGTTGAGAAAAAATTTAGAGATTATGGGCTGGGATGGACTGCTAAGGGAGGTAAACCATTTTTCCCTACACTAGTCTGGGAGTTCTATGCAAACTACCAGGCTAGATTAGAGAGCATATGCAAGAGTGGAGAGACCACAACAGACCAATCTTTGCTGGCCAGAGTTCTGGTTCATGGGGTAAATTTAGATATTTCTGATACGACTATCAACAAGTTTCTACATAGACACAACTTTAATCCTTAGGTCACAATTCCTGTATCCTACCATCGTCCGAAGAGTAAGGATAACCAGCATCCTTGGTTAGCTACACTTATAGTTGAGGGAGACCCTTTTTGGCTGACCCAACCCAGTGAGAGTATTTACAAGGCTTCTTTGACTCAGGAGGAAAAATTCTGGTGGGGTGTTGTGCACACCCATTTGATGCCGACCGACGGAGATAACATTCTAGGTGATGATCGAGCAATATTGGTTGCATATCTTGTGGCCAACCTTATGCTCAATTTTGGGGAGATTATTGCTGAAGAGATCAAGATTTGGGTAACGAGGTCTGACACTGCTTATACATTCCTTTGTATGATTACCAGGCTATGCACAGAGGCAGGGGTACCATATATTGCTAGGATTGATGAGACTTTATATTCCACAAAGACCCACAACCCTATTCGCTCTAAGGAAAGTCAGCCAAGGCTGACACTTGATAGAGGAGTAAGGGTTGAGGTGAACCCATCAATTGTAGGCCCTAGTTCAGTACCTGAAGTGGAGGTGCAAGCTTCTGAGGCAGCTCAGGCAGGCTCAGTTCCTGATGATGATCCAGGTCCATCAGTTCCTACAGCACAGCGAAAGCTGCATCCCAGCCTATTGAAATAAAAAAATGGCCAAATAGGCCAGATGGTGTGAGACGCAGCTATGTACCTTTGCTGAGCAGTTTACTGCTGCTGTAGATGAAAGAATCAGGGCTGCTCTTGAGCCCTTTGCTACTTTGCCTACACGGGTTGCAGATCTGGAGAATCGTTTTGATGCAAGGGCACAGGAGCTGACTGGAGCAGAGCTTGCTGAATTCAGAGTTGCCCTAGAAAAGGTAAAAGCTGAGATGGTGGTAGTACAACAACACCAGTTTATGATGCCTATAGGGCAGACAGCTGAGGAATCTGAGGATGAACCTCCAATCCTTGATCTCATTGCGGAGCCAGTGAAAAAGAAAAAGAAGAAAGACAAAGAAGCTGAAAAAGGTAAGAGAAAGAGACAATAAGATGATGAGAATGAGAGCAAGGCAGAGAAAAATTTAAAGAAGAAGAAGAAGGTAGAGAAGACACTGCAGGCAGATGATGAGTTGACAGAACATGAGAAAATGGATCTGAAAAGGGAAACGCAAGCATCCCGAGAGGACAACTGGAAATGGGAAGAAGCACTGCGAGCGAGGGCTATAGGATCCTCATCTAGTAGAACAGCTGAATCGGAGCAAAGAGAAGCTCCTGATGAGGATAACACTGTTGCAGGGTCGAGGACCCATGATTTGAGACTTGATTGACTCCAGGTATGCCCTAACCCTTAAGTTCAGTTTTTTTAATTTTAAGTTGAGGGTGTAGGGTAGCATGTTGTTGTAGCATATTCTGTAAATAACTAGGAGTAGTGCAAGTTCTGTAGGTAGTTAACTAATTTTGTGATTTTGAACACCTCTCCGAAGGTTTATTTTGCATGACTATATGAATTGCACCTTAGTATGACCACTGTTCATCTTATAATGGCATTAGTTTAGTTACCTAATCATCACTGTTGAACAATTGTATGAACCAGATAGGTAGTAGCCAGTGATATTGCTTGTGTGCTATGTGTGTGAGACTATGCCGAGTTCTCTTTGTAGTGTCAAATCTAGAACTTACCCGGTTCGTATTACCATAGTTGAAATATAGGGGTTAGGAAAGGATCATAGGCCGTTTTTAAATTGAAGTCACTATTAGCCTAAATAACCTTCCTCTAATGTATGATATCCCTTGATCCTGGTTTGAGCCTTAATTGACCATTTTTCTTTCTGTGATACCTACCACCTTCTCTTTTTAAATCATAATAAACCTGTTTTGGCCCTAGTCCTCCTTGGACACTGTGCACCTTGACTAAGGAAAACAGCCTAAGTTGAGGGTGGCTATCATAGGGGTGCGTGATGTAAATTGGGTATGAAGATGGGTAGAGTAGAAGAAAAAGAATAAGTGAAAAAGAAATAGAAAATTCGGTGGTGGTGAAAAAGAGCAAGAAAAAAAGTTTGTTTGAATAAAACGAATAACCACACCCATTCTGAATATGTGATAAAGAGAAAAAGAAAAGAAAAAAAAAAAGAAAAAGAGGTTAATAAGTGGACCCCACAAGTTAAGGTAGTGCCAAGGAGGTTAGTCACTCTAAATTCCATCTAATATCATACCAGCCCCTAGCCTATGTTACAAGCCAAAGAAAGACCTATAGTGATCCTAGCTTACCGGTCCGGAAACTTTGTTAATGACGATAAGGGCAAACATATGGTATTTGGCATGCATTGGCTTGAACTTCATTCTGAGAGTGAGTGCTTTTATGATTATCCCCGTTCTTATATTGTGACTTTTCATGAGAGAAAAAAGGGAAATTCTTTGTTGTGAGGGCACACTAGTATGTTGCTAGGTGACTTACTTTTTTTAGTAGTGTCATATTGACATAAGCATGATTGTTGGTACTTAGTTAATGCCATGGTTGGAATCCTTTGTGTTACATTGCTTCTTTTCAATCAGATACACAGTAAGTTAAATTGGTTGACTTTGGAGGTGGTAACTGAGTTTTGAGCTAAAATGGTTGTTGACTGCTAAATGTTCTTTGTATTCTCTTAGTTAGTTTGTTGCTTGAGGACAAGCAATTGTTTTAAGTTGAGAGTGTTGATGTGAGAGCAAAATCTAACACATTTAATGCTTTTTAGCTCAAAATAATTGTGAATTCTGAAGCAACTCTTGTTGTTTTGATGTGTTTGCTCATCATATTGCAGTAAAAGGGTGGAGGAATAAAAACAAACGACAATGGAGCAAAAGAGTTGAAAATCTGAGCAAAAGAGAAGAAATCATGGCTGATGACCTCCGTGATACGTCGTCAGCCTTGTGATAGCTTATCAGTATTGGCGTCAACCTTAACCAAAAACATGAAGCCTGAGAAAAAGTTCTGACGACGTTGGTGATACGCCGTCAGATCGGTGATGCAGAGTCATCTACATCGTCAGCCTAAGACTAATTTTGAAGGCAACTGAAGCATTTTTGATGCCATCTGGGATAGGGCGTCAGACTCTTGACGCGGCGTCAGCATGGGCATCACCTATTCCGAGAATTTTATTAATTTTAGTTATTTTATTTCCTTAATTAGGCTTTAGTTTAAATAATATCTTTTAGAGATTTTAAAGGGGGAATCATTATCTATCAGACATCAACTCTAAGAAGCGAGACACGCATTTTTGCTCTCTTTCATAAAATATTCTTGCGTTTTCGTATCAACTATTTTTGGGGTTTCTACCTTCTGATTAAATTAGAGGAACTACTTGTTGTTTTCTATCCATTCGTAAGTTTATCATTATAGTCATGAATTCAACTTGTTATTTCGTTCATCAAATCATGAGAGGCTAATTTCATTAGCCAGAGTTATGGGATCCATAGATTAGGGTTTGATATGATGCTAGGTGATTAACGGATTCAAAGAGTAGTAGAACATCTTGAAATTCTGTTGTTTGAACTGAAATCTAGTGGTTGCAAACATTAGATTATGCCTTAGGTATTATTTGCTTTAACGGAGAAATAGACTAGGGGACGTGAATTATAAATAGGGACTCGGAAGCTACCAACCTTCTGTTTAATAATTAATGTCGTAATTGGATTAATCTACCTGAGATAACATCCTATTAGAAATATATAAGTTATCTAAGTTCGAGAGAATTAGATAATAAATTGTCTGGTGAGGTCGAGAGATAAGTCAGATAGTATAATCGTCAGGGATATTCTGATGTTCTACTCATTCTGAGAATCTCTAGCATTACCTAGTAGCTGTCAATTCCTGAAACCCTTGGTGAACATAGCTCTGGTTTCTCATTTATCTTGATTACAAACACTGAAGTATTAAAAGTGATATTTAACACACTGTGAACTTAAACCCCCATCTTTCGGAAACAGTAAACTACCAGTAAAGTCTTTCGTAAAAAAATCAAAGTTCACACCCTATTCCCTGTGGTATTTGACCCTAACCTAGTTGGGTTTTATATTGACAACGATCGCTTACACCCATTCAAGAGTTTAATTTGAGTGTTATCACCTCCCTCAGCTCTTGAGGAAAGAATCTATCTAAGAAAGCCGTGACAAATTCCTCCCACTCTATAGGACCTGCATCCTCTAACCTCTCAGACTTCCACTATTTTTACCAAGTGTGAGCAACATCCTGTAACTAGTATACGACTAACTCGGCACTCTGAACAGAAGTAACTCCCATGATATCAATGACCTTCTGGACTTGGTCAATGAACTCCTGAGGGTCTTCATCAGACTTAGACCCGAAGAAAGATGGAGGGTTTATTTGGGTAAAGTCTCAAATTCTAGCTGTTGCGGAATTGGCTACTGGATTGGCCAAAATAACTAGTGACCATTTATTTTGGGCAGCCACGGACAGATCAAGTATTGTGAATGCAGCTGTAAACTCTGCATGAGAAACAAGCTCGCCCAAAGGGTCTTCGGCTGAGGAATTGGCTGGTTTCTTCTCTTTGGAGTCATATTCTGAATTAAGAGAAGAACGAATTAGACTGAGAGTTTAACTTGAGATTATGCTCACTAGTACGACATGAATGCTGAAAGAAGGAAAACTGTTCCTAAAACATCTTATAGCCTCCTATACATAAATGTGGCGCGCAACACATGCATGTACAAGACTCTAGTAGATGCGGCTTTTAGACTTCCTAGGACTCTATTGAACCTTAGGCTCTGATACCAAGTTTGTAACACCCTGATTTGAACTGTATCTGAACTGTATCTAAAAGCCTTGAAGTACTGACTAAATAAAGAGTTAAAGGAACATGTCTCCAACTAACTTCGTAAACTGAAAACTAACCGAAATAATAAATGAATCGAATCATATCATCCTCGAATGAAGAGGACTCACTGTAGCTCTGTATACTGGAATGCGATTGCTACTACTGGTCTGGAACTCGTGTCTCTGAACCTATGGTATAACATAAAGAGAAAGCACCATAGCGCAAATGCTTTAGTACAACTGGAGTATTGAGTATACGAGTGAGGGAGGCTGAACATAAATAGGGTTACATGCATGAACAATTCTACTAACTGATTGATATAAACGTGAGAGTGCAAACATGCATACATAGAAACTGAGATCGCGAATGCGTGATAACTAAATCTGTACGCTAATACATAGATTATTGATATATGATCGTGACTGATACCGTAGTTCTGAATACATGGGTGACTGTGCCTGACAGTCCTACATCTGATGGAACTATTTGAGTTCCGTAGTATAATTGAATTTGACTGTATCTAGCAGTCCTGGTATACTGACATATGAAGAACTATCTGAGTTCTTTTACTGAGACTGAGCCTGAAACTGTGGGAGGTAGTTTTTTAACTGACATGCCCCAATAATGCATATAGCTAAGTTGGGGTCCAATCTCTTCCCCGATTGGAGGGGTGTTAATACCGCGCCACTGGAAAGGACAGTTGTGAGTGACCCTCAACTGGAAGGTACTCAAATAAGAATGGTGGGAACCCTAAAATGACAGGTTAAGACACCTCATCAACCCTAGTCTGACAGGTTAAGATGTCTCAACCTACGCTGGCTACATAGTTCTGGAATACAAAGATGACTGCTAAGAACCACACCCTAAACTGGCAGGTGAGTTCCCATCCTTGGGTTCACTCGATGCTAACTTCTACTCCCATCTAAAGAGACTAAACATGATTAACTGACTGTACAAGGACTGAGTAACTGACTTCTGTAGACTGACGAAATAGTACTACACTCGGAGATTTTGCTGAGATCATAAGATTTCAGAGGTTTCCTGAGTCACATGACTGACTGAGTTCAATAGATCATGTCTTGACTGAGATTATCAGGATAACGTGACTTGGCTCTGGGAACACAACTATATTTTTTGGGTATGAATACCCCCAGGACTCGATGGAAGGAAACTGACGCACATGACATGACTTGATCACAAGATTTGAGTCCCAATTTATAGTATCGTACATAAAGGATTTCATACTAAGCATGGTTATCAACAATGTCTTGCATGGAAAGGATTTCATGTCACCTGAAAGTACTTGCACAACCTTAATATCATGTTCATTGCATAATTATACTAGCAACATATATCAATAGCATGGAAGTTCATGTCGAATCATCTTAAGAGTTGACATAGCTTGTCATTTAAATACTATGGGGTCATGGGAACATGATTTTTAGCATTCTAGGCATTTTAACAAACACCTTGCATGCACACTTTGGGGCATAGGTTTTCTCAATAATTTTAATCATCTTGAACCACCCAAATTCATGGGTTTTAACTACAAGCATCCATACATCATGGAAGTCAACTTATATTAATATCTTGAAGCTTAAACAATAATCATTAACATGAACAACATCACATAACAACAAGGAAATCAAAGTTTCTCATTTAAAAGCATGGTTCTTGAACTCTATGAACGAAAGGGGTCCATAGATAAACACTACGCATACCTGACTCAAGGTTCTTAATGTTTTTGAACTTGAAGGATTTGAAATTATTTGATTCTTGAAGAAGATTGGGTCTTGTTCTTGGGGATTAAATTCAGAGAGAAACCCTAGTTTTTGTTTGTGAAATAATAATGAGCATAATGGATGAATTCGGACTTATATGGGTATATATAGGCGAGTGGTAAGTGACCAAAATACCCCTATTAAAACAACCTGGAAATAAACTGAACGTGGCATGTGACGGTCCGTCAGACACTTGACGGTCCGTTAGACACTTGACGGTCCGTCAGACACTTGGCGGTCCTTCACTTAGCCCGTCAGACGTGGACCAGAAATGGGGTTCACTGGATAAGAGTTGACGGCCTGGATTATGTTCCGTCACAACTTTGACGATCCGTCAACTCGTCCATCAGTCCTTATCCAGTACGTGACTCAACTGCCTTGGCTGTGACGGTCAAAGTCGCGGTCCGTCAACTTGGCCGTCATACCTAGGCATTTCCGACAGTTCCAATTAAAACTTCCATAACTTCCTCGTCTGATATAGGATTTGGACAAAATTGGTACCGTTGGAAAGCTAACTGAATTTCCCACGCGATAGAAAGTGAAAATATAAAAAATACCACGTGTACAAATATTGGTTTGCATTTTAAAGTAAGTCCTAGCATCCTTGAGATTATTTCTAGCTAGGAAAAAGGCATTGGTATTACAAGTAGTAGGACCGTTACATTCTAAAACAGGATCAACAGGACAAAAAACTTTTAATACTAAAGAAATAAAATTATTCCAACAACTTAAAAGAATGATACAAGACATCCCAGACTTAACGTTACCATTAGAAACAGATTATTTAATAGTCAAGATAGATAGAAGCCTTCAAGGATGGGGAGCAGTATTTAAAGCAAATCCTAACAAATATAGTGATAAAAAGGATGAAAAAAAATTGTGCTTATCCAAGTGGAAAATATAAAGAAAAGGGAAAGTTAAATAGCATAGATGCGGAGACACTAGCAGTAATTTACGGTTTGAATAGTTTTAAACTTTATATATTAAATAAGCCCGAATACTAGTAAGAACAGACTGCGAGGCTATAGTAAAGTTTTATCAGAAAATAAAATATAAGAATAGTAGTAAAAGGAGATGGTTAAATTTCCTATATGCTACTTCAATCTATAATATTGTTTTAGAACATATTAAAGGAAAAGATAATAACTTAGCAGATCAACTAAGTAGATTAATTGAAGAAGAAAACTAACGATTTTTGTTTCAGTATGACTACAGGGAAAGGAAAAGGCAAGGTAGAAGCCTCATCATCCGCAGACTATCTAAAGACACTAATGAGCAACACTCGTTTTAGACCACTTATGATGCTAGAACAGCCAAAATTAGATTGAATAATTTTTGGACCCCACAACTTGGTATGTTACGAACCATCCAACTTAACTTTCAGACGAAAGTCGGAAGTACAAGTGGATAAGCCGCAGATATGTCTACTAGATAATTTATGGATAGCATATAATAGAAGAGACAATAGTTATTTTGTTTCAGTTCTAAATGCATTAAGTTATTATTTTACTTAGAAAAATACTACTAATAGGTTTAAATTTTATGTTGTTCTCAGAGGACATCAACAAGGCGTGTTCCAGACTTGGATAGAGGTAATGGATGTCATAAAAGATTATAAAACACCTCTTTATAAAAGTTTTAATGACCTCTTTAAGACTCTAGACAATGCCCAGAGAAAATTGGGACCAAATTATTTTATTACTCCAACTTTAAGACCCGAAATACAAAAAATTCCTCAATATAATATTAACAAAGAGACAGACAAAATTATATTGTGTGATCATTGTTCCTCTATGATCGAAGCTTTTAAAAGACTGAATCAAGCCAATGAACTTTTAAGACAAGATAATAAAAACCTTGTAAAAGAAAAAGGACAGATGTTAGAACATATAGGTATTTTACAAGACCATATAAAAATCCCTCATTTTGAACTTTCACAACAAACTCAGCCAATTTATAAGACCCAGCTAAAGAGTTCTCCATCTTCTTTAAAAATGGAAAAATCCACTATATCGGGTAATGATACAGCTAGTCCAGCTCAAACGGTAGCTGATAAAGACTTCTCAAATCCGTTATCGGTGTGTGTTCCCCAATGAATACAGAAAGACCTACTGTATCGGGTAATGGTACAGCTAGTCCAGCTCAAATAGTAGCTGGTAAAGACTTATCAAATCCGATGACGGCTGACACTTTGCCAAAAAGTGTAGCGAGAATACTCCCAGCTAGTTTTAAAACAACAGGTACTCAGACAACAGATGAAGGAAGTTCTTCTCAGAATAAGAAGGGATTTTCATTAAGAAAAAAAAATGAAAAAAATATATAGAAAAAATAGTAGTAGACTCAATTAAGAAGTTGTTAGCAGAACAATTGCCTAAGGAGATAGAAATGAATCCAGAACCACCAGAGCAAAGACCCAGAATTTCTTTAATTCCAAGAGAAGAAACAAGATCACCTAGAACTGGAACAAGACTGGGATTATCAGACGGAGACAGTGACGAGTATGAACGAGAATACAACTCATCCATGGATCAATTTGCCCAAGACCCAAATGCAGATGATGATTCAGTAATGGAGTTTGACTCAGAAGCTTTACACAATTTGGATACGTAAGCAAATACGATATCTACAAAATACAAAATAATAGACGTATGCAATATAAGATTAATAAATGGATGGAGGAGAATTAAAGAAAGATATTAGCCGTCGGGCCCACCCAAGTTGATAAAGTCTTGCTAAAGTCTTTAGAAATAATTTGAAATCCACAAAAAAATTAAGATTTTAAGTCCACAAATGCCTATAAATACTCCCCTTTATGGAAGACTAAAACATGTACCAAAGAGAGAGAAAAAAAGCAAGAAAAAATCAAGAGTGAGAAAGTTCTTTAGTTTTCTTAAGTTCTTTAAGTTTCTTAGTTTCTAAAGTTGGTAAGTTACTTCAAAAATAAAGAGTGTGTGAAAAGTGTGAAAAGTTTTCTTAGTTTTTCAGGGGACTCCCGAAAGGAAAACCTCACTTCTTCCTTAAGACATGTAAGTAGTAGTTACATATATATTTGTATTTTTTTTGCAAGTTTGTAAATTATGTTTGAATTAATCAAGTTTATTTTCTTTCACATGTGTCTTTCACATCCATAAGCTACCGGATAATGAAGAACTAAGAAAACTTTTCACACTTTTCACACTCTTTTTTTTCTTTTTTTTTTTTTGAAGTAACTTACAAACTTTAGAAACTAAGAAACTTAAAGAACTTAAGAAAACTAAAGAACTTTCTCACTCTTGATTTTTTCTTGCTTTTTTCTCCCTTTGGTACATCTTTTAGTCTTCCATAAAGGGGGGTATTTATAGGCATTTGTGGACTTCAAATCTTAATTTTTTGTGGATTTCAAATCATTTCTAAAGACTTTAGCAAGACTTTATAAACTTGGGTGGGCCCGACGTCTAATATCTTTCTTTAATTCTCCTCCGTCCATTTATTAATCTGATATTGCATACGTCTATTATTTTATCTTTTGTAGATATCGTCATTGCTTACGTATCCAAATTGTGTAAAGCTTATGAGTCAAACTCCATTCCTAAATCATCGTCTGTGTTTGGATCTTGGGCAAATTGAATCATGGCTGAGTTGTATTCTCGTTCATACTCGTCACTGTCTCCGTCTGATAATCCCAGTCTTGTTCCAGTTCTAGGTGATCTTGTTTCTTCTCATGGAATTAAAGAAATTTTGGGTCTTTGCTCTGGTGGTTCTGGATTCATTGCTATCTACTTAGGCAATTGTTCTGGTAACAACTTTTTAATTGAGTCTACAACTATTTTTTCTATATTTCTTTTTTCATTTTTCTTTTTTCTTAATGAAAATCCCTTCTTATTCTGAGAAGAACTTCCTTCATCTATTGTCTGAGTACCTGTGGTTTCAAAACTAGCTGGGAGTATTCTCCCTACACTTTTTGGCAAAGTGCCAGCCGTCAATGGATTTGATTAGTCTTTACCAGCTACCGTTTCAGTTGGACTAGTTGTATCATTACCCAATACAGTAGGTCTTTCTGAATTCATTGGGGAACGCATACCCATTAACGGATTTAAGAAGTCTTTACCAGCCACCATTTGAGCTGGACTAGCTGTATCATTACCCGATACAGTGGGTTTTTTTATTTTTAAAGAAGATAGAGAACTCTTTAGCTGGGTCTCATAAATTGGTTGAGTCTGTTGTGAAAGTTCAAAATGAAGTATTTTTATACGGTCTTATAAAATACTTAGATGTTCTAACATCTATCCTTTTTCTTTTACAAGGTTTTCATTATCTTGTCTTAAAACTTCATTGGCTTGATTCAGTCTTTTAAAAGCTTCGGTCATAGAGGAACAATGATCACAAAATATAATTTTGTTTGTGTCTTTGTTAATATTATATTGAGGAATTTTTTGTGTTTCTGGTCTTAAAGCTGGAGTAATAAAATAATTTGGTCCCACATTTCTCCGGGTATAGTCTACAGTCTCTGAGATATCATAAAAACCTTTATAAAAAGGTGTTTTATAATCTTTTATGGCATCCATTACCTCTATCCAAGTCTGGAACACGCCTTGTTGATGTCCTCTGAGAACAACATAGAATTTAAACCTGTTAGTAGTATTTTTCTCAGTAAAATAATAATTTAATGCATTTAGAACTGAAACAAAATAATTATTGTCTCTTCTATTATATGTTATCCATAAATTGTCAAGTAGACATATCTGCGGCTAATCCACTTGTACTTTCATCTTTCGTTTGAAAGTTAAGTTGGATGGTTCGTAACATACCAAGTTGTGGGGTTCAAAAATTATTCTATCTAATTTTGGCTGTTCTAGCATCATAAGTTGTCTGAAACGAGTGTTTCTCATTAGTGTCTTTAGATAGTCTGGGGATGATGAGGCTTCTCCCTTGCCTTGTCCTTTCCCTATAGTCATACTGAAACAAAAATCGTTAGTTGTCTTCTTTAATTAATCTACTTAGTTGATCTGCTAAGTTATTATCTTTTACTTTAATATGTTCTAAAACAATATTATAGATTGAAGTAGCATCTAGGAAATTTAACCATCTCCTTTTACTACTATTCTTATCTTTTATTTTCTGATAAAACTTTACTATAGCCTCACAATCTGTTCTTACTAGTATTTCGGGCTTATTTAATATATAAAGTTTAAAACTATTCAAACCGTAAATTACTGCTAGTGCCTCCGCATCTATGCTATTTAACTTCCCTTTTCTTTACATTTTCCACTTGAATAAGCACAAATTTTTTCATCCTTTTTATCACTATATTTGTTAGGCTTTGATTTTAATACTGTTCCTCATCCTTGAAGTCTTCCATCTGCCTCGACTATTAAATAATTTGTTTCTAATAGTAACGTTAAGTCTGAGATGTATTGTATCATGCTTTTAAGTTGTTGGACTAATTTTATGTCTTCAGTATTAAAAGTTTTTTGGCTTGTTGATCCTGTTTTAGAATATAACAGTCGTGCTACTTTACCTAAGTCTTTGATAAAAGCTCTAGCATAATTTAAAAGTCCTAAAATTTTTTGTAAATCTTTAGTCTTGTCTAATTTATCTGGCATTTGTAAGACTTTTTTATCTATGTGTGGTTGTAATTTTATCCTACCGTCTCCAATAACTACTCCTAAAAAATTAATATTATTTTTACATAATTTCATTTTCTTTCTTCTTCTTATTATTTCATTATATACAAATAATTTAAAAACTTATTGTAAATGTCCTAAATGTTCTCTCATATTATTACTAAAAACAAAAATATCATCTACATAAACTAATCAAAAAATTTTAAAGTCTCTAAATATACTATCCATTTTTCTTTGAAAAATTGGAGGGGCCATCTTTAATCCGAACGGCATGACCAACCATTCAAAATGTCCTTCTGGATATGTGAAAGTTGTCTATTCTAAACTATCTTCATGCATTTTAATCTGCCAATATCCCGATTTACAATCAAATTTACTAAATACTTTTCTTCCTTGTATTCTATTTATTAATTTTGTTTTGTCTGGTAACTTATATCCATCCATTACAGTATTATCATTTAGTCTTTTGTAATTTATTACCATTCTAGCTTTTCCTCTTATTATTTCACTATTGTTTCTTACTATTAAAGTTGTTGACCTATGTCTGGATGTAGATCTTCTAATTATTCCTAATTCTAGTAGCTCTTTTATTTGTATTTCAAAGTCTTTAAGGTCTTCATTTGTAGCTCCTATAGATGTTGTTTTTATAATATATTCTGGATTAATTATTTCTAATTTGCAGGTAATTTGATTGGAGTCCCAATGTTGTAGGGGGTTTTCTTTGATTATCTCTAGCTTATCTAGGATTTGTATTATTTTCTCTAAGTCTTTTTGATCTTTTATTACTCCTATCTGCTATATACCTTTCTTAAAATTGTATAATTATGTATCCATTTCTATTAAAGTATAGTCTTTTTCTATTTCTTCTACTACTTATAGATCTTGTAATTCTTCATATATTGTTGCCTTTTTATTATCATTACATGTACAATTTTCCCCTTTATCATATTTTAGTGGTATTTCGGGTTTTATTTGGTCATCTGAATTTTCATCTGACTTATCCTTAAGAAAATGATGTTTAGTTAAAGTAGGTTGTGTCTGTACTGGTAAGTGAGTGATATTACTGGCGAATATTACTCAATTTTTTGTAACTAAACATCCTCCATTATTTTGAACCATAAAGTCTAATCCTAACACAAAGTCTGCTTTTATGTTTAAATTTCTAACTAGTATTTCACTAAGTGTATATTATGGTTGGTAGAATTTTTCACAAATATTAATAAAAAATATTTTTGGTTTTGGTGTATAGTCTGTATAGGTATTATATGTTCCATCCATTTGCATGGATTCTTGAGGTTTTGCCATTTTTTTAATTAGTTTTGCTGGTAAAATTTTGTTGTTTAAAATGCTCTTTGTACATCCAGAATCAACTATAGCGAAAGTCTCGAACTCATAATCTTGAATTTTTATTCTTGCTAAAACTTTGACTGTACTAATTTTCTTTTCTTCATTACATACCATTCCTTCAAATGGTATCATCATTGATTTTTTCTTTCTAACTCTATTATTTTCAGCAAATGTATTTAATAATTCTACTTTTTGTTTTTCGAGGTTATAAACTCTCATTTCTAATATTTTTAGTCTTTCTTCTAATTCTAACAATTTATTGTCTAGTGTTTTAACTATTGGTTCAAGTTGTTTCTTGTGAAAATTACATAAATTGTTTGTTGATTTTTGAATTTTTAGGATCTCTGAGGTTTTTTCTATACATTTTATGCATCCTTCCTTGTAACATTTTGCCCTTTTATTTTTACTTAGAAACCATTTATAAAAACAACACTGATTACTGTCTAATCCTTTTCCTTCTTCAAATTCATGTTCACATTCTTCTATCAATTTACTAAATCATAATAGTCTGAGTTTGTCTTTTCTAATCCTATTTCATTTATAAATTCCTCTTCTCCAGAATCTGAAGAATCAGATTTAATTATTTCTTCTTCAAAGACTTCCATACTTCTAATAGAGTATATACTTTCATTATCTGACATTTATTCATCTACATTTATTAAATTTTCATTTACATCTTCTATTAATTGTGCATTCCAAGATTTATTATTGATTCTTTTTGGACAAGTATTTGCTAAGTGCTCTATGCTACCGCAGGTAAAACATTCTAATTTATTTTTGTAGGTTCTACAGGTGTTATTTTTTCTTACATGTTTATCCTTATCTAGGTATGGCTTCTTTGCAGTTAATCTTCTTAAATAATATTTCTTCTTAGGGTGATAGTCTTTTTTATATGGCTTTCTATATTTTTTCTTTTTATAATCTTGGTCATAATGTTGTGTAGTATATATGTTTTTACAAAAATCTGTATCACTTCTTTTTAATTGATTTTGTATCTGTATATTTGTACATTTTTCTTGTAATATATCCATTATATGTTGTATTCTTTGTCCTATTAACCATGGATTGTTTGAGTTTTGTATTACTCCTTCTCTCTTGGACCATTTTTCTTCTATCTCTTATTAAATAATCTAGCTCTTAGAGTCTGATCAAATGAGTTCCCACTAATTGTACAATAATAAAAGTAATCATTTAAAAATTCTTTAATTCTTGACCAATGATTAATACTTAGTTTTTCTAAATTTATTAAAGCTCTTTGTTGTGATACTACTAATCCTCTATTGGGATCCTGGCCTATTAGTAGAGTATGTACTTTATTTACAAAATTGTATGAATTTGAGCCTAGTTCTACTAATTCTTGAATATCTTGTGGGAATTTTATCTTATAAGCTTCCCAAAGTGCTTTATTACTTTCTCCTAGAAATGTTTCTAAATATCTATACATAATTTCTGCATCTGGTTCTTGATTACCCTGTATATGTTGTATGTAGTCTGCTACAACTACATTTTTTCATATGTCTATTACATTATTCCATGCCTGAGGGTCATGGGCCGGCAAGTTTAATATTTTTCCTTTACTACCTTCTTCTTGTAATCTAATGGGTTCTTCTATTGGCATTCTTTTTCCTCTAGGTTTTATGTTTTGTTTTGTCTGAGTGTTTGGGTTTGTTCTAAATACTCTATGTCTTGGTAAATTTTCTGTTGTTAAGGGTACGTTTTGCATACCGGTTGTTCTTTGGAAAGGGCTTGAGGAACTTGCCTCACTTTTCATAAATTCTTTTATACTTTCGTCTATACTATAAATCGATTCTGAGTCTTCACCTTTTAGTTTCTTTTTACGTGTATAACCATAATTATCTGTTCTTAATTCACATTTTATAAAATGCTCTTTCATTTCCTCAAGGTCTAAGTTTCCTAATTTACAGCCTGTGCATTTAAATACGCTATTGCTATTTATTTCATATAGGGCTTCTTCTTTTATTATAGCTTTATTTACTTCAAAACCTTTTTCTAATATTTCTATATTTATAAAATTAGTATTCTCACATTCTTTATTTTCTTTATCAGTCTCTTTTTCATTTGTATATTGGTAGTCTATGAATCTTACTGAAGCTTGTCCTTTATTGTTAATATACATTAAATGATCGATTGGCTTTAGTATTTCTTTCTTAGTAAATCTTTCTAAATTCCATTCTAATCCTGCATATTTTTCTGATTTTATTTTTTGGGGTTTCAGTAATTTAATATCTTTATTTCCCATTAAACTTACTACATCATCTATTTTTAGATTAAACTTTATACTACTATTTGTGGCAAGTTTTCCTGTAAATCCTACACATATAAGTAAATTATTTCCATTATTCATTTCTTCATATCCCTTAGTCTGTACACCTATTTTAATATGCTTTCCGAATTCTAAGGTATTTATCATATAATCCGGACTACAATAAAAAATTCTCCATTATTAGTCCTGTCTACTTCAGTTATTCCTATTATAGATCTTTCTGAGTCTGACCATCTATTATCATATATTGTGATTAATACTTTAGTTCCTAAATTTTTTCTAGTTAATTCTTTTATGCCTATTACTATTAATCCCATGTGCATAAGACTCATGTTTAATTTTATAATTTCTTTTAAAGAGTCTGAGCTTATTAAATTTATGCTACAACTATTTTCTCCGATAACACACATCTGTTCTTCTCTATAATGCCTATATAGTTGTGCTCTTGAAAACATTCCTTCATTATATAATGTTTTATCATTTAACAGTTTTAATTTATTTTGTTGGAATAATTGTATTTCTTTATCTACGTCTATTACCTCTTCTAACTGTTGTCTTAAAATCATTCTTGGTTTATTTATTATTTTTGATAGCACATTATTTGTTAGACTGTTTTGGGTAAAACTTGATCTTTGCCTACTTGGGGATGCTGAAAAAAGATCTATGCTTTTGGCTTAGATGATTTAGTTATTTTAGCTTCTTTTAATTCTTTTTGAGGGGTTATTTCTATCTTTTTAAATTGTTCTATTAATTCTTCTATATTTTTATCTTGACTGTCTTTTTGTTTTTCCTTTTCTAGGTTCTTATTCAGTTCTAATAGTAACAAAATTATAATATTATTTTGTTTTATGATTAAAAAGTCTTCTTTTCCCTGAGGTTGATGATCTGATAATCCTTCGGGATTTGGTTGGATCTGTGCTGCCTTTTGTAATATTGCTAGATAAAGTTCATCTTGTAGTATATCATTCATGAGAGTATTAAATTTTTTATTTTATTAATTTCTTTTTGTACCTCTTGTAATACTAGCCTTATTTCAAGATTTTCCAAATTACATTTGTCTTTATTAATTAAAACTTTGAATTTTTTGTGTAATTCTGCTTGTTGGTTCTTTAAGAAATCAAAATTTAATTCTATTTTATCTAACAATTTTTTTCTTTGTTTTGCAGGTCTTCTAATATCTCTAGAGTTTTTAATATTTTTGTATTTTCTTGTTGAGTCTTTTCTCCTAGGTTTATTATAAAATCTGTAATGGTATTTAATTGTGGATTTTCTCCATGTAATGTATGTACTCCGTTGTTAAAATTACATCTAATAAGAGAATATCTTTAAAATGTCTGTATTTCTTTTCAGCTGGGATTGTTAGATCTAAATATTCTAGCTTCTTTAAATTATCTATTTTTACACTACTATTCTTTATCCTAACGAGGGTGTATTGTTACTACACTGTTTTCTAGCTGTTTGTATTCTAAAATTTCTATAGTGTATACAATATCTAATACTTTCCAATATACACTTTAACAAACTTGTATGATTTATGCAATTTACTAAATTTATAAAGTCTGAAATAATGATTGCTTCTGGTAATTCTGTAGTTTCTATTATTTCTATTGATTTATTAGTCTTTGTTCTATTCTTAAAATATCATTTCTTTATCTTATTTTTTTATATAAATGATTATATTCTCTTTGTATTTGTCCCGCAAAAGGATGCGTTTTCATGTATTTTTACCCTAAAGGAATAATGACTTGGTCACAACGTCTCTTATAATAGCTTATTCTTTTATTATGATTAGATATGTCAATACTAATTCCCTGGAATTCCCAACTTATTTCACTTAAATATTCTATGAATAATTCTGATTGTGAAGTGTCTATACATGTTAATAAATCTAAATAAATACTTAAAAATATTTCTAGTTCTTCTTTCTCTGCCTTTTGTTTTATTTCTTCGTTTAAAAACCAATATCTTAGTCGTAGATCGTTAGCAAAAGGATGTCTTTTCATTTATTACTATTTCTAGCCTTAAGATGTTTTATTAAATAATATTCTACTTCGGATATTGTAGTAATTAATTTATCTAAGGTTATAGGGTCTTCTTTTGTAGTATTAAGTCTTTTATATTCTATGTATAAACTATACAAATTATTTTTGATTTCTTTTAATGTTTTTGTATTTTTATGTGGTGTATTCATTAAGCCAAATAAAAAGGATACATGTCTCTGAAAACCTTATCTACCCAAAGATCGTGGTTAATATAAACTATTTGTTCTCTAACTTCTCCTAATCTATTATGTACTTCTTGTAGTTCAGTCCAAACTTCTTCTCTAGATTGTGGAGAAAGTTCCCTCATATTATTACTAAAGACTAAAATATTATCTACGTAAACTAATACAAAATTTTTATAGTCTCTAAAAATACCATCCATTTTTCTTTGAAAAATTGGAGGAGCCATTTTTAATCTGAACGGCATGACCAACAATTCAAAATGTCCTTCTGGACATGTAAAATTGTTCATTCGATACTATCTTCAAGCATTTTAATCTGTCAATATCCAGATTTACAATCAAATTTACTATATACTTTTTTTCCTTGTATTCTATTTATTAATTCTGTTTTGTATGGTAACTTATATCCATCCATTACACTATTATCATTTAGTCTTTTGTAATTTATTACCATTCTAGTTTTTCCTCTTATTATTTCACTATGATTTCTTACTATGAAAGTTGTTGACCTATGCCTCAATGTAGATCTTCTAATTATTCCTAATTCTAGTAGCTCTTTTATTTGTATTTCAAAGACTTTAAGGTCTTCACTTGTAGCTTCTATAAATGATGTTTTTATAGTATATTCTGGATTGAATTAAAGAAATATATTAGCCGTCGGGCCCACCCGAGTTGATAAAGTCTTGCTAAAGTCTTTAGAAAGGATTTGAGATCCAAAAAAAAGTTAAGATTTGAAGTCCATAAATGCCTATAAATACCTCCCTTTATGGAAGAATAAAACATGTACCAAAGAGAGAAAAAAGCAAGAAAAAATGTAATGAAGAAAAGAAAATTAGTACAGTCAAAGTTTTAGCAAGAATAAAAATTCAAGACTATGAGTTCGAGACTTTAGCTATAGTTGATTCTGGATGCACAAGGAGCATTTTAAACAACATAATTTTACCAACAAAACTAATTAAAAAATTGCCAGAACCTCAAGAATCCATGCAAATGGATGGAACATATAATACCTATACAGACTATATACCAAAAGCAAAAATAAGTTTTATTAATACTTGTGAAAAATTCTACCAACCATCATATACACTTAGTGAAATACTAGTTAGAGATTTAAACATAAAAGCAGACTTTGTGTTAGAATTAGACTTTATGGTAAAAAATAATGGAGGATGTTTAGTTACAAAAAATTGAGTAATATTCGCCAGTAATATTACTCACTCACCAGTACAGACACAACCTACTTTAACTAAATATCGTTTTCTTAAGGATAAGCCAGATGAAAACTCAGATGACCAAATAAAACCCGAAATACCACTAGAATGTAATAAAGGAAAAAATCGTACATGTAATGATAATAAAAAGGCAACAATGTATGAAGAATTACAAGATTTATTAGTAGTAGAAGGAATAGAAAAAGACTATACTTTAATAGAAATGGATAGAGAATTATACAATTTTAAGAAAGGTATACAACAGATAGGAGTAATAAAAGATCAAAAAGACTTAGAGAAAATAATACAAACCTAGATAAGCTAGAGATAATCTGAGAAAAACCCCTGCAACATTGGGATTCCAATCAAATCACCTGCAAATTGGAAATAATTAATCCAGAATATACTATAAAAACAACATCTATAGAAGCTACAAATGAAGACCTTAAAGACTTTGAAATACAAATAAAAGAGCTACTAGAATTAGGAATAATTAGAGAATCTACATCGAGACACAACCGCGATAGCCCTGCTTTAATAACTTAAAATTACTTACCTCCTTTAATAACTTAAAATTACTTACTTGCTTTAATAACTTGTAATAATAATTTTCTTGCTAAATTTGTCTGTCTATAGTATTATACTAACTATATAATCTACGATATATTATATTATAATACATATACTAAAGAATATATATATACATATATATTAGTAGTATAACTTATCCATATATAAGACTATAATATATATCTTTGTGCTTATTCAAGTGGAAAATATAAAGAAAAAGGAAAATCAAATAGCATAGATGCGGAGACACTAGCAGTAATTTATGATTTGAATAGTTTCAAACTTATATATATATATATATATATATATATATATATATATATATATAGAGAGAGAGAGAGAGAGAGAGAGAGAGAGAGAGAGAGAGAGATAGATAGATAGATAGATAGATAGAAGAAATGTCTAAATATTTTAAAATATGGATAGTGTGATTTTGTTGTGACACAATCAGAACAATATAATAATTACGAAATACATGTAACTTTTGTTATAAAAACTAATTGGTAATTTCATAAAAATGATAATTGAACAACTATTAAAGATAATAATAATATTTAAATAAAGTAAACAATTAAGGTATATAATTTAAATCTTTTAATGAGTTTAAAACAAATCCCATTTTTGGTTACTTGCCAAACATCAAAGGAAAATGAGACTTTCCAAAGTAGTTCATGCACAAAATATTATATTGTCTTACTCTTAGATTTTATCTATTTCATTTATGGACTGAAAATAGAAGTTGTTACTAAATTTTCATTAATTCAGAGTTTGTTGCAGGAGTATTATTCTCCTATAAATAGATTGCTAAGAGTAATAATCAAAATCAATAATAATAATCATATAGTTCCTATTTAGCTATCACAAAACTTGGAAAAGAATGAAGAAGGCAACATTCTTTATGATTTTTTTGGTCTCCTTTTTGCTTATTTTGTTAGGTAAGCAATTTAAATCTAGATAAGTTTAAATCAATTTCTGTGTCTTTTTTAATATTACAAAATATGATAACTCTAGTTAGTTTCTTCTTTTCAGTAATGTCAAAGTTGCTAGTTAGGACTGGCAAGCAATTTGTAATTATTGGATTTTCTTATCTAGAAATTTGTACTCTAGAAATTTAGCAATTGCAATTTGTGTCTTTTTTCATATCATGAATAGGATTAAGCAAGTTATATCCACATAAAATATTATGACTTTTTACATTAGTAATTTTCTATTGCATGTCATTTTATCATTCATTGTAGGTTAATAAATATATGTTGTATAATATATTTATAGAGTCAATGCATAAAACTTAATTCTAGCTAGTTATTTTTTCGTTTCAATAACTTAAATCCACATGCGGATATAATGTACCTCAAATCCACATGCGGATATAATGTACCTCAAGCAGTGTCACGAGATAGTGCTCCATCGTTTTTTCTGGCTAGATATGTTTTATTCATTTATTAACTTCTTCAACTATTTGTCATCGTTTATAAAAATATTCTGCATACACCATTGACATGTCCATGAATGTTGGTAGGACAATGAAGCAATGCTGCGTGCTCAAGTGATGGCGATTGTGTTACGGTGGTAGATTGCACAGACGTAAATCCCATATGTGATGAAACAAAAAGGTGCCGCTGTCCAGGAAAACCACCAGCAACTAATTATAATAATGGACCTAAAAGAGTTCACAAGACAAATCAAAACTAATTTATGTCTGTTATTCTGTAAAATTGAACCATGATTTGTGTTGTTGTTTTTCATTTTAATAAGGTTCAATCCAATAATAAGGTCTTTTGTTGATGTTGGAAAGGGATTTTCTCCCTTTGGATTTATGTTTTAAGCAATGCATTTTGTCTTCAATTAATTTCCTAGATCAATTACGCATTTCTGAAATAGTTAACATTTTGGAAAAATCAACTGTCACGGACAATGTTTCTCTAATTACAAAACGTAACTATAGTTAAGTAACAAATGTATTTGGCTCCTGAATTTCGCTTTTGAATATAAATACAAATACGGTTGAAATAATTTACTAACCTATCTTATAAATACATATACAAATGCACATGACATCAAATACATACATATGTACATATGTGTATGTGTTTGTGTGTGAGAGAGCTGTTGAATAGAACTCCGAAAATAATTTAACTATATAACTGAATACATATGAAATACGTATCAAATACATAAATATATGAAATATACAATACACATGACATAAGACAAATCAAATAAATATAAAAAAAATACATAAGGAATCATATATATATATATATATATATATATATATATATATATATATATATATATATTCTATTAGTTTAAACCTTAGCTGGGAATTGTTATTATTTCAAATCTTAATTTTGCAATTTAATTATATCGTATTTCTGCGTCTAAGTAAGATTTTCAATTTTATTTAATGCTGGGTTTGAGGAATGACCATCTAAGCAACTCCTTTACAATGAGACAAATAGATCAAAATGAATATACATGTTAAATCATGACATTTTAAATGGAATATAATTCAATTAAGGTTGCAATATCATTATAACACTTTTCCAATATAATTTACAATTCTCTAACTGTATTAATGAGATTATATTCACTACTAACATAGTCTAGCCTCATTTTTCATACCATCCACCACAATGTAACGCTAAATCATCACTATAATCCCTTTATTTGCATTACCTTTTCCATTACCCACATCCATAGGATCAACTGAGCAATCATAGATAACTCACACTAAACTCTTGGACTAACAATCAAACACTCTCTTATAACATTAAAGAATAATAACTAGCTAATCGGGTAAGCTACAATTACAACAAATATAAATGAAGCAAGTCGACCAACATATAGAAAGTAAGTACAGAGTGTCACTTTTCCAAGCACATGTCACACAATCAATCTCAGGGATAAAATCAAGTAGGGAATACAAGTCAACTCATATCTCAGTAACATACATTAGAGAACTCAAGTCTCATTAGCAAACCTTATACATATTCTTGAAATGGATTAATTCAATTATTGAAACTTTGGGATCGTTTTTTTAAAATTATTCATTAGATTCATCACTTTGGATCACTTCATTATTAATTCTTTATTATTATTAATTTTTTATTATTATTATTATTATTATTATTATTATTATTATTATTATTATTATTATTATAATCACCATGTCTGCTCGTGACATCTGATTCAATCACATCTCACAACAATATTAGAAATTTAACATCGGCCACAATGCTTGATAAATCAATAAAGTAGCAATATCAAAACTTAACATCGACTAACAATTATATCCTTTTAAACCTCGCAATTTGAACACCATTAGCTCATTAGCAGCTTATTAAACTACACGATTATTCAAAATCAAAACTAATATGTACACACATTCTAAGAGACTTATTTTTGCGCAACTAATTATGACCTGAAGGGGACAATCTAAGTCTATCTACCGTATAGGTGTGGTACCCAATCTTTTATAAATAAGTTATATCAATATCCATATTTGTACTGGCGTAGTATCCGATCCTCCATAACCATATTATATGTGTTTTATCAAATTTACACTAACTATCAGGATACAATACGACATACTAAATTTAAAAGTGCACTTAGACTCACAAAGCAATTCGATCAAGTTCTTTCATTTATCGACATTTTGATCCTCTAATGGACATTATTTCAATAATTCATCATAATTATCAACAAGTCATTTATGACATTACTTCAAGGAGTTATCATTATCAAACAAGCCTCACATAGGCATAATTCAATAAATCGTCATTATCTCCAATCTAGCCTCTCATGGACGAGTCCGAAACCAAAATATGCCATGGAACTAAAAAAAGTACCAAAATATGTCATGTATATAAAAAGTAACGAAAATATATACATGTCTCAATTTTTAAGTGAGTTATATCAATTCTTTTTAATAGCAGCTGCCAAATGAAGTTACGAATCTGAAAAAATACATAACTCATTTTTAAAGTGAGTTATGCATTTTATTTCTGCATAGCTCACTTAAAAAGTGAGTTATACAATAAAAGTTATACAACTCACTTTTTAAGTGAGTTATGCATTTTATTTCTACAAAAAAAGTGAGTTATGCATTTTGGTTTTTATATAACTCACTTTTTAAGTGAGTTATGCTTTTGGGTGTATACTTATACATTTTTGTTTATTATATTTATTTTTATAATTTATATGATTTTTTATAAAACTTACATATTATGTGAGCAATCAATTTATCTTTTTAAAGTTTTATTTTAAAAAAAAAATTGACATATTTATTTTTTTAAAATCTATTTTATTTTTAAAAAAACTCACTAGTTATGTGATTTTATAAAGCTCAGTAATTATATTTTTATATTATAAAAATATATATGTCTCTATTTTTATCATATACTCCCTTTGTTTCAAATAAGTTGGCCCCTATGTACTTGACATACTCATTAAGAAAAAATTATTAGGGGTTATCGATTTACCAAATTAGTCTTATTAATTATGCTTTAAAAATATAAATTTAAGTTTATAAACTTTAATTATGCTTCTGATACTACCCCTATCATTAATGACTAAATAAAGTATATAAACTTAAATTTATATTTTCAAAGCATAATTAATAAGACTAATTTGGTAAATGAATAACCCCTAATAAATTTTATTTAATGAGTATGTCAAGTACATAGGGGCCAACTTATTTGAAACAAAGAGTGTATAAGATAAAATTGAGGCATATATAGTTTTATAAGATAAAAATATATCTAAAAAATAATTACTGAGCTTTATAAAATCACATAATTAGTGAGCTTTAAAAAACCAAAATAGATTTTTAATAAAATAAATATGTCAGTTTATTTAAAAAATAAAACTTTAAAAATATAAATTGATAGCTCATATAATATGTAAGTTTTATAAAAATTCACATAAATTATAAAAATAAATATAATAAACGAAAAAGTATAAAAAAAATGCACAACTCACTTAAAAAGTGAGTTATGTAAAAACCAAAATGCATAACTCACTTTTTTAGTGAGTTATGTAGAAATAAATGCATAACTCACTTTATAAGTGAGTTATATAACTTTCATTGTATGACTCACTTAAAAATAAAATACATAACTCATTTTTCTTTAAAAGTGAGTTATGTACTTTTTCAAATTCCTAACGTAGTTTGGCACTATCACGACCCAAAAATGAAGGTCATGATGACACTTTTCGCGATGTACCTTGACAAGTAAGCCTATCACCCAAACTGGTACAAAAAAGAAAAAAACAGAAATATCCCAAGGTAAGGCTTCTAGAATGAAGTCGAATCATATAAGTAATCATGACAATGCAGAAAGAACTTATCTAAAATACCAATCATGCCCAAAACCAGGTGTCAATAGTGTAATGATTATTGATACAATCCAGGAGTCAACTACATCAGAGAAATAACCACAAAGGAATAATATATGTCTCTGAATACTAATAAAGACATAACTACTATAAAAGGATACAGGTGAACTTTGGACGTATGAATGTCCAACCGCTATCTTGGAAGCTGCAACAATCGCCTGAGTTAAGCAAGATAAGGCGCATACGAGCTTGGACCTACACCGAAAGGGCGTAGTGGGCATGAGTACGGTCCACTTGTACTTAGTAGGTATCATAGGCCGATCAAGCAAAGTAGTAAATAAAACATACAAAATATACACTAAGGGCACGTAAGCTGCAATCAGAAAATGTCTCACAACGGTAGCCCACACCTCTTCCACTAACAGTTTTAGTATATCACATATATTGCAACATCACAATAAGATAGAACATAAGTATGCACTATATCACATATAAGTAAAACAAGAGGGTATATACAAGATCATCAGATACAAGTAAAAAAAGATAAGACAATTACATAAATGATAATACAACACAATATAAACACAATAAAGTAAGTGCAACGTATATAATGATGATGATGATGATGCACGAGGTCGTCGCACAACCTCCGGGGTCGTCGCACAATCCCCGTATACACCTACAGAGCTAAAGCTTCCTGACATAGGACCCATGAAGGGTTCGTCAACCCGTATACAATCCACATCTCTCATATCTCCTTTTCGGCTTATTCCTCAGAAAGGATTTTATAAGGTGTTATAATATCTCTTCCCCGACACATCCCTTGGGAAGGGTTTTAAAAAGGTGTTGTCATTGTTTCTCAGATGTTGCCATGGTGGTACCAATGTTTCATGAATGATTATGATATGAGGATGTAATGCTCACAACTAATCACAATGATTATTTTCACAATCAACCATAATGATATATTTCCAAAACCACGTGAGCCAATATCCACTCATTATTTCAGTTTTATCCACGAATTTCCACATGTCTCATATGCTAAGAAAGTATGAATATAATCAAAATTCATCAATGGTATCACATTAAGCATCTTAACAACATAATACAATTATTCACATGTATTCAAGGCTATCAATATCCCATAGGACCCCACACGATTACACATATCACATAATAAATCAATTTTGACAATTACATTACATATAGGCACCCTCGGCCACAACACATAAATAGTCATTTTTCATGATTAGTTCCCACCCTTAACATGCATTTTGTATCATCATTTACTACCCAACCCAGTCTGAAAGAGTTAAGCCATAACCTACCTCAAAAGTCGAAATCGGTCTGCTACACTTTGAACCCACAACCTTACTTTTCACGAATAATCTCAAACTCCACTAAAAATATCAAATATAAAAGCTACGCATCAAAACAAAATGAATGACACACATATTGACTACTTTTGGTTCGAGGTCAAAACGGACCCCCGAAATGGGTTTTTGAAAAATAAGGACAAAAGCGAAACTTTACTTCAAAAACATATTTTCCATATTTTTAGTAACCTATAGCTGAAAATCCAAGTTAAATCGAGTAAAAAATGAGGTTCAAATCGAAGAAAAACTATTTTTGAGCTTTACCGGGTATAATCGAAGTTGTTTTGAAGGTTAAATTGATGAAACACTAGTAATTATAAGATAAAAACATTATTCAAGTGAAAATGTGTGAAATTGTTGTTTAAAATCAAGCCTAAGATTTTTGGGGTTTTGAGAAATTAATTAAGAAATTACTAAGAAAAGAGTGATTTCTTACCTTAAATTCGTAATAGAATCAAGAAACATATGTTAATCTAGCTTCCCAAGTTCCCACAAGCTTCATTTTTAAGCTCTCACACTATTTTAGGATTTAACTCTCAAGAGAAAAGTAAAACAATAAGAAAAAATCGGATAAAAGGGCTATTTATGCTATACCCGGGTTACCAAACATTTAACCTATAAAACACATTCCTCAATCCCGATTTACCCTTTATGTATCTGGTTGCACCAACAACCTGGTGCACATGATATTCTTAAGTCGAAGCGGACTTCGATGGGTGCCCGGAATTCGATCGGAGTTCGATATACACAAATGAACTATGTAACCACACTAAATTCGACACTCCAAATTCAATGGCGATATCAAAATTTTGAAAAAACATCATTTTCACAAAGTCGACTCCCGAAATCCAAAATCACAATTTTCCAAATCGAGGGTCGAAATGAGATTGAAAAGTCGTAAAATTACACCAAATATGGCACCACTCAAAAATCGATGTTCTGGATCTACTAGCGAAGTCGGATTTTCCATCTGAGATTGTTTCGACCAAATGTGGGTCCCACACCTATATTTTTAATTTTTTAACTTTTCGACCAATAGGTCAAAATGAGCTCGGGTGCACCGGGACCCGAACCAAAGGTCTACATAGCCTAAAATCAATATTTCGGAGATGCTGGCACAGTATGTTTGTCCATCTTTTACACGGATCAAAAGATATCCTCATAAGTCTAAAATAAAGCTCTCGAAGACATCAAAAACAACAATATCGCATAAATGGTACCAATAATGCATCAAAAACCATGCCAATCACTCCCACATCCCAGAAATATCATAATTCAACTACAGGGAGGGGTAAAATAGTTAAATCACACAAAATCACAAATTTCACATATTTCATCAAATTTTTAGATCGTTGCAGGCACCTGCCGTTAAAGAGAATTGATATCAAAAAGTGAATTAAGTATATTTTCGTCACATTTTATATACATGACATATTTTTGGTACTTATTTTAGTTTCATGGCATATTTTGGTTTTGGAGTCCTCATGGGCACCCAATAGATAAAGTATTTTTATCAATATTAAAACAAGAATATCATAAAATAAATCGCAATTTAACACTTAAGCATACAAGTCACTATTGGAGCCTTAATTACTTATTAATTATTAAATACCACTACCTTCTTAAATACCACAACTTGAGTTCTAACATCACCTCCTATAACTAGCATATTCAAGCATAACATTATCCTCTACCTCTTTGCACATAATGTAACTCTAATAATGATTCAAGTCATTTATCCCTTAGATATTACCATCTTCATCAATATTTGACCCTAGCGTAGTTCTCCTCATCACATTATTGCATAATAAATACCACAACTTGAGTTCTAACATCACCTCCTATAACTAGCATATTCAAGCATAACATTATCCTCTACCTCTTTCCACATAATGTAACTCTAATAATGATTCAAGTCATTTATCTCTTAGATATTACCATCTTCATCAATATTTGACCCTAGCGTAGTTCTCCTCATCACATTGTTGCACAACATAAAACTTAACATCTTTGTAACTCAGCTCGATTCATCACTAGAACAACTTAATGACATCATGCTTGCATAGTTTATCCACAAATAATTTTCTTCCGGACACATTACATATAGTATCACAGAAGTAACACATAATCATTCAATAACATAATTTTCAGAATCAAAGTAAAGTTCTTAGGTCTTTATCAACCTTAACTCCAGGTCCACAGGTCTAGACACGCTTTCTCCCATCAATTCTAAATTATAAAAATATGAAACAACACAATCTTCAACTCATTAACCTAGCCTACCTAAACGTCAAGTTTTTGGAAGAAACAAGTTGTAACAAGAATGCTCTTTTCTTTTCTTCATGCCTTGGAATAATCAATCATCTAAAAAATCAAGTAATAATATGAGTAATTAAATAATTACTCTTCAAACAAATATTTTGGGGATTCAAACCCACTAATTCTACCCTTAATTCAACGTCTATATCATTCTCCAAGGTCAATTAGCCATTAACAAGCTCTTTCAAGATTAACTCATCTCCATTAATGGAGTTTTTATGCTAAAGGTCTTATCTTTACGGAATTGAAGGTTCCTATCCATCAAAATTTATAATCTAGTTTATGAAATTCATTGTAGAAATCTTTAATTTAGAATTTAGAATTAGCTCTAGGTCGTATTAAAAAATCCCATAAGTTTTCTCCAAAAAAAAATCTACCATTAAAGGTCTTTCTTAGGATTCTAAGATTTTAAAGGAGTAAAAGACAAAGAAAATAATGGAAAAACTTACCTCAAAGAAGGACATTCACCTTAAGCTTTGGTAAAATCACCTCTCTAGAGTTGGGGGATGAAGTTTTGGGTTCTTAGACCTAAAACACGGCTGAAAGTGATTTAAATACCACAAGAATTTTTGCTACAAAGAAATTTCTGTTTTGCCCGACCAATGCTCAGTAAACGGTCGTCACTTTTTACTTTGAATTCAAATTGATGAAAGATTTATTGCTTATAAAAAGAATTCAAAGATTTTTGATTTGGTGGGTATTGAAGCCCCTTGCTCCTTATATTCTAAGAGATAAGGTCGTTTAAAGTTTGCCCTAATAGAAACGCATATCGAAATTCTATCGAAAAAAAAAGTTTTAAACTTAAATTTGTGTTAGATATATTGTATGACCTTAATTTATACCTAAAGAACTTTCAAACTAAAGTATTGATATTTGTACTCATGAATAATTAAAGTAAAAATTACATATATAATGACATGTTTACTAGGAATTACTAAAAGTTCCAACTTTTTTAAAAATCTCGTAAAATCCCAACATTTGGCCATTGATGATACATGTTAATTAACTTAGATACATATAAGGGATACATGTTTGAAGTAAACTAATTTGCACTTTTTAAGGGATGTAACGGATAAATTAGCATTAAAAGTACAATTAATCTAACTAATTATGGTTAAAACAAAATTAAATCCCATGATTTATGGCAATTATCTTATTTTTCCACCATTCTAATACAAAACAACATTCATAATCTGTTTGAAAATACCCAAAAAAATTCACGGCTTCTTAAAAAGTTTCAGACGTCCATTTTTTCTGATTTGTTAATTTAGTTTGGTTATTTGAAATGAATAAATAGTTTTAATGGGTTCATTCAAAAGAAAGGAAATTCATTATTATTGAAAAAGAATTCTTTATTCCTTCTTCTCTATTATTTGTTGTTCTTCTTCTTTTCTTTTGACGATCATAAAAATAAATATCGCGTCTTATTAGTACATTCCGGTGTTTGGCTGTCTGATGTCAAGCACGAAGAATACAAGATTGATGGTTGTAGTAGGAGATGTGTCAATGTCAATCTCAATTCGTTATCCCTTCTTCTCTGTTATTTGTTGTTCTTCTTTTTTTTCGATGATTCATAATAATGAATATCGCGTCTTATTAGTACATTTCGGTGTTTGGATGTCTGATATCCAGCACGAAGAATACAAAATTGATGGTTTTAGTCGGAGATGTACCAATGTCGATCTCAAGAAAAGCCGATGAAGATTTTTCCTCACGAGTTGTTTCACTGTCGGATGTCACAATGTATGCAATTCTTCCTTCATGAATACAGATTAAAAAGTCAGATTATAATCAAGAGATGTACTCATGATTTGTTTGTCAACTCATTTATAATTTGAATTTTAAGTTTCTTTTCTTAGAATTTTAAGTTTTAAGTTTGTGGGTCAAATTATTAGTTTTAGGTTGTCAAAGTACTCGTTTTAAGTTTATTGGATTATAGTCTGTCAAATTGTGTAATTCATCATTATTTCAATTTTAAAGCCAAACATTTTGATAAACAAAAATATGTATCTCTTGTTGATTGAATTTAGCCAAGAATACAAAGTTCTTTTCATGTTTAAGCCAAAAATATAACACAGAACAATATATAGAAAAACAGTATGAACATAATATTATAGATACAAGATAATACAAATATATATCTTGGTTGAAATACATGTAGCTGTTGATATGCTTAAATCAATAAATGTTAAACAATACGAGATACATATAATTCATAAACAGTGAAGCAGTAATCCAAAATATGAGAAAATGTATCTATAAGCTTGTAACATGTATCTATTGTTGTGTTAATTTGAATAATAATTACAAAACATTAGATACATATAAAAATAAAAAAATGTATCTAATGAAAAATAAAAAAATGTTCACATTAAGAAGCTTAATGAATTTCTTATGTATTTGTGAATTCATTATTTAATGTAAAGTAACTAAATGATATAAAAAGATTTATTTGAACGCTCATTGATAAATTGCTTACATATTGCACAAGACTATCGTTACATAATTAACAATTGATACAATCGTAAAAAATTTGTATCTATTGAAAAATATATTTTATGAAGAGTATGAAGCGTATGAACAATTATGTTCAGCTCGAAGTTGTTATTCAATTTAGAGACAAAATGTCTTGCAAAGAAAAATAAAATTAAGAAAAAAAAAATTATGTTATGATTGAATATGAGATTTAATTGTACGATGTATCGTTATGTTGCATAGTGTAATGTTGTGTTAGTTACTTTCATTACTGGACTTAGTTATATATGTTTCAATAAACTTGATACGTATAGTTATAATTATGTATCTAATACAATGTAACAAAAAATGTTAAATATGATGACTTTGTAAAGTGTAACAAAAACGTACAATAAAATAATAATATATCATAATTTGGAATAGCCATATGGCAATCATTGGTGATAAGGTAGATTCCATGATGTTGAAAAACATCTAAAAAAACAATAACAACATGTACTAACATCATCAAACTATATAACAGTCAACTAGCCAACAAATAAACAACTACTCAATATGCAAAGCACAAACTTTTTCTTTTTGTGTGAAACTGCTCCTTGGCCTTGGTGGATCGTCATTCTCACTAAAGCATCCTTTCTTCGCCTTTACAGAGCCATACTTGCACAAAAGAGTGTCATATCTCATGCGATGGTATTGAGCATCAATACCCAATGAGGGAATGCCTAATTCCTCGCTCAGGTACTCGACATAAATAGCTACAAATACACCACAATTCCTACATAGTGATTACTAATTGAATTAAAAATACATATATACATGTATAAGATAATGAAAACAATGGAAAGGTAATGTAATACTTACAAACTTTCACTATCTTGTTGTGTTATCCTGGTAACATATTCCAGTCAGAATGGATCCTAAAAAAATATCAAATTAAAAAAATAACATTAGATGCAATAACTCTATAATAACACAGAACAATATATAGAAAAATTGTATGAACATAATATTATAGATACAAGATAATACAAATATGTATCTTGGCTGAAATACATGTATCTATTGATATGCTTAAATCAATAAATGTTAAACAATATGAGATACATACTATTCATAAGTAGTGAAACAACAACACAAGATAAGAGAAAATGTGTCTATAAGCTTGTAAACATGTATATATTGTTGAGTTAATTTAAATAATACTTACAAAACATTAGATACATATACAAAATAAAAAAAAATCAAATATACAAGAAATTGAAAAAACTTATCACGCGTATATTAATATGTATCACGGCCAATTATTTTCCAGATCTGAACATGCCGGAGGTTCCAGATATTTTCCAGATATGACTTTGTCGGAGGTTTCAATTTATTTTTTTCTTCGCGCAACAAAATATTATTGAATTAGTTGGTATACATGAAGTATCGATAACGAAAAAGCAGCCAGAAATAACCTCAACATGGATAATTTTCTTTGCCAAAATAGTAGCTTTACCAATAACTCGAGCACCAAAAATATCATCATCTTTAACACGAAACTCCAAATGATCAATTGGGTGAGCAAAAGGGCTATGATGTTGTTTAATTTTATTTTTGAGAAAAACCATTGAACATAATAAAAAGAAAGTGAAGATAAATTTAGGAGAAAAAATGTCTTTGTTAAAAAATGTGAAGAAGAAGAAGAAGAGGAGAAAATTGTGACCAAAATTTTGGCGTTAATGTAGCCATTAATGTTGGAAGAGTTGGCTAGAAACTGTTGCTTGAATTAAGGCATACAAAGAGGAGAAAATGAGTTATTTTTGGTAAAGAATCGGTTTCTTAGTTGTAGGTTTTAACTTTTATCTCAACTTAACCAAAAAGTATGAAATGTTGGGATTTAGGTAATTTTTTAGAATTGGGGGGATTTTTAGAAGTTTAGAAACATATGTTGTTTATAGATATCGGAAGGCTTAAATCTTAGCTGAAAAGCTTGAGGTGACACAATAAATAGGAAAAATTTCATAAATAGCAAACTTAGGCTCATGATTAGGAGTTTCATAGCAACTATTTCATAATTACCTTAAATAGAAACTTGTATTTTGTATTTTATAAAAGTGTTACTACTAAAATACAAATACAATAAGATTTATTGTCCTTCTTTTACTCAAATCAGTTGTTAAATAAGAAATAATTATGCCATGTATTTAAAGTAGTAAATTCCTTTTTCATAAATTGCTCTTAATTAAAGCAGTAGATTCTTTTTTCATAAATTAATCTTATTTAAATTAGTAGATATCTTTTCCAAATCAAACTCAAATCTGAAGATCATTATCTTCATGATCTTCAAAAAGAAAAAAAATCAAGTTAGGCGAGGATGTTTGAAGCTTGGAGGTGGAGTATAAGAATAAGGACGACATTCAGGATTGCAATAATTATAGGGGTATCAAGTTGTTGAGTCACACTATGAAGGTTTGGGAGAGGGTGATAGAGTTGAGGTTGCGGAGGACTGTTACTATTTCTGAAAATCAGTTTGGATTTATGCCAGGATGCTTGACTACAGAAGCCATCCATCTCGTTAGGAGACTGATGGAGCAGTATAGGAAAAGGAAGAAGAATTTGCACATGGTGTTTATCGACCTAGAAAAGGCCTATGCTAGAAGTTCTAGGGAGATTCTTTGGAGGTGTTTGGAGGTTAGAGGTATATCTATAGTGTATGTTAGGGCGATTAAGGATATGTACGACGGATCCAAGACTGACTGGGGGAGGGGACTTAGAGCACTTTCCTGTCTTGATGGGGTAACATCAAGGTTCGACGCTTAGTTGGTTTTTTTTTTTGCCTTGGTGATGGATGTTTTGACGTGGCACATTCAGGATGAGGTGCCTTATTGTTTGCTCTTTGCAGATGATGTGGTCTGGATTGATAAGACACATAGTGGAGTTAATGCTAAATTGAAGGTTTGAAGGCAAACTCTTGAGTCTAAAGGTAATTTTCAGGGAGTGGTATGGACTGCGTAGACTTACCCTCCCCAGACCCTGCTTGGTGGGAATATACTGGGTATATATGTTGTTGTTGTAGGAAATGTTTAAATATTTGTAATTTGGATAGTGTAATTTTCATGTTATACAGTCAGTATAATAATTATGAAATTACACATAACTTTTGTTATAAACGTTAATTGTTAATTTAATAAAAAATGATAATTTGCACTGCTCTTAAAGATAATAATAATAATATTTTAAAAAGTTAAATATTAAGGTATTTAAAAAATAATATTAAGGTATATAATTTAAATCTTTTAATGAGTTTAAAACAAATTTCATTTTAGGTCACTTGCCAAACTTCAAAAGGAAATGATTCACATTCCAAAGTTGTTCATGCACAAAATATTATATTATCTTAGTCTTAGATTTTATCTATTTCATTATATGGACAGGAAATAAAAGTTGTTATTAAATTTTCATCTATTCAGAGTTTGTTTCAGGGTATTATTCCCCTATAAATATATTGCTAAGAGTAATAATAATCAAAATCAATAATAGCAATCATATCGTTACTATTGAGCTATTACAAAACTTGGAAAAGAATGGAGAAGGCAACATTCTTTAAGATTTTCTTGGTCTCCTTTTTGCTTATTTTGTTTGGTAAGCAATCTAATAAGTTTAAATCAATTTCTGTATATTCTTGTTATATTATAAAATATGATAACTCTAGTTAATTTCTTCTTTTCAATAATGTTGCTAGTAAGGACAGGTAGGCAATTGTATGATCATTGGATTTTCTTAACTACCAACTGCAACTTCAGAAAAATTTAGCAATTTGTGTGTCTTTTTTCATATCATGACATTTTTACATTAGTAATCTAACTTGTTATCGAGCATGCCATTTATCATTCATACTAATAAGATATATATGTTATATAAAACTTAACTCTAGTTAATTTTTTGTTTCAATAACTTAATCTAGAGGCGGATATAATGTGCCCCAAGCAATTTCACGAGATACTGCTTCATCATTTTTTTTAGCTAAATATGTATAATTACGTCACTTGTTATTGTAGTATTTTATTCATTTGTTCACTTCTTCAACTATTTGTCATCGTTTATAAAAATATTCTACGTACACCACTGACATGTCCATGAATGTTGGTAGGACAAGGAAGCAATGCTGCGTGCTCAAGTGATGGCGATTGTGTTACGGTGGTAGATTGCATAGACGTAAATCCCATATGTGATGAAACAAAAAGGTGCCGCTGTCCAGGAAAACCACCAGCAACTAATTATAATAATGGACCTAAAAGAGTTCACAAGACAAACCAAAACTAAATCATGTTTGTTATTCTGTAAAATTGAACCATGATTTGTGTTGTTGTTTTTCATTTTCATAAGGTTCAATCCAATAATTCAATCCAATAATAAGGTCTTTTGTTGTTTCTGGAAAAGGATTTGCTCCCTTTGGATTTATCTTTTAAGCTATGCATTTTATCATCGATTAATTTCTTAGAGCAATTAGGCAAAATCTCTTGTCATAGATAATGTTTGTCTAATTACAAAACATAACTACAGTTAAGTAACAAATGTATTTGGCTTCCGAAATTCGCTTACAAATACAAAATATAAATACAAATACAAATACGGCTGATACAAATTACTAAAGTGTCTTATAGATACATATACAAATACATATGACATCAAATACATACATCTATACATATATGTATGTTTGTGTTTGTGCGTGTGAGAGAGAGACCGTTGAATAGAACTACGAAAACAATTTAACTATATAACTGAATACATATGAAATACGTATCAAATGCATAAATATATGAAATATACAATACATATGACATAAGTATATATATATATATATATATATATACTAGTCTAGTGTACGTGCGTTGCATGTGTATGTCACGTTAATAATATTAAATTGAATACTATAACAACTTGAAAATTCTTAATATTATTTTAAGTCTATGTAATTTTTTGATTTTCAATAGGACTCTAGTAAGAAATTTTTTATATCGAACCTACACAAATTTAAGTAGATGGAACAATATTAAGAATGACCCCAAATATACATTTAATTAAACTTAAAGATTATTATAATTCCATTGATTCCATTCTTAATCAAAATAGATCATAATTTGTTTAAACGTGTAAATTTGAAAAACTATATTTAATTAAATATTTTTTTAAAAAATACACTTTTATAAAATTCTTCAGAAATTATTGTCAAATAACATAAATTTTAAAAATTCAGCACTTTGCTTTTTTTTTTTTTTTTTTTTTAAAATAAGGATAAAAAGATTAGTCTTTCAACTTCTATTAGAATAATAGCACTTTGAATTAATAACTTGTTAATTCAATTTATTGTTAATTCAAATAATAAAGGAAGAAATCTGAAACAATCTAAAATAGTTAGTGCAACTCTATGCCGAGGACATTATGGTGTCGCACAACAAACTTAATTTTAGACATCTAATAAAAACGAAAGAAGTAAAAACAAATACTACTCTCCGATAAGTGTTGTTGTTCTTGAGAGTTAAAATTAACAAAATTTCAAATTCTTTTATATGGAAAATAGTTTGCAGCATGTTGTTCGGATTTATAAACTAAACAAATAGTTGATCCTTTTTGTCAACCAATTTGGACGAAGAAATCTGTAAGTAAAGGTAAAGTTGTCCTGAACTATTGAAATTAAAGATAATTTTCATAAGTGAAGGAAAAAACAATAAAACAAACTTTACTGAGGGCACGTGTACGCCTATAGACTTTTTAATTTCTAAAATATATTTTTCTCTTATCATTTATTTTGGCATTTCTTAATTATTAATTTCTAATATCTCATGTCATATATTTTTTTCTTACCGTACATTTTCGACACCTTAATTTTTACAATATATTTTTCTCACTGGCAAGTAAAAAAATCACTTCAAATAAATCTGACATATACCAATGAATCTAAAAGTTTAGTGAAATATAACTTATCCTAGAAAGAACTTCTAAGCACCATCACATAAACAGAAAGAAAGTCAACACCTTCCTCCAAAAATGTCAAATAAAGAGGGCAGTTGCATATAGAAAAGTAGATATTCCCCCTGTTTGTCCCAACAATCATCTGCATGTAGTCACCAATTACCAATTGCTTTTCGGTGTATAGTGAATGTGACACTAAAATATTTTTGGCCTAAGGCCACACTAAATCTGAGTCACATTTTACAAGTGTGGCCTATACCATTAAAGACCACACTTTTAAAGCGTAATCTTAATTTTTAACTTCTGGCCACATTACGCTTGGCAACGCTTTGAAAGCGTGGTTTTTAATAATGTAGACCACACTTTACAAATGTTGCCAAATAATGATATAATTGACAACACTTATTCACATATATGGCTACATTTTTAACTGTAATATTATTATAATTTAAAAGACAATATTTTATAATTGTGGTCTAAAATTTTCATTAAAATTTTCTCAATCTCCCTCCCAAATATTTTAATTTCCCTCCAAAAAAATTAACCAAAAAGAGTTGAGGATATTAAAAATGAAAAACCCTACGCTAAACTAACACAGGTATTAAGCTTAGGTCGAATAGTACGGAACCAGGTCTCTTCACCATTGAATAACACCGACACTGGCGACAAAGACGCCGTCGGCTCGAAAGGGGAACAACCGGCGAGGGGAGACCATTGGCGAGGGGCGAGGAGCAGAAACCACCGGCGAGAACCTAAAGGTTATAGTCAATCTCTTCTTTTGATGTTTTTTTTCTAAATCAATGAATTTGAACACCCTTTTCGTTGTTTTGCCATTTTCTGAGCTTGGTTTTGGGAATTTGTTGGTTCTTTTGGGTTTCTTGGATTCTGGGAATGCCAATTTTGGGTGTGTTGTTATTCTAATTCATGCGATTGAAGAGACTGTGAGCTGTTGAATTATGATTCTTGAATTTGATTTTTTATCGATTCAAGAATTTCGTGTAGATTATTCTAGTTTTATGAACTGAGTGTAGAAAGCTTTTATTAAACTCAATATTCTTTTTTTTTTCTTCTTAAAATCTGTAACAAGTCATGGCCTTGATATGCTGAAATGAGTCATTAGGAGGCGAACAAGGCGTAGTCGGACTGAAGATTTCGCTGCAGTTTTTCATATTTGTCTCAATTGTTTCTCTTATTTTTTTGTTTTGATTTTTCATTTCCTGGATCTCATGATCCAATTAAAAAAAAATTTGAAAACAAACTCGAATTACATGGCTTGAGTGAACCTTAGAAACACAATACTCTTCTGTCCGAAGTACGCTTAAACTGCTTCAAAGAAGCAATCTTTACATATACAGATGAATGTTGAAGGTGCTAGGGCTTAATTTATTTTTTTCCCTGCTGTTCTGAAAGTTGTTACTGTCTTTAGGACGCGAATCTTGGAAAACAGTTACATGTGGCTGTTGTTAAATTATGGTCTTCATCTTAAAATGAGTTAAGAAATTAAATTGCTAATCTGATCAAACTGCTCTTTCTTTCCTCTGTTGGATTCTATTTCATGTTTCCTGGTGTCACTCTCTAAGAAAAAAGGTAGAACGATAGATATATTAAAGCCTAGTTAAGACCAAATGATGCTATGGAACTATGGATGTTTTGTTTGGTATCGGTGTTTCTTGTTTTGTGCCTTGGTAGGTATAATGTCTTCAACTTACCCTGTGATATGCTGAAACCTTTTACAGAACTACCATTGGATAAAAAAATGAATAGAACTGAATTTGTACCGGGGAGGGGGGCTCATATTTGGTTTTGAGTAAACCTTGGTGCATCCATGAGGTTCCTATTAGTCTAGATTATCAAATGTCATTCTTTAAAAAACCTGTCCTTCTACAAGTCATCCATTTTCTTGTATTCACTTGTTTATCGGAGCTTTCCGACCACATTAATAAAATGATTTCCTTGTTTTAAAACTGTGAAACTGCCTTTCGCTGGGATGATTTGTAAATAGTTGTTTGTGTTGCTACTGTGAATGCCTTCTGGAACATTGTTGGTGTCATCCACAGGTTGTGAAACAACATATGGCTTTGGGGAAGGCTCATTACTTGTAGCCTTTTCCACATTACGAGTAGTCTGAGAATTTTTATCAGTCTCTCCACTTCCAAATAGGTATCCCAATATAATACAGGTTAGAAAGTTAGTTCATTCATCACCACAATATTAGAAATATTATTTTTTTTCCGAATAGCCACCAGTATTATGATGGTTAGAAATGTCTTTTTTACTATCACTTATTAATTTTACTTACTTTTTGTTAGGACATTTAGAAAGATCTGAAGAGGTCAATTTAAACTTTGGTTCAACTTAGCAGAAGTGCCATGACTAGGTAAGAAATTTTTATCATCAACCAACGCATAATCTTGATAACTTACTCGTGGCTTTTAGAAGTTACTAGTAAGTAAATAATGCTGTTGTATGTTACGAGATCTAATTTTAATATTGACTTTCTTTAGGAATACAAATGTTTCGTCTAAGGATTACATAGATTTACCTAGGTATAGCGCTGAGTATGAAAAGGGTGTTAGATCTTTCTTGGATTTTGCTTACACTTATGGAGATCCTCAAGGTGAAGAAATTCAGTGCCCATGTGATAAATGTTGTAATGTTCGTTGGACTTGAAGAGATGAAGAGTATAATTATCTAATTGGCCGTGGATTTGTTGATGGTTATAAAAGGTGGATCAATCACGGAGAATGAGAAATCGATTTAAATGGTGACGATCATATGTATAACTCGAATGATAATATTGATGGATCGTTGAATGATCAATTTAGACATGTTGCACAAGATGAAGGACTTTATGAAGGTCCAGATGAAGATGCCAAGAAGTTTTATAACTTAATGGATGAGGCAAGCCAAGAGCTATATCCCGGTTCTAAAGGATTTTCTAGATTATCATTCACAATTCATTTATATTTATTGAAGTGTCTGCATGGATGGAGCAATGAATCATTCACTTCTCTTTTAGAATTATTAAAAGAGACAATGCCAGAGTTGAACATTCCTCCATCATACAATAAAGCCAAGTCTATGGTTAAGGATCTCGGTCTTGATTATGAGAAAATTCATGCTTGTCTTAATGATTGTATGCTGTTTAGAAATGACCATAAGGATGATGAATCGTGTCATGTTTGCGGAGCTTCTCGATATATTAAACCTCCTGAAGTAGTTTGTGAGGTTGTTGAGACTTCTAAAAAACCTCATCATGTTCTAACAAAAGTTTTGAGATATTTTCCATTAGTTCCTAGACTCAAAAGGCTATTTATGTGCTCAAAGATAGAAAATTCATTGAGGTGGAATGGCGAGAAGCGTTCTAAAGATGGAAAGTTAAGGCACCCCACTGATGGATAAACATGGAAACATTTTGATAGCTTGTATCCATATTTTGCACTAGATTTTCGTAATCTAAGACTTGTCTTATCAACTGATGGATTCAATCTATTTCGGAGCATGAGTATATCTCATATCTCATGGCCAGTTATGATGAAGGTGTATAATTTTCCGCCTTGGATGTGCATGAAACCAGAGTATTCTATGCTTTCCTTACTCATTCCCGGGCCTTATTCTCTTAGAAATGATATTGATGTTTATTTACAGCCATTGATTGATGAGTTGAATTTCTTATGGAAAACAGGTGTTGAAACATATGATGCTTCAAGAAATCAAACCTTTCAAATGAGAGCAATTCTTCTGTGGACAATCAATGACTTCCCTGCATATGCTATGTTATCTGGTTGGAGTACAAAAAGAAAGCTGGCTTGCCTGTGTTGTAATTATGGCACTAATTCTTGCTATCTTAAACATAGTAGAAAGATGTTCTATATGGATCATCGTGTTTTTCTACCCATGGATCATCCGTGGAGATCTAATAAAAAGTCTTTCAATGGAAAAATTGAATTTAGACCTCCTCCGCGTTTGATAAAGAGAACGGATGTGCTCCATAGCTTACGAAACATGAACAATGTGTTTGGGAAGAAGATAAAGAGAACAAATGATGGGCTATGGAAAAAAAGGTCAATCTTTTTTGAATTACCTTATTGGGAGCACAATCCATTGCCCAACAACCTTGATGTAATGCATGTAGAAAAGAACGTAGTTGATGCTATGATTGGAACTCTTTTGGATATTTCTGGCAAATTAAAAGATCATGCAAAGGCTCGTTATGATTTGAAAGAGATGGGAATTAGGAAGAGCCTTCATCCACAAGATACCACGGATGGCAAGAGAATCAAGATTGCAAAAGAATGTTTCTCAATGACTAATGGCGAAAAATCAATTTTTTGTGGAGTTTTAATGAAAGAAAAACTACCTGATGGAAGTGCCTCCAACATATCTAGGTGTGTGCAACTAGATGAAAGAAAATTATCTAGCTATAAGACTCATGATGCTCATTTCATGTTACATTACTTGCTGCTAATACAAATTAAAAGCATCCTTCCTGATTATGTTGCTATTGCTTTGATTCGTTTGAGTTCCTTCTTTTTCTCGTTTATGTCAAAAAGTTATCACAATGGAGGAAATAGATTGCTTAGAAGCTGAGATCATAGAAACAATAAATCGGTTAAAGCAAATTTTTCCTCCTACATTTTTTGATATAATGATCCATTTGCCTATTCATTTGGCTAATGAGGTGAGATTAGGAGGTCCAGTTCAAAATCGATGGATGTATCCCTCAGAAAGAGATATGTGTACATTTAAATCATATGTCTGCAATAAAAATTGTCCAGAAGGATCTATAGCAGAGGCATATCTGGTTGAAGAGTGTTTACTTTATACTCTAGATATTTACATGCGGGCGTACGTGCCAGATTTAATAAAAGACCTCGAAATAATGATGAGTATGGCTTAGGTGATGCACCTTCTTTCAGTTTGTTCCCTTGCAAAGGTTGTCCTTTAGGATCAAAGAAAAATGCAGCTATTGTTTTAGATAACAAGTCACTGAATCAGGCGCATGCTTACTTATTGGCCAATTATCATGAATTTTAAGAGTATATTAGGTACTTTAATCACTTATAGTATTTTATTTTATGAATAGTTTTTATCTTGTTGTATTTATTATTATAATGAATAACAATACTTGTTGTGTAGGGAGCATGAACTTGATCTTAATAGACAGCCACGAAGATAGAAATGGAGCAAGGCTAAGAATCATAGTCAAAACTTCTCTGAATGGTTTGAAACTCGTGCTTTGCAAGATGATGTGCCTGATCTGATAAAAGAATTTTTTAGAGGACCCAATGCAGTTGCTAAAAGATATTCTAGGTATCTCATTAATGGATATAGATTTCATATTAGGCAGCGTGATGCAAGGCGTAAAACACAAAATAATGGTGTTACGTTAGTTGCCTCAACCACAAGCTTTGCAATCTCAAAGGATAAAAATCTAGTTCATGCAGATTTGACTTATTATGGTAGGATAGTTGATATACTGGAGTTAGACTATTATGGCCATTTTAAGGTTGTTTTATTCAAGTGTGACTGGTATGAGGTTGAAAAAGATACTTATGGCCTTACTTACGTCTACTTCAACAAAAAGTGCTCTTTGGAAGAACCTTTTGTGCTAGCATCTCAAGTACACCAATGCTTCTATGTGAAAGATCCATATGATCAAGATAGACATTATGTTATAAAAACTGTTCCGAGAGATCTGTTTAACGTTAGTGTCTAATACCTCAGAAAGTTATGAAAATGAGCCTTCTGAATAGTTTATGGGCCCATCTATAATGAATGATAATGGTGAAGTTGTCTTAATAAGGAATGATGTTCCAGAAACAATTATTGATATGGATGCCGAAGGGTTTCTTGCTAAACAACATGAAGTTGATCATGACAGTGAGTCTGAAGATGTGTATGAAGAAGAGTATGAAGAGAAATTTGCAGATGATTCTGAAGAAGAGCCTGGAGATGATGTTGATTTTGAGGATGAACCATGACTTTGTTATTTTTTTTTGTCCCATAATGTTAGCTTTCTTTTGTTTGATTGTTTGCTGGTATAAAACCTTTTAGACATCTAATATGCAGAAATATTAAGGAGATTGACAATCTAAAATTTTTTTTTTGGTCTTTTTTGGGATATGTAATATGCAGACACATGATATTATGACAATCTTTAAGTATCTTGTTGACTTGTTTCCTGAGCCTGGTCATTATTTTATTAATAACCCTATAGTGCTTGCTTATTCTTAGCACGATGCAATTATATATGTTAGTTAATGACCCTTTCTGTTTGTACCCTACACTGATGTTTCGTAAATGCCTATTTTATTCTATTATTATCAGGTAGTGGTCATTTGAATGATAGAAGACCAACGAAATTTGAGGCAACTCTGTGGTACGAAATAGGTATACGTTCAGTTATCCTTCACTTATTTTTTTTCTCTGGAGGCTACTTAGATACAATTGCTGTGTTGAGTGTTGATCGGATGTGCTGTGTTGATTACATCTGCTGTGAGCCTATGAATCAGTGTAGATGTGTGTATTTACTGTTTAATAACTGACAATATGTGTATTTAGAATTTCAATGGGTTCGGTGCATTCTGGACGTGTTCAAGTGAACATAATAAAGGATTTCTTAAATGGGGTGTTTCAGTTTTTCTTTATTGCAGAAAACAGAGAACTGTCCTATGTTACTGGTGCATTTGAGCTTTTGCAGATTCTACCCTTTGTATGATAGCTTCTATAGAATAATGTAAGTGGTGATATGGCTTAAGATTTTTGTTTTCCCTGCTGTTCTGAAAGTTGTTAATTGCTAGTTCGTTTAAGTTGGTGAGTATGGCACTTCCTTGTAATAATGCCCAGGAATGATGGGTAGAGACCATCAAAAGTAGTTGTTAGTATAAAAATTAGTTTATCAAAACCATATATATTAGTAATGGAAGTTGAAGAAAAACATCTAACTTATAAGGTGTCGGCAGCCGCGTTCGTAACAATACTAGTTCAAACAAATTAGGATAACTAACAATATTACTTCTTGTTGTTGGTATACTCTTCTTCATAATTAACTTGTGCTAATTAATGTCTCGTCTCGTTTTTGTTCAACAACATGAACAGAAAGTTGGTTTCTTTAATGTCACTTGTGCAGTCACTATTCTGACATCTACTTCAAACCTTTTTGATTTCCATACTATCCATATTCTTCCTCCTTGATGCATGGCCAGGTTAGTAGTAAACGACCACCCTACACAAAGGTGAAGAGCTACTGTAGGAGCTTTAGCTTTCTTCACCCTTGTCTCAAGGAGGCCAAATAGACTACCATTAGAGTTGTGAAGAAATATCTACACTTCTCTTTCTCATTCTTTCGGTAAGCATATAGTACAACTTTTCTTTAATAATCAATATTTTCTTTTCATATTCTAGCTCACCCTTTTTGGGTTAACAAATTTGCATCTTAATTTAAGTCCCTTTTGCAATCAATTTGGAATCTCATGAAACAAAAGTAATTGAATTCAAATCTTATTTATAAATTTTCACATAAGTGTTCACAAATTTCTTTTCATATTTTTTTTGTTATTTTGATTTATCTGATAAATTCAGTTATTAACTACTATAGGAGTTCGTTTGTAACAGATGGCCTAATCGTTTGGTTGATCCATTTAGTTAATCAAATGCATGGACTGATTAGTTGGTATTACTTTAGCAGTCATTGATGTCGTGCATAATTTGTCACTTTAATGATAAAAAAGGGTCAGAAGTTGACCTTCTTGCTGACGAACACATTTACAAAGATTACTAGATTCTTGACTTGATATGTCTTTTTATAGACTTGAGATTCGTAGAGTTCTTTTATGTTATTTTTGTACCTTGTGAAGAGTAAAATCAACTGCCTCTACTTTTTGTTACGTTCACTAGAAACATCATATGTGTAATAAGATATGGTTAATGTTAAAAAGTTAGACATATGAAAAGCTGTACTTACATTTTTTAACTTAAGGTTTCACAACATATTCAACTTATGTATCTGGGATATATGAAGTGTTGATGTCATGATATTTCAAGCAGATAAAACCGTTGTTTTCTTGCTTCTTTTGAATTTGTTCTTGGTTGAGAGTTATCTTGTGATTCGTAGTAATCTGAAAACTAATTCCAGGACCCATTTATATTGCTTATGGGAAATCATAAGATAAACATATTGACCATTATGGATAAAACTATAGTTGCATGTACCATTAACACCACATCTTGAAATTAAAAAAATTGAACATCTAGACCTCGAGCTACTATCATCTGCTATAGATGTATAAAGGTAAAACATTATTCTCTTGTAGTAATCAACTAATACATGAATCTCTTAGACGACTGACTTTAGAGGAAATTCTATGGAGTATAACGTGAGGAAAAAAATAAGTTTATATCTTCCTTTCCCGTTTCATCTATTTACTTGGAGGAAATGAGGCGTAGCCTGATTGATTATCTAGAGCACATGATATTAACTCTAGTTTTTATTGCAAATGCATGGCTCTGGATGGTAAGCTAAGATCCATCATTGTGAATTTCTTACTCTCTTAGTTTGCCATTTTGTTTTGTAAGCACCCTACACCTATGATATCATTGATCTGAATGTGAACCATCATAAATGTATTTATCTGAAAGCTACACCTAAAGAATATATAAACTCAAGAGTGTTTGGCGGTTATAGAGTTTAGCTCTTTTGTTTTCAATAGCTTGGCTATATAATTTTGAGTTCATGTTCTCTGTCTTCCGTGTGAGTACCTAGGCAGAAATGTGGTATATGCACTTATGTTATGTCTAGAAATTTTAGATTTGAAAAGAGTTGAAGTTGAAGAGGTGATTGGAATTCTCTTTTATACTTTCCTTTGTGTATTCCGTTAGGGGATAAGATTGGAACAAATTCTTATTCAATCAAGTTGATTGACTAAGAAATGATATGTTAAAGTAAAAATTTTGAAGTATGACTCTAATGCTAAAAAAGAGTTAGCTGTTGTGAAAGGGGATAAGATTGGAACAAATTCTTATTCAATCAAGTTGATTGACTAAGAGATGATATGTCAAAGTAAAATTGTTGAAGTATGTCTCTAATGCTAAAAAAGAGTTAGCTATTGTGAAAATTAAACACTTCGATTCATCTTGAAATGTTTGATTTGTACGATAGAAGTTTCCTATAGAAATATATTGCTAGCCGGTGACTTTTTAACTTTTGACAAGTTGAAAGCATTTTAATATCCAAAATGATAAATGATTCTAGTAGAAAAAGGATGAATTCGATTTTGAGTCTTGAGTTAATTAGTCCTATGTAGTTACATCTATCGTACCCTGTAGAATCTCTTAAAACGTAAAATCTACCTACTCCGGTTCATCTAGAACACATCTTCAATGTGGCCATTTACAATTAAAGGCTGGCGAGGAAGAAATATTGATAGAAAAAAAAAGTTACTTGTGAAAAATTAAAGATACAAATATGAATGTTGGTAATTCAAAGAATATAATTTTTGCAGCTCTGGAAACAGAAATTTATTATATGTTATAAAAAGAATTATATGATAATGCAAATAGTCAGGGCATTATCAATGTCGCTTGAGTATTCATTTTAAAAGTACTTTTAACAAAGTCGCAAAACAATATGATCAAAAAAGTTTCTGGAGTAATTTGTTGATATTAAAATTTAATTACTTGGATTACCCTTTATGTTGAACATGCTTTCCAGATTTCTTTCATGAAAAATACAAGTTATATGCATTGTGTGAGTTGAAAAATACCTACCTAGCTATGCATTCATGGGCTTTGGGACCAAGGTGATCCACCGAATGCAATTAGGAGACCATATAGTGTAGTCCTTAACTACAGTTATTTTTGGCTTGTCTTTAAGTTTCTTTTATATTAAATTATTTTTTTTCCTTCTAGTTTTGTCATAGTTATTCCTATACTAAAGCACAAAAATAATAAGATCACTGAACAAAACAGATTGCATCTTTAGTCTGCTAAATATGAAGAAACATAGACCAAAAAAGGCAAAGAGGTACTCACCAATAGTGTTGAAAAATAAATAGAGGTCAAGTGCATAAATCCCGTAAAGGGGAAACTTTCTTCTTTTGATTGGTTTCTCTTGATGAAATTAAAGAAAAGAATGGCTCAATTTTATTATGGTATTCTTAGTTTTTTCCAAACTTTTCATGTGCCTCCTTTGGAATGTTGTTTTTAGTCAAATTTGTGACTTCATACCAAGTAGTCTTAATTGATTGTAGTGCTTCTTTGTTTGAAGAAAAGTATTCAGTGAGGTGGCTTAGCTATTTGCTATGACAAGTATAAGTATTTGCTAGAGATTTTATGGCAAGGTGAATTTTTTTTTGCCTGACATCACTTTTAGCATTTTTCTAATTAAGGAACGAGATTCCTGGCATTTAGCTTTAACTATAGTGATACTGTAGATTTGGTAATCAGAGCTAGAAAATTGATTTTGCAAGTTTTTTTCTCAGATATATTAGGAGTGTGTGAAATCAAATACGCTCATACATATTTTCCGATGAAGGGTGTGCATTGAGCCACCCTTCAAGATGGTTCCGCACATGGTTTGGTTACACTTCCATTTCTACACCATCTTGCTTATTGTCTTATACGTGCAAGCGCCTCAGACTCTTAATCAAGAAATAGAACGCTGGTGAAGATTAGCTTAAATGGTCATTCAACATCTATGAGTGTTCTATAATATGCTCCTAATGGGTATTGTTAATGAAGCTGATCTTTAACTTCTCTTTAATTTTCTTTATATGTGTACGAACTGTGGCAACACTATTTTTGAGTGTGCTATATTTGGTATGAAATTATGTATCCGAATACTTGCATACTTCGGAAATCATTTTTTTTTCTTTTTCAGATCGTTTGATACAATGTATTCCCTATAATGATATATAATAGCTTTCAAATGTTAGAATATTGTATAGCTATATGATACAAGTATGATCAAGATCATGACACTTTTTGAGTATTTTTGAAGACTAGTCACTAAAGGGCTCTTTTGTCATTTTGTCTATTATTGTAATGTGGTATAAATAGAACATTGTAGGGTTTATTTCTGTAGTTGCTTAGTGATATTGAGAGAACACTCCTCTTAGAGAGAAAGAGTCTCAAAACAGTAACTAGGGTCATATACAAGTGTGGAATCACTTGTTTGTTGCATTGCTTGATACATTGGTGCTTGAGTGGTGGACGTCTCTCTTATGTCAATTGTAAGATATAGGTGATTGTATTGTGTAGTGTTAAGGGTCCAAGAGTGTCATATGTTCTTGGGTTCTTAAGATTATACCTCCATTTGTCTATCTCTCTATCTTTATTTTGTTGTAACCGTTGCTAGTGTTCTTGTTGTGTAAGCTTGTAATCGTTCTATTGTTGAAATCTTATTGTGTTGTTCATCTTCTTGTTGTTGTTATATTAGTTTGGGTTGGTTGTTTTGGTGTCAAATATACCATTAAATCTTGTATTCTTGTTGTTGATAGTGAATCCGAGAGTTGTCACCAAAAAGGTCCTCGGTTGTCTTGAATTTGTGGACTGATTTTGGTGTGTGTTTCGTGCTTCCAAGTTTATAGTGTATCATTTTGTAGTAGAGCTTGTGGTTGATTTTGTTCGAACAAAATCAATCTTGGGCTTGGTAGTTGAAAAAAAAAAGAAAAAGAAAGAAGTGTTTCTTGTGTTTGTTCTTGGCTGAGAAGTTGAGCTTCTTCTTGTTATATTCTTGGCTGAAATTTGTGGTGTCTCGGTCTAGGGTTTCTTTTGTTGTTATTGTTGTTTCTTGTGTTAGTTTCTTAACTCACTAACACTAAAGGTATCTAGATCGATATTTGGGGTTAAACTTGTTAAAGTTGTATTGTGAACAAAGACCTAGGCCGAAATTTGGTGGTTTGTTGTGGCGGGTTGGGTCTTGGATATGTGGATTTTGTTGTTGTTTTTGAAGGTTGTTGTGAGTTCTTGTTGTTCTTCACCTTTCATCTTTTGTTAAAACAAGAAAAGTGAACTTTAGATCTAAAAAGGGGAAGTATAAAGTTATAAGACTTGTTGGTGAGAGGACTTGAACCCATCACTTCATAGACTTTTCCAACCACTTTCCTTATTTCAAGGGCTTTGTTTTGTGGGAATTGTACAAGTCAAAGTCACACCTTTTTGAAGATTGAAATTGAAAAAGGTTCTAAGACTTACACTTTCCCTCCAAAATCAATTTCATCCATTCCAAATTGAGAAGTGACCAAATCATCAAATTGATAATTGAAATTTGTTGAACCCGTGGCCAATTGGAGAGTGACACGCCATCAAATTATTGTTCACACAATAATTTTAAGCTCTAATTTTGTTGTTGTCTCTTTAGTCTCGTTTGTTAATTTCATTACTAACTTACAAGCTAGTCTAAATTGTAAGTTAGTCTTGAAACCTTCCTTCATGTTAACGTTCCTTTGTGTGCTTTATTTTTTTGAGTCGTTGTAAAAAATTGGTTCACCTCTTAACATCTCAAGCACGGGATACAATCAAGATTGCAAACATTTGTGAAATCAAGTGTGAGAGCACAAAGTATATGAGAGTGAAGTGAGGTTGTTTTGAATTAACGTGTATTTTGTGTTGTAGGTTTTGTATTGTATTGTTGTGTCTGACGTTGCGGATTGATTTGGTGTCTTGATTAGACTGTAACTTGAAGGATTATTTTCGGTACAACCACAATGGAACCCAAGGCTTCAAATGCTCAAACAATGGACAATAATACCATCAATCTCATTTTGGCTCGCCTTGAAACTATGTCCCGAGATGTGGCTAGGTTGAATGTGGGCCTTGAGAATTTAGATACAGATATGGCATCAATGAGTGGGAGATTAGAACGTATGGAAATCCAAAGGAGTCGACCTTCCACCCCTCAAAACATTTCCCTAACTAATACTCTCGAGACCTTGCACCAAATGCTATATCCACCAATTGCCATAAATCAAATCAATCTTTACTCCCGTAGCCGAGAACAAGATAGACCAAGCCATCCTCCACTCCACCAAGTCCAACAAGAAGGGCTTGGAACCCAAATACCACCACCAAACCTGAACCCTCCCATCCAAACTCCATTTGACCAAAGACCTCACTATCCAAATCCAATCCCGCCACTACAAGCTCCACTTAACCCAAATAGACCTATCTATGTTGAGGGATATGGTAGGGGAGGACAATATGATGGTTATGGGTCGTATGATGATGCTTACTTGAGGGAAGAAAGAATGAGGGGTAGACATTGGGAGTTAGGTCGAGAGGTGAGAGATGGACATCCAAACCAAGATGTAGGTCTCAATTCCATCAAAGTGAGCCTTCCCATTTTCAAAGGTGAGAGTGATCTCGAAACCTACCTTGCATGGGAGTCGTCTTGTGACAAGATCATCCAACTTAATGATCTCACCAAAGAAAATAAAAGTTTCTATGTTATAGCTCACTTCGAAGGGTATGCTAATACATAGTGGAAGTATGTTAAACGGTTTGGGAATGAGATAATTGGGGGACAACCTCCTCCTTGGTTTCGGTTAAAGAACCTTATACGGAAAAGGTACTTGCCCAAGATTTATAGGCATGAGCTCCATACCAAATTGTACAATTTGAGGCAAGGGAGAAAGAGTGTCATGAATTACTACGATGAATTTCAACAATTGATGTTGAAACTTGGCCGCCGAGGCGAGCAAGAAAGTCAGGACATTGTGCGCTTCAAGGTTGGGTTAAACAAGAACATCTCCACTCGCATGACGTTTCACAAATTTGACACCATAGATTGCATCTTCCATGTGGCTTTAGAGGTTGAGAGGGAGCTCAAAGAGAAATCATTCATGGCTGCCCAACCCGAGGCCACCAAGGCTGTCCAAAAACATCCTCTAAGGTATGAAGGTAAATTGAATTCTAATTCCAACCCCAAGGAGTCTCAATTCTTCAAGTGTCAAGGGTGGGATCACAAAGCTAGTGAGTTCCCAAAACGGAGGAATATAATCCTAAGGTGGGGTATATTGTACTATCTTGGAGAAGAAGTAGGCATTGAATTAGTTAAGAATGATGGCAAACCGCAAGATGGAGAGGACGAAGAAGCCGAAGTGCAAAATGAAGAGTATGGAGAAGATGTGTGGCCACAAGAAGGAGATTTTGAAGTGCCTTTGTAAAATAGGTGAGCCCGTGAATTTGTGGTCAAAATCCTCTCAAGATGAAGAGGACGATACAAGTATGATCATGATCATGACACTTTTTGAGTATTTTTGAAGACTAGTCATTTAAGGGACCTTTTGTTATTTTGTCTATTATTATAATATAATATAAATAGAACATTGTAGGGTTTATTTGTTTAGTTGCTTAATGATATTAAGAGAACATTCCTCTTAGAGAGAGAGAGAGAGTCACAAAATCGTAACTAGGGCAATATACAAGTGTGGAATCACTTGTGTGTTGCATTGCTTGATACATTGGTTCTTGGGTGGTGGACGCCTCTCTTGTGTCAATTGTAAGAGATAGGATATTGTAGTGTGTAGTGTTAATGGTCCAAGAGTGTCATATGTTCTTGGGTTCTTAAGATTATACCTCCATTTGTCTATCTTTCTATCTTTATTTTGTTGTTACCGTTGGTAGTGATCTTGTTGTGTAGCCTTGTAATCGTTCTATTGTTGAAATCTTATTGTGTTGTTTATCTTTTTCTTGTTGTTACATTAGCTTGCGTTGGTTGTTTTGGTGTCAAATACAACATTATATCTTGTATTCTTATTGTTGGTAGTGAATCCGAGTGGTCACCAAAGAGGTCCTCGGTTGTCTTGAATTTGTGGACTGATTTTGGTGTGTGTTTCCTGCTTCCAAGTTTATAGTGTATCACTATATAATAAAAAAAGAAAAAAAATATAATTCAGATGTCAGGCCCGTGCAGAGCATGGGTTTGCTTATCTAGTACTATTATATATAAGAGAGAATACCAATGTTTGGTAGTCCTCACAAGGCTATTATAGTAATTTTAATTAATTTCTAATCCTCTAAAATTGTGACACTTTGAATGATAAAGATGAAGTTATTTATCTTTTTTTTTTTTGCTATATGGACATTTGCAGTTGGTGCATATGTCATGAAATGAGAAACTATTATTAAATTTATTTTTGTAATTTCTATTGTTTCACTATTTTTTTCTTTTGAAAAAAGTAATAATTAAGAGTAAAGGAAGGGGAATTAAGGAGGGGATTACAAAGAAAAAAATCAAACATTTACCAATAAAGTGAAATCCAAATTCTCAATCAATTGAACTATTTAAATTCACATGTTGTTTAACTAATCGATAAATCATTCTTTGAAGCTTTCATTATAATGTTTTGTTTCCCATACTTACATATTATTTAATCACATCAATTACAAAATATAAACATCAAATATTTAATAATTATTTTTTTGCTTTTACTTCATGCTTCATGAATCATCTTTCAATGACATTACTTATTCAAGATTTTAATAATAGTTATCTGACAAAAAGACCCCAAAACTTTAATTTTGACTAATTTTTGTTAGTTTTTAATCAAAATTAATTATTTAATTAACTTTAAAATATTAAAATAAAACTAACAAAATTAATATTTTATATGAGTTTTTATTTAACGTAATTTAAAGTTAAAAAATATATTATGATTGTGGAGAATGTTCATCACCTTTTTCCTTCCTTCTTGGTATTTATATATTATAATTTTATTTTTTCTATGAAATAAGTTTGTACAAATACCTTAAAAATGATAAAAAAAAGTAAAAGAAAGGAGTTAAAATTAGTGATTGTATGAGGTTATATTTTATTTTATCAATGTTTTTCATGTATTTTCTATTTTTTATAATATGAATAGAATTTTTGTGTGGACAATTTTATTCATTGCTATTGTAGTTATTTGACAAAAAGACCCAAAAGCTTTGACTTTGACTAATTTTTGTTAGTTTTTAATCAAAAATAATTATTTAATTAACTTTAAAATAGTATAAACAAAATTAATATTTTATATGAGCTTTTATTTAACGTAGTTTAAAACTGAAACATATATTATGTTTGTGAGAACTTCCATCACCTTTTTCCTTCTTTATTAGTATTTACATTTAATAATTTTATTTTTTCTATAAAATAAGTCTGTACAAATACCATAAAAATGAAGAAAGAGGTAAAAGAAAGAAGTTAAAATTAGTGATTGCATGAGGTTATATTTTATTTTATCGAATTGAGTATGCTTTTCATATATTTTTTAATTATTTTTTTTATGACGTGAATAGAATTGTTGTGTGGATAATTTTATTCCTTTTTTTTTTTTTGGTTAAGGTGAAATGCATTAGAAATTAAGAGTTAAGAGAATGGTCCATGGGAGTGATGGACTGCCCATGAGGGTTAATGTTACATGACCAAAATTGTCGAACCAAAAAAATTCCTAAACTATCTGCTTCAAAAGCCTCTAAAGCATATAGTGGTGGAACTTTAAAAACTTGAAGGCATGTAATTTGGGTGTCTCTCATCCCTTTCTTGGCTAAACTGTCTGCTACCCTATTTTGCTCATTCCATGCGTGTTTCAGGAACGGGACCTGCGACCTGCACTTGAGTCATCAACCACCTACATTCAGCAATGATATTACTATGAATGTTAGTGTTAATATTGAACAGTTTAATCACTTCTAGTGCATCTATCTAAATAATTAGAGGCCACAAGCTATGTTTTTTTGTAATTTTTAACCCCTCAACAATGGCTAGCAGTTCAGCCTGGGTTGGGGAGGTATTATGGAGTGATTTGCAGTAACCACTAATCCATTCTTCTCTGGATTATAGAAGACTCCACCTAGACCTCCCATGTTTTGCATATTGCACACTCCATCAGTATTCAACTTGAAGACCCCCTGGTCTGGAGGTTCCCATTTCTACTGGGTCGGAGTTATACTGGCCGACGTATTTTTTTTGCTTTTTGACCATGTAGGCAAATTTCATGGCCCATTGGATGGCGTGGTTCTCGTTTGTTGGCCCTTTTCTTTTGTTAAAAAGGTTATTATTTCTGTTAAGCCATAAGCACCATAAGGAAAAAAGGATTATATCATTTTAGGTTAGCTAACGATTGAAGGCTTTATTTTTGATAGTTTTCAATGTAGTGAGATAGTTTTCCACGGTCAGGGTGGTAGATTATATGGAGTGAATAGATGTGCATCTTAAGGAAAGTCTTTCCCAAAAGGATACTACATTAAGGCAGCAGAAGAAGGTGTGATTTACGTCATCCTGGTAGGCGTCACTATAGTGAAACATAGTACTTGTGGTCACCCCAATACAATGAAAAAAATTATTGGTGGGGAGTCTTTTATGATATAGGAGCTAGAGGAAGGTTTTGAGCTTGTTGGGGGTGGTCAGCTTCAAGCTGAAACTGTCTGTTTGGGGGTCTCCTAAGCTTGTATTTGATTTCGCGATGGCTTGGTAGGCAGATCGAAGGGAGAAAGAGCCATTGGGAGTATTATCCCAATAAAGATTATCAGGGAGGGAGCTGTTATGAGGCATGAAGGTGGATTTGATAGCTTGTTGGATGTGATCTGGAAGACTAAAAGAGAGGTTTTCCAGGTCCCAGTTCCCATCTTGATAGACATCACTCAGTTTGTTGCAAGAATTAACTAAGCTTAGGGGGCATGAACATAACTTTTGATAGGCTGGTGATTTGAAATCCATTTGTCATGGATGAAGTTAATTCTGTCACCATTGTGGCGATTCCATCTAATGTTTTTAGAGAAAATGTCCCAGCTTTGTTTTATGCAATTCCAAGTCCCAGAAGAGAGCCTCTTCTTGGGTTCCCTAGGAAGGGGTCTGTAATACTTGTTATACAGAATCCTAGACCAGAGAGTATTTGGATTATGGTACATTCTCCAGGCCAAACTGGAATGGATGGCTTTATTCTTGAGACAACTTTTCCTTAGGGGAAGTGTTGGTATTCCAATTGATTAGGTGGATTCTCTTCTTCCCAGATGTGATGCCCCAGAGGAAGTTCCTTTGGATTTGGTCTGTCATTTTGGTGGTCCTCTGGGTAGATGGATGTACTGCATAACATGGGTAGGTATACTTCCAATGGTTGCTTTGGTGAGTATAGTCCTGCCTGTAATATTGAGCATTTTGGTTTTCCAGCCTGCTATCTTGTTGTGCATGTTATCAATAATGTATTGTATGTCTGCATGCTTGGGCTTGGAGTTTAAGATGGGGAAACCACGATATTTTCCAAATGAGGTACTGGGCTGTATGTTCAGAATTGAAGAGCAAGCATTTGTAATTTTGACATTATAGTTTTTGGAGAACACACATTTGGATTTCTGAGTATTTATTTTTTGATTAGAAGCTTTGCATAAATCATCAAAGATTCCTAATTATAGTAGCACTATCTTCAGTGGAGGATTTAGAGAAGATGGTTAGGTCGTCAGTAAAAAAAAGGTGGGATACTTTATGTCCCTTTTTGCAGATAAAGATGGGGTTCTAGAAGTTGGATGAAACCTGGGCATCAATATCTTTGAAGAGTCTTTTCATGCATAGAATGAAGATGTAAGGGGAGAGATGGTCTCCTTGTCTGATGCCCCTAGTGGGTTCAAAGGGAGTTGTTTTGTCTCTATTTATAAGTATCAAAATGCTGGTACTTGTGATACAGGACATGATCAGGGAAGCGAGCTTTGCAGGGAGTTGGAAAATGGTTAAGGTCTCTCTAATGAAGGACCACTCTATTCTATCAAAAGCCTTTTCAAGGTCAATTTTCAGGATTATGTTGCCAGCTTTACCTTTTATCTTGGTAAAGTGGGTGATAAATTCTTGAACTATAATGGCATTGTCAGAGGCTCTTCTATTAGAAAGGAATCTAGCCTAGCTAGGACTAACAATGCGGGGTAAAAAGGGTTTGAGTTTGTTCACAATTATTTTGGTGACTAACTTGTAGGTGGTATTACAAAGGCCAATGGGTCTGAAATTCCTAATGGTGTTGGCATTGACCATCTTAGGAATCAAGCATGTGAGAGTCTTATTCATTTCAGGATCCATTTTACTGGTTCTGAAGACCTCCTTGCAGAAGGATATAGTTTTTTCTCCCATTATGTCCCAGTAGTTTTAGAAGAAGAGGGGATGATTACCATCAGGCCTAGAAGCTTTGTGAGTCTTGAAATTCTTTATGGCTTGAATGATTTCAGAATCCCTGAGGTGTTTCTCCAGAAAGGGTGTTAGCTTTTTGGCTAAGCTTAGGTCCTGGGTAGTCTAATATCCCATCAGGATAGAGGTTTGAACTAGAGTGATTGGTAGTGTAGAGATCAGAGAAGAAGAATGTGATGTGCTCTTGGATATCTGGCTGGTCAGTTAACCAGGTGACATCTTTTTTTTTAATGGTATTAATTATGTTTCTCCTTTTTTTATTAAGGGTTGAGGCATGGAAGAACATGGTGTTGGAATCTCCTTGACTGAGCCAAGAGATTCTGGATTTTGTTTTCCAGAATCCCTCCTTTACTAGGAGAAGCTCATCATGGGACTGGAGGTTCTCTTCCAGGTTTTAAAGGAAGATATTGGTGGGGAATTTTAGGGAGTTTTGGATTCCTTCTATTTTTGCTAGAATCTGTCTCTTCTTTTTAAAGATATTCCCAAAGGTAGAAGAGTTCTAATGGGAGGCCAGAGACTATAGCTTTTTGATAGAGTTAAGAAGGGTGGAAGAATGTGAAGAAAAGACATCCCTTATGATATTGGAAAAGGTAGGATGCCTACACTACATAGGTTTTATTCTGAAAGGTATGGGTCCCCTCGAGCTATGAGGGGACAAATTGATAAGCATAGGGCATTGATCAGACTTAGTCCTTGGGAGATAGGTGATACTAGTTTCTGGATAATTAGAAATCCAAGAGGTATTGGCCATACATCTGTCTAATCTCTCAAAATTGAGGTGTTGTCTATTCTTAAACCTCTTGTTGGTCCAGGTGTACTTATTACCTTTAAAGCCTAGGTATACCATATTACCAAGGTTAAAACACTGACTTAAGGATTCAACTCTCATACTATTAATACTATGCCTACCGTATTTGTCAATTGCTTGGATGACTTTATTAAAGCCCCCTCCTATAAACCAATCTTTATTATAGTTTTGGGATATTCTGATGAGGTTGTCCCAAAGGTCTCTTCTAGAGGGGTAGTGGGTACTAGCATAAATAGCAGATAGAAGCCAATTATGGGAAGAAGACAATACCTTGACCATATGATGGATACCCTGGGAAGTGATAGATATATCCTCAAGATAGAGAGTGGCAGTCTTTCACATAATAATGATGCCCCCGAAGTATCCAATTACAGCAGATTAGAGCTGTAGGTCAAAACCTAGGGTCTCAGTAATCCCTTGGTGGTTAGTCATTTTTGTTTCTAGCAGGATGAGCATAGAAGGTTTATGCATTTTGACCATCTCAGTATAGTGTCTCCTAAAGATAGTACTGTTGGCCCCCCTAACATTCCAGATGATGAAGTTCATCATGGTGGGCTGTGGGGTTAAGGATGAGACTGGATCCTTCCTCTTCCCTAGAGTTGGGGCAGGTTGTCTGAGTTGAACAGTTTCCAGCAGCACCGCCAAGAGAGCCTGGTTCTTCTCCTCCATCATTATCAGAGATCACATCCTTAGGCTCAAGGGCAACACACTACAATAGCTTCTCTGGTAGGTCTTTTGAACTCTTTTAGAAAGGCACTTTCTAGAGCCGACATTTGTGCTTGAGGTTCTGTAAGACTCTCTAGCATGTCTTCCAGTTTCTTGTTTCATTTAATGAGTGAATCCAGGGGGGTATAGTTTGCTCCTCCTAGGCCTTCTACCAAACTTGTTGGGGGAGTTTGGGACAGAGGTCCCTGTGGTGTCCATAAGATGAACAATGGACTCACCAATGGTTGGAGGGTGGCTGAGGAGGGAAAAAGGAAGGTTGTTTACAGCTTAGGCTAGGGAGGTATTGAGGTCTGGGGTCGACAAATAGTTTAGGTGACCATGGGTTTGACTCAGGAGCATGGATTGTATCCATGCTTGGTTCCCCAGATTCGAGACTGCATGATTTATCCCCTCCTTTATCAGGTTGGCCAGATAGGATGGGTCCTGGATGGTGATGACTATTGGCTGATTCCTTATTCTGGAGTTGAAAGTGATGTGGAAGTGCTGAAAGCAAAGCTCCAGCTAGGATGATGACACGTGATCCTGGGGGAGTGGTACCTTCACCAAGAAGATTAATGGTGGTGGCATGGCATTGTTCATTAGGTGCATTTTGCAGAGTTTTGGTAGTGTTCAGACTGAGAGTTAAGTAATTATCTTCTGGGAAATTTCTTGAGCTAGCTAAATTAGTAGTGTGGTTGGTTGGAGTGGAGTTAATGGAAGTGACTACCACCGACAAATCCATTGAAGAAGGATTCTAAAAATTCCTCATGATTGATGGACTATTTTCTTAGGAGCTGAAAGGTTTTCCTCCCAACTTGGCATGGGGAGAAGGCTTACTACCTTTAGGTGGGGTACCCTTATGGGGTTTAGAGAGGCCAGCTTTAAAGCCTGGGTTAAAATTGGAATTTCCTATTTTATTATGGGAAGCCAACTCTTTCTGATGGAGAGCATTGTGTAGGGTCCCTTTGGTCCTGCATACCCTTTAAGTAGAGAAGTGGCTCTACTTTGTGTAGGGTCCCTTTGGTCCTGCATACCCTTTCCGATGAAGTTCTAATGGGCGATTCACCATTTTTTTCTGAGTTTGAAAAAGGATATGCAGATATGGATTTTCCCTTTTGAGGCTCTAAAGGATTTACCTGAGTTCCTACTTTAGGTAAAGACATACCTGGAGGTGTAGCGACTTTAATCTAACCTTTTTCCGTGGATCTTCTCTGCCTGAAGGTGACAGTTTTCCAGGGTTCCTCTTCCTCTGCGATGTGATTCTCTCCTCCCCTTGGTGCTTCAACTTGTGTTGGTACAGATCTGCTTGGTTGAGTTTTACATGTTTTGGACGTGTGGCGCAGACACTCATACCCCGTACATAGAGTACCTTCCCCCTCATAGACCACTTCTTGTCTATGATTTTCTATGTTGACTGATTTCTTCACTGGAACGTTGACCAGAACCTGTATGCAAATTCTCGCATAACGTTCTTTTAGCGTTGCTGAAGTGCAAGAGTCAATCTTTGGTAGTCCTTCAAGCTTCTTGCCTATCCTTTCTAGGATTGATTTGTCGTAAAATTTCGTCGGCATCTGTGGCAGGCGTGCCCAAATGACAGAATGGGAAATTGTTGATCTTTGGGGTGCAAAGTTTGGCTCCTATATCCTCACGAGGAGAAAACTTCCCAAGATGAACCATAGACCTCTATGAAGGGCCTTGCTTGTGTTCTCCTTTCTTGTGAATTTGACTATGAAGTTGTTGTAGCCTAGATCAAGGAGTATAAGGGGCTCATTGGGTTGCCACATCTCTGTAAGCTTTGATTTCAGAAATTGATGCAAAAATTTTTTCCCTTAATTTTACAATTACTGATTGGATCCAGGGCTCATAAATTCTTTTCATTTTCATTTCCATAAGAAGTATGGGCTCATCGTTATTATCGATGGTAGACAAGTTGGTTTGGCTATCTGGCTTGTAGCAATTGTTAAGCTGCCTACTCTTGTCTGTTAGGATGCCCCTGAAGGAAGGGGTTTGAGATGGGATATCTTCCATGACGGAGTACGTCATATGTACTTCTGCCGGAGGGGGTCCGGTGGCTTAGTGGGGGGAGATACTACTGTGTCGGTGGTGTTGAGAGAGGTAACCTGCATCTTGACTAGTATGGACAATTTTATTCATTGCTATTGAAAATATTTGGCATATTGAATATACAAAAAATTAAAATTATTGATAATGTTAAAAATTAAGACAATGATATGAATAAAGATCAAATTATTTTAAAAATCTTTTTTTTTTGTTAATTGAGAATTAATATTGTTTAGCATAAGTGTATAAAAAAAATTAATTGATTCTCGATGTTCACTTTGATGAGCTTATTTTTTTTTCTTAATTTAACATAAAATTAAGCTTAAAGCACAATATTTTACTAGCATAAATTCTTGCCTCATGAAATTATACATAAAATTATATGTTTTCCACCACAATCAAGAAGACTTGAGGAAGCCAGTTGATCCTTTTGATGATTTTTTTCTCCATCTTCCTAGTTGTAGAGAAGAACTCGAACTGAGAATATTAAAAATAGAAGGAAAATGTATCAAAATTTCTAAATAAATATATTTCTAGCTATAACTAAAGAAAGAAAGGAGGTTTTTTTGTAGTCCACACATCACAAATTGATCGTGTAAAATTTTACCTGTGGCTATTACTTTTTCATTATTCTCTTTTTAACAATTCACATATGGATCTTTATAATTGGTCAATATCACTTTTGTTTATTATTCTTTTCTTCATCTTAAATTATTTGTCACATTTCAATTTTCATGAAAAATTATGAACTTTAATCAATATTTTGAAAAAGACTCGCTAACTTTAAATTGCATATACTTTTGAATATCTAATTTTTAATTTTTAAATATTGAATTAATTAAACATAATGTTCTTGAGAATTTATTATAAACACAATAATAATTTTTTGATTCAGTTTATAGCTTAATATAGATTTAGTTATTGAAATAAATATTATTCTTATAATATTATTTATAGGTTATTGATGTTATTTAAAACTTGATATTTTAATTTTTTATCTGTCGATTAGACAAGTAATTTATTATTTTTTTTCTCTTGTAATTTATGGCATACATGCAGACAAACACAAACAATTAACAAAGATTTTATTTAAAGTAGGATTAAGTTTTCTTAGAAGAGTAAATACAACAAATTTTCTCATTGTTAAATACTTTTAAAAGGTGCCAAAGTAAATTATAATAATTCCATCTCAATAAATAATTTTAGAATATAATTAGTGAATCTAATTTTAGGTACGTGCACTTTTAATATAAAAGTTAATATATATGCTATTAATTTAAATCTTAGCTGAGAATTGTAATTATTTCAAACCTTAATTATGCAATTTAATTATATCGTATTTTCTACGTCTAAGTAAGATTTTCAATTTTATTTAATGTTGGGTTTGAGGAATGGCCATCTAAACAACTCCTTTACAATGAGACAAATAGATCGGGATGAATATACATGTTAGGGATCATGCAGGATCATTGGCTAATAGTCATTTTTAGGTATATTTGTTTATATGTTCGATAAAGTTGACAAATGATCTAAAAATTATTTTCCTTGGGTCGAAGGAGAAGAAAAGAAACAACACTTAGCTTTAGGAAAAGAATTAGAAAATAATTCAAATTTGGTTATGGTTATGATGGAAATGGCTTTGGTGAGAGGTAGTAAAATTAGCTCTTGAAATTATAATTTGTTCAATTTATTTAAGTTTGAGAAGATTATTAATCCACTATTTATTAGCTCAGCCTATTCGACGCAACACATTTCAGCTCATCTAAATTTGGATTTATATCTAGTCCAAATGATTTCTAAAGAAATTTTGTCAAAATATTTTCGATAACATATTCATTTATCAATTTGATATGTTACATATAATCATATAAAGAAAAAAATTGTTAGGCAATAAAAATAGATAAAAGTACAAATAAAATAATTAAAACTTACATTTTTTTCTTGACAGGATTGGGTAGATTGAATTTTCCTGTATTTTAGCTCAAGCAACTTTTGGACGAACCAATAACTTGCTAATTTATTAACTCTATAATCCTCTTAGCCCGTTCATATTAAGTTCAGTCCACCCATTTATCACCTTTAATTTTGGTATTAGACCAAATGTAGTTCTCATAACGGAAACTACATGGCTTGGCAAGCATAAGTCTCGAATTATCTCATTTAGCCGAAGTTTTAATTAATTACATGTAACGATCCGAGATTACCCCCTAGTCGTCATACGATGCTTACGACCCCGAAGGACCACAAGCTAACCCATGACTGATATCTTCTGTGAGAACCGTAAAATAATCATGAAATAAATGCAAAATTTGGATGAATTGCCATAAGATTCAAAATCTAAATACTGATAAAATGTAACAACTGAAATAAATCTGTAAAACTGAATACTGTCTGACAACTAGTCTGAAATGCCTCTAACTGAAACTATCTGAAAGTGGAGTTGATGGAACAATACCCCAACTAACTCTCTCTACTGAAATACTAAGTCTACTAAACTACTGAAACAAAGAATATCCTCGATAGATGAGGACTAACTTCTAAATCTACTGCTGGCTGAATCTGAATCTGTCTATGCGCGGTCGGGAACTAGAGCATCCAAACCTATGATATAAGACATCATAGCACAAGAGAAAGTATGCGTCAGTACGTGGAATGTACTGGTATGCAAGATGAGGTAAGGCTGAATGCAAGAATTCATATGCGTGAACAATACTAACTGAATGATATAGAGTAACTGAACACGAGAGTACATGAAAACTAAAACTACTGTAACAACTAAGTATGTAATATTGTGCATGTACGTGAATGTATACTATAACTGAGCTTTTCTGAAGCTAAGTACTGAATTATGATAACTGAGTTACTGATACTAATTGACTGTATCTAATAGTACTGATTCTGTAGAACTGAACTGGAGTCAGTCCTAATCTAGCAGGTGACCCCTGAGATCAGTCCTAAACTAGCGGGTGATCCCTGAGTATGTCAGTCCTATCTAATGGGTGACATCTCATAACCTACGCTGCCACGTAGTTCTGAAACTTAGGGATTGCTTCTAGGTACCCAGTCCTAACTAATGGGTGTGCCCCCATCCCTAGGCTCGCTCGGTGCTGAATCCTACTCCCAACTGAAAGACACTGAACTGAGTATACTGAACTGGACTGGACTGATACTAAGATTACTGAGTTTTCCTAAGTTCTGTAACTGACTGAGTTCTGTAATGGACTAAAAGTACTACTGTTCGTGACATGACTGATACTATTCTGTAAATGAAATTTCCTCTAGATAAACAACTAAATTATCGGGTATTAAATACCCCAGGACTCGATAGCATGAAAAGTAAAGCACATCATAACTTTGAATAACATATAAATGTTCACTTAGTCATAATTCATTCATAGAGACATTACAATAAACACTTGTAATGCATTAACTTGTACATGAATGGAGAACACATGTTAGCATGCTATAATGTAATGCCCCAGATATGGTACCTGGAATGCTACACGGTGCTCATGACCCTGAAGGACCACAAGCTAACCCATGACTAATATCTGTATCTGCATAAATTACTAAATAATGAGGGAACATGAATTGAAAGGCCGTAAGGTTCAAAACTGAACATAATTTGAATAATATAATATCTGTGTGGGGTAACAGAATACCCAAAACAAAACTGAAAATACTGAATTCTGAAACATGATAGTCCAGAAAACCTCTAACTGACTGAGTTGTCTGAGTAAGGAGTTGATGGGACATGTCCCCAACTAACTCCAACTAATAAACTGATTAATGAGATAATAGGGAAATAATCATGTCCTCAAAAGATAAGGACTCACTTCTAACTCTGTCTGTGGATATCTGGAATCTACTGTTACTCTGGAGTTCGTGTCTCTGAACCTATGGTATAAGACACTATAGCGCAAACGTGTCAGTACTTTGAATGTACTGGTATACAGGTGAGGTAGGCTGAATGCATGGGGTTTATATGCATGAACAATAAGAATAACTGAATAACTATCATGAGCATTAGAATACATACATGAGACATAACAACTGATACTAATACTGTGATAACATGATTATTGAATCTGAATATGACTGATAACATGAGTGACTATATCTAACAATCCTGAATCTGATGAATCTATCTGAGTTCCATACTGTATCTGATTTGAGTGTATTTGACATTCCTAAAATTTGAAGAACTATCCGAGTTCTATTACTGAGACTGATTGACTGTATCTGACAGTCCTAATTCTGTAACATGAAACTGTGGGAAATAGTTATCTAACTTACATACCCCTAATATGCCATTATGGCTGAGTTGGGGTCCAATCTATAACCCTAATTGGAAAGGGTGTCAATACTACGCCACTGATAAGGACAAACTGTGGGTGACCCTCATCTGATATTGTCCCCAAAAGAGAATGGTGGGGCCCTTATCTGACAGTTCTTATCCACCTTATCAACCCTCATCGAACAGTATTGATGTCTCAACCTATGCTGGCTACATAGTTCTGGAATGCATGGATGACTTCTAAGAATCACACCCTCATCTGATAGTGTGTGTTCCCATCCTTGGGTTCACTCGGTGCTAATACCTACTCCCATCTGAATAGACTCTGAATATGATTTACTAAACTAAACATGGGCAAAGTTACTGAATTCCGTTAACTGACGGAATACTACTTATATCTGAGAACTGACTGAGTTCATGAGATCATGGAGATTTCCTGAGTCATAAGACTAGCTGAAGTCTAAGGATTCATGGCTTGGCTGAGAGTATCATGAAAACATGACATTGCTCTAGGAACATAGCTAATGTTTCGGGCACGAGTACCCTCAGGACTCGATGGAAGGAAACTGACCAAGCATAACTTACTTGAACATATAACTAACATCATAATCCATAATACATTCATTGAAGTATTTCATCAAAACATTTTATAGAAATAACTTGTACATACATGGGGATTTCATGGTATCATGCCAGTTAGGCACTTTTCCTTCATCTAGGCATTTAATCAAACACATGATAGGCATAATATATGAAAACACTATTATTCAACAATTACACATCATGATTCAACATTTAATTTCATCATCCTAGGGTTTAATCATAGGTTCACATGAATATACAACTATACAAATCAATTCCACATAACATTAATCACCCAACATGGATTTGAATTCAATTGATCATTCTCAACATAAATAAAATAAACCCAACATGAAGTTCATAAAGAAAATCTAAAATCATGACTTTAGAAAAGAGATTCTTGGGCATCAAGGACGAAAGAAGTCCATGAATAAACACTATGCATACCTTAGTTCATGATTTCGTGAAGATTGACGGAGTAAATTCTTGATTTTGAATCTTCTATGAAAAGCCCTAGGTTGTTCATGAGAGGTTTTTGAGAGAATAGAGTGTATTTTGGGTGAAAAGTGGCTGAATCAGGTGTTAAAGAGCTTAAATAGGGGTGAGAAATTAACCTTTTTAACCCTGGATGTGTCTTCTAATTTTAGTAAAATTTTTCCAAATTGAACCCCTGACGCGACGTGGCGCTATCGCACCGTGTCACTGGAATTAGATAATTGGGAAACTGAGGGATGGCGCGATGCGGAGCCATTGCATTGCCCCTTATTTTGCAACCTTGAACTCTAGCACGACACGGTGGAAATCATGCTGAGAAACTGGAAAAGGAAAATTGCCAGTTTAGCTTGTGGCGCGGCGCGCCACTGACTAATATGGCGCTGTTTTACGATGGAAACTTGAACTAGTCGTAACTTCTGACCCGATTATCGTATTTGGGTGAATCTTATATCGATGGAAAACTCATTGAACTTCCCACATGACAAAAAGTGAAAATCTTAAAAATTCCTCATGGAATAACCATCATTCAATTTAGAAGCTAATACTGGACATTCTTGAGATGAAATTAGCTAGGAAAAGTACAAGGTATTACATATAATGACATCGTTTCATTCTCATAGACAATTTATCAAACACATGGAAAGCATAATTTGTACATTAAATCATAAGCACTTAGGGTTGACATGATTACAACAATCAACTTGCTCATTGAAAGGCTTATCATGAATATCATGTAGTTCAATGCATATTAGGATTAATTCTTGGAACTTGTAATCTAGATCATGGATTAGAATCAAAATAACATCATAGACACCTTAATCACTTTGTAAATTCAAGGGTTTATCAAGATAATCATATATTCTTCACACTTGCAATTCAATTTAAGGAAAAACATGCACTTAAATCTTGGATTGAGACCCAACTAATATCATGTACATGAATTCAATCTAATTCTAACATGGAAATCATAAATACACAATCTCTGTACTTCGAAAAAGAATTCTCGGACTACATGGGTGGAAGGGACCCATGAATAAACATCTTACATACTTTAATTTGTGCGTTTCTTGGAGTTCTTGCAGAGATTCTTGAGATTGACCTTGATTCCTTGAACTAGGGTTTTTGCCTTTTGAGAGAATGATTTTGTTCTTAAGAGAAAGTGAGAAAAAGTGACATAATAAGGTATTTAGGGCATAATTTCATGTTTAAAGGCTGATCTAAGTCATGAAAAAAACTCTAAGTTGCCCTTTGGATTTAAAATTTTGTAACTGGAATGCAGATTAAAGCTTTACCGCGATATGGTGACTGGGTCATCACTATATCTACCGCGGCGCAGTGGAATCGTGGTGACTCACTGGTTTGTGACAATTGTCAATTTTAGCGTCACCGCGATGCGGGGCAATTGCAGTGAGCTACTGGAATTTGAAAAATATCGAAATGCCCTTCAGCGCTACGCGATAGAGAGCTCATCGCAATACTCACCGCGATTCGGCCTAATCGTGGTGAGCCACTATTTTTACATTAGCTTGTCCTAACATTTAGCGGAACTTTTCTAAATCGGGAACTCCTCATCAAGCTTTAATAAATTGCGCTAAGCTTAGGATTTTGTGGGGTCTTACAATATCTCTCCCTTAGGAACATTCATCCTCGAATGAGACTGACTAAGATGGGAGAAATGATAAACTGAGAGTACATACTGGACATGCATAACTGAAGAATGACTATATGACTAAAACTGTTGATATCCTGAGTTTTCCATACTGAACATGCATATATAAATGCATGAATACATGACTGAAGCTACTTGATAAGATGGTTTTGTATACTGAACATGCATATCTCATGCATGAGTACATGACTGAAAACGATTCATAAATGCATGACTGAATATGCAACGGTAACTGATACCAAGTTTAAGAATGTACTGAGTTCTGAGGACTGACTAATAATACTGAAGTTACTAAGATTGACTGGGAATACTGAGGTTATTGAGATTATGGAGTATTGAGATCACTGAGATTACTGAACTACTGAGATTACTGAGATTTCTGAGATTTCTGGTTTTTCCTGAGTCATATGACTGACTGAGTTCTATGGATCATAGCTTGACTGAGCGTATCGTGAAAACGTGACATGGCTCTAGGCACACAGCTAAATTTTTGGGTACATTACCCCCAATACTCGATGGAAGGAAAGTGATATAGCATGACTTACGTGAACACATGACCAACATCACAATTCATAATTCATATATTGAAGCACTTCATCAAATATGTGATATACATAAACTTGTACAAACATGGGGATTTCATAATATCATGCTAGTTGGGAACTTTTCCTTCGTATCGGCTTTTAATCAAACACATGATAGGCATAATATATGTAGACACCATTATACAACAATTACACATCATGATTCAACATCTAATTTCATCATCCTAGGGTTTAATCATAGGTTCACATGAAGATACATCTAGACAAATCAATTCCACATAACATTAATCACCCAAGATGGATTTGAATTCAATTGATCATTCTCAACATAAACATAATAAACCCAACATGAAGTTCATAAAGAAAATCTAAAATTTTGACTTGAGAAAAAAGATTCTTGGGATTCATGGATGAAAGGAGTCCATGAATGAACACTATGCATACTTAGTTCGTGATTTCGTGAGGATTGACGGTGAAACCTTCTTGAATTTGAACCCCCAATAGAAACCCTAGCTTTTTCTTGAGATAAACTTGAGAGAAACTAGTATATTTTGGGTAAAGAATGGCTAAATCACGTGTTATTGGGTTTAAATAGGGGTAGAAAATTGATCCTTTTAACCCTTGGACGTGTCTTTAACCCTTGGATAGTGGCACATCATGTATAAAACTTACACTTGACTAGAGCATTCCTCTGACACTCTTTCTATAAAGTTCTAATGACTTTAGGGAGCAAGGGATCTTGTCATGAACTAAATAAAACATTTGAGTAAAATCGCAACTTGATTAAAATTCTATAACATAAGGCGAGGCCTATGAAACTTTATCTAAGATAGAGTTACTAAGCCTTATGGACTGTAACTACAAACTTTAAAGCTTAGACATAGTCATCGAATACTCTCTCAACAATACACTCCACCTTAGTACGTCATTTTACCTGAGACTACTGAAAATATTCATATGGGCGCTGAGCAAGAAGGCTAAAACATACTAACTTATCTGATTAACTGAATAGCTGATAGCTGAATACTGGGCATGTAAGACTGAACTGTACTTAGTCTGAATAACTGGACTGAATTTCCCACTAAGTTCAAGCCTACTCAAATCTCCGAAATATATCTAGACACTTACGCATCAACATGACATTCAAGCCTATCTTAATGACTAAAGACTCGTGTAAAACAAACATGCAACAATCTTTCCTTAACATAAAATATTCACTCTCTCCCATATAAGCAACTGATCATCACTAAGGAGGATTTACTGAAAGGTTAAAACATGGGGACTTGAAGCATGAATTGACACTATACTGAACTTGGCACTTGACTGAAGCCTGAGGAATTGAATATCAACATCATGAGTTTATCAAGGGGTCTAAATGGAGAATATTCATGACATACTCTAAATTTAGCTAATCATTAGGAGTGTAACATGAGTCATGGGAACTGAGCATACTGTAAGGCATGAGTACATGAGTCATGAGTTGCATGACCAAAGTTGGCGTTTCTGTATTCGTGGAACATGAATCATAACACTGAGTAAAATGGAACTCCATTATACTAGGAACTGTAAGCATACATAATTTTTGTTAATGTGCATGACTATGAGCTATGAGTATAGAGCTGATATGTAAGGCATGAGTACTGACATTACTGACATCACTACTAAAATCTAAAAGCCTGACTTGGTCACTCGTTCTACCTTCTTCCCCTTATATTAAAGCCATTCTTCCAAAGTTGTGAACCACTTAATCGACAATTATAAATTGGAATGTCACCACTATACTCTATAGTTGGGGAGAAACACTTAGGAAGGCTTTGTTAATATTTTAGGCAACACCGAAGTTGAAAACTATATAAGGGTTACAACGGAAGAGAAGCCTCAAAATCTAACTAACCACAAACATAAGGATGAAACACTCATAACATAACCATAACTATATTAGGAGAACTTCCATGATCATGGTGAGACTGGAGTGCATAAAATCTGTTCTGGCATTGACCACTAGTGGCACTGGAAGTGGCACCCTACTGAGTTAGGAGACCAGATGGGACTGAAGGACGGTTGGACTGACCCGAAGGACCTGGCTAAGGAAAATCTCTAACTCTGTGGCCTGTCTTGCCACACCCGAAACAAACATCACTGCCAGCTCTACAGGCACCCTGATGGTTTCTTCCATATTTTTAACAAAGATGGTAGGTACAACCTATTTTCATGCTACCTTAAGGCTTAGAGCCTGACGTGCTACCTCGAGTGTCATTTCTAAACTTTGGCACTGGTGTACTAGCTACAGAAGGATTTAGGGCTGAGAATTTATGATGGAGCTGGAAGTGATTACCACCCTCTAACCTTGGCCTAAAACCACTTATTTTGACTCTTTTATTCTCTCTATCATTTCTGCTACATTTCTCCCTCTTGCTCTGCTGAGTATGAACCTCAAGCCTAGATAGCACAACAACCTATAGATTGTTTTCAGCAACTACCAAATAGGCTAAAGTAGTGAAAACAACTCTGAATTCTACATGAGAGACATGCTCGTCCAGGGGATTTCCCTGAACGGGCTGAGGTGCTGACTGATTTCATGTTCTCTCTCCATTAGTCTTCTTGGGAGGCATGTTTTGGAAGTGAAAGGGACAAATGGATTAGACTAAGATTTTAAATTGAGCTCATGCTCACTCGCACGACATGAATACGAAAGAAGGGAAACTTTTCCTAAAACATCCTATAGCCTTCTGTCCGTAAGTGTGGCGCGCTACACACCCATACACAAGTCTCTACTAGATGTTGCTTTCAGACCTCCTAGGACACTATTAAAACTTAGGCTCTAATACCAAATTTTTAATGACCCAGATCTACCCCCTAGTCATCACACGGTGCTTATGATACTGAAGGACCACAAGCTAACCTATGACTGATATCTGCTGTGAGCACTGTATAATAATCTAAAATAAATACAGAATTTGGATGAATTTCCATAAGGTTCAAAATCTAAATACTGATAAAGTGTAAAAACTGAAATAACAATATGTAAAACTAAATACTGTCTGACAACTAGTCTGAAAATCGTCTAACTGAAACTGTCTTAAAGTGGAGTTGATGGGATAATCCACCAACTAACTCTCTCTACTGAAATACTGAGTCTACTAAAATACTGAAATAAAGCATATCCTTGATAGATGAGGACTCACTTCTAAATCCACTGCTGGCTGAATCTGAATCTCTTTATACGCGGTCGGGAACCGAAGCATCCGAACCTATGATATAAGACATCATAGTGCAAGAGAAAGTATGTGTCAGTACGTGGAATGTACTAGTATTCTAGATGAGGTAAGGTTGAATGCAAAGGTTCATAAGCATGAACAATACTGATTGAATGATATAGAGTAACTGAACACGAGAGTACGTGAAAACTAAAATTACTATAACTACTGAGTATGCAATACTGCGCATGTATATGAATATATACTATAACTGAGATTTTCTGAAGCTAAGTACTGAATTCTAATAACTTAGTTACTGATATTGATTGACTGTATCTAACATTCCTGATTCTGTAGAACTGAACTGAATTTATACTAAGACTGAAATCAAAACTGTGGGAGGTAATCATCAAACCGACATGCCCCTTTCTAATCTAATTAGAGTCCAACCTATAACCCCAGTTGGAAGGGTGCTAATACCATGCCACAGATACTAACAACTACTGTGGAGTTAGTCCTAATCTAGCGGGTAACCCCTGAGTATGTCAGTCCTATCTAACGGGTGACATCTCATAACCTATGCTGGCTACGTAGTTCTGGAACTTAGAGATTTCTTCTAGGGACCCAGTCTTAACTAATGGGTGTACCCTCATCCCTAGGCTTGCTCAGTGCTAAATCCTACTCCCAATTGAAAGACACTGAACTGAGTATACTGAACTGGACTGGACTGATACTGAGATTACTGAGCTTTCCTAAGTTCTGTAACTAACTGAGTTCTACTGAGTTCTGTAATGGACTGAGAGTACTACTGATCGTGAAATGACTGATACTATTCTGTAATTAACACTGGCTCTAGATAAACAATAAAATTATCGGGTATTAAATACCCCCAGGATTTGATAGCATGAAAAGTAAAGAAAAGCATAACTTTGAATAACATATAAATGTTCACTTGTTCATAATTCATTCATAGAGACATTTTATCAAACACTTGTAATGCATTAACTTGTACATGAATGGAGAACACTTGTTAGCATGCTATAATGGAATTGTTTCATTCTCATAGACAATTTATCAAACACATGGAAAGCATAATTGGTACATTAAATCATAAACACTTAGGGTTGGCATGATTACAACAATCAACTTGCTCATTGAAGGTCTTATCATGAATATCATGTAGTTCAATGCATATTAGGATCAATTTTTGGAACTTTTAATCTAGATCATGGATTAAAATCAAAATAACATCATAGACACCTTAATCACTTTGTAAATTCAAGGGTTTATCCAGATAATCAAATATTTTTCATACTTGCTATTCAATTTTAGGAAAAAACATGCACTTAAATCATGGATTGAGACTCAATTAATATCATGAACATGAATTCAATCTAATTCAAACATGAAAATCATAAATACACAATATCTGTACTCCGAAAAAGAATTCTTGGACTTCATGGGTGGAAGAGACCCATGAATGAACATCTAACATACCTTAATTTGTGAGTTTCTTGAAGTTATTGGAGAGATTCTTAGGATTGACCTTGATTCCTTGAACTAGGGTTTTTGCCTCTTGAGAGAGAATGATTTTTTTCTTGAGAGAAAGTGAGGAAAAGTCTCATAACAGGGTATTTAGGGCATAATTTCGTGTTTAAAGGCTGATCTGAGTCATGGGAAAAGTCTAAGTTGACCTTGGGATTTAAAATTCCATAACTGGAATGCATATTAAAGCCTCACCACGATGCGGTGACTGGGTCATAGCTATATCCACCGCGACATAGTGGAATAGCGGTGATTTACTGGTTGGTGACAATTGTCGATTTGAGCCTCAATGAAATGTGGGGCAATCGCGGTGAGCTACTAGAATTTGACAAATGCCGAAATGGCCTTCAGCGTGATGCGATAGAGGGATCATCGTGATACTCACTGCGATGCGGACAAATTGCGGTGAGCCACTGTTTTGGCATAAACTTGTCCTAACATTTAGCTGAACTTTTCTAAATCGGGGATCCCTTATCAAACTTTAACAGACTGAGCTAAGCTTAGGATTTTGTAGGGTCTTACATTACAATACATAGTTTCTCTTACCAATTAAATACAATTCATAGCCTTTTTTACCTTCCCTCTCTCACCTCTCTCCTTCTTCTCTCCAAATCTTGCTCACCTCCCTCCTACTCTTCTTTTCTCTCTCTCATTGCCCCTTACCCCTCTTTTCTCTCACTTTATGCTTTCAGCTATTTGTATTTTGTATTTAGTGTTCTTTTTTAGGTATTTGAAAGTTATTTATATCTTTTTTCAATATGTATTATGTTTTATACACTTTTAATACAAATTGCATTTGTTGATACAAATTAAGCCATTCAAATACAAATGATACATTTCCATCAAATGATAGATTTGTATTTGTATATAATAGACTCAAGAAAATACAAATGATGCATATACTTATTAATATATAAATATAAATGATAAGTTTGATACATTTAAGAGAGAGAAAGAAGAAAGTACAAATATAGAGAAGGAAAAAAAGAGGAGTAAATTATAAAATACAAAAAAAAAAATTTGTATTCATTGATACACCTGTATTCGTTGATGCAAATATAGTGATACAACGACTGTGGATTGTAATTTTGAAATGTTGTTGTGTCACGCCCCTTTTGTTGATCTTGTGGCAATTTTTTTGTAAGTTTTTGTCAAGACCCAAATTAATGGACTGTGCGGGCACCTACGCTATCCTAAGTAGCTAGGAGGATCCTTATTACCCAACAAAAAAATATGTGAAATACTTCTGTTTTTAAGAGAATACTAAATTAAATATAACAAAATAAGTTAAATAACAATAAATAAACTTTTCAAAAATTTCTTAAAATTGTCCTTCACTACACGAAAACTTGGTTAGACATGTACAAGAGCTACTTATTTCAGAATAGAAAAACAATAAAATAAATAACACAAAGACTTTAACATCTTCCAGGAAGGAAATGCAGAAATTAGTGTTGAATATCGCTATCCATCTAGTAACTGCAAACTAACCTACACCCATTTTTATACTCCAAAAAAGGAATGTAGAAGAGTAGGGTAAGTACAAATATATGTATTGGTAGGCATTGATAAGTCTTCAATTTGAGGATTTTCTAGAACCTTTTAAGCCTAAATTACCATGCTTTTTCATTGATTTTATGTTAATCTCTTACTTAATGCTCATTTTTGTAGAAAAAATTGAAAAGGAAAGATGAGCAAGTCATTCAAGTCAAAAAGAGGTTAAATATGAAAGAAAAGAGATAAATACAAGAAATCAAGACTAAGAATTTACCCTCAGTTACCGCGATCGTGGCTTGAGGGTCGCAATCGAGGCCAGTCAATAAGTCAATCGGAGGGCGATGACGATACCACGATCGCGGGAGTTATGTACGCGGTCAAGAGGTGTCGATCGCAGTAGAGTGTAAAAGTTTTAAGAGTATTTTTCTAATATTTGGAAAATGTGAAATTAGGGCTTAAATAGGGGATGATTTTTAGCATCTACCATATCCCTCATCTTCAACTTAGCTTAGTTTGAAGGTTTTGTAATTTTGAGGAGCTTGGAGCTTAAACTTGTTCTAATCTTGAGATAAGAAGACATCAGAGTGACTCTAAAGTGAAGAATTGACAAATCCCATTGAAGATTCATGAAAATTTAAAGTGTGGTTTGCATTCTCCTTATTTTTCATGAATCAAATTGATGGAAATTTTGATACATTTTTGTATATTATCTTTATGAGTTGCTAATTCTTCCTCTTATGGTTATGTTTGAATAGGGTGCAAGTGTGTATGGGGTATGATTATTAGCTTTAATTCTTAGTTAATGTTGTTGGTTTTCACAAATATTTGATTGTAAAATAAGATTTATTGGTGAAAGCCTCAATTTCCCTAAACCCCATGTCATCTTTGAGAGAGGGATACAGGTAGTCTAAATCCTACATCATCCTTGAAAGAGGGATGTAGGTGACATGAGCATTTGTGAATAATAAGATAGATAATAGTTATTCCCTTTTTATTGTCTTAGAAATAAGGATAAATTATTGAATTGCTTTATCTTGGGCATCATCCTAGAAAGAGGGATGCCAAATTGAGGTTTTGTGATGATTAATTGACCACATCCATGAGATATTTGAAAGAATCCATGGGTAATAGTTTGATACTTTGTTGAAAGACTAGTATTGATATCCCTAAGAATGCCTTAGCTAAGATTTGAAGTTGATTTTCATGTACCCACACACTAGTTTCCTCTTGTAAAGCATAGCCCCAAGACCCGTTCCTAATTGATTATGCTCTAATTATTCTTAGTCTCAAATTAGTCCTTTAGAAGCCCAAAAATTGCCTTACACTTTTGAAAATATTCAAAATCCCCCAAAATATTTGTATAATATATTTGAATTTAGCAAGTGAACTTTAATTTCGAACTTATTTAATTGCTACTCACATTGTTCCTCATGAATTTGACCCCGACTCTTAGTTGGGTAAATATATTGACAACGACCGCCTTTCACTTAAATTGACGTGTGAGCTGAGTGTTATTAGGCATCATCGGCCGACCAATGTTAGTCCACATAATCAAAGAAAAGAAATCATGGCATCTTAAATGGAATATAATTCAACTAAGGTTGTAATAACATTATAACACTTTTTCTATATAATTTACAATTCTTTACTAATGAGATCATATTCACCACTAGCATAGTATAGTCTCATTAATTCATACCATCCACCACAATGTAATGCTAAATCATCACTATAATCCCTTTATTTGCATTACCTTTTCCATTAGCCACATCCATAGGATCAATCGAGTAATCATAGATAACTCACACTAAATTTTTGCTAACAACCAAGAACTCTATTATAACATTAAGGAATACTAACTAGTTAATCGGGTAAGCTACCATTACGATAAATATACATGAAACAAGTCAACCAACATATAGAAAGTAAGTACAGAGTTTCACTTTTCTAAGCACATGTCAGACAATCAATTTCAAGGATAAAATCAAGTAGAGAATACAAGTCAACTCATATCTCAGTAACACACACTAGAGAACTCAAATCTCATTAGCAAACCTTATACATATTCTTGAAAAGGATTAATTCAAATATTGAAACTTTGGGATCGTTTATTTAGGATATTTTCATTAGATTCATAACTTTGGATAACTTCATTATTAGTTTCCTCATTATTATTAGTGTTGTTATTATTATTATTATTATTATTATTTTTATTAACAACAAAACCATGTCACTCATGGAATCTGATCCAATCATATCTCATAGCAATATCAGAATTTAACATCGGCCACATTGTTTGAAAAATCAATAAAGTAGCAATATCAAAATTTAACATTGACCATATTGCTACTAACAATTTTTTTATAAGTAACATTTGTGTCCTTTTAAACCTCACAACTAGAGAACCATTAGGTCATTAAACTAAACGATCAATCAAAATCAACACTAATATGTACACATATGCTAAGAGACTTATTTTTTCCCAACTAGTCATGATTTGCAGGGGATAATCTAAGTCTATGTATCGTACCGGAGTGGTACCTAATCCTACATAAATAAGTAATATCAATGTCCATATTTGTACCCGTATGGTGTCCGATCCTCCATAACCATATTATGTATGTTTTATCGAATTCATACTATCTCTCAGGATATAATACGATGTACTGAATTTACAAGTGCACTTAAAATCATAAGTCAATTCAATTAGTTTCTTTCATTTATCAATATTTTGACCTTCTCACGAGCATTATTTCAATAATTTATCATAATTATCAACAATTCATTTATGAAATTACTTCAAAGAGTTATCATTGATGTGCTAGCTTTGTGTAAGCACATTTAAGGCTAATCCTTAAAATACTTGTAAGTTCTTAAGTAACTATTATTTTTTTTATATTTCATGTGATTTTGCAGGGAAGTCGAGATGCATGAAAACCTATGAAAACTACATCAAGAAGGATGATTTTTGGTGAACTAGATATGAAGCTAAGTTTTAAAGATTTTAGTTGACGACTTGTCTGATAAGTCGTCAACCTGTTGGTAAGTTATCAGAGAAAGCCGTCACTCATAGACATAATATATATGCTAAAGAAGTCAAGTTGATGACTTGTCTGATAAGTCGTCAACTTGTTGATTGGTCACCAGCTAAGGACGTCACCTATAGGTGGTATGCAAGAATTGGAAAGAGTTGTTGATGACTTGTCTGATAAGTCATCAACTGTCTGATAAGATTTCAGAGGAGGTCATCAGCTGTAGGCAGTATACAAGAATTGAAAAGAGTTATTGATGACTTATTTGATAAGTCATCAACTATCTGATAAGCCATTACAGGAGGTCATCATCTATGGGGCGGAACAACTATAGTTTGAAATTCAAATCAGGAAGATCTTGAGTATTTATAGAAAAGTCTTAGGTTTTCATTGGAATCTTGAAATTATTCAATAATAGAAGATTTTATTTTGGTTTTTTAAGATTGAATTCAGTTTTTTGAATCATTGGTTTTCGTTTTTGGAATTCTTGTTTGAATTTGAAGAAGAACAATCTTCAATTCCATCTTCTGTAAGTTAATCACTTTTGAATTATGGATCTAATATACGATATCTCTTCTTTTCTCATGAGGAACTAAATCCCATAACTAGAGTTGTGGGATCTATAAGTATTGCTTTATTAATTCAATAGTTGGTTAAGATTTGAATGCATGTGGGAACATCTTCACAATTCTATTGTAATGAACATTTTATGTTGGTTGCAAATAATAGATTTAGCCTTACATTGTTTTGCCTGAATTGAGAAATCAATTAAAGGAACTGGATTATCAATGGGGATTTGGAAACGTTAAATTTCCATCTAATGATTAATGTTTTAACCAGATTAATCAACTCGAGATGAAATAGGTTTAAATAGAAGGTTTTCCTAAGTTTGAAAGAATTAGGAAATCCACACTCTATGTAGGTTGAAAGATACTTGAATGAGTCATCACAAATGATAATTTGTTGTTTCCCGCATGTAATTAGATTCTAATACTACAAATATTGTTTAATATGCATAAATACTCATAGTGAACACAACTCTAGTTTTACTACATCATTGATTTGAAATATTGAAATATTGACTTTGAGCTGCTAAAACAAGTTGAACTATTAACAATTGTTTGATTGATAAAAAAACCCAATTAAAGGGAACTATTAACTATTAGTTGGTTGAATCACAAATAGACTTGATTAACATCATATTTCCTATGGTATTTGACCCTAACCTTGTTGGGTTATATATTTGACGACGACTACTTACTCTCTCAAAAGAGAGGTGTAATTTGGGCGTATCAAATATTGGTGCTGTTGCCGGGGAATAAGGTTGTCAATTAAGTATATCTTTGTTAATTGGCTTTTAGTTAGGTTTACTAATTTTACTTTTATTTGTTGTTTTTGATCATTACAGGTTCTCTGTTGTATATACCACAAACTTATTAGGTCAGGAGAACCATTATTACCTTTCAACCCAAAACCTCATCTTATTAGGAGAATGGCTGAACAATAAAAAGCCGAAAGATTAGCCACTTTGGCTAATGCACAATTCAGTCAGCAAAATGCTAATAACCCAGATCGGGTGGCTAATGAAGATGATGACCCGGTGGATGATGATTTGATTAATCCTGTGAATAGGAGACAAGTAAAGAATATATCTACACTAGTGAATTGAAATTGGCCTTTCAGAGGGAGAGCAAACCGCCAACCTACTATGTAGATAGCATTTGATGATGAGGATGATACCGATTTGGATGAAGCTATATCTACAGGAGCAATTATTCCACCACCATTAATACCAGGTGTGAAGTTCAACATCATAAGAACTATGATAAATTTGCTAAACCTCAAAGGGTAATTTGGTGGACTTCCAGGGGGATAATCTGATTATGCATCTGGTGAACTTTATCAACATCTGCAAATCTTTTAATAATCCTGGAGTAGGGCAGAATGCAATCCGTTTGTGGTTATTTCCATTGTCTCTATCTAGGGAGAAAACACTGTGATTGAATGAGTTATCCCCCAATTTTATAATAAACTAGAGGTAATTGAAAGGATCTTTCCTAGAAAGTTCGTTCCACCCTCCAAAATGTTATAGTTGAGGGATGAGATTAGTAACTTCAGGCAGTTATCAAATGAAGCTCTTTACGAGACATGGGTGAGTTTAAATAAGAAGTTGATGCAGTGCCTTAATCAAAAGATGACTGATGAGCATTTGATGGAAACATTCTACAGGGCTTTAAACTCTATTACGAAGCCAATTGCAAACAATGCTGCAGGGGAAGCATTCATGGACCCTACTTTTACTAAGGCTGCGGAGATATTGGAATGAATGACTAAGACAAGTTAAGCTTGGCATACTAGGGATTCTGTGGTAGCAAGTAATACTGTGTCTAGTGGGATGTCAGATGAATAACATATGAGAAAAGAGGAATGAGACCAGGATATAGAACATATGAAGACATAGATGGATTTACTCATAAAGCATTTGCTATCTAAAAAAAAGGTGAAAGCTATGGGGACCCAAAGTAGGGAAGATGAATCAGATTCTGAGAAAGAGGTGAACTACTTGAATAATTAGGGGGTTTTCAAGGCAATAGCCAAGGGAATCAAGGTCGGAATTACTACAGCAAAGCTGGTTATAGAGACTGTGACCAAGGTGGTTTTAAAAATAAGAATGATAGAAATGGATTGTAAGTACCTCCAGGGAACTGTGACAATGCTTCTACTAGTTTTGATAAGATGTCGATGGAGGACTTGATGGATAAGCTATTAAAGGAAGTGGAGTTGACTGATGCTGGAGTAAGAAAGATGAAAAGTGATTTATCATCTATAAGTCAATTAGTTGACTCACACTCTACATCTATTAAACAACTAGAGCAGTAAATGAATCAACTATCAACAACATTAAATTAGAGAAAGAGTGGAATATTTCCAAGCAATACTGTGAAGAATCCAACGACTGATAACTTTTGCATGGCTATTACCATGAGAAGTGATAAAGTGTTACCTGGGCCTTGTATGGGCAAACTTGTTGTAGATGATGTAGTGGTGATAGAAGCAAAAGCAGAAGAAGAACACCTAGTAGAGTCTGAGAAACTAGAAAAAGTTGATCACCCATCTAAATAGAAATAGGTTGATGATTTAGTGAAAGACAAGGGGAAGAAGGGAGAGACCGTTGTTACAAGAAAACAAAAAATACCTCCTTCATTTCCACACAGATTGCAGAAGAAGGAGAATGAGACTAAATATAGCAAGTTCATGGCCATGTTGAGGCAGTTGATAGTAAACGTGCCTTTAGTTGAGGCGCTAAACCAAATGCTAGGCTATGATAAGTTTATGATCTTGTGACAAAGAAGCGAACTATGAGCTATGAACTAGTGGATAATCTCCATTATTATAGCGCTATTGCTACAACATCTTTAGTATAGAAGAAGGCTGATCTGGGAGCATTCACTGTTCCATGTACCATCAAATTATTCAATTTTGCAAAGGCCTTTTATGATCTAGGGGCAAATATAAATCTTATTCCATTGAAGGTTTTCAAGAAGTTGGGTTTGGGAGATCCTACACCCACCAATATGCGTCTTCTAATGGCAGATAGATCGGTGAAAAGGCCAGTTGGGATTCTTTATGATGTTCTTGTTAAGGTGGCCAACTTTATTTTGCCTGCGAACTTTGTAATACTATATTATGAGGTGGATTTCAAGGTACCCATAATCTTGGGGAGACCTTTTTTAGCAATGAAAAGTGTATTGATTGACTTGCAGGCCAATGAGCTGAAATTCAGGCTCAATGGTGAATAGGTCAGCTTTGATATTTGTCAGTCAATAAGGCAACAAAAGGAGATGAGTGTTTGCTCGATCATTGATGTGTTATATGAAGATGAGCAAGAAGTACCAATTGAGGAAAGATTTTTTGTAAAGACATTAGCTGCTATATTAATGAGATTTGATAGTGAGGGAATCAAAGAGTATGATAAAACTGTGTGTGCTTTGACATGGATGGAGTTATACTCTTATGCCCCCAAGAATCTAGACTTGGACCTTAAGAATCATCCAACACCATTGGCTGAACCTTCTAGCGAGGAACCACCATTGGTGTAACTGAAGGAGTTGCCATGCCATTTATGGTATGTGTTTATAGGCAGTGGAAACACCTTATCAGTTATTATTGTAGAAGATTTAGAGGAGCATCAAGTTGAGGCTCTTATTTTTGTGTTGAGTAGATACAAGAGGGCTATTGGGTGGACAATCGCTGATATTATAGGTATTCCACCAGGCATTTGTACACACAAGATCTAACTGGAGAAAGAATGTATACCTACAATTGAGCATCAGTGCAGACTGAACCCACTAATACAAGAAATGGTAAAAATGGAGATCATAAAGTGGCTTGATGCAGGGGTAGTGTACCCAATCTCCGACAGCAAGTGTGTGAGTCTAGTACAGTGCATGTCTAAGAAAGAAGGCATGACCATTGTTGAAAATGAAAAGAATGAGATGATTTCTCTTAGGCCAGTGATTGGGTGGCGAGTTTGTATGGGCTACAGGATGCTAAACTCATGGACATTGAAAGATTACTTTCTAATTCCCTTTATGATCAAATGCTTGATTGCATGGCTGGTAAGGGTTGGTACTACTTCTTAGATGGGTATTTGGGATACAATCAAATCTCGATTGCTCCAAAGGATCAAGACAAAATGACCTTCACATGCTGATATAGAACCTTTGCATTCAAGTGAATGTCGTTTGGAATATGCAATGCATTAGCCACGTTCCAAAGGTACATTGTAGGACCCCAAAAATTTTCCGCATCTTTAAAGACTTTGGAATGAGCTAAGTGTGATAAAAACAACAAAATTTGACGAAGTGTTTATCCTTGTTTCTACACTTAGTTTTATTTTCATCCTTGAATCTTCGATGAATTATTTCGTGACCTTCTCGACATTCATTTTCTGAGATTTTTGTTGCATTGCGATGGGGCAAGGTCGTAGGATTTTCTGGGTGAGTTTCAGAATTTCTATACGAGCCTAGGTCGTGTTTGGATTGCAGTGCTAAAAGCCAGCCTCCGCCTTCCTTATCGCGACTGTCCAATTCTTTTAAGCCCAATCCATTTCAGTTGAGGATTATATGTATTGTTTTATTCCATATCACGGGATTAGACCACATTAAATCCAAAATATCCATATTTTCCCTCAATAACACCAAGAACAAAGGTTAGGGTTTTCATAGAAAAACCAAGGTAGTTTGTGAATCGTTCATCTCCTCTTCAAGATTTTTATTTATTCGGAACCCTTATCACGAGTGCTACGTGGGAAACCAAAAAGTTCACGAAGATCATTCCTTTTCTCGGGAAGTCATTTTTGAGGTTCAATCTTGAGGTATGTAGGGTTTTTCAACAAGAACACTCTTTCGTTCTTGTGCCCAAAAGTGTTTTTCTTTATAAAGATACGGATTTTGTATGTTTAATACGATTTTGAAGCATAAACCCATATCATATGTTGATTTTCATGAGATTATGATGTTTACAATATTTGAAAGTTTAATTTAAATGTGTTTATGACATAAAGCATGAATCTTGAAAGATGTTCCCATGATTTTGATATATGGGTCTTCGAACCCCATTTGAAATCGTATTTTAAGAAAATATGTGCTATACACATGTTGATATTGAATGTTTTGAGATTATAAAGAATGATTTGACCTGTTGGCTGTGACTGAGTTATTTTGAACTCAACTGTCAAAGAAATCCACGTTTTTATTGATTATGATAAAGGGGTAGCATTATGGCTCCCGTTATGAGTTGTTGAAATGTGTGGTGGTGGATTTACTTTCAAAATAATCTGAGCTAAGTCCGAGAGAAACCTTTAGTACCAAGTGGGAGGTATAAAGTGACCTTACTTCCCTAGAACTGCGTGCCCCCATAGGATGTGAGCCTGAGGCTGATTTATATATAGTGATCACTAGTGTTTTTGGATTTGATATTGATAGTCCCACTCCGATGGCAAGGATGGGGAGGCTCTCCCCAACATGGGTTGCACGTTGGACTCCGTGTGGCTCACACGGTTTATGTCGGTTGTAAGATCTCCCAGTGTGTGTGTGTTTCCTTATGTTTATGGTGATAAGGTGAAGTGATTTGAAAGTGAATTGTGAAAGTCATCCTTTCGAAAGATTTAAATGATAACGTTATTATGAGAATTGCTTATCTTGATGAACTGAAAGTGATTGAGAAATTATATGATGATTCACATGTTTTATTATACTTATCTCATTGTCTCATGTTTATGATGGTTTTCTTTGAGCTATGTAAGTCGGGCTAGTATGCTCCTGACTTAGTGGCTGATAATCGGGCTAGTATGAGTAAGTTTGTGACTGGAGTGTCTAGTTATGTGGTTAAGGAGTGTAGGTCTGCTATGCTGAATAGTGAGATGAACCTTTCTAGGCTGATGACTCATGCCCAACAGATTGAGGCAGACAAGATTAAGGAGAGAGATAGAATAAGAGGGAATAAGAGAGCTAGGTCTGAGCAGCACAAACATGGTCAGACTAGATCGCAGGGAGGGAGTCGCCTTCAGTATCAGAACCGTTCATCTATGCCAGCATCATCATCTTCTAGTGCTCCCGTGCCTAGAGGTAGGCAGGAGCAAGGTAATAGGTCATATGAATCCAGGTCACAGTACAGTGTTGGCAGTAAGCCAAATCATCCCCTGTGTCCTAAGTGTGGTAGGGCTCATTCGGGTGAGTGTTGGGGTGAGAAGAGGGGTTATTTCCAGTGTGGTTACATGGTTCACAAAGTTAGAGATTTTCCATAGGATCGACAAAGGCGTCATGATTATCGCCCTCAGACTCAGACTCAGACTGTCAGTGCTCCAGTTCCAGCGACTTGTCCAGCCCCAGCTCAGGGCGCCCCGTCTAGCAATGCTGGCGGTTAGCGCCAGAATAGATTCTATGCTTTACCATCTCGCCAGGAACATGAGGAATCTCCCGATGTTGTTACTGGTATGCTTCGTATATTTCAGTTTGATGCATATGCCTTGTTGGATCCTGGATCCAGTTTCTCATATGTTACACCTTTGATTGCTGTGAACTTTGAAATAAGCCCTGAAATTATTCCTGAGCCTATCTTAGTTTCTACCCCAGTGGGTGATTCAATTGTTGCCCAGAAAGTGTATAAAAAGTGTCCTATTAGTGTTCTTCATAAAGTTATGTTGGCTGATCTGATTGAGTTAAATATGGTGGATTTTGATGTGATTCTGGGTATGGAATGGTTGTATTCTTCTTATGCCTTTATTGATTGTCGTACCCGAGTGGTCAAGTTTCAGTTTCTGGGTGCATCTGTGTTTTAGTGGTCTGGGAATTCTGTGTCACCCAAGAGTCATTTTATCTCTTACCTCAAAGCTAGAAGGCTTATTTACAAGGGGTGTATTTACCATTTGGTTAGAGTCAAAGATACTAAGTCTGAGACTCCAACTCTCCAGTTTGTTAACGTCGTCAATGAGTTTTTTGATGTCTTTTCGGATGATCTCCCAGGGATACCTCCTGATAGAGAGATAGAGTTCGGGATTGATCTTTTTCCCGATACTCAGCCCATTTCAATTCCTCCTTATCGTATGGCCCCGACAAAACTTAAGGAGTTGAAAGAGTAACTCAAAGATCTACTAGATAAGGGTTTCATAAGGCCCAGTGTTTCTCTTTGGGTGATCCTGTGTTGTTTGTGAGAAAGAAAGATAGCTCTTTGCGTATGTGCATTGATTACTGCAAATTGAATAAATTCACCGTAAAAAATAAGTACCCCCTTCCGAGAATAGATGATTTGTTTGACCAATTGCAAGGTGCAAGTTACTTCTCCAAGATAGACCTTCATTCCGTCTATCATCAACTCAAAGTTCGGGTTAACTAATGCCCCAACAGCTTTCATGGACCTCATGAATCGAGCGTTCAGACCATATCTGGATATGTTTGTCATTTTGTTTATAGATGATATACTGGTGTACTCCCGTAGTGAGGGTGAACATTCTGATAATCTCCGAACTGTCCTGCAAACCCTTAGAGATCACAAGTTATTTGCCAAATTCAGTAAGTGTGAGTTTTGGCTAAGGTTTGTTGCTTTTCTGGGTCATATCATTTCTTCCGAAGGTATTAGAATTGATCCCCAAAAGACCGAAGCTGTTAGAAATTGGCCTCGACCTATTTCTCTAACTGATATCCAAAGTTTCTTGGGTTTAGCTGGCTATTACCACCGTTTTATTAAGGGTTTCTCCTCTATAGCGTCTCCTATGACTCGGTTGACCCAAAAGAAAGTAAAGTTCTTGTGGTCCGAATCTTGTAAGAAGAGTTTTCAGGAGTTGGAGACTCGACTCACTACAACCCCTGTTTTGACTTTGCCTGATGGTGTTGATGGTTTTATGGTGTACTATGATGCTTCTAGAGTTGGTTTGGGTTGTGTGTTGATGCAGAAGGGTAAGGTGATAGCTTATGCTACTGGACAGTTGAAACACCATGAGAAAAATTACCCCACCCATGACCTTGAGTTGGCTGCTGTTGTGTTTTCTTTGAAAATTTGGAGACACTATTTGCATGGTGTCCATGTTAATGTTTTCACTAATCATAAGAGTCTGCAGTATGTGTTTACCCAGAGAGAATTGAATCTTAGGCAGAGACGATGGTTAGAATTGTTAAAGAACTATGATGTGAGTGTGCTATACCACCCGAGCAAGGCCAATGTTGTGGCAGATGTCCTAAGTAGAGTATCTATGGGTAGTATTTCACATATGGTAGAAGGTAAGAAAGAGTTGGCTCGTGATGTGCATCGTTTGGCTAGACTAGGAGTTAGGTTGGTTGATTCTGCTGAAGGTAGTATAGGGTTTCAGAGTAGTTCCGAATCCTCCTTGGTTTCGGAAGTAAAAGAGAAGCAAGACTTAGATGTTAGTTTGGTCAGACTGAAGGAGTCAGTCAAGGACCAAAAAGTAGAGGTTTTCTCCCAAGGGGGAGATGGTGTGCTGAGATTGAAGGGTAGATTGTGTGTCTCGAATGTTGATGATCTGAGACAGAGGATTATGGTTGAATCGCACGGGGCGCGATATTCTATTCATCCTGGTGCCACTAAGATGTACCGCGACTTGCGGGAAATCTATTGGTGGAGTGGCATAAAGAAAGATATATAAGTGTTTGTGGCTAAGTGCGCAACGTGCCTACAGGTTAAGGTTGAACACTGATGTTGGGCGTATTTATACGTCTAAGCACCATAATTTACCCATGTTTTGGCTAAGTTTTGAGGATAAAATATATAATTCTTGCACTTTTAGTCCATTTTCCTTTAAGTGAGCTGACCTATGTGATTAGCATGTTTTTCAGGTACTAATGATGAAGATTTCAGCACTTTGTGGACCTGTGGGCAGCAAAGGAAAACTTCACATAAGAGGGAAGGCAGTTTTTGGACTGAATGTGATGCATGGGAACTTTTTCCCGGGCAAACCCAGTATTTTTAAATACTTAAGGATGCAGTAGCAACTTATTAGACAAGGATGCTATTAAAAACCTTATTGCTGAATTTTTCAGCATCATTAGCATTATCATTCGATTATTATTCATAATTCACGTTAGAAGATTTTGGACGAGTTTTGAGAGCAGAAAACGGCTCACTTGAGAAACAGAGAAAGAAAACACGTTTCATCTCCATAGCCGAGATTTCTCTATGTTTTGGTATGATGATGATGTCTACTTTGATTTCCGTTGTATTCATGAGTAGCTAAACTTATCTGTTAGGGTTATGAAAACCTTGTAAGATACTATCTATTACTATGAGTTTGTGAATTCTTGATGTGTTATGCTATTTATATCATTACTCTCTTCGTTTTGATTGAATTCTTATGGTTGCAAACATAGAGAATACGCCATTATAGCATTAACTTGTTCGAGAGAAAAGTTACATGTTTGGAAAAGAGAGTGTGACAAGGAAATAGGGTTTCCAACCTCTATTTACACGTTAATGCCTTAACCAGATTAACTTCTTGGAGAATTTGTACCATTTGTTATACACTTTAGGCTCGAGAGAGCTAAAGCGAAATAAATCCTTGATGGTTGAGAAACACTTGGATTTAGAATTAGAATACGATTCTCTATAAGTGCATGCATGTCTAAATTTCGCGTTACTCATAGTTAATAGAGAAGTAGAACTTATCAGGTGGACATAACCCTAACTTATCAATCTCTATGATTAAATCTTACTACGCAAATCGTTCCATTGTTACTTTGATAATATTAGTTCACGCCTAAACCAAACCCCCCTTTTTCCTTGGAATTTTCGACCAACAGTCTACTAATAATTGCAACACTTAGTGACCAGAGTATTCCCTGTGGGATTCGACACCCAACCCAGTTGGGTTCTATATTTGACAGCGACCGCTTACACTTTCTAACGAGAGTTGTAATTTGGGCGTATCAAATTTTGGCGCCTCTGCCGGGGAATACGGTTGTCAACTAAGTTTTTGATAGTTAATAGACCCTTTGGTCAAAGATTCTCGAATTTTACTTTTTGTTTGTTGTTTTTGTTTTGTTCAGGCTTATTGGAGTGCATGCCAAATACACGAAGTTCTGGTCAACCGTTATTACAAATAAATCCTGATCCACATCTTATTGGCAGAATGGATGCGCAACGAAACCTTGAACGGATGGCTGCTCAATAGGAGCAGGAAAGATTAGCTGCATTGGCAGCTGCTCAAGTGCATCAACAGAATATTGATAACCCAGGTCGGGCAACAAATCTTCATGAAGAGGACCTGGGTGATGATGAGTTATTAAATCTAAGGCGTGCTGGTGAGGTGGCAGCACCTGTGAACAGGAGAGATCGTCAAGCTAGAATGAGACCTGAACGCCGAGCTATGCAGGCCCCTTTCGATGATGATGATGACGATTTGGATGGGGCTGGTGACACAGGGGCTATTATTCCTCCACCCTTGGCACCCGGAGCCAAGTTCAATATCACCAGCACCATGATCCAGCTATTACAACTCAAAGGGTTATTTGGTGGACTTGCAGGCGATGATCCGAATATGCATCTGATCAACTTTATCTCAACATGCAAGTCGTTTGACAATCTAGGAGTTGGACAGAATGCAATTCGACTGCGCTTATTTCCATTGTCTCTATCTGGAGAGGCAACTCTATGGTTGAACGGGCTGACTCCTGACTCTATTACTAATTGGAGGCAACTGAAAGACGCTTTCCTAGAAAGATTCTTTCCGCCATCCAAGAGAGCACAGTTACGAGATGAGATCAACAATTTTCGACAGCTTCCAACTGAAGCTCTCCACGAAACATGGGAGAGGTTCAAGAAGAAGCTTATGCGGTGCCCAAATCATCAGATGACCAACATCCACTTGATGGAAATATTATACAGGGCGTTGAACTCGGTGACTAAGCCAGTGGTTGATAATGCTGTAGGTGGGTCATTCATGGACCTTAATTTTATTGAGGCTGGTGATATGATGGATCGTATGACAAAGAAGAGTAGAGCTTGGCATACCAGGTATTCTGAGGTAGCAAGCTCTACTGTATCTACTGGCATGACAGCAGAACAGAGGCAAAGAGAAGAGAACGTGACCAAGATATGGCTCACATGAAAACGCAGATGGACCTTCTTACCAAGAATTTATTATCAGGGAAGACAGAAAAGGTCAAGGTTGTTGTATCACAGGGTAGAGATGAATCCGATTCTGAGGAGGAAGCAAATTATTTGAGTAATCAGGGGGGTTTCCGAGGCAATGCCCAAGGAAACCAAGGTCGGAACTATTATGAAAAATCCGAATTCAAGAATAAGACTGACAGGAGTGGTTTGTATGTTCCTCCTGGAAATCGTGAGGCTGCGGCATCTAGCTCTGGAAAGATGTCCATGGAAGATATGATGGCCAAGTTGTTGAAAGGAGTGGAGGCAACCAATACGGGAGTAACTGAGGTAAAAAAATGATTTTTCCTCAATAAATCAATTGGTTGATTCGCATTCCACTTTAATAAAACAGCTGGAAAAACAATTGAGTCAACTATCAGCGGCACTCAATCAAAGAAAAGTTGGTACCTTACCTAGCGACACTGTGCAGAACCCAAGGACTGATGGATCATGTATGGCTATTACTACCAGGAGTGGTACGGTGTTGGAAAATCCATCCAAAGGAAAACTGATGGTTGATATTATAGAAGAGAATGTTATTGAAGCAGATTGTGATGATTTTGTAGAAGCTGAAAATCAGAATGAGAACGTTCATAACACTACACCTAGATGTCACCAGCCTGAAAAGATTGATAATCGGAAGCAAGATAAAAAGGAAGTGGTGGAGAAAACTCTTCCAACTCCACCACCACCTTTTCCTCAGAGACTGAAGAAGAAAGATGATGACACCAGGTTCAGTAAATTCATGACTATGTTGAAGCAGTTGACTATTAATGTGCCTTTGGTGGAGGCACTGGAGCAGATGCCAGGATACACCAAATTCATAAAGGACCTTTAGACAAAGAAAAGGGCAGCAAGTTATGAACTAGCAGATAATGTTCATCATTGCAGTGCAATTTCCACGAGATCTTTAGTACAGAAAAAGGTGGATCCTGGTGCTTTCACTATTCCTTGCACGGTTGGATCCTTGGATTTTGCTAAGGCATTGTGCGATTTGGGGGATAGCATCAATTTGATGCCGCTATCTATTTATAAACAGTTGGGGTTGGGCGATCCTACACCAACCAATATGCGGCTCGTGATGGAAGATAGGTCGGTAAAATGACCTGCTGGTATCTTAAATGATGTACTGGTGAAGGTTTCTTCCTTCATTTTTCCTGCAGACTTTGTTATTTTGGATTGCGAGGTAGATTCTGAAGTTCCCATAATCATGGGATGCCCTTTCCTCGCAACATGAAGTGTTCTTATTGATTTACGAGCAAATGAGCTTTTATTTCGGATGAATGACGAAGTGGTCCGTTTTGATGTATGCAAATCAATGAAGCAGCCTAAAGATATGAATGTGTTCTCTATAGCTGATTTTTATTATGAGGACGAGAAAGAATTATCTGTAGAGAAGCAGCTTACTGTTGAGCCATTGTCTGCTGTACTTTTAAACTTTGAGCATGAGGATGTTGAAGAGTATGAAGAAACTATTCGTGCTCTAACAGGAATGGAGTCCTATTCTCATGCCCCTAAGAAGCTGGACCTTGACCTTAAGAATCGACCGTCACCACCAGCGAAACCATCCATTGAAGAGCCACCAGTGCTATAATTGAAAGAGCTCCCCAGTCATCGAAAGTATGCATTCTTGGGAAGTGGGAATACACTTCCGGTTATTGTTGCGGCTGATTTAGGTGAACAGCAAGTAACGACTCTCATCTCTGTTCTGAAGAGGTACAAGAGAGCCATTGGTTGGACCATTGCTGATATAATTGGTATCCCTCCTGGGATATGTATGCACAAAATTCAGCTCGAGGAAGATTGTGTACCCACCATTGAGCACCAACGTCGTTTAAATCCACCTATGCAAGAGGTGGTGAAGAAAGAAATTATTAAGTGGTTAGATGCAGGGGTGGTGTACCCAATTTCAGATAGTAAATGGGTGAGTCCAATGCAATGTGTTCCCAAGAAAGGGGGCATGACAGTGGTCGCAAATGAAAAGAATGAGCTAATTCCACTTAGACCTGTCACAGGGTGGAGAGTGTGCATGGACTACCGGAAGCTGAATTCGTGGACGTTAAAGGATCACTTTCCAATGACATTCATAGATCAAATGCTTGATCGATTGGCAGGGAAGGGATGGTTCTATTTCTTAGATGGTTATTCCGGATACAATCAGATTTGCATTGCTCCTGAATATCAGGAGAAGACCACTTTTACATGCCCGTATGGTACGTTTTCCTTCAAACGAATGCCATTTGGGCTATGTAACGCACCTGCTACTTTCCAGCGATGTATGATGTCCATTTTTTCTGATATGGTCGAAGACACCTTGGAGGTGTTTATGGATGAATTTTCTGTTGTAGGTGAGTCATTTGAATCATGCTTGGCAAATCTGAGTATGGCTTTGCAGAGATGTGTTGAATTCAATCTGGTGTTAAATTGGGAGAAGTGTCACTTTATGGTTAAGGAAGGCATTGTTCTTGGGCATAAAGTCTCTGAAAGGGGAATTGAGGTTGATCGAGCCAAGATTGAAGTTATCGAGAGATTACCACCTCCAATTTCTGTAAAAGGGGTGCGTAGTTTTCTCGGTTATGCAGGTTTTTATCGGAGTTTTATTAAAGACTTCTCCAAGATTGCTAGCCCATTATGCAAACTTTTGGAGAAGGATGCAAAATTTGACTTTGGTGAAGATTGCTTGAAGGCATTTGAATGCCTCAAAGGAAAGCTAGTTGAAGCTCCTATTATTGTAACACCCAATTGGTCTCTACCTTTTGAAGTTATGTGTGATGCAAGCGGGGTAGACTTGGGTGCTGTACTTGGTCAGAAAAGAGAAATGTTATTTTATCCAATCTACTATGCGAGCAAGGCCTTGAATGGAGCACATAAGAACTATACCGTCACTAAACAAGAGCTTCTAGCAGTTGTTTATGCTTTTGAAAAGTTCCGTGCTTACTTGTTAGGAACCAAAGTAGTGGTGCATACAGATCATGCGGCTCTATGATATCTAATGGAAAAGAAGGATGCTAAGACAAGGCTAATTAGGTGGGTGTTACTTCTTCAAGAATTTGATTTCAAGGTAAAGGATAGAAAAGGTTGCTAAAACCAAGTAGCTGATCATCTATCTAGACTTGAGAGTGAGAACATAGTGCAACCCGACATTGATATTGATGATGCATTTCCCGACGAAGAAATCCTAGCCACTATGGTGGAAGACTTACCGTGGTATGAAGACTTTGCGAACTACGTGGTAAGTAAAGTGATTCCTGAGCATCTCTCCTTTCATCAAAAGAGAAAGTTCATGCATGATGTAAAACACTACTTCTGGGATGAACCGTATCTCTTTCGATGATGTGCTGATGGTATTATTAGGCGATGTATCTCAGATGTGGAGGTTCCTAGCATACTGGAAGCAAGTCATGCTTCCCAAGTTGGGGGTCACCATGCAGGTGATCGAATGGCAAGGAAGGTACTCCAAAGTGGCTATTACTGGCCTTCATTATTCAAGGATGCTTACGATTTTGTGAGAAGATGTGATTAGTGTCATAGGCAAGGCTCTATCTCGAAGTACCATGAGATGCCCATGACTAAAATTCTTGAAGTAGAACTATTTGATGTATGGGGTATTGATTTCATGGGCCCATTTTTGAGTTCGTTTGGGATGAAATATATCCTAGTTGTTGTGGATTATGTATCCAAATGGGTTGAAGCAGTAGCGCTAGCTGATAATGAAAGTAAGCGTGTTGTAGAGTTCTTAAAGAGAAATATCTTCTCTCGTTTTGGGGTACCTCGTACCATCATAAGCGATGGAGGTTCATATTTTTGCAACAAGCTGTTCAGAGCTGTATTGGTGAAATATGAGGTTAAGCAACATAAGGTAGCTACACCGTATCACCCACAAACTAGTGGGAAGGTAGAGGTTTCTAATCGGGAGATCAAGCTAATCCTTGCGAAGACTGTGAATGCCAGTAGGAAAGATTGGTCCAAAAAGCTGGATGATGCCTTATGGGCATATAGGACTTCGTTTAAGACACCAATTGGCATGTCACCATATCAACTAGTTTATGGGAAGGCTTGTCACTTGCCAATTGAGCTAGAACATAAAGCACTGTGGGAGCTGAAGCGGCTTAACTTGAATTGGGATGATTCTATTAATCTGAGGTTGGAACAGCTGAATGAGATGGATGAATTCCGTCTACATGCGTATGAAAGAGCAGATCTCTACAAGGAAAGGATGAAAAAGTACCATGATCGGAGGATTGTCCAACGAAACTTTCAGAAGGGTGATTTGGTACTTCTTTTCAACTCCAGACTGAAGCTGTTTCCAGGTAAGTTGAAATCTAAATGGTCTGGTCTATTCAGAATCAGCCAAGTTTACTCATCTGGAGTAGTGGAGTTAGAAAACAACGATGGTGGTGTCTTTAAGGTGAATGTCCAAAGAGTGAATCTATATATCGATCCAACCGATTCGATAAAATGTATAGCCACCATATATCTCGAGAAAGTCTGAGTACTCGAGATAACTATGTCGTGCCGCGACAATAAATCAAGCGCTACATGGGAGGCAACCCATCATTAGGAGTTTGTTTCGTTAGGATTTTTTTTTGATAAATAAAAGTTCAAAAAGAAGATTCGAGCCACCACCAAAACTAAGGCGCTCGATGGGAGGCAACCCATCCTTCTAATCATTTTTGTTATTTTTGATTAAGTGTAGGTGCAAGATATACAAAGAAAAATATTAGTCCCAAATTTTGATTTGAAAGTGAGCTATGCTAAAGGTGGTAAGTGAGGAATGATGGAGCAAAGGCTATAGGTTAGGCATTGCCTATGCCAATATAGGCAATGAACAAGGCAATGCCTATGCAAATCTAGGCAACGGACAAGGCAATGCCTATGCCATTTCCTATGCTCACTGCCTCACATAGGCAATGGACAAGGCAAGGCCTATACCAATGTAGGCAATGCTATAGGCACCGCCTATGCCATTCCCTATGCTCACTGCCTCACATAGGCAATGCCATAGGCTCCGCCTATGCCAATCTAGGCGATAGGCAAGGCACCGCCTATGCCAATCTAGGCGATAGGCAAGGCGCCGCCTATGCCAATCTAGGCAATAGGCAAGGCGCCGCCTATGCCTATCTAGGCATTGCTAAAGGCGCCGCCTATGCTAAGCATAGGCAAAGCATTAGGCGCCGCCTACTTATCCTTTTTTGCCTCCTAACCCGATTGTACATGGATCAAAACCGACCCATGGCTCATCCTTTAAATAGACCATCTACCTTAGAACACAATTCCATTGTTTGCTCAAGATAGGCGCCGCCCAGGCTCCCTTATTCTCTCAAAGTTTTTCTTCTTTCTCATCTAATCTTGCAAGTTCATCTTCCTAATCTATCACCACGTAAGTTACTTTTTTATATTCCGTAGTTGTTGCACTACTCCGCTTATAATGGTTTATTAGATTGTGAAGTGGTGTTTGGTGATGAGAATATGGTTGGTTTGTTATGATGCATCTAGTTGAGTGAAAGAATTCGTGTGAGTGTTCTTGACTTTACTCCGACTTGTATTTGATTGTTATTCACTGTCATATTTTTATGAAGTCGAAATTGTGAAGTTAATGCATAATATTGAAAGTTGTAAGCTTGAATGTTTGAAAGACTCGTTCATCGAAGGTATTGATCATGATTGACCACAAGTATAACATGGTTTGGTTATTTCGATGCAAAAACCTGATAAGATTCCTATGTGGTAGTCTTGTTCAAACACTGCCTTAATCCAATAAAATAAAGTCGGAAAGGATAGTCAAGATTACATGATTATTAACATTGTGCAAACGGATTAAGTGTGGGGTGGTATCATCACGATTTTATTTTTCGACTATAGTAAATCTTCCATGATGAAACTAACGTAACTTTATTGTGATCTCAGGTAGAATGGCCCCAAAAGGACGACAAGGAAAAGAAAAAGTGTCCACCTCCAAAAAAGGTCAGAAAAGGGCAAGAAAAGATCAGGCTGAGTCCTCCTCTTTGCAAGTGCCTCGATGAACTTTCGGGATAAAGTAGGTCCTAGAGGAGGAAGGAAAGGAGTGGTACAAGAACAACAAAGTAAAAAAATATGTTCACGTGGATTTGATGCAGAAGGAGAGTCTAACAAAGAGAGAGACCCGCATTTTGGCTAAAATCATGGCACTAAATCTTGATTTCATTTTCCAAGATATGGGGGAATGCAATCTTGATCTAACGTGAGAGTTTTATTCCAATTGGTCCCCAAAGACTACTGGAAGTGAAGTAAAGATTCGAGGCCAAGTCTTGCAACTGAATGCGGAATTCTTCAACTATTTTCTGGGCCTTCCATCTGTGGATCCATCACCGCTCAAGGAGATTTATCACAGACCTCCCTACAGGGACATCAGATATACACTGTGCAGATCAAGGTCAATGGCACGGTGGATTTGGCACAAGGATAATGGTCTCCACAACACCTACCCGTATGCCTCTTTGAACAGGGAAACTCGCATATGGTTAAGGAAAGTCAAATCTTCCTTGATTCCTAGGACACAATATAATAAGATCACACGTGATCGAGTCTTCTTGGTGTACGCTTTGATGACGAATATTCCCATCAACATTGGTGCGGTTATACGATCGTCAATGCGCAAGGCTAGGCTGCACAAAAGGTCCCATTTCAGTTTCGGCAACTTGTTGACTGCGATCTTAAGGAAAGAACACATTGAAGAGGAACCCACGGATCATAAGCTACCACACAACCCGAAGAAGGTTGATCTCACGAAGGTTAATGAGCCAGAAACTGGTCAAGGCATCAACCTCACCACTGCAGAGAGGCATGCTCGAGATGAAATCTTTTTCCGCCATCTGTATGGCATGACTAGATTTACACTGATAAATGGGGGTCGTGTTCCTACTGATGCAGAGCTTCAGCAGTTGGACTATGATTACCCGCTTAATGAGCATGTGCGGGCCATGTGTGGAGTGGGGGTACATTTTGAGGAACCTCTCGACGATGACGTGCCGACTGATGATAATCACCGACTGCCAGACTCATACATGGAGGACAACTCTGATGACGACGACTCTGATGATGATTCCGACGTAGGGGCTATGACCCCAGACATAGAAGAGGAGTCCGACAAATCAGGTTTTCCTTATTTATTTTCACTGAGGACAGTGTGTCCCATCTAAGTGTGGGGTGCGGGTATATGTCTGCTATATTGTATTTCTTTGCCTACATTTATTCTTGTTTGTTTGAATTAGTCGTAGTTAGTTAGTCGTAATTAGTTAGTTAGATTTTAGAGTTATATTTTAGATTTTGCATGAAATTGTTCTGATAGACGGCATGGTATATTACAACAATAGTTTGTGCTAAATCATTACTATTGAGACGTTTAGGCTCTAAGTTGTGACTCACTGTGTGATAAATTGTTGTGGTTTAATTCATTCATCTGTTGGGTCAAGAATCTATAATGCTCCCAATGAAGTTGACCATGTGCCTTGTGTGTGTGAGGATATTGTATATTCCTTGTTGTGACTGATGCTAGAACTTTCCTGCTATGTGTGTGAAGCGAAATAAAGATTGTGAGTGTAGGAGATGATTTAGACATTTCTTTGGCAGCCCTGAAATTGTTTACCTTCTTTTTACCAACATTTGTACATTGTCCTAGTGAACCCCCTTTGAGCCTTTAGCTATTTTCTTTGGCAGCCTCATATGTAGCCTAATCCTTTTTTTTTCAAGACCATAATTTGATCCAAACTCCTAAGCGCTTTAAAATTGTAGAATCATGTGGAAAAATAAGAGGAGAATGGTGAAAGTGATGCCTCAGGGTGTATTGGTACTTGAAAATGTTGTGAAAAAGAGTGGCTATTATAGAGATGCTTGCTTAATATAAAAAAAAAGAAAAAAAAATTAAATTAGAAAAACAAAAAGATAGTTGTGTTGATGATTGAATAATAAAATGGGTGAAAAGGGGTTAGTAGATGAAAGAGAGGTATAGTGGTTGTTAAAAGATAGTGTAAATGGCATATTGTAGTGTATTAAAGCGCTTAGGGAACATAGTCACTATTTCTGGCCAAAATAGTCCTACCTGTCCCTTAGCCTACATTACAACCTGTAAAGACCTATTTGATCCTAAACTTAGTAGTCTGATATTAGTAGAGCATTACACTAAGGGAAAGCCTATGGTCATCAGTTGCAATATAAGAATTCTTTGTGAGAGCGAGAGCAAGGAGAGTCTTATACCCATGTTTCAAAAAAATGCAAAACTATGAGTGATTATGGGTGATATCTTGTGTGAGCACACATGGTTGATGGTTGTTGGGTAGTTTTATATGTTTCTTTGTGGCTTAACTTGTGGATACGAATTAACCATCCTAATGAGTCTATGTTGGAGGTTGAGTTGTTTCTAGTAGTGATCGAGAAACCTACTCTTTGTTAATAATTGTCGTGCATGTCTTGTTGAAAATTTTGTGTTGCTATTGTGAAATTCAGGTTAGGTGTTTGCATGGATGTAATATTTTGTTCGAGGACAAACAAAGCTTTAAGTGTGGGGTGGTGATGTTGGGCGTATTTATACGTCTAAGCACCATAATTTACCTATGTTTTGGCTAAGTTTTGAGTATAAAATATATAATTCTTGCACTTTTAGTCCATTTTCCTTTAAGTGAGCTGACCTATGTGATTAGCATGTTTTTCAGGTACTAATGATGAAGATTTCAGCACTTTGTGGACCTGTGGGCAGCAAAGGAAAACTTCACATAAGAGGGAAGGCAGCTTTTGGAATGAATGTGATACATGGGAACCTTTTTCCCGGGCAAACCCAGTATTTTTGAATACTTAAGGATGCAGTAGCAACTTATTAGACAAGGATGCTATTAAAAACCTTATTGCTGAATTTTTCAGCATCATTAGCATTATCATTCGATTATTATTCATAATTCACGTTAGAAGATTTTGGATGAGTTTTGAGAGCAGAAAATGGCGCACTTGAGCAACGTAGAAAGAAAACACGTTTCATCTCCATAGCCGAGATTTCTCTAAGTTTTGGTATGATGATGATGTCTACTTTGATTTCTGTTGTATTCATGAGTAGCTAAACTTATCTGTTAGGGTTATGAAAACCATGTAAGATACTATCTATTACTATGAGTTTGTGAATTCTTGATGTGTTATGCTACTTATATCATTACTCTCTTCGTTTTGATTGAATTCTTATGGTTGCAAACATAGAGAATACGCCATTATAGCATTAACTTGTTCGAGAGAAAAGTTACATGTTTGGAAAAGAGAGTGTGACAAGGAAATAGGGTTTCCAACCTCTATTTACACGTTAATGCCTTAACCGGATTAACTTCTTGGGGAATTTGTACCATTTGTTATACACTTTAGGATCGAGAGAGCTAAAGCGACATAAATCCTTGATGGTTGAGAAACACTTGGATTTAGAATTAGAATACGATTCTCTATAAGTGCATGCATGTCTAAATTCCGCGTTACTCATAGTTAATAGAGAAGTAGAACTTATCAGGTGGACATAACCCTAACTTATCAATCTCTGTGATTAAATCTTACTCCGAAAATCGTTCCATTGTTACTTTGATAATATTAGTTCACGCCTAAACCAAACCCCCCTTTTTTCTTGGAATTTTCGACCAACAGTCTACTAATAATTGCAACTCTTAGTGACCAGAGTATTCCCTATGGGATTCGACACCCAACCCAGTTGGGTTCTATATTTGACAGCGACCGCTTACACTTTCTAATGAGAGTTGTAATTTGGGTGTATCAAACACCAAAGACCTGGTGGTATGACGCAAGAGTTTGGCATTCCCACCTGGAAGTGGGAAGAGATAAATATGGATTTCGTGACTGGTTTACCTCTTTCCCGACGCCATCATGATTCCATTTGGGTTGTGATTGATAGATTGACTAAGTCTGCTTATTTATTGCCTATTCATACTTCATATACTGCTGAGGATTACGCTAGATTGTATATCTGAGAGTTAGTCAGACTGCATGGAGTTCCCTTGTCTATCATTTCGGATAGGGGTACTCAGTTCACTTCGAAATTTTGGAAATCTTTTCAGAACGGTCTTGGTACCCAAGTGATTTTGAGTTCTGCTTTTCATCCGCAGACCGATGGTCAGGCTAAGCGAACCATCCATACCTTAGAAGATATGTTGAGAGCGTGTGCACTTGGCTTTAAGGGAAGTTGGGATGATCACTTACCGTTGATAGAATTTGCTTATAATAACAGATTTCACTCTAGTATTGGCATGGATCCGTTTGATGCCTTGTATGGAAGGAAGTGTAGATCACCCATAGGTTGGTTCGAGGTGGGTGAAGCGGCTGTTAGTGGTCCTGATTCGGTATTCGAGGCTATGGAAAAAGTTAAGTTGATTAGGGAAAGGTTGAAAACTACTCAAAGTCGTCAGAATTCATATTCGGATGTTAGAAGGAGAGACCTTGAGTTTGAATTTAGTGACTTTATGTATCTAAAAATTTCACCTATGATGGGGGTGAAGAGATTCGGAAAGAAGGGGAAGCTTAGTCCCCGTTATGTTGGTCCTTACATAATTCTTAGCCGTGCTGGTAAGGTAGCTTATGAGGTCGAGTTGCCTTCCGAGTTGTCCTCTGTTCATCCAATATTGCATGTCTCCATCCTTAGAAAGCATATTAGCGATGCTGTGGTAGTGGATTCCTCTGTGAGTGCTGACATTCAAGAAAATCTTTCTTTTGATGAGATTCCTGTTGAGATTCTTGATTTCAGTGTCCGAAGACTAAGGAACAAAGAAGTTCCCTTGGTCAAGGTGTTGTGGAGAAACCAATCTGTTGAGGATGCAACTTGGGAAGCTGAGGCGGATATGCGATCCAAGTCCCTGTACCTATTTTCCGCGAACTTCGATCAAGCCGAAGGTACTGTTCTTTCCTAAATCATGCACTTTTGATAAAAGTTGCAGCAGTTCAGCTGTTATTTTGTGTGTGTTCAGCAGTAGTTTCTTGAATTTATGCTTTCTACATTGCATTCGGAGTGAGAAACGATGTGGTGATGAGTCTAACGAATGGTTTCAGTTGTATGCTCATTCCCTATCTAATATTGACATGTCTAGCGTCATTCGGGGACAAATGTTCCCCAGGGGGAGATAATGTAAGACCCCAGAAATTTTCCGCATCTTTAAAGCCTTTGAAATGAGCTAAGTGTGATAAAAACATCAAAATTTGATGAAGTGTTTAGCCTTGTTTCTACACTTAGTTTTATTTTCATCCTTGAATCTTCGATGAATTATTTGTGACCTTCCCGACATTCATTTTCCAAGATTTTTGTTGCGTTGCGATGGGGCAAGGTCGTAGGATGTTCCGGGTGAGTTTTGGAATTTCTAGACGAGCCTAGGTCGTGTTTGGATTGTAGCGCTAAAAGCTAGGCGTCGCCTACCTTATCGCGCCTGGCCAATTCTTTTAAGCCCAATCCGTTTCAGCTGAGGATTATATGTATTGTTTTATTCCATATCACGGGATTAAACCACATTAAATCCAAAATATCCAATTTTCCCTCAAGAACACCAAGAACAAAGGTTAGGGTTTTTATAGAAAAACCAAGGTAGTTCGTGAATCGTTCATCTCCTCTTCAAGATTTTTATATATTCAGAATCCTTATCGCGAGGGCTATGTAGGAAACCAAAAAGTTCGTGAAGATCATTACTTTTCTCTAGAAGTCATTTTTGAGGTTCAATCTTGAGGTATGTGGGGTTTTTCAACAAGAACACTATTTCGTTCTTGTGCCCAAAAGTGTTTTTCTTTATAAAGATACGGATTTTGTATGTTTAATATGATTTTGAAGCATAAACCCATATCATATGTTGATTTTCATGAGATTATGATGTTTACAATATTTGAAAGTTGAATTTAAATGTGTTTATGATATAAAGCATGAATTTTGAAAGATGTTTCCATGATTTTGATATATGGGTCTTCGAACCCCATTTGAAATCGTATTTTGAGAAAATATATGCATACGCATGTTGATATTGAATGTTTTGAGATGATAAAGAATGATTTGACCTGTTGGTCGTGAATGAGTTATTTTGAACTTGACTGTGAAAGAAATCCACATTTTTATTGATTATGATAAAGGGGTTGCATTATGGCTCCCGTTATAAGTTGTTGAAATGTGTGGTGGTGGTTTTTATTTCAAAATAATCTGAGCTAAGTACGGGAGAAACCTTTAGCACCGAGTGGGAGGTATAAAGTGACCTTACTTCCCTAGAACTACGTGCCCCCGTAGGATGTGAGCCTGAGGCTGATTTATATATAGTGATCACTAGTGTTTTTGGATTTGATATTGATAGTCCCACTCCGATGGAAAGAATGGGGCGACTCTCTCCAACGTGGGTTGCACGTTGGAATCCGTGTGGCTCACACGGTTTATGTCGATTGTAAGATCTCCAGTGTGTGTGTGTTTCCTTGTGTTTATGATGAAAAGGTGAAGTTATTTGAAAGTGAATTGTGAAAGTTATCCTTTCGGAAGATTTAAATGATAATGTTATTATGAGAATTACTTATCTTGATGAACTGAAAGTGATTGAGAAATTATATGATGATTCACATGTTTTATTATACTTATTTCATTCTGTCATATTTATGATGATTTTCTTTGAGCTATGTGAGTCTTTCATATATCATGCATGTTTCTTATAAATGCTTATGATGATGACATTATAAAACTGCATACACCCCCATATACTCGGTCCATTTCCATGGTACTGACCCACATCTTTGGATGTGGGCTGCATTTTCTCGGAATGTAGGTTCAGGTGATCATTCCCGGGTTCGACAGTAATTCTTCGGGCACACTGTTCTACATCCTCTATTCTGGTGAGTCCTGATGATCGGAGGACTTGATGTTCTGTTGATGGTTCATTGAGTTCGCTATATTTCGATACTGAGTATGAGTTAGTTGGGGCATGTCCCAATGGCTCATTGGTTTTTATTGATTTCTTAGAGGTTTGTCAGACTAGACTAGATGTTGGGAGTTGTTGAGACGAGTTGTATTTTGTTATTTTCTGCATTTCCTTTTTATTCGTGGATTCTGATTACTCTGATGATATGTTGAGGGTTATTTATGGAAACTCCATTTATAAGTGTTGAACTGAATGAAATAGGCTCAAAGGGTTTGCTTGGGGCTATTTGTAGCCTTAAGCACTGTGTGACGCTCTGGGACCCATTTTCGGGGCGTTACATACATGATGTCAATGTTTTCGAATATGGTGGAGGACACCTTGGATGTGTTCATGGATGACTTTTCTATGGTAGGTGATTCATTAAAACTGTGCTTAGTAAATTTAAGTAGGGCACTACACAGGTGTGAAGAATTCAATCTTGTGTTGGGACATAAAATTTCGACAAACGGGATTGAAGTTGATCAAGTAAAGGTAGAAGTTGTTGAAAAACTACCTCCTCCTATCTCTATGAAAGGAGTCCGTAGTTTTCAGGGCCACAAAAGATTCTACCAAAAGTTCATAAAGGATTTTTCCAAGATTGCAAATCCACATTGAAAACTATTGGAGAAGGAAACAAAGTTCTTGTTTGATGATGATTGTATAAAGGCATTCCAATGCTTTAAGGAGAAGTTGGTTGCTTCCCCTATTATTTTTGCTCTATATTGGTCTAAACCATTTGAGATAATGTATGATGCAAGTGGGGTGGCACTTGGGGCAGTTTTTGGTCAGAATAAGGAGAAACTATTTCACCCCATCTATTATGCTAACAAAGCATTGAATGGGGCGCAGAAAAATTATACAAAAACCAAGCAGGAACTTCTAGCAGTTGTTTATGTATTTGAGAAGTTTCAGCCTTATTTGTTAGGAGCCAAGGTGGTGGTCCATACCAACCATGTGACTTTAATAAACCTGATGGAAAAAAGGATGTCAAGCCAAGGCTCATTAGATTGGTATTACTGCTGCACAAATTTGACTTTGAAGTCAAAGATCGAAACGGGTGCGGAAATTGGGTCGCGAATCACCTATCCAGATTATAGAAAGAACATTCCACTAAAGAGAAGCTTGATATTGATGATGCTTTTTCGGATGAACAAATTCTATGGCTTCTCTTGAAATAGTACCTTGGTACGCTTACTTTTCAAATTTTATCGTAAGTTACATTATCCTGGAGAATTTATCTTTCCATCAGAAAAAAAAGTTTCTTTATGATGCCACGAGATACTTTTGGGATGATCCGTACTTATTCAGACATTGTACTGAAAACATCATCAGAAGATGCATCCCAAAAGTTGATATGATGAGTATTTTTCTGCCATACTTCTCCAGTTGGGGGACACCATTCAGGAGATCGTACAACGAGGAAAGTATTGCAAAGTGTTTACTATTGGACAACACTGTTCAAGGATTCTTATGAATTTGTAAGGAAATGCGATCAGTGCCAAAGGAAAGGTTCGATCTCAAAACATCATGAAATGCCTATGGCAAAGATAATGAAGGTTTAATTATTTGATGTCTGGGGCATTGACTTCATGGGACCGTTCGTGAGCTCCTATGGTCTTAAGTATATCTATATAGCTATGGAATATGTGTCCAAATGGGTGGAGGCCATTTCTTTCGCCGACAATTAAGGTAAAAGAGTGGTAGCATTCCTGAAAAAAAATATCTTCTCCTGATTTTGGGTGCCTCGGACAATCATAAGCTATGGGGGATCTTATTTTTGCAACAAGATATTTCGGGCAACATTAATGAAATATGGTGTGAAACAACATAAAGTAGCCATTACATACCAACCACAAACTAGTGGTCAAGTGGAGGTCTCAAATAGGGAAATTAAAGTAATCTTGTCCAAAATCGTGAATGCAATCAGAAAAGACTGGTCACGGAATCTCGATGATGCCTTGTGGGCATATCGAACAGTTTTCAAGACACCCATTGAGATGTCACCATATTAATTAGTTTATGGCAAAGCATGCCTGTAATGCCTCAAAATCGGGTCCCGAGACGTCACACAGTGCTTAGGATCACAAGTGACCCCAAGCTAACCCTTATACTGGCATAACTCATAAGAAACTGAACAAAAAGTATAAATCTATACAAATCTGCGGAAAATAACTCTTTTCTGAATCTGAACAATACAAAACCGAATTTGCAAGATTATAATTTTTTCTTTACAGCCAAAACTGAAATGGAATACATCAACTTCTACTGACTGTCTATGAAGCCTCTACTAGTACTGACTATAGGTAGTCGGGTCATGACTCCCGACTATCCCAACTCAATACGACTGAATAAAGAAAATACAACACTATTAGTTTTGCATAACTGACCCAAGCCCTTAATCAAAAGAACTCATCACCTGCTGACTAGATACCACGAACTGACTGGATCTGAAGGTGCATACTATACCTTGTACCTACATTCCAAGAAAATGTAGCCCACATACGAATATGTGGGTCAGTACCATGGAAACGTACTGAGCATATAGGGGTGAAATGAATATATAAAATAATATCTTAATATCATCACAGTTTATAAAATTATGCATGTTGATATAAATGACTCACTTAGCTCAAATTAAATCATTGAAATCATGGATGAATAATACATGTAAAGTAAAACAAGTGAGTCATTACAATAAGTTCTCAATTCACTCTCATCTTGTTTTCAAATCATCAAAGAAATCAAATGTCATAACAATTCTCCTTAGAATATATCCTTTCAATCTTTCGAAAACAACAACTTTCTCAAACTCATTCTTTCAAGCGAATATATTTTCATCTTAGATAGAAGAGTACACACACACACACACATATTGGGAGTCTCTCATAACCGACATAAACCATGTGAGCTACATGGATTCCAACGTTCTACCCCACGTTGGGGAGAGTCGCCCTATTCTTTTTCATCAGAGTAGGACCTTAAATTATCAATCCAAACACTAGTGATCACTATAAAAATCATCCTCAATTCCGGCTCCTATGGGGGCACGTAGTTCTAGGGAAGTACCAAACCCGCTATACCTCCCTCTCGGTGCTAAAGACTACTCCCAGACTTATCTCAGATCTTTTCAAAAGAAAATCCACCATAAAATAGTTCAATAATTCACAACGGGAGCCATCATGCTACCCTTTTCATAATGAATCAATAAAAGTGGATTTCTTTACTCATCTCGGGTTCAAAATCAACCCTTTTTTACGACCGAAAGGTCCAAGCTTCTTTATCTTTTCAAATCATTCAAATTCAAGGTGTTTATAACACATGATTTCTCAAAAACAACAATCTCAAATAGAGTTATAAACCCATGTCTCAATATCACATTAAAACTTATCAAGATTCAAGCTTTACAACATAAACACATAAATTTCTTCAAAATCTGGAAATTTCAGCTTTAAGCACAAAATATCATTGTTCTCATATAATTCCACTCCTAAAATATTGAAAATATCATAATCTCATGAGAATCAATATAGGATGTAAATTCATGCTTCAAATTCATAATAAAACATATAAAATCCATAACTTCGTAAAAGAAAAATATTTTTGGATACAAGAACGAAAGGGTGTCCTTCTTGAAAAACCCCACATACCTCAATCTTGAATCTTTGAATGACTTTCCGAATGACGTAATGCTATTCATGAACTTTTCGGTGTCCCTCGTAGCCTTCGTAACGGGGATTCCGAATATGTAAAAATTATAGAATTCCCACGGTTGAATATCTAGCTACTGGGATTTTTATGTTTAAACCCTAAATGTTGTTCTTGGTGATTTTGAGAGAAAGCAAACTGATTTTGATGTTGTGGGAGTTAAATCCCGTGTTATAGATATATATAGGAGTGTTTTTGGCATTTGAAAGTGAGGTATGCGGCACACAACCCATGGAAGACCTTAAGGTGTATGTCTCACACCTTATGGAAGACCTTTAAGTGTGCCTCGCACTCTCAATCGCACACATTTGATTGGGCGGCGCATTGCCCATCGCACACCCTTACTGCCTCTCATGAAAATGGGCATAACTCTTCGTCCGGGTATCAAATTTTTGGAAAATTGGTATCGTTGGAAAGATAATTCAATTATATAAAATTTGATAGATCTTGGGATGATAAATTCCATATATATTAAGAGATATATACGTTTTAAGTTGACCCTTGTAGAATCGAATGTCAAACTTTGGATGAATCAATTGGTCTTAGCTCAACTTTGGTGTAGGTCATTTCTATGAACATTTTTCACCTCTAAACTACTCAATAGACTAGGATAATGATCATGAAACTTGTATTCACATTCAAATCATTTGGATTAGAGCTTAGACGCGTAGGATCGACGGTTAGAATTTTAGCAATGAAATACGGGGTATTACACTATATCCCCTTGGGAACATTCGTCCTCTAATGTGGATAATTAAGCTGAAACACAGAGGAATCTTAGTATTTAAGCTAACTTGTACAACTGATATAAAATAAATCACTAAATCTCAAACATAATGAGTCACTAAACTGATCTGCAAGTGCATGAATTCTTGTGAAAATAACTATATAGCTAAGATAGAAATGAGAGTGTGAACTTATGAGTAACCATTACTTTACGCTGGATCTGATCTCATGAGAAAAAGATGAGAGGTTTATGACATGAAAACTCAGAGTATTACAATATCCCCCTCTTGAGATCGTTCATCCCCGAATGATAATAATTTGGTTAAAATACTAGGAAGAGACTGTGATACTACACAGGATACTTACGAACTGAATCATGACTAATATCTGGAACTGAAACTGATGCATGAACTGAGATGAATTCATAATTTAATTGTACACAAACACATTTTCTCTTGGAATGGACATACGCATGAGATTGCGGATAGTAAGACTAGGTGAAAAAAATTAAGAATCTATAGGAGCTTATCTGCTTGCTTGCTAAACTGGATTGCAGGATATAAGGACTTAATCATATTGACTGTCCATACTCAAATGGAGTATTTCTTCATCCATTTTCTATGAAATTCTATTAACATTACGGAGCAACGGATTTGGCATGATCTGAACAAAATATCTGACTAAGGAATCACAACATTGATCTAACTCCATAGCATGAAATATAAATATATAACTCATAAAATAGGTTAGTATTTCTAGGCCGCAAGCAACACAACTTCTTACTTTTAAGCTTAGCATCACTTCTCAAATTCTCTCTCAACTATACTATTCCCCTTAAATACTTGTAATACCCCGATCATTTCTTAAGCCTAAATCCGTCTTTTGAGTGGATATGTATGACTTCCAAAGTGATTTATGTTTGAACCATGTTGTATTTCTCTAATTTCTACTTTTTTTCATATAGATCATTGAATAATATTTCCATCGATACCAATTTCATTGAAACCGACATCGGACGAGGGAGTTATGGCCATTTTACTAAATGGTATCAGATCACCCAAGTTTGACGGTCAACCTGGTGGACCGTCAGGTCCTTGGTGGACCGTCAAGTGTCCTATCAAGCCAAGGCAGTGACCTCTCTTCCTGGTCACCGTGTGACGGCCAAGATGGTGGACCGTCAAAAAGTTGACGGACCGTCAAGGAGTCCGTCAGGTCTAGACAGAATGTCTCATTTTTGGTTCTCGAGTGACGGACGACTTGGTGGTCCGTCAATTTCCTGATGGACCATCACTTCGACCTTCACGTTGAGATAAAATGGCCCAGATTTGGCACTCGAGTGACGGACGACTTGGTGGACCGTCAGTTTCCTGATGGACTGTCACCTCAACAGTCACGTCGAGGCAGAACGTTCCAGTTTTGGCACTCGAGTGACGGACGATCTGGTGGACCGTCAGGAGACTTGAAGGACCGTCATATCGACCGTCACAGGGCACGATCAGCGAATTTCAGCCTTTTTAAAAGGGCATCTTGGACATTTCCGCTCCCTGTTGCCTTATATATACATCAAAGTAGTAAAGAGAAGATCATTTTTATCCTATTTCTCTCCAATTTCTCCAAGAATTTTCTAGAAGGGTTTTGTCTCAACCCAAAAATCAAAACTACTTCCAAGAAATTCAAGGATCTTCCATAGATTTCTCCAAGTTGTCCAAGAATTAAGCTCCCCTAGTCAAAGTCATCAAAGATCTTAGCTCAGAAGTGTAAGGAAGAAGTTCCAAACAAGTTTCTACATCTTCAAAATTATAATCCAAGGTATGTGGGGCTTGAAAAAGAACACTCCTTTAGATCTTGTGCCTGAAGATTTACTTTCTATTATTGATTTACATGATTTCGCAAGTGGTTTTACACCCAAATTTCTTTATTTATGATTTATGAGATTTGACTTGAATAAGTTTGATATTTATGATTATTTCACCATCATGTTTCTTAAATTGAGAATTTATTCAATGAGTTGTATATTGTTATTATGTATTGATGATTTCTAAGTGATTTAAGACAAGTGTCATGAGTTATGCCTTTCCATAAGAAATTTGACTATTGAATATATATCGATATTTGAGATTGAAAGTCAATAATGAGTCCTATGATGTTTCCTTGAAGCTTTTGATATTTGAAAATGATTCGAAAAGCAAATGTACTTGATGTTGAGAAATATTGTGTTGAGTTGAGTCGGGTTAGGAATCCACAAGATGTTTATGATTTATGGATGAGATATATATAATTATGTTTTGGTCTTTAAAATAGACCCATGAGTTGATATTGATTAAGGTGAATTTCCTAACGCGTTTTGAGCTGAGTCTGGGAGGAAAATTTAGCACCGACTGATTGATGTTGATAATTTTAGTCCAGAGGCCGAGTATGGGATTGTTATAACGAGATTGAGGTTGTATTACCTGGCAAGAGTATGACACCCCCGCCAATGTGGGGTTCTCTCCTTAGGAGGGAAAAACGTTGGACTCCATGCGGCTCACATAGTGTAGTTATGTCGGTTATACGAAACTCCCATGTCCATAATGATCTAAGTACCATGAGTTACTGAGTCACTCTAAGTCATGATTCAAAGAGTTTGAGTTGAGTTAAATGATTTATGCGATTTATGAAGCATATGTTATTACTGATGACTTACGGAAATGATGTTTTAGATAATTCAAGCGAAGAGAGTTATTATTGTCAGCATGCATGATTTTCTTATACATTTATGATATTATTTAAAATGTTACATACACCCCCACATACTCAGTACATTCCCAAGTACTGACTCCCATACTCTTTTGTATTCTATATTTCCTCATGATATAGGTTCAGGTGCTCAGTCTCAGCAGCAACAGTGATCTTTGAGTACCTTCATCTACATTTCTGCGGTTGGTGAGTCCCCATGGTTCGAGGACCTGTGTCTCCGATTTTGTCTTGTTAATAAATGGTTGTTTACTTTCAGTTCAGTACGAGTCAGTTGGGGGCCTGTCCCAATGGCTCCTCAGTGCTATGTAGTAGAGGCTTTGTCAGACTAGTGTACCAGCGTGTACAGAGATTTCAATATTTTGTTTGTACAGGGAAGTATTACTTCGTATTTTAGTATGTTCATGACATGGTTATTCCTTTTCATCTTAGAATGATTTGCGCTATAATGAGTTCTGAAAGTGATGACAGGCTTAGAGGGTTAGCTTGAGGCCACGTGTGGCCTTGAGCACCATGTGACATCTCGGGATAGGTTCTTGGAGAGTTACAATACCATACTCATTCGATTCAACTTATAATTCTCACATGGACACTGATAAATCTTTCTGCAAGGACTAAAGTAAACTAAGTCCTCTCACCAGGGCCAAGACTAACTCAAAAATCATAAGATACAACATTCCACTCCACAATACTAGTCTAAACCACACGATTCAATATTCTATATCTTGTTAGAGCTCACACCCTAAGCATAACATACCTTACCACTTCAATGACTAATTCAAAACTCTTGATATGGATTCACTAGCGCATATTGCATTCATCATCTTACACCCAACATGACATTCAAGCCTATCATTAAAATAACATATAACTTTAAGGAAGATACCCCTAAAGGCATACTTCGCATATTCTCTAAACCTTTATCAACAACAATTTTCTTGCACTATTCTTAAAAACATACACACAATTTCTAACTAACCATGACATGTATTAAAGACTTTCCCTCAATCTTACTTCACACTTTAGCCTTAGATAGAAAAGTATAAATAATCTTTCTTAATGAGGGTCATCAACTCTCTAACATCTAAACCATTGCTTATCCACTATCATCACCACTATCTTAACATAGGAAGAGGTCACCAAGGGCTAACACATATGAACCTGAAGCACGAAAACTATAATACATAACATTAACACTTATCTTTGTCCTGAGGAATAAAATATCAAAGGCATGGATTCATTAAAGAAATCTAAGATGAGGACATGCATGATATAATGTACACTTTACTAGTATCATGAGTTTAAAAACTGGTCATACTTTGAAACATGAGTTTATACTTATCAAGAGCTATTCAACATAAGACTAGAGTTCATAGATTCATGAGAGATAATTCGAATCACAGAGTGAAGCTGTTACATACTTGCTAGAAGCTGAGAATAGTCTTGAGTATACATGATGGGTACAAGCATAGGCATGTGGCATGGATTTATCACGCAAGTGATGAATTTGGTGTTATAATGACTGAAATCCAAGAAATACTCTAGAGTAAGAACGGATCACTATCTCATCATAACTCATTATTGACATGTATCATAATCTAATTCTCAAAACTTGGTTTGGTTCTTCTCTAACCATCTCCCCCTTAGGTTAAAGCTGGTATTCTAAGCATGATGGTCTACTCCATATCCTCGAGATTAAGCCATAATTTCATTATTCTAATATCTACAAATAAATGCTAAACTCACAAGAATAAACTAATTTCGAACTTACCAACTTCATTCCTGAACAACCCATCCATATATCATCCTTAATCTCTAGCTTCAATAATCATCATCAAAGACTTACACTCTCATTTGCAACCATACTTACATCTCTAATCACATAATCATAGCCTACCAAGATCACACTTCTATACTTATATTTTTCCCAAACCATGAGAATAATAATCATACTTAAAAGGCTCAACATCTTCAATCATAGCTCCTTAACTTAGCTATCAAGAACATCATAAATTATCTAACTAGCCTTTATCCACCTAGCAACTAAACGTTACTACTAACCACATAATATGCAATAATCCTCGAAAAATAATGCATCCCTATAGCACCTTGGGCATACCTCTACATCATACTTAATTATGAACATATTATCTTACACTCTTGCATACACTGTTCAGGCTTACTAGATCACCACCATATAACTAGAATCAACAACCGAACCATCAACTGTTCAAACTTAATGTCTAGTGCTAAACATGATTTGCAACCCAATCTAACACACAATTCTAACTTCAAAACTATAGAACACAACATTAAGAAAAACTAGTACACAATGACAATCGATCATTATCATATGTCCTATCTTATTCATAATCCGTTAACACATCCTCCTTCTTCACATCATTACTATTTACCCATCTTTACACTTAAATTACTTTAATAGCTCTATAAATTTCAACTAATTCCTCTTGCAATCTCTGGAAAGCCTAAACTAACAATACTCAACAACCAAGTACTTTCACTAATAAATTGTACTTTTCTAGCACCACAAACACCATCAAAAACTCTTTTCATACTTCAAGCAAACAACAATCCATCTTAACTAATAATCTCCTTCCCTAACTTCACTAAACTAAAAAACAAAGGTATATCACTTCATTAATAATTCAAGCATAAGCAACAAAATTAAGCTATACATATTCAATAAATCGGCCTGACCACTTTTCTTGTTACTACACTTCTAAACCCACACTTTCAACTAACACAAGAACAACAAGATAGACAACAGTTTCTAGTGAATCGAAATAGGCCTCACACGGCTTCACTAGACTTTGGTTTTGTGTTTTGAACAAGAAAATTAGATGAATAACAAAGCAACTATGCTAGTGAATCGAAATAGGCCCCACACGGCTTCACTACACTTTGATATTAAAAAACTCCATGATAACAAGATTACATAATACAAGGGATAGAAATTTGACACACAATATTCAATGATCTAAGAATAAACATCTTACTCTATCTTAACTGAACAACTCATAAGAACGAGGGCATAACTTTAAATTTGAGGGACTTATAACACACTAGAAGGCTCCTCTCAAGCTGCTTTGTGTAACTTTTGAAATTTCTGCTAGAAAATATAGTAGCATTATTTGGGGAAGAACTGGAGCTTGCGAATCATGTTATGTCAAGAATAATACATAGAGGGAGAAGTATAGATTAACATTGTAGATTCTGAGGAGGAATCTGAAAGCACATCTAACTTAGGCTTAGTTCTTGACTTTTATGAACATGAATAAAGTACCTCAATCTTTGGAACTCAAAAGCACTGACAGGATACTTTCTAGCTCTCTTACAATCCCACAACTATCTATGGATAATTAAGCTTAATTGTTTCTGATACCTTGAAAATGAGGCAGAGTTGGCCAGAATAAAGTAAGATTAGAATTTATATTAGTTTAGAGAACCTTTTCATGGCACGGTCTGAGACTTGAAAGAAGGGGAACATTTCCTAAATGCCCTGTAGCCTCTCGAAGAAAAGTACAGACGTCTCCGTACCGTTTTGCAAGACTCTACTAGACACGACGTCATAGACACCCTAGGGTACTTGAACTTTGTGCTCTGATACTGATAACGCCCAAACTACAGCTCTCGTAAGAGTGTAAGCGGTCGCTGTCAAATATAGAACCCAACTGGGTTGGGTGTCGAATCCCACAGGGAATACTTGGTCACTAAGTGTTGCAATTATTAGTAGACTGTCGATCAAAAATTCCACGGAAAAGAGGGGATTGGATTGTGGCGTGAATAAATGCTATCAGAGTAACAACAGAATGCTTTGTTTAGTAAGATTTAATCACAGAGAAAAATAAGTTAGGGTTATGTCCACCTTATGAGTTCTACGTATCTATTAACTATGAGTAATGCGGAATTCAGACATGCATGCACTTATAGAGATTCGTATTCTAATGGTAAATCCTAGTGTTTCTCAACCATCAAGGATTATTTCACTTAAACTCTCTCGAGCTTAAAGCGTATAACTAATGGCACGAACTCTCCAAGAGGTTAATCCAGTTACGACACTAACGTGTAAATAGGGGTTGGTAGCCCTATTTCCTTGTCACACTCTCTTTTCCAAACATGTAACTTTTCTCTCGAACAAGTTAATGCTATAATGGCCTATTCTCTATGTTTACAACCACGAGAATTAAATTAAAACGAAGAGAGTAATGATATAAGTAGCATACACATCAAGAATTCACAAACTCATAGTAATAGATAGAGTCTCATAAGGCTTCCATAACCCTAATAGAGAAGTTTAGCTACTCATGATTACAACGGAGATCACAATAGATATAATCATCATACCACAACCTAGAATAAACTTGGCGATGGAGATGGTTTAGGCGTCAACTAGGGTTTGACGTTTTCCCTTCTCCGTTGCTCACAAGAGCCGTGCTTTCTCTGTCAGAAAGTAACGTGAATAATCCAAAAATGGCGTCTCAATTATGAAAAACAATAATGAATGAATGAATCAATCAATGAATGCTGAAAAATTCAGCAAATACAGTTTTTATAACATCCTTTTCCTAGTCCTATTAGGTTACTGCTGCACCCCTAAGTATTTAAAAATACTTCTTTTGCCCGGGACAATTTCTCCATGCGTCACATTCAGTCCATAAGCTTCCAAAAGCTGCCTTCCCTCTTCTGTGAAGTTTTCCTTTGCTGCCCAAAGGTCCACAAAGTGCTGAAATCTTCATCATTAATACCTGAAAACATGCTAATCACGTAGGTTAGCTCACTTACAGGAAAATGGACTAAAAGTGCAGGAATTATATATTTTATCCTCAAAACTTAGCTATAACATGTGTAAATTATGGTGTTTAGGCGTGTAAATACACCCAACATCAACACCCCACACTTAAAGCTTTGTTCGTCCTCGAATAAAATATTACGTCCATGCAAACATCTAACTAGGAATTCACAGCAGTAACACAAAATTTATCCTCAAGACATGCACGACAATTATTCACAAAGAGTAGGTTTCTTGATCACTACTAGAAACAATTCAACCTCCAACCTAGACTCGTGAGGATGGTTAATTCATATCCACAAGTTAAGTCACAAAGAATCATATAACACTACCCAACAATCATCAACCATGTGTGTCTCACACAAGATATCACCCATAATCACTCATAAGTTTTGCATTTTTTGAAACATGGGTACAAGATTCTCCTTGCTCTCACTCTCACAAAGAATTCTTATGTTGCAACTGATGACCATAGGCTTGCCCTTAGTGTAATGCTCTACTAATATCAGAATGCTAAGCTTAGGATCAAATAGGTCTTTACAGGTTGTAATGTAGGCTAAGGGACAGGTAGGACTATTTTGGCCAGAAATAGTGACTATTTTCCCTAAGCGCTTTAATACATCACATTATGCCATTAACACTCTCTTTTAAACAACCCTTCTACATTTCTTTTCATCTAACACCCATTCTCACCTATTTTGTTATTCAATTATAAACACAACTATCTTTTTATTTTTCTATTTCTTTTTCTTTTTTTTTCTATTTTTTTTTTTTATAAAACACCTCTATGATGGCCACTCCTTTTCACAATAATTTCAAGTACCAATACACTCTGAGGCATCACTCTCACCCAATTTCCTCTTATTTTGTCACATGACTCTACAATTAAAAGCGCTTAGGAATTTGGATCAAATTATGGTCTTAAAAAAATGGATTAGGCTACATATGAGGCTGCCAAAGAAAATAGCTAAAGGCTCAAAGGGGGTTCACTAGGATAATGTACAAAGGTAGGTAAAAAGAAGGTAAACAATTACAGGCTACCAAAGAAATGCCTAAATCATCTCCTAAATTCACACTCTTTATTTCGCTTTACACACACACCAGACAAGTTCTAGCATCAGTCACAACACAGAATATACTATAACCTCGCACACACAAGGCACATGGTCAACTTTATTGGGAGCAGTATAGACTCTTGAAACAGCAGGTGAATGAATTGAACCACACAATTATCACACAATGAGTCACACTTAGAGCCTAAATGTCTCAATAGTAATGATTTTGGCACAAACTTTTGTCATAATACCATGCCTCCTATCAGAACAATTTCATGCAAAATCTAAAAAAAAATTAAAAATCTAAAAATTTAACTACAAATCTAAAAATTTAACTACAAACGAGAATAAATGCAGGCAAAGAAGTACAATACAGCATACAAATACCAGCACCCCACACTTAGACGGGACACACTGTCCTCAGTGGAAAATAAATAAGGAAAACCTGATTAGTCGGACTCTTCCTCTATGTCTGGGGTCATACCCCCTGCATCAGAATCATCATCAGAGTCGTCTTCATCAGAGTTATCCTCCACGTATGAGTCTGGCTGTCGGTGATCATCGTCAGTCGGTACGTCATCATCGAGAGGTTCCTCAAAATATACACCTACTCCACACATAGCCCGTGCATGCTCATTCATCGGGTAGTCATAATCCAACTGCTGGAGCTCTGCATCAGTTGGAACACGTCCCCCACTAATCATGGTAAAACTCGTCATGCCATATAAATGGCGGAAGAAGCTTTCGTCGCGAGCATGTTTTTCTGCAGTGGTCAGGTTGACGCCATGCATAGTTTCAGGATCTTTAACCTTTGTAAGATCAACCTTCTTCGGGTTGTGTGGAAGCTTATGATCTGCAGGTTCCTCTTCAATGTCCTCCTTCCTCAATATCGCAGTCAACAAATTGTCAAAGCTGAAGTGGGACCTCTAGTGTAGCCTAGCCTTACGCATTGACGACCGTATAACCGCACCAATATGGATGTGAATATTAGTCATCAGAGCGTACACCAAGCATACTTTATCACGTGTGATCCTTGTGTACTGTGTCCCTGGAATCAGGAAAGAGTTGACTATCCTCAACCATATCCGAGCTTCTCTGTTCAAGGAAGCATACGGGAAGGTATTGTGCCGACCAGTATCCTTGTGATGACTCCAACGTGCCATTGATCTTGTTCCACACAGTGTGTATCTGATTTCCCTGTACGGAGGTCTGTGATAAATCTCCTTGAGCGGTGATGGATCTACAAATGGAAAACCCAGAAAAGAGTTGAAGAACTCTGCATTCAGTTGCAAGACTTGGCCCTGAGTCTTCACTTCACTTCCGGTAGTATTTGGGGACCAATTGTCATAGAATTCTCGCGTTAGATAGAGATTGCATTCTCCCATATCTTGGAAAATGAAATCAAGATGTAGCGCCATGATTTTATCCAAAATGCGAGGTTCTCTCTTCGCTAGACTCTCCTTTTGTATCAACTCCACGTGAACATATTTTTTCACTTTGTTGTTCTTGTACCACTCATTTCCTTCCTCCTCTAGGAACCATTTTATCCCGAACATGCGGCGAGGTTTTTGCAGCGAGGAGGATTCAGCTTGCTTTTTTCTTCCCCTTTCTCTAACCTTTCTGTGAGGTGGACGCTTTTTCTTTTCCTGGTTGACCTTTTGTGCCATTTTACCTGAAAAGAAAAATTAAGTGAATGATATCGATTACTCAGACTTCATCGACATACATGTAGGCGATATGTTCCAACAATATGTTCAGCACAGTCATACTTTCATGGAACCTTAACTATTCTTTACAAATCTATTGCATGTAATCTTAACTACACTTTCATGTTTGGATTAATGCACCTTTTGAATAAGACTACTACATAGAGATCGTATCAAGTTATGGCATAGAAATAATCACAACATCTCATGCTTGTATTCAATCATGATCTTTATCTCGATGAACGAGTCATTCAAACATTCAAGCTTTCATCTTACAAGATTATGTAATTAACTTTACCATTTCGATTCCGCAAAAAGATGACAGTGTATAACAATCAAATACAAATCAAAACAAAGTCAAGAACACCCAAACGTATTGTTTCACTCAACTAGATGTATCATAACAAACTAACCACATTCTAATCACCAACACCACTTCAAAATCTAATAAATCATTATAAACGTAGCATTCTAACAACTACGGAATATAAAAGAATAACTTACTTGGTGATGGATTCGAAAGATAATCTTCCAAGGTTAGATGAGCAAAAAGAAAAGTTTTGAGAGATTTGGAAAGGTTAGGCGGCTCCTAGGTTGAGCAAACAATGTGATTTTGTCTCAAGGTTGAAGTTCTATTTATCGACCAAGGCTTGGGTCGGGTTTGACCCATGAAAAATTGGGTTAGGAGACCAAAAAGCATAAGTAGGCGGCACCTAATGCTATGCCTATGCTTAGCATAGGCGGAAACTTTAGCAAAGCCTAGTTGAACTTAGGCGGCGCCTATGCTATGGCATTGTTGAAACAGTGAGCATAGGCAATGGCATAGGCGGCGCCTTTATCTTTTCCTAGTTGAACATAGGCGGCGCCTATGCTATGGCCTAGTTGGGCATAGGCAACGCCTATGCTATGGCATTGTAGATTCAGAGAGCAAAGGCAATGGCATAGGCGGTGCCTTTAGCTTTGCCTAGTTGAGCATAGGCGGCGCCTATGCTATAGCATTGTCGATTCAGAGAGCAAAGGCAATAGCATAGGCCTTGCCTTGTCCGTTGCCTAGATTTACATAGGCCTTGCCTTGTCCATTGCCTAGATTTGTATAGGCAATGCCTAACCGAAAGCCTTTTGATCCTTCATTACTCAATTACCACCTTTAACATTGCTCACTTTCAAATCAAAATTTGAGACCCAGATCCTCCTTTATACGTCTTCCCCTACACTTAATCAAAAATAACAAAAACGATTAGAAAGATGGGTTTCCTCCCACCAAGCGCCTTAGTTTTGGTTGTGGCTCGACTCTTCTTTTTGGATTTTTATTTAACAAAACAAACTTCTAGGAAAACAAAACGACTAAAAACGATGGGTTGACTCCCATGTAGCACTTGATTTATTGTCGCGGCACGACATAGCTATCTCGATTACTTAGACTTCATCGAGATAGATAGTGCATCATTTTCTGAATGGATTCAGACGACGCTGATGCTTACTTGTAGGCATGCAATTTTCTTCGATATGACTCTTGTGCATACATATCCCAAGAGGGATACCAATTATATCATCAATAGTCCAACCCATAGCTCTCTTGTACCTCTTCAGAGCAGATATGAGAGCCTCTACGTGCTGTTCACCTAAATCAGCCGCAACACTCACCGAAAGTGTATTTCCACTTCCCAAGAACGCATACCTTGGGTGACTGGAGAGCTCTTTCGATTCTAGCACTGGTGGCTCTTCAATGGAAGTCTTCGCTGTTGGTGAAGGTCGATTCCTAAGATCAAGGTCCATCTTCTTAGTAGCATGAGAATAGGACTTTATTCCTGTTAGAAGACAAACAGTTTCTTCATATTCTTCAACATCATCATGCTCAAAATTCAACAGCATAGCAGACAATGGCTCAACAGTAAGCTGCTTCTCTACAGATAATTCTTTCTCATCTTCATAATAAACATCAGCTACAGAGAACACATCCATATCTCTAGGTTGTTTCATTGATTTGCATACATCAAAATGGACCACTTCATCATTCAGCCGAAATAAAAGCTCATTAGCTCTTAAATCAATCAGCACACTTCCAGTTGCGAGGAAAGGACGCCCCAAGATTATGGGAACTTCAGAATCCACCTCGCAATCCAAAATAACAAAGTTTGCAGGAAAGATGAAGGTGGAAACCTTCACCAACACATCATATAAGATACCAACAGGCCGTTTTACCGACCTATCTTCCATCACGAGCCGCATATTGGTTGGTGTAGAATCACCCAACCCCAACTTTTTGTAAATAGATAGCGGCATCAAATTGATGCTAGCTCCCAAATCGCACAACGCCTTAGCAAAATCCAACGATCCAATCGTGCAAGGAATAGTGAAAGCACCAGGATCTGCCTTCTTCTGTACTAGCGATCGTGTAGCGATTGCACTGCAATGATGAACATTATCTGCCAGCTCATAACTTTCTGCCCGCTTCTTTGTCAACAGGTCCTTCATGAATTTAGCATACCCAGGCATCTGTTCCAGCGCCTCCACCAACGGAACATTAATAGTCAGTTGCTTCAACATGGTCATGAATTTACTGAACCTGGTGTCATCAGCTTTCTTCTTCAGTCTCTGCGGAAAAGGTGGTGGTGGGAGGGGAATAGTTTTCTCCACCACTTCCTCTTTATCTTGCTTCCGATTATCAACCTTTTTAGGAGTGTCATCAGCCTTCTTCTTCAGTCTCTGAGGAAAAGGTGGTGGTGGAAGAGGAATCATTTTCTCCACCACTTTCTTTTTATCTTGCTTTCGATTATCACTTTTTTCAGGCTGGTGACGTCTAGGTGTAACATCATGAGCACTCACTTCAGCTTCTATGGCATCTTCAAACTATGCTTCATAAACATTCTCTGCTATATCATCAACCACCTACTTGCCTTTGGATGGATTTTCCAACACTTTGCCACTCCGGGTAGTAATAGCAATACACGATCCGTCATTCCTTGGGTTTTGCACAGTGTCACTGGGTAGCGTGCCAGCCTTTCTTTGGTTGAATGTCGCTGATAATTGACTCAATTGTTGCTCCAGCTATTTTATTACAGTAGAATGCGAGTCAACCAATTGATTTATTGATGACAAATCATTGTTTACCTCAGTAACGCCGATATTGGTTGCCTCCACCCCTTTCAATAGCTTAGCCATCATATCATCCATGGACATCTTTCCAGATCCAGACTCCACAGCCTCACGGTTTCTAGGAGGAACATACAAACCACTCCTGTTAGTCTTATTCTTCCAACCACCTTGATCGCGGTCCTTGTATCCAGATTAATCATAATAGTTCCGACCTTGGTTTCCTTGGGCATTGCCTCGGAAACCCCCCTGATTATTCAAATAATTTGCTTCCTCCTCAGAATCTGATTCATCTCTTCCCTGTGACACAACAGCCTTGACTTTTTTGGTCTTCCCTGATAATAAATGCTTGGTAAGAAGATCCATCTGCGTTTTCATGTGAGCCATATCCTGGTCATGTTCCTCTTATCTACGCTTCTGCTCTGTAGTCATGCCAACAAATAAAGTAGAGCTTGCTACCTCAGCATCCCTGGTATGCCAGGCTCTACTCTTCTTTGTCATACGGTCCATCATATCACTTGCCTCAATGAAAGTAAGGTCCATGAATGACCCACCTGTAGCATTATCAACCATTGGCTTTGTCACTGAGTTTAAAGTCCTGTATAATATCTCCATCAAGTGGATGTTGGTCATGTGATGATTTGGGCACCACATAAGCTTCTTCTTGAACCTCTCCCATATTTCGTGGAGAGGTTCAGTTGGAAGCTGTCGAAAATTGCTGATCTCATCTCTTAACTGTTCTCTCTTGGATGGCGGAAATAATCTTTCTAGGAAAGCGTCTTTCAGTTGCCTCCAATTAGTAATAGAATCAGGAGTTAGCCCATTCAGCCATAGAGTTTCCTCCCCTGACAGAGACAATGGAAATAAGCGCAGCCGAATTGCATTCTTCCCAACTCCTGGATTGTCAAACGCTTGCATGTTGAAATAAAATTGACCAGATGCATATACGGATCATCGCCTGCAAGTCCACCAAATAACACTTTAAGTTGCAACAGCTGGATCATGGTGCTAGTGATATTAAACTTGGCTCCGGGTGCCAAGGGCGGAGGAATAATAGCCCCTGTGGCACCAGCTCCATCCAAATCATCATCATCATCATCAAAAGGAGCCTGCACAGCTCGACGTTCAGGTCTCATTCTAGCTTGACGATCTCTCCTGTTCACAGGTGCTGCCACCTCATCTGCACGCCGTGGATTAAGTAACTCATCATCACCCAGGTCCTTATCATCAGGATTTGTTACCCGACCTGGCTTATCAATACTCTGTTGATGCACTTGAACAGCTGCCAATGCAGCTAATCTAGCCTGCTCCTGTTGAGCAACCCTTCTTTCAATGTCACGTTGTGCATCCATTCTGCCAATAAGTTGTGGTTCAGAATTTATGGGTAATAATGGGTGACCAGATCTTCGTGTATTTGGCATGCACTCTACCAAACCTGAACAAAACAAAAACAACAAACAAAAAGTAAAATTCAAGAATTTTAGACCAAAGGGTCTATTAACTATCACACACTTAGTTGACAACTGTATTCCCCGGCAACGGCGCCAAAATTTGATGACGCCCAAACTACAGCTCTCGTAAGAGTGTAAGCAGTCGCTGTCAAATATAGAACCCAACTGGGTTGGGTGTCGAATCCCACAGGGAATACTTGGTCACTAAGTGTTGCAATTATTAGTAGACTGTCGATTGAAAATTCCACGGAAAAGGGGGGATTGGATTGTGGCGTGAATTAATGCTATCAGAGTAACAAAAGAATGCTTTGTTTAGTAAGATTTAATCACAGAGAAAAATAAGTTAGGGTTATGTCCACCTTATAAGTTCTACGTATCTATTAACTATGAGTAATGCGGAATTCAGACATGCATGCACTTATAGAGATTCGTATTCTAATGGTAAATCCTAGTGTTTCTCAACCATCAAGGATTATTTCACTTTAACTCTCTCGAGCTTAAAGCGTATAACTAATGGCACGAACTCTCCAAGAGGTTAATCCAGTTATGGCACTAACGTGTAAATAGGGGTTGGTAGCCCTATTTCCTTGTCACACTCTCTTTTCCAAACATGTAACTTTTCTCTCGAACAAGTTAATGCTATAATGGCCTATTCTCTATGTTTGTAACCATGAGAATTAAATTAAAACGAAGAGAGTAATGATATAAGTAGCATACACATCAAGAATTCACAAACTCATAGTAATAGATAGAGTCTAATAAGGCTTCCATAACCCTAACAGAGAAGTTTAGCTACTCATGATTACAACGGAGATCACAATAGATATAATCATCATACCACAACCTAGAATAAACTTGGCGATGGAAATGGTTTAGGCGTCAACTAGGGTTTGACATTTTCCCTTCTCCGTTGCTCACAAGAGTCGTGCTTTCTCTGTCAGAAAGTAACGTGAATAATCCAAAAGTGGTGTCTCAATTATGAAAAACAATAATGAATGAATGAATCAATCAATGAATGCTGAAAAATTCAGCAAATACGGTTTTTATAACATCCTTGTCCTAGTCCTACTAGGTTACTGCTGCACCCCTAAGTATTTAAAAATACTGCTTTTGCCCGGGACAATTTCTCCATGCGTCACATTCAGTCCATAAGCTTCCAAAAGCTGCCTTCCCTCTTCTGTGAAGTTTTCCTTTGCTGCCCAAAGGTCCACAAAGTGCTGAAATCTTCATCATTAATACCTAAAAACATGCTAATCACGTAAGTTAGCTCACTTACAGGAAAATGAACTAAAAGTACAAGAATTATATATTTTATCCTCAAAACTTATTTATAACATGGGTAAATTATGGTGTTTAGGCGTGTAAATACACCCAACATCAGATACCAAGTTTGTAACGCCTCGAAATTGGGTCCCAAGACGTCACACTGAGCTTTCTGAAATCATAAGCAACTGAACAAAAAGTATATATCTATACAAATCTTTGGAAAATAACTCTTTTCTAAAGCTGATCAATACAAAACCAAATTTACAAGATTACAATTCTGCCATTACAACCAAAACTGAAACAGAATACATCAACTTCTACTGACTATCTATGAAGCCTCTACTAATACTGAATATAGGTAGCCAGGTCATGACTCCCTACTATCCCAACTCAATACGACTAAATAAAGAAAATACAACACTATTAGTTCTGCATAACTGACCCAAGCCCTTGATCAAATGGACTCATCACCTGCTATCAGGATACCACGAACTGACTAGATCTGAAGGTGCATACTATATCTTGTACCTACATTCCGAGAAAATGTAGCCCACATACGAATATGTGGGTCAGTACCATGAAAACGTACTGAGCATATGGGGTGAAATGCATATATAAAATAATATCTTAATATCATCAGAGTTAATAAAATTATGCATGCTGATATAAATGACTCACTTAGATTGAATAATATCATTGAAATCATGGATGAATAATACATGCAAAGTAAAACAAGGGAGTCATTACAATAAGTTCTCAATTCACTCTCATCTCGTTTTCAAATCATCAAAGCAATCAAATCTCATAATAATTCTCTTTAGAATATATCCTTTCAATCTTTAGAAAACAACAACTTTCTCAAACTCAGTCTTTCAAGCGAATATATTTTCATCTTAGATAGAAGAGTACACACACACACACATTGGGAGTCTCTCATAACCGACATAAACCATGTGAGCTACATGGAGTCCAACGTTCTACCCACGTTGGGGAGAGTCTCCCTATTCATTGCCATCGGAGTAGGACCTTAAATTATCAATCCAAACACTAGTGATCACTATAAAAATCAGCCTCAATTTTGGCTCCTACGGGGGCACGTAGTTCTAGGGAAGTACCAAATCCGTTATACCTCCTGCTCGATGCTAAAGACTACTTCCGGACTTAGCTCAGATCTTTACAAAAGAAAATCCACCATAAAATAGTTCAACAATTCACAACGATATCCATCATGCTACCCCTTTCATATTGAATAAATAAAAGTGGATTTCTTTTCTCATCTCGGGTTCAAAATCAACCCCTTTTTACGAACGAAAGGTCAAAACTTCTTTATCTTTTCAAATCATTCAAATTCAAGGTGTTTATAACACATGATTTATAAAAAACAACAATCTCAAATAGAGTTCAAAACCCATATCTCAATATCACATTAAAACTTATCAAGATTCATACTTTACATCATAAACACATATAAATTTCTTCAAAATCTGAAAATTTCAGGTTTAAACACAAAATATCTTTGTTCTCATATAATTCCACTCCTAAAATATCGAAAATATCATAATCTCATAAGAATCAATATAGGATGTAAATTCATGCTTCAAATTCATAATAAAACATATAAAATCCATAACTTCGTAAAAGAAAAATATTTTTGGGTACAAGAACGAAAGGGTGTTCTTGTTGAAAAAACTCGCATACCTCAAACTTGAAGCTTTGAATGACTTTTCGAATGACGTAATGCTATTCACAAACTTTTGGGTGTCCCTCGTAGCCTTCGTAACGAGGATTCCGAATATATAAAAATTATAGAATTCCCACGGTTGAATCTATAGCTATTGAGGTTTTTATGTTGAAACCCTAAAGGTTGTTCTTGGTGATTTTGAGAGAAAGTAAATTTATTTTGATGTTGTCGGAGTTAAATCCCGTGTTATATACATATATAGGGGTGTTTTTGGCACTTAAAGGGAGGTATGCGGCGCACAACCCATGGAAAACTTTAAGGTATGCTTAGCACACCTTTTGGAAGACCTGTAAGTGTGCCTCAAACTTCCAATCACACACATTTGATTGGGCGGCGCATTGCCCATCGCACACCCTTACTGCCTCTCACGAAAATGGGCATAACTCTTCGCTCGGGTATCGGATTTTGCAAAATTGGTATCGTTGGAAAGATAATTCAATTATCTACAATTTGATAAGTATTGGGATGAAAAATTCCATGTATATTAAGAGATATACACATTTAAAGTTGACTGTTGTAGAATCAAATGTCAAACTTTAGATGAATCAATTGGTCTTAGCTCAACTTTGTTCTAGGTCATTGCTATGAACATTTTTCACCTCTAAACTACTCCATAGACTAGGATAATGATCATAAAACTTGAATTCACATTCAACTTATTTGTATTAGAGCATAGACGTGTAGGATCGACGGTTAGAATTTTAGCAATGAAATACGGGGTATTACAATGCCACCTTTCGATTGAGCTAGAACACAAAGCTTTTTGGGTACTCAAACGGTTGAATATGGACTAGAAGGAAGCATCATAGTTAAGATTGGGATAGTTGAATGAGATGGATGAATTCTGTCTTGGTGCATACGAAAGGTATGACTTGTATAAAGAGAGAATGGAGAATTGCCATGATCGAGGAATTGAGAAATATGACTTTCGTGCTGGTGATTGGATAATATTGTTCAATTCTCGACTCAAGATCTTTCCAGGCAAATTGAAGTCAAAATGGTCGGGACCTTTCAAAGAGAGTTAGGTTTTTCCATCGGGTGTGCTGGAACTTGAAAGCAAAGAAGGAAGTCTATTTAAGGTTAATGAAGAAATAATCAAGAATTATATTGGCCCAATGGATGAAGCTAAGATGTTGTCTACAGTGTATCTCGAGAAGTCTGAGTAGTTGAGATAACCGAGTCATGCCACGACGGTAAATCAGGCACTATTGGGAGACAACCTAACTTTTTGTATTGTAAGTACTTTATTTGCTTTAAGTATTTGTTTAAATAATAAGTTGTTCCGATGTGTAGGAACAAAGTTGTGATCAATGTTGCTGATGGAATGGAATTGACGACAAAAGTTGATAGGTTATCAACTTGTTGACGACCTATCCCTTTAAGTCATCAATTCAAGCAAAAGAAAGTTCATACATTGGATAGAGTTGACAAACAAGTTTATAGGTTATCAATAAGATGACGACTATCACTTGAAGTTGTCAACTGAAGCAAAAATTGGGTACATTCTAGATAAGGGTGACGACAAGGATGATAAGCCGTCACCCAAGTGATGAGCCGCCACACCTTGTCGTCAGTTGAAACAAAATTGTGCAATATTCTACCTTAAGATGATGAGATATATGATGGGATATCAACCAATTGATAATCCATAACTTAAATCTTGGGCCAGGTAAGTGCTCTTAACCCAAATCCTAAGCCATGACACAATCCAAACCCAATAAACCTTAGCTTTTCAAAATTCCTGTGAATAAATTTTTCCCACTTTTATTTTTGTTATATTTTAATTAGCTTTAATTAGTCTTTATTAGTCTTTAAAAAAAGGAAAATACCAAAAAGATGCCTACATCAGTGCAAACACTTCACATTTCCCATCCTTTCCATTTCAAATTTTACATTATTTTCTCTTTATCTTCTTGAAAGCAAGTAGATAATTTCAAGAGATCTTATTTTTTTTGAAAATTATTTTGAAAATTCTTTGAATTTACAAAAGCATACAATCCAGAAGCCTTTGTTTCTCTGAGCAAGTTGAATATTCACAAGTTTGAAGTGTGTAGACAAGTCGTCAGAAAGGTACGCTACAAAAACATTGATATTCTTCTAATGGAAAGAAATGGGAATTTCATGCAAATAAAAGCTTTATTGGTTTTAGAGTGTTCATGAATGAATTTGAGTAATATAAAGTGATTGGGTCACCCAAATCAACTTAACTTTGTATATTAAAAATTGCTCATGAACAACTTCTTGTCAAGTTGTAAATCTCATCATTGTTGGTAAAAGATGTAAGATTTAATTAAGTGAAAATCAATTGCACCCATAATTTTAAAGCTTTATGGGTGAAGTATCTTGTTTGGGAATCGATAATTAGGGTTAAAAAGTTAGAAATTAGGCAACAAGTTTCAAATTTCAGTATGAAAATCGAAATGAATGAGTTTGTAAAGATGGATTGGTCTGACCAAGTGACATCAATCAAGTGATGACCTATCAACTAGGTTATCAATAAAATTACAAAAGGTTGAGGATTCTATTTTGAGCTTACGACATTGATGATAAGTTGTCACTTAAGTGACGACTTATTTGGCCAAGTCGTCACCTGAGTTGAAAAATCTTTAAATTTTGTTTTGGGCTGAAGACATGGTTGATAAGCCACCACTTAGTGATGACTTATCATGCCAAGTTGTCAATTGTAATTCTAAAGTGAGTTAGATTCTGCCTATGGCTAACGACATGGTTGATATGCTATCACCTTGGTGATGACTTATCAACCAAGTCGTCACACATATGTTTACCTATTGTGCTTGAACCCTTTCAAGATTGATACTGAAAATGATTAACTCTTTGTTCTTACTCATTCTTGGGTACAAAATGATTCTTTTACTTCGATATAGATTTAATCATTCCTCCAAAAAGAAATCCAAAGAAGGCCAGTAAGAAAGTGAACAAGGAAAATCTGACTCGGAGACTGTTCACTAATTCTGAGAATAAACAGGAAGAAGAAAAACTTCAAAGACGTCGTATGAGGAAAAGTTTCTGTATATTAGAACCACCTCCACACTCTGAATAAAGGGTGGTTGAGGAAGAGAGCTCTGAAGTAGAAGATTCTTCTTCCTCTGAACAACCTTCTTCTGAGCAACCAATGGAAGAGACACTCCGATACAGGGTGATGTGATAAAGAGTAAGAACCCTAGTATTCGAAGCGGTGTACGATGGAAGATTGAAGGAACCACTAGAATCTACCATGAGGTATTGTTACCCATAAGAAGACGAAAAATTTAGAGGCCCATATGTGAAAAAGTTAAAATAATCACATCCGGGTTGAACAGATACCCACAACTGGAAAGGGCTTTCAGAGATTATGATCTAGCATGGACCACAAAGAAAGGCAAAACATACTTTCCAATGTTGGTAAAGGAATTTTACGCCAACTACACAGCAACCTTGGAAAACATGTGCAAAAAAGGAGAAAAAGTTACAGAGAAGCCCAACATGAATTAGATATCATTTCTAGGAGTAATGGTAGATTTATCTGATCGTATGATAAACAGGTTTCTCTGCATGGTCCCAACTTTGTACCTCCAGTGACCTCTCCAGAGTTCTATAATAGAATAACTGATAGGGAAAATCAACACCCTTGGTTGGCACAAGTCACAATAGATGGAGAGACAGAATGGTTGAACAATCAAAGTGTGAGAATTCTTAAGGTTTTATTATCTCAAAAAGCAAGATTTTGGTGGTGAGTGGTAAGGTGCAGGCTGATACCTACTGTGGGAGACAATATCCTAGGTGAGGATAAAGCAATGCTCGTAGCAGGATTATTGTCCAATTTCCACTTGAACTTTAGGGAAATCATCCCAAATGAGATCAAGATTTGGGAAACCCGACCCGATACAACATATCCATTCCCTTGCCTGTTTACAAGATTATGTGAAGCAACCCATGTTCCAATCATCACTGGTATAGAAAATGAAGTCCAGTCCAAGAAGACTTACAATCCTAACAGATTTGATGAGAGTAGGCTTATTCTAGTTCTAGATAAAAGAGTAAATATGAAGAGTGATACTATTTTGTCAGAGGAAGATCAGACGCCTGTAACTACTATAAGCTTAAACAAAATGTGCAGATGTCAGTACCAGAGACTACTCAGGCTACTTCTTCTATAGGTGTTGTCCCTATTTTAGAAAAAGAAGAAATTATTATAATCACATCACCGGTGTCTGAGTATGCATTGATGCCACAGAATTTCAGAAAGATAGTTATGTAGGGAAAAAGGTTTAAAGTTCATTTGAGGTTGTTTGTTGACCAATTCGAGTCGATTTTCAAGAAGAAAATAAAAGTAGCTGTTACATCCTTCCTAAATCTCCATGGACACATTGACAAGATGAAGTGTCGAGTGAATGAAAGGCTAAAGGAGATGTCGGTACCTGATCTTGTAGTATTTGAGGCAACCTTGGAAAAGGAAAAAGCTGACATCATGGCTTTATAGAGCTATTCAATATTGCCATTCCAAGTTCCTATTAAGGGAGAATCAGAAAGGAAGAAGTTGTACTATTTGACATCACTAGGAAACTAGTGGATAAAAAAGACAAAGGCTAAAAAAAAGAGAAGTGACAGTGATTAACAAAGGAGACTTGAAAAGAGAACAAAGAGGAAAGAGGAAAGATAAAAAAATGTAGAATAAAACATTGAATAAGTTAAAAGTGGATGATTAACCGCTAGAAGAAGCATTAAGGGATCGAGCTATGGGAGCCTCTGCTAATGGACCTCCTGAAACTATTGGGGAGTTCTTTACTCCACCAACCATTGTTGTAGATGCATCGACATAACCTGATGCCACTGAGGATACTCTTCCAATTGATGATGTAGCAACATAATTAGAGGGTCGTGATACAAGGGATTAAAGTGCTGCGGGTATTTCCTCAACCTTGTTGTTAAAATTTGATATATCTTTATTGAGGACAATGCATGCTTTTGTTTATGAGGGTGGGGGTACTTAAAACCTCAAGGGTGTATTGTCTGTGTTCTATGCCTTGAGCACTATCTAGGGAACCAACATGTTTAGGATTTGGTTTTTAGTTTTTTGTTTGTAAGTGTATGTTATGTATGCATAAAGATTAGCATGTAACTGAATAGGAATTATGAAAATATTGTTTTACAAATTGTGTGCCCATCAAAAAGGTTTGAATGTGATATTGATTGCTAGGTGATAACGCTCAATCTACAGCTCTCGTAGGAGTGTAAAGCGGTCGTTTGTCAAATATAGAACCCAACTGGGTTGGGTATCGATCCCACAGGGAATAGCTTGGTCAACAAGTAAGCAAAGATTACTAGACTTTTAGTGCAAGTCTCGTAAAAAGGGGAGAATTGTATTGTGATAGTAATGTAACCAAAATAAGAGAGTAAAGCAGAAAATAGCAAAGTAAAAGAACGAATGTTTAGTAGGTTGTGAAACAATGAGAATTGAGGAGTTGGGGTTATGTCCACCTTTTGAGTTATACGTCTCTATTGACTATGAGTGTGTTGAATTCAGACATGCATGTGCTTATAGAGAATTGTATTCGATGGTAAATCCAGGCGTCTTTCGACCTATTCGAAGATTATTTCACTTTAACTCTTTCGAGCTTAAAGCGTGTCTAACGGTACGAATTCTCCAAGAGGTTAATCCAGTTACGACACTAACTTTTTAATAGGGGATGGGACCCTACTACCTTGACATTATCTCTTTTCCAGACAGATAACCTTTCTTTCGAACAAGTTAAATGTTATACTGGCGTATTCTTGCATTTGCAACCACAAAGAATTTAGATTAAGATGAAGAGAATAATGATATAAGCAGCATACGTGTCACGAACTCACAAACTCACAGCAATAGATAGTATCTCATACGGCTTTCATAACCCCAACAGAGAAGTTTAGTTACCCATGAATGCGAAGGAAATCACAATTGACATTGTTGTTATACCACAATTAAGATTTCACATTTATAATGGTGTGGTAGGCGTTTAGGCGTGAATTCCTTAGCAAGGTAACGTTTCTCTTGTTGCGGAATTTAAGAATTAAATAGATGAGTAGAAGAAGAAAAATAGAATTAATGGAAGAATTAGAAGAAGAGTTGTAGAGTAATAGAATTGAATGTAAGAAGATGTAAGAAGATGTAAGAAGATGATTTAAAATCTCTAGCAAGATAGGGTATTTATAATACCCATATCTTATTCCTACTAGGCTAATGAAATGCTTAACCAAATCGTACTAAGCTAATGAAATACTTAACCCAATTGTACTAGGTTAATGTATCATTATCCTAATCCTAATAAGCTAATGAAATACTTAACCCAATTGTACTAGGTTAATGTATCATTATCCTAATCCTAATAAATTACTGCTAGTCCCCAAAGTCTTCAGAAATGTTGTTTTAGCCCGGGACAGAATTTCCATGCGCCATCTTTAGTCCTTGGCGTCCAAGATTGGCTTTTCTCCTTTCGTGAAGCTTTCTTTGGCGTCAAGTTATCCATGAAATGCTGAATTCTGCATCATTTATACCTGAAACTTTGCTAATCATGTTCGTTAGCTCACTTACAGGAAAAAGGACTAAAAGTGCATGAAATATATAATTTGTTCTCAAAACTAGGCTAAAATATTGGCAAAATATAGTGCTATAGGCGTGTAAATTCGCCTATCATCAACACCCCACACTTAAAGCTTTGTTCGTCCTCGAACAAAATATCCTGTCCCTCTAAACATCAACTTAGGGTTTCACAGCAACAACATAAAATATTCGTCAAGACAAGCACAACAATTATCCACAAAGAGTAGTTTTCCGATCATTAGTAGAAACAATTTAACCTCTAGCATAGACTCGTGATGGTGGTCAACTCATATTCAAAGGTTATGACACAAAGAATCATACACGACTACCCAAAACTCATCAACCATGTGTGTCTCACAATGTATTACCCATAATCACTCACATGTATAGCATATTTTTTTTAAACATGGGTATAAAAATATCCTTGCTCTCACTCTCACAAAGAATTCATATGTTGTAACTAATGACCATAGGCTTGCCCTTAGTGTAATGCTCCACTAAATGTCAGAATGCTAAGCTTAGAATCAAATAGGTCTTTTGATGGTTGTAATGTAGGCTAAGGGACGGGTAGGACTATTTTGGCCAGAAATAGTGACTATGTTCCTAAGCGCTTTAATACATCACATTGTATTATTAACACTTTTCTTTCAAACAACCTGTCTACTTTCTTTTATTCTACCACTCTTTTTCTCCTCTTTTGTTTTTAAATTTTAAACATAACTAACTTTTCAGTTTTCCTTTCCTTTTTCTTTTGATAACATACCTCTTATGATAGCACTTTCTTTTTCATAACTCATTCAAGCACCAATGCATTTTAAAGCATCATACTCACCCAATTTCCTCTTATTTTGTCACATGACTTTTTTACTTTAAAGAACTTAGGAATTTGGATCAAATTATGGTCTTGAAAAAATGGATTAGGCTTTCATATGAGGTTGTCAAAGAAAATAGGCTAAAGGCTCAAAAGGGGTTGACTAGGATAATGTCCATGGGTAGGTAAAAAGAAGGTAAATAATCATAGGTTGCCAAAGAAATGCCTAAATCATCTCCTAGACTTGCACTCTTTATTTTCGCTTTACATACATACCAGGCAAGTTCTAGCATTAGCCACAAGCACAGAATATACTATTATCTTACACACACAAGGCACATGGTCGACTTTATTAGGAGTAGTATAGACTCTTGACCCAACAGATGAAGGAATTAAACCAAATAATATCACATAGTGGGTCACAATTAGAGCCTAAACGTCTCAATAGTCATGATTTTATCACAAACTCTTGTCATAATCTCATGCTGCCTATTAGAATAATTTTATGCGAAGCTAAGTTAAAAAAAAAATTTAACTACTGAAAAAAAACAATTAACTACTAACAAAACAAACAAACATAAATAAATGCAAATGTGGATAGAGAAGTATAGCATGCAAATACCAGCACCCCACACTTAGACGGGACACACTGTCCTCAGTAGAAAATAAATAAGAAGAACCTGGTTAGTCGGACTCATCCTCTATGTCTGGGGTCATACCCCTTGCATCGGAATCATCATCAGAGTCTTCATCCTCAGAAGTTCCTCATAAGTATCCCACTTAATTCCAAGAGTGAGTCGAGGTATTTGCAGCGAGGAGGGTTCTCCTTGCTCTTTTCGGCCTCTTTTCTTGCCTTTTTGTGAAGTGATAGCCTTATCTTTGCCTTGTCTTGCTTTGGGTGCCATTGTACCTGAGACTTAAAACAATGTTCATGTTAGCATCATCTCGATGGATACAATCTATAAACAAGAAGTAGTGGCACCACCCCACACTTAGTTTGTTGGTACAGACTAGTGAAGTGAAAGTGGCCGATTACTCAGACTTCATCGACATACGTTTTAGGGGCTATATTCCAACAAGAAATTCAGATATGTAACACTTCTTGCAATCTTTGCACTACTTTCATGTTAGGTATATCAAGACTTCTACATAGGGATTACATCATGGTATAGTTTCTATCAATAATCACAATCTCCTATGTCGGTAGGAAACTATAAGTCTTATTCCGATGAGCGAGACATCCCAACATGTAAGTATTCAAGTGACAAGAGTATGAAATGTTCATGACTATATCAATTCCTCAAGTAGTATGAAAATGCATCAAAATCAAATTGAAGTCGGAAACAAGTTAAGATCATCCTAACGTATATGTTCACTCACTTGGTTGTGTATCAACAATTCAAACACATTCACATATCCAATACTTCTTCAAGATTTAGCAATTCATAATAGACATAGTAACGTAGTACTTATGAAAAATAGATGAATAACACAAGAGTACTTACGTGATTGAAGCCTTTGGAGATGTTCTTGTGAAGTGGAAGAGCAAAAGTTTTGAGAAGATTTGGATGCTATGTGCGGCGCCTATGTTAGGTTTTCAATGTGTTTGTGACTCAAGACTAAGTCTCCTTTATATAGGAAAAGAATAGGTCGGTTTTTGACCCATTTAAAATTGGTTTTGGAAACAAAAAGTGACCATAGATGGCGCCTTTAGCTTTGCCTATGCTTGGCATAGGCGGCGCCTTTTGCAAAGCATTGTCTAGCATAGGCGGCACCTATGCCATAGCATTTGGTGAGCATAGGCGGCGCCTTTTACTTAGCATATGAGATTCAGAGACAAAAGGCATTAGCATAGGCGGCGCCTATGCTATGGCATACTTGGGCATGGGCGGCGCCTATGCTATGGCACACTAGATTCCGAGATCTTAGGCCATAGTATAGGCTTTGCCTTGTTCGTGGCCTAGTTTTACCTAGGCCTAGCCTTGTTTGATGCCTATATTTTCATGAGAAATTCTCAATCCATAATATTTTGCTTCCTCATTCCTAACTTACCACCTTTAACATGCAACACGTCCAAATCGAGATTTAAAACCAATCTCCTCGTTTTACACCTCTTGCACCTACATTTGCTCAAAGATAATAAAAACGATTAGAACGATGGGTTGCCTCCCATCAAACGCCTTAGTTTTGGTTGTGCCACGACTCTTATTTTTGGATTTTTATTTATCAAAAGCAAACACGTAATAGAACGAAAGAAAAATGAAAAACGATAAACGATGGGTTGCCTCCCATCTAGCGCTTGATTTATTGTCGCGGCACGACATAGTTACCTCGAGTACTTAGACTTCATCGAGATAGATGGTGGATCATTTTCTGAATGGATTCAGACGATAATGAGGCTTACTTGTAGGCATGCAATCTTCTTCGAGATGACCCTTGTGCATGCCTATCCCAGGAGGGATACCAATTATATCATCAATAGTCCAACCCATAGCTCTCATGTATCTCTTCAGAGCAAAGATGAGAGCCTCTACATGCTGTTTACTTAAATCATCCGCACTCACTGGAAGTATATTTATACTTTCCAAGAACACATACCTTAGATAATCGGGGAGCTCTTTCGATTCTAGCATTGGTGGCTCTTCAATAGATGGATTGGCTGGTGGTGTGGGTCGATTTTTGAGATCGAGGTCCAGCTTCTTGGGAGTATGGCGATATGTCCCTAATCCTGATAGAGCACAAATAGCTTCTTCGCAATTTTCAGCATCCTTACTCTCTTCATTCATGAGCACAACCGCCACTGGGTCATCAATAATTTTCTCTTCTTCAATTAGTTCTTTCTCATCATCAAAGTAAACATCAGCCACCGAGAATACGTTCAGCTCTTTGGGTTGCTTCATTGATTTGCACACATCAAAGCGAACTACTTCGTCATTTATTCGGAATGAAAGCTCATTAGCTCTCAAATCAATAAGCACGCTTCCTGTAGCAAGGAAAGGGCGCCCCAAGATTATGGGAACTTCTGAGTTTGCTTCACAATCCAAAATAACAAAGTCTGCCGGAAAGATGAATGAAGAAACCTTTACCAATACATCACATAGAATCCCAACAGGTCGTTTTACCGACCTATCCGCCATTACGAGCCTCATATTGGTTGGAGTAGGATCACCTAACCCCAACTTTTTATAGATAGATAATGGCATCAAATTGATGCTGGCTCCTAAATCACATAATGCCTTGGCAAAATTCAAAGATCCAACAGTGCAAGGAATAGTGAAAGCTCCGGGGTCATCCTTCTTCTGAACTAGTGATCGGGTAGCGATGGCGCTGCAGTGATGAACATTATCTTTCAACTCATATCTTGCTGCCCACTTTTTCGTCAAAATATCTTTCATAAATTTCTCAGACCCAGGCATTTGCTCAAGTGCCTCCACCAATGGAACATTAATGGTCAGCTGCTTTAACATAGTCATGAATTTGTTGAACTTTGTATCGTCCGCCACCTTCTTAAATCTTTGAGGAAAAGATGGTGGTGGGTATGGAATTGTTCTCTCCATGACTTTCTTCTCCTCTTGCCTTCGTTTTTCAGCCTTTTCAGGCTGCAACATACTCGGTGTACCGTCATGGACGTCGTGGGTGGATTCTACGGAAGCTTCTCCTTTTGCCTTGTCATCAATGTCTGCTACATCGTCGACCACTTGTTTGACTTTTTCTGAAGTTTCCAGTACCTTACCACTTCGGGTAGTGATGGCCATGCATGACCCATCATTCCTTGGGTTTTGCACAGTATCGCTAGGTAAAGTACCAGCCTTTCTTTGATTGAGTGCTACTGAAAGTTGGCTCAATTGCTGCTCTATTTGCTTGATTGAAGTGGAATGAGAATAAACTAATTTCTTCATAGAGGACAAATCATTTATTACCTTCGTTACTCCTGCGCTCGTTGCTTCCACTCCTTTTGAGTAGTTTAGCCATCATGTCTTCCATACTTCCAGAACTAGATGTGGTGGCGTCACATCTTCCAGGGGGAACATACAAACCATTACTGTCATTCTTGTTCTTCCAACTACCTTGGTCCATGTTTCCAGATTTACCATGATAGTTCCGACCTTGGTTTCCTTGGGCATTGCCTCGGAAACCCCCCTGATTGTTCAAGTAGTTGGCTTCCTCTTCCGAATCAGATTCGTCTCTTCCTTTTGACGCAATAGCTTTCACTTTTTCGGTCTTCCCTGATAATAAATGCTTTGTAAGAAGATCCACTTGTGTTTTCATGTGCGTCATATCTTGATCACGTTCTTCTTCTCTTCTCTTTTGGTCTGCAGTCATGCCTATAGATAAAGTGGGGCTTGCTACCTCAGAATCCCTGGTATGCCAAGCTCTACTTTGTTTCGTCATACGATCTAGCATATTGCTTGCTTGACCAAAGGTGAGATCCATAAAGGATCCTTCAGCCACATTATCCACCACTGGTTTAGTTATTGAATTCAGGGCTCTATATAATATCTCCATTAGGTGAACATTAGTCATATGATGGTTTGGGCACCTCGCTAGCTTTGTCTTAAACCTCTCCCATGTTTCATGAAGAGCTTCAGTGGGAATCTGACGAAAGTTGCTGATTTTATCTCTCAATTGTGCTATTTTGGATGGCGGAAAGAATCTTTCTAGGAAAGCGTCTCTCAATTGCCTCCAATTTGTAATAGAATCAGGAGTCATCCCATTCAACCATAGAGTTGCCTCCCCAGACAGAGACAATGTAAATAGACGTAATCGAATTGCATTCTGACCAACTCCAGGATTGTCAAACGACTTGCATATAGAAATAAAGTTGATGAGATGCATATTCGGATCATCGCCTGCTAGTCCAACAAATAATCCCTTGAGTTGCAATAACTGAATCATGGTGCTCGTGATGTTGAACTTGGCTCCGGGTGCCAATGGTGGAGGAATAATGGCTCATGTGGCTCCGGCTCCATCAAGATCATCATCATCATCATCGTCGAAAGCTGGCTGCATAGCTTGGCATTCAGGCCTAAACCTAGCTTGACGATCTCTTCTGTTGGCAGGTGTTGCAATCTCAGCAGCATGCCTAGGGTTTAGTAGCTCGTCATCACCTAGATCTTCATCGTCAGGATTTGTTGCTCGCCCAGGGTTATCAATATTCTGTTGATGCACTTGAGCGGCGGCTAGTGCAGCTAGTCTCGCCTGTTCCTGTTGAGCAGCCATCCTTTCAATTGCGTGTTGTGCCTCCATTCTGTGAATACGTTGTGGTTCAGGATTGATAGGTAATAACGGTTGACCAGAACTTCGGGTATGGGGCATGCACTGAATAAAAACCTGCAGTAAACAAAAACAAAAACTAAAAGTAAAAGTACGAGAATCTTTGACCAAAGGGTCTAGTAATTATTACGAACTTAATTGACACTTGTATTCCCCGGCAACGGCGCCAATTTTTTATAACGCTCAATCTACAGCTCTTGTAGGAGTGTAAAGCGGTCGTTTATCAAATATAGAACCCAACTGGGTTGGGTATCGATCCCACAGGGAATAGCTTGGTCAACAAGTAAGCAACGATTACTAGACTTTTAGTGCAATTCTCGTAAAAAGGGGGGAATTGTATTGTGATAGTAATGTAACCAAAATAAGAGAGTAAAGCAGAAAATAGCAAAGTAAAAGAACGAATGTTTAGTAGGTTGTGAAACAATGAGAATTGAGGAGTTGGGGTTATGTCCACCTTCTGAGTTATACGTCTCTATTGACTATGAGTGTGTTGAATTCAGACATGCATGTGCTTATAGAGAATTGTATTCGATGGTAAATCCAGGCGTCTTTCGACCTATTCGAGGATTATTTCACTTTAACTCTTTCGAGCTTAAAGCGTGTCTAATGGTACGAATTCTCCAAGAGGATAATCCAGTTACGGCACTAACTTTTTAATAGGGGATGGGACCCTACTACCTTGACATTATCTCTTTTCCAGACAGATAACCTTTCTTTCGAACAAGTTAAATGTTATACTGGCGTATTCTTGCGTTTGCAACCACAAAGAATTTCGATTAAGATAAAGAGAATAATGATATAAGCAGCATACGTGTCACAAACTCACAGCAATAGATAGTATCTCATACGGCTTCCATAACCCCAACAGAGAAGTTTAGTTACCCATGAATGCGAAGGAAATCACAATTGACATTGTTGTTATACCACAATTAAGATTTCACATTTATAATGGTGTGGTAGGCATTTAGGCGTGAATTCCTTAGCAAGGTAACGTTTCTCTTGTTGCGGAATTTAAGAATTAAATAGATGAGTAGAAGAAGAAAAATAGAATTAATGGAAGAATTAGAAGAAGAGTTGTAGAGTAATAGAATTGAATGTAAGAAGATGTAATAAGATGTAAGAAGATGATTTAAAATCTCTAGCAAGATAGGGTATTTATAATACCCATATCCTATTCCTACTATGCTAATGAAATGCTTAACCAAATCCTACTAAGCTAATGAAATACTTAACCCAATTGTACTAGGTTAATGTTTCATTATCCTAATCCTAATAAGCTAATGAAATACTTAACCCAATTGTACTAGGTTAATGTATCATTATCCTAATCCTAATAAATTACTGCTAGTCCCCAAAGTCTTCAGAAATGTTGTTTTAGCCCGGGATAGAATTTCCATGCGCCATCTTTAGTCCTTGGCGTCCAAGATTGGCTTTTCTCCTTTCGTGAATCTTTCTTTGGCGTCAAGTTATCCATGAAATGCTGAATTCTGCATCATTTAAACCTGAAACTTTGCTAATCATGTTCGTTAGCTCACTTACAGGAAAAAGGACTAAAAGTGCATGAAATATATAATTTTTTCTCAAAACTAGGCTAAAATATGGGCAAAATATAGTGCTATAGGCGTGTAAATTCGCCTATCATCACTAGGTACATGGGAAACCATTTCTGTCTATGAAAGTATGCAAATATAGCATTCCCTGCTTAAGCTTAGGTTTTGTTAAAGTTTTTGGTGATATCTGTACAATTCCATTCCATGAGAGAGTGAGATTTTTCTGTGAATATTTTCTTATTGTGTGCATGCATCTAGAACTTGCCTAAACCATTATATTAGGATTTCAAGTAGTCATTTGAGAAGTGATCACAAGACATTTTTGGTAAGTAAGCTATTTAACCAAAATAATCAACTTTGAGGTACATAATATATCCCTCTTAGATCCTTTTTTGAGCCATTAGAATGCTTTCTTTCTTTCAACTAATTGACCACCTTTCACTAAGTTCAAAATTAAGCCTTGTTGTAGCCAGTTCTCTCTTTGGACATTTCACACATCAACTTAGGCAAATCACCTAAGTTGAGGGTGGCTACAATAAAAGGAATGATGTTTGAAAAGTGCAAAAAATGTTGTGAAAGTTAGTATGCTAAAAAAATCAATAAATAAATCATAATTTAGTAATAGTAGTAAATAAATGGTGTTGAGTGTGAATGTTGAGAAGGGTACAAAAGTTAATTGGGAGAAGAATGTAAAGAAATAAGTGGTTGTATCTAAAGTGGTGTAAGTGATCAAAGAGAGGCTAAGTCACTAATCCTAATCAACCTTTCCCGCACTAAAGCCTTCACTTTAAGCCGAGAAAGCCCTGTAGTGATCTTAGTCAGACTACTAGATTAACTAAATAGAATGGTAAGGTCAAACCTATCGCATTGTAGGTGCAAAATTTGAAACTGTATTCTGAGAGTGAGATCTTAAATGTATGGTTCCTATAAGTACAATGGAATATGTGGATTCAAGAACTTCTTTCTTCTGTGCGAATGGTAGTGGATATTGCTAAACATTTGATTGAATACTTTAAGTAGTGGTTTGTTTATTTGAACTTTGAAGATGTGTATGGAATCTTGATGTTGCTTGGCAGAAAAAGATCACATAATTCTTAATGTGTACAAAATGAAGAAAACAAATGATACTCTTTTCATTGATTCTCTTGTTGTGTGCATAATACTGTGTTAGTTTCTTGAGGACAAGCAAGTGTTTTAAGTTGAGGGTGTTGATGTGCTAGCTTTATGTTAGCACATTTAAGGCTTTTAGCTTGAAATAATTGTAAGTTCTTAAGTAACTATTGTTGGTTTTAATTATATTTCATGTTATTTTGCAGGGAAATTGAGATGCATAAAAACCTATGAAAACTACGACAAGAAGGATGATTTTTGGTGAAGTAGATATGAAGCTAAGTTTTAAAGATTTTAGTTGACGACTTGTCTGATAAGTCGTAACCTGCTGATAAGTGATCAGAGGAAGTCGCCACTCATAGACAGAATCTATATGGTAAAGAAGTCAAGTTGACGACTTATCTGATAAGTTGTCAACTTGTTAATAGGTCACCAATTGAGGCCGTCACCTGTAGGCAATATGCAAGAATTGGAAAGAGTTATTGATGTCTTGTCTGATAAGTCATCAACTGTCTGATAATCCATCAAAGAAGGTCGTCAGCTGTAGGTAGTATACAAGAATTGGAAAGAGTTGTTGACGACTTGTCTGATAAGTCGTCAACTATCTGATAAGCCATCACAAAAGGTCGTTAGCTATGGGGCGAAAAATCTGGAGTTTGAAATTCAAATTAGGAGGATCTTGAGTATTTATAGAAAAATCTTAGATTTTCATTGGCATCTTGAACTTATTCACAAATATCATCTTTTAGTTTGGTTTCATAAGTTTGAATTCAGTATTTTGAATCTTTGGTTTGGTTTTTGGAACTCTCATTTGATTTTGAAGGAGAACAATATTCAATTCCATCTTCTATAAGTTAATTACTTTTGAATTATGGATCTAATATATGATGTCTCTTTTTTTTATGAGGAACATAATCCCATAACTGGAGTTGTAGGATCTATGGGTATTTCTTTATTAATTCAATAGTTGGTTAAGATTCGAATGCATGTGGGAACATCTTGATAATGCTATTGTAATGAATGTTTTTTGTTGGTTTCAAACAATATATTTAGCCTTACATTGGTTTGCTTGAATTGAGAAATCAATTAGTGGAAGGGGATTATCAACGGGGATTTGGAAATGTTAAATTTCAATCTAATGATTAATGTTTTAACCAGATTTATCAACTCGAGATGAAATCAGTTTGAATATAAGGTTTTCCTAAGTTTGAAAGAATTAGAAAATCTAGACTCTAAGTAAGTTGAAAGACACTTGGATGAATCATCGCTAATGATAATTTGTTGTTTCCCGCATGTAATTAGACTCTAATACTACAACTATTGTTTAATACTCATAAATACTCATAGTGAACAAAATTCTAGTGTTACTATATCATTGATTTGAAATATTAAAATATTGACTTTGAGATGCTATAAAAAGTTGAACTATTAACAATTGTTTGATTGATAAGAAACCCCCCCCCCCCCCAATTAAAGGGAACAATTAACTATTAGTTGGTTGAATCACAAATAGCCTTTATTAACACCATATTCCCTGTGGGTCTCGATCCCAACCTTGTTGGATATTTGATGGCAACCGCTTACTCTCTCATAAGAGAGGTATAATTTGGGCATATCAATCATTATCAAATAAGCCTTGCATAGACACAATTCAATAAATCATCATTATCACCAATTTGGTCTCTCATGAACATTCAATAGATAAAGTATTTTTTATCAATATTAAAACAAGAATATCATAAAATTAATCACAATTTAACACTTGAAAATACAAGTCTCTATTGGAGCCTTTATTACTTATTAATAATTAAATACCACTACCTTCTTAAATACCATAACTTGAGTTCTAACATCACCCCCTATTACTAAAACATTCAAGCATAACATTATCCTCTACTTCTTTCCACATAATGAAATTCTATTAATGATTCAAATAATTTATCCCTTACATATTACCATGCTCATCAATATTTGACCCTAGTGTAATTCTCCTCATTACATTATTTCATAGTGTACAACTTAATATATTTGTAACTCAACTAGATTCATCACTAGAACAACTTAATGACATCACGCTTGCACACTTTATCTATAAATAATTTTCTTTCAGATACATATCATATAGTGTAGACACGTAATTTTGTCCCTTCCCAAAAATATTTTAATTATTTCTATTTTTATTTTTATTTCATTTATTTTTATTTTTATTTTATTTTTTTATTTTTATTTTATTTTATTCTATTTTTATTTTTATTTCTATTTACATCCACTTTACTGTGCCACCTCAACACCTCACCCCTTATTTTCCATTAGATACATGCAAAGGGCACACGCCCTACTCATTTTGCCGCACGCCACACTCATCTTTCCACATGCCATACCTAATTTTACACATTCCACACACATATTCCCCAAGCCACCAATAGTACTCATCCACGTAGGATAATAAAGAAAAAATAAAAAAATAAGAAAAGGGAAATTTCCAAGAAAGGGGGAGAAAAAGGGGACCACATAATGATTCCATTTTTTTTTTCATTCTGGGAGGGGATATATGCGGACATCACAAAGGATTTGGGGCTTCTTCCAGATTGAGGAAGGATACAGAGAAACCATAGGAGATCTCCATTTTCTTGTTTCTTCTTGACTATGCACACACAGACCTCACGATTCACGCACACACTTACTCTAGCTGGAAAAAACTCGCACACACACACTTAGTAAGGAGAAATGAAAAATAGAGGGGTAATTGACGGAGATTTAGCAAAAAGATCTGAAAACAGGGAGAAGTTTGATTCTCTTTTGTGTTTTCTGTTTGTATCCACGTCGGAATTGATGTCCGTCATCATTTTTGGGATGAATCAGTCATAAATCGCTGAAAAATCCCTTATTTTTCTTTTGATATCTGGACGAGACCTAGCTGGAATCCGGTCTATTCCAATTGGTTTTGTCGCTGTCAGCTCGCCTGAGTTTAGTTTCAATCGGGTTCAGTTCTTTTGTTGGAGTTTAAGGGTGTTTCGGGTTTTTTCTGTTGCGAGATTCGTTCGATATTGCTTTTTGGAGGTTTCCGCGACTAAGTCGTATCAATATTTGTGATTTTGGTTTTCACATCGAGGCCTTATTCTGGATTGAAATCTGTTTGGTCGGTGATCTCGATTTATTGATTTGTCGTGTTCGTCATTGGGGTTCCTTGTTCAAGGATTTCGGTTCCTGGCTTCTTTATTATCTACGAGAACGTTCTATTGAGGTCCATTTCTTTAATCCATTTTTCTTTTCTTCATCTTGATTTTGAATTGGTTGTGTTTATGTGTGGTGTGATTATGGTTTTTGGATTTTGGTTGATATTATTATTTATGTGCTTGATGATACTATGTTGGAGATATTTGAAACAAAATTTGAATAACTTTGATGGCATGATTGATAAAATTGAAGTTGGGGCGGGAATCAAAAAACTGATTAAAGTGAATATTATGGCATTTTGATTCATTGTTGATGTCGTACGTGATATGTCGTCGAGAGGGTAGGCACATAGTAGGTTCGGGTTGGCCATTTAAGAATGTTGGATTAATGAATGCTTGAAATGTGTGTTGAATGGTTCTGTTTTATCACTTTTTGATCAATTGTACAATTTGGCCGGGGAATGCCCTGAAGTATTTGTATATATTTATTCACCGAGGAATGCCCTACGGTATCTTGTATTCGGAGGACATTCGTGATGAAGGCCCGAGACATCGGGTAGAGCATTAGTCTAGAATAAATTTAGAATAGGATTTATTTTTACGCATTTTTCTATTTTTAGACTGTATAATTGGACTGGACATTATTATTTTGATTTTGGGGTTGATGTTTGATGTTTGTTTATGTTCTTTTGTGTGATTTATACATTCGTGGTGTCTAATTAGTCGATACGCTCCACCAAGAGACCGTGGTCGAACCATGGGACCGAGGGGTGCCTAACACCTTCCCCTCGGCCAATAGAATTCCTTAGCCGGAATCTCTGTTCGCAAATCAGTTTTAAAGAGTCAAAACAGTTTTGAAGAGGATTTTCCAAAGATGACTTGGCACACCAGATTATGCCAAGTGGCAACTATGAGTTTTGAATATAAAAAGTCCTTTTCGGAACAAATCTTTATTTTGTCACTTAATAATAAAACCCTTTCGAAACTTAAAATAATGAATCATTTTGGGAGTTAAAAAAAGGGGTGTGACATATAGTATCACAGAAGTAACACATAATCAAACAATAACATAATTTTTGAAATTAAAGTAAAGTTCTTATGTCTTTATCCACCTCAACTCCATACCCACGGGTTTAGACATGGTTTCTACCATCAATTCTAAATTATGAAAATATGAAATAACACAGTCTTCTACTCATTAACCTAGCCTATCTGAATGCCAAGATTTTGGATGAAACAAGTTGTAACAAGGATTCTCTTTCCTTTTCTTCATGCCTTGGAATAATCAATCATCTAAAAAATCAAGTAACAAGAGGAGTAATTAAATAATTACTCTTCAAATACAAACAAATATTTTGGGGATTCAAACCCACTAATTTTACCCTTAATACAAGGTTTGTAGGATACTTCAAAGTCAATTAGCCATTAACTAGCTCTTTCAAGCTTAACCTATCTCCATTAGTGAAGTTTTTATGCTAGAGGTCTCATCTTTATGGAATTCAAGGTTCCTAACAATCAAAATTTATAATCTAGACTACGAAATTCACATTAGAAATCTCTAATTTAGAATTTAGAATTATCTCTTGGTCATGTTAAAAACACCCGTAAGTTTTTTCCAAAAAAAAATCTACCATTAATAGTCTTTCTAAGGATTCTAAGATGTTAAAGGATTATAAGACGAAGAACATAATGGAAAAAATTACCTCAACGATGGACATTCACCTTAAGCTTTGGGAAATCACCTCTCTAGGGTTGGGAAATGAGGTTTGGGATTTTTAAATTTAAAACACGCTGAAACTAATTTAAATACCACCAGAATTCTCGCTACTGTGAAATTCTCATTTTTCCCGAACAATGCTCAGTAAACAGTCATCACTTTTTACTCCGTATTTGCATGGATGAATGATTTATTGCATTAAAAATAGGACTCAAAAACCTTTGATTTGGTGGGTATTAGACCCCCTAACTCCTTATATTCTAGTAGATATGTCTGTTTGAAGTTGACCCTAATAGAAAACCATATCGAAACTCTATCATAAAGAATGTTTTAAAATTAAATTTTCATTAGAGATATTGTACGACCTTAATTTATACCTAAAGAACTTCCAAACTAGAGTATTGATATTAGTGCTCGTGAATAATTAAATTCATTAGGCTTGAGGCTATCTATAGATATCGAAAGATTTAAATCTTAGCCGAAAAGCTTGAGGTGACACAATAAATAAGATGAGGGCTATTTTGAGTTCAAGATAATATTAAGGAAGAAAATAAAGATTTTTCATGAATTTTTCATGGATAATTTAATAACGATGAAATGGGTGATTTCAGTTTCACTTCTCTTAATGTATGCCATTACTGACTGACACAAAGATTACAAAAATACCCAATTTCAAAAAAAAAATTCCTATCAAATATACCGCTTTAAACTTTTACCTCAGTGATAATAAATATTTAACCCGATTTATGTAGTGCCCCGACACTGCACCCTAGGCGTCACACGATGCTTACAATCCCGAAGGACCACAAGATAACCCATGACTGGTACTTGTGTGAGTACTGAATAATAATAATACTAAATATATATGTGGAATTTAGGCTAAAATTTCCATAAGGTTCATAAACTGAAAATAAATATTGAATACTGATAGTAATACTGAAAAACTGAACATCTGTCTAAAATAGTCTAGTTCGAAAGCCTCTAACTGTCTGAATATGGAGTTGATGGGACAAGTCCCCAACAAACTCCGACTACTGAACATACTAAACTACTGGAATGCTGAAATAATAACTCTGTCCTCAAAATATGAGGACTTACCACTATAACTGTTGTTGATAACCTAAGCTGCTAAGTACGGTCAGGAGCCCGTGCATTTGAACCTATGATATGTGATATCATATTTCAAAAGAAAGAGTATGCGTCAGAACTTTAAATGTACTGGTATACTAAGTGAGGTAGGCTTATATACATGGGTTCATATGCATGAGATGATAACTGGCTGAATGAACATCATGAAATAACTTAATAAGATTACATGCAAAAATTGTAACTACTGATCATGCTAAATATGAAATAATGTGCATATAACCTATACCTGAATTAGACTGATATTGAAGTACTGAGTTCTAATGGCTAAGTAACTGATAAATGTTATCCCTAGTTTGTAATACCCCACAAAGTAACTTCTAGTCTGAGCCTTAGAGCGTATCCAGCAAAGTAGAAAAATCTGAGTCTAAAAGTTTCAGAAGTATCTTCCCAAGTATGAAACATTTTGAGTTGTGTGTAATTTCCCTAATTTCTACTTTTATTCATGTAGATAATTGAACAATCTTTCCATCGATACCAATTTCATCAAAATCTAACATCGGACAAAGAAGTTAAGGTCGTTTTACTGAGCATTGTCGGAATCGCAGGTTTGATGGTCGATCTGATGGACCGCCAAGTCCTTGGTGGACCGTCAAGTTCCCCGTCAGACCAAGGCAGTGGATTCTTTTTTCGGTCATCAAGTGATGGCCAAAGTGGTGGACCATCAAAAAGTTGACTGACCATTATGGGGCCCGTCAGACCGAGGCAGAATGTCTGATTCCTGTACCCCGAGTGATGGACGATCTGGTGGACCGTCAGATTTCTGACGGACTGTCACTTTGATCGTCACTCTGAGGCAGAACATCCTAGTTTTGGCACTTGAGTGACGGATGACTTGGTGGACCGTCAGTCCCTCTTACGGACCGTCACAGACCCCGAGCGGAATTTTCTAGACAAATTTTAAAGGGGCATTTTGGTCCTTTCCATATCCTCCCCCAGCTCTATAAATACCAGGCCAAGGGCCTTCAACTTCATTTTTCTCTCTTCCACCTAAAAATTAGGGTTTCCAATATCAAAATACTTTTTTCTCCATTCATAAAATTCAAGAGGGATCAAGAAGGATCTAGAGAAATCAAGAACTCCTTTCAAGAGCCTTCAAGAAAAGAAATTCCCAGGTATGTAGATGTTGATTCTTGGGTCCCTTTCATCCAAGAGGCTCAAGTGCCCTTCTTTTTAAACTTAAAGATTTTATGCTTTGTAATATTCCATGATTTGTATGAGTTGAAGTTGATGTTACTTGTATTGTTGAGTTTGGATTCATGATTGTTTGCAATATTTATGGTCTTTGACCCTATTATGTGGAATTCATGTGATGTTGTGATGAGCTCTTTTGAAGTTGGTGTCTATGTGAGGTGTTCATGACATTAGGGTGGAGAGATGGTTGAATAAGCGGAGTATGCACTCCATAGGTTGGATGAAAGGCTGAGGTGAAGCATAGAGGGGCATTATAGTATTGATGTTGGGCGTATTTACACGCCTAAGCACCATAATTTACCCATGTTTCAGCTAAGTTTTGAGGATAAAATATATAATTCTTGCACTTTTAGTCCATTTTCCTTTAAGTGAGCTGACCTATGTGATTAGCATGTTTTTTAGGTACTAATGATGAAGATTTCAGCACTTTGTGGACCTGTGGGCAGCAAAGGAAAACTTCACATAAGAGGGAAGGCAGCTTTTGGACTGAATGTGATGCATGGGAACTTTTTCCTGGGAAAACCCAGTATTTTTAAATACTTAAGGATGCAGTAGCAACTTATTAGACAAGGATGCTATTAAAAAACTTATTGCTGAATTTTTCAGCATCATTATGATTATCATTCGACATTATTGAGAATTCACGTTGGAGGATTCTGTACGAGTTTTGAGAACAGAAAACGGCTCACTTGAGCAACGGAGAAAGAAAACACGTTTCATCTCCATAGCCTAGATTTCTCTAAGTTTTGGTATGATGATGATGTCTACTTTGATTTCCGTTGAATTCATGAGTAGCTAAACTTATCTGTTAGGGTTATGGAAACCTTGTAACATACTATCTATTACTATGAGTTTGTGAATTCTTGATGTGTTATGCTACTTATATCTTTACTCTCTTCATTTTGATTGAATTCTTCTGGTTGCAAACATAGAGAATACGCCATTATAGCATTAACTTGTTCAAGAGAAAAGTTACATGTTTGGAAAAGAGAGTGTGACAAGGAAATAGGGTTTCCAACCCCTATTTACACGTTAATGCCTTAACCGGATTAACTTCTTGGAGAATTTGTACCATTTGTTATACACTTTAGGCTCGAGAGAGCTAAAGTGAAATAAATCCTTGATGGTTGAGAAACACTTGGATTTAGAATTAGAATACGATTCTCTATAAGTGCATGCATGTCTAAATTCCGCGTTACTCATAGTTAATAGAGAAGTAGAACTTATAAGGTGGAAATAACCCTAACTTATCAATCTCTGTGATTAAATCTTACTACGCAAATTGTTCCATTGTTACTTTGTTAATATTAGTTCACGCCTAAACCAAACCCCCCTTTTTCCTTGGATTTTTCGACCAACAGTCTACTAATAATTGCAACTCTTAGTGACCAGAGTATTCCCTGTGGGATTTGACACCCAACCCAGTTGGGTTCTATATTTGACAGCGACCGCTTACACTTTCTAACGAGAGTTATATTTTGGGTGTATCAAATTTTGGCGTCGTTGCCGGGGAATACGGTTGTCAACTAAGTTTGTGATAGTTAATAGACCCTTTGGTCAAAGATTCTCAAATTTTACTTTTTGTTTGTTGTTTTTATTTTGTTCAGGTTTAGTGGAGTGTATGCCAAATACACGAAGATCTGGTCAACCATTATTACCTATAAATCCTGAACCACATCTTATTGGCAGAATGGATGAGCAACGAAACCTTGAATGGATGGCTGCTCAACAGGAGCAGGAAAGATTAGCTGCATTGGCAGCTGCTCAAGTGCATCAACACAATATTAATAACCTAGGTAGGGAAACAAATCTTGATGAAGAGGACCTGGGTGATGATGAGTTATTAAATCCAAGGCGTTCTGGTGAGGTGGCAGCACCTGTGAACAGGAGAGATCGTCAAGCTAGAATGAGACCTGAACGCCGAGCTGTGCAGGCCCCTTTCGATGATGATGATGAATATTTGGATGTGGCTGGTGCCACAGGGGCTATTATTCCTCCACCCTTGGCACCTGGAGCCAAGTTCAATATCACCAGCACCATGATCCAGCTATTACAACTCAAAGGGTTATTTGGTGGACTTGCAGGCGATGATACGAATATGCATCTGATCAACTTTATCTCAATATGCAAGTCGTTTGACAATCCAGGAGTTGGACAAAATGCAATTCAACTGCGCTTATTTCCATTATCTATATCTGGAGAGGCAAATCTATGGTTGAACGGGATGACTCCTGACTCTATTACTAATTGGAGGCAACTGAAAGACGCTTTCCTAGAAAAATTCTTTCTGCCATCCAAGAGTGCACAGTTACGAGATGAGATCAGCAATTTTCGACAGCTTCCAACTGAAGCTCTCCACGAAACATGGGAGAGGTTCAAGAAGAAGCTTATGCGGTGCCCAAATCATCAGATGACCAACATCCACTTGATGGAAATATTATACAGGGCGTTGAACTCGGTGACTAAGCCAGTGGTTGATAATGCTGCAGGTGGGTCATTCATGGACCTTACTTTTATTGAGGCTGGTGATATGTTGAATCGTATGACAAAGCAGAGTAGAGCTTGGCATACCAGGGATTCTTAGGTAGCAAGCTCTACTGTATCTACTGGCATGACAGCAGAATAGAGGCGAAGAGAAGAGAACGTGACCAAGATATGGCTCACATGAAAATGCAGATGGACCTTCTTACCAAGCATTTATTATCAGGAAAGACAGAAAAGGTCAAGGCTGTTGTATCACAGGGTAGAGATGAATCCGATTCTGAGGAAGAAGCGAATTATTTGAATAATCAGGGGGGTTTTCAAGGCAATGCCCAAGGAAACCAAGGTCGGAACTATTATGAAAAATACGGATTCAAGAATAAGACTGACAGGAGTGGTTTGTATGTCCCTCCTGGAAATCGTGAAGCTGTTGCACCTAGTTCTGGGAAGATGTCCATGGAGGACATGATGGCCAAGCTTTTGAAAGGAGTGAAGGCAACCAACACGGGACTAGCTGAGGTAAAAAATAATTTGTCCTCAATAAATCAATTGGTTGACTCGCATTCCACTGCAATAAAATAGCTGGAACAATAAATGAGTCAACTATCAGCGACATTCAATCAAAGAAAAGTTGGCACTTTACCTAGTAACACTGTGCAAAATCCACAGAATGATGGATCATGTATGGCTATTACTACCAGGAGTGGTAAGATGTTGGACAATCCATCCAAAGGAAAGCAGGTGGTTGATAATACAGAAGAGAATGTTATTGAAGAAGATTGTGATGATTCTGTACAAGCTGAAAATCAGATTGAGAACGTTCATGACACTACACCTATATGTCACCAGCCTGAAAAGATTGATAATCGGAAGAAAAAACAAAAGGAAGTGGTGGAAAAGACTCTTCCAAATCCACCACCACCTTTTCCTCAGAGATTGAAGAAGAAGGCTGATGACACCAGGTTTAGTAAATTCATGACCATGCTGAAACAGCTGACTATTAATGTAGCTTTGGTGGAGGCACTGGAGCAAATTCCAGGGTACGCCAAATTTATGAAGGACCTTTTGTCAAAGAAAAGGGCAGCGAGTTATGAACTGGCAGATAATTTTCATCATTGCAGTGCAATTGCCACGAGGTCTTTAGTACAGAAAAAGGCAGATCCGGGTGCTTTCACTATTCCTTGCACGGTTAGATCATTAGATTTTGCTAAGGCATTGTGCGATTTGGGGGCTAGCATTAATTTGATGCCACTAGCCATTTATAGAAAGTTGGGGTTGGGGAATCCTACACCAACCAACATGCGGCTGGTAATGGCAGATAGGTCGGTAAAATGACTTGTTGGTATCTTACATGATATATTAGTGAAGGTTTCTACCTTCATTTTTCCTGCAGACTTTGTTATTTTGGATTGCGAGGTGGATTTTGAGGTTCCCATAATCTTGGGTCGACCTTTCCTTGCAACAGGAAGTGTGCTTATTGATTTACGAGCAAATGAGCTTTTATTTTGGATGAATGACGAAGTGGTACGTTTTGATGTAAGCAAATCAATGAAGAAGCCCAAAGATATGAATGTGTTCTCTATAGCTGATGTTCATTATGAGGATGAGAAGGAATTATCTTTAGAGAAGCAGCTTACTGTTGAGCCATTGGCTGTTGTGCTTTTGAACTTTGAGCGTGAGCATGTTGAAGAGAACGAAGAAACTATCCGTGCTTTGACAGGAATAGGGTTGTATTCATATGACCCCAAGAAGCTGGACCTTGACCTTAAGAATCGACCCTCACCACCGGCGAAGCCACCAGATATCTTGATGAAGTCTGAGTAATCGAGATAACTATGTCGTGCCGCGATAATAAATCAAGCGCTACATGGGAGGCAACCCATCATTAGGAGTTTGTTTCGTTAGGATTTTGTTTTTGATAAATAAAAGTTCAAAAAGAAGAGTCGATCCACGACCAAAACTAAGGCGCTCGGTGGGAGGCAACCCATCCTTCTAATCATTTTTGTTGTTTTTGATTAAGTGTAGGTGCAAGATATACAAAGGATGAGATTAGTCCCAAATTTTGATTTGAAAGTGAGCCATGCTAAAGGTGGTAAGTGAGGAATGATGGAGCAAAGGCTATAGGTTAGGCATTGCCTATGCCAATCTAGGCAACGAACAAGGCAATGCCTATGCAAATCTAGGCAACGGACAAGGCAATGCATATGCCATTGCTTATGCTCACTGCCTCACATAGGCAATGGACAAGGCAAGGCCTATTCCAATGTAGGCAATACTATAGACGCCGCCTATGCCATTTTCTATGCTCACTGCCTCACATAGGCAATGCCATAGGCACCGCCTATGCCAATCTAGGCGATAGGCAAGGCGCTGCCTATGCCAATCTAGGAGATAGGCAAGGCGCCGCCTATGCCTATCTAGGCATTGCTAAAGGCACCGCCTATGCCTATCTAGGCATTGCTAAAGGCACCGCCTATGCTAAGCATAGGCCAAGCATTAGGAGCCGCCTACTTATCCTTTTTTTCCTCCTAACCCGATTGTACATGGATCAAACCCGACCCATGGCTTAGCCTTTAAATAGATCCTCAACCTTAGAGCATAATTCCATTGTTTGCTCAAGATAGGTGACGCCTAAGCTCCCAAATTCTCTCAAAGTTTTTCTTTTTGCTCATCTAATCTTGCAAGTTCATCTTTTTGATCCATCATCACGTAAGTTACTCTTTTATATTCCGTAGTTGTTGCACTACTACGCTTATAATGGTTTATTAGATTATGAAGTGGTGCTTGGTGATAAGAACATGGTTGGTTTGTTATGATGCATCTAGTTGAGTGAATGGATTCGTGTGGGTTTTCTTGACTTTACTTTGACTTGTATTTGATTGGTATTCACTGTCCTATTTTTATGGAGTCGAAATTGTGAAGTTCATGCATAATCTTGAAAGTTGTAAGCTTGAATGTTTGAATGACTCGCTCATCGAAGGTATTGATCATGATTGACCACAAGCATAAGATGGTTTGATTATTTCTATGCAACAACCTGATAAGATTTCTATGTGGTCGTCTTGTTCAAATATTTCCTTAATCCAATGAAATAAAGTCGGAAAGGATAGTCAAGATTACATGATTACTAACGTTGTGGAAACGGATTAAGTGTGGTGTGGTACCATCAAGATTTTCTTTTTCGAATATAGTAAATCTTCCATGATGAAACTAACATGACTTTATTGTGATCTTAGGTAGAATGGCCCCAAAAGGACGACAAGGAAAAGAAAAAGTGTCCACCTCCCAAAAAAGGTCAGAAAAGGGCAAGAAAAGATCAGGCTGAGTCCTCCTCTTTGCAAGTGCCTCGACGTACTTTCGGGATAAAGTGGGTCCTAGAGGAGGAAGGGAAGGAGTGGTACAAGAACAACAAAGTAAAAAAATATGTTCACGTGGATTTGATGCAGAAGGAGAGTCTAGCAAAGAGAGACCCCCGCATTTTGGCTAAAATCATGGCACTAAATCTTGATTTCATTTTCCGAGATATGGGGGAATGAAATCTTGATCTAACATGAGAGTTTTATGCCAATTGGTCCCCAAAGACTACAGTAAGTGAAGTCAAGATTCGAGGCCAAGTCTTGCAACTGAATGCGGAGTTCTTCAACTCTTTTCTGGGCCTTCCATCTGTGGATCCATCACCGCTCAAGGAGCTTTATCACAGACCTCCCTACAGGGCCATCAGAAATACACTGTGTGGATCAAGGTCAATGGCACGGTGGATTCGGCACAAGGATAATGATCACCGACTGCCAGACTCAGACGTGGAGGACAACTCTGATGTTGACGAATCTGATGATGATTCCGACGCAGGGGGTATGACCCCAGACATAGAAGAGGAGTCCGACTAATCAGTTTTTCCTTATTTATTTCCACTGAGGACAGTGTGTCCCATCTAAGTGTGGGGTGCGGGTATATGTCTGCTGTATTGTATTTCTTTGCCTATATTTATTCTTGTTTGTTTGAATTAGTAGTTAGTTAGTTAGTTGTAATTAGTTAGTAGATTTTAGATGTTGCATGAAATTATTCTGATAGACGGCATGGTATATTATAACAAGAGTTTGTGCTAAATCATTACTATTGAGACACTTAGGCTCTAAGTTGTGACTCACTGTGTGATAAATTTTTGTGGTTTGATTCATTCATCTGTTGGGTCAAGAATCTATAATGCTCCCAATGAAGATGACCATGTGCCTTATGTATGTGAGGATATTGTATATTCTTTGTTGTGACTGATGCTAGAACTTGCCTCGTGTGTGTGTGAAGCAAAATAAAGATTGTGAGTGTAGGAGATGATTTAGGCATTTCTTTGGCAGCCCTAAAATTGTTTACCTACCTTTGTACATTGTCTTAGTGAAACCCCTTTGAGCCTTTAGCTATTTTCTTTGGCAGCCTCATATGTAGCCTAATCCATTTTTTTTCAATACCATAATTTGATCCAAACTCCTAAGCGCTTTAAAATTGTAGAATCATGTGGAAAAATAAAAGGAGAATGGTGAAAGTGATGCCTCAGGGTGTATTGGTACTTGAAATTGTTGTGAAAAAGAGTGGCTATTATAGGGATGCTTGCTTAATATAAAAAAAAAAGAGAAAAAAAAAAGAAAAAAAAATATAAAATAAAATAAAAAATTTAGAAAAACAAAAAGATAGTTGTGTTTATGATTGAATAACAAAATGGGTGAAAAGGTGTTGGTAGATGAAAGAGAGGTAGAGTGGTTGTTAAAAGATAGTGTAAATGGCATATTGTAGTGTATTAAAGCGCTTAGGGAACATAGTCACTATTTCTGGCCAAAATAGTCTTACCTGTCCCTTAGCCTACATTACAACCTGTAAAGACCTATTTGATCCTAAACTTAGCAGTCTGATATTAGTAGAGCATTACACTAAGGGCAAGCCTATGGTCATCAGTTGCAATATAAGAATTCTTTGTGAGAGCGAGAGCAAGGAGAGTCTTATACCCATGTTTCAAAAAATGCAAAACTATGAGTGATTATGGGTGATATCTTGTGTGAGCACACATGGTTGATGGTTGTTGGGTAGTTTTATATATTTCTTTATGGCTTAACTTGTGGATACGAATTAACCATCCTAATGAGTCTATGTTGGAGGTTGAGTTGTTTCTAGTAGTGATCGAGAAACCTACTCTTTGTTAATGATTGTTGTGCATGTCTTGTTGAAAATTTCGTGTTGCTATTGTGAAATTATAGTTAGGTGTTTGCATGGATGTAATATTTTGTTCAAGTACAAACAAAGCTTTATGTGTGGGGTGGTGATGTTGGGCGTATTTACACGCCTAAGCACCATAATTTACCTATGTTTCAGCTAAGTTTTGAGGATAAAATATATAATTCCTGCACTTTTAGTCCATTTTCCTTTAAGTGAGCTGACCTATGTGATTAGCATGTTTTTCAGGTACTAATGATGAAGATTTCAGCACTTTGTGGACCTGTGGGCAGCAAAGGAAAACTTCACATAAGAGGGAAGGCAGCTTTTGGACTGAATGTGATGCATGGGAACTTTTTCCCGGGCAAACCCAATATTTTTAAATACTTAAGGATGCAGTAGCAACTTATTAGACAAGGATGCTATTAAAAACCTTATTGCTGAATTTTTCAGCATCATTATGATTATCATTCGACATTATTGAGAATTCACATTGGAGGATTTTGTACGAGTTTTGAGAACAGAAAATGGCTCACTTGAGCAACGGAGAAAGAAAACACGTTTCATCTCCATAGCCGAGATTTCTCTAAGTTTTGGTATGATGATGATGTCTACTTTGATTTTCGTTGTATTCATGAGTAGCTAAACTTATTTGTTAGGGTTATGGAAACCTTGTAAGATACTATCTATTACTATGAGTTTGTGAATTCTTGATGTGTTATGCTACTTATATCATTACTCTCTTCATTTTGATTGAATTCTTATGGTTGCAAACATAGAGAATACACCATTATAGCATTAACTTGTTTGAGAGAAAAGTTACATGTTTGGAAAAGAGACTGTGACAAGGAAATAGGGTTTCCAACCCCTATTTACACGTTAATGCCTTAACCGGATTAACTTCTTGGAGAATTTGTACCATTTGTTATACACTTTAGGCTCGAGAGAGCTAAAGTGAAATAAATCCTTGATGGTTGAGAAACACTTGGATTTAGAATTAGAATATGATTCTCTATAAGTGCATGCATGTCTAAATTCCGCGTTACTCATAGTTAATAGAGAAGTAGAACTTATAAGGTGGACATAACCCTAACTTATCAATCTCTGTAATTAAATCTTACTACGCAAATCGTCCCATTGTTACTTTGATAATATTAGTTCACGCCTAAACCAAACCCCCTTTTTCCTTGGAATTTTCAACCAACAGTCTACTAATAATTGCAACACTTAGTGACCAGAGTATTCCCTATGGGATTCGAAACCCAACACAGTTGGGTTCTATATTTGACAGCGACCGCTTACACTTTCTAACAAGAGTTGTAATTTGGGTGTATCAAGTATGTTAAAGGGGAAACCCAAAGTTGTGGGCTAGTCCTTGCACACCTAGTGTTTGATAAAATGCCTTAGTGAGCTAAATGAGCCATAATAATAATATGGAATCCCCGAGTAGGTGTAGAACTGGACATGTCTAGTGGTTGTCGAAAGACCGTAGTGAGTAAGTTGAGATGAAATAGCGGTAAATCTCCGAAGTGAGTGCTTTTTGATTTATTTTAAGTTTTGATACATGCTAAGTGGTTAGCAAGAGAGTAATGGCATGATAGTGTAAAGTTTTCCCGAAATCTCATGATATCTAGATATATATCAAGACAAATATAGGTGTGAAGTACTTGATGCAAGACTTCGTTGAATGGGTTATAATTTAATAGCATGTCTTCCTTAAGGTAGTTTGCGATGATGAATCAATATTGATGACCCCCTAAATGTTGGGAGCGATCCTTTGGTAATCACAATGGTGAATAGAGGTTTATATTTCCTAAGTGAATAATGCAATACCGTAAGGTTTGTGAGGGGGAAAGTATGTTATGAATCTGAAACGCTTAGAGTGACCCCTTGGTAGTTGTGATGATGAGTAGACATTTGTGAATACTTGGAGGCTTGAGGTGATGTTCTAATGATTGTGAAATTGAATATATGGCATGATTTCTGAGTTTCTTGTGAATATGCCTGAATTATGGTAATGATGCATGAATGCTTGTGATGCTTGAATGAATGATGATGCTTTACTTCTATGTTATCGAGTCCGGGGGGTATTTATACCCGAAAATAGAGTTGTTGTCTAGAGCCAGTGTTAGTTTCTCGATAATTCAAACCGAGCCATGATTTTTAGAACTCAGTGAACTATAGAACTCTGTATCCTCAGACAAGTGCGAAGCTTAATAAAGCTCAGTAATCTCAGTTATCTCTGTAATCTCTATATCGCTAGTAATCTAGCCTCAGACCTGTACTCAGCCCAGTTCTAATGGAACTCAAGTGATTCAATTCCAATCTCAGAAATGATTCAAATAATCTAATCAAGCTATGTATCGTCAGTCAGATAAAGTGATTCGATATTGTTTCTGTCAGATACGGAACCAAGTGATCTCAGCATATTTCAGCCAGATCATTTGAGAAACATAATCATGTAAACATATTAAACTTTATTGTTTTCATTCTAAGGGTTCAGTGAAAGTCTTTCAGTTGGGAGTATAAACTAGCACTAAGCGAGGGAAGGGATGGTGATTCTTCCCATCAGAAAGAGAGGCCGAAGTCATTAGTAGCAATCCCTGAACTCCAGAAATGTGTAGCCAGCACAGGATACAGGAGTCCCCGTTAGTAGAGGCTATCACCGTCAGAGAGGTTGACTATTATATTGCCTCAGTTCGACTTCCTACGAGGGTCATCCCATCAGAGAGTCTTGACCAAAGAGTAAGTCTTTACCTGTGGCATTGTATTAACGTCCTTCCAGATGGGGTTATAGGTTGGACCCCACCTATGGTAGGTCGGGGCGTTACAAGCTTGGTATTAGAGCATAAGCTTGAAGAGTGTCCTAGGGATTCTGAAAATCCTCATCTAGTATAGTCTTGTGCATGGGTGTGTAGCGCGCCAAATTTATGTACAAGAGGCTACAGGATGCTCTTAGGAGAAGTTTCCCTTCTTTCAGTACTTATTTTGTGTGAGTGAGCACGAGCTCAGGTTGATCCTCAATCTAATCCACTCATTTCTTTCAATTACAGAGTATGCCTCCTCGCAGAAGTTTTGTTCGTGGGGTCGATGATCAGCCCCCTCAACCAATAGGATCTGATAATGAGAGTGTGTCACATGCAGAGTTTCGGGCAGTTTTTCAGGCGCTAGCCCAAGCTGTGACTAATGTTCAGGGAAACCTTTAGGCTGCAGTCCCACCTCAGCAAGATGGGAATTTCGTCGCAGCTAGGATTAGAAATTTCATGAAAATGAACCCACTAGAATTCCTTGGGTCAGTAGTAGGTGAGGACCCGCAGCTTTATCTAGAGGAGGTGAAGAAGATCACCTAGATTATGCACGTCTCTAAGGAGAAGAGTGTGGAGTTATCATCTTATAGGTTGAACGATGTTGCTCATGATTGGGTAGTGATGTGGGAGAAGAGTAGAGGGGAGAATGTAGCTCCTGTGACTTGGTCAGAGTTTCAGAGTGCCTTTCTAGATATATTCTTTCCGCTTGAGATGATAGAAGCTAAGGTAGAAGAGTTCATGGACCTAAGGCAAGGTTCTATGATTGTGAAAGAGTATTGTCTTAAGTTCAACCAATTATCTAAGTATGCTCCCGACTTGGTAGCTGACCCTTGAGCGAGCATAAGTAAGTTTATGTCTGGGGTTTCGAGTTATCTCTGTAATCTCTGTATCAGTAGTAATCTAGCCTTAGACCTGTACTCAGCCCAGTCCTAATGGAACTCAGGTGATTCAATTCCAATCTCAGAAATGATTCGAATAATCTAATCAAGCAATGTATCGTTCGTCAGATACCGTGATTCGATATTATTTCTGTCAGATACGGAACCAAGTGATCTCAGCGTATTTCAGCCAGATCATTTGAGAAACATGATCATGTAAACAGATTCAGCTTTATTGTTTTCATTCTAAAGGTTCAGTGAGAGTCTTTCAGTTGGGAGTAGAAACTAGCACCGAGCGAGGGAGGGGATGGTGATTCCTCCCATCAGAGAGAGAGGTCGGAGTCGTTAGTAGAAATCCTTGAACTCCAGAACTGCGTAGCCAGCACAGGATACAGGAGTCCCCGTCAGTAGAGGCTGTCAGTGTCAAAGAGGTTGACTATTATATTACCTCTGGTCGACTTCCTACGAGGGTCATCCCATCAAAGAGGCTTGACCTGAGAGTGAGTCTTTACCCGTGGTACGGTATTGACACCCTTCCAGATGGGGTTACAGGTTGGACCCCACCTGTTGTATGTCGGGTCATGTCGATTAAGTGACTACTTCTCACAGTTGCAGTTTCTGTATCAATCTTCAGAAGTCAAGACTATGTGGTACAGTCGTTTATCTCAGTAAGGAACTCAGATAGTACCATTGATTCATGGACCATCCCGTCAAATAGGCTTGGCCTTATATACAGATGCATACTATCATATTTAAAGATCTCCCATCAGAGAGGCTTGATCTTAGACTCAGATCATGTTGAATATTATTATTATCATATTTAAAGATCTCCCGTCAGATAGGCTTGGTCTCCTTCTGAAAATTTGTTGAGTATTCTTATTGTCGGATTCAGATATAATCCTATTTTATTATCATTGATAAAGCTTCCAAAGTAATCTATTAGAAAAGTTGAATCTCTAATTCTGTCGGTTGAAAGCGGTAAGATCAGAACTCAGTCTTTGATATAAGTATACTCAGATCCTTATTTATCAGTAACAGATGAGTCAGTGGTTCAGTATCACAGTGATGGTAGTGAGTTTAGCTCATAGTAAAGCGGTACCCAAGGTCAACTCTCTAGAGTTGTGATGATTATGAGTATGATTTATTCATTCTTGTATGTGTGCTTGTTTTCGTGCGGTATTTTCATGATCATTTAGGTTATACATATTTTGCATGTATGAGCCCTTTTATTTAGCCTTACCCCATCTGCATACTTGGTACATTTTGTGATAACGCATTTGCGCTATGGTGTCTCATTTGACACCATAGGTTTAGACGCACAGGACCCAGAGTATCATCATCAGATCAATCCCAGTCAGCAGCAGTAGCTATGAGTTCTCATCTTTTGAGGATGAGTTTTAGTTTTCTATTATTGTAAACAAAATCTTATTTACTTTCAATTGATGGAGTTAGTTAGGGACCTATCCCATCAACTCCACAGTTCAATCAGATTAGACGCTTTTCAGACGGATGTATTGTATAGTAGTCAGTTTTATATTTTGAGTATTTATAGATGTGTTGAACCTTATGGTCAGTTTCTGCATTTATTCCAGATATTATGCAGTGTATAGGTACAGATATCAGTAAAGGGTTAGCTTGTGGTATTTCAGGGTCACAAGCACCGTGTGACATCTCGGGATGGGATCTCGGGGAGTTACATGGTTCTATAGAACTATTTGAGTTCTTTACTGTATTTTGAGACTAAATACTAATTACTGAGTACTGAAAACTGAAACTGTAACTGTGGGAGTGTTCATCTAACTGAAATACCCCGATTATAAACTGAGTTGGGGTCCAACCTGTGACCCCAATTGGAAGAGTGTTAGCACATTGCCAAGGGATACTAACAATGCTGTGTCGACCCTAATCTGGCAAGAAAACTCAGGAAATGTATATATGATTGTGTCAACCCTAATCTAGAAGGAAGATGACTTACCCTACGCTGGCTACATAGTTCTGTAATGCAGGGGCTGCTACTAAGGGTCAAACCCTCTACTGGAAGGAATGCCCCCATCCCTAGGTTCACTAAGAGCTGAATTCTACTCCCAATGGAATAGACACTAAACTGATCACTAGACTGTACTAGTCTTGATTAAACTGATACTAATCGTGTTGACTGACTAAACTGAACTGATTTCACTGAGTTTTATAACTGACCGAGTACTACTGCCTGTGAAATTACTCAAACTATTCTATATCTACTGTAATTCTAGGTAAATAACTAGATTATCGAGTATTGAATATCCCCAGGACTCGATAACATCAATAGTAAAACATGGAAAAATCATAAAGGCATTACATGTAATGCCCCAAGTCCGTACCCCGGACGCTACAATGTGCTTATGACCTCGAAGAACCACAAACTAACCCATGACTGATATCTGCTGTGAGCCCTGAATAATATACTTCATAGTTGCAGAAAATAGGCTAAAATACCATAAGGTTCAAAATTTGTAAATACTGATAAAGTGTATCAACTGAAATAACAATCTGTAAAACTAAACACTGTCTAGAAACTAGTTCATGGGAAAAGCCCCCAACTAACCCCACATACTGAAATACTAAAAATACTGAGAATCTGAAATAAAAGAATATCCTTGAATGATGAGGACTCACTACTAATCTACTGTTGCTAGCTGAATCTTAATCTATCTATGGGTGGTCGGGAACCTGAGCGTCCGAATCTATGATATAAGACATCATAGTGCAAAAAAAGAGTATGCGTTAGTATGTGGAATGTACTGGTATGCTAGATGGGGTAAGTATGAATGCAAGGGTTCATATGCACGAACAATAACTGACTTCATGATATAGTGTAACTGAACATGAGAGTACATGGATAACTGATACTACTGTAAATACTAAGTGTGCACTCATGTGCATATAGATAAATACTGTGACTAAGTTTGTCTGAAGCTATGTCCTAAATTTTGATATGGAGTAACTAGTATCTAAAGTTACTGATAACTGATTTGCTGATACTGGTTGACTGTATATTACAGTCCTGATTCTGTAGAAAAGAATTGAGTTCTATTCTAAAGACTAAAACTGAGATTGTGGGAGGTAATCATCTAACCGACATGCCCCAAATAAGATAAGATAACTAAGTTGGGGTCCAACCCGTGACCCCAATTGGAAGGGTGTCAGTACCATCCCACGGGTAAGGATAAGTTCAGAGTTACCTTCATCTGGAAGGTACTCTGATGAGATCGGCGGAACTCTCAATTGACAGGTTAAAACACCTCATCAACCCTCAATTGGCAGGTTTGATGTCTCAACCTACGCTAGCTACGTAGTTCTGGTATTCAAGGATTTCTTCTAGAGATCATACCCTCTACTAGAAAGTGAGCCCCCATCCTTGGGTTCATTCGATGTTGAATCCTACTCCCAACTGAAAGACACTGAACTGAGTATACTGAACTGGACTGAACTGATACTGAGTTTACTGAGTTTTCCTGAAATCTATAACTGACTGAGAGTACTACTGATCATGACATGACTAAGATTCTCTAACTGACACCAGCTCTAGGTAAACAACTAAATTGTCGGGTATTAAATACCCACAGGACTTAATAGCATGAAAAGTAAAGCATTGCATAATCTTGAATAACATGACATTGTTCACATGTTCATAATTCATCCATAGAGACTTATTATCAAACACTTTTAAGGCATCTACTTATTCATGAAGGGGGAACACATTCTATCAAGTTATAATGGCACTTATTCATTAATATAGGCATTTTATCAAACACGTGGGAAGCATGCTTAGGTTATACAACAATCAATACACATAGTTATCATAGCTTCATCAATCAACTTGTAAATTGAAGGGTTCATCAAGAGGATCATGTAATTCAACACATATAATGATTAATTTCACGAAATCTTTTAATTTAATCATGGACAAAAACCCAACAATAACATGAACATGAATTCAATTCAATTCAAGCATGGAAGTTCATAACTCAACAATCTTGTAGTTTGAAAATGGATTCATGGACTCTATGTGTGGAAGGGACCCATAGATGAACACCTAACATACCTTGGAATGTTAATTCTTGAAGGTTCTTGGAGAAATTCTTGAGATTTGTTCTTGAATATTGAAACTAGGGTTTCTTGCTTTTGAGAGAAAATGATGTACTTTGGGGAAAATCGAGTGAATAATGATATATTTTGGTCATTTAGGGATTAATTTCGTGTTTAAGGCTGATCTGGATCATGGAAAAAGTCTAAGTTTCCCTTGGGATTTAAAATCCTACAACTGGAATGCCGATTAAGGCCTCACCATGACACGGTGAATGGGTCATCGTTATATCCACTGCGATGTGGTGGAATCGCAGTGACTCTCTGGATTGTGACAATTGTTGTTTTGGGGTTCACCGCGATGCGGTGCAATTGCGGTGACCCTATGGAAATTAACAAATGCCGAAATGGCCTTTAGCGCGATGCGATGGAGCACTCATTGCGATACTCACCGCGACGTAGACTAATCGCGGTAAGCCACTATTTTTACATAAACTGCCCTAACTCTTCGTCCGAGTATCGAATTTGGACGAATTTTATATTGTTGGAAAGCTGACTGAATTTCCTACACATTGGAAGGCTCTAAACTGAAAAATGTTGAGTGTTTAATAAATTTTATATAGGATAACTCACGTACTTAGAGCTAAATTAAGTTCTAGGAATACGGGGTATTACATTACATTAGCTACTTGTCCACCATGCATTCATTTAGACATTTTGTCAAACACTTGAGAGGCATAAACTTGTACATGAATGAGACCACATGATAACATGTCATGAATTCACTACTCAATTTTCATAGGCATTCTATCAAACACTAGGGGAGCATAATTAATGCACATGGAATTCATCAAGATATAAACATCATGGCTAAACACGTAACTTGCAATTCAAGGTTATAAGATTCTAAGTCTTAACACTTAGCTGAATTTTTTATTCTAAGTCTTAACACTTAGCTGAATTTTTCTAAGTCTTGGGCCCCCTTGTTACAAGCTATATAAGATTGAATTTAACTAGAACTTTACAGGGTCTTACAATATCTCTCCCTTGGGAACATTCATCCTTAAATGAGACTGATTATGCTGAAACTACTTATAGATTGAGTTTACATACTGAACATGTACAACTGAGGCATGATTACATGACTGAAACTACTGATAAGCTGAGTTTTCATACTGAACATGCATAACTGAAGCATGAGTACATGACTAAAACTACTGATAAACTAAGTTTTCATACTGAACATACATAATTGAGACATGATCATATGGCTGAACTGATTTATTAATGCATGACTGTCATGAGGATGATATGCAATGATAATTTATACCAAGTTTGTAAAGGTAATGTGAGCATAGAACTGAGTAAATATAAGGAAGACTGTTATATCGAGTTGATATTAGCTTAAGGTGAAGAGGTGAGGATACTTGGCTCGCATGTCTGCTTCTACTTCCCAAGTATCTCCCTCAACGGACTGATTTCGCCAAAAATTTTTGACCAAAGGAACTTCTTTGTTCCTCAGTCTGCGAATATGATGATCAAGAATTTCGACTCGGATTTCCTCATAATAGAGACGGTTCTGAACATCTATACTCTCTATAGGGACTAAAACTGCAGGGTTACCAATGCACTTCTGTAGCAAGGAGACGTGAAACACTTGGTGTACTGAAGCTAAGTCTGAAGACAACTCAAGCTCGTAATCTACCTTTCTAAAATGATTGAGAATTCTGTAAACATCGACATATCGGGGACTGATCTTTCCCTTCTTGCCAAACCTATTCACTCCCTTCATAGGAGAGATTTTCAAGTACACATAATCACCAATCTCAAACTCGAGATCTTTTATTCTCATATCAGCATACAATTTTTATCGGCTCTGAGCTTTCTTAAGACTTTCCCTGATCAACTTAACCTTCTCTAAGGTATCAAATACTAAGTCAGGCCCTATCAATATTCTCTAAGGTATCAAATACTAAGTCAGGCCCTATCAATATTCTCTAAGGTATCAAATACTAAGTCAGGCCATATCAATACAGTCTTACCTACTTCAAACCAACCAATGAGAGACCTATATCTCCTCCCATAAAGAACCTCAAATGGAGCTATCTGATTACTTGAGTGATAGTTGTTATTATACGCGAACTCAATAAAAGGCAAGTAATCATCCCAACGACCCTTAAAGTCAATGACACATGCTGTTAACATATCTTCTAAAGTATGAATGGTCCTTTCTGCTTGACCATCTGTTTGAGGGAGAAAGGGTGTAATGAGGTAAACTTGGGTACCAAGACCCTTTTTGGAAGGCTTTCCAAAAGTGAGAGATGAACAACGTACCTCTGTCTGAAATGATGGATAATAGGACTCTGTGCAATTTGACCAACTTTCTAATATAGAGCTTTGCATAATCCTCGGTTGGATAGAAAGTATGAACTGGCAAGAAATGGGCTAATTTGGTCATCCTATCTACAATGACCCAAACTGAATCATGTTGATGACAAGTATGAGGAAAACTCATGATAAAGTCCATGTTCACTTCCTCCCAATTCCATGTTGGAATACTAAACTCCTACATAGACCCACTAGGCTTTTGGTGCTCAATCTTAACCTACTGACATCTAGAGCACTTAGGTATAAACTTTGTGATGTCTCTCTTCATCCCAATCCACCAATAGATCTCCCACAAATCTTGGTAAATCTTAGTGGACCCTATATGAATCGAGTAACTCGTACCATTTACTTCTACAAGAATCTACTGCCTCACTCCATCCACACATGGCACACAAAGTCAACCCTAGAAACGCAACACACCATCTCCCCCTTAGGAGAAAACCTCTACCTTCTAATCTCTAACTAACTCTTCCATCTTAACTAAACTGGGATCCCTGTCCTGCTTTTCTTCACCTCAGAAACCAAGGAAGATTCCAAACTATTCTGCACTCGTACACTACCCTCAGCTGAATCAACCAAACGAACACCCAACCTGGAAAGATGATAAACTTCCTAAACTAACTTCTTCTTACCATCCTCAACATAAGCAACACTACCCATGGACAACCTGCTGAGAGAATCAGCCACTACATTGGCCTTGCCCGGGTGATACAGAACACTCATGTCATAGTCTTTCAACAACTCTAACCACCATCTCTGATGCAAGTTCAAGTCTTTATGAGAAAACACATACTATAGAATTTGGTGGTCTGTGAACACATTAACATGTACCCCATACAAATAGTGCCTCCAAATTTTTAAGGCAAACACTACTACTGCTAACTCAAGATCATAGGTGGGATAGTTCTTTTCATGGGTCTTAAGTTGTCTAGAGGCATAGTATATGACCTTAAATCTCTACATCAAAACACACCCCAAACTAACTCTGAAAGCATCAAAATACACAACAAATCTGTCTGAACCGTCGGCCAAAGTCAGAACTGGGGTTGCAGTGAGTCGGGTCTTTAACTCCTGAAAACTCTTCTCATAAGAATCTGACCAATGGAATTTGACTTTATTCTGAGTCAATCTAGACATGGGGGATGCAATAGGCAAAAATCCCTCAATAAACCACCGATAATAGCCAGCCAAACCTAAGAAACTTTTGATATCTGATGGAGAGATAGGTCTAGGCTTGTTTTTCACTATTCGGTCTTTGGAGGATCAACTCTAATTCCATAAACAGAAATTATATGACCAAGGAAAGTTGTTGTCCTTAGCCAAAATTCGCATTTACTAAATTTAGCAAACAACTGGTGGGCTTTGAGGGTCTGTAATACTATTATGAGGTGGTCTGCATGATCATTTTCACTGTGAGAGTAGATAAGAATATCATTAATGAAGACTATGACAAACAGTTCCAAGCACAACTTAAACACGCGGTTCATCAATTCCATGAAAGAGGTTGGCGCATTGGTAAGACCAAATGACGAGACTAGAAATTTGCAGTGACCATTTTGAGTTCTAAAGGCTATTTTTGGAATGTCACATTCTTTGACATTGAGCTGATGAGCCTGATCTGAGGTCTATATTAGAAAAGTAAGTAGCACCCTGAAGTTGTTCAAATAAGTCATCAATTTTGGGAAGTGGATACTTGTTCTTGACTGTGACTTTGTTCAACTGATGGTAGTCAATACACATTCTGAGACAACTATCTTTCTTATGCACGAATAAAACTGGTGCGCCCTATGAGAAAACACTGGGCCTGATGAACCCCTTATCTTGGAGATCTTTCAACTGTTCTTTCAATTCTTTGAGTTCTACTGGAGCTATTTTGTATGGCGTAATAGATATAGGATGAGTATCTGGAAGAAGGTCTATTCTGAAGTCAATTTCCCTCTCGATAGGAACTCCAGAAAGATCTTCAGGAAACACATCTGGAAATTCACATACTGCTAAAACTGACTCAATATTAGGGGTCTCGAAAATATAGTATTTAACTCAAATGAGATGATAGACACACCCTTTAGCTATCAATTTTCTCGCCCTAAGGTAGGAAACAAGTTGACTTTTAAGTGTTAAAGTACTACCCCTCCATTCTAGGATAGGTTCATTCGGGAACTGAAAATAGATAACTCTGTTTCTACAGTCAACTAAAGCATAGCATGAATAAAGAAAATCCATGCTGAGAATGACGTCAAAATCTTTCATCTCTAACTCTACTAAGTCTGCTGAAGTAACTTTCTGAGATACCATAACTGGGTAGTTCCTGTATAACCGCCGGTCTATGTTAGACTTACCCACAGGGGTAGAGACTGAGAAGGGCTCTGCTAGGATTTTGTGACTGACTCCGAAGTCAACATCTATATAAGGAGTTACAAAAGAAAAATAATGTCCTTGATCTATCAAAGCATAAACATGTAAATGATAAAATTGTAACGTACCATTGATTACATCAGGAGAACTTTCCTGATCCTATCGGGACTAAAGTGTATAAAGCCTATTTAGGCATTGCCCACTGGTGGAACAAGAATTGGCACCCTGTTTAGATAGGCGACCGGACTGAGCTGGGGGACGATTATGATGACTCTACGAACCTACCTGAGAACACTCTCTGACCTTATGGCCTGGCTTGACACATCCAAAACATACATCACTGCCAGCTCTGCAGACACCCTGATGGTTTCTACTACACTTTTGGCAAAGAGGATTTGTTCAGGCACTGCTAACACTACCCTGAGACGTAGAGCCTGGCGCACTATCCTTATTACTATTTCTGAATTTAGGTACCGAAGCACTGGCCGAGGACGGATCTAGAACTGAAGATTTTGAGCAAATCTAAGGACGATTACCACCATCTAACTTAGGCTGAGTAAAGTTGAAGCTACCTATTCTAGACTTCTTGTTCTTCCTCTCTATCTCCTTAGTCTTTTGCTCTTCTATCTGCTGAGCATGGACCATCAACCTAGAAAAGTCCATCACTTTAATTAGCATTGAGGTCCTACACTCCTTGACCATATTGCCAGACACACCAGACATGAACTTACTCATCTTATATCTGCTATCAGCTACCACATGAGGAGCATATCTGACTATTTAGTAATCTTAAGAGAATACTTCTTCATTGTCATATTGCTCTGCTTCAAGTTAATGAATTCTAACACCTTAGATTCCCTCAACTTTAATGGGAAGAACCTATCTAGAAAGGAAGTAGTAAACTCCTCCTATTCTATAGGCCCACATCTACGGCCATATGTGCCTTTCACTGCTTAAACCATGTATGAGCCACATCCTTCAACTGATATGAAGCTAATTTAGCACTCTCACTAGCAGTTAGCCCCATAATATTTGTGACCTTCTACACTATGTCAAGGAATTCTTGTGGGTCCTCTTCAGACTTAGACCCTGAAAATGAAAGAGGGTTCTTTTGGGTGAAGTCCTAAATTCTAGCTGCAGCTGTATTGGCTACTGGGTTAGCCTGAATAGCAGATGGGCGTTTATTCTGGGCTGTCACAAAAGTGCTAGAGTGGTGAAAGCTACTCTAAATTCTATGTGGGAAATATACTCATCTAGGGAATCTGCCTGAACGGGCGGAGGTGCTGACTGGTTTCCAGTTTTTCTTCCGTTAGTCTTTATGGGAGGCATATTCTGTAAACAGAAGGGAAACTTGGATTAGATAGAGAGTTTAACTTGATCTCATGCTCACTCGCACGATATGAATAATGAAAAAAAGGAACTTTTCCTAAAAATGACTCATAGCCTCTTGTCCATAAGAGTGGCACGCTACACACCCATGAACAAGACTCTACTTGACATGGCTTTCAGGCTCCCTAGGAAACTGTTGAACCTTAGGCTCTGATACTAAGTTTGTAACACCCCGAGACTGCACCCTGGGAGTCATTGGTGCTTACAATCTCAAAGAACCACAAGCTAACCCATGACTGATACCTGCTGTGAGAACTAAATAATAATAATACTAAAAATATATACAAATGTTAGGCTGAAATTTCCATAAGGTTCTTAAACTGAAAACAAATACTGAATACTGATAGTAATACTGAATATTTGTCTGAAATAGTCAAGTCTGAAAGCCTCTAACGGTTTGAATATGGAGTTGATGGGACAAGTCCCTAACTAACTCCAACTACTAAACATACTGAACTATTGAAATGCTAAAATAATAACCCTGTCCTCGATATATGAGGACTCACCACTATAACTATTGCAGATAACCTGAGCTGCTAATTACAGTTAGGATCCCATTCGTCTGAATCTATAATATGAGACATCATAGTGCAAAATAAAAAGTATGCTTCAGTACTTTGAATGTAATAGTATGCTAAGTGAGGTAGGCTGATATACATGGGTTCATATGTATGAGATAATAACTAATGGAATGAACATCATGAAATAACTGAATAAGAGTACATGCAAAAACTGTAACTACTGATCATGCTGAATATGCAATATTGTGCATATAACCTCTGCCTGAATTAGACTGATACTAAAGTACTGAGTTTTGATGGCTAAACAACTGATAACTATCAGTCATGATTCTATAGAACTATCTGAGTTTGTTTACTAAATTCTGAGACTGAATACTGATTACTAAGTACTGAAACTATAACTTTGGGAGTGTTCATCTAACCAATATACCTTAATTATAAATGGAGTTGGGGTTCAACCTCTAACCCCAGTTGGAAGGGTGTTAGCACCTTTCCAAGGGATACTAACAATGTTGTGTCAGCCCTAATCTGGAAGAAAGACTCATGAAATGTATATATTATTGCGTCAACCCTAATCTAGTAGGAGGACGACTTACCCTACGCTGGCTACATAGATCTGTATTGCAAGGATTGTTACATTTCATTTACGTTGGTGAACAATTGCATGTACTTTGTTTGCCCATACTTTATAAAATAAGTAAAACTTACATAAATCTCAAAAAGTTTACCCCTACTTAATATCTATCCCTACTCTTTAATAAATTATAATAATCTCTTATTTTGCAATTTTTAGATACACAATTAGCATTCGGATACATAATTTTGAAGTTGAGATACCCAATTTTGAACTTAAGAATGTAACAGTTAATTACTTCAATTTTGCTCGGATACATAATTAGCGTCGGAATACATACTTCTGAAGTAGAGATACATAATTTTGATTGCTGAGATACATCCATTTTTGAAATTATTTGGTTGAGACACATAATACATTAACTAGACAAAAGAGAGATACATAATTAAAATTATGTATCCGAAAATTTATAATTTTTTGGATATACCCGACTGTCTTTTAAAAAAAAAAATTTAGGTAATTAATAAAAATATAGGAATTTTATGTAGTTTCTTAAAGATGAATTGTGGTGTTGTGAAATTTTTCCTTAAATTATACCATACATGGAATACATATATGCATCTTGTCATGGATATGGAGATCGAGGGCTAAGATAAAAGATTAGTGGATAGTTGAACATTGCCTACCTACCTACTATTATTACCCTCCTAGTGTTTATCCTTCGATTTGATTATTACCTGTTGTTTCTTTTAGTACGGTCATCATTATTATTTGTTATTGTTGTTGTTCTTTTCTCCACTATTCTCTACATAACTTTTTTTTTTTTACTATTGTTGTATTTTCTTTTCTTTCGGATTATTTTTATGCTTTACTTGAGTCAAGGGTTTATCAAAATTTTAGCCTTAATAACATGATTTTATGGTGATGCAAATGTTATGTTATTTTATAGTTATGAAAATGTTAAGTCATAGTTAACACAACAAATTTCAAAGTTTTTTCATTTTTATTTATTAAATATCAATGATGAGAAAATAATAACCAGATCAAGTTAAACTAAATTATGTGATGTGTTCAGAAGAACGTGATGAAGCCGTGTAGGCTAAATCAACTATTTTTAGTAATTTTTGAAAAAAGTTAGGATAGAAAGTAATTTGTTGTAAAAAGAGTTGAAATTTATATAGTTTTCACTTTACATATTTATTCAACTCATTCAGATTTGGGATGATTATTGACTTGTATAAATAACATAAATCTCAACTCAATTAGAAGTATTTATACTCTCCCCCACTTTTTTAGTTAGTTTACTCTCTCTCCCGAATCACATACATAAGACAATCAATATATACATAGTAACCTAATGCAATTTTTTGGGTTTCTTTAAAACTGAAAATAACGGATTCTCTTACTATTAAGGACGTAATTAATGCAACTAATTAAATAAAGTGGATTACTCCATTCCTTAAATTATGTAACAACTACTGAAATTCAAATTTTGAAAACATCAAATACATAAAAATTAAATCAAAAGAAAATATAAATCAAGAACAGTTTCAACACTAATTATTGATCTTTTTGAAGAAAAAAAATGGAATTCAAGAAGATGAATATTGCTATTCTTTTGAGGCACTCTGGTCAATGGAGAACCAAAACAAAATATGTTAATTATAAAAGTGAAGGAATCGTTGTCACGGAATCAATAAATTATTTGAGGTTGATTTCATCAATTGTTGCCGAATTAAACATTGACGAATCTCAAAAAAGTATTGATGTAAGTTATGTTGTCGCCTGCAACGGATCACCTTTTCATATCCGAAATGATAATGTTATTCAGTTGTACGTCGAGTTGAAGAAATCTCTACCAGCCTTCGTATTGTATCCGTTGTACATATTAACTATTGATAAATATTCAGAGGACATACAGTTTGATAGAGAAACAAGAGTTGTTGTTTGTGTGGAGGGTGTTGAATCTGATGTTATGGCTCTTTCAGTTGCTGGGACACAAAAACAATATGCTTTGTATGTTCCGGAGTTTGAAGTTGATAACTTGATCTATGATAACAAGAGTATTGATGTGAAAGTGAAACAGATGTATAAGGATAAAAAGACGCTCATTTCAGTGATGTCGAAATATGTGGTGACACATGAATTCAATTGCAAAGAAAAATATTTAGACAAAAAAATATATTATGTTATTTTGTTCTGTTAATAAAATTATTTATTTAAATTTCATCTGTTTAAATCCTAATTTTACCATTTTGATAACTATATATATGAATTTATAACTTAAATTAATAAAATGTTAATTGTAGCGTGAATATTATTATGATGTGTATATTTGTGTTGCATAGATTGTTTTCATGTTCTGATAACAATTTTATATACAATTGTATTAAATTAACAGAAACTTGAAGTTTTTATAGATTGAAGTTTTTGCGAAATAAAGTCACAAAAATAGAAATTGTGTATTCATATGAGGAAACTTATTGATATATAACATATACATTCAAAGTGGTTTGTATATGTAAATCTATGTTAATGTAAACAGACCCAATAAAACCTTATTTTCAATTACAAAAGATGAAGTGGTTATGCAGTCACACATACATAATCATTTTTATGTCTATGTCACTCTAACAAAACCCAAAATTGAGTCAATAGTATAAATATAAAATTTTCTTTCAGTAATAATTTACATATACATAGACGATTTTGTATAAATGTGTAAAAAAACAGGTTTTATTTTGTTGTTTGTTTTTAATAAATTGTGTAACACAAAAAATCATATATTTTTAATTTGTTTATTAATGTATAGTAGATGAGTTGTGTTGTATATATTTTTTTATTTAAGTATAACAAAATTGTAACATACAAATCCTATAAACCTATAAATTGCTACAAATACTAATCACATTATCTTCTTTTTTTTCTATTTTGGCTATGTCCTCAGATGTTACAATGAGAATTGTAATTTTTTTAGCTACACTGAAATATTCCTAACAGTGTAGATGAGGAAGAAGTTCTGCCTCCGATTTATAAAAGGCTGCCAGGAAAACCTAAGAAAGGGAGAAAGAAAAAATCAAGCAAAATATTTTCATCAAGTACAAATTGTTGTGGATGGTGTGGACATGAGGGGATCAATAGACGTTTCTGTAACTTTATCCCAAAGGAGAACTAACTTGTAGTTTTCCTATACTCTTAATGATTAATCACTCAAATAATATTTTCTACTTTTATGCTTTAATTTTTTGAAAAATTTGAGATGGATGATGATAATTTGGAATAAATATAAGTTTTCTTCATTTTTTAAGCTATGTTTGATGTATTTATATTTATTGTTTGTCTTGTATATTTGACGGTTGCATTAACAAGTTTTTGTTCCTTTTCGCATCTACATAACTTACTATTGCAACTGGTGTTAATATGTGTTTATATACATAACTGGTATGCAATTGTGGTTGCTGATGAGTAGTCTATAGAATGGTTATGATTTTACATTTCTTAATCATAAATGTATAAAATTATGAGTTCATAAGTATACGTTAATTACAATCAACTATTAGTAGTTAATGTTCCTTATAAAATCTATGTATATGCAAACATATATTATAATTAATTGTAAGAATACACTAATTTATAGTTTATATGTTTTTTTGATTAATAATGAATGTAATTCTATGTCTATGATAATATGTACATAAATTTGCTACATGAAACCGTTTAATACATTATGTTAATGTTAGTTATAATAAAAATGTGCATATTTATACATAATTACTATGTATATGGAAAATATACACATTGCATTTTTTCATTACATCATGCTTTTTATACATTGTGTTAACATTCTTTATAAAATCTATGTAAATGTAGTTGATATTTCTATGTATGTGAAAAAATATACACCTAGAGAGTGAATATTAGGCATAACTTTAATGTAGTTGATATTTCTAAGTATGTGTTAAATACCCCAAAGTAGATATACTTACAAATATATGTTACGTCTATGTATGTGTTTAAATCTATAGTGGTATTGTGTATATGTTGACATATAAACTGTTAAATTTCCACAAGGTGGCTATGCTTACGATTATATGTTATCACTATGTATTTTATAAAATATACACTAATTTTAGGTAAGCTAATGTACATGTAACCCATATGTTACCACCGTGTATGCCTATATACATTACTACTGTTCTTTACGATTTTCATTGATTGAATAGGTATTGTCGTGTAATCACATTCTCAGTGTATTTGCTTACGATTATATGATAGGACTATGTATAAGAATGAATATGCACTGGTAGAACAATAACTATGTATGTTCTATACATCCACGTACATATATGATATGTCTATGTATAAGACTGAATATATATTGGAATTCAGAATCAGTAAGCCAATCTAATGCAGTGATATAAACAAAAAAAACACATGCAAAAATAGTCAATACATCCTAAAAACATAACTCATTATGTTTTAAAAACTTTGTACATATAAAATCCATACATTATTTGACTAATCCAACCCAACAAAACTCCACAGAAAAGAAACCAATCATCACCATAAACATCTTTGAGACTATTCAATGCTAATCATATGGCCTATCTTATTCATAATCCGTTAACACATCCTCCTTCTTCACATCATTACTATTTACCCATCTTCACACCTAAATTACTTTCATAGCTCTATAAATTTCAACTAACCTCCTCTTGCAATCTCAGGAAAGCCTAAACTAAAAATACTCAACCACCAAGTACTTTCACTAATAAACTGTACTTTTCTAGCACCACAAACACCATCAACAACTTTTTTCATACTTCAAGCAAACAACAATCCACCTTCACTAATAATCTCCTTCTCTAACTTCACTAAACTAACAAACAAAGGTATAACACTTCATTAATAATTCAAGCATAAGCAACAAAATTAAGCTATACATATTCAATAAATCTCCCTTACCACCTTTCTTGTCACTACACTTCTAAACCCACACTTTCAACTAACACAAGAACAAAAAGATAGACAACAGTTGCTAGTGAATCAAAATAGGCCTCACACGGCTTCACTAGACTTTGGTTTTGTGTTTTGAACAAGAAAATTAGATGAATAACAAAGCAACTATGCTAGTGAATCGAAATAGGCCCCACACGGCTTCACTAGACTTTGATTTTCAAAAACTCCATGATAACAAGATTACATAATACAAGGGATAGAAACTTGACACACAATATTCAATGATCTAAGAATAAACATCTTACTCTGTCTTAACTGAACAAATTATAAGAACGAGGGCAGAACTTTAAATTTGAGGGACTAATAACACACTAGAAGGCTCCTCTTAAGCCGCTTTGTGTAACTTCTGAAACTTCTGCTAGCAACCATAAAAGCATTATCTGGGGAGGAACTAAAACTTATTTATCGTTCTATCTCAAGAATAATACATAGATAGAGAAGTATAGATTTACATTATGGATTTTTGGGAGGAATATGAAAGCACATCTGACTTGGGTTTAGTGCACGACTTTTCATGAATATGAATAAAGCGCTTCAAACTTTGGAACTTAAAAGCACTAATGGGACACTTTCTAGCCCTCTTATAACCTCATAACTATTTGTGGAGAATTAGGCTTGATTATTTCGGTACCTTGAAAATAAGGCAGAGATGGCCAGAATAGATTTATAATGAGAATTTATATAAGTTTCGTAGAGAACCTTTTTATGGAACGGTCTGAGATTTGAAAGAAGGGGAACATTTCCTAAATGCCTTGTAGCCTCTCGAAGAAAAGTACAGACGTCTCAGTACCATTCTGCAAGACTCTACTAGACACGGCTTCACAAACACCCTAGGGCACTTGAACTCTGTGCTCTGATACCAAGCTTGTAACGCCCCGAAATCGGATTCCGAGATGTCATACGGTGCTTAGGGTCACAAGCTAGCCCTAAGCTAACCCTTCTACAGACATAACTCATAAGCAACTAAATAAGAAGTACAAATCTATACAAATCTTCGGAAAATAACTCTTTTCTAAATATGATCGAATACAAACTTGAATTTACAAGATTACAATTCTGCCTTTACAACCAAAACTGAAATGGAATACATTAACTTCTACTGACTGTCTATGAAGCCTCTACTAGTACTGAATGTAGGTAGCCGGGTCATGACTCCCGACTATCCCAACTCAATACGACTGAATAAAGAAAATACAACACCATTAGTTCTACATAACTGACCCAAGCCCTTGAATCAAAAGGACTCATCACTTTCTAACTGGATACCATGAACTGACTGGATCTGATGGTGCATACTATACCTTGTACCTACATTTCGAGAAAATGTAGCCCACATACGAATATGTGGGTCAGTACCATGGAAACATACCGAGCATATGGGGGTCTAATGCATATATAAAATAATATCTTAATATCATCACAGTTTATAAAATTATGCATGCTGATATAAATGACTCACTTAGCGCAAATTAAATCATTTAAATCATGGATGAATAATACATGTAAAGTAAAACAAGTGAGTCATTACAATAAGTTCTCAATTCACTTCTTTCTTGGTTTCAAACATATACAGTAATCAAGTTTCAAAACAATTCTCTTTAGAACATAATATCTCAATCTTTCGGAAATAATAACTTTCCCAGAACAAATCCTTCAAAACATATACATTCATCTTAGATAGAATGGTACACACACACACATTGGAGGTCTCTCATAACCGACATAAATCATGTGAGCTAAATGGAGTCCAATGTTCTACCCACGTTGGGGAGAGTCGCCCTATTCCTTTCCATCAGAGTAGGACCTTAAATTATCAATCCAAACACTAGTGATCACCATGAAAATTAGCTTCAATTCTGGCTTCTACGGTGGCACATAGTTCTAGGGAAGTACCAAACTGGTTATACCTCCCACTCAGTGCTAAAGACTACTCCCGGACTTAGCTCAGGTTTTTTCAAAAGAAAATCCACCATAAAATAGTTCAACAATTCACAACGGGATCCATCATGCTACCCTTTTCATAATGAATCAATAAAAGTGAATTTATTTTCTCATCTCAGGTTCAAAATCAACCCCTTTTTACAACCGAAAGGTCAAAACTTCTTTATATTTTCAAATCATTCAAATTCAAAGAGTTTATAACACATGTTTTCTCAAATAAAGTTCAAAACCCATGTCTCAATATCACATTAAAACTTATCAAGATTTAAGCTTTACATCATAAACACATATAAATTTCTTCAAAATCTAGAAATTTCAGCTATAAGCACAAAATATCATTTTTCTCATATAATTCCACTTCTAAAATATCGAAAATATCATAATCTCATGAGAATCAATATAGGATGTAAGTTCATGCTTCAAATTCATAATAAAATATATAAAATCCATAACTTCGTAAAAGAAAAATATTTTTTGGCACAAGAACGAAAGGGTTTCCTTGTTGAAAACCCCAAATACCTTGAAATTGAATCTTTGGATGAACTCTTAACCTTGGGACTCTATGTGTGAAAATAATAGGTGCCTCTTGTAGCCCTCAGAATGGGGATTCCGAACCTCAAAGAATTATTAAAAACTCATGGTTGAGTCTTGAGATATTTGAATTTTTAGATTGAAACCCTAATGAATGTTATTGGTGATTTTGAGAGAAAATAAACTTATTTTGGTGTTATGGGAGTTTAATCCCGTGTTATAGACATATATAGGGGTATTTTTGGCACTTGAAAGTGAGGTATGCGGCGCAAAACCCATGACATACCTTAAGGTGCGCATAAAACACCTTATCGTAGACATTTAAGTGTTCCTTTCACTCCCAATCGCACACATTTGATTAGGTGGAACATTGCCCATCACACACCCTTACTTACTGCCTCTCATGAAAATGGGCATAACTTTTCACTTGGGTATTGGAGTTTCACAAAATTGGTATCGTTGGAAAGCTAATTCAATTATCTATAATTTTATAGGCCTTGGGATGAAAAATGACATGAATATTAAGAGATATACACGTTTGAAGTAGTCCTTTGTAGAATCAAATGCCAAACTTTAGATGAATCAATTGGTCTTAGCTCAACTTTGCTCTAGGTCATTGTCATAAAAAAAATTCTCCTCTAAACTAATCCATAGGCTAGGATAATGATCATTAAAATTGTATTTACATTTGACTCATTTGGATTAGATCTTAGATGCGTAGGAACGACGGTTAGAATTTTAGCACGAAAATACGCGGTATTACAATTGGTGATAATGATGGTGTATTGAATTGTGCCTATGAGTGGATTTTTTGATAATGATAACTCCTTAAAGTAATGCTATGAATACTTTTTGATTGGTATTCGGATATGATTGGAATTATTGATGTTTGGATTGTTGCAGCGTGTATAAATGATTGTTGAAAATTTACTTGAGGGAATTATCTTATGACTTTAAGTGTAATTGTAAAATTGGTAAATTATTGTACGCTGTGAGGTTTTGTAAATTTGATATTGATAATACTTGTTTATGGTGGATCGAGTACCATGCCGGTACGGGTATGTATATATTAGATTGGGTACCACGCCGGTACGGATATGTATATGTTGGATCAGGTACCACGCCGATACGGATATGTATATATTGGATCGGGTACCACGTAGGTACGGTTATGTATATGTTTGATCGAGTACCACACCGATACAGATATGTATATATTAGATCGTGTACCACGCCGATATAGATATGTATATGTTGGATTGGGTACCATGCCGGTTCGGATATTTCTATCTTAGATCGGGTACCACACAAGTATAGATATGTATATGTTGGATCGGGTACCACGCCGATACAGATTTATATATGTTAGATCGGGTACCACACCGGTATGGATATGTATATGTTAGTTTATGTGCCACGTCGGTACGGATATGTATATGTTGGGTCAGGTACCACGTCAGTATGGATATGTATATGTTGAGTTGGGTACCACGCCGGTATGAATATGTATATGTTGGATCGGGTACCAGTCGGTACAGATATGTATATGTTAGATTGAGTACCACGCCGGTACGGATATGTATATATTAGATCGGGTACCACGCCGGTACGGTACATGATCATAAATTATTCCCTGTAGGTCGTGACTATTTGGGAAAAAAAAAGTCTCATAGCATATGTGTACATATTTATGTTGAGTCAATGGATGTTTACAATATGCATGATACTCTTGATGGTTATCTGACTTGTTTGTGAGCACTGTTTGATCTGTTATTGTTGTATTATTAATTCATTGGGTATTTGATTATGTGATATGTATTTGAAAAAGTTAAACTTGTACTTACTTATATATTGGTTGACTTGTTTCATTAATACTTTATGCAGGTTAGTTATAATATTAAAATATTATAATAGAACATTTGGTTGTTAGCCCGAGAATTTTGTGTGGGTTGTTTATGATTACGAGTTTGTTCCTGTGAATATGAGTAATGAAAAATATAAGGTGAATAAAGAGGAATAGTAATGTATTAGCGTTGGATTATGGTTGATTATGTGAATTAATGAGGCTAGAGTATGTTGGTAGTTAATACAATATGGATCGAGTTGGAAGAGTAGTTTGATGATGTAAGTTATATAGGTAAATTAATAATGTTATTAAAACTTTAGTTGAATTATATTCCTTTCAGGATGTCATTATTTATTTTCCTTAATTCTATTTTATGATTATATGGACTAACATGGTCAGCTGATGATTCCTACCAGTACGTGTGGATGTACTGACCCTATTCTTCTACATTCCTTCTTGGAGTGTAGACTGGATGCAGGTTAGGTGCAGTTACTAGATGGATGACGATATTCAGCACTTACTTCTGCTCTTTCTTCCTGGCAGATGTTAGAGTCTTTGTATTATTTATTTTATTGTTTGTCTATGTTTTAGTAGATAACTCTTGTACATGTCTGACCAAGTCTTGGGATAGTGAAGTACACTTGTAAGAAGTTTTTAAAAAATTTTATTTATTAGTATTTAATTTACTTTATTATATTTAATCAAGTATTTTCTTAAAAACAGAAGTCTTTCGCATATTTTTAGTTGGGTAATAATGGTTCTCCTATCTACTTAGAATAGAGTAGGTTCCCGCACGGTCCATTAGTCTGGGTCGTGACAGTTGGTATCAGAGCATTAGGTTCACTGGTCCTACAAGAACAAGAGCAATGTCTAGTAGAGTTTCGTAGATTGATTTGTAGGGCCCCACACCCAATCTTAAGAAGGCTATGAGATATGTAGAGATTATTTTCCTTTCTTTATCTCCATCGTGTCATCCTAATCTTAGACTATTAGATTGAATCCAATTGGTATCTAGACAATTCTAATTGGTATCTTAACAGAGCTCTATTGGAATGTAGTTAATTCCAATTAGTATCTTTGTAAATTTGAATAAAAATCTAGGAGATTTCAATTGGTATCTGTTAATAAGGTCTAAAAGTTATTGTTAATAGGCAAAGACTTGTGAAAGTTGTGAACTTATTGATTGCTTGTGTTTGATATTTGGATAAACTTGTTTTGCTAGATTTTTTCCATTGTTGTAATTGTTTTTGTTTGAATTTAAGTGATGAAAATTGACTAAATTGTTTTTGTTGATAATTGTGATGAGATTATTTGATATCTTGTTATTGTGAAATTAGAAATTCTATGGTGCTTACTTATTTATTTTGTTCTATTATATTGATGAAATTGATGGTATGAGAATTGAGAGGATGATATGAGAAGATGATGTCAAGAAAAGATGGTGAAAAAGTGACATGAATAAAAGATTGAGGTGATATGTGTTTTCTGTAATGAGAGGTTCTTGTTAATGATGTTGTGGATAGATCCTTGTGTGGTTCATTTATTTGATATTATGTGGGGATCCTTGTGTGATCTGATCATTAAGACTATAGTTAGAGTTTTTGTACATTTCTATTATTGAAATTATAATAGGTTCCTTGTGAGGACTAGCTAAGTGATATTATTTTTGAGGTCCTTATGTGAACAGATTCTTAATGCTTGACAAAATAATGAGTTTTAAATAAAAGTGAAAAAAACTAGTAGAGGTTGTTGATACCTGCAAAATTTGATCGCTAACTTATCTAGAATATGATATTGGTGATGAGACTATTAATGGCCTGTAATCGTTTTATTTTATTTTACCTTGCTTATGTGCTAGTGGTGTGGGGACCACTCTTGAGGTGATTAAGAGTTAAGTAAAGCCCGTAGTAAAAATATTATTAGGTATAAATAAGAATGACTTTGTATATCTTAAATTGGTGTTAGTGATATAAGAGTGGTTTGGCTTGATCATGAAGTGTTGGTTGTTGAAAAATATTTGAGTTAGTGATTATCTTGATATAAGTTATAGTTGTGGATTTATGCATTAGGGAAAATCTTGAGTAAGATAAATTATTGTTGACTTGACCTTGTGGCTGAATTATGCATATACATGTCCCACAGAGTTGGCTGATATATATAACACTTTTAGAGGATAGTAATTTCCATGATAGTGGCAAAGAAAAATCAAATGGCTTAGTTACATTCATAAAATAATTAAGAATGATCCTGAATGGGAGAATAACTGAATTATTAAATTGCATAATTGATCTTTCCTTGGGTGATACTTGGTGGATATTGCTTGTTGAGTGATTAAGGTAGGATGATTAGATGAATATTAACAAAGTTGTGGAGGAGAATGTGTTGTAGGCTATAATTATTTGGGGTTTTTATGGCCAATTATTGTAAGACTGTGCAATGAGTGAGAGGTTATATTGTCATCTATGTATAGTAGTAAATACTAAGCTTGAACCGTGAGTGATCTTGAGGTAAAAATAATAGTGTTTGTGAAATGTTGAAGCTAGCTTTATAGAATGAATTTAACAGTCTTAATTAAGTTCATGTGGATATCTAAGTTATGTGACTTTTAAATGGTGTAGTGACTTGCATATGATCAAGATGTAGATTCTCCATAGGATAATCTTGGCTAGAAACCGAGTCAGGTGTCTCAAAGAGAGTCTGTGTGTTAGGTGGATTAGGTATGACTTATTTAGTGTTGAAATTCAAATAGTAAATTCATGAAGCATCTCGTAGAACTTTTTAGAATTGAATTCAGGACTCTAGAGCTTCGGTAGAGAAAAAACGGTGCTTTTGAATGTTTGACTTCATCAAGGTGAATCTTTTAACCATCTTTATATTACTTTTGTGAAACTCATGTTTGAGACTTAGTCCGTTGAAAGGAGAATAAGTGATTTATGTGTAAATATTTTGCTCCGCATCTTCGTATTTTGAAAAGCTTTATTAGAATGTGGGTTGATCGATAAGGATATCAAGAGAGTGAACAAAGTGTAGTATAAGCAATTGTGTTAGTAATGTCTCTCTAATTCCAATAACGTGCTTTTCTCCATTGCGTGCCTGTTCAGGGACGAATGGATGGTAAATTGCTATCTGATTGTAACGGTCCATTTCGCCGTTGCTAAATTATTCGTAATAAATTCATTCCTCAATATTAATTTGGGTCCAAATTAGCCAATATTTTATTTATTATGTCACCTTAAACTTTTCGGCAAAGATTTTAGCCTTTAGATATGTCTAGATAGACTCAAGCCCGAGGAATTTAATTATTCATGAGTTCTAATATCAATAACTTAGTTTGAAATTTATTTAGCTATTAATTAAGGTCATACAATATCCCTAACACAAAGTTAAGTTTAAAACATTATTTTCGATGGAGTTTCGATATGGGTTTTTTAGGGTCAACTTCAAATGATCACATCTCTTAGAATACAAGGAGTTACGAAACCCAATACCTACCTGTAACGCCCTAAATCTGGTACCCAGAATGCTACACAGTGCTTATGACCCCAAGGGACCACAAGCTAACCCATGACTGATATCTGTACCTGTACACTACATAATATACTTATAGAATACGGAAAACATGAACAATAGGCCATAAGGTTCAACTGAATAAAGTTTCTGAAAAAATTTAACATCCATATGGGAGACAAATACCCTAAGCAACTGATGTCTGAATCAAATCTAAACTGAATCTGAAAGCCTCTAAATACTATCTGAAATAAAGAGTTGAAGGAACATGTCTCCAAGTAACTCCATGTAATAAAACTGAACTGAAATAATGAATGGAATAAAATAATATCATCCTCGGATGGATAAGGACTCACTGCCACTCTGCATACTGGAATACTACTGCTACTGCTGATCTGGAACTCGTGACTGTGAGCCTATGGTGTAATATATAAGAGAGCACCATAGCGCAAATACGTCAGTACAACCGAAAGTACTGAGTATATGAGTGAGGTAGGCTAAATGCAAAAGGGTTTACATGCATGAGCAATGCTAACTGACTGACTAATATGAACGTGAGAGTGCAAGCATGCATATATAGTAACTAAGATTGTGAATACGTGATATCTGGATCTTACGCTAATACATGGTTTACTATTATCTAACATGACTAATACTAGAATTCTGATAACATGGATGACTATGTCTGATAGTCCTAAATCTAATGGAACTACCTGAGTTCCTTACTGTAACTGAATTGACTGTAACTGACAATCCTGGTATACTGAAATCTGAAGAACTATCTGAGTTCTTTTACTGAGACTGGGACTGAAAATATGGGAGGTAGTTGCATAACCGATATGCCACAATAATGCATATAGCTAGGTTGGGGTCCAATCTCTGCCCCAACTGGAAGGGTGTCAATACTGCGCCACTGGTAAGGATAGCTGTAAGTGACCCTTAGCTGGCAGGTACTCGAATAAGAACGGTGGGAACCCTAAACTGATAGGTTAAGCCACCCCATCAACCCTAATCTTGTAGGTTAATATGTCTTAACCTACGCTAGCTACGTAGTTCTTGAACACAAGGATGACTACTAAGAATTACACCCTAAACTGGCAGGTGATTTCCTATACTTGGGTTCACTCGGTGCTAAATTCTACTCCCATATGAAGAGACTGAACATGATTTAACTGGCTGTACATGGACTGAGTAACTGACTTCCATTAACTGACGAAATAATACTACTATCTGAGAATTTATTGAGATTATGAGATTTTTGAGATTTCCCGAGTCACATAACTGACTGAGTTCTATAGATCATGGCTTGAATGAGATTATTGTGATAACGTGACATGGCTCTAGGCACAGAACTATATTTTTCAGGTACTAGAACCCCCAGGACTCGATGAAAGGAAACTGGCATACATAACTGACTTGATCATAAAATGGAGTCCACAATTCACCATATTATAATTACGGGATTTCACACTAAGCATAGTTCTGAACATCTTACTTATGGAAGGGAAATTTATACAACATGTGTATACTTGCATAGCTTCAATATCATGCTCAATCCATATCACAACAATGACGCATATCAATCACGTGGAATTCATGTGAAATCATAAAGCATAGAGCATAGACTTATCATTTAAGCACTATTGAATCATGGGACATGAATTCTATCATCCTAGGCCTTTTATCAAACATTTTACATGCATTCTTTTAGCTTAGGTGTGTTTTCATGAATTTTCCCATTTTAAACCACATAAAATTCATGGATTTCAATTAACGAACACATATACTTCATAAAAAAACCATTAGATATCATCTTGAAACTTAAACAACAATCATCAACATGTACATGGTCATATCAAAACAAGACAATCATAATATAATATTTAAAACATGTTTCTTGATCTCTATGAATGAAATGGATCCATAGATGAACACTATGCATACCTTAGATGGAAGATTCTTGATGATTGATGGAGAAATTTGCTTGAACTTGAATCCCCAATTGAAAACCCTAATATTTTCTTGAGAGGATTTTGAGAGAAAGAGTATGTTTTAGTGAAATAAGAGCTTAATTTCATGTTTATGGAATATATATAGGGGTGGAAAAATAACCCAAATACCCCTCTAGATGCGTCATTTAATTTCTGTGAAAATTACTCGATTTGGGCCCCGGCGCAATGCGGAGATATGGCGTTGCCCTCCTTTTGTGACCTGAAAACTCACCGCGATATGGTGGAATCATGGAGAGACACTGGAAATTGACAAACGTCATTTTGGCTTATGGCGCGATGCGCCACTGACTGAAATGACGCTGCTCAAACTTTAAATCGCCATAACTTCTTCACCGGGTGTCCATTTTAGGCGAATTTGGTATCGATGGAAATCTTATTCAATTCTCTACAATTTGGAGGGTATAAATATGCCAAAATTCCACCTATAAACCATGTTATTCTCGTTCAAAGATGACCCATGTGAAATCACACACGAAAAACTTGGTGGATTCAAAAGTTCTTAGCTTGGCTTACTCTAAGTAACTCTTATAAACCTGATTAACAAATCATAAGCTCTATTATCACTAGTATACTCATCCTAATTCTTGTACTCCAATATGAATCACAGGATAGGAGGTTTCATGTGTAGGAACCACGGTTCATTTACTAGCTTAGAAATATACGAGGTATTACAATATCTCCCCCTTGAAAACATTCATCCTCGAATGATAATGAATGATATGGGGATAGACGATAAACTAGAGTATGTGAAAGACATACACTACTGGAACATGATCTCATGACGTATATGACTGATAATATAAACATATCATGTTGGATATGCATATCTGATGTATTAGTAATTGATTCATGAATGCATAACTGAGATTTTTGATAACTGAGTTCTCCCAATACGAATGCATATTTGATTCATGATTATAAACTAGACTGATACATGAATACATTACTAAATATGCAATGGTACTTGATACCAGATTTGTGATGAAACATGAGCATGAACTGAATACCAAGTTGTATAGAATACTGAACGGGAAACTGAATAAACTTAAGGAGAACTATTACCTTAAGCTTGATCTGGATTGCCAGAGAAGAGGCTAGGATACTTGGTACGCATGTCTGCTTCTGCTTCCCAATTATCTCCCTCAACGGACTGATTTCTCCAAATAACTTTGACTAGGGGGGACTTCTCTGTTCCTTAGTCTACGAGTCTGATAGTCTAGAATTTAGATTGGAATTTCCTCATAGGAGAGACTGTTCTGAATGTCAATGCTCTAAATAGGGACTATGAATGATGGATCACCTATACACTTCTTGAGTAAAGAGATATGAAATACTGGATGAACTGAGGCTAGATCTAAAGGCAATTCGAGCTCATAAGCTACCTTGCCTAAGCGACTGAGAATCTTGAAGGGATGGGCACTGAGCTTTCCCTTCTTGCTGAACCTCTTCACTCCCTTCATGGGAGAGATCTTCATATAGACATAGTCACCAATCTCGAACTCGAGATCATTTCTGTGCACGTCTGCATACGACTTCTGTCAGCTCTGAGCAGCCCGGAGTCTTTCTCTAATTAATTGGACTTTCTCTAAGCTGTCGACTACTAAGTCAGGCCCTATGACTGAGGCCTCTCTACTTTGAACCATCCGATTGGAGATCTGCATATCCTACCATAGAGAGCTTCGAACGGAGCTATTTTAATACTGGAATGATAGCTATTATTGTATGCAAACTCAATCAAAGGCAAGTGGTCATCCCAACTTCGTTTGAAATCAATTGCACACGCCCTTATCATATCTTCAAGAGTCTGAATAGTCCTTTCTACTTGACCATCTATCTGACGATGAAAAGTTGTACTGAGATGAACTTGGGTACCAAGACCCTTTTGGAATGCTTTCCAGAAGTAAGAGGTGAACTGGGTACCTTTGTCTAAGATGATAGATAATGGAACATTGTGTAATCTGACCAACTCCCTGATATAGAGTTTGGCATAATCCTCGGCTTAATAAGAGGTATAGATTGGAAGGAAATTGGATGACTTGGTCATTCTATCTACAATGACCCAAACTGAATCATGATGATGACGAGTTCGAGGCAAACCTGTCATGAAGTCCATGTTCACTTATTCCCACTTCCAAGTAGGAATAGTGAACTCCTGCATGGAACCACTAGGATTCTGATGCTCTATCTTAACCTGCTGACATGTAGGGCACTAAGCCACAAATTTTCCAACATCTCTATTCATCTCACTCCACCAATAGATCTCCCATAGGTCGCGGTACATCTTAGGGGCCCCAATATGAATAGAGTATCACGCACCATGCACTTCTGCAAGAATTCGCTACTTTAAATCATCTACACCTGGAACACAGAGATGATCCTGACAACGAATGACACCATCTCCCCCTTGAGAGAAAACCTCTGCTTTCTGATTCTTAACTAAATCTTTTAGCTTGACAAGGCTAGGATCCCTGTCTTGCTTTTCTTTCACCTCGGAAACTAGAGATGACTCTAAACTATCCTGAATACATACACCACCCTCTGAAGAATCGACTAAGCGAACACCTAGTCTGGCAAGCTGATGGATTTCCTGTGCTATTTTCTTCTTTCTATCCTCAATGTGAGAAACACTACCCATGGAGAGTCTACTGAGAGCGTCGGCCACAACGTTGGCCTTGCCCGGATGATAAAGGACACTCATGTCATAATCTTTCAAGAGATCTAACCACCTTCTCTGACGAAGATTGAGATTTTTCCAAGAAAAAACATATTGGAGACTCTTATGATCTGTGAAGACATCTACATGAACTCCATATAGATAATGCCTCCAAATATTCAAGGCAAATACTACGGCTGCTAACTCAAGATCATGAGTAGGATAATTCTTCTTATAGGGATTTAACTGCCTGGAGGCATAGGCTATGACCTTACCATGCTACATGAGGAAACAACCCAAACCTACTCTAGATGCATCACAGTATACTACGAACCCATCTTAACCATCTGGAAGAGCTAAGACTGGAGCTGGGGTGAGTCGAGTCTTCAATTCCTAAAAACTCTTCTCGTAAGGATTTGACCAATGAAACTTGACCTTCTTCTAAGTCAATCTGGACATGGTGGATGTAATAGAAGAAAATCCCTCAACAAACCACCTCTAATAGACAACCAAATCCTAGAAACTCCTGATATCTAATGGAGAGATAGGGCGAGGCCTGTTTCTTACCTCTTCGGACTTTTAAGGATCTACTTTAATGCCATCACTGTAAATAATGTGGCCAAGGAATGCTACTGACCTTTGCTAAAACTCACACTTACTGAATTTGGCGAATAACTTGTGATCTCTGAGTGTTTGAAGAACAATTCTGAGATGGTCTGAATGATCACGCTCTATGTGGGAATAGACAAGGATATCATCTATGAAGACTATGACGAACATGTCCAAGTACTTCTTGAGCACATGGTTCATCAAGTCCTTGAAAGCGGCTGGAGCATTGGTAAGACCAAAGAACATAACTAGAAATTTGAAGTGACCATACCGAGTACGGAAAACTATCTTTGGAATGTCACATTCTCTAACTTTGAGCTAATGATAGCCTGATCTGAGGTCTATCTTGGAGAAATAACTGGCACCCTAAAGTTGGTCAAACAAGTCATCTATTCTGGGAAAAGGATACTTGTTCTTGACCGTAACTTTGTTGAGCTGGCGGTAATCAATACACATCCTGGGAGAACCGTCTTTCTTGCATATGAATAAGACTGGTGCACCCCACGGGGAAACACTGGGTCTAATGAATCCCTTATCTAAGAGATCCTTCAACTGATCCTTTAGTTCTTTGAGTTCTGCTGGTGCTATTCTATATGGCGGAATAGAAATAGGCTGAGTATCTGGAATAAGGTCAATACCGAAGTCTATTTCCCTTTCGGGAGGAATGCCTGGAAGATCTTCGAAAAATACATCTGAATATTCGCTAACCACTGGGATTGATTCAAAGCTAGGATATTTGGAACCAGAGTCTTTAACATGAACGAGATAATAAACACATCCACTCTATGACGGGCTCATTCGAGAATCGAAATTGAACTATCCTTTTTCTACAGTCGACTGTGGCATAGCAAGAATGAAGCCAATCCATGCCGAGAATGATATCAAAATCAGTCATCTCTAAGTCGACTAAATCTGCTGACGTAGCTTTCTGAAATATCATAATCGGGAAGTTCCTGTATACCCGCCGAGCTATGATGGTTTTACCCACCGGGGTAGAGACTGCAAAGGGCCCTGTTAAAATTTTGGGACTGATTCCTAAATCGCCTGCTATATAAGAAGTAAAAAAAAAGACAAGGATGCACCTGGATCTAGCAAAGCGTAAACATGAACATGGAAAATCTGTAACGTACCAGTAATGACATCTAGAGAATTTTCCTAATCCCGTCGGGTCTGAAGAGTATAGAGTCTATTTGGGCGTTGCCCAATAGCAGTAGTGGAAGTGGCACCCTGCTGATTTGGGCGACCAGACTGGACTATGGACGATTTTGCTGACCCTGTAGACCTAACTGTGGACACTCTCTAATCATGTGGCTTGGCTTGCCACAACCGAAAAAATCATCGCTACCAGCTCTACAGGTACCCTTGTGGTTCATACCACAAGTCTGACACAAGGGATTAGTTCGGGCACTGCTGACACTGCCCCAAGACTTAGATCCTGGTGGTCGATCACTTTTTCCATCTTTGAATTTTGGCACTGGGGCACTGGCAGAGGAAGGAGATGGAACTGCTGGCTTAGGAAGGAACTGTGAACGATTTCCTACTTCTGATTTAGGTTGAGCAAAACTGAAACTGCCTGATCTTGCTCTTTTGTCCTGCCTCTCCCTAGGCCTAATCTTCTTCTCCTCTATTTGCTGAGCATGGGTCATGTGCCTGGATAAATTCATATCACTGTTCAGCATCGAAGACCTACACTTATTTACCACTCTATCATTCACTCCTGACATGAACTTGCTCATCTTAGCCTTATTATCTGCAACCACATGAGGGGCATATCTGGCTAGTTGAGTAAATCTGAGAGAATACTCTTTAACAGTTATATTTCCCTGCCTGAGGTTGATGAACTCCAGAACTTTTGCCTCCCTCAGCTCTTGGTGAATGAATCTCTCTAAGAAAGCCGTGACAAATTCCTCTTACTCTATAGGACCTGCACTATCTACCCTCTCAAACTTCCACTGTTTATACCAAGTGTGAGCAACATCCTGTAACTGGTATGTGGATAACTCGGCACTCTGACAAGAAATAACTCCCATGATGTCTATGAACTTCTGGACTTGGTCAATGAATTCTTGAGGGTCTTCATCAGACTTAGACCCAAAGAAAGATAGAGGGTTCATTCGGGTTAAGTCTCCAATCCTAGATGCGGCTGAGTTTGCCACTGGATTGGTCGGAATAACAGGTGGCCATTTATTTGGGGTAGCCACAGACTGAGCAAGTGTGGTGAATGCGGCCCAAAACTCCGCATGAGAAACATGTTTTCCCAAAGGATCTTCGGGCTGAGGAGCGGGCTGGTTTCTTCTCTTTGGAGGCATATTCTAAAATAAGAGAAGAACGGATTAGACTGAGAGTTTAAATTGAGATTATGCTCACTAGCAAGACATGAATACTGGAAGAGGGAAAACTATTCCTAAAACATCTCATAGCCTCTTGCACATAAATGTGGAGCACAACACACCCATGCACAAGACTCTACTAAATGTGGCTTTCAGACTTTCTATGACTCTATTGAACCTTAGTCTCTGATACCAAGTTTGTAACGCCCCAAATCTGGTACCTGAAATGCTACACGATGCTTATGATCCTAAGGGACCACAAGCTAACCCATGACTGATATTTGTACCTGTACACTGCATAATATAGTTGTAGAATATGGAAAACGTGAATAATAGGCCATAAGGTTCAACTAAATAAAGTGTATGACAAAACATAATATCCATATGGGTAACAAATACCCTAAACAACTGAAGTTTGAATCAACTCTGAACTAAATCTGAAAGCCTCTAAATACTGTCTGAAATATGGATTTGAAGAAACATGTCTCCAACTAACTTCGTCTAACAAAACTGAACTAAAATAATGAATGAAATAAAATAATATCATCCTCGGATGGATGAGGACTCACTGCCACTCTGCATACTGGAATGCTACTACTACTGCTGATCTGGAACTCGTGACTCTGAGCCTATGGTGAAACATATAATAAAGCACCATAGCGCAAATGCATCAGTACAGAGTATAAGAGTGAGGTAGGCTAAATGCAAAATAATTTACATGCATGGGCAATGCTAACTTACTGACTAATATAAACGTGAGAGTGAATGCATGCATACATAGTAATTGAGATCATGAATACATGATATCTAGATATGTATGCTAATTCATGGTTTACTGTTATCTAACATGATTGATACTAGAATTCTGATAACATGGATGACTATGTCTGACAGTCCTGAATCTGATGGAGCTACCTGAGTTCTGTACTGTAACTGAATTAACTGTAACAGACAGTCCTGGTATACTAAAATTTGAAAAACTATCTGAGTACTTTTACTGAGACTGGGACTGAAATTGTGGGAGGTAGTTGCTTAACCGACATGCCCTAATAACGAATATAGCTAGGTTAGGGTCCAATCTTTGCCCCAACTGGAAGGGTGTCAATACCGCGCCACTGGTATGGACAGTTGTGAGTGACCCTTAGCTGGTAGGTACTCGAATAAGAATGGTGGAAACCCTAAACTGACAGGTTAATCTACCTCATCAACCCTGATCTAGAAGGTTAAGATGTCTCAACCTACGCTGGCTACGTAATTCTGGAACACAAGGATGACTACGAAGAATCAAACCCTAAACTGGAAGGTGAGTTCCTATCCTTGGGTTCACTCAGTGCTAACGTCTACTCCCATTTGAGAAGACTGAACATAATTTAACTGGCTGTACATGGACTGAGTAACTGACTTTTGTTGACTGACAGAATAGTACTACTATCTGAGAATTTATTGAGATCATGAGATTTTTGAGATTTCCTGAGTCACATGACTGACTGAGTTCTATAGATCATGTATTAAATGAGATTATCATGATAATGTGACATGTCTCAAGACACATAACTATATTTTTTGGGTACTAGTACCCCCAGGACTCAATGAAAGGAAACTGACACACATAACTGACTTGATCATAAAATGGAGTCCACAATTCACCATCTCATAAGCAGGGGATTTCACACTAAGCATATTTCTCAACATCTTACGTATGGAAGGGAAATTCATACAACATATGTATACTTTCATAGCTTCAATATCATGCCTAATCCATAGCACAACAAGGATGCATATCAATCACGTGGAATTTATGTGAAATGATAAAACATAGAGCATGGACTTGTCATTTAAGAACTATTAAATCATGGGACATGAATTCTATCATCCTAGGCCTTTTATCAAACACTTTGCATGCATTCTTTTATCTTAGGTGTGTTTTCATGAATTTTCCCATTTTAAACCATATAAAGTTCATGGATTTCAACTAACGAACACATATACTTCATGAAAACACCATTAGATATCATCTTGAAAATTAAACAACAATCATCAACATGTACATGGTCATATCAGAACAAGACAATCACAATATAATATTTAAAACATGGTTCTGAGCTCTATGAATGAAATGGATCCATAGATGAATACTATGCATACCTTGGATGGAAGATTCTTGATGATTGAAGGGGAAATTTGCTTGAACTTGAATCCCCAATTGAAAACCCTAATGTGTTCTTGAGAGGATTTTGAGAGAAAGAGTATGTTTTGGTGAAATATGGGCATAATTCCGTGTTTATGGAATATATATAGGGGTGAAAAGATGATCCAAATACCCCTCTAGTTGCGTTATTTAATTTCTGTAAAAATTGCCTGATTTGGGCCCCCGGCGCATTGCGGAGATATTGCGTTGCTCCTCGTTTGTGACCTAGAAACTCACCGCGACATGGTGGAATTGCGGAGAGAAACTAGAAATTGACAAACATCATTTTGTCTTACGGTGCGATGCGCCACTGACTGAAATGACACTACTGAAACTTTAAATCGCCATAACTTCTTCACCGAGTATCCATTTTAGGCGAATTTGGTATCGACGGAAAGCTTATTCAATTTTATACAATTTGAAGGGTATAAATCTGTCAAAATGACACCTATAAACCAAGTTATACTTATTCAAAAATTACCCATGTGAAATACACACGAAAACTTGGTGGATTCAAAAGTTCTTAGCTTGTCTTACTCTAAGTGACTCTTATGAACATGCTTAACACATCATAAGATCTATTATCACTAGTATACTCATCCTAATTCATGTACTCTAATATGAATCACAGGATAGGAGGTTTCATGTGTAGGAACAACGGTTCATTTTCTAGTTTAGAAATATACGGGGTATTACACCACCAAATTATCTTTGAGTCCTCTTTCCAACTCAACAAACCATTCCTTAATTCGAATTCGGAGTAAAAAGTTATGACTATTTTACTGAGTACTGTCCGGGCTGAAGCGGGATTTCACTATAGCAAAAATTCTGCTGGTATTTAAATTATCTTCAACCGTATTTTATGTCTAAAAACCTAAAATTTCATTCCCTAACCATAGAGAGGTGATTTCCCAAGGCTTATGGTGAAATTTCTTCATTGAGATAAGTTTTTCATTATTTTCTTCATCTTTTAATCCTTTAACATCTTAGAATCCTTAGAAAGACCTTTAATGGTGAAATCCTTTTGGGAAATACTCATGGATGGTTTTAATATGACATAGAGATGATCTTAAACAGTAAATTAAAGATTTCTAACATGAATTTTATAAACTAGATTATGAAATTTGATTGTTAGGAACATTGAATTTCGTAAAGATGCAACATTTAGCATAAAAACTACATTAATGGAGATGAGTTAATCTTAAAAGAGCTAATTAAGGGCTACCTGACATTGAGGAATAATATAGACCTTGAATTAAGGATAGAATTAGTGGGTTTGAATTCCCAAGATATTTGTTTGAAGAGTAAATATTTAATTACTCTAATAATTGCTTGATTTTAAGATGATTGATTGTTCTATGCATGAAAGAAAGGAAAGAGCATCCTTGTTGCAGCATGCTTCTTCCAAAAGTTTGGCATCCCGGTAGGCTAGGTTTAATGAGTAGAAGATTGTGTTATTTTATATTTTCATAATTTAGAATTGATAGGAGAAAGCATGTCTATACCTGCGGACATGGAGTTAGGGTGGATAAAGACACGAGTACTTAACTTTAATCCCAAAAACTATATTATTGATTGATTATGTGATATTTATGATATTCTTGATTTGATATTGATAAAAGTATTATATCTATTGAATGCCCATGAGAGGCTAAATTAGTGATAATGATGGTTTATTGAATTGTGTTTATGAGTGGCTTGTTTGATAATGATAACTCCTTAAAGTAGTACTATCAATACTGGTTGATTGGTACTTGGACATGCTTGAAATTATTAATGCTTGGATTGTTCATGCATGTATAAATGATTATTGAAAATTTACTTGATGGAATGTCTTATGACTTTAAGTGTACTTGTAAATTTGGTATATTGTTGTATGCTATGAGATTGTGTAAATTTGATATTGATAATACTTGTTTATGGTGGATTGGGTACCACACCAGTACGGATATGTATATGTTGGATCGGGTATGACGCCGGTATGGATATGTATATGTTGGATCGAGTACCACACCGGTACGGATATGTATATGTTAGATCGGGTACCACGTCGGTACAGATATGTATATGTTGGATTGGGTACCATGCTGGTACGGATATGTATTGGATTGGGTACCATGCTGGTACGGATATGTATTGGATTGGGTACCACGCCAGTACAGATATGTATATGTTAAATTGGGTACCATGCTGGTATGGATATGTATATGTTGGATCGGGTACCATATCGGTACGGATATGTATATGTTGGATAGGGTACCATGCCGATATTGATATGTATATATTGGATCGGGTACCACGCTGGTACGATACATGAACATAGATTTTTCCATGCAGGTCATGACTATTTGGGCAAAAATAAGACTCATAGCATGTGTGTACGTATTTGTGTTTAGTCTATAGATGTTTACAGTATGCTTGATACTCTTGATGGTTATGTAGCTTGTTTGTGAGTATTGTTTGACCTGTTATTGTTGTATTATTAATTCATTGGGTATTTGATTATGTGATATGTATTTAAAAAAGGTGAAACTTGTACTTACTTATATGTTGGTTGACTTGTTTCATTAATACTTCATCCAGGTTAGTTATAATATTAAAATATTATAATAGAGCATTTGGTTGTTAGGTCGAGAATTTAGTTGGTGTTGTTTATGATTACGAGTTTGTTCCTGTGAATATAAGTAATGAAAAAGATAAGTTGAATAAAGAGGAATAGTAATGTATAAGTGTTGGGTTGTGGTTGATTGTGTGAAATAATGAGGCTAGAGTATGTTGGTAGTGAATATAATATGGATGAAGTTGGAAGAGTAGTTGGATGATGTAAGTTATATAGGTAAATTAATAATGTTATTAAAACCAGTGTTGAATCATATTCCATTCAGGATATCATTATTTATTTTTCTTAATTCTATTTTATGATTATATGGACTAACATGGTCGGCCAATGATGCCTACCAGTACTTGTGTTTGTACTGACCCTATTCTTCTACATTCCTTCTTGGAGTGTAGACTGGATGCAGGTTAGTTGCATTTACTAGATGGATGAAGATATTCAGCACTAACTTCTGCACTTTCTTCCTGCCAGATGTTTAGAGTCTTCGTATTATTTATTTTATTGTTAGTATTTGTTGTAGTAGATAGCTCTTGTAGATGTCTGGCCAAGTCTTGGGATAGTGAAGGACACTTGTACGAAGTTTTTAAAAAATAATTATTTATTAGTATTTAATTTACTTTATTATATTTAACAAGTATTTTCTTAAAAACAGAAGTCTTCTGCTTATTTTTAGTTGGGTAATAAGGATTCTCCTAGCTACTTAAAATAGCGTAGGTGCCCATACGGTCCATTAGTCAGGGTCATGACATTATTGCTTGTATATTGACATATATTAACCAAAGAGTTCATAAGTGAACAAATACATAGAAATACTTATGTATATGTCTAGTACATACATAATTAATTCTTGTATGTGGATGTGCACTAACCACATATTTTATAATAGGTAAAATACATGGATAGAGTTACGTATCTGTATAGCACATACATAGTTATTACTTGTGTGTGGATGTACAGTAACTATAAAATTTCTAATAGACAAACTATATAGATAGACTTATGTATATGTCTGTCACATACATAAGTGTTGATTGTATGTGGATGTACAACAACTATAAAAATCATAGCAGAGCAAACTACATAGTAGTATTTATGTATATGTCTATCATATACGAAGGTATTGTTTGTATGTGGAATGACATTCTAGTACAAAAAAAAAGTTACATAACTAACACTTATTACTTATGTGTATGTGAATCACATACATAAGTATTGCTTGTATGAGTGTTTATTGCTACTACAACAACCTCAATTAAAACATGAAAAACACCACATTCTATTGCAATAACTAACAACCATAACCAAAAATAAAAATTCAGAAAAGCTCACATTAACGATAAAAACACTATATCCCAGTACAATTACAAATCACAATCAAAAATAAAAAAAGTTAAAAACCTTTGGTAAAGTGGCCTTGAAGTATCATCTTTTTTATACTTTCTCGACGATTATCCGATTTGATTTTTTGAACTTCGTTCAAAAACTTTCTTGATCTTCTTCATCTTAATGAGATCGTTCTGATGTTTTGATCTGTTTTCAACAAAATTAGGATCCTCGTAGTCAAATTCTTCAGGAACGAATCCAGTAACTTGATTTGTTGGTTCATTATGATCAAACTTAGTAAATCCTAAACTAAAAGACGGAGAATCATCCATTTACTAAGAAAAAGGTAGAAAATAGATTACATGCAAAAACTATTTCAGTGGAATCTATGAATTGGTAAAGTAGAAACTCCAAAACTAAGAAAAAATTGCTGAATGGACACCATTCAACAACTTGTTCACTCCAAAAAATTCTAATTTGTAGCCTTCATACAATAAAAAGTCAGAGTTAGTAAAAAAATTACTAACCTCAGATCTTAAAATCTCATAAATTTTAATGGAGATTTTGTTAAAATTGAATGTCAATGTGTAAGAGTAGGAGTCAAACATGGATGAAAATTCAAAAACAGAAAGCGCTATTAATGGATCCTTGATTGAAGCCGTGGTCCTAGGAGAACAAACCGTAAATAAAATTTGATAAAGTTATGTAAGTGAATTTTTAGATAGAGATTTGAAAAAATGAGATTTTTGTAATAAGTTTTAAAAGTTAGAATTTTGTGTAATTAGTGATAGTTAAGTTTTTGCGCTATGTAATTTTTAGTAATTGACTGTCCATAAATTAGCCCAGCCCACTTCACTCCAATCCAATGTCATCCATCAAAATTTGGGTTGGTAACTAGTCAAAAGTAGTTCATGAGAAATTTTGTCAAAATAATTTTATAAGGTATTAAAAAGTTATAAAAGAATAAATAAGCCAATAAAACTTAGTAAGAGTAGAGCGGGTTGGGTAATGATCTGCATTTAGTCCAACTCATTTCAGTCAAATTAACTTTGAGAGAGCCAATAATTCGTTCATTTATTAACTCAATCTATCTTAACCAACTCAAATTCAATCTAATCCACCCATTTTCCACGTGTGGTTGCATATGTGGGCGGTGAAATTTTATTAAATTTAAATCCAGACGAAATTGGAGTTATATTAAATTTAAAATATATTACTCCCAAATAAATATTGTAGATTAATATAATTAGATTAATTATTTAAGTCCAAACATATATGGATTTAAATAAAGTCCAATTTTTATTGATCTAGTCCATTAATTTGGGCTACAAATGATGGGCTCACTTTGCTAAGCCCAAGATATTGTTATATTCTAGAGGCCCAAATAAGCGTCACGTGTCAAATAACGTGGCATGCCAAGTCAAGTGAGGATCTAATAGGACTTAAATAATTAATCCACATGCCACATGTCAAAATGATGTAGCATGCCTAGTGAAATAAAAAACACATAAAAGGCGTCACGTAACTTGAATTTGATTAGTCAAAGGAAGTCCATATTCATCATGACTCTTCCATTTCTACAACTATAAATAGGGGTATCATAATTCAGAAAAGACACCCCCAAAACTCTAGCATGTAGCAAGTGAAAGCTCGTGGATCAAACGCCGTAATTGCTCTAAAAATCTCAAGCATACAAATCAAGCTCATCAAGATTCAAGATCAAGACTGCAATATGATGTGTGAGCTAAGGCTAACACATTTGAGGCTTTTAACTAAGAATAATTGTGAAGTCTTAAGCAACTTTTGTCGTTTTTGAATGCTTTATGTTTGATTTTTTAGTAGAAACTAAGATGCTAGAGAACCAACAAGAATGGAAGAAAATGAGCTGAAATCTGAAGTAAATAAAGGCGAAGTGTGGCTGACGACATTTGTGATAAGTCATCAGCCTTGTGATAAGCTATCAGCTTCATCATCAGCAGTGGACAGATAATTGGCCTAAGTTGAAAGTTGTGATGACATTTTGTGATAGGACGTCAAGGAGATGATAAGCCGCCAATATTGTCGTCAGCCTAAGACAGAACATGAGAGTTGAGGAAAATCCTTGACGACATTTGTGATAGGTCGTCAAGGAGATGATAGGGCTTCACCATTTATTGTCAGCGTTAGGCAACGAGTACTAAAAGATAAAGGATGTTGACGACATTTGTGATAAGTCGTCAGCCTCCTGATAGGCTATCACAAATGGCGTCACCTAATCCGAAGAATTTCTGAATTTTATTATTTTGTTTCAATAATTAGGGTGACTTAAAGAGTTCCGAACCTTGAGTTTTGAGACGATAATTTGATATTTTTCTCCCTCTTCTTTTGTCTTGAGAAAGAAATTACTTTAAAGAGACTATCATCATTATATTGGGATTTTGTTTGGTGATTTAATCTGAGAATCTCTAGTTTTTATTCATCTTTTGGTAAGTTTATCTTTTAAAGCATGAATTCATCTAGTTGTTTCGATTATTACGTCATGAGAAGCTAAATTCCTTTAACCTGAATTATGGGATCTAGGGGTAGGTCTTGATAAGGTGTTGAGTGTTCAAGATTCCAAAGGTGGTAGGACTCCTTGATAATTCTGATGTTTTAATTATTGTTTGTTGGTTGCAAATGATAGATAACATCTGCTTTGATTTGCTTGAGAAAGAAATCAAATATAGTGGGAAGTGAATTATCAACAGGGACTTGGAAACACTAAACTTCCGTTTAATAATCAGCGCTGTAACAAGGTTGGTTAACCTGAGGTAAAATCTGGGCAGTGAATATAAATTTCCTAAGTCCGAGAGGATTAGAAAATTAAATGGTTAAGTAGGTCGAGAGACATTTAAGCATAACTTCGCTAAAGATAACTTGTTGTCCTACCTACCGTGAGAATCTTGAACCACTAGTAGCATCTGTCAAGTACCAAAACCCATAGTGAACAAAATTCTAGTTTTCCATAAACTCTTGATTACAAACACTGAAGCTAAAGTGACCAAAAATTATTTGTTAATCTCCAAATTCCCCATTTTGTCTTTCGTGCCAGTTGTTTGAATTTAACTTGTAGCTTTAGTTTCAAACGAGTTTAATCACCACTTACATTGTTCCCTGTGGGATTCAACCCCAACCTAGTTGGGTTATATGTTGACAACAATCGCTTATATTCTCATTAGAGAGGTGTAGTTTAAGCGTTATTACAATATTCAAGAACAAGATCAAAAGCCCTTGAATTCAAGCACAAGTCAAGATCAAGTCCCTCAAATCATTCAAATCAAGATCAAATTCAAGATCAGGCTTCAAGACCTTGAATTTATATTTGAAAAGGTTAATCAGAGGATTCATAGAGATTGTAACACTCACATATTAAAATGACTAAATTGATTGTGGCAATATTTTCTTGTCTCAAATTTATTATTATTTTTTATCTTGAGAATTTTATTATCCAACAAATTCTGGCATGCCCAGTGGGACAATCTCTACCTCTCATATCAACTTTTCATACTTCAAACTTTAAGAACAACGAAATGACTACCAAGAAGTTCAAATCTCAATCAACTACTTCCAAGGATGTTGATTCAAAGTTCTCTACTGAAGTAGAAAGCATCCTTGGTGTTACTTTAGATGCTTGAGAGCTGTCACAAGGAGCAAGGCAGGCTTTCTAGGACAACAAACACATCTAGTGTCGTCCGTGCCAACTCCGATTTTTGGATTTTCAACCCCAAAAGGAACGAAGTCCAATGCAAGTGCTTCAAAATGAGGAAGAAATGTGGAGGAATTTATTAAGAGGACTCTAGCTCTACTTGATCACTCTGGTTTCAAATACTCTGGCGCAAAGAGCGGTGGTCATTCAACAAATGCATCATCTCCACTTATACCGCATAAGTTGAGCACTTTGAAGATCAACTTATGCGATAATCTATGTTACTCTTCAACGTCACCAATAATCATGCAAGTGATGGTGACTGATGCCTCATCTATGGAGGAGCAATTTGCGAATATGACAAAGGCAATTGAGAGCCTGACCAAATATGTTCTGAATCAAGATGCTCGGATCGATAAGATAGGGGATAGGATGGAATGCCTGATAGATAGAGATTCTAGCCATGCACCTAAAAAATATCCAGAGGATTACGAGACAGAGCATCCTATGAAACAAACACCACCAACTAAAGAGGTGCAAGTTTTATCTGAAGGAAGAATCCCGATTGAGCAATTGAAGGGATCCTCAAAGACAAGTATGATGTTGTAACCAAGTCTTCTCTTGCATATGAAAAGACCGACACTGCAAGGATAGATAGCCTCAAAATTTCTACCGACTATCAACCCCTAAATTTCAACAATTTGAGGGCAAAGGGAACCCAAAACAGCATGTCACACACTTTGTTTAGACATGTAATAATGCTGGAACTTACGGTGACTATCTTGTCAAATAGTTTGTTCGTTCCCTAAAGGGAAACTCTTTTGATTGGTACACGAACCTTGATCCTAACTCCATCAATAGTTGGGAGAAATTGGAGCATGAGTTCTTAAATTGCTTTTATAGAACAAGGCGTACAGTGAGCATGGTAGGGCTCACAAATACTCAAAAAAAGGATAAACCAGTCATCAACTTCATCAATCGATGGAGAAATGCTAGCCTAAACTGCAAAGATAGGTTCAGCGAAGCTTCTGCGATAGAGATGTGTGTCCAAGGAATGCACTGGGAGCTTCTCTACATATTGCAAGGCATTAAGCCTAAATTATTTAAAAAGTTAGCTACCCGTGATCACGATATGGAGTTGAGCATGTCTTCTGATAGAAAAGGAGCAACACCTATCCATGACCCTTGAAGGAGAAAGCATAAGTAAGAACCCAAAAGATGGGGCAAGTTTGTCCCAAAAAATGACAACAAGGAATCTATGAATATTGATGTGTCCCCTGTGAAGGTCATCATAAAGGTGATCAAGAAGCATAGTGTGAAGACGACTTCTAGAGCACGTCCAAATCAGAAAACTTTAAAAGAGATGCAAGAAAAGGAATATCCCTTCCCTGATTCTAATGTTGCCAAGATTTTTTACGAACTCCTTGAGCATAAGCTCATTGAACTCCCAGAGATAAAGTGACCAAATGAACCTGGAAAGAACAATGACCCTAATTATTGCAAAATATCATAGTCTTGTGAGTCACCCTCTCTACAAGTGCTTTTTCATTAAAGAAAAAGTCATGCAACTGGAAAACGAGAAGAATATCTTCTTCGACGATGAGATGGTTAGTTCTCGTCAAATCTCTATCACTTTTGGCTCGCTCGACCCAGTCCAAATATGTGTAGAAGAGCATAATGAGAAAATATTAGATCCTGACAGGTCTTCAATTGATGAAGGCAATGATGAAGGTTGGACTTTGGTGACCAGGCATAGACATAAGAAGATGAGTCTGCGAAAGGAGACATCCGAGAAGCCAACCAGAAGCAGAATGGTAAAGAAACCAAGAAAATAAAAGTTGGTTAAACTTCCAAAGAAGACGAGGGTGACGGAGCTTCACCACAAAAAATCATGGTGTCCAGTAACTTTGGAAGAATTCTTACCAAGTTGGTTTCTTGCAAAGACTGCTCAAGTCAACCTCAAGGCATCTTGTTTTAATACTGCCAAAGAGGGGGAAAAGGGTGAAAACCCACCCGTGGATGTTCCTCCATCTTCTGAAAATCTTACGGAGCCACTTAGACAAGAGGAACATGTATGTGATACAAAAATTACATTTACAAATAAAGACCTTCTGCTTGGAGGAACCCTACACAATCATCCCTTGTACATGGTAGGTCAAGTTCTACGAAAAAGGATAAATAGAATCTTGATTGATGAGGGATTTGGAGTTAACATCCTGCCTATCCATACAATGAAGGAACTGGGCATCGCTACCAAAGAATTGGCCAAAAGCTGTATAATGATCCAAGGCTTCAACCAAGGGGACCAAAGGTCCATAGAATCTGTAAAGTTAGGGATTTGTATGGATGATTTTCAATAAAATTCATTGATGCATGTGATTGACGCCAAAACTTCATACAACATATTACTTGGTAGGCCTTGGTTATATGAGAACAAAATTATCTCATCCTCTTACTATCAATGCTTGAAGTACCTCAAAGGCGAAGTGAAAAGAAAAGTAGTTGCCGATAACAAACCATTCACTGAAGTTGAGTCACACTTTTCCGATGCAAAATTGTACTTAAAGAATTATGTTGTGAATGAGAAAAGGGTTGACGATGTCACCAAGACCAAGTGTAATGATCTTGCATATAAGAATGTCGCAGTGACTGTTGAAAAAGTCGCCACCAAGAAGCCCCTCTTCACTTCGAATAAAGAAAGCATTGCACCTACAAAAAAAAGTCAACTCTTGTTCTTCGATACGTACCAAAGGTAAAGAAAGATGAAGGTCACCAATCTGATGCCTAAGATAATGTGCTAAAAGGGCTAACTTTACCTATCAGGAGGATTGATGGAATAAATTCGTCCTCAAGACTACTTGGACAGTCGGTGGCTCAAAACTTGCCACAAAATATGACACTTCCTACGAAACGTACGAAGGATGGCTTCGACCCAAATGCATACAAGCTATTTGTAAAAATGCGGGATACCATCCTAATAATCCATCAAGGTTGGGAAAACTTCCGTCTAAGGGTATAACCACGCATGCACGTGAAGGACTAGGATACACGCAGCCACCTCCAATTTGCATCTCCATAAAAAGGGTAATCAGTAATTACATCACCGTGGAAGAAGAATCCACTGCTGCTAATAAAAGACCCTCTGTATTTGATCGACTTGGAAAATCAACTGTAAGAACTTTTGTGTTTGAAAGGTTAGGTCCTCTAACTAAGAAGAAAAATAACAAGCATCGGAGAAGTCGTCAAAGTAAAACAATGCACTCTATGCCTAAGATTCGGAAGGATTTCCAAAGTTTGATTCCTTCTAGAATAAGGCGGCAGACGGAACTGGTAGTTTCATGCAATGAGGTGCTAAAAGCAAAGGCTCATACTGTGGTTTATAACAAGCAACGCGAGGAAGATAAAGAGAGTGTTGTCTTCTCATATCATATTATGACCCAAAATGAGAAAGATGTCTCGTCTTAAATTGAAGGTAGTTTCCTTCTCCTATGCAAATTCAAATTAGGGGTTGTTTCCTTCTCTAATATAAATTCAAATTGAAAAATTTTCATTTCTGGTTAAGTAAGGTGGTAAAAAGTTTTTAGAAATCTATTTGGAATGGGATATCATGCCTCACCAACGGGTCTTACGTGTAGAGATTCATGAAAAAAAATAGGAGATTTTTTTTGAAAGGCAATATCAATATTTAAATTGTATAGGTTCAACTTTATGAAAATCTTTGAAGCACGAAGGAAGCATGTTTAAATAAATCATACTTCAAGTCTAGTCTCAAAAAAATTAAATGTCTCGACAAGTCTTGAAGTAGGGGACATTTGTGGGCGCTGAAATTTTATTAAAATTAAATCCATATGAAATTTGGGTTATATTAAATTTAAAATATATTAGTCCAAAATTAATATTGCGTATTAGTATAATTAGATTAATTATTTAAGTCCAAACATATATGGATTTAAATAAAGTCCAATTTTTATTGGGCTAGTCCATTAATTTCGACTACAAATAATGGGCCCACTTTGCTAAGTCAAAGATATTGTTATATTATAGAGGCCCAAATAAGCGTCATGTGTCAAATGATGTGGCATGCCAAGTCAAGTGAAGGAGCCAATAGGACTTAAATAATTAATCCATATGTCACATGTGACATGCCACATGTCAAAATGATGCAACATGCCTAGTGAAATAAAAAACCCAGAAAAGGCCCCACGTCACTTGAATTTGATTAGTCAAACGAAGTCCATATTCATCATGACTCTTCCTTTTTCACAACTATAAATAGGGGTCTCATAATTCAGAAAAGACACCCTAGAACTCTAACAAGTAGCCAGAGAAAGCTCGTGGATCAAATGCTGCAATTTCTCTCAAAAAACTCAAGAACTAACTCAAAATCCCTTGAATTCAAGCACAAGTCAAGATCAAGTCCCTCAAATCAAGTTCAAATTCAAGATCAAGCTTCAAGCCATTGAATTTATATTTGAAAAGGTGAATCAGAGGATTCATAGAGATTGTAACACTCGCATATTGAAATCAATAAATTGATTGTTGCAATATTTTCTTGTCTCGAATTATTTATTTTTCCAACTCAAAGAATTTTACTGTCCAACAGCGTAAACCTTCAATTTATTTTAGGGCTCTGCTAGTGCCCTGTATAATATTAGGAAAATTACAAAGGTGCACCTCGTAAATTCAAAAACGAGGTAAATACTTAAGGCAATCAAGAAATGAAACTAACATAAAATATGATTTATGTAAGAAATATTGAAAATAAAATAATTTGTGATCATGACTGTCGTTCACATTTGTAGTTAAATTCGAGTTTAATCAAGTGAAACTAAAATACTAAAGATGTATATACATACATTTTTATAGTATCTAGGAAATGTCTAAATATTTCAAATTTGGATAGTGTGATTTTCATGTTATACAATCAGAATAATAATTATGAAATTAGATATAACTTTTGTTATAAACGTTAATTGGTAATTAAATAAAAATGATAATTTGCACTGATCTAAAGATAATAATAATAATATTTAAAATAGTCAAACTATTAAGGTATACTATAATTTAAATCTTTTAATGAGTTTAAAACAAATTTGATTTTAGGTTACTTGCCAAACTTCAAAGGGAAATGATTCACTTTCCAGAGTTGTTCATGCACAAAATATTATATTATCTTAGTCTTAGATTTTATCTATTTCATTTATGGACAGAAAATAAAAATTGTTAAGTACTAATTTTTCATCAATTCAAAGTTTGTTTCAATGTTATTATTCCCCTATAAATATATTGCTAAGAGTAATAATCAAAATCAATAATAACAATCATATAGTTACTATTGACCTTTCACAAAACTTGGAAAAGAATGGAGAAGGCAACATTCTTTAAGATTTTCTTGGTCTCCTTTTGCTTATTTTGTTAGGTAAGCAATTTAAATCTAGATAAGTTTAAATCAGTTTCTGTGTCATTTTTTATCTTATAAAATATGATAACTCTAGTTAATTTCTTGTTTCGAATAATGTCAACATTGCTAGTTAGAACAAACGAGGAATTGTATGATCATTGCATTTTTTTTATCTAGCAATTTCCGCTCTAGGAAAATTTAGCAATTTGTGTGTATTTTTTCATATCATGGATAGGATTTAAACAAGTTATATCCACATAAAATGTTATGACTCTTTATATTAGTAATTTAATTTTCTACCGCACGTTACTTATCATTTATTGTCGGTTACTAAAAAATATATGTTGTGTAATATATTGATCCACTTAGTGCATAAAACTTAACTCTAGTTATTTTGTTTTTTCAATAATTTAATCCACGGGCGGATATAATGTACCCCAAGCGTTAGATAGTGCTCCATAATTTTTTCTGACTGAATATATTTTATTCATTTATTCACTCCTTCATCTATTTGATATCATTTTTAAAAAAATATTACGTACAGCACTGACATGTCCATGAATATTTATAGGACAGGGAAGCAATGCTGCGTGACCATCCAAATGATGACGAATGTGTTACGGTGGTAGATTGCATAGACGCATAAATCACCAGCAACTAATTTTAATAATCTAAAATCTATAATATATAATATATAATCTATAATCTATAATCTATATCTATATCTATAATATATTAAAAGTGTGAAGATCCTTAAAAAGGTGATTTAAACTTTTTACCCTTCATCTGATTTAGACAAAATCATTTTTTCATTATTTTTCTAATAATAAAAATTATACACATTAAAAAAGTACAAAAATTCCTTTCAATTCAATCCATATTTGATTTGGATTTGAGAGTTAAGAATCGTAGTGATGCATATATATATATATATATATATATATATATATATATATATATATATATATATATATTCGTTTAGGGTTTCCTTGAATTAAAGTCTACCAAAATCAAACAAAGTAAATATGGAAGTAAGAATTGGAGTGCGTATTGGAATCAATGTCATTATTAAAAATTAAGGTTATACTATAATAAATAAAAATAATATTTAACACTTATAAATCAATTAACATTTTATCTAATATAAACTAGAACTTCTCTAAATCTTATTTAAGGAGTAATATATTAATTTGATGATTTGCTTTGGTTAAGGTTGCTCAATCCGGGCCTGATTTTCTTACCAAAATTAAGTTTTATTTTTCTTGAAAGAAAAATAGAAGTAACACCATAATTACTTTTATTTTTTTTGAAGGGAAAATATAAAAAAATTTCATATTCGGCAAACCTCTTTCTTGGAGGAAAGATTTTGGAACTCTATAAATAGAAAACCCTCCCTTCTCATATCATATCCTAATAACATCCATAATGTTGTCATTAGAGAGTCTTTGTTTAGGGAAAGATTTCTCCCAACAGGTTTTAAGTTTTTAAATATTATTTTCAATATGTAGGTCACTTGACCAAATCATATCAATAATATGCTTTTAGTACGTTTTTTCTTTGTCGTCTGAATTATCATCACGATGGTTTGCAACTAATAGCTTCCACATGACTCCCTCTAGATTTTGAACCCAACAAGATCATGTTGTTTTTGTATATCTTTTGGATTCGAAACTGGTAAAATATGTCAGAAGTTGAATGATTTTTTACGTTTTCTTTTTCTTGTTGTTTGTTGTAATGGATTGCCTTTATTTTCTGTCATTAGGAATTTTAATGATTACATACATATATATCTATTGAAAATAGTGTTTGGTTCGTCACATAGCCAAATTTGAAAATAAAAAGTTGAGAGGGATTTTTTTTTATTTTTGCAATTCTGCATCACCGTGAAATTTATTTGAGCAAAAACTTCTAGGAGTAGTAGTTTTTGATTAAAATTTAATTACATTGCTTATGATTTCAACAATTACCGTGTTTTGACAAACGTGAATATGATCAATTACCATGTGTAAAATAGGTTGACCACGTGGCTGCTCTCTATGTAATTGATCTATAGATCATATTGAATATAGAAGTTTTAAAATTTTTAGTACAGTAGTGTTTTTATTTGCTAATTTTTAGTGAGTTATAATTTATTTTGGTTAGTAAATTATATTTGATTTTATTGTGTTGTAATCTATAAAATACACACTTTGATTTTTTTTTTCCTTAACGATGAATTAATGTTTTCGATGAAAAATTGAACAAGTACATATCTTCTTTGTTCATAATTTGATTAACTTTTCAAAATTATAAATTATTATATGGAGCAGCATACAATTTATATATATAGTTACACAAAAACATCTCTTTATTGTTTGATAGCAACATCTTCAACAATCAGGTTCTACAATATATTTTTTAATTTTTAGTTTTAATTTGCATTTAAAAGTATATTTCTAACTTGTAGTTATATTAATAAATGTGTCAAGAAAGATAAATGAATTAGTTGTATTCTCAAAAATTTGGGTTTTGTTATAAATGTATTTATATTATAGTGAATGTCTATCAAGATCTATCAAGATCTACTTTGATATCTATTAGGATTTGAAGCACCCGTCTTTTACTCATACTAGGAGTAAAATTCCCTTATAAATAGAGGAGTTTTGTTCATTGTATTTACAATCTTATGATTTCTCATCCCTCAAGAGAAGAAATAACAATTACTCTCTCTATTCTCTCTACTCTTCTTCTTTATTCTTTCCTATTTTATAACACGTTATCAGCACGAGACTCTGTCAAACAAGGTCAGATTATAAATCTTAAGGATTTCAAGGTTAGTAATTTCTTATGTTATTTATATTTTGCTACTAATAATATAATTATTGTTGAATTTGAGGAAAAATAATTGATTTGGAACCATTTATGTTTTAAATTTATTCCTGAAGAACAATATTATCAAAAGGGATGATAATATGTTGGGTTCAAGTCCCATCAATTTATGCCTAAGACGCCTTTCTATGGATAAGACGTTGAGATTGGATCTCAATGCATGTATTGATGATATTATGATGGCTAAGGAAAAATAATGGTTATTTGATGAAAAGTCATGAAATATATCCCATTGATATGTTTTATTCCCTGAATTGAATGTGGTAGCAATAAATCATATCTATGCCTCAATTTGCTTTTGTAGTAGCTATCATAATTTGATACGCTTAAGGCATGATTATATTTCATTCCTGGGGAATGAGAAGCTTATTAATGTAAACATGCACTTAATTGTGATGGTATCACAACTCACCTCCGAATGAGGCAAAATAACTGAGAAGAGTTATTTCAAAATCTACTTCTAAAGTAGTAAATCTGAAATTTATTCATGTAATTGTAAATCTAAAATTTACTAAAGAAAACATTACATGTCATGGTCAACTTGGAGTTTACTAGAATAAAAATTCATAAATTGATATGAACGATTGTGACATTTCAAAGATGTGCATATTGAATATTAGACATGTATTGAAGAACTAGAAGGTTCTTCGAGAATTGTTTATGTCACTTGTTCTCATGATAAGTTGGTTGGATCAACTAATGTTGGGATTGAATTCCTTAAATCTGAAAAATATAAAAGGTGAATATGGGCCCGTTCATCTATCATGTGATATGTTGAAAAGATGCATCAACAAGATGATCACATGTACATCCATTGTCAACCTGCAGTTTGACATTCATAAAGTTGCTTGCTCAATAAAATTGAGTTAAGAACATAATTTTCAGATTGTGCAATCAAGAAAGTTATCTTGATGATGATGGTTTGCCATTGAATGCCTTCGATAAATAGCTAAATCATTATTAATGAGAACAAAACTTCATGTATAGGTATAAAATATGATATATTACAATAGCATTTGTATGCATTAGACCAATAAATTATGATTATTTCTTCCCTCTCAATTGGTTTAAGGCCGGGAACCAATTATTCCATTTAATAATTTTGATGTGCGGTATACGATTAATGAATATACCATAAGTCACAAAGATGGATTCCTCAAAGAATTAGAGGATGTATGTTAGCTTTCCTAACATGAGGGGGAGATTATAAGCGCTATGAAATATGTTAGGAATTATCACCAGATCCTCATCCAAAAGATAATTCAAGTCAAATGCCGAAAGCATCTCATATTAAGCGCAAGTGCTCTTATTTTGTGTTCCTAAAGGACAAATTCTATGCATGCGTGAAGTATGGTAGACTAATCCATTCCAAATGAAATAGTCTTTGAAAAATACAGAGCAAATAATCATAATAAGAAGGCAATGAGCTCTTCAAGAGCCTACGACATAACACTTCATGAAACCTTATGAGAGGTTCATGTACCTGAAAATAATGAAGTGATGAGATCTCAAAATGTTATGTCGCATTGTGAACCCATACTAAATGATATATCATCAATATCTTTGACACAATATTGGTGCAATATTGTGAAAGATTATGAGGATCTTAATTCTACGTTAATTTAAGCATGCTAACGTAGAAACATTTATCAAGTGACATGAAAGGATGCATCTTGGTAAGTATTAAACTTATTTGATTTGCAGTTCAGATATTTAAAGATGTCACTCATGAAATGTTGACTATTGTCACTTGACAAAGCTTATGTGAAAAACTTTTAAGGATTCAAAATGTTTGAAGCATATAAAAATTTCTGTGAAACTTATTTATAATCCTTATATTGTATAAGCTTATTGCTTGAACATCATTGGAACTCTTGGAGAGTTTTTAAAGCAATAGATTATTTGCTGAAATTCAAAATATATCGAATTTGATTGGTTATGAAGTAACATATCTTAGTGCAATTGATGCACTCATGTACCTTGCAAATACTACAAGGCCTATAGCCTTTTAAGTTAATTTATTAGCAAGGTATATTTCTGCTCCTACTATGAGACATCGAAATGGGATAAAACACATGAGCTTGTTTTATTCTAAAGATTGGAGTCCCGATCTTATTGATCATGCTGATGTTGGGTACTTATCTGACCCGCATAAATCTCGGTCTCAAATAGGCTATGTGTTCATATGTGGTGGTACTGTCATATCTTGGAGATATATAAAGCAGTCTATCATAGCCACTTCATCAAATCATGCTGAGATAATAGCTATTCATGAAGAAAGCCAAAAATATGTATGATTGAGGTCCATGACACATCTCATTCGAGAAAAATGTGGTGTGAAATATGGCAATCTACCCACAATTTTATACGGAGATAATACAGCATACATAGCACATCTTAAGGGAGGATTCATAAATGGAGATAGAACGGAGCACATTTTGCCAAAACTTTTCTACATACATGAGCTACAAAAGAATGATGATATTAACGTGCAACAGATTTGTTCAACTGACAATGTGACTGATTTATTCACCAAATCTTCTCCAATTGCAACTTTCAAGAAGATGTTGCACAAGATCGAGATGCAAAGGTCAAGGATGTTCTCATTAAGGGGAGTTAATACGCGTTGTACTCTTTTTTCCTTACGAGGTTTTGTCCCACTGGGTTTTCCTTGTAAGGTTTTTAATGAGGTAGCCGAAATGCGTATTATTAGAGATGTGTACTCTTTTTCCTTCACTAGATTTTTTTTCCTGCTGGGTTTTTTCTAGTAAGGTTTTAACGAGGCACATTATCTACCAATTAGACATTCAAGGGGGAGTGTTATAAATGTATTTATATTATAGTGAATGTCTATCAAGATCTACTTTGATATCTATTAGGATTTGAAGCATCCATCTTTTACTCAGACTAGGAGTAAATTTCCCTTATAAATAGAGGGATTTTGTTCATTGTATTTACAATCTTATGATCTCTCATCCATCAAGAGAAGAAATAACAATTACTCTCTCTATTCTCTCTACTCTTCTTCTTTATTGTTTCTTGTTTTATAACAGGTTTATTAATTAAAGATAGTTTAATTTTCCTATTCAGTCATAATCCTTAACTTAATTATTTTCCCTCCCCTTTTTCCTTTTAGTTGCCATAACTTACTTTTTAAAACTTTGACTAATATTTTAAAATATAATTTTTCATGATATTGATATGAAAAAAATTGTAACTTATAATATTTTAAATATATTTTAGATATCTAATGTTAATTTTAAAATATCAAATTAATTTAATATAATTTAGCTTTAAGAATTAGTCAAATTGACACTCGGAAAATAAATGTGGCAATTATAAAAGAACGAAGGAACTTATCAAATAAGAAAAATGTTTCTCTTACGTGATTCATTTGACTTTAACTTTTAAAAGTATACATAAATTTTATAATTATTTTTTATTCATGGTTATTAGGGACTTATAAAATAAGAATATATTAAACCATGTAGATTGTAATAGCTTCATATCAATACTGTGAAGATTTGTGTTGACATGTTACAAGTCATTGTAGAAGTTACAATTTATGACTTTTAAAACTTTGTGATGTAGTACGATGCTATATTAGTTGTTTTAATTATGTTAATTGCTAAAAATTAACATGTTAATGGGCTCTTCTATTTTAATAATTTCGCATGTATTTTCTTTAATTGAAATCTTTTCAATCAAAAAATTTGATGTTATATACACGTGCAAAGCACGTACACTACACTACTGGACCTAAAAGAGTTCACAAGACAAACCAAAACTACATTATGTTTGTTATTCTGTAAAAATGAACCATCTTTTGTGTTGTTTTTTTACATTTTAATAAGGTTCAATTCAATAAAAAGGTCTTTTGTTGATGCTGGAAAAAGATTTGCTCCCTTTGTATTTATATGTTAATCAATGCAGTTCATCTTCGATTAATTTCTTCAAGCCAATAAAGCAGAAGTTCTGAAACAGTTAACATTTTGGCAAAATCAACAGTCGTAGACAACGTTTGTCTAATTACAAAATATAACTAAAGCTAAGTAACAAATGTATTTGGCGCTCGAAATTCGCTTACGAATACAAATACAAATACAAATACGGCTGATACAAATCACTAACATGTCTTGTAAATAAGTATACAAATACATGTGACATCAAATATGTGTGTGTGTGCGCGACCGTTGAATAGAACTACAAAAACAGTTTAACGATATAACTAAATACATATCGGATACATAAATATATGATATATATGACATAAGACATATCAAATAAATATAAAAAATAAATAAGGAATCAAATACATATACATTTGCTATTGATTTAAACCTTAGATAGAAATTGTAATTATTTCAAACCTTAACTTTGTCATTTAATTATATTGTAATTTCTGCGTGTAAGTAATTTTTTTAATTATATTTAATGTTGGGGTTTGAGGAATGCCCATCTAAACCACTCCAAAATTACAACGAGACAAATAGATCGGAATGACCATACATGATACATGTTTAGGGATCTTGCAGGATAATTGGCTAATAGTCATGTTTTTAGGTAAATTTGTTTTAGATCAAGTGCTTTTATGTTCTATAAAGTTGACAAATGAAATTAAAAAAAAAGCACTTTTCCTTGGGTGGAGCAAAAAAAAATCTTAACTTTAAGGAAAAGAGTTATGAGAATAACTTTTGGTTATGGTAATAAGGGAAATGGTTTTGGTGAGAGGTAGTAAAATTAGATCATGAAATCATAATTTGTTCAATTTATTAAAGTTTGAGTTAATAATTGATCCGCTATTTATTATCTCAGCCTATTCGATGCAACACATTTCAGCTTATCTAAATTTAGATTGATATTTAGTCCAAATGATCCCAAAAGAATTTTGTCAAGATATTTTTGATAACATAATCTTTTATCAATTTCATATGTTATACATAACCATGATAAATTAAAAAATATATATTAGGCAATCAAAATAGATAAAAAAAAAAAAAAAATAGAACTTACATTTAAAAAAAAATAAAAATTGGCAGAATTGGGTGGATTGAATTTTGACCCTATTTTAGCTCAAGCAACTTTTGGATGTACCAATAACTCGCTCATTTATTAACTCTATATTTGTAACAACCTGCTTTTTGATGAAATTCATGATTTTATGTGATTTGACTATTTTACCCATTGCCATAGTTGCATTATGGTATTTCTGGGGTGTGGGGTTGATTGGAAAGATTTTTGATACAGTTTGGTACCATTTGTGCAACATTGTGGTTTTTGGTGATTTCAAGAGCCTTATTATGGACCTGTGTGGTTATCTTTTGATTCGTTCGACGAATGGTTGAACGGACTGCTCTAGCAGCTCAAGAATATCAATTTTAGGCTAGGTTGACCCTTGATTCGGATTCCAATGCACCCGAGCTCATTTCGACTTGTTGGTCAAAAAGTTAAAAAATTAAAAATATGGGTGTGGCACCCACATTTAGTCGAAATGTCCTCGAATGAAAAATACGACTTCTTCAACGCATCCGAAACGTCGATTTTAGGGTGGTAACATGTTTGATGTGATTTTACGTCTTTTAAATCTCATTTTGACTCTAGATTTTAAAAATTGTGATTCCGAACGTTGGGGGTCAACTTTGTGAAAATGATATTTTTTAAAAAAAAATTGATATTTTCATTGTGTTCGGAGCGTCGAATTTAGAATGGTTACATAGTCGTTTGCATATATCGGACTCCGAACGAATCTCGGATACTCCATCGAAGTTCGTTTGGACTTAGAAAAATCTGCAGTATAGCAGAAAAAAACGCACTATAAAATAACCCTTTTCCTCCTCTGATACATGCATGATTTGGGTGATCTTCTTTACCTCTTCTAGATACAGCTGTGGGTCCTCACCTATTACTGACCCAAAGAATTCTGGAGGGTTCATTCTCATAAAATTTTTGATTCTGGCTGCAGCTGAATCCCCATCGTGCTGGGGTGGGGCTGCAGTCTGTCGGTTGCCCTGAACACTAGTGGTCACAGCTTGGGCTAGCGCCTGAAAAGTTGCCCGAAATTCTGCATGTGACACATTCTCATTCAAACAATCTGCAAGCTGTGGGGCTGACTGATTCCCTGTTCTCTTCTTAGGAGGAATGTTTTGCAAACAAAAGGGGAACAAGGATTAAACTGAGAGTTCAACTTGAGCTTTTTCTCACTGGCACGATATGAGTATTGAAAGAAAGGAAACTGTTCCTAAAACATCTTATAGCCTCATGTACATAAATGTGGCGCGCAACACACCCATGTACAAGACTCTACTAGATGCGGCTTTCAGACTTCCTAGGACTCTATTGAACCTTAGGCTCTGATACCAACTTTGTAACGCCCCGATTTGCTGAACCGGAATGCTACATGGTGCTCATGACCCCGAAGGACCACAAGCTAACCCATGATTGATATCTGTACTTATTACTGCATAATATACATATAAAATGCGGAAACATAAATAAAGAGGGCGCAAGGTTCAATCTTGAATAATAAGATATCTGAAATAATGTAGTATCACAGTACCAAACAAAACTAAAAAATATTAAAGTTTAAATATGAAAAATCTATAATCGTCTGAAAGCCTCTAAACTGTCTAAATAATGAGTTAAAGGAACATGTCTCCAACCAACTCCCTAAACTGAAAATAAACTGAAATACTGGAATAATAAATGAACGATCATGTCCTCGAAAGATGAGGACTCACTGCTTACTGAACTGCTACTACTGATCTGGAATCTGCACCTAAGAACCTATGGTGTAACATAAAAATAAAGCACCATAGCAAAAATGCGTCAGTACAACTAAAGTACTGAGTATACGTGGGGGTAGTCTAAATGCATGGGGTTTATATACATGAACATGCTGACTAATATGAACGTGAGAATACGTACATACATAAATATGTAATTTCTACTAAACTCGTGGAGATACTGACTACTTGAGTTTGAACTCTGACAGCATGAGTTTCGTGATACTGATATACTGAATGACTGATAACATGGATGACTGTATCTTACAGTCCTAATTCTGGGGAAAACTATCTGAGTCTCAAACTGTATCTGATAACATGGGTGACTCCTGTCCTACGATGGATACATAATTTTGGAGTACAGGGCTTGTTGCTAATGGCTCTGTCTTTATAACGGGAAAACCACTATCCCTGCACTCGCTCGGTGCTAGTCCCTACTCCCAACTGAAAGACTCTAAAAAGATTAATTGCACTGAACTGACTAACTGAACTTGAACTGATTTATAAACTGATTAACTAAGTTGATAATATTTTCTTAGCTGAACTAAGCTGAATTCACTGAGTTCCGTTTACTGACGAAAAAGCTACTTGAGATCTGAGGTCTGACTGAGAGTACTGAAACTACTGGGACTACTGAACTACTAAGATTTTTGAGTTCTTCTGAGTCACGTGACTAGCTGAAATCTATGGAGCATAGCTTGACTGAGGATGTCTTGAAACATGACACTAGCTCTAGGCACACAGCTATAGTTTTCAGGTACAAGTACCCCCAGGACTCGATGGAAGGAAACTGACACACATGACTGACTTGATCATAAGAGTAGAGTCCATAATTCACAATATCATAAGTAAAGATTTCATAATAAGAATGTTTCTCAACAAACTATCACATGATCGGGAATGCACACAACATGTATATACTTGCATGGCTTCAATAACATGGTCATTCCATATCACAACAATATCATGATCATCTCATACAACATCTTCAATTCAAGACAATAGCATGGGGATCACGTTGGACATAAACTTAGAACATGGAATAGTCATTTAGGACTTATTAGGTCATAAAAGCATGATTTCTATTCCCTTAGGTATTTTCACAAACACCTTACATGCACATCTTAGGCATAGGTGGATTCATCAAGATTAAAAATATTCAACCACCAATTTCACATATTTATACATTAAATACCACCATATCTTCACACAAAACATACAAAGATCCCATCTTAGGCATCATCAAACTCCAACCACATGAACATCAACTACCAACAATATAAACATCATACTACATAATTTATAAGATGGTTCTTGAGCTTCATGGACGAAAGGAGTCCATGAATCAACTCACACATACCTTAGAAGGAAGATTCTTGATGATTGACGGAGGAATTTCCTTGAAATTGGATCTTCAAGCATAATTATGCAACCCTAGTTGTTTTTTCTCTTTTAGTGCTCTTGGATGATGAGCTTTGAGATGTTAATAGGGTTGTAATATGTTTAGAATCTATATATTTCGTAGGGTTTAGTTTAGGGACGTGTAAGGAGTGTTAAAAGACTTAATTACCCTTAAAATAACTCCAAACGGAGTGTTTTTGGCACTTGGAACTGACTTAAGCGACACCTAAGTAATTGCACAAGTCAGGCTGGGCAGAGCCTAACCAATCGCCTAAGTTTGGTTGGGCGGCGCCTAACCAATCGCCTATCCTAACTGTCTCTCACGAAAATAGGCATAACCTTTTGCTATGGTATTGGATTAAGGCAAAATTGGTATCGTTGGAAAGCTAATTAGATTTTGTTTAATTTGGTGGGTCTAAATCAGCCAAAATACCACATTAACATCAATTTATACTCGTTCAAATATGACCCTTTCAAAATCGAACACTAAAACTTGATAGATTCAATAACTCTTAGCTTGTATTTACCTTAAGTGACTCATATGAACATGCTTAACACATCATAAGCTATCCCATCGCTAGGATATTCATTGTAAGTCATGCACTAAAATGCTACTCACAGGATAGGAGGTTTCATACGTAGGAAAACTTATTCACTTCCTAGCTTAGAAACATGCGGGGTATTACACCTGGGGGTATTTAATACCCAATAATTTAGTTGTTTACCTAGAGCCAGTTCTAGTATAGAATATTATCAGTCATGTCATGTTCAGTAGTACTCTCAATCAATTGCAGAACTCAGGAAAACTCTGTAAACTCAGTCTCAGTCCAGTTTAGTTCAGTATATCAGTTCAGTGTCTTTCAGTTGGGAGTAAGATTCAGCACCGAGTGAACCCAAGGATAGGGACTCACCTGCCAGCAGAGGGTGTGGTCCTTAGAAGCAGTCCTTACATTCCAAAACTATGTAGCCAGCATAGGTTGAGACATCAACCTGCCAGTTTTGGGTTAATGAGGTGCCTTACCTGTCAGTTAAGGGTACCACCATTCTCATTAAGAGAACCTGCCAGATAAGGGTGACTCAGCATTTGTCTTTACCCATGGCACAGTAATGACACCCTTCCAGCTGGGGTTACTGGTTGGACCCTAATCAGTTCAGAGAGGGGTATGTCAGTTAGATGATTACCTCCCACAGTCTCAGTTTTAGTTCCAGCCTCAGTATAGAACTGAATTTAGTTCTACAAAAATCAAAACTGTCAGACATAGTCACTCAGTTCAGCACGAAACTCAGAATAATTCTATAAAAATTAGAACTATCAGATACAGTTACTCAATTATCAGTAATACAGTATTAGTAAACTCTAATATTAGAAAACCAGTGATTCAGAACTTAGTATTCAGTGTTACCATGACCTCAGTTATAGATTAAGCATTCATACATGTACTCTTTTTCTGTTGTGAGCATGTTATTTAGTCAGTTATTGTTCATGCATATGAACCCATGCACATCAGCATACCTCACTTAGCATACCAGTATATTCAAAGTACTGACGGATAATTTTCTCTTGCGCTATGATGTCTTATTTTATAGGTTCAGACGCACAGGCTCCTGACCGGACTTAGCATCTCAATCTATCAATAGCAAAAATAGTGGTGAGTCCTCATAATTCAAGGACAGATTTATCATTTCAGTTATATCAGTACTTAGTGTACTTCAGTAGTTAGAGTTAGTTGGGGACTTGTCCCATCAACTGTTTGTTCAAACAGTAGAGGTTTTTTAGACTAGAGTATTTTAGACAGATTTATCTGTATTCAATTCTCAGTATTGATATTCAATATTTATTTCATATTTGAACCTTATGGCAGATTTCTGCCTAATTTTCTCATAATTATAGTAATTTTATTTAGTTATTACAACAGTAAGTCATAGGTTAACTTGTGGTCCTTCGGAATTATGAGCATCGTGTAGCTTCCGAGGTACAGATTTGGGGTGTTAAAAGTATTCAAAAAGAATCCATGTTTTATCATATCCCATCTTCAGTTATACTTATATCATTAAAGTAAAGTTTACAAAAACTAAGTGTCAAGATTCACCATCTTATAAGAAAATACTTGTCACTCATGCTTGGAGGTATTTTCGTTTTCAGTTTATTCCATCCTATTGGTGAGTCTACTTACACTTAGCATGCATGTTTTATGATTACGTATGAAACTAGTTTTACTTATTGCATTCGCCCCTGCATACTTAGTACATTCCAAAAGTACTAATCTACATATACGTCTGTGTGTCTATATTCTTTCATAATGTAAGTACTAATTGTAGCCTGCACATCATGATCAGACAGTTGTAGATTCCAACCATAAGGTGATGAGTTCTCCTACTTTAGGAACTCCATACAGTTTTAGTTCATGTGCACTTTATTTATTTTCCATGTGTATTTATTAGTGGTAGTTGGAGGGATATCCCAACTATCTATAGTCAGTATAGTAGAGGCTTCACAAATGTCAGTCAAAGTCAGTCATGTAAATCTCAGTTTCTTCCTTCAGATTTATCAGTTTGTAAAGATTTATTAATATTGTATTTATTTTTTATTTTCAGTAAGATTATATTTTCTCACAGCAGAATAGCTATTTATTTTGTTATAATTCAGCTGCTTAATAGTATACCAGTTCATTAGTTAGCTTGGGATCACTTGTGGTTCCAAGCACCGTGTGACTACTAGGGGGTAGTCTCCGGTCATTACAAACTTGGTATCAGAGCACAGAGTTCAAGTGTCCTAGGGTGTCTATGAAGTCGTGTCTAGTAGATTCTTGTTGTAATACCCCGTACTTCTACGTAGCTTAAAATTATCCCATAAATGTTAAAGATTTTCTTTAAAATATGAATCCACTTTTATACATGTGAAATTTTCAAGATTTTGACTTTTTGTGTGGGAAATTGAATAAGCTTTCCATCGATACAACATTCACCCAAATTTAACACCCGGGCGAAGAGTTAGAGCCATTTTTGTAAGACAGTGTGCCACTTGAGCTATCAACACATTGCAGAGAAGGACAAAATGGCAATCATCAAAATCCGTGGGCCTCTATGATTATGGCACATCACGTCAAGGCTCAAATTCAGAATTATCCTTTTTCCAGTGTCTCAGCATGATACCACCGTGCCGCGGTGAAATTCCAGGTCCCATCCAGTATTGCAACATGATTTCACCACATCGCGTCATTATGAAATTTTCCATTTGTAATTATATAGAGACACGGCATGATAGCCCCGCGTCGCGCTAGCCTGCCAAATCGAGAAATTCTAATGAAAATTAAAAGACATGTCTAGGGTTAAATGGGTCTTTTCCCATGATTTTATTCCACCCAGATATGGGATTTAAGCCCTAAAAACGTCCTTAGCTACTCATTATTCAATTCACTCCCAAAATTTAAGGCATTCTCTCTCAAACTTGGAAAAACCCTAGCTCTTGATAATCAAGGTCAATCTCAGAAAATCCATCCAAGAAACTCCAAGAACCTTCAAGGTTTTCTTTCTAAGGTATGCATAGTGTTCATTTATGGACTCCTTTCGTCCACGAATCCCAAAAATCTCTTTTCAAAGTTCAAGTATATGGATTTTTATCAATTCCATGTTGGGTTTTCTTTTGTTCATGTTGATAATGACCAATTGAATTCTAATCCATGTTTGGTGATAAATTTTAAATGGAATTAATTATTATAGGGGAAGATTTATGTGAACCCATTATTAAACCCTTGAATGGTGAAATTAGAACTGAATCATGATGTTTACTTGTTGCATAATGTTGTCTACAGATACTATGCTCACTATGTGTTTGATTTAATGCCTATGGGAAGGAAAAGTTCCATACTAGTATGATCATATAAAATCCCCATTCATATACAAGTTCATGCATATCAAGTGTTTGATGAAATGTCTTAGTCAATGGATTATGGATATGTCTGTAGCCATTGTTGTGCTTTAGAATTTATGCCATGAATTACTTTTATGCTATTGAGTCCTGGGGGTACTTGTACCCGATAATTTGTTATGTGACTAGAGCCAGTGTCATGTTTTCATGATATCCTCAGTCAAGCCATGTTCAGTAGAATTCAGTCAGTCATGTGACTCAGAAAAACTCAGTAATCCCAGTAATCTCAGAAAGCTAAGTAATTCAGTAATCTTAGTAGTATTCCGTCAGTCAATGGAATACAATAAACTCAGTCTAGTTCAGTTCAGTTAATCATGTTTAGTGTCTAGTCAGATAGGAGTAGGATTTAGCACCAAGTAAACCCAAGGATTAGGACACACACTGACAGTTGAGGGTGTGATCCTTAGAAGCAATCCTTGTATTCCAGAACTATATAGACAACATAGGTTGAGTTATCAATACTAACGAATAAGGGTTGATGAGTTCGATAAACACTGTCAGATGAGGGTCCTACCATTCTCTTTTGGGGACACTATTAGAAAAGGGTCCCCCACAGCTTGTCCTTACCAGTGGTGCGGTACTGACACCCTTCCAATTAGGGTTACAGATTGGACCCCAAACTAGCTATATTACTTTATTTGGGGCATGTAGGTTAGATGACTACTTCCCACAGTTACAGTTTCAGACTCAGTCTCAGTAATAGAACTCAGATAGTTCTTCAGAATTTTAGGATTGATAGATACAGTCAACTTAGTACAGAACTCAGCTAGTTCCATCAGAATCTAGACTATCAAATATAGTCATTTAGTATCAGCTATATTAGTTATCAACAACTCATGTTATCAGTATTCGGTTTCAGGACTGTTAGATACAGTAAATCAGACCAGTTCTTCATAATCAGAACTGTCAAAAATAGTCATTCATTTATCAGTAATATGACATCAGTTCCTTAGTACTCAATAGACTTAGTCATACAGTATCCCTGTATTAGTACTCAGATATCAGTAACTCCACATTATTAGGATTCATGAGTTAGTGTTATTACGATCTCGATTATAGTTACGTATTCATGCATGCATTCTCACGTTCATGTTATTCAGTCAGTTAGTATTGTTCATGCATATGAAAAATTGCATTCATCCTACCTCACTTGTATACCAGTACATTCAAATATACTGACGCATTTGCACTGTGGTGTTTTATACCATAGGTTTAGAAGCACGAGCTCTCGAGCATCCTTAGTAGATCAGATGTTTAGTAGCCAGACTAGAAGTGAGTCCTCATCATTCGGGGATAGCATGATTATTTTATAATTTTATTATTTCAGTAGTTCAGAGTTAGTTGGGGACATGTCCCATCAACTTCACAAATTTCAGATAGTTTAGAGGCTTTTAGACTACAGTATATTTCAGACAGTTTATTTCAGTTTTGGGTATTGTTATACCCCATTACAAATATTATTTTATATTCAGTATTAGTTCAAAGTTTATATTTCACATAATTATAGTATATTATTCAGTGCTCAGTTATAGATATCAGTCATTAGTTAGCTTGTGGTCCTTTGGGTTCATGAGCACCGTGTGGCATTTGGGGTACCAGATTCGGGGCGTTACACTTGTGAAATAGTATGAAGACATCTGTACTTTTCTTCGAGAGTCTATAAGGTATTTAGGAAATGTTTCTCTTCTTTCAAGTCTCAGATCGTGCAGTAAAAGTATTATCTAAGAAATTTATGTAGATCCTCATCTTGAAATATTCATGCTAACTCCGCTTTAGTTTTGAGGCAACAGAAACAGTGATGCTTAAATCCCTACAGATAGTGCTTCCTCAGTAAATCCTCAGAGACAGTTATGGGATTGTATCTTGGCTCAGAAAGTATCCCATTAGTGCCCTTATGTCATAAGGTTTGAAATATTTCATTCATGTTCATAAAAATCGTGTGTTATGCCAAAGTTAGATGTTCTTTCAGATTCCTTCTCAGAATCCTATGATAGCATGTGATTTAGAGTTAGAATCATGAACCCAGAAGTTTAGCAGTAGTAGAGTTGGGATAGTGTTATCTAGATTGAGCAGATTATATATTCATGGGGCTAGTTATACGAAAGGTGAATCTGTAGGCTTGAATAGTGTATGCAAGAATTTAAGTTTGTTGATTTGAGATTGAGTATGATGGTGTGGATGAGTTTATAATTCATGTGTATTATTATACCCCAGACTCTGGAGTAAAGTGATTGCAGTTCAGTTTAGAGTTTAGTAAAGTGGTCACAGACTTAAGATGATAGCTTTAAGCTAATGGGGAGATGATAGAATATGTGACCCAGTCAGGCTCTCAGATTCTAGTAGTAGTGCTAGTGTGTGTAGAAAAGCAGTAAAGAAAGACGATTGTCAACCTATTCTTATCTCAGTGCAAAGTTTTTTATCCATCACGATATCTACTTATGCCTAACATGTTAGCTCCATCATCACAGCTCATATTTATGTGCTTAATAGAAAACCATGAACGCTTTCAGTTTCTAGTATGAGGAGTTCCAGTTCACTCAGTAGTATAAATTATGTTCCATGAAATCATGAACTCCAAACTCAGGTCATGCAACTCATGACTCATGTATCCATGCCTTTCAGTATGTTCAACCCCAGGTGCTCACACTAAACCTCTAGTGATCAACACAATTCATTCTATGTCATAAATATCCTCAGTTCAGACCTCTCTAACGAACTCATTTCATTGATACTTTATTCCTCAGGCCTTAGTTGAGTGTCAAATTTATTATTTCATGTTTTAGGTCCTCAAGTTCTAACTTTCAGTGACCTCTCCTTATGTCATGATTAGGTTAAATTTTGTGTGTATTTTCTTGGGCTAGTGCATGAAAGTTTTAAGGATAGCAGTTTATAGAAAATAAGAAAGATGTTTTTATGGTGGTTTGCCTACAAGCTTATGTATGGTTATGAAGATAGTATTGAATATCATGTTGGTGTAAAAGTGGAATGTATAGTTGAGTATAAGCTTTTAGTATAATTCAGTTCGTATAACCAGCAATCCAGTCTAGCAGTCAGACAGACAAGTTCCTATGGTTTTCAATCTTCCCTATTCATGAGGTAATTGACGTTCATGCAAATTTCAAATTCAGATCAGTTTAAGCATATTCATCAGTTTCATATTTTAGGTATTCAGTCATGATCCAGTCCATAAGTTTCCCGTGCATCATCTCAGTCTTTTCTTAATATTTTAGCCAAGCCAGTATCATTCGGGGGACGAAGTATCCCAAGGGGGAGCTATAATACCCCGAGTATTAATGTCCTAAACCTTTTATTTTTCTTCATAAAATAGGACCCATCTTGAAGTAATGGTTACTTATTAGTTGACTCTTTCATTTCTATCTCAGCTTTATAATCATTTTTATGTCATTGCATGTATCAAAGAAATTATTCAGTTCAGGTATCATGTTTCAGAATCAATTATGCAATCATCTACTAAGTAAGTCATGTTCAGAATATGATCTCAGTTGCCTTCTTACAGTACTCTCAGTCTAACCAATCTTATTCGAGGACGAATGTTTCCAAGTGGGAGATAATGTAATACCCTGCATTTTTGGGCTAGTCTTTGAACTGTTGTTCCTACGTGTAAAATTTATAATCCAAATTATTCCCATGTAAATATAATTTTCATGATCTTTATCCTCATATTTAATTTTCTTTTGAGGTAAAAAAATGTTCATAAGAATCACTTAGAACAAAGTTGAGCTTAAAGCCTTTGATTAGTCCAAAGTTTTGCATTCGATCCAACAACGATCTACTTTAAACATGTATAACTTTTTATAGACATAGAATTTTGCATCTCAAGACCCACCAAATTGTATATAATTGAATTATCTTTCCAACAATGTCAATTTCGCCAAAATTCGATACTCGAGCGAAAAGTTATGGCATTTTCCATGTGAGGCAGTGAGCCAATGCTAGATCAATGCGACTTACCGGCATGCGCGTTACCGAACTGTTTCACATGCTAATTCAATTTTTAAAGGGTCTAGGGGAACTTTGGTCACTTTCCCCTCATCCAAATCTGCCCATAACACTTAATTTTAGCCCTAAAAGCAAAATATACTCAATTATTCATTTTTTCTCTCAAAGAAAAACCCTAGCCTTCTCAAGAACACCAAGAACTTCATCAACTTTTTTTCAAGAAAAGCAACAACTCAAGTTTCCTTATTCAAGAATACTTTCAATATTTTGTTTCTTCTTCAATTTTAAAGCTTTAAGGTATGTGGGAGTTCATCCATGGATCCTCTTTCACCCATAGAGAACCAAAAACTCTTTCCTTTTAATTAAATAATGAATTTTCCATTACTATGGTACTTTGTATTTTCAAGAAAGATTGAATTTCTTGTTTTCCTGATGTTTTTAATTCAATTCAGCCCATGTATGATTCCATGAAAGATTTTAAATTCCTCATGCTATGAATTTGAATTTCCCATGCTTTATTCAAGTAAATTTCATGATAGATCCTAAATTCATGATATTTAGTAATACTCCCATGTTTTAAATTTTTGCCTTCCATATGTTTAATGAAATTCCCATATCATGTTAAGTCAATTTCAAGATGAATCCCCAAGTTATGAATTCTGCCATGTAACTCTATTATTCCCTCATGATTAAGACATTCTCGTGTTAAAGTTATGAACTTAACATGTTTTGATAAAATACTCATGTCCTATTTCAAGAGAATTACATGTGAATTCCCCAATTCATGATTTTAGTTATGTAATCATGCTATGCTCCTATGTTTAAGACATTCCCATATCCAAGTTCATGATCCCCATGTGTTTGTCGAATTGCCCCATATTAAAGTATTAATATCCATGCACTTGATAGAATGCCTATGTGAATTGAATAGGGTAATCATGACACGTTATCATGTGTTCTCATTCATGTACAAGTCCATAACTTCTAAGTGTTTTATAAATTGTCTCAGTGAATGAATTATAAATAATTGACTATGGTTATGCTTTTCAAGATCATGCTATGCTTTAGTTTTCATGCTATAGAGTCCTGGGGATATTCAATACCCAAAAATCTAGTTGTTCACCTAGAGCTACAATAGTTACAGGATAGTCTCAGAAACATCATGATCAGTAGTATCCAGTTAGTACAGAACTCAGTGTATTCAGTCAAACACCATAACTCAGTAAACTCAATCCAATTCAGTCCGTTAACAGGATTAGTCACAGTTTAGTCAAACCTAGTACAGTCTAGTTTCGATCCCAGTATCTGATACGGGTACGATCATGATCGGATTCCAATGCGTCAAGACTCCAGCTCGGGGGGATGCCCATCCAAGGAACAAACTTTGAAGTGTAGAGAACAAGTCCCACAAGCTCTAAAATTATTTCACTATTCATCCGCGTTCACTGTTCATCCGCCCTTTGCAAGGGTTTTTTAGTCATTTTTAATAAGTTAACCTATGTATAAATAGAACCTCATTAGGTCATTTTTGTGAGATTTTTGGAGAATATATTTTGTAGCCTCTTTGAGAGTCTTTAGCAAGGTGGAATCCTTGTGTTGATCATTTGCTTAGAAACGGAGATTGCTTGGGAATTCCGGTTCCCTTGAGGTTAAGTAAGACATAGGTTTAGGTTGTGTGTGATATTAAAGGTACAAAAGTGGAATAAGCTTTTGGGTTGTTAATATTATACCATCCCTTTGTCTATCTATCTATCTTTACTTTCTTGTAATCGTTTATCTATATCTATGTAATCCGTTTGTGTTCTTGTCTTGTAACCATGTGTTGTTGTTATTGCATCTTTTTCATCAAGTGTTGTTTCTGTTTTAGTGTGTTTTACTCTTGATATCACTTCCCTTCTTGTTCTTCTTGCGAATCCGAGAGAGGTCATCAAAAGGGTCTATAGTTCTTGAACTAGTGGACTGATTTTGGTGTTTGTGTTGTTTTGTTCTTGGGTATTTTGGTATCATTTGGTATCAAAGAAAGGCTGGTTCTGTTCCTACACTACCAATCTTGGGTTCTCTTGGACAAAAATTCAAAAAAAAAAAAAGAGCTGAAAACTGGAAAAAAAAATCCAAAATGCAAATCTGTCCATTTTGTGTTCTTGGCCAAAAATTGTGTTGTTGTTATCTTGGCCAAGATTTGTTTGTTGTGTTTATATAACTTGTAGTCTTTTGTTTTTTTAGAGTGTTTCTAGTGTTAGTTTCTTTCTCATCAACACTAAAAAGTGTTTAAATTTAAGATTGAACTTGAACTTGTTAAAGTTGTTGATGAGAACAAGGTGTGGCCGAGTTGGATGTTGTTGTTACCTAAACCTTGGACGATTTGATGGTTTTGTTGTAGTGGAGTTGGAAACTGAAATTGTTGTTGTTGTTGTGTTCTTAAGTTTCTTCACCCTTTCATCATCTTGTTAATCTTAAAGTGCAAACTAGATCTAAAAAGGTGAAAGACAAGCTTGTAGTAGTTGTTAGTGAAAGACTTGTCCCTATCACTTCAAAGACTTTTCATCTACTTTTCCTTGATTTAAGGACCTTGTTTCAAGGAGAAAGTTCAATGAAGTCAAGTTTTGCTTTTGCAATTTGAACAAAAAGGCTCCAAGACCACTTTTTCCTCCATTAACCAAATCCACCAATTCCAAATTGTATATTGATCAAGACTTGAAATTGGAAAATAAAATTTTGATAAAACTCGAGGCCAATAGTGGAATGCCACATCACTAAAGTACTGTTCACGCAACATTTTTGAGTTCAAATTTTAGATTTCTTAATTTCATTTTATTGTTTCCTAGTTTTGTTTATTTGCTCGACACTAATTGACAACCTAGTAATACCCTACTAGCTTGTAAGTTAGTTTTGTGTACGCTCTTCGTGTTAACGTTGTTTGTTGTGTGCTTTTCTCATTTTTGAGTTGTAGTATCTTTTTTGGTTCAAGTTCATACATTACTTATTTGAGTCATTTCAAACAAGAATCTACTCCAACCTCGAGCCACAATTGGGACCAAGTAACCTCATTGGTGTATAAGCGAGTTATCAAAACTTGTAAGGCCAATAGAGTGAAAAATCCAAAGTGTGAAAGTGAGGGATTGTGGACTATTTTGAGATGCATTGCGGACTGTTTTGTGATGAATTGTGGGCTGATTTTTGCTAATCTTTAATTTGTATGTTGTTTTCGTGTTGTTTTCTTAGTAGATCTTGATGGGTACAATGGAGAATGAAGCTAAAATGCCTATTTGGGTTAAATCCATCATTGCAAGGCTTGAGTGGCCATGCTCCACATGAGCTACAAGATAATCAAACTAACTTTTGCACTCTAGTGAATGAGGATAATAGCTAACTAAGTGTGAATGATAGTTTGTCTTTAAGTGAGCCGAATGTGACTTCATTTTGTGATGATAATGTACAACTTGAGATTGTGGATACACTAGTTAATTCACCTAGTGTTGAAGCCATTGTGGAAAGTAGTAGTACATTGTCTTATGGAAGTCATGAAGACCAACTTGTGTGTGAAAATTATGATGTTGAACATGTTGGCCGAATGACTAAGGATGACCCTCTAGTTGTTTTTGTAGTTGACCATGATAGTATAGAGGGGACATTTGATCATTATTGTAGTAGTATTAGGATAAGGAAGTGCATTCCCAACCCGTGCCCATAGACACTCTACCCATTTGATTCCGGTGATCATTTGAAGTGTGGTGATGAGGATGTCTTTTGGAATGACTTGAATGTGCATGAAGTGTATGGCTTTTCTCTCTTGGATTTCAAGTCTAATTGTTTTTCCAAGAAGAGTCTATGTTTTCCACTTGATAAGCGATGTTGGTTCCTTGTTTCTTGGCACACTTATGTGGATAAACTAGTTGATTCTCCCTTGGTAGGGTATTCGGGTAAGAGGGATGTTTGGGTATATGTGAAGTTTGAGCCACCTTGGAAAGATGCTATGATTTATTACACTAATCCTAACCCTCATACCTTGAGGAACTTTTTTTTGCTTGTCCTTCCTATTGCTTTGCAAGGTTCGGATTAGAGGACGAATCCTTTCTAAAGAGGGGAGGATGATACGGGTATGATCATGATCGGGATCCAATGCATCAAGAATCGAGCACGGGGGGTTTTCCATCCAAGGAACAAGCTTTGAAGTGTAGAGAACAAGTTGATACGCCCAAATTACAACTCTCGTTAGAAAGTGTAAGCGGTCGCTGTCAAATATAGAACCCAACTGGGTTGGGTGTCGAATCCCACAGGGAATACTCTGGTCACTAAGTGTTGGAATTATTAGTAGACTGTTGGTCGAAAATTCCAAGGAAAAAGGAGGGTTTGGTTTAGGAGTGAACTAATATTATCAAAGTAACAATGGAACGATTTGCGTAGTAAGATTTAATCACAGAGATTGATAAGTTAGGGTTATGTCCACCTTACAAGTTCTACTTCTCTATTAACTATGAGTAACGCGAAATTTAGACATGCATGCACTTATAGAGAATCGTATTCTAATTCTAAATCCAAGTGTTTCTCAACCATCAAGAATTTATTTCGCTTTAGCTCTCCCGAGCCTAAAGTGTATAACAAATGGTACAAATTCTCCAAGAAGTTAATCCGGTTAAGGCATTAATGTGTAAATAGGGGTTGGAAACCCTATTTCCTTGTCACACTCTCTTTTCCAAACATGTAACTTTTCTCTCGAACAAGTTAATGCTATAATGGTGTATTCTCTATGTTTGCAACCATAAGAATTCAATCAAAACGAAGAAAGTAATGATATAAGTAGCATAACACATCAAGAATTCACAAACTCATAGTAATAGATAGTATCTTACATGGTTTTCATAACCCTAACAGATAAGTTTAGCTACTCATGAATACAACGGAAATCAAAGTAGACATCATCATCATACCAAAACTTAGAGAAATCTCGGCTATGGAGATGAAACGTGTTTTCTTTCTCCGTTGCTCAGGTGAGCCGTTTTCTATTCTCAAAACTCGTACAAAACCTTCAAACGTCCATTCTCCAAAAATAATCGAATGATAATGATAATAATGATGCTGAAAAATTCAGCAATAAGGTTTTTAATAGCATCCTTGTCTAATAAGTTGCTACTGCATCCTTAAGTATTTAAAAATACTGGGTTTGCCCGGGAAAAAGTTCTCATGCATCACTTTCAGTCCAAAAGTTGCCTTCCCTCTTATGTGAAGTTTTCCTTTGCTGCCCACAGGTCCACAAAGTGCTGAAATCTTCATCATTAGTACCTGAAAACATGCTAATCACATAGGTCAGCTCACTTAAAGGAAAATGGACTAAAAGTGCAAGAATTATATATTTTATCCTCAAAACTTAGCTGAAACATGGGTAAATTATGGTGCTTAGGCGTGTAAATACGCCCAACATCACCACCCCACACTTAAAGCTTTGTTTTTCCTCGAATAAAATATTACATCCATGCAAACACCTAACTAGAATTTCACAATAGCAACACGAAATTTTCAACAAGACATGCACAATAATCATTAACAAAGAGTAGGTTTCTCGATCACTACTAGAAACAACTCAACCTCCAACATAGACTCATTTGGATGGTTAATTCATATCTACAAGTTAAGACACAAAGAAACATATAAAACTACCCAACAACCATCAACCATGTGTGCTCACACAAGATATCACCCATAATCACTCATAGTTTTGCATTTTTTGAAACATGGGTATAAGACTCTCCTTGCTCTCGCTCTCGCAAAGAATTCTTATATTGCAACTGATGACCATAGGCTTGCCCTTAGTGTAATGCTCAACTAATATCAGACTTCTAAGTTTAGGATCAAATAGGTCTTTACAGGTTGTAATGTAGGCTAAGGGACAGGTAAGACTATTTTGGCCAGAAATAGTGACTATGTTTCCTAAGCGCTTTAATACACTACAATATGCCATTTACACTATCTTTTAACAACCACTCTACCTCTCTTTCATCTACCAAATCCTTTTCACCCATTTTGTTATTCAATCATAAACACAACTATCTTTTTGTTTTTCTAAATTTTTTATTTTATTTTATATATTTTTTTCTTTTTTTTTCCTTTTTTTATATTAAGCAAGCATCCCTATAATAGCCACTCTTTTTCACAACAATTTCAAGTACCACTACACCCTGAGGCATCACTTTCACCATTCTCCTTTTATTTTTCCACATGATTCTACAATTTTAAAGCACTTAGGAGTTTGGATCAAATTATGGTCTTGAAAAAAAAAATGGATTAGGCTACATATGAGGCTGCCAAAGAAAATAGCTAAAGGCTCAAAGAGGGTTCACTAGGACAATGTACAAAGGTAGGTAAAAAAAAGGTAAACAATTTCAGGGCTGCCAAAGAAATGCCTAAATCATCTCCTACACTCACAATCTTTATTTCGCTTCACACACACACCAGGCAAGTTCTAGCATCAGTCACAACAAAGAATATATAATATCCTCTGACACACAAGGCACATGGTCAACTTCATTGGGAGCATTATAGATTCTTGACCCAACAGATGAATGAATTAAACCACAATAATTTATCACACAGTGAGTCACAACTTAGAGCCTAAGCGTCTCAATAGTAATGATTTAGCACAAACTCTTGTTATAGTATACCATGCCGTCTATCAGAACAATTTCATGCAAAATCTACAATCTAACTAACTAATTACGACTAACTAACTACGACTAATTCAAACAAACAAGAATAAATGTAGGCAAAGAAATACCATACAATAGACATATACTCGCACCCCACACTTAGACGGGACACACTATCCTCAGTGGAAATAAATAAGGAAAACCTGATTAGTCAGACTCCTCTTCTATGTCTGGGGTCATACCCCCTGCGTCGGAATCATCATCAGAGTCGTCGTCATCAGAGTTGTCCTCTACGTCTGAGTCTGGCAGTCGGTGATCATTATCCTTGTGCCGAATCCACCGTGCCATTGACCTTGATCCGCACAGTATATGTCTGATGGCCCATTTTTGGAGGTAGACACTTTTTCTTTTCCTTGTCGTCCTTTTGGGGCCGTTCTACCTGAGATCACAATAAAGTTACGTTAGTTTCATCATGGAAGATTTACTATAGTCGGAAAAGAAAATCGTGATGGTACCACCCCACACTTAATCCGTTTGCACCACGTTAGTAATCATTTAATCTTGACTATCCTTTCCGACTTTATTTCATTGGATTAAGGCAATATTTGAACAAGACGACCACATAGAAATCTTATCAGGTTGTTGCATAGAAATAATCAAACCATCTTATGCTTGTGTTCAATCATGATCAATACCTTCGATGAGCGAGTCATTCAAACATTCAAGCTTACAACTTTCAAGATTATGCATGAACTTCACAATTTCGACTCCATAAAAATAGGACAGTGAATACCAATCAAATATAAGTCGGAGTAAAGTCAAGAACACCCACACAAATTCTTTCACTCAACTAGATGCATCATAACAAACCAACCATATTCTCATCACCAAACACCACTTCACAATCTAATAAACCATTATAAGCGGAGTAGTGCAACAACTACAGAATATAAAAGAGTAACTTACGTGGTGATGGATCCGGAAGATGAACTTGCAAGATTAGATGAGCAAAAAGAAAAACTTTGAGAGAATTTGGGAGCTTAGGCGTCGCCTATCGTGAGCAAACAATGGAATTGTGTTCTAAGGTTGAGGATCTATTTAAAGGCTAAGCCATGGGTTGGGTTTGATCCATGTACAATCGGGTTAGGAGGCAAAAAAGGATAAGTAGGCGACGCCTATTGCTTTGCCTATGCTTAGCATAGGCGGCGCCTTTAGCAATGCCTAGATTGGCATAGGCGGCGCCTTGCCTAACGCCTAGATTGGCATAGGCGGTGCCTTGACTATCGCCTAGATTGGCATAGGTGGCGCCTATAGCATTGCCTACATTGATATAGGCCTTGCCTTGTCCATTGCCTATGTGAGGCAGTGAGCATAGGCAATGGCATAGGAATTGCCTTGTCCGTTGCCTAGATTTGCATAGGCATTGCCTTGTTCGTTGCCTAGATTGGCATAGGCATTGCCTTGTTCGTTGCCTAGATTGGCATAGGAAATGCCTAACCTATAGCCTTTTCTCCATCATTCCTCACTTACCACCTTTAGCATGGCTCACTTTCAAATCAAAATTTGGGACTAATCTCCTCCTTTGTATATCTTGCACCTACACTTAATCAAAAACAACAAAAATGATTAGCAGGATGGGTTGCCAACCACCGAGCGCCTTAGTTTTGGTCGTGGCCCGACTCTTCTTTTTGAACTTTTATTTATCAAAAACAAAATCATAACGAAACAAACTCCTAATGATGGGTTGCCTCCCATGTAGATCTTGATTTATTGTCGCAACACGACATAGTTATCTCGATTACTCAGACTTCATCAAGATATCTGGTGGCTTCGCCGGTGGTGAGGGTCGATTCTTAAGGTCAAGGTCCAGCTTCTTGGGGTCATATGAATACGACCCCATTCCTGTCAAAGCACGGATAGTTTCTTCGTTCTCTTCAACATCCTCACGCTCAAAGTTCAAAAGCACAGCAGCCAATGGCTCAACAGTAAGCTGCTTCTCTAAAGATAATTCCTTCTCATCCTCATAATGAACATCAGCTATAGATAACACATTCATATCTTTGGGCTGCTTCATTGATTTGCTTACATCAAAATGTACCACTTCGTCATTCATCCGAAATAAAAGCTCATTTGCTCGTAAATTAATAAGCACACTTCCTGTTGCGAGGAAAGGTCGACCCAAGATTATGGGCACCTCAAAATCCACCTCGCAATCCAAAATAACAAAGTCTGCAGGAAAAATAAAGGTAGAAACCTTCACTAATACATCATGTAAGATACCAACAGGTTGTTTTACCGACCTATCTGCCATCACAAGCCGCATATTGGTTGGTGTAGGATCGCCCAATTCTAACTGTTTATAAATAGATAGCGGCATCAAATTGATGCTAGCCCCCAAATCGCACAATGCCATAGCAAAATCCAAGGATCCAACCGTGCAAGGAATAGTGAAAGCACCAGGATCCTCCTTTTTTTATACTAAAAATCTCGTGGCAATTGCACTGCAATGATGAACATTATCTTCCAGTTCATAACTTGTTGCCCTTTTCTTTGTCAAAAGGTCCTTCATGAATTTGGCGTACCCTGGCATCTGCTCCAGTGCCTCCACCAAAGGCACATTAATAATCAGCTGCTTCAACATGGTCATGAATTTACTAAACCTGGTGTCATCAGCCTTCTTCTTTAGTCTCTGAGGAAAAGGTGGTGGTGGATTTGGAAGAGTCTTTTCCACCACTTTCTTTTGTTTTTTCTTCCGATTATCAATCTTTTCAGGCTGGTGACATCTAGGTGTAGTGTCATGAACGTTCTCATTCTGATTTTCAGCTTCTACAGAATCATCACAATCTGCTTCAATAACATTGTCTTCTGTATTATCAACCACCTGCTTGCCTTTGGATGGATTTTCCAACACCTTACCACTCCTGGTAGTAATAGCCATACATGATCCATCATTCCGTGGATTTTGCACAGTGTTACTAGGTAAAGTGCCAGCTTTTCTTTGATTGAATACCGCTGATAGTTGACTCATTTGTTGTTCCAGCTGTTTTATTGCAGTGGAATGCGAGTCAACCAATTGATTTATTAAGGACAAATCATTTTTTACCTCAGTTACTCCCGTGTTGGTTGCCTCCACTCCTTTCAAAAGCTTGGCCATCATGTACTCCATGGACATCTTCCCAGAACTAGTTACAACAGCTTCACGATTTCCAGGAGGGACATACAAACCGCTCTTGTCATTCTTGTTCTTCCAATTCCCTTGGTCTCGGTCCTTGTATCTAGATTTTTCATAATAGTTCCGACCTTGGTTTCCTTGGGCATTGCCTCAGAAACCCCCCTGATTATTCAAATAATTCGCTTTCTCCTCAGAATCGGATTTATCTCTACCCTGTGATACAATAGCCTTGACCTTTTCTATCTTCCCTGATAATAAATGCTTGGTAAGAAGGTCCATCTGCGATTTCATGTGAGCCATATCTTGGTCACGTTCCTCTTCTCTTTGCCTCTGTTCTGCTGTCATGCCAGTAGATACAGTAGATCTTGCTACCTCAGAATCCCTGGTATGTCAAGCTCTACTCTGCTTTGTCATACGATCCAGCATATCACCAGCCTCAATAAAAGTAAGGTCCATGAATGACCCACCTGCAGCATTATCAACCACTGGCTTAGTCACCGAGTTCAATGCCCTGTATAATATTTCCATCAAGTGGATGTTGGTCATCTGATGATTTGGGCACCGCATAAGCTTATTCTTGAACCTCTCCCATGTTTCATGGAGAGCTTCAGTTGGAAGCTGTCGAAAATTGCTGATCTCATCTCGTAACTGTGCTCTCTTGGATGGCGTAAAGAATCTTTCTAGGAAAGCATCTTTCAGTTGCCTCCAATTAGTAATAGAGTCGAGAGTCAGCCCATTCAACCATAGAGTTGCCTCTCCAGATAGAGACAATGGAAATAAGCGCAGTCGAATTGAATTCTTTCCAACTCCTAGATTGTCAAACGACTTGCATGTTGAGATAAAGTTGATCGGATGCATATTCGGATCATCGCCTGCAAGTCCACCAAATAACCCTTTGAGTTGCAATAGCTGGATCATGGTGCTAGTGATATTGAACTTGGATCCGGGTACCAAGGGCGGAGGAATAATATCCCCTGTGGCAACAGCCCCATCCAAATCATCATCATCATCATCGAAAGGGGCCTGCACATCTCGGCATTCAGGTCTCATTCTAGCTTGACGATCTCTCCTGTTCACAGGTGCTACCACCTCACCAGCACACCTTAGATTTAATAACTCATCATCACACAGGTCCTCTTCATCAAGATTTATTACCCGACCTGGGTTATCAATATTCTGTTCATGCACTTAGGCAGCTGCCAATGCAGCTAATCTTTCCTGCTCCTGGTGAGCAGCTATCCGTTCAAGGTTTCGTTGCGCATCCATTCTGCCAATAAGATGTGGTTCAGGATTTATAGGTAATAATGATTGACTAAAACTTCGTGTATTTGGTATGCAGTCCAATAATCCTGAACAAAACAAAAACAACAAACAAAAAGTAAAATTCAAGAATCTTTGACCAAAGGGTCTATTAACTATCACAAACTTAGTTGACAACCGTATTCCCCATCAACGACGCCAAAATTTGATACTCCCAAATTACAACTCTCATTAGAAAGTGTAAGCGGTCGCTGTCAAATATAGAACCCAATTGGGTTGGGTGTCGAATCCCACAGGGAATACTCTGGTCACTAAGTGTTGCAATTATTAGTAGACTGTTGGTCGAAAATTCCAAGGAAAAAGGGGGGTTTGGTTTAGGCATGAACTAATATTATCAAAGTAACAATGGAACGATTTGCGTAGTAAGATTTAATCACAGAGATTGATAAGTTAGGGTTATGTCCACCTTACAAGTTCTACTTCTCTATTAACTATGAGTAACGCGAAATTTAGACATGCATGCACTTATAGAGAATCGTATTCTAATTCTAAATCCAAGTGTTTCTCAACCATTAAGGATTTATTTCGCTTTAGCTCTCCCGAGCCTAAAGTGTATAACAAATGGTACAAATTCTCTAAGAAGTTAATCCGGTTAAGGCATTAACGTGTAAATAGGGGTTGGAAACCCTATTTCCTTGTCACACTCTCTTTTCCAAACATGTAACTTTTATCTCGAACAAGTTAATGCTATAATGGCGTATTCTCTATGTTTGCAACCATAAGAATTCAATCAAAACGAAGAGAGTAATGATATAAGTAGCATAACACATCAAGAATTCACAAACTCATAGTAATAGATAGTATCTTACAAGGTTTTCATAACCCTAACAGATAAGTTTAGTTACTCATGAATACAATGGAAATCAAAGTAGACATCATCATCATACAAAAACTTAGAGAAATCTCGGCTATGGAGATGAAACGTGTTTTCTTTCTCTGTTGCTCAAGTGAGCCATTTTCTGTTCTCAAAACTCGTACAAAACCTTCAAACGTCCATTCTCCAAAAATAATCGAATGATAATGATAATAATGATGCTGAAAAATTCAGTAATAAGGTTTTTAATAGCATCCTTGTCTAATAAGTTGCTACTGCATCCTTAAGTATTTAAAAATACTGGGTTTTCCCTGGAAAAAGTTCCCATGCATCACTTTCAGTCCAAAAGTGTCCTTCCCTCTTATGTGAAGTTTTCCTTTGCTGCCCACAGGTCCACAAAGTGCTGAAATCTTCATCATTAGTACCTGAAAACATGCTAATCACATAGGTCAGCTCACTTAAAGGAAAATGGACTTAAAGTGCAAGAATTATATATATTATCCTCAAAAATTAGCTGAAACATGGGTAAATTATGGTGCTTAGGCGTGTAAATACGCCCAACATCACAAGTCCCACAAGCTCCAAAGCTATTTCACTGTTCATCCACATTCACTGTCCATCCGCCCTTTGCAATGGTTTTTTAGTCATTTGTAATAAGTTAACCTAGGTATAAATAGAACCTCATTAGGTTATTTTTGGGATATTTTTGGAGAATATATTTTGTAGCCTCTTTGAGAGTCTTTAGCAAGGTGGAATCCTTGGACAAGGTGGAATCCTTGTGTTGATCATTTGCTTAGAAACTGAGATTGCTTGGGAATTCTGATTCCCTTGAGGTTACGTAAGAGATAGGTTTAGATTGTGTGTGATATTAAAGGTCCAAAAGTGGAATAAGCTTTTGAGTTGTTAATATTACACCATCCCTTTGTCTATCTATCTATCTTTACTTTCTTGTAATTATTTGTCTATATCTATGTAATCCGTTTGTGTTCTTCTCTTGTAACCGTGTGTTGTTGTTATTGCATCTTGTTCATAAAGTGTTGTTGATGTTTTAGTGTGTTTTACTCTTGATATCACTTCCCTTCTTGTTCTTCTTGCAAATTCGAGAGAGGTCATCAAAAGGGTCCATAGTTCTTGAACTAGTGGACTGATTTTGGTGTTTGTGTTGTTTTGTTCTTAGGGAGTTTGGTAGCATCATCTGTTATACACTTATAATTACCTCAGAATTCGTATGCACTATTATTTTCAAAATACCATGACCTGATCTTATCAGTTACCAGTTATCAGTTATTAGTTATTAGTGCATGAACCAGCTAGTATTCTAGTGTCATTCAGTTGGGAGTAGAATTTAGCACCGAGCGAGTGTAGGTATGGAGGCTTCCCCGTCAGATGGGAAGAGTCGTTAGCAGCAGTCCCTGTACTCCATAACTACGTAGCTAGCATAGAATTTGAGGAATCTCCCGTCAATTTAGGCTTAACTACCTCCTAGGGGTCACCCGTCAGTTTAGGCTTGACATACTTAGTCCTTCGAGACAACACAGTACATCAGTATAGTGGATCCATAAAGCCAGTGTTAGTACCCGTGGCATAATACTAACACCCTTCTAATTGGGGTTACTGGTTGGACCTCGATTAGCTCAAATTGGGGCATATTGGTTAGATGAACACTCCGACAGTTTTAGTTTCAGCTTCAGTCTCAGTATAGAACTTAGGTATGTTCTACAGAATCAAGACTGTCAGAAATAGTCACCCAGTTATCAGTAACTTAGTTATCAGTAATTGCAGATATTAGTTATTCAGTTATCAGAACTCGGTATTCAGTTCCAGTATGAGTCTTAGTTACAGTCTCAGTTACAGTTTCAGTTATAGTCCTAGTTACAGTCTCAGTTACAATCTTAGTTACCATCTTAGTTACAGTCTCAGTCACAGTCTCAGTCAAGTAATTAGATCAGTAACTCACTTTAATTTCAGGTTTGCTTGACCATAGCATACAGTTATCAGTTATTCAGTTATTAGTATTTTAGTACTTCAGATTACTAACTATTTCAGAATCATATTGTACGCTTGGTCTTGTATTCTCAAATAATACACTTTTCATGAATTCATGTTTAGTTATCTCATACTACTCAGTCAGTCCCTTCCTTATACGCATAATACTCTACAGTTTCAGTCCAGTTTTTCAGTCTAAGAACAGTCCAGCCTTACATATCCAGTATTCAGCTACCAGTCATTCAGTTAATTAGATAAGTTAGTATGTTTATGCATTCGTACTAAGTGTGATTGTATATTCAGATCCTCGATTTATTTCAGTCTCCATCACGTAGTTTTAGACCCAGTATTCATACAATCATATCCCAGCTTCATTTATGGTTATATTATTAAAGTAAAATTTACAGAAACTAAGTGTAGAGGTTCACCATCTTATCAGAAAATATTTGTCACTCATGCTTTCAGATATTTCCGTTTTTAGTTTATTCCAGCCTATTGGTGAGTCTACTTAGACTTAGCATGCATGTTTTACAATTACGTATGAAATCATTTTTACTTATTGCATTCTCCCCTGCATACGCAGTACATTCAAGAAGTACTGATCCACATATACGTCTATGTGGCTATATTGTTTCATAATGTAGGTACTAATTGTAGCCCGCACATCACGATCAGACAGTTGCAGATTCCAACCAGAAGGTGATGAGTTCTCCTACTTTAGGAACTCCAAACAGTTTTAGTTCATGTACAGTTTATTTATTTTCCATGTGTATTTATTAGTGGTAGTTGGAGGCATGTCCCAACTATCTATAGTCAGTATAATAGAGGCTTCATAGATGTCAGTCAGAGTCAGTCATGTAAATCTCAGTTTCTTCCTTCAGATTTTTAGTTTGTAAATCTTTATCAGTATTGTATTTATTTTAGATTTTTAGTATGATTATATTTACGCATAGCAGAATAGCTATTTATTATGTTATAATTCAGTTTCTTTATAGTATGCCAGTTCATGGGTTAGCTTGGGATCACTATTTGTTCCAAGCATCCTGTGACGACTAGGGGGTAGTCTCGGGTTGTTACTATTTTTTATCAATTTAACCTTCAAAACAACTCTGATTCTTGATTTTAATGGGGATTTGAAAGATTTTACCCTGTAAAGATTAAAAATGATTTTTCTTTAATTTGAACCTCATTTTTTTTACTCAATTTGACTTGGATTTTTAGCTCTAGGTTCCTAAGGATGTAAGGAATAGGTTTTTGAAGTAATGTTACAATTTTGCTGATACGATTACGATCATAAACATGAACGATTTTTGAGTATTTTGAATGCAACAGAGGGTGTGTGCAATTTGAAGTGTGAATATGGGTCTTGGAGTGCACAAGGCCACCCCGAACACACCCATGGTCACCTTTTAAAGCCATTCATTAAAGGGTCTTTTAGTCTTTTGTCTCTTATTTTTGTAATGTAATATAAATAGAACCTTGTAGGGGTTTTAGTCTTTGGTGGTTGAATGTTAAATAAAGAACCATCTCTTAGAGTTAGAGAGAGTCATATCGTAACTAGGGCCATATACATGTGTGGAATCACTTGTGTTTTGCATTTAGCTTGATACCTTGGTGCTTGGGTGGTGGACTCCTCTCTTGTGTCAAGTGTAAAAGTTAGGTCTTTGTTGAGTGTGGTGTTAAGGATCCAAGCATGGAATATGCCCTTGGGTTCTTAAGATTATACCAACCATTGGTCTATCTTTCTATCTTTTGTTCATTGTAATCTTTGGTTCTTGTCATTATTAATGTAACCCATGACTTCTTATTGTTGTAATCTTGTTGTTCTTCATTTTTGTTTTGGTTAATATAGTTTGGGTTGTTGTCTGCCATATGTTTAAAAACACCTTATTATCTTGCATTCTTGTTGTGTTCTTGAATCCAAGAGTGGTCGCCAAGGAGGTCCATGATTTTCTTGAACATGTGGACTGATTTTTGTGTATGTTTCGTACTTCCCTAGTGTTTCTTATATGATTTGGTATCAAATCTTGTGGTTGATATTGTTCCTACAAGATCAATCTTGGGCTTTCTTGTTAGAAAAAGTAAAAAAAAAAAAGAGAGAAAAGTTGTGTTCTTAAAGTTGTTCTTGGCCGAGAGTGTATTCCATGTTGTTGTTGTTTTGGCCGAGAGCTTTGTCACTAGATCTTGGTGTATTTTTTTTATTTTTTTAGTTGTTTCTAAGTGTTGGCCTTCTTGTTCCTTAGCACTTGATTCTATATCTAAAACATGAGCCTAAATTTTAAAAATGTTGTTGTGGACAAGGTGTGAACCGTATGTTGATGTTGTTGTTATAACTTGGCCGAAGGTGACCTTGTAGTTGGACGTTGGACTTGTTGTTGTTGTTCTTGAAACATTGTTGTTGTGTTCTTATTGTTCTTCACCCTTTCATCTTTTGTTAACACAAGATAAGTGAACTTTAAATCTACAAAAGGTGAGACAAGTTGTAGTAGTTGTTGGTGAAAGTACTAGTTCACATCACTCATAGACTTGACATCAACTTTTTTTTCAACCACTTTTCCATATTTCAAGGACCTTGTTTTGTGGAATAGGTACAAGTCAAGTCTCACTTTTTGAGATTTGGATTTGAAAAGGGTTCAAGACTGTGCTTTCCCTCCCAAAACCAATTGTCTTCCATTCCAAAATTATAAGGACTAAAAATTTTAAGAATGATGATTAAAACTTGTGGGACCGTGTCCAATTAGGAGGTGACACATCATCAAATTACTGTTTATGCAATAAATTTTGGCTCAAATTTTGATCTTTTAGTTTCATTTTGAGTCTTTAAATTTGTTTGTTGATTCCAAATCAACTTACACGCTAGTACTATATTGTAAGTTAGTTTTGAAACCATTTTTCGCGTTTACATTCCTTTGTGTGGTTTATTCTTTTGAGTCATTCTAAATTCATGCTCCACCTCTTAATCATGGAATACAATCAAGCTTGCCACACTTGTGTGACTTAGTGAAGAAACCCGAGAGGCAAAGAACTAAAGTGAGAGTGTGAGGACCTTTCTTTCACAACTAACTCATTTATTATTTTGTAGGTGTTTTCTTAGGTACATTACAATAGAGGGAACAACCTCCAACCATGGGAAACAATGATACAATATCCTCATGGATTCTATTGAGGGCCTCAACTACACTTTGGAAAGAATGCAAATGAGTCTTGGGAAGTTAGAAACGGATGTGTCTTCGGTGAAAGGGGATGTAACATCGTTGAAAGATGATGTATCTACTATGAGTGGGAGGCTGGAATAAGTGGAAAGCCAAAGGAGAGTCCTTCTACTCCTCAACACTATCATGTGCCCTCAAGTGGAAATGATCAAAACAATTTCCCTACCATCTCCCCCGAAATGTTACACCAAATGATCAATCCACCGAGACAACCACCACATTCTTCCCAAAGTTGAGAGTTTGATAGACCAACCTACCCTCCACTTCACCAATTCCAACAAGAAGGATTTGGAACCCAAATATCAATACCAATATCGAGTCCTCCACTTAACCAAAGGCCTTACATTCCAATCCAAACTCCACTAAATCAAAGGTCTTACCTTCAACCAAATCCAAATCCACTTAATACAAGTCGACCCAACCGTGTAGAGAGATATGGTAAGGAAAAACAACATGGGGGTTATGGAGCTTATGGGGATGTTTACTTGAGGGAATAAGATGTGAGGGGTAGACATGGGGAGTTAGGCCGAGAGGTTAGAGATGGTGTAATACCCTGAACTTTCTTTAAGTCAAATCTAGTCTCTAGAAGAGTTAGTGATGACTTTCTAAATTATTAATGTTTAAATCAGATATAATTTTGTAATATCCGAAGTTTCCTAACAATTTTGACTCAAGAATGTCAAGTATTAGCTTCTAAATTGAATGATGTTTATTCCATGGGGAATTTTCAAGATTTTCACTTTTGTTGTATGTAAAATTAAATAAGCTTTCCATCAATACCAAATTTGCCTAAATACGACAACCGGGTAAGAAGTTATGGTGATTTAAAGTTTCAGTCGTAAAACACCGTCATCTCAGTCAGTGTCGCATCGTACCATAAGCCAAAATGACATTTGTCAATTTCCAGTAAGATTCCGCCATTTCACAGCGTCGCGGAGGGCTCCCAAATTCCAATTGTCAAAATCTAGTGAAGCTCCGCGCTGACCCCGCGTCGCGTCGTTGTCCAATTTCCCAGTTGTCAAATTCTAGTGACACGGCGCGATAGCACCGCGTCACGCCAGGGGTCCATATCGGGAAATTTTTCACAAAATTTAAAAGACGCATCCAGGGTTAAATGGGTCTTTTCCCGTGATTTTAGTTTAGCCTTAAACACGAAATTTAACCCTACATGACCTAAGGATATCACTATTCACTCTATTTTTCCCCAATTTCTTCATACACTCTCAAAGCCAAGAAACCCTAATCTTAAAAATTCAAGGGCAAACATCAAGAATCTCTCGAAGGATCTTTATGGAGTTATATTCTAAGGTATGTCATGTGTTGATTCATGGGTCTCTTTCACCCATGAAGCTCAAGAATCTCTTTTCAAAATCCAAGATTTGTATATTTATGAATGTTCATGATTTGATTGAATTGAAAATTGATGTTCATGTTGTTGGTTGGTTTCGTTCCATGTTATAGACTATTTATTTACAAGAATTGATTCTAATATGTGATGATTTACGCGATATTCATAATAAACCCTTCAATTTACAAGTTGGTTTATGTATTCATGATTATTAGATGTGTTGATAATTGTATAACCAAAGCATGCTCCCCATATATTTGATTAAATGACTATGTGAAGGAAAAGTGCCATACTAGTATGATAATATAAAATCCCCATTCATGTACAATTTATGTATGTCAAGTGTTTGATGAAATGCCTTAGCCAATGGATTATGTATTGTTGATGTTGGTCTTGTATTCAAGAAAGTCATGCTTTGTCAGTTTCCTTCTATCGAGTTTTGGGGGTACTTGTACCCAAAAAATATAGTTGTGTGCCTAGAGTTAGTGACATGTTTCACGATATCCTTAGTCAAGACATGATCCATAGAATTTAGTCAGTCATGTGACTCAGGAAAGCTCATTAATTTAGTAATCTCAATAGTATTCCATCAGTTAACGGAACTCCATGAATTCAGTGTAGTCCAGTTCAGTTAATCATGTTCAGTATCTATTTAGATGGGAGTAGGAATTAGCACCGAGTGAACCCAAGGATGGGAACACACACTCCCAGATGAGGGTGTGATTCTTAGAAGTCATCCTTTCATTCCAGAACTATGTAGCCAGCATAGGTTGAGACATCAAAACTGTCAGATGAGGGTTAATGAGGTGGATAAACACTGCCAGATGAGGCTCCCACCATTTTCTTTTGGGGACACTGTCAGATGAGGGTTACTCACAGCTTGTCCTTACCGGTGGCGCGGTATTGATACCCTTCCAATTGAGGTTACAGATTAGACCCCAACTCAGCTATAATGCATTATTTAGGGCATGTCGGTTAGATGGCTACTTCTCATAATCTTAGTCCCAGTTTTAGTAATAGAACTCAAATAGTTCTACAGCATTCAGGACTGTCAGATACAGTCAATTCAGAATAGTACAAAACTCAGCTAGTTCCATCAGAACCTAGACTATCAGATGCAGTCGCTCAGTATCAGTTATTTCAGTTATACAGTTATCAGTATCTCATGCTATCAGTACTCAGGTTCAGTAATCATGTTATCACGAACTCAGCTACAGTTATTATGTATTATACATGCATTCTCACGCTCATGTTATATAGTCAGTTAGTTCAGTTCATGCATATGTACCCTTTGCATTCAGCCTACCTCACAAGCATACCAGTACATTCAATCGTACTGACGCATTTGTGCTATGGTGTTTTATACCATAAGTTCAAAAGCACGAGCTCTAGAGCATCAGTAGCCACCAGATTTAGTAGTAATTCCTCATCATTCAAGGATGATATTATTAGTTATTTCATTATCTCAGTTAACTTTCAGTAGATGGAGTTAGTTGGGGACATGTCCCATCAACTCCTTATTCAGACAGTTAGAGACTTTTCAGACTACCATGTTCAGAAAACTTATTTTAGTTGTTTTGAGTATTTCATACCCCATCCAGATGTTATATTTTATTAGTTATATTACAGTTTTGAACCTTATGCCCTTTCAGCCTTTATTTCTGTATTATACAGTATATTTTGTAGTGTTTAGGTACAAATATCAATCATGGGTTAGTTTGTGGTCCTTCAGGGTCATGAGCACCATGTAGCATTCTGGGTACCAGATTTGGGGAATTATAAATTTCCCTAATTTCGACTTTTTATCATATGGGAAATTGAATTATCTTTCCAACGATACCAATTTTGTCCAAATCCGGTATGTTATGAATGTTTTACAGAGAACGATCGGAATTGCCCATAAGCGACGGTTAGGCGACGGACCATCGATCTAGCGACAGACCATCGCCCAAGCCGTTGTGACTAAGGCAATGAACTTGACTTTTGCTCAAGTGTGATATCCAGGACCGATGGACTATCGAGATAGCGATGGACCATAGCCTAAACCATCGCAGATGAGTCAGAAAGTTTAGGTTCTGGCCAAGTGCGACGGTCAGGACCGACAGACCATCGAGCCAGTGACAGACGTCGACCAAACTATCTCCACTTCTGATAAGCAATTTTAAGCAATTATTAAAAGGGTATTTGGATCTTTTTCCACCCGTTTTGACCCTTAATTATACCAGAATAGAGCTCATAACTTCTTTATTCATCTATAACACCAAATTAGGGTTTCTCTCAAAGATCAATCTCTAAGAACAATAAACCCTAGGTGTTTCATTTCAAGTCAAGAATTTAAGGTTTTCTCCACCAATCTTCAAGAAATCATCCGCCCAGGTATGTCAAGTATTGATTCATGGGTTTATTTCCCCCATGAAGCTCAAGAAACCCTATTTGAAATATAAACTTTGGATTTAATGGTATGAATTAAATATATCCATGTTTATGTTGTTGTTTGATTTCCAAGTTGAAGTCTTTAATGACTGTCATGAAAATATGTTAGTATGTGGTTGAAATTCTTGCATTGGAAGTGTAAAATGTTGCCATGGTGTATTATTTCAATATTCATGCCTAAGCCTAAAGATATGCATGGAAGGTGTTTGATAAAATGCCTAAGAGAATATGAATTATACCTTATGACTCATTTGTGACAAAAACTAATAAATTCATGTTTCTCCCTTATGTTCGACATGACTCCCACGTTATTATTATGATTTGTAATGGATTGACGTAATGCTTATGAGATTAGGCTTATGAAATTATGATATGATTACATGCATTCCTATTCATGTGTAAGGTTATAGCATGCGAATACTTCATGAAAATCCCCAATGATTGTACTATGAATTGTTGACTATGGTCATGTGTTAAGAAGTGACATGTCTTGTCATTTTCATGTTATCGAGTCCTGGGGGTACTTGTACCCGACAATTTTGTTGTATTCCTAGAGATAGTGTCATGTTTTCCAGATACTCTCAGTCAAGCCATGATTCATAGAACTCAGTCAGTCATATGACTCTAGAAAACTCAATAAACTCAGTAATCTCAATAGTGTTCTGTCAGTCAACAGACCTCAATGAACACAGTCTAGTTTAGTTCAGTTAATCATGTTTAGTATCTATTCAGATGGGAGTAGGATTCAGCACCGAGTGAGCCCAAGGATGGGAACTCACTTGTTATTAGAGGGTGTGATTCTTAGAAGCAATCCTTGTGCTCCAAAACTATATAGCCAACGTAGGTGGAGATATCAAACCTGCTAGTTGAGGGTAGATGAGGTGGATTAACATGTTATATTAGGATCCCACCGTTCTCCTTAGAGTACCTATTAGATGAGGGATTACTTATAGCCTACCCTTACCAATGGCGCAATAATGATACCCTTCCAATTGGGAATATAGATTGAACCCCAATTTAAATATATTATCTTATTTGGGGCATGTCGGTTAGATGACTACTTCCCACAGTTACACCCTCAGTCTCAGTCTCAGTAATAGAACTCAGATAGTTCTATAGAATTTAGGACTGTCAGATATAGTTATCCAGTTTAGTACGAAACTCAGCTAGTTCCATCAGAAATTGGACTGTCAGACACAGTCATTCAGATAATAGTATATCAATTATACGAAAACTTATGTTATCAGTATTCAGATTCGGTGATGCCATGATCTCAGTCACAGTTCACGTGTTCATGCATGTATTCTCACGTTCATGTTATTCAGTCAGTTAGCATTTTTTATGCATATAAACCCCTTGCATTCAGCCTACCTCACTTGCATACCAGTACATTCAAACATACTGATGCAATTGCGCTATGGTATTTTATACCATAGGTTTAGAAGTATGAGCTCCAGAGCATTCTTAGTAGATCAGACGTTCAGCAGCTAGACTAGCAGTGAGTCCTCGTCATTCAAGGATAGCATGATTATTTTATTACTTTATTATTTTAGTAGTCCAAAGTTAGTTGGGGATATGTCCCATCTACAGCTTTTAGACAGTTTAGAGGCTTCTAGACTATTGCATGTTCAGACAGTTATTTCAGTTTTGTTTTGGTATTGATATACCGTATTTCCAAATGTTATGTTTTATTAGATATTTGAACCTTATGTCCTTTAGATTTTTATTCCGCATTTATATAGTATATTATGCAGTGCTAAGGCACAGATATCAGTCATGGATTAGCCTGTGGTCCTTCAGGTTCATGAGCATCGTGTTGTATTTTGGGTACTAGATTTGGGGCGTTATAGATTGCCACCCAAATCGATATATAGGTCTCAATTCCATCAAAGTGAGACTTCCTATTTTCAAAGGTGAGAGTGACCCTGAAGTCTACCTTGCATGGGAGTTATGTTGTGACAAGATCTTCTAACTTAATGATCTAACTGAAGAAAAAAAGTTTCTATGCTATAGTTCACTTCACAGGGTATGCTAATACATGGTAGGAGTATGTTAAACAGTTTGGTAATGAGATGATTGGGGGACAACCTCCTCCTTGGTTTTGGTTGAAGAACCTTATGCAGCAAAGATACTTACCCAAGACTTATAGACATGATCTCCTTTCCAAATTGTACAATTTAAGGCAAGAAAGCAAGAGTGTCATGGCTTACTACGACCAATTTCAACAATTGATGTTGAAACTAGATCACCAGGGAGAATAAGTGAGTTATGACATCGTGCGCTTCAAAGTCAGTTTGAACAAGGACATCTCCACTTGCATGACACTTCATAAGTTCAACACTATTAAAGGCATCTTGCAAGCGGAATTGGAGGTTGAAAAGGAGCTCAAAGAGATCTCATTCATGGCTGTCCAAATCGAGAGCACCAAGGCTGCACCAAAACAGCCCCCAAGGGATGAAGGTAAAGCAATTTACACTTCCAATTCTAAGAGATTTCAATGCTTCAAATTCCAAGAATGGGGGCACAAGGCTAGTGAGTATCCAAATCAGAGGAACGTGATCCTAAAGGAGGGAAAACTATACTATCTTGGGGAAGAAGTGGTAATTGAATCGGCTAAGGTTGATGGCAAACCTCAATATAAAGAGAAAGAAAAGGTTGAAATGCAAAGTGAGAAAGATGGAGAAGATCTGTGGTCGCATGAAAGAGATTGTAAAGTGCCTCTCTACAAGAGGTGAGGTCGTGAATTTATGGGCAAATTTCTCTCAAGATGGAGAGGATGATGGAGAGGATGATACGAGTACGATCATGACCATGAATGATTTTTGAGTATTTTGAATGCAACCAAGGGTGTGTGCAATTTAAAGTGTGAAGATGAACCTTGGAGTGAACAAGGTCGCCCCAAACATACCCATGGGTACCTTTTGAAGACCTTTTCATTAAAGGGTATTTTAGTCTTTTGTCTCTTAGTTTTGTAATATAATATAAATAGAACCTTGTAGGGTTTTTAGTTTTTAGTGGTTGAATATTAAATAAAGAACCATCTCTTAGAGTGAGAGAGAGTCCAACCGTAACTAGGGCCATATACAAGTGTGGAATCACTTGTGTATTACATTTAACTTGATACCTTGGTGCTTGGGTGGTGGATGCCTCTCTTGTGTCAAGTGTAAGAGTTAGGTCTTTTTTGAGTGTGGTTTTAAGGGTCCAAGAGTGGGAATATGCTCTTGGGTTCTTAAGATTATACCAACAATGGTCTATCTTTCTATCTTTTGTTCATTGTAATTGTTGATTCTTGTCATTATTAATGTAACCCATGACTTCTTGTTGTTGTAATCTTATTGTTCTTCATTTTTATTGTGGTTAATATAGTTTGGGTTTTTGGCTACCATTTCGTGTTTCCCTTGTGTTTCTTGTATCATTTGTCGTCTTTTTTTAAAATCTATTTCGAGGATCCGTTTTTATCCCAAATTAAAAGTAGTTAATATGGGTGTCATTGGTTTTGTTTTGATGCATAGATTCCATATTTGATGTATTTATAGAGTTCATGATCATTCATGAAAAGTAAAGTCGTGGGTTCAAAGTATAGCAAACTAGTTTCAATATTCGAGATAGGTTATGGTTTAACTCTTTCAGACTAGGTTGGGTAGTTAATCTATATACAAAATGCATGTTAAGGGTGGGAACTAATTATGAAAAATGCCTATCTTTGTGTTGTGCCCGTGTGGGGGCCTATATGTGATATAATTATTGAATTTGAGATATTATGTGACATGTGTGACCGTGTGGGGTCTTGTGTGATGTTGATAGCCTTGATTACATGTGAATAATTATATTGTGTGTTTAAAATGCCTAATGTGGTATTGTTGGAGTATTGTGATATATTCATACTTGTTGGCATATGATACATGTAGAAATTCATGGATGTTTTGAAATAATGAATGGATAATTGTCTCACATGATTGGTATATTGGTTAGTTATGAAAATACTCTTTGCGGTTAGTTATGAACATTACATCATCATCCTCATGGTCATCACACGTACAATTTCACAGTTTGTTGTATATTTTCTATATACTTGTTATTGTTTGTCATACTTGATTTGTCCGTTATATGCTTTGGAAACATTGGGAATACTGAAAATACTGGAAATTCTGAATATACTGAGAACATTGGATTTGATAGACTTTCTCTGAGGGATATGCCAGAGATGAGTCATGGATATTGGTTATACTGAAACACTGAAAATACTAGAAATACTAGAAATTCTGGAAATACTGAAAACATCAGACTTTTATAGACCTTCTCTGAGGGATATGTCAGAGAAGAGTCATGGATACTGGTTGTATACGGATTGACGAACTCTTCATGGATCGTACGTTGGGAGGCTTGCCTCCGTAGGTGTATACGAGGAGGTATATGAGTTGACGAACCCTCTATGGGTTCCATGTAGGGAGGCTTGCCTCCGTGGGTGTATACGAGAATTGTTCGACAATCCCGGAGGTTGTGCGATGACCTCATGCATCATCATCATCATTGGAATCATTATCTTATATATTGCAATTGATTTATTATTTTGATGCAGTGGTTGAATTTCCATATTGATTCGTTATATGTCTACTTGCTCTATATCCTGTTATTTATACTTGACTACCTTATATATATATGTTCTTCTCTGTTTGTACTCGTATATGACATATTGTATACTTGCGTTATACTTGTTGTATTATTTTTGTATTTGTGATATATATATTTCTCTGATTGCAGGTGATGTGCCCTTAGTATTATTTTGTATACTTTATTTTCTTCTTTTCTCGGTCGGCCTATAATACATACTAAGTACAAGTAGACCGTACTCATTCCTACTTTACCTTTTCGGTACAGATTCGGGTTTGGGTGCACCCCACATTGCGTGACTCGGGTGACTTACGAAATTTTCAAGGTAGTTGATGATTTTCAAGTGTTCGGATGTCTTCTACAACCTTTCTCTATAGACTGTCTTTATTTTAATTTTAGAGAAAAAGTTTTCCTTGTATTTGTATAGCTCATGTATTTCATTTGGACTTGAGTTGTACTAGATATGTCCTTATACCGTTGACACCTGGTTTTGGGAGTTATGGCTGCATGTGTCAATTTTATTTTTCCGCTTTTATCATATCTATGTAATTCGGCTTTGTTCTAGAATCCTTATCTTGGGGATATTTTTATTTTTTTCTTATATATCAGTTTGGGTGATAGGCTTACTTGTCAAGATTCGCCACGACAAGTACCATCATGACCCTTGTATTTTTGGGTAGTGAAAATACTCCTCTTAGACCTTTCATATTAAGTTCAACCCCCCCTCCCCAATTTATCACCTTTAATTTTGGAATCAGATCAAATGTAGTTCTCAAAAAAAAAAATGCATGGCTTTGCAATCATAAGCCCCTAATTGTCCTATTTAGCTTAAGTTTCAATTAATTACAATACATAGTCTATCTTGCTAATTAAATACAATCCATAGCCTCTCTTTTCTTTTCCTCTCTCGCCACTCTCCTCCTTCTCTCCCAATCTTGCTCAACTTCCTCCACTCTCCTTCTCTCCCATTGCCTCTCTTCCTCCCATTTTTCCTCCTCCTCTCTCTCACCCCTCTCATTCTCTCACTTTCTATTTTCAAGTAGTTGTCTCTTGTATTTTGTTTTAGGTATTTACAAGTCTTTTATGTTTTGTTTTAATATGTATTATATTTTATAAGATTTTGGTACAAATTGTGTTTGTTGATAAAAATTATGTCATTCAAATACAAATGATATATTTGCATTAAATGATAGATTTGTATTTGTATATGATAGACACAAGAAAATACAAATGATGCATATACTTGTTAATATATAAATATATATGCTAAGTTTGATACATTTGAGAGAGAGAAGTGAAAATACTAAATACAAAAAAGTAGAAAAAAAGCAAAAAAATATAAAATACAAAAAAAAGTTTATATTCGTTGATACACTTGTATTCATTGATGCAAATACAGTGATACAATGATTATGGATTGTAGTTTATGATTGTGTTGTTGCGCCCCTTTTGCTGATCTTATGGCTATTTTTTTTTGTAAGTTTTCCTTCTCATTAACATATGCCATTACTCATAGACACAAAGATTAACTTTCAAAATAAAAAATTCTATCAAATTCATCCTCCAAACTTTTGCCCTCATGTTTTGATATTAAGAACAAAAATAACAATGTAAAGAACAAGATAAGAGGAACAATAGGGAACAAAACAACAAGAGAGCAATATAAGATAAGTTTTTCTTTCTTTCAAGTGTATAAAACATCTTCCTCAAGACCCCTATGTATAGTATTACATGAAGGAACTTCAAGAGGTGTCATAAACATGACATTAACTTATGAGAAGGTGGGAAAGAATATGGAGGAATGAAGGATCAATGAGGATGCAATGGAGGTGTGAGAATTACTACACTTAAAGGAGGAGTAACACCTAGAAGTTGTGGGCATCCACAATAATCATCTTAATAATTATTTATAATACTCCCCCTTGGATGTCCAATGATAGACAATATGCCTTGTTAAAATCATATTAAGAAAAAAATCATGTGGGAAAAAATCTCAGTGATGGAAAAAGAGTACACATATATTCTGATATGCATTGCTAACAAAATTCCATTGGGACAAAGCCTATGCGAAGGAAAATAGAGTGCAGCGCGTACTTTACTCCCCCTAATGTAAATATTATTTCGTTTCTCGGAGATGATGTGTCCCAATCTTGAATACCAGCTTCTCAAATGTTGAGGTTGGTAATGCTTTAGTGAACAGAACTGTCAAATAATCGGTTGAACGAATTTGTTAAATATCCATTTCACCTTTCTTCCTAAGATTATGGGTGGAAAATAATTATGGTGAACTATGTTTTGTTCTATCTCCTTAAATGTAACCTCCCTTTAACTGTAAGATCTCAAAAAATTTTGAATAATTTATTTTGGACCCTCCCACTTGTGAAATGATAATTGTTTACTTGAATCATGATCAGGGATGTTAAAGGAATGAATTGGGTGAGTTTTAGCATTTTTTAAAATCGTCCGGGGTCATTTTGGGACCTCCAACCAGTGACATTTTGCGATAATGGCATGGAACGCTTCCTACGCCCCGCGATAAGGGTGTGACACTGATGTTAGGCATATTTACACGCCTAAAGCACCTTAATTTACCCATATTTTAGCTAAGTTTAAAGGACAAAATATATAATTCCTACACTTTTAGTCTTTTTTCCTGTAAGTGAGCTAACCAACGTGATTAGCAAGTTTTTAGGTATAAATGATGAAGATTTCAGCATTTTATGGACGGTTGGACGCCAAAGGAAACTTCACGTAAGAAGGAAGGCAGCTTCTGGAAGCTTGTGGACTGAAAGTGATGCATGGAGAACTTATCCCGGGCAAAAACAGCATTTCTAAAGACTTGGGGGATCAGCAGTAACTTAGTAGGATTAAGACAAGTATGCAGTAACCCAGTAGGACTAGGACAAGGATAAAAACCCTATTTCAGTAGGACTAGGACAAGGATGTTATAAAAACCCTATTTGCTGAATTTTTCAGCAAGCTTTTTATTATTCACTCATTCATTAATTCAAGTCTTTTTTCATTCGACTTTTAATTTTTCACGACAAGAGAAATGCTACTAGCAAGGAATTCACGCCACAAGAAACGCCAATACTTCCTTATCGTGATATTGTTATTTCTTTGGTATGATGATATCCTCGTGGTTTTCCTTCATAGTTATGAGTAGCTAATCTTCTCTGTTAGGGTTATGGAAGCCTTATGAGACACTATCTATTGCTATGAGTTTGTGAATTCTTGATACGTATGCTGCTTATATCATTACTCTCTTCATTTTAATTGAATTCTTTTGGTTGCAAACATATAGAATACGCCAGTATAGCATTAAATTGTTCGAAAGAAAAGTTACATGTCTTGAAAAGAGAGAATGACAAGGAAATAGGGCTACCAACCCCTGTTTAAAAGTTAGTGCCGTAACTGGATTAACCTCTTGGAGAATTCGTACCATTAGTATACGCTTTAAGCTCGAAAGAGTTAAAGTGATATAATCCTTGATGGTCGAAAGACACTAGGATTTACCATAGAATACGAATCTCTATAAGCGCATTCATGTCTGAATTCCGCATAACTCATAGCCAATGGATACGTAAAACTTATAAGGTGGACATAACCCTAACTTACAATTCTCATTGATTAAAATCTTACTAAACACTCCGTTTTTACTTTGCTATTTCGATAATTTTACTTCACGCATAAAATCCCCCCTTTATCCGTAGAATTTTCACCCAAAGACTACTAATCGTTGCATACTTAGTGACCGAGTATTCCCTGTGGGATTCGACACCCAACCCAGTTGGGTTCTATATTTGAAGACAACCGCTTACACTCTTACGAGAGTTTTAGTTTGAGCGTTATCAAATTTTGGCGCCGTTGCCGGGGACTACAGTTGTCAACTAAGTTTGTGATAGTTACTAGACCCTTTGGTCAAAGATTCTTGAATTTTACTTTTAGTTGTTGTTTTTGTTTTATTTAGGTTCTGTAGAGTGCATGCCAAATACTCGTAGATCTGGTCAGACATTATTACCCATTAATCCTGAACCTCAACTTATTAGCAGAATAGATGCACAGCGTGACATTGACAGAAGGGCGGCTCAACAGGAGCAGGCTAGACTAGCTGCACTGGCAGCTGCTCAAGTACATCAACAGAATATTGATAACCCAGGGCGAGCAACAAATCCTGATGATGAGGACATGGGTGATGATGAGTTACTGAATCCCAGGCGTACTGATGAGGTGGCGGCACCTATGCACAGGAGAGATCGTCAAGCTAGAATGAGACCTGACCGCTGAGCTGTGCAGGCTCCTTTTGATGATGATGATGACGATCTTGATGGAGCTGGTGCCACAGGGGCTATTATTCCTCCGCCCTTGGCACCCGGAGCCAAGTTCAATATCACTAGCACCATGATTCAGCTATTGCAGCTCAAGGGATTATTTGGTGGACTCGCAGGAGATGATCCGAATATGCATCTAATCAACTTTATTTCAACATGCAAGTCGTTTGATAATCCAGGAGTTGGGCAGAATGCAATTCGGCTGCGCTTATTTCCATTGTCTCTGTCTGTAGAGGCAACTCTATGGTTGAACGGGCTAACTCCTGATTCTATTACTAATTGGAGGCAACTGAAAGACGCTTTCCTAGAAAGATTCTTTCCGCCTTCCATGAGAGCACAGTTGAGAGATGAGATCAGCAATTTTTGACAGCTTCCAACTGAAGCTCTCCACAAAACATGGGAGAGGTTCAAGAAGAAGCTTATGCGGTGCCCAAATCATTAGATGACCAACATCCACTTGATGGAGAAATTATACAGGGCTTTGAACTCAGTGACAAAGCCAGTGGTTGATAATGCTGCAGGTGGGTCATTCATGGACCTTACTTTTCTTGAGGCAAGTGATATGCTAGATCGTATGACAAAGCAGAGTAGAGCTTGGCATACCAGGGATTCTGAGGTGGCAAGCTCTACAGTATCTATTGGCTTGACTGCAGAGCAGAGGTGTAGACAAGAGGAACGTGACCAAGATATGGCTTACATGAAAACGCAGATGGATTTTCTTACCAAGCACTTATTATCAGGGAAGACCAAAAAGGTTAAGGCCGTTGTATCACAGGGAAGAGATGAATCCGACTATGAGGAAGAAGCGAACTACTTGAATAATCAGGGGGGTTTCCGAGGCAATGCCCAAGGAAACTAAGGTCGGAACTATTATGATAAATCTGGATACAAGGACCGCGAACAAGGTGGTTGGAAGAATAAGACTGACAAGAGTGGTTTGTATGTTTCTCCTGGAAATCGTGAGGATGTGGCGTCTAGCTCTGGAAAGATATCGATGGAAGATATGATGGCGAAGCTGTTGAAGGGAGTAAAGGCAACTAATATAGGAGTGAATGAGGTGAAGAACGATTTGTCTTCAATAAATCAATTAGTTGACTCGCATTCCACTGCAATAAAGCAACTAGAGCAGCAATTGAGTCAACTTTCAGCGGCATTCAATCAAAGAAAAGCTGGAACACTACCTAGCGACACAGTGCAAAATCCGAGAAATGATGGATCGTGTATGGCTATTACTACCCGAAGTGGTAAAGTGTTGGAAAATCCATCTAAAGACAAGCAGGTGGTTGATGATATAGAAGATAATGAGATCATTACAGAACCAAAAGATGCCGAAGCAGCTGATGAGGTTGTTCGTGACATCACCTCTCAACGTCCACAGCCTGAAAAGATCGTCGAACTGAAGCAAGATGAAAAGGAAGCGGTGGAGAAAACTATTCCCCTTCCACCACCACCTTTTCCTCAGAGATTAAAGAAGAAAGCTGACGATACCAGGTTCAATAAGTTTATGACTATGTTGAAGCAGCTAACTATTAATGTTCCTTTGGTCGAGGCACTGGAACAAATGCCTGGGTACGCAAAATTTATGAAGGATCTTTTGACAAAGAAGCGGGCAGCAAGTAATGAGTTGACGGATACTGTTCATCATTGCAGTGCAATCGCTACCTGATCACTAGTTCAGAAGAAGGCTGACCCCGGTGCTTTCACGATTCCTTGCACCGTCGGATCTTTGAATTTTTCCAAGGCATTATGCGATTTAGGAGCCAACATCAATTTGATGCCGCTATCTATTTATAGAAAGTTGGGGTTGGCTGATCCTACTCCAACCAATATGAGGCTCGTAATGGAAGATAGGTCGGTAAAACGACCTGTTGGTATCTTATATGATGTATTGGTAAAGGTTTCTTCATTCATTTTTCTGGCAGACTTCGTTATTCTTGACTGTGAGGTGGACTCTGAAGTTCCCATAATCTTGGGGCGCCTTTTCCTTGCAACAGGGAGTGTGCTTATTGATTTGAGAGCGAATGAGCTTTTATTCCGGATGAATGACGAAGTAGTCCGCTTTGATGTATGCAAATCAATGAAGCAGCCCAAAGATATGAATGTGTTCTCGGTAGCTGATGTTTATTTTGATGATGAGAAAGAATTATCCGTAGAGGAGCAGCTTATTGTTGACCCATTGGCGGCTGTGCTTATGAATATTGAGTGTGAGGATGCTGAAAATTATGAAGAAACTATTTGTGCTCTAACAGGAATAGGGTCGTATCCTTATGCTCCCAAGAAGCTGGACCTCGATCTCAAAAATCGGCCTACACCACCAGCTAAACCATCCATTGAAGAGCCACCAATGTTAGAATTGAAGGAGCTACCCAGTCATCTAAAGTACGCATTCTTGGAAAGAGGAAACACCCTCCTAGTTATTATGGCGGCTGACTTAGGTGAGAAGCAAGTTGCAGCTCTCATCGCTGTTCTAAGGAAATACATGAGAGCCATCGGTTGGACCATCGCTGATATTATTGGTATTCCGCCTGGGATATGTATGCACAAGATTCAGCTTGAAGAAAATTGCATACCCACTATTGAGCATCAAAGACGTTTGAATCCACCTATGCAAGAGGTGGTGAAGAAAAAAATTATTAAGTGGTTAGATGCAGGGGTAGTGTATCCAATCTCTGACAGTAAATGGGTGAGTCCGGTACAGTGTGTTCCCAAGAAATGGGGAATGACGGTAGTTGCAAATGAAAGGAATGAGCTAATTTCGCCCAGACCTGTCACAAGGTGGAGAGTATGCATGGACTACCGGAAGTTGAATTCATGGACGATTAAGGATCACTTCCCAATGCCATTCATGGACCAAATGCTTGATCGATTGGCAGGGAAAGGATGGTTTTGCTTCTTAGATGGTTATTCCGGCTATAATCAGATCTGTATTTCTCCCGAAGACCAAGAGAAGACAACGTTTACATGCCCATATGGTACATTTTCCTTCAAACGTATGCCATTTGGGCTATGTAACGCACCCGCCACTTTTCAGCGTTGTATGATGTCCATTTTTTCTGATATGGTTGAAGACACCTTGGAGGTATTTATGGACGATTTTTCAGTTGTGGGTGAGTCGTTTGAATCGTGCTTGGCGAATCTAATTATGGCGTTACAGAGATGTGTTGAATTCAACCTGGTGCTAAATTGGGAGAAGTGCCACTTTATGGTTAAAGAAGGTATTGTTCTTGGGCATAAAAATTTTGAAAGAGGAATTGAGGTGGATCGAGCTAAAATTGAAGTCATCGAGAAACTACAACCCCCAATCTCTGTAAAGGGAGTTCGTAGTTTCCTCGGGCATGCAGGTTTTTATCGAAGATTCATTAAAGACTTTTCCAAGATTGCTAGTCCGTTATGCAAGCTTTTGGAGAAGGATGCAAAGTTCGACTTCGGTGAAGATTGCTTGAAGGCATTCGAATGCCTCAAAGGGAAGCTAATCGAAGCTCCTATCATTGTAGCACCCGATTGGTCCCTACCATTTGAAGTTATGTGTGATGCAAGCGGAGTAGCTTTGGGTACTGCACTTGGCCAGAGAAGAGAAAAGTTATTTCATCCAATCTACTACGCGAGCAAGGTCTTGAACGGAGCCCAGAAGAATTATACTGTCATGGAACAAGAGCTTCTAGCAGTTGTTTATGCTTTTGAAAAGTTTCGTGCCTACCTGTTGGGGACTAAAGTGGTAGTTCATACCGATCATGCAGCCCTGAGATACCAAATGACGAAGAAGGATGCAAAGCCGAGGCTAATTCAATGGGTGTTATTGCTACAAGAATTTGATTTCAAGGTAAAAGATAGAAGAGGTTGCGAAAACCAAGTGGCTGATCACCTATCTAGACTTGAGAATGAGCACACAGCGCAGCCCGATCTTGAGATTAATGATGCACTCCCCGATGAAGAGATCCTAGCCACGATGGTGGAGGAATTACCATGGTACGCAGACTTTGCAAACTATGAGGTAAGTAATGTGATACCTTCACATCTGTCTTTTCATCAAAAGAGAAAGTTCATGCATGATGTAAAACACTACTTCTGGGATGAGCCATATTTGTTTCGACGATGCGCGGATGGTGTTATCAGGCGATGCATATCTCATGTGGAAGTGCCGAGTATCATGGAAGCAAGTTATGCTTCCCAAGTTGGAGGACACCATGCAGGTGGTCGAACAACAAGGAAGGTATTGCAAAGCGTCTATTATTGGCCTTCGATATTTAGAGATGCCTACGAATTTGTGAGAAGATGTGATCAATGTCAGAGGCAAGGCACGATTTCGAAGCACCATGAGATGCCCATGTCAAAAATTCTTGAAGTAGAGCTGTTTGATGTGTGGGGTATTGATTTCATGAGCCCATTCGTAAATTTGTTTGGGATGAAATATACCCTAGTTGCTGTCGACTATGTATCCAAATGGGTCGAAGCAGTAGCGCTGGCCGATAATAAAGGAAAGCGTGTTGTAGCATTCTTGAAGAGAAATATCTTCTCTCGTTTTGGGGTACCACGTACCATCATAAGCTATGGAGGATCACACTTTTGCAACAAGATGTTCAAATCCGTGTTGGTGAAATATGGTGTCAAGCAACATAAGGTAGCCACGTCTTATCACCCACAAACTAGTGGACAGGTAGAGGTTTCTAATCGAGAGATCAAGCAGATCCTTGCTAAGACTGTAAACACTAATAGGAAGGATTGGTCTCGGAAGCTGGACGATGCACTATGGTCTTATAGGACTGCATTCAAAACGCCAATTGGCATGTCCCCGTACCAACTAGTTTATGGGAAGGCTTGTCACTTGCCCATTGAGCTCGAGCATAAAGCATTATGGGCGTTGTAGCGACTGAATTTGAATTGGGATGATGCCATGAATATGAGATTGGAGCAGCTGAATGAGATGGATGAATTCCGTCTACATGCGTATGAAAGATCAGACTTCTACAAGGAGCGGATGAAAAAGTATCATGATCAACGGATTGTTCAACGAAACTTTCAAAAGGGTGATATGGTACTTCTTTTCAATTCCAGACTGAAGATATTCCCAGGTAAGTTAAGGTCCAAATGGTCTGGTCCGTACAAAATTAGCCAAGTCTACTCGTCTGTAGTCGTTGAGCTAGAAGACAATAATGGTGTTGTCTTTAAGGTGAATGGCCAACGAGTAAAACCATATATCGGTCCTCTTGACTCGATAAAATGCATGGCCACCATCTATCTCGACGAAATCTAAGTACTCGAGGTAACTATGTCGTGCCGCGACAATAAATCAAGCGCTAGATGGGAGGCAACCCATCGTTTTTCATTTTTTTTATTGTTTTTACTAAGAGTTTGTTTTTGTTAAATAAAAATAAATCCAAAAAGAAGAGTCGAGCCACGACCAAAACTAAGGTGCTTGGTGGGAGGCAACCCATCGTTCTAATCGTTTTTGTTGTTTTTGAATAAGTGTAGGTGCAAGAGGTGTAAAGGAGGAGATTGGTTTTAAATTTTGATTTGGAGGTATTGCATGTTGAAGGTGGTAAGTTGGGAATGAAGAAGCAAAAGGCTATGAGTTAGGCATTGCCTATGAAAATCATGGCAACGAACAAGGCAAGGCCTATGCTATGGCCTAAGCTCTCTGAATCTAGAATGCCATGGCATAGGCGCCGCCTATGCCTAACAATGCCATAGCATAGGCGCCGCCTATGCAAAAGCCTTTTGTCTCTGAATCTAGAATGCCATGGCATAGGCGCCGCCTATGCCTAACAATGCCATAGCATAGGCGCCGCCTATGCAAAAGCCTTTTGTCTCTGAATCTAGAATGCCATGGCATAGGCGCCGCCTATGCTCACTTTTTGGTCTCCTAATCCGATTCCAAATGGGTCAAAACCCGACCCAAGCTTGTCCTATAAATAGAACCTTAGTCTTAGAACAAAATTTCATTGAAAACTCAACCTAAGCGTCGCCTACCTCTCCAAAATCTCTCAAAAATTTTCTTTTTGCTCTTTTAACTTTACAAGAACATCTTCCAAGGCCATCAACCAAGTAAGTACTTCTTTGCTCTTCTTTTCTATTCCGTAAGTATTACAATACTACGCCTATAATAAGTTGTTAAACCTTGAAGTAGTGTTGGTGATTTGAATGTGGTTGATTTGTTGTGATACAACTAAGTGAGTGAAAGAATACGTATGGGTGTTCTAGACTTGGTTCCAACCTGAATTTGATTTTGATACACTGTCATACTTTTGCGGAATCGACATGGTTAAGATAATTGCATAATCTTGTAAATCGAAAGCTTGTATGTTTGAATGACTTTTCCATCGAGATGAAAATCATGGTTAACTACAAACATGAGATGTTGTGATTATTTCTATTGGTGCTGAAAGCCATAAATTGATACGATATCTATGTAGTAGTTTTGTTCAAAGAGATGCATTAGTCCAAAACTGAAAACATAGTTAAGAATACATGAAAAAGAATTGAAAAGGATAGTGAAGATGACAAGAAAAGTATGACTGCGCTGAATATATTGTTGGAACATAACACCTAAATGCAGGGCGATGAAGTCTGAGTAATCGACATCTTTCACTTAATTACGTTTGTGTCAACAAATTAAGTGTGGGGTAGTGCCACTAATGTTGGTTTTTCGATTGTATCTACCGAGATGAATCTAACATGACTATTATTTTAATCTCAGGTACAATGGCACCAAAAAGTCGACCCAGAAAACAAAAAGCATCTACCTCACAGAAAGGCCAAAAAAGGGGAAGAAAAGAGCAAGCTGAATCCTCCTCGCTGCAAATACCTCGACGAATGTACGAGATAAAATGGGTCCTAGAGGAGGAAGAAAAGGAGTGGTACAGGAACAATAAAGTAAAAAAATATGTTCACGTGGAATTGATACAAAAGGAGAGCCTAGCAAAGAAAGAACCTCGCATCTTTGCCAAAATCATGGCGCTACATCTTGATTTCATCTTCTGAGATATGGGAGAGTGAAATCTTGATCTGACGCGAGAATTCTATGCCAACTGGTCACCGAAAACTACAGGGAGTGAAGTGAAGATTCGGGGCCAAGTCCTGCAACTAAATGCGGAGTTCTTCAACTCTTTTCTGGGTTTGCCATCTGTTGATCCATCACCGCTCAAGGAGCTTTATCGCAGACCTCCATACAGGGCAATCAAACACACACTATGTGGAACAAGATCAATGGAAAGGTGGAGTCATCACAAGGATACCGGTCGGCACAATACCTTCCTGTATGCCTCCTTGAACAGAGAAGCTCGGATATGGTTAAGGATAGTCAATTTTTGCCTAATTCCAGGGTCACAGTAAACAAAGATCACACGTGATAGAGTGTGCTTGGTGTACGCTTTGATGACGAACATCTCCATCAACATTGGGGCAATTATTCGATTTTCAATGCGTAAGGCCAGGCTGCACAAGAGGTCCCACTTCAGCTTTGGCAATCTGTTGACTACGATATTGAGGAAGGAGGACATCGAAGAGGAACCTGAAGATCATAAGCTTCCACACAACCCGAAGAAGGTTGACCTCACAAAGGTTAAAGATGCTGAATCCATGCATGGCGTCAACCTAACCACTGCAGAAAGACACGCTCGCGACGAAAGCTTTTTTCGCCATTTATATGGCATGACGAGATTTACCATGATGAGCGGGGGTCGTGTTCCAACTTCTGCAGAACTCCAACAGTTGGATTATAACTACCCAATGAATGAGCATGCGAGGGCTATGTGTGGAGTAGGTGTATATTTTGAGGAACCTCTTGATGATGACATGCCAACCGATGATGATCGACGAATGTCAGACTCCAACGTGGAGGAGAACTCTGATAACGACGACTCTGATGATGATTCTGATGCAGGGGGTATGACCCCAGACATAGAGGAGGAGTCCGACTAACCAGGTTCTTCTTATTTATTTTCCACTGAGGGCAGTGTGTCCCGTCTAAGTATGGGGTGTTGGTATTTGTATGCTGCACTTCTTTGTCTGCATTTGCATTTATTCTAGTTCTTGTTTGTTTAATTAGTCGTAATTAGTTAATAGTCGTAATTAGTTGTTTAATTTTAAATTTTTTATATTTTGCATGAAATTGTTCTGATAGACGGCATGGTAGTATAACAAGAGTTTGTGCTAAATCATTATTATTGAGACATTTAGGCTCTACATGTGACTCACTGTGTGATAATTGTGTGGTTTAATTCATTCATCTGTTGGGTCAAGAGTCTATACTGCTCCCAATAAAGTTGACCATGTGCCTTGTGTGTGTGAGGATATAGTATATTCTGTGTTGTGACTGATGCTAGAACTTGCCTGGTGTGTGTGTAAAGCAAAATAAAGAGTGTGAGTTTAGGAGATGATTTAGGTATTTCTTTGGCAGCCTGTGATTGTTTACCTTCTTTTTACCTACCCGTGGACATTATCCTAGTTAACCCCCTTTTGAGCCTTCAGCTATTTTCTTTGACAGCCTCATATGTAAGCCTAATCCATTTTTTTCAAGACCATAATTTGATCCAAATTCCTAAGTGCTTTAAAGTGTAAAGTCATGTGACAAAATAAAAGGAAATTGGGTGAGTATGATGCCTTAAAGTGAATTGGTACTTGAATTTGTTATGAAAAAGAGTGGCTATCATAGAGGTGTGTTATAAAAGAAAAAAAAAGAAAAAAGAAAAAGAAATAGAAAAACAAAAAGATAAATTGTGTTTATGATTAAATAAAAAGATAGTTATGCTTGAATGGCAAAATAGGTGAAAAGGGGTGATAGATGAAAGAAAGGTAGCAAGGTTGATTAAAAGAGAGTGTTAATGGCATAATGTGATGTATTAAAGCGCTTAGGAACATAGTCACTATTTTTGGCCAAAATAGTCCTACCCATCCCTTAGCCTACATTACAACCTGTAAAAGACCTATTTGATCCTAAGCTTAGCATTCTGATATTAGTAGAGCATTACACTAAGGGAAAGCCTATGGTCATCAGTTGCAACATATGAATTCTTTGTGAGAGTGAGAGCAACGATAATCTTATACCCATGTTTTGAAAAATAAAATACTTGGTGAGTAATTATGGGTGATATATTGTGAGACACACATGGTTGATGAGTTTTGGGTAGTCTTGTATGATTCTTTGTGCCTTAACTTTTGAATACGAATTAACCATCATCACGAGTCTATGCTGGAGGTTGAATTGTTTCTAGAAGAGATTAGAAAACTACTCTTTGTTAATAATTGTTGTGTCTGTCTTGAGGAATATTTTGTGCTGTTACTGTGAAACCCTAAGTAGATGTTTATATGGACATGATATATTGTTCGAGGACGAACAAAGCTTTAAGTGTGGGGTGTTGATGTTAGGCGTATTTACACGCCTAAAGCACCTTAATTTACCCATATTTTAGCTAAGTTTTAAGGACAAAATATATAATTCCTACACTTTTAGTCCTTTTTCCTGTAAGTGAGCTAACCAACGTTATTAGCAAGTTTTCAGGTATAAATGATGAAGATTTCAGCATTTTATGGATTGTTGGACGCCAAAGGAAACTTCACGTAAGAAGGAAGGCAGCTTCTGGAAGCTTGTGGACTGAAAGTGATGCATGGAGAACTTGTCCCGGGAAAAAACAGTATTTCTAAAGACTTGGGAGATCAGCAGTAACTTAGTAGGATTAGGACAAGTATGCAGTAACCCAGTAGGACTAGGACAAGGATAAAAACCCTATTTCAGTAGGACTAGGACAAGGATGTTATAAAAACCCTATTTGCTGAATTTTTCAGCAAGCTTTTTATTATTCACTCATTCATTAATTCAAGTCTTTTTTCATTCGACTTTTAATTTTTCACGACAAGAGAAATGCTACTAGCAAGGAATTCACGCCACAAGCAAAGCCAATACTTCCTTATCGTGATATTATTATTGCTTTGGTATGATGATATCCTCGTGGTTTTCCTTCATAGTTATGAGTAGCTAAACTTCTCTGTTAGGGTTATGGAAGCCTTATGAGACACTATCTATTGCTATGAGTTTGTGAATTCTTGATACGTATGCTGCTTATATCATTACTCTCTTCATCTTAATTGAATTCTTGTGGTTGCAAACATATAGAATACGCCAGTATAGCATTAACTTGTTCGAAAGAAAAGTTACATGTCTTGAAAAGAGAGAATGACAAGGAAATAGGGCTACCAACCCCTGTTTAAAAGTTAGTGTCGTAACTGGATTAACCTCTTGGAGAATTCATACCATTAGTATACGCTTTAAGCTCGAAAGAGTTAAAGTAATATAATCCTTGATGGTCGAAAGACACTAGGATTTACCATAGAATACGAATCTCTATAAGCGCATTCATGTCTGAATTCCGCATAACTCATAGCCAATGGATACGTAAAACTTATAAGGTGGACATAACCCTAACTTACAATTCTTATTGATTAAAATCTTACTAAACACTCCGTTTTTACTTTGCTATTTCGATAATTTTACTTCACGCATAAAATCCCCCCTTTATCCGTAGAACTTTCACCAAAAGTCTACTAATCGTTGCATACTTAGTGACCGAGTATTCCCTGTGGGATTCGACACCCAACCCAGTTGGGTTCTATATTTGACAACGACCGCTTAAACTCTTACGAGAGCTGTAGTTTGAGCGTTATCAGACACACTGTCTAAACTCTGTGATAAGGGCATGCCACGCTGCTGGGCATTCGCCAAGTTTTATTTTTTTCAATTAGGGCAAGGGCTCTTTGGTCCTTTACCCCCTTAAACGACTTAAAACCACCCAAATAACCCCATAGCCTTCAGTTATTAAGATCAAACATTGTGTTTCTCCTCTTTAACTTTCAAATCAAAAAAATTCAAGGTTTTATCAAGAATTTATTACTCTAGGCTCTAAATTTCGATTTCTCTTCAAATTCTTCTATATTTCAGGCATGTTGTACACTCTCTAACTTGAATTTTATAATTATTACATTAGTTTATCTAGTATTTATGTGTTTTAAATGACGGATTTAAACTAGGGTTGAGGGTCTTTGGATTGTGATAATCTTGCATTATTTTTATTTTTTTAATGGATTATTCATGCTTTCAAATAGGGATTTTGAACTAAATTTGTGCATTGTTGAAATGGTGAATTTGGTGATTTGGTTTTGTACAATATGGATGGATTTTGGCATGGTAATGATATTAACTTCAACCCACATTGTAAGTTTAGGTTTTGAACAAGGATTCTATGCATTGCATTAATGGAAAAAGGATAAAATAGTTTGGAATGCCCTTGGGGGCTAGGGTTTTAAATTTTCCTTGGTGACTATGGTTTTGGAATGTCCTTGGTGGCTATGGTTTTGGATTATAAATGGAATTAGGGGTCTAATGGTTAAATGATTTTGATTTGGCATAATTGAAATAACTTGCAAGTCTATTGGTATGACGATATCAAGTTGGAAATGCTTAAATAAAAGACTCCATGGTTAATGATTTCTTTATGTGCAAATTATTTTAATTTGGTCTTAAAGAGAATTATGTAGCTTATTGAGAAGGTGTAGTCCTAGAGGACCAACACTAAAAACCACGTTTATCGATGTTGGGGTCTATATGATCATTGTGTCTGGATACATATTATATTTAGGATGGATATCGTCTTGGTGTCTATAGTCATTCCTTGGTACATACTGCTAACATGGACTGAGTCCCTTTTGACAAGAAGAGATGAACTCATATAGCTCATGGGTTCCTGAAAAGTCGGTATGAGCTACATAGTTCAGGACTAATATTTTAAAGGATAATATTTCCTATCTCGTGTCCCTATCTTGGCATTCTGTGTGTGTGTGTATATATATATATACATATATATATATATGTATATATATATATACATACACACACACACGTATGCATAATTGTTGTGCATAATTGTTTTATGATTGGATTTTTTATAAATGCATTATTTTATCCCTTCCTTGGGTTGCATGCCAGTACTTTCCGTACTAACCATCCCTAGATGCTACATCATTTCATGATGTAGGTTCTGAGGGATTTTCTATTGATCTTGTGCAGTGTTAGGTGGTCTTGTATCCCTGTTGATTAATCGTGAAGTGATGAGCCTCCATCCTTCGAAGGACCCCGTCATTTTCTTAGTTTTCTTTATATTTCTAGTGTTTATGGACTTCTTTTGTCATAGTCGGGGGCATGTTCCGACTTAGTTGATGTTCTTGGATAAGGATTAGATACTTTTGTAGATCGGGTTGGAATGTCATTGATGTTTGGTTTTGACTCTTTATCTTTCTTTTTGATTTATGTACATTTTTTAATGTCTTGGTTGAATTTCGTTATTTACTTTTATTGTGTTTTTGAGGTAAAGGCTAACCAGGTTCGGGTTTGGATCGTGACATCAACTGAGCTAAATATGTAGCATTGTCTTTATACAATGCAGTTGAAATATCCTTATTTAAAGAAAATCTACATATTTCCTGAATATGTTGGCACACTCTCAACTAGCTTCATGCATGGTAATGATTTTTGCATAATTCGAAGAAGTTGCAGCTAATGTTTGTTTCATTGAACATAATAATATAGTTGTTCCATCATAAATAAATAAATAGCCCATCTAAGACCGAAAATTATATGGATCAAACAAGTATCCTGCATTTGCATAGCCAATCATTTCTGACTTTGATTCATTAGAATAAAATAATCTCAAGTCAATGGTTCCCCCAAAGATATCTGAATGTATACTTGACACTAGTCCAATGTCTATTTGGGGAGAGCTGAATCTTGCCAATAAACTTACGGAGAGCTGAATCTTGCCAATAAACTTACCGCAAAATAAATATCTGGTCGAGTATTATTGGCAAGATACATTAGCGCCCTGATTGGATTAAGCTATGGAGTTTTGTCACCAAAAAGTTCCTCATCCTTTTCTTGAGGTTGAAATGAATCTTTGTTTATATCAAATGACCTATAACCATTGGGGTACTCAACGGATGTGATTTATCTATGTAAAATCACTTTAAAAAAAATTAGTGTATGTTGACTAATAGACAAAAAATTTATTTGTCAACAATTCAATTTGTAGGCGAGATAAAATTTTGTTTTTCTCAGATCTATCATTTCAAATTCTTTCTACAAACACTCAATGACTTTTGAAAGCTCTTTAAGAGTGTCAATGATATTCAAGTCATCAACATATACAACTATTATAGCAAAGTCAGATCCAGACCTTCTTATAAAAAACAAATGAGAAAATAAGATCATTTTTGTACTCTCTTTTTTATTCAAATATTCACTAAGACGATTGTACCACATTCGTCCTGATTGTTTCAATCCATGTAAGGATCTCTGAAGTTTTATTGAACTATTTTCTTGCAAATTTTTATATGCTTCAGACACATTAAAGACTTCAGAAATTCTCATAAAAATATCATCGTCCAATGAGTCATACCAATAGGTCGTGACAACATTCATTATGCACATATCAAACTTTTCATAGAGAAATTAAAAGTTTGGTAAAGAAAAATAATAAACTACAATGTTCAAGACAAGTAAATTGATTATACCGAACAAATTAAAAACTTGAAAAAGAATAAAGTTGTGTTGATAATGAGTTTCGATATTAAGAATAAGAATGGCAATGTAAAAAGCAAGACAAGAGGAACAATAGAGAAAAAAATAACAAGTGAGCAATATAAGATAAGTTTCATCTTTCTTTCAAGTGTATAAAACATCTTCCTTAAGACCTCTATTTATAGTATTACATGGAGGAACTTTAAGAGAAGTCATAAATATGACATTAACTCATTAAAAGGTGCGGAAGAATATGGGGGAGTGGATGATCAATAAGGATCTAGTGCAGGTGCGAGAATTACTACACTTAAAGGAGGACTAACACCTAGAAGTTATGGGCATCCACAATAATCATCTTAATAATTGTTTACAATACTTTAGTGATAATAAAGATTTGACACGTTCCTTTTATTACCTTGTATATTATTTTAAGAAAAAAAATACAAAAGTAGGATCAAACCTTACCTCTAATTACCGGAGGAGGAAATCGGAGAGGCATATTGCTAGCTCCACAGACCACAAAAAATAGGTAGCTAAGATGGACAACAAAAGAGGAGACCAGTTATAGGTTTGTGGATGTATTCGATTGTTTTATTTTAAAATAAAAAGAATTTTGGTAATTAAGAAAAAAGATAGGAATTTTATGTAATTTAGTAAAGATAAATTGTGGTGTTATTTAATTTTTCCTTAAATTATACCAGACATAAAACACATATGCAACTTGTCAAGGATATGGAGATCAAAGGCTAAGATAAAAGGTTAGAAGATTGTCGAGCATTCCCCAGTTTACCTATTGTTTATTTTATTACGGTTATTATTATTATTTGTTATTGTTACTGTACTTTTCTCCACTCTTTCTCTACATGATTTTTTTTACTATTGTTGGATTTTATTTTATTTCTATTATTATTGTGTTTTACTTAAGTCGGGAGTTTATCAAATTTTTATCCTTAATAACATGATTTTATAGTTACGCAAATTTTATGTCATGTTTATGACGACAAATTTCAAAGTTTTTTCATTTTTATTTCTTAGATATCAATGCTGAGAAAATAATTACTATACATATTTTTATAGTATCTAGGGAATGTCTAAATATTTTTAAATTTGGGTAGTGTGATTTTCATGTTACACAATCAGAACAATAATTATGAAATTACATATAACTTTTGTTATAAATATTAATTGGTAATTTAATAAAAATGATAATTGAACTGCTATTAAATATAATAATACTATTTAAAAAAGTTAAACTATTAAGGTATATAACTTAAATCATTTAATGAGTTTAAAACAAATTTGATTTAGGTTACTTGCCAAACTTCAAAGGGAAATAATTCACTTTCCAAAGTAGCTCATTCAAAATATATTATATTATCTTAGTCTTAGATTTTATCTATTTCATTTATGGACAGAAAATAAAAGTTGTTACTAAATTTACTAAATTTCCATCAATTCAGAGTTTGTTGCAGAGATATTATTTCCCTATAAATATATTGCTAAGAGTAATAATCAAAAGCAATAATCATATAGTTACTATTGTGCTATCACAAAACTTGGAAAAGAATGGAGAAGGCAACAATCTTTAAGATTTTCTTGGTCTCCTTTTTGCTTATTTTGTTAAGTAAGCAATTTAAATCTAGATAAGTTTAAATCAATTTCTGTGTCTTTTTTTATATTACAAAATATGATAACTCTAGTTAATTTCTTCTTTTCAGTAATGTCAAAGTTGCTAGTTAGGACTGGCAAGCAATTTGTAATTATTGGATTTTCTTATCTAGCAATTTGCACTCTGGAAATTTAGCAATTGCAATTTGTGTCCGTTTTCATATCATGAATAGGATTAAGCAAGTTATATCCACATAAAATATTATGACTTTTTACATTAGTAATTTAATTTCTATTGCGTGTCATTTTATCATTCATTGTAGGTTACTAAATATATGTTGTATGATATATTTATAGAGTCAATGCATAAAACTTAATTCTAGCTAGTTATTTTTTCGTTTCAATAACTTAAATCCACATGCGGATATAATGTACCTCAAGCAGTGTCACGAGATAGTGCTCCATCGTTTTTTTTGGCTTGATATGTTTTATTCATTTATTCACTTCTTCAACTATTTGTCATCGTTTATAAAAATATTCTGCATACACCACTGACATGTCCATGAATGTTGGTAGGACAAGGAAGCAATGCTGCGTGCTCAAGTGATGGCGATTGTGTTACGGTGGTAGATTGCATAGACGTAAATCCCATATGTGATGAAACAAAAAGTTGCCGCTGTCCAGGAAAACCACCAGCAACTAATTATAATAATGGACCTAAAAGCGTTCACAAGACAAACCAAAACTAATTTAAGTCTGTTATTCTGTAAAATTGAACCATGATTTGTGTTGTTGTTTTTCATTTTAATAAGGTTCAATCCAATAATAAAGTCTTTTGTTGATGTTGGAAAAGGATTTTCTCCCTTTGGATTTATGTTTTAAGCAATGCATTTTGTCTTCGATTAATTTCTTAGATCAATTACGCATTTCTGAAATAGTTAACATTTTGGAAAAATCAACTGTCACGGACAATGTTTCTCTAATTACAAAACGTAACTATAGTTAAGTAACAAATGTATTTGCGGCTCCTGAAATTCACTTTCGAATATAAATACAAATACGGTTGAAATAATTCACTAACCTATCTTATAAATACATATACAAATGCACATGACATCAAATACATACATATATACATATGTGTATGTGTTTGTGTGTGAGAGAGAGCCGTTGAATAGAACTCCGAAAATAATTTAACTATATAACTAAATACATATGAAATACATATCAACTACATAAATATATGAAATATACAATACACATGACATAAGACAAATCAAATAAATATATAAAAAAAAATACATAAGGAATCATATATATATATATATATATATATATATATATATATTCTATTAGTTTAAACCTTAGCTGGGAATTGTTATTATTTCAAATCTTAATTTTGCAATTTAATTATATCGTATTTCTGCGTCTAAGTAAGATTTTCAATTTTATTTAATGCTGGGTTTGAGGAATGACCATCTAAACAACTCCTTTACAACGAGACAAATAGATCAGAATGAATATACATGTTAAATCATGACATCTTAAATGGAATATAATTCAATTAAGGTTGTAATATCATTATAACACTTTTCCAATATAATTTACAATTCTCTAACTCTATTAATGAGATTATATTCACCACTAACATAGTCTAGCCTCATTTTTCATACCATCCACCACAATGTAACGCTAAATTGTCACTATAATCCCTTTATTTGCATTACCTTTTCCATTACCCACATCCATAGGATCAACTGAGTAATCATAGATAACTCACACTAAACTCTTGGACTAACAATCAAACACTCTCTTATAACATTAAAGAATAATAACTAGCTAATCGGGTAAGCTACAATAACAACAAGTATAAATGAAGCAAGTCGACCAACATATAGAAAGTAAGTACAGAATGTCACTTTTCCAAGCACAGGTCACACAATCAATCTCAGGGATAAAATCAAGTAGGGAATACAAGTCAACTCATATCTCAGTAACATACATTAGAGAACTCAAGTCTCATTAGCAAATCTTATACATATTCTTGAAAAGGATTAATTCAATTATTGAAACTTTGGGATCGTTTTTTTAAAATTATTCATTAGATTCATCATTTTGGATCACTTCATTATTAATTCTTTATTATTATTTATTTATTTATTTATTTATTTATTTATTATTATTATTATTATTATTATTATTATTATTATTATTATTATTATTATTATTATAATCACCATGTCCGCTCATGACATCTGATCCAATCACATCTCACAACAATATCAGAATTTAACATCGGCCACAATGCTTGATAGATCAATAAAGTAGCAATATCAAAACTTAACATCGGTCACATTGCTACTAACAATCTTTTCATAAGTAACAATTATATCATTTTAAACCTTGCAATTTGAACACCATTAGCTTATTAGCAGCTTATTAAACTACACGATTATTCAAAATCAAAACTATTATGTACACACATGCTAAGAGACTTATTTTTGCCCAACTAATCATGACCTACAGGGGACAATCTAAGTCCATCTACCGTATAGATGTGGTACCCAATCTTTCATAAATAAGTTATATCAATATCCATATTTGTATTGGCGTAGTATCTGATCCTCCATAACCATATTATATGTGTTTTATCAAATTTACACTAACTATCAGGATACAATACGACATACTAAATTTAAAAGTGCACTTAAACTCACAAAGCAATTCGATCAAGTTCTTTCATTTATCAACATTTTGATCCTCTCACGGACATTATTTCAATAATTCATCATAATTATCAACAAGTCATTTATGACATTACTTCAAGGAGTTATCATTATCAAACAAGCCTCACATAGGCATAACTCAATAAATCGTCATTATCTCCAATTTAGCCTCTCATGGACGAGTCTGAAACCAAAACATGCCATGGAACTAAAAAAAGTACCAAAATATGTCATGTCTATAAAAAGTAATGAAAATATATACATGTCTCAATTTTTAAGTGAGTTATATCAATTCTTTTTAACAACAGCTGCCAAATGAAGTTACGAATCTGAAAAAGTACATAACTCAATTTTAAAGTGAGTTATGCATTTTATTTCTGCATAGCTCACTTAAAAAGTGAGTTATACAATAAAAGTTATACAACTCACTTTTTAAGTGAGTTATGCATTTTATTTCTACAAAAAAAGTGAGTTATGCATTTTGGTTTTTATATAACTCACTTTTTAAGTGAGTTATGCTTTTGGGTGTATACTTATACGTTTTTGTTTATTATATTTATTTTTATAATTTATATGAATTTTTATAAAACTTACATATTATCAATTTATCTTTTTAAAGTTTTATTTTTAAAAAAAAACTGACATATTTATTTTTTTAAAATCTATTTTATTTTTTAAAAACTCACTAATTATGTGATTTTATAAAGCTCAGTAATTATATTTTTATCTTATAAAAATATGTCTCTATTTTTATCATATACTCCCTTTGTTTCAAATAAGTTGGCCCCTATGTACTTGACATACTCATTAAGAAAAAATTATTAGAGGTTATCTATTTACCAAATTAGTCTTATTAATTATGCTTTGAAAATATAAATTTAAGTTTATACACTTTAATTATGCTTTCGACACTACCCCTATCATTAATGACTAAATAAAGTATATAAACTTAAATTTATATTTTCAAAGCATAATTAATAAGACTAATTTGGTAAATGAATAACCCCTAGTAAATTTTATTTAATGAGTATACCAAGTATATATGGGACAACTTATTTGAAACAAAGAGAGTATAAGATAAAATAGAAGCATATATAGTTTTATAAGATAAAAATATATCTGAAAAATAATTACTGAGCTTTATAAAATCACACAATTAGTGAGCTTTAAAAAACCAAAATAGATTTTTAATAAAATAAATATGTCAGTTTATTTAAAAAATAAAACTTTAAAAATATAAATTGATTGCTCATATAATATGTAAGTTTTATAAAAATTCACATAAATTATAAAAATAAATATAATAAACGAAAAAGTACAAAAAATATGCATAACTCACTTAAAAAGTGAGTTATGTAGAAACCAAAATTAAATGCATAACTCACTTTTTTAGTGAGTTATGTAGAAATAAATGCTTAAGTCACTTTTTAAGTGAGTTATATAACTTTCATTGTATGACTCACTTAAAAATAAAATACATAACTAACTTTTCTTTAAAAGTGAGTTATGTACTTTTTCAGATTCCTAATGCAGTTTGGCATTGTCATGATCCAAAAATGAAGGTCATGATGACACTTGTCGCGATGTACCTTGACAAGTAAGCCTATCACCCAAACTAATACAAAAAAAAAAAAGAAAAAAACAAAAATATCCCAAGGTAAGGCTTCTAGAACGAAGCCGAATCATATAAGTAATCATGACAATGCAGAAAGAACTTATCTAAAATACCAATCATGCTTAAAACCAGGTGTCAATAGTGTAAGAATTATTAATACAATCCAGGAGTCAAATACATCAGAGAAATAATCACAAAGGAATAATATATGTATCTGAATACTAATAAAGACATAACTACTATAGAAGGATAGAGGTGAACTTCGGACGCATGAATGATCAACCGCTACCTTGGAAGCTCCAACAATCGCCCGAGTTAAGCAAGATAATGTGCACTCGAGCTTGCACCTGCACCGAAAGGGCGCAGTAGGCATGAGTACGGTCCACTTGTACTCAGTAGGTATCATAATCCGATCAAGCAAAGTAGTAAATAAAACATACAAAATATACACTAAGGGCACGTCACCTGCAATCAGAAAATATCTCACAACGGTAGCCCACACCGCTTGCACTAACAGTTTTAGTATATCACATATATTGTAACATCACAATAAGATAGAACACAAGTATGCATTATATCACATATAAGTAGAACAAGAGGGAACATGTATATACAAGATCATCAAATACAAGTAAAAGAAGATAAGACAATTACATGAATAACAATACAACACAATATAAACACAATAAATTAAGTTCAATGTATATAATGATGATGATGATGATGCATGAGGTCGTTGCACAACCTCCGGGGTCGTCGCACAATCCCCGCCGTATACACCTACGGAGCTAAATCTTCCCGACGTAGGAACCATGGAGGGTTCGTCAACCCGTATACAATCCACATCTCTCATATCTCCTTTCCGGCATATTTCTCAGAAAGGATTTTATAAGGTGTTATAATATCTCTTCCCTGACACATCCCTCGGGGAGGGTTTTAAAAAGGTGTTGTCAGTATTTCTCAGATGTTGCCACGGTGGTACCAATATTTCATGAATTATTATGCTATGAGGATGTAATGCTCACAACTAATCACAATGATTATTTTCACAATCAACCATAATGATATATTTCCACAACCACGTGAGCCAATATCCACTCATTATTTTAGTTTTATCCACGAATTTCCACATGTCTCATATGCCAAGAAAGTATGAATATAATCAAAATACATCAATGGTATCATATTAAGCATCTTAACAACATAATACAATTATTCACATGTATTCAAGGCTATCAATATCCCATAGGACCCCACACGATTACATATATCACATAATAAATCAATTTTGATAATTACATTACATATAGGCACCCTCGATCCCAACACATAAATAGTCATTTTTCATGATTAGTTCCCACCCTTAACACGCATTTTGTATCATCATTTACTACCCAACTCAGCCTGAAAGAGTTAAACCATAACCTACCTCAAAAGCTGAAATCGGTCTGCTACACTTCGAACCCACAACCTTAATTTTCACGAATAATCTCAAACTCCACTATAAATATCAAATATAAAATCTACGCATCAAAACAAAACCAACGACACCCATGTTGACTACTTTTGGTTCGAGGTCAAAACGGACCCCCGAAATGAGTTTTTGAAAAATAAGGACAAAAGCAAAACTTTACTTCAAAAATATATTTCTCATATTTTTGGGAACCTACAGCTGAAAATTCAAGTTAAATCGAGTAAAAAACGAGGTTCAAATTAAAAAAAAATTATTTTTGAGCTTTACCGGGTATAATCGAAGTTGTTTTGAAGGTTAAATTGATGAAAAACTAGTAATTATAAGATAAAAATATTATTCAAGTGAAAATGTGTGAAATTGTAGTTTAAAATCAAGCCTAAGATTTTTGGGGTTTTGAGAAATTAATTAAGAAATTACTAAGAAAAGAGTGATTTCTTACCTTAAATTCGTAATAGAATCATGAAACATATGCTAATCTAGCTTCCCAAGTTCCCACAAGCTTCATTTTTAAGCTCTCACACTATTTTCGGGTTTAACTCTCAAGAGAAAAGTAAAAGAATAAGCAAAAATAGGATAAAAGGGCTATTTATGCTATACCCGGGTTACCAAACATTTAACATATAAAACTCTTATCTCAATCCCAATTTACCCTTTATGTATCTGGTTGCACCAACAACCTGGTGCACATGATATTTTTAAGTCGAAGCGGACTTTGATGGGTGCCCGAAATTCGATCAGAATTCGATATACACAAATGAACTATGTAACCACACTAAATTCGACACTCCAAATTCAATGGTGATATCAAAATTTTGAAAAAATATCATTTTCACAAAGTCAACTCCCGAAATCCAAAATCATAATTTTCCAAATCGAGGGTCGAAATGAGATTTAAAAGCCGTAAAATTACCCCAAATATGGCACCACCCAAAAATCGACGTTCTGGATCTACTAGCGAAGTCAAATTTTTCATCTGAGGTCATTTCGACCAAATATGGATCCCACACCCATATTTTTAATTTTTCAACTTTCCGACCAATAGGTCAAAATGAGTTCGGGTGCACCGGGACCCGAATCAAAGGTCTACATAGCCTAAAATAGATATTTTGGAGCTGCTGGCACAGTACGTTTGGCCATCTGTCACACGGATCAAAAGATATCCTCATAAGTCTAAAATAAAGCTCTCGAAGACATCAAAAACCACAATATCGCATAAATGGTACCAATAATGCATCAAAAACCATGTCAATCACTCCCACTCCCCAGAAATACCATAATGCAACTACAGGGAGGGGTAAAATAGTTAAATCACATAAAATCACAAATTTCACATATTTCATCAAATTTTTAGATCGTTACAGGCACCTGCCGTTAAAGAGAATTGATATCAAAAAGTGAATTAAGTATATTTTTGTCACTTTTTATATACATGACATGTTTTTGGTACTTATTTTAGTTTCATGGCATATTTTGGTTCTGGAGTCCTCATGGGCACCCAACAGATAAAGTATTTTTATCAATATTAAAACAAGAATATCATTAAGTAAATCGAAATTTAACACTTAAGCATACAAGTCACTATTGGAGCCTTAATTACTTATTAATTATTAAATACCACTACCTTCTTAAATACCACAACTTGAGTTCTAACATCACCTCGTATAACTAGCACATTCAAGCATAACATTATCCTCTACCTCTTTCCACATAATGCAACTCTAATAATGATTCAAGTCATTTATCCCTTAGATATTACCAGCCTTATCAATATTTGACCCTAGCGTAGTTCTCCTCATCATATTATTGTACAACATAAAACTTTACATCTTTGTAACTCAGGTCGATTCATCACTAGAACAACTTCATGACATCATGCTTGGGCTGTTTATCCACAAATAATTTTCTTCCGGACACATAACATATAGTATCACAGAAGTAACAAATAATCATTCAATAACATAATTTTCAGAATTAAAGTAAAGTTCTTAGGTCTTTATCAACCTCAACTCCAGGTCCACAGGTCTAGACACGCTTTCTCCCATCAATTCTAAATTATAAAAATATGAAACAATACAATCTTCAACTCATTAACCTAGCCTAACTGAACGTCAAGTTTTTGGAAGAAACAATTTGTAACAAGAATGCTCTTTTCTTTTCTTCATGCTTTGGAATAATCAATCATCTAAAAAATCAAGTAATAATATGAGTAATTAAATAATTACTCTTCAAAAAAATATTTTGGGGATTCAAACCTACTAATTCTGCCCTTACTTCAACGGCTATATCATTCTCCAAGGTCAATCGGCCATTAACAAGATCTTTCAAGCTTAACCCATCTCCATTAATGGAGTTTTTATGCTAAAGGTCTTATCTTTACGGAATTGAAGGTTCCTAACCATCAAAATTTATAATCTAGTTTATGAAATTCATTTTAGAAATCTTTAATTTAGAATTTAGAATTAGCTCTAGGTTGTATTAAAAACTCCCATAATTTTTCTCCAAAAAAAATCTACCATTAAAGGTCTTTCTTAGGATTCTAAGATGTTAAAGGAATAAAAGACGAAGAAAATAATGGAAAAACTTACCTCAAAGAAGGACATTCACCTTAAGCTTTGGAAAATCACCTCTCTAGAGTTGGGGGATGAAGTTTTGGGTTCTTAGATCTAAAACACGGCTGAAAGTGATTTAAATACCACAAGAATTTTTGCTACAAAGAAATTTCTGTTTTGGCCGACCAGTGCTCAGTAAACGGTCGTCACTTTTTACTTTGAATTCAAATTGATGAACGATTTATTGCTTATAAAAATAATTCAGAGATCATTGATTTGGTGGATATTGGGGCCCCTTACTCCTTATATTCTAAGAGATAAAGCCGTTTAAAGTTGGCCCTAATAGAAACGCATATCGAAACTCTATCGAAAAGAAAGTTTTAAACTTAAATTTGTGTTAGATATATTGTGCGACCTTAATTTATACCTAAAGAACTTTCAAACTAAAGTATTGATATTAGTACTCATGAATAATTAAAGTAAAAATTACATATATAATGACATGTTTACTAGGGATTACTAAAAGCTCTAACTTTTTTAAAAATCTCGTAAAATCCCAACATTTGGCCATTGATGATACAGGTTAATTAACTTAGATACATATAAGGGATACATGTTTGAAGTAAACTAACTTGCACTTTTTAAGGGATGTAACGGATAAATTATCATTAAAAGTGCAATTAATCTAACTAATTATGGTTAAAACAAAATTACATCCCATGATTTATTGCAATTATCCAGTTATTCCACCATTCTAATCCTAAGTAACATTCATAATCTGTTTGAAAATACCCCAAAAATTTCACGGCTTCTTCAAAAGTTTCAGACGTCCATTTGTTCTGATTTGTTAATTTAGTTTGGTTATTTGAAATGAATAAATAGTTTTAATGGGTTCATTCAAAAGAAAGAAATTCATTATTATTGAAAAAGAATTATTTATTCCTTATTCTCTATTATTTGTTGTTCTTTTTTTTTTCGACGATTCGTAATAATAAATATCGCGTCTTATTAGTATATTCCGGTGTTGGCTGTCTGATGTCAAGCACAAAGAATACAAGATTGATGGTTGTAGTCGGAGATGTTCCAATGTCGATCTCAATTTGTTATCCCTTCTTCTTTGTTATTTGTTGTTCTTCTTTTTTTTCGACGATTCGTAATAATGAATATCGTGTCTTATTAGTACATTTCGGTGTTTGTCTGCCTGATATCAAGCACGAAGAATACAAAATTGATGATTTTAGTCGGAGATGTACCAATTTCGATCTCAATCCGTATCTCAAGAAAAGCCGATGAAGATTTTTCCTCACTAGTTGTTTCACTGTCGGATGTCACAATGTATGCAATTCTTCCTTCATGAATACAGATTAAAAAGTCAGATTATAATCAAGAGATGTACTCGTGATTTGTTTGTCAACTAGTTTATAATTTGAATTTTAAGTTTCTTTTCTTAGAATTTTAACTTCTAAGTTTGTGGGTCAAATTACTAGTTTTAAGTTGTCAAATTACTCATTTTAAGTTTATTGGATTATAGTCTGTAAAATTGTGTAATTCATCATTGTTTCAATTTTAAAGCCAAACATTTTGATAAATAAAAATATGTATCTCTTGGTAATTGAATTTAGCTAAAAATACAAAGTTGTTTTCATGTTTAAGCCAAAAATATAACACAGAACAATATATAGAAAAACTGTATGAACATAATATTATAGATACAAGATAATACAAATATATATCTTGGTTGAAATACATGTATCTATTGATATGCTTAAATCGATAAATGTTAAACAATACGAGATACATATAATTCATAAACAGTGAAGTAGTAATCCAAAATAAGAGAAAATGTATCTATAAGCTTGTAACATGTATCTATTGTTGTATTAATTTGAATAATAATTACAAAACATTGATACATATAAAAATAAAAAAAATGTATCTAATGAAAAATTAAAAAAAATGTTCACATTAAGAAGCTTAATGAATTTCTTATGTATTTGTGAATTCAATATTTAATTCAAAGTAACTAAATGATATAAAAAGATTTATCTGAAAGTTCATTGATAAATTGCTTACATATTGCACAAGACTATCATTACGTAATTAACAATTGATACAATCGTAAAAAATTTGTATCTATTGAAAAATATATTTTGTGAACAGTATGAAGCGTATGAACAATTACGTTCAGCTCGAAGTTGCTATTCAATTTAGAGAAAAAATGTCTTGCAAAGAAAAATAAAATTAAGAAAAAGAAAATTATGTTATGATTGAATATGAGATTTAATTGTACGATGTATCGTTATGTTGCATAATGTAATGTTGTGTTAGTTACTTTCATTACTGGACTTAGTTATATATGGTTCAATAAACTTGATACGTATAGTTATAAATATGTATCTAATATAATGTAACAAAAAATGTTAAATATGATGACTTTGTAAAGTGTAACAAAAACGTACAATAAAATAATAATATATCATAAACTAGAATAGCCACAAGGCAATCATTGGTGAAAAGGTAGATTCCATGATGTTGAAAAACATCTAAAAAAAACAATAACATGTACTAACATCATCAAACTATATAACAGTCAACTAGCCAACAAATAAACAACTACTAAATATGCAAAGAACAGACTTTTTCTTTTTGTGTGAAGCTGCTCCTTGGCCTTGGTGGATCGTCATTCTCACTAAAGTATCATTTCTCCGCCTTTACAGAGTCATACTTGCACAAAAGAGTGGCATATCTCATGCGATGGTATTGAGCATCAATACTCGATGAGGGAATGCCTAATTCCTCGCTCAGGTACTCGACATAAACATATACAAATACACCACAATTCCTACATAGCGATTACTAATTGAATTAAAAATACATATATACTTGTATAAGATAATGAAAATAATGGAAAGGTAATGTAATACTTACAAACTTCCACTATCTTGTTGTGCTATCCTAGTAACATATTCCAGTCGGAATGGATCCTAAAAAAATATCAAATTAAAAAACTAACATTAGATGCAATAACTCTACAATAACACAGAACAATATATAGAAAAATTGTATGAACATAATATTATAGATACAAGATAATACAAATATGTATCTTGGTTGAAATACATGTATCTATTGATATGCTTAAATCAATAAATGTTAAACAATACGAGATACATACTATTCATAAGCAGTGAAACAGTGATACAAGATAAGATAAAATGTGTCTATAAGCTTGTAAACATGTATCTATTGTTGAGTTAATTTAAATAATACTTACAAAATATTAGATACATATACAAAATAAAAATATATATATATATACAAGAAATTGAAAAAACTTATCACGCGTATATAAATATGTATCACGGCCAATTATTTTCCAGATCTGAACATGTCGGAGGTTCCTGATATTTTCTAGATATGACTTTGTCGGAGGTTTCAATTTATTTTTTGCTTCGCGCAGTAAAATATTATTGGATTAGAAGGTTTACATAAAGTATTGATAATGGAAAATCATCCGGAAATAACCTCAACATGGATAATTTTCTTTGCCAAAATAGTAGCTTTACCCACAACTCAAGCACCAAAACACATGATCATCTTTAACACGAAACTCGAAATGATCAATTGGGTGAGCTAAAGGGATATGATGTTATTTAATTTGAGTTTTGAGAAAAAACATTGAACATAATAAGAAGAAAGTGAAGATAAATTTAGGAGAAAAAATACCTTAGTTAAAAAATAGTAAGAAGAAGAAGAATAGGAGAAAATTGTGACCAAAATTTTGGCGATAATGTAGCCATTAATGTTGGAAGAGTTGGATAGAAACTGTTGCTTGAATTAAGGCATACAAAGAGGAGAAAATGAGTTATTTTTGGTAAAGAACCGGTTTCTTAGTTTTAGGTTTAAACTTGTATCTCAACTTGACCAAAAAGTATGAAATATTGGGATTTAAGTAATTTTTTAGAAGTGGAGGGATTTTTAGAAGTTTAAAAACTTATGTTGTTTATAGATATCGGAAGGTTTAAATCTTAGCCGAAAGCTTGAGGTGACACAATAAATAGAAAAAAATTCATAAATAGCAAACTTAAGCTCATAATTAGGAGTTTCATAGCAACTATTTCATAATTACCTTAAATAACAACTTGTATTTTGTATTTTATAAAAGTGTTGCTACTAAAATACAAATACAATAAGATTTATTGTCCTTCTTTTACTCAAATGAGTTGTTAAATATGGAATAATTATGCCATGTATTTAAAGCAGTAAATTCCTTTTTCATAAATTGCTCTTATTTAAAGCAGTAGATTCTTTTTTCATAAATTAATCTTATTTAAATTAGTAGATATCTTTTCCAAATCAAACTCAAATATGAAGATCATTATCTTCATGATGTTCAAAAAAAAAAAAACCTTGTTAGTTTCTTTTCATCTTCTTTTCTTTTTATTGCTTTTTTTTATTTTGATTTCTTTTTTTTTTTCATTCCACTTTATTTTCTCTCTTCTATTTTTCTTTTTTTTTTGTTCATTTTTTTCCTTTATTTTTTTTCGTTTTCTAATTTTTTTTCCTTTCTCATATTTTTTCATTTCCTATTTTTGTTTTTTTCTTCTTTGTTTCTATTTTTATTTTATTTTTGCTTTTATTTTTACACTTCTATTTCTCTTTCTTTTTTTTTGGATTTTTATTTTTTATTTTTTTCTTTTTCTATTTATTTTTACTTTTTTATCTCTGTCTTTTATTTTTAAAATACAAATATCTATATCACATAGACATATTCAAAAATATGTACAAAATAAATAGACATACAAATCTACATGTGTATTTATAGTACAAAATATACATATATATCTGCATATGTATTTATAGAAATATATATTTGACTCATATGTATATATAAACATATAGGACACAAAATCTCTATAACAAAAAAGACAACTATATACATATACATATAAGTAATCAAAAAATACATGATACATATCTTAAACAGTTAAAAATATGACTAAGTACATATATTACCCTCTAAAATGATATAGAACAGTTCAAAAATAAATCCAACATCGTACAAAAATACATATGAATATGCATTTGTATATATAAAATACAAATACATGCGCATGCCCCCAAAAAATTTATAATACATTTGTGACATAATACATTTATCTAATTGCGCTTGAACTACATATTTCTTCTTCTTCGTGTAGACACCACAAATATTTTTATGACAAAAAATTCTTGTATTGCTCCTTTGATAATATCGCCTTAATACGTTCTTCAATATCATTGACTGTGTGACATCCTATATGTGGTGCAAACCTTGAAAGTACACTTTCCATGAATATATGATCACACGACACCCATTATACAAAATAATGACATAATTCTATATTACATGTACTTTTTTAAAAAAAAAATACGAGATACATAGTATGCATATGTTTTATTTTACATAATACATATTACATTACAAAAAATACATATTGCTCGGCATATGAATTTACAGAATATATGCCTGATCCATATGTATATTATCATATAAAAAATACAAATATGACTCTGATATGTATTTATGAAATACATATCAGATTCATATCAAACATTAACGAACATAACTATAATATATATCTTCATATGTATTAGTGAAATATAAATATGACTTATATAAACAATAAAGACTACTGCACATCTTAAACAGTAATAACTATAACTATATACATTTACATATAACTAAATCAGAAAATACATAATACACATCATCAACATTAACAAAAAACTAAAAAATTATATGTGTTACCCTCTAAAAAAATATATCAACATAACCATATGTGTATAAAAAATACATATACTTCACGTGACCTATAAGCTAATAAAAATACAAATACAAATATCTTTAAAATTTCAAAATAAAGCATCATTAATATGTTTTTCTATCCATAACTGTGATTAAATTTCAAAATAAAACATTCGAAAAAAGAAGTGAAAAGGGGGGGAAAAGAAGAAAGAGAAATAGAATTGTAAAAATAAAAGCGAAATAAAAAAACAAAAACAAAAAAAAAGTAAACGAAAATAGGAAGAGCAAAAAAAAAGAATCGTAAAAGGAAAAAAAGAAGAGAAATTGAAGAGATAAAATAAAGTGGAATAAAAAAAATAAAAAAGGAAAAAAATCAAAACAAAAAAAAATGATAAAAAAAGATGAAAAAAACCTAACAATAAAAAAGTTAGAGATATAGAAGAGAAAAAAAACAATAATGATGCTTTATTTTGAAATTTTGAAGATTATGAAGATAATAATCTTCAGATTTGAGTTTGATTTGAAAAGGGAATTTACCACTTTAAATAAGAGTAATTTATGGAAAAGGAATCTACTAATTTAGAAATCTACTAATCTGTGTGAAAAAAAAGAGATGATTTTTGTGAAGTTTGTTTTTTGGGTAAATTGGAGAGAGGTAAAATAATAGAGTGAAAATAGGAAAGAAAGAGTGAAACATGCATGTGTAGAGTTAATGGACAAAAGATGCTACTTTTGCTATAAAATATAATTTTTAAAAAGTGTTGTCATTTATTGTAATTATGGTCTTAAATTTGTTAGTTTGTGTTATTTTTTCGAAATAAAATGATGACTATTTTGGGCTCAAGTTAATATTAAGGAAGAAAGATAAGATTTTTCATGAATTTATCATGGATAATTTAATAACGATGAAATGGATCGTTACAGTTTCCCTTCTCATAACGTATGCCATTACTGTCTGACACAAATATTTTAAAAAATACCCACTTTCAAAACTTTTTTCCTAACAAATCCACCCCTTGATACAAGAGAGACCAAGAAGACACGAAACATACATCAAAAACAGTCCACAAGTTTGAAGAACCGAGGACCCCTTTGGTGACCACTCTCGGATTCACTACCAACAACAAGAATACAAGATATAATGGTGTATTTGACACCAAAACATCCAATCCAAACTAATGTAACAACAAGAAGAAGATGAACAACACAATAAGATTTCAACAATAGTACGATTACAAGGTTACACAACAAGAACACTACCAACGGTTACAACAAAATAAAGATAGAAAGATAGATAAATGGAGGTATATTCTTAAGAACCCAAGAACATGTGACACTCTTGGACCCTTAACACTACACACTACAATCACCTATCTCTTACAATTGACACAAGAGAGGCGTCCACCACCCAAGCACCAATGCATCAAGCAATGCAACACACAAGTGATTCCACACTTGTATATGACCCTAGTTATGGTTTTGGGACTCTCTCTATCTAAGAGGAATGTTCTCTCAATATCATTAAGCAACTAAAGAAATAAACCCTACAATGTTCTAGTTCTACTACATTACAATAATAGACAAAATGACAAAAGGGCCCTTCAGTGACTGTACACACATGATTTTGACCCTCCCTGAGTTTAATATATATATATTTTTCAATATTAAATATTTATATTTGGTCTAATATTATTTAAATTCTTATTTTATTTTAATAATTTTTTAGTTAAAAAATAAAGTTGATTTTGAGATGTTTTATTTTATTTTATTCTAATTTTTGTAAAAATAATACAAAAAATTTTAAAAAATATTTTTCTTTTTAAATTTTAAACAAATAAGTTAGTAGTTTTAGTACTATCTTAATTATATTTATTTTTAACTATTTCAAAATTTTTATTGTATTTTCTTAAATATAAAAATTAATTAGTTATTATTATATTAGTTTTTTTTTTTATTATTTTATTTATTTATTTATTATTTTTATTTGTTATTATTATTGTCTTCTTTTAAAAAAAAGATTTAAAATTTAAAAATTCTATCTTATCCTAAACTATCCCAACCACCTCAACTTTTCCCTCTAACTCCCTCAATTTTCCCCCTCCTACATCTCTATATAATATGGAGTAAAAACATATATGCATGAACGGACAGAAGAAGAAAAAAAAGAAACAAAAAAAAAAGAGCAATCTGTGTAAGGAAGAAGTAGATATGCAATATATATGCATGCATAAAAAAAACAGAGAAGGGAGAGGATTAAAAAAAAAAAAAGAGGATACAAACTGGAAAAAATAAAAATAGAAAGAAAGAAAAGTTAAGAGAAAAAGAGGGAAGAAGAAGAATTACGATTTAGGGTTGGGTCTCTGTTTCGAGTTTTCGGTTCAACTTTGTGGCTTCAAAAGTTAGTTGTTATTAACTTTGCGAATTACAAGATTGTAGCGGATTTCGTTGGAAATTAATTTTCACGAGAGGTAACCCTCGATCTTTCTTTATAAAATTTAATTTGACGGTTATGCGAAAACTTAATCAACCTTATTCTAATAATTGAAACTTTATATTTTTTTGAGTGAATTCATTTTTTTTTTTAGTATAATTAATGTTTGGGATTGTTTGTTCTTGTTTAAGCCTTAATACTCTTGAATGTTGGATATCTAGATATGTATTTTGGTTATTAATGCAGATATGTCGGATCAAATTTTGTTGTAATCATGTATCCTATAAAATCCAATCTAGGCTAGGTTGAAGGTATTTTCATTTTTAGAGTAAATATGTATAAAAAATGGGTTTTCCATGATAATTTGATTCCAGTAATGATAAATTAAATAGCAAAAATTTGTTTAGAATTTTATTCAAAAAAAAAAATAAAGGCAAAAGTTAAAACTAGCAAGGAAGTTTGTGACTTTGTTGTCTTTTAATATATTTCTTACCACTTTTATTAGTATACAAAATAGAAAACTAAATGTGTTATAATATTGCCCTTTACCCATCTAGAGAGAAAAGGTCAAGAATATTTTATTTTTTATTTTTCTTATTTCTACGTATACATATAACTTGGACTATTTAATTAAGTGTGTTGTGACTTTTAAAAAAAATATATATCTTGATATTACTTGATTAGCCACGTTTTGATTTAGAAAACGTTTTTCTATTGGTACAATAAAAATATAATTGTTGTTTAATATCTATAGACAATACATCTATTTGTATTATTTTATGGCATGAAATATTACTAGAGATTTTCTATTTGTATAATAGATGAATGTCAAGCAATTGTATACAAATCCATAAGGAAGAATAGGAAACCTACATTTACTTTTTATTTTTTTTTTATTTATTTATTTTATTTTATTTCGTTGTAGTTAACCAAGCTTGATAATTGTTTGTTATATTAATTTATCGCTTCAAATGAATATTGCTTTTTTTATTGTTAAAGTTAAAAAATACTTCGAGTTTATAATAGACAAATAAAGTCTTTAGCGCTAGGCAAATTTTAGACATATTTAAATTTTTTATCTCGGTTAAGAAAGCGGCGTACGCATATTTTTAAGACATTTAAAAATTCAAGGATGCAACACCTTGATAAATATTTTTTCAAAAAATAATATTCACCGATTTAATTAATATAAAATATATAAAAAAATTAGGTATAGTAAAAATGAGTGATTTCAAGGCCTTAAAACATAATCTATCAAAATAATTTAAGTTAAGTATAAGTTGATAAAAGCGACCGTGCTAGAACCACAGGACTCAAGGGGTGCCTCACACCTTTCTTTCGGTCAACAGAATTCCTTACCCGGTCTTCTGTTTTTGCAGACCAACAAAGAGTCATTTTCTTTTGATTAGGGATTCAATAAGGTTACTTGGAACACCACAACTCAATTCCAAGTGGCGACTCTGAAAATAATAAAAATAATCCCTATTCAATACCGTCACTTTAATTGAAAAAATCCTTCGACCTCGATCTCCTCGAGCGAAAAAAGGGGTGTGACAGTGACTAGTCTACAAAAAAACTCAAAAAGTGTCATGATCATGATCATACTTGTATCATCCTCTCCATCTTGAGTGAAATTTGACCACAAATTCACGGGCTCACCTCTTTTACAAAGGCACTTCATAATCTCCTTCTTGCGGCCACACATCTTCTCCATACTCTTTATTTTACACTTCGGCTTCTTCTTGCTATCCATCTTGCTGTTTTCCATCATTCTTAACCGATTCAATGCCCACCTCTTCTCCAAGATAGTACAATCTACCCTCCCTTAGGATTATATTTCTCCGGTTTGGGCACTCACTAGCCTTGTGCCCCCACCCTTGACACTTGAAACATTGAAACCCCTTGGGATTGGAAGTAGAATTCAATTTACCTTCATACCTTGGAGGATGTTTATGGAAAGCCTTGGTGGCCTCGGGTTGGGCAGCCATGAATGAGTTCTCTTTGAGCTCCCTCTCAACCTCTAAAGCCGCGTGGAAGATGCCATCTATTGTGTCGAATTTGTGAAGCGTCATGCTAGTGGAGATGTCCTTGTTTAACCCAACCTTGAAGCGCACAATGTCATGACTTACTTGCTCACCTTGGTGGTGAAGTTTCAACATCAATTGTTGAAATTCATCGTAGTAAGCCATGACACTCTTTCTCCCTTGCCTCAAATTATAAAATTTGGCAAGGAGATCATGCCTTTAAGTCTCAAAAAAGTACCTTTGACGCATAAGGTTCTTCAACCGAAACCAAGGAGGAGGTTGTCCCCCAATCATCTCATTCCCAAATCGTTTAACATACTCCCGCCATATATTAGCATACCATTTGAAGTGAGATATAGCATAGAAACTTTTCTTTTCTTCGGTGAGATCATTAAGTTGGAAGATCTTGTCACAAGACGACTCCCATGCAAGGTAGGCTTCGGGATCACTCTCACCTTTGAAAATGAAAAAGCTCACTTTGATGGAATTAAGACCTACATCTCGGTTTGGGTAGACATCTCTCACCTTTCGGCCTAACTCCCCATGTCTACCCCTCATTCTTTCTTTCCTCAAGTAAGAATCATCATACGGCCCATAACCATCATGTTATCCTCCCCTACCATAGCCCTCAACGTGGATGGGTCTATTTGGGTTAAGTAGAGCTTGTAGTAGCGGGATTGGATTTGGATAGTGAGGTTTTTGGTCAAGTGGAGTTTGGATGAGAGGGTTCAGGTTTGGTAGTGGTATTTGGGTTCCAAGCCCATCTTGTTGGACTTGGTAGAATGGAGGATGGTTTGGTCCATCTTGTTCTCGGCTTCGGGAATAAAGATTGGTTGGATTTGTGGTAATATAGCATTTGGTACAAGGTCTCAAGAGTATTAGTTGGGGAATTGTTTTGAGGAGTGGAAGGTAGAATCCTTTGGCTTTCCACATTCTAATCTCCCACTCATTGATGCCACATCCGTATCTAATTTCTCAAGACCCACATTCAACCTAGCCACATCTTGAGACATAGTTTCAAGGTGAGCCAAAATGAGATTGATGGCATTATTGTCCATTGTTTGAGCATTTGAAGCCTCGGGTTCCATTGTGGTTGTACTGAAAATAACCCTTCAAGTTACAGTCCAACAAGACACCCAATCAGTCCACAACGTCACACACAACAATTCAACACAAATCCTACAAAACAAAACACACGTTAGTTTAAAACAACCTCCCACAATGAGATCCCACCTTCAAGTTTCTTCAAACTCAAGCTCAACAATGGTAGATGGCTCAAATCACCTCCAATTTAGCTCAAATTCGAATCCTATACTCCTATAGTATTAGAGAACACAAATCTAACACTAAAAACACAAGAAAAATACACAATCAAAAACTCAAAATTTGATCAAGGGTCAAAAATGGATTTAGTATTTTTTTTGGGGGGATTTTCGATTTTGACACTTCTTTTTTGTTAGGATTTTCAATTTCTAGACTCTAATAGTGTTAGGGAACAAGTATCTAACACTAGAAACACACAAAAATCAAGTCTCAAAAATTGAAAAATCCTAAAAAGGTGAACAGTAACTTTTATCTTTTTTCTTCTTTTTCACTTATTTGTTTTTTATTTTCAAGATAACAATCCTAAGATTGATTTTTTGAAACAAAATTAAATCTTGCTCTGATACCAAATGATACAAGAGAGACCAAGAAGACACAAAATATACACCAAAATAGTCCACAAGTTTGAAGAACCGAGGACCCCTTTGGTGACTACTCTCGGATTCACTACCAACAACAAGAATACAAGATATACTGGTGTATTTGACACCTAAACAGCCAATCCAAACTAATGTAACAACAAGAAGAAGATGAACAACACAATAAGATTTCAACAATAGAATGATTACAAGGTTACACAACAAGAACACTACCAACGGTTACAACAAAATAAAGATAAATAGACAAATGGAGGTATAATCTTAAGAACCCAAGAACATATGACACTCTTGGATCCTTAACACTATACACTACAATCACCTATCTCTTACAATTGACACAAGAGAGGCGTCCACCACCCAAGCACCAATGTATCAAGCAATGCAACACATAAGTGATTTCACACTTGTATATGACCCTAGTTATGATTTTGGGACTCTCTCTATATAAGAGGAGTGTTCTCTCAATTTCATTAAGCAACTAAAGAAATAAATCCTACAATGTTCTAGTTATACGACATTACAATAATAGACAAAATGATAAAAGGGCCCTTTAGTGACTAGTCTACAAAAATACTCAAAAAATGTCATGATCATGATCATACTTGTATCACCCCTTCAAGCTTTTACCTTCAGTGATAATAAAGATTTAACTCGATCCCTTTATTACCTTGTATATTAGCTTAAGCAAAATATACAAAGAGAAGGATCAAATCTTACCTCTAATTACCAGAGGAGAAAATCGAATTGTCATATTGCTAGATCCACATACCACAGAAGATAGGCATCTAAGATGGACAACAAAAGAAATGATTAGTTACATTTTTTTCCCATTTCAATATTCATATTAGAGTCTCGACTGATTTAGATTGCGCACTGTAGGGCTCTTCGGGGGTAAGGGGGGTCTCTCAACTGGATTTTCTTCATACCTAGGGCTCGAACCTAAGTGATCTGGTTAAGGATGGAGAAATTTCACCACTGCACCACAAACCACGTCGGTGACCAATTGCATTTACTTTGTTGGCCAAGCCTTTAGAAAATAAGTAAAACTTGCATTTACCCCTAATTAATCTCTATCCCTACTCTTTACTAAATTACAATAATCCCTTGTTTTGTAATTTTCAGATACATAATTTTGAAGTTGAGATACCTAATTTTGAACTTAAGAATATCACAATTAATTACTCCATTTTTGCTCGGATACATAATTAGCATCGAAATACATAATTTTGATTACTAAGATACATTCATTTTTAAAATTATTTGATTAAGATACATAATACATTAATTAGACCAAAGGAAGATACATAATTGAAATTATATATCAAAATTTTTATAATTTTGTGGATGTACCTGACAGTTTTTTTAAAAAGAATTTAGGTAAGTAATAAAAAGGATTGGGATTTTATATAATTTATTAAAAATAAATTGTGGTGTTGTGTATATTTTTCAATAAAAAGGATAGGGATTTTATATAATTTATTAAAGATAAATTGTGGTGTTGTGTATTTTTTTCTTAAATTATACCAGACATGGAATACATATATGCATCTTGTCAAGGATATAGAGATCGAGGGCTAAGATAAAAGATTAGAAGATAGTTGAACATTGCCTAGTTTACCTACTATTATTACCCTCCTAGTGCTTATTCTTCGATTCAAGTATTACCTATTGTTTCTTTTATTTCGGTTATCGTTATTATTTGTTATTGTTGTTATTCTTTTCTCCACTATTCTCTACATGTCTTTTTTTTTTTTTACTACTGTTGTATTTTCTTTCCTTTTCTATTATTGTTATGCTTTACTTGAGTCTAGGGTTTATCAAAATTTTAGCCTTAATAACATGATTTTATAGTTATGCAAATGTTATGTCATATTTAACACAACAAATTTCAAAGTTTTTTCATTTTATTTGTTAAATATCAATGCTGAGGAAATAATTACTAGATCAAGTGTAGACCAAATTAAGTGATGTGTCCAGAAGAATGTGATTAAGCCGTGTAGACTAAATCAAGTATTTTTTAAAAAAAGTTAGGATAGAGAGTAATTCCCTTTAAAAGGATTGAAATATAATTTTCACTTTACTTTTTTGGTTTTCCATCCGGTGTTTGGTGGCCGCATTAGAACTCCGACTAATCCGGTTCGCGCATTGCAGGGCCCATTAAGGTGGCAGCGCTCCCAACGGAGTTTTCTCCATACCCAGAGTCGAACCCTTGACCTCTGGTTACTTATTTGTTCAACTCATTCAGATTTGGGATGATTATTGACTACCCATAAATTAGCCCAGCCCACTTCACTCTAATCCAATGTCACCCATCAAAATTTGGGTTGATAACTAGTCAAAAATAATTCATGAGAAATTTTCTCAAAATTATTTCAAAAAGTTTTTTTCTATATCTTATATATAGTCGTAATAACCAAAAAAAATTATAAGATACTAAAAAGTAATAAAAGAATAAATAAAATAAACAAAACTTAGTAAAAGTAGAGCGGGTTGGGTAATAATTTGCATTTAGTCCAACTCATTTCAGTCTAAGTAATTTTTGAGAGGATCAATAATCCATTCATTGATTAACTCAATTTATCTTAACTAGCTCAAATTAAGTCTAATCCACTCATTTTTCTCGTGGGATTGAAATAAACATGCAATTTATTTTTGGGCTCTGCTAGTTCCCTGTGTAATTTGAATTTTTTTTTTCAAAGGTGCACCTCATAAATTCAAAAAAAGAGGTAAATACTCAAAGCAATCAAGAAATGAAACTACAATAAAATATGTTTTATATAGGAAATATTGAAAATAAAATATTTTGTGATCATGACTGTTGTTCACATTTGTAGGTAAATTCGAATTTAATCAAGTGGAACTAAAATACTAAAGATAGTATATACAAACATTTTTATAGTATCTAGGAAATGTCTAAATTGTTGAAGGAGTGACACTTCTAGATTTTGCTCGGGCATTTGGATTGGTGGTAGTTAATTCAAACTTTTCAAAGAAGGAAGTTCATGACTTGGTTACCTTTTGTAGTTCGGTGGCCAAGACTCAAATTGACTTTTTGCTCCATAGGAAAGGAGATAGAGGTATTTGTAAGGATTGTAAGGTCTTACCAAGTGAGAGTCTTTCGACCTAGCATAGATTTTTGGTGATGGACTTGAAGATCTTAAAGGAGCGGAGGAGGAGAGGTATGAAGGATTAGCCGAGGATTAGATGGGGCAGTTTGATTTTGGCCAGTGCACTGGATATAGGGGATAAGTTGATAGTGAGAAAAGATTGGGGGAGTGGAGGGGATGTAGATAGTATGTGGGAAGAGACTTTCAATTGCATCAGGAAAATCGCTAGAGAGGTATTGGGGGTCTTGAGAAGTCGTTCAGGCAAGCACCAAGGGGACTGGTGGTGGAAGAAGAGGTGAAGGGGAAGGTGGAGGCTAATAAAATAACATATGCAAAGTTGGAGGAGAGTAAAGATGAAGAAGATAATTAGAAGAATAGTGAGGAGTATAAGATTGCTAGACAAGGGGCGAAGTTAGCGGTCACGAGGGCTAAGGATGCTTCTTTCAAGAGTACACAACGTTAGATTGTAAAGGTGGGGATAAAAAGTTGTACATGCTCACCAAGGCCAGAGAGAGGAGGGCTCAAGAACTGTATTAGGTGAAGTGTATCAAGAATGTGGACGACAATGTTTTGTTAGAGGAGCGGCGTATTAGAAAGAGATGGTAGTCTTACTTTCATAAGCTCCTGAACGAAGAAAGGGATACTATCATTGTGTTGGGGGATTTGGAGAATTCCAAAAGGTTTCACGATTATGGTTATTGTAGGCGCATTAAGGTGGAAGAGGTTAAGGGGGATATTTGTAGAATGCGTAGAGGTAGAGAAACGAGGCCAGATGAGATTCCGATGTATTTTTGAAAATGCACAGGAGGGGTAGGTTTGGAGTGGTTGACTTGGTTATTTAACATAATTTTCAAGTCGACGAGGATGCCTGGAGCTTGGAGGTGGAGTACTATGATTCCGTTGTATAAGAATAAGGGCGACATTCAGGATTGCAATAATTATAGGGGTATCAAGTTGTTGAGTCATATTATGAAGGTTTGGGAGGAGGTGACAGAGTTGAGGTTGCGGAGGACTGTTACTATTTTTGAAAATCAGTTTGGATTTATGCCAGGACGCTCGACTACAGAAGCCATCCATCTCATTAGGAGACTGATGGAGCAGTATAGGAAAAGGAAGAAGAATTTGCACATAGTGTTTATCGACCTAGAAAAGGCCTATGATAGAGTTTCCAGGGAGATTCTTTGGAGGTGTTTGGAGGTTAGAGGTATATCTATAGTGCATGTTAGGGCGATTAAGGATATGTACGACGGATCCAAGACTGACTGGGGGAGGGGACTCAGAGCACTTTCCTGTCTTGATGGGGTTACATCAAGGTTCGACGCTTAGTCCGTTTCTTTTTGCCTTGGTGATGGATGTTTTGACGCGGCACATTTAGGATGAGGTGCCTTATTGTTTGCTTTTTGTGGATGATGTGGTCTTGATTGATGAGACACGTAGTGGAGTTAATGCTAAATTGAAGGTTTAGAGGCAAACTCTTGAGTCTAAAGGTAATTTTCAAGTAGTGGTATGGACTGCGTACACTTACCCTCCCCAGACCCCGCTTGGTGGGAATATACTGGTTATACATGTTGTTGTAGGAAATGTCTAAATATTTGTAATTTGGATAGTGTAGTTTTCATGTTATACAATCAGAATAATAATTATGAAATTACACATAACTTTAGTTATAAACGTTAATTGTTAATTTAATAAAAATGATAATTTGCACTGCTCTTAAAGATAATAATAATAATATTTTAAAAAGTTAAACTATATTAAGGTATATAATTTAAATCTTTTAATGAGTTTAAAACAAATTTCATTTTAGGTCACTTGCCAAACTTCAAAGGGAAATGATTCACATTCCAAAGTTGTTCATGCACAAAATATTATATTATCTTAGTCTTAGATTTTATCTATTTCATTATATGGACAGGAAATAAAGTTGTTATTAAATTTTCATCAATTTTGGGTTTGTTGCAGGGGTATTATTCCCCTATAAATATATTGCTAAGAGTAATAATCAAAATCAATAATAACAATCATATCGTTACTATTGAGCTATTACAAAACTTGGAAAAGAATGGAGAAGGCAACATTCTATAAGATTTTCTTGGTCTCCTTTTTGCTTATTTTGTTGGGTAAGCAATCTAAATCTAGATAAGTTTAAATCAATATCTATATATTCTTGTTATATTATAAAATATGATAACTCTAGTTAATTTCTTCTTTTCAATAATGTTGCTAGTTAGGACAGGCAGGCAATTGTATGATCATTGCATTTTCTTAACTACCAACTGCAACTTCAGAAAAATTGAGCAATTTGTGTGTCTTTTTTCATATCATGACATTTTTACATTAGTAATCTAACTTGTTATCGAGCATGCCATTTATAATTTATACTAATAAGAAATATATGTTATATAAAACTTAACTCTTGTTATTTTTTTGTTTCAATAACTTAATCTAGAGGCGGATATAATGTGCTCCAAGCAATGTCACGAGATACTGCTTCATCATTTTTTTTTAGCTAAATATGTATAATTACGTCACTTGTTATTGTAGTATTTTATTCATTTGTTCACTTCTTCAACTATTTGTCATCGTTAATAAAAATATTCTACATACACCACTGACATGTCCATGAATGTTGGTAGGACAAGGAAGCAATGCTGCGTGCTCAAGTGATGGCGATTGTGTTACGGTGGTAGATTGCATAGACGTAAATCCCATATGTGATGAAACAAAAAGGTGCCGCTGTCCAGGAAAACCACCAGCAACTAATTATAATAATGGACCTAAAAGAGTTCACAAGACAAACCAAAACTAAATCATGTTTGTTATTCTGTAAAATTGAACCATGATTTGTGTTGTGGTTTTTCATTTTAATAAGGCTCAATCCAATAATTCAATCCAATAATAAGGTCTTTTGTTGTTTCTGGAAAAGGATTTGCTCCCTTTGGATTTATCTTTTAAGCTATGCATTTTATCATCGATTAATTTCTTAGAGCAATTAGGCAAAATCTGTTGTCATAGCTAATGTTTGTCTAATTACAAAACATAACTACAGTTAAGTAACAAATGTATTTGGCTTCCGAAATTCGCTTACAAATACAAAATATAAATACAAATACAAATACGGCTGATACAAATTACTAAAGTGTCTTATAGATACATATACAAATACACATGACATCAAATACATACATCTATACATATATGTATGTTTGTGTTTGTGTGTGTGAGAGAGAGACCGTTGAATAGAACTACGAAAACAATTTAACTATATAACTGAATACATATGAAATACGTATCAAATGCATAAATATATGAAATATACAATACATATGACATAAGTATATATATATATATATATATATATATATATATATATATATATATATATATACTAGTCTTGTGTACGTGCGTTGCATGTGTATATCACGTTAATAATATTAAATTGAATACTATAACAACTTGAAAATTCTTAATATTATTTTAAGTCTATGTAATTTTTTGATTTTCAATAGGACTCTAGTAAGAAATTTTTTATATCGAACGTACAAAAATTTAAGTAGATGGAACAATATTAAGAATGACCCCAAATATACATTTAATTAAACTTAAAAATTATTATATTTCCATTGATTCCATTCTTAATCAAAATAGATCATAATTTGCTTAAACGTGTAAATTTGAAAAACTATATTTAATTAAATATTTTTTTTAAAAATACACTTTTATAAAATTCTTCAAAAATTATTGTCAAATAACATAAATTTTAAAAATTCAGCTCTTTGCTTTTTTTAAAAAAATAAGGATAAAAAGATTAGTCTTTCAACTTCTATTAGAATAATAGCACTTTGACTTAATAACTTGTTAATTCAATTTATTGTTAATTCAAATAATAAAGGAAGAAATCTGAAACAATCTAAAATAGTTAGTGCAACTCTATGCCGAGGACATTATGGTGTCGCACAACAAACTTAATTTTAGACATCTAATAAAAACGAAAGAAGTAAAAACAAATACTACTCTCCGGTAAGTGTTGTTGTTCTTGAGAGTTAAAATTAACAAAATTTTAAATTCTTTTATATGGAAAATAGTTTGCAGCATGTTGTTCGGATTTATAAACTAAACAAATAGTTGATTCTTTTTGTCAACCAACTTGGACGAAGAAATCTGTAAGTAAAGGTAAAGTTGTCCTGAACTATTGAAATTAAAGATAATTTTCATAAGTGAAGGAAAAAACAATGAAACTAACTTTACTGAGGGCACGTGTATGCCTATAGACTTTTTAATTTCTAAAATATATTTTTCTCTTATCATTTATTTTAGCATTTCTTAATTATTAATTTCTAATATCTCATGTCATATATTTTTCTCTTACCGTACATTTTCGACACCTTAATTTTTACAATATATTTTTCTCATTGGCAAGTAAAAAAATCACTTCAAATAAATCTGACATATACCAATGAATCTAAAAGTTTAGTGAAACATACCTTATCCTAGAAAGAACTTCTAAGCACCATCACATAAACAAAAAGAAAGTCAACACCTTCCTCCAAAAATGTCAAATAAAGAGGGCAGTTGCATATAGAAAAGTAGATATTCCCCCTGTTTGTCCCAACAATCATCTACATGTAGTCACCAATTACCAATTGCTTTTCGGTGTATAGTGAATGTGACACTACAATATTTTTGGCCTAAGGCCACACTAAATCTGAGCCACATTTTACAAGTGTGGCGTATACCATTAAAGACCACACTTTTAAAGCGTAATCTTAATTTTAAACTTCTGGCCACATTACGCTTGGCAACTCTTTGAAAGCGTGGTTTTTAATAATGTAGACCACACTTTACAAATGTTGCCAAATAATGATATAATTAACAACACTTATTCACATATATGGCTACATTTTTAAGTGTAATATTATTATAATTTAAAAGACAACATTTTATAATTGTGGTCTAAAATTTTCATTAAAATTTTCTCAATCTCTCTCCCAAATATTTTAATTTTCCTCCAACAAAATTAACCAAAAAGAGTTGAGGATATTAAAAATGAAAAACCCTACGCTAAACTATCATAGGTATTAAGCTTAGGTCGAATAGTACGGAATCAGGTCTCTTCACCGTTGAATAACACCGACACTGGCGACAAAGACACCGTCGGCTCGAAAGGGGAACAATCGGCGAGGGGCGAGGAGCAGAAACCACCGGTGAGAACCTAAAGGTTATAGTCAATCTCTCCTTTTGATGTTTTTCTTCTCAATCGGTGAATTTGAACACCCTTTTCGTTGTTTTACCATTTTTTGAGCTTGGTTTTGGAAATTTGTTGGTTCTTTTGGGTTTCTTGGATTCTGGGAATGCCAATTTTGGGTGTGTTGTTATTCTAATTTATGCGATTGAAGAGAATGTGAGGTGTTGAATTATGATTCTTGAATTTGATTTTTTATCGATTCAAGAATTTCGTGTAGATTATTCTAGTTTTATGAACTGAGTGTAGAAAGCTTTTATTAAACTCAATATTCTTTTTTTTTCTTCTTAAAATCTGTAACAAGTCATGACCTTGATATGCTGAAATGAGTCATCAGGAGGCGAACAAGGCGTAGTCGGACTGAAGATTTCGCTGCAGTTTTTCATATTTGTCTCAATTGTTTCTCTTGATTTTTTGTTTTGATTTTTCATTTCCAGGATCTCATGATCCAATTAAAAAAAATTGAAAACAAACTTGAATTACATGGCTTGAGTGAACCTTAGAAAGACAATACTCTTCTGTCCGAAGTAAGCTTAAACTGCTTCAAAGAAGCAATCTTTACATATACAGATGAATGTTGAAGGTGCTAGGGCTTAATTTATTTTTTTCCCTGCTGTTCTGAAAGCTGTTACTGTCTTTAGGACGCGAATCTTGGAAAACAGTTACATGTGGTTGTTGTTAAATTATGGTCTTCATCTTAAAATGAGTTAAGAAATTAAATTGCTGATCTGATCAAACTGCTCTTTCTTTCCTCTGTTGGATGCTATTTCATGTTTCCTGGTGTCACTCTCTAAGAAAAAAAGGTAGAACGATAGATATATTAAAGCCTAGTCAAGACCAAATGATGTTATGGAACTATGGATGTTTTGTTTGGTATCAGTGTTTCTTGTTTTGTGCCTTGGTAGGTTAATGTCTTCAGCTTACCCTGTGATATGCTGAAACCTTTTACAGAACTACCATTGGATAAAAAAATGAACAGAACTGAATTTGTACCGGGGAGGGGGGGCTCATATTTGGTTTTGAGTAAACCTTGGTGCATTCGTGTTGCTACTGTGAATGCCTTCTAGAACATTGTTGGTGTTATCCACAGGTTGTGAAACAACATATGGCTTTGGGGAAGGCTCATTACTTGTAGCCTTTTCCACATTACGAGAAGTCTGAGAATTGTTAGCAGTCTCTTCACTTCCAAACAAGTATCCCAATATAATACAGGTTAGACAATTAGTTCATTCATCACCACAATATTAGAAATATGGGTTTTTTTTTCGAATAGCCACCAGTATTATGATGGTTAGAAATGTCTTTTTTACCGTCACTTATTAATTTTACTTACTTTTTGTTAGGACATTCAGAAAGATCTGAAGAGGCCAATTTAAACTTTGGTTCAGCTTAGCAGAAGTGCCATGACTAGGTAAGAAATTTTTATCATCAACCAACACATAATTTTGATAACTTACTTGTGGCTTTTAGAATTTACTAGTAAGTAAATAATGCTTTTGTATGTTCCGAGATCTAATTTTAATATTGACTTTCTTTAGGAATACAAATGTTCCGTTTAAGGATTAGATAGATTTACCTAGGTATAACGTTGAGTATGAAAAGGGTGTTAAATCTTTCTTGGTTTTTTCTTACACTTATGGAGATCCTCAAGGTGAAGAAATTCAGTGCCCATGTGATAAATGTTGTAATGTTCGTTGGACTTGAAGAGATGTAGTGTATAATCATCTAATTGGCCGTGGATTTGTTGATGGTTATAAAAGGTGGATCAATCACGGAGAATGGGAAATCGATTTAAATGGTGACGATCATATGGATAACTCGAATGATGACATTTATGGATTGTTGAATGATCAATTTAGACATATTGTACAAGCTGAAGGACTTTATGAAGGTCCAGATGAAGATGCCAAGAAGTTTTATAACTTAATGGATGAGGCAAGCCAAGATCTATATCTCGGTTCTAAAGGATTTTCTAGATTATCATTCACAATTCGTTTATATTTATTGAAGTGTCTGCATGGATGGAGCAATGAATCATTCACTTCTCTTTTAGAATTATTAAAAGAGACAATGCCAGAGTTGAACATTCCTCCATCATACAATAAAGCCAAGTCTATGGTCAAGGATCTCGGTCTTGATTATGAGAAAATTCATGCTTGTCCTAATGATTGTATGCTGTTTAGAAATGACCATAAGGATGATGAATCGTGTCATGTTTGCGGAGCTTCTCGGTATATTAAACCTCCTGAAGTAGATTGTGAGGTTGTTGAGACTTCTAAAAAACCTCATCATGTTCCAACAAAAGTTTTGAGATATTTTCTATTAGTTCCTAGACTCAAAAGGCTATTTATGTTCTCAAAGACAGAAAATTCATTGAGGTGGAATGAAGAGGAACGTTCTAAAGATGGAACGTTAAGGAACCCCACTGATGGATAAACATGGAAACATTTTGATAGCTTGTATCCAGATTTCGCACTAGATTTTCGTAATCTAAGACTTGGCTTATCAACTGATGGATTCAATCCATTTCGGAGCATGAGTATATCTCATATCTCATGGCCAGTTATGATGAAGGTGTATAATTTTCCGCCTTGGATGTGCATGAAACCAGAGTATTCTATGCTTTCCTTACTCATTCCTGGGCCTTGTTCGCTTGGAAATGATATTGATGTTTATTTACAGCCATTGGTTGATGAGTTGAATTTCTTGTGGCAAACAGGTGTTGAAACATATGATGCTTCAAGAAATCAAACCTTTCAAATGATAGCAATTCTTCTGTGGACAATCAATGACTTCCCTACATATGCTATGTTATCTGGTTAGAGTACAAAAAGAAAGCTGGCTTGCCTGTGTTGTAATTATGGCACTAATTCTTGCTATCTTAAGAGATAGGAGATTGTAGTGTATAGTGTTAATGGTTCAAGAGTGTCATATGTTCTTGGGTTCTTAAGATTATACCTTCATTTGTCTATCTTTCTATCTTTATTTTGTTGTTACCGTTGGTAGTGATCTTGTTGTGTAGCCTTATAATTTTTCTATTGTTGAAATCTTATTGTGTTTTTTATCTTTTTCTTGTTGTTACATTAGCTTGCGTTGGTTGTTTTGGTGTCAAATACAACATTATTTCTTGTATTCTTATTATTGGTAGTGAATCCGAGAGTGGTCACCAAAGAGGTCCTCGGTTGTCTTGAATTTGTGGACTGATTTTGGTGTGTGTTTTCTGCTTCCAAGTTTATAGTGTATCACTATATAATAAAAAAAGAAAAAAAATATAATTCAGATGTCAGACCCGTGCAGAGCATGGGTTTGCTTATCTAGTACTATTATATATAAGAGAGAATACCAATGTTTGGTAGTCCTCACAAGGCTATTATAGTAATTTTAATTAATTTCTAATCCTCTAAAATTGTGACACTTTGAATGATAAAGATGAAGTTATTTATCTTTCTTTTTTTCGCTATATGGACATTTGCAGTTGGTGCATATGTCATGAAATGAGAAACTATTATTAAATTTATTTTTGTAATTTCTATTGTTTAACTATTTTTTTCTTTTGAAAAAAGTAATAATTAAGAGTAAAGGAAGGGGAATTAAGGAGGGGATTACAAAGCAAAAAATCAAACATTTAACAATAAAGTGAAATCCAAATTCTCAATTAATTGAACTATTTAAATTCACATGTTGTTTAACTAATCAATAAATCATTCTTTGAAGCTTTCATTATAATGTTTTGTTTCCCATACTTACATATTATTTAATCACGTCAATTACAAAATATAAACATCAAATATTTAATAATTATTTTTTTTGCTTTTACTTCATGCTTCATGAATCATCTTTCAATGACATTACTTATTCAAGATTTTAATAATAGTTATCTAACAAAAAGACCCCAAAACTTTAATTTTGACTAATTTTTATTAGTTTTTAATCAAAATTAATTATTTAATTAACTTTAAAATATTAAAATAATATGAACAAAATTAATATTTTATATGAGTTTTTATTTAACGTAATTTAAAGTAAAAAAATATATTATGATCGTGGAGAATGTTCATCACCTTTTTCCTTCCTTCTTGGTATTTATATATTATAATTTTATTTTTTCCATGAAATAAGTTTGTACAAATACCTTAAAAATGAAGAAAAAAGTAAAAGAAAGGGGTTAAAATTAGTGATTGTATGAGGTTATATTTTATTTTATCAATTTTTTTCATGTATTTTCTATTTTTTATAATATGAATAGAATTTTTGTGTGGACAATTTTATTCATTGCTATTGTAGTTATTTGACAAAAAGACCTAAAAGCTTTGATTTTGACTAAATTTTGTTAGTTTTTAATCAAAAATAATTATTTAATTAACTTTAAAATAGTATAAACAAAATTAATATTTTATATGAGCTTTTATTTAACGTAGTTTAAAACTGAAACATATATTATGTTTGTGAGAACTTCCATCACCTTTTTCCTTATTTATTAGTATTTACATTTAATAATTTTATTTTTTCTATAAAATAAGTCTGTACAAATACCATAAAAATGAAGAAAGAGATAAAAGAAAGAAGTTAAAATTAGTGATTGCATGAGGTTATATTTTATTTTATCGAATTGAGTATGCTTTTCATATATTTTTAAATTATTTTTTTTATGACATGAATAGAATTGTTGTGTGGATAATTTTATTCCCTTTTTCTTTTTTTTTTGGTTAAGGAGAAATGCATTAGAAATTAAGAGTTAAGAGAATGGTCCATGAGAGTGATGGACTGCCCATGAGGGTTAATGTTACATGACCGAAATTGTCGAACCAAAAAAATTCCTAAACTATCTGCTTCAAAAGCCTCTAAAGCACATAGTGGTGGAACTTCAAAAACTTGAAGGCATGTAATTTGGGTGTCTCTCATCCCTTTCTTGGCTAAACTGTCTGCTACCCTATTTTGCTCCTTCCATGCGTGTTTCAAGAACGGGACCTGCAACCTGCACTTGAGTCATCAACCACCTGCATTCAACAATGATATTACTATGAATGTTAGTGTTAATATTGAACAGTTTAATCACTTCTAGTGCATCTATCTCAATAATTAGAGGCCACAAGCTATGTGTTTTTGCAATTTTTAACCCCTTGACAATGGCTAGCAGTTCAGCCTGGGTTGGGGAGGTATTATGGAGTGATTTGCAGTAACCACTAATCCATTCTTCTCTGGATTATAGAAGACTCCACCCAGACCTTCTACGTTTTGCATATTGCACACTCCATCAGTATTCAACTTGAAGACCCCCTGGTCTGGAGGTTCCCAGTTCAGCTGGGTCGGAGTTATACTGGCCGACTTATTTTTTTGCTTTTTGACCATGTAGGCAAATTTCATGGCCCATTGGATGGTGTGGTTCTCATTTGTTGGCCCTTTTCTTTTGTTAAAAAGGTTATTATTTCTGTTAAGCCATAAGCACCATAAGGAAAAAATGATTATATCATTTTAGGTTAGCTAACGATTGAATGCTTTATTTTTGATAATTTCCCATGTAGTGAGATAGTTTTCCACGGTCAGGGTGGGAGAGTCTATGGAGTGAATAGATGTGCATCTTAAGGAAAGTCTTTCCCAAAAGGATACTACATTAAGGCAGCAGAAGAAGGTGTGATTTACGTCATCCTGGTGGGTGTCACTATAGTGACACATAGGACTTGTGGTCACCCCAATACAATGAAAAAATTTGTTGGTGGGGAGTCTTTTATGATATAGGAGCTAGAAGAAGGTTTTGAGCTTGTTGGGGGTGGTCAACTTCCATCTGAAACTGTCTGTTTGGGGGTCACCTAAGCCTGCATTTGATTTCGAGATAGCTTGATAGGCAGATCGAAGGGAGAAAGAGCCATTGGGAGTATTATCCCAATAAAGATTATCAGGGAGGGAGATGTTATGAGGCATAAAGGTGGATTTGATAGCTTGTTGGATGTGATCTGGAAGACTAAAAGAGAGGTTTTCCAGGTCCCAGTTCCTATCTTGATAGACATCACTCAGTTTTTTGCAAGAATTAACTAACCTTAGGGGGGCTTGAACATAACTTTTGATAGGCTGGTGATTTGAAATCCATTTATCATGGATGAAGTTAATTCTGTCACCATTGTGGGGATTCCATCTAATGTTTTTAGAGCAAATGGCCCAGCTTTGTTTTATACAATTCCAAGTCCTAGAAGAGAGCCTCTTCTTGGGTTCCCTGGGAAGGGGTCTGCAATACTTGTTATACAGAATCCTAGCCTAGAGAGTATTTGGATTATGGTAAATTCTCCAGGCCAAACTGGCATGGATGGCTTTATTCTTGAGACAACTTTTCCTTAGGGGAAGTGATGGTATCCCAATTGATCAGGTGGATTATCTTCTTCCCAGATGTGATGCCCCAGAGGAAGTTTCTTTGGATTTGGTATGTCATTTTGGTGGTCCTCTGGGTAGATGGATGTACTGCATAACATGGGTAGCTATACTTTCAATGGTTGCTTTGGTGAGTATAGTCCTGCCTGTAATGCTGAGCATTTTGGTTTTCCAGCCTGCTATCTTGTTGTTCAAGTTATCAATAATATATTGTATGTCTGCATGCTTGGGCTTGGAGTTTAAGATGGGGAAACCACGATATTTTCCAAATGAGGTACTGGGCTGTATGTTCAGAATTGAAGAGAAAGCATTTGTAATTTTGACATTACAGTTTCTGGAGAACACACATTTGGATTTCTGAGTATTTATTTTTCGATTAAAATATTTGCAGAAATCATCAAGATTCCTAATTATATTAGCACTATCTTCAGTGGCGGATTTAGAGAAGATGGTTAGGTCGTCAGCAAAAAAAAAGGTGGGATACTTTAGGTCCCTTGTTTCAGATAAAGATGGGGTTCTAGAAGTTGGATGAAACCTGGGCATCCATATCTTTGAAGAGTCTTTTCATGCATAGAATGAAGATGTAAGGGGAGAGATGGTCTCCTTGTCTGATGCCCCTAGTGGGTTCAAAAGGAGTTGTTTTGTCTCCATTTATAAGTATCGAAATGCTGGTACTTGTGATACAGGACATGATCAGGGAAGTGAGCTTTGCAGGGAGTTGGAAAATGGTTAAGGTCTCTCTAATGAAGGACCACTCTATTCTATCAAAAGCCTTTTCAAGGTCAATTTTCAGGATTATGCTGCCAGCTTTACCTTTCATCTTGGTAAAGTGGGTGATAAATTCTTGAACTATAATGGCATTGTCAGAGGCTCTTCTATTAGAAAGGAATCTAGCCTAGCTAGGACTAACAATGTGGGGTAAAAATGGTTTGAGCTTGTTCACAATTATTTTGGTGACTAACTTGTAGGTGGTATTACAAAGGCCAATGGGTCTGAAATTCCTAATTGTATTGGCATTGGCCATCTTAGGAATCAAGCATGTGAGAGTCTTATTCATTTCAGGATCCACTTTACTGGTTCTGAAGACCTCCTTGCAGAAGGATATGGTTTTTTCTCCCATTATGTCCCAGTAGTTTTGGAAGAAGAGGGGATGATTACCATCAGGCCCAGAAGCTTTGTGAGTCTTGAAATTCTTTATGGCTAGAATGATTTCAGAATCCCTGAGGTGTTTCTCCAGAAAGGGTGTTAGCTCTTCGGCTAAGCTTAGGTCCTGGGTAGTATAATATCCCATCAGGATGGAGGTTTGAACTAGAGTGATTGGTAGTGTAGAGATCAGAGAAGAAGAAGGTGATATGCTCCTGGATATCTGGCTGGTCTGGCTGGTCAGTTAACCAGGTGCCATCCCTTTTTTTAATAGTATTAATTATATTTCTCCTTCTTTTGTTAAGGGTTGAGGCATGGAAGAACATGGTGTTGGAATCTCCTTGACTGGGCCAAGAGATTCTGGATTTTGTTTTCCAGAATCCCTCCTTTACTAGGAGAAGCTCATCATGGGACTGGAGGTTCTCTTCTAGGTTTTAAAGAAAGATATTGGTGGGGAATTTTAGGGAGTTTTGGATTCCTTCTATTTTAGCCAGAATCTGTCTCATCTTTTTAAAGATATTCCCAAAGGTAGAAGAGTTCTAATGGGAGGCCAGATACTATAGCTTATTGATAGAGTTAAGAAGGGTGGAAGAATGTGAAGAAAAAACATCCCTTATGACATTGGAAAAGGTAGGGTGCCTACACTACATAGGTTTTATTCTGAAGGGTATGGGTCCCCTCGATATATGAGGGGACAAATAGATAAGCATAGGGCATTGATCAGACTTAGTCCTTGGGAGATAGGTGATACTAGCTTCTGGATAATTAGAAATCCAAGATGTATTGGCCAGACATCTGTCTAATCTCTCAAAAATGAGGTGTTGTCTATTCTTAAACCTCTTGTTGGTCCAGGTGTACTTATTACCTTTAAAGCCTAGGTATACCATATTACAAAGGTTAAAACACTGACTTAAGGATTCAACTCTCATACTATTAATACTATGCCTACCGTATTTGTCAATTTCTTGGAGGACTTTATTAAAGCCCTCTCCTATAAACCAGTCTTTATTATAGTTTGGGGATATTCTGATGAGGTTATCCCAAAGGTCTCTTCTAGAGGGGTAGTGGGTACTAGCATAAATAACAGATAGAAGCCAATTATGGAAAGAAGACAATACCTTGACCATAGGATGGATACCCTGGAGAGTGATGGATATATCCTCAAGATAGAGAGTGGCAGTCTTTCACATAATAATAATGCCCTCGAATCATCCAATTACAGCAGATTAGAGCTGGAGGTCAAAACCTAGGGTCTCAGTAATCCCTTTGTGGTTAGTCATTTTTTTTTCTAGCAGGATGAGCATAGAAGGTTTATGCATTTTGACCATCTCAGTATAGTGTCTCCTAAAGATAGTACTGTTGGCCCCCCTAACATTCCAGATGATGAAGTTCATCATGGTGGGCTGTGGGGTTAAGGATGAGACTGGATCCTTCCTCTTCCCTAGAGTTAGGAGAGGTTGTCTGAGTTGAACAGTTTCCAGAAGCACCGCCAAGGGAGCCTGGTCCTTCTCCTCCATCAGCATCAGAGATCACATCCTTAGGCTAAAGGGCAACACATTATAATAGCTTCTCTGGTAGGTCTTTTGAACTCTTTTAGAAAGGCACTTTCTAGAGCCGGCACTTGTGCTTGAGGTTCTGTAAGACTCTCTAGCATGTCTTCTAGTTCATTGTTGCATTTAATGAGTGAATCCAGGGGGGTATAGTTTGCTCCTCCTAGGACTTCTACCAAACTTGTTGGGGTAGTTTGGGACAGAGGTCCCTGTGGTGTCCATAAGATAAATAATAGACTCACCAATGGTTGGAGAGTGGCTGAGGGGGGGAAAGGAAGGTTGTTAATAGCTTAGGTTAGGGAGGTATTGAGGTCTGGGGTCGACAAATAGTTTAGGTGACCATGGGTTTGACTCAGGAGCATGGCTTGTATCCATGCCTGGTTCCCCAGATTTGAGACTGCATGATTTATCCCCTCCTTTATCAGGTTGGCCAAATAGGATAGGTCCTGGATGGTGATGACTATTGGATGATTCCTTATTCTGGAGTTGAAAGTGATGTGGAAGTTGTGAAGGCAAAGCTCCAGCTAGGATGATGGCACGTGATCCTGAGGGAGTGGTGCCGTCACCAAGAAGATTAATGGTGGTGGCATGGCATTGTTCATTAGGTGCATTTTGCAGAGTTTTGGTAGTGTTCAGACTGAGAGTTAAGCAATTATCTTCTGGGAAATTTCTTGAGCTAGCTAAATTAGTAGTGTGGTTGGTTGGAGTGGAGTTAATGGAAGTGACTACTGCCGTCAAATCCATTGAAGAAGGATTCTATAAATTCCTCATGATTGATGGACTATTTTCTTAGGAGTTGAAAGGTTTTCCTCCCAACTTGGCGTAGGGAGAAGGCTTACTACCTTTAGGTGGGATACCCTTGTGGGGTTTAGAGGGGCCAGCTTTAAGGCCTGGGTTAAAATTAGAATTTTCTATTTTATTATGGGAAGTCAACTCTTTCTGATGGAGAGCATTGTATGTTGGTCCCGATTGCAGTGAAGTGGCTCTACTTTATGTAGGGTCCCTTTGGTCCAGCATATCCTTTCCGATGAAGTTCTGATGGGCGACTTCACCATTTTTGTCCGAGTTTGAAAGAGGAGATGCAGATACGGATTTTCCCTTTTGAGGCTCTAAAGGATTTACCTGAGTTCCTACTTTAGGTAAAGACATACTTGGAGGTGTAGCAACTTTAATCTAACCTTTCTCCGTAGATCTTCTCTGCCTGAAGGTGACAGTATTCCAGGGTTCCTCTTCCTCTGCGATGTGATTCTCTCCTCCCCTTGGTGCTTCAACTTGTGTTGGTACAAATCTGATTGGTTGAGGTTTACATGTTTTGGACGTGTGGCGCAGACACTCATACTACGTACATAAAGTACCTTCCCCCTCATAGACCACTTCTTGTCTATGATTTTCTATGTTGACTGATTTCTTCACTGGAACGTTGACCAGAACCTGTATGCAAATTCTCGCATAGCATTCTCTTAGCGTTGCTGAAGTGCAAGAGTCAATCTTTGGTAGTCCTCCAAGCTTCTTGCCTATCCTTTCTAGGATTGATTTGTCGTAAAATTTCGTCGGCATCTGTGGCAGGCTTTCCCAGATGGCAGAATGGGAAATTATTGATCTTTGGGGTGCAAAGTTTGGCTCCTATCTCCTCACGAGGAGAAAACTTTCCAAGATGAACCATAGACCTCTATGAAGGGCCTTTCTTGTGTTCTCCTTTCTTGTGAATTTGACTATGAAGTAGTTGTAGCCTAGATCTATGAGTATAAGGGGCTCATTGGGTTGCCACATCTCTGTAAGCTTTGATTTAAGAAATTGATGCAAATTTTTTTCCGCTTAATTTTACAATTACTGATTGGATCCAGGGCTCATAAATTCTTTTCCTTTTCATTTCCATTAGAAGTATGGGCTCATCGTTATTATCGATAGTAGACAAGTTGGTTTGGCTATCTGGTTTGTAGCAATTGTTAAGCTGCCTACTCTTATCTATTAGGATGCCCCTGAAGGAAGGGGCTTGAGATGGGATATCTTCCATGACGGAGTACGTCATATGTACTTCTGCCGGAGGGGGTCTGGTGGCTTAGTGGGGGGAGATACTACTGTGTCGGTGGTGCTGAGAGAGGTAACCTGCATCTTGACTAGTATGGACAATTTTATTCATTGCTATTGAAAATATTTGGCATATTGAATATACAAAAAATTAAAATTATTGATAATGTTAAAAATTAAGACAATGATATGAATAAAGATCAAATTATTTTTAAAATCTTTTTTTTTGTTAATTGAGAATTAATATTGTTTAGCATAAGTGTATATAAAAAATTAATTGATTCTCGATGTTCACTTTGATGAGCTTATTTTTTTTTCTTAATTTAACATAAAATTAATCTTAAAGCACAATATTTTACTAGCATAAATTCTTGCCTCATGAAATTATACATAAAATTATATATTTTTCACCACAAGCAAGAAAACTTGAGGAAGCCAGTTGATCCTTTTGATGATTTTTTTCTTCATCTTCCTAGTTGTAGAGAAGAACTCGAACTGAGAATATTAAAAATAGAAGGAAAATGTATCAAAATTTCTAAATAAATATATTTCTAGCTATAACTAAAGAAATTATACGTTCATAAATTCATAAAAATGCTAATTTTTTTAATTTTTACGATCTTTGTGAATTATAATTATTTTATATTCTTTTAAATCATGTGATTATATAAAATATCAATTCACTTGAGTTTGGTAAGAAAGAATGGAGGTTTTTTTGTAGTCCTCACATCACAAATTGATCGTGTAAAATTTTACCTGTGGCTATTACTTTTTCATTATTCTCTTTTTAACAATTCACATATGGATCTTTATAATTGGTCAATATCACTTTTGTTTATTATTCTTTTCTTCATCTTAAATTATTTGTCACATTTCAATTTTCATGAAAAATTATGAACTTTAATCAATATTTTGAAAAAGACTCGCTAACTTTAAATTTCATATACTTTTGAATAACTATTTTTTAATTTTTAAATATTGAATTAATTAAACATAATGTTCTTGAGAATTTATTATAAACACAATAATGATTTTTTGATTCAGTTTATAGCTTAATATAGACTTAGTTATTGAAATAAATATTATTCTTATAATATTATTTATAGGTTATTGATGTTATTTAAAACTTGATATTTTAATTTTTTATCTGTCGATTAGACAAGTAATTTATTATTATTTTTCTCTTGTAATTTATGGCATACATGCAGACAAACATAAGCAATTAACAAAGATTTTATTTAAAGTAGGATTAAGTTTTCTTAGAAGAGTAAATACAACAAATTTTCTCATTGTTAAATACTTTTAAAAGGTGCCAAAGTAAATTATAATAATTCCATCTCAATAAATAATTTTAGAATATAATTAGTGAATCTAATTTTATGTACGTGCACTTTTAATATAAAAGTTAATATATATGCTATTAATTTAAATCTTAGCTGAGAATTGTAATTATTTCAAACCTTAATTATTCAATTTAATTATATCGTATTTTCTACGTCTAAGTATGATTTTCAATTTTATTTAATGTTGGGTTTGAGGAATGGCCATCTAAACAACTCCTTTACAATGAGACAAATAGATCGGGATGAATATACATGTTAGGGATCCTGCAGGATCATTGGCTAATAGTCATTTTTAGGTATATTTGTTTATATGTTCGATAAAGTTGACAAATGATCTAAAAATTATTTTCCTTGGGTCGAAGGAGAAGAAAAGAAACAACACTTAGCTTTAGGAAAAGAGTTAGAAAATAATTCAAATTTGGTTATGGTTATGATGGAAATGGCTTTGGTGAGAGGTAGTAAAATTAGCCCTTGAAATCATAATTTGTTCAATTTATTTAAGTTTGAGAAGATTATTAACCCACTATTTATTAGCTCAGCCTATTCGATGCAACACATTTCAGCTCATCTAAATTTGGATTTATATCTAGTCCAAATGATTTCTAAAGAAATTTTGTCAAAATATTTTCGATAACATATTCATTTATCACTTTGATATGTTACATATAATCATATAAAGAAAAAAATTGTTAGGCAATAAAAATAGATAAAAGTACAAATAAAATAATTAAAACTTACATTTTTTTCTTGGCAGAATTGGGTGGATTGAATTTTCCCGTATTTTAGCTCAAGAAACTTTTGGACGAACCAATAACTTGCTAATTTATTAACTCTATAATCCTCTTAGCCCGTTCATATTAAGTTCAGCCCACCCATTTATCACCTTTAATTTTGGTATCAGACCAAATGTAGTTCTCATAAGGGAAACTACATGGCTTGGCAAGCATAAGTCTCGAATTATCTTATTTAGCCTAAGTTTTAATTAATTACATGTAACGATCCGAGATTACCCCTAGCCGTCATACGGTGCTTACGACCCCGAAGGACCACAAGCTAACCCATGACTGATATCTTCTGTGAGCACTGTAAAATAATCATGAAATAAATGCGAAATTTGGATGAATTTCCATAAGATTCAAAATCTAAATACTGATAAAGTGTAACAACTGAAATAAAATCTGTAAAACTGAATACTGTTTGACAACTAGTCTGAAATGCCTCTAACTAAAACTGTCTGAAAGTGGAGTTGATGGAACAATCCCCCAACTAACTCTCTCTACTGAAATTCTAAGTCTACTAAACTACTGAAACAAAGCATATCCTCGATAGATGAGGACTAACTTCTAAATCTACTGCTGGCTGAATCTGAATCTGTCTATGCGCGGTCGGGATAAACAACAAAATTATCGGGTATTAAATACCCCCAGGACTTGATAACACGAAAAGTAAAGAAAAGAATAACTTTGAATAACATATAAATGTTCACTTATTCATAATTCATTCATAGAGACATTTTATCAAACATTTGTAATGCATTAACTTGTACATGAATGGAGAACACTTGTTAGCATGCTATAATGGCATTGTTTCATTCTCATAGACAATTTATCAAACACATGGAAAGCATAATTGGTACATTAAATCATAAACACTTAGGGTTGACATGATTACAACAATCAACTTGCTCATTGAGGGGCTTATCATGAATATCATGTAGTTCAATGCATATTAGGATCAATTTTTGGAACTTTTAATCTAGATCATGGATTAAAATCAAAATAACATCTTAGACACCTTAATCACTTTGTAAATTCAAGGGTTTATCAAGATAATCAAATATTTTTCATACTTGCTATTCAATTTTAGGAAAAAACATGCACTTAAATCATCGATTGAGACCCAACTAATATCATCAACATGAATTCAATCTAATTCAAACATGAAAATCATAAATAAACAATATCTGTACTCTGAAAAAGAATTCTTGGACTTCATGGGTGGAAGAGACCCATGAATGAACATCTAACATACCTTAATTTGTGAGTTTCTTGAAGTTCTTGGAGAGATTGTTAGGATTGACCTTGATTCCTTGAGCTAGGGTTTTTGCCTCTTGAGAGAGAATGATTTTTTTCTTGAGAGAAAGTGAGGAAAAGTGTCATAACAGGGTATTTAGGGCGTAATTTTGTGTTTAAAGGCTGATCTGAGTCATGGGAAAAGTCTAAGTTGACCTTGGGATTTAAAATTCCATAACTGGAATACATATTAAAGCCTCACCACGATGCGGTGACTGGGTCATAGCTATATCCACCGCGGCATGGTGGAATAGCGGTGATTTACTGGTTCGTGACAATTGTCGATTTGAGACTCAATGCAATGTGGGGCAATCGCGGTGAGCTACTAAAATTTGACAAATGACGAAATGGCCTTCAGCGTGACACGATGGAAGGTTCATCGTGATACGCACTGCGATGCGGACAAATTGCGATAAGCCACTATTTTGGCATAAACTTGTCGTAACATTTATCTTAACTTTTCTAAATTGGGGATCCCTTATCAAACTTTAACAGACTGAGCTAAGCTTAGGATTTTGCAGGGTCTTACATTACAATACATAGTTTCTCTTACCAATTAAATACAATTCATAGGCTTTTTTACCTTTCCTCTCTCACCTCTCTCCTCCTTCTCTCCAAATCTTGCTCACCTCTCTCCTACTCTCCTTGTCTCTCTCACATTGCCCCTCACCCCTCTTTTTCTCTCACTTTCTGCTTTCAGCTATTTGTATTTTGTATTTTGTGTTCTTTTTTAGGTATTTGCAAGTTATTTATATCTTTTTTCAATATGTATTATGTTTTATATGCTTTTAATACAAATTGCATTTGTTTATACAAATTAAGCCTTTCAAATACAAATGATACATTTCCATCAAATGATAGATTTGTATTTGTATATAATAGACTCATGAAAATACAAATGATGCATATACTTATTAATATATAAATATAAATGATAAGTTTGATACATTTAAGAGAGAGAAAGGAGAAAGTACAAATATAGAGAAGGAAAAAAAGAGGAGTAAATTATAAAATACAAGAAAAAAATTGTATTCGTTGATACACCTGTATTCGTTGATGCAAATATAGTGATACAACGACTGTGGATTGTAATTTTGAAATGTTGTTGTGTCGCGCCCCTTTTGTTGATCTTGTGGCAATTTTTTTGTAAGTTTTTGTCAAGACCCAAATTAATGGACTGTGCGGGCACCTACGCTATCCTAAGTAGCTAGGAGGATCCTTATTACCCAACAAAAAAATATGTGAAATACTTCTGTTTTCAAGAAAATACTAAATTAAATATAACAAAATAAGTTAAATATCAATAAATAAACTTTTCAAAAATTTCTTAAAATTGTCCTTCACTGCACCAAAACTTGGTTAGACATGTACAAGAGCTACTTATTTCAGAATAGACTAACAATAAAATAAATAACACAAAGACTTTAACATCTTCTAGGAAGGAAATGTAAAAATTAGTGTTGAATATCGCTATCCATCTAGTAACTGCAAACTAACCTACACCCATTTTTATACTCCAAAAAAGTAATGTAGAAGAGTAGGGTCAGTACAAATATATGTATTGGTAGGCATTGATAAGTCATCAATTTGAGGATTTTCTAGAACCTTTTAAGCCTAAATTACCATGCTTTTTCATCGATTTTATGTTAATCTCTTACTTAATGCTCATTTTTGTAGGAAAAATTGAAAAGGAAAGATGAGCAAGTCATTCAAGTCAAAAAGAGGTTAAATATGAAAGAAAAGAGACAAATACAAGAAATCAAGACTAAGAATTTACCCTCAGTTACTGCGATCGCGGCTTGAGGGTCGCAATCGAGGCCAGTCAATAAGTCAATCGGAGGGCGATGACGATACCGCGATCGCGGGAGTTATGTACGCGGTCAAGAGGTGTCGATCGCAGTAGAGTGTAAAAGTTTTAAGAGTATTTTTATAATATTTGGAAAATGTGAAATTAAGGCTTAAATAGGGGATGATTTTTATCATCTACCATATCCCTCATCTTCAACTTAGCTTAGTTTGAAGGTTTTGTAATTTTGTGGAGCTTGGAGCTTAAACTTGTTCTAATCTTGAGATAAGAAGACATTAGAGTGACTCTAAAGTGAAGAATTGACAAATCCCATTGAAGATTCATGAAAATTTAAAGTGTGGTTTGCATTCTCCTTATTTTTCATGAATCAAATTGATGGAAATTTTGATATTTTTTGTTTATTATCTTTATGAGTTGCTAATTCTTCCTCTTAGGGTTATGTTTGAATAGGGTACAAGTGTGTATGGGGTGTGATTATTAGCTTTAATTCTTAGTTAATGTTGTTGGTTTTCACAAATATTTGATTGTAAAATAAGATTTATTGGTGAAAGCCTCAATTTCCCTAAACCCCATGTCATCTTTGAGAGAGGGATGTAGGTAGTCTAAATCCTACATCATCCTTGAAAGAGGGATTAGGTGACATGAACATTTGTGAATAATAAGACAGATAATAGTTATTCCCTTTTTATTGTCTTAGAAATAAGGATAAATTATTGAATTGCTTTATCTTGGGCATCATCCTAGAAAGAGGGATGCCAAATTGAGGTTTTGTGATGATTAATTGACCACATCCATGAGATATTTGAAAGAATCCATGGGTAATAGTTTGCTACTTTGTTGAAAGACTAGTATTGATATCCCTAAGCATGCCTTAGCTAAGATTTGAAGTTGATTTTCATGTACCCACACACTAGTTTCCACTTGTAAAGCATAGCCCCAAGACCCGTTCCTAATTGATTATGCTCTAATTATTCTTAGTCTCAAATTAGTCCTTTAGAAGCCCAAGAATTGCCTTACACTTTTGAAAACATTCAAAATCCCCCAAAATATTTGTATAATATATTTGAATTTAGCAAGTGAACTTTAATTTCGAACTTATTTAATTGCTACTCACATTGTTCCTCATGAATTTGACCCCGACTCTTAGTTGGGTAAATATATTGACAACGACCGCTTTTCACTTAAATTGACGTGTGAGCTGAGTGTTATTAGGCATCATCGGCCGACCAATGTTAGTCCACATAATCAAAGAAAATAAATCATGGCATCTTAAATGGAATATAATTCAACTAAGGTTGTAATAACATTATAACACTTTTTCTATATAATTTACAATTCTTTACTAATGAGATCATATTCGCCACTAGCATAGTATAGTCTCATTAATTCATACCATCCACCACAATGTAATGCTAAATCATCACTATAATCCCTTTATTTGCATTACCTTTTCCATTAGCCACATCCATAGGATCAACCGAGTAATCATAGATAACTCACACTAAATTTTTGCTAACAACCAAACACTCTATTATAACATTAAGGAATACTAACTAGTTATTTGGGTAAGCTACCATTACGATAAATATACATGAAAAAATTCAACCAACATATAGAAAGTAAGTACAGAGTTTCACTTTTCTAAGCACATGTCACACAATCAATTTCAAGGATAAAATCAAGTAGAGAATACAAGTCAACTCATATCTCAGTAACACACACTAGAGAACTCAAATCTCATTAGCAAACCTTATACATACTCTTGAAAAGGATTAATGCAAATATTGAAACTTTGGGATCGTTTATTTAGGATATTTTCATTAGATTCATAACTTTGGATAACTTCATTATCAGTTTCCTCATTATTATTAGTGTTGTTGTTGTTATTATTATTATTATTATTATTTTTATTAACAACAAAACCATGTCACTCATGGCATCCGATCCAATCATATCTCATAGCAATATCAGAATTTAACATCAGCCACATTGTTTGAAAAATCAATAACGTAGCAATATCAAAATTTAACATCGGCCATATTGCTACTAACAATTTTTTTATAAGTAAAATTTGTGTCCTTTTAAACCTCACAACTAGAGAACCAATTGGTCATTATTAGCTTATTAAACTAAACGATCAATCAAAATCAACACTAATATGTTAACATATGCTAAGAGACTTATTTTTTCTCAACTAGTCGTGACTTGCAGGGGATAATCTGAGTCTATGTATCGTACCGGCGTGGTACATAATCCTAGATAAATAAGTAATATCAATGTCCATATTTGTACCCGCATGGTGTCTGATCCTCCATAACCATATTATGTATGTTTTATCGAATTCATACTATCTCTCAGGATATAATACGATGTACTGAATTTACAAGTGCACTTAAAATCATAAGTCAATTCAATTAGTTTCTTTCATTTATCAATATTTTGACCTTCTCACGAGCATTATTTCAATAATTTATCATAATTATCAATAAGTCATTTATGAAATTACTTCAAAGAGTTATCATTGATGTGCTAGCTTTGTGTAAGCACATTTAAGGCTAAGCCTTAAAATAATTGTAAGTTCTTAAGTAACTATTATTTTTTTTATATTTCATGTGATTTTGCAGGAAAGTCGAGATGCATGAAAACCTATGAAAACTACATCAAGAAGGATGATTTTTGGTGAAGTAGATATGAAGCTACGTTTTAAAGATTTTAGTTGACGACTTGTTTGATAAGTCGTCAACCTGTTGGTAAGTTATCAGAGAAAACCGTCACTCATAGACAGAATATATATTCTAAAGAAGTCAAGTTGATGACCTGTCTAATAAGTCGTCAACTTGTTGATTGGTCACCAGCTGAGGACGTCACCTATAGGTAGTATGGAAGAATTGGAAAGAGTTGTTTATGACTTGTCTGATAAGTCATCAACTGTCTGATAAGATTTCAGAGGAGGTCATCAGCTATAGGAAGTATGCAAGAATTGAAAATATTTATTGATGACTTATCTGATAAGTCATCAACTATCTGATAAGCCATTACCAGATGTCATCATCTATGGGGCGGAAAAGCTATAGTTTGAAATTCAAATCAGGAAGATCTTGAGTATTTATAGAAAAGTCTTAGGTTTTCATTGGCATCTTTAACTTATTCAATAATAGAAGCTTTTATTTTGTTTTTTTTAAGATTGAATTCAGTTTTTTGAATCATTGGTTTTTGTTTTTGGAATTCTTGTTTGAATTTGAAGAAGAGCAATCTTCAATTCCATCTTCTGTAAGTTAATCACTTTTGAATTATGGATATAATATATGATATCTCTTCTTTTCTCATGAGGAACTAAATCCCATAACTGGAGTTGTGGGATCTATAAGTATTGCTTTATTAATTCAATAGTTGGTTAAGATTTCAATGCATGTGGGAACATCTTCACAATTCTATTGTAATGAACATTTTCTGTTGGTTGCAAATAATATATTTAGCCTTACATTGTTTTTCCTGAATTGAGAAATCAATTAAAGGAAGTGGATTATCAATGGGGATTTGGAAACGTTAAATTTTCATCTAATGATTAATGTTTTAACCAGATTAATCAACTCGAGATGAAATAGGTTTAAATAGAAGGTTTTCCTAACTTTGAAAGAATTAGGAAATCCACACTCTATGTAGGTTGAAAGATACTTGAATGAGTCATCACAAATGATAATTTGTTGTTTCCCACATGTAATTAGATTCTAATACTACAACTATTGTTTAATATGCATAAATACTCATAGTGAACACAACTCTAGTTTTACTACATCATTGATTTGAAATATTAAAATATTGACTTTGAGCTGCTAAAATAAGTTGAACTATTAACAATTGTTTGATTGATAAAAAAACCCAATTAAAGGGAACTATTAACTATTAGTTGGTTGAATCACAAATAGACTTGATTAACATCATATTTCCTATGGTATTTGACCCCAACCTTGTTGGGTTATATATTTGACGATGACTGCTTACTCTCTCAAAAGAGAGGTGTAATTTGGGCGTATCAAATTTTGGTGCTGTTGCCGGGGAATAAGGTTGTCAATTAAGTATATCTTTGTTAATTGGCTTTTAGTTAGGTTTACTAATTTTACTTTTATTTGTTGTTTTTGATCATTACAGGTTCTCTGTTGTATATGCCACAAACTTATTAGGTCAGGAGAACCATTATTACCTTTCAACCCAAAACCTCATCTTATTAGGAGAATGGCTGAACAATAAAAAGCCGAAAGATTAGCCACTTTGGCTAATGCACAATTCAGTCAGCAAAATGCTAATAACCCAGATCGGGTGGCTAATGAAGATGATGACCTGGTGGATGATGATTTGATTAATCCTGTGAATAGGAGACAAGTAAAGAATATATCTACACTAGTTAATTTAAATTGGCCTTTCAGAGGGAGAGCAAACCGTCAGCCTACTATGTAGATAACATTTGATGATGAGGATGATACCGATTTGGATGAAGCTATCGCTACAGGAGCAATTATTCCATCACCATTAATACCAGTTGTGAAGTTCAACATCATAAGCACTATGATATATTATCTAAACCTCAAAGGGTTATTTGGTGGACTTCTAGGGGGATAACACTGTGGTTATTTCCATTGTCTCTATCTAGGGAGAAAACACTGTGGTTGAATGAGTTATCCCCCAATTTTATAATAAACTAGAGGCAATTGAAAGGATCTTTCCTAGAAAGGTTCGTTCCACCCTCCAAAATGTTATAGTTGAGGGATGAGATTAGTAACTTCAGGCAGTTACCGAATGAAGCTCTTCACGAGACATGGGTGAATTTCAATAAGAAGTTGACACAGTTCCCTAATCACAAGATGACTGATGAGCATTTGATGGAAACATTCTATAGGGCTTTAAACTCTATCACGAAGCCAATTGCAAACAATGCTGCAGGGGAAGCATTCATGGACCGTACTTTTACTAAGGCTGCGGAGATGTTGGAAAGAATAACTAAGACAAGTTAAGCTTGTCATACTAGGGATTCTGTGGTAGCAAGTAATACTGTGTCTAGTGGGATGTCAGATGAATAACACATAAGAAAAGAGGAATAAGACCAGGATATAGAACATATGAAGACATAGATGGATTTGCTCACAAAGCATTTGCTATCTGAAAAAAAGGTGAAAGATATGGGGACCCAAAGTAGGGAATATGAATCAAATTCTGAGGAAGAGGTGAACTACTTGAATAATTAGGGGGTTTTCAAGGCAATAACCAAGGGAATCAAGGTCAGAATTACTACAGCAAAGCTGGTTATAGAGACCGTGACCAGGGTGGTTTGAAAAATAAGAATGATAGAAGTGGATTGTAAGTACCTTCTGGGAACCATGACAATGCTGCTACTAGTTTGGATAAGATGTCGATGGAGGACATGATGGATAAGCTGTTAAAGGAAGTGGAGTCGACTGATGCTGGAGTAAGAAAGATGAAAAGTGATTTGTCATCTATAAGTCAATTAGTTGACTCACACTCTACATCTATTAAACAACTGGAGCAGTAAATGAATCAACTATCAACATCATTAAATCAGAAGAAGAGTGGAATATTTCCAAGCGATACTGTGAAGAATCTAATGACTGATAACTTTTGCATGGCTATTACCATGAGAAGTGATAAAGTGTTACCTGGGCCTTGTATGGGAAAACTTGTTGTAGATGATGTAGTGGTGATAGAAGAAAAAGCAGAAGAAGAACACCTAGTAGAGTCTGAGAAACTGGAAAAAGTTGATCACCCATCTAAATTGAAATAGGTTGATGATTTAGTGAAAGACAAGGGGAAAAAGGGAGAGACCGCTGTTACAAGAAAACAAAAAATACCTCCTTCATTTCCACACAGATTGTAGAAGAAGGAGGATGAGACTAAATATAGTAGGTTCATGGCCATGTTGAAGTAGTTGATAGTAATCGTGCCTTTAGTTGAGGCGCTAAAACAAATGCAAGGCTATGCTAAGTTTATGATCTTGTGACAAAGAAGCGAACTATGAGCTATGAACCGGTGGATAATCTCCATTATTATAGCGCTATTACTACAAGATCTTTAGTATAGAAGAAGGATGATCCGGGAGAATTCACTGTTCCATGTACCATCAAATTATTTAATTTTGTAAAGGCCTTTTATGATCTAGGGGAAAATATAAATCTTATGCCATTGATGGTTTTCAAGAAGTTGGGTTTGGGAGATCCTGCACCCACCAATATGAGTCTTTTAATGGAAGATAGATCGGTGAAAAGGCCAGTTGGGATTCTTTATGATGTTCTTGTTAAGGTAGCCAACTTTATTTTTCCTGCGGACTTTGTAATCCTATATTATGAGGTGGATTTCAAGGTACCCATAATCTTGGGTAAACCTTTTTTAGCAATGGAAAGTGTATTGATTGACTTGCAGACCAATGAGCTGAAATTCAGGCTCAATGGTGAATAGGTCAGTTTCGATATTTGTCAGTCAATAAGGCAACAAAAGGAGATGAGTGTTTGCTCGATCATTGATGTGTTATATAAAGATGAGAAAGAAGTACCGATTGAGGAAAGATTTTCTATAAAGACATTAGCTGCAGTATTAATGAGATTTGATAGTGAGGGAATCGAAGAGTATGACAAAACTGTGTGTGCTTTGACATGGATAGGGTTATACTCTTATGCCCCCAAGAATCTGGACTTGGACCTTAAGAATCATCCAACACCATTGGCCAAACCTTCTAGCGAGGAACCACCATTGTTGGAACTGAGGGAGTTGCTATGCCATTTATGGTATGTGTTTATAGGCAGTGAAAACACCTTATCAGTTATTATTGTAGAAGATTTAGAGGAGCATTAAGTTGAGGCTCTTATTTTTGTGTTGAGTAGATACAAGAGGGATATTGGGTGGATAATTGCTGATATTATAGGTATTCCACCAGGTATTTGTACACACAAGATCCAACTGGAGGAAGAATGTATACCTACAATTGAGCATCAGTGCAGACTGAACCCACTAATACAAGAAGTGGTAAAAATGGAGATCATAAAGTGGCTTGATGCAGGGGTAGTGTACCCAATCTCCGACAGCAAGTGTGTGAGTCTAGTACAGTGAAAGAAGGCATGACCATTGTTGAAAATGAAAAGAATGAGATGATTTCTCTTAGGCAAGTGATTGGGTGGTGAGTTTGTATGGGCTACAGGATGCTAAACTCATGAACATTGAAAGATCACTTTCTAATGCCCTTTATGGTCAAATGCTTGATTGCACGACAGGTAAGGTTGGTACTACTTCTTAGATGGGTATTTGGGATACAATCAAATCTCGATTGCTCCAAAGGATCAAGAGAAAATGACCTTCACATGCTCATATAGAACCTTTGCATTCAAGTGAATGTCGTTTGGAATATGCAATGCATTAGCCACATTCCAAAGGTACATTGTAAGACCCCATAAATTTTCCACATCTTTAAAGCCTTTGGAATGAGCTAAGTGTGATAAAAACATCAAAATTTGACCAAGTGTTTAGCCTTGTTTCTACACTTAGTTTTATTTTCATCCTTGAATCTTTGATGAATTATTTTGTGACCTTCTTGACATTCATTTTCCGAGATTTTTGTTGCATTGCAATGGGGCAAGGTCGTAGGATTTTCTGGGTGAGTTTCGGAATTTTTAGACGAGCCTAGGTCGTGTTTGGATTGAAGCACTAAAAGCCAGGCGCCGCCTGCCTTATCGCGCCTGTCCAATTCTTTTAAGCCCAATTCGTTTTAGTTGAGTATTATATGTATTGTTTTATTCCATATCACGGGATTAAACCATATTAAATCCAAAATATCCATATTTTCCCTCAAGAACACCAAGAACAAAGGTTAGGGTTTTCATAGAAAAATCAAGGTAGTTTGTGAATCGTTCATCTCCTCTTCAAGATTTTTATTTATTCAGAATCCTTGTCGTGAGGGCTACCTGGGAAACCAAAAAGTTCACGAAGATCATTCCTTTTCTTGGGAAGTCATTTTTGAGGTTCAATCTTGAGGTATGTGGGGTTTTTGAAAAAGAACACTCTTTCGTTCTTGTGCCCAAAAGTGTTTTTCTTTATAAAGATACGGATTTTGTATGTTTAATACGATTTTGAAGAATAAACCCATATCATATGTTGATTTTCATGAGATTATGATGTTTACAATATTTGAAAATTGAATTTAAATGTGTTTATGACATAAAGCATGAATCTTGAAATATGTTTCCATGATTTTGATATATGGGTCTTCGAACCCCATTTGGAATCGTATTTTGAGAAAATATGTGCTATACGCATGTTGATATTGAATGTTTTGAGATGATAAAGAATGATTTGACCTGTTGGCCGTGAATGAGTTATTTTGAACTCGACTATGAAAGAAATCCATGTTTTTATTGATTATGATAAAGGGGTAGCATTATGGCTCCCGTTATGAGTTGTTGAAATGTGTGGTGGTGGATTTTATATCAAAATAATCTGAGCTAAGTCTGAGAGAAATCTTTAGCACCGAGTGGGAGGTATAAAGTGACCTTACTTCCCTAAAACTACGTGCCCCCGTAGGATGTGAGCCTGAGGCTGATTTATATATAGTGATCACTAGTGTTTTTGGATTTGATATTGATAGTCCCACTCTGATGGCAAGGATGGGGCGGCTCTCCCCAACGTGGGTTGCACGTTGGACTCCGTGTGGATCACACGGTTTATGTCGGTTGTAAGATCTCCCAGTGTGTGTGCGTTTCCTTGTGTTTATTGTGAAAAGATGAAGTGATTTGAAAGTGAATTGTGAAAGTTATCCTTTCGAAAGATTTAAATGATAATACTATTATGAGAATTGCTTATCTTGATGAACTGAAAGTGATTGAGAAGTTATATGATGATTCACATGTTTTATTATACTTATTTCATTCTCTCATGTTTATGATGATTTTCTTCGAGCTATGTGAGTCGGGCTAGTATGCTCCTGACTTAGTGGCTGATAATCGGGCTAGTATGAGTAAGTTTGTGACTGGAGTATCTAGTTATATGGTTAAGGAGTGTAGGTCTGCTATGCTGAATAGTGAGATAAACCTTTCTAGGCTGATGACTCATGCCCAACAGATTGAGGCAGACAAGATTAAAGAGAGAGATAGAATAAGAGGGAATAAGAGAGCTAGGTCCGAGCAGCACAGACAGGATCAGACTAGATTGCAGGGAGGGAGTCTCCCTCAGTATCAGTACCGTTCATCAATGCCAGCATCATCATCTACTAGTGCTCCCGTGCCTAGAGGTAGGCAGGAGCAAGGTAACAGGTCATATGCATCCAGGTCCCAGTACAGTATTGGTAGTAAGCCAAATCATCCCATGTGTCCTAAGTGTGGTAGGGATCATTCGGGTGAGTGTTGGGGTGAGAAGAGGGGTTATTTCCGGTGTGGTTACATGGGTCACAAAGTTAGAGATTGTCCACAGGATGGACAAGGGCGTCGTGATTATCTCCCTCAGACTCAGACTCAGACTGTCAGTGCTCCAGTTTCAGCGACTCGTCTAGACCCAGCTCAGGGCTCCCCATCTAGTAATGCTGGCGGTCAGCGCCAGAATAGATTCTATGCTTTACCATCTCACCAGGAACAAGAGAAATCTCCCGATGTTGTTACTGGTATGCTTCGTATATTTCAGTTTGATGCATATGCCTTGTTGGATCCTGGATCCAGTTTCTCATATATTACACCTTTGATTGCTGTGAGCTTTGAAATGAGCCCTGAAATTATTCCTGAGCCTATCATAGTTTCTACCCCAGTGGGTAATTCGATTGTTGCCCAGAAAGTGTATAAAAAGTGTCCTGTTACTGTTCTTCATAGAGTCATGCTGGATGATCTGATTGATTTAAATATGGTGGATTTTGATGTGATTCTGGGTATGGACGGGCTGTATTCTTCTTATGCCTCTATTGATTGTCGTACCCAAGTGGTCAAGTTTTAGTTTCCGGGTGCATCCGTGTTTGAGTGGTCTGGGAATTCTGTGTCACCCAAGAGTCATTTTATCTCTTACCTCAAAGATAGAAGGCTTATTTCCAAGGGGTGTATTTACCATTTGGTTAGAGTCAAAGACACTAAGTCTGAGACTCCAACTCTCCAGTCTGTTAACGTCATCAATGAGTTTTCTGATGTCTTTTCGGATGATCTCCCAGGGATACCTCCTGATAGAGAGATAGAGTTCGGGATTGATCTTCTTCCCGATACTCAGCCCATTTCTATTTCTCCTTACCGTATGGCCCCGACAAAACTTAAGGAGTTGAAAGAGTAACTCAAAGATCTACTAGATAAGGGTTTCATAAGGCCCAGTGTTTCTCCTTGGGGTGCTCCTGTGTTGTTTGTGAGAAAGAAAGATGGCTCTTTGCATATGTTCATTGATTACCGTCAATTGAATAAAGTCACCGTAAAAAATAAGTACCCCCTTCCGAGAATAGATGATTTGTTTGACCAATTGCAAGGTGCAAGTTATTTCTCAAAGATAGACCTTCATTCCGGCTATCATCAACTCAAAGTGTGGGTTAACTAATGCCCCAACAACTTTTATGTACCTCATGAATCGAGTGTTCAGACCATATCTGGATATGTTTGTCATTATGTTTATAGATGATATACTGGTGTACTCCCGTAGTGAGGGTGAACATTCTGATCATCTCTGAACTGTCCTGCAAACCCTTAGAGATCACAAGTTATTTTCCAAATTCAGTAAGTGTGAGTTTGGGCTAAGGTCTGTTGCTTTTCTGGGTCATATAATTTCTTCCGAAGGTATTAAAGTTGATCCCCAAAAGACCGAAGCTGTTAGAAATTGGCCTCGACCTATTTCTCCAACTGATATCCGAAGTTTCTTGGGTTTAGCTAGCTATTACCGCTGTTTTGTTGAGGGTTTCTCCTCTATAGCATCTCCTATGACTCGGTTGACCCAAAAGAAAGTGAAGTTCTTGTGGTCCGAATCTTGTGAGAAGAGTTTTCAGGAGTTGAAGACTCGACTCACTACAACCCCTGTTTTGACTTTGCCTGATGGTGTTGATGGTTTTGTGGTGTACTGTGATACTTTTAGAGTTTGTTTGGGCTGTGTGTTGATGCAGAAGGGTAAGGTGATAGCTTATGCTGCTAGACAGTTGAAACCCCATGAGAAAAATTACCCCACCCATGACCTTGAGTTGGCTGCTGTTGTGTTTGCTTTGAAAATCTGGAGACACTATTTGTATGGTGTCCATGTTAATGTTTTCACTGATCATAAGAGTCTGCAGTATGTGTTTACCCAGAGAGAATTGAATCTTAGGCAGAGACGATGGTTAGAATTGTTAAAGAACTATGATATGAGTGTGCTGTACCACCCGGGCAAGGCCAATATTATGGCAGATGCCCTAAGTAGAGTGTCTATGGGTAGTATTTTGCATGTGGTAGAAGGTAAGAAAGAGTTGGATCATGATGTGCATCATTTGGCTAGACTGGGAGTTAGGTTGGTTGATTCTGCTGAAGGTTGTATAGGGGTTCAGAGTAGTTTCGAATCCTCCTTGGTTTCGGAAGTGAAAGAGAAGCAAGACTTTGATGTTAGTTTGGTCAGACTGAAGGAGTCAGTCAAGGACCAAAAAGTAGAGGTTTTCTCCAAAGAGGGAGATGGTGTGCTGAGATTGCAGGGTAGATTGTTTGTCCTGGATGTTGATGATCTGAGACAGAGGATTATGGTTGAAGTGCACGGGGCGCGATATTCTATTCATCCTGGTGCCACCAAGATGTACCGCGACTTGCGGGAAATCTATTGGTGGAGTGGCATGAAGAAAGATATAGCAGTGTTTGTGGCTAAGTTTGCAACGTGCCAACAGGTTAAGGTTGAACACCAAAGACCTGGTGGTATGATGCAAGAGTTTGGCATTCCCACCTGGAAGTAGGAAGTGATAAATATGGATTTCGTGACTGGTTTACCTCTTTCCCGACGCCATCTTGATTCCATTTGGGTTGTGGTTGATAGATTAACTAAGTCTTCTCATTTCTTTCCTGTTCATACTTCATATACTGCTGAGGATTACACTAGATTGTATATCCGAGAGTTAGTCAGACTGCATGGAGTTCCCTTTTCTATCATTTTGGATAGGGGTACTCAGTTCACTTTGCAATTTTAGAAAGCTTTTCAGAAGGGTCTTGGTACCCAAATGCTTTTGAGTTCTGCTTTTCATCCGCAGACCGATGGTCAGGCTGAGCGAACTATCCAGACCTTAGAAAATATGTTGAGAGCGTGTGCACTTGACTTTAAGGAAAGTTGGGATGATCACTTACCGTTGATAGAATTTGCTTATAATAACAGATTTCACTCTAGTATTGGCATGGATCCGTTTGAGGCCTTGTATGGGAGGAAGTGTAGATCACCCATAGGTTGGTTCGAGGTGGATGAAGTGGCTGTGAGTAGTCCTGATTCAGTATTCGAGGCTATGGAAAAAGTTAAGTTGATTAGGGAAAGGTTGAAAACTGCTCAGAGTCGTCAGAAGTCATATGCGGATGTTAGAAGGAGAGACCTTAAGTTTGAATTTGGTGACCTTGTGTATCTAAAAATTTCACCCATGAGGGGGTGAAGAGATTCGGAAAGATGGGGAAGCTTAGTCCCCGTTATGTTGGTCCTTACATAATTCTTAGTCGTGTTGGTAAGGTAGCTTACAAGGTCGAGTTTCCTTCCGAGTTGTCCTCTGTTCATCCAATATTCCATGTCTCCATGCTTAGAAAGCATATTAGCGATGTTGTGGTAGTGGATTCCTCTGTGAGTGCTGACATTCAAGAAAATCTTTCTTGTGATGAGATTCCTGTTGAGATTCTTGATTTCAGTGTCCGAAGACTAAGGAACAAAGAAGTTCCCTTGGTCAAGGTGTTATGGAGAAACCAATCTGTTGAGGGTGCAACTTGGGAAGCTGAGGCAGATATGCGATCCAAGTCCCCGCACCTATTTTCCGCAAACTCCGATCAAGCCGAAGGTACCGTTCTTTCCTAAATCATGCACTTTTGATAAAAGTTGCAGCAGTTCAACTGTTATTTCGTGTGTGTTCTGCTGTAGTTTCTTGAATTTATGCATTATACATTGCATTCAGAGTGAGAAACGATGTGGTGATGAGTCTAACGAATAGTTTCAGCTGTATGCTCTATTCCCTATCTAATCTTGACATGTCTAGTGTCATTCGGGGACGAATGTTCCCAAGGGGGAGATAATGCAAGACCCCAGAAATTTTCTGCATCTTTAAAGCCTTTGGAATGAGCTAAGTGTGATAAAAACATCAAAATTTGACCAAGTGTTTAGCCTTGTTTCTACACTTAGTTTTATTTTCATCCTTGAATCTTCGATGAATTATTTCGTGACCTTCCCGACATTCATTTTTCGAGATTTTTGTTGCGTTGTGATGGGGCAAGGTCGTAGGATGTTCCAGGTGAGTTTCGGAATTTCTAGACGAGCCTAGGTCGTGTTTGGATTGCAGCGCTAAAGGCCAGGCGTCGCCTGCCTTATCTCGCCTGGCCAATTTTTTTAAGCCCAATCCGTTTCAATTGAGGATTATATGTATTGTTTTATTCCATATCACGGGATTAAACCACATTAAATCCAAAATATCCATATTTTCCCTCAAGAACACCAAGAACAAAGGTTAGGGTTTTCATAGAAAAACCAAGGTAGTTCGTGAATCGTTCATCTCCTCTTCAAGATTTTTATATATTCGGAATCCTTATCGCGAGGGCTACTTTGGAAACCAAAAAGTTCGCGAAGATCATTTCTTTTCTCTGGAAGTCATTTTTGAGGTTCAATCTTGAGGAATGTGGGGTTTTTCAACAAGAACACTTTTCGTTCTTGTGCCCAAAAGTGTTTTTCTTTATAAAGATACGGACTTTGTATTTTTAATACGATTTAGAAGCATAAATCCATATCATATGTTGATTTTCATGAGATTATGATGTTTACAATATATGAAAGTTGAATTTAAATGTGTTTATGATATAAAGCATGAATCTTGAAAGATGTTTCCATGATTTTGATATATGGGTCTTCAAAACCCATTTGAAATCATATTTTGTGAAAATATGTGCAATACGCATGTTGATATTGAATGTTTTGAGATGATAAAGAATGATTTGACCTGTTGGTCGTGAATGAGTTATTTTGAACTAGACTGTGAACGAAATCCACATTTTTATTAATTATGATAAAGTGGTAGCATTATGGCTCCCGTTATAAGTTGTTGAAATATGTGGTGGTGGCTTTTCTTTCAAAATGATCTGAGCTAAGTCCGGGAGAAACCTTTAGCACCGAGTGGGAGGTATAAAGTGACCTTACTTCCCTAGAACTACGTGCCCCCATAGGATGTGAGCCTGAGGCTATTTATATATAGTGATCACTAGTGTTTTTGGATTTGATATTGATAGTCCCACTCCAATGGCAAGGATGGGGTGGATCTCCCAAACGTGGGTTGCACTTGGAATCCGTGTGGCTCACACGGTTTATGTCGGTTGTAAGATCTCCCAGTGTGTGTGTGTTTCCTTGTTTTTATGGTGAAAAGGTGAAGTGATTTGAAAGTGAATTGTGAAAGTTATCCTTTTGAAAGATTTAAATGATAATGTTACTATGCAAATTGCTTATCTTGATGAACTGAAAGTGATTGAGAAATTATATGATGATTCACATGTTTTTTTATACTTATTTCATTCTCTCATGATTATGATGATTTTCTTCGAGCTATGTGAGTCTGTCATATATCATGTATGTTTCTTATAAATGCTTATGATGATGACATTATAAAACTGCATACACCCCTATATACTCGGTCCATTTCCATGGTACTGACCCACATCTTCGGATGTGGGCTGCATTTTCTCAGAATGTAGGTTCAGGTGCTCAGTCCCAGGTTCGACAGTAATTCTTCGGGCACGTTGTTCTACATCCTCTGTTGTGGTGAGTCCTCATGATCCGAGGACATGATGTTCTGTTGATGGTATCATTGAGTTCGCTATATTTTGATACTGAGTATGAGTCAGTTGGGGCATGTCCCAATGGCTTGTTGGTGTTTATTGATTTCTTAGAGGTTTGTCAGACTAGACTAGATGTTGGGAGTTGTTGAGACGAGTTGTATTTTGTTATTTTCTACATTTCCTTTTTATTCGTGGATTCTGATTACTCTGATGATATGGTGAGGGTTATTTATGGAAACCCCGTTGATAAGTGTTGAACTGAATGAAATAGGCTCAAAGGGTTAGCTTGGGGCTACTTGTAGCCTTAAGCACCGTGTGACGCTCCGGGACCCATTTTCGGGGCGTTACATACATGATGTCAATTTTTTCGGATATGGTGGAGGACACCTTGAAAGTGTTCATGGATGACTTTTCTATGGTAGGTGATTCATTAAAATTGTTCTTAGTAAATTTAAGTAGGGAACTATATAGGTATGAAGAATTCAATCTTGTGCTGGGACATAAAATTTTGACAAACGGGATTGAAGTTGATCAAGTAAAGGTAGAAGTTGTTGAAAAACTACCTCCTCCTATCTCTATGAAAGGATTCCGTAGTTTTCAGGGCCACAAAAGATTATACCAAAAGTTCATAAAGGATTTTTCCAAGATTGCTAATCCACTTTGAAAACTATTAGAGAAGGAAACCAAGTTCTTGTTTGATAATGATTGTATAAAGGCATTCCAATGCATTAAGGAGAAGTTGGTTGCTTCCCCTATTATTGTTGCTCTAGATTGGTCTAAACCATTTGAGATAATGTATGATGCAAGTGGGGTGGCACTTGGGGTAGTTCTTGGTCAGAATAAGGAGAAACTATTTCACCCCATCTATTATGCTAACAAAGCATTGAATGGGGCGCAGAAAAATTATACAAAAACCAAGCGGGAACTTCTAGCAATTGTTTATGCATTTGAGAAGTTTCATCCTTATTTGTTGGGAACCAAGGTGGTGGTCCATACCAACCATGTGACTTTAAGATACCTGATGGAAAAAAGGATGTCAAACCAAGGCTCATTAGATTGGTATTACTGCTGCAGAAATTTGACATTGAAGTCAAAGATCGAATGGGTGCGGAAATTGGGTCACGAATCACCTATACAGATTAGAGAAAGAACATTCCACTAAAGAGAAGCTTGATATTGATGATGCTTTTTCGGATGAACAAATTCTATGGCTTCTCTTGAAATAGTACCTTGGTACGCTTACTTTTCAAATTTTATCGTAAGTTACATTATCCTAGAGAATTTATCTTTCCATCAGAAAAAGAAGTTTCTTTATGATGCCACGAGATACTTTTGGGATGAGCCCTACTTATTCAGACGTTGTGCTGAAAACATCATCAGAAGATGCATCCCAAAAGTTGATAGGATGAGTATTTTTCTGCCATACTTCTCCAGTTGGGGGACACCATTCAGGAGATCATACAACGAGGAAAGTATTGCAAAGTGTTTACTATTGGCCAACACTGTTCAAGGATTCTTATGAATTTGTAAGGAAATGCGATCAGTGCCAAAGGAAAGGTTCGATCTCAAAACATCATGAAATACCTATGGCAAAGATGATGGAGGTTTAATTATTTGATTTCTAGGGAATTGACTTCATGGGACCGTTCGTGAGCTCCTATGGTCTTAAGTATATCTATATAGCTGTGGACTATGTGTCCAAATGGGTGGAGGCCATTTCTTTCGCTGACAATGAAGGTAAAAGAGTGGTAGCATTCCTGAAAAAAAATATCTTCTCCTAATTTAGGGTGCCTCGGACAATCATAAGCTATGGGGGATCGTATTTTTGCAACAAGATATTTCGGGCAACATTAATGAAATATGGTGTGAAACAACATAAAGTATCCATTCCATACCAACCACAAACTAGTAGGAAAGTGGAGGTCTCAAATAGGGAAATTAAAGTAATCTTGTCCAAAATCGTGAATGCAATCAGAAAAGACTGGTCACGAAAGCTCGATGATGCCTTGTGGTCATATCGAACAGTTTTCAAGACACTCATTGAGATGTCACCATATCAATTAGTTTATGGCAAAGCATGCCTCTAACGCCTCAAAATCGGGTTCCGAGACGTCACACGGTGCTTAGGATCACAAATGACCCCAAGCTAACCCTTATACTAGAAAAACTCATAAGAAACTGAAAAAAAAGTATAAATCTATACAAATATGCGGAAAATAACTCTTTTCTGAATCTAATCGTACAAAACCGAATTTGGAAGATTACAATTTTTACTTTACAGCCAAAACTGAAATGGAATACATCAACTTCTACTGACTGTTTATGAAACCTCTACTAGTAATGACTGTAGGTAGCCGGGTCATGACTCCCGACTATCCCAACTCAATACGACTGAATAAAGAAAATACAACACTATTAGTTTTGCATAACTGACCCAAGCTCTTAATCAAAAGAACTCATCACCTGCTGACTAGATACCACGACCTGACTGGATCTGAAGGTGCATACTATACCTTGTACCTACATTCCAAGAAAATGTAGCCCACATACGAATATGTGGGTCAGTACTATGGAAACGTACTGAGCATATGGGGATGAAATGCATATATAAAATAATATCTTAATATCATCACAGTTTATAAAATTATGCATGCTGATATAAATGACTCACTTAGATTGAATTAAATTATTGAAATCATGGATGAATAATACATGTAAAGTAAAACAAGTGAGTCATTACAATAAGTTCTCAATTCACTCTCATTTTTTTTCAAATCATCAAAGCAATCAAATGTCATAACAATTCTCTTTAGAATATATCCTTTCAATCTTTCGAAAAACAACAACTTTCTCAAACTCAGTCTTTCAAGCGAATATATTTTCATCTTAGATAGAAGAGAACACACACACACACATTGGGAGTCTCTCATAACCGACATAAACCATGTGAGCTACATGGATTCCAATGTTCTACCCACGTTGGGGAGAGTCGCCCTATTCTTTTCCATCGGAGTAGGACCTTAAATTATCAATCCAAACACTAGTGATCACTATAAAAATCAGCCTCAATTCCGTCTCCTATGGGGGCACATAGTTCTAGAGAAGTACCAAACCCGCTATACCTACCTCTCGGTGCTAAAGACTACTCCCATACTTATCTCAGATCTTTTCAAAAAGAAAATCCACCATAAAATAGTTCAATAATTCACAACGGGAGCCATCATGCTACCCTTTTCATAATGAATCAATAAAAGTGGATTTCTTGACTCATCTCGGGTTCAAAATCAACCCTTTTTTACGACCGAAAGGTCCAAGCTTCTTTATCTTTTCAAATCATTAAAATTCAAGGTGTTTATAACACATGATTTCTCAAAAACAACAATCTCAAATAGAGTTATAAACCCATGTCTCAATATCACATTAAAACTTATCAAGATTCAAGCTTTACAACATAAACACATATAAATTTCTTCAAAATCTGGAAATTTCAGCTTTAAGCACAAAATATCATTGTTCTCATATAATTCCACTCCTAAAATATTGAAAATACCATAATCTCATGAGAATCAATATAGGATGTAAATTCATGCTTCAAATTCATAATAAAACATATAAAATCCATAACTTCGTAAAAGAAAAATATTTTTGGGTACAAGAACGAAAGGGTGTACTTGTTATTCATGACGTAATGCTATTCATGAACTTTTGGGTGTCCCTCGTAGCGTTCGTAACAGGGATTCCGCCTATGTAAAAATTATAGAATTCCCACGGTTGAATATCTAGCTATTGGGATTTTTATGTTGAAACCCTAAAGGTTGTTCTTGGTGATTTTGAGAGAAAGAAAACTGATTTTTATGTTGTGGGAGTTAAATCCCGTGTTATAGAAATATATAGGGGTGTTTTTGGCATTTGAAAGTGAGGTATGCGGCAGACAACCCATGGCAGACCTTAAAGTGTATGTCTCACACCTTATGAAATACCTTTAAGTGTGACTCGCACTCCCAATCGTACACATTTGATTGGGTGGCGCATTGCCCATCGCACACCCTTACTGCCTCTCATGAAAATAGGCATAACTCTTCGTCTGGGTATCAGATTTTTGGAAAATTGGTATCGTTGGAAAGATAATTCAATTATATACAATTTGATAGATCTTGGGATGATAAATTCCATGTATATTAATAGATATATACGTTTTAAGTTGACCCTTGTAGAATCAAATGTCAAACTTTGGATGAATCAATTGGTCTTAGCTCAACTTTGGTCTAGGTCATTGCTATGAACATTTTCCACCTCTAAACTACTCAATAGACTAGGATAATGATCATGAAACCTGTATTCACATTCAAATCATTTGGATTAGAGCTTAGACACGTAGGATCGACAGTTAGAATTTTAGCAATGAAATACGGGGTATTACATTATCTCCCGTTGGGAACATTCATCCTCGAATGTGGATAATTAAGCTGAAACACAGAGGAATCTTAGTATTTAAGATAACTTGTACAACTGATATAAACTAAATCACTAAATCTCAAACATAATGAGTCACTAAACTGATCTGCAAGTGCATGAATTCTTATGAAAATAACTATATAGCTAAGATAGAAACAAGAGTGTGAACTTATGAGTAACCATTACTTTACGGTGGATCTGATCTCATGAGAAAAAGATGAGAGGTTTATGACATGAAAACTCGGAGTATTACAATATCCCCCTCTTGAGATCGTTCATCCCCGAATGATAATAATTTGGTGAAAATACTAGGAAGAGACTGTGATACTACACAGGATACTTACGAACTGAATCATGACTAATATCTGGAACTGAAATTGATGCATGAACTGAGATGAATTCATAATTTAATTGTACACAAACACATTTTCTCTTGGAATGGACATACGCATGAGACTGCGGATAGTAAGACTAGGTGAAAAAAATTAAGAATCTATAGGAGCTTATCTGCTTGCTTGCTAAACTGGATTGTAGGCTATAAGGACTGAATCATATTGACTGTACATACTCAAATGGAGTATTTCTTCAGCCATTTTCTATGAAATTCTATTAACATTACGGAGCAACGGATTTGGGCATGATCTGAACAAAACATCTAACTAAGGAATCACAACATTGATATAACTCCATAGCATGGAATATAAATATATAACTCATAAACTAGGTTAGGATTTCTAGGTCGCAAGCAACACAACTTCTTACTTTTAAGCTTAGCATCACTTCTCAAATTCTCTCTCAACTATACTATTCCCCTTAAATACCTGTAATACCTCCATCGTTTCTTAAGACTAAATCCATCTTTTGAGTGGATATGTATGACTTCCAAAGTGATTTATGTTTGAACCATGTTGTATTTCTCTAATTTCTACTTTTTTTTCATATAGATCATTGAATAATATTTCCATTGATACCAATTTCATTGAAATCCGACATCGGACGAGCGAGTTATGGCCATTTTACTAAATGGTATCGGATCACCTAAGTTTGACGGTCAACCTGGCAGACCGTCAGGTCCTTGGTGGACCGTCAAGTGTCCTGTCAAGTCAAGGCAGTGACCTCTCTTCCTGGTCACCGTGTGACGGCCAAGATGGTGGACCGTTAAAAAGTTGACGGACCGTCAAGGGGTCCGTCAGGTCGAGACAGAATGTCTCTTTTTGGTCCTCGAGTGATCGACGACTTGGTGGTCCGTCAGTTTCTTGATGGACCGTCACTTCGATCATCACGTCAAGGCAAAATGGCCCAGATTTGGCACTCGAGTGACGGACGACTTGGTGGACCGTCAGTTTCCTGATGGACCGTTACTTCGACCATTACATCGAGGTAGAACGTTCCAGTGTTGGCACTCGAGTGACGGACGATCTGGTGGACCGTCAGGAGACTTGAAGGACCATCATATCGACCGTCACAGGGCCCGATCAGCGAATTTCAGCCTTTTTAAAAGGGTATCTTGGTCATTTCCTCTCCCTGTTGCCTTATATATACATCAAAGTAGTAAAGAGAAGATCATTTTTCTCCTATTTCTCTCCAATTTCTCCAAGAATTTTCTAGAAGGGTTTTCTCTCAACCCAAAAATCAAAACTCCTTCCAAGAAATTCAAGGATCTTCCATAGATTTCTCCAAGTTGTCTAAGAATTAAGCTCCCCAAGTCAGAGTCATCAAAGATATTAGCTCAGAAGTGTAAGGAAGAAGTTCCAAACAAGTTTCTACATCTCCAAAATTATAATCCAAAGTATGTGGGGCTTGAACAAGAACACTCCTTTCATTCTTGTGCCTGAAGATTTACTTTCTATTATTGATTTACATGATTTCGCAAGTGGGTTTACACCCAAATTTTTTTATTTATGATTTATGAGATTTGACTTGAATAAGTTTGATATTTATGATTATTTCACCATCATGTTTCTTAAATTGAGAATTTATTCCACGAGTTGTATATTGTCATTATGTATTGATGATTTCTAAGTGATTTAAGACAAGTGTCATGAGTTATGCCTTTCCATAAGAAATTTGACTATTGAATATATATCGATATTTGAGATTGAAAGTCAAGAATGAGTCCTATGATGTTTCCTTGAAGCTTTTGATATTTGAAAATGATTCGAAAAGCAAATGTACTTGATGTTGAGAAATATTGTGTTGAGTTGAGTCGGGTTAGGAATCCACAAGATGTTTATGATTTATGGATGAGATATATATTTATGTTTTGGTCTTTAAAATAGACCCATGAGTTGATATTGATTAAAGTGGATTTCCTAACGCGTTCTGAGCTGAGTCTGGGAGGAGTATTTAGCACCGAGCAGAAAATGTGGTATTTTCCCAAAACTACGTTCCACCGTAGGATTGATGTTGATAATTGTGGTCCAGAGGATGAGTATGGGATTGTTATAACGAGATTGAGGTTGTATTCCCTGGCAAGAGTACGACACCCCCGCCAATGTGGGGTTCTCTCCTTAGGAGGGAAAAACATTGGACTCCATGCGGCTCACATGGTGTAGTTATGTCGGTTATACGAAACTCCCACATCCATAATGATCTATGTACCATGAGTTACCGAGTCACTCTAAGTCATGATTCAAAGATTTTGAGTTGAGTTAAATGATTTATGAGATTTATGAAGCATATTTTATTACTGATGACTTACGGAAATGATGTTTTAGATAATTCAAGCGAAGAGAGTTATTATTGTCAGCATGCATGATTTTCTTATACATTTATGATATTATTTAAAATGTTACATCCACCCCCACATACTCAGTACTGACTCCCATACTCTTTTGTATTCTATATTTCCTCATGATATAGGTTCAGGTGCTCAGTCTCAGCAGCGACAGTGATCTTTGAGTACCTTCATCTACATTTCTGCAGTTGGTGAGTCCCCATGGTTCGAGGACCTGTGTCTCCGATTTTGTCTTGTTAATAAATGGTTGTTTACTTTCAGTTAAGTACGAGTCAGTTGGGGATCTGTCCCAATGGCTCCTCAGTCCTATGTAGTAGAGGCTTTGTCAGACTAGTGTACCAGCGTGTAAGGAGATTTCAGTATTATGTTTGTACAGGGCAGTATTACTTCGTATTTCAGTATGTTCATGACATGGTTATTCCTCTTCATCTTAGCATGATTTGCGCTATAATGAGTTTTGAAAGTGATGACAGGCTTAGAGGGTTATCTTGAGGCCACGTGTGGCCTTGAGCACCATGTGACATCTCGGGATAGGTTCTTGGAGAGTTACAATACCTTACTCATTTAATTCAACTTATAATTCTCACATGGGCACTGATAAATCTTTCTGCAAGGTCTAAAGTAAACTAAGTCCTCTCACCAGGGCCAAGACTAACTCAAAAATCATAAGATACAACATGCCACTCCACAATACTAGTCTAAACCACACGATTCAATATTCTATATCTTCTTAGAGCTCACACCCTAAGCATAACATACCATACCACTTCAATGACTAATTCAAAACTCTTGATATGGATTCACTTGAGCATATTGCATTCATCATCTTACACCCAACATGACATTCAAGCCTATCATTAAAATAACATATAACTTTAAGGAAGATACCCCTAAAGGCATACTTCGCATATTCTCTAAACCTTTATTAACAACAACTTTCTTGCACTATTCTTAAAAACCTACACATAATTTCTAATTAACCATTACATGTATTAAAGACTTTCCCTCAATCTTACTTCACACTTTAGCCTTAGATAGAAAAGTATAAATAATCTTTCTTAATGAGGGTCATCAACTCTCTCACATCTAAACCATTGCTTATCCACTATCATCACCACTATCTTAACATAGGAAGAGGTCACCAAGGGCTAACACATATGAGCCTGAAGCACGAAAACTATAATACATAACATTAACACTTATCTTTGTCCTGAGGAATAAAATATCAAGGGCATGGATTCATTAAAGAAATCTAAGCTGAGGACATGCATGATATAATGCAAACTTTACTAGTATCATGAGTTTAAAAACTTGTCATACTCTGAAACATGAGTTTATACTTATCATGAGCTATTCAACATAAGACTGGAGTTCATAGATTCATGAGAGATAATTCGAATCACAGAGTGAAGCTGTTACATACTTGCTAGAAGCTGAGAATGGTCTTGACCATACATGATAGGTATAAGCATAGGAATGTGGCATAGATTTATCACGCAAGTGATGGATTGGTGTTATAATGATTGAAATCCAAGGAATACTCTAGAGTAAGAAGGGGTCACTATCTCATCATAACTCATTATTGACATGTATCACAATCTAATTCTCAAAACTTGGTTTGGTTCTTCTCTAACCATCTCCCCCTTAGGTCAAAGCTAGTAATCTAAGCATGATGGTCTACTCCATATCCTCGAGATTAAGCCATAATTTTATTATTCTAATATTTTCAAATAAATGCTAAACTCACAAGAATAAACTAATTTCGAACTTACCAACTTCATTCCTGAACAACCCAGCCATATATCATCCTTAATCTCTAGCTTCAATAATCATCATCAAAGACTTACACTGTCATTTGCAACCATACTTACATCTCTAATCACATAATCATAGCCTACCAAGATCACACTTCTATACTTATATTTATCCCAAACCATGAGAATAATAATCATACTTAAAAGGCTCAACATCTTCAATCATAACTCCTTAACTTAGCTATCAAGAACATCATAAATTATCTAACTAGCCTTTATCCACCTAGCAACTAAACGTTACTACTAACCACATAATATGCAATAATCCTTGAAAATAATGCATCCCTATAGCACCTTGGGCACACCTCTACATCATACTTAATTATGAACATATTATCTTACACTCTTGCATACACTGTTCAGGCTTACTAGATCACCTCCATATAACTAGAATCAACAATCGAACCATAAACTGTTCAAACTTAATGTCTAGTGCTAAACATGATTTACAACCCAATCTAACACACAATTCTAACTTCAAAACTATAGAACACAACATTAAGAAAAACTAGTACACAATGACAATCGATCATTATCATATGGCCTATCTTATTCATAATCCGTTAACACATCCTCTTTCTTCACATCATTACTATTTACCTATCTTCACACCTAAATTACTTTCATAGCTCTATAAATTTCAACTAACTTCCTCTTGCAATCTCTGGAAAGCCTAAACTAACAATACTCAACCACCAAGTACTTTCACTAATAAACTATACTTTTCTAGAACCACAAACACCATCAAAAACTCTTTTCATACTTCAAGCAAACAACAATCCACCTTAACTAATAATCTCCTTCCCTAACTTCACTAAACTAACAAACAAAGGTATATCACTTCATTAATAATTCAAGCATAAGCAACAAAATTAAGCTATACATATTCAATAAATCAGCCTTACAACTTTTCTTGTTACTACACTTCTAAACCCACACTTTCAACTAACACAAGAACAACAAGATAGACAACAGTTTCTAGTGAATCAAAATAGGCCTTACACGGCTTCACTAGACTTTGGTTTTATGTTTTGAACAAGAAAATTAGATGAATAACAAAGCAACTATGCTAGTGAATCGAAATAGGCCCCACACGGCTTCACTACACTTTGATTTTGAAAAATACCATGATAACAAGATTACATAATATAAGGGATAGAAACTTGACACACAATATTCAATGATCTAAGAATAAACATCTTACTCTATCTTAACTGAAAAACTCATAAGAACGAGGGTATAACTTTAAATTTGAGGGACTTATAACACACTAGAAGGATCCTCTCAAGCCAATTTGTGTAACTTTTGAAATTTCTGCTAGAAAATATAGAAGCATTATCTGGGGAAGAACTGGATCTTGCGAATCATGTTATGTCAAGAATAATACATAGAGGGAGAAGTATAGATTAACATTGTAGATTCTGAAGAGGAATCTGAAAGCACATCTTACTTAGGCTTAGTTCATGACTTTTATGAACATGAATAAAGTGCCTCAATCTTCGGAACTCAAAAGCACTGACATGATACTTTCTAGCTCTCTTACAATCCCACAACTATCTATGGAGAATTAAGCTTAATTGTTTCTGATACCTTGAAAATGAGGCAGAGTTGGCCAGAATAAAGTAAGATTAGAATTTATATTAGTTTAGAGAACCTTTTCATGGCACGGTCTGAGACTTGAAAGAAGAGGAACATTTCCTAAATGCCCTGTAGCCTCTCAAAGAAAAGTACAAATGTCTCCGTACCGTTTCGCAAGACTCTACTAGAAACGGCGTCATAGACACCCTAGGGCACTTGAACTTTGTGCTCTGATACCAAGTTTGTAACGCCTCAAAATCGGGTCCTGAGACCTCACACGGTGCTTTCTGAAATCATAAGCAACTGAACAAAAAGTATAAATCTATACAAATCTTTGGAAAATAACTCTTTTCTAAAGTTGATCAATACAAAACCAAATTTACAAGATTACAATTCTGCCGTTACAACCAAAACTGAAACAGAATACATCAACTTCTACTGACTGTCTATGAATCCTCTACTAATACTGACTATAGGTAGTCGGGTAATAACTCCCTACTATCCCAACTCAATACGACTGAATAAAGAAAATACAACACTACTAGTTCTGCATAACTGACCCAAGCCCTTGATCAAAAGGACTCATCACCTGCTGTCTGGATACCACGAACTGACTGGATCTAAAGGTGCATACTATACCTTGTACCTACATTCCAAGAAAATGTATCCCACAAATGAATATGTGGGTCAGTACCATGGAAACGTACTGAGCATATGGGGGTGAAATGCATATATAAAATAATATCTTAATATCATCACAGTTTATAAAATTATGCATGCTGATATAAATGACTCACTTAGATTGAATTAAATCATTGAAATCATGGATGAATAATACATGTAAAGTAAAACAAGTGAGTCATTACAATAAGTTCTCAATTCACTCTCATCTCATTTTCAAATCATCAAAGCAATCAAATCTCATAATAATTCTCTTTAGAATATATCCTTTCAATCTTTCGAAAACAACAACTTTCTCAAACTCAGTCTTTCAAGCGAATATATTTTCATCTTAGATAGAAGAGTACACACACACACATATTGGGAGTCTCTCATAACCGACCTAAACCATGTGAGCTACATGGAGTCCAACGTTCTACCCACGTTGGGGAGAGTCTCCCTATTCCTTTCCATCAGAGTAGGACCTTAAATTATCAATCCAAACACTAGTAATCACTATAAAAATCAGCCTCAATTCCGGCTCCTACGGGGGCACGTAGTTCTAGGTAAGTACCAAATCTGCTATACCTCTCGCTCGATGCTAAAGACTACTTCCGAACTTAGCTCAGATCTTTCCAAAAGAAAATCCACCATAAAATAGTTCAACAATTCACAACGAGAGCCATCATGCTACTCCTTTCATAATGAATAAATAAAAGTGGATTTCTTTTCTCATCTCAGGTTCAAAATCAACCCCTTTTTACGATCGAAAGGTCAAAACTTCTTTATCTTTTCAAATCATTCAAATTCAAGGTGTTTATAACACATGATTTATCAAAAACAACAATCTCAAATAGAGTTCAAAACCCATATCTCAATATCACATTAAAACTTATCAAGATTCATACTTTACATCATAAACACATATAAATTTCTTCAAAATCTGGAAATTTCAGCTTTAAGCACAAAATATCATTGTTCTCATATAATTCCACTCCTAAAATATCGAAAATATCATCATCTCATAAGAATCAATATAGGATGTAAATTCATGCTTCAAATTCATAATAAAACATATAAAATCCATAACTTCGTAAAAGAAAAATATTTTTGGGTACAAGAACGAAAGGGTGTCCTTGTTGAAAAACCTCACATACCTCAAACTTAAAGCTTTGAATGAATTTTTGAATGACGTAATGCTATTCACAAACTTTTGGGTGTCCCTCGTAGCCTTCGTAACGAGGATTCCGAATATATAAAAATTATCCACGGTTGAATCTCTAGCTATTGGGGTTTTTATGTTGAAACCCTAAAGGTTGTTCTTGGTGATTTTGAGAGAATGTAAATTTATTTTGATGTTGTCGGAGTTAAATCCCGTGTTATAGACATATATAGGGGTGTTTTTGGCAATTGAAAGTGAGGTATGCGACGCACAACCCATGGCAGACCTTAAGGTATGCGTCGCACACCTTATGGAAGACCTGTAAGTGTGCCTGGAACTACTAATCATACACATTTGATTGGGCGGCGCATTGCCCATCGCACACCCTTACTGCCTCTCATGAAAATGGGCATAACTCTTCTCTCGGGTATCGGATTTTCCAAAATTGGTATCATTGGGAAGCTAATTCAATTATCTACAATTTTATAAGTCTTGGGATGAAAAATTCCATGTATATTAAGAGATATACACGTTTAAAGTTGACTCTTGTAGAATCAAATATCAAACTTTAGATGAATCAATTGGTCTTAGCTCAACTTTGTTATAGGTCATTGCTATGAATATTTTTCACCTCTAAAATACTCCATAGCCTAGGATAATGATCATAAAACTTGAATTCACATTCAACTTATTTGTATTAGAGCTTAGACGTGTAGGATCGACGGTTAGAATTTTAGCAATAAAATACGGGGTATTACAATGCCACCTTTCGATTGAGCAAGAACACAAAGCTTTTTGGGTACTCAAATGGTTGAATATGGACTATAAGGAAGCATCATAGTTAAGATTGGGATAGTTGAATGAGATGGATGAATTCTGTCTTGGTGCATACGAAAGGTATGACTTGTATAAAGAGAGAATGGAGAAGTTCCATGATCGAGGAATTGAGAAATATGACTTTCGTGCTGGTGATTAGATACTATTGTTCAATTCTCGACTCAAGATCTTTCCGGGCAAATTGAAGTCAAAATGGTCGGGACCTTTCAAAGAGAGTCAGGTTATTCCATCGGGTATGCTGGAACTTGAAAGCAAAGAAGGAAGTCTATTTAAGGTTAATGAACAAATAATCAAGAATTATATTGGCCCAATGGATGAAGCTAAGATGTTGTCTACGGTGTATCTCAAGAAGTATGAGTAGTTGAGATAACCGAGTCATGCCACGACGGTAAATTAGGCGCTATTGGGAGGCAACCTAACTTTTTGTATTGTAAGTACTTTATTTTCTTTAAGTATTTGTTTAAGTAATAAGTTGTTCCGATGTGTAGGAACAAAGTTGTGATCAATGTTGCTGATGGAATGGAATTGACGACAAAAGTTGATAGGTTATCAACTAGTTGATGACCTATCCCTTTAAGTCGTCAATTCAAGCAAAAGAAAGTTCATACATTGGATAGAGTTGACGAACAAGTTTATAGGTTATCAATAAGATGAAGACTATCACTTGAAGTTGTCAACTAAAGAAAAAATTGGGTACATTCTGGATAAGGGTGACGACAAGGCTGATAAGCCGTCATACAAGTGATGAGCCGTCACACCTTGTCATCAGTTGAAACAAAATTGTTCAACATTCTACCTTAAGCTGATGAGATATATGATGGGATATCAACTAATTGATAAGCCATCACTTAAATCTTGGGCCAGGTAAGTGCTCTTAACCCAAATCCTAAGCCATGACATGATCCAAACCCAATAACCCTTAGCTTTTCAAAATTCCTGTGAATAAATTTTTCCTACTTTTATTTTTGTTATATTTTAATTAGCCTTAATTAGTCTTTATTAATCTTAAAAAAAAGGAAAATACCAAATAGATGCCTACATCAGTGAAAACACTTCACATATCCCATCCTTTCCATTTCAAATTCTACATTATTTTCTCTTTATCTTCGTGAAAGCAAGTAGATAATTTCAAGAGATCTCATTCTTTTTGAAAATTATTTTGAAAATTCATTGAATTTACAAAAGCATACAATACAGAAGCTTGTGTTTCTCTGAGCAAGTTGAATATTCACAAGTTTGATGTGTGTAGCCAAGTCGTCAGAAAGGTACGCTACAAAAACATTGATATTCTTCTAATGGAAAGAAATGGTAATTGCATGCAAATAAAAGATTTATTGGTTTTAGAGTGTTCATGAATGAATTTGAGGAATATAAAGTGATTGGGTCACCCAAATCAACTTAACTTTGTATATTAAAAATTGCTCATGAACAACTTCTTGTCAAGTTGTAAATCTCATCATTGTTGGTAAAAGATGTAAGATTTAATTGAGTGAAAATCAATTGCACCCATAATTTTAAAGCTTTATTGAATCAAATTGGGTGAAGTATCTTGTTTGGGAATCGATAATTAGGATTAAAAAGTTAGAAATTAGGCAACAAGTTTCAAATTTCAGTATGAAAATCGAAATGAATGAGTTTGTAAAGATGAATTGGTCTGACCAAGTGCCATCAACCAAGTGATGACCTATCAACTAGGTTATCAATAAAAGTGCAAAAGGCTGAGGATTCTATTTTGAGCTGACGACATTGATGATAAGCCGTCACTTAAGTGACGACTTATTTGGCCAAGTCGTCACCTGAGTTGAAAAATCTTTAAATTTTGTTTTGGGCTGAAGACATGGTTGATAAGCCGTCACTTAGTGACGACTTATCATGCCAAGTTGTCACTTGTCATTCAAAAGTGAGTTGGATTCTGCCTATGGCTAACGACATGGTTGATAAGCTATCACCTTGGTGATGACTTATCAACCAAGTCGTCACACATATGTTTACCTATTGTGCTTGAACCCTTTCAAGATTGAAATTAGAAATGATTAACTCTTTGTTCTTACTCATTCTTGGATACAAAATGATTCTTTTACTTCTATATAGATTTAATCATTCCTCCAAAAAGAAATTCAAAGAAGGCCAGTAAGAAAGTGAACAAGGAAAATCTAACTCGTAGACTGTTCACTAATTCTGAGAATGAACAGGAGGAAGAAAAAAACTTCAAAGATGTCGTATGAGAAAAAGTCTATGTATATTAGAACCACCTCCACAGTCTGAATAAAGGGTGGTTAAGGAAGAGAGCTCTGAAGTAGAAGATTCTCCTTCCTCTGAACAACCTTTTTCTGAACAACCAATGGAAGAGACACTCCGATACGGGGTGATATGATAAAGAGTAAGAACCCTAGTCTTTGAAGCAGTGTACGATGGAAGATTGAAGGAACCACTAGAATATACCATGAGGTATTGGTACCCACAAGAAGACGGAAAATTTAGAGGCCCATATATGAAGAAGTTAAAATAATCACATCCGGGTTGAACAGATACCCACAACTGGAAAGGACTTTCAGAGATTATGATCTAGCATGGACCACAAAGAAAGGCAAAACATATTGTCCAATGTTGGTAAAGGAATTTTATGCCAACTATGCAACAACCTTGGAAAACATGTGCAAAAAAGGAGAAAAAGTTATAGAAAAGCCCAACATGAATTAGATATCAGTTCGAGGAGTAATGGTAGATTTATCTGATTGTATGATAAACAGGTTTCTCTGCATGGTCCCAACTTCGTACCTCCAGTGACCTCTCCAGAGTTCTATAATAGAATAACTGATGGGGAAAATCAACACCCTTGGTTGGCACAAGTCACAATAGATGGAGAGACAGAATGGCTGAACAATCTAAGTGTGAGGATTCTTAAGGTTTTATTATCTCAAAAAGTAAGATTTTGGTGGGGAGTGGTAAGGTGCAGGTTGATACCTACTGTGGGAGACAATATCCTAGGTGAGGATAAAGCAATGCTCGTAGCAAGATTATTGTCCAATTTTCACTTGAACTTTAGGGAAATCATCGCAGATGAGATCAAGATTTGGGCAACCCAACCCGATACAACATATCCATTCCCTTGCCTGTTTACAAGATTATGTGAAGCAGCCCATGTTCTAATCATCACTGGTATAGACAATGAAGTCCAGTCCAAGAAAACTTACAATCCTAACAGATTTGGTAAGAGTAGGCTTATGCTAGTTCTAGATAAAAGAGTAAATATGAAGAGTGATATTGTCTTGTCAGAGGGAGATCAGACGCCTGTAACTACGATAAGCTTAAAAAAATGTGCAACTGCCAGTACCAGAGACTACTCAGGCTACTTCTTCTATAGGTGTTGTCCCTATTTTAGAAAAAGAAGAAAATATTATAATCACAGCACCGGTGTCTGAGTATGCATTGATGCCACATAATTTTAGAAAGATAGTTATGTAGGGAAAAAGGTTTAAAGCTCATTTGAGGTTGTTTGCTGACCAATTTGAGTCGATTATCAAGAAAAAATAAAAGTAGCTGTTACATCCTTCCTAAATCTCCATGGACACATTGACAAGATAGAGCTTCGAGTGAATGAAAGGCTAAAAGAGATGTCGATACCTGATCTTGTAGTATTTGAGGCAACCTTGGAAAAGGAAAGAGCTGACATCATGGCTTTGTAGAGCTATTAAATATTGCCATTCCAAGTTCCTATTAAGAGAGAATCAGAAAGAAAGAAGTTGTACTGTTTGACATCACTAGGAAACTAGTGGATAAAAAAGACAAAGGCTAAAAAAAAAGAAGTGACAGTGATTAACAAAGGAGACTTGAAAAGAGAACAAAGAGGAAAGAGGAAAGATAAAAAATGTTGAAAAAAACATTGAATAAGTCAAAAGTGGATGATTAACCGCTAGAAGAAGCATTAAGGGCTCGAGCTGTGGGAGCCTCTGCTAATGGACCTCCTAAAACTATTGGGGATTTCTTTACTCCACCAACCGTTGTTGTAGATACATCGACATAACCTGATGCCACTGAGGATACTCTTCCTATTGATGATGTAGCAACATAATTAGCGGGTCGTGATACAAGGGCTTAAGGTGCTGCAGGTATTTCCTCAACCTTGTTGTTAAAATTTGATATATCTTCATTGAGGACAATGCATGCTTTTGTTTATGGGGGTGGGGGTACTTAAAACCTCAAGGGTGTATTGTCTGTGTTCTATGCCTTGAGCACTATCTAGGGAACCGACATGTTTAGGATTTGGTTTTTAGTTTTTTGTTTGTAAGTGTATGTTATGTATGCATAAGGAGTAGCATGTAACTGAATAGGAATTATGAAAATCTTGATTTACAAATTGTGTGCCCATCAAAAAAGTTTGAATGTGATATTGATTGCTAGGTGCATGGGAAACCATTTCTGTCTATGAAAGTATGCAAATATGTCATTCCTTGCTTGAGCTTGGGTTTTGATAAAGTTTTTGGTGATATCTGTACAATTCCATTCCATGAGAGAGTGAGATTTTTCTGTGAATATTTTCTTATTGTGTGCATGCATCTAGAACTTGCCTAAACCATTATGTTAGGATTGCAAGTAGTCATTTGAGAAGTGATCAGAAGCCATTTTTGGTAAGTAAGCCATTTAACCAAAATAATCAACTTTGAGGTACATAATATATCCCTCTTAGATCCTCTTTTGAGCCATTAGAATGCTTTCTTTCTTTCAACTAATTGACCACCTTTCACTGAGTTCAAAATTAAGCCTTGTTGTAGCCAGTTCTCTCTTTGGACATTTCACACATCAACTTAGGCAAATCACCTAAGTTGAGGGTGGCTACAATAAAAGGAATGATGTTTGAAAGGTGCAAAAGATGTTGTGAAAGTTACTATGCTAAAAAAATCAATAAATAAATCATAATTTAGTAATAGTAGTAAATAAATAGTGTTGAGTGTGAATGTTGAGAAGGGTACAAAAGTTGATTGGGAGAAGAATGTAAAGAAATAAATGGTTGTATCTAAAGTGGTGTAAGTGATCAAAGAGAGGCTAAGTCACTAATCCTAATCAACCTTCCCCGCACTAAAGCCTTCACTTTAAGCCGAGAAAGCCTTGTAGTGATCTTAGTCAGACTACTAGATTAACTAAATGGAATGGTAAGGTCAAACCTATGGCATTGTAGGTGCAAAATTTGAAACTTTATTCTGAGAGTGAGAGCTTAAATGTATGGTTCCTATAGGTACAATGGAATATGTGGATTCAAGAACTTCTTTCTTCTGTGCGAATGGTAGTGGATATTGCTAAACATTTGATTGAATACTTTAAGTAGTGGTTTGTTTATTTGAAATTTGAAGATGTGTATGGAATCTTGATGTTGCTTGGCAGAAAAAGATCGCATGCTTCTTAATGGGTACAAAATGAAGAAAACAAATGCTACTCTTTTCATTGATTCTCTTGTTGTGTGCATAATACTGTGTTAGTTTCTTGAGGACAAGCAAGTGTTTTAAGTTGAGGGTGTTGATGTGCTAGCTTTGTGTTAACACATTAAAGGCTTTTAGTTTGAAATAATTGTAAGTTCAGAAGTAACTATTGTTGGTTTTAATTATATTTCATGTTATATTGCAGGGAAATCGAGATGCATAAAAACCTATGAAAACTACGACAAGAAGGATGATTTTTGGTGAAGTATATATGAAGCTAAGTTTTAAAGATTTTAGTTGACTACTTGTATGATAAGTCGTAACCTGCTGATAAGTGATCAGAGGAAGTTTCCACTCATAGACATAATCTATATGCTAAAGAAGTCAAGTTGACGACTTTTCTGATAAGTTGTCAACTTGTTAATAGGTCACCAACTGAGGCCGTCACCTGTAGGCAATATGCAAGAATTGGAAAGAGTTATTGATGTCTTGTCTGATAAGTCATCAACTATCTGATAAGCCATCAAAGAAGGTCTTCAGCTGTAGGCAGTCTACAAGAATTGGAAAGAGTTGTTGACAACTTGTCTGATAAGTCGTCAACTATTTGATAAGCCATCACAAAAGGTCGTTAGCTATGGGGCGGAAAAGCTGGAGTTTGAAATTCAAATTAGGAAGATCTTGAGTATTTATAGAAAAATATTAGATTTTCATTGGCATCTTGAACTTATTCACAAATATCATCATTTAGTTTGGTTTCTTAAGCTTGAATTCAGTATTTTGAATCTTTGGTTTGGTTTTTGGAACTCTCATTTGATTTTGAAGGAGAACAATCTTCAATTCCATCTTCTATAAGTTAATTACTTTTGAATTATGGATCTAATATATGATATCTCTTTTTTTTTATGAGGAACTTAATCCCATAACTGGAGTTGTAGGATCTATGGGTATTGCTTTATTAATTCAATAGTTGGTTAAGATTCGAATGCATGTGGGAACATCTTGATAATGTTATTGTAATGAATGTTTTCTATTGGTTTCAAACAATAGATTTAGCCTTACATTGGTTTGCTTGAATTGAGAAATCAATTAAAGGAAGGGGATTATCAACGGGGATTTGGAAATGTTAAATTTCAATCTAATGATTAATGTTTTAACCAGATTTATCAACTCGAGATGAAATCAGTTTGAATATAAGGTTTTTCTAAGTTTGAAAGAATTAGGAAATCTAGACTCTAAGTAAGTTGAAAGACACTTGGATGAATCATCGCTAATGATAATTTGTTGTTTCCCGCATGTAATTAGACTCTAATACTACAACTATTGTTTAATACGCATAAATACTCATAGTGAACACAATTCTAGTGTTACTATATCATTGATTTGAAATATTAAAATATTGACTTTGAGCTGCTAAAAAAAGTTGAACTATTAACAATTGTTTGATTGATAAGAACCCCCCCCCCCCCAATTAAAGGGAACAATTAACTATTAGTTGGTTGAATCATAAATAGCCTTTATTAACACCATATTCCCTGTGGGTCTCGATCCCAACCTTGTTGGATATTTGACGGCAACCGCTTACTCTCTCATAAGAGAGGTATAATTTGGGCGTATCAATCATTATCAAATAAGCCTCGCATAGGCACAATTCAATAAATCATCATTATCACCAATTTGGCCTCTCATGAACATTCAATAGATAAAGTATTTTTTATCAATATTAAAACAAGAATATCATAAAATTAATCACAATTTAACACTTGAAAATACAAGTCTCTATTGGAGCCTTTATTACTTATTAATTATTAAATACCACTACCTTCTTAAATACCATAACTTGAGTTCTAAAACCCTATAACTAAAACATTCAAGCATAACATTATCCTCTACCTCTTTCCACATAATGAAATTCTAATAATGATTCAAATAATTTATCCCTTACATATTACCATGCTCATCAATATTTGACCCTAGTGTAATTCTCCTCATTACATTATTTCATAGTGTACAACTTAATATATTTGTAACTCAACTAGATTCATCACTAGAACAACTTAATGACATCACGCTTGCACACTTTATCTATAAATAATTTTCTTTCAGATACATAACATATAGTGTAGATACGTAATTTTGTCCCTTTCCAAAAATATTTTAATTATTTCTATTTTTATTTTTATTTCATTTATTTTTATTTTTTATTTTTATTTTTATTTTATTTTTTTATTTTTTATTATTATTTTTATTTTATTTTATTCTATTTTTATTTTTATTTCTATTTACATCCACTTTACCGTGACACCTCAACACCTCACCCCTCATTTTTCATTAGATACATGCAAAGGGCACACACCCTACTCATTTTGCCGTACGCCACACTCATCTTTCCACATGCCATACCTAATTTTACACATGCCACACACATATTTCCACAAGCCACCAATAGTACTCATCCACGTAGGATAATAAATAAAAAATAAAAAAATAAGAAAAGAGAAATTTCCAAGAAAGGGGGAGAAAAAGGGGACCACATAATGATTCCATTTTTTTTTCATTCTGGGAAGGGATATATGCGGACATCACAAAGGATTTGGGGCTTCTTCTAGATTGAGGAAGGATACAGAGAAACATAGGAGAGCTATATTTTCTTGTTTCTTCTTGACTATGCACACACAAACCTCACGATTTTGTTGACAGAGATTTAGCAAAAAGATCTGAAAAAAGGGAGAAGTCTGATTCTCTTCCGTGTTTTTTGTTGGTATCCACGTCGGAATTGATGTACGTCATCATTTTTGGGATGAATCAGTCATAAATCGCTGAAAAATTCCTCATTTTTCTTTCGATATTAGGACGAGACCTAGCTGGAATCCGGTCTATTCCAATTGGTTTTGTCGCTGTCAGCTCGCCTGAGTTCAGTTTCAATCGGGTTCAGTTTTTTTGTTGGAGTTTTAGGGTGTTTCGGGTTTTTTCTACTGCGAGATTCATTTGATATTGCTTTTTGGAGGTTTCCACGACTAAGTCGTATCAATATTTGTGATTTTGGTTTTCACATCGAGGTCTTATTCTGGATTGAAATCTGTTTGGTCGGTGATCTCGATTTATTGATTTGGTGTGTTCATCGTTGGGGTTCCTTGTTCAAGGATTTTGGTTCCTGACTTCTTTATTATCTACGAGAACGTTCTATTGAGGTCCATTTCTTTAATCCATTTTCCTTTTCTTCATCTTGATTCTGAATTGGTTGTGTTTATGTATGGTGTGATTATGGTTGTTGGATTTTGGTTGATATTATGATTTATGTGCTTGATGATACTCTGTTAGCGATATTTGAAACAAAATTTGAATAACTTTGATGGCATGATTGATAAAATTGAAGTTGGGGCGGGAATCGAAAAACTGATTAAAGTAAATATTATGGTATTTTGATTCATTGTCGATGTCGTACGTGATATGTCGTCGAGAGGGTAGGCACATAGTAGGTTCGGGTAGGCCATTTAAGAATGTTGGATTAATGAATGCTTGAAATGTGTGTTGAATGGTTCTGTTTTATCACTTTTGGATCAATTGTACAATTTGGCCGGGGAATTCCCTGAAGTATTTGTATATATTTATTCACCGAGGAATGCCCTGAGGTATCTTGTATTCGGAGGAAGTTCGTGATGAAGGCCCGAGGCATCAGGTAGAGCATTAGTCAAGAATAAATTTAGAATTGAATTTATTTTTATGCATTTTTCTATTTTTAGACTGTATAATTGGACTGGACATTATTATTTCAATTTTGGGGTTGATGTTTGATTTTTGTTTATGTGCTTTTGTGCGGTTTATACATTCGTGGTGTCTAATTAACCGATACGCTCCACCAAGCGACCGTGGTCGAACCACGGGACCGAGGGGTGCCTAACACCTTCCCCTCGGCCAACAGAATTCCTTAGCCGGAATCTCTGTTCGCAAACCAGTTTTAAAGAGTCAAAACAGTTTTGAAGAGGATTTTCCAAAGGTGACTTGGCACACCAGATTATACCAAGTGGCGACTATGAGTTTTGAATATAAAAAGTCCTTTTCGGAACAAATCTTTATTTTGTCACTTAATAATAAAACCCTTTCGAAACTTAAAATAATGAATAATTTTGGGAGTTAAAAAAAGGGGTGTGACATATAGTATCACAGAAGTAACACATAATCAAACAATAACATAATTTTTGAAATTAAAGTAAAGTTCTTATGTCTTTATCCACCTCAACTCCAGACCCGCGGGTTTAGACATTGTTTCTACCATCAATTCTAAATTATGAAAATATGAAATAACACAGTCTTCTACTCATTAACCTAGCCTATCTGAATGCCAAGATTTTGGATGAAACAAGTTGTAACAAGGATTCTCTTTCCTTTTCTTCATGCCTTGGAATAATCAATCATCTAAAAAATCAAGTAATAAGAGGAGTAATTAAATAATTACTCTTCAAATACAAACAAATATTTTGGGGATTCAAACCCACTAATTTTACCCTTAATACAAGGTCTGTAGGATACTTCAAAGTCAATTAGCCATTAACTAGATCTTTCAAGCTTAACCTATCTCCATTAGTGAAGTTTTTATGCTAGAGGTCTCATTTTTATGGAATTCAAGGTTCCTAACAATCAAAATTTATAATCTAGACTACGAAATTCATGTTAGAAATCTCTAATTTAGAATTTAGAATTATCTCTAGGTCATATTAAAAACACCCGTAAGTTTTTTCCAAAAAAAACTACCATTAATGGTCTTTCTAAGGATTCTAAGATGTTAAAGGATTATAAGACGAAGAACATAATGGAAAAAATTACCTCAACGATGGACATTCACCTTAAGCTTTGGGAAATCACCTCTCTAGGGTTTGGAAATGAGGTTTGGGGTTTTTAAATTTAAAATACGCTGAAACTAATTTAAATACCACCAGAATTCTCGCTACTGTGAAATTCTCATTTTGCCCGAACAATGCTCAGTAAACAGTCATCACTTTTTACTCCGTATTTGGATGGATGAATGATTTATTGCATTAAAAATAGGACTCAAAAACCTTTGATTTGGTGGGTATTAGACCCCCTAACTCCTTATATTCTAGTAGATATGGCTGTTTGAAGTTGACCCTAATAGAAAACCATATCGAAACTCTATCATAAAGAATGTTTTAAAATTAAATTTTCATTAGAGATATTGTACGACCTTAATTTATACCTAAAGAACTTCCAAACTAGAGTATTGATATTAGTGCTCGTGAATAATTAAATTCATTGGGCTTGAGGCTATTTATAGATATCGAAAGATTTAAATCTTAGCCGAAAAGCTTGAGGTGACACAATAAATAAGATGAGGTCTATTTTGAGTTCAAGTTAGTATTAAGGAAGAAAATAAGATTTTTCATGGATAATTTAATAACGATGAAATGGGTCATTTCAGTTTCACTTCTCCTAATGTATGCCATTACTGACTGACACAAAGATTACAAAAATACCCAATTTTAAAACATTTTTCCTATCAAATATACCGCTTTAAACTTTTACCTCAGTGATAATAAATATTTAACCCGATTTATGTAATGCCCCGACACTGCACCCTAGGCGTCACACGGTGCTTACAATCCCGAAGGACCACAAGATAACGCATGACTGGTACTTGTGTGAGCACTGAATAATAATAATACCAAATATATATGTGGAATTTAGGCTAAAATTTCCATAAGGTTCATAAACTGAAAATAAATATTGAATACTGATAGTAATACTGAAAAACTGAACATCTGTCTAAAATAGTCTAGTTCAAAAGCCTCTAACTGTCTGAATATGGAGTTGATGGGACAAGTCCCCAACTAACTCTGACTACTGAACATACTAAACTACTGTAATGCTGAAATAATAACTATGTCCTCAAAATATGAGGACTTACCACTATAACTGTTGTTGATAACCTAAGCTGCTAAGTACGGTCAGGAGCCCGTGCATTTGAACCTATGATATGAGATATCATATTTCAAAAGAAAGAGTATGCGTCAGAACTTTAAATGTACTGGTATAATAATTAAGGTAGGCTTATATACATGGGTTCATATGCATGAGATGATAACTAACTGAATGAACATCATGAAATAACTTAATAAGATTACATGCAAAAACCGTAACTACTGATCATGCTGAATATGAAATAATGTGTATATAACCTATACCTAAATTAGAATGATATTGAAGTACTGAGTTCTAATGTCTAAGTAACTGATAAATGTTAACCCTTGTTTGTAATACCCCGCAAAGTTCTCTTCTAGTCTGAGCCTTGGAGCGTATCCGGCAAAGTAGAAAAATCTGAGTCTAAAAGTTTCAGAAGTATCTTCCCAAGTATGAAACACTTTGATTAATGTGTAATTTACCTAATTTCTACTTTTAGTCATGTAGAGAATTGAACAAGCTTTCCATCGATACCAATTTCATCAAAATCCAACATCAGACGAAGAAGTTAAGGCCGTTTTACTGAGCATTGTCGGAATCGCAGGTTTGACGGTTGATCTGATGGACCACCAAGTCCTTGGTGGACCGTCAAGTGTACCGTCAGACCAAGGCAGTGGCTTATTTTTTCGGTCATCAAGTGATGGCCAAAGTGGTGGACCGTAAGAAAGTTGATGGACCATTAAGGGGCTCGTCAGACCGAGGCAGAATATCCTATTCCTGTACCCCGAGTGACGGATGATCTGGTGGACCGTTGATAACGCTCAATCTACAGCTCTCGTTTGAGTGTAAAGCGGTCGTTAGCAAATATAGAACCCAACCTGGGTTGGGTGTCGATCCCACAGGGAATAGCTTGGCCAACAAGTAAGTAAAATTACTAAACTTTTGGTGCAAGTCTCGTAAGAAGGGGGGATTCTTGTCGTGCAAGTAATGTAAACAAAAGCTAAAAATAATAAAGTAAAGAGAGAGAGATTGTTACGTTGGTTGTAAACAATGAGAATTGAAGCGTTGGGGTTATGTCCACCTTCTGAGGTATACGTCTCTATTGGCTATGAGTGTGTAGAATTCTGACATGCAATTGCTTATAGAGGATTGTAGTCGATGGTAAATCCAAGCGTCTCTCGACCTAAACAAGGACTATTTCACTTTAACTCTCTCGAGCTTAAAGCGTGTCTAATGGTACGAATTCTCCAAGAGGTTAGTCCAGTTACGGCACTAGCTTTTTAATAGGAAAGGGTGTCCTACTACCTTGACATTATCTCTTTTCCAGATAAATAACTTTTCTCTCGAACAAGTTAAATGTTAGACTGGCGTATTCTTGCGTTTGCAACCGCAAAGAATGTAGATTAAGATGAAGAGAATAATGATATAAGCAATATACGTGCCTCGAACTCACAAACTCACAGCAATAGATAGTAACTCATTCGGCTTCCATAACCCCAACAGAGAAGTTTAGTTACCCATGAATGCGAAGGAGATCACGATTGACATTGTTGTTATACCACAAGATTGAGTAATTTCGTGTAGCTTAGGTGGTAGGCGTGAGGCGTGAATTCCTAGGCAAAGTAACGATTCTCTTGTTGTGGAATTTAAGAATAGAAGAGTAGAAGAAGAAAAATAGAATTGACTTGTAAGATGAGATGTTGAGAGGGATGGAAGGAAGTATTGTGTTCTCCCTCCTCCCTCCTTATTTAAAATCTCTAGCATGATAGGGTATTTATAATACCCATATCCTACTCCTACTAGATAAATAAAATATCTAACCAAATCCTACTAGGCTAATGTAATACTTAACCCAATTGTACTAGGTTAATGTAACATTATCATAATCCAAATAAAATAATGAAATACATAACCTAATTGTACTAGGTTAATGTATCATTGTCAAAATCCAGCTTTGTGTCTGTAAGTCCCCAAAGTCTTCAGAATTGTTGTTTTAGCTCGGGACAGATTTTTCATGCAGCAGTTTTGGTCCCCCAAAGTCTTCAGAAATGCTGTTTTAGCCCGGGACAGATTTTCCATGCAGCAGTTTTGGTCCTTAGGCGTGTAAACTCCCTTCCCTTCGTGAGCTTTCTTTAGCGTCAAGTAAGCCATAAAATGCTGAATTATGCATCATTTATACCTAAAACTTTACTAATCATGTTCGTTAGCTCATTTACAGGAAAAAGGACTAAAAGTGCATGAAATATATAATTTGTTCTCAAAACTAGGCTAAAATATGGGCAAAATATATTGATATAGGTGCGTAAATTCGCCTATCATCAACACCCCACACTTAGAGCTTTGTTCGTCCTCGAACAAACTATCATGTCCTTCTAAACGTCAACTTAGGGTTTTACAGCAACAACACAAAATATTCGTCAAGACAAGCACAACAATTATCAACAAAGAGTATCTTTTCGATTATAAGTAGAAACAGTTTAACCTCTAGCATAGACTCGTGATGGTGATCAACTCGCATGCAAACGTTAAGGTGCATGGAATCATATACAACTATCCAAAACTCATCAACCATATGTGTCTCCCAATATAGTACCCATAATCACTCACAAATATAGCATATTTTTCAAACATGGGTATCAAAATGTCCTTGCTCTCACTCTCACAAAGAATTCATATGTAGCGACTGATGACCATAGGCTTGCCCTTAATGTAATACTCTACTAAATGTTGGAATGTTAAGATTAGGATCAAGTAGGTCTTTTGATGGTTGTAATGTAGGCTAAGGGACGGGTAGGACTATTTTGGCCAGGAATAGTGACTAAGTTACTAAGCGCTTTAATACATCACTTTGTATCATTGACACTTTTTTCTTTCAACCTTTCTTCTTTCTTTTTTCTACCACCCTTGTTCTCCTTTTTTTTCAATTTTAAGCACAACTCACTTTTCAGCTTTCTTTTCCTTTTTCTTTTCACAACATACCTCTTATGATAGCATTTTTTTTTTCATAACACATTCAAGAACCATTCCAATTTATAGCATTATACTCACCCAATTTCCTTTTATGTTGTCACATGACTTTTTCACTTTAAAGCACTTAGAGATTTTGGGATCAAATTACGGTCTTGAAAGAAATGGATTAGGCTTACATACAAGGTTGTCAAAGAAATAGGCTAAAGGCTCAAAAGGGTTAACTAGGATGATGTCCATGGGTAGGTAAAACTGAAGGTAAACATGTATAGGTTGCCAAAGAAATGCCTAAATCATATCCTAAACTTACACTCCTTATTTTCGCTTTGCATACATACCAGGCAAGTTCTAGAATCAGCCACATACATAGAATATACTATTATCTTACACACACAAGGCACATGGTCGACTTGATTGGAAGTAATATAGACTCTCGACCCAACAAGTGAAGGAATTGAATCACACAATATCACATATTGAGTCACAACTAGAGCCTAAACGTCTCAATAGTCACAATTGTAGCACATACTCTTGTTATAATCTCATGCTGCCTATCAAAATAATTTCATGCGAAGCTAGAAAAAATTTACTACTAAAAAAACCCGAAACAAAAATGAAACAAAAGCAAACAAACATAGATGCGAATAGAGAAGTATAGCATGCAATACCACCACCCCACACTTAGTCGGGACACTGTCCTCAGTGGAAAATAAATACGAGGAACCTGGTTGGTCGGACTTATCCTCTATGTCTGGGTCATACCCCTTGCATTGGAATCATCATCAGAGTCGTCATCCTCAGAAGTTCCTCATAAGTATCCCACTTAATTCCAAGCGTGAGTCGAGGTATTTGCTGCGAGGAGGGTTCTCCTTGGTCCTTGCGACTTCTCTTTTTTCCCTTTTTAGGAGGTGGTAGCCTTCTCCTTGCCTTGTCTCGCTTTAGGTGCCATTGTACCTGAGACTAGAAATAGTGTTAGTGGTAGCACAATATCAATGGATATAATCTATGCACAAGAAGTAGGGGTACCACCCCACACTTAGTTTTGTTGACACAAATCAGTGAAGTGAAAGTGGTCGATTACTCAGATTTCGTCGACATACGTTTTAGGAGTTGTATTCCGGCAAGAAAATCAGTGATGTATCACTACTTGCAGCCATTGCATTACTTTCATGTTAGATATAACAACACTACTACATAGGGGTTACCACATAATATAGTTACTTTCAACAATCACAACCTCCTATGTCGGCAGGCACTATAAGTCTTATCCCGATGAACGGGATAGCCTAATATGTAAGTATCCAAGTAGCAATTTTAAGCAATGTTCAAGACTATAGCAATTCCTCAAATAGTATGACAATGCTATTAAAATCAAATTCAAGTCGGAAACAAGTCAAGATGATTCTAACGTATACGTTCACTCACATGATTTTGCATTAACATTCCAAACACATGAACTTCACCAACAATCTTTCAATATGTAGCAATTTATAATAGACATAGCAACGTAGTACTTACGAGAAATAAATGAAGAATAAGAGAGTACTTACTTGCTTGAAGCTTTTGGAGGTGGTTTTGTGAATTGGAAGAGCAAAAAAGAAAATTTTGAGAGGATTTGGATGAATATGCGGCACCTTTAGGTCACTTTGCAATGTGTTGTGTTATAAAACTAAGTCCCCTTTATATAGGAAGAGAATGGGTCGGGTTATGACCCATTTACAATCGGTTTTGGAGACAAAAATCCCACATATGCGGCGCATAATGCTTGGCATAGATATGACATATGCGGCGCATTGTCTATGGCATAATGGGACATATGCGCCGCATAGTCTATGGCATTTGTAGACATATGTGCCGCATAGTCTATGGCATATGAGATACTGAGACCAAATGCCATAGCATAGGCGGCGCATAGTCAAAAGCATACCTAGGAATAGGCGGCGCATAGTGTATAGCACACTAGATTCCGAGACCTTAGGCTATAGGATAGGTTGTGCATCGTTCGTGGCCTAGTTTTACCAAGGCCTAGCCTTCCTCGAAGCCTATTTTGGCGTGAGAAAGGCTCAATCCATAGCCTTATGCATCACCATTCCTAACTTACCAACTTTACCATACAATGCGTCCAAATCGTCAATTGAAATCAATCTCCTCGTTGACTACTTCTTGCACCTATATTCGCTCAAACAAATGAAAACGATTAGTACGATGGGTTGCCTCCCACCAAGCGCCTTAGTTTTGGTCGTGGCACGACTCTTATTTTTGGATTTTTCATTTATCAAAATCAAAACAAGTACTAGAAGAAACGATAAAATGATAAAACGATGGGTTCCCTCCCATCTAGCGCCTTATTTATTGTCGCGGCACGGCATAGTTACCTCGAGTACTCAGACTTCGTCGGGATAGATGGTGGATCGTTTTCTGAATGGATTCAGACGACAATGAGGCTTACTTGTAGGAGGGGTACCAATTATATCATCAATAGTACAACCCATAGCTCTCATGTATCTCTTCAGAGTAGAGATGAGAGCGTCTACGTGCTGTTTACTTAAATCATCCGCACTCACCGGAAGTATCTTTATACTTTCCAAGAACACATACCTTAGATAATTGGGGAGCTCTTTCGATTCTAGCATTGGTGACTCTTCAAGGGAAGTCTTCGCTGTTGGTGACGGTTGATTCTTAAGATCACGGTCCGGTTGCTTAGGAGTATGGGAATAGGAATCTATTTCTGTTAGAGCACCCATAAGTTCTTCATATTCTTTAGCATCCTCATGCTCAACATTCAGCAGCGCAGCAGACAATGGCTCAACAGTAGGCTGTTTCTCTACAGATAATGCTTTCTTACCTTCATAATGAACATCAGCTACAGAGAACACATCCATATCTCTTGGATGCTTCATCGCTTTGCACAAATCAAAACGAATCACTTCGTCATTCATTCGAAATAAAAGCTCATTATCTCTCATGTCAATAAGCACACTTCCTATTGCAAGGAAAGGACGTCCCAAGATTATGGGAACTTCAGAATCCACCTCGCAATCCAAAATCACAAAGTCTGCAGGAAAGATGAAGGAAGAAACCTTCACCAACACATCATTCAAGATACCCACAGGTCGTTTTACCGACCTATCAGCCATCACGAGCCTCATATTGGTTGGTGTCGGATCGCCTAACCCCAACTTCTTGTAGACGGATAGCGGCATCAAATTGATGCTAGCACCCAGATCGCACAATGCCTTAGCAAAATTCATAGATCCAACCGTGCAAGGAATAGTGAAAGCTCCGGGGTCGATCTTCTTCTGAACTATCGATTGGGTAGCAATTGCACTACAATGATGCACATCATCCTTCAGCTCATAACTTGCTGCCCTCTTCTTAGTCAAAAGATCTTTCATAAACTTCGCATACCCAGGCATTTGTTCAAGTGCCTCTACCAATGGAACATTAATGGTCAGCTGCTTCAACATAGTCATAAATTTGCTGAACTTAGTGTCATCCGCCACCTTCTTCAATCTTTGGGGAAAAGGTGGTGGTGGGTATGGAAGTGTTCTCTCCATGGCTTTCTTCTCCTCTTGCTTCCGTTTTTCCATTTTTTCAGGCTGCACGTCACTGGGCGTGACATCCTTGACGTCAGGACTGGTTGTTGCGGCATCTTCTCCTTTTGCGTTATCATCCATGTCCGCTACTTCGTCACCCACTTGCTTGCCTTTTTCTGAAGTTTCTAGCACCTTACCGCTTCTGGTAGTGATGGCCATGCATGACCCATCATTCCTTGGGTTTTGCACAGTATCGCTAGGTAAAGTGCCAGCCTTTCTTTGATTGAGTGCTGCTGAAAGTTGGCTCAGTTGCTGCTCTATTTGCTTGATTGAAGTGGAATGAGAATCAACTAGTTGTTTCATGGAGGATAAATCATTAATTACCTCAGTAACTCCCGCGCTTGTTGCTTCCACTCCTTTCAATAATTTAGCCATCATGTCTTCCATACTTCCAGAATTAGATGTGGTGGTATCACGTCTACCAGGGGGAACATATACACCACTCTTTTCATTGTTTTTTCTCCAACAACCTTGGTCCTTGTTTCTAGAATTATCATAATAGTTCCGACCTTGGTTTCCTTGGGTATTCCCACGGAAACCCCCCTGATTGTTTAAGTAGTTGGCCTCCTCTTCCGAATCAGATTCGTCTCTTCCTTTTAGCGCCACAACTTTCACTTTTTCGGTCTTCTCTGATAATAAATGCTTTGTCAGAAGATCCATCTGTGTTTTCATGTGCGCCATATCTTGATCACGTTCTTCTTGTCTTCTTCTTTGGTCTGCAGTCATGCCTATAGATAAAGTGGGGCTTGCTACCTCGGAATCCCTGGTATGCCAAGCTCTACTTTGTTTCGTCATGCGATCTAGCATATTGCTTGCTTGACCAAAGGTGAGGTCCATAAAAGATCCTCCAGCTGCGTTATCCACCACTGGCTTAGTTATTGAATTCAAGGCTCTATACAATATCTCCATGAGGTGAACATTAGTCATGTGATGGTTTGGGCATCTCGCTAGCTTTGTCTTGAACCTCTCCCATGTTTCATGAAGAGCTTCAGTGGGAAGCTGACGAAAGTTGCTGATTTCATCTCTCAATTGTGCTCTTTTGGATGGCGGAAAGAATCTTTCTAGGAAAGCGTCTCTCAATTGCCTCCAATTTGTAATAGAATCAGGAGTCAGCCCATTCAACCATAGTGTTGCCTCCCCAGACAGAGACAATGGAAATAGACGTAATCGAATTGCATTCTGACCAACACCAGGATTGTCAAAAGACTTGCATGTAGAAATAAAGTTGATGAGATGCATATTCGGATCATCGCCTGCTAGTCCACCAAACAATCCCTTGAGTTGCAATAACTGAATCATGGTGCTTGTGATGTTGAACTTGGCTCCGGGCGCTAATGGTGGTGGAATTATAGCTCCAGTGGCTCCGGCACCATCAAGATCATCATCATCATCGTCGAAAGCTGGCTGCATGGGTTGGCGATCATGTCTATACCGAGCTTGTCGACCTCTTCTGTTGGCAGGTGTTGTGATTTCAGCATCATGCCTTGGGTTTAGTAACTCGTCATCACCTAAATCCTCATCGTCAGGATTTGTTACTCGTGCAGGGTTATCAATGTTCTGCTGATGCGCTTGAGCAGCCATTCTTTCAATTTCACGTTGTGCATCCATTGATGCACTGAACAATCCTGAATAAAACAAAAACAACAACTAAAAGTAAAAGTACGAGAATCTTTGACCAAAGGGTCTAGTAATTTTTACGAACTTGATTGACACTTGTATTCCCCGGCAGCGGTGCCAATTTTTGATAACGCTCAATCTACAGCTCTCGTTTGAGTGTAAAGCGGTCGTTAGCAAATATAGAACCCAACCTGGGTTGGGTGTCGATCCCACAGGGAATAGCTTGGCCAACAAGTAAGTAAAATTACTAAACTTTTGGTGCAAGTCTCGTAAGAAGGGGGGATTCTTGTCGTGCAAGTAATGTAAACAAAAGCTGAAAATAATAAAGTAAAGAGAGAGAGATTGTTACGTTGGTTGTAAACAATGAGAATTGAAGCGTTGGGGTTATGTCCACCTTCTGAGGTATACGTCTCTATTGGCTATGAGTGTGTAGAATTCTGACATGCAATTGCTTATAGAGGATTGTAGTCGATGGTAAATCCAAGCGTCTCTCGACCTAAACAAGGACTATTTTACTTTAACTCTCTCGAGCTTAAAGCGTGTCTAACGGTACGAATTCTCCAAGAGGTTAGTCCAGTTACGGCACTAGCTTTTTAATAGGAAAAGGTGTCCTACTACCTTGACATTATCTCTTTTCCAGACAAATAACTTTTCTCTCGAACAAGTTAAATGTTAGACTGGCGTATTCTTGCGTTTGCAACCGCAAAGAATGTAGATTAAGATGAAGAGAATAATGATATAAGCAATATACGTGCCTCGAACTCACAAACTCACAGCAATAGATAGTAACTCATTCGGCTTCCATAACCCCAACAGAGAAGTTTAGTTACCCATGAATGCGAAGGAGATCACGATTGACATTGTTGTTATACCACAAGATTGAGTAATTTCGTGTAGCTTAGGTGGTAGGCGTGAGGCGTGAATTCCTAGGCAAAGTAACGATTCTCTTGTTGTGGAATTTAAGAATAGAAGAGTAGAAGAAGAAAAATAGAATTGACTTGTAAGATGAGATGTTGAGAGGGATGGAAGGAAGTATTGTGTTCTCCCTCCTCCCTCCTTATTTAAAATCTCTAGCATGATAGGGTATTTATAATACCCATATCCTACTCCTACTAGATAAATAAAATATCTAACCAAATCCTACTAGGCTAATGTAATACTTAACCCAATTGTACTAGGTTAATGTAACATTATCATAATCCAAATAAAATAATGAAATACATAACCTAATTGTACTAGGTTAATGTATCATTGTCAAAATCCAGCTTTGTGTCTGTAAGTCCCCAAAGTCTTCAGAATTGTTGTTTTAGCCTGGGACAGATTTTTCATGCAGCAGTTTTGGTCCCCCAAAGTCTTCAGAAATGATGTTTTAGCCCGGGACAGATTTTCCATGCAGCAGTTTTGGTCCTTAGGCGTGTAAACTCCCTTCCCTTCCTTCGTGAGCTTTCTTTAGCGTCAAGTAAGCCATAAAATGCTGAATTATGCATCATTTATACCTGAAACTTTACTAATCATGTTCGTTAGCTCATTTACAGGAAAAAGGACTAAAAGTGCATGAAATATATAATTTGTTCTCAAAACTAGGCTAAAATATGGGCAAAATATATTGATATAGGTGCGTAAATTTGCCTATCAACCGTCAGATTTCTGATGGACTATCACTTCGATTGTCACTCTGTGGAAGAACATCCCAATTTTGGCACTTGAGTGACGGATGACTTGGTGGACCGTCAGTCCCTCTTACGGACCGTCATAGACCCCGATCGGAATTTTCTAGAAAAATTTTAAAGGGGAATTTTGGTCTTTTCCACATCCTCCCCCAGCTCTATAAATTCCAGGCCAAGGGCCTTCAACTTCATTTTTCTCTCTTCCACCCAAAAATTAGGGTTTCCAATATAAAAATACTCTTTTCTCCTTTCATTAAATTCAAGAGGGATCAAGAAGGATCTAGAGAAATCAAGAACTCCTTTCAAGAGCCTTCAAGAAAAGAAATTCCCAGGTATGTAGATGTTGATTCTTGGGTCCCTTTCATCCAAGAGGCTCAAGTGCCCTTTTTTTTAAACTTAAAGAATTTATGCTTTGTGATATTCCATGATTTATATGAGTTGAAGTTGATGTTACTTGTATTGTTGAGTTTAGATTCATGATTGTTTGCAATATTTATGGTCTTTGACCCTATTATGTGGAATTTATGTTATGTTGTGATGAGCCCTTTTGAAGTTGGTGTCTATGTGAGGTGTTCATGACATTAGGGTAGAGAGATGGTTGAATAAGCGGAGTATGCACCCCATAGGTTGGATGAAAGGCTGAGGTGAAGCATAGAGGGGCATTGTAGTATGTTAAAAGGGAAACCCAAAGTTGTGGGCTAGTCCATGCACACCTAGTGTTTGATAAAATGCCTTAGTGAGCGGAATGAGCCATAATTATAATATGGAATCCCCGAGTAGGTGTAGAACTGGACATGTCTAGTGGTTGTCGAAAGACCGTAGTGAGTAAGTTGAGATGAAATAGCGGTAAATCTACGAAGTGAGTGCTCTTTGATTTATTCTAAGTTTTGATACATGCTAAGTGGTTAGCAAGAGAGTAATGACATGATAGTGTGAAGTTTTCCCGATATCTCATGATATCTAGATATATGTTGAGACCGATATTGGTGTGAAGCACTTGATGCAAGACTTCGTTGAATGGGTTATAATTTAATAGCATGTCTTTCTTAAGGTAGTTTGCGACGATGAATCGATATTGATGACCCCCTAAATATTGGGAGTGATCCTTTGGTAATCACGATGGTGAATAGAGGTTTATATTTCCTAAATGATAGATGTAATACCGTAAGGTTTGTGAGGGGGAAAGTACATTATGATTCTAAAATGCTTAGAGTGACCCCTTGGTAGTTGTGATGATGAGTAGACGTTTGTGAATCCTTGGAGGCTTGAGGTGATGTTCTAATGATTGTGAAATTGAATATATGGCATAATTTCTGAGTTTCTTGTGAATATGCCTGGATGATGGTAATGATGTATGAATGCTTGTGATGCTTGAATGAATGATGATGCTTTACTTCTATGTTCTCGAGTCCTGGGGGTATTTATACCCGAAAATAGAGTTTTTATCTAGAGACCGTGTTAGTTTCTCGCTAATTCCAACCGAGCCATGATTTTTAGAACTCAGTGAACTATAGAACTCTGTATACTCAGACAAGTGCGAAGCTTAATAAAGCTCAGTAATCTCAGTTATCTTTGTAATCTCTATATCACTAGTAATCTAGCCTCAGACCTGTACTCAACCCAGTCCTAATGGAACTCAAGTGATTCAATTCCAATCTCAGAAATGATTCGAATAATCTAATCAAGCTATGTATCGTCAGTCAGATAAAGTGATTCGATATTTTTTCTGTCAGATACGGAACCTAGTGATCTCAATGTATTTCAGCCAGATCATTTGAGAAACATGATCATGAAACAGATTCAACTTTATTGTTTTCATTCTAAGGGTTCTGTGAAAGTCTTTCAGTTGGGAGTATAAACTAGCACCGAGCGAGGGAAGGGATGGTGATTTCTCCCATCAGAGAGAGAGGCCAAAGTCATTAGTAGCAATCTCTGAACTCCAGAACTGCATAGCCAGTGCAGGATATAGGAGTCCCCGTTAGTAGAGGTTGTCACCGTCAGAGAGGTTGACTATTATATTGCCTCAGTTCGACTTTCTACGAGGGTCATCTCATCAGAGAGTCTTGACCCAAGAGTAAGTGTTTACCCGTGGCATGGTATTGACGCCCTTCCAGCTGGGGTTATAGGTTGGACCCCACCTGTGGTAGGTCGGGGCGTTACAAACTTGGTATTAGAGCCTAAGGTTGAAGAGTGTCCTAGGGATTCTGAAAAGCCTCATCTAGTAGAGTCTTGTGCATGGGTGTGTAGCGCACCACATTTATTTACAAGAGGCTACAAGATGTTCTTAGGAGAAGTTTCCCTTCTTTCAGTAATCATTTTGTGCGAGTGAGCATGAGCTCAGGTTGATCCTCAGTCTAATCCACTCCTTTCTTTCAATTACAGAGTATGCCTCCTCGCAGAAGTTTTGTTCGTGGGGTCGATGATCAGCCCCCTCAACCAATAGGATCTGATAATGAGAGTGTGTCACATGCAAAGTTTTGGGCAGCTTTTCAGGCGCTAGCCCAAGATATGACTAATGTTCAGGGAAACCTTTAGGCTGCAGTCCCACCTCAGCAAGATGGGAATTCCACCGCAGTTAGGATTAGAAATTTCATGAAAATAAACCCGCCAGAACTCCTTGGGTCAGTAGTAGGTGAGAACTCACATCTTTATCTAGAGGAGGTGAAGAAGATCACCCAAATTATGCACGTCTCTGAGGAGAAGAGTGTGGAGTTAACATCTTATAGGTTGAAAAATTTTTCTCATAATTGGGTAGTGATGTGGGAGAAGAGTAGAGGGGAGAATGTAGCTCCTGTGACTTGGTCAGAGTTTCAGAGTGCCTTTCTAGATAGATTCTTTATGCTTGAGATGATAGAAGCTAAGGTAGAAGAGTTCATGAACCTAAGGCAAGGTTCTATGATTGTGAAAGAGTATTGTCTTAAGTTCAACTAATTACCTAAGTATGCTCCCGACTTGGTAGCTGACCTTTGAGCGAGCATGAGTAAGTTTCTGTCTGGGGTTTCGAGTTATCTCTGTAATCTCTGTATCGCTAGTAATCTAGCCTTAGACCTGTACTCAGCCCAGTCCTAATGGAACTCAAGTGATTCAATTCCAATCTCAGAAATGATTTGAATAATCTAATCAAGCTATGTATCGTTAGTCAGATACCGTAATTCAATATTATTTCTGTCAGATACGAAACCAAGTGATCTTAGCATATTTCAACCAGATCATTTGAGAAACATGATCATGTAAACAGATTCAGCTTTATTGTTTTCATTCTAAGGGTTCAGTGAGAGTCTTTCAGTTGGGAGTAGAAACTAGCATCGAGCGAGGGAAGGGATGGTGATTCCTCCCATCAGAGAGAGAGGCCGGAGTCATTAGTAGCAATCCTTTAACTCCAGAACTGCGTAGCCAGCACTGGATACAAGAGTCCCCGTCAGTAGAGTCTATCACTGTCAAAGAGGTTGACTATTATATTACCTCTGGTCGACTTCCTACGAGGGTTATCCCATCAGAAAGGCTTGACCCGAGAGTGAGTCTTTACCCGTGGTACGGTATTGACGCCCTTCCAGATGGGGTTACAGGTTGGACCCCACCTGTTGTAGGTAGGGTCATGTCGATTAAGTGACTACTTCCCACAGTTGCAGTTTTAGTATCAATCTTCAAAAGTCAAGACCGTGTGGTACAGTCGTTTATCTCAGTAAGGAACTCAGATAGTTCCATTGATTCATGGACCATCCCATCAGATAGTCTTGGACTTATATATAGATGCTTATTATCATATTTAAAGATCTCCCATTAGAGAGGCTTGATCTTATACTCAGATCATGTTGAATATTATTATTATCATATTTAAAGATCTCCCGTTAGATAGGCTTGGTCTCCTTCTAAAAATTTGTTGAGTATTGTTATTGTCGGATTCAGATATAATCCTATTTTATTATCATTGATAAAGCTTTCGAAGTAATCTATTATAAAAGTTGAATCTCTAGTTCGGTTGGTTGAAAGCGGTAAGATCAGAACTCAGTCTTTGATATAAGTATACTCAGATCCTCATTTATCAGTAGCAGATGAGTCAGTGGTTCAGTATCTCAGTGATGGTAGTGAGTTTAGTTCGCAGTAAAGCGGTACCCAAGGTCAACTCTCTAGAGTTGTGATGATTATGAGTATGATTTATTCATTCTTGTATGTGTGCTTGTTTTCGTATGGTATTTTCATGATCATTTAGGTTATACATATTTTGCATGTATGAGCCCTTGCATTTAGCCTTACCCTGTCTGCATACTCGGTACATTTTGTACTGACGCATTTGCGCTATGGTATCTTATTTGACACCATAGGTTTAGAGGCACAGGACCCACAGTATCATTATCAGATCAATCCCAGTCAGCAGCAATAGCAGTGAGTTCTCTTTTTTCGAGGATGAGTTTCAGTTTTCTATTATTGTAAACAAAATCTTATTTACTTTTAATTGACGGAGTTACTTAGGGACCTGTCCCATCAACTCCACAGTTCAATCAGATTAGAGGCTTTTCAGACGGATGTATTGTATAGTATTCAGTTTTATATTTTGAGTATTTATAGATGTGCTGAACCTTATGGCCAGTTTCTGCATTTATTCCAGATATTATGCAGTGTATAGGTACAGATATCAATAAAGGGTTAGCTTGTGGTCTTTCGGGGTCACAAGCACCGTGTGACATCTCGGGATGGGATCTCGGGGAGTTACATGGTTCTATAGAACTATTTGAGTTCTTTACTGTATTTTGAGACTAAATACTGATTACTGAGTAGTGAATACTGAAACTGTAACTGTGGGAGTGTTCATCTAACTGAAATAGCCCGATTATAAACTGAGTTGGGGTCTAACCTGTGACCCCAGTTGTAAGAGTGTTAGTACATTGCCAAGGGATACTAACAATGCTGTGTCAACCCTAATCTGGCAAGAAGACTCAGGAAATGTATATATGATTGTGTCAACCCTAATCTCGAAGGAGGACGACTTACCCTACACTGGCTACATAGTTCTCTAATACAGGGACTGCTACTAAGGGTCAAACCCTCTACTGGCAGGAATGCCCCCATCCCTATGTTCGCTTAGAGCTGAATTCTACTCCCAATGGAATAGACACTAAACCAATCACTAGACTATACTAGTCTTGATTAAACTAATACTAATCGTGTTGACTGACTAAACTGAACTGAGTTCACTGAGTTTTATAACTGATCGAGTACTACTGCCTGTGACATTACTCAAACTATTCTATAGCTACTGTAATTCTAGGTAAACAACTAGATTATCGAGTATTGAATATCCCTAGGACTCGATAACATCAATAGTAAAACATGGAAAAATCATAAAGGCATTACATGTAATGCCCTAAGTCCGTACCTCGGACACTACACGGTGCTTATGACCCTGAAGAACCACAAGCTAACCCATGACTGATATCTTCTGTGAGACCTGAATAATATACTTCATAGTTGGAAAATAGGCTAAAATACCATAAGGTTCAAAATTTGTAAATACTGATAAAGTGTATCAACTGAAATAACAATCTGTAAAACTAAACACTGTCTAGAAACTGGTTTAAAAAGCCTCTAACTGAACTGTCTAAAAGTGGAGTTCATGGGAAAAGCCCCAACTAATCCCACATACTAAAATACTAAAAATACTGAGAATCTAAAATAAAAGAATATCCTTGAATGATGAGGACTCACTACTAATTTACTGCTGCTGGCTGAATCTTAATCTATCTATGCGTGGTCGGGAACCTGAGCATCCGAATCTATGATATAAAACATCATAGTGCAAAAAAAAGAGTATGCGTTAGTACGTGGAATGTACTGGTATGCTAGATGGGGTAAGGATGAATGCAAGGGTTCATATGCATGAACAATAACTGACTTCATGATATAGTGTAACTGAACATGAGAGTACATGGATAACTGATACTACTGTAAATACTAAGTGTGCACTCATGTATATATAGATAAATATTGTGACTAAGCTTGTCTGATGCTATGTCCTGAATTTTGATATGGAGTAACTAGTATCTGAAGTTACTGATAACTAATTTGCTGATACTAGTTGACTGTATTTAACAGTCCTGATTCTGTAGAACAGAATTGAGTTCTATTCTAAAGACTAAAACTAAGATTGTGGGAGGTAATCATCTAACCGACATACCCCAAATAAGTTAAGATAACTAAGTTGGGGTCCAAATCGTGACCCCAATTGGAAGGGTGTCAGTACCATCCCACGGGTAAGGATAAGCTGAGAGTTACCTTCATCTAGCAGGTACTCTGATGAGATCGGCGGAACCCTCAATTGAAGGTTAAAACACCTCATCAACCCTCAATTGGCAGGTTTGATGTCTCAACCTACGTTAGCTACGTAGTTCTGGTATTCAAGGATTGCTTCTAGAGATCATACCCTCTACTAGCAGGTGATCCCCCATCCTTGGGTTCATTCGATGTTGCATCCTACTCCCAACTGAAAGACACTGAACTGAGTATACTGAACTGGACTGAACAGATACTGAGTTTATTGAGTTTTCCTGAATTCTATAACTGACTGAGAGTACTACTGATCATGACATGACTGAGATTCTCTAAATGACACCAGCTCTAGGTAAACAACTAAATTGCCGGGTATTAAATACCCACAGGACTTAATAGCATGAAAAGTAAAGCATTGCATAATCTTGAATAACATGACATTGTTCACTTGTTCATAATTCATCCATAGAGACTTATTATCAAACACTTTTAAGGCATCTACTTATTCATGAAGGGGGAACACATTCTATCAGGTTATAATGGCACTTATTCATTAACATAGGCATTTTATCAAACACGTGGGAAGCATGCTTAGGTTATAAAACAATCAATACACATAGTTATCATAGCTTCATCAATCAATTTGTAAATTGAAGGGTTCATCAAGAGGATCATGTAATTCAACACATATAATGAAAAATTTCACGAAATCTTTTAATTTAATCATGGACAAAAACCCAACAATAACATGAACATGAATTCAATTCAATTCAAGCATGAAAGTTCATAACTCAACAATCTTGTAGTTTGAAAATGTATTCATGGACTCTATGGGTGGAAGGGACCCATAGATGAACACCTAACATACCTTGAAATGTTAATTCTTGAAGGTTCTTGGAGAAATTCTTGAGATTTGTTCTTGAATTTTAAAACTAGGGTTTCTTGCTTTTGAGAGAGAATGATATACTTTGGGGAAAATTGAGTGAATAATGATATATTTTGGTCATTTAGGGATTAATTTCGTGTTTAAGGCTGATCTGGGTCATGGAAAAAGTCTAAGTTTCCCTTGGGATTTAAAATCCTGCAACTGGAATGCCGATTAAGGCCACACCATTACACGGTGAATGGGTCATCGCTATATCCACCGCGACGCGGTGGAATCGCAGTGATTCTCTGGATTGTGACAATTGTTGTTTTGGGGTTCACCGTGATGCGGTGCATTCGCGGTGACCCTATGGAAATTAACAAATGCCGAAATGTCCCTTAGCGCGATGCGATGGAGCACTCATTGCGATACTCACCGCGACATAGACTAATCGCAGTGAGCCACTATTTTTACATAAACTGCCCTAACTCTTCATCCGAGTATCGAATTTGGGCGAATTTTATATCGTTGGAAAGCTGACTGGATTTCCTACACATTGGAAGGCTCTAAACTGAAAAATGCTGAGTATTTCATAAATTTTATATAGGATAACTCACGTACTTAGAGCTATATTAAGATCTAGGAATACGGGGTATTACATTACATTAGCTACTTGTCCACCATGCATTCATTTAGACATTTTGTCAAACACTTGAGAGGCATGAACTTGTACATGAATGAGACCACATGATAACATGTCATGAATTCACTACTCAATTTTCATAGGCATTCTATCAAACACTAGGGGAGCATAATTAATGCACATGGAATTCATCAAGATATAAACATCATGGCTAAACACGTAACTTGCAATTCAAGGGTTTAACATGTGGATCACATAATTCTACATACTTTCTAATTAATTCACTTGAAACTTGTAATGATTCTTGGTTTGAAAACCATACATCAATACATACATGAACACAATCCAATTCAAACATGTAAATCATGAAATCAATAAACTTATAGTTTAAAAGGGGTTCTTGAACTTCAAGGGTGGAAGAAAACCCATGGATAAACACCTAACATACCTTGCTTATTGAATTCATGAAGTTTGTGGAGGTTTCCTTGGAACTTGATCTTCATAAATTAAGGTTTAATTCTTGAGAGAATTTTGAGAATAAAGACTGTATTTTACCTTTTTGAGAGTTAAATTTCATGTTTTAGCTGAATTGGGCGAGGGGAAAATGACTCAATTACCCTTGGAAAGTCTGAATTAAATGATCAAAAATGTTCCCAGTGACGTGTTTGGCGACGCGTCGCATCGATAGGGTCGACGCGATAGCCAACGCGTTGCATTTTGCTCGCATTGGCTAACTGGAAATTGTACTAAAGGCTTTACCCAGCGATGCTGCAACCGACACATCACGTAAATGGGGTCGACGCAATGGTTGACGCAACATGTCGTGATTGTATTGACTCACTGCCTTGGACACCCAAACAAGCTTCTAACGACGTCTGAAAAATTCAAAACTCACCCAAGATAACCTATTGACATCCATGATTATGAGTCGACTTAAAAATCAACAATTTTAGGTCGTAATGATCAAAAATAAGATCATCTTATTACAAAGGTTATAATGATTCTAAGTCTTAACACTTAGCTGAATTTTTTATTCTAAGTCTTAACACTTAGCTGAATTTTTCTAAGTCTTGGGCCCCCTTGTTACAAGCTATATAAGATTGAATTTAACTAGAACTTTACAGGGTCTTAAAATATCTCTCCCTTGAGAACATGCATCCTTAAATGAGACTGATTATGCTGAGACTACTTATAGATTGAGTTTACATACTGAACATGTACAACTAAGACATGATTACCTGACTGAAACTACTGATAAACTGAGTTTTCATACTGAACATGCATAACTGAAGCATGAGTACATGACTAAAACTACTGATAAACTAAGTTTTCATACTGAACATACATAATTAAGACATGATCATATGGCTGAACTGATTTATGCATGCATGACTGTCATGAGGATGATATGCAATGGTAATTGATACCAAGTTTGTACAGGTAATGTGAGCATAGAACTGAGTAAATATAAGGAAGACTGTTATCTCGAGCTGATATGAGTTTAAGGTGAAGAGGTGAGTATACTTGGCTCGCATGTATGCTTCTACTTCCCAAATATCTCCCTCAACGGACTGATTTCACCAAAAAAATTTGACCAAAGGAACTTCTTTGTTCCTTAGTCTGCGAATATGATGATCAAGGATTTCGACTCAAATTTCCTCATAATAGAGACTGTTATGAACATCTATACTCTCTATAGGGACTACAACTGCTGGGTTACCAATGCACTTCTGTAGCAAGGAGACATGAAACACTTGGTGTACTGAAGCTAAGTCTGAAGGCAACTCAAGCTCGTAAGCTACCTTTCCGAAATGATTGAGAATTCTGTAAAGACCGACATATCGGGGACTGATCTTTACCTTCTTTCCAAACCTATTCACTCCCTTCATGGGAGAGATTTTCAAGTACACATAATCACCAATCTCAAACTCGAGATCTTTTATTCTCATATCAGCATATAATTTTTATCGTCTCTGAGCTTTCTTAAGACTTTCCCTGATCAACTTAACCTTCTCTAAGGCATCCAATACTAAGTTAGGCCCTATCAATGTAGTCTTACCTACTTCAAACCAACCAATGGGAGACCTACATCTCCTCCTATAAAGAACCTCAAACGGATCTATCTGATTACTTGAGTGATAGTTGTTATTATACGCGAAGTCAATCAAAGGCAAGTGATCATCCCAACGACCCTTAAAGTCAATGACACATGCTATTAACATATCTTCTAAAGTATGAATGGTCATTTCTGCTTGACCATCTGTCTGAGGGCGAAAGGTTGTAATGAGTTAAACTTGGGTACCAAGACCCTTTTTGGAAGGCTTTCCAAAAGTGAGAGGTGAACAACGTACCTCTATCTGAAATGATGGATAATAGAACTCTGTGCAATCTGACCAACTTTCTAACATAGATCTTTGCATAATCCTCAGTTGGATAGAAAGTATGAACTGGCAAAAAATGGTCTAATTTGGTCATCCTATCTACAATGACCCAAACCAAATCGTGCTGATGACAAGTATGAGGAAAACTCATGATGAAGTCCATGTTCACTTCCTCCCACTTCCATGTTAGAATACTAAACTCCTACATAGACCCACTAGGCTTTTGGTGCTCAATCTAAACCTGCTGACATGTAGAGAACTTAGGTATAAACTTTGCGATGTATCTCTTCATCCCACTCCACCAATAGATCTCCCACAAATCCTGGTAAATCTTAGTGGACCCTATATGAATTGAGTAACTCGCACCATTCGCTTCTACAAGAATCTACTGCCTCACGCCATCCACACATGGCACACATAGTCAACCCTAGAAACACAACACACCATCTCCCCCTTAGGATAAAACCTCTACCTTATAATCTCTAACTAACTCTTCCATCCTAACTAAACTGGGATCCCTTTCCTGCTTTTCTTCACCTAAAAAAACAAGGAAGATTTCGAACTATTCTGCACTCGTACACTACCCTCAGCTGAATCAACCAAACGAACACCCAACCTAGAAAGATGATAAACTTCCTAAACTAACTTCTTCTTACCATCCTCAACATGAGCAACACTAACCATGGACAACCTGCTGAGAGAATCAGCCACTACATTGGCCTTGCCTGGGTGATACAGAACACTAATGTCATAGTCTTTCAACAACTCTAACCACCTTCTCTGATGCAAGTTCAAGTCTTTATAAGAAAACACATACTACAGAATTTGGTGGTCTGTGAACACATCAACATGTACCCCATACAAATAGTGCCTCCAAATTTGTAAGGCAAACACTACCACTGCTAACTCAAGATCATGGGTGGGATAGTTCTTTTCATGGTTCTTAAGTTGTCTAGAGGCATAGTCTATGACCTTACCTCTTTGCATCAAAACACACCCCAAACTAACTCTGGAAGCATCACAATACACAACAAATCTGTCTGAACCATCGGCCAAAGTCAGAACTGGGGTTGTAGTAAGTCGGGTCTTCAACTCCTGAAAACTCTTCTCATAAGAATATGACCAATGAAATTTGACTTTATTCTGAGTCAATCTGGACATGGGGGATGCAATAGGCAAAAATACCTCAATAAACCACCGATACTAGCCAGCCAAACCTAAGAGACTCTTGATATCTGATGGAGAGATAGGTCTAGGCTGGTTTTTCACTGTTCGATCTTTGGAGGATCAACTCTAATTCCATAAACGGAAACTATATGACCAAGGAAAGCTGTTGACCTTAGCCAAAATTTGCATTTACTGAATTTAGCAAATAACTGGTGGGATTTGAGGGTCTGTAATACTATTATGAGGTGATCTGCATGATCATTTTCACTGTGAGAGTAGATAAGAATGTCATTAATGAAGACTATGACAAACATTTCCAAGAACTGCTTAAACACGCGGCTCATCAAGTCCATGAAAGAGGTTGGGGCATTGGTAAGACCAAATGACGTGACTAGAAATTTGAAGTGACCATTTCGAGTTCTAAAAGCTATTTTTGGAATGTCACATTCTTTGACTTTGAGTTGATGAGCCTGATCTGAGGTCTATCTTAGAAAAGTAAGTAGCACCCTGAAGTTGTTCAAATAAGTCATCAATTTTGGGAAGTGGATACTTGTTCTTGACTGTGACTTTGTTCAACTGATGGTAGTCAATACACATTCTGAGACAACTATCTTTCTTATGCACGAATAAAACTGGTGCGCCCCATGAGGAAACACTGGGCCTGATGAACCCCTTATCTTGGAGATCTTTCAACTATTCTTTCAATTCTTTGAGTTCTACTGGAGCTACTTTGTATGACGTAATAGAGATAGGATGAGTATCTGGAAGAAGGTCTATTCCCAAGTCAATTTCCCTCTCGATAGGAACTCCAGAAAGATCTTCAGGAAACACATCTGGAAATTCACATACTACTAAAACTGACTCAATATTAGGGTTCTCGAAACTGCAGTATTTAACTCAAATGAGATGATAGACACACCCTTTAGATAACAATTTTCTTGCCCTAAGGTAGGAAACAAGCTGACTCTTAAGTGTTAAAGTACTACCCCTCAATTATAGGATAGGTTCATTCGGGAACTGAAAATAGACAACTTTGTTTCTACAGTCAACTAAAGCATAGCATGAATAAAGTAAATCCATGCCGAGAATGACGTCAAAATCTTTCATCTCTAACTCTACTAAGTCTGCTGAAGTAACTTTCTGAGATACCATAACTGGGTAGTTCATGTATAACCATCGGGCTATGTTAGACTTACCCATAGGGGTAGAGACTGAGAAGGGCTCTACTAGGATTTTGGGACTGACTTTGAAGTCAACAACTATATAAGGAGTTACAAAAGAACAATAATATCCTTGATCTAGCAAAGCATAAACATGTAACTGATAAACTTGTAACGTACCATTGATTACATCAGGGGAACTTTTTTGATCCTATCAGTACTGAAGTGTATAAAGCCTATTTAGGCATTGCCCACTGGTGGCACAAGAATTGGCACCCTGTTTAGATGGGCGATCGGACTGAGCTGGGGGACGATTATGCTGACTCTACGAACCTACCTGAGGACACTCTCTGACCCTATGGCCTGGCTTGACATATCCTAAACATACATCACTGCCAGCTCTGCAGACACCCTGATGGTTTCTACTATACTTTTGGCAAAGAGGATTTGTTTGGGCATTGCTAACACTACCCTGAGACTTAGAGCCTGGAGCACTATCCTTATTACTATTTCTGAATTTAGGTAACGAAGCACTGGCCGAGGAAGGATCTAGAACTGAATATTTTGAGCAAATCTAAGGATGATTACCACCCTCTAACTTAGGTTGAGTAAAGTTGAAGCTACTTGTTCTAGCCCTCTTGTTCTTCCTCTCCTTCTCCTTAGTCTTTTGCTCTTCTATATGCTGAGCATGGACCATCAACCTAGAAAAGTCCATCTCTTTAATTAGCATTGAGGTCCTACACTCCTTGACTATATTGTCAAACACACCATACATGAACTTACTCATCTTATATCTGCTATCAGCTACCACATGAGGAGCATATCTGGCTATTTAGTAATCTTAAGAGAATACTTCTTCACTGTCATATTGCTCTGCTTCAAGTTAATGAATTCAAACACCTTAGTTTCCCTCAACTTTAATGGGAAGAACCTATCTAGAAAGGAAGTAGCAAACTCCTCCTATTCTATAGGCCCACATCTGTGGCCCTATGTGCCTTCCACTGCTTAAACCATGTATGAGCCACATACTTCAACTGATATGCAGCTAATTTAGCACTGTCAGTAACAGTTAGCCCCTTAATATTTGTGACCTTCTACACTATGTAAAGGAATTCTTGTGGGTCCTCTTTATACTTAGACCCTGAAAATGAAAGAGGGTTCATTCGGGTGAAGTCCTAAATTCTAGATGCAGTTGTATTGGCTACTAGGTTAGCCTAAAAAACAGATGGGCATTAATTTTGGGCTCCCACAAAATAGCTAGAGTGGTGAAAGCTGCTCTGAATTCTGTGTGGGAAATATGCTCATCTAGGGAATCTGCCTGAACGGGCGGAGGTGTTGGCTGGTTTCCAGTTTTTCTTCCGTTAGTCTTTTTGGGAGGCATATTCTGTAAATAGAAGGGAAACTTGGATTAGACAGAGAGTTTAACTTGATCTCATGCTCACTCGCATGATATGAATAATGAAAAAAAGGATTTTTTCCTAAAAACGCCTCATAGCCTCTTGTCCATAAGAGTGGCGCGCTACACACCCATGAACAAGACTCTACTTGACATGGCTTTCAGGATCCCTAGGAAACTGTTGAACCTTAGGCTCTGATACTAAGTTTGTAACGCCACGAGACTGCACCCTGGGAGTCATTGGTGCTTACAATCTCAAAGAACCACAAGCTAACCCATGACTGATACCTGATGTGAGCACTAAATAATAATAATACAAAAAATATATACATATGTTAGGCTGAAATTGCCATAAGGTTCTTAAACTGAAAACAAATACTGAATACTGATAGTAATACTGAACATATGTCTGAAATAGTCTAGTCTGAAAGCCTCTAACGGTTTGAATATGGAGTTGATGGGATAAGTACCTAACTAACTCCAACTACTAAACATACTGAACTATTAAAATACTAAAATAATAACCCTTTCCTCGATATATAAGGACTCACCACTATAACTATTGCTGATAACCTGAGCTGCTAATTACAGTTAGGATCCCGTTTGTCTGAACCTATAATATGAGACATCATAGTGCAAAATAAAAAGTATGCTTCAGTAATTTGAATGTAATAGTATGCTAAGTGAGGTAGCCTGATATACATGGGTTCATATGTATGAGATAATAACTAATGGAATGAACATCATAAAATAACTGAATAAGAGTATATGCAAAAAATGTAACTACTGATCATGCTGAATATGCAATATTGTGCATATAAACTCTGCCTGAATTAGACTGATACTAAAGTACTGAGTTCTGATGGCTAAATAACTGATAACTATCAGTCATGATTCTATAGAACTATCTGAGTTTGTTTACTAAATTCTGAGACTGAATACTGATTATTGAGTACTGAATACTGAAACTATAACTTTGGGAGTGTTCATCTAACCAATATACCTTAATTATAAATGGAGTTGGGGTGCAACCTCTAACCTCAATTGGAAGGGTGTTAGCACCTTTCCAAGGGATACTAACAATGTTGTGTCAGCCCTAATCTGGAAGAAAGACTCATGAAATTTATATATTATTGCGTCAACCCTAATCTAGTAGGAGGATGACTAACCCTACGCTAGCTACATAGTTCTGTAATGCAAGGATTGTTACATTTCATTTACGTTGGTGACCAATTGTATTTACTTTGCTTGCCAATACTTTATAAAATAAGTAAAACTTACATAAATCCCAAAAAGTTTACCCCTACTTAATATCTATCCCTACTCTTTAATAAATTATAATAATCTCTTATTTTGCAATTTTTAGATACACAATTAGCATTCGGATCCATAATTTTGAAGTTGAGATACCCAATTTTGAACTTAAGAATGTAACAGTTAATTGCTTCAATTTTGCTCAGATACATAATTAGCGTCGGAATACATACTTCTGAAGTAGAGATACATAATTTTGATTGTTGAGATACATCCATTTTTTAAATTATTTGGTCGAGACACATAATTAAAATTATGTATCCAAAAATTTATAATTTTTTGGATATACCCGACTGTCTTTTAAAAAAAAAGAATTTAGGTAATTAATAAAAAAATAGGAATTTTATGTAGTTTCTTAAAGATGAATTGTGGTGTTGTGTAATTTTTACTTAAATTATACCAGACATGGAATACATATATGCATCTTGTCATGGATATGGAGATCGAGGGCTAAGATAAAAGATTAGTGGATAGTTGAACATTGCCTACCTACCTACTATTATTACCCTCCTAGTGTTTGTCCTTCGATTTGATTATTACCTGTTGTTTCTTTTAGTACGGTCATCGTTATTATTTGTTACTGTTGTTGTTCTTTTCTCCACTATTCTCTACATAACTTTTTTTTTTTAACTATTTTTGTATTTTCTTTTCTTTTCTATAATTGTTATGCTTTACTTGAGTCAAGGGTTTATCAAAATTTTAGCCTTAATAACATGATTTTATGGTTATGCAAATGTTATGTCATAGTTAACACAACAAATTTCAAAGTTTTTTCATTTTTATTTGTTAAATATCAATGATGAAAAAATAATAACCAGATCAAGTTAAACTAAATTAAGTGATGTGTTCAGAAGAACGTGATGAAGCCGTGTAGGCTAACTCAACTATTTTTAGTAATTTTTGAAAAAAGTTAGGATAGAAAGTAATTCGTTGTAAAAAGAGTTGAAATTTATATAGTTTTCACTTTACATATTTATTCAACTCATTCAGATTTGGGATGATTATTGACTCGTATAAATAACATAAATCTCAACTCTATTAATTCTCTCCCACTTTTTTAGTTATTTTACTCTCTTCCGAATCACATACATAAGACAATCAATATATACATAGTAACCTAATGCAAATTTTTGGGTTTCTTTAAAAATGAAAATAATGGATTCTCTTACTATTAAGGACGTAATTAACTCAACTAATTAAATAAAGTGGATTACTCCATTCCTTAAATTATGTAACAACTACTGAAATTCAAATTTTGAAAACATCAAATACATAAAAATTAAATCAAAAGAAAATATTAATCAAGAATAATTTCAACACTAATAATTAATCTTTTTGAAGAAAAAAAAAATGAAATTCAAGAAGATGAATATTGCTATTCTTTTGAGGCACTCTGGTCAATGGAGAATCAAAACAGAATATGTTAATTATAAAAGTGAAGGAATCATTGTCACGGAATCAATAAATTATTTGAGGTTGATTTCATCAATTGTTGCCGAATTAAACATTGACGAATCTCGAAAAAGTATTGATGTACGTTATGTTGTCGCCGACAACAGATCACCTTTTCATATCCGGAATGATAATGTTATTTGTTTGTACGTCGAGTTGAAGAAATCTCTACCAGCCTTCGTATTGTATCCGTTGTACATATTAACTATTGATAAATGTGCAGAGGACATACAGTTTGATAGAGAAACAAGAGTTGTTGTTTGTGTGGAGGGTGTTGAATCTAATGTTATGGCTCTTTCAGTTGCTGGAACACAAAATCAATATGCTTTGTATGTTTCGGAGTTTGAAGTTGATAACTTGATCTATGATAACAAGAGTATTGATGTGAAAGTGAAACAAATGTATAAGGATAAAAAGACGCTCATTTCAGTGATGTCGAAATATGTGGTGACACATGAATTCAATTGAAAAGAAAAATATTTAGACAAAAAAATATAATATGTTATTTTGTTCTTTAAATAAAATTATTTATTTAAATTTCATCTGTTTAAATCCTAATTTTACCATTTTGATAACTATATATATGAATTTATAACTTAAATTAATAAAATATTAATTGTAGCGTGAATATTATTATGATGTGTATATTTGTGTTGCATAGATTGTTTTCATGTTCTGATAACAATTTTATATACAATTGTATTAAATTAACAGAAACTTGAAGTTTTTATAGATTGAAGTTTTTGCAAAATAAAGTCACAAAAATAGAAATTGTGTATTCATATGAAGAAACTTATTGATATATAACATATACATTCAAAGTGGTTTGTCTATGTAAATCTATGTTAATGTAAACAGACCCAACAAAATCTTATTTCCAATTACAAAAGATGAAGTGGTTATGCGGTCACATATACATAATCATTTTTATGTAAATGTCACTCTGACAAAACCCAAAATTGAGTCAATAGTATAAATATAAAATTTTCTTTCAGTAATAATTTACATATACATAGACTATTTTGTATAAATGTGTAAAAAAATAGGTTTTATTCTGTTGTTTGTTTTTAATAAATTGTGTAACACAAAAAATCATATTTTTTTAATTTGTTTATTAATGTATAGTAGATGAGTTGTGTTGTATATATTTTCTTATTTAAGTATAACAGAATTGTAACATACAAATCCTATAAACCTATAAATTGCTACAAATACTAATCACATTATCTTTTTTTTTTCTATTTTGGCTATGTCCTCAGATGTTACAATGAGAATTGTAAATTTTTCAGCTACACTGGAATGTTCCTAATAGTGTAGGTGAGGAAGAAGTTCTGCCTCCGATTTATGAAAGGCTGTCAGGAAGACCTAAGAAAGGGAGAAAGAAAAAATCAAGTGAAATATTTTCATCAAGTACAAATTGTTGTGGATGGTGAGGACATGAGGGGATCAATAGACATTTCTGTAACTTTTTCCCAAAGGAGAACTAACTTGTCGTTTTCCTATACTCTTAATGATTAATCACTCAAATAATATTTGCTACTTTTATGCTTTAATTTTTTGAAAAATTTGAGATGGATGATGATAATTTGGAATAAATATAAGTTTTCTTCATTTTTCAGCTATGTTTGATGTATTTATATTTATTGTTTATCTTGTATATTTGGCGGTTGCATTAACAAGTTTTTGTTCCTTTTCGCATCTACATAACTTACTATTGCAACTGGTGTTAATATGTGTTTATATACATAACTGGTATGCAATTGTGGTTGCTGATGAGTAGTCTATAGAATGGTTATGATTTTACATTTCTTAATCATAAATGTATAAAATAATGAGTTCATAAGTATACGTTAATTACAATCAACTATTAGCAGTTAATGTTCCTTATAAAATCTATGTATATGCAAACATATATTATAATTAACTGTAAGCATACACTAATTTATAGTTTATATATTTTTTTGATTAATAATGAATGTAATTTTATGTCTATGATAATATGTACATAAATTTGCTTCATGAAACCGTTTAATACATTATGTTAATGTTAGTTATAAAAAAATGTGTATATGTATACATAATTACTATGTATATGCAAAACATACACATTGCATTTTTTCATTACATCATGCTTTTTATACATTGTGTTAACATTCTTTATAAAATCTATGTAAATGTAGTTGATATTTTTATGTATGTGAAAAAATATACACCTAGAGAGTGGATATTAGGCATAACTTTAATGTATTTGATATTTCTAAGTATGTGTTAAATACCCCAAAGTAGATATACTTACAAATATATGTTACGTCTATTTATGTGTTTAAATCTATAGTGGCATTGTGTATATGTTGACATATAAACTGTTAAATTTCCACAAGGTGCCTATGCTTACGATTATATGTTATCACTATGTATTTTATAAAATATACACTGATTTTTGGTAAGCTAATGTACATATAACTCATATGTTACCACCGTGTATGCCTATATACATTACTACTGTTCTTTACGATTTTCGTTGATTGAATAGGTATTGTTGTGTAATCACATTTTAGTGTATTTGCTTACGATTATATGATAGGACTATGTATAAGACTGAATATACACTGGTAGAACAATAACTATGTATGTTCTATACATCCACGTACATATATGATATGTCTATGTATAAGACTGAATATTTACTGGAATTCAGAATCAGTAAGCCAATCTAATGCAGTGATATAAACAAAAAAAAAACATGCAAAAATAGTCAATACATCCTAAAAACATAACTCATTATGTTTTAAAAACTTTGTACATATAAAATCCATACATTATTTTACTAATCCAACCCAACAAAACTCCACAGAAAAGAAAACAATCATCACCATAAACATCTTTGAGACTATTCAATGCTAATTATTCCAGATTCATGAGGTGGGGGCATATTTTGTTTTAGGTCTTGGAGGGTCATCATTGTCACTAACCTAACATTTCTTTGCCTTCCGAAGACCGTAATTTTGAAGAAGTGACGCTTATCGCAAACGGTGATATTCAGCTTCAAAACCACCTGAAGGCACATCAATTCCTTCGCGTAGGTATTCTCCATATCCAACAACAAAAACTCCACAGTCCCCATATGTATACAATCTTGTATTTCAGACCCTACATTGAATGAATAACAAAATCATAAAATTAGAGTATATTGTCAGTTAATAACTACTATGTTGTACATGAACCATAAATTTCAAAATAGATCAAGTACACAACAGTACTTATGTATATGTCTAGAACATACATAGTTATTTGTAACGACTCATTTCATCGTTACTAAATTAGTCATAATAAATTCATTCCTCAATATTAATTTGGGTCCAAATTAGCTAATATTTTATTTATTATGTCACCTTAAACTTTTTGACAAAGATTTTAGCCTTTGGATGTATCTAGATAGACTCAAGCCCACTGAATTTAATTATTCATGAGTTCTAATATCGATAACTTAGTTTGAAATTTCTTTAGCAATTAATTATGGTCATACAATATCCCTAACACAAAGTTAAGTTTAAAACTTTATTTTTGATAGAGTTTTGATATCGGTTTTTATTAGGATAAAATTCAAACAATCATATCTCTTAGAATATAATGAGTTACCAAACCCAACCCCCACTAAATTAAAGATATCTGAGTCCTCTTTCCAACTCAACAAACCGTTTCTCAATCTGAATTCGGAGTAAAAAGTTATGACTGTTTTACTGAGCACTGTCCGGACTGAAGCGTGATTTAGCTGTAGGGAAAATTCTGATGGTATTTAAATAATATTCAGCCTTATTTTAAGTCTTAAAACCTAACATTTCATGCCCCAACCCTAGAGAGGTGATTTCCCAAGGCTTAAGGTGAAATTTCTTCGTTGAGATAAGTTTTTCCATTATTTTCTTCGTCTTTTAATCCTTTAACATCTTAGAATCCTTAAAAAAACTTTTAATGGTGAAATTCTTTTGGGAAATACTCATGGGTGTTTTTAATAAGACGTAGAACTAATCCTAAACTGTAAATTAAATATTTCTAACATGAATTTCATAAACTACATTATGAAATTTGATGGTTAGGAACCTTGAATTCCGTAAAGATGAGATCATTAGCATAAAACTGCATTAATGGAGATGAGTTAAGCTTGAAAGTGCTAATTAATGGCTAACTGACATTGGGGTATGATACATACCTTGAATTAAGGGTAGAATTAGTGAGTTTGAATCCCCAAGATATTTATTTGAAGAGTAAATATTTAATTACTCTTATAATTACTTGATTTTTAGATGATTGAATGTTCCAAGGCATAAAAAAAAGCAAAGAGCATCCTTGTTGCAGCTTTCTTCTTCCAAAAGCTTGGCGTCCAGGTAGGGTAGGTTTAATGAGTAGAAATTATGTTATTTCATATTTTCATAATTTAGAATTGATGGGACAAAGCATGTCTAGGCCTGCGGGTATGGAGTTGAGGTGGATAAAGACACGAGTACTTAACTATAATACAAAAATGATATTATTGATTGATTATGTGATATTTATGATATTCTTGTTTTGATATTGATAAAAATACTATATCTATTGAATGCCCATGCGAGGCTAAATTGGTGTAACGCCCCGAAATTGGGTCCCGAGGTGTCATAAGGTGCTTAGGGTCACAAGTGACCCTAAGCTAACCCTTCTACTGGCATAACTCATAAGAAACTAAATAAAAAGTACAAATCTATACAAATCTGCGAAAAATAACTTTTTTCTGAATCTGATCGAATACAAAACTGAATTTACAAGATTACAATTTTGCCTTTACAACCAAAACTAAAATGGAATACATCAACTTCTACTGAATGTCTATGAAGCCTCTACTAGTACTGACTGTAGGTAGCCGGGTCATCACTCCCAACTATCCCAACTCAATACGACTGAATAAAGAAAATACAATACTATTAGTTCTGCATAACTGACCCAAACCCTTGAATCGAAAGGATCATCACTTGCTGACTGGATACCACGAACTGACTGGATCTGAAGGTGCATACTATACATTGTACCTACATTCCGAGAAAATGTAGCCTACATACGAATATGTGGGTCAGTACCATGGAAACATACCGATCATATGGGGGTTCAATGCATATATAAAATAATATCTTAATATCATCACAGTTTATAAAATTATGCATGCTGATATAAATGACTCACTTAGCTCGAATTAAATCATCAAAATCATAGATGAATAATACATGTAAAGTAAAACAAGTGAGCCATTACAATAAGTTCTCAATTCACTTCTTCCTTAGTTTCAAACATATAGAGTAATCAAGTTTCAAAACAATTCTCTTTAGAACATAATATCTCAATCTTTCGGAAACAATAACTTTCTCAGAACCAATCCTTCAAAACATATACATTCATCTTAGACAGAATGGTACACACACACACATTGGGAGTCTCTCATAACCGACATAAATCATGTGAGCTACATGGAGTCCAACATTCTACCCACGTTGGGGAGATTCTCCCTATTCCTTACCATCGGAGTAGGACCTGAAATTATGAATCCAACACTAGTGATCACCATGAAAATCAGCCTCAATTCCGGCTCCTACGGGGGAACGTAGTTCTAGGGAAGTACCAAACCCGCTATACCTCCCACTCGGTGCTAAAGACTACTCCCGTACTTAGCTCAGATCTTTTCAAAAGAAAATCCATCATAAAATAATTCAACAATTCACAACGGGAGCCATCATTCTACCCCTTTCATAATGAATCAATAAAAGTAGATTTCTTTTCTCATCTCGGGCTCTAAATCAACCCCTTTTTACGACCGAAGGGTCAAAACTTCTTTATATTTTCAAATCATTCAAATTCAAAGAGTTTATAACACATGTTTTCTCAAAAACAACAATCTCAAAGAGAGTTCAAAACCCATGTCTCAATATCACATTAAAACTTATCAGGATTTAAGTTTTACATCATAAACATATATAAATTTCTTCAAAATCTGGAAATTTCAGCTTTAAGAAAAAAATATCATTGTTCTCATATAATTCCACTTCTAAAATATCAAAAATATCATAATCTCATGAGAATCAATATAGGATGTAAATTCATGCTTTAAATTCATAATAAAACATATAAAATCCATAACTTCGTAAAAGAAAAATATTTTTGGGCATAAGAATGAAAGGGTGTCCTTGTTGAAAACCCCACATACCTTGAAATTAAAGCTTTGGATGAACTCTTAACCTTGGGACTCTATTCGTGAAAATAATAGGTGCTTATTGTAGCCTTCGGAATGGGGATTCCGAACCTCGAAGAATTATTGAAAACTCATGGTTGAGTCTTGAGATATTTAAATTTTTAGGTTTAAACCCTAATGAATGTTCTTGGTGATTTTGAGAGAAAGTAAACTTATTTTGGTGTTATGGGAGTTTAATCCCGTGTTATAGACATATATAGGGGTGTTTTTGGCACTCGGAAGTGAGGTATGCGGCACACAACCCATCGAAGACCTTAAGGTGTGCGTCGCACACCTTATGGCAGACATTTAAGTGTTCCTCACACTCCCAATCGCACACATTTGATTGGGTGGTGCATTGCCCATCGCACACCCTTACTGCCTCTCACAAAAATGGGCATAAGTTTTTGCTCGGGTATTGGATTTTTGCGAAATTGGTATCGTTGGAAATATAATTCAATTATATACAATTTGATAGGTCTTGGGATGAAAAATTCCATTTATATTAATAGATATACACATTTGAAGTCGTCTCTTGTATAATCAAATGCCAAACTTTAGATGAATCAATTGGTCTTAGCTCAACTTTGTTCTACGTCATTGCCATGAACATTTTTCACCTCTAAACTACTCCATAGGCTAGGATAATGATCATGAAACTTGTATTCACTTTAAACTCATTTGTATTAGAGCTTAGATGAGTAGGAACGACGGTTAGAATTTTAGCATGAAAATACGGGGTATTACATTATCTCCCCTTTGGGAACATTCGTCCTCGAATATGGATAATTAACCTAAAACAAAGAGGAATCATTGTCTTTAAGCTATCATGTGCAACTAATAGAACTGAATCACTGGATCTCAAGAATAATGAGCTACTGAACTGGTCTACAAGTGCATGAATCCTCATGAAAATAACTATATGGCTAAGATAGAAACAAGAGTGTCAACTTATGAGTAACCATTACTTTGAGCTGGATCTGATCTCATGAGAAAAAGATGAGAGGTTTATGACATGAACTCTCGGGTTATTACAACATCCCCCTCTAGGGATGATTCGTCCCCGAATGATAATAGTTTGGTGAAAATACTTGGAAGAGGCTGTGATACTACACAGGATTCTTACGAACTGAATCATGACTTAATATCTGAAACTGAAACTGATGCATGAACTGAGCTAAATATTTCAAACTTCTATCATGAAACTTAATTCTGAGATGACTCTACTTTACTTGCTTCAAGGAACTGATACGTGTTGAGAGTCGAGGATTCGCTTGAAGTGTTCATGATCCATTAATACATATCAAACTGAGAAGTGATAACTTATGCAAGTGTGACTCATGAGACAACAAGACTTAGATCATACGAGGGGTATTACACTGTTTGGGCTAAAACACTTGGAAAATTGAGATTATGCGCTGAACACTTATGAGTCATGATTAAATTGCCAAATCTGAAAGATGATGCTTGGATTGAACGAAATTATCTCACGGAATAGCAATACTCATAAAACTTTAGATAGTAATACTAGATGAGAAGTTGGAACTCTATAAGAGATATCGGTTTGCTTGTTAACTGGAGTGCAGGCTATATGGACCGGATCATACTGACTGCCTATATTCAAATGGAATATTTCTTCAGCATCTTTCTACGAAATTCTATTAACATTATGGAGCAGCGGATTTGGGCATGATCTGAACAAAACATCCAACTAAGGAATCACAACATTGATATAACTCTATAGCATAGAATATAAATATATAACTCATAAACTAGGTTAGGATTGCTAGGCCGCAATCAACACAACTTCTTACTTGTAAGTTTAGCATCACTTCTCAAATGCTCTCTCAACTATACTATTTCCCTTAAATACCATGCTCATTTGATTCAGCTTATAATTCTCACATGGGCACTGATAAATCTTTCTGCAAGGTCTAAAGTAAACTAAGTCCTCTCATCAAGGCCAAGACTAACTCAAAAATCATAAGATACAACATGCCACTCCACAATACTAGTCTAAACTACACAATTAAATATTCTATATTTTCTTAGAGATCACACCCTAAGCATAACATACCTTACCACTTCAATGACTAATTCAAAACTCTTGATATGGATTTACTAGCGCATATTGCATTCATCATCTTACACCCAACATGACATTCAACCCTATCATTAAAAATCACATATAACTTTAAGGAAAATACACATAAAGGCATTCTTCGCATATCTTCTAAACATTTGTCAACAACAATTTTCTTGCACTATTCTTAAAAACATACACACAATTTTCTAACTAACCATGACATGTATCAAAGACTTGGCCTCATTCTTACTTCACACTTTAGCCTTAGATAGAAAACCTTAAATATTCTTTCTTAATGAGGGTCATCAACTCTCTCACATCAAAACCATAGGTTATCTACTATCATCGCCACAATCTTAACATAGGAAGAGGTCACCTAAGGGATAACACATAAGAACCTGAAGAACAAAAACTACATTACATAACATTAACGCTTATCTTAGGCCTGAGGAATAAAATAACAAAGGCATGGATTCATTAAAGAAATCTAAGCTGAGGACATGCATGATATAATGCGGACTTCACTAGTATCATGAGTTTAAAAACTGGTCATACTATGAAACATGAGTTCATACTTATCATGAGCTATTCAACATAAGTCTGGAGTTCATAGATTCATGAGAGATAACTCGAATCACAGAGTGAAGCTGTTACATGCCTCCTAGACGCTGAGAATGGGCTTGAGCATACATGATGGGTATAAGCATAGGCCTGTGGCATGGATTTATCACGCAAGTAATGGATTTGGTATTGTAATGACTGAAATTCAATGAATACTCTAGAGTAAGAAGGGATCATTATCTCATCATAACTCATTATTGACATAAATCATAATCTAATTCTCAAAACTTGGTTTGGTTCTTCACTAACCATCTCCTCCTTAGGTCAAAGCTGGTATTCTAAGCATGATGGTTTACTCCATATCCTCGAGATTAAGCCATAATTTCATCATTCTAATATCTACACATAAATGCTAAACTCACAAGAATAAACTAATTTTGAACTTACCGACTTCGTTCTTGAATAACCCGTCCATATGCCATCCTTAATTTCTAGCTTTAATAATCATCATCAAAGACTTACACTCTCATTTGCAACCATACCTACATCTCTAATCAAATAATCATAGCCTACCAAGATCATACTTCTATAGTTATACTTTTCCCAAACCATGAGAATCATAATCATACCTAAAAGGCTCAACATCTTCAATCATAACTCTTTAACTTAGCTATCAAGAACATCATAAATTATCTAACTAGCCTTTCTCCACCTAGCAAATCAACGTTACTACTAACCACACAATATGAAATAATCCTCAAAAAATAATGCAGCCCTATAGCACTTTGGGCACATCTCTACATCATACTTAATTACGAATATATGATCTTACACTCTTGCATACACTGTTCAGGCCTACTAGATCACCTCCATATAACTAGAATCAACAACTGAACCATCAACTGTTCAAACTTAATGTCTAGTGCTAAACATGATTTACAACCCAATCTCACACACAATTCTCACTTCAAAACTATAGAACACAGAATTAAGAAAAACTAGTACACAATGACAATCGATCATAATCATATGGCCTATCTTATTCATAATCCGTTAACACATCCTCCTTCTTCACATCATTACTATTTACCCATCTTCATACCTTAATTACTTTCATAGCTCTATAAATTTCAACTAACCTCCTCTTGCAATCTCAGGCCTAAACTAACAATACTTAACCACCAAGTACTTTCACTAATAAACTATACTTTTCTAGCACCACAAACAACATCAACAACTCTTTTCATACTTCAAGCAAACAACAATCCACCTTCACTAATAATCTTCTTCCCTAACTTCACTAAACTAACAAACAAAGGTATATCACTTCATTAATAATTCAAGAATAAGCAACAAAATTAAGCTATACATATTCAATAAATCTCCCTTACCACCTTTCTTGTCACTACACTTCTAAACCCGCACTTTCAACTAACACAAGAACAACAAGATAGACAACAGTTGCTAGTGAATCAAAATAGGCCTCACACGACTTCACTAGACTTTGGTTTTGTGTTTTGAACAAGAAAATTAGATGAATAACAAAGCAACTATGCTAGTGAATCGAAATAGGCCCCACACGGCTTCACTAGACTTTGATTTTCAAAAACTCCATGATAACAAGATTACATAATACAAGGGATAGAAACTTGACACACAGTATTCAATGATCTAAGAAAAAACATCTTACTCTGTCTTAACTGAACAAATTATAAGAACGAGGGAAAAACTTTAAATTTGAGGGACTAATAACAAACTAGAAGGCTCCTCTTAAGCCGCTTTGTGTAACTTCTGAAACTTCTGCTAGCAACCATAAAAGTATTATCTGGGGAGGAACTAAAACTTGTTTATCATGCTATCTCAAGAATAATACATAGATAGGGAAGTATAGATTTACATTATGGATTTTGGGGAGAAATATGAAAGCACATTTGACTTGGGTTTAGTGAACGACTTCTCATGAGTATGAATAAAGCGCTTCAAACTTTGAAACTTAAAAGCACTGATGGGACACTTTCTAGCCCTCTTATAACCTCATAACTATCTGTGAAGAATTAGGCTTGATTATTTCTAATACCTTGAAAATAAGGCAGAGATGGCCAGAATAGAGTAAGATGAGAATTTATATAAGTTTCGTAGAGAACCTTTTTATGGCACGGTCTAAGATTTGAAAGAAAGGGAACATTTTCTAAATGCCCTGTAGCCTCTCAAAGAAACGTATAGAAGTCCCCGTACTATTCTGCAAGACTCTACTAGACACGGCTTCACAAATACCCTAGGACACTTGAACTCTGTGCTCTGATACCAAGTTTGTAACGCCCCAAAATCGGATTCCGAGACGTCATACGGTGCTTAGGGTCACAAGCTAACCCTAAGCTAACCCTTCTACAGGCATAACTCATAATCAACTAAATAAAAAGTACAAATCTATACAAATCTGCGGAAAATAACTCTTTTCTGAATCTGATCGAATACAAACCTGAATTTACAAGATTACAATTCTGCCTTTACAACCTGAACTGAAATGGAATACATTAACTTCTACTGACTGTCTATGAAGCCTCTACTAGTACTGACTATAGGTAGCCAGGTCATGACTCCCGACTATCCCAACTCACTATGATTGAATAAAGAAAATACAACACCATTAGTTCTGCATAACTGACCCAAGCCCTTGAATCAAAAGGACTCATTACTTTCTGACTGGATACCACGAACTGAATGGATCTGAAGGTACATACTATACCTTGTACCTATATTCCGAGAAAATGTAGCCCACATATGAATATGTGGGTCAATACCATAGAAACATATCGAGCATATGGGGATCCAATGCATATATAAAATAATATCTTAATATCATCACAGTTTATAAAATTATGCATGCTGATACAAATGACTCACTTAGCGCAAATTAAATCATTTAAATCATGGATGAATAATACATGTAAAGTAAAACAAGTGATTTATTACAATAAGTTCTCAATTCACTTCTTCCTTGGTTTCAAACATATACAGTAATCAAGTTTCAAAATAATTCTCTTTAGAACATAATATCTCAATCTTTCGGAAACAATAACTTTCTTAGAACTAATCCTTCAAAACATATACATTCATCTTAGACAGAATGGTACACACACACACATTGGGAGTCTCTCATAACCGACATAAACCATGTGAGCTACATGGAGTCCAACGTTCTACCCACGTTGGGGAGAGTCTCCCTATTCCTTGCCATCGGAGTAGGACCTTAAATTATCAATCCAAACACTAGTGATCACCATGAAAATTAGCTTCAATTCTGGCTCCTACGGGGGCACATAGTTCTAGAGAAGTACCAAACCGGCTATACCTCCCGCTCGGTGCTAAAGACTACTCCTGGACTTAGCTCAGGTCTTTTCAAAAGAAAATCCATCATAAAATAGTTCAACAATTCACAACGGGAGCCATCATGCTACCCCTTTCATAATGAATCAATAAAAGTGGATTTTTTTTCTCATCTCAGGTTCAAAATCAACCCCTTTTTTTTTACCGAAAGGTCAAAACTTCTTTATATTTTCAAATCATTCAAATTCAAAAATTTTATAACACATGTTTTCTCAAAAACAACAATCTCAAATAGATTTCAAAACCCATGTCTCAATATCACATTAAAACTTATCAAGATTCAAGCTTTACATCATAAACACATATAAATTTCTTCAAAATCTGGAAATTTCAGCTATAAGCACAAAATATCATTGTTCTCATATAATTCCACTTCTAAAATATCAAAAATATCTTAATCTCATGAGAATCAATATAGGATGTAAGTTCATGCTTCAAATTCATAATAAAATATATAAAATCCAGAACTTCGTAAAAGAAAAATATTTTTTGGCACAAGAACGAAAGGGTTTCCTTGTTGAAAACCCCACATACCTTGAAATTGAAGCTTTGGATGAACTCTTAACCTTGGGACTCTATTTGTGAAAATAATAGGTGCCTCTTGTAGCCCTCAGAATGGGGATTCCGAACCTCGAAGAATTATTGAAAACTCATGGTTGAGTCTTCAGATATTTAAATTTTTAGGTTGAAACCCTAATGAATGTTCTTGGTAATTTTAAGAGAAAATAAACTTATTTTGGTGTTATGGGAGTTTAATCCCGTGTTATAGACATATATAGGGGTATTTTTAGCAATTGGAAGTAAGGTATGCGGCGCATAACCTATGACAGACCTTAAGGTGTGCATCGCACACCTTATTGTAGACATTTAAGTGTGACTTTCACTCCCAATCACACATATTTGATTAGGTGGAACATTGACCATCACACACCCTTACAGCCTCTCACGAATATGGGCATAACTTTTCGCTTGGGTATTGGAGTTTAGCGAAATTGGTATCATTGGAAAGCTAATTTAATTATATACAATTTTATAGGTATTGGGATGAAAAATGACATGTATATTAATATATATATACACATTTGAAGTAGTCCCTTGTAGAATCAAATGCCAAACTTTAGATGAATCAATTGGTCTTAGCTCAACTTTGCTCTAGGTCATTGTCATGAAAATTTTTCTCCTCTAAACTAATCCATAGTCTAGGATAATGATCATTAAAATTGTATTTACATTTGACTCATTTGGATTAGATCTTAGATGCGTAGGAACGACGATTAGAATTTTAGCACGAAAATACGCGGTATTACAATTGGTGATAATGATGGTTTATTGAATTAAGCCTATGAGTGAATTGTTTGATAATGATAACTCCTTAAAGTAATGCTATGAATACTTTTTGATTGGTATTCGGACATGATTGGAATTATTGATGTTTGGATTGTTGCGGCGTGTATAAATGATTGTTGAAAATTTACTTGATGGAATTATCTTATGACTTCAAGTGTAATTGTAAATTGGTAAATTATTGTACGCTGTGAGGTTTTGTAAATTTGATATTGATAATACTTGTTTATAGTGGATCGAGTACCATGCCGGTACGGATATGTATATGTTAGATTGGGTACCACGCCGGTATGGATATGTATATGTTGGATCGGGTACCACGTCGGTACGGATATGTATATATTGGATCGGGTACCACGTAGTTACGGATATGTATATGTTTGATCGGGTACCACACCGATACAGATATGTATATATTAGATTGTGTACCACGCCGATATAGATATGTATATGTTGGATTGGGTACCATGCCGGTTCGGATATTTCTATCTTAGATCGGGTACCACACAGGTATAGATATGTACATGTTGGATCGGGTACCACGCCGGTATAGATTTGTATATGTTGGATCGGGTACCACACCGGTATGGATATGTATATGTTAGTTCGTGTACCACGTCGGTACGGATATGTATATGTTGGGTCAGGTACCACACCAGTACGGATATGTATATGTTGAGTCGGGTACCACGCCGATATGAATATGTATATGTTGGATCGGGTACCAGCCGGTACAGATATGTATATGTTAGATCGAGTACCACGCCGGTACGGATATGTATATATTAGATCGGGTACCACGCCGGTACGGTACATGATCATAAATTATTCCCTGCAGGTCATGACTAGTTGGGCAAAAAAAAGTCTCATAGCATATGTGTACATATTTATGTTGAGTCTGTGGATGTTTACAATATGCATGAAACTCTTGATGGTTATCTGACTTGTTTGTGAGCATTGTTTGATCTGTTATTGTTGTATTATTAATTCATTGGGTATTTGATTATGTGATATGCATTTGAAAAAGTTAAACTTGTACTTACTTATATGTTGGTTGACTTGTTTCATTAATACTTTATGCAGGTTAGTTATAATATTAAAATATTATAATAGAACATTTGGTTGTTAGCCCGAGAATTTTGTGTGGGTTGTTTATGATTACAAGTTTGTTCCTGTGAATATGAGTAATGAAAACGATAAGGTGAATAAAGAGGAATAGTGATGTATTAGCATTGGATTATGGTTGATTGTGTGAATTAATGAGGCTAGAGTATGTTGGTAGTTAATACAATATGGATCGAGTTGGAAGAGTAGTTGGATGATGTAAGTTATATAGGTAAATTAATAATTCTATTAAAACTTTAGTTGAATTATATTCCTTTCAGGATGTCATTATTTATTTTCCTTAATTCTATTTTATGATTATATGGACTAACATGGTCAGCCGATGATGCCTACCAGTACGTGTGGTTGTACTGATCCTATTCTTCTACATTCCTTCTTAGAGTGTAGACTGGATGCAGGTTAGGTGCAGTTACTAGATGGATGACGATATTCAGCACTTACCTCTGTTCTTTCTTCCTAACAGATGTTAGAGTCTTTTTATTATTTATTTTATTGTTTGTCTATGTTGTAGTAGATAAATCTTTTACATGTCTGACCAAGTCTTGGGATAGTGAAGTTCACTTGTAAGAAGTTTTTAAAAAAGTTTATTTATTAGTATTTAATTTACTTTATTATATTTAATCAAGTATTTTCTTAAAAACAGAAGTCTTTCGTATATTTTTAGTTGGGTAATAATGGTTCTCCTAGCTACTCAGAATAGCGTAGGTGCCCGCACGGTCCATTAGTCTGGGTTGTGATAGTTGGTATCAGAGCATTAGGTTCACTGGTCCCACAAGTACAAGAGCAATGTCTAGTAGAGTTTCGTAGATTGGTGTGTAGGGTCCCACACCCAATCTTAAGAAGGCTATGAGGTATGTAGAGATTATTTTCCTTTCTTTCTCTCCATCGTGTCATCCTAATCTTGGACTATTAGATTGAATCCAATTGGTATCTAGACAATTCTAATTGGTATCTTAACAGAGCTCTATTGTAATGTAGTTAATTCCAATTGGTATCTTTGTAATTTTGAATAAAAATCTAGGAGATTTCAATTGGTATCTGTTAATAAGGTCTAAAAGTTATTGTTAATAGGCAAAGACTTGTGAAAGTTGTGAACTTATTGATTGCTTGTGTTTGATATTTGGCTAAACTTGTGTTGCTAGATTTTTTCCATTGTCGTAATTGTTTTTGTTTGAATTTAAGTGATGAAAATTGACGAAGTTGTTTTTGTTGATAATTGTGATGAGATTATTTGATTTCTTGTTATTGTGAAATTAGCAATTCTATGGTGCTTACTTATTTATTTTGTACTATTATATTGATGAAATTGATGGTATGAGAATTGAGAGGATGATATGAGAAGATGATGTCAAGAAAAGATGGTGAAAAAGTGACATGAATAAAAGATTGAGGTGATATGTGTTTTCTGTAATGAGAGGTTCTTGTTAATGATGTTGTGGATAGATCCTTATGTGGTTCATTTATTTGATATTATGTGGGGATCCTTGTGTGATCTGATCATTAAGACTATAGTTAGAGTTTTTGTACATTTCTATTATTAAAATTATAATAGGTTCCTTCTGAGGACTAGCTAAGTGACATTATTTTTGAGGTCCTTATGTGAACAGATTCTTAATGCTTGGCAAAATAATGAGTTTTAAATAAAAGTGAAAAAAACTAGTAGAGGTTGTTGATACCTGCAAAATTTGATTGCTAACTTATCTAGAATGTGATATAGGTGATGAGACTGTTAATGGCCTGTAATCGGTTTATTTTATTTTACCTTGCTTATGTGCTAGTGGTGTGGGGACCACACATGAGGTGATTAAGAGTTAAGTAAAGTCCGTAGTAAAAATATTATTAGGTAGAAATAAGAATGACTCTGTATATCTTAAATTGGTGTTAGTGATATAAGAGTGGTTTGGCTTGATCATGAAGTTTTGGTTGTTGAAAAATATTTGAGTTAGTGATTATCTTGGTATAAGTTATAGTTGTGGATTTATGCATTAGAGAAAATCTTGAGTAAGATAAATTATTGTTGACTTGACCTTGTGGCTGAATTATGCATGTACATGTCCCACAGAGTTGGCTGATATGTATGACACTTTTAGAGGATAGTAATTTCCATGATAGTGGCAAAGCAAAATCTAATGGCTTAGTTACATTCATAAAATAATTAAGAATGATCCTGAATGGGAGAATAACTGAATTATTAAATTGCATAATTGATCTTTCCTTGGGTGATACTTGGTGGATATTGCTTGTTGAGTGATTAAGGTAGGGTGATTAGATGAATATTAACAAAGTTGTGGAGGAGAATGTGTTGTAGGCTATAATTATTTGGGATTGTTATGGCCAATTGTTGTAAGACTGTGTAATGAGTGAGAGGTTATATTGTCATCTATGTATAGTAGTAAATACTAAGCTTGAACCGTGAGTGATCTTGAGGTAAAAATAATAGTGTTTGTGAAATGTTGAAGCTAGCTTTATAGAATGAATTTAACAGTCTAAATTAAGTTCATGTGGATATCTAAGTTATGTGACCTCTAAATGGTGTGGTGACTTGCATATGATCAAGATGTAGATTCTCCATAGGATAGTCTTGGCTAGAAACCGAGTCAGGTGTCTCAAAGAGAGTCTGTGTGTTAGGTGGATTAGGTATGACTTGTTTAGTGTTGAAATTCAAACAGTAAATTCATGAAGCATCTCGTAGAACTTTTTAGAATTGAATTCGGGACTCTAGAGCTTTGGTAGAGAAAAAGAGGTGTTTTAGAATGTTTGTCTTCATCAAGGTGAATCTTTTAACCATCTTTATGTTACTTTTGTGAAACTCAAGTTTGAGACTTAGGCCGTTGAAAGGAGAATAATTGATTTATGTGTAAATATTTTACTCCGCATCTTCGTATTTTGAAAATCTTTATTAGAATGATTGAGTATAGAATGTGGGTTGATAGATAAGGATATCAAGAGAGTGAAAAAAGTGTAGTATAAGCAATTGTGTTAGTAATATCTCTCTAATTCCAATAACGTACTTTTCTCCACTGAATACCCGTTCAGGGACGAATGGATGGTAAATTGGTATCTGATTGTAACGGTCCATTTCGTCGTTGCTAAATTATTCGTAATAAATTCATTCCTCAATATTAATTTGGGTCCAAATTAGCCAATATTTTATTTATTATGTCACCTTAAACTTTTCGGCAAAGATTTTAGCCTTTAGATATGTCTAGATAGACTCAAGCACGAGGAATTTAATTATTCATGAGTTCTAATATCAATAACTTAGTTTGAAATTTATTTATCTATTAATTAAGGTCATACAATATCCCTAACACAAAGTTAAGTTTAAAACTTTATTTTCGATAGAGTTTCGATATGGGTTTTTTTAGGGTCAATTTTAAATGATCACATCTCTTAGAATATAAGGAGTTACGAAACCCAACACCCACTTGTAACGCCCCAAATCTAGTACCCAGAATGCTACACAGTGCTTATGACCCCAAGGGACCACAAGCTAACCCATGACTGATATCTGTACATGTACACTGCATAATATACTTGTAGAATGCGGAAAACATAAACAATAGGCCATAAGGTTCAACTGAATAAAGTATCTGACAAAACATAACATCCATATAGGAGACAAATACCCTAAGCAACTGATGTCTGAATCAAATCTAAACTAAATCTGAAAGCCTCTAAATACTGTCTGAAATAAAGAGTTGAAGGAACATGTCTTCAAGTAACTCCATCTAACAAAACTGAACTGAAATAATGAATGGAATAAAATAATATCGTCCTCGGATGGATAAGGACTCAATGCCACTCTTCATACTGGAATGCTACTGCTACTGCTGATTTGGAACTCGTGACTGTGAGCCTATGGTGTAACATATAAGAAAGCACCATAGCGCAAATACATCAGTACAACCGAAAGTACTGAGTATATGAGTGAGGTAGGCTAAATGCAAAAGGGTTTATATGCATGAGCAATGCTAACTGACTGACTAATATGAACGTAAGAGTGCAAGCATGCATATATAGTAACTGAGATTGTGAATACGTGATATATGGATCTTATGCTAATACATCGTTTACTGTTATCTAACATGACTGATACTAGAATTCTGATAACGTGGATGACTGTGTCTGACAGTCCTGAATCTAATGGAACTACCTGAGTTCCATACTGTAACTGAATTGACTATAACTGACAATCCCGGTATACTGAAATCTGAAGAACTATCTGAGTTCTTTTACTGAGACTGGGACTGAAACTGTGGGAGGTAGTTGCTTAACCAATATGCCACAATAATGCATATAGCTAGGTTGGGGTCCAATCTCTGCCCCAACTGGAAGGGTGTCAATACTGCGCCACTGGTAAGGACAGCTGTGAGTGACCCTTAGTTGGAAGGTACTCGAATAGGAATGGTGGGAACCCTAAAATAATAGGTTAAGCCACCCCATCAACCCTAATCTGGTAGGTTAAGATATCTCAACCTACGCTAGCTACGTAGTTCTTGAACACAAGGATGACTACTAAGAATCACACCCTAAACTGGCAGGTGATTTCCTATCCTTGGGTCCACTCTGTGCTAACTTCTACTCCCATATGAAGAGACCTAACATGATTTAACTAGCTGCACATGGACTGAGTAACTGACTTCCATTAACTGATGGAATAGTACTACTATCTGAGAATTTATTGAGATCATGAGATTTTTGAAATTTCCTGAGTCACATAACTGACTGAGTTCTATAGATCATGGCTTGAATGATATTATCGTGATAACGTGACATGGCTCTAGGCACATAACTATATTTTTCAGGTACTAGTACCCCCAGGACTCGATGGAAGGAAACTGGCACACATAACTGACTTGATCATAAAATGGAGTCCACAATTCACCATATTATAATTAGGGGATTTCACACTAAACATAGTTCTCAACATCTTACATATGGAAGGGAAATTCATACAATATGTGTATACTTGCATAGCTTCAATATCATGCTCAATCCATATCACAACAACGACGCATATTAATCACGTGGAATTCATGTGAAATCATAAAGCATAGAGCATGGACTGGTCATTTAAGCACTATTGAATCATGGGACATGAATTCTATCATCCTAGGCCTTTTATCAAACATTTTACATGCATTTTTTTAGCTTAGGTGTGTTTTCATGAATTTCCCCATTTTAAACCACATAAAATTCATGGATTTCAATTAACGAACACATATACTTCATAAAAAACCATTAGATATCATCTTGAAACTTAAACAACAATCATCAATATGTACATGGTCATATCACAACAAGACAATCACAATATAATATTTAAAACATGGTTCTTGAGCTCTATGAACGAAATGGATCCATAGATGAACACTACGCATACCTTAGATGGAAGATTCTTAATGATTGATGGAGAAATTTGCTTGAACTTGAATCCCCAATTGAAAACCCAAATGTTTTCTTCAGAGGATTTTGAGAGAAAGAGTATGTTTTGGTGAAATAAGAGCTTAATTGCATGTTTATGGAATATATATAGGGGTGGAAAGATGACCCAAATACCCCTCTAGATGCGTCATTTAGTTTCTGTGAAAATTACCCGATTTGGGCCCCGGAGCAATGCGGAGATATCACGTTGCCCCCCTTTTGTGACCTGGAAACTCACCACGATGTGGTGGAATCATGGAGAGACACTGGAAATTGACAAACGTCATTTTTTCTTATGGCGCGAAGCGCCACTAACTGAAATGACGCTGCTCAAACTTTAAATCTCCATAACTTCTTCACCGGGTGTCCATTTTAGGCAAATTTGGTATCGAAGAAAATCTTATTCAATTATCTACAATTTGGTGGGTATATATATGCCAAAATTCCACCTGTAAACCATGTTATTCTCGTTCAAATATGACCCATGTGAAATCACACACGAAAACTTGGTGGATTCAAAAGTTTTTAGCTTGGCTTACTCTAAGTAACTCTTATAAACTTGATTAACAAATCATAAGCTCTATTATCACTAGGATACTCATCCTAATTCTTGTACTCCAATATGAATCACAGGATAGGAGGTTTCATGTGTAGGAACCACGGTTCATTTACTAGCTTAGAAATATACGAGGTATTACAATATCTCCCCCTTGAAAACATTCGGCCTCGAATGATACTGAATGATACGGGGATAGACGATAAACTAGAGTACGTGAAAGACATACACTACTGGAACATGATCTCATGACGGATATGACTAATAATCTAAACATATCATGTTGGACATGAATATTTGATGTATTAGTAACTGATTCATGAATGCATAACTGAGATTTCTGATAACTTGAGTTCTCCCAATGGGAATGCATATTTGATGCATGATTATACACTAGACTGATACATGAATGCATGACTAAATATGCAATGGTACTTGATACCAGATTTGTGATGAAACATGAGCATGAATTGAATACCAAGTTGTATAGAATACTGAACGGGAAACTGAATAAGCTTAAGGAGAACTATTACCTTAAGCTTGATCTGGATTTCTAGAGAATAGGTTAGGATACTTGGTACGCATGTCTTCTTCTGCTTCCCAATTAGCTTCCTCAACGGACTGATTTCTCCAAAGAACTTTGACTAGGGGGACTTCTCTGTTCCTCAGTCTACGAGTTTGATAGTCTAGAATTTCGATTGGAATTTCCTCATAGGAGAGACTGTTCTGAATGTCAATGCTCTGAATAGGGACTACGAATGATGGATCACCAATACACTTCTTGAGCAAAGAGACATGAAAGACTGGATGAACTGGGGCTAGATCTGAAGGCAATTTGAGCTCATAAGCTACCTTGCCTAAGTAACTGAGAATCTTGAAGGGACCGACATATTGGGGACTGAGCTTTCCCTTCTTGTTGAACCTCTTCACTTCCTTCATGGGAGAGATCTTCATATAGACATAGTCACCAATATCGAACTCGAGATCATTTTTGTGCACATCTGCATATGACTTCTGTCAGCTCTGAGCAGCCCGGAGTCTTTCTCTAATTAATTGGACTTTCTATAAGGCGTCGACTACTAAGTCAGGCCCTATGACTGAGGCCTCACTACTTCGAACCATCCGATTGGAGATCTGTACCTCCTACCATAGAGAGCTTCGAACGGAGCTATTTTAATACTGGAATGATAGCTATTATTGTATGCAAACTCAATCAAAGGCAAGTGGTCATCCCAACTTCCCTTAAAATCAATTGCACACGCCCTTATCATAGCTTCAAGAATCTGAATGGTCCTTTCTACTTGACCATCTATCTGAGGATGAAAAGATGTATTGAGATGAACTTGGGTACCAAGACCCTTTTGGAATGCTTTCCAGAAGTAAGAGGTGAACTGGGTACCTCTGTCTGAGATGATAGATAATGGAACATCGTGTAATCTGACCAACTCCCTGATATAGAGTTTGGCATAATCCTCGGCTGAATAAGAGGTATAGATTGGAAGGAAATTGGCTGACTTAGTCATTCTCTCTACAATGACCCAAACTGAATCATGATGATGACGAGTTCGAGAAAAACCTTTCACGAAGTCCATGTTCACTTCTTCCCACTTCCAAGTAAGAATAGTGAACTCCTGCATGGAACCACTAGGATTCTGATTCTCTATCTTAACCTGTTGACATATAGGGCACTTAGCCACAAATTTTCCTACATCTCTATTCATCTCACTCCACCAATAGATCTCCCATAGGTCGCGGTACATCTTAGGGGCCCCGATATGAATAGAGTATCGCGCACCATACACTTCTGCAAGATTCGCTACTTTAAATCATCTACACCTGGAACACAGAGACGATCCTGACAACGAATGGCACCATCTTCCCCTTGAGAGAAAACCTCTACTTTCTAATTCTGAACTGACTCTTTTAGCTTGACAAGGCTAGGATATCTATCTTGATTTTCTTTCACCTCGGAAACTAGAGATGACTCTAAACTATCCTGAAAACATACACCACCCTCTGAAGAATCGACTAAGCGAACACCTAGTCTGGCAAGCTGATGGATTTCCTATGCTATTTTCTTTTTTCTATCCTCAATGTGAGAAACATTACCCATGGAGAGTCTACTGAGAGTGTCGTCCACAACGTTGGCCTTGCCCGGATGATAAAGGACACTCATGTCATAATCTTTCAAGAGCTCTAACTACCTTCTCTGACGAAGATTGCTATCTTTCCAAGAAAAAAAATATTGGAGACTCTTATGATCTGTGAAGACATCTATAAGAACTCCATATATATAATGCCTCCAAATATTCAAGGCAAATACTACGGTTGCTAACTCAAGATCATGAGTAGGATAATTCCTCTCATGGGGATTTAACTGCCTGGAGGCGTAAGCTATGACCTTACCATGCTACATGAGGACACAACCCAAACCTACTCTAGATGCTTCACAGTATACTACAAACCCATCTTAACCATCTGGAAGAGCTAAGAGTGGAGTTGAGGTGAGTCGAGTCTTCAATTCCTGAAAACTCTTCTCGTAAGGATCTGACCACTAAAACTTGACCTTCTTCTGAGTCAATATGGACATGGGGGATGCAATAGAAGAAAATCCCTCAACAAACCACCTCTAATAGACAGCCAAACCCAAGAAACTCCTGATATCTAATGGAGAGATAAGGCGAGGCTAGTTTCTTACCTCTTCGGACTTCTGAGGATCTACTCTAATGCCATCACTGGAAATAATGTGGCCAAGGAATGCTACTGACCTTAGCTAAAACTCGCACTTACTGAATTTGGAGAATAGCTGGTGATCTCTGAGTGTTTGAAGAACAATTCTAAGATGGTCTAAATGATCACGCTCAATGTGGGAATAGAAAAGGATATCATCTATGAAGACTATGACGAACATGTCCAAGTACTGCTTGAACACATGGTTCATCAAGTCCATGAAAGTGGTTGGGGCATTGGTAAGACCAAATAACATAACTAAAAATTTGAATTAACCATACCGAGTACGGAAAACTGTCTTTGGAATGTCACATTCTCTAACTCTGAGCTGATGATAGCCTAATCTGAGGTCTATCTTGGAGAAATAACTGGCACCCTAAAATTGGTCAAACAAGTCATCTATTCTGGGAATAGGATACTTGTTCTTGACCGTAACTTTGTTGAGCTGACGGTAATTAATACACATCCGGAGAGAACCGTCTTTCTTGCACACGAATGAGACTGGTGCACCCCATGGGGAAACACTGGGTCTAATGAATCCCATATCTAAGAGATCCTTTAACTAATCCTTTAGTTCTTTAAGTTCTGCTGGTGCCATTTTATAGAAATAGGCTGAGTATCTGGAATAAGGTCAATGCCGAAGTTTATTTCCCTTTCGGGAGGAATGCCTGGAAGATCTTCGGAAAATACATTTGAATATTCGTTAACCACTGGGATTGATTCAAAGCTAGGATATTTGGAACCAGAGTCTTTAACATGAACGAGATAATAAACACATCCCTTATTAATCATTTTCCTTGCTCGAAGGTAGGAAACAAGCTGACCCCTAAAAGACGAAGTACTACCCTTCCACTCTAGGACGGGCTCATTCGGAAATTGAAATTGAACTATACTTTTTTTGCAGTCGACTGTGGCATAGCAGGAATGAAGCCAATCCATGCCGAGAATGATATCAAAATCAGTCATCTCTAACTCAACTAAATATGCTGACGTAGCTTTCTGAAATATCATAATCGGGAAGTTCTTATATACCCGCCGAGCTATGATGGTTTTACCCACTGGGGTAGAGACTGCAAAGGGCCCTGCTCAAATTTTGGGACTGATTCCAAAATCGCCTTCTAGATAAGAAGTAACAAAAGACAAGGATGCACCTGGATCTAGCAAAGCGTAAACATGAACATGGAAAATTTGTAACGTACCAGTAATGACATCAGGAGAATTTTCCTAATCCTGTCGGGTCTGAAGAGCATAGAGTCTGGTTGAGCGTTGCCCACTAGCAGTAGTGGAAGTGGCACCCTGCTGATTTGGGCGACCAGACTGGGCTGTGGACGATTCTGCTGACCCTGTATACCTGACTGTGGACACTCTCTAATCATGTGACCTGGCTTGCCACAACCAAAACAAACATCGCTACCAGCTCTACAGGTACCCTTGTGGTTCTTACCACAAGTCTGACACAAGGGATTAGTTCGGGCACTGCTAACACTGCCCTGAGACTTAGAGCTTGGTGGTCGATCTCTTTTGCCATCTTTGAATTTTGGCACTGGGGCACTGGAAGAGGAAGGAGTTGGATTTGCTGGCTTAGGAAGGAACTGTGAACGATTTCCTCCTTCTAATTTAGGTTGAGTAAAACTGAAACTACCTGATCTTACTCTCTTGTCCTGCCTCTCCCTAGTCCTAATCTTCTTCTCCTCTATTTGCTGAGCATGGGTCATATGCCTGGCTAAATTCATATCACTGTTCAGCATCGCAGACCTACACTTATTTACCACTCTATCATTCACTCCTGATATGAACTTGCACATCTTAGCCTTTTATCTACAACTACATGAGGGGCATATCTGGCTAGTTGAGTAAATCTGAGAGAATACTCTTTAACAGTTATATTTCCCTGCCTGAGGTTGATGAACTCCAGAACTTTTGCCTCCCTTAGATCTTGGTGAAAGAATCTTCCTAAGAAAGTCGTGACAAATTCCTCTTACTCTATAGGACCTGCACTATCTACCCTCTCAAGCTTCCACTGTTTATACCAAGTGTGAGTAACATCCTGTAACTGGTATGTGGATAACTCGGCACTCTGACAAAAAGTAACTCCCATGATGTCTATGACCTTCTGGACTTGGTCAATAAATTCTTGAGGGTCTTCATCAGACTTAGACCCAAAGAAAGATGGAGGGTTTATTCGGGTGAAGTCCCCAATCCTAGATGCGGCTGAGTTTGCCACTGGATTGGTCGGAATAACAGGTAGCCGTTCATTTGGGGTAGCCACAGACTGAGCAAGTGTGGTGAATGCGGCCCAAAAATCCGCATGAGAAACATGTTCGCCCAAAGGATCTTCGGGCTGAGGAGCGGGCTGGTTTCTTCTCTTTGGAGGCATATTCTGAAATAAGAGAAGAACGGATTAGACTGAGAGTTTAAATTGAGATTATGCTCACTAGCAAGACATGAATACTGGAAGAGGGAAAACTATTCCTAAAACATCTTATAGCCTCTTGCACATAAATGTGGAGCGCAACACACCCATGCACAAGACTCTACTAGATGTGGCTTTCAGACTTTCTATGACTCTATTGAACCTTAGCCTCTGATACCAAGTTTGTAACGCCCCAAATCTGGTACCTGAAATGCTACACGGTGCTTATGACCCTAAGGGACCACAAGCTAACCCATGACTGATATTTTTACCTGTACACTTCATAATATAGTTGTAAAATGTGGAAAATATGAATAATAGACCATAAGGTTCAACTAAATAAAGTGTATGACAAAACATAACATCCATATGGGTAACAAATACCCTAAACAACTAAAGTTTGAATCAACTCTGAACTAAATCTGAAAGCCTCTAAATACTGTCTGAAATATGGATTTGAAGGAACTTGTCTCCAACTAACTTTGTCTAACAAAACTTAACTAAAATAATGAATGAAATAAAATAATATCGTCCTCAGATGGATGAGGACTCACTGCCACTCTGCATACTGGAATTCTACTACTACTACTGATCTGGAACTCTTGACTCTGAGCCTATGGTGAAACATATAAGAAAGCACCATAGCGCAAATGCAACAGTACAACCAAAAGTACAGAGTATAAGAGTGAGGTAGGCTAAATACAAAATGGTTTACATGCATTAGAAATGCTAACTGACTGACTAATATAAACGTGAGAGTGCATGCATGCATACATAGTAATTGAGATCGTGAATACGTGATATCTGGATATGTATGCTAATTCATGGTTTACTGTTATCTAACATGACTGATACTAGAATTCTGATAACATGGATGACTATGTCTGACAGTCCTGAATCTGATGGAGCTACCTGAGTTCCATATTGTAAGTGAATTGACTGTAACAGACAGTCTTGGTATACTAAAATCTGAAAAACTATCTGAGTACTTTTACTGAGACTGGGACTGAAACTGTGGGAGGTAGTTTCTTAACCGACATGCCCTAATAACGCATATAGCTAGGTTAGGGTCCAATCTCTGCCCCAACTGGAAGGGTGTCAATACAGCACCACTGGTAAGGACAGCTGTGAGTGACCCTTAGCTGGTAGGTACTCGAATAAGAATAGTGGAAACCCTAAACTGACAGGTTAATCCACCTCATCAACCCTAATCTAGAAGGTTAAGATGTCTCAACCTACACTGGCTACATAGTTCTGGAACACAAGGATGACTACTAAGAATCACACCCTAAACTGGCAGGTGAGTTCCTATCCTTGGGTTCACTCGGTGCTAACTTCTACTCTCATATGAAGAGATTGAACATAATTTAACTGGTTGTTGATAACGCTCAATCTACAGCTCTCGTAGGAGTGTAAAGCGGTCGTTAGCAAATATAGAACCCAACTGGGTTGGGTATCGATCCCACAGGGAATAGCTTGGTCAACAAGTAAGTAAAGATTACTAGACTTTTAGTGCAAGTCTCGTAAAAAGGGGGATTGTAATGTGTCACCAAAATAATTAAATAAAAGCTGAAAATAGCAAAGTAAAAAGAGAAAGATTTTTACGTAAGTTGTAAACAATGAGAATTGAGGCGTTGGGGTTATGTCCACCTTCTGAGGTATACGTCTCTATTGGCTATGAGTGTGTAGAATTCTGACATGCAATTGCTTATAGAGGATTGTAGTCGATGGTAAATCCAAGCGTCTCTCGACCTAAACAAGGATTATTTCACTTTAACTCTCTCGAGCTTAAAGCGTGTCTAACGGTACGAATTCTCCAAGAGGTTAGTCCAGTTACGGCACTAGCTTTTTAGTAGGAAAGGGTGTCCTACTACCTTGACATTATCTCTTTTCCAGACAAATAACTTTTCTCTCGAACAAGTTAAATGTTAGACTGGCGTATTCTTGCATTTGCAACCGCAAAGAATGTAGATTAAGATGAAGAGAATAATGATATTAGCAATATACGTGCCTCGAACTCACAAACTCACAGCAATAGATAGTAACTCATTCGGCTTCCATAACCCCAACAGAGAAGTTTAGTTACCCATGAATGCGAAGGAAACCACAATTGACATTGTTATTATACCACAATAATGATCAATTTCGTGTAGCACAAGAGTGGTAGGCGTTAGGTGTGATTTCTTGCAGAGTAACGTTTCTCTTGTTGCAGAATTTAAGAATAGAAGAATAGACGAAAATAGAATTGATGGAAAGATTAGAAGAGTTGTAGAATTGTTTGTAGTGTAGAATAATAGAGGAGTAGCAGATCCCCCCAAATCTCTAGCATGATAGGGTATTTATAATACCCATATCCTAATCCTACTAAGCTAATGAAATAACTAACCAAATCCTACTAGACTAATGAAATCCTTAACCCATATGTACTAGGTTAAGGTAACATTATCATAATCCACTTAAAATAATGAAATACATAACCTAATTGTACTAGGTTAATGTATCATTGTCAAAATCCAGCTTTGTGTCTGTAAGTCCCCAAAGTCTTCAGAATTGCTGTTTTAGCCCGGGACAGATTTTCCATACAGCCATTTTGGTCCCCCAAAGTCTTCAGAAATGCTGTTTTAGCCCGGGACAGATTTTCCATGCAGCAGTTTTGGTCCTTAGGCGTGTAAACTCCCTTCCCTTCCTTCGTGAGCTTTCTTTAGCGTCAAGTAAACCATAAAATGCTGAATTATGCATCATTTATACCTGAAACTTTACTAATCATGTTCGTTAGCTCACTTACAGGAAAAAGGACTAAAAGTGCATGAAATATATAATTTGTTCTCAAAACTAGGCTAAAATATGGGCAAAATATATTGATATAGGCGTGTAAATCCGCCTATCATCAACACCCCACACTTAGAGCTTTGTTCGTCCTCGAACAACATATCATGTCCTTCTAAGCATCAACTTAAGGTTCTTACAGCAACAACACAAAACATTTATTAAGACAAGCACAACGATTATCGACCAAGAGTAGCTTTCCGATTTTAAGTAGAAATAATTTAACCTCAAGTATAGACTCGTGATGGTGATCAACTCGCATGCAAACGTTAAAGTGCATAGAATCATATACAACTATCCAAAACTCATCAACCACGTGTGTCTCACACTATAGTACCCATAATCATTCACAAGTATAGCATATTTTTCAAGCATGGGTATCAAGATGTCCTTGCTCTCACTCTCACAAAGAATTCATATGAAGCAACTGATGACCATAGGCTTGCCCTTAATGTAATACTCTACTAAATGTCAGAATGCTAAGCTTAGGATCAAGTAGGTCTTTTGATGGTTGTAATGTAGGCTAAGGGACGGGTAGGACTATTTTGGCCAGGAATAGTGACTAAGTTCCTAAGCACTTTAATACATCACTTTGTATCATTGACACTTTGTTTTTGTTTTTTTTTCTTCTTTCAACCTTTCTTTCTTTTATTCTACCACCCTTGTTCTCCTCTTTTGTTTTTCAATTTTAAGCACAACTCGCTTTTCAGCTTTCTTTTCCTTTTTCTTTTCACAACATACCTCTTATGATAGCACTTTCTTTTTCATAACACATTCAAGCACCATTACAATTTATAGCATCATACTCACCCAATTTCCTCTTATGTTGTCACATGACTTTTTCACTTTAAAGCACTTAGGAGTTTGGATCAAATTACGGTCTTGAAAAAAATGGATTAGGCTTACATACAAGGTTGTCAAAGAAAATAGGCTAAAGGCTCAAAAGGGTTTAACTAGGATGATGTCCATGGGTAGGTAAAACTGAAGGTAAAAAAATATAGGTTGCCAAAGAAATGCCTAAATCATATCCTAAACTTACACTCTTTATTTTCGCTTTGCATACATACCAGGCAAGTTCTAGCATCAGCTACACACATAGAATATACGATTATCTCACACACACAAGGCACATGGTCGACTTGCTTGGAAGTAATATAGACTCTCGACCCAACAAGTGAAGGAATTGAACCACACAATATCACATAATGAGTCACAACTAGAGCCTAAACGTCTCAATAGTCACAATTGTAGCACATACTCTTGTTATAATCTCATGCTGCCTATCAAAATAATTTCATGCGAAGCTAGAAAAAAAAAATTTACTACTAAAAAAAATGAAAAAAACGAAACAAAAACAAAGCAAGCAAACATAGATGCAATAGAGAAGTATAGTATACGATACCACCACCCCACACTTAAACGGGACACTGCCCTCAGTGGAAAATAAATACGAGGAACCTGGTTAGTCGGACTCTTCCTCATTGTCGGGGGTCATACCCCCTTCGTCGGAATCATCATAAGAGTCGTCGTCAGAGTTCTCCTCCTCGTCAGAGTCTGGTAAGCGTCGATCGTCATCAGTCGGCACATCATCATCTAGAGGTTCCTCAAAGTATACGCCCACTCCACACATCTCCCGTGCATGCATGTTCATGGGATAATCGTGGTCCAGCTGTTGGAGCTCTGCAGCAGTTGGAATACGACCTCCGCTCATCATTGTAAATCTCATCATGCCGTACATATGGCGGGAGAAACTCTCATCCTGAGCATGTCTCTCTGCCGTGGTAAGGTTGATGCCATGTGTTGATTCAGCATCTTTGACCTTTGTGAGGTCAACCTTCTTCGGATTGTGTGGGAGTTTATGATCAGCTGGTTCCTCTTCGATATCCTCCTTCCGCAAGATTGCTGTCAACAAATTGCCAAATGTGAAATGGGACCTTTTGTGTAGTCTGGCCTTCCTCATGGTGGATCGAATGATTGCCCCAAAGTTGATTGGGACATTTGTCATCAAAGCATAGACCAAAGACACTCTATCTCTTGATATCTTGGTGTATTGAGTCCCAGGAATAAGACATGAGTTGACAATGCGCATCCAGATTCTTGCTTCCCTATTTAGTGGAGCATAGGGGAAGGTGTTGTGTCGGCCTGTTTCTTTATGTCTGCCCCACCTTGCCATTGATCTGCTTCCACAAAGCGTGTGTCGTATTTCTCTATAAGGAGGCCTGCTGTACAGCTCTTTGAATGGTGCTGCGTCGATTGAAGGTAAGCCAAGAAAAGAGTTGATCCAGTCCGTGGTGAGCTGTAACACCTGGCCCCGAATTTTGACTTCATTGCCTGTTGTGTTTGGCGACCAGTTGGCATAAAACTCTCTTGTTAGATCAAGATTACACTCTCCCATGTCGCGGAAGATGAAATCCAACTTCAAAGCCATTATTTTTGCCAACATACACGGCTCCTTCTTTGCTAAGGTATCCTTGTTGATCAAGTCGACGTGCACATATTTTCTTTCTTTGTTGCTGTTGTACCATGCTTTGGCTTCTTCCTCAAGAACCCATTTTATTCCGAACATTCTGCGTGGTGGTTGTGCTGAGGATGATTCTCCTTGGTCTTTTCGACTTCTCTTCTTGCCCTTTTGGGAAGTGGTCGCCTTCTCCTTGCCTTGCCTCGCTTTAGGTGCCATTGTACCTGAGACTAGAAATAGTGTTAGTTGCAGCACAGTCTCACTTGATACAATCTATAAGCAAGCATTAGGGGTACCACCCCACACTTAGTTTTGTTATCATAAATCAGTGAGGTGAAAGTAGTTGATTTACTCAGATTTCGTTGACATACGTTTAAGGATTGTATTCCGGCAAGAAAATCAGCAATGCATCACTTACTTGCATCCATTGGACTACTTTCATGGTAGATATAGCAACACTACTACATGGGGGTTATCGTTATTCTTACAACAATCACAACCTCCTAAGTCGGTAGGCACTATAAGTCTTATTCCGATGGCCGGGATAGTCTAACATGTAAGTATCCAAACAACAATCTTAAGCAATATTCATAGCCATAGCAATTCCGCAAATATCATAATAATGCTATTGAAACCAAATTCAAGTCGGAAACAAGTCAAGATTTTCCTACGTATATGTTCACTCACATGATTTTGCAACAACAATCCAAACACATGAACATCACCAACAATCTTATATAATTTAGCAGTTAATAATAGCCATAGCAACGTAGTACTTACGAGAAATAAATGAAGAATAAGAGAGCACTTACTTGCTTGAAGCTTGTGGAGATGGTTTTGTGAATTGGAAGAGCAAAAAAAGAAAAATTTTAGAGGATTTGGAAGAGTATGCGGCGCCTTTAGGGTATTTTCTATTGTGGTTGTGTTATAAGACTAAGTCCCCTTTATATAGGAAGAGTATGGGTCGGGTTATAACCCATTTACAATCGGTTTTGGAGATAAAATTCCTACATATGCGGCGCATTGTCTATGGCATAATGGGACATATGCGCCGCATAGTCTATGGCATTTGTAGACATATGCGGCGCATTGTCTATGGCATAATGGGACATATGCGCCGCATAGTCTATGGCATATGAGATACTGAGACCAAATGCCATAGCATAGGTGGCGCATAGTCAAAAGCATACCTAGGAATAGGCGGCGCATAGTGTATAGCATACTAGATTCCGAGACCTTAGGCTATAGGATAGATTGCGCATCGTTCGTGGCCTAGTTTTACCAAGGCCTAGCCTTCGTCGAGGACTATTTTGGCGTGGGAAAGGCTCAATCCATAGCCTTATGCATCACCCTTCCTAATTTACCAACTTTACCATACAATGCGTCCAAATCGTCAATTGAAATCAATCTCCTCGTTGACTACTTCTTGCACCTATATTCGCTCAAACAAATGAAAACGATTAGTACGATGGGTTGCCTCCCACCAAGCGCCTTAGTTTTGGTCGTGGCACGACTCTTATTTTTGGATTTTTATTAATTAAAAACAAATCAAGTACTAGAATGAAAGAAAATGATAAACGATAAATGAAAAACGATAAACGATGGGTTGCCTCCCATCTAGCACCTTATTTATTGTCGTGGAACGACATGGTTATCTCGAGTACTTAGACTTCATCGAGATAAGTGATGGCCATGTCATTCGTCGATTCAAGAGGACCGATATACGGCTTAACACGTTGGCCATTCACTTTGAAGACAACACCCTTATTGCCTTCCAATTCGACTACTCCAGATGAGTAGACTTGGATAACTTTAAATGGACCAGACCACTTAGATTTTAACTTACCTGGGAAGAGCTTAAATCTGGAGTTGAAGAGTAGTACCATATCACCCTTTTGGAAGTTTCGTCGAACAATCCGCTGATCATGATACTTCTTCATCCGCTCCTTGTATAAATCCGATCTTTCATATGCATGGAGACGGAACTCATCTAATTCGTTCAGCTGCTCCAACCTCAGATTCTTCACGTCATTCCAATTCAGATTCAAGTGCTTCAATGCCCACAATGCCTTGTATTCAAGCTCGATGGGTAGATGACAAGCCTTCCCATAAACTAGTTGATAAGGAGACATGCCAATGGGTGTCTTGAATGCAGTCCTATATGCCCATAGTGCATCATCTAGCTTTCGAGACCAATCCTTCCTATTTGCATTAACCGTCTTTGCAAGGATTTGCTTAATCTCTCGATTGGAAATCTCTACTTGTCCACTAGTTTGGGGATGATAAGGCGTAGCTACCTTGTGTTGCTTGACACCATACTTGGCCAATACAGATTTGAATAGCTTGTTGCAAAAGTGAGATCCTCCATCACTTATGATAGTACGAGGTACCCCAAAGCGAGAGAAGATATTCTTCTTTAAGAACGCTACAACACGCTTTCCTTCGTTGTCGGCCAATGCTACAGCTTCAACCCATTTCGAAACATAATCCACAGGAACCAAGATGTACTTCATTCCAAACAAATTCACGAATGGACCCATGAAATCAATACCCCACACATCAAAAAGTTCTACCTCCATAATTTTGGACATGGGCATTTCATGGTGTTTTGAAATAGCACCTTGACGTTGGCATTGGTCACACCTTCTCACATAGTCGTATGCATCTCTGAATATCGAAGGCCAATAATAACCACTTTGCAATACTTTTCTTGCCGTTCGATTTCCTGCATGATGTCCTCCAACTTGCGAAGTGTGGCATGCTTCCAATATAGCAGGTACTTCTTCATGGGATATACATCGTCGAATGATCCCATCCGCGCATCTTCGAAACAAATAAGGTTCATCCCAATAGTAGTGCTGAACGTCATGCATAAACTTCCTCCTTTGGTGGTAAGATAAGTTAGCAGGTATCACATTACTCTCTACGAAATTTGCAAAGTCGGCATACCATGGTACTTTCTCCATTTTTGTCGCTAATATCTCCTCGTCAGGGAATGCATCATCAATCTGAAATTTAGGTTGCGCCACAGGTTCATTCTCAAGTCTAGATAGGTGATCAGCCACTTGGTTCTCGCAACCTCTTCTATCTTTGACTTCGAAATCAAACTCTTGCAGCAGCAGTACCCATCGAATCAACCTTGGTTTGGCATCCTTCTTCGTCATTAGATACTTAAGAGCTGCATGGTCTGTATGGACGATCACATTGGTACCCAATAGATAGGCACGAAACTTCTCAAACGCATATACAACCGCTAGAAGCTCTTGTTCAGTAACAGTGTAGTTCCTTTGGGCTTCATTTAGGACCTTACTCGCATAGTAGATAGGATGAAATAGTTTCTCCTTTCTTTGTCCAAGAACAGCACCAACGGCTATACCACTAGCATCGCACATGACCTCAAACGGGAGCGTCCAATCTGGTGCTACCATGATAGGGGCTTCAATGAGTTTTCCTTTAAGGCATTCGAATGCCTTTAAGCAATTGTCATTGAAGTCAAACTTCGCATCTTTCTCCAGTAGTTTGCACAATGGACTAGAAATTTTGGAAAAGTCTTTGATGAATCTACGATAGAAACCAGCATGGCCAAGAAAACTACGGACTCCCTTCACCGAAATTGGAGGCGGTAGCTTCTCAATTACCTCTATTTTTGCTCGATCAACCTCTATTCCTCTTTCAGAGATCTTGTGCCCAAGAACGATTCCTTCTTTTACCATGAAGTGGCACTTCTCCCAATTCAGCACAAGGTTGAACTCTACACATCTTTGCAATGCCATGCTCAAGTTTGCCAAACATGCTTCAAAAGACTCACCGACAACTGAAAAGTCGTCCATAAATACCTCCAAAGTGTCTTCAACCATATCAGAGAAAATAGACATCATACAACGTTGAAAGGTGGTTGGTGCATTACACAACCCGAATGGCATGCGTTTGAAGGCAAACGTACCATATGGGCATGTGAACGTTGTCTTCTCTTGATCTTCGGGAGCAATACAAATCTGATTATAACCTGAATAACCATCCAAGAAGCAAAACCATCCTTTCCCCGCTAATCGATCTAGCATTTGGTCCATAAATGGCATGGGGAAGTGATCCTTGAGTGTCCACGAATTCAGCTTGCGGTAGTCCATGCATACTCTCCATCCAGTAACGGGCCTGAGTGGAATAAGTTCATTCTTTGCATTTGCGACTACCGTCATTCCTCCTTTCTTGGGAACACATTGTACAGGACTTACCCACGTACTATCAGAGATAGGATATACAACTCCTGCGTCTAACCACTTTATAATCTCCTTCTTCACCACTTCTTGCATAGGTGGGTTTAAACGCCTTTGATGTTCAATGGTGGGTGTGCACTTTTCTTGGAGCTGAATTTTATGTGAGCAAATCCCAGGTGGAATACCAATAATATCCGCAATGGTCCATCCAATGGCTCTAATATACTTGCGTAAGATCAAAATAAGAGCTGCAACTTGTTGCTCACCCAAATCGGCTGCCACTATGACTGGAAGTGTGTTTCCGCTTCCTAAGAATGCGTACTTCAGATGACTTGGCAGCTCCTTCAATTCTAGTGTGGGTGGTTCTTCAATAGATGGCTTGGCTGGTGGTGTGGGTCGATTCTTGAGATCAAGATCCAGCTTCTTGGGAGTATAGTGATATGTCCCTAATTCCGATAGCGCACAAACAGCTTCTTCAGAAATTTCAGCATCCTCATTCTCTCCTTTCATGAGCAAAACCTCCAAAGGATCATCAAGAATTTGCTCTTCTTCAAGGCGTTCTTTCTCATCGTCAAAGACAACATCAGCCACAGAAAATACACTCAGATCTTTGGGTTGCTTCATTGATTTGCAAACATCAAATCGAACCACTTCGTCATTTATTCGGAATGAAAGTTCATTAGCTCTCAAATCAATGAGCACACTTTCTGTAGCAAGGAAAGGACGTCCCAAGATTATGGGAACCTCTGAATCTGCTTCACAATCCAAGATGACGAAGTCTGCTGGAAAGATAAATGAAGAAACCTTTACCAAGACATCACATAGAATACCAACCGGTCGTTTTACCGACCTATCTGCCATAACCAGCCTCATGTTAGTTGGCGTAGGATCTCCTAACCCCAACTTCTTGTAGATCGATAATGGCATCAAGTTGATGCTGGCTCCTAAGTCACATAATGCTTTGTCAAAGTTCAAAGATCCGACAGTGCAAGGAATAGTGAAAGCTCCGGGGTCGGCCTTCTTCTGAACTATCGATCGGGTAGCAATTGCACTACAATGATGCACATCATCCTTCAGCTCATAACTTGCTGCCCTCTTCTTAGTCAAAAGATCTTTCATAAACTTCGCATACCCAGGCATTTGTTCAAGTGCCTCAACCAATGGAACATTAATGGTCAGCTGCTTTAACATAGTCATGAATTTGCTGAACTTCGTGTCCTCAGCCACCTTCTTCAATCTTTGAGGAAAAGGTGGTGGTGGGTATGGAAGTGTTCTCTCCATGGATTTCTTCTCCTCTTGCTTCCGTTTTTCTATTTTTTCAGGCTGCACGTCACTGGGCATGACGTCCTTAACGTCAGGACTGGTTGTTGCGGCATCTTCTCCTTTTGCGTTATCATCCATGTCCGCAACTTCTTCAACCACTTGCTTGCCTTTTGCTGAAGGTTCCAGCACCTTACCACTTCTGGTAGTGATGGCCATGCATGACCCATCATTCCTTGGGTTTTGCACAGTATCGCTAGGTAAAGTGCCAGCCTTTCTTTGATTGAGTGTTGCTGAAAGTTGGCTTAGTTGCTGCTCTATTTGCTTGATTGAAGTGGAATGAGAATCAACTAGTTGTTTCATAGAAGACAAATCATTGATTACCTCAGTAACTCCCGCGCTTGTTGTTTCCACTCCTTTCAATAATTTAGCCATCATGTCTTCCATACTTCCAGAATTAGATGTGGTGGTATCACGTCTACCAGGGGGAACATAAACACCACTCTTTTCATTGTTTTTTCTCCAACTACCTTGGTCCTTGTTTCCAGAATTATCATAATAGTTCCGACCTTGGTTTCCTTGGGCATTCCCTCGGAAACCCCCCTGATTGTTCAAGTAGTTGGCTTCTTCTTCTGAATCAGATTCGTCTCTTCCTTTTAGCGCCACAGCTTTCACTTTTTCGGTCTTCCCTGATAATAAATGCTTTGTAAGAAGATCCATTTGTGTTTTCATGTGCGCCATATCTTGATCATGTTCTTCTTGTCTTCTTCTTTGGTCTGCAGTCATGCCTATAGAATAAGTGGGGCTTGCTACCTCAGAATCCCTGGTATGCCAAGCTCTACTTTGTTTCGTTATGCGATCTAGCATATTGCTTGCTTGACCAAATGTGAGGTTCATAAAAGATCCTCCAGCTGCGTTATCCACCACTGGCTTAGTTATTGAATTCAAGGCTCTATACAATATCTCCATGAGGTGAACATTAGTCATGTGATGGTTTGGGCATCTTGCTAGCTTTGTCTTGAACCTCTCCCATGTTTCATGAAGAGCTTCAGTGGGAAGCTGACGAAAGTTGCTGATTTCATCTCTCAATTGTGCCCTTTTGGAAGGCGGAAAGAATCTTTCTAGGAAAGCATCTCTCAATTGCCTCCAATTTTTAATTGAATCAGGTGTCAGCCCATTCAACCATAGTGTTGCCTCCCCAGACAGAGACAATGGAAATAGACGTAATCGAATTGCATTCTGACCAACACCAGGATTGTCAAAAGACTTGCATGTAGAAATAAAGTTGATGAGATGCATATTCGGATCATCGCCTGCTAATCCACCAAACAATCCCTTGAGTTGCAATAACTGAATCATGGTGCTTGTAATGTTGAACTTGGCTCCGGGCGCTAATGGTGGTGGAATGATAGCTCCAGTGGCTACGGCACCATCAAGATCATTATCATCATCGTCGAAAGCTGGCTGCATAGGTTGGTGATCATATCTATACCGAGCTTGTCGACCTCTTCTGTTGGCAGGTGTTATGATTTCAGCATCACGCCTAGGGTTTAGTAACTCGTCATCACCTAAATCCTCATCGTCAGGATTTGGTGCTCGTGCAGGGTTATCAATGTTCTTCTGTTGAACCTGGGCTGCGGCAAGGGCAGCCAATCTTGCTTGTTCCTGTTGAGCAGCCATCCTTGCGATTTCAGCTTGTGCTTCCATTCTACCAATGCGTTGGGGTTCAGGATTGATTGGTAATAATGGTTGACCAGAACTTCGAGTATGGGGCATGCACTAAAATAAAAACCTGCAGTAGACAAAAACAAAAACTAAAAGTAAAAGTACGAGAATCTTTGACCAAAGGGTCTAGTAATTTTCACAAACTTAATTGACACTTGTATTCCCCGGCAACGGCGCCAATATTTGATAACGCTCAATCTACAGCTCTCGTAGGAGTGTAAAGCGGTCGTTAGCAAATATAGAACCCAACTGGGTTGGGTATCGATCCCACAGGGAATAGCTTAGTCAACAAGTAAGTAAAGATTACTAGACTTTTAGTGCAAGTCTCGTAAAAAGGGGGATTGTAATGTGTCACCAAAACAATTAAATAAAAGCTGAAAATAGCAAAGTAAAAAGAGAAAGATTTTTACGTAAGTTGTAAACAATGAGAATTGAGGCGTTGGGGTTATGTCCACCTTCTGAGGTATACGTCTCTATTGGCTATGAGTGTGTAGAATTCTGACATGCAATTGCTTATAGAGGATTGTAGTCGATGGTAAATCCAAGCTTCTCTCGACCTAAACAAGGATTATTTCACTTTAACTCTCTCGAGCTTAAAGCGTGTCTAACGGTACGAATTCTCCAAGAGGTTAGTCCAGTTACGGCACTAGCTTTTTAGTAGGAAAGGGTGTCCTACTACCTTGACATTATCTCTTTTCCAGACAAATAACTTTTCTCTCGAACAAGTTAAATGTTAGACTGGCGTATTCTTGCGTTTGCAACCGCAAAGAATGTAGATTAAGATGAAGAGAATAATGATATAAGCAATATACGTGCCTCGAACTCACAAACTCACAGCAATAGATAGTAACTCATTCGGCTTCCATAACCCCAACAGAGAAGTTTAGTTACCCATGAATGCGAAGGAAACCACAATTGACATTGTTATTATACCACAATAATGATCAATTTCGTGTAGCACAAGAGTGGTAGGCGTTAGGTGTGATTTCTTGCAGAGTAACGTTTCTCTTGTTGCAGAATTTAAGAATAGAAGAATAGACGAAAATAGAATTGATGGAAAGATTAGAAGAGTTGTAGAATTGTTTGTAGTGTAGAATAATAGAAGAGTAGCAGATCCCCCCAAATCTCTAGCATGATAGGGTATTTATAATACCCATATCCTAATCCTACTAAGCTAATGAAATAACTAACCAAATCCTACTAGACTAATGAAATCCTTAACCCATATGTACTAGGTTAAGGTAACATTATCATAATCCACTTAAAATAATGAAATACATAACCTAATTGTACTAGGTTAATGTATCATTGTCAAAATCCAGCTTTGTGTCTGTAAGTCCCCAAAGTCTTCAGAATTGCTGTTTTAGCCCGGGACAGATTTTCCATACAGCCGTTTTGGTCCCCCAAAGTCTTCAGAAATGCTGTTTTAGCCCGGGACAGATTTTCCATGCAGCAGTTTTGGTCCTTAGGCGTGTAAACTCCCTTCCCTTCCTTCGTGAGCTTTCTTTAGCGTCAAGTAAGCCATAAAATGCTGAATTATGCATCATTTATACCTGAAACTTTACTAATCATGTTCGTTAGCTCACTTACAGGAAAAAGGACTAAAAGTGCATGAAATATATAATTTGTTCTCAAAACTAGGCTAAAATATGGGCAAAATATATTGATATAGGTGTGTAAATTCGCCTATCATCAGTTGTACATGGACTGAGTAACTGACTTCCGTTGACTGACAAAATAGTACTACTATCTGAGAATTTATTGAGATCATGAGATTTCTGAGATTTCCTGAGTCACATGACTGACTGAGTTCTATAGATCATGTCTTGAATGAGATTATTATGATAATGTGGCATGGATCTAGACACACAGCTATATTTTTTGGGTACTAGTACCCCCAGGACTCGATGAAAGGAAACCGACACACATAACTGACTTGATCATAAAATGGAGTCCACAATTCACCATATCATAAGCAGGGGATTTCACACTACGCATATTTCTCAACATCTTATGTATGGAAGGGAAATTCATACAACATATGTATACTTTCATAGCTTCAATATCATGCCTAATCCATATCACAACAAGGATGTATATCAATCACGTGGAATTCATGTGAAATGATAAAACATAGAGCATGGACTTGTCATTTAAGAACTATTAAATCATGGGACATGAATTCTATTATCCTAGGCCTTTAATCAAACACTTTGCATGCATTCTTTTATCTTAGGTGTGTTTTCATGAATTTTCCCATTTTAAACCACATAAAGTTCATGGATTTCAACTAACGAATACATATACTTCATGAAAACACCATTAGATATCATCTTGAAACTTAAACAACAATAATCCACATGTACATGGTCATATCAGAACAAGACAATCACAATATAATATTTAAAACATAGTTTTGAGCTCTATGAATGAAATGGATCCATAGATGAATACTATACATACCTTGGATGGAAGATTCTTAATGATTGATGGGAAAAATTGCTTGAACTTGAATCCCCAATTGAAAACCCTAATGTGTTCTTGAGAGGATTTTGAGAGAAAGAGTATTTTTTGGTGAAATATGGGCATAATTCCGTGTTTATAGAATATATATAGGGGTGGAAAGATGATCCAAATACCCCTCTAGATGTGTTATTTAGTTTCTGTGAAAATTACCTGATTTGGGCCCCCGACGCGATGCGGAGATATTGCGTTGTCCCCCGTTTGTGACCTGGAAACTCACCGCAACATGGTGGAATTGCGGAGAGACACTAGAAATTGACAAACATCATTTTGTCTTATGGCGCAATGCGCCACTGACTGAAATGACACTATTAAAACTTTAAATCGCCATAACTTCTTCACCGGGTGTTCGTTTTAGGTGAATTTGGTATCAACGGAAAGCTTATTCAATTTTATACAATTTGAAGGGTATAAATATTCCAAAATGACACCTATAAACCATGTTATGCTCATTCAAAAATTACCCATGTGAAATTACACATGAAAACTTGGTGGATTCAAAAGTTCTTAGCTTGGCTTACTCTAAGTGACTCTTATGAACATGATTAACACATCATAAGCTATATTATCACTAGGATACTCATCCTAATTCATGTACTCTAATATGAATCACAGGATAAGAGGTTTCATGTGTAGGAACAACGGTTCATTTTCTAGTTTAGAAATATACGGGGTATTACACCACCAAATTATCTTTGAGTCCTCTTTCCAACTCAACAAACCATTCCTTAATCCGAATTCGGAGTAAAAAGTTATGACTATTTTACTGAGTACTATCCAGGCTGAAGCGGGATTTCACTGTAGCAAAAATTCTGCTGGTATTTAAATTATCTTCAACCGTATTTTATGTCTAAAAACCTAAAATTTCATTCCCCGACCATAGAGAGGTGATTTCCCAAGGCTTATGGTGAAATTTCTTCATTGAGGTAAGTTTTCCATTATTTTCTTCATCTTTTAATCCTTTAACATCTTAGAATCCTTAGAAAGACCTTTAATGGTGAAATCCTTTTGGGAAATACTCATGGATGTTTTTAATATGACATAGAGCTGATCTTAAACTGTAAATTAAAGATTTCTAACATGAATTTTATAAACTAGATTATGAAATTTGATGGTTAGGAACATTGAATTTCGTAAAGATGAGACATTTAGCATAAAAACTACATTAATGGAGATGAGTTAATCTTGAAAGAGCTAATTAAGGGCTAACTGACATTGAGAAATAATATAGACCTTGAATTAAGGATAGAATTAGTGGGTTTGAATTCCCAAGATATTTGTTTGAAGAGTAAATATTTAATTACTCTTATAATTGCTTGATTTTTAGATGATTGATTGTTCTATGCATGAAAGAAAGGAAAGAGCATCCTTGTTGCAGCATGCTTCTTCCAAAAGTTTGGAATCCAGGTAGGCTAGGTTTAATGAGTAAAAGATTATGTTATTTTATATTTTCATAATTTAGAATTGATAGGAGAAAGCATGTCTATACCTGCGGACATGGAGTTAGGGTGGATAAATACACGAGTACTTAACTTTAATCCCAAAAACTATATTATTGATTGATTATGTGATATTTATGATATTCTTGATTTGATATTAATAAAAGTATTATATCTATTGAATGCCCATGAGAGGCTAAATTAGTGATAATGATGGTTTATTGAATTTTGTTTATGAGTGGCTTGTTTGATAATGATAACTCCTTAAAGTAGTACCATCAATACTGGTTGATTGGTACTTGGACATGCTTGAAATTATTAATGCTTGGATTGTTCATGCATGTATAAATGATTGTTGAAAATTTACTTGATGGAATGTCTTATGACTTTAAGTGTACTTGTAAACTTGGTACATTGTTGTATGCTGTGAGGTTGTGTAAATTTGATATTATTAATACTTGTTTATGGTGGATTGGGTACTACACCGGTACAGATATGTATATGTTGGATCGGGTACAACGCCGGTATGGATATGTATATGTTGAATCGGGTACCACGCCGGTACGAATATGTATATGTTGGATAGGGTACCACGTCGGTACAGATATGTATATGTTGGATTGGGTACCATGCTGGTAAGGATATGTATTGGATTGGGTACCACGCCGGTACAGATATGTATATGTTGAATTGGGTACCACCCTGGTATGGATATGTATATGTTGGATCGGGTACCATATCGGTACGGATATGTATATGTTAGATAGGGTACCATGCCGGTATGGAGATGTATATGTTGGATCGGGTACCACGCTGGTTCAGTACATGAACATAGATTGTTCCATGCAGGTCATGACTATTTGGGCAAAAATAAGACTCATAGCATGTGTGTGCATATTTGTGTTGAGTCTATGGATGTTTATAGTATGGTTGATACTCTTGATGGTTATGTAGCTTGTTTGTGAGTATTTTTTGACCTGTTATTGTTGTATTATTAATTCATTGGGTATTTGATTATGTGATATGTATTTTAAAAAATTAAAACTTGTACTTACTTATATGTTGGTTGACTTGCTTCATTAATATTTCATCCAGGTTAGTTATAATATTAAAATATTGTAATAGAGCATTTGGTTGTTAGGACGAGAATTTAGTCTGTGTTGTTTATGATTACAAGTTTAATCCTATGAATATGAGTAATGAAAAAGATAAGGTGAATAAAGAGGAATAGTGATGTATAAGCGTTGGGTTGTGGTTGATTGTGTGAATTAATGAGGCTAGAGTATGTTGGTAGTGAATATAATATGGATGAAGTTGGAAGAGTAGTTGGATGATGTAAGTTATATAGGTAAATTAATATTGTTATTAAAACCTTAGTCGAATCATATTCCATTCAGGATATCATTATTTATTTTTCTTAATTCTATTTTATGATTATATGGACTAACATGGTCGGCCAATGATGCCTACCCGTACTTGTAGTTGTACTGACCCTATTCTTCTACATTCCTTCTTGGAGTGTAGACTGGATGCAGGTTAGTTGCATTTACTAGATGGATGAAGATATTCAGCACTAACTTCTGCACTTTCTTCCTGCCAGATGTTTAGAGTCTTCGTATTATTTATTTTATTGTTAGTCTTTGTTGTAGTAGATAGCTCTTGTAGATGTCTGGCCAAGTCTTGGGATAGTGAAGGACACTTGTAAGAAGTTTTTAAAATAAATTATTTATTAGTATTTAATTTACTTTATTATATTTAATCAAGTATTTTCTTAAAAACAGAAGTCTTCTGCTTATTTTTAGTTGGGTAATAAGGATTCTCTTAGCTACTTAAAATAGCGTAGGTGCCCATACGGTCCATTAGTCTGGGTCATGACATTATTGCTTGTATATTGACATATATTAACCAAAGAGTTGATAAGTGAACAAATACATAGAAATACTTATGTATATGTCTGGCACATACATAATTAATTCTTGTATGTGGATGTGCACTAACTACATATTTTATAACAGGTAAAATACATGGATAGACTTATGTATCTGTATAGTACATACATAGTTATTACTTGTGTGTGGATGTACAGTAACTATAAAATTTCTAACAGACAAACTATATAGATAGAATTATGTAAATGTCTGTCACATACATACGTGTTGATTGTATGTGGATGTACAACAACTATAAAAATCATAGCAGAGCAAACTACATAGCAGTATTTATGTATATGTCTATCATATACGAAGGTATTGTTTGTATGTGGAATGACATTCTAGTACAAAAAAAATTTACATAACTAACACGTATTACTTATGTGTATGTGAATCACATACATAAGTATTGCTTGTATGAGTGTTGATTGCTACTACAATAACCTCAATTAAAACATGAAAAACACTACATTCTATTGCAATAACTAACAACCATAACCAAAAATAAAAATTCAAAAAAGCTCACATTAACGATAAAAATACTATATCCCAGCACAATTACAAATCACAATCAAAAATAAAAAAATGTTAAAAACCTTTGGTAAAGTGGCCTTGAAGTATCACCTTTTTTTTACTTTCTCGACGATTCTCCGATTTGATTTTTTTAACTCGTTCAAAAACTTTCTTGATCTTCTTCATCTTAATGGGATCGTTCCGATGTTTTGATCTATTTTCAACAAAATTAGGATCCTCGTAGTCAAATTCTTCAGGAACTAATCCAGTAACTCGAATTGTTGGTTCATTATGATCAAACTGAGTAAATCCTAAACTAAAAGACAAGAGTATAAAGAATTAGTTTTTCAAATTCCTAACGCAGTTTGGCACTGTCACGACCCAAAAATGAAGGTCATGATGACACTTGTCGCGATGTACCTTGACAAGTAAGCCTATCACTCAAACTGATACAAAAAAAATAGAAATATCCCAAGGTAAGGCTTCTAGAATGAAGCCGAATCATATAAGTAATCATGACAATGCAGAAAGAACTTATCTAAAATACCAATCATGCCCAAAATCAAGTGTCAATAGTGTAATGATTATTAATACAATCCAAGAGTCAAATACATCAGAGAAATAACCACAAAGGAATAATATATGTCTCTGAATACTAATAAAGACATAACTACTATAGAAGGATACAAGTGAAATTTGGACGTATGAATGTCCAACCGCTACCTTGAAAGATCCAACAATCGCCCGAGTTAAGCAAGATAAGGCGCACACGAGCTTGGACCTACACCGAAAGGGCGCAGTGGGCATGAGTACGGTCCACTTGTAATTAGTAGGTATCATAGGCCGATCAAGCAAAGTAGTAAATAAAACATACAAAATATACACTAAGGGCACGTCAGCTGCAATCAGATAATATCTCACAACGGTAGCCCACACCGCTTGCACTAACAGTTTTAGTATATCACATATATTGCAACATCACAATAAGATAGAACATAAGTATGCACTATATCACATATAAGTAAAACAAGAGGGAACATGTATATACAAGATCATCAAATACAAGTAAAAAAAGATAAGACAATTACATAAATGACAATACAACACAATATAAACACAATAAAGTAAGTGCAATGTATATAATGATGATGATGATGCACGAGGTCGTCGCACAACCTCCGGGGTCGTCGCACAATCCCCGTATACACCTACGGAGCTAAAGCTTCTTGACATAGGACCCATGGAGGGTTCGTCAACCCGTATACAATCCACATCTCTCATATCTCCTTTTCGGCATATTCCTCAGAAAGGATTTTATAAGGTGTTATAATATCTCTTCCCCGACACATCCCTTGGGAAGGGTTTTAAAAAGGTATTGTCAGTGTTTCTCAGATGTTGCCATGGTGGTACCAATATTTCATGAATGATTATGATATGAGGATGTAATGCTCACAACCAATCACAATGATTATTTTCACAATCAACCATAATAATATATTTTCATAACCACGTGAGCCAATATCCACTCATTATTTCAGTTTTATCCACGAATTTCCACATGTCTCATATGCTAAGAAAGTATGAATATAATCAAAATTCATCAATGGTATCATATTAAGCATCTTAACAACATAATACAATTATTCACATATATTCAAGGCTATCAATATCCCATAGGACCCCACACAATTACACATATCACATAATAAATCAATTTTGACAATTACATTACATATAGGCACCCTCGGGCACAACACGTAAATAAACATTTTTCATGATTAGTTCCCACCCTTAACATGCATTTTGTATCATCATTTACTACCCAACCCAGTCTGAAAGAGTTAAGCCATAACCTACTTCAAAAGTCGAAATCAGTCTGCTACACTTCGAACCCACAACCTTACTTTTCACGAATAATCTCAAACTCCACTAAAAATATCAAATATAAAAGCTACGCATCAAAACAAAATGAACGACACACATATTGACTACTTTTGGTTCGAGGTCAAAATGGACCCCCGAAATGGGTTTTTGAAAAATAAGGACAAAAGCGAAACTTTACTTCAAAAACATATTTCCCATATTTTTAGTAACCTACAACTGAAAATCCAAGTTAAATTGAGTAAAACATGAGGTTCAAATCGAAGAAAAAACATTTTTGAGCTTTACCGGGTATAATTAAAAGTTGTTTTGAAGGTTAAATTAATGAAAAACTAGTAATTATAAGATAAAAACATTATTCAAGTGAAAATGTGTGAAATTGTAGTTTAAAATCAAGCCTAAGATTTTTGGGGTTTTGAGAAATTAATTAAGAAATTACTAAGAAAAGAGTGATTTCTTACCTTAAATTTGTAATAGAATTAAGAAAGATATGTTAATCTAGCTTCCCAAGTTCCCACAAGCTTCATTTTTAAGCTCTCACACTATTTTAGGATTTAACTCTCAAGAGAAAAGTAAAACAATAAGCAAAAATCGGATAAAAGAGCTATTTATGCTATACCCGAGTTACCAAACATTTAACATATAAAACTCATTCCTCAATCCCGATTTACCCTTTATGTATCTAGTTGCACCAACAACCTGGTGCACATGATATTTTTAAGTCGAAGCGGACTTCGATGGATGCCCAAAATTCGATCGGAGTTCGATATACACAAATGAACTATGTAACCACACTAAATTTGACACTCCAAATTCAATGGCGATATCAAAATTTTGAAAAAACATCATTTTCACAAAGTCGACTCCCAAAATTCAAAATCACAATTTTCCAAATCCAGGGTCGAAATGAGATTTAAAAGCCGTAAAATTACACCAAATATGGCACCACCCAAAAATTGACGTTCTGGATCTACTAGCGAAGTCGAATTTTCCATCTGAGGTTGTTTCGACCAAATGTGGGTCCCACACCCATATTTTCAATTTTTCAACTTTTCGACCAATAGGTCAAAATGAGCTCGGGGTGCACCGGGACCCGAACTAAAGGTCTACATAGCCTAAAATCAATATTCCGGAGCTGCTGGCATAGTACGTTTGGCCATCTTTCACACGGATCAAAAGATATCCTCATAAGTCTAAAATAAAGCTCTCGAAGACATCAAAAACCACAATATCGCATAAATGGTACAAATAATGCATCAAAAACCATGCCAATCACTCCCACATCCCAGAAATACCATAATTCAACTACAGGGAGGGGTAAAATAGTTAAATCACACAAAATCACAAATTTCACATATTTCATCAAATTTTTAGATCGTTACAGGCACCTGCCATTAAAGAGAATTGATATCAAAAAGTGAATTAAGTATATTTTCGTCACTTTTTATATACATGACATATTTTTGGTACTTATTTTAGTTTCATGGCATATTTTGGTTCTGGAGTCCTCATGGGCACCCAATAGATAAAGTATTTTTATCAATATTAAAACAAGAATATCATAAAATAAATCGCAATTTAACACTTAAGCATACAAGTCACTATTGGATCCATAATTACTTATTAATTATTAAATACCACTACCTTCTTAAATACCACAACTTGAGTTCTAAAATCACCTCCTATAACTAGCATATTCAAGCATAACATTATCCTCTATCTCTTTCCACATAATGTAACTCTAATAATGATTCAAGTCATTTATCCCTTAGATATTACCATCTTCATCAATATTTGACCCTAGCGTAGTTCTCCTCATCACATTATTGCACAATAAATACCACAACTTGAGTTCTAATATCACCTCCTATAACTAGCATATTCAAGCATAACATTATCCTCTACCTCTTTCCACATAATGTAACTCTAATAATGATTCAAGTCATTTATCCCTTAGATATTACCATCTTCATCAATATTTGATCCTAGCGTAGTTCTCCTCATTACATTATTGCACAACATAAAACTTAACATCTTTGTAACTCAGCTCGATTCAACACTAGAACAACTTAATGACATCATGCTTGCACAGTTTATCCACAAATAATTTTCTTCCGGACACATAACATATAGTATCACAGAAGTAACACATAATCATTCAATAACATAATTTTCAGAATCAAAGTAAAGTTCTTAGGTCTTTATCAACCTTAACTCCAGGTCCACAGGTCTAGACACGCTTTCTCCCATCAATTCTAATGTATAAAAATATGAAACAAAACAATCTTCAACTTATTAAACTAGCCTACCTAAACGTCAAGTTTTTGGAAGAAACAAGTTGTAACAAGAATGCTCTTTTCTTTTCTTCATGCCTTGGAATAATCAATCATCTAAAAAATCAAGTAATAATATGAGTAATTAAATAATTACTCTTCAAACAAATATTTTGGGGATTCAAACCCACTAATTCTACCCTTAATTCAACCTCTATATCATTCTCCAAGGTCAATTAGCCATTAACAAGCTCTTTCAAGCTTAACTCATCTCCATTAATGGAGTTTTTATGCTAAAGGTCTTATCTTTACGGAATTGAAGGTTCCTAACCATCAAAATTTATAATCTAGTTTATGAAATTCATTTTATAAATCTTTAATTTAGAACTTAGAATTAGCTCTAGGTCGTATTAAAAAATCCCATAAGTTTTCTCCAAAAAAAATCTACCATTAAAGGTCTTTCTTAGGATTCTAAGATTTTAAAGGAATAAAAGACGAAGAAAATAATGGAAAAACTTACCTCAAAGAAGGACATTCACCTTAAGCTTTGGTAAAATCACCTCTCTAGAGTTGGGGGATGAAGTTTTGGGTTCTTAGATCTAAAACACGGCTGAAAGTGATTTAAATACCACAAGAATTTTTGCTACAAAGAAATTTCTGTTTTGCCCGACCAGTGCTCAGTAAACGGTCGTCACTTTTTACTTTGAATTCAAATTGATGAACGATTTATTGCTTATAAAAAGAATTTAGAGATCTTTTATTTGGTGGGTATTGGGTCCCCTTGCTCCTTATATTCTAAGAGATAAGGTCGTTTAAAGTTGGCCCTAATAGAAATGCATATCGAAACTCTATCGAAAAGAAAGTTTTAAACTTAAATTTGTGTTAGATATATTGTACGACCTTAATTTATACCTAAAGAAATTTCAAACTAAAGTATTGATATTAGTACTCATGAATAATTAAATTAAAAATTACATATATAATGACATGTTTACTAGGAATTACTAAAAGTTCCAACTTTTTAAAAATCTCGTAAAATTCCAACATTTGGCCATTGATGATATATGTTAATTAACTTAGATACATATAAGGGATACATGTTTGAAGTAAACTAACTTGCACTTTTTAAGAGATGTAACGGATAAATTAGCATTAAAAGTACAATTAATCTAACTAATTATGGTTTAAACAAAATTAAATCCCATGATTTATGGAAATTATCTTGTTTTTCCACCATTCTAATCCAAAACAACATTCATAATCTATTTGAAAATACCCAAAAAAATTCACGGCTTCTTCAAAAGTTTCAGAAGTCCATTTTTTCTGATTTGTTAATTTAGTTTGGTTATTTGAAATGAATAAATAGTTTTAATGGGTTCATTCAAAAGAAAGGAAATTCATTATTATTGAAAAAGAATTCTTTATTCCTTCTTCTCTATTATTTGTTGTTCTTCTTCTTTTCTTTTGACGATTCATAAAAATAAATATCGTGTGTCTTATTAGTACATTCCGGTGTTTGGCTGTCTGATGTCAAGCATGAAGAATACAAGATTGATGGTTGTAGTAGGAGATGTGTCAATGTTGATCTCAATTCTTTATCCCTTCTTCTCTATTATTTGTTGTTCTTCTTTTTTTTCGATGATTCATAATTATGAATATCACGTCTTATTAGTACATTTCGGTGTTTGAATGTCTGATATCAAGCACGAAGAATACAAAATTGATGGTTTTAGTCAGAAATGTACCAATGTCGATCTCAATCGCTATCTCAAGAAAAGCCGATGAAGATTTTTCCTCACGAGTTGTTTTACTGTCGGATGTCGCAATGTATGCAATTCTTCCTTCGTGAATACATATTAAAAAGTGAGATTATAATCAAGAGATGTACTCATGATTTGTTTGTCAACTCGTTTATAATTTGAATTTTAAGTTTCTTTTCTTAGAATTTTAAGTTTTAAGTTTGTGGGTCAAATAACTAGTTTTAGGTTGTCAAATTACTCGCTTTAAGTTTATTGGATTATAGTCTGTCAAATTGTGTAATTCATCATTGTTTCAATTTTAAAGCCAAACATTTTGATAAACAAAAATATGTATCTGTTGTTGATTGAATTTAGCCAAAAATACAAAGTTTTTTTCATGTTTAAGCCAAAAACATAACACAGAATAATATATAGAAAAACAGTATGAACATAATATTATAGATACAAGATAATACAAATATATATCTTGGTTGAAATACATGTATCTATTGATATGCTTAAATCAATAAATGTTAAACAATACGAGATACATATAATTCATAAACAGTGAAGCAGTAATCCAAAATATGAGAAAATGTATCTATAAGCTTGTAACATGTATCTATTGTTGTGTTAATTTGAATAATAATTACAAAACATTAGATACATATAAAAATAAAAAAATGTATCTAATGAAAAATAAAAAAATGTTCACATTAAGAAGCTTAATGAATTTCTTATGTATTTGTGAATTCATTATTTAATTCAAAGTAACTAAATGATATAAAAAGATTTATCTGAACGTTCATTGATAAATTGCTTACATATTGCACAAGACTATCGTTACGTAATTAACAATTGATACAATCGTAAAAAATTTGTATCTATTGAAAAATATATTTTCTGAACAGTATGAAGCGTATGAACACTTACGTTCAGCTCGAAGTTGTTATTCAATTTAGAGACAAAATGTCTTGCAAAGAAAAATAAAATTAAGAAAAAGAAAATTATGTTATGATTGAATATGAGATTTAATGGTATGATGTATCGTTATGTTGCATAATGTAATGTTGTGTTAGTTACTTTCATTACTGGACTTAGTTATATATGTTTTAATAAACTTGATACGTATAGTTATAAATATGTATCTAATACAATGTAACAAAAAATGTTAAATATGATGACTTTGTAAAGTGTAACAAAAACGTACAATAAAATAATAATATATCATAATCTGGAATAGCCATATGGCAATCATTGGTGATAAGGTAGATTCCATGATGTTTAAAAACATCTATAAAAAACAATAACAACATGTACTAACATCATCAAACTATATAACAGTCAACTAGACAACAAATAAACAACTACTCAATATGCAAAGCACAGACTTTTTCTTTTTATGTGAAACTGCTCATTGGTCTTGGTGGATCGTCATTCTCACTAAAGTATCATTTCTCCGCCTTTACAGAGCCATACTTGCACAAAAGAGTGGCATATCTCATGCGATGGTATTGAGCATCAATACCCGATGAGGGAATGCCTAATTCCTCGCTCAGGTACTTGGTATAAATAGCTACAAATACACCACAATTCCTACATAGCGATTACTAATTGAATTAAAAATACATATATACATGTATAAGATAATGAAAACAATGGAAAGGTAATGTAATACTTACAAACTTCCACTATCTTGTTGTGTTATCCTGGTAACATATTCCAGTCAGAATGGATCCTAAAAAAATATCAAATTAAAAAAATAACATTAGATGCAATAACTCTACAATAACACAGAACAATATATAGAAAAATTGTATGAACATAATATTATAGATACAAGATAATACAAATATGTATCTTGGTTGAAATACATGTATCTATTGATATGCTTCAATAAATGTTAAACAATACGAGATACATACTATTCATAAGCAATGAAACAGTGACACAAGATAAGAGAAAATGTGTCTATAAGCTTATAAACATGTATATATTGTTGAGTTAATTTAAATAATACTTACAAAACATTAGATAATCAAAAAAAAAAATCAAATATACAAGAAATTGAAAAAACTTATCATGCGTATATAAATATGTATCACGGCCAATTATTTTCTAGATCTGAACATGCTGGAGGTTCCAGATATTTTCCAGATATGACTTTGTCGGAGGTTTCAATTTATTTTTTGCTTCGCGCAGCAAAATATTATTGGATTAGAAGGTATACATGAAGTATCGATAACGGAAAAGCAGCCAGAAATAACCTCAACATGGATAATTTTCTTTGCCAAAATAGTAGCTTTATCCATAACTCGAGCACCAAAAACATCATCATCTTTAACACGAAACTCCAAATGATCAATTGGGTGAGCAAAAGGGATATGATGTTGTTTAATTTGATTTTTGAGAAAAACCATTGAACATAATAAGAAGAAAGTGAAGATAAATTTAGGAGAAAAAATATCTTAATTAAAAAATGTGAAGAAGAAGAAGAAGAAGAGGAGAAAATTGTGACCAAAATTTTGGCGTTAATGTAGTCATTAATGTTGGAAGAGTTGGATAGAAACTGTTGCTTGAATTAAGGCATACAAAGAGGAGAAAATGAGTTATTTTTGGTAAAAAATCGATTTTTTAGTTTTAGGTTTTAACTTTTATCTCAACTTAACCAAAAAGTATGAAATGTTGGGATTTAAGTAATTTTTTAGAATTGGGGCGATTTTTAGAAGTTTAGAAACTTATGTTGTTTATAGATATCGGAAGGCTTAAATCTTAGCCGAAAAGCTTGAGGTGACACAATAAATAGGAAAAATTTCATAAATAGCAAACTTAAGCTCATAATTAGGAGTTTCATATCAACTATTTCATAATTACCTTAAATAGCAACTTGTATTTTGTATTTTATAAAAGTGTTGCTACTAAAATACAAATACAATAAGATTTATTGTCTTTCTTTTACTCAAATCAGTTGTTAAATAAGGAATAATTATGCCATGTATTTAAAGCAGTAAATTCCTTTTTCATAAATTGCTCTTAATTAAAGCAGTAGATTCCTTTTTCATAAATTAATCTTATTTAAATTAGTAGATATCTTTTCCAAATCAAACTCAAATCTGAAGATCATTATCTTCATGTTCTTCAAAAAGAAAAAAAATCTTGTTAGGCGAGGATGCCTGAAGCTTGAAGGTGGAGTATAAGAATAAGGGCGACATTCAGGATTGCAATAATTATAGGGGTATCAAGTTGTTGAGTCACACTATGAAGGTTTGGGAGAGGGTGACAGAGTTGAGGTTGCAGAGGACTGTTACTATTTCTGAAAATCAGTTTGGATTTATGCCAGGGTGCTCGACTACAGAAGCCATTCATCTCGTTAGGAGACTGATGGAGCAGTATAGGAAAAGGAAGAAGAATTTGTACATGGTGTTTATCGACCTAGAAAAGGCCTATGATAGAGTTTCTAGGGAGATTCTTTGGAGGTGTTTGGAGGTTAGAGGTATATCTATAGTGTATGTTAGGGCGATTAAGGATATGTACGATGGATCCAAGACTGACTGGGGGAGGGGACCTAGAGCACTTTCCTGTCTTGATGGGGTTACATCAAGGTTCGACGCTTAGTCCATTTATTTTTGCCTTGGTGATGGATGTTTTGATGCGGCACATTCAGGATGAGGTGCCTTATTGTTTGCTCTTTGCGGATGATGTGTTCTTGATTGATGAGACACGTAGTGGAGTTAATGCTAAATTGAAGGTTTGGAGGCAAACTCTTGAGTCTAAAGGTAATTTTTAGGTAGTGGTATGGACTGCGTAGACTTACCCTCCCCAGACCCTGCTTGGTGGGAATATACTGGGTATATATGTTGTTGTTGTAGGAAATGTCTAAATATTTGTAATTTGGGTAGTGTAATTTTCATGTTATACAATCAGCATAATAATTATGAAATTACATATAACTTTTGTTATAAACGTTAATTGTTAATTTAATAAAAAATGATAATTTGCACTGCTCTTAAAGATAATAATAATAATATTTTAAAAAGTTAAACTATTAAGGTATATAATTTAAATCTTTTAATGAGTTTAAAACAAATTTCATTTTAGGTCACTTGCCAAACTTCAAAAGGAAATGACTCACATTCCAAAGTTGTTCATGCACAAAATATTATATTATCTTAGTCTTTGATTTTATCTATTTCATTATATGGACAGAAAATAAAAGTTGTTATTAAATTTCCATCAATTCAGAGTTTATTGCAGGGGTATTATTCCCCTATAAATATATTGCTAAGAGTAATAATCAAAATCAATAATAGCAATCATATCGTTACTATTGAGCTATTACAAAACTTGGAAAAGAATGGAGAAGGCAACATTCTTTAAGATTTTCTTGGTCTCCTTTTTACTTATTTTGTTGGGTAAGCAATCTAATAAGTTTAAATCAATTTCTGTATATTTTTGTTATATTATAAAATATGATAACTCTAGTTAATTTCTTCTTTTCAATAATGTTGCAAGTTAGGACAGGCAGGCAATTGTATGATCATTGCATTTTCTTAACTACCAACTGCAACTTCAGAAAAATTTAGCAATTTGCGTGTCTTTTTTCATATCATGACATTTTTACGTTAGTAATCTAACTTGTTATCGAGCATGCCATTTATCATTCATACTAATAAGAAATATATGTTATATAAAACTTAACTCTAGTTATTTTTTTGTTTCAATAACTTAATCTAGAGGCGGATATAATGTGCCCCAAGCAATGTCACGAGATATTGCTTCATCATTTTTTTTAGCTAAATATGTATAATTACGTCACTTGTTATTGTAGTATTTTATTCATTTGTTCACTTCTTCAACTATTTGTCATCGTTTATAAAAATATTCTACGTACACCACTGACATGTCCATGAATGTTGGTAGGACAAGGAAGCAATGCTGCGTGCTCAAGTGATGGCGATTGTGTTACGGTGGTAGATTGCATAGACGTAAATCCCATATGTGATGAAACAAAAAGGTGCCGCTGTCCAGGAAAACCACCAGCAACTAATTATAATAATGGACCTAAAAGAGTTCACAAGACAAACCAAAACTAAATCATGTTTGTTATTCTGTAAAATTGAACCATGATTTGTGTTGTTGTTTTTCATTTTAATAAGGTTCAATCCAATAATAAGGTCTTTTGTTGATTCTGGAAAAGGATTTGCTCCCTTTGGATTTATCTTTTAAGCTATGCATTTTATCATCGATTAATTTCTTAGAGCAATTAGGCAAAATCTGTTGTCATAGCTAATGTTTGTCGAATTACAAAACATAACTACAGTAATGTATTTGGCTTCCGAAATTCGCTTACAAATACAAAATATAAATACAAATACAAATACAAATACAAATACAAATACGGCTGATACAAATTACTAAAGTGTCTTATAGATACATATACAAATACACATGACATCAAATACATACATCTATACATATATGTATGTTTGTGTTTGTGTGTGTGAGAGAGACACCGTTGAATAGAACTATGAAAACAATTTAACTATATAACTGAATACATATGAAATACGTATTAAATGCATAAATATATGAAATATACAATACATATGACATAAGTATATATATATATATATATTAGTCCAGTGTACGTGCGTTACATGTGTATGTCACGTTAATAATATTAAATTGAATACTATAACAACTTGAAAATTCTTAATATTATTTTAAGTCTATGTAATTTTTTGATTTTTAATAGAACTCTAGTAAGAAATTTTTTATATCAAACCTACACAAATTTAAGTAGGTGGAACAATATTAAGAATGACCCCAAATATACATTTAATTAAACTTAAAAATTATTATATTTCCATTGATTCCATTCTTAATCAAAATAGATCATAATTTGTTTAAACGTGTAAATTTGAAAAACTATATTTAATTAAATGTTTTTTAAAATAATACACTTTTATAAAATTCTTCAGAAATTATTGTCAAATAACATAAATTTTAAAAATTCAGCACTTTGCTTTTTTTTTTTAAAAAAAAAAATAAGGATAAAAAGATTAGTCTTTCAACTTCTATTAGAATAATAGCACTTTGAATTAATAACTTGTTAATTCAATTTATTGTTAATTCAAATAATAAAGGAAGAAATCTGAAACAATCTAAAATAGTTAGTGCAACTCTATGCCGTGGACATTATGGTGTCGTACAACAAACTTAATTTTAGACATCTAATAAAAACGAAAGAAGTAAAAACAAATACTACTCTCCGGTAAGTGTTGTTGTTCTTGAGAGTTAAAATTAACAAAATTTCAAAGTCTCTTATATGAAAAATAGTTTGCAGCATATTGTTCGGATTTATAAACTAAACAAATAGTTGATCCTTTTTGTCAACCAACTTGGACGAAGAAACTGTAAGTAAAGGTAAAGTTGTCTTGAACTATTGAAATTAAAGATAATTTTCATAAGTGAAGGAAAAAAATAATGAAACTAACTTTATTGAGGGCACGTGTACGCCTATAGACTTTTTAATTTCTAAAATATATTTTTCTCTTATCATTTATTTTAGCATTTCTTAATTATTAATTTCTAATATCTCGTGTCATATATTTTTCTCTTACCGTACATTTTAGACACCTTAATTTTTACAATATATTTTTCTCACTGACAAGTAAAAAAATCACTTCAAATAAATCTGACATATACCAATGAATCTAAAAGTTTAGTGAAACGTACCTTATCCTAGAAAGAACTTCTAAGTACCATCACATAAACAGAAAGAAAGTCAACACCTTCCTCCAAAAATGTCAAATAAAGAGGGCAGTTGCATATAGAAAAGTAGATATTCCCCCTGTTTGTCCCAACAATCATCTGCATGTAGTCACCAATTACCAATTGCTTTTCGGTGTATAGTGAATGTGAGTTACCACCTATGATATTATCTATGATTTTGATATGTGTTGCTCAGAGCCTCAGACTCTTTAAAAATATCATTGAATATGTGTTGGATCCTTCAAAAGTAGTGATCTTTTGAGGAGCTGATATGAGTGCGTTTTTGAGCAACTTAGCTTTTGATAAGCACCACAATGGGATGAAGCTCAAACAAATATGATAAAAGTTTTCATAATTTCATGAACCGGTGCATGCACAAGTTCGTAGAGTTAAAGGATAACTAAAATAATTAGAAAATTATATGGGTATTACATAATTAAGCAACACATAAATAAATACTATCAAGTTATAGAGCCAAAAATCAAAAGAGAAATTCAACTTAAATGTAAAAATATCTAAACTTATGATGAGAATTATTAATGCGACCTTGGTTGAGACTTGAAATGGAGAGAGAGAATATAGGGAAAATTGTATCTGCTTTAACAATTTCATCTAAACATCATGTTGTATAATAGTCCTACTCCTACAACACCGAATAATTAGGTAAAAGATACATAAGATAAGTACAACATGCTATACATCCTATCAATTATATACAATATGCTTAAGTGTTTCTGCCAATTGTATTTTTGCTTAACCTACAATATAAGCATTTATATGTATGTCACCTGATGGAGTAGTGATTTATAGGTGTGTGGAAGATATATATGATCATTCTTTACATAGGGCACCTGCCTTTTTAGATATATATGATCCTCCTTCTCATAGGGTAAGTCTATTGCCTTTTTAATTATGTCACATTCCTTGTAAATCTCTTTGTTTTGCTTTAAATTCTTTAGTGAATATCACATAATGGAGCTGGAGCTTGTTTTAGTTTTCGTTCATTGATATAATTCTCTTATTGTTGTGCTTTTCTAACCCTTCATGGAGGGAAGATTGATGTTAGAAAAGTAAGAACGATTTAAATCAACTCAAATTTATATCATCAACTGACTCTAATTTCACGTCATAACAAAATTATGGAAAAACCTTCACAATTGTAACTTTACGCGTTAATAAATTTAAAAATTATATTAGTAAAAACAGAAAGACGAAAAAACTTCAACTAAATTTATTCTTGGCAGTTAAAATTACCAATTATGTCTTCTTTGATGTTTGTATTAGTGTCTCCAACCCTTCATCTCTGTAAAATCTGTAAATGATACTAAAGAGAGTATCATGTAACGCTTTTTTGATGTTTGCATTAGTGTCTCCAATACTTTTTTTTCCCGATTTGCAAATTTGATCAATATTGAACACTTAAGATATACAAAATTTATAGTAAGAATATAAATAGTACTTAGTAGCATCTAATAAAAGCTCAACATGAATTACAGATCAATACTCTTTTATTGAAATTGACAGTATTACGTGTAGTATCTATCTATGTATGTCAATCCACACCTGGATCACAAGCGAGAAAGAAAGATCTACTTTCATTTGGAGAGAAGTCATTGAAAAAAAACATATTGAAAGAGTGTCTATAGGTTGATAAGACATAATAATTCATCAAAATTAAGCTAGAAACAGATGTAATTTTAACTGCAGCAAGTTGCACAAAGAAAACATGTTGATGATAGTGATTGTTTTCTTCTTCTTCTTTTTTTTTTTGAGAAAATTGCACACTCTATTCTTTTTGGCTTGGATGTGATCATGAAATTTAGAAAAATGTCATAACAAAATTAAGTCTTTACCTCCAAAAGGAGGAGCAGATTGATGTAGAACCAAAAAGGTTGATGTTGCTTAACGACGAGCTTGAAGCTGTCAAAAGATCATGAGAAAATAGTCAATCTCTACATTAACTATATATATAACCAAAGAATTTGTTTAATCAATTTAATTATCGGAAGAAAGCAACTACGGAAAATCATAGCAATTAATATTTGAAGAAGCAAAATTAGAATCCACATAAGATGAACAAATACCGCAACAATAGGTTGTCAAATTTTTAATGAAAGATTAAAAATTGATTTTGAACAACAATGAGATGTTAGTAGTATGCATTAACAGAGAAGATCTAAGTGTTATTGTGTGAAAGAATGACCTAGAAAACTTGAAAACGCTATATAGAATTAATGAAAAAATTTTGAAATTATAACTCCTTTTATAGAAGTTTTAGAATAGACAAACAAAAGGATTCCCAAATCAAAATAAAAGATTAATTTTGAATATGCATATGATTTGTATTAAAATACCTCAAATTATGAAAGGAAAAAAAAAAAACTCCTCTAAACTTGAAAATTTTTTAAGACTCCGGGTGCACTTTGATACCAAAAGTGATAGTAATTGTGACCAAGACTAATTACGATGCTTTGACTTTGGCAAAAAAATGGAAAACGGGTGTTTTAATAAAAGTAAGAAAATAAAGTTAAATTTGTGAAGGAAAATTTTAGTGTGTTTTTTGGTTGAAAGAAACCAAGTAGGAATCAAATAGGATTAAACAAAAAAAGAGTGTTTTAATGAAGTAGGGAAAAAAGCTAAATTTGGAAAGAATTTAATTGTAGGAAAATTTTAATATATTTATTTTGTAGAATTTAATTGTCTAAAACGAACTGTTTTAATGAAGGACAAAAAATGCAATTGAATTTTCTAAAGGCCTTCACACTTTTAATATATTGTATAAATATTTTCTATTATATAGAAGAGAGAGGGACCTTGAATTAAAAGAGACAAATAAGTTTTCCAATTAAGTGAGAGTCTTTTGAATTTTAAAAATTAGGTTAAAGGATAATTTTTTTCAGTTTTTTTTTTAATATTTTCACTCCAACAACTTTGCACAGTTGTTGAACAACTTTGTACAGTTGTTCAACAACTATCAAAGCTGTTCGACAACTTTATAAAGTTGTTCAATAACTGTGCAAAGTTGTTTGATAACTTTGATAGTTATTAAGATAACTAATGCTCCCAATTATTTAAGTAACTTTAATTTTTAACTTACTAATATTATGGGATCTACTTAGCCCTTTTTTAATTAAAGATTTGGGAGTGTCTTCCAACCCATTTCTCTTGAAGGGAGAGCTTTGAAACGACCAATAGCAGTTTAGCAGTTTCGTTTTTTATAAGGATAAAAAAGTAATTATATCATCAGCCATAGCAATTCCAGAAGTATCGGCGAGTTCTTTCTTATCTTTAAAAAAAAATATGAAGAACACACGCAAGCCACTCTTCATCTTCTTTGATTTTACTTTCAATTTTCAGGTCATCTTCTTAGATTTGTTTGTTCTTCCCGGATTATATTGTTTCTTCTAATTCTAATTTTCAGGTTAGCAACTTTTAATGCTTTGTTAAATCTTTTTTCTTTCTTTTGAAGGGTGTGCAAATTAAAAATAATGCTTAAATTTAAGTAAATTTTGATTTTCCAATTTTTAATCATTTCTATATTTTAATTTCAGTTTCAATTTGGAAAGTAAAACTTTTGGGTTTGGTGGTCTCTGACTTTGACTGAGTTGTTTTTTGTGTTGCATGCGTTGGCTATTTCTAATATTTGATTTGAATGTTAGTTTATACAGTGGTTGGCATTTGAAACTTTAGTAAGGACAAAAGATTTATCCCTTGTTGTGCACAGAGGAGATTTATGAGAGAGCTTCAATTAAGGTTCAATTTGAATTGCATTTGTAAAAAAATCTCAATTTTTTTCTTCAGAATGGGTGGGGCCAAAAGATGTTCAAACCAGACTACAAAATCATTTGCTTGTGTAATTTGTCATGCACCAACTGAACAGTTGAATGTTTAAAAATGCAACAACAAATAAAACCACAGACTTCCAGAAAAATAAAATGAAGGTTACCATTAAATTTCTTTTTTTGGTCAACAAACCGACATGTTCTTATTCACCAAATCTGAAAATCACCCTGAATTACATCTCTACAGAAATAATACTAATCATTAACCTATACATTTGCTCTAAGTAAAGTATCATCTATCCATTGTGTATCATTACGTTTCCTTTTATCAGTTAACACAGTCATACATCTGTACTTACAATCATCTAGTATTTTCCTGCTCACTATTTTTGGTTGAAGCACTTTCCTGTCCCATAAAGCTATGTTCCTAGATTTCCAGATATGATAGATACTTGATGCAGTTATTGTCCACAACAATGCTCTGTTGGTCTTTCCTTTGGCATATCGGGCAATACGTGTTCACCAGCCCTGCAAATCTTAGCGTTGCAGCCTAATGTTCAGCCACTCCAGCACGTACTTCATACATCTTTGAGAGAAAACACATTGAAAGAATAGATGTTCTATGTGTTCCATATGTCGTCCACACAGCAGACAGTCTTGAAGCTTGAATAAGCGATCTTTATTCATTAGTCTTTTCTGCATAGCTAACCAGCTTATAAAGCTGTGTTTAGGTACAGTGATTGAGCACCAAACACTTTGATAAAAGGCCCAATCCTCTATGATACCTCATCTCCAATGATATCCACTGCATATTGTATATTTGTCTTGTGGTTTTAACCAGCCCTTCCTCAAATACCCTACCACATATATATATCTTTAATATGAAAAATCCGTGTCCAATACCAACTATAATCCGTTGGAGCCTTATACGCCCACCAATCAGCTCCTTTGAGGTATATATGATTGATCCACTTAACCCATAAAGTGTCTTCCTTATTTTCTATATGCCATACATATTTAGCTACTGCCACTTTATTCCAGATTATCCATTGTTGTATCCTAGTCCTCCTTCTCTTTTATGTCTACAAATCAGGTCCCAATCTACCAAAGGCACCTTATTAGTGTGTATTTTCCCAGTCCATAAAAAATTCCTACATAAGTCTATTATTTGTTTCATCTAAAGCCACCCATGGACCCTTCACCTATTTGTGAATCTGATCTAAATCCTCCCACAATGTTCTTCTCATAGCATGGTCATTAAAACCATATACATATGTGATTTCCATCATTTGATCAGTCCCTTTATGTTTGACTCCATAATGTATCACTTGTGCAGTCACTATTCTGACATCTACTTCAAACCTTTTTGATTTCCATACTATCCATATTCTTCCTCCTTGATGCATGGCCAGGTTAGTAGTAAATGACCACCCTACACAAAGGGGAAGAGCTACTGTAGGAGCTTTAGCTTTCTTCACCCTTGTCTCAAGGAGGCCAAATAGACTACCATTAGAGTTGTGAAGAAATATCTACACTTCTCTTTCTCATTCTTTATGTAAGCATACAGTACAACTTTTCTTTAATAATCAATATTTTCTTTTCATATTCCAGCTCACCCTTTTTGGGTTAACAAATTTGCAGCTTAATTTAAGTCCCTTTTGCAATCAATTTAGAATGTCATGAAACAAAAGTAATTGAATTCAAATCTTATTTATAATTTTTCACATAAATGTTCACAAATTTCTTTTCATATTTTTTTTGTTATTTTGATTTATCTGATAAATTCAGTTATTAACTACTATAGGAGTTCGTTTGTAATAGATGGCCTAATCGTTTGGTTGACCCATTTAGTTAATTTAACACATGGACTGATTAGTTGGTATTACTTTAGCAGTCATTTGATGTCGTGCATATTTTGTCACTTTAATGATAAAAAAGGGTCAAAAGTTGACCTTTTTGCTGACGAACACATTTACAAAGATTACTAGCTTATTGACTTGATCTGTCTTTTTATCGACTTGAGATTCGTAGAGTTCTTTTATGTTATTTTTGTACCTTGTGAAGAGTAAAATCAACTGCCTCTACTTTTTCTTACGTTCACTAGAAACATCATGTGTAATAAGATATGGTTGATGTTTAAAAGTTAGAAATATGAAAAGCCGTGCTTACATTTTTTAACTTAAGGTTTCACAACATATTCAACTTATGTATTTGGGATATATGAAGTGTTGATGTCATGATATTTCAAGCGGATAAAACCGTTGTTTTCTTGCTTCTTTTGAATTTGTTCTTGGTTGAGAGTTATCTTTTGATTCGTAGTAATCTGAAAACTAATTGCAGGACCCATTTATATTGCTTATGGGAACTCATAAGATAAACATATTGACTATTATGGATAAAATTATAGTTGCATGTACCATTAATACCACATCTTGAAATTAAAAAAATTGAACATCTAGACCTCAAGCTACTATCATCTGCTATAGATGTATGAAGGTAAAACATTATTCTCTTGGAGTAATCAACTAATACATGAATCTCTTAGATGACTGACTTAAGAGGAAATTCAATGGAGTATAACGTGAGGAAAAAAATAAGTTTATATCTTCCTTTCCCGTTTCATCTATTTACTTGGAGGAAATGAGGCGTAGCTTGATTGATTATCTAGAGCACATGATATTAACTCTAGTTTTTATTGCAAATGCATGGCTCTGGATGGTAAGCTAAGATCCATCATTGTGAATTTCTTACTCTCTTAGTTTGCCATTTTGTTTTGTAAGCACCCTACACCTATGATATCATTGATCTGAATGTGAACCATCATAAATGTATTTATCTAAAAGCTACACCTAAAGTATATATAAAATCAAGAGTGTTTGGCGGTTATAGAGTTTAGCTCTTTTGTTTTCAATAGCTTGGCTATATAATTTTGAGTTCATGTTCTCTGTCTTCCGTGTGAGTACCTAGGTAGAAATGTGGTATATGCACTTATGTTATGCCTAGAAATTTTAGATTTGAAAAGAGTTGAAGTTGAAGAGGTGATTGGAATTCTCTTTTATACTTTCCTTTGTGTATTCCGTTAGGGGATAAGATTGGAACAAATTCTTATTCAATCAAGTTGATTGACTAAGAGATGATATGTTAAAGTAAAAATGTTGAAGTATGACTGTAATGCTAAAAAAGAGTTAGCTGTTGTGAAAGGGGATAAGATTGGAACAAATTCTTATTCAATCAAGTTGATTGACTAAGAGATGATATGTTAAAGTAAAAATGTTGACGTATGACTCTAATGCTAAAAAAGAGTTAGCTGTTGTGAAAATTAAACACTTCGATTCATCTTGAAATGTTTGATTTCTGCGATAGAAGTTTCCTATAGAAAGATATTGCTAGCCGGTGACTTTTTAATTTTTGACAAGTTGAAAGCATTTTAATATCCACAATGATAAATGATTCTAGTAGAAAAAGGATGAATTCGATTTTGAGTCTTGAGTTAATTAGTCCTATGTAGTTACATCTATCGTACCCTATAGAATCTCTTAAAAAGTAAAATCTACCTACTCCGGTTCATCTAGAACACGTCTTCTTCAATGTGGCCATTTACAATTAAAGGATGGCGAGGAAGAAATATTGATAGAAGAAAAAAGATACTTGTGAAAAATTAAAGATACAAATATGAATGTTGGTAATTCAAAGAATATATTTTTTGCGGCTCTGGAAACAAAAATTTATTATATGTTATAAAAAGAATTATATGATAATGCAAATACTCAGGACATTATCAATGTCGCTTGAGTTTTCATTTTAAAAGTACTTTTAACAAAGTCGCAAAACAATATGATCAAAAAAGTTTCTGGAGTAATTTGTTGATATTAAAATTTAATTACTTGGATTACCCTTTATGTAGAACATGATTTCCAGATTTCTTTCATGAAAAATACAAGTTATATGCATTGTGTGAGTTGAAAAATACCTACCTAGCTATGCATTCATGGGCTTTGTGACCAAGGTGATCCACCGAATGCAATTAGGAGACCATATAGTGTAGTCCTTAACTGCAATTATTTCTGGCTTGTCTTTCAGTTTCTTTTATATTAAATTATTTGTTTTTCCTTCTAGCTTTGCCATAGTTATTCCTATACTAAAGCACAAAAATAATAAGATCACTGAACAAAAAAGATTGCATCTTTAGTCTGCTAAATATGAAGAAACATAGACCAAAAAAAGGCAAAGAGGTACTCACCAATAGTGTTGAAAAATAAATAGAGGTCAAGTGCAAAAATCCCGTAAAGGGGAAACTTCCTTCTTTTGATTGGTTTCTCTTGATGAAATTAAAGAAAAGAATGGCTCAATTTTATTATGGTATTCTTATTTTTTTCCAAACTTTTCATGTGCCTCCTCTGGAATGTTGTTTTTAGTCAAATTTGTGACTTCATACCAAGTAGTCTTAATTGATTGTAGTGCTTCTTTGTTTGAAGAAAAGTATTCAGTGAGGTGGCTTAGCTATTTGCTATGACAAGTATAAGTATTTGCTAGAGATTTTATGGCAAGGTGAAATTTTTTTTGCCTGACATTACTTTTAGCATTTTTCTAATTAAGGAACGAGATTCCTGACATTTAGCTTTAACTATAGTGATACTGTAGATTTGGTAATCAGAGCTAGAAAATTGATTTTTCAAGTTTTTTTCTCAGATATATTAGGAGTGTGTGAAATCAAATACACTCATACATATTTTCCCATGAAGGGTGTGCATTGAGCCACCCTTCAAGATGGTTCCGCACGTGGTTTGGTTACACTTCCATTTCTACATCTTGCTTATTATCTTATACGTGCAAGCGCCTCATACTCTTAATCAAGAAATAGAACGCTGGTGAAGATTAGCTTAAATGGTCATTCAACATCTAGGAATGTTCTATAATATGCTCCTAATGGGTATTGTTAATGAAGCTGATCTTTAACTTCTCTTTCATTTTCTTTATATGTGTAGGAACTGTGGCAGCACTATTTTTGAGTGTGCTATATTTGGTATGAAATTATGTATCCGAATACTTGCATACTTCGGAAATCAAATCTTTTTTTTTCTTTTTCAGATTGTTTGATACAATGTATTCCCTATAATCATAAATAATAGCTTTCAAATGTAAGAATATTGTATAGCTATATGATACAAGTATGATCATGATCATGATACTTTTTGAGTATTTTTGAAGACTAGTCACTAAAGGGCTCTTTTGTCATTTTGTCTATTATTGTAATGTGGTATAAATAGAACATTGTAGGGTTTATTTCTTTAGTTGCTTAGTGATATTGAGAGAGAGAGAGAGTCTCAAAACAGTAACTAGGGTCATATACAAGTGTGGAATCACTTGTTTGTTGCATTGCTTGATACATTGGTGCTTGAGTGGTGGACACCTCTCTTATGTCAATTGTAAGATATAGGTGATTGTAGTGTGTAGTGTTAAGGGTCCAAGAGTGTCATATGTTCTTGGGTTCTTAAGATTATACCTTCATTTGTCTATCTCTCTATCTTTATTTTATTGTAACCGTTGCTAGTGTTCTTGTTGTGTAACCTTGTAATTGTTCTATTGTTGAAATCTTATTGTGTTGTTCATCTTCTTGTTGTTGTTACATTAGTTTGGGTTGACTGTTTTGGTGTCAAATATACCATTATATCTTGTATTATTGTTGTTGATAGTGAATCCGAGAGTGGTCACCAAATAGGTCCTTGGTTGTCTTGAATTTGTGGACTGATTTTGGTGTGTGTTTCGTGCTTCCAAGTTTATAGTGTATCATTTGGTATCATAGCTTGTGGTTGATTTTGTTCTAACAAAATCAATCTTGGGCTTGGTAGTTAAAAAAAAAAAAAAGTGTTTCTTGTGTTTGTTCTTGGCCGAGAAGTTGAGCTTCTTCTTGTTATATTCTTGGCTGAAATTTGTGGAGGTTAAAGTTGTATTGTGAACAAAGACCTAGGTCGAAATTTGGTGGTTTGTTGTGGCGGGTTGGGTCTTGGATATGTGGATCTTTTGTTTTTCTTGAAGGTTGTTGTGAGTTCTTGTTGTTCTTCACCTTTCATCTTTTGTTAAAACAAGAAAAGTGAACTTTAGATCTAAAAAGGGGAAGTATAAAGTTATTAGAATTGTTGGTGAGAGGACTTGAACCCTTCACTTCATAGACTTTTTCAACCACTTTTCTTATTTTAAGGGCCTTGTTTTGTGGGAATTGTACAAGTCAAAGTCATACCTTTTTTAAGATTGAAATTGCAAAAGGTTCTAAGACTTACACTTTCCCTCCAAAATCAATTTCCTCCATTCCAAATTAAGAAGCGACCAAATCATCAAATTGATAATTGAAATTTGTTGAACTCGCGGCCAATTGGAGAGTGACATGCCATCAAATTATTGTTCACACGATAATTTTAAGCTCAAAATTTTGATCTTCTAGTTTCATTTTGTTGTCTCTTTAGTCTCGTTTGTTAATTTCATTACTAACTTACAAGCTAGTCCTAGATTGTAAGTTGGTCATGAAATCGTCCTTCGTGTTAACATTCCTTTGTGTGCTTTATTCTTTTGAGTCGTTGTAAAAAATTGGTTCACCTCTTAACATCTCAAGCACGAGATACAATCAAGCTTACAAACATTTGTGAAATCAAGTGTGAGAGCACAAAGTGTGTGAGAGTGAAGTGAGGTTGTTTTGAACTAACGTGTATTTTGTGTTGTAGGTTTTGTATTGTATTGTTGTGTCTTACGTTGCGAACTGATTTGGTGTCTTAATTAGACTATATCTTGAAGGGTTATTTTTGGTACAACCACAATGGAACCCGAGGCTTCAAATGCTCAAACAATGGACAATAATGTCATCAATCTCATTTTGGCTCACCTTGAAACTATGTCCCGAGATATGGCTAGGTTGAATGTGGGTCTTGAGAAATTAGATACAGATGTGGCATCAATGAGTAGGAGATTAGAACGTGTGGAAATAAAAAGGAGTCGACCTTCCACCCCTCAAAACATTTCCCCAACTAATACTCTCGAGACCTTGCACCAAATGTTATATCCATCAATTGCCACAAATCAAATCAATCTTTACTCCCGAAGTCGAGAACAAGATAGACCAAGCCATCCTTCACTCCACCAAGTCCAATAAGAAGGGCTTGAAACCCAAATACCACCACCAAACCCGAACCCTCCCATCAAAACTCCATTGACCAAAGACCTCACTATTCAATTCTAATCCCGCCACTACAAGCTCCACTTAACCCAAATAGACCTATCCATGTGGAGAGCTATGGTAGGGGAGGATAATATGATGGTTATAGGCCGTATGATGATGTTTACTTGAGGGAAGAAAGAATGAGGGGTAGACATGGAGAGTTAGGTCGAGAGGTGAAAGATGGCCATCCAAATCAGGATGTAGGTCTCAATTCCATCAAAGTGAGCCTTTCCATTTTCAAAGGTAAGAGTGATCCAGAAGCCTACCTTGTATGGGAGTCGTCTTGTGACAAGATCTTCCAACTTAATGATCTCACCAAAGAAAAGAAAATTTTCTATGTTATAGCTTACTTCGAAGAGTATGCTAATACATAGTGAGAGTATGTTAAACGGTTTGGGAATGAGATGATCGGGGGACATCCTCCTCCTTGGTTTCAGTTGAAGAACCTTATGCGGCAAAGGTACTTGCCCGAGACTTATAGGCATGAGCTCCTTGCCAAATTGTACAATTTGAGGCAAGGGTGCAAGAGTGTCATGGCTTACTACGATAAATTTCAATAATTGATGTTGAAACTTGACCGCTGAGGCGAGCAAGCAAGTCATGACATTGTGCGCTTAAAGGTTGGGTTAAACAAAGACATATCCACTCGCATGATGCTTCATAAATTCGACACCATAGATGGCATCTTCCATGTGGCTTTAGAGGTTGAGAGGGAGCTCAAAGAGAAATCATTCATGGCTGCCCAACCCGAGGCCACCAAGGCTGTCCAAAAACATCCTCCAAGGTATGAAGGTAAATTGAATTCTACTTCCAACTCCAAGGGGTTTCAATGCTTCAAGTGTCAAGGGTGAGGGCACAAGGCTAGTGAGTGCCCAAATCGGAGGAATATAATCCTAAGGTGGGGTATATTGTACTATCTTGGAGAAGAAGCGGGCATTGAATCAGTTAAGAATGATGGCAAACCGCAAGATGGAGAGCAAGAAAAAGTCAAAGTGCAAAATGAAGAGTATGGAAAAGATGTGTGGCCGCAAGAAGGAGGTTGTGAAGTGCCTTTGTAAAAGAGGTGAGCCCATGAATTTGTGGTCAAAATCCTCTCAAGATGAAGAGGATGATATAAGTATGATCATGATCATGACACTTTTTGAGTATTTTTGAAGACTAGTCACTAAAGGGCCCTTTTGTTATTTTATCTATTATTGTAATATAGTATAAATAGAGCATTGCATGGTTTATTTCTTTAGTTGCTTAATGATATTGAGAGAACACTCCTCTTAGAGAGAGAGAGTCCAAAATTGTAACTAGGGCCATATACAAGTGTGGAATCACTTGTGTGTTGTATTGCTTGATACATTGGTGCTTGGGTGGTGGACGCCTCTTTTGTGTCAATTGTAAGAGATAGGAGATTGTAGTGTTAAGGGTCCAAGAGTGTCATATGTTCTTGGGTTCTTAAGATTATACCTCCATTTGTCTATCTTTCTATCTTTATTTTGTTGTAACCGTTGGTAGTGTTCTTGTTGTGTAACCTTGTAATCATTCTATTGTTGAAATCTTATTGTGTTGTTCATTTTTTTCTTGTTGTTACATTAGATTGGGTTGGTTGTTTTGGTGTCAAATACAACATTATATCTTGTATTCTTATTGTTGGTAGTGAATCCGAGAGTGGTCACCAAAGGGGTCCTCGGTTGTCTTGAATTTGTGGACTGATTTTGGTGTGTGTTTCCTGTTTCAAAGTTTATAGTGTATCACTATATAATAAAAAAATAAAAAAAAATTCAGATGTCGGGCCCATCCAGAGCACGGGTATTTAGGAAAAATTTCAGAAATAGCAACTGTAGAGTCTTAATTGTAAGTTTTATAGCAATATTTTCAAAATTACAAAAAATAGCAATATGTATTTTGTATTTGATTAAACTGTTGCTAGTAAAATACATATACAATTAAAGATTATGTTCCTAATTTAACTCCAATCTATTTCAATTTAATATGGAAAAAATGGTTCCTTAATTTAAGGAACATTTAATTTGATAGATTTCTTAACCTTTTACAGATACCTTTTACTTTAATGACTCTATTTTAACCATAATCATTATTCTTACAGCAACATAATTCAAAATTCAAAAATGTTTTTCATAATCTGCAATTCATATCAATTTAAAAAAAACGACTGTTTCCAAAATTTATGTTTATTGTCTAATGTTTTGAGAAAAGTTTGATAAGACAACGCTGCAAATACAGGTATCAATAAACAAATATGATTTTGTTTGTAAATGTTTGAACTATATTTGTGAAAATCGCTGGAAAAATCATAACAATAATGGTTTGATCAGTTCTCGAACAAAGTGGTTTGATCGATAATTTTTTTTTAGAAATTAGAGTTTCCCATTGCGGTATGTAGGTTGAATATTGATATACAATTGTTACAGTTTATTTTGTATTTTTTTTCGTTTTCAATTAAACAAGTTGTTCTTGTTGGAATTCGTTTTGAAGTTTTCTATATACTAATAAGTTATTGTATCAAAGGGTTAAACATTGCAGACCTGTAATAATCGTTGATGCAAGTCATCTCAGAAAACTATATACTGGTACTTTTGTAGCTGCTTATATCATGGATGGAATCGGTAAGTCCTTTTTATATATGTATTTAACATTACATATGCTGCCAGCTATTATGCAGTCTGTTTATGTGATCACTGGTATTTACTTTTATGTATTTCCGTTTACATATGCTGCCAGCTATATGTATTTTAAAAATACATATGCACTCTGTTTTAAGTGTTTGACTGCACTTTTTTTTTTAAATAAATATGCAGGCCATATATTTCTAAAAATACATATTGAGACATGTAATATACCTATGCAGAGTTGGTAAAATACAATTGCTAAACTGAAATAATTACAAATGTCAAATGAATAATTGTTGTTATAATTTTAATTTTATTTTAATAATTTCAGGTTATACCAGCCTCAGAATATGTCTATATAGTACACGACAAGGATAAACATTTTATTGTTGCCTTAAGGAAAAAAAATTCTTGCCATGCATTTCAATATGACGAGATACCGTGTGTGCATGCTTATGCAGTACTTGATAGCAAGAATTTTCAAAAGGAATCATATTGCTCTGATCTATACAAATCAAAAATTGTGTCAAGAATGTATGATCTTCTCATCTATTCTATAACACACAAAGATGATTGGGTGATTCCACAGGAGATATTGGAGGAGATAGTTTTGCCCCCAAAACACAAGCGACCCCCTGGAAGACCTGCAAAGAAGGATCATAGAAAATCGGGAAGAAATATGTTCGAAAATAAAAATAAAAATTATTGTAGTTCATGTGGATTTAAAGATCACAATAGGCGTTCATGTGGGAAATATAATAGATGATAAGTTTACAGATGTATTCAGTTAAGAAACAATTTTTTTTTCACTGATTATTTTATGATTCTAAATTTTGATACAAACTTTTGATGACAATTTATGAAATACATCTTATATTTAGTTTATACATTCTATACATAAATGTATCATATGTATTTTGTGAATACATAACTAGTCAATATCTAAGTTATCAAAACATTTTTAATGCAAAAATTTTCTTCAATTGATGAATAACAAATACAAATATATATGTAAAAAGTACATTTCAACATACAAGAACTACATATCACATTAAAAATCTAATGACTACCAAATACAATTTAACATCAAATACAATTCTTGGCGGTAAATATAAAAACACATATCTAAACTGTATGTATTTTCATAATACATATTACAATTATATTTCAACAAACACAAATGTATTTTGTGAATACATGAATTGTACAAATTTAATTAACAAGAAAAGAATATAACAACACATGTACAAATTATATAACAAATATATTTTCAAAATACATATTACACTTCTATATAAAACTATATATACAAAACCTTGCCAGTGATAAATACAAATATCTTACACAAATGTCATATATATTTTAGAATTACATATGCTCACTGAAATGGTCTTATGTATGTAGAAAAAAACATTTCAACAAATAAGAACTACACATCACATTCAAAATCTAATGACTACCAAATACAACATATGAAGAAAAAATTGAGTTTTCCCTCAAGTAACTTGATGGTGCAGAATTAGTTACTATGTTCTATATATATACAATGAATAAACTGTTAATTGGCTAATCAAGGCAAAAAGAGCTTATTCAAATGCTATAGACATGAATGCATCATCATCCAACACACTATCAACATCGAACAACTCCTCTTCAGGATAAACGGTATCTTCTGGGAACTTCAAAATTTAAGTTGGACCATCCTGCTGCAAAGGAGAAGAAAAAAGTATGAAGAAAAAAACACCAACTGACATATGAAGAAAAAGACACCAAAAGACAATCAAAGATGAGTAACAGATGCATAATTGAGAATTCACACATATATGTAGTGTTAAGATGCTAACAATTTGAAATAATCAACCCATCAAATTACAATCAGAAAGTCGAGGTACACTAATACAACTATGTAACTAACAAAAGATCTCTCTCAAACACAGATTTATCCTAAACGATGGCAGTTCGTCGAAAACCAAATTCATCGGTTGAATACTGAAACTACTACAATTTGCATATTGTGCCATTATAGTGGAACTCCAAAAAATTTCAATGCACACAAAGAAAAACCTAACAGACCAAATCGGCTAAGAAGAATGAAAAATTTGAAAAAAAATTCGATAATAAAATACATAAAAAAAATTTATATGAAAAATATAACTTGCATTAACTTTAAAATAAACTTACCTTAATTGAAGGATACAATGTTTATCAAGATCTCAGATAAAAATAGTTTTTGAGAAAAAAATTGAAGATTAAAGGGAACTGGATTTGGTAAATTAGCATGAAAAGGGGATGGATAAAAAGAAGAGTTCAAGTCACGCGCTTTTCCCTAATAAAGGTAAAATATTGCTATATTTTATTTTTAATTGTAATTTTGAGAAACTATTGCTATTAGTTGTAATTAATGTCTTAAGGTTGTTAGTTTATGTAATTTTTCCTTTGCTTATCTAGTACTATTATATATAAGAGAGAATACCAATTTTTGGTAGTCCTCACAAGGATATTATAGTAATTTTAATTAATTTATAATCCTCTAAAACTGTGACACTTTGAATGATAAAGATGAAGTTATTTATCTTTTTTTTTTTCGCTATATGGATATTTGCACTTGGTGCATATGTCATGAAATGAGAAACTATTATTAAATTTATTTTTGTAATTTCAATTGTTTAACTATTTTTTTCTTTTGAAAATAATAATAATTAAGAGTAAAGGAAGGGGAATTAAGTAGGGGATTACAAAGAAGAAAATCAAACATTTACCAATAAAGTGAAATCCAAATTCTCAATCCATTGAACTATTTAAATTCACATGTTGTTTAACTAATCGATAAATCATTCTTTGAAGCTTTCATTATAATTTTTCGTTTCTCATACTTATATATTATTTAATCAAGTCAATTACAAAATATAAACATCAAATATTTAATTATTAAATTTTTTGCTTTTACTTCATGCTTCATGAATCATCTTTCAATGACATTACTTATTCAAGATTTTAATAATAGTTATCTGACAAAAGGATCCAAAAACTTTAATTTTGACTAATTTTTGTTAGTTTTTAATCAAAATTGATTATTTAATTAACTTTAAAATATTAAATTAATATTAATAAAATTAATATTTTATATGAGTTTTATTTAACGTAGTTTAAAACTGAAAAATATATTATGATTGTGGAGAATTTTCATCACCTTTTTCCTTCTTTCTTAGTATTTATATATTATAATTTTATTTTTTCTATGAAATAAGTTTGTACAAATACCTTAAAAATGAAGAAAAAGTAAAAAAAAAAAAGGGGTTAAAATTAGTGATTGTATGAGGTTATATTTTATTTTATCGAATTGAGTATGTTTTTCATGTATTTTCTATTTTTTTTATAATATGAATAGAATTTTTATGTGGACAATTTTATTCATTGCTATTGTAGTTATCTGACAAAAAGACCCAAAAGCTTTGATTTTGACTAATTTTTGTTAGTTTTTAATCAACAATAATTATTTAAGTAACTTTAAAATAGTATAAACAAAATTAATATTTTATATGAGCTTTTATTTAATGTAGTTTAAAACTGAAACATATATTATGATTGTGAGAACTTCCATCACCTTTTTCCTTCTTTATTAGTATTTACATTTAATAATTTTATTTTTTCTATAAAATAAGTCTGTACAAATACCATAAAAATGAAGAAAGAGGTAAAAGAAAGGAGTTAAAATTAGTGATTGCATGAGGTTATATTTTATTTTGTCGAATTGAGTATGCTTTTCATATATATATATATATATATATATATATATATATATTTTATGATGTTAATAGAATTGTTGTGTGGATAATTTTATTCTTTTTTCTATTTTTTTTGTTAAGGAGAAATGCATTAGAAATTAAGAGTTAAGAGAATGGTCCATGGGCGCGATGGACTGCCCATGAGGGTTAATGTTACATGACCAAAATTGTCTAACAAAAAAAATGCTAAACTATCTGCTTCAAAAACCTCTAAAGCATATAATGGTAGAACTTCAAAAACTTAAAGGCATGTAATTTGGGTGTCTCTCATCCCTTTCTTGGCTAAACTATCTGCTACCCTATTTTGCTCCTTCCATGCGTGTTTCAGGAATGAGACCTGCACTTGAGTCATCAACCACCTGCATGCAGCAATGATAATACTAAGAATGTTAGTGTTAATATTGAACAGTTTAATCACTTCTAGTGCATCTATCTCAATAGTTAGAGGCCACAAACTATGTTTTTTTGCAATTTTGAATCCCTTGAGGATGGATAACAGTTCAGCCTGGGTTGGGGAGGTATTATGGAGTGATTTACAGTAACCTCTAATCCATTCTTCTCTAGATTACAGAAGACTCTACCTAGACCTCCCACGTTTTGCATATTGCACACTCCATCAGTATTCAATTTGAAGACCCCCTGGTCTAGAGGTTTCAGCTGGGCCAGAGTTACACTAGCCGACTTATTTTTTTACTTTTTGACCATGTAGGAAAACTCCATGGCCTATTGGATGGTGTGGTACTCATTTGTTGGATCTTTTATTTTGTTAAAAAGGTTAATATTTCTGTTAAGCCATAAGTACCATAAGGAAAAAGGGATTATATCATTCCAGGTTAGCTAATGATTGAAGGCTTTATTTTTGATACTTTCCCATGTAGTGATATAGTTTTCCATGGTCAGGGTGGTAGAGTCTATGGAGTGAATAGACGTGCTTATTAAGGCAAGTCTTTCCCAAAAGAATACTACATTAAGGCAGCAGAAGAAGGTGTGATTTACATCCTCCTGGTGGGTGTCACTATAGTGATACATAGGACTTGTGGTCACCCCAATACAATAAAAAAATTTGTTGGTGGGGAGTATTTTATGATTTAGGAGATAGAGGAAGGTTTTGAGCTTGTTGGGGGTGGTCAGCTTCCAGCTGAAACTGTCTGTTTGGGGGTCTCCTAAGACTGCATTTGATTCCGCGATGGCTTGGTAGGCAGATCGAAGGGAGAAAGTGTCATTGGGAGTATTATCCCAATAAATCTTATTAGGGAGGGAGCTGTTATGAGGCATGAAAGTGGATTTGATAGCTTGTTGGATGTGATCTGGAAGACTGAAAGAGAGGTTTTCCAGGTCCCAGTTCCCATCTTGATAAACATCCCTCAGCTTTTTGCAAGAATTAACTAAGCTTAGGGGGGCATGGACATAACTTCTGATAGGCCGGTGATTTGAAATCCATTTTCATGGATGAAGTTAATTCTGTCACTATTGTAGGGATTCCATCTAATGTTTTTAGAGCAAATGGCCCTGCCTTGTTTTATGCAATTCTAAGTCCTAGAAGAGAGCCTCTTCTTGGGTTCCCTAGAAAGGGGTTTGCAATACTTGTTATACAGAATCCTAGCCCAAAGAGTATTTGGATTATGGTACATTCTCCAGGACAAACTGGCATGGATGGATTTATTCTTGAGACAGATTTTCCTGATACCAAGTCTACCATCTTCCTTAGGGGAAGTGATGGTATCCTAGTTGATCAGGTGGATTCTCTTCTTCCCAGATGGGGTGCCCCAGAGGAAGTTCCTTTGGATTTAGTCTGTCATTTTGGTGGTCCTCTGGGGTAGATAGATGTACTGCATAACATGGGTAGGTATACTTCCAATGATTGCTTTGGTGAGTACAATCCTGCCAGTAATGTTGAGCATTTTGGTTTTCCAGCCTGCTAGCTTGTTGTGCATGTTATCAATAATGTATTGTAAGTCTGCATGCTTGGGCTTGGAGTTTAAGATAGGGAAACCATGATATTTCCCAAAGGAGGTACTGGGCTGTATGTTCAGAATTGAAGAGCAAGGATTTGCAATTTTGACATTACAGTTTCTAGAGAACACACATTTGGATTTCTGAGTGTTTATTTTTCGACCAGAAGCTTTGCAGAAATCATCAAAATTCCTAATTATAGTAGCACTATCTTCAGTGGCGGATTTAGAGAAGATGGTTAGGTCATCAACAAAAAAAGGTGGGATACTTTGGGTCCCTTGTTGCAGATAAAGATGAGGTTCTAGAAGTTGGATAAAACCTGGGCATCAATATCTCTGGAGAGTCTTTCCATGCATAAAATGAAGATGTAAGGGAAGAGGAGGTCTCCTTGTCTGATGCCCCTAGTGGGTTCAAAGGGAATTTTTTTATCTCTATTTACAAGTATCGAAATACTGGTACTTGTGATACAAGACATGATCAGGGAAGTGAGCTTTGCAGGGAGTTGGAAAATGGTTAAGGTCTCTCTAATGAAGGACCCCTTTATTCTATCAAAAGCCTTTTCAAGGTTAATTTTCAGGATCATGCGTGTTCAGCCTACATATCATGCTATAAGCAAAAAGAAATAAAACACCCAATCTTGCTTCTTTCCTTATTCCCTCAGGTTTAGCAGATCCCGCTCTAGCTAGTTCGCTTTGAACCGTAGTCTTTCATATCCTTCTCGGCTGTTATCCTCCGTTCAATGATTATATATTGACGGAGCAGGCTTTCTAAGGGATCCCTACAATCGAGTTACTGCGTACCCAGCTTTACCTTTTATCTTGTTAAAGTGGGTGATAAATTCTTGAACTACAATGGCATTGTTAGAGACTCTTCTAGTAGAAAGGAATCTAGCCTAGCTAGGACCAACAATGAGGGGTAAAAAGGGTTTGAGCCTGTTCACAATTATTTTGGTGACTAACTTGTATGTGGTATTACAAAGGCCATGGTGTTGGCATTGGCCATCTTAGGAATCAAGCATATGAGAGTCTTATTCAGTTCAGGATCCATTTTAATGGTTCTAAAGACCTTCTTGCAGAAGGATATGTTTTTTCCTCCCGTCATGTACCAGTAGTTTTGGAAGAAGAGGGGATGATTACCATCAAGCCCAGAAGCTTTGTGAGTCTTGAAATTCTTTATGGCTTGAATGATTTCAGAATCCCTGAGGTGTTTCTCCAGAAGGGTGTTAGCTATTCGGCTAATCTTAGGTCCAGGATAGTCTAATATCCCATTAGGATGGAGTTTTGAACTAGAGTGATTAGTAGTGTAGAGCTCAGAAAAGAAGGAGGTGATGTGCTCGTAGATATCTGGCTGGTCAGTTAACCAGGTGCCATTTTTTTTTATGGTATTAATTATTTTTCTCCTTCTTCTATTAAGGGTTGAGGCATGGAAGAAAATGGTGTTGGAATGTTCTTGACTGAGCCAAGAGATTCTGGATTTTGTTTTCCAGAATCCCTCCTCTACTAGGAGAAGCTCATCATGGGACTGGAGGTTCTCTTCCAGATTTTGAAGGAAGATATTGGTGGGGAATTTTAGGGAGTTTTAGATTAATTCTATTTTAGCCAGAATCTATCTCATCTTTGTAAAGATATTCCCAAAGGTAGAAAAGTTCTAATAGGAGGCCAGAGACTATAGCTTTTGGATAGAGTTAAGAAGGGTGGAAGAATGTGAAGAAAAGACATCCCTTATGACATTGGAAAAGGTAGGGTGACCATACCACATAGGTTCAATTTTGAAGGGTCTGGGTCCCCTCGAGCTATGAGGGGATAAATTAATAAGCATAGGTCATTGATTAGACTTAGTCCTTGGGAGATAGGTGACACTAGCTTCTGGATAATTAGAAATCCAAGAGGTATTGTCCAGGAACCTGTCCAATCTCTCAAAAATGAGGTGTTGTCTATTCTTAAACCTCTTGTTGGTCCAGGTGTACTTATTAACTTTAAAGCCTATGTCTACCATTGTAACTCCCCAAGAACCTATCCTGAGACGTCACACAGTACTTAAGGCCACACATGGCCTCAAGCTAACCCTCTAAGCCTTTCATCCCTTTTTTAACCCACTTTGACGGTAGTCATGGCAAAATAAGAAAGGATATCATATCATGGACATACTTGAGAGAAAAGATATACTGGCCTGCACAATCAAAATACTGACATTCTGTACATACTGATACTCTAGTCTGATAAAGCCTCTACTATATAAGACTGAGGAGACACTGGGACAGATCCCCAACTGACTCATACTGAACTGAAAAGAAACAACCATCTACTAACAAGACATAAAATCAGGGACATAGGTCCTCGAACTATGAGGACTCACCAACTGCAGAAGTGCAGATGAAGGTACTCAAAGATCACTGTCACTGCTGAGACTGAGCACCTGAACCTACATCACGAGAAAATGTAGAACACAGAAGAGTATGGGAATCAGTACTTGGGAATGTACTGAGTATGTGAGGGTGTATGCAACTTTATAAATAATATCATAAATATGTAAGAAAATCATGCAAACTGACAATAATGACTCTCTTCGCTTGAATTACCTGAAACATAATTTTCATAAATCATCAATAATAACACATGCTTCATAAATCTCATAAATCATTGGACTCAACTCAAACTCTTTGACTTATGACTTGGAGTGACTCGGTGACTCATGAAACCTGAACTATTATGGACTTGGGAGTTTCTTATAACCGAATATATCATGTGAGTTACATGGAGTCCAACGTTTTGCCCTCCTAAGGAAGGAACCCTACATTGGCGGGAGAGTTATACTCTTGCCAGGGAGTATAACCTCAAATTCATCACTGTGATCACAAACTCGGCTCTTTGGCCCCCAAATCTCAATCCTACGGTGGCACGTAGTTCTGGGGAAGTAGGATGCACTGAACCCACACTTTACGCTCGGTGCTAAATACTCCTCCCAGACTTAGCTCAGAACGTGTTAGAAAATCTACCTTAATCAACTCAAGGGTCTATCATGAAGACCAAAACATAAATATTTCTCATCTGTAAATCATAATCAACTTGTGGATTCCTAACTCGACTCAAACTCAAAACAATCTTTCTCGACATCAAGTACACTTGCTTATTAAATCATATCAAGTATCAAGGCTTCAAGAAAACATCATAGAACTCATTCTTGACTCTGAAGCTCAATATCAATATATATTCAATAATCAAACTTCTCATGGAAAAGCATAAATCATGACACTTATCTTAAATCACTTACAAATCATCATCTCCTGATAACACTATACAGTTCATGACATAAATTCTCAATTTAAGAAATAAAATAATGAAATAGTCATATATATCAATCTTGAATAACTCAATTCTCATAAATCATTGATAAAGTAATTTGGGTGTAAACTCACTTTGCAAAATCATGAAATTCAATAGTAGAAATTAAATCTTTGGGCACAAGAACAAAAGAAGTGTCCTTGTTCAAACCCCACATACCTTGGATTATGATTTTGAGATGAACAAGCTTGATTGAAACACTTCCTTACACTTTTGAGCTAAGTTTCTTGATGCCTTTAACTTAGATATCTTGAATCTTGAACAACTTGGTGGAATCTATGGAAAAATTCTTGAATTTCTTGGAGAAGATTTGATTTGGATTTGGAAGAGAGAAACCCTAGTTCTAGATATTTCTTGAAAGAGAAATGGAGAAGAATGGATTTCTCTTCTCTACTTGAATCTATATATAGAGGGCCAAATTGGGCGGAAAGACCAAAATGCCCTTGAGAAAAATTATAAAACTGGAGCCCGATTTTTGGCCCTGGAGTGACGCACCATGATTACGGTCTTTCACTGGATTTGGACAATTAGAAAACTACTCAGTGGTGCGATGCGGTGAAATCGCGTTGCCACCTTGGTTGTGACCTGGAAGGGCACTGCGACGTGGTGAAATCGCGTTGGTGCACTGAAATTGACAATCCTGATATTAAGCCTTTGCGCGATGAGTCAGTATCGCATAGGCTTACTGGAAAATGACATTGGGATATTACTCATCTCCGCGACGCGCTGAGGGTCTAAATAACGATGTTTCACGACGGGGACTTCAGATAGTCATAACTTCTTGCTCCGACCTCCGATTTTGATGAAATTGGTATCGACGGAAATATTATTCAAATCTCCACGTGAAAAAAGTCAAAATTAGGGAAATACATCACGAAATAAACATCAATCACTTTGGAAGTCATCTATATTCACTCAAAAGACGGATTTAGGCTTAAGGAACGATCGGGGTATTACAACCTTAATACAAAGCTTAAAAACTGACTTAAGGATTCAAATCTCATACTATTAATACTATGCCTACATTATTTTTCAATTGCTTCGAGGACTTCATTGAAGCCCCCTCCTATAAAACAGTCCCCATTATAGTTTTGGGATATTTTGATGAGGTTATCCTAAAGGTCTCTTCTAGAGGGGTAGTAGGTACTAGCATAAATAGTAGATAGAAGCCAATTATGGAAAGAATAAATACCTTGAACATAGGATGGATACCCTGGGGAGTGATGGATATATCCTCAAGATAGAGAGTGGCAGTCTTCCACATAATAATGATGCCCCCGAAGCATCCAATTACAACAGATTAGAGCGGGAGGTCAAAACCTAGGGTCTCAGTAATCCCTTTGTGGTCAGTCATTTTTGTTTCTAGCAGGATGAGCATGGAAGGTTTATGAGTTTTGACCATATCAGTATAGTGTCTCCTAAAGATAGTACTGTTTCCCCCTAACATTCCAGATGATGAAGTTCATCATGGTGGGTTGTGGGGTTAAAGATGAGGCTGGATCCTTTCTCTTCCATAGAGTTAGGGGAGGTTGTCTGAGTTGAACAGTTTCTAGCAGCACCACCAAGGGAGCTTGGTCCTTCTTCTCCCTCAGCATCAGAGAGCACATCCTCAGGCTCAAGGGACAACACACTATAACATCTTCTCTGGTAGGCCTTTTGAACTCTTTTAGAAAGGTACTTTATAGAGCTAGCACTTGTGATTGAGGTTCTGCAAAACTCTCTAGCATGTCTTCCAGTTCCTTGTTGTATTGAATGAGTGAATCCGAGAGGGGGGGGGGGGGGTATAGTTTGCCCCTCCTAGGTTTTCTACCAAACTTGTTGGGGAAGTTTGGGACAGAGGTCCCAGTGGTGTCCATAAGATGAACAGTGGACTGAACATAATCTGAATAATATAACATCTGTGTGGGGTAACAGAATACCCAAAACAAAATTGAAAATACTGAAGTCTAAAACATGATAGTCTAGAAAGCCTCTAACTGGCTGAGCTATCTGAGTAAGGAGTTGATGGGACATGTCCCTAACTAACTCCAACTAATAAACTGATTAATAAGATAATAGGGAAATAATCATGTCCATGAAAGATAAGAACTCACTTCTAACTCTGTCTGCGGATATCTGGAATCTACTGTTACTCTGGAGCTCGTGTCTCTGAACCTATGGTATAAGACACCATTGCTCAAATGCGTCAGTACTTTAAATGTACTGGTATGCATGTGAGGTAGGCTGAATGCATGGATTCATATGCATGAACAATAATAATAGCTGACTAACTATCATGAACATGAGAATACATGCATGAGACATAACAACTGACACTAATAATGTGATAACATGATTACTGAATCTGAATATGACCGATAACATAAGTGACTATATCTGACAGTCCTGAATCTGATGGAACTATCTGAGTTCCGTACTGTATCTGTGTTGACTGTATCTGACAGTCCTGAAATCTAAAGAACTATCTGAGTTTTATTACTGAGACTGATTGACTGTATTTGACAGTCCTGATTCTGTAACATGAAACTGTGGTAGGTAGTTATCAAATAGACATCTCCCTAATATGCCATTATGGCTGAGTTGGGGTTCAATCTATAACCCTAATTGGAAAGGGTATCAATACCGCACCACTGGTAAGGATAAGCTATGGGTGACCCTCATCTGATAGTGTCCCCAAAAGAGAATGGTGGGGCCGTTATCTGACAGTTCTTATCCACCTCATCAACCCTCATCGGACAGTGTTGATGTCTCAACCTATGCTGGCTACATAGTTCTGGAATGTAAGGATAACTTTTAAGAATCATACCCTCATCTGATAGTGTGTGTTTCCATCCTTGGGTTCACTCGGTGCTAATTCTTACTCCTATTTGAATAGACTCTGAACATGATTTACTGAACTGAACATGGGCTGAGTTACTGAATTCCGTTGACTGACGGAATACTATTGATATTTGACAACTGACTGAGTTCATGAGATTATGGTGATTTCCTGAGTCATAAGACTATTTGAAGTCTAAGGATTCAAATATTGACTGAGAGTATCATGATAACATGACATGACTATAGGCACACAACTAATGTTTCGGGTACGAGTACCCCCAGAACTCGATGGAAGGAAACTGAGCAAGCATAACTTACTTAAACTTGTAACTAACATCATAATCCATAATACATTTATAGAAGCATTTCATTAAAACATGTGATAGGCATAACTTGTACATACACGGGGATTTCATGGAATCATGCTAGTTAGGCACTTTTCCTTCATCTAGGCATTTAGTCAACATATGATAGGCATAATATATGTAGACACCATTATTCAACAATTACACATCATGATTCAACATTTAATTCCATCATCCTAGGGTTTAATCATTGGTTCACAGGAATATACATCTATAAAAATCAATTCCACATAACATTAATCACCCAACATGGATTTGAATTCAATTGATCATTCTCAGCATAAACAAAATAAACCCAACATGAAGTTTATAAAGAAAATCTAAAATCTTGACTTTAGAAAAGAGATTCTTGGGCTTTATGGACGAAAGGAGTCCATGAATGAACACTATGCATACCTTAGTTCGTGATTTCGTGAAGATTGATAGAGAAAATTCTTGATTCTGAATCTTCTATGAAAAGTCCTAGGTTGTTCTAGAGAGGTTTTTGAGAAAAGAGTGTATTTTGGGTGAAAAGTGGCTGAATCACGTGTTAAAGGTCTTAAATAGGGGTGGAAAATTAACCTTTTTAACCCTGGAAGCGTCTTGTAATTTTAGTAAAAATTTCCCGAATTGAACCCCTGGCGCGACGCTGCGCTATCTCGCCATGTCACTGGAATTTGATAATTGGGAAACTGAGGGATGGCGCGATGCGGAGCCATTGTGTTGCCCTTTCTTTTGCAGCCTGGAACTTTGGCACAACACAAAGAAAATCATGCTGATACACTGGAAAAGTATAATTGCCATTTTAACTTGTGGCGCGGCGCGTCACTGACCAATATGGCTCTGTTTTATGATGGAAACTTGAAATAGTTGTAACTTCTGAACCGGTTATCGGATTTTGGTGAATCTTATATCGATGGAAAGCTTATTGAATTTCCCACTTGAAAAAAAGTGAAAATCTTGAAAATTCCTCTTGGAATAATGATCATTCAATTTAGAAGCTAGTACTAAATATTCTTGTGATAAAATTATCTAGGAAAAAGTATGGGGTATTACAATATCTCCCCCTTGATAACATTCATCCTCGAATGAGACTGACTGAGAGAAGAGAAAAGACAATTGATGTACATACTGAATTTGAATAACTGGAACATGATCTCATAACTGACATGACTGACAAGCTGAACATATAATACTGAACATGCATATATGATGCATGTGTAACTTATTCATGAATGGATGACTGAGTGTTCTGAAGAACTAAGTTTCTCATAATGAGAATGCATTTCTGATGCATAATTACATAACTGAACTGATACATGAGTGCATTGCTGAATATGCAATGGCACTTGATACCAAGTTTCTAATAGGAACATGAGCATGAAACTATATACCAAGTTTGTGATGAACACTAAGCATGAAACTGAGTAAGCTTAAAGAGAACTGTTACCTTGAGCTTGATCTGAGTTGGCAAGGAAGAGGTAAGGATACTTGGTACACATGTCTGCCTCTGCTTCCCAAGTATCTCCCTCGACGGACTGATTTTTCCAAAGAACCTTAACTAGAGGGACTTATTTATTCCTCAATCTACGAGTCTGATCATCTAGGATTTTGATTGGAATCTCCTCATAAGAGAGTTTGATCTGAACATCAATGCTCTGAATAAGGACTATAATTGCTGGGACACCTATGCACTTCTTGAGAAAAAAGACATGGAAGACTGGATAAACTGAGGCTAGATCTAAAGGCAATTCAAGCTCTTAGGCTACCTTGCCAAAACGACTGAGAATCTTGAAGGGACCAACATATCAGAGACTGAGCTTTCCCTTATTGTTGAATCTCTTTACTCCCTTCATGGGAGAGATATTTAAATAGACATGATCATCAATCTCAAACTCGAGATCTTTTTTACGAACATCTGCATAAGACTTCTATCGGCTCTGAGCAGCCCGAAGTCTTTCTCTAATCAATTGGACTTTTTCTAAGGCGTTGAATACCAAGTCAGGACCTATGACTGAGGCTTCACTAACTTCAAACCAACCAATTAGAGATCTACATCTCCTACCATAGAGATCTTCTAATGGATCCATGTGAATACTGGAATGATAGTTGTTGTTGTATGCAAACTCAATCAAAGGCAAGTGGTCATCCCAACTACCCTTGAAATCAATTGTACACGCCCTTAGCATATTTTCTAGAGTTTGAATGGTCCTTTCTGCTTGACCATCTGTCTGAGGATGGAAGGCTATACTAAGATGAACTTGGGTACCAAGACCCTTTTGGAATGCTTTCCAGAAATAAGAGGTGAACTGGGTACCTTTATCTGAGATAATGGACAACTAAACACCATGTAATCTAACCAATTTCTTGATGTAGAGTTTGGCGTAATCCTCGGCTGAATAAGAGATATGAACTAGAAGGAAAAGGGTTGATTTGGTCATTCTATATATAATGAACCAGACTGAATCATGCTGATAACAAGTTCGAGGCAAAACCGTCACGAAGTCCATGTTCACTTCATCCTACTTTCAAGTAGGAATAATGAACTCCTGCATAGGACCACTAGGCTTCTGATGCTCTATCTTAACCTACTGACATGTAGATCACTTAGCCATAAACACTGCAATATCTCTCTTCATCCCACTTCACCAATAGACTTTCCAAAAGTCGCGGTACATCTTTATGGCCCCTGGATGAATAGAGTAGCGCGTACCATGCACTTCTGTAAGAATTCACTGCCTTAAGTAATCTACACCTAGAACACAGAGATGACCCTGACAATGAAAAACACCATATCCCCCTTGGGAGAAAACCTCTACTTTTTGATCCTGGACTGACTCTTTCAACTTGGCCAGGCTGGGATCTCTATCTTATTTTTCTTTCACCTCAGAAATTAGAGATGATTCTGAACTACTCTGAACCCATATATAACCCTCATCTATATTGACTAATAGAATACCTAATTTGGAAAGATGATTTACTTCTTGAGCTAAATTATTCTTACTATCATCCACATGAGCAACACTACCCATAGACAGTCTACTAAGAGCGTCGGCCACTATATTGGCCTTGCCCGGATGATAGACGATACTTCATGTCATACTCTTTCAAGAGCTCTAACCACCTTCTCTAATGAAGATTGAGATCTTTCTGAGAAAAGACATACTATGACTCTTATGATCTGTGAAGACATCTACATGAACCCTATAGAGATAATGCCTCTAAATCTTCAAGGCAAAGACTACAACTACTAACTCAAGATCATGAGTAGGATAATTCCTCTCATAGGGTTTAAGCTGTCTGGAGGTGTAGGCTATGACCTTACCATGCTGCATGACGACACAACCTAGACCCACTCTGTATGCATCACAATACACTATGAACCCATCTGAACCATCTGGGAGAGCTACGAATGGAGCTGAGGTGAGTCGAGTCTTCAACTCCTAAAAACTCTTCTCGCAAGGATATGACCATTAAAACTTGACTTTCTTCTGAGTCAATCTAGACATAGGGGATTCAATAGAAGAAAATCCCTCAACAAACCATCTGTAATAGCCAGGCGAACCCAATAAACTCCTAATATATGATGGAGAGACAGGGTGAGGCTAGTTTCTTACTACTTCGGTCTTTTGAGGATCTACTCTAATGCCATCATAAAAAATGATGTGACCAAGGAATGCTACTGACCTTATCCAAAACTTGCACTTACTAAATTTGGCGAATAGTTATGATCTCTGAGAGTCTGAAGTACTATCCCGAGATGGTCTGCATGATCGCGCTCACTGTGGGAATAGACCAGAATATCATTTTTGAAGACTATGACGAAAATGTCCAAGTACTGCTTGAACACACGGTTCATCAAGTCCATGAAAGAGGCTGGGCCATTGGTAAGACCAAATGACATGACTAGGAATTTGAAGTGACCATACCGGGTACAAAAAGCTATTTTTGGAATGTCACATTCTTTGACTCTGAGCTGATAGTCGGATCTGAGGTCTATCTTAGAGAAATAACTGGCACCCTGAAGGTTGTCAAACAAGTCATCGATTCTGGGAAGAGGATACTTATTCTTGACCGTGATCTTATTGAGTTAACGGTAGTCTATATACATTCTAAGATAACCGTCTTTCTTTCACACGAATAATACTAGAGTGCCCCACGGGGAAATGAGGGGCATGATGAATCCTTTATCTAACAGATCCTTCAATTGTTCTTTCAGTTCTCTGAGTTCTGCTGGTGCCATTCTATATGGAAAAATAGATATAGGCTGAGTATCTGGAAGAAAATCAATGCCGAAGTCCATTTTTCTTTTGATAGGAATTCCTGGAAGATCTTTGGGAAAGATATCTGAATATTCATTCACTACTCAGACTGATTCAAGACTGAGAGTTTCGGAACTAGTGTCCTTAACTCGAACAAGATGCTAGGTGTATCCTTTAGATATCAATTTCTTTACCCGAAGGTAGGACATAAGCTGATCTCTAAAAGCGGATACACTACCCTTCCAGTCTAGGATGGGTTCATTCGGAAACTAAAACTGGACTATTCTGTTTCTACAGTCGACTGTGGCATAGTAGGAATGAAGCCAATCCATGCCAAGAATGACATCAAAATTAGTCATGTCTAATTCGACTAAATCTGCTGAAGTAAATATCTAAGATATCATAACCGGGCAGTTCCTGTATACCCACCAGGCTATGATGGTTTTACCTACTAGGGTAGATACTAAAACAGGCTCTACTAGAATTTTGGGACTGACTTCGAAATCGACTGCTATATAAGGAGTGACAAAAGACAAAGAAGCTCCTAGATCTAGAAAAGCGTAAATATGCACATGAAAGATCGTAACATACTGGTAACCACATCAGGAGAATTTTCCTAATCTTGTCGAGACTGAAGAGTATAGAAATGATTTGGGCGTTGTCCACTAGTAGCACTGGAGGTGGCACCCTACTGATTTGGGAGATCAGACTGAGCTGAAGAGCGGAGATGACTCTGATAACCTGACTGAGGGAAGTCTCTGACTCTGTGTCCTATCTTGCCACAATTGAAATAGACTTCGCTACTAGCTCTTCCAGTACCCTTGTGGTTCTTACCACAAGTCTGACAAAGGGGATTAGTTCGGGCATTGCCAATACTGCCCTGAGACCTAGAGCCTGGTGCTCTATCTCTGTTACCCTCCCTGAACTTAGGAACTAGAGCACTGGCTAAAGAAGGGACTGGAACTCATGACTTACGATGAAACTGGGAATGGTTTCCTCCTTCTGATTTAGGCTGAGCGAAGTTGAAACTACCTGTCTTCGCTCTCTTATTCTGCTTCTCCCTCTAGTTAATCTTCTGCTCCTCTATCTACTGAGCATGAGTCATAATCCTGGATAAAGTCATGTCACTGTTCAGCATGGAAGATCTGTACTCATTTACCATGCTATCATTTACCCCTAAAGCGAACTTACTCATCTTGGCTCAACTGTCTGTAACCACATAAGGGGCATATCTAGCTAATTGAGTAAACTTAAGAGAATACTCTTTCACCGTCATATTGACCTGCCTGAGGTTGATAAATTCTAGCACCTTAGCCTCTCTAAGCTCTTAGGGAAAGAATCTATCTAAGAATACAGTGACAAACTCCTCTCACTCTATAGGACCTGCATCATCTGACCTTTCTGACCTCTACTATTTGAACCAAGTATGAGCCACATCTTGCAACTGATATGTAGCTAGATCAGTACTCTCAATAGTAGTCACCCACATGATGTCTGTCACCTTCTAAAACTGATCAATGAATTCCTGAGGGTCCTCATCTACCATAGACCCGAGAAAGGACGGCGGATTCATTCGGGTGAAGTCCCGAATCCTAGCTGCGGCTGAATTGTCCACTGGGTTGGATAGAATGACTACTGGCCATTCATTTTGATCGGTAATTGGCTGATCAAGATTAGTGAATACGACCCTGAACTCTGCATGAGAAACATGATCGCCCAAAGGATCTTCGGGATGAGGGACTGACTGATTTCTGTTTCTTGTTTTAGGAGGCATGTTCTGTAGAAGAAAGGGAGAAATGGATTAGACTGAGAGATTGACTTGAGATTATGCTCACTGGCATGACATGAATACTGAAAGAGGGAAACTATTCCTAAACATCTTATAGACTCCGTACATAAATGTGGCATGCAACACACCCATGCATAAGAATCTACTAGATACGGCTTTCAGACTTCCTAGGAAACTATAAAACCTTAGTATCTGATACTAAGTTTGTAACTCCCCGGATCTGGTACCCAAAATGCTACATGGTGCTCATGACCCCGAAGGACCACAAGCTAATCCACGTCTGATATCTGTACCTATATACTACGTAAAATACTGAATAATACGAAAACATAAACTGAAAGGCCGTAAGGTTCCAAACTGAACATAATCTGAATAATATAACATCTATATGGGGTAACAGAATACCCAAAACAAAATTGAAAATACTGAAGTCTGAAACATGATAGTCTAGAAAGCCTCTAACTGACTGAGTTGTCTGAGTAAGGAGTTGATGGAACATGTCCCCAACTAACTCCAACTAATAAAATGATTAATGAGATAATAGGGAAATAATCATGTCCTCGAAAGATGAGGACTCACTTCTAACTCTGTCTGCGGATATTTGGAATCTACGGTTGCTCTGGAGCTCGTGTCTTTGAACCTATGGTATAAGACACTATAGCACAAATACGTCAGTACTTTCAATGTATTGGTATGCATATGAGGTAGGCTGAATGCATGGGGTTCATATGTATGAACAATAATAATAACTAACTAACTATCATGAGCGTGAGAATACATGCATTTGACATAACAACTGACACTAATACTGTGATAACATGATTGCTGAATCTGAATATGATTGATAACATGAGTGACTGTATCTGACAGTCCTAAATCTGATGGAACTATCTGAGTTTCATACTGTATCTAAGTTGACTGTATCTGATAGTTCTGAAATCTGAAGAACTATCTGAGTTTTATTATGGAGACTGATTGACTGTATCTGACAGTTCTAATTCTGTAGCATGAAATTATGGGAAGTAGTTATCTAACCGATATGCCCTAATATGCCATTATAGTTGAGTTTGGGTCCAATCTATAACCTCAATTTGAAAGGGTGTCAATACCATGCCACTGGTAAGGATAAGCTGTGGGTGACCCTCATCTGATAGTGTCCCCAAAATTAAACGGTGGGGACCTTATATGACAGTGCTTGTCCACCTCATCAACTCTCATTGGACAGTGTTGATATCTTAACATATGTTGGCTACATAGTTCTAGAACGCAAGGATGACTTCTAAGAATCACACCCTCATCTGATAGTGTGTGTTCCCATCCTTGGGTTCACTCGGTGCTAATTCCTACTCCCATTTGAATAGACTTTGAACATGATTTACTGAACTAAATATGGGCTGAGTTACTGAATTCCATTTACTGATGGAATACTACAGATATCTGACAACTGACTGAGTTCATGAGATCATGGAGATTTCCTGAGTCATAAGACTTTCTGAAGTCTAAGGATTCATATCTTGACTGAGAGTATTATGAAAACATGACATGTCTCTAGGAACACATCTAATGTTTCGGGTACGAGTACCCTCAGAACTTGATGGAAGGAAACTGACCAACCATAACTTACTTGAACATATAACTAATATCATAGTCCATAATACATTTATAGAAGCATTTCATCAAAACATATGATAGGCATAACTTGTACATCCATGGGGATTTCATGGTATCATGCTAGTTAGGCACTTTTTCTTCATCTAGGTATTTAATCAAACACATGATAGGAATAATATATGTAGACACCATTATTCAACAATTACACATCATGATTCAACATTTAATTTCATCATCCTAGGGTTTTATCATAGGTTCACAAGAATATACATCTATACAATTCAATTCCACATAACATTAATCACGCAACATGGATTTGAATTCAATTGATCATTCTCAACATAAACAAAATAAACCCAACATGAAGTTCATAAAGAAAATCTAAAATCTTGACTATAGAAAAGAGATTCTTGGGCTTCAAGGACGAAAAGAGTCCATGAATGAACACTATGCATACCTTAGTTCGTGATTTCGTGAAGATTAACGGGGGAAATTCTTGATTCTGAATCTTCTATGAAAAACCCTAGGTTGTTCTTGAGAGGTTTTTGAGAGAAGAGAGTGTATTTTGGGCTAAAAGTGGATGAATCACGTGTTGAAGGGCTTAAATAGGGGTGGGAAATTGACCCTTTTAACCCTGGATGCATCTTGTAATTTCAGTAAAAATTTCCCGAATTGAACCCCTGGCGCGACGCAGCGCTATCGCGCCGTGTCACTAAAATTTGACAATTGGGAAATTGAGGGATGGCGCGACATGGAGCCATCACATTGCCTCTTCTTTTGAGACCTGAAACTTTGGCGTGACGCTGAGGAAATCGTGCTAAGACACTAGAAAAGAACAATTGCCATTTTAGCTTGTGGCGTGGCGCGCCACTGGCCAATATGGCGCTGTTTTATGATGGGAACTTGAAATAATCGTAACTTCTGACTCGGTTATTGGATTTGAGCGAATCTTATATAGATGGAAAGCATATTGAATTTCCCACATGACAAAAAGTGAAAATCTTGAAAATTCCTTATGGAATAACCATCATTCAATTTAGAAGCTAATACTAGAAATTCTTGAGATGAAATTTGCTAGGAAAAAGTACTGGGTATTACATATAATGACATTGTTTCATTCTCATAGACAAATTATCAAACACATGGAAAGAATAATTGGTACATTAAATCATAAACACTTAGAGTTGACATGATTACACCAATCAACTTTCTCATTGAAGGGCTTATCATGAATATCATGTAGTTCAACACATATTAGGATTAATTCTTGGAACTTGTAATCTAGATCATGGATTAAAAATCAAAAAAATATCATAGACACCTTAATCACTTCGTAAACTCAAGGGTTTATTAAGATAATCAAATATTCTTCACACTTTCTATTCAGTTTCAGGAAAAACATGCACTTAAATCATGGATTGAGACCCAACTAATATCATGTACATGAATTCAATCTAATTCAAACATGAAAATCATAAATACACAATCTCTATACTTCGAAAAAGAATTCTTGGACTACATGAGTGGAAGGGACCCATGAATGAACATCTAACATACCTTAATTTGTGAGTTTCTTGGAGTTTTGGAGAGATTCTTGGGATTGTGTAACACCCCAATGTTCTGAACCGGAATGCTACCCGATGCTTATGACCGCAAAGGATCACAAGCTAACCCATGACTGATATCTGTACTTGTGCACAGCAATATATAATGTAATATTGCGGAAAACATGAACATGTAGGCCATAAGGTTCAACTGAATAAAGAATCTATAAAATAGTAACATCCGTGTGGGTGAAAGATACCCAAAATAACTAAAAACTGAATCTGAAAGTTAAATCTGAGCTTAAATCCGAAAGCCTCTAAGTACTATCTAAAATAAGGAGTTGAAGGAACATGTCTCCAACTAACTCTGTAAAACTAAACTTAAGAAATAAATGAATAAATCAAATAATGTCGTCCTCGAATGAAGAGGACTCACTGCAACTCTGTATGCTTAATGCAACTGCTACTGCTGGTCTGGGTCTCATGCCTCTGAACCTATGGTATAACATGAAAAGAAAGCACCATAGCACAAATGCATCAGTACAACTGGAGTACTGAGTATACGAGTGAGGTAGGCTAATGCGAAGGGTTTACATGCATGAATAATACTACTGACTGACTGATATGAACGTAAGAGTACAAACATACATACATAGTAACTAAGATCATGAGTACACAATGGATAAATCTGTACGCTAACATATGGATGGGACCATAGTTCTGATAACATGGATGACTGTATCTGACAACCCTGAATCTAGTTGAACTCTCTGAGTTTCATTCTATAATTGAATTTGACCATATCTAACAGTCCTGGTATACTGATATCTGAAGAATTGACTGAGTTCTTTTACTGAGACTGATACTGAAACTATGGGAGATAGTTGTTTAACCGACATGGCCCATAAGTGCCATTATGTCTAAGATGGGGTCCAATATCTGCCCTAACTGGAAGAGTGTCAATACCGCGCCACTGGTAAGGAAAACATATGATCAACCCTTATATAACAGGTAACTCTAGTGAGAACGGTGGGAACCCTCATATAACAGGTTAAGCCACTTTATCTACCCTCATATAACAGGCTGTGATGTCTCAACCTATGCTGGCTACATAGTTTTTGAACGCAAGGATGACTGTTAAGAATCACACCCTCATATATAGGTGAGATCCCATCCTTTGGTTCACTCGGTTCTAACTCCTACTCCCATCATAAGAGACTAAACATGATTCAACTGACTGTACGTGGACAAATTCACTGATTTCCATTGACAGATGGAGCAGTACTATTATCTGAGAGTTAACTGGGATCATGAGATTTCTGAGGTTTAATGAGTCACATGACTGACTGAGTTCTATAGATTATAGCTTGACTGAGATTATCGTGACAACATGACGATGCTCTAGGCACACAACTATGTTTTTCGGGTACGAATACCCCCAGGACTCGATAGAAGAAAACTGACACACATGACATGACTTTATCAAAAGATTGGAGTCCATAATTCGCTATATCATAAGTAGGGGATAGTATAATTCATGTATTTAATCAACACCTCCAACATGGTATGGAAAGCATGGATATAATTCGCACACAAAATTCATATTTCCATCATCATACATACTTTATGCCATCACCATAAGAATACATAAATAGCGTGGGCATTCATATTGAAGTGTATCTCTAACATGGACTTGTCATTTAGATATCATGAAATCATGTAAATATGAACTTCTAACACCCTAGGCATTTTATCAAACACCTTACATGCATTCTTTAAGGCATAGGTGGATTTCATACTTACATTAGCTCAACCCACCTAAAGTTCATGATTTTTAACCAACAATCATATATATTCCATGAAAAACATCCTTAGATATCATCTTGAAACTTGAACAACAATCATCAACGTGTACATGTTTATATCACCACAAAAGTTTACAAAATAACATTTAAAAGCATCTTTCTTGAACTCTATGAACGAATTGAATCCATAGATAAATACTACGCATACCTTAAAGCTTGATCTTGAAAGAGATCTAATGTTTCTGAAGGTTCCTGAAGAAATCCATAGGCTTTCCCTTGGTTTTTCTTGACTAGGGTTTAACCCCCTTTGCGAAAGAATGTTCTTGTTCCTGAGGAGATGATCTTGAGAGAAAACCCTAATCTTGTGGTTGAAAGTGTAAGAGAGAGCCTTTTGAGATGTTTTAACTGAAGAGAATGGAAGATAATACGTTACTTGAGGGTTATAAGTCATGGGAAGTGAAGGGAAAATACCAAAATACCCTTATGAAATAAATTCCCAGTTGCTGAAAATAATAGCTGACGACATTTGTGACAAGGCATCAAAAGTGTGGTAAGCCGTCAAAAATGTCGGCACACAGGAGCTGGAACTGATGGTTTCTGCCTAAGTATGACGAACTTCGTGGTAGGGCGTCACAAATGTGGTAAGCTACCACGGATCTTGTCACTTTGGAGCTGATTTCTGCCTAAGGCTGACAACCTTCGTGGTAGAACCTAAAAAATGTGGTAATCTACCATGAATTTCATCACATAGGAGTTGGATTCTTCCTAAGGCTGACAAACTTCATGGTAGGGAGTCACAAATGTGGTAAGCTACCACGAATGTTGTCACACAAAAGTTGGATTCTTCCTAAGGCTGAAGACCTTCGTGGTAGGGCATCACAAATATGGTAAGATACCTCGAATGTTGTCACACAGTAGTTTGATTATGCCTAAGACTGACGACCTTCGTGGTAGGGCGTCACAAATGTGGTAAGCTACCACGATTTTCGTCACACAGTTTCCATCTTGACATGCTGGAGTAAAATAGGAATAACTCTTTGCTCCGAAATTGGAGTTTGGAGAAATTGGTATCGTTGGAAATCTAAATCAATTATCTATCTGTTTATAGGTCATGATCTTAGAAATTCCAAGTATAATGAGAGATATTCTCATTTGAATTTGACTATACCAATATCCTTCTTAAGAATTCAATCGGTAAGGAATGTTTTGATTCATCTGATAGCTGGGAGTTATTTGAAGCCTTAATATACATCTAACTTAATCATAAAACTATAAAAGAACCATGATGTACTATGAATGATCTTGGTACATGGTCCTAATATTGGTTTGTATTTTTTGGGGTATTACAATATCTCCCCCTTGGAAACATTCGTCCTCGAATGATGACTGCTTGAGAGGGGAGAAAAGATAAAGGATGCATACACTGATCATGATCAACTGGCATATGATTTAGGACTGAATTGAATTCTTAACTGAATATAGCTCAACTGAACATGCATATCTTATGCATGACAGATAAGCTGAACTCATGAATGCGTGATAAGTTATGCACTGATACTTGATACCAATTTTATATAGCAATTTTGAACATATAACTGATTAAGCTTAAGGAAAATAGTTACCTCGAGCTAATCCTGAATTAGCAGAGAAAATATGAGAATACTTGGTTCGCATATCTGCTTATGCTTCCAAGTAGCTCCCTCTATGGACTGATTCTGCCAAAGAACCTTGACTAGGAGGACTTCTTTATTCCTCTGCCTACGAGTCTGATAGTCGAGGATTTTGACTGGAATCATTTCATAAGAGAGGCTATTCTGAATGTCAACGCTCTGAATAGGGACTACAACTGCAGGGTCACCTATGCACTTCTTGAGCAAAGAGACATGGAAGACTGAATGAACTGAGGCTAGATCTGAAGGCAATTCGAGCTCATAGGCTACCTTGCCGAAGCGACTGAGAATCCTGAAGGGAACGACATATCAGGGATTGATCTTTCCCTTCTTGTTGAATCTATTCACTGCCTTCATGGGAGAGATCTTGAGATAAACATAGTCATCGACCTCAAATTCGAGATCCTTTCTACGAACATCCGCATAAGACTTCTGTCGGCTCTGAGCAGCCCAGAGTCTTTCTCTGATTAACTAAACCTTATCTAAGACATCGAATACTATGTCAGGACCTATGACTGCAGTCTTACTAAAATTGAACCAACCGATCAGAGACCTACATATCCTACCATAGAGAGCTTTGAATGAAGCCATCTGAATACTGGAGTGATAGCTTTTGTTGTATGCAAACTCAATCAAAGGCAAGTAGTCATCCCAGCTTCCCTTGAAATCAATTGTACACGCCCTTAGTATATATTCTAGAGTTTGAATGGTCCTTTCTTCTTGACCATCTGTCTGAGGATGAAATGTTGTACTTAGATGAACTTGGTTACCAAGACCCTTTTAGAATGCTTTCCAGAAGTGAGAGGTAAACTGGGTATCTCTGTCTGAGATGGTAGATAGTGGAACACCGTGAAATCTAACCAACTCCCTGATATAGAGTTTGGCATAATCCTCGGTTGAGTAAGAGGTATGAACTGGAAGGAAATGAGCTGACTTGGTCATTTTGTCTACAATTACCCAAACTGAATCATGCTGGTGACGTGTTCTAGGCAAACCCATCATGAAGTACATTTTCACTTCTTCCCACTTCCAAGTAGTAATAGTGAAATCCTGTATGGAACCACTAGCTTTCTAATGCTCTATCTTAACCTGCTGACATGTAGAGAACTTAGCCAAAAACTCTGCAACATCCTTCTTCATCCCACTCCATCAATAGATCTCCCACAAGTCACGGTACATCCTAGTGGCCCCTGGATGAATAGAGTATTGCGCACCATGCACTTTTGCAAGAATTTGCTTCCTCAAGTCATCTACACCGGGAACACACAGATGGCCCTGACAACGAAGAACACCATCTCCCCCTTGGGAGAAAACCTTTACTTCCTTACTCTGAACTGAATCATTTAGCTTGACAAGGCTAGGATCCCTTTCTTGCTTCTCTTTCACCTAAAAAACTAGAGATGACTCTAAACTACTCTGAATATATACATCACCCTCTGAAGAGTCGACTAAGAGAATGCCTTGTCTGTCAAGTTGATGAATCTCCTGAGCTAATTTCTTCATACTATCCTCAACATGGGAAACACTACCCATGGGCAGTCTACTGAGTGCGTCTTCCACTACATTGGCCTAGACAGGATGATAAAGAACACTCATGTCATAATATTTCAAGAGATCTAACCACCTTCTCTGATGAAGATTGAGATCTTTCTAGGAAAAGACATACTGAAGGCTCTTATGATCTATGAAGAAGTCTTCATGAACACTGTATAGATAATTTCTTCAAATCTTTAAGGCAAAGACAACTGCTGCTAACTCAAGGTCATGAGTAGGATAATTCTTCTCATGGGGATTTAACTGTCTGGAGGCGTAGGCTATGACTCTACCATGCTGCATGAGGACAAAACCTAAACCTACTCTAGATGCATTAAAATATACTATGAATCCATCAGAACCATCGGGAAGTGCTAAAACTGGAACTGAGGTGAATCGAGTCTTCAACTCCTAAAAACTCTTCTCACAAGGTTCTGACCACTAAAACTTGACCTTCTTCTGAGTCAATCTGGACATAGGAGATGCAATACGAGAAAATCCCTCAACAAACCATCGGTAATAGCCAGCCAAACCCAAGAAACTCCTGATATCTAATGGAGAGACAGGGTGAGGCCAGTTTCTTACCGTTTTGGTTTTCTGAGGATCTACTCTAATGCCATCACCGAAAACAATATGGACAAGGAATTCTTCTGATCTTATCCAAAATTCACACTTACTAAACTTGGCGAACAACTACTGATCCCTGAGAGTCTGTAGAACAATTATGAGATGGTCTGAATGATCACGCTCTGTGCGAGAATAGACCTAATTATCATCTATGAAGACTATGATGAATGTTTCCAAGTACTTCTTGAACACCCGGTTCATCAAGTCTATGAAAGCTGCAGGGGCATTGGTAAGACCAAAGGACATGACTAGAAATTCAAAGTGACCATACCAAGTACGAAAAGCAGTCTTCGGAATGTCACATTCTCTAACTCTGAGCTGATGATAGCCTGATCTAAGGTCTATCTTGGAGAAATAACTGGCACCCTAAAGTTGGTCAAACAAGTCGTCTATCCTAGGCAACAAATACCTATTCTTGACCGTGAATTTGTTGAGATGACGGTGATCAATACACATTTAGAGAGAATCATCTTTCTTGCGCACGAATAAGACTGGCGCGCCCCATGGTGATACACTAGGACTGATGAATCCCTTTTCTATGAGATCCTTCAATTGATATTTCAGTTCCTTGAGTTCTGCTGGTGCCATTTTGTATGGAGGAATAGAAATAGGCTGAGTATCTGGGAGAAGGTCTATGCCAAAGTCTATTTCCCTTTTGGGAGAAATGCGTGGAAGATCTTTGAGAAAGACGTCTGAATATTCATTAACCACTAGGATTGATTCGAGACTGGGAGATTCAGAACTGGAATCCTTAACACGCACGAGATGATACACACACCCCTTAGAAATTATTTTCCTTGCCTAAAAATAGGAAACAAGCTGTCCCTTGAAAGATGAAGTGTTACCCTTCCACTCTAGGTCGGGCTCATTCGGGAACTGAAACTGAACTATCCTATTTCTGCAGTCGACTATGGCATAGTAGGAATGAAGCCAATCAATGACGATTATTACATCAAAATAAGTCATCTCTAACTCGACTAAATCTACTGAAACTGTGGGAGATAGTTGTTTAACCGGCATGACCCATAAGTGGCATTATGTCTAAGATGGGGTCCAATATCTGCCCTAACTGGAAGAGTGTCAATACCGCGCCACTGGTAAGGACAACATATGAGCAACCCTCATATAACAGGTAACTCTAGTGAGAACGGTGGGAACCCTCATATAACAGGTTAAGCCACCTTATCTACCCTCATATAACAGACTATGATGTTTCACCCTATGCTGGCTACATAGTTTTGGAACACAAGGATGACTGTTAAGAACCATACCCTCATATACAGGTGAGTTCCCATCCTTGTGTTCGCTCGGTGCTAACTCCTACTCCCATCAGAAGAGACTAAACATGATTCAACTGACTGTACGTGGAAAAATTAACTGATTTCCATTGACAGACGGAGTAGTACTATTATCTAAGAGTTAACTGGGATCATGAGATTTCTGAGGTTTACTGAGTCACATGACTGACTGAGTTCTATAGATTATAGCTTGACTGAGATTATCGTGACAACAAGACATGGCTCTAGGCAGACAACTATGTTTTTCGGGTATGAATACCCCCAAGACTCGATAGAAGAAAACTTACACACATGACATGACTTGATCACAAGATTGGAGTCCACAATTCGCTATATCATAATTAGGGGATAGTATAATTCATGTATTTAATCAGCACTTCAAGCATGGTAAGGAAATCATGGATATAATTCGCACACAAAATTCGTATTTCCATCATCATTCATACTTGATGCCATCACCATAAGAATACATAAATAGCATGGGCATTCATATTGAAGTGTATCGCTAACATGGACTTGTCATTTAGATATCATGAAATCATGTAAATATGAACTTCTAACATCCTAGGCATTTTATCAAACACCTTGCATGCATTCTTTAAGGTATAGGTGGATTTCATACTTGCATAAGTTCAACCTACCCAAAGTTCATGATTTTCAACAAACTATCACATATATTCCATGAAAAAGTTCCTTTGATATCATCTTGAAACTTGAACAACAATCATCAATGTGTACATGCTTATATCACCACAAAATATTACAAAGTAACATTTAAAAGCATGGTTATTGAACTCTATGAACGAATTGAATCCATAGATGAACACTACACATACCTTAAAGATTGATCTTGAAAATGATCTAATGTTTCTGAAGGTTCCTGAAGAAATCCTTAGGCTTGCCCTTGATTTTTCTTGAATAGGATTTAACCCCCTTTGGGAAAGAATGTTCTTGTTCCTGAGGAGATGATCTTGAGAGGAAACCCTAATCTTGTGGTTGAAAGTGTAAGAGAGAACTTTTTGAGATGTTTTAACTAAAGAGAATGGAAGATAATACGTTCCTTGAGGGTTATAAGTCGTGGTAAGTGAAGGAAAAAGATCAAAATACCCTTATGAAATAGATTCTCAGTTGCTGAAAATAATAGCTGACGACATTTGTGACAAAGCATCAAAAGTGTGGTAAGCCGTCAAAAATGTCGTCACACAGGAGCTGGAACTGATGGTTTCTTCCTAAGTCTGACGACCTTCGTGGTAGGGCATCACAAATGTCGTAATCTACCACGAATGTCACCACTTAGGAGTTGTGTTCTGCCTAAGGCTGACGACCTTTGTGGTAGGGCTTCACAAATATGGTAAGCTACCACAAATATCGTCACACACGAGTTAGATTCTGCCTAAGGTTGACGACCTTCATGGTAGGGCGTCACAAATGTGGTAATCTACCACGAATGTCTTCACACCGGAGTTGGATTCTTCCTAAGGCTGACGACCTTCGTGGTAGGGCGTCACAAATATGGTAAGCTACCACGAATGTCGTGACACAGTTTCCAGTCTGACATGCTGGAGTAAAATAGTAATAACTCTTTGCTCCGACATCAGATTTAGGAAAAATTGGTATCGTTGGAATGATAATTCAATTATATATATGTTGATATTTCATGATATCATAAATTCCAAGTATAGTAAGAGATATTCTCTTTTGAAGTTGGCTATACCAATATCCTTCTCAAGAATTCAATCGGTAAGGAATGTTTTGATTCATCTGATAGCTGAGAGTTATTTGAAGCCTTAATATACATCTAACTTGATCATAAAACTATAAAAGAACCATGATGTACTATGCATGAGCTTGGTACATGGCTCTAATAGTGGTTTGGATTTTTCGGGGTATTACAATATCTCCCCCTTGGAAACATTCGTTCTTGAATGATGACTCTTGAGAGGGGAGAAAAGTTAAACAACGCATACACTGATCATGATCAACTGGCACATGATTTAGGATTGAATTGACTTCTTTACTGAATATAGATCAACTGAACATGCATATCTAATGCATGACTGATAAGCTAAACTCATGAATTCGTGATAAGCTATGTACTGATACTTGATAATAATTTTATACTGAAATTTTGAACATGTAACTGAATAAGCTTAAGGAAAATGGTTACCTCGAGCTAAGCCTGAATTAGCGAAGAAAATCTAAGGGTACTTGGTTCGCATGTCTACTAATGCTTCCCAAGTAGCTCCCTCCATGGACTGATTCCGCCAAAGAACCTTGACTAAAGTGACTTTTTTGTTCTGCAGCCTACGAGTCTGATAGTTGAGGATTTTGACTGAATCTCTTCATAAGAGAGGCTATTCTGAATGTCAACGCTCTGAATAGGGACTATAACTGCGGGGTCACCTATGCACTTCTTGATAAAAGAGACATGGAAGACTGAATGAACTGTGGCTAGATCTGAAGGCAATTCAAGCTCATAGGCTACCTTGTCGAAGCGACTGAGAATCTTGAAGTGGCCGGCATATCGGGGACTGAGGTTTCCCTTATTTCTGAATCTCTTCACTCCCTTCATGGGAGAGATTTTGAGATAGACATAGTCATCAACCTCCAATTCGAGATCCTTTCTATGAAAATCTGCATAGGACTTCTATCTGGTCTGAGCATCGAATACTAAGTCGGGCCCTATGATTGCGGTCTCACTAACATCTAACCAAACGATCGGAGACCTACATCTCTTACCATAGAGAGCTTTGAATGGAGCAATCTGAACACTGGAGTGATAGCTTTTGTTGTATGCAAACTCAATCAAAGGCAAGTCGTCATCCCAGCTTTCCTTGAAATCAATTGCACACGCCCTTAGTATATCTTCCAGAGTCTGAATGGTCCTTTCTACTTGACCATGTATCTGAGGATGAAATGTTGTACTGAGATAAACTTGGGTACCATGACCCTGTTGGAATGCTTTCCAGGAGTGAGAGGTAAACTGGGTAACTCTTTCTGAGATGATAGATAGTGGAACACCATGTAATCTGACCATCTCCCTAATGTAGAGTTTGGCATAATCCTTGACTGAGTAAGAGGTATGAACTAGAAGAAAATGAGCTGACTTGGTCATTCTGTCTACAATGACCCAAACTGAATCATGCTGGTGACGTGTTTTAGGAAAACCCATCACGAAGTCCATGTTCACTTCTTCCCACTTCCAAGTAGGAATAGTGAACTCCTACATGGTGCCACTAGGTTTCTAATTCTCTAACTTAACCTGCTGACATATAGAGAACTTAGCCACAAACTCTGCAATATCCCTCTTCATCCCACTCAACCAATAGATCTCCCATATGTTGCGGTACATCTTAGTGGCCCCTGGATGAGTAGAGCATCGCACACCATGCGCTTTTGCAAGAAATTGCTGCCTCAAGTCATCTACAGCGGGAACACACAGACGACCCTGACAATGAAGATCACCATGTCCCCCTTGGGAGAAAACCTCTACTTTCTGACTCTAAACTGACTCTTTTAGATTGACAAGGCTAGGATCCCAGTCTTGCTTCTCTTTCACCTCGGAAACTAGAGATGACTCTAAACTACTCTGAATATATACATCACCCTCTGAAGAGTCGACTAAGCGAATGCCTAGTCTGTCAAGTTGATGAATCTCCTGAGCTAATTTCTTCATACTATCCTCAACATAGGAAACAATACCCATGGGCAGTCTACTGAGTGCGTCTTCCACTACATTGGCCTAGAAAGGATGATAAAGAACACTCATGTCATAATATTTCAAGAGATCTAACCACCTTCTCTGATGAAGATTGAGATCTTTCTGGGAAAAGACATACTGAAGGCTCTTATGATCTATGAAGAAGTCTTCATGAACACTGTATAGATAATGCCTTCAAATCTTTACTGCAAAGACAACTGCTGCTAACTCAAGGTCATGAGTAGGATAATTCTTCTCATGGGGATTTAACTGTCTGGAGGCGTAGGCTATGACTCTACCATGCTACATGAGGACAAAACCTAAACCTACTCTAGATGCATTACAATATACTATGAATCCATCAGAACCATCGGGAAGTGCTAAAACTGGAACTGAGGTGAATCGAGTCTTCAACTCCTAAAAACTCTTCTTACAAGGTTTTGACCACTAAAACTTGACCTTCTTCTGAGTTAATATGGACATAGGAGATGCAATACGAGAAAATCCCTTGACAAACCATCGGTAATAGCCATCCAAACCCAATAAACTCCTGATATCTGATGGAGAGACAGGGAGACGTCAGTTTTTTACCGCTTCGATTTTCTAAGGATCTACTCTAATGCCATCATTGGAAATAATATGTCCAAGGAATTCTACTGATCTTAGCCAAAATTCACACTTACTAAACTTGGTGAACAACTGGTGATCCATGAGAGTATGTAGAAAAAATATGAGATGGTCTGAATGATCACGCTCTGTGCGAGAATAGACCTGATTATCATCTATGAAGACTATGATAAATGTGTCCAAGTACTTCTTGAACACCTGGTTCATCAAGTCCATGAAAGCTGCAGGGGCATTGGTAAGACCAAAAGACAAGACCAGAAATTAAAAGTGTCCATACCGAGTATGAAAAACTGTCTTCAGAATGTCACATTCTCTAACTCTGAGATGATGAAAGCCTGATCTGAGGTCTATCTTGGAGAAATAACTGGCACCCTGAAGTTGGTCAAACAAGTCGTCTATCCTAGGCAGCGGATACATGTTCTTGACCGTGACTTTGTTGAGCTGACGGTAATCAATACACATTCTGAGAGAACTATCTTTCTTGCGGACGAATAAGACTGGCGCACCCCATGGGGATACACTGGGCCTTATGAATCCCTTATCTAAGAGATCCTTCAACTAATCTTTTAGTTCCTTGAGTTCTGTTGGTGCCATACTATATGGCGGAATAAAAATAGGTTGAGTATTTGGGAGAAGGTCTATGCCGAAGTCTATTTCCCTTTCGGGAGGAATGCCTGGAAGATCTTCGGGAAAGACGTCTCAATATTCATTAACCATTGGGATTGATTTGAGACTGGGATATTCGGAACTGGAATCCTTAACATGGATGAGATGATACACACACCCTTTAGAAATTATTTTCCTTGCCCGAAGGTAGGAAACAAGTTGACCCCTGAAAGACGAAGTGCTACCCTTCCACTCTAGGATGAGCTCATTCGGGAACTAAAACTAAACAATCCTATTTCTGTAGTCAACTATGGTATAGCAGGAATGATGCCAATCCATGCCGAGAATGACATCAAAATCAGTTATCTCTAACTCGACTAAATCTGCTGATGCGGATTTCTGAAATATCACAACCGGGAAGTTCCAGTATACCCACCGAGCTATGATGGTTTTACCCACTGGAGTAGAGACTAAAAAGGCCTCTGCTAAAATTTTGGGATTGATTCCAAAATCGCCTGCTATGTATAGAGTGACAAAAGACAAGAATGCGCCTGGATCTAGCAAAGCATAAACATGAACATAGAAAATCTGTAACGTACCAGTAACGACATCAGGAGAATTTTCCTGATACTATCAGGTATGAAGAGCATAGAGTCTATTTGGGCATTGCCCACTAATAGCACTGGAAGTGGTACCCTGCTGGTTCGGGCGATCGGACTGAAAGGTGGAATGATTCTGCTGACCCTGAGGACTTGTCTTAGGACAGTCCCTAACTCTGTGGATTGGCTTACCACAACCAAAACAACTGCCTTGACCCGCTCTACACACACCCTGATGGTGCTTACCGAAGGTCTGACACTGAGGATAAGTGCGGGCACTACTAACACTACTCTTAGATTTAGAGCCTGGTGCTCTATCTCTGTTTCCATCCCTGAACTTCGGCACTAGGGCACTAGTGGAGGAAGGGGATGGAACTACCGACTTAGGATGAAACTACGAATGATTTTCTCCCTCTGATTTGGGTTGATCAAAATTGAAACTGCCTGATTTTACTCTCTTGTTCTTCCTCTCTATAGTCCTAACTTTCTTCTCCTCAATCTGCTGATCATGGGTCATAAGTCTAGCTAAGGTCATATGATTGTTCAGCATCACAAACCTACACTCATTTACCATGCTGTCATTCACCCCTGACACGAACTTGCTCATCTTAGCCCTGTTGTTTGCAACCACATGAGGGGCATATCTGGCTAGCTGAGTAAATCTAAGAGAATACTCTCTAACGGTCATATTTCCCTACCTGAGATTGATGAACTCAAGAACTTTGGCCTCTCTCAGCTCTTGGGGAAAGAATCTGTCTAAGAAAGCAGTGACAAGGTCTTCCCATTAGATAGGACCTGCATACCCTAACCTTTCTGGTGACCATTGCTTGTACCAAGTGTGAGCGACATCCTGCAATTGGTATGCGGCTAACTCGGCACTCTGAGAAGAAGTAACTTCCATCATATCAATGACCTTCTAGACTTGGTCAACTAATTCCTGAGGATCCTCATCTGTCTTAGACCCAAAGAAGGACGGAGGGTTCATTCGGGTGAAGTCTCGAATCCTAGCTGCTGCTAAATTGTCCATTGGGTTAGCCGGAATGACTGCTGGTCATTCATTCTGGGTAGCTATAGATTGAGAAAGAGCGGTAAATGCGGTCCTGAACTCCGCTTGAGAAACATGTTCGCCCAAAGGATCTTCGGGATGAGGAACTAACTGATTTCTTCTCTTTGGAGGCATGTTTCTGAAATAAGAGAAGAGCGAATTAGACTGAGAGACTGACTTGAAATTATGCTTACTAGCATGACATGAATACTGAAGAAAGGGAACTATTCCTAAAACATCTCATAGCCTCCTGTACATAAATGTGGCGCGCTACACACCCATGTACAAGACTCTACTAGATGCGGATTTCAGACTTCCTAGGACTCTATTGAACCTTAGGCTCTGATACTAATTTTGTAACACCCCAATTTTCTGAACCGGAATGCTACACGGTGCTTATGACCCTGAAGTACCACAAGATAACCCATGACTAATATCTATACCTGTGCACTGCAATATATAATGTAATAATGCGGAAAACATGAACATGTAGGCCATAAGGTTTAACTGAATAAAGAAGCTGTAAAATAGTAACATCCGTGTGGGTGAAAGCTACCCAAAACAACTAAAAACTAAATATGAAAGATAAATCTAAGCGTAAATCTGAAAACCTCTAAGTACTGTCTGAAATAAGGAGTTGAAGGAACATGTCTCCAACTAACTCCGTAAAACTAAACTAAAGAAATAAATGAATAAATCAAATAATGTCGTCCTCAAATGAAGAGGACTGACTGTAACTCTGTATGCTAAATGCGAATGCTACTGCTGGTCTGGGACTCGTTCCTCTAAACCTATGGTGTAACATGAAAAGAAAGCACCATAGCGCAAATGCGTTAGTACAACTGAAGTACTGAGTATACGAGTGAGGTAGGCTAAGGCGAAGGGTTTACATGCATGAATACTACTACTGACTAACTGATATGAACATAAGAGTACAAACATACATACATAGTAACTAAGATCGTAAGTACGGAATGGCTAAATCTGTATGCTACACATGGTTGGAACCGTAGTTCTGATAACATAAAGGACTATATCTGACAGACCTGAATCTGGTTGAACTCTCTAAGTTCCATGCTATAACTAAATTTGACCATATCTAACAGTCCTGGTATACTAATATCTGAAGAACTGACTGAGTTCATTTACTGAGACTGATACTAAAACTGTGGGAGGTAGTTGTTTAACCGGCATGCCCCATAAGTGCCATTATGGCTAAGATGGGTCCAATCGCTGCCCTGACTGGAAGGGTGTCAATACCGTGCCACTGGTAAGGACAACATGTGAGCAACCCTCATATAACAGGTAACTCTAGTGAGAACGGTGGGAACCCTCATATAACAGGTTAAGCCACCTCATCTACCCTCATATAACAGGATACGATATCTCAACCTATGCTGGCTACATAGTTCTGGAATGCAAGGATGACTGCTAAGAATCACACCCTCATATAAAGGTAAGTTCCCATCCTTGGGTTCATTCAGTGATAACTCCTACTCCCATCTGAAGAGACTAAACATGATTCAACTGACTGTACATGGACAGATTAACTAATTTCCGTTGACTGACGGAGTAGTACTATTAGCTGAGATTTAACTGGGATTATGAGATTTTTGAGGTTTCCTGAGTCACATGACTGACTGATTTCTATAGATTATAGCTTGACTGAGATTATCGTGACAACATGTCATGGCTCTAGGCACACAACTATGTTTTTCGGATACGAATACCCCCAGGACCCGATAGAATAAAAATGACACATATGACATGACTTGATCACAAGATTGGAATCCACAATTTGCTATATCATAAGTAGGGGATAGTATACTTCATGTATTTAATCAACACCTCAAACATGGTAGGGAAAGCATGGATATAATTCACACACAAAATTCATATTTCCATCATCATACATACTTTATGCCATCACCATAAGAATACATAAATAGCATGTGCATTCATATTGAAGTGTATCGCTAACATGGACTTGTCATTTAGATATTATGAAATCATGTAAATATGAACTTCTAATATACTAGGCATTTTATCAAACACCTTACATGCATTCTTTAAGGTATAGGTGGATTTTATACTTGCATTAGTTCAACCCAACCAAAGTTCATGATTTTCAACCAACAATCACATATTCCATGAAAAACTTCCTTAGATATCATCTTGAAACTTGAACAACAATCATCAACGTGTACATGCTTATATCACCACAAAAGTTTACAAAACAACATTTAAAAGCATGGTTCTCGAACTCTATGAATGAATTGAATCCATAGATGAACACTACACATACGTTAAATCTTGATCTTGAAAGAGATCTAATGTTTCTGAAGGTTCCTGAAGAAATCCTTAGGCTTGCCCTTGATTTTTCTTGACTAGGGTTTAACTATCTTTGGGAAAGAATGTTCTTGTTCCTAAGGAGATGATCTTGAGAGAAAACCCTAATCTTGTGGTTGAAAGTGTAAGAGAGAGCTTTTTGAGATGTTTTAACTAAAGATAATGGAAGATAATACGTTCCTTGAGGGTTATAAGTCATTGGAAGTGAAGGGAAAAGACCAAAATAACCTTATAAAATAAATTCCCAGTTGCTGAAAATAATAGCTGACGACATTTGTGACAAGGCGTCAAAAGTATGGTAAGCCATCAAAAATGTCGTCACACAGGAGCTAGAACTGATGGTTTCTGCCTAAGTCTGATGACCTTCGTGGTAGGGCATCACAAATGTGGTAAGCTACCATGAATGTCGTCACTTAGAAGCTTGTTTCTGCCTAAGGCTGACGACCTTCATGGTAGGGCATCAAAAATATGGTAATCTACCACGAATGTCATCACACAGGAGTTGGATTCTTCCTAAGGCTGATGACCTTCATGGTAGGGCATCACAAATATGGTAAGCTACCACGAATGTCGTCACACAGGAGTTGGATGCTTCCTAAGGCTGACGACCTTCATGGTAGGGCATCACAAATGTGGTAAGCTACCACGAATGTCATCACACAGGAGTTACATTCTGCCTAAGGCTGACGACCTTCGTGGTAGGGCGTCACAAATGTGGTAAGCGACCACGAATGTCGTCACACAGTTTCCAGCTTGACATGCTAGAGTAAAATAGGAATAACTCTTTGATCCGATATTGGATTTAGGCGAAATTGGTATCATTGGAAAGATAATTATATTATATATCTGTTTATAGGTCATGATCTCAGATATTCCAAGTATAATGAGAGATATTTTCATTTGAAGTTGACGATAACAATATCCTTCTCAAGAATTCAATCGGTAAGGAATGTTTTGATTCTTTTGATAGCTGGGAGATATTTGAAGACTTAATATACATCTAACTCACTCATAAAACTATAAAAGAACCATTATGTACTATGCATGATATTGGTATATGGCTCTAATATTGGTTTTGATTTTTTGGGGTATTACAGATTGACCTTGATTCCTTGAACTAGGGTTTTTGCCTTTTGAGAGAATGATTTTATTCTTGAGAAAGTGAGGAAAAGTGACATAATAGGGTATTTAGTAAATAATTTCATGTTTAAAGTCTGATCTAAGTCATGGAAAAAGTCTAAGTTGCCCTTTGGATTTCAAATCCCGTAACTGGAATGCAGATTAAAGCTTCACCATGATGTGGTGGCTGGGTCATCACTATATCTACCACAAAGTAGTGGAATTGTGGTGACTCACTGGTTTGTGACAATTGTTAATTTTAGCTTCACCGTGATGTGGGGCAATCACGGTGAGCTACTGGAATTTGATAAATGCCGAAATGACCTTCAACGCGATACAATGGAGAGCTTATCACAATACACACTGTGATACGGTCTAATCGTGGTGAGACACTATTTTACATAAACTTTTCCTAACATTTAGCTGAACTTTTCTAAATCAAGGACCACTTATCAAGCTTTGACGAATTGAGCTAAGCTTAGGATTTTGCGGGGTCTTATAATATCTCCCCCTTAGGAACATTCATCCTCGAATGAGACTGACTAAAATGGGAGAAATGATAAACTGAGAGTACATACTGGACATGCACAACTGAAGCATGACTGTATGAATGAAATTGCTGATATCCTGAGTTTTCCATACTGAACATGCATATCTAATTGCATGAATACATGACTAAAGCTACTTGATAAGATGGATTTGCATACTGAACATGCATATCTGAAGCATGAGTACATGAATGAAAATGATTCATGAATGCATGACTGAATATGCAACGGTAACTGATACCAATTTTATAATTATATCTTGAACATGGAACTGGGTAAAACTAAGGAAGACTATTCTCCTAAACCGAGAGTACTGATAAGCCTGAGATCATTTACTAAACATGAATGTATGGGAACATGAGAGCATAACTTATTCTGAAACATGATATGCGAACTGAATATTATGAACTAAGATGATTCCTTGATTACATGCCATGACACGGGAATGGTCATACGGTTGAGATTGAAAAAAAAAAGTCAACTTGTGGGTACTCATTCCTCTTAAATAGATCTTGCTACGTGAAGAGAAACTGAAAGGTTTAGGACATGAAATCTCTAGGGTTATAGTGTATCTCCCCCTTGGGAGACTATGTGTAATGCCCCAATCTGGTACCCAAAATGCTACACGATGCCCATGACCCCGAAGGACCACAAGCTAACCCATGACTGATATCTGTAAACTGAGCACTGAATAATAGTAATAATATCATAAATGTGGAAACATAAACTAAAAGGCCATAAGGTTCAATACTAGTACATAACTGAAAAATATGGTATAACAATACCAAAACAACTGAGATAATTGTCTGAAGATACTGTAGTCTGAAAGCCTCTAAACTGTCTGAATAAGGAGTTGATGGGACATATCCCCAACTAACTCCGACTACTGAAATAAACTGAAAACTTAATTAGTAATGAAATTATCATGTCCTTGAAGGATGAGGACTCATTGCTAACTCTGATCGCTGAACTAGGATGCTACTGGTTCTCTGGAGATTGTGCTTCTAAACCTATGGTATAAGACACCATAGCACAAATGCGTCAGTACTTTGAATATACTGGTATGCAAGTGAGGTAGGATGAATGCAATAGGTTCATATGCTTGAACAATACTAACTGACTGACTAACAATAACATAAGAATACATGCATACGTAACTGTAACTGAGATCATGCTAGGACTGAATATTGAGTTCTGACTACTAAGTTTTACTAATAACATAGAATTACTGATATCTGAGGGACTGATACTAAGTTACTTATACATGAATAACTGTGTTTGACAGTTCTAATTATGAAGAATTGGTCTGGTTGACTGTATCTGATAGTCCTGAAGATGAATACTGATAACATGAGTTTTGATAACTGATATAACTAATAATGGGAATGACTGTATCTGACAGTCCTGAATCAGATGGAACTATCTGAGTTTTGTTCTATATTTGAGTTGACTGTATCTGACAGTCCTAAAATCTTAAGAATTATCTAAGTTCTTTTACTGAGGCTAAGACTGATACTGAAACTGTAACTTAGGAAGTGATCATCTAACCGACATACCCCAAAACTGAACTGGTGGGGTCCAACCTATAACCCCAGCTGGAAGGGTATCAGTACCACACCACTGGTAAAGACCTACTGTGAGTATACCCTCTCTGACAGGGATCTCTTCCGTCAACCCCTCCTAGTAGGTAACCCAAAAGAGACATATATATGTCCCTAAATGCGCAGGGTGCATCTCAACCGACACTGTCTACGTAGTTATGGAACTTAAGGATTGCTTCTAGGGATCTCAGTCCTATCTAGAGGGTGAGTCCCCCTCCCCAGGCTCGCTCGGTGCTGAATCCTACTCCCACGTGAAAGACACTGAACTGATTAGCTGAGCTGAACTGATACTAGTGGTATTATTTAGAAAAGCTAAACTAAACTGAATTTACTGAGTTTCGTTGACTGACAGAATGTACTGAGTTCTGAGGACTGACTGATAATACTGAAGTTACTGAGATTGACTAGGAATACTAAGATTATTAAGATTACTGAGTACTGAGATCACTGAGATTACTGAACTACTGAGATTTTTGAGATTTCTAAGATTTTTGGGTTTTCCTGAGTCATATGACTGACTGATTTCTATGGATCATAGCTTGACTGAGAGTATGATGAAAACGTGACATGGCTCTAGGCACACAACTAAATTGTTGGGTACAAGTACCCCAGGACTCGATGGAAAGAAACTAACATAGCATGACTTACGTGAACACATGACCAACAACACAATTCATAATTCATATATTGAAGCACTTCATCAAACATGTGATATACATAAACTTGTACAAACATGGGGATTTCATAATATCATCCTAGTTGGGCACTTTTCCTTCATATCGGCATTTAATCAAACACATGATAGGCATAATATATGTAGACACCATTATACAACAATTACACATCATGATTCAACATATAATTTCATCATCCTAGGGTTTATTCATAGGTTCACATGAATATACATCGATACAAATCGATTTCACATAACATTAATCACCAAACATGAATTTGAATTCAATTGATCATTCTCAGCATAAACAAAATAAACCCAACATGAAGTTCATAAAGAAAATCTAAAATTTTGACTTTAGAAAAGAGATTCTTAGGCTTCATGGATGATAGGAGTCCATGAATGAACACTATGCATACCTTAGTTCGTGATTTCATGAGGATTGACTGTGAAACTTTCTTGAATTTGAATCCCCAATAGAAACCCTAGCTTGTTCTTGAGAGAAACTAGTATATTTTGGTTGAAAAATGGCTAAATCATGTGTTATTGTGTTTAAATAGGGGTAGGAAATTTACCCTTTTAACCCTTGGACGCGTTTTAATTTCTGAGAAAATTTCTCGATTTTCATCCTTGGCGTGACGCGCCACTATTGCGCCAAGTCACTGGAAAGTGACAAATGGGAAATTGCATGGTGGCGAAACATGGAGATATCACATTGCCACCTTGTCTGCGACCTGCAAGTTTGACGCGATGCACCACTATCGTGGAGCAACACTAGAAATTTACAATTGCCATTTCAGCTATCTCCGCGACGTGCTGAAGGCTCAAGTGATACACTGTTTCACTAAAAAGGCTCTAACACTTCATCCGGGTATCGGATTTTGATGAATTTGGTATCGATGGAAAGATTATTCAATTACCCACTTGATAAAAAGTGAAAATCTTAAAAATACTACGTGTACAAAAGTGGATTCATCTTTCAAAGAAAGCTTCTAACATGCTTGGAAAACTTTTCAATCGAGGAAAAGTATGGGGTATTACACTATGTCCTTTGAGGAATGCTAACTTGGCTGAGATACTAAGGAAAATCTGAGATGATGCACGAGGAACCTATGAACTAAATCATGATTGAATATCTAGGATGTGAAACTGAGGTATGATACATGAACTAGACTGAACTCGTAACTACTATGATTCTCTATCTTGGAATGGTCATATTCATGAAACTTCGGATAGTACAACTAGATGGAAATATGGGAAACTATACGATCTTGCCCGCCTGACTGCTAAACCAAACTGAATTCTTAGCTTTACGAACTAACTCATGTATAAAACTTACACTCGACTGGAGCATTCCTTTGACACTCTTTCTATAAGGTTCTAATGACTTTAGGGAGCAAGGGATATTGGCATGAACTGAATAAAACATCTGAGTAAAATCGGAACTTGACTAAAATTTTGTAACATAAAGCGAGGCCTATGAAACTTCATCTAAGATAGAGTTACTAAGCCTTATGGATTGTACTACAAACTTTAAAGCTTAGACATATTCATTAAATACTCTCTCAATAATACACTCTATCTTAGTATGTCATTTCACCTGAGACTACTGAAAATATTCATATGGGCGCTGAACACGAAGGCTAAAACATACTAATTTATCTGATTAACTGAATGGCTGATAACTAAATATTGGGCATGTAAGACTGAACTGTACTTAGTCTGAATAACTGGACTAAATTTCCCACTAAGTTCAAGCCTACTTAAATCTCTGAAATATATCTAGACACTTACACATCAACATGACATCAAGCCTATCTTAATGACTAAAGCCTCGTGTAAAACAAGCATGCGATAATCTTTCCTTAACATAAAACATTCACTCTCTCCCATCTAAGAAACTGCTCATCACTAAGGAGGGTTTACTAAAGGTTAAAACATGGGGACCTGAAGAATGAATGGAAACTATACTAAACTTGGCACTTGACTGAAGCCTGAGGAATATAATATCAACTTTGTGAGTTTATCAAGGTATCTAAACGGAGAATATACATGACATAGTCTGAATTTAGCTAATCATTAGGAGCGTAATATGAGTCATGGGAACTGAGCATACTGTAAGGCATGAGTACATGAGTCATGAGTTGCATGACTAGAGTTGGCGTTTCTGTATTCGTGGGATATGAATCATAACAATGAGTAAACTGGAACTCCATTATACTAGGAACTGTAAGCGTACATGATTTTCATTAATGTGCACGACTATGAGCTATGAGTATAGAGTTGACATGTAAGGCATGAGTACTGACATTACTGACATCACTACTAAAATCTGAAAGTCTGACTTAGTCACTAGTTCTACCATCTCCCCCTTATCTTAAAGCCATTATTCTAAAGTTGTGAACCACTTAATCAAAAATTCTAAACCGGACTATCACCACTATACTCTAGAGTCAGGGGGAAACACTGAGAAGGACTCTGCTAATATTTTAGGCGACAACGAAGTTGAAAACTATATAGGGGTTTCAAAGGAAGAGAAGCCTCAAAATCTAACTAAGCACAAACATAAGGATGAAAGACTCATAACATACCCATAACTATATTAGGATAACTTCCCTGATCATGGAAAGATTGGAATGCATAAAATCAATTCTGGCGTTGACCACTAGTAGCACTGGAAGTGGCACCCTGCTGAGTTAGGCGACCAGATGGGACTGAAGGATGGTTGACTGACCCTGAGGACCTGGATGAGGACAATATGCAACTCTGTGGCTTGTCTTGTCACACTCGAAACAAACATCACTGCCAGCTCTGCAGGCACCCTGATGGTTTTTGCCATATTTCTTACAAAGAGGGTAGGTATGACCTCTTTTCATGCTACCTTGAGGCTAAGAGCCTGACGTACTACCTCGAATGTCATTTCTAAACTATGGAACTGGAGCACTAACTATATAAGGATTTAAGGATGAAAATTTCTGATGAAACTTGAAGAGATTACCACCCTCTAACCTTGGCCTAAAACCATATGTTCTGACTTTTTTATTCTCTCTATATTTCCTCCTATGCTTCTCCCTCTTGCTCTGCTAAGTATGAACCCTAAGACTAGATAGAACAACAACCTATAGATTGTTTTGAGCAACTACCAAATAGGCTAAAGTAGTGAAAGTAGCTCTGAATTCTACATGAGAGACATGCTCATCCAGGGGATCTCCTGAACGGGCTGAGGTACTGACTGATTTCATGTTCTCCCACCGTTAGTCTTCTTTAGAGGCATGTTCTGGAAGTGAAAGAGAGAAATGTATTAGACTAAGAGTTTAACTTGAGCTCATGCTCACACGCACGACATGAATACTGAAAGAAGGAAAACTTTTCCTAAAATATCTCATAGCCTCCTGTCCATAAGTGTGGCGCGCTACACACCCATGCATAAGTCTCTACTAGATGTGGCTTTTAGACTTTCTAGGACACTATTGAACCTTAGGCTTTGATACCAAGTTTGTAATGACCCAGGACTACCCCCTAGTCTTCGCATGATTCTTACGACCCTGAAGGACCACAAGCTAACCCATGACTGATATTTGCTGTGAGAACTGTATAATAATATGAAATAAATGCAAAGTTTGGATGAATTTCCATAAGAATCAAAATCTAAATACTGATAAAGAGTAACAACTGAAATAACAATCTGTAAAACTGAATACTATTTGACAACTAGTCTAAAAAGCCTCTAACTGAAACTGTCTGAAAGTGGAGTTGATAGGATAATCCCCCAACTAACTCCCTCTACTGTAATACTAAGTCTACTGAAATACTGAAATAAAGCATATCCTTGATAGATGAGCACTCACTTCTAAATCCATTGCTGGCTGAATCTAAATCTATCTATACACGATCGGGAACTGGAGCATCCGAACCTATTATATAAGACATCATAGCGTAAGAGAAAGTATGCATCAGTACATGGAATGTACTGGTATGATAGATGAGGTAAAGCTAAATACAAGGGTTCATATGCATGAACAATAGTGACTAAATGATATAGAGTAACTGAGAATGAGAGTACGTGAAAACTAAAATTACTGTAACTACTAAGTATGCAATACTGTGCATTTACGTGAATGTATACTATAACTTAGCTTTTATGAAGCTAAGTACTGAATTCTGATAATTGAGTTACTGAAATTGATTGAATGTATCTAACAATCCTGATTCTGTAGAATTGAACTGAATTCTATACTAAGACTGAAATCAAAATTATGGAAGGTAATCATCAAACCAACATGCCCCTTTTTAATCTAATTGGAGTCCAACCTGTAACCCCAGCTAGAAGGGTGCTAATACCATGCCACAGATACTAGTAACTATTATGGAGTTAGTCCTAATATAGAGAGTGACCCCTGAGATCAGTCCTAAACTAGCGGGTGATCCCTGAGTATGTCAGTCTTATCTAATGGGTGACATCTCATAACCTATGCTAGCTACATAGTTCTGGAACTTAGGGATTACTTCTAGGGACCCAGTCCTAACTAATGGGTATGGCCCCATCCCTAGGCTCTCTCGGTGCTGAATCCTACTCCCAACTGAAGGACACTAAACTGAGTATACTGAACTGGACTGGACTGATTCTGAGATTACTGAGTTTTTCTAAGTTCTATAACTGACTAGTTCTACTAAGTTATGTAACGTACTGAGAGTACTACTGATCCTGACATGACTGATACTATTTTGTAACTGATACTGGCTCTAGATAAATTGTTAAATTATCGGGTATTAAATACCCCAGGACTCGATAGCATGATAAGTAAAGCAAAGCATAACTTTGAATAACATATAAATGTTCACTTGTTCATAATTCCTTCATAGAGACATTTCATCAAACACTTGTAATGCATTATATTGTACATGAATGGAGAACAGATGTTATCATGCTATAATGGCATTGTTTCATTCTCATAGCCAATTTATCAAACACATGGAAAACATAATTGGTACATTAAATCATAAACACTTAGGGTTGATATGATTACAACAATCAACTTTCTCATTGAAGGGCTTATAATGAATATCATGTACTTCAATGCATATTATGATTAGTTTTTGGAACTTGTAATCTAGATCATGGATTAAAATAAAAATAACATCATAGACACCTTAATCACTTTGTAAATTTAAGGGTTTATCAAGATAATCAAATATTCTTCATACTTGCTATTCAATTTTAGGAAAAACATGCACTTAAATCATGGATTGAGACCCAACTAATATCATGAACATGAATTCAATCTAATTCAAATATGAAAATCATAAATACACAATCTTTGTACTTCGAAAAAGAATTCTTGGACATCATGGGTGAAAGGGACCCATGAATGAACATCTAACATACCTTAATTTGTGAGTTTCTTAAAGTTCTTGGAGATATTCTTGGGCTTGATCTTGATTCCTTGAACTAGGGTTTTTGCCTCTTGAGAGAGAATAATTTTGTTCTTGAGATAATGTGAGGAAAAGTTACATAATAGGGTATTTAGGGCATAATTTCATGTTTAAAGGCTGATCTGAGTCATGGGAAAAGTCTAAGTTGACCTTGGAATTTAAAATTCCGTAACTAAAATGCATATTAAAGCCTCACCGCGATGTGGTGGTTGGGTCATCTCTATATCCACCGTAGCATGGTGCAATTACGGTGACTCACTGGTTCATGAAAATTGTCGATTTAAGCCTCAATGCAACGTAGAGCAAGCGCGGTGAGCTACTAGAATTTTACAAATGAAGAAATAGCCTTCATCATGATGTGATGGAAGGATCATCGTGATACTCACTGTGACGCGGCCTAATCGCAGTGAGCCATTGTTTTTGCATAAACTTGTCCTAACATTTAGCTGAACTTTTCTAAATCGGGGACCCCTTATCAAACTTTAACGGACTGAGCTAAGCTTAAGATTTTGCGGGGTCTTACATTACAATACATAGTTTCTCTTACCAATTAAATACATTTCATAGCCTCTTTTTTCCTTCCCTCTCTCACCTCTCTCCTTCTTCTCTCCAAATCTCGCTCACCTCCATCCCACTTTCATTCTCTCTCTCGTTGCCCCTCACCCCTTTTTTTCTCTCACTTTCTGCTTTTAGCTATTTTCATTTTGTATTTTGTGTTCTGTTTTAGGTATTTGCAAGTTATTTATATCCTTTTTCAATATGTATTATGTTTTATACGCTTTTAATACAAATTGTATTTTTTGATACAAATTAAACCATTCAAATACAAATGATACATTTGTATCAAATGATAGATTTGTATTTGTATATAATAGACTCAAGAAAATACAAATGATGCATAGACTTGTTAATATACAAATATAAATGATAAGTTTGATACATTTGAGAGAGAGAAAGGAGAAAGTACAAATATAAAGAAGGGAAAAAAGAGGAGTAAATTATAAAATACAAAAAAAAATTGTTTTCGTTGATACACATGTATTCGTTGATGCAAATACAGTGATACAACGACTATGGATTATAATTTTGAAATCTTGTTGTGTCGCGCCCCTTTTGTTGATCTTGTGGAAATTTTTTTGTAAGTTTTTGTGAAGACCTAAATTAACAGACCGTGCGGGCACCTACGCTATCCTAAGTAGCTAAGAGGATCCTTATTACCCAACAAAAAATATGTGAAATACTTCTGTTTTTAAGAGAATACTAAATTAAATATAACAAAATAAGTTAAATAACAATAAATGAACTTTTCAAAAATTTCTTAAAATTGTCCTACACTACACCAAAACTTGGTTAGACATGTACAAGAGCTACCTATTTCAGAATAGACTAACAATAAAATAAATAATACAAAGACTTCAACATCTTCCAGGAAGGAAATGCAGAAATTAGTGATGAATATCGCTATCCGTCTAGTAACTGCAAACTAACCTACACCCATTTTCATACTCCAAAAAAGGAATGTAGAAGAGTAGGGTCAGTACAAATATATGTATTGGTAGGCATTGATAAGTCATCAATTTGAAGATTTTCTAGAACCTTTTAAGCCTAAATTACCATATTTTTTCATTGATTTTATGTTAATCTCTTACTTAATGCTCATTTGTGCAAGAAAAGTTGAAAAGGAAAGATGATCAAGTCATTCAAGTCAAATAGAGGTTAAATATGAAAGAAAAGAGACAAATACAAGAAATTAAGCCTAAGAATTAACCCTCAGTTACTGCGATCGCGGCTTGTGGGTCGCAATCGAGGCCAGTCAATAAGTCAACCGGAGGGCGATCACGGGAGTTATGTACGCGGTCAAGAGGTGTCGATCGCGGTAGAGCGGATGATTAAATAGGGGATGATTTTCATCATCTACCATATCCCTCATCTTCAACTTAGCTTAGTTTGAAGGTTTTGTAATTTTTTGGAGCTTGGAGCTTAAACTTGTACTAATCTTGAGATGATAAGACGACATTAGAGTGACTCTAAAGTGAAGAATTGACAAATCCCATTGAAGATTCATGAAAATTTAAAGTGTGGTTTGCATTCTCCTTATTTTTCATGAATCAAATTGATGGAGATTTTGATATTTTTTTGTTTATTATCTTTATGAGTTGCTAATTCTTCTCTTGGGGTTATGTTTCAATAGGGTGAAAGTGTGTATGGGGTGTGATTATTAGATTTAATTCTTAGTTAATGTTGTTGATTTTCAGAAGTATTTGATTGTAAAATAAGATTTGTTGGTGAAACCCTCAATTTCCCTAAACCCCATGTCATCCTTGAGAGAGGGATGCAGGTAGTCTAAATCCTACATCATCCTTGAAAGAGGGATGTAGGTGACATGAGAATTTGTGAATAATAAGATAGATAATAGTTATTCCCTTTTTATTGTGTTAGAAATAAGGATAAATTATGAAATTGCCTTAACTTGGGCCTCATCCTAGAAATAGGGATGCCAAATTGAGGCTTTGTGATGATTAATTGACCACAGCCATGAAATATTTCAAGGAATCCATGGGTAATAGTTTGATACTTTATTGAAAGACTAGTATCGACATCCCTAAGCATGCCTTAGCTACAATTTGAAGTTGATTTTCATGTACCCCCACACTAGTTGCCTCTAGTAAAGCATAGCCCCAAGATTTGTTCCTAATTGATTATGCTCTAATTATTCTTAGACTCGAATTAGTCCTTTAGAAGCCCAAGAATTGCCTTACACTTTTGAAAACATTCAAAATCCCCCAAAATATTTGTATAATATATTTGAATTTAGCAAGTGAACTTTAATTTCGAACTTATTTCATCACTACTGACATTGTTCCTCATGAATTTGACCCTGACTCTTAGTTGGGTAAATATATTAACAACGACCGTCATGCACTTAAATTGACGTGTGAGCTGAGTGTTATTAGGCGTCATCGGCCGACCAATGTTAGTCCACATAATCATAAAATATAATCAAAGAAAAGAAATCATGGCATCTTAAATGGAATATAATTCAACTAAGGTTGTAATAACATTATAACACTTTTTCTATATAATTTACAATTCTGTAATAATGAGATCATATTCACCACTAGCATAGTATAGTCTCATTAATTCATACCATCCACCACAATGTAATGCTAAATCATCACTATAATCCCTTTATTTGCATTACCTTTTCCATTAGCCACATCCATAGGATCAACTGAGTTATCATAGATAACTCACACTAAATTCTAGCTAACAAGCAAACACTCTATTATAACATTAAAGAATAATAACTACTTAATCGGGTAAGCTACCATTACGATAAATATACATGAAACAAGTCAACCAATATATAGAAAGTAAGTACATAATTTCACTTTTCTAAGCAAATGTCACATAATCAATTTCAAGGATAAAATCAAGTAGAGAATACAAGTCAACTCATATCTCAGTAACACACATTAGAGAACTCAAATCTCATTAGAATACCTTATACATACTCTTGAAAAGGATTAATGCAAATATTGAAACTTTGGGATCGTTTCTTTAGGATTATTCATTAGATTCATAACTCTAGATAACTTCGTTATCAGTTTCCTTATTATTATTATTATTATTATTATTATTATTAACAACAACACCATGTCACTCATGGCATCTGATCCAATCATATATCGTAGCAATATCAGAATTTAACATCAGCCACATTGTTTGAAAAATCAATAAAGTAGCAATATAAAAATTTAACATCGGCCACATTGCTACTAATAATTTTTTTATAAGTAACATTTGTTTCCTTTTAAACCTCACAACTAGAGCACCATTATCTCATTATCAGCTTAGTAAACTAAACGATCAATCAAAATCAACACTAATATGTACACATATGCTAAGAGACTTATTTTTGCCCAACTAGTCATGACTTGCAGGGGATAATCTAAGTCCATGTATCATACTGGCGTGGTACCTAATCCTACATAAATAAGTAATATCAATGTCAATATTTGTACCCACATGGTGCCCGATCCTCCATAACCATATTATGTATGTTTTATCGAATTCATACTATCTCTGAGGATACAATACGATGTACTGAATTTACAAGTGCACTTAAAATCATAAGTCAATTCAATTAGATTCTTTCATTTATCAATATTTTGACCTTATCACGAGCATTATTTCAATAATTCATCATAATTATCAAAAAGTCATTTATGACATTACTTCAAGGAGTTATCATTGATGTGCTAGCTTTGTGTAACCATATTTAAGGCTTTTAGGTTAAAATAATTGTAAGTTCTGAAGTAACTATTATTTTTATTATATTTCATGTGATTTTGCAGGGAAGTCAAGATGCATAAAAACCTATGAAAACTACATCAAGAAGGATAATTTTTGGTGAAGTAGATATGAAGCTAAGTTTTAAAGATTTTAGTTGATGACTTGTCCGATAAGTCATCAACCTGTTGAGAAGTTAACAGAGGAAGCCGTCACTCATAGGCAGAATCTATATGTTGAAGAAGTCAAGTTTATGACTTGTCTGATAAGTCGTCAACTAGTTGATTGGTCATCAGCTGAGGCCGTATCCTATAGGTAGTATGCAAGAATTGGAAAGAGTTGTTGATGACTTGTTTGATAAGTCATCAACTGTCTGATAAGCCGTCAGAGGAGGTCATCAACTATAGGCATTATGCAAGAATTGAAAAGAGTTGTTGATGACTTGTCTGATAAGTCATCAACTATCTGATAAGCCATTACCAGAGGTCGTCAGCTATGGGGCGAAAAAGCTGTAGTTTGAAATTCAAATCAGGAAGATCTTAAGTATTTATAGAAAAGTCTTAGGTTTTCATTGGCATCTTGAACTTATTCAATAATAGAATCTTTTATTTTGGTTTCTTAAGCTTGAATTAAATTTTTTGAATCATTGGTTTTCATTTTTGGCATTCTTGTTTGAATTTGAAGGAGAACAATCTTCAATTCCATCTTCTGTAAGTTAATCACTTTTGAATTATGGATCTAATATACAATATCTCTTTTGTTCTCATGAGTAACTAAATCCCATAACTGGAGTTGTGGGATCTATGAGTATTTCTTTATTAATTCAATAGTTGGTTAAGATTTGAATGCATGTGGGAATATCTTCACAATTCTATTGTAATGAACATTTTCTATTGGTTTCAAATAATAGATTTAGCCTTACATTGTTTTACTTGAATTGAGAAATCAATTAAAGGAAGTGGATTATCAATGAGGATTTGGAAACGTTAAATTTCCATCTAATGATTAATGTTTTAACCAGATTAATGAACTCAAGATGAAATAGGTTTGAATATAAGGTTTTCCTAAGTTTGAAAGAATTAGGAAATCCAGACTCTAAGTAGGTTGAAAGATACTTGAATAAGTCATCGCAAATGATAATTTGTGGTTTCCCGCATGTAATTAGATTCTCATACTACAACTATTGTTTAATATGCATAAATACTCATAGTGAACACAACTCTAGTTTTACTACATCATTGATTTGAAATATTAAAATATTGAGTTTGAGCTGCTAAAATATGTCAAACTATTAACAATTGTTTGATTGATAAAAAACCCATTTAAAGGGAACTATTAACTATTAGTTGGTTGAATCACAAATAGCCTTGATTAACACTATATTTCCTGTGGTATTCTACCCCAACCTTGTTGGGTTATATATTAGATGATGACTGCTTACTCTCTCAAAAGAGAGGTGTAATTTAGGCGTATCCAATTTTGGTGCTGTTGTCGGGGAATAAGATTGTCAATTAAGTATATCTTTGTTAATTGGCTTTTTGTTAGGCTTACTAATTTTACTTTTATTTATTGTTTTTGATCATTACAGGTTCTCTGTTGTATATGCCACCAACCAGAAGGTCAGGAGAACCATTATTACCTTTCAACCCAGAACTTCATCTTATTAGAAGAATGGATGAACAATAAAAATCCAAAAGATTAGCCCCTTTGGCTAATGCACAATTCAGTCAACAAAGTGCTAATAACCCAAGTCGGGTGGCTAATGAAGATGATGACCTGGTGGATGATGATTTGATTAATCCTATGAATAGGAGACAAGTAAAGCATATAGATGCACTAGTGAATTAAAAATGGCCTTTTATAGGGAGAGCAAAACGCCAACCTTCTATGTAGATAGCATTTGGTGATAAGGATGATACTGATTTGGATAAAGCTGTTGCTACAGGATAAATTATTCCACCACCATTAGCACCAGGTGTGAAGTTCAACATCATAAGGTGGATTTTGTAATCCTATATTTTGAGGTGGATTTCAAGGTCGGAATTACTACAACAAAGCTTGTTATAGAGACCATGACCAATGTGGTTGGAAAAATAAGAATGATAGGAGTGGATTGTAAGTACCTCTTGGGAACCATCACAATGCTTCTACTAGTTTTGGTAAGATATCGATGGAGGACATGATGGCTAAGCTATTAAAAGGAGTGGAGTCGACTGACGCTGGAGTGAGAAAGATGAAAAGTGATTTGTCATCTATAAGTCAATTAGTTGACTCACACTCTATATCTATTAAATAACTAGAGCAGTAAATGAATCAACTGTCAGCAGCATTAAATTAGAGGAAAAGTGGAACATTTCCAAGAGATATTGTGCATAATCCAACGATTGATAACTTTTTCATGTCTATTACCATGAGAAGTGGTAAAGTGTTACCTAGGCCTTGTACAGGCAAACTTGTTGTAGATGATGTAGTGGTGATAGAAGCATAAACATAAGAAGAACACCCAGTAGAATCTGAGAAGCTGGAAAAGTTGATCACCTATATAAACAGAAATAGGTTGATGATTTAGTAAAAGACAAGGGGAAGAAGGGAGAGACCGCTGTTAGAAGAAAAACAAATACCTCCTTCATTCCCACATAGATTGCAGAAGAATGAGGATGAGACTAAATATAGAAAGTTCATGGCCATGCTGAAGCAGTTGATAGTAAACGTGCCTTTAGTTGAGGCGCTAAAGCAAATGATAGGCTATGCTAAGTTTATGATCTTGTGACAAAGAAGAGAACTATGAGCTATGAACCAGTGGATAATCTCCATTATTGTAGCGCTATTTCTACAAGATCTTTAGTATAGAAGAAGGCTAATTCGGGAGCATTCACTGTTCCATATACCATCGAATTGTTTAATTTTGCAAAGGACTTTTATGATCTAGGGGCAAATATAAATCTTATGCCATTAACGGTTTTCAAGAAGTTGAATTTGGGAGATCCTACACCCACCAATATACGTCTTCTAATGGCAGATAAATAGATGAAAAGGCCAGTTGGGATTCTTTATGATGTTCTTGTTAAGGTGGCCAACTTTATTTTCCCTACGGACTTTGTAATCCTATATTTTGAGGTGGATTTCAAGGTACCCATAATCTTAGGTAGACCATTTTTAGAAATCGAAAGTGTATTGATTGACTTGCAGACCAATGAACTAAAATTCAAGCTCAATGATGAATAAGTCAGTTTTGATATTTCTCAGTCAATAAGGCAAAAAAGGAGATGAGTGTTTTCTCGATTATTGATGTGTTATATGAAGATGACCAAGAAGTACCAGTTGAGGAAAAATTTCCTGTAAAGACAATAGCTGCAGTATTAATGAACTTTGACAGTGAGGGAATCGAAGAGTATGATAAAACTGTGTGTGCTTTGACATGGATGGGGTTATACTCTTATGCCCCCAAGAATCTGGACTTGGCCCTTAAGAATCATCCAACACCATTGTCCAAACTTTCTATCAAGGAACCACCATTGTTAAAACTGAAGGATTTTCCATGCCATTTATGGATGTGTTTCTAGGCAGTGGAAACACCTTATCGGTTATTATTGCAGCAGATTTGGTGGAGCATCAAGTTGAGGCTCTTATTTTTATGCTGAGCAGATACAAGAGGGATATTTGGTGGACAATCACTGATATTATAGGTATTTCACTAGGAATTTATACACATAAGATCCAACTAGAGGAAGAATGTATACCTACAATTGAGCATCAGTGCAGGCTGAACCCACTAATACAAGAAGTGGTGAAAAAGTAGATCATAAAGTGGCTTGATGCAGGGGTAGTGTACCTAATCTCCGATAGCAAGTGGGTGATTCTAGTACAGCGCGTTCCTAAGAAAGAAGGCATGACCATTATTGCAAATGAAAAAAATGAGATGATTTCTCTTAGGCCATTGATTGGGTGGCGAGTTTGTATGGACTACAGGATGCTGAACTCATGGACATTGAAAGATCACTTTCTAATGCCCTTTATGGATTGAATACTTGATTGCATGGCAGGTAAGGGTTGGTACTACTTCTTAGATGGGTATTCGGGATACAATAAAATCTCGATTGCTCCAAAGGATCCAGAGAAAATGACCTTCACGTGCCTATATAGAACCTTTGCATTCAAGTGAATGTAGTTTGGAATATGCAATGCATTAGATACGTTCCAAAGGTAAATAATGTCAATTTTCTCGGATATGGTAGAGGACACCTTAGAAGTGTTCATGGATGACTTCTCTATGGTAGGTGATTCATTCGAACTATGCTTGATAAATTTAAGCAGGGCACTACACAGGTGTGAAGAATTCAATCTTGTGCTGGGACATAAAATTTTGACAAAGGGGATTGAAGTTGATCAAGTAAAGGTAGAAGTTATTGAAAAACTACCTCTTCCTATCTCTGTTAAAGGAGTCCATAGTTTTCAGGGCCACACAATATTCTACTGAAGGTTTATAAAGGATTTTTTCAAGATTGCAAATCCATTTTAAAAATTATTGGAGAAGGAAACCAAGTTCTTGTTTGATGATGATTATATAAAGGTATTACAATGTCTTAAGAAGAAGTTGGTTGCTGCCCTTATTATTGTTACTCTGGATTGGTATAAACCATTAGAGATAATGTACGATGTGATTGGGGTGGAACTTGGGGCAGTTCTTGGTTAGAAAAAGGAGAAACTATTTCACCCCATCTATTATGCTAACAAAGCATTGAATGGGGCTCAGAAAAATTACACAGACGCCGAGAAGGAACTTCTAGTAGTTGTTTATGCATTTGAGAAGTTCCAGGCTTATTTGTTGGGAACCAAGGTGGTGGTCCATACCAACCATGTGACTTTGAGATACCTGATGGAAAAAAGGATGTCAAACCAAGGCTCATTAGATTAGTATTACTGCTGCAGGAATTTGACTTTGAAGTCAAAGATCGAAATGGGTGCAAAAATTAGGTCGCAAATCACCTATCCAGATTAGAGAAAGAATAGTCCACTAAAGAAAATCTTGATATTGATGATGCTTTTTCGGATGAACAAATTCTATGGCTGCTCTTGAAATGGTGCCTTGGTAGGCTTACTTTTCAATTTTTATCGTAAGTGACATTATCCTGTAGAATTTATCTTTCCATCAAAAAAAAAGTTTCTTCATGATGTCACGAGATACTTCTGGTATAGTCGTACTTATTCAGACGTTTTACTAATAACATCATCAGAAGATGCATCCCAAAAGTTGATATGATGAGTATTTTTCTGACATACTTCCCCAGTTGGGGGACACCATGCAGGAGATCGTACAATGAGGAAAGTATTGCAAAGTGTTTACTATTGGCCAACACTATTCAAGGATTCTTATGAATTTGTAAGAAAATTCGATCAGTGCCAAAGGCAAGGTTCGATCTCAAAACATCATGAAATGCCTATGGCAAAGATGATGGAGGTTTAATTATTTGATGTCTGGGGCATTGACTTCATAGGACCGTTCGTGAGCTCCTATGGTCTTAAGTATATCTTGATAGCTGTGGACTATGTGTACAAATGGGTGGAGGCCATTTCTTACACCAATAATGAAGGTAAAGGAGTGGTAGTATTCCTGAAGAAAAATATCTTCTCGCAATTTGAGGTGCCCCGGACAATCATAAGCGATGGGGGATCTTATTTTCGCAACAAGATATTCCGAGCAGAATTAACGAAATATGGTGTGAAACAACATAAAGTGGACATTCCATACCACCCATAAACTAGTGGGAAAGTGGAGGTCTCAAATAGGGAAATTAAAGTAATCTTGTCCAAAATCGTGAATGCAAGCAGAAAAGACTGGTCACCGAAGCTCGATGATGCCTTGTGGGCATATCGAACAATTTTTAAGACACCTTGGGATATCACCCTATCAGTTAGTTTATGGAAAAGCATGTCACCTTTCGATTAAGATGGAACACAAAGCTTTATGGGCGCTCAAACGGTTGAACATGGATAGGAAGAAAGCTGCAGAGTTAAGATTGGGATAGTTAAATAAGATGGATAAATTCCATCTTGGTGCATATGAAAGGGCTGACTTGTAAAAAGAGATAATGGAGAAGTGCCATAATCGAGGAATTAAGAAATATGACTTTCGTGCTGGTGATTAGATACTATTGTTCAATTCTCGACTCAAGCTCTTTCCGGGCAAATTGAAGTCAAAATGGTCGAGACCTTTCAAAGAGTGTCAATTTTTTCCATTGGGTGTGGTGGAACTTGAAAGCAAAGAAGGAAGTCTATTTAAGGTTAATGCACAAATAATCAAGAATTATATTGGCCCAATGGATGAAGCTAAGCTGTTGTCTATGGTGTATGTCTGACGGTAAATCAGGCTCTATTGGGAGGCAACCCATCTTTTTGTATTGTAAGTACTTTATTTGCTTTAAGTATTTGTTTAAATAATAAGTTGTTCCAATGTGCAGGAACAAAGTTGGGATCAATGTTGTTGATGGAATGGAATTGATGACAAAAGTTGATAGGTTATCAACTGGTTGATGACCTATCACATTAAGTCATCAATTCAAGAAAAGAAAAGTGCATACACTGGATAGAGTTGACGACCAAGTTTATAGGTTATCAATAAGATGACAACTATCACTTGAAGTTGTCAACTGAAATAAAAATTGGGTGCATTCTAGATATGGGTGATAACAAGGCTGATAAGCCGTCACCCAAGTGATGAGACGTCACACCTTGTCATTAGTTGAAATAAAATTATGCAACATTCTACCTTAAGATGATAAGATATATGGCAGGCTATCAACCAATTGATAAGCCATCACTTAAATCTTGGGCCAAGTAAGTGCTCTTAACCCAAATCCTAAGCCATGACACAATCCGAACCCAATAACCCTTGGCTTTTCAAAATTCCTGTGAATAAATTTTTCCCACTTTTATTTTTGGTATATTTTAATTAGCTTTAATTAGTCTTTATTAGTTTTTAAAAAGGGTAAATACCAAAAAGATGCCTACATCAGTGCAAACTCTTCACATTTCCCATCCTTTCCTTTTCAAATTCTATATTATTTTCTCTTTATCTTCTTGAAAGCAAGTAGATAATTTCAAGAGCTCTCATTATTTGTGAAAATTCATTGATTTTACAAAAGCATACAATACAAAATCCTGTGTTTCTCTGAGAAAGTTGAATATTCACAAGTTTGAAGTGTGTAGCCAAGTCGTCTGAAAGGTACGCTTCAAAAACTTTGATATTCTTCTAATGGAAAGAAATGGGAATTGCCTGCAACTAAAAGCTTTATAGCTTTTAGAGTTTTCATGAATGAATTTGAGTAATACAAAGTTATTGGGTCACCCAAATCAACTTAACTTTGTATATTAAAAATTGCTCATGAACAACTTCTTGTCAAGTTGTAAATCTCATCATTGTTGGTGAAAGATGTAAGCTTTAGTTGAGTGAAAATCAATTGCACCCATAATTTTAAAGCTTTATTGAATCAAATTGGGTGACGTATCTTGTTTGGGAATCCATAATTAGGGTTAAAAGTTAGAAATTAGGCAACAAGATTCAATTTTCAGCCTGAAAATTGAAATGAATGAGTTTCTAAAGATGAATTAGTCTGACCAAGAGCCATCAACCAACTGATGAACTATCAACTAGGTTATCAATAAAAGTGAAAAAGCATGAGGATTCTATTTTGAGCTGACAACATTGATGATAAGACGTCACTTAAGTGACGACTTATTAGGCCAAGTCATCACCTGAGTTGAAAAATCTTTAAATTCTGTTTTGGGCCGAAGACATGGTTGATAAGCCGTCACTCAGTGACAACTTATCAGGACAAGTTGTCACTTGTCATTCTAAAGTGAGTTGGATTCTTCCTATGGCTGATGACATGGTTCATAAGCCATCACCTTGGTGATGACTTATCAACCAAGTCATCACACACATGTTTACCCATTGTGCTTGAACCCTTTCAAGATTGATACTGAAAATGATTAACTCTTTGTTCTTACTCATTATTGGATACAAATGATTCTTTTCCTTTGATATATATATAATCATTACTCCAAAAGGAAAGTCAAAGAAAGACAGTAAGAAAGTGAACAAGGAAAATCTGACTTGGAGATTGTTCACTAATTTTGAGAATGAATAGGATGAAGAACAACTTCAAAGACATCATACGAGGAAAAGCCTCTTTATATTAGAGCCACCTCCACAGTCTGAAGAAAGGGTGGCTGAGGAAGAGATCTCTAAAGTAGAAGATTCTCCTTCCTCTAAACAACCTTCTTCTGAGCAACCAATGGAAGAGAAACTCTGATACAGGGTGATGTGATAAAGAGTAAGAACCCTAGTGTTCGAAGCAGTGTACAACGGAAGATTGAAGGAACCTCTAGAATCTACCATGAGGGATTGGTACCCACAAGAAGACATAAATTTTAGAGGCCCATATGTGAAGAAGTTAAAATAATCACATCCGGGTTGAACAAATAACCACAACTGGAAAGGGCTTTCAGAGATTATGATCTAGCATGGACCACCAAGGAAGGCAAAACATACTGTCCAATGTTGGTAAAGGAATTTTATGCCAACTACACAACAACCTTGGAAAACATATGCAATAAAAGAGAAAAAGTTACAGAGAAGCCCAACATGAATTAGATATCAGTTCGAGGAGTAATAGTAGATTTATCTGATCATACGATCAACAAGTTTCTGCATGGTCCTGACTTTGTACCTCCAGTGACATCTCCAGAGTTCTATCATAAAATGACTGATAGGGCAAATCAACGCCCTTGGTTGGCACAGGTCACAGTAAATGGAGAGACGGAATGGTTGAGCAATCTAAGTGTGAGGATTTGTAAGGATTTATTATCTCAAAAACCAAGATTTTGGTGGGGAGTGGTAAGGTATAGGCTGATGCCTACTGCGGGAGACAATATCCTAGGTGAGGATAAAGCGGTGCTCATAGCAAGATTATTGTCCAATTTCCACTTGAACTTTGGGGAAATCATCGTAGATGAGATCAAGATTCGAGAAACCCGACCTGATATAACATATCTATTCTCTTGTTCGTTTATAAGATTATACGAAGCGGCCCATGTTGCAATCATCACTGGTGTAGACAATGAAGTCCAGGCCAAGAAAACTTACAATCCTAACAGATTTGATGAGAGTAGGCCTTTGCTAGTTCTAGATAAAAGAGTAAATATAAAGAGTGATACTGTCTTGACAGAGGGAGATCAGATGCCTGTAACTTCTATAAGATTAACACAAAATATGCATCTTTCAGTACCAGAGTCTACTCAGGCTACTTGTGTTATAGGTGTTATCTCTGTTTCATAAAAAGAAGAAAATATTATAATCACAACACCGGTGTCTGAGTATGCATTGATGCCACAAAATTTCAAAAAGATAGTTATACAGGGAAAAAGGTTTAATGCTCATTTGAGGTTGTTTTCTAACCAATTTGATCTGATTATCAAGAAGAAACTAAAAGTAGCTGTTACACCCTTCCTGAATCTCCATGGACACATTGATAAGATTGAGCGTCGAGTGAATAAAAGGCTAAAAGAGATGTCGGTACCTGATCTTGCAGTATTTGAGGCAACCATGGAAAAGGCAAGAGCTGACATCATGGCTTTGTAGAGCTATTAAATATTGCATTTCCAAGTTCCTATTGAGGGAGAATCAGAAGAGGAAGAAGTTGTACTTTTTGACATCACTGGAAAACCAGTGGATAAAAAAGACAAAGGCAGAAAAAAAAAGTGACAGTGATGAACAAAAGAGACTTGAAAAGAGAACAAAGAAGAAAGAGGAAAGAGAAAAAAAATGTTAAAAGAAGCATTGAAGAAGTCAAAAACGGGCGGTGAGCCGCTAGAATAAGCATTAAGGGCCCGAGCTATGGGAGCCTATTCTAATGGACCTCCTAAAATTATTGGGGAGTTCTTTATCCACAAACCATGGCTGTAGATGCATCGACATAACCTGATGCCAATGAGGATACTCTTCCTATTGATGATGTAGCAGCATAATTAGCAGGTCGTGATACAAGGGCTTAAGGCACTACAGGTATTTTCTCACCCTTGTTGTTATAATTTAATATATTTGCATTGAGGGAAATGCATGCTTTTGTTTGTGGGGGTGGGGGTACTTGAAACCACAAGGGTGTATTTTCTGTGTTCTATGCCTTGAGCACTATCTAGGGAACCAATATGTTTAGGATTTTGTTTTTAGTTTGTTTTTTGTTTTTAAGTCTATGTTATGTTTTCATAAGGAGTAGCATGTAACTGAATAGCAATTATGAAAATTATGATTTACAAATTGTGTGCCCATCAAAAAAGTTTGAATGTGCTATTGATTTCTAGGTGCATGGGAAACTATTTTTGTCTGCAAAAGTATGCAAATATGGCATTCCCTACTTGAGCTTGAGTTTTGATAAAGTTTTTGGTGATATCCATACAATTCCATTCCATGAGAGAGTGAGTTTTTTCTATGAATATTTTCTTATTGTGTGCATACATCTAGAATTTGCCTAAACTATTATGTTACGATTTCAAGTAGTCATTTGAGAAGTGATCACAAGCCATTTTAGATAAGTAATCCATTTAGCAAAAATAATCAACTTTGAGGTACATAATATATCCCTCTTAGATCCTTTTTTGAGCCTTTAGAATGCTTTCTTTGTTTCAACTAATTGACCATCTTTCACTGAGTTCAAAATTAAGCCTTATTGTAGCCAGTTCTCTCTTTGGACATTTTACACATCAACTTAGGAAAATCACCTAAGTTGAGGGTGGATATAATAAAAGGAATGATATTTGGAAGGTGCAAAAGATGTTGTGAAAGTTAGTATGCTAAAAAAAATCAATAAATAAATCATAATTTAGTAATAGTAGTAAATAAATGGTGTTGAGTGTGAATGCTGAGAAGGGTACAAAATTTGATTGGGAGAAGAATGCAAAGGAATACGTGGTTGTATCTAAAGTGGTGTAAGTGATCAAAGAGAGGCTAAGTCACTAATCCTAAATCAACCTTCACCGCACAAAAGCCTTCACTTCAAGCCGAGAAAGCCCTGTAGTGATCTTAGTCAAACTACTAGATTAACTAAATGGAATGGTAAGGTCAAACCTATGGAATTGTAGGTCCACAATTTGAAACTTTATTCTGAGAGTGAGAGATTAAATGTATGGTTCCTAGATGTACAAAGGAATATGTGGATTCAGGAACTTCTTTCTTCTGTGTGAATGGTAGTAGATATTGATAAACATTTGATTGAATACTTTAAGTAGTGGTTTGTTTATTTGAACTTTGAAGATGTGTATGGAATCTTAATATTTCTTGGTAGAAAAAGATCAGGTTCTTCTTAATGGGTACAAAATGAAGAAAACAAATGCTACTCTTTGCATTGATGCTCTTGTTGTGTGCATAATACTGTGTTAGTTTCTTGAGGATAAGCAAGTGTTTTAAGTTAAGGGTGTTGATGTGCTAGCTTTGTGTTAGCATATTTAAGGCTTTTAGCTTGAAATAATTGTAAGTTCTTAAGTAACTATTGTTGGTTATAATTATATTTCATGTGATTTTGCAGGGAAGTCGAGATGCATAAAAACCTATGAAAACTATGACAAAAAGCATGATTTTGGGTGAAATAGATATGAAGCTAAGTTTTAAAGATTTTAGTTGATAACTTGTCTGATAAGTCATAACATGTTGATAAGTGATCAGAGGAAGTCGCCACTCATAGACAGAATCTATATCCTGAAGAAGTCAAGTTGATGACTTTTCTGATAAGTTGTCAACTTGTTAATAGGTCAACAGCTAAGGCCGTCACCTGTAGGCAGTATGCAAGAATTGGAAAGAGTTATTGATTACTTGTTTGATAAGTCATCAACTGTTTGATAAGATATCAAAGAAGGTCGTCAGCTGTAGGCAGTATGCAAGAATTAGAAAGAGTTGTTGATGACTTGTCTAATAAGTCATCAACTATCTCATAAGCCATCACAAGAGGTCGTCAGCTATAGGGCGGAAAAGCTGGAGTTTGAAATTCAAATTAGGAAGATCTTGAGTATTTATAGAAAAATCTTAGATTTTCATTGGCATCTTGAACTTATTCACAAATAGCATCTTTTATTTTGGTTTCTTAAGCTTGAATTCAGTTTTTTGAATCATTGGTTTAGTTTTTGGAACTCTCATTTGAATTTGAAGGAGAACAATCTTCAATTCCATCTTCTGTAAGTTAATTACTTTTGAATTATGGATCTGATATATGATATCTCTTTTTTTTTATGAGGAACTTAATCCCATAACTGGAGTTGTAGGATCTATGGGTATTGCTTTATTAATTCAATAGTTGGTTAAGATTCGAATGCATGTGGGAACATCTTGATAATGCTGTTGTAATGAATGTTTTATGTTGGTTTCAAATAATAGATTTAGCATTACATTGGTTTGCTTGAATTGAGAAATCAATTAAAGGAAGGGGATTATCAACGGGGATTCGGAAATGTTAAATTTCAATCTAATGATTAATGTTTTAACCAGATTTATAAACTCGAGATGAAATCAGTTTGAATATAAGGTTTTCCTAAGTTTGAAAGAATTAGGAAATCTAGACTCTAAGTAAGTTGAAAGACACTTGGATGAATCATCTCTAATGATAATTTGTTGTTTCCCGCATGTAATTAGACTCTAATACTAAAACTATTGTTTAATATGCATAAATACTCATAGTGAACACAACTCTAGTATTACTACATCATTGATTTAAAATATTAAAATATTGACTTTGAGCTGCTAAAACAAGTTGAAATATTAACAATCGTTTGATTGATAAGAACCCCCCCCCCCCCCCCCCCCAATTAAAGGGAACAATTAACTATTAGTTGGTTGAACCACAAATAGCCTTGATTAACACCATATTCCCTCTGGGTCTCAACCCCAACCTTGTTGGAAATTTGACGACGACCGCTTACTCTATTATAAGAGAGGTGTAATTTGGGCGTATCAATCATTATCAAATCAGCCTCGCATATGCACAATTCAATAAATCATCATTATCACCAATTTGTACTCTCATGAACATCCAATAGATAAAGTATTTTAATCAATATTAAAACAAGAATATCATAAAATTAATCACAATTTAACACTTAAAAACTACAAATCACTATTGGAGCCTTAATTACTTATTAATTATTAAATACCACTACCTTCTTAAATACCATAACTTGAGTTCTAACATCAACCCATATAACTAAAACATTCAAGCATAACATTATCCTCTACCTCTTTCCACATAATGAAATTCTAATAATGATTCAAGTAATTTATCCCTTAGATATTACCATGCTCATCAATATTTGACCCAAGTGTAATTCTCCTCATTACATTATTTCATAGTGTACAAGTTAATATATTTGTAACTCAACTAGATTCATCACTAGAACAACTTAATGACATCACGCTTGCACACTTTATCCATAAATAATTTTCTTTCAAATACATAACATATAGTATCACAGAAGTAACACATAATCAGTCAATAACATAATTTTTGAAATTAAAGTAAAGTTCTTATGTATTTATCCACCTCAACTCCAGACCCGTGGATCTATACACGGTTTCTACCATCAATTATAAATTATGAAAATATGAAATAACACAGTCTTCTACTCATTAACTTAGCCTATCTGAATACCAAGCTTTTGGATGAAACCAGTTGTAACAAGGATGCTCTTTCCTTTTCTTCATGCCTTAGAATAATCAATCATCTAAAAAATCAAGTAATAATAGGAGTAATTAAATAATTACTCTTCAAATACAAACAAATATTTTGGAAATTTAACCCCACTAATTATACCCTTAATACAAGGTCTATAGAATTCTTCAAGGTCAATTAGCCATTAACTAGCTCTTTCAAGCTTAACCTATCTCCATTAATGAAGTTTTTATGCTAGAGGTCTCATCTTTAAGGAATTCAAGGTTCCTAACAATCAAAATTTATAATCTAGATTACGAAATTCACGTTAGAAATCTCTAATTTATAAGTTAGAATTATCTCTAGGTCATATTAAAAACACCCGTAAGTTTTTTCCCAAAAAAAAAGTTTAACATTTAAGGTCTTTCTTAGGATTCTAAGATGTTAAAGGATTATAAGACGAAGAACATAATGGAAAAAATTACCTCAATGATGGACATTCACCTTAAGCTTTGGAAAATCACCTCTCTAGGGTTGGTAAATGAAGTTTGGGGTTTTTAAATTTAAAACATGCTGAAACTGATTTAAATACCACTAGAATTCTCGCTACTGTGAAATTCTCATTTTGACCAAACAATGCAAAGTAAATAGTCATCACTTTTTACTCTGTATTTGGATGGACGAATGATTTATAACATTAAAAATAGGACTCAGAAACCTTTGATTTGGTGGGTATTAAACCCCCTAACTCCTTATATTCTAGTAGATATGGTTGTTTGAAGTTGACCGTAATAGAAAACCATATCGAAACTCTATCATAAAGAAAGTTTTAAAATTAAATTTGCATTAGAGATACTGTACGACGTTAATTTATACCTAAAGAACTTCCAAACTAGAGTATTGATATTAGTGCTCGTGAATAATTAAATTCATTGGGCTTGAGGCTATCTATAGATATCGAAAGATTTAAATCTTAGCCGAAAAGCTTGAGGTGACACAATAAATAAGATGAGAGATATTGTGAGTTCAAGTTAATATTAAGGAAGAAAATAAAGATTTTTCATGAATTTGTCATGGATAATTTAATAACGATAAATGGGTCATTTCAGTTTCCCTTCTACTAATGTATGCCATTACTGATTGATAATTTAATAACAATAAATGGGTCATTTCAGTTTCCCTTCTCCTAATGTATGCCATTACTGACTGACACAAAGATTACAAAAATACCCAATTTCAAAACATTTTTCCAATCAAATCTACCGCTTTAAAATTTTACCTTCAGTGATAATAAATATTTCACCCGATTTATGTAATGCCCCGAGACTGCACCCTAGGCGTCACACGGTGCTTACAATCCCAAAGGACCACAAGCTAACCCATGACTGGTACTTGTGTGAGCATTGAATAATAATAATACTAAAAAATTATGTGGAATTTAGGCTAAAAATTGCCATAAGGTTCATAAACTGAAAATAAATACTAAATACTGATAGTAATACTGAAAAACTGAACATCTGTCTAAAATAGTCTAGTTCAAAAGCCTCTAACTGTCTGAATATGGAGTTGATGGGACAAGTCCCCAACTAACTCTGACTACTGAACATACTGAACTACTGGAATGCTGAAATAATAACTTTATCCTCAAAATATGAGGAGTTACCACTATAACTATTGTTGATAACCTAAGATGCTAAGTACGGTTAGGAGCTCGTGCGTTTGAACCTATGATATGAGATATCATATTTCAAAAGAAAGACTATGCATCAGAACTTTAAATGTACTGGTATACTAAGTGAGGTAGGCAGATATACATGGGTTCATATACATGAGATGATAACTGACCGAATGAACATCATGAAATAACTGAATAAGAGTACATGCAAAAATTGTAACTACTGATCATGCTGAATATGAAATAAAGTGCATATAACCTATACCTTAATTAGACTGATATTGAAGTACTAAGTTCTGATGGATAAGTAACTGATAAATGTTAGCCATGGTTCTGAAGAACTATTTGAGTTCTTTACAAAATTTTGAGACTAAATACTGATTACTGAGTATTGAATACTGAAACTGTAACTGTGGGAGTGTTCATCTAACTGACATACCTCAATTATAAACTGAGTTGGGAGGGTGTTAACACATTGCCAAGGGATACTAACAATGCTGTGTCAACCCTAATCTGTAAAGAAGAGTCAAGAAATGTATATATGAATGTGTAAACAATAATCTAGAAGAAGGACGACTTACCCTACACTGGCTACATAGTTCTATAATGCAGGGACTGCTACTAAGAGTCAAACCCTTTGCTGGTAGGAATGCCCTCATCCATGGGTTCGCTCAGAGATGAATTCTACTCCCAATAGAATAGACACTGAACTGATCACTAGATTGTACTAGGCTTGAATGAACTGATACTGATCGTGTTGACTGACTAAACTTGACAGATTTCACTGAGTTTTGTAACTGACTGAGTACTACTACCTGTGACATTACTCAGACTATTCTGTAGATACTGTAATTCTAGGTAAAAAACTAGATTGTCAGGTATTGAGTATCCCCAGGACTCAATAACATCAATAGTAAAACATGGCAAAATCTTAAAGGCATTAGATGTAATGCCCCGATCCTGTACCCCAGACGCTACACGGTGCTTATGACCCTGAAGGACCACAAGCTAACCGATGACTGATATCTGTTGTGAGCCCTGAATAATATACTGTAATAATTGTGGAAAATTTGCTAAAATATCGTAAGGTTCAAAATTTGTAAATACTGATAAAGTGTATCAACTGAAATAACAATCTGTAAAACTAAACACAGTCTAAAAACTAGTTTGAAAAGCCTCTAACTGAACTTTCTAAAAGTGGAGTTCATGGGACAAGCCCCCAACTAACCCCACATACTGAAATACTGAAAATACTGAGAATCTAAAATAAAAGAATATCCTCGAATGATAAGGACTCACTGCTAATCTACTACTGCTGGCTGAATCTTAATTTATCTATGCGTGGTCGGGAACCTGAGCATCTGAACCTATGATATAAGACATCATAGTGCAAAAAAAGAGTATGTGTTATTACGTGGAATGTACTAGTGTGCTAGATAGGGTAAGGCTGAATGCAAGGGTTCATATGCATGGACAATAACTGACTGCATGATATAGTGTAACTGAACATGAGAGTACGTGGATAACTGATACTACTATAAATACTAAGTATGCACTCATGTGCATATAGATAAATACTGTGACTAAGCTTGTTTGAAGCTATATCCTGAATTCTGATACTGAGTAACAAGTATTTGAAGTTACTGATAACTGATTTGCTAATACTGGTTGACTGTATCTGATAGTCCTGATTCTATAGAACAAAACTGAGTTCTATTCTGAAGACTGAAACTGAGATTATGAGAGGTAATCATCTAACCAATATGCCCCAAATAAGATAAGATAACTGAGTTGGGGTCCAACCCATGACCCCAGTTGGAAGGGTGTTAGTACCATGCCATGGGTAAGGATAAGCTGAGAGTTACCCTCATCTGGAAGGTACTCTAATGAGAATGGTGGAACCCTCAATTGACAGGTTAAAACACCTCATCAACCCTCAACTGGCAGATTTGATGTCTCAACCTACGCTAGCTACATAGTTTTGGAATGCAAGGATTTCTTCTAGAGATAATACCCTCTAATGGTAGGTGAGCCCCCATCCTTGGGTTTATTCGATGCTGAATCCTACTTAAAACTGAAAGACACTGAATTGAGTATACTGAACTGATACTGAGTTTACTGAGTTTTCCTGAATTCTATAACTGACTGAGAGTACTACTGATCATGACATGACTGAGATTCTCTAACTAACACTGGCTCTAGGTAAACAACTAAATTTCCGGATTTTAAATACCCACAGGACTTGATAGCATGAAAAGTAAAGCATTGCATAATCTTGAATAACACGACATTGTCCACTTGTTCATAATTCATCCATAGAGACTTATTATCAAACACTTTTAAGGTTTCTACTTATTCATGAAGGGGGAACACATGCTATCAGGTTATAATGGCACTTATTCATTGACATAGGCATTTTATCAAACACATGGGTAGCATGCTTAGGTTATACAACAATCAACACATATAGTTATCATAGATACATCAATCAACTTGTAAATTGAAAAGTTCATTAAGAGGATCATGTAATTCAACACATATAATGATTAATTTCATGAAAGCTTTTAATTTAATCATGGACAAAAACCCAACAATAACATGAACATGAATTCAATTCAATTCAAGCATGTAAGTTCATAACTCAACAATATTGTAGTTTGAAAACGGATTCATGGACTCTATGGGTGGAAGGGACCCATAGATGAACACCTAACATACCTTGGAATGTTAATTCTTGAAGGTTCTTGGAGAAATTCTTGATCTTTGTTCTTGAATTTTGAAACTAGGGTTTCTTTCTTTTGAGAGAGAATGATTTACTTTGGAGAAAATTGAGAGAATAATGATATATTTTGGTCATTAAGTAATTAATTTCGTGTTTAAGGATGGTCTGGGTCATGGAAAAAGTCTAAGTTGCCCTTGGGATTTAAAATCCCGCAACTGGAATGCCGATTAAGGCCTCACCATGACGTGGTGAATGGGTCATCGCTATATCCACCGTAACATGGTGGAATCACAGTGACTCTCTAGATTGTGACAATGTTTAAGGGTTCACCGCGATGTGGTGCAATTACAGTGACCCTATGGAAATTAACAAATTCCGAAATGGCCTTTAGCGCGATGCGATGGAGTACTCATTGCGATACTCACCGCGACGCGGCCTAATCGTGGTGAGCCACTATTTTTACATAAACTACCCTAACTCTTCGCCCGAGTATCGAATTTGGGCGAATTTAATATTGTTGGAAAGCTTATTGAATTTCCTACGCATTGAAGGCTCTAAACTGAAAAATGCTGAGTATTTCATAAATTTTATATAGGATAACTCACGTACTTAGAGCTATATTAAGATCTAGGAATACAGGGTACTACATTACATTAGTTACTTGTCCACCATGCATTCATTTAGACATTTTGTCAAACACTTAAAAGGCATGAACTTGTACATGAATGAGACCACATGATAACATGTCATGAATTCACCGCTCAATTTACATAGGCATTCTATCAAACACTAGGGGAGCATAATTAATGCACATGGAATTCATCAAGATATAAACATCATGGCTAAACACTTAACTTACAATTCAAGGGTTTAACATGAGGATCACATAATTCTACATACTTGCTAATTAATTCACTTGAAACTTGTAATGAATCTTGGTTTGAAAACCATACATCAATACATACATGAACACAATCCAATTCAAACATGTAAATCATGAAATCAATAAACTTGTAGTTTAAAAAGGGTTCTTGAACTTCAAGGGTGGAAGGAAACCCAAGGATAAACACCTAACATACCTTTCTTATTGAATTCGTGAAGTTTGTGGAGGTTTCCTTAGAACTTGATCTTGATAAATTAGGGTTTAATTCTTGAGAGGATTTTGAGAATAAAGACTGTATTTTGCCTTTTTGAGAGTTAAATTTCATGTTTTAGCTGAATTGGGCAAGGGGAAAATGACTCAATTACCCTTAGAAAGTTAGAATTAAATGAGAAAAATATGCCAAGTGATGTGTTTGGCGACGCATCACATCGATAGGGTCAACGCGATGGCTAATGCATAGCGTCGTGCTTGCATTGGCTCACTGGAAATTGCACTAAAGGCTTTCCCCAACGATGCTGCAACCGATGCATCGTTTCAATAGGGTTGACACGATAGCCGATGGAACGTGTCGTGATAATATCAACTCACTTCCTTGGACACCCAAACAAGCTTCTAACGATGTCTGAAAAATTTAAAACTCACCCAAGGTAACCTTTTGACATCCATGATTATGAATTAACTTAAAAATCAACATTTTTAGGTCGTAACGATCGAAAATAAGATCATTTTATTACAAAGGTTAAAATGATTCTAAGTCTTAACACTTAGCTGAATTTTTGATTCTATGTCTTAATACTTAGCTGAATTTTTCTAAGTCTTGGGCCCCCTTGTTACAAGCTATATAAGATTGAATTGAACTAGAACTTTACAGGGTCTTACAATATCTCCCCCTTTGGAACATTCATCCTTAAATGAGACTAATTATGCTGAGACTACTTATAGATTGAGTTTACATACTGAACATGCACAACTGAAGCATGATTTCATGATTGAAACTACTGATAAACTGAGTTTTCATACTGAACATGCATAACTGAAGCATGAGTACATGACTAAAACTACTGATAAACTGAGTTTTCATACTGAACATGCATAACTGAGACATGATCATATGGCTGAACTGATTTATGAATGCATGACTGTCATGAGGATGATATGGAATGGTAACTGATACCAAGTTTGTAAAGGTAATGTGAGAATAGAACTGAGTAAATCTAAGAAAGACTGTTACCTTAGGCTGATATGAGTTTAAGGTGAAGAGGTGAGGATACTTGGTTTTCATGTCTGCTTCTTCTTCCCAAGTAGCTCCCTCAACGGACTGATTCCGCCAAAGAACTTTGACCAAAGGAACTTCTTTGTTCCTCAGTCTGTGAATCTGATGATCAAGGATTTCCACTGGGACTTCCTCATAAGAGAGACTATTCTGAACATCTATACTCTCTATAGGGACTACAACTGTTGGGTTACCAATGTTCTTCTGTATCAAGGAGACGTGAAACACTGGGTGTAGTGAAGCTAAGTCTGAAGGCAACTCAAGCTCATAAGCTACCTTTCCGAAATGACTGAGAATTCTGTAAAGACCGACATAGCAGGGATTGAGCTTCCCTTTCTTGCCAAACCTCTTCACTCCCTTCATGGGAGAGATTTTCAAGTACACATAATCACCAATATCAAACTTGAGATCTTTTATTCTCACATCAGCATACAATTTTTTTCGGCTCTAAGCTGTCTTAAGCCTCTCCCTAATCAACTTAACCTTCTCTAAGGCATCAAATACTAAGTCAGGACCTACCAACTCAGTCTAATCTACTTCAAACCAACCAATGAGAGACCTACATCTCCTCTCATAAAGCACCTCAAATGGAGCAATCTGATTACTTGAGTGATATTTGTTATTATACGCGAACGCAATCAAAGGCAAGTGGTCATCCCAACTACCCTTAAAGTAAATGACACACACTTTTAACATATCTTCTAAATTATGAATGATCCTTTCTGCTTAACCATCTGTCTGAGGGTGGAAGGTTGTACTGAGGTGAACTTGGGTACCGAGACCCTTTTTGGAAGGCTTTCCAAAAGTGAGAGGTGAACAACGTACTATCTAAAATGATAGATAATGGAAATTTATGAAATATGTCCAACTTTCTAACATAGAGCTTGTCATAATCCTCATCTGAATAGGAAGTTTGAACTGGCAAGAAATGGGCTAATTTGGTCATCCTACTACTATGACCCAAACCGAATCATGCTGATGACAAGTACGAGGAAAACTCATCACAAAGTCCATGTTCACTTTCTCCCACTTCCATGTGGTAATAATAAACTCCTACATGGCCCCACTAGGCTTTTGGTGTTCTATCTTAACCTGCTGATATATAGAGCACTTAGGTATAAACTCTGCAATGTCTTTCTTCATCCCACTCCACCAATAGATCTCCCACAAATCTTGTTAAATCTTAGTGGATCCTAGATGAATCGAGTAACGCACACCATTCACTTCTACAAGAATCCACTACCTCACGTCATCCACACATGGCACACATAGTCGACCCTAATAAAGCAACACACCATCTCCCCCTTGGGAGAAAACCTCTACCTTCTAATCTCTAACTAACTCTTCCAGCTTAACTATACTGGGATTCTTGTCCTGCTTTTCTTCACCTTAGAAACCAAGGAAGATTTCAAACTATTCTGCACCCATACACTACCCTCAGCTAAATCAACTAAACGAACACCCAACTTGGAAAACTAATGAACTTCCTAAACTAACTTCTTCTTACCATCCTTAACATGAGAAACACTACCCATGGAAAACCTACTGAGAGCATCATCCACTACATTGGCCTTGCCCGGGTGATACAGAACACTCATGTCATAATCTTTCAACAACTCTAACCACCTTCTCTGATGCAAGTTCAAGTCTTTATGAGAAACTACATACTACATAATTTGGTGGTCTGTGAACACATCAACATGTACCCCATACAAATAGTGCCTCCAAATTTTTAAGGTAAACACTACCACTTCTAACTCAAGATCATGGGTGGGATAGTTATTTTCATGGGGCTTAAGTTGTCTAGAGGCATAGGCTATGCCCTTAACTCTCTGTATCAAAAAATACCCCAGACTAACTCTGGAAGAATCATAATACACAACAAATCTATCTGAACCATCAGGGAAAGTCAGAACTGGGGTTGTAGTGAGTCGGGTCTTCAACTCTTGAAAACTCTTCTCACAAGAATCTGACCACTAGATTTTGATTTTCTTCTGAGTCAATCTGTACATGGGGGATGCAATAGATCAAAATCCTTTAATAAACCACTGGTAATAGCTAGACAAACCCAAGAAACTCTTGATATATGACAAAGAGATAGTCCTAGGATAGTTTCTCACTGTTTGGTCTTTTGAGGATCAACTCTAATTCCATCACTGGAAACTATATGACCAAGGAAAGCTATTGACCTTATCCAAAATTCATATTTACTGAATTTAGCAAACAACCGAGGGCTTTGAGGGTCTGTAATACTATTATGAGGTGGTCTACGTGATCATTTTCACTGTGAAAGTAGATAAGAATGTCATTAATGAAAACTATTATAAGCATATCCAAGTAATACTTGAACACGCGGTTCATCAAGTCCATGAAAGAGGCTGGGGAATTGGTAAGACCAAATGACATGACTAGAAATTTGAAGTGACCATTCCAAGTTCTGAAAGCTATTTTTGGAATGTCACATTCGTTGACTTTGAGATGATAAGCCTGATCTAAGGTCTATCTTAGAAAATTAATTAGCACTCTGAAGTTGTTCAAACAAGTCATCAATTCTGGGAAGTAGATACTTGTTCTTAACTGTGACTTTGTTCAACTGATGGTAGTCAATACATATTCTGAGAGAACCATCTTTCTTACACACGAATAAAACTGTTGTGCCCCTTGAGGAAACATTAGGCCTGATGAACCCCTTATCTAGGAGATCCTTCAACTGTTCTTTTAATTCTTTAAGTTCATCTGAAGCCATTTTATATGGTAAAATAGAGATAGGCTGAGTATCTTGAAGAAGGTCTATTCCGAAGTCAATTTTCCTCTCGAGAGGAACTCCAGAAAGATCTTCAGGAAACTCATCTGGAAATTCACATGCTACTAAAACTGACTCAATATTAGGGGTCTCGGAACTATAGTATTTAACTCGAACGAGACGATAAACACACCCCTTAGATATCAATTTTCTCTCCCTAAGGTAGGAAACAAGCTGACCCTTAAGTGTTGAAGTACTACCCCTCTATTCTAGGACAGGTTCATTCAGGAACTAAAAATAGACAACTCTATTTCTACAGTCAACTAAATCATATCATGAATAAATAAAATCTATGCTTAGAATGACGTCAAAATCTTTCATCTCTAAATCTGTTAAGTCTACTGAAGTAAATTTCTGAGATACCATAACTGGACAATTCCTGTATACTCGTCGGGCTATGATAGACCTACCCACAGGGGTAGAGACTGAGAAGGGATATGCTAAGATTTTAAGACTGACTACAAAGTCAACATCTATATAAGGAGTTACAAAAGAAAAATAAGCTCCTGGATCTGTAATGCCCATGCTTTTTCTTAGCTTGAAAATCCTCTCAAGGATGTTAGAACTTGCTTTGAAATAAGAATTCATTCTTATACATGTGGTATTTCCATAATTTTCACTTTCTATCACGTGCGAAATTGAATAATATTTCCATCGATATATAATTCAGCCAAATCTGATACCCGGGCGAAGAGTTAGGTCAGACAGTGTTTGACCTGAGCCTTTAGCGCGTCGCGAAGATAACACAAATAGAAATTGTCAAATTCTAGTTTTGCTCTATGATACTGGCAAATCATGCCAAATTTCGAAGTCATAGACAAGGTGGCAACATGATAGCTCTACGCCGCGCCACCGTGAAGTTTCCTAATTGTTAATTTCCAGTGACACGGCGCAATAACGTTGCGTCGCACCAAGGGCCCAGTTTGGGAAATTTTACTGAAAATTAAATTACGTGTCTAGGGTTAAAAGGGTCAATTCCCCCTTCTTATATAAGATTCCAAACACGGGATTTAGCCCTTATTCATCCAAAATATTGATGTTTTTCTCAAATACTCTCAAGAACTCAAGCTAGGGTTTTCATCGAAGGTCCAATTTCAAGAACGTTTTACCACCAATCTTTACGAAATATCAAACTAAGGTATGCATAGTGTTCATTGATGGACTCCTTTCATCCATGAAGACCAAGAATCCCTTTTCTAAACTCAAGTTATGGATTTTCTATATGTTTTCATGTTTTGGCTGCTCATGTTCATGTTTGATAAATGTGAAATTGGATTCTACTCCATGATTATTGATAGTTTCTATGTGGGTTTAATTACTATAGCCATAGATTCATGCAACCCTAAGATTTAAACCTTTGAATGATGAAATTAGAATTGAATAATGATGTTTACATGTACCATGCCTGTCATATGTTTGATTAAATGCCTAGATAAAGGAATATTGTCTAACTAGCATGATATCATGAAATCCCCATGTATGTACAAGTTCATGCCTATTACACATTTGATGAAACGCTCCTATGAATGTAGTATGTATTATGATGTTAGTCAAGTCTTCAAGTAAATCATGCTATGTCAGTTTCCTTCTATCGAGTCCTGGGGGTACTTGTACCCAAAACATTAGCTGTGTGCCTAGAGCCATGTCATGTTTTCCCGATACTCTCCGTCAAGATATTAACTCTTAGACTTCAGATAGTCTCATGACTCAGAAAAAATCTCCATGATCTCATGAATCAGTCAGTTGTCAGATATCAGTAGTATTCCATCATCCACAGAAATTCAGTAACTCAGTCCATGCTCAGTTCAGTTCAGTAAATCATGTTTTGTGTCTATTCAGATGGGAGTAGGAATTAGCACCGAGTGAACCCAAGGATGGGGACTCACCTATTATATGAGGTTGTGATTCCTAGAAGCAATCCTTGCGCTCCAGAACTATGTAGCCAGCATAGGTTGAGACATCATAGCCTGCTATATGAGGGTAGATAAGGTGGCTTAACCTATTATGTGAGGGTTCCCACCATTCTCATTAGAGCTACCTATTATATGAGGGTTACTCATATGTTGTCCTTACCAGTGGCGTGGTATTGACATCTTTCCAATCAGGGCATAGATTGGACCCCAGCTCAGCTATTATAGAACATTTGGGGCATGTCGGTTAGATACTACTTACCACTGTTTCATGTTATAGAACCAGGACTATCAGATACAGTCAATCAGTCTCAGTAATAGAACTCAGATAGTTCTTCAAATTTCAGGACTGTCAGATAAAGTCAACTCAGATACAATACTGAACTCAGATAGTTCCATCAGATTCAGGAATGCCATCTACAATTACCAATATTATCAGTATTATGCAGATATAGTCCTTCATGTTATCAGTCATATCAGTTACTAGCACGTCACGTTATCAGTATACAAACTCAGAAATTACGAAATCATGTTGTCAGTTATAGTAACGTATTTATGCGTGAATTCTCACATTCATGTTAGACAGTCAGTTAGCATTATTCATGCATGTAAACTATTGCATATAGCCTACCTCAAATGTATACTCAGTATATATGTACTAACGGATTTGCGCTATGTTGCTTTCTTTTTATGTTACACTATAGGTTCAGAGACACGAGTTCCAGATCAACAGTAGATTCCAAATTCAACAGTCAGAATAGAAGTGAGTCCTCATCCTTCTAGGACATCATTATTTTTTTTTGTATCTCATTGATTAGATTATTAGTTAGAGTTAATTGGGGACATCTCCCATCAACTCCTTATTCAGATTCTTCAGACAGTAGAGGCTTTCAGACTAGATGAAGACTAGATAAAGACTATCATGTTTTAGACTTTAGTTTTGTTTTGGGTATTCTATTACCCCACACAGATGTTACGTTATTCAGTTATGTTCATAATCAAACCTTATGGCCTTTCAGTGCATGTTTCTATATTATTATGTTATCTTATGTAGTATACAGGTACAGATATCAGTCATGGGTTAGCTTGTGGTCCTTCGAGGTCATGAGCACCATGTAGAGTTCTGGTTCAACAAATCGGGTCGTTACAAACTTGGTATCAGAGCCTAACATTCAATAGAGTCCTAGGAAGTCTGAAAGCCACATCTAGTAGAGTGTTGTGCATGGGTGTGTTGCGTGCCACATTTATGTGCAAGAGGATATGAGATGTTTTAAGAACAGTTTCCTTTCTTTCAGTATTCATGTCGTACCTGTGAGCATAATCACAAGTCAGTATCTCAGTCCAATCCATTTCTCCCTTTCTTCTACAGAACATGCCTCCTAAAAAAAGAAATGGAAATCAGTCAACCCATCAGCCTGAAGAACCTTTGGGCGATCATGTTTCTTATTCATAGTTTAGGACCACATTTACCACTCCTGATGAACCAGTCACTACTCATAATGAATGGCCAACAGTTATTCTGGCCAACCCAGTGTTCAACTCAGCCGCAACTAGAATTCGAGACTTCACCCGAATGAATCCTCCAACATTCCTCGGGTCTAAGGTAGATGAAGACCCTCAGAAATTCATTGATCAAGTTCAGAAAGTGACAGACATAATGGGGGTGACTACTGTTGAGAGTGTTGAGCTAGCTGCATATCAGTTGAAGGATGTGGCTCATATTTGGTACAAATAGTGGAAGTATGAAAGGGTCGATGATGCAGGTCTTATAGAGTGGGAGGAGTTTGTCACTGCATTCTTAGACAGATTCTTTCCCCAAGAGCTTAGAGAATCTAAGGTGCTAGAGTTCATCAACCTCAGGCAGGGTAATATGACGGTTAAAGAGTATTCTCTCATATTTACTCAATTAGCCAGATATGCCCCTCATGTGGTTGCAGAAAATAGATCTAAGATGAGCAAGTTTGCTTTAGGGGTAAATAATAGAATGGATAATGAGTGCAGATCCACCATGCTAAATAGTGACATGACGTTAGCTCAACTTATGACTCACGCTCAGTAGATAGAGGAGAAGAAAATTAAGTAGAGAGAAAAGCATAATAGGAAAGCTAGGATAGGTAGCTTCAATTTTAGACAACCTAAATAAGAAGGGGGAAACCATTCCCAGTTTTATCTTAAGTCATCAGTTCCATCTCCTTCTACAGCCAGTGCTCCAGTTCTTACGTTTAGAGAGGGTAACAAAGATAGAGTGCCAGACTCTAAGTCTCAGTGTAGTGTCAGCAATGTCTGAACTAATCCCCTATATCAGATTGATGGTAAGAACCACAAGGGTGCTTGCAGAGATGGTAGCGATGTCTATTTTGGTTGTGGCAAACCAGGCCACAGAGTCAGAGATTGTCCCCAGTTGGGTTATTAGGGTCATCAGAACCATTCCGCAATTTAGTTCGATCATCCGAACTAGCAGGGTGCCACTTCTAGTGCTACTAGTGGGCAACACCCAAATCGTCTCTATGCTCTTCAGACCCTACAGGATCAGGAAAATTCTCCTGATGTTGTTACTAGTACATTACATATCTTTCATGTTCATTTTTATTCTTTGCTATATCCAGGTGCATCCTTGTATTTTGTTACTCCTTATATAGCAGGCGATTTTGAAGTCAGTCCTAAAATTCTAGAAGAACCCTTTTTAGTATCTACCCCAGTGGGTAAAACTATCATAGCTCGGCGGGTATACAGGAACTGGCCGGTTATGATATTTCAGAAAGTCACGTTAGCAGATTTAGTCAAGTTAGAGATGATTGATTTTGATGTCATTCTCAACATGGATTGGATTTATTCCTGCTATTCCACAGTTGACTACAGAAATAGAATATTTCAGTTTCAATTTCCGAATGAACCCATCCTAGAGTGGAAGGGTAATACTTCAGCGTTCAAAGGTCATCTTGTTTCCCACCTTCGGGCAAAGGAAAATGATATCTAAGGGGTGTGTTTATCATCTCATGCATGTTAAGGACTCTAGTTCTTAATCTCCCAGTCTTAAATCAGTCCCAGTGGTTAATGAGTATTCATATGTATTTTCCAAAGATCTTCCAGGCATTTCTCCCGAAAGAGAAATAGACTTCGGCATAGACCTTCTTCTATACACTCAACCTATCTTTATTTCTCCATACAAAATGGCACCAGCAGAACTCAAGGAACTAAAAAAATAGTTGAAGGATCTCTTAGATAAGGGATTCATCAGACCCAGCATTTGCCCGTGGGGCATACCAGTCTTATTCGTGCGCAAGAAAGACGGTTCCCTCAAAATGTGCATAGATTACAATCAACTCAATAAATTCACGGTCAAGAACAAGTATCCTCTTCCCAGAATCGATGACTTGTTTGACCAACTTCAGGGTGCCAGTTATTTTTCTGAGATAGACCTCAGATCCGGCTATCATCAGCTCAGAGTTAGAGAATGTGACATTCCAAAGACAGCTTTCCATACTCGGTATGGTCACTTCAAATTCCTAGTCATGTCCTTTGGTCTTACCAATGCCCCAACCATTTTCATGGACTTAATGAACCGTGTGTTCAAGCAGTAGTTGGACATGTTCATGATAGTCTTTATAGATGACATTCTTGTTTACTATCGCAGTGAGAAAGACCATTCATACCATCTCAGAATTATTCTCTAGACTCTCAGAGATCATCAGTTGTTCTCCAAATTCAGTAAGTGCGAATTTTGGCAAAGGTCAGTACCATTCCTTGGTCATATCATTTACGGTAATGGCATTAGAGTAGATCTTCAGAAGACCGAAGTGGTAAGAAACTGGCCTCTCCCTGTCTCTCCATCAGGTATCAGAAGTTTCTTGGGTTTGGCTGGCTATTACAGATAGTTTGTTGAGGGATTTTCTTCTATTACATCCCCTATGTCCAGATTGATTCAGAAGAAAGTCAAGTTTCAGTGGTCATATCCTTGCGAGAAGATGTTTCAAGAATTAAAGACTCGACTCACCTCAGCTCCAGTTCTAGCTCTTCCAGATAGTTTAGATGGATTCATATTATATTGTGATGCATCTAGAGTAGGTTTGGGTTGTGTCCTCATGCAACATGGTAAGGTCATAGCCTATGCCTCCAGACAGTTAAATCCCCATGAGAAGAATTATCCTAATCATGATCTTGAGTTAGTAGTCGTAGTATTTGCCTTACAGATTTGGAGGCATTATCTCTACGGAGTTCATGTAGATGTCTTCACTAGGGGTGGGCATTGGTTAGTTCGGTTCGGGTTTGTGTGTTATCAGTTCGATTTATCGATTTTCGATTTTTAAATATGCGAAACCAATAACCAACCAATAAGATATTTGTTATCAGTTTTCGGTTTATCGGTTATTGATTCTTAACGGTTCGGTTTTCGGTTTAACCAATAAGAAAAATACTTATAAAATAGAAATAGTAACAACCAAAATAAAATCTTAGTTGCTGCCAAATCCTACATAATGTGTTTTAGTTTACAAAAATCTTCAAACTTAATGTTAGTTGAAAAAAAATGAATCCTAGTTCTTCAAGTTTTTCAAAATATCCAGATCTTCCCCAAAGTCCAAAACTCTTCAAACGCTTCCAGCTTTTGAAAATATCAAGATCTTGCCAAAAATCTTCAAATGCTTCAAGCCTTTGAAAATATCCAGATCTTTCCAAAACTCAGACACCTACAACATATCACATAATAAGGTCTTAGATGTACAGAGAAGGATGTCAGCAGAATACCCTATATGAAAGAGGTTGTCAAGCTATTAACAAGGTCCAGTTCGAGTATAAGAAGAAAATACTAGCTATCATTGACATGTAGTATCTAATGTATCATGCTATTCCATGTAAACTTCTGATGTGTTACAACAATATTGTCTTGATTAACGCAGTCCTAATTTTCAGCTTGTCGAATCGATGTTACAAAATGCTGCCTGTAGGTTCAGTAGCTTGTAGGAATCTATCTACTCATGCAGTTTAGGAAGAGAAGGTATATACCTTGTAGCTGTAAATGTTTTTTTCCATCACATGTATACGGATGAAAACTAAAGATAACTTAATGATGTTCATCTTAGTTAGTCATATTGTTAGCAAAAAGCAATTTCTTTTGCAATTCTTAGCAGGATCTATTATGTTAATGTCATATCTCTATCTCCCTAGCTATCTGCAATTGTATAATTACTTCACTAAAAGAATATTTCTTGTGTATTTTTCCCTTTCTTTTTCTATGGTAAAACTCTATAATGATTTGCAGTAATTGAAGAGTATTCCACTAGACAATCCAACAAATGATAGAATAGGTGGCTTACCAGTCCACTAGACAATCAGGGGTGTTCCAGATGATATAGAAGATGTCAAACATCGACAAAAAAGGAAATGCATGACTTAAAACAAATTATAGCTAGGATAGGTGGCTTACCAGATGCCCAGATTCAAGTGCAAAAAAGAAGAATCTCAACTCCATGGCAATCATCAAGAATGCTAATATTAGCCAATTCTACAGAGAATTTATATTAATCAGTCACAAAAATGTTAACAACCATTTACAATAATAATAAAAAACAATACAATTAGAATATTTTTACCTTATTCAAGCTTTTCGAGGACATCTATATCTTCCTCAATACTAACAGGTTGGGATTCTATAAGACCCCATAAAAATCCTAAGTCAAATTCATCTCCTTAAGGATTGATAAGGAAATCCAACACTTAGAAGAATTTTTCTTTTTTCTAAGTATTAGAAACACTTAGTTTCATCTTATACCTCCGAACTTCGGGGATTTATTTGACGACCTTTCTGACCTCCGATTTTGGATTTTCAAGTTATATTGTGATCGGGGAAGTCAAGAGTACATCTCGAGTGAGTTTCAGAATTTTTGGAATACATTTAGGGCGTGTTTGGATTTCAAAATAGAAGCACCATGCGATTTGCATGCGTCGCATGCTCTATTGCATGCTCCAGAAATTTTCAGCATTTCAGGGTCAACTTCAGACGATCATAACTTCTTGAATATTTTGAAATGTAAGAGATACTATATATCAATGAAAATATATTTGAGTACTCTTTCCAATGCAATTGGTTTCATCCATTTTAAACATCAAAGCAAAGAGTTATGATCAGTTTACTTCAGCCTATCAGCCTGAAAGCAACATAGAATAACTGTGTTTTTCTCTCTTTCTCCAGGGGTATTTTAGTCTTTTTTCCATCCTATATATATTCCCAAACACGGAATTAATCCTAATTTAGAGCAGAATATACTCCCTTTTTCTCAAATTCTCTCAAAAATTATCAAGAACAAGTAAGGGTTCAATTGGAGGTTTCAAGATTCAAGCCAATTTCACCGTTAACTTTCATGGATAATCAATCTAAGGTATGCATAGTGTTCATTCATGGATTCTTTTCATACATGGAGATAAAGAATCAAGTTTTAAGTTATGTATCATGAATATTTTGTTGTGGCGTGTTTATAATCATGTTGTTGATGTTAAATTGAGTTTTAATTCCATGAGTTATTTCAAGAATCATGAAAACTAATTTATTTGTGGTATTATTCATATGAGATTTATGTTGAGTTCAAGGGATTTGCAAGTTGGATGTTATACCCATAATATTGATATATGTTAATTGATGAATGAAATATCCATGTTTTCCATGTGTGTTGACTCATGACCATCATATGTTGAAAACCTTGAGATGTGAATTGGTGGTTATGGTCATGAATTGGGAGCATGTTATATATGCCTAAGTATAAAATCATGCCTTTAATGTGTTTGTGAAAATGTTCAAGTGAATGAATTGTGCCTTGTGATCTATTGGTGATCTAAATAATGAATTCATGTTAAATCTACATGATCTAAATGATTTCCATCTTGATGGTATGTCTTGCAAGTGTTTAACAAATGGTTCATGAAAATTAAGTAATGAAACTACATTATGTTAGCATGTATGCAAGTTCATGTTATGCAAGTGAAATTAAAATTGTGAAATTATGATATGTTAGGATACATTCCTATTCATGTACAAGATTATGATTATCAAGTGCTTTCATGAAATCCCCAACTTATGATATTTTGAATTGCGGACTTTAGTCCTATGATCAAGAATTTTCATGATGTGTCAGTTTCCTTCCATCGAGTCCTGGGGGTACTTGTACCCAAAAAATCTAGCTGGGTGCCTAGAGCCATGTCATGTTTTCACGATACTCTCACTCAATCCATGTTCAGTAGACTTCAGTCAGTCTCATGACTCAAGAAAACTAATGTAAAGGTAGTATCAGTTCAGTTTTACTTAGTACTCACTAATCTACGTAATCTCAGTAATATCCTGTCAGTCTATGAAATTCAGTAAATCTCAGTATCAGTACAGTTTAGTTCAGTATTCAGTTCAGACATCAGTAAACTCATTCAGCTAACAAAACTCAGTAGTATTTAGTCAGTTAACAGAATTCAGTAGTGTTTCCGCTAGTCATCGGAACCCAATAAACTCAGTCCATGTTCAGTTTAGTTAAACAGAACAATCAGTAACAGTTCAGTTAATTCTAGTATGAACTAGGAAATAATTTCAGTATAATAAGTTTAGTGTCATTTAGTTGGGAGTAGGATTCAGCACCGAGTGAACCCAAGGATGGGAACTCACCTGCCAGTAGAGGGTTTGATTCTTAGAAGCAGTCCTTGCGTACCAGAACTATGTAGCAAGCATAGGTTGAGACATTAATACCTCTCAGTAGAGGGTAGATGAGGTGGATTAACCTATAAGATGAGGGTTCTCCCCATTCTCATTAGAGTACCTGCCAGATGAGGGTCACTCACAGCTTGTCATTACCAGTGGTGTGGTATTGACACCCTTCTAATCAGGGCATAGATTGGACCCCAGCTTAGCTATTATAGCATATTTGGGGCATGTCAGTTAGATAACTACTTCCCACAGTTTCAGTATCAGTATCAGTAAAAAAACTCAGATAGTTCTTCAGGATATCAGGACTGTCAAATACAGTCAACTCAGATACAGTATGGAACTCAGCTAGTTCCATAAGATTTAGGACTGTTAGATACAGTCTTTCATTCTATCAATTATCAGAACTCATGTTATCAGATATATTAGTAATCAGAATTCAGTTATCATTTATGATATGTTATCAGTAAATACATGTCATCAGTATTCATACTCAATAGTCATGTTATCACGTGCTCAGTTTTAGGACTATTATATATGGTCAATCAAATCAGTTCTTCATAATCATAACTATCAGAAATAGTTATTTTCTTTATCAATAATATAACATCAGTTCCTCTTTATTCAGTAAACTCAGATGTCAGTAAATCAGTACACAGAATTCAGTATCCAGTACTAGTACAGTTTCAGTTACAGTTATTATGTATTTATGCATGTATTCTCACGTTTATGTTAGTCAGTATTGTTCATACATATGAACCCCATGCATTCAGCCTACCTCACTTGCATACCAGTACATTCAAAGTACTGATGCATACTTTTCTCGCGCTATGGTGTCTTATACCATAGGTTTGGATGCACAGGATCCAGAGCTCCCTTAGCAATTTCAGAGTCATCCAGCAGCAGTAATTAATAGTCAGTCCTCATCCTTCTAGGACAATTATGTTATTATTCATATCACTATTTTAGTTTTCAGTTTATTTCAGTAGACAGAGTTAGTTGGGAACATGTCCCCTCAACTCCTTATTCAGTTGAGTTTAGAGGTTTTCAGACTACAGCATGTCAGACAATTATTTCAGATTTATGTTGGTATTGTTATACCAGTTTTAGATATTATTTTATCAGATGTTTATTTAAATTTGAACCTTATGTCCTTACATTATTATGTTTTCTCATATTTTACTGTATGGTTATTAAGTGCTCAGGTACAAATATAAGTCATGGGTTAGATTGTGGTCCTTAGGGGTCATGGGCACCGTGTAGCATTTCGGTTCAGAAAATTGGGGCGTTACAAACTTGGTATCAGAGCCTAAGGTTCAACAGTGTCCTAGGAAGTCTGAAAGCTACATCAAGTAGAGTCTTGTACATGGGCGTGTTGTGCACCACACTTATGTGCAGGAGGCTATGAGATGTTTTAGGAATAGTTTCCCTTCTTTCATGTTTCAAGATCGTGCTATAGCAAGTTTCTCTAAGGAAACCATGTAGATTCACATCAGGCTCCCCTTATGTCAATCTTACCTTACTTTCAAGGTAACAGAAATAGTGAAGCTCAAATCCTAAAGATAGGTCTTTCTCATGCAGTCCTTGGAGACAGTTATGGGATTTGCCACATGCTCAGACAATATCCACTCAGTTCAGCCATGTTCCAAAGTTGTACAGATTTTATTTATGATTATGAGAAATCCTTTGTAAACTCAAATCTAATTTTTGATATGCCATTAGATCCCTTCTCAGAATCCTATGATAGTAGAGACCTAGAATTTTACCTTGGACCCAAGAGTTTAGCAGTAGATGAGTTGGGATAGTATTATCCAGTTTGATTAGATTATGTATTCATGGGGATAGTTGTACCAAGGTAAATCAGGAGGCTTGAACAGTGTAAGCTAGAATTTAAGTTTATTTACTTGAAATTAAGCATGAAGGTGTGGATATGATATTAATAGTATATGAGGAAACAGAAGCAACTGATGTGTTTAGTAGGATGGGCAGGTGTCGAACAGAGTATAAGTATGTGATGATAGATCAAGTGACCAAGTCAGACACTCAGATTCCAGTAATAGTGCCAGTATGTATAGAAAAGCACTAAGGAAGACGATTCCCAACCCATCCTCTTCTCAGTACAAATATTTGTACTTCAGCTATCACGAAATCCACTCAGGTCTTACATATCAAATCTAAGGTCATGAACCACGATCATGCACTTTTCTATAAATCATGTACGGTTTCAGTTCCCAGTATAAAGAATCTCAGTTTACCCCACAATATGAATCAATTCCATGAACATGGCTTATGTTTACACGTTTTCCATAGAATCATGTGTGCTTTCAGTTCCCAGCATAAGAAGTCAGATCTAAATCACTCAGTTTCACGAATCATATCTCACGAATACAAAAATTTGAAACTTAGGTCATGCAGCTCATGACTCATGTACACGTATCATGCTTTATAGTATAATCAGCTTTCATGACTCATGCTATACCCCTACAGATCAGATAAATTCAGACTGCATCATGTATATCCTCAGTTCATACCTTTTTGGTAAATTCATGTTGTTGATATTTTTTTCCTCAGGTTTCAGTCATGTGTCAAGTTCAATTTGTATCTATTCATGCTTTAGGTCCTCCTGATTTAACCCTTCAGTCAGCTCTCTTTATGAAAATAGTGTAGTGATGAGTAGTTTCTTAGATAGGAGAGAGAAAATGTTTTATGTTAAGAGAATATTATTGCATGCTTATTTTATACAAGGGTGTAGTATTAATGATAGGCTTGAATGTAACTATTCCAAGATAGAGTATCCTAGTAGTTGCGAGTATAACCCACCCAGTTCATGTATCATGCCTCAGTTCCAGATATCAGATAATTATGTCACGATTCAGTTCCTACATGCCTTGTGCATTGCCTTAGTTTTCCTCAATATTTCAGCAATGAAGTCCAACATTCTTCAAGGGATATAGTGTCCCAAGGGGGAGATACACTCTAATCCCTCAAACTGTTATGACATAAACATACTGGTCTCTCTTCACGTCATGAATCCAACTTAGAGGAAGGGTTACTTATAAGATGGCCTTCTAACTCCAAATCTCAGTCGTAAGCCATATACTCAATGGCTCAGTCTAGTTCACGATACTCTATCCATGTCACGCATTACAGACTCAATTCATATCATGATATTCAGTTTATGTATCACGTTCCAGAATCAGTTATGTCCTCATATTTCCACTCATGCATATTGAGTAATTAATCTCAGACTCATGGGTATTTTAAGTTCAATGTAACAATCTTCCTTAAACTTACTCGATCTCACGTTCATATTTCAGTACCAAACTTGGTATTTAGTTTCATGCCCAGTTTTTAGTTAAACTTGGCATCTTTTACTATTGCATATTCAGTCGCATGTTCACGAGCCAGTTCAGTCATATAATCATCCATCAGATATGTGTGGATTCATCTAATCAGTTATGCACCAGATATGTATTCTCATTTTGAGAAACTCAGTTCATCAGAACACTCAGTCTTTTATTCATAAATCACTTACACATGCATCAGATATGTATGTTTAGTTTGATACAAATTCAGCTTATCAGTCATGCAAGTCATGAAATCATGTTTCAGTCATTCATGTTCAATATATGCCTCAGTTGGTCTCTTCTCCACTTCTTAGTAAGTCTCATTCGAGGACGAATATTCCCAAGGGGGAGATATTGTAAGACCCCGTAAAAATCCTAAGTCAAATTCATCTCCTTAAGTCTTGATAAGGAAATCCAACACTTAGAAGAATTTTTCTAAGTGTTAGAAACACTTAGTTTCATCTTATACCTCCGAACTTTGGGGATTTATTTAACGACCTTCTCGACCTCCGTTTTTGGATTTTCAAGTTGCGTTGTGATCGGGGAAGTCAAGAGTACATCTCAAGTGAGTTTTAGAATTTTTGGAATCCATTTAGGGCGTGTTTGGATTTCAAAACAGAAGAACCATGCGATTTGCATGCGTCGCATGCTCTATAGCATGCTCCAGAAATTTTTAGTATTTCAGGGTCAACTTCAAACGATCATAACTTCTTGAATATTTTGAAATGTGAGAGCTGATATATATAAATGAAAAGATATTTGAGTCCTCTTTCTAATGAAATATTTTTCATCCAATTTAAACATTGGAAAAAATAGTTATGATCAATTTACTTCAGCCTGAAAACAACATAGGACAGTTGTGTCTTTCTCTCTTTCTCTAGGGGTATTTTAGTCTTTTGACCATCCTATATATATGCTCAAACATGGAATTAAGCCTAATTTAGAGCAGAATATACTCCATTTTTCTCAAATTCTCTCAAAAATTATCAAGAACAAGTAAGTGTTCAATTGGGGGTTTCAAGATTCAAGCCAATTTCACCGTTAACTTTCACGGATAATCAATCTAAGGTATGCATAGTGTTCGTTCATGAATTATTTTCATCCATGGAGCTATAGAATCAAGTTTTAAGTTATGTATCATGAATATTTTGTTGTGGGATGTTTATAATCATGTTGTTGATGTTAAATTGAGTTTTAATACCATGAGTTATTTTAAGAATCATGAAAACTAATTTATTTGTGGTATTATTCATATGAGATTTATGTTGAGTTCTTGGGATTTTCAAGTTGGATGTTATACCTATAATATTGATATATGTTAATTGATGAATGAAATATCCATGTTTCCCATGTGTGTTGAATCATGACCATCATATGTTGAAAACCTTGAGATGTGAATTGGTGGTTATGGTCATGAAGTGGGAGCATGTTATATATGCCTAAGTATAAAATCATGCCTTTCATGTGTTTGTGAAAATGGTCAAGTGAATGAATTGTGCCTTGTGATCCATTGGTGATCTAAATAATGAATTCATGTTAATACTACATGATCTAAATGATTTCCATGTTGATGCTATGTCTTTCAAGTGTTTGTGAAATGGTTCATGAAAGTTAAGTAATGAAACTACATTATGTTAGCATGTATACAAGTTCATGTCATGCAAGTGAAATTAAAATTGTGAAATTATGATATGTTAGGATACATTCCTATTCATGTACAAGATTATAATTATCAAATGCTTTCATGAAATCCCCAACTTATGGTATTATGAATTGCGGACTTTAGTCCTATGATCAAGAATTTTCATGATGTGTCAGTTTCCTTCCATCGAGTCCTGGGGGTACTTGTACCCAAAAAATATAGCTGGGTGCCTAGATCCATGTCATGTTTTCACGATACTCTCAGTCAATCCATGTTCAGTAGACTTCAGTCAGCCTCATGAATCAAGAAAACTCATGTAAAGGCAGTATCAGTTCAATTTTACTCAGTACTCAATAATCTACGTAATCAAAGTAATATTCCGTCAGTCTATGGAATTCAGTAAATCTCAGTATCAGTACAGTTTAGTTCAGTATTCAGTTCAGACATCAGTAAACTCGGTCAGCTAACAGAACTCAGTCGCATTTAGTCAGTTAACAGAATTCAGTAGTGTTTCGCTAGTCATCGGAACTCAATAAACTCAATCCATGTTAAGTTCAGTTAAATAGAACAATCAGTAATAGTTCAGTTAATTTTAGTATGAACTAGGAAATCAGTTCAGTATAATAAGTTTAGTGTCATTCAGTTGGCAGTAGGATTCAGTACCGAGCGAACCTAAGAATGGAAACTCACCTGCCCGTAGAGGGTGTGATTCTAAGAAACAGTCCTTGTGTTCCAAAACTATGTAGCCAGCATAGGTTGAGACATCAATACCTTTCATTTTAGGATAGATGAGGTGGCTTAACCTGTCAGATGAGGGTTCCCACCGTTCTCATTAGAGTACCTGCCAGATGAGGGTCACTCACAGCTTGTCCTTACCAGTGGCGCGGTATTAACACCCTTCCAATCAGGGTAGAGATTGGACCTTAGCTTAGCTATTATAGCGTATTTGGGACATGTCGGTTAGATAACTACTTCCCACATATTCAGTATCAGTCTCAGTAAAAGAACTCAGATAGTTCTTCAGGATATCAGGACTGTCAGATATAGTCAACTCAGATAAAGTACGGAACTCAGCTAGTTCCATCAGATTTAGGACTATCAGATATAGTCATTCATGCTATCAGTTATCTGAACTCATGTTTTCAGATATATCAATTATCAGAATTCAGTTATCATTCATGATATGTTATCAGTAAATACATGTCATTAGTATTCATACTCAGTAGTCATGTTATCATGAGCTCAGTTTTAGGACTGTTACATACGGTCAATCAAATCAGTTCTTTATAATTAGAACTATCAGAAATAGTCATTTTCTTTATCATTAATATAACATCAGTTCCTCTTTATTCAATAAACTCATATTTCTGTAAATCAGTACACAGAATTCAGTATCTAGTGCTAGTACTGTTTCAGTTACAGTTATTATGTATTCATGCATGTTTCTCACGTTCATGTGAGTCAGTATTGTTCATACATATGAAACCCATTCATTCATCCTACCTCACTTGAATACCGGTACATTCAAAGTACTGACGCATACTTTTCTCGCGCTATGGTGTCTTATACCATAGGTTTGGATGCACGGGATCCAGAGCTCCCTTAGCAATTTTAGATTCAGCTAGAAGCAGTAATTAACAGTGAGTCCTCATCCTTCTAGGACAATTATGTTATTATTCATATCACTATTTTAGTTTTCATTTTATTTCAGTACACGGAGTTAGTTGGGAACATGTTCCCTCAACTCCTTATTCAGTTCAGTTTAGAGATTTTCAGACTACAACATGTCAGACAATTATTTTAGATTTATGTTGGTATTTTTATACCATTTTTAGATATTATTTTATCAGATGTTTATTTAGATTTGAACCTTATGGCCTTACAGTATTATGTTTTCACATATTTTACAATATTGTTATTTAGTGCTCAGGTACAGATATAAGTCATGGGTTAGCTTGTGGTCCTTCGGGGTCATGGGCACCATGTAGCATTTCGGTATAGAAAATCCGGGTGTTATAGATTCACTCCGAATCCAATCTTGAAGGCACACTAGAGTTTGCACCAATTTAGGAGTTAATGAACTCCAAAATGAATCCAAGATATATCCACCGATACTAAACACACACTCGGATGCCATGCTTGAAATGGGAATAGATAACATATCCTGATCCATCTCAGCAAGAATAGGAAATCTGGGTGAATGTATTTTCCACCAAGACAAGACGTTGAAGTTCTTGGTTTCACCTTCATTTTCTTCATCAAGATACTTTTGCAATTCTGTTTTAACCTTTGTTGTATTTCCATCTTTATGTTTCATTAGATCAATCATGAATGACCCTAAAGACCCTATCGATTGAACAGTACTACCTGAACTCGAAGGTAGTGAACTAGAATTTTCAAATAAAGAGCTAGATGAAGATGAAGAATGTTGACTATCTTTATCTTTTGTAAAGGACTTTACATACTCACCATACATCAAATTCATGTAGTCCTTCTTATTTCCCAAACATCATTTGAAGAGCAAAACTAACCGAAACAAACTTGTACCGAGGATCCAGAACACATGAAATAAAAATCATCTTATTCATTTTCTTTGGACTACCCTAATACTTATCAAACTTTTCTTTCATATTCGATGCAATTTTACCTAAAAGATCATCATCATCATAGTCACTCTATATCAACTGCTTCAAATAACAAAAAACCTCACAAATTTTAAGAAAGTGTAAATTTGATGTGACATAGAGTGATCTAGATACTTCTTTGGTTAGATCATAAAATATTTAAAGAAAATTGGTAATTTTATTCACATGGTCCCAGTCATCACTCAAAAATGCACGGACAATAGTTCCCTCTTCATCCTCCACAAATCGAAGGTAATGTGATAAGTCAATGTCACGATAAACATAACTCATCAACCCATTTTCACACTCAACTGCCCTATTCAACATCAAATATGTAGAGTTCCACCACGTAGAAACATCCAAACATAACGATTTTTTACTATTGATATCAATATCTTCACAACATTCTTGGAACCTCTTACACCTTACAAGGGATTGCCTTATGTATTTCACTACTTTTCTAACCTTTTCAATGCACACGTCAGTCACTTTCAAACCATCTTGGACGATGAGATTAATAATGTGAGCCATACACCTTACATGGAGGTGTTCTCTATTCAAGAAATTGGTTCCCCGTTTAGTGAATATCTTAGCTAACTCTTTCACAGTCACGTCATTCGAACTAGCATTATCAACTGTAATGGTAAAAATTTTATCAATGCCCCAATCACGTAAACACTTAGTAATCGCATTAGCCATGTCTTCACCTCTGTGACTGGTAATTGGAAAAAATTGAATTATCCCCCTGTGCATAATCCATTTACTATCAATCCAATGTACAGTGATGCACATATAATTAATTCGCTGCAAAGAGGTCCAAGTATCAGTGGTAAGATAGACTCTTTGTTGGGTGTCTCTAAAAGACCTCTTCAAATATTGTTTCTCTTCATCAAATAGTTTAAAATAGTCACGTGTCATAGTGTTATGAGAAGGAATCTTAAAATGAGGTTGCACTACTTTCATAAAGTTTTTAAAACCTTTCTTCTCAACAAACCTGAAGGGGAGTTCACCCACAGTCACCATGCGACATAAATGTCTCCTATATTGTTCTAGCTCAAATTTCCATGAAACAACAGCAACATCACCCACGATACCCCCCTGAACAGATTGAAAGCCTATTTCGGTTTGATTTTTGTCAACAGTTTGATTTCGAGGCATCTTTGAACATGTTAACAAATGAGTAAGCATTGCCGTGGTACCATTTTTATTTGAATCAGCAAAATAATCTTGACCACAATACTTACACCTTGATTTCTTATTTCCTTCTTCATCAACAAATGATCCAAAATGATTCCATGCATGAGACCTTTTCTTTCTTTGTTTCTTTCTTTACCGTCGTCTGAACAGAATGTGTTTGACACGCAATATTTGAATTAGTGTTTTCATCGCCTAGGATCACTGGCACTGCCTCATCAGTTGTAGTATTTTCAGCCATGTATATCAGTAGATGTCACTGTAAAATAGAATTTAGACAATAATTAGACAACAAATCATGAAATACTTTCAAAGTAAACAAAAATTAAGAGATTTGTTTCCTTATTTTGAACCATGTAAAATCCTTTACTAATAATTTAAGGCATAAACAAAATGCAAGGAAAAAATTAATAACAGAAAGCTACTTCAAGAAAAAATGTTGGTGGGAAAACATTACAAAAGTGAACATTATTTTTTTCTTAATGTTGGGCTCTTCTTGCTAAGTGGTGTTATAAATAAGTATTATTTCATTCAAAATGTACCAAAGAACCATTATCAAGGATTAAAGAGTCTGATAGCTTCAACACTTAAATTCTTTGTCAACCTTGGAACAAGGATACAGTGGGTGCTTCAACCATAGAAACAATCTGAACAAACGGTTCCATCGACCAAAACTATACTCTGGTTCATCAAGGACATATTTAAACCATTTACTAATCTGGCAGGAATCTGTGGTGACCAAGCACAACAGATAAAGAGGCAACCACTAGCTTAAAATTGTCCATTAACATTGTGATGTTATTTATAACCCCAGGGCACAAACAAGAGGATGCCACAGTCCTATCACACAAACTCATGGCCATCAGAAAGGGATCATTTATGGCCACAAAATAGTTTGAACCTACCAAATTGACAAGACTCCAACTATCATAGATCATTTTCTTAAAAACATACATAAATTGGGTTCATTCATAGTAATCACAGTTCTTATCAAAACATCACAAGAAATTCACGATCGGTTCTGGGAAGACATCCTCTCAATGGAGAGGAAAGCATTAATATTTTTCCAAAAAAGTGAATCAAAGAGTAAATAATCAAGGGAATCTCAGTCAGTACCTTAGTAAGATGAAAGCAGCAGGTCAATAAGAGGGAGAAGCTGTAAGATCGATAAGCTACAGCAACAAAAAATGGAGCAGAAGAGTAAGAGGCGGTGGAGAACAGTAGATGAGATATGGATTTGGAAACTTCTGATTTAGAAACCCTACTCTTTCTACTTGTCAATTATCATATATGTTATTTTGGGTTGGGCCGGGTAGAGTAATGGATTGCTGAAAGTTGAAACAGGTTTTTGTTTTGTTGAATAATAGGTTGGGCCATAAAGTTTTATTATTAATAAAACGATAAATTAAACCAAAAAAAAAAATTAAACAGGGATAGGATAGTAATTTTACTATATTCTTATTGGGTTATTGGTTAAATCGATAACCTAATAGATCAAAACCGGAATCGAACCGGTTAACCAATAAATTTTTTTATAAAACCAATAACAAACCAATTACCCAATAACCCGATACCGATAACCCAGTAGTACTTTTATCGGTTCAGTTTATCGATCGGTTTGGTTTTTGCACAGCCCTAGTCTTCACAGATCATAAGAGTCTTCAGTATGTCTTTTCTCAGAAAGATTTCAATCTTCGTTAGAGAAGGTGGTTAGAGCTCTTGAAAGATTATGACATGAGAGTCCTCTATCATCTGGGAAAGGCCAATGTAGTGGTCGATGCTCTCAGTAGACTCTATGGGTACTTTTTCTCATGTTGAGGATAGTAAGAAGAAGTTAACTCAAGAAGTACACCATCTTGCTAGACTAGGAATTCACTTAGTCGACTCTTAGGAGGGTGGTGTATGTGTTCAGAGTAGATCAAAATCATCTCTAGTTTCTGAGGTGAAAGAAAAGTAAGATAGGGATCCTAGCCTTGTCAAGTTAAAAGAGTCAGTTCAGGATCAGAAAATAGAGGTTTTCTCCCAAGGGAGAGATGGTGTTCTTCATTGTTAGGGTTGTCTTTGTGTTCCAGATATAGATGACATAAGGCAGCGAATTCTTGTAGAAGCGCATGGTGCGCGCTAATCTATTCATCTAGGGTCCACTAAGATGTACCACAACTTGCGAGAGATCTATTAGTGGAGTGGGATGAAGAGAGATATTGCAGAGTTTGTGGCTAAGTACTTTATATGTCAGCAGGTTAAGATAAAGAATCAGAAGCCTAGTGGTCCTATGCAGGAGTTTTCCATTCCTACTTGGAAGTGGGAAGAAGTGAACATGGACTTCGTGATGGGTTTTCCTCGAACTCGTCATCAGTATGCTTCAGTTTGGGTCATTGTAGACAGGATGACCAAATCAGCTCATTTTCTTTTGGTTCATACCTCTTATTCAACTGAGGATTATGCCAAACTCTAAATCAAGGAGTTGGTCAGATTGCACGGTGTTTCGTTATCAATTATCTCAGACACAGGTACCCAATTCACCTCTTATTTCTGGAAAGCATTCCAAAAGGGTCTTGGTACCCAAATTTATCTGAGTATAGTCTTTCTTCCTCAGATAGATGGTCAAGTAGAAAGGACCATTCTAATGTTAGAAGATATGCTAAGGGTTTGTGTAATTGATTTCAAGGGAATTTGGGATGACCACTTGCCTTTGATTGAGTTTGCATACAACAACAACTATCATTCCAGTATTCAGATGGCTCCATTCGAAGCTATCTATGGTAGGAGATGTAGATCTCTGATTGGTTGGTTCAAAGTTAGTGAGGCCTCAGTCATAGGGCCTGACTTGGTATTCGATACCTTAGAGAAAGTTCAGTTAATTAGAGAAAGACTCTGGGATACTCAGAGCCGACAGAAGTCTTATGTAGATGCTCGTAGAAAAGATCTCGAGTTTGAGATTGGTGATCATGTCTACCTCAAGATCTCTCCTATGAAGAGAATGAAGAGGTTTGTCAAGAAGGGAAAGATCAGTCCCCGATATGTCAGTCCCTTCAAGATTCTCAATGGATTTGGCAAAGTAGCTTATGAGCTCGAATTACCTTCAGATCTAGCATCAGTTCATCCAGTCTTTCATGTCTCTTTGCTCAAGAAGTGTATAGGTGACCCATCAGTCGTAGTCCCTATTCAGAACATTGATGGTCAAAACAACCTCTCTTATGAAGAGATTCCATTTGAAATCTTAGACTATCAGACTCGTAGATTGAGGAACAAGAAATCCCTCTGGTTAAAGTTCTTTGGCGAAATCAGTCCGTCGAGGGAGCTACTTGGGAAACAGAAGCAAATATGCGTACCAAGTATCCTTACCTCTTCCCGTCCAAATCATATCAAGCAAGGTAATAGTTGTCCTTAAGCTTACTCAATTTCATGATTAGTGTGCATCACTACCTTAGTATACCATGATAATCTTAGTATCAAGTACCACCGCATATTTAGTCATGCATTCATGTATCAGATTAGTTATATAGTTATGCATCATACATGCATTCTCATTGTGAGAAAACTTAGTTCTTCAGAACTTTTAGTTATGATTTATGAATCAGTTACACATGCATCAGATATGCATGTTCAGTATGTTATGTTCTTCTTGTTAGACACGTCCTTCATCAGATCATGTTCCAGTTATTCATGTTCAGTTCATTATTTCCCCTCTCATTCAGTTTCATTCAAGGATGAATGTTCTCAAGGGGAGATATTGTAATGCACGTGCTTTTTCTTAGCTTGAAAATCCTCTCAAGGATGTTAGAACTTGCTTTGAAATAAGAATTCATTATTATACATGTGGTATTTCCATAATTTTCACTTCCTATCATGTGGGAAATTGAATAAGGTTTCCATTGATATATAATTCGCCCAAATCCGACTCCCGGGCAAAAAGTTAGGTCCTTTTAGTGAGACAATCTTTGACTTGAGCCTTCAGTACGTCGTAGACATACCTAAAATGGAAATTGTCAAATTCCAGTGTTTCTCCATAATACTGGTGCGTCGCGCCAAACTTCTAAGTTGTAAAAAAGGTGGCAACGCGATAGTTCCACGTCTCGCCACCGTGCAGTTTCCCAATTGTCAATTTCCAGTGACACAGCACGATAACGCCGCGTCGCGCCAAGGGTCCAATTAGGGAAATTTTATTGAAAATTGAATTACGTGTCCAGGGTTAAAAGGGTCAATTTTCCCCCCACTATACAATCTTCCAAACCGGGATTTAGCCCTTATTCATCCAAAATATTGATGTTTTTCTCAAATACTCTCAAGAACTCAAGCTAAGGTTTTCTTAGAAGGTCCAATTTCAAGAAGGTTTCACCATCAATCTTCATAAAATCACAATCTAAGGTATGCATAGTATTCATTCATTGAATCCTTTCGTCCATGAAGTCTAACAATCCTTTTTCGAAACTCAAGTTATGGATTTTCTATATGTTTTCATGTTTTGGCTGCTCATGTTTATGTTTGATAGTGTAACGCCCCGAAATCGGGTCCCGAGACGTCACACGGTGCTTAGGGTCACAAGTGACCCCAGGATAACCCTTCTACTAGCATAACTCATAATCAACTGAATAAAAAAACAAATCCATACAAATCAGCAGAAATTAACTCTTTTATGAATCTGATCGATACAAAAATGGAATTTTACAAGATTACAATTCTGCCTTTACAACCAAAATTGAAATAAAATAAATCAACTTCTACTGACTGTCTATGAAGACTCTACTAGTACTGACTGTAGGTAGCCGGGTCATGACTCCCGACTACCCCAACTCAATATGACTAAATAAAGAAAATTATATAATCTCATGTAAAATTATATAGGGTATAAATTCATTCTTAAAATTCATATCAAAACATGTAAAATCATGTATATTCATAAAAGAAAAATCAATTTGGGCACAAGAACGAAAGAGAGTTCTTGTTGAAAAACCTCACATACCTTGAATGATGAACTTTAGATCGATACTCGTTTTTGAGATGTTAATTGTGCCTTTGAATGATGGTTCTTGGAGTTCTTGAACTAGAAACTTGGAATCTTGAATAAATTTGCAGAATTAATGGTGAACTTTGGAGGTTCTTGAAGTTGGATGTTGGAGCTTAGGGTTTTCTTTTTGAGGGAATTTGATGAAATATAACATATAATGCTTCTAATAGGCTTTAATATAGGGTTTGGATGGATTTTGGATGAGGGGAAATGACCAAAACGCCCCTAAACCCATAAAAAAAAATTGAAATTCGCGTCTGAAACAGTGTTGGCGCGTGATCTGCGCGCGGCAGGGGCCTAATCGCCCTGGCTTACAGCCCTTCACTAAAAGGGTTGTAACTTTTCGCTCGGGTATCGGATTTTTACGAAATTGGTATCGGTGAAAAGCTAATTCAATTATATTCAATTTGATAGGTCTTAGGATGAAAAAATACATGTATATAAAGAGTTATACTCGTTTGAAGTAGACCCTTGTAGAATCAAATGTCAAACTTTGGACGAATCAATTGGTCTTAGCTCAACTTTGTTCTAAGCCATTGCTATGAACATTTTTCACCGCAAAGCTACTTCATAGACTAGGATAATGATCATGAAAACTATATTCACATAAGATTCACTTGGATTAGAGTTTAGACGCATAGAAACGACTGTTCAAATTCTAGCACGAAAATACCGGGTATTACATTATCTCCCCCTTTGGAACATTCGTCCTCGAATGTGAATAATTAAACTCAAACACAGAGGAATCTTGATCTTTGAGCTATCATGTACAACTGATATAAACTGAATCACTGAATCTCAGACATAATGAGCCACTGAACTGATCCATAAGTGCACGAATTCTTATGAAAATAGCTATATGGCTAAGATAGGAATGAGAGTGTCAGCTTATGAGTCACCATTACTTTGAACTAGACCTGATCTCATGAGAAAAGATGAGAGGTTTATAAAAATGAAAACTTATGGTATTACAATATCCCCCTCTTGGGATCGTTCATCCCTGAATAATTTCGATTTGGTTGAAATACTAAAGAAGATCGAGATGATACACAGGATACTCACGAACTGAATCATGGCTTAATATCTGAATCTGAAACTGATGCTATTAGGGAGTAAAGATCTTTGAGCATAATCTGCATAAAACATCTGAATAAGGAATTACAACATTGCTATCCCTATGTGACCTGAAACATCGGACCATAAATCATAAGCTAGGATAGAATTACTAGGCCTTAAGAAATGCGACTTCTTACTTTCAAGCTTAGTAACACTGATCAAATTCTTCTTCGACTAGGCTATTCCCTTCAAATATCACACTCACTTGATTCAACTTAAAGTTTTCATATGGCATTGATGAATTCATCGGTTAAAGTCTGAAATGAACTAGTTCCCTTTATTATGGTAAGGCCTAACTCGAAACCACAAGGTGCTACATGTAACTCCACATCATAATACAAATCTGGGCCATGAATTCAACACTCTGAGCACTATTATAACTACTCACTCTAGGATGATTTTCCTCATTACTTCAACCATTAAATTCAACTTCTTACATGCCGACATGACATTCAAGCCTATTTTCATATCAACGTCTACACCATTCAATTTTTTGGATGACACACATAAACTATTCTCAACTAAACAAATCATACACAGGACTTTACCTCAATATTCTCCACTCATGGACTTACATAAAACAACCATACAACAATCTCTCCCAACATGGCACAACTACTTATTTCTATCTGCACAATCATTCATCATTACTATCTTGATCTAAGGGAAGGTCACTGAAAGGTTGGAATATTGGGATTCGAAACATAAAGGGATACTAAGCATAACTTAACACCTTACTGAGGCCCGAGGAGTAGAAGATTCACGGCATGGATTCATTAAAGAGATCTAATCTGAAGACGTATCTGATATAAATCTGAATTTCACTAATCGTTAAAAGTGTTTCATGGGTACATGAGTCAGGAGATACATGACATAAATTTTTGGAATTTATAACTTACGGAAGGTGATTCCGACTTCTGAATGATCTGGAACTCCCCATAGTAAGAACTGGAAAGATACATGATTCTCTATTATGCCCGCGAATATGAACTATGATCATTGAACTGACACATAAGGCATAAGTAGATATTGGAATAACTGAAATACCCATACTAAAATAAAAATGGGTTAAGACCCATCCTCACTCTCTCGTTGTTTCTACACTACACTGGCATCACTACTAAAATTGGGAAGTCTAACTTTGTTACTCATTCTATCATCTCTCCCTTATCTTTAAGACATCATTATAAAACTGTGGAACCCCTTAATACAAAGCTTTCTTGGAGTAACAATGGAGGATCTGGACTTCTTTGAAGAAGAGCTTTGGAGTTCTTAGGGCATTGCTTGGGAGAAAAGTAATGAAAACATGTCTAATGTGTTTAGAATAGGATTAAATCTTATGTTTAGATGGATTGGGGATGGGAAAAAGACTCATTTTACCATAATGAAATGAAAAAAAAATAGAAGCTGAAATTTGGCCTAGCGCGATCCAGCAGGCGGCGCCCGTTCTAGAGCGGTGCACTACCCCAAGCGGCGCCTGCTAATCGCGGGGTGCTACTGGAATGAAAACCAAACATTGTCTTAGGCTTGTACAAAAATTCCAAAACTCACCCGGAACATGCTACAACCTTTCCCCATCGCATCACAACAAAAATTTCAAGAAACAAATGTCGGGAAGATCACCAAAAAAAAATCAACAAAGATAAAGGGTTCAAAATAAAACAAAGTGTTGAAACTCTTAGCTAAAAATTCTAAGTGTTAAGCTCAACTTGACTCATTTTGAAGGCTTTAACAACGACAAAATTTATGGGGTCATACATTACACGTAAATAGTAGAAATTATCCCAAAGGACTACACCTAAAAGTGTAAAACTCTCTGCTAATGCTTCCTTCGTAGTCAACTAATATCACATCCCTAAACTTACACCAGTATACCCAACATCATCAACGTATAACCCATAGTCTAATTGACAAGAACCTCATATACCACATCACCTCATTCATACTTATCAACTCAAGGGTACAACTAACCACACAATACTTAACAAATTTTGAAAATAAGGAAGCCCCATATCACCTTGGGCACACCTCTACATCATACCTGCAACATCATACTAACTTTTGATAAATAAACTCTTACATACACTGCTCAAGCCCACTAGATTACTTTCATACAACTAGCTGCACTATCTTTACATCCACCTTGATGACCATCCACCGATCAAACTTAATGTCTAGTGCTAAGCAAGATTTAACAACCCACCTTACACACAATTCTCACTTAGAAACTATAGAACACAGCATTAGAAAACACTAGCACACTAGAACCCCCATAAAATGACAATTGATTATAATCATAAGGCCTATCTTATGCACAATACGTTAACACATCCTTCTTCTACACATCATTACTATTTACCCATCTATATACCTAAACTTCTTTCATAGCTCTATAAGTTTCAACTAAACTCCCTCTTTCCACTTCAGGAAAGCCTAAATTAACAACACTCATCCACCAAGTACTTTCATCAATAACCTATACTTTTGTAACACCACAAATACCATCAATAACTCTTTCCTTACCCTAAGCAAACAACAATCCACCTTAACTAATAACTCCTCATTTATCTTTCACTAAACTAACAAACAAGTTATATCACTTCATTACTAATTCAATCATAAGCAAAAATTCAGATATACATATTTAATAAATTGCCCTTACCACGTTTCTTGTCACTACACTTCTAAACCCACACTTTCAACTAACACAAGAATAACAAAATAAATAACAAGTTGCTAGTGAATCAAAATAGGCCTCACACGGCTTCACTAGACTTTGGTTTTGTGTTTTGATCAAGAAAATGAGATGAATAACAAAGAAGTTGTGCTAGTGAATCGAAAGAGCCCCACACAGCATCACTAGACTTTGATTTATCACAAACATAATGATAACAAGATTACATAATACAAGAGATCGAAACTTGGCACACAACATTCAACGATCTAAGAATACAACTTACTCTGTCTTAATTAAATAACTCATAAGAATGTGGGAATAACTTTCAACTTAAGGAACTTAACACACTAGAGAGCTCCTCTCAAGCCCTTTGTGTAACTTTTGAAATTTCTTCTAGAAAGTATAGAAGCATTACCTGGGGAAGAACTGGACCTTGCGAATCATGTTATCTCAAAATAATACATAGAGGGAGAAGTATAGATTAACATTGTAGATTCTAAGGAGGAATCTAAAAGCACACCTAACCTAGGCTTAGTTCACGACTTTTAAGAACATGAATAAAGTACTTCAATCTTTGGAACTCAAAAGCACTGACAGGATACTTTCTAGCTCTCTTACAATCCCATAACTATCTACGGAGAATTAAGATTAACTGTTTCTGATACCATGAAAATGAGGAAGAGTTGGCCAGAATAGAGTAAGATGAGAATCTATATAAGCTTCTTGGAGAACCTTTTTATAGCACGATCTTAGACTTGAAAGAAGGGAAACATTTCCTAAATGCCCTGTAGCCTCTCGAAGAAAAGTACAGACGTCTTCGTACCATTCCGAAAGAATCTACTAGACACGACTTCATAGACAACCTAGGACACTTGAACTCTGTGCTCTGATACCAAGTTTGTAACGCCCCAAAATCGGGTCCCGAGACGTCACACGGTACTTAGGGTCACAAGTGACCCCAAGCTAACCCTTCTATTGGCATAACTCATAAGTAACTGAATAAAAATACAAATCCATACAAATAAGAAGAAATTAACTCTTTTTTGAATCTGATCGATACAAAAATGGAATTTTACAGGATTACAATTCTGCCTTTACAACCAAAATTGAAACAAAATAGATCAACTTCTACTGACTGTCTATGAAGACTCTACTAGTACTGACTATAGGTAGCCGGGTCATGACTCCCAACTACCCAACCTCAATACGACTAAATAAAGAAAATACAACACTATAAACTCTGCATAACTAATCCAAGCCCTTGAATCAAAAGGACTCATCACCTGCTGACTGGATACCACGAACTGACTGGATCCAAAGGTGAGACTATACCTTGTACCTACATTCCGAGAAAATGTAGCCCACATACGAATATGTGGGTCAGTACCATGGAAAAATATTGAGCATATGGGGGTGCAATGCATATATAAAATAATATCTTAATATCATCACAGTTTATAAAATTATGTATGCTGATATATATGACTCACTTAGCTCGAATTAAATCATCAAAATCATGGATGAATAATGCATGTAAAGTAAAACAAGTGAGTCATTAAAATACGTTCTCAATTCACCTTTATCTCAATTTTAAATCATTAAAACAGTCCATTCTCATTAGAATATATTCCTTAAATCTTTTAAGAATAATGACTTTCTCAAACTCAACCTTTTAAGCAAATATGTTTTCATCTCAGATAGAAGAGTACACACACATACATTGGGAGATCCTCTAACCGACATAAACCATGTGAGCCACATGGAGTCCAACGTCCAACCCATGTTGGGGAGAGCCATCCTATCCTTTCCATCGGAGTAGGACTTCCAATATCAATTCAAAAACACTAGTGATCACTATATAAATCAGCCTCAAGCTCACTCCTATGGGGGCACGTAGTTCTAGGGAAGTAAGGTCACTTTATACCTCCCACTCGGTGCTAAAGATTTCTCCCAAACTTAGCTCAGATCATTTCAAAGACAATCCACAATAAAACAATTTCAGTAATATATAAATATACAGCGGGAGCCATCATGCTTCCCATTTATCAAAATCAACCACGTTGTGGATTTCTTTCACACTCGAGTTCAAAACAACTCCATTAAGACCAAAAGGTCAAATCATTCAAAACATCACAAATTATTTAAACTCAAGGTGTTTATAACATATGATTTTCTCAAAATAATGATCTCAAATAGGGTTTCAAAAACCCATACATCAATATCACCATAAAACCTTCCAAAGTTTCATACTTTATGACATAAGCACAAAAATAATCACTTAAAACTTAAAATTTTAGCTTTATAATTATACATCTTGGTAAAGAAAATTAGCTTTGGGATTCAAATCTCATTGTGCTTATAACACATAATTTCTCAAAGTACAATTCCAATTAGGACTCAAGGTCTCATACATCAAAATCATATTAAATTTTCTCAAGATTCATGCTTTTCATCATAAATATATATAACTTACTTTAAAATCTGGAAAATTCAGCTTTATGTACAAAAATGTCATCATTCTCATTCAATTCAACTTTCAAAACATAGAGAGTATCATAATCTCATGTAAAATCATATAAGGTATAAATTCATGCTTCAAATTCATATCAAAACATGTAAAATCATGTATATTCATAAAAGAAAAATCAATTTGGGCACAAGAACGAAAGAGAGTTCTTGTTGAAAAACTCCACATACCTTGAATGATGAACTTTAGATCGATACTCATTTTTGAGATGTTAATCGTACCTTTGAATGATGGTTCTTGGAGTTCTTGAACTAGGAACTTGGAATCTCGAATAAATTTGCAGAATTAATGGTGAACTTTGGAGGTTCTTGAAGTTGGATATAGGAGCTTAGGGTTTTCTTTTTGAGGGAATTTGATGAAATATAACATATAATGCTTCTAATACGCTTTAATATAGGGTTTGGGCGGATTTTGGGTGAAGGGGAATGACCAAAACGCCCCTAAACCCATAAAAAAAAACTGAAATTCGCGTCTGAAACAGTGTTGGCGCGTGATCTGCGCGCGGCACAGGCGTAATCGCCCTGGCTTACAGCCCTTCACTAAAAGGGTTGTAACTTTTCGCTCGGGTATCGGATTTTTACGAAATTGGTATCGTTGGAAAGCTAATTCAATTATATAAAATTTGATAGGTCTTAGAATGAAAAATTCCAGGAATATAAAGATTTATAATCGTTTGAAGTAGACCCTTCTAGAATCGAATGTCAAACTTTGGGCGAATCAATTGGTCTTAGCTCAACATTGTTCTAAGTCATTGCTATGAACATTTTTCACCTCAAATATACTTCACATACTATGATAATGATAATGAAAACTATATTCACATGAGAGTCACTTGGATTAGAGTTTAGATGCATAGAAACGACGGTTCATATTCTAGAACGAAAATACGGGGTATTACAGATAAATATGAAATTGGATTTTACGCCATGATTGTTGATAGTTTCTATGTGGGTTTAATTACTATAGCCATAGATTCATGCAATCCTAAGATTTAAACCCTTGAATGATGAAATTAGAATTGAATAATGATGTTTACATGTACCACGCCTGTCATATGTTTGATTAAATGCCTAGATGAAGGAATATTGTCTTACTAGCATGATATCATGAAATCCCCATGTATGTACAAGTTCATGCCTATTACATGTTTGATGAAACGCTCCTATGAATGTAGTACGTATTATGATGTTAGTCAAGTCTTCAAGTAAATCATGCTATGTCAGTTTCCTTCTATCGAGTCCTGGGGGTACTTGTACCCAAAACATTAGTTGTGTGTCTAGAGACATGTCATGTTTTCATAATACTCTCCATCGATCTATGAACTTTTAGACTTCAGATAGTTTCATGACTCAGGAAAAATCTTCATGATCTCATGACTCAGTCAGTTGTCAGATATTAGTAGTATTCCGTTAGCCACGGAAATTCAGTAACTCAGTCCATGCTTAGTTTAGTTCAGTAAATGATGTTTAGCATCTATTCAGATGGGAGGAGTAATTAGAATCGATTAAACCGAAAGATGGAGACTCACCTTTTATTTGAGGGTGTGATTCCTAGAAGCAATCCTTGCATTACAAAACTATGTAGCTAGCATAGGTTGAGACATCGTAGCCAGCTATATGAGGGTAGATAAGGTGGCTTAACCTATTATGTGAAGTTTTTCACCGTTCTCAATAGAGATACCTGTTATATGAGGGTTACTCACATGTTGTCCTTACCAATAGCACGGTATTGACACCCTTCCAATCAGGGCATAGATTGGACCCCAACTTAGCTATTATAGCACATTTGGGGAATGTCGGTTAGATACTACTTCCCACAGTTTTATGTTATAGAACCAAGACTGTCAGATACAGTTAATCAATCTCAGTAATAAAACTTAGATAGTTCTTCAGATTTTAAGACTTTCAGATACCATCAACTTAGATACAATACAGAACTCCTATAGTTCCATCAGATTCAGTACTGTCAGCTATAGTCACCCATGTTATCAGTATTATTCAGATATAGTCCTTCATGTTATCAGTCATATCAGTTACTAGTATGTCACGTTATCAGTATACAAACTCATAAATTACGAAATGACATTGTCAGTTATAGTTACATATTTATGCATGTATTCTCACGTTCATGTTAGACAGTTAGTTAGCATTATTCATGCATGTGAACCATTGTATATAGCCTAACTCACTTGTATACTCAATACATATGTACTGATGTATTTGCGCTATGGTGCTTTTTTTTATGTTACACCATAGGTTCAGAGACACGAGTTTCAGATCAGCAGTAGATTCCAGATTCAACAGTCAGAGTAGAAGTGAGTCCTCATCCTTCGAGGACATAATGATTTTTTTTGTATCTCATTGATTAGCTTATTAGTTGGAGTTTGTTAGGGACATGTCCCATTAACTCCTTATTCAGATTCTTCAGACAGTAGAGGATTTCAGACTAGATGCAGACTAGATACAGACTATCATGTTTTAGACTTTAATTTTTTTTGGGTATTCTCTTACCCCTCACAGATGTTACGTTATTCAGTTATGTTCATGATAAAATCTTATGGCCTTTCAGTGTATGTTTCCGCATTATTATGTTATCTTATGCAGTATACAGGTACATATATCAGTCATGGGTTAGCTTGTGGTCTTTCGGGGTCATGAGCACTGTGTAGTATTCCAGTTCAGCAAATCGGGTCACTACAGGATCTAGAAAATCATAAATATATAAATGATAAACATGTAATGTACTATTTATTACATCAGGAGAACTTTCCTGATCCTTTTGGGACTGAAGAGTATAAAGCCTATTTGGGCATTGCCCACTAGTGGCACTAGAAATGGCACCCTGCTGAGATGGGCGACCGGACTGAGCTGGGGGACGATTATGCTAACTCTACGAACCTACCTGAGGGCACTCTTTGACCCTATGGCCTGGCTTTCCACATCCAATACATACATCACTGCCAGCTCTGCAGACACCCTAATGGTTTCTACTACACTTCTAGCAAAGAGGATTTATTCGGGAACTGCTAACACTACCCTAAGATTTAGAGCCTGGCGCCCTATCCTTATTACTATTTCTGAATTTAGGCACCAAAGCACTGGTTGAGGATGGAGCTAGAATTGAATATTTTGAACAAAATTGAGAATGATTACCACTCTCTAACTTAGGATGAGTGAAGTTGAAGCTACTTATTCTAGCTCTCTTGTTCTCCCTCTTCTTCTCCTTAGTTTTTTGATCTTCTATCAGGTGATCATGGAACATCAACCTAGAAAAGTCCATCTCTTTAATTAGTATTGTGGTCCTACACTCCTTGACCATACTATCAGACACACCAGACATGAACTTACTCATCTTAGATCTGCTATCATCTACCACATGAGGAGCATATCTGGCTATTTAGTAATCTTGAGAGAATACCTCTTCACTTTCATATTTCTTTGCTTAAAGTTAATGAATTGTAACACCTTAGTTTCCCTAAACTTCAATGGGAAGAACCTATCTAGAAAGGCAATAGCAAACTCCTCCTATTCTATAGGCCCACATTTTCGGCCCTATCTTCCTTTCACTGCTTAAACCATGTATAAGCCACATCCTTCAATTGAAATGCAGCTAACTCAGCACTCTCACTAGCAGTTACCCTATAATATATGTGACCTTTTGCAATATGTCAAGGAATTCTTGTGGGTTCTCTTCAGACTTAGACCCTGAAAATGAAAGAGGGTTTATTCGGGTGAAGTCTCAAATTATAGATGAAACTGTATTGGATACTAGGTTGGCCTGAACAGTAGCTGGGCATTCATTTTAGGATGACACAAAATGAGCTAGAGTGGTGAAAGCTGCTCTGAATTCTGCGTGGGAAATATGCTCATCTAGGGGATCTGCCTGAACGGGCGGAAGTCTTGGTTGGTTTCCATTTTTTCTTCTGTTAGTCTTCTTGGGAGGCATATTCTGTAAACAAAAGGAAAATTTAGATTAGACAGAGAGTTTAACTTGATCTCATGCTCACTCGCACGATATGAATAATGAAAAAAAGGAACTCTTCCTAAAAATGCCTCATCCCCTCTTGTCCATAAGTGTGGCGCACTACACACCCATGCACAAAACTCTACTTGACATATCTTTTAGGCTCCCTATGATACTGTTGAACCTTATGCTCTAATACCAAGTTTGTAACGCTCTAAGACTGTACCTTGGGCGTTATACGGTGCTTACAATCTCAAAGAAACACAAGCTAACCCATGACTGGTACCTGCTGTGAGCACTAAATAATAATAATACTTAAAATATATACAGATGTTAGGCTAAAATTTCCGTAAGGTTCATAAACTGAAAACAAATACTGAATACTGATAGTAATACTAAATATTTGTCTGAAATAGTCTAGTCCAAAAGCCTCTAATTGTTTGAATATGGAGTTGATGGGACAAGTCCCCAACTAACTCTAACTACTGAACTACTGGAATACTGAAATACTAACCCTGTCCTCAAAATATGAGGACTCACCACTATAACTATTGCTGATAACCCGAGATGCTAATTACAGTCAGGATCCCGTGCGTCTAAACTTAGAATATGAGACATCATAGCACAAAATAAAGAGTATGCTTCAGTACTTTGAATGTATTGGTATGCTAAGTGAGGTAGGATGATATACATGGGTTCATATGTATGAGATAATAACTGATGGAATGAACATCATAAAATAACTGAAAAAGAATACATGCAAAAACTGTAACTATTAATCATGTTGAATATGCAATATTTTGCATATAACTTCTGCCTAAATTAGACTGATACTAAATTACTGAGTTCTAATGGCTAAATGACTGATAACTGTCAGTCATGATTCTATAGAACTATCTGAGTTTTTTAATAAATTCTGAGACTAAATATTAACTACTGAGTACTGAATACTAAAACTTTAACTGTGGGAGTGTTCATCTAACCAACGTACCTTAATTATAAATGTAGTTGGGGTCCAACCTCTGACCCCAATTGAAAGGGTGTTAGCACATTGCCAAGGAATACTAACAATGTTGTGTCAACCCTAATCTGGAAGGAAGACTCATGAAATGTATATATTATTGTGTCAACCCTAATCTAGTAGAAGGACGACTTACCCTACGCTGGCTACATAGTTCTGTAACACAGGGATTGTTACATTTCATTTACATTGGTGACCAATTGCATTTACTTTGTTGGCCAAGACTTTAGAAAATAAGTACAACTTGCATAAATTTCAAAAAGTTTACCCCTACTTAATATCTATCCCTACTATTTAATAAATTATAATAATCTCTTGTTTTGCAATTTTTAGATACACAATTAGCATTCGGATACATAATTTTGAAGTTGAGATACCCAATTTTAAACTTAAGGATGTAATAGTTAATTACTTTAATTTTGATCGGATACATAATTAGCATCGGAATACATACTTCTGAAGTAGAGATACATAATTTTGATTACTGAGATACATCCATTTTTGAAATTATTTGGTCGAGATACATAATACATTAACTAGACCAAAGAGAGATACATAATTAAAATTATGTATCCGAAAATTTATAATCTTTTGGATATACCCGATTGTTTTTTTTTTTTTAAAAAGAATTTAGGTAATTAATGAAAAATATAGGAATTTTATGTAGTTTATTAAAGATGAATTGTGGTGTTGTGTAATTTTTCCTTAAATTATACCAGACATGGAATACATATATGCATCTTGTTGTGGATATGGAGATCGAGGGCTAAGATAAAAGATTAGTGGATAGTTGATCATTGCCTACTTTTCCTACTATTATTACCCTCCTAGTGTTTATTCTTCGATTCAATTATTACCTGTTTTTTGTTTTATTACGGTCATCATTTTTTTTTGTTATTGTTGTTTTTCTTTTCTCCACTATTCTCTACATAACTTTTTTTTACTATTGTTGTATTTTCTTTTCTTTTCGATTAATGTTATGCTTTACTTGAGTCAAGGGTTTATCAAATTTTTTTCCTTAATAACATGATTTTATGGTTATGCAAATGTTATGTCATTTTATAGTTATGCAAATGTTATGTCATATTTAACACAACAAATTTCAAAGTTTTTTCATTTTTATTTGTTAAATATCAATTTTGAGGAAATAATAACTAGATCAAGTGTAAACTAAATTAAGTGATGTGTTCAGAAGAACGTGATGAAGACGTGTAGGCTAAATCAAGTATTTTTAGTAATTTTTGAAAAAAGTTAGGATAAGAAGTAATTCGTTGTAAAAAGATTGAAATTTATATAGTTTTCACTTTACATATTTATTCAACTCATTCAGATTTGGGATGATTATTGACTAGTATAAATAACATAAATATCAACTCTATTAGAAGTATTTATACTCTCTCCCACTTTTTTAGTTATTTTACTCTCTGTCCCGAATCACATACATAAGACAGTCAATATGTACATAGTAACCTAATGCAATTTTTTGGGTTTCTTTAAAAATGAAAATAACGGATTCTCTTACTATTAAGGACGTAATTAACGCAACTAATTAAATAAAGTGGATTACTCCATTCCTTAAAGTATGTAACAACTACTGAAATTCAAATTTTGAAAACAACAAATACATAAAAATTAAATCAAAAGAAAATATAAATCAAGAATAATTTCAACACTAATTATTGATCTTTTTGAAAAAAGAAATAATTAGAATTCAAGAAGATGAATATTGCTATTCTTTTGAGGCACTCTGGTCAATGGAAAACCGAAACAGAATATGTTAATTATAAAAGTGAAGGAATCATTGTCGCGGAATAAATAAATTATTTGAGGTTGATTTCATTAATTGTTGCCGAATTAAACATTGACGAATCTCGAAAAAGTATTGATGTACGTTATGTTGTCGCTGGCAACGGATCACCTTTTCATATCCGGAATGATAATGTTGTGCGGTTGTACGTTGAGTTGAAGAAATCTCTACCAGCCTTCGTATTGTATCTGTTGTACATATCAACTATTGATAAATGTGCAGAGGACATACAGTTTGATTGAGAAACAAGAGTGCTTGTTTGTGTGGAGGGTGTTGAATCTGATGTTATGGCTCTCTCAGTTGCTGGGACACAAAATCAATATGCTTTGTTTGTTTTGGAGTTTGAAGTTGATAACTTGATGTATGATAGCAAAAGTATTGATGTGAAAGTGAAACAGATGTATAAGGATAAAAAGACGCTCATTTTAGTGATGTCGAAATATGTGGTGACACATGAATTCAGTTGCAAAGCAAAACGTTTAGATAAAAAAGCATATTATGTTATTTTGTTCTGTTAATAAAATTATTTATTTAAATTTCATCTGTTTAAATCCTAATTTTACCATTTTGATAACTATATATATGAATTTATAACTTAAATTAATAAAATGTTAATTGTAGCGTGAATATTATTATGATGTGTATATTTGTGTTGCATAGATTGTTTTCATGTTCTGATAACAAGTTTATATATAATTGTATTAAATTAACAGAAACTTGAAGTTTTTATAGATTGAAGTTGTTACTAAATAAAGTCACAAAAACAGAAATTGTGTATTCATATGAAGAAACTTATTGATATATAACATATACATTCAAAGTGGTTTGTATATATAAATCTATGTTAATGTAAACAAACCTAACAAAACCTTATTTCCAGTTACAAAAGATGAAGTGGTTATGCGGTCACATATACATAATCATTTTTATGTATATGTCACTCTGACAAAACCCAGAATTGTGTCAATGTATAAACATAAAATTTTCTTTCAGTAATAATTCACATATGCATAGACTATTTTGTATAAATGTGTAAAAAAATATATTTTATTTTATTGTTTGTTTTTTTATAAATTGTGTAACACAAAAAATCATATATTTTTAATTTGTTTATTAATGTATAGTGGATGAGTTGTGTTGTATATATTTTTTTATTTAAGTATAACAGAATTGTAACATACAAATCCTATAAACCTATAAATTGCTACAAATACTAATCACATTTTTTTTTCTATTTTGGCTATGTCCTCATATGTTACAATGAGAATTGTAAATTTTTCAGCTACACTGAAATGTTCCTAACAGTGTAGATGAGGAAGAAGTTCTGCCTATGATTTATAAAAGGCTGCCAGGAAGACCTAAGAAAGGGAGAAAGAAAAAATCAAGCGAAATACTTTCATCAAGTACAAATCATTGTGGATGGTGTGGACATGAGGGGCACAATAGACGTTTTTGTAACTTTTTTTCAAAGGAGAACTAACTTGTAGTTTTCCTATACTCTTAATGATTAAATAATATTTTCTACTTTTATGCTTTGATTTGTTGAACAATTTGAGATGGATGATGATAATTTGGAATAAATATAAGTTTTCTTCATTTTTTCAGCTATGTTTGATGTATTTATATTTATTGTTTGTCTTGTATATTTGACGGTTGCATTAATAAGTTTTTATTCCTTTTCGCGTCTGCATAACTTACTATTGCAACTGGTGTTAATATGTGTTTATATACATAACTGGTATGCAATTGTGGTTGCTGATGATTAGTCTATAGAATGGTTATGATTTTTACATTTCTTAATCATAAATATATACAATTATGAGTTCATAAGTATACGTTAATTACAATCAACTATTAGTAGTTAATGTTTCTTATAAAATCTATGTATATGCAAACATATATTATAATTAACTATAAGCATACACTAATTTATAGTTTATATGTTTATTTAATTAACAATGAATGTAATTCTATGCCGATGATAATATGTACATTAAATTTGCTTCATGAAACCATTTAATACATTATGTTAACGTTAGTTATAAAAAAAATGTGTATATATATACATAATTATTATGTATATGGAAAACATACACATTGCATTTTTTCGTTACATCATGCTTTTTATACATTGTGTTAACATTCTTTATAAAATCTATGTAAATGTAGTTGATATTTCTATGTATGTGAAAAAATATACACCTAGAGAGTGGATATTAGGCATAACTTTAATGTAGTTGATATTTCTATGTATGTGTTAAATACCCCAAAGTAGATATGCTTACAAATATATGTTACATCTATGTATGTGCTTAAATCAATAGTGGTATTGTGTATATGTTGACATATAAACTGTTAAATTTCAACAAGGTGGCTATGCTTACGATTATATGTTATCACTATGCATTTTATAAAATATACACTGATTTTTGGTAAGCTAATGTACATGTAACTCATATGTTACCACCATGTATGCCTATATACATTACTACTGTTCTTTACGATTTTTGTTGATTGAATAGGTATTGTTGTGTAATCACATTCTCAGTGTATTTGCTTATGATTATATGATAGGACTATGTATAAGACTGAATATACACTGGTAGAACAATAACTATTTATATGCTATACATCCACATACATATATGACATGTTTATGTATAGGACTGAATATATATAGAAATTTAGAATCAGTAAGCCAATCTAATGCAGTGATATAAATAAAAAAAAACACATACAAAAATAGTCAGTACATCCTAAAAACATAACTCATTATGTTTTAAACACTTTGTACATACAAAATCCATACATTATTTTATTAATCCAACCCAACAAAACTCCACAGAAAAGAAAACAATCATCACCATAAACATCTTTGAGACAATTCAATGCTAATTATTCCAGATTCATGAGGTGGGGGGATATTTTGTTCTTGGTCTTGGAGGATCGTCATTGTCACTAACCTAACATTTCTTTGCCTTCTGAAGACCGTAATTTTGGAGAAGTGACGCATATCGCAAACGATGATATTCAGCTTCAAAACCACCTGAAGGCACATCAATTCCTTCGCTTAGGTATTCTCCATATCCAATAATAAAAACTCCACAGTCCCTGTATGTATACAATCTTGTATTTCAGACCCTGTATTGAATGAATAACAAAATCATAAAATTAGAGTATATTGTCAGTTCATAACTGCTATGTTGTACATGAACCATAAATTTCAAAATAGATCAAGTACACAATAGTACTTATGTATATGTCTAGCACATATATAGTTATTTGTAATGACCCATTTCGTCGTTACTAAATTATTCACAATAAAGTCATTCCTCAATATTAATTTGGGTCCAAATTAGCCAATATTTTATTTATTATGTCACGTTAAACTTTTCGGCGAAGATTTTAGCCTTTGGATGTGTCTAGATAGACTCAAGCTCGATGAAATTAATTATTCATGAGTTCTAATATCAATAACTTAGTTTGAAATTTCTTTAACTATTAATTAAGGTCATACAATATCCCTAACACAAAGTTAAGTTTAAAAATTTATTTTTGTTAGAGTTTTGATATGAGTTTTTATTAGGATCAATTTCAAATGATCGTATCTCTTAGAATATAAGGAGTTACCAAACCCAACCCCCACCAAATTAAAGATATATGAGTCTTCTTTCCAACTCAATAAACCGTTTCTCAATCCGAATTCGGAGTAAAAAGTTAGGATTGTTTTATTGAGCATTGTACGGACTGAAGCGTGATTTAGCTGTAGCAAAAATTCTGATGGTATTTAAATCATCTTCAGCCGTATTTTCTTTGTCTTTTAATTCTTTAACATCTTAGAATCCTTAGAAAGACTTTTAATGGTGAAATTCTTTCGGGAAATACTCATAGGTGTTTTTAATAAGACGTAGAGCTGATCCTAAACTGTAAATTGAAGATTTCTAACATGAATTTCATGCACTATATTATGAAATTTGATGGTTAGGAACCTTGAATTCCGTAAAGATGACACCTGTTGCAAAAAAATCCATTAATGGAGATAAGTTAAGCTTGAAAGAGCTAATTAATGTCTAACTGACATTGGGGAATGATACAGACCTTGAATTAAGGGTAGAATTAGTGAGTTAGAATCCTCAAGATATTTATTTAAAGAGTAAATATTTAATTACTCTTATAATTTCTTGATTTTTAGATGATTGAATGTTCCAAGGCATAAAAAAAAAGCATCCTTCTTGCAGCTTGCTTTTTTCAAAAGCATGGCATCCAGGTAGGCTAGGTTTAATGAGTAAAATTATGTTATTTTATATTTTCATAATTTAGAATTGATGGGAGAAAGCATGTCTAGGCCTGCGGGCATGGAGTTGAGGTGGATAAAGACACGAGTACTTAACTTTAATCCAAAAATGATATTATTGATTGATTATGTGATATTTATGATATTCTTGTTTTGATATTGATAAAAATACTATATCTATTGAATGTCCATGAGGGCTAAATTGGTGATACTGATGCTTTATTGAATTGTGCCTATGAGTGGCTTGTTTGATAATGATAACTCGTTAAGGTAATTCTATGAATACTTGTTGATTGGTATTCGGACATGATAGAAATTGTTGATGTTTGGATTGTTGCAGCGTGTATAAATGATTGTTTAAAATTTACTTGATGGAATTGTCTTATGACTTTAAGTGTACTTGTAAACTTGGTACATTACTGTATGCTGTGAGGTTTTGTAAATTTGATATTGATAATACTTGTGTATGGTGGATCAAGTACCACTCCGGTACAGATATGTATATGTTGGATTGAGTACCACATCGGTACGGATATGTATATGTTGGATCGGGTACCACGCCGGTACGGATATGTATATATTGGTTCGGATACCACATCGGTACATATATGTATATGTTGGATTGGGTACCACACTGATAGGGATATGTATATATTGAATCGTGTACCACGCCGATACAGATATGTATATGTTGGATTGGGTACCATACCGGTACGGATATATCTATGTTAGATCGGGTACCATGCAGGTATGAATATGTATATGTTGGATCAGGTACCACGCCATTATGGATATGTATATGTTGGATCGGGTACCACACCAGTATGGATATGTATATGTTGGGTAGTGTACCACGTCGGTATGAATATGTATATGTTGGGTCGGGTACTACGCCGATATAGATATGTATATATTGAGTCGGGTACCACGCCGGTATGGATATGTATATGTTAGATCGGGTACCAGCCAGTACGGATATGTATATATTGGATCGGGTACCATGTCGGTATGGATATGTATATATTGGATCGGGTACCACGCCGGTACGGTACATGATCATAGATTGTTCCCTGCAGGTTATGACTATATGGGCAAACAAAAGTTCCATAGAATGTGTGTATATATTTGTGTTGAGTCTATGGATGATGGTTATCTAGCTTGTTTGTGAGCACTGTTTGATCTATTATTGTTGTATTATTAATTCATTGGGTATTTGATTATGTGATATACATTTGAAAAAGTTAAACTTGTACTTAATTATATGTTTGTTGACTTGCTTCATTATTACTTCATGTAGGTTAGTTATAATATTAAAATATTATAATAGAACATTTGGTTGTTAGCCCGAGGATTTTGTGTGGGTTGTTTATGATTAGGAGTTTGTTCCTGTGAATATGAGTAATGAAAAAGATAAGGTGAATAAAGAGGAATAGTGATGTATTAGCGTTGGATTGTGGTTGATTGTGTGAATTAATGAGGCTAGAGTATGTTGATAGTGAATATAATATGGATCGAGTTGGAAGAGTAGTTGGATTATGTAAGTTATATAGGTAAACTAATAATGTTATAAAAACCTTAGTTGAATTATATTCCACTCAGGATGTCATTATTTATTTTCCTTAATTCTATTTTATGATTATATGGACTAACACAGTCAGCCGATGATGCCTACCAGTACGTGTGGTTTTACTAACCCTATTCTTCTACATTCCTTCTTGGAGTGTAGTCCAGATGCAGGTTAGGTGCAGTTACTAGATGCATAATGATATTCAACACTTACTTCTGCTCTTTCTTCCTAGCAGATGTTAGAGTCTTTGTATTATTTATTTTATTGTCAGTCTATGTTGTAGTATATAGCTCTTGTACATGTCTTACCAAGTCTTGGGATAGTGAAGGACACTTTTAAGTGATAACTCTCAACTTACACCTCAATTTAGTGTAAAGAGGTCGTCGTCAATATATTTACCCAACTTTGGAGTCGGGGTCGAATCCACAGGGATTAATGTGAGTGGCGATTAAACTAGTTTGAAATTATAGCTTCAAGTTAAATTCAAACAATCGATATAAAAAGATAAAATGGGGGTTTAAGGTTCACAGAGAGTTAATTGTCACTTTCAATATTTTAGTGTTTGAAATCAGTCTAAATGGGAAACCAGAGCTATGTTCACCAAAGGTTTCGGGAGTTGATAGATACTAGGTAATGCTAGAGATTCTCGGAATGAGTAGAACAACAGAATATCCCTGACGATTATACTATCTGACTTATCTGTCGACCTTACCAGACAATTTATTATCTAATTCTATCAAACTTAGATAACTTATCTATTTCCAATAAAATGTTATCTCAGGTAGATTAATCCAGTTATGGAATTAATCATTAAATAGAAGGTTGGTAGCTTTTGAGTCCCTATTGATAATTCACGTCCTCTAGTCTATTTCTCCGTTAGAAGCAAATAAAACCTAAGGCATAATCTAATATTTGCAGCCACTAGATTTTAGTTAAAACAACAAAATTTCAATATGTTTTACTACTCTTTGAATCCGTTAAACACCTAGTATCATATCAAACCCTAATCCATGGATCCCATAACTCCGGCTAATGAAATAAATCGCTCATGATTTGATGAACGAAAAAAAAATTTGAATTCATGATTATAATGATAAACTTACGAATTGATAGAAAACAACAAGTAGTTCCTCTGATTTAATCACAAGGTAGAAAGCCCAAAAATAGTTAATACGAAAACACAAGAATATTTTATGAAAGAGAGAAAAAATATGTGTCTCTCTTCTTACAGTTGATGTCTGATAGATGAATTATTAATGAATCAAAAACCCTAAAAGATGCTATTTATACTAAAGCCTAATTAAGGAAATAAAATAACAAAATTAATAAAATTATTCGAAATAGGTGATGCCCAGGCTGATGTCGCATCAAGAAGTTGACGCCCTATCACGGATGGCGTCAGAGAGGCTTCAGTTGCCTTCAGGTTTTGTCTTAGGCTGATGATGTGGCTAACGCCGCACCATGGATCTGATGGCGTATCACCAACGTCGTCAGATATCTTCTTACCATGCTAACTTTCTGCTTAAGGCTGACGCCATTCTTGACGTCTTATCATGACTTTGATGCCACGTCATCGGCGTCATCAAAACTGCTCCTTAAACTGAAAATCCCTGGTTAAGGCTGACGCCAATGTTGATAGGCTATCATGAGGCTGATGACTTATCACGGAGTTCGTCATCCATGTTTTCTTCTATTTTTCTCCGATTTTCAACTCTTTTGCTCCATTATTGTTTATTCTCATTTCTTCAGACTTTTTCTGCAATATCATGAGCAAACATATCAAAACAACAAGAGACACATAAGATACCTATCACAGTTGATTATCAAGTTTAGCTCAAAACTCATGCCACTCTCCACGTTCAATCCAATTGTGCATATCCATGAAGATTAACAATGTGACCCGAAGGAATCAAGATATGGCATCAATTCAGCAACAATAACCATGCATATGTACAAGTTACACTACCCAAACAAGTGAAAAACTAGCAATGCAATCGATGTGCCCTTACAACAAAGAAGTCCCTCCTCACTCATATATAAACTCAAGCATGTCAATGCGGGGACGGTCAAGATACACTCACTCTCAGAAAGAAATTCCAATCAATGCATGTCAAATACCATATGCTTGCCCTTATTTTCATTACCAAGGTGTCCAAACAGATAAGTTAGGATCATATAGGTCTTTTCTTTGGATTGTAATGTAGGCTATGGGATGGTATGATATTCAATGGAATTTAGAGTGACTAAGCCTCCTTGGCACTACCTTAACTTTTGGGGAGCACTTATTAACCTTTTTCTTCTTTTTCTCCTTTTCTTGATCACATATTATTCAGGATGGATGTGGCTTTTCTTTTTCATTCTTTTTCTTTTCTTATTCTTCTTCCACACCACTCAACTTTTTATTCCTTTTCACTTATTCTTTTTCTTTTATTCTACCTTTCTTCATACCCAGTTTACATCACACACCCCTATGACAGCCACCCTCAACTTAAGTGGTTTACCTAAGTCAAGGTGCACAGTGTCTAAGGAGGACCAAGGCCAAAACAGGTTCATTATGATCTAAGCGGGAAGGTGATAGGTGTCATAGAAAGAAATGGTCAATTTAGGCTCAAAATAGGGATCAAGAGATATCATGCATACAGGGAAGGTCATTTAGGCCAAAAAGTGACTTAAAAATTAAAACGGCCTATGACTAACCCCTATCTTTCAACCAAGGTAAGACTAACCGGGAAAATTCTAGATTCAACACACACAGGGAATTGAGTAAGACCTCACACACACATGGCACAATGCTACATCACGAGCTACTACCCATTCGGTTTATGGAATTGTTAGCAGTGATTATCATGTCCTTAGTACTAATGTCATAAAAAGATTCACAGTAGCCACATATAAATGCATATCACATAGTTATAAAATAGACCAATGCAGAGGTGCTTATTAGTCTTAAAAATCAATAAAAATATGTCAACTGCTCTAGATACTTATTTTTCTCCAGTTAACCACAACACATCACAAAACAAACACAATACGCCTAAACATACCGGCTCCACTAGGAACAAGACTCCGGGGAAAAGAGGCACGACAACAAAAACCCCAGGAGGACATCACACCCATAAGTAGCCCCACCCTCAAATTAATATCATACAGTGTTCCTAACGCGCCAATCCAAAACAACAGAGTTAGAAACATACCTGTGGCACTATGGGTGCGAAGATCTGATGTCAATCACACAATACAAATACAAACAACAAAATACCTTGGGTTGCCTCCCAAGAAACACCTAATTTAGTGTCGCGGCATGACCCAACTCAGTTTTTTCCTCCATCTTGAGGATATGAACTTCACCCCCAACTTAGAGTCCATCTTCTTGCCTCACTCATAGAGAGGTGGTACAAAGATTAAGAAGCCGAGTAATGAATGATACATGGTAAACAACTCGACCTTAAGTGAGGTGTGTTTTTATGTTGTTTAACAAGTGTAAAATAAAGAATATAGGATTCTTGTTCCTTATCTTCACAGTTTTCAACTAGTTTTGATGATTCCACAAACAAGATATCATCTAAACATAATGTAGAAAAATGCTTCGAGTGTGGCCCAACAAATCCTACGTCAAAATTTACACTATCCTCTACACACTCACTTTTATTCATCTTCTCAATATTTTCACTTTGAATTGGGCTAGAGTCTTCATAAGAGATTGGCTTGTTTTCTTCTTTTGCCTCTAGAACCATTTCCTCAATCTTGGCATCATCCCTCATGGTTGGTTCAGTTGGTTGGGAAATATCCAAGGTCTGCTCAACATCAAGCACAACGTCCATATAGGGTTCTTACTCCTCATCTTCACACTCATCCATTATGTTAAATGATTCCACAGATAAGATATCATCTAACCATAATGTAGAAAAATGTTTTGGATGATTGACCTGAATATCCATTTCTTCTATCCTTTCTCTTCCCTCGTTAAATGCCCTAATTTCTTGGCGTATGTCACATATGGTATCATTCATTGTGTTTGTACAATCCAACATTAGTTGAAGAATAGATTCAATATTACTCTTTCCAGTGCTTCATTCTTTCTTTTCTTAACCATATGACCTGTCATACTCATAAGAAGAACTAGAACCTGGGTTAGCGCAATAGGGGGAAAGGGCATTTGGGAAATCACTAAAATGTCCATCTTGACCACCTCATAAAGAACAATTATACTCCCAGTAGGCTGGAGATCGTGCATACATCTCTCTCTGAGGAGTATTTTTATAATCTTGCCAAAAGTGAGGTCCATCACAATATGAACATGGATCATCAAGATACGATTTCCAACCACCAAACTCATATTCATTCCAAGATTCCATAGTAATAAGTAAATTAGAATAAAAATCTACCTAACATAAGAAATAAAAGAAAACTAAAAATAAATATTTACAAGTTTGAATTCAAGAAAGTAGGCTAAAATTCCAAACCAACTCAATACGCCAAATTGTTCCCCGGCAGCGGCGCCATTTTTTATAACGCTAAACTTACACCTCAATTTAGTGTAAGGGGGTCGTTGTCAATATATTTACACAACTTTGGAGTTGGGGTCGAATCCAAAGGGAACAATATGAGTGGTGATTAAACTAGTTTGAAATTATATCTACAAGTTAAATTCAAACAGTCAATATAAAAAGATAAAATGGGGATTTAAGGTTCACAAAGAGTTAATTGTAACTTTCAATAATTTAGTGTTTGAAATCAGTCTAAATGGGAAACCAAATCTATGTTCACCAAGATTTTCAGGAATTGACCGATACTAGGTAATGCTAGAGATTCTCGGAATGAGTAGAACAGTAGAATATCCCTGATGATTATACTATCTGACTTATCTCTCGACCTCACCAACCAATTTATTATCTAATTCTCTCGAACTTAGATAACTTATCTATTTCCAATAGAATGTTATCTCGGGTAGATTAATCCAGTTACAGAATTAATCATTAAATAGAAGGTTGGTAGCTTTCGAGTCCCTATTGATAATTCACGTCCTCTAGTCTATTTCTCTGTTAGAAGAAAATAAAACCTAAGGCATAATCTAATGTTTGCAACCACTAGATTTTAGTTAAAACAACAGAATTTCATGATGTTTTACTACTCTTTGAATCTGTTAAACACCTAGTATCATATCAAACCCTAATCCATGGATCCCATAACTCCGGCTAATGAAATTAGCCGCTCATGATTTGATGAACAAAATAATAATTTGAATTCATGATTATAATGATAAACTTACAAATGGATAGAAAACAACAAGTAGTTCCTCCGATTTAATCACAAGGTAGAAACTCCAAAAATAGTTGATACGAAAACACAAGAATATTTTATGAAAGAGAGAAAAAATATGTGTCTCTCTTCTTAGAGTTGATGTATGATAGATGAATTATTAATGAATCAAAAACCCTAAAAGATGCTATTTATACTAAAGCCTAATTAAGGAAATAAAATAACAAAATTAATAAAATTGTTCGGAATAGGTGACGCCGCATCAAGAAGTTAACGCCCTATCACAGATGGAGTTAGAGAGGCTTCAGTTGCCTTAAGGTTCTGTCTTAGGATGACGATCTGGCTGACGCCGCGTCATGGATCTGATGGCATATCACCAACATCGTCAGATATCTTCTTCCCATGCTAACTTTCTTCTTAAGGCTGATGTCATTCTTGATGCCTTATAACGACTTTGATGCCACATCACCGGCATCGTCAAAATTGCTCCTCAAATTGCAACTCCCTGGTTATGGCTGACGCCAATGCTACTAGGCTATCACGAGGCTGACGACTTATCACGGAGGTCGTCATCCATGTTTTCTTCTATTTTGCTCAAATTTTCAACTCTTTTGCTCCATTATTGTTCATTCTCATTTCTTCAGCCTTTTTCTACAATATCATGAGCAAACACATCAAAACAACAAGAGTTTCTTCAGAATTCACAATTATTTTGAGCTAAAAAACATTAAATGTGTTAGCTTTTGATCACACATCAGTAAGAAGTTTTTAATTTTTTTTATTTATTAGTATTTAATTTACTTTATTATATTTAATCAAGTATTTTCTTAAAAACAGATGTCTTCCGCATATTTTTAGTTGGGTAATAAGGGTTCTCCTAGCTACTTAGAATAGAGTAGGTTCCCGCACAGTCCATTAGTCTGGGTTGTGATAGTTGATATCAGAGCATTAGGTTCATTGGTCCCACAAGTACAAGAGCAATGTCTAGTAGAGTTCCGTAGATTGGGGTGTAGGGCCCCACACTCAATCTTCAGAAGGCTATGAGGTATGTAGAAATTAATTTCCTTTCTTTCTCTCCATCACATCATCCTAATATTTGACTATTAGATTGAATCCAATTGGTATCTTGACAATTCTAATTGGTATCTTAACCGAGCTCTATTAGAATATTGTTAATCCCAGTTGGTTTCTTTGTAAATTTGAATAAAAATCAAGGAGATTTTAATTGGTATCTATTAATAAGGTCTAAAAGTTATTGTTAATAGGTTTTACTTGTGAAAGTTGTGAAATTATTGATTTCTTGTGTTTGATATTTGGCAAAACTTGTGTTGCTAGATTTTTTCCATTGTTGTAATTTTTTTTTTTGAATTTAAGTGATGAAAATTGACTAAGTTGTTTTTGTTGATAATTGTGATGAGATTAGTTGATTTCCTTTTATTGTGAAATTAGAAATTCTATGGTGCTTACTTATTTTTCTTGTACTATTATATTGATGAAATTGATGGTATGAGAATTGAGAGGATGATATGAGAAGATGATGTCAAGAAAAGATGGTGAAAAAGTGACGTGAATAAAAGACTGAGGTGATATGTGTTTTCTGTAATGAGAGGTTCTTATTAATGATGTTGTGGATGGATCCTTATGTGGTTCGTTTATTTGATATTATGTGGGGATCCTTGTGTGATACCTTTAAAATTTGATCGCTAACTTATCTAGAATGTGATATTGGTGATGAGACTGTTAATGGCCTGTAATCGGTTTATTTTTTTTACCTTTCTTATGTGCTAGTGGTGTGGGGACCACTCTTTAGGTGATTAAGAGTTAAGTGAATCCCGTAGTAAAAATATTATTAGGTAGAAATAAGAATGACTCTGTATATCTTAAATTGGTGTTAGTGATATAAGAGTGGTTTGTCTTGATCATGAAGTGTTGGTTGTTGAAAAATATTTGAGTTAGTGATTGTCTGGATATAAGTTATAGTTGTGGATTTATGCATTAGGGAAAAGCTTGAGTAAGATAAATTATTGTTGACTTGACCTTGTGGTTGAATTATGCATGTACATGTCCCACAGAGTTGGCTGATATATATGATGCTTTTAGAGGATAGTAATTTCCATGATAGTGGCAAAGTAGAATCAAATGGCTTAGTTACATTCATAAAATAATTAAGAATGATCTTGAATAGGAGAATAAGTGAATTATTAATGGCATAATTGATCTTTCCTTGGGTGATACTTGGGGGATATTGCTTGTTGAGTGATTAAGGTAGGATGATTAGATGAATATTAACAAAGTTGTGGAGGAGAATGTGTTGTAGGCTATAATTCTTTGGGATTTTTATGGCCAATTACTGTAAGACTGTGTAATGAGTGAGAGGTTATGTTTTCATCTATGTATAGTAGTAAATACTATGCTTGAACCATGGGTGATCTTGAGGTAAAAGCAATAGTTTTTGTGAAATATTGAAGCTAGCTTTATAGAATGAATTTAACAGTCTTGATTGAGTTCATGTGGATATCTAAGTTATGTGACTTGTAAATGGTGTGGTGACTTACATATGATCAAGATGTAGATTCTCCATAGGATAGTCTTGGCTAGAAACCGAGTCTGGTGTCTCAAAGAGAGTTTGTGTGTTAGGTGGATTAGGTGTGACTTGTTTAGTGTTGAAATTCAACTAGTAAATTCATGTAGCATCTCGTAGCACTTTTCAGAATTGAATTCGGGACTCTAGAGCTTCGGTAGAGAAAAACAGGTGGTTTTGAATGTTTGTCTTCATCAAGGTGAATCATTTAACCATATTTATATTACTTTTGTGAAACTCAAGTTTGAGACTTAGGCCGTTGAAAGGAGAATAAGTAATTTATGTGTAAATATTTTGCTTTGTATCTTCGTATTTTGAAAAACTTTATTAGAATAATTGTGTATAGAATGTGGGTTGATCGATAAGGATATCAAGAGAGTGAACAAGGTGCAGTATAACCAATTGTGTTAGTAATGTCTCTCTAATTCCAATCTCGTGCTTTTCTCCACTGAATGCCCGTTCGGGGACGAATGGATGGTATATTGGTATCTGATTGTAACGATTCATTTTGTCGTTACTAAATTATTCGTAATAAATTCATTCCTCAATATTAATTTAGATCCAAATTAGCCAATATTTTATTTATTATGTCACCTTAAACTTTTCGGCAAAGATTTTAGCCTTTAGATGTGTCTAGATAGAATCAAGCCCGATAAGTTTAATTATTCATGAGTTCTAATATCAATAACTCAGTTTGAAATTTCTTTAGCTATTAATTAAGATCATACAATATCTCTAACACAAAGTTAAGTTTAAAACTTTATTTTTGATAGAATTTTGATATGGGTTTTTTTTAGGGTCAACTTCAAATGATCACATCTCTTAGAATATAAGGATTTATGAAACCCGACACCCAGCAAATTATCTTTGAGTCCTCTTTCCAACTCAACAAAGCATTTCTTAATCCAAATTCGGAGTAAAAAGTTATGACTATTATACTAAGCACTGTCCGAGCTGAAGAGGGATTTACTGTAGCAAAAATTCTGCTGATATTTAAATCATCTTCAGCCATATTTTAAGTCTAAAAACCTAAAATTTTATTCCACAACCATTGAGAGGTGAAATCCCAAGGCTTATGGTGAAATTTCTTCATTGAGGTAAGTTTTTCATTATTTTCTTCATCTTTTAATCCTTTAACATCTTAGAATCCTTAGAAAGACCTTTAATGGTGGAATCCTTTAGGGAAATACTAATGGGTGTTTATAACATGACATAGAGATGATCTTAAACTGTAAATTAAAGATTTCTAACATGAATTTTATAAACTAGATTATGAAATTTGATGGTTAGGAACTTTGCATTCCGTAAAGATGAGACCTTTAGCATAAAAACTACATTAATGGAGATGAGTTAAGCTTGAAAGAGCTAATTAAGGGCTAACTGGCATTGGGGAATGATGTATACCTTTAATTAAGGATAGAATTAGTGGGTTTGAATTTCCAAGATATTTATTTGAAGCGTGAATATTTAATTACTTTTATAATTGCTTGATTTTTAGATGTTTGATTGTTCTATAGCATGAAAGAAAGGAAAGAGCATCCTTGTTGCAGCATGCTTCTTCCAAATGTTTGGCGTCCAGGTAGGCTAGGTTTAATGAGTAGAAGATTGTGTTATTTTATATTTTCATAATTTAGAATTGATGGGAGAAAACATGTCTAGACCCGATGACATGGAGTTGGGGTGGATAAATATACGAGTACTTAACTTTGATCCAAAAAACTATATTATTAATTGATTATGTGATATTTATGATATTCTTGTTTTGATATTGATAAAAATATTATATCTATTGAATGCCCATGAGAGGCTAAATTAGTGATAATGATGGTTTATTGAATTATGTTTATGAGTGGCTTGTTTGATAATGATAACTCCTTAAAGTAATGCTATCAATACTTGTTGATTGGTATTCAGACATGCTTGAAATTGTTGATGCTTGGATTGTTCATGCATGTATAAACGATTGTTGACAATTTACTTGATGGAATTGTCTTATGACTTTAAGTGTACTTATAAACTTGGTACACTGTTGTATGCTGTGAGGTTGTGTAAATTTGATATTGATAATACTTGTTTAGGGTGGATCGTGTACCAGGACGGTACGGATATGTATATGTTGGATCGGGTACCACGCCGGTATGGATATGTATATGTTGGATCGGGTACCACGCCGGTACGGATATGTATATGTTGGATCGGGTACCACGTTGGTACGAATATGTATAGGTTGGATCGGGTACCACGCCAGAATGGATATGTATATGTTTGATTGGGTACCACACCGGTATGGATATGTATATGTTGGATCAGGTACCACGCCGGTACAGATATATATATGTTGGATCGGGTACCATACCGGTACGGATATGTATATGTTGGATCGGGTACCATGCCGGTATGGATATGTATATGTTGGATCGGGTACCACACCGATACGGTACATGAACATTGATTTTTCCCCACAAGTCATGACTCTTTGGGCAAAAATAAGTCTTATAGCATGTGTGTACATATTTGTGTTGAGTCTGTGGATGTTTACAGTATGCTTGATACTTTTGATGGTTATGTGGCTTGTTTGTGAGTACTGTTTGACCTGTTATTGTTGTATTATTAATTCATTGTGTATTTGATTGTGTGATATGTATTTAAAAAAGTGAAACTTGTACTTACTTATATGTTGGTTGGCTTGCTTCATTAATACTTCATGTAGGTTAGTTATAATATTAAAATAATATAATAGAGAATTTGGTTGTTAGCTTGAGAATTTAGTGTTGGTTTTTTATGATTATGAGTTTCTTCCTGTGAATATGAGTAATGAAAACAAAGATAAGGTGAATAAAGAGGAATAGTGATGTATTAGCGTTGGGTTGTGGTTGATTGTGTGAATTAATGAGGCTTGTGTATGTTGGTAGTGAATATAATATGGATGATGTTGGAAGAGTAGTTGGATGATGTATGTTATATAGGTAAATTAATAATGTTATTAAAACCTTAGTTGAATTATATTCCATTCAGGATGTCATTATTTATTTTTCTTAATTCTATTTTATGATTATATGGACTAACATGGTCGGCCGATGATGCCTACCAGTACGTGTGGTTGTACTGACCCTATTCTTCTACATTCCTTCTTGGAGTGTAGACTGGATGAAGGTTAGTTGCAGTTACTAGATGGATGACGATATTCAGCACTAACTTCTGCACTTTCTTCCTGCCAGATGTTTAGAGTTTTTGTATTTTTTATTTTTTTGTAGTCTTTATTGTAGTAGATAGCTCTTGTACATGTCTGACCAAGTCTTGGGATAGTGAAGGACACTTGTAAGAAGTTTTAAAAATAGTTTATTTATTAGTATTTAATTTACTTTATTATATTCAATCAAGTATTTTCTTGAAAACAGAAGTCTTTCGTATATTTTTAGTTGGGTAATAAGGGTTCTCCTAGCTACTTAGAATAGCGTAGGTGCCCATACGGTCCATTAGTCTGGGTCGTGACATTATTGCTTGTATGTTGACATATATTAACCAAAGAGTTCATAACTGAACAAATACATAGAAATACTTATGTGTATGTCTAGCACATACATAATTATTGCTTGTATGTGGATGTGCACTAACTACATATTTCATAACAGGTAAAATACATAGATAGACTTATGTACCTGTATAGCACATACATAGTTATTACTTGTGTGTGTGGATGTATAGTAACTATAAAATTTCTAACAGACAAACTATATAGATAGACTTATGTATATGTCTGTCACATACATAAGTGTTGCTTGTATGTGGATGTACAACAACTATAAAAAACATAGCAGAGCAAACTACATAGCAGTATTTATGTATATGTCTATCATATACGAAGGTATTGTTTGTATGTGGAATGACATTCTAGTACAAAAAAAAATTACATAACTAACACTTATTACTTATGTATATGTGAATCACATACATAAGTTTTGCTTGTATGAGTATTGATTGCCACTACAACAACCTCAATTAAAACATGAAAAACACCACATTCTATTGCAAAAACTAACAACCATAACCAAAAATAAATATTCAAAAAAGCTCACATTAACGATAAAAACACTATATCCCAGTACAATTACAAATCACAATCAAAAATAAAAAAAGTTAAAAACCTTTGGTAAAGTGGCCTTGAAGTATCACCTTTTTTTACTTTCTTGACGATTCTCCTATTTGATTTTTTGATCTTCATTCAGAAACTTTCTTGATCTTCTTCATCTTAATGGGATCGTTCTGATGTTTTGATTTGTTTTTAATAAAATTAGCATTCTCGTAGTCAAATTCTTCAGGAACGAATCCAGTAACTCGATTTGTTGGTTCATTATGATCAAACTGAGTAAATCCTAAACTAAAAGACGGAGAATCATCCATTTACTAAGAAAAAGGTAGAAAATAGATTACATCCAAAAACTATTTCAATGGAATCTATGAATTGGTAAAGTAGAAACTCCAAAACTAAGAAAGAACTACTGAATGGACACCATTCAACAACTTATTCACTCCGAAAAACTCTAATTTGTAGCCTTCATACAATAAAAAGTCGGAGTTAGTAAAAAAAATTACTAACCTCAGATCTTAAAATCTCATAAATTTTAATGGAGATTTTTAAAAAATTGAATGTCAATGTGTAAGAGTAGGAGTCAAACATGGATGAAAATTCAAAAACATAAACCGCTACTAATGGATCCTTGATTGTAGCCGTGTTCCTGGGAGAACAAACCGTAAATAAAATTTGACAAAGTTATGTAAGTGAATTTTTAGATAGAGATTTGAAAAAAATGAGATTTCTGTAATAAGTTTTAAAAGTTGGAATTTTGTGTAATTAATGATATTTAAGTTTTTGCGCTATGTAATTTTTAGTATTTGACTACCCATAAATTAGCCCAGCCCACTTCACTCCAATCCAATGGCACCCAGCAAAATTTGGGTTGGTAACTAGTCAAAAGTAATTCATGAGAAATTTTGTCAAGATAATTTCAATTTTTTTTATATCTTATATAGTGTCCTAATAATGAAAAATAATAATTTGATAAGGTATTAAAAAGTTATAAAACAATAAATAAGCCAATAAAACTTAGTAAGAGTAGAGCGGGTTGGGTAATGATCTGCATTTAGTCCAACTCATTTAAGTCAAATTAACTTTTGAGAGAGTCAATAATTCGTTCATTTATTAACTCAATCTATCTTAACCAACTCAAATTCAATCTAATCCACCCATTTGCCACGAGTGGTTGCGTATGTGGGCGCTAAAATTTTATTAAATTTAAATCCATACAAAATTGGAGTTATATTAAATTTAAAATATATTAGTCCCAAATAAATATTATAGATTAATATAATTAGATTAATTATTTAAGTCCAAACATATATGAATTTAAATAAAGTCCAATTTTTATTGGTCTAGACCATTAATTTGGGCTACAAATGATGGACCCACTTTGCTAAGCCCAAGATATTGTTATATTCTAGATGCCCAAATAAGCGTCACGTGTCAAATGGCGTGGCATCACAAGTCAAGTGAAGGAGCCAATAGGACTTAAATAATTAATCCACATGCCACATGTCAAAATGATGCAGCATGACTAGTGAAATAAAAAACCCATAAAAGGTGCCATGCCACTTGAATTTGATTAGTCAAAGAAAGTTCATATTCATCATGACTCTTCCTTTTTCACAACTATAAATAGGGGTCTCATAATTCAGAAAAGACACCCCCAGAACTCTAGCAAGTAGCAAGAGATATCTCGTAGATCAAACTCCGTAATTTCTCTAAAATGCTCAAGCATACAAATCAAGTTCATCAAGATTCAAGATCAAGACCGCAATATTCAAGAATAAGCTCAAAAGATCTTGAATTCAAGCACAAGTCAAGATCAAGTCCCTCAAATCATTCAAATCAAGTTCAAATTCAAGATCAGGCTTCAGAACCTTGAATTTATATTTGAAAAGGCAAATCAGAGGATTTATAGAGATTGTAACACTCGCATATTAAAATGACTAAATTGATTGTTGTAATATTTTCTTGTCTCGAATTTATTATTATTTTCGATCTCGAGAATTTTACTGTTGATAACGCCCAAACTACAGCTCTCGTAAGAGTGTAAGCGGTCGCTGTCAAATATAGAACCCAACTGGGTTGGGTGTCGAATTCCACAGGGAATACTTGGTCACTAAGTGTTGCAATTGTTTGTAGACTATTGATCGAAAATTCCATGGAAAAGGGGGGATTGGATTGTGGCGTGAATTAATGCTATCAAAGTAACGAATGAATGCTTTGTTTAGTAAGATTTAATCACAGAGAAAAATAAGTTAGGGTTATGTCCACCTTATGAGTTCTACGTATCTATTAACTATGAGTAATACGGAATTCAGACATGCATGCATTTATAGAGATTCGTATTCTACTAGTAAATCCTAGTGTCTCTCAACCATCAAGGATTATCTGACTTTAACTCTCTCGAGCTTAAAGCGTATAACTAATGGTACGAACTCTCCAAGAGTTAATCCAGTTACGGTACTAACGCGTAAATAGGGGTTGGTATCCCTATTTCCTTGTCACACTCTCTTTTCCAAACATGTAACTTTTCTCTCGAACAAGTTAATGCTATAATGGCGTATTCTATATGTTTGCAACCACAAGAATGAAATTAAGATGTAGAGAGTAATGATATAAGTAGCATAAGTATCAAGAATTCACAAAATCATAGTAATAGATAGTATATCATAAGGCTTCCATAACCCTAACAAAGAAGTTTAGCTACTCATGATTACAACGGAGATCACAATAAACATCATCATCGTACCAAAGCTCAAAGAATCTCCCGTTGAAGATGGGTGTGGCGTCAAACTAGGTTGACGTTTTTGCCCTATAGACGTTTCCCCCAAGTTAGCATTTTTTCTCTGTTAAAACTTACAGAATCTGTAAACTGAATAATACTAGAAAGTCGAATGAATAATGAAAGTATCTATCAATTCGTGAATAATGAAAAGCATGAATGAATGAATGCTGAAAAATTCAGCAAATAGGGTTTTTATAACATCCTTGTCCTAGTCCTATTAAGTTACTGCTGATCCCCAAGTCTTTAGAAATACTGTTTTTGCCCGGGACAAGTTCTCCATGCATCACTTTCAGTCCATAAGCTTCCAAAAGTTGCCTTCCCTCTTATGTGAAGTTTCCCTTTTTACCAAAAGGTCCACAAAGTGCTGAAATCTTTATCATTAATACCTGAAAACATGCTAATCACGTTGGTTAGCTCACTTATAGGAAAATGGACTAAAAATGCAGGAATTATATATTTTGTCCTTAAAACTTAGCTAAAATATGAGTAAATTATGGTGTTTTAGGCGTGTTGTTTTAGGCGTGTAAATACGCCTATCATCAACACCCCACACATAAAGCTTTGTTCGTCCTCGAACAAAATATTACGTCCATGCAATCATCTACTTAGAATATCACAGCAACAACATAAAATGTTCAACAAGACAGGCACGACAATTATTAACAAAGAGTAGTTTTCTTGTTCACTACTAGAAACAATTCAACCTCCAACATAGACTTGTGATGATGGTTAATTCGTATCCACAAGTTAAGTCACAAAGAATCATATAACACTATCCAACAATCATCAACCATGTGTGTCTCACACAAGATATCACCCATAATCACTCATAAGTTTTGCATTTTTCGAAACATGGGTACAAGATTCTCCTTGCTCTCACTCTCACAAAGAATTCATATGTTCCAACTGATGACCATAGGCTTGCCCTTAGTGTAATGCTCCACTAATATCAGAATGCTAAGCTTAGGATCAAGTAGGTCTTTACAGGTTGTAATGTAGGCTAAGGGACAGGTAGGACTATTTTGGCCAGACATAGTGACTATGTTCCCTAAGCGCTTTAATACACTACATTATGCCATTAACACTCTCTTTTAAACAACCCTTCTACCTTTCTATTCATCTAACACCCTTTTTCACCTATTTTGTTATTCAATTATAAACACAAAGATGAGAATATACAACTTTTCTTTTTCTTTTTTTTTTCTATTTCTGTTTTTTTTTTAAAACACCTCTATGATAGTCACTCTTATTCACAACAATTTCAAATACCAATACACTCTGAGGCATCACTCACTTTCCTCTTATGACTCTACAATTTAAAGCGCTTAGGAATTTGGATCAAATTATGGTCTTGAAAAAAAATGGATTAGGCTACATATGAGGCTGTCAAAGAAAATAGCTAAAGGCTCAAAGGGGGTTAACTAGGATAATGTCCTCGGGTAGATAAAAAGAAGGTAAAAAATCACAAGCTGCCAAAGATATCACACAGTGAGTCACACTTGGAGCCTAAACGTCTCAATAGCAATGATTTTAGCACAAACTCTTGTTATAATACCATGCCTCCTATCAGAACAATTTCATGCAAAATCTAAAAAAAATCTAGAATTTAAACTAACTAATTACGATTAATTAAAATAAACAAGAACTAGAATAAATGTAGGAAAAGCAGTAAAAGAAGCATACAAATACCAGCACCCCACACTTAGACGGGACACACTACCCTCAGTGGAAAATAAATAAGGAAAACCTGATTAGTCGGAATCCTCTTCTATGTCTGGGGTCGTACCCCCTGCGTCGGAATCATCATCAGAGTCGTCATCCTCAGAGTTTCCTCAAAATGTACCCCACTTGATCCCAAGAGTGCGTTGAGGTATTTGTAGAGAGGAGGACTCAGTTTGCTCCTTTCTTGACCTTTTCTATCCCTTCTGTGAGGTGGTCGCTTTTTCTTTTCCTTGTCGTCCTTTTGGGGCCATTCTACCTGAGATTAAAATAGAGTCATGTTAGCTTCATCTCGGAAGATTCAATCGAAAAAAAAACAGTAGTGGCTCCACCCCACACTTTATTTGTTGGCACAGACTAATTAAGTGAGTCGATTACTCAGACTTCATCGACATACATTTAGGCGATATGTTCAACAACATGTTCAGCGCAGTCATACTTTTCATGTCATCTTCACTATCCTTTTCAACTCTATTTCATATAATCATGACCATACTGTATGGTATGGATTAATGCACTTTTGGAACAAGACTACTACGTAGAGATCGAATCAAGTTTATGGCATAGAAATAATCACAACATCTCATGCTTGTATTCAATCATGATCTTTATCTCGATGAAAGAGCCTTTCAAAACATTCCAACGTTCGACTTACACGATTATGTGATTAGCTTTACCATTTCAATTCCGCAAAAATATGACAGTGTATAACAACCAAAATACAAATCGGAACAAAGTTTAGAACACCCATACGTATTCTTTCACTCAACTAGATGTATCAATACAAACCAACTACATTCAAATCACCAACACTACATCAAGATTTAACAAATCATTATAGGCGTAGTATTGTAATAACTACGGAATATAAAATAAGTACTTACTTGGTGATGGACTCGAAAGATGATCTTGCAAGGTTAGAAGAGCAAAAAGAAAATTTTTGAAAGATTTGGAGAGTAAAGGCGGCGCCTAGGTTGAGAAAATAAGTGTGTTTTGTTCTAATGTTGAATTTTTATTTATAGGACAAGGCTTGGGTCGGGTTTGACCCATTTAAAATCGGATTAGGAGACCAAAAAGTAAGCATAGGCGCGCCTAATGCTTTGCCTATCCTTAGCATAGGCGGCGCCTTTTGCAAAGCCTAGTTGAGCATAGGCGGCGCCTATGCTATGGCATTGTTAGGCATAGGCGGCGCCTATGCTATGGCATTGTAGATTCAGAGAGAAAAGGCAATGGCATAGGCGGCGCCTATGCTATGGAATTGTTGGGCATAGGCGGCGCCTATGCTATGGCATTGTAGATTCAGAGAGCTTAGGCCATAGCATAGGCCTTGCCTTGTTCGTTGCCTAGATTTACATAGGCCTTGCCTTGTTCGTTGCCTAGATTTGCATAGGCAATGCCTAACCAATAGACTTTGTTTCTTCATTCCAAACTTACCACCTTCAACATGACACAATTCCAAATTAAAATTTGGGCTAGATCTCCTCCTTTATACGTCTTACACCTACATTTACTCAAAAACAACAAAAACAATTAGAACGATGGGTTGCCTCCCACCAAGCGTCTTAGTTTTGGTCGTGGATCGACTCTTCTTTTTGGATTTTTATTTAACAAAAACAAACTCTTAGTAAAACAAAATGATTAAAAATGATGGGTTGCCTCCCATGTAGCGCTTGATTTATTGTCGCGGCACGACATAGTTATCTCAATTACTTAGACTTCGTCGAGATAGATGGTGTCCATGCATTTTATCGAGTCAAGAGGACCGATATATGGCTTCACTCGTTGGCCATTCACATTAAAGACACCATCATCAATGCCTTCTAACTCTACTACTCCAGACGAGTAGACTTGGCTAATTCTGAACGGACCAGACAATTTAGACTTTAACTTACCTGGAAATAGCTTTAGTCTGGAGTTGAAAAGAAGTACCATATCACCCTTCTGAAAGTTTCGTTGGATAATCCGCCGATCATGGTACTTTTTCATCCATTCTTTGTAGAGGTCTGCCCTTTCATACGCATGTAGATGGAATTCATCCATCTCATTCAGCTGCTTCAATCTCAGATTAATTGCATCATCCCAAGTCAGGTTAAGCCTCTTCAACGCCCACAAGGCTTTATGCTCGAGCTCAATCGGAAAGTGACAAGCCTTCCCATAAACTAGTTGGTATGGGGACATGCCAACTGGTGTATTGAATGCAGTCCTATAAGCCCATAAGGTATCATCCAGCTTTCGGGACCAATCCTTCCTACTAGCATTTATAGTCTTAGCAACGATCATCTTGATCTCCCGATTAGAAACCTCTACCTGCCCACTAGTTTGTGGATGGTAAGGTGTAGCTACCTTATGTTGCTTGACCCCATATTTCACCAATACGGCTCTGAACAGCTTGTTGCAAAAGTGTGATCCTCCATCGTTTATGATGGTACGTGGTACCCCAAAACGAGAGAAGATATTTCTCTTTAAGAATGCTACAACACGCTTACCTTTATTATTAGCCAGCACTACTGCTTCGACCTATTTGGATACATAATCCACAATAACTAGGATATATTTCATCCCAAACGAACTCACAAATGGGCCCATGAAATCAATACCCCATACATCAAATAGCTCCACTTCAAGAATTTTAGACATGGGCATCTCATGGTGCTTCGAGATAGAGCCTTGCCTCTGACACTGATCACATCTTCCCACAAAATCGTAAGCATCCTTGAAAAATGAAGGCCAATAATAGCCGCTTTGCAATACCTTCCTGGCTGTCCGATCACCTGCATGGTGACCCCCAACTTGGAAAGCATGACTTGCTTCCAAGATGCTAGGAACCTCCACATCAGAGATGCATCGCCTAATAACACCATCAGCACATCATCAAAAAAGATACGGTTCATCCCAGAAGTAGTGTTTCACATCATGCATGAACTTTCTCTTTTGATGAAAGGAGAGATTCTCAGGCATCACTTTACTTACCACGTAGTTCGCAAAGTCCGCATACCACGGTAAGTCTTCCACCATAGCGGCTAGGATCTCTTCGTCGGGAAATGCATCATCAATCTCAAGGTCGGGTTGCGCTATGTGCGCACTCTCAAGTCTAGATAGATGATCAGCTACTTGATTTTCGCAACCTTTTCTATCCTTTACCTCGAAATCAAATTCTTGAAGCAATAACACCCACCGAATTAGCCTTGGCTTAGCATCGTTCTTTGTCATTAAATATCTCAGAGTCGCATGATCTGTATGAACTACCACTTTGGTTCCCAACAAGTAAGCACGGAACTTTTCAAAAGTATAAACAGCTGCTAGAAGCTCTTGTTCTGTGATGGTAGAGTTCTTCTGGGCTCCATTCAAGGCCTTGCTCGCATAGTATATTGGATGAAATATCCTTTCTCTTTTCTGACCAAGTACAGCACCCAAAGCTACCCCACTTGCATCACACATCACTTCAAACGGTAGAGACCAATTGGGTGCTACAATAATAGGAGCTTCAACTAGCTTCCCTTTGAGGCATTCAAATGCCTTCAAGCAATCTTCACTGAAGTCGAACTTCGCATCCTTCTCCAAGAGTTTGCATAACGGACTAGCAATCTTGGAGAAGTCTTTGATAAACCTTCGATAAAAACCTGCATGACCGAGGAAACTACGAACTCCGTTTACAGAAATTGGAGGTGGTAGTTTCTCGATAACTTCAATTTTGGCTCGATCAACTTCAATTCCTCTTTCGGAGACTTTGTGCCCAAGAGCAATGCCTTCCTTAACCATAAAATGGCACTTCTCCCAATTTAGCACCAAGTTGAACTCAACACATCTCTGTAACGCCATACTCAGATTCGCCAAGCACGATTCACCCACGACTGAAAAATCATCCATGAACACCTCCAAGGTGTCTTCAACCATATAAAAAAAATGGACATCATACAACGCTGAAAAGTGGCATGTGTGTTACATAACCCAAATGGCATACGTTTGAAGGCAAACGTACCATATGGGCATGTAAAAGTGGTCTTCTCTTGATCCTCAGGAGCAATACAAATCTGATTATAACCGGAATAACCATCTAAGAAACAAAATCATCCCCTCCCTGCCAATCGATCAAGCATTTGGTCCATGAATGGCATTGGGAAGTGATCCTTAAGCGTCCACGAAATCAGCTTCCGGTAGTCCATACACACTCTCCACCCTGTGACAGGTCTGAGTGGAATCAGCTCATTTTTTTCATTCGCAACTACCGTCATGCCCCCTTTCTTGAGCACACACTGTACTGGACTTACCCACTTACTGTCGGAGATTGGATATACTACCCCAACATCTAACCACTTAATAATTTTTTTCTTCACCACCTCCTGCATGGGTGGATTCAAACGTCGTTGATGCTCAATAGTAGGCACATAATTTTCCTCGAGTTGAATCTTGTGCATACATATCCCAGGAGGGATACCAATAATATAAGCAATAGTCCAACCAATGGCTCTCTTGTATCTCCTCAGAACAGAAATAAGAGTCGCAACCTACTGCTCACCTAAATTAGCCGCAACAATAACCGGAAGTGTATCACCACTTCCCAAAAATGCATATTTCAGGTGACTGGGCAGCTCCTTCAATTCTAGCAATGGTGGTTCTTTAATGGATGGCTTTGCTGGTGGTGAAGGACGATTTTTAAGATCCAGATCCAGCTTCTTAGGAGCATGAGAATAGGAGCCAATTCCTGTTAGAGCACAAATAGTTTCTTCATACTCTTCAACATCCTCACGCCAAAAATTCATAAGCACAGCAGCCAATGGATCAACAATAAGCTACTTCTCTACAGATAATTCTTTCTCATCATCATAATAAACATCAGCTACAGAGAACACATTCATATCTTTAGGATGCTTCATTGATTTTCTTACATCAAAATGGACCACTTCATCATTCATCCGAAATAAAAGCTCATTAGCTCTTAGATCAATAAGCACACTTTCTGTTGCAAGGAAAGGACGTCCCAAGATTATGGGAACTTCAGAATCCACCTCGCAATCCAAAATAACAAAGTCTGCAGGAAAGATGAAGGTGGAAACCTTCACCAATACATCATATAAGCTACCAACAGGTCATTTTACCGACCTATCTACCATCACGAGCCGCATATTGGTTGGTGTAGGATCACCCAACCCCAACTTTCTGTAAATAGATAGTGGCATCAAATTAATGCTAGATCCCAAATCGCACAATGCCTTAGAAAAATCCAAAGATCCAACCGTGCAAGGAAAGGTGAAAGCACTAGGATCTGCCTTCTTCTGAACTAGCGATCTTGTAGCGATTGCACTGCAATGATGAACATTATCTGCCAGCTCATAGCTTGCTGCCCGCTTCTTTGTCAAAATGTCCTTCATGAATTTAGCGTATCTGGGCATCTCTTCTAGTGCCTCCACCAAAGAAATATTAATAGTCAGTTGCTTCAACATAGTCATGAATTTACTGAACCTAGTGTCATCGTCTTTCTTCTTCAGTCTCTAAGGAAAAGGTGGTGGTGGAAGGGGAATAGTTTTCTCCGCCACTTCCTTTTTATCTTGCTTCCGATTGTCGATCTTTTCAGGCTGCAGACGTCTAGGGGTAACGTCAGGAACGCTATCTTCATCTTCTACGGCATCTTCACATTCTGCATCAATAACATTATCTGCTATATCATCAACCACCTGCTTGCCTTTGGATGGATTTTCCAACGCTTTACCACTCCTGGTAGTAATATCCATGCATGATCCATCATTTCTTGGGTTTTGCACAGTGTCGCTAGGTAAGGGGCCAGCCTTTCTTTGATTGAATGTCGCTGATAGTTGACTCAATTGTTGCTCCAGCTGTTTTATCGCGGTAGAATGCGAATCAACCAATTGATTTATTGATGACAAATCATTCTTTACCTTAGTAATTCCTATATTGGTTGCCTCCACCCCTTTCAATAGCTTAGCCATCATATCGTCCATGGACATCTTTCCAGAGCCATATGCCACAGCCTAACAGTTTCCAGGAGGAACATACAAACCACTCCTGTCAGTCTTATTCTTCCAACCATCTTGATCGCGGTCCTTATATCCAGAGTTATCATAATAGTTCCGACCTTGGTTTCCTTGGGCATTGCCTCAGAAACCCCCCTGATTATTCAAGTAGTTCGCTTCTTCCTCAGAGTCGGATTCATCTCTTCCCTGTCATACAACGGTCTTAATCTTTTCGGTCTTCCCTGATAATAAGTTCTTGGTAAGAAGATCCATCTGCGTTTTCATGTGAGCCATATCTTGGTCACGTTCCTCTTGTCTACGCCTCTGCTCTGCAGTCATGCCAACAGATACGGTAGAGCTTGCTACCTCAGAATCCCTGGTATGCCAAGCTCTACTCTGCTATGTCATACGATCTAGCATATCACTTGCCTCAAGAAAAGTAAGGTCCATGAATGACCCACCTGCAGCATTATCAACCACTGGCTTTGTCACCGAGTTCAAAGCCCTATATAATATTTCCATCAAGTGGATATTCGTCATCTGATGGTTTGGGCACTGCATAAGCTTCTTCTTGAACCACTCCCATGTTTCGTGGAGAGCTTCAGTTGGAAGCTGTCGAAAATTGATGATCTCATCTAGTAATTGGGCTCTCTTGGATGGCGGAAAGAATCTTTCTAGGAAAGCGTCTTTTAGTTGCCTCCAATTAGTAATAGAATCAGGAGTTAGCCCGTTCAACCATAGAGTTACCTCCCCAGACAGAGACAATGGAAATAAGCGCAGCCGAATTACATTCTTCCCAACTCCTAGATTGTCAAACGACTTGCATGTTGAAATAAAGTTGATCAGATGCATATTCAGATCATCTCCTGCAAGTCCACCAAATAACCCCTTGAGATGCAATAACTGAATCATGGTGCTAGTGATATTGAACTTAGATCCGGGTGCTAAGGGTGGAGGAATAATAGCCCCTGTGGCACCAGCTCCATCCAGATCGTCATGATCATCATTAAAAGGAGCCTGCACAGCTCGGCGGTCAGGTCTCATTCTAGCTTGATGATCTCTCTTGTTCACAGGCACTGTCACCTCATCAGTACGCCTGGGATTCAGTAACTCATCATCACCCAGGTCCTCATCATCAGGATTTGTTGCCCGACCTGGGTTATCAATATTCTGTTGATGCACTTGAGCAGCTGCCAACACAGCTAATCTAGCCTGCTCCTGTTTAGCAGCCCTTCTTTCAATGTCATGTTGTGCATCCATTCTGCCAATAAGTTGTGGTTCAGGATTTATGGGTAATAATGGCTAACCAGATCTTCGTGTATTTGGCATGCACTCTACCAAACCTGAACAAAACAACAAACAACAAACAAAAAGTAAAATTCAAGAATTTTAGACCAAAGGGTCTAGTAACTATCACAAACTTAGTTGACAACCGTATTCCCTGGCAACGGCGCCAAAATTTGATAACGCCCAAACTAAAGCTCTCGTAAGAGTGTAAGCGGTCACTTTCAAATATAGAACCCAACTGGGTTGGGTGTCAAATCCCACAGGGAATACTTGGTCACTAAGTGTTGCAATTGTTTGTAGACTGTTGATCGAAAAATCCACGGAAAAGGGGGGATTGGATTGTGGCGTGAATTAATGCTATCAAAGTAACGAATGAATGCTTTGTTAAGAAAGATTTAATCACAGAGAAAAATAATTTAGGGTTATGTCCACCTTATGAGTTCTATGTATCTATTAACTATGAGTAATACGGAATTCAAACATGCATGCACTTATAGAGATTCATATTCTACTGGTAAATCCTAGTGTCTCTCGACCATCAGGGATTATCTCACTTTAACTCTCTCGACCTTAAAGCGTATAACTAATGGTACGAACTCTCCAAGAGTTAATCCAGTTACGGCACTAACGTGTAAATAGGGGTTGGTAGCCCTATTTCCTTGTCACACTCTCTTTTCCAAACATGTAACTTTTCTCTCGAACAAGTTAATGCTATAATGGTGTATTCTATATGTTTACAACCACAAGAATGTAATTAAGATGAAGAGAGTAATGATATAAGTAGCATAAGTATCAAGAATTCACAAACTCATAGTAATAGATAGTATATCATAAGGCTTCCATAACCCTAACAGAGAAGTTTAGCTACTCATGATTACAACGGAGATCACAATAAACATCATCATCGTACCAAAGCTCAAAGAATCTCCCGTTGAAGATGGGTGTGGCGTCAAACTAGGTTGACGTTTTTTCCCTCTAGACGTTTCCCCCTAGTTAGCATTTTTTCTCTGTTAAAACTTACAGAATCTATAAACTGAATAATACTAGAAAGTCGAATGAATAATGCAAGTATCTATCAATTCGTGAATAATGAAAAGCATGAATGAATGAATGCTGAAAAATTCAGCAAATAGGGTTTTTATAACATCCTTGTCTTAGTCCTATTAAGTTACTGCTGATCCCCAAGTCTTTAGAAATATTGTTTTTGCCCGGGACAAGTTCTCCATGCATCACTTTCAGTCCATAAGCTTCCAAAAGCTGCCTTCCCTCTTATGTGAAGTTTCCCTTGCAACCAAAAGGTCCACAAAGTGCTGAAATCTTCATCATTAATACCTGAAAACATGCTAATCACGTTGGTTAGCTCACTTACAGGAAAATGGACTAAAAATGCAGGAATTATATATTTTGTCCTTAAAACTTATAGCTAAAATATGGGTAAATTATGGTGCTTTAGGCATGTAAATACGCATATCATCAACTGTCCAACAAATTCTGGCACGCCCAGTGGGATAATCTCTACCTATCATCTCAATTTTTCATACTTCATAGTTTAAGAACAACGAAATGACTTCCAAGAAGGTCAGCTCTCAATCAACTGCTTCCAAGGCTGTTGATTCAAAGTTCTCTGCTGAAGTAGAAAGCATCCATGGTGTTACTTTCAGAAGCTTGAGAGCTATCAAGAGGAGCCAGGCAGGCTTGCTAGGACATCAAACACATCTAGTGTCGTCCACGCCAACTCCAGTTTTTGGATCCTCAACCCCAAAAGGAACAAAGTCCAATGCTAGTTCTTTAGAAGGAAGAAACAATATGGAGGAATTTCTTAAGAGGACTCTAGCTCTACTTGATCACTCTGGTTCCAAATACTCTAGCACAAAGAGCGGTGGTCATTTAACGAATGCGTCATCTCCAGTTACATCGCATGAGTTGAGCACTTTGAAGATCAAATTATGCGACAATCCGTGTTACTCTCCAGCGTCTCCAGTAATTATGCAAGCGATGGTCATCTATGGAGGAGCAATTTACTAATCTGACAAAGGCAATTGAGGGCCTGACCAAATATGTTCAGAATCAAGATGCTCGAATTGATAATATAGTGGATAGAATGGAATTCTTGATAGACAGAGAGTCTAGCCATGCACCTGGAAAATATCTAGAGGCTTACGAGATATAGCATCCTGTGAAACAAACACCACCAACTAAAGAGGTGCAAGTTTCTTCTGAGGGAAGAATCCCGATTGAGCAATTGAAGGAATTCATTGAAGGGACCCTCAAAGACAAGTATGATGTTGTCACCAAGTCTTCCTTTGCGTATGTCAATCCCTACACTACGAGGATAGATAGCCTCAAAATGCCTGCCGGTTATCAACCCCCTAAATTTCAACAATTTGAGGGCAAAGGGAACCCAAAATAGCATGTCGCACACTTTGTTGACACATGTAATAATGCTAGAACTTACGGTGTCTATCTTCTCAAATAGTTTTTTCGTTCCTGTCACGACCCGAACTAGGGACTGACCGTGATGGACATCCCAAACCATGAAGGCGCGGAATGCCCTTCTCTATCTAGTAATCATGTACAACATTCATATAATAAAGAAGATGTAGAAACATAATCTACTACCGAAACATGGTCAACTCTGAATTCAACATAAGTATGGAAACTGTAAATCAACTACATCTAAATAACATCTGACTTCGTCTGCGAAATCTCTACTATATGAAATCTGACAATTGTCTGAAACTGGGACAAGGCCCCCAGTAGACCAAAACAGAAATAAGTGACATAATCTGAGAAAACAGGCCTTCTGGAATAGAGAAGGCTCACCACTACATAATCTGATCAGATGTCTAAATTATTTACTGCTTATCTGAACCCCTAGACTGAGTCTCAAAACCTGAAAGGTAGGGGAGGGGGTCAATATAGATGTACTGGTACGCAAAGCATATCCAAAATAATCATTTATAAATCAACATATATGAGAGCAATTTAAAACATTTCATAAGTATATCATGTAGTAAGAATTCACATGGGCATTTTAAAGACTCTATAAAAACCATCTCAGCTCTGAGAAATCGGTGTTATTTCCGCACTAGGTGGTATACCCTACAACTCTAAAATTTCCATGGGCTATATAGAAACTTCCATTAACTCGGCAGCAAAGCCGCCAACCCAAGTGTGCCGCAAGGGTCGGAGTCTCTGAATCTACTACGCCACAAGGCCGTCGCCAGCATACAATAATAATCTACTCGTATCAGCAAATAAGGTTTCAGGATAAGAGTTTCTTCAAATCTCACCTTCTTTGGGTAACCACCTAACTCTCTTTAAGTCTCTTTTTAAAACTCTATCAAAACATACAGTCTCTGAAAACATACTCTGAAAACACGCTCTGAAAATATAATCAGTTATGGCATAAATAAATATGGTATCGTCATACCATTGACTTGAAAGTTACATCTCTGAGCCATTATTAGTCTATCATAAATCTCTGTATTCAAAACATAAGTTTTGAGACCAGCATTTCAATAATTCAATTCAATGAATATTTTTTTTTTAAACCTCATGTAAACACATGCAATTCTTTCTCATACACACAAGAACATATTGATATCAAGAAACACCCTAACAATAATTCCAAATCATGTTCAAATGCCAAAATATTGCAAAAACATCTTTCAAATCACAAAACCATAATCTTTAATTCAATACAAGAGAGGGAGTTCATAATTTATGCTCTCAGCAATCTTAAATCTCAAATTCATAAATATACATATATATGTAAATCAATTTAGGGTAAAAGACCACAAGGCCAAAGCAATAGTAGCATTGAAACTTTCAAAATGCATAATAAATAATATAGTTTTCAAAACTCCCATAAAATACATGCATCAAAACCTTTAAATCATGCTTTAACAATTTCTAGCCCATATAGTTTTTTGGGGATAAACCCCACGTACTTTGATTACGAAGAATAAGGGACGATCCTTTAGGCCTACGGTTTGAGGATTCCAAATCTTTAGTCAATTTTGAAAACCCACTGTTGAATCTTGAGTTTCTTAGAGGAGAAGTATATGAACTAGAGTTTTTGTTTTGAGGAAAATCTTGAGAATGCCATATATTCTGCTTGTAGAGGTCTTAATCTACTGTTTAGAAGTTTTAAGAGGCTTGGTAAGAGTCCAAATTACCCTTGTTAACTTTTGAATAAAGCTGGAAAAATTAAACTGGGAACCTAATTTTATGGGCCACCACGACGCGCCACTATTGCGGTGGCTCACTGAAAATTGATGAATGGGAATTTTGGATCCTCCACGACGCGCCACTATTGCAAGGTCCCACTAGAATTTGACAATTGATAATTAAACCCTCTCCGCAATGCGCTAAACACCAGAATGACAATGTTTTACGACTAGCACATAAAATAGCCAAATCTTCTTCACCGACTGTCCAATTTGGACGAATCTTATATCGACAGAAAGTTTATTCAGTCATCTACAAAATGAAAAGTTGAAATCTAAGGGATTCCATAAGTAAATAAGTATAAATCATTCTAGAATCCAATGGTTGATATTTTAGGGATAGAATTTAGCTAAGAAAAACTTTGGGGCGTTACAATTTCCCCCATTTGGGAACATTCATCCCCGAATGTTGACGCGAGATACAGACAAGTATAATTTCAAGCATACTTGATACAAGTTATGATGCAAGTACTAATTCCTCAACACCTTTTTCACATAGCCAAGACAAGTAATTGCATCAACTTCAATCATAGTTCATACAATTGAAGGCGTGTGAAGGTGTAATGCATCTGACCAAAGGAGGTTACTTGCTAATTTTTGAAGAAATGCATTGTAAGAACTACTCTTCTACACCTCATGGGGGTCTATTGGGAGGGGTTTGGTGGAATTTTCACACTAAATTCCACACTGAAGAGGCGCCTCTTTTAGGGCCTCATTAAGGGCATTTGAGTCTTTATTCATGTAATAGTATAAATAGGTATTTTACTTATCTTTTTATTACACTTTGATGAAATTGGATATTACTCTTATATTGTAGTTTTTAGTCTCTAGTTTTAGCTCTTAGAATCTGAAAATTAGTCCAAGAACATTTGAAGTTAGGGTTTCACTTGTTTTGGATAATTTGGCAAGAAAGGTGTACTTGAGGAAGAGTGTTTCCTTTGGGTCACCTAAGAGGAAGGTTTGAACTCTTATTTATGAGGTGTGTTGAAGATTTTGAAACATATTCTAGTGCTAATTATTGAATAGGAGTAAGAGTCTTTCTATCTATCCTTTAATTTCAAGCATTCTTCTTTTTCATCTCCATTCTATGTGTTGTTTTCTCTTTACTTGATTTTTGGAATTTGCATGTAAGTGACCAATTTCATGTATAGCCTACGTTTGGGCTATCATTTGGTATCAAAGCCTTTCTTAGGGTTGTTCCCACTACTCTAATCCTTGGTTTTAGTGTTCTTATATAGAAAATCTCATAAAAAAAGAGTCAAAAATCAGAAAATACCAAAAAACAATTGTGTGTTGTCTTGTGTGTTTGTTGTTGATCCGAATTTTCCAAGTTAGATCTACAAGTTTTTGTTGTGTTTTGAAGGTTTCTAGTGCTATATCCTTTCTCTCTAGCACATAGGGAGTCTATATCTACTTAGATTGAAGTTTGGTTGAGTTTGAGCTAAGAACCTCCATGAACATGGTGTTTTGAAACTTTTGTGCTAGATCCAAAGTTTACCTTTGTGATTAGGCGTGTTTGGTGGCTTATTTTTGGTTGGTTGAAGTTTTTTAGGGCTAAGGAACCTAGATCTTCAAAAAAATTATATTTGGAGTTCATTTGCAAGGTGGTCAAACTTGGTCAACGCTTGAATATTCATCTTGTTCATCCATGATCTTCATAACTTAGTGAAGAAGGATATTCAAAGTTCTTGTTTGATCCAAAAAAGGAAAGAAAGAGAGTGAAAAGGTTGTTTGTCCAAAAGCATACTCAAAGAATATTCCATTCTTCCAAAAGGAAGAGGGGACAAGGGGACAACAAAGTACAATTGCAAGTACAAAGGGGGGACCAATTCATTTCTCATCCATTTTGAATCTTGAAAAGGCTTCAATCTTGAAATTTTTCCCTCCAAAACTGAATTATCTTCCTTCCTAAGAGGTGTTTGGCCGAAAACAAGTTGGAAAAAAAAAATTAGAATTTTGAAAAAAGTGACAACCAACCACGTAGTGTCACATCATCAGTTGTGCTCAACCAAAATTCACCTCTAAATTTAGATTTCCTAGTTTCTATTTGTTGTTTCTAGTTTCTTTTGTGTTGATTCTATTACTAATTAGTAAGCTAGTAATTACCTACTAGTTTGGTAATTAGACTAAAGTCTGTTGTTTCGCGTCTTCAATTTTTGGTGTGCTTTTCTCGTTTTCAAGTCGTAGCATTTTTGTTGGTTCAAGTTTGTGCAACACTTATTTTGAGTCGTTTCAAACGAATATCCATTCCGATTCAAAGCTTCTCACCTCTCAAGTAACTTGCCAAGTATTATCGGTTCTCCAACACTTGTGAAGAAAAGTGTGAGGTGAGGTTGAGTGCGAGTGAAGTGAGGCTTTTGAACTAACTCATTTGCTCATTTTTTAGGTTATTTTGCTTTCTGTTTTTTGCACTTTGTAGGTACATTTTCCATGGAAACCGAAGGTACTACTTCCCAACCTTTGGGAAATGATGTTATGGGAGCTTTGATGGCCCAAATGGTGGCCTTGAGTCGAGAAATGAAGAGCGGAAATGATGCTATAAGGAGTGATATGGACTCAATGAGGGGTGACATGATTAGAATTAGAGCGAGGGTTGATAGTCTATGTCCACCAAAATCTCCACAATTCCAAACACCTCAAGTCCAAAGATCCTATACTTCACAAAACCATCCACTAAACCCAGATGAAGAGGTGAAACAAGGCAGAAGACTTGACAAACTCCCTTGTGATGTGAGATTCTCAAAGGAGAAAGTGGGCGGCCATGATCCAAACCAAGGTAACGAAGAATGTACTCAAGAACATAAAGGTAGAATAGCAAACTCATACACTTTTGTACATGTGGATGATAATTGTGTGGCTAGTAGCCCATTGAGCATGAGTGCTAGCTTATTTATTTGTGAGTCTATTGATTCTTTGCCTCTTGTTGATGATGTACTTATTATGAGCATGGATACACTAGTTGATCCTATTGGTGACCGAATTGACTCTTTTTGTAAGATCAATTTAAGTCCACCTAGTGTTGAAGCCATTATGTTGAATGATAATACATCATCTATTGATTCTTTTCCCCTTTATGATGATGTACATATTGTGATTGTGGATACACTAGTTGATCCTATTGATGAGCGAATTTACTCTTCTTGTAAGATCAATTTATGTTCACCTAGTGTTGAAGCTAATGTGTTGAATAATAGTACATCATCTTGTGGGAATTGTGTTGATCAACTTATGTATGAAATTTTTCCACCACTTGAGGATGTATGTGATATGTTTAATGGATCTCAAGTGAGTGATGATCTAGAAAATGTTGATCAAATAAATAGGAGTAACCCCTTTAGCATAACCTCTACTGAATGTTTTACTCTCGATTTTGCACCTAGGGATAATCATGTTCTTGAAATATCTTTGATGCTTGATAATGATCTTCTAGAGAATGGATTTGCATATTCTATATTCTCTTCATGGATAGATCCTTCTCTCTTTAAGGATAGTATCTTGTTTGAAGATGATGAGTTTACTCCTAATGAACCTAGTAGTGAAAATGAAGTTGAAGGTATAGCTTGTCTTGAAAGCTATAGCCTATATGACAACCCACTATGGTGTGACAACATTCCTCCTAAAGATGGAAATCTCTTCTTGGATGATGGGAGTACTCTTAAGGAAAGGGAATGTGAGGTCTTGGAAAGGAATGATCAATTGGGTGATGATAATTTTAACTTGCTTGAATTCTTAAGAAACCCAATAAGTGATTGTTCCTTGAAAATTGATTGTGGTTGTGATCCTTTGTATGACACCCCACCTATGTTTGATGATTATGAGGATGAATTACTTGCTTCTTGTAAAGACTTAAGTAATAATTTCTTTGAATTTGGTGGTGGTATGTGTATACTTTAGGGTACTTCTATAGAGAGGGAAGGTGCCCATTTCTTTGAAATTACTTCTTCTTCTACTACGTGTGATCTTATTGTTGAGAGTACTTTGGTGATGATGTTGAAACTAGTGGTGAGTACACACATGAAGATACCTTAGTAGAAGTTAACTTGAGTGATACCTTTCTTTACTCTCTACTTGCTTTTGATGACATGTATGCCATTGTAGAGAGTATGTCGTATAGTTTGAGTAAAGCCTATGGGAAATGGGAGTGTTGTCTAGAACCGTGTCTATGGACACTATTCCCATTTGACCGCGGCGCCAAATACAGAATTAATGATGTTGATGCGCCCAACTTGTTGCTTGGTCTACATGACAATCAAAGTATCTGGTTTGGCAAATTCCATAGCCAAATCCTTTGTGCATCTTTCATTAAACTTTTAATATTTAATTTAAAGGATTCTTGGTTATATTGTAAATATGTGCAACCTTGGCATGTTGAGATGATTTGTTTTGCTAACCCTAACCCTCATGCCATGAGTAGTTTGTATTTTTTTATCCTCTCTTTGGTTTTGTAGGTTTGGATTCGAGGTCGAATCCTTTTCAAGAAGGAGAGGATGATACAAGTGCTAAGTCCTCAAGACCTTTTTCACATAGCCAAGCCAAGGAATTGCAACAACTTTAATCATTGTTCATGCAATTGCAGGCGTGTGAAGGTGTAATGCATCTGACCAAAGGAGGTTACTTGATGATTTTTGAAGAAGTTCATTGAAAGAAATACTCTTATACACCTCATGGGTGTCTATTGGGAGGGCTTTTGTGGACTTTTCACAATTAAATTCCACACTCAAGAGGCACCTCTTTTAGGGCCTCATTAAGGGTATTTGAGTCTTTATTCATGTAATAGTATAAATAGGCATTTTACTTTTATTTTCATTAGACTTTGATGAAATTGGATATTACTCTTATATTGTAGTTTTTAGTCTCTAGATTTAGCTCTTAGAATCTGAAAATTGGTCCAAGAATATTTGAAGTTAGGGTTTCACTTATTTTGGATAATTTGGCAAGAAAGGTGTACTTGAGGAAGAGTGTTTCCTTTGGGTCACCTAAGAGGAAGGTTTGAAATCTTATTTGTGAGGTGTGTTGAAGATTTTGAAACATCTTCTAGTGCTAATCATTGAATAGGAGTAAGGTTCTTTCTATCTATCCTTTAATTTCAAGCAGTCTTCTTCTTCATCTCCATTCTATGTGTTGTTTTCTTTTTATTTGGTTGCTGGAATTTGCATGTAAGTGACCAATTTCGTGTATATCCTACCTTTGAGCTATCATTACTAAGGCATAGAAAGAATAAGGCAAGGATTGTACCTTTCATTTCGTCATCCATTGGATCAAAAAGGTTTGGGTATCTAGCTCTTATGTGGACTTCTGATTCCCAAGTCGCTTCTTTAATTTTCTGGTTTCTCCACAACACTTTAACTGAGGCTATCTCTTTGTTCCTCAATCTTCTAAATTGGTGATCCAAAATCTCTACAGGCTCTTCTTCATAGGATAAGGAGTCTGTTACTTTGATTTCTTCGACAGACAATACTAAAGAATGGTCTCCAATACACTTCTTCAACAGAGATATATGAAATACCGGATGAACCAAACCCAAACTAACTGGCAATTCTAGCTCATATGCAACTCCACCTATCTTTCTCACAATCTGATATGGTCCTATATAGCGAGGTATCAGCTTACCTTTCTTCCCAAACCGCATGACTCCCTTCATGGGAGAAACCATGAGAAACACCCAATCTCCAACCTCAAACTCTAGATCTCTTCTATTAACATTGGTGTAGGACTTCTGACGAATCTGAGTTGTCTTTAGTCGTTCTCTAATGACTTTTACATCCTCTATTGCCTGATGAACAAGATCAGGCCCAAATATCTGTGTCTCACCTACTTCATACCACCCTATTGGTGACCTACAACTTCTCCCATATAATACCTCAAATGGTGTCATCTTAATACTGGAATGGAAACTATTATTATATGTGAACTCTATCAATGGAAAGTGTTCTACCTAACTACCTTTAAAATCAATCACGCAGACCCTCAACATATCCTCAAGGGTCTGGATGGTGCGCTCAGCTTGCCCATCTGTCTGAGGGTGGAAAGCCATGCTCAAATTAACTTGGGTACCTAAACCCTTTTGAAACGATCTCCAAAACTATGAAGAAAATGGTGTACCTCTGTCATATATGATGGACACAGGTGCCCCATGCAAACGAACTATTTCTGCAATGAACAGCTAGGCATAATCCTCTCCCGAATAATTTTTCCTGAAAGGTAGAAAGTGAGATGACTTGGTCAACCTATCTACAATAACCCAAATGGAATCATACTGGTTTCGGGACCTCAGAAGTCCTATAATGAAGTCCATATTAATCATCTCCCACTTCCATAAAGGCAAAGCTATCTCTTGATAAGAACCACCAAATCCTGATACATCTTAGTTGAGCCAGGGTGAACAACATACCTCAACGTGTGAGCTTCGTCAAGGATTCTCCTCCTCAGACCATCTATATCTAGCACACACAACCTACCCTGGTATCTCAAAACACCATCACCACCAATTTTAAAAGATAATACCTTTTGTTAACCCACATCTTTCTTGATCTGCATCAAGATAGGATCTTCAACCTGTTTCTCTTTAACTTCTACACAAAGGGAAGATTTAGCTATCTCATGAACAACAACTCCTCCATCCTCGAAATCCAAAATTCGCACTCCTAGATTTGCAAGTCGATGAATATCATTCACCATCTCCCTCTTTTCTTTCCCCACATGAGAAAGACTGCCGATAGATAACCTAATGAGGGCGTCGTCTACCACATTCGCCTTTCCTAGATGATAGTGCAGGCTGATTTCATAGTCTTTTAAAAGTTCCAACCACCGCCTCTGCCTGAGATTCAATTCTTTCTACGAAAAAACATACTGTAAACTCTTGTGGTCAGTAAATATATCAACGTGTACCCCATACAAATAGTGACACCAAATCTTAAGTGCAAAAACCACATCCGCTAACTCCAAGTCATGAGTGTTGACAGCTAATTTTTGCCCTCCACAGCCAAGTTTAATTTTGAGATTCTTCGGTTTTTAATAAAATGAAAATATTTATTTCATCTGAATAGAAACTTTTCAAAAAAAAATATTCATCTGGGCAAGTTTGTCATTTTAAGTGATGATTATACATTATCGTATTCAATTATACGAAATTATGTAATTTTGTTACTTAAATAACTATTTTACGGAATATCGTATTTTAATCAAGGATTATTTTGAAAATAAATTCAAATGGTTGAAATCTTGATTTAACTATGATTTATTCTGAAAAATAATCAATTTGGAGAAATATTTATTCAACTTTATCGAATCAAGAAGCTCAGGATTAAACAAGGTGTTAATTCGTATCGAATTTCGATTCGATTTAGTCAATTTATTAAATTTGACTCTAATTGAAATCAAATTGGCCCCAATTGTTATGTAATTGATTGATGAGATATTCAATTTGGTAGAGTTTAAATAAGTTGCCTAAATTATAATCTTAATCCTCGATTACCTTTTCTTAAGTGGGATTATTTTAATCCAATTAGATTTAATTGGGTTATTAAATAACCCCAACATAACCTAATCAAAACCAAAATCAGCCCATTCCCTTCATTAATTAATCCAACAACCCAACGGTCCAAACCCGCACCCACTAGGCCCAACAGATCGGACTCGGCCCAACCTCCAATCCACCCTTATCTCCTCTTTCAACCTTACCTGATCTCATCCAACAGCAAACGACGACAACAAATCTCCAACGTACAACATCAGCGACCAAATCACGATCAATGACAAAACAATCTCTAACCCATGAGAGACCCGAAATCGACCCATTCTCAACCAAAAATAACGTGTTTCCCATATTCCCTCTCTCAGTTTCTCAGCAAAACCTCGAACCTTCTAGAAAATGATGAGATGAATCCCCCAACGTCCCATTCCCAAAAATCAGGGATTGATTCATACGATTTCATACATATTTGGGGGATTTCCATTGGGTGAGGGGTACAATTCATTTTGCCCAAATTTGATTGGTCCACCTGTTGCAATCTCTCTGAAGAAATCAAGAATTGGGTGGGATTTGAGGTTGAAAAGCCAGAGAAAGGGGAAATTTTTGAATTTTGAATTTTAAATCCTCTATTTTTTAGAAATCCTTAATTTATCCCTAGAGGTCTTTCTATATATGGCTCAACATAGAGCCATTGAAAGGGGTCGAACATTTTTTTCTATGAAAATCCTGAGAGAAAAGAGAGGCCTCTCCTTTCCTTTCTGGGTTCAAAATCTTAGAGGCAAAGGGGTTAGAAATTCGGGGGTCGAGAAGAAGGGGACTCTCCCTTTTAGGCTATTAGGTTCGACTTTCAAGGTCAGAGATTGAAATTTGGGAAGGTTTCAAGAAAAGGAAATCGTTCGTTAACAAGGGTTGTTAGAGAAAAGAAGTCAACTAGTTGATACAGTCGAGAAGGCATCAAATTCTCTGGTGGTCAAAATCCTATCGTTGGTTCGTCGTCCCTTTTGCTACCCCGAAAGAGGTAAACACATTTTCGTCCTTTGGATTTCATTGTTCTCTGCTTCATCTCCTTCTGATGTAGTAGTATTTAGTGATGGGAATTGCTTTCTGTAGTAGCCTTATAGGCCATAGGATTAATTATGCTTGAATGAATTTGTTTCATTGTTGTATTCTTTTTTGTGTTGTTGGAGATTTTAGCTTTACGATTCTGCAACAGTGAAGGCGGGATGTTTGTCGTTGCACTTAGATTTTTTTAGTTAATATTAAAAATAATGAAAATATGTTTTGGTTTTATTCACCTTTGATGTTGATCTATATAAACGTTTTTGTTCCTTTTCATGAAACAGTTCAAGTGTTAGTATTCGTATTTTCGAAGGTCTTCATTGATTCACCCTTTGGTTTTAAAAGAAACTCAAAAGGGGTTAGAATCAAGCTCAAAAACCAATTTTTGACCCACATTCGCGTGATTTAAACCTTTTGCGAATCATCTTGGGTATTAGTATTCTTAGTCTTCGCAGCTTTCACCAATTCACCTTTTTAGTTTCAAAAGAGATTTGAAAGAGGTTAGAATCATAGTCAAAAATCAGTTTTTATGAAGGGACCTATCTTTACTTATGTTGGACAATTTGCATCTTATTTTTGTTCTCTTTCTCAAATTGATCAAAGTCAGTACTCTCATTCTTGGGAGTTCTTCACTGATTCACTTTGGGTTTCTTTTGGAAACTGAAAAAAGGGATTAGAAAAACTATTGAGGCATTGAGTTTGAATTTTATGGGCTTGGATATGAGGTTTGGACTCCTCCCTGGTTCAATCATGCTTCTATTTCTTTTTTATGTTCATGCAATTTCGAATTTGTATTAGTATCACATAATGAATGTATGTTACGTATAGTCCTTGTTGACAATTATTCATAAACATGAGGTAGAAGATTTTGGCTTCTCTTTCTGTTTCACTTTATATTTTGATCATGCTCTCGAAATAAAAAATTTCTAGAACATAATTATAACCTCTTTCAAGTAGTAAATTGGATTGTATTAAGTAACAGTAAGGTGGAGGCAACATTCCAAAGAGAATGTGTTAAATTATGTGGTATTTTGCTCTTTTTCCATGCCTTCCATCATTATATTTTATTTTATTTTATCTTGTCCCTTTGCCATTACTCATATCATTATGCTTTATCGAATGATGTTAAATTTATCAAATTATGTGATTTGGATTCTAATTTCTTGCCTTTCTTTCCTTCACATGTCAATCTGCATTGGGGTCCACAATGGACTCTTTCCTATCTCATTATCAGGTGGGCCATCGAGGCCCATATCCTCGAGGTTCAACTCCCACATTGATTCTGTGTACATTCCAGTAAGAAGACAGAAGAAGATAGCAGGCCCAAGTACATTGACAAAGTCACTAGGATTTGGAGGCTTGAAAGCCTCATCTTCTTTAGTTCACTTAGCATAGTGTTTCTTGTTTTCTTAATTATTTTTATTTATTCATTTAGGTGTTTATTCATTCATTCACCCGTGGCCTCGAAGATAAAGTTGTAAACTTAATACAAGTGGAGCGAGACTTGAGCTAAAGGTTCAAAAACATAGAATTAGGACAGGTACAAATGGGTCGAAAGCCCAACTAGATTAGGACAGGGTCGACGGTTTGGGCTTAAAAAGCCTAAATCATTACTTTCCTGCCTTTTCCCCTTTTTATTTTTATTTACTTGTTTGCTTATCTCTTTGCTAACCTAGTTAAATCCCTAACTAAGTCACTAAAAAACTGATTTCGCGAAAACCTTTTCCTTAATCAATTACTTTTTTAACAAACCGATTTTCCAAAGTTAATCAAAAGAATATTTTCAAACAGATCGGATAAACGTAAGTTAGCGGACGTTTTAGGTGCCTAACACCTTCCTAAAACGTTAATAGGAACCACTTACTCAGAATCTTCAATACTTGAACGATTTTTTGAATCGTTTTAAGTAACTCTCTAAAGGTTTCTTAATTCCTTTTTCAAAATTAAGTGGTGACTCTTTCAAATAAGTCAAAAAAAAATCGTCAAAACAAAAATGGCGAATCTGCTAGGGACTTTTAACTTTTGATTAACTGTTTATGTGTTTTGATTTTGTAAAATTTAAACTATCGCATCTCATGGCATATTCCTGCATTATTTAAACTATTTTGGGGTTTCGTGGATGTCCCGGCCCCTATTGTTCAATTCCAATAATGTGTTGGAAATACAAACGGTTTATTAGCATGTGAGTCATCCGATGCTATTCATATTTTCAAACTCAAGTTGTCTGCTTGAGAAACAGTGTTCAAACCCACTCTAGACACCGAGGATAGAACGAAACTAAAGCCCTATTTTTAGGCATGAGCCTAGGATGACCCAATACCCAAGCGGGGTATTGGGCCCATTAGAAAACCTGCCCTGCATGTATTGACCCCAAGTCAATTACAGATGAATCATATTTATGTGTGGAAAAAAAATACATGCTTGTCTAATTTAATTCATTATCCTTTAGGGTCGGGGGAAGGCTTATCTTTGTATGCATTCATGTAGGATATGGCTCAACTACATTCCCACAAAAAGTTCAAGATGGTTACTAAATCTAACAATTTCTTGAAACTATGGTGGGACCACATGAGTGCAGAAGAGAAAGATTATTAGAAAACACATTGGACATCTCCCTTCTTTGATCGAGATCGACGCTTGGCCCGAAATGATCCATGTACTAACAACTTTTTAGGATGATCAGAATATGGTATTTCACTTTGGGGATGTTGAATTGACTCCTACCATTGAAGAGGTATTGATTTGTTACGAGAGTACGGAAATGTGTTTTAAGAGAAGGGAGACACCTGATAAACACATTTTCGTCCCGGTTGTGTGGGATCTTCAAAAGATAAAGGAGGTATTTTTAACTGAAAATGACACCTGGATAAGAGAACGTGATAGAGAAAATATCACTTTTCGTGAGTTGTATCATCGGTTCGGAAGATTTAATGTTTTTCACAAATTTGGGCATAAATTTGAGTCAGAAGCAAAATAGAAGGAGACGAGAGCCTTTGCGTTCGTGGTAGGCCTACTTGGAACCATGGTGTTCCCAAAGGGGGAAAATGGCACAATTCATCCGAGGGTTGTCTCAGTTACCCATGAACTCTTCTTTGTAATGGAATACAATTCTAAAAAGGTATTCCACAACTTAGTTCCCATGATTGTCGCCGACATATATCGAGATTTGGGAAGATATCAAGTCAAGAATTGTTTCTTTCAAGGCTGCAACCTTATATTACAATGGTGGATGATGATGCATTTGGTGAAAAATCCTAGAACGGCACAACCTGACCACAAAACAAGGAGGACTCTGCTAGAATCGCACAACATGTGGTTGTTTTTACACAAGTTCAAAAGGGAAGCATCTCATGAATTTTGGTTCAAGACTCTTTGAGAATTAAGAGATGACGATGTCCAATGGTCCCTTAACTATCTTCGTTCAAGGAAATACATTATTCGAGGGGGCGAGTGGACTTTTTTAGTGCTTCCGGGTCTCAGGGGAACCCGTCCCTACAATCCTGACGGAGTTCTTAGGCAATTCAAGATCAAGCAGGAGATGCCTCAAATTGATTCTATGCTCAGATTATTTACCGAATATGATGAAAGCGAGCCCCCGCTCAGAGACTACATGATAAACGGACGGAGAAGAAGAAAGTAGACGAAAGTCTCTTTCCGTATAGGGTATGAACCTGAAGTCAGTGACAGTTACAAGGAGTGGTTAAAAAGGATCCTCGCCGGAGCATTGATTCCTTGAACGAACGTTACCACTCGGGTCGTGGATGTAGATTCTGAGCATCAGATCTGACTCCACAGGCTTCAGGATGAGTTTTAAAAAAGTGAAATCATGCATCGATAGATGCGTGTAAAAGATGCTTTAACAATATGTATGTTGAGGGAAAAGTTGAAAAGAGCTAGGCAAGAGGCTGATGATGCTAGGCAGTGTTTAATCGATTTGGATGATAGCATGGCCTCTCAACTTGATAGTATAGGAAAAAAGACTTACGACAGCAAGGCACAGTTATGTGGGAGTCATCTGATCATCAATGGGTATCAAATAGCACAGGAGGTGAACAAGGCAAAGAAGGAAAAGGCAGACGAAGAAGCCTCTGGTAGCTAGTTTTTCTATTTCCCCTACGCCGGAACTTATTTTCTTTCATGTTATTTCCCTTTTCCCCTAAAGATTGTATCCCTCTTTTGTTATCTTTTGTAGGCATTTATGCCCTTTTTTGTGTCTATATAAGTTGGGGGATAATGGATTGACTTTAAGGAAGCATATATTTTCTTCAAAATCGTTAGGCCTGAACCCTTGGCTTAAAAAGGGTCACCCCAGTTAGGATACGCATTATTATAATGTTTTGTGTAATATAATTGTCTTATGTGCTTGTGTGTGTTTGTTTGGATCAAAGGCAAGTTTATCCTCTATGCTCCTATGGATGAATTTGGCTGTGACTCAAACAACATTACGTTGTTATTTCTTGTCAAATATTTTGCATTATTTATCACATACGGAAACTAACACATCTGCCTTTAAGTTGTTTTACTTTACAGATAATAGAAACTACTCCGCGTTGATATAAGCTGGAAGAACATCCCTACTTTAACCGGTCAAAAGCGCACAAAATCCCATCCTCTGACCATCATTCAATAATGACTGGAAATGATAAAGAAGATGCATTGACCATCAGGTACAATGTAATAGCGGAACAGAATGAGATGATTGCGGAACTCGCAAGAAAGCTTGAAATGCTTCAGGAGGAAATAAATCATACTTGAGATTTGGCTCACCTGGCCATCACTGTTAATGCTCTCGCTCTAGGAGGATATGGGACTCCACTCCAAATATCTTCCCTCAGTACGCCTATTCTCGAGGATCATTCAAATAACATATCATCCATCTCTGCCCATCCACTTGTCTAAAATACCGATCGTAAAAATAATCCAGATGCTTACCATCCTCAAAATCCATCTCTAACCCCACAAAACCCATCTCCGAATCCATTCCCAAATGCCCAGAACCCATTTGCAAATCAACAAAATTCATGTCCAAATCCACAAGATTCACTCCCAAATCCACAAAATCCATGCCCGAATCTTCCATTAAATCTATCCCTGAATCTACCAAATTCATTTCCAAATTCGCAAAATCCTTCTCAGATGCCACCAAACTACTCACAAATTCCACAAAACCTTTATAAAATTCAAAACGTCGTCCACACCTACCAACCAACTTCCTTTCATCCGCAAAATCAAGCCTCCCATCCAAATTCCCCTTATGCCATCATATCCCCCGACATCTATAATCCCCTTTCAAATCCCGAGATGGACCATTATGAAGAGAAGGAGAAAGAGTGGAGGACCGAGCATAAAATAAAGTTGCTATCTATGAATAAAGAGATTATGAGGATCAAATAATCTCATAGAGTGAGGGACCATGACGGCTTAGGGTACGATAACTTATGTGTTCACCCTAGAGTAGATCTACCAGAAGGGTACAAGGTCCCCATGTTTGAAGTGTTTGATGGTGCCGAAAATCCAATGGCCCACCTAAGGAGGTATTATGAGAAACTGGTGGGGATTGGGGAAAACGAAGTGTTATTGATGCACCTATTCAGCGGAAGTTTAAGAGATAAAGCCTTAGATTGGCTCATGTCTCAACATCCAAAAGGATGGACTGGTTGGAAAGCATTGGACAAGGGTTTCCTCGATAGGTTCGCACTCATCATTGAAATAGTCTCGGACCGGTATTCATTAGATCGAATCAAATAGAAGAGTGATGAGAGTTTCCGAGGCTATGGTTTTCATTAGAGGAAGGAATCTGCCAAAGTGCAATCCCCAATGTCAGAGGAAGAAATGGTATCTATGTTCTCTCCCGCTCAAGAAGAAGAATATTATACCAGGATGGTGTCCGCTGTTAGGGAGAATTTTTTGGATTTGGTAAAAATAGGAGAATCATTGGAAGAAGGTATTCGGACAGGAAAAATTACCAAAACCCCAACATCGTTCGGGACTACCATGTTCTCGAAGAAGAAAAAGGAGGATGAAGGCACGATTTCTGCTGATTCTGTTGTAAAAATGAAAAAGAGGTTCAACTCTAGGAATGTTTTCTCTTCTCCGCTGTCACCAAGCCTTCAGCATGTGTTCTACGCCCACCCCCAATACCAACCTCCACTTTCAAATGTCCAACCTCAGTACCAAACTCCACTCCCAAACATCCAATCCCAATAACAAGCTCCACTTTCAAATGTCCAACCTCAGTACCAAACTCCACTCCCAAACATCTAATCCCAATACCAAGCTCCACAGCCAAATATCTTTCCCCAATACAAAGTTCCACCTCCAAATTATCAGTATTATGTCCAATCCACTCTTCTAAATAACCGAACAAATATACAAGCACCTCCAAATTATCATCAAGTACCTCCTCCTGCAAACCAAATCCATTATAACCCCCCACGTCCAAACTACGAAAAGAAACTTCCCCAAAACTTCACACCACTAGCTGAAAGTCGCACTTAATTGTTAGAAAGATTGAAGAATGCCGGCCATTTACAATCGATAAAGTCAAAGCCTATCAATCCCAACTCCCGATTTTATCATCCTGATCAAAATTGTGCCTATCATTTAGGAGTAATAGGGCACAGTACCGAGGACTGTGTTACCTTGAAACATAAGATCCAAGATCTGATTGATCAAAAGGTCATCATATTTCAGTCATCGACTTCAAATGTCAACAGTAACCCATTTCCTAATCATGGGGGACCTACAATTAACATGATTGAAATAGAAGGAGAATGGGCGTCTGGCAAGACTATTACTAAGGTGAATTCAGAAAAGTGCATAAAGGTGGAAGAGGTAGAAAAGATAGAGAGATCTATGGCTGCCTTAAGTGTCAACGAGAAAGCCCAATTTATAGTAATGACGGCCCCGATCCAAGTGTACACTCCCCCACCAAGGAAGGAATTGATTGTACAGGCCCAAGGGATGACGCGATCGGGACGATGCTATATCCCTGAAGAATTGATCAACAAAAAATATTCACAAAAAAGGCCAATCACTGAAGGAGAGGCTGAGGAATTTTGGAGGCGTATGCAACCAAAAGACTATTCAATTGTCAAACATTTAGAGAAGACTCTAGACCAAATTTCCGTATTAGCATTATTAATGAATTTGCAATACCACGACAAGCTCTATCGAAGGTCTTGGATAAAGCGTATGTTCCCACAGGAACGACTGTGAGAACCTAGCTACGATGATAGAAAATATTTTGGGGAATCATCGCATATCATTCAGTGATGAAGAGTTGCCGTTTGAGGGAGCGATGCACAACAAAGCCTTGCACGTCACTGTCACTTGCCGAGACTATGCGATTAATCAGGTATTGATAGATGATGGATCTGGTGTGAAAATTTGTCATCTCTCCACATTGGTTTAAATGGGCTATGATTTGGGAAAATTTCATCAAAGCCACATAAATGTGAGAGCATTTGATGGAGGGAAGAGAGATACCATAGAAGAAATTGATTTGTACATCCAAATGGGACCTGCTGAGTTCAAAACTAAGTTTCATATTATGGATATTCATCCTATCTACAACCTGTTTTTTGGGAAAACCATGGATACATGGTACAAAGGCCATTTCATCACCCCTTCATCAACTATTGAAGTTCATTTGGGAGGATCATGAAGTAGTCATCCAAGGGGAAGGAAGCTGAACATATCATCCCAATGGTTATATATCGGTGATTGAAGATGTTCCAAAGGGTAGTAGTTTCTATATTATAGAAATTGTAAATGCTGTGGAGAAGGATCTGACGCTCAAAATGCCAATGCCTTCTGTCTACAAAATGATTGCAATGGTGATGTTATGAAATGGATTTGAGCCTGGACGGGGTTTGGGTAAGAGTCTGCAAGGAATTATTGAGCCTATTTAGATCCCAGAGAAGGCCTCTAAGTATGGGTTAGGATATCGGCCTACAAAGGAGGATGATATTGAGAATAAGTCAGAGGCGAGTCTGTTTAGGACCTTACCGCTCCTATACCGGTCATTTCCCGTGTGTGAGATATCGAATGATGATGGTCTTGGGGATGGGATAGGAAATATATTTGAGGGATGCAATGCTGTCCCAGAAGATTTCCTAAAGTCTGGTGGGGTGAAGAAGATTGCACTAGGGGAGGCCTTGCAAAACTGACCTCCACTCCACTCATAACTTGTCGCCCGACATGGTAGATGAAAGGGAAATTACTAATAGTTTTAAAATTGGTGATGATCCGGATGAGACCCCACAATCAACCCTTTACATCTCAAATTTCCTTTTCATATTTTACTTCTTTCAAAAGGCATGGGCTTGTGTTTACGCGAGTCATGAGCCATACTTTGTAACTATCTCTCAAATTTTAATGAAAAGTCCTTCCCTTATTTTGAAAATATATATATATATATATAATAATAAATTATTTTTTGAAACACCACTATTCGTACATTTTATTATTATCTTGTTATCAGCTAACTTGGTTTATTTGTTTATTACAGTAACCGTAACTCAAAACCTGCCAATGTCATGTCATCTCAAAGCTTAGACGAACAAAATGAGGGGAATGATGATGATTGGAAGGGAGGTGATGAGAAACGATTAGTTGAAGATATAGAAGAGTTTGAGAACCAGGAGAAGCCCAACCTAGAGGAAACTAAAACAGTCAACCTCGAAGATCATGATGAAATCAAAAATACAAGTGTCAGTGTCCACCTGGCGGAAGCACAAAAGAAAGAGCTCATTCACCTGTTATGGGAATATATTGACGTGTTTGCTTGGTCCTATGATGATATGCCGGGATTGAGCACCAGTATTGTGTCGCATAAGTTGTCGATAAATCCAGAGTTTGATCCAGTCAAGCAAAAAATGTGAAAATTCAAGACTGACTTAAGTCTAAAGATCAAGGAAGAAGTGACAAAACAAATCCAGTCTAAGGTTGTGGAGGTCACAAAATATCTGACGTGGCTGGCCAACATCGTCCCTGTGACGAAGAAGGGCGGCAAGATTCAAATTTGTGTTGAATATAGAGACCTGAATATATCCAGTCCTAAAGATAATTTTTCATTGCCCAATATCCACATCCTCATTGATAATTATGCAAAGAATTAAATGCAGTCCTTCATTGATTGTTTTGCCAGGTATCATTAGATATTGATGGATGAGGAAGATGTAAAAAAGACGCCATTTATTATGCCTTGGGGTGTTTATCATTGCAGGGTAATGCCGTTTGGTCTCAAGAATGCGGGTGCAACATATAGGAGGTCTATGACGGAAATTTTCCATGATATGATCCATAAAGAGATCGATGTGTACGTGGATGATGTAATTATAAAATCCTGCGAGAGTTCGGATCATCTGACCTATCTGGAGAATTCTTCAACAGATTAAGAAAGTACAGTTTGAAGTTAAATCCTGCTAAGTGTGCTTTTGGTGTGCCATCAGAGAAGTTTCTAGGGTTCATAGTCAGCAGAAGAGGCATCGAGCTAGACCCATCCAAAATCAATAAAATTAAGGTCTTGCCACCGCCAAGGACCAAGAAGAAAGTTATGAGTTTTATGGGTTGTTTGAATTACATTAGCAGGTTCATCGCTCAGTCGACAGTCATATGCGAGCCAATTATCAAGATGTTGAAGAAAAATACATTTAATGAGTGGACAGAAGAATGTCAGAGAGCTTTTGACCGCATTAAGGAATATCTGTCTACACCGCCGGTTTTGGTTCCGCCAAGAGAAGGAATGCCATTATTGCTTTACCTGTCAGTCTCAGAAAATACTTTTGGATGTGTCCTTGGGCAACATGATAAGACCGGTAGGAAAGAGAAAGCCATTTACTACTTGAGTAAAAAGTTTATGCCATATGAAGCCCGTTACACTCTTGTAGAAAGAACATGTTTCGCTTTGACTTGGGACGCACATAAGTAGAGGAATTATCTGTCATCGTACACAACATACCTCATCTCGAGAATGGATCTATTGAATTATATATTCTAGAAGTCCATGCCCAAGGGAAAGCGAGCCAAGTGGCAAATGTTGCTGAGCGAGTTTGACATCGTGTATGTAACTCAAAAGGCAATCAAGAGGCAAAATTTGGCAGATCATTTGGCAGAGAATCCAGTTGATGATGAATATGATCCACTTTGAACTTACTTCCCAGATGAGGAAATTCTATTCGTGGGAGAAGAAATTATACAAATTTACCCTGGATGGAGGTTATTCTTTGATAAAGCGGTCAACTTTAAAGGTTCAGGAATCGGAGTAGTGTTGGTGTCAGAAATCGTCCAACACTATCCGGTAACCGCTAAGTTGCATTTCCTGTGCACCAATAACATGGACGAATATGAGGCTTGCATCCTAGGTCTCAAACTGGCACTTGATATGGGTGTTCGTTAATTGCTAGTCATCGGGGATTCAGATTTGTTGATTCACCAGGTACGAGGAGAATGGGCGGTAAAAAATTCCAAAATTACTCCTTATATGGAGCTGGTGCATGAATTATGTGAAAAATTCAAAGAATTTGATTTCAGACATATTCCAAGGATACAAAATGTGTTTGCTAATGCTTTGGCCACTATATCTTCCATGATTCATCATCCAGATCAGTGTTACATTGATCCTTTGGAGATAAGCTTGAAGGAGCAACCCGCATATTGTGCACACGTTGAAGAGGAGCCTGATGGAAAGCCATGGTACTATGATATTAAAAGGTATTTAGACTATGGAATATAACCTGAAGAGGCCAGTAACAACCAAAAGAAGACAATCTGGCGTTTGGCGAAGAACTATTTTCCAAGTGGGGAAATCCATTTTAGGAGGACTCCAGATTTGGGATTCTTAAAATGTGTCGACGCTGCGGAAGCCAATAAATTGATAAAAGAAGTACACGCTGGAGTTTGCAGGACCCACATGAACGGGTTTTCCCTTGCTAGAAAGATCCTCAGAACCGGTTACTTCTGGATGACTATGGAAAATTATTGTAGCAAGTATATGCAGAAGTGCCCAAAATGTCAGATACATGGAAATTTGATTCGAATGCCTCCACATGAGCTTCATGCGATGAATTCACCTTGTCCATTCGTAGCTTAGGGCATGGATGTTATCGGACCAATAGAGCCACCAACATCGAATGAGCATAGATTTATTTTGGTTGCTATTGACTACTTTACTAAGTAGGTCAAAGCTGCTTCATATAGAGCCGTCACCAAGAAAGTGGTTTCAGATTTCATCAGGAATAGATTGATTTGATGATTTGGAGTGCCAGAATTGATCATCACTGATAATGGGGCAAACTCGAACAGTCACTTGATGAATGATATTTAGTGCATCGCAACTCGACCGCATATCATCCATAGATGAATGGAGCCATGGAATATGCCAATAAAAACATCAAGAAGATCTTGAGAAAGATGATTGAAAATGATATATCATGGCATGAGATGTTGCCTTACGCTTTTCTTGGGTATCGCACGCCAGTTCGAACCTCCACCGGGGAGACTCCTTATCTATTGGTTTATGGGAACAAAGTTGTGATACCTGTTGAGGTTGAAATACCTTCCCTAAGGATTATTCAGGAAGCTGTACTAAGCAACGAAGAATGGGTTTGCGCTCGCTACGAACAACTCCCGCTGATTGATGAAAAAAGAATGGTTGTTGTATGTTATGGTCAGTTGTATCAGCATAGGATGGTTCGTGCCTTTAACAAAAAAGTAAGAAATCGAACATTCGAAGTTGGGCAATTGGTTATCAAACGTATATTTCCTCACCAAGAGGAGTACAATGGAATGTTCGATCCAAATAGGCAAGGATCATACATAGTTCGCAAGGTACTATCTGGAGGGGCTCTGATTTTGTCTGATATGGATGGTCAAGAGTGGACCAAACCAATCAATTCTGATACAGTAAAAAGATTATATGTTTGAAAGACGTGCTAATTTTTGCATTCCTTAGTTTACTCGTAATCGCCTTTATAGTGATGTTGCTTTATAATGCGTAATTGCCTAGAACCCTTTTCCCTTTATGTACGAACTATTTTTGACCTGAATTCCCAAAAAGGGATACGTAGGCGGCCTATATCGGCTTCGGTCAACCCCTTAGGAAAATTTATTCTTTCCCTTTATGTACGAACTATGTTCGACCTGAATTCCCAAATAGGTATACGTAGGCGGCCTATATCGGCTTTGGTCAACCCTTTAGGAAAATTTATCCTTTCCCTTTATGTATGAACTACGTGATGACCTGAACTCCGAAGAAAGGGATACGTAGGCGGACTACGTCGGTTTCGGTCAACCCACTAAAAGTATATATATATCCCTAGCGTAATCTTGAACTACGTTTGACCTGATTCCTGCTTCAACGGGATACGTAGGCGCCCCAACGACTTGGTCATATAACCCAGGAAATGGGAACTGGGGAAGAATTTTCGAGAAGGAATCTCAAAAATCCAAAAGATAAGATCAACATCCAATAAAGAGAATGAAGATCAGCAAAGACTTCAAATCCACTCGAGATGATATCATCTCAGGCTACTTTAAACTGGGGCAGAAATTTTGAGGAAGGCCTCAAAATTTCCACCAAATATTGAAATATATTTCAAATTCCCCAGCACTAGAGGTCGAAGTTGAGATTTGAGAATCACCACCTGTGATAAAGTCTGGGAAGATTGAATCTCCATCTTTGATAAAACTTCTGGTAGAGGGCCTCGACAATACTGAATCCCTAAGCAATACTCCATCAAACGTAGTACATTGTTAGAATCAAGAGAAATTTGGTCGTTGAGATATTACATGACATGACTGGCAGATATTTTCTAAAAGTTTTTATATAAGTTTTCGAAACTATTTTCTAAAAATTAAGACTACTTTCAAAAATCTGTATAAATATTTTACTTAGTGATTGCCTAGACATCAATTAAGACGGGGAGTCAAGGTTGGAAGTCCCAACACGATAGAGTACCCAAAAGATGGCGTGGAGAAAATGGAGAATCGAAGAAGGTCAACACGGAGTAGTTTCATTCAAACTAATAATTTTTCTGTGGATGCAGGGACCGATACACAGAAATGAGTGTTGCTTTCAAAAAATCTCTAAGCAAGTCGGGAGCCATGCCAGAGCATATAATGCTTTAGAACGGTACATGTAGAAAGAAAGACGCTGACAAATGAACTCAGGTGAAACTATTTTTAAACTGCCAAGAGGGCCATTTCATATCATTACCAAGAGGGACATTGCATATCATTTCCAAGAGGTCCATTGCATGTCATTACCAAGAGGGACATTGCATATTATTGCCGAGAGGGACATTGCATATCATTGCCAAGAGGGCCATTGCATATCATTGCCGAAAGGTCCATTACATATCATTGCTGAGAGGGCTCATACCATTGCCCAAGAAGGCTATTTAATATCTGTTGACGTGCTAGATAGAAATGCTGGCGTCGAGGATATCATCAGCATTTAATATATATTGACGCACTAGACAAAAACATTGGCGTCGATGATATCATCATCATTTAATATCTGTTGATACACTAGACATAAATGTTGGCATCGAGGATCTCATCATATTTCATATCTATTGACACGTGAGACATAAACGTTGGCGTCGAGGATATCATCATCATTTAATATCTGTTGACACGCTAGACACAAATGCTGGCGTCGAGGATATCTTATAATTTTATGAATCAGCATCTGAATGCATCGAGAGCACACGATTTGAAGGGACGCCTTTAAGTCGCTATCTAAGGATGAATGATATATAAGATTTCCTAGAAATTGACAATTTTAGGGTCATCTATAAGTCATATTATTTGAAATAGGATAGTGTGAAAGATCACCTATGAGTTGATAGCCTGTAGGTCATCCGTAAGCCATAACAACATCCTAACCAGATAGTGTGTAAGATCACCCAAAAATCGATAGTTCAAAGGTTATCCATAAGTTGCAACTAAATCCTTATCAGAGAATATGCAAGATTATCAAATTGATACGTCCAAGGGTTCTCTATAAGACGCGTCAAATCCAAGATCGATTATGTGCAAGATTACCCAAAGACTAACAATTTGAGAGATTATCTATAAGTCATATTGTATCCAAGGTCGAATGATGTGCAGGAACACCTGAAAGCTAGTGATTAGAAGGATATCTATAAGCTATCTCTTATCCAAAGTCGGATAACGTGCAGGATTACCTAAAAGCTAGAAATTCAAAGGATATTTGTAAGTCGCCTCGTATCCAACATCAAATAATATGCAAGAGTATCTAAAGATCGACAATTTAAGGAAAATTTATAAATCGATCATCGACTATAACCGGAGAGTTTATTATTCCACATACAACAAGTGATATAGGTAACCAAAAGGGTTGCCACACTAGCAAAAGATAACACGATTGTAGGGACCGTTCTGTATAAAGTATCGTCGGTGTCCAAAAGGGCCACCCCACTTTGAAGACATATTCAACTGAAAAATGTCATAACTATACAACAACCAAGAGGGTTGTTGTGTTTGTTGTTGCCAGTTATTTCATTCCAAATAGGTACATGAAGAGATAACTCCACTTTTCAGGCCACAACTCACGTGGAGATATGGTAAAAGGCTATATACCTCTTTCATGAATTATGTTTAGCACTAACAATTTTGTTTGAGATTTTGCTGAGAGAATCCGAGAGGATGAAAATCTCAAATCAAACCCACAGGTGCGGACGACTCCAGAAAAGATGCAGAACAACGTGGAACTCTTTCTTAGCAGTAAAACGGGACATAGTCTAGAGAGGGACGTCAAACTCTTTGGATGCAAGCTAAATGATGATAGCCACCACCATCCAACCACACCCATGTTAGAAAACATATGGGTATTTGGGGATATTCTAAGACTCAGCTTCAACTCCGGGATATTTCTTAACTCATGCCGAGAGTAGCCTTCTTTTTCTTTCAAAGTCAGGTGACAATATACTTAGAGTTTGGAAACTATGTCCGGGTAAGTTCTTGTCTATGGGTGTGAAGGATCCCACATTCATGGTTAAGAGGTTACAATCCTCTTCCGAAACTCGATTAACTTGTCACTCATCCCGAGTCAAAGATCATCTGAAATAAAAGACTATCTTTTCTACCGATCGAGTCGAACTATAAGCAGTCTGATTCCCTGAAATCTTAGGGATATATAGGCTGGGCTCCATGTAGAAAACTTGACTGCATTCCAACCTTCCCGCAAATCCCTTCATTCCCCAACTTCTTGGTTTCATCAAAACTCTAAAACAGAGATAGCTGGTGAATTCCCTTGAAAATTGTGCTTAAAATCAAGCTTTATAAACTACAAGTGGCCTGAATTCTCATGTAACCTGAGATATGTAGGGAACCTGATACCGAGGTTCTTCCATAACTCCATGAAACTCGTACGAAAGACCAACCTCTTTTAGATACGAATTTGTGGTTAGACAAAAATTAGGAACGATAAACCTCTCTTAGCCCAGGATTACTTGCATCCATCCGACCCAAAGGGAGGGGGCAGTTATTGACACCTAATTTTTTCCCTCCACAGCCAAGTTTAATTGCGAGCTTCTTCGGTTTTTAATAAAATCAAAACATTTATTTCGCCTGAATAGAAACTTTTTTAAAAAAATATTCATCTGGGCAAGTTTGTCATTTTAAGTGACGATTATACATTATCGTATTCAATTATATGAAATTATATAATTTTGTTACTTAAATAACTATTTTACAGAATATCGGATTTTAATCAAGAATTATTTTGAAAATAAATTCAAATGGTTGAAATCTTGATTTAAATATGATTTATTCTGAAAAATAATCTATTTGGAGAAATATTTATTCAACTTTATGGAATCAAGAAGATCAGGATTAAAAAAGGTGTTAATTCATATCGAATTTCGATTCGATTAAGTCAATTTATTAAATTTAACTCTAATTGAAATCAAATTGGCCCCAATTATGATGTAATTGACCGATGAGATATTCAATTTGGTAGATTTTAAATAAGTTGCCTAAATTATAATCTTAATCCTCGATTACCTTTTCTTAAGTGGGATTATTTTAATCCAATTAGATTTAATTGGGTTATTAAATAACCCCAACATAACCAAATCAAAACAAAAATCAGCCCATTCCCTTTATTAATTAATCCAACAACCCAACGGTCTAAACCCGCACCCACTAGGCCCAACAGATCTGAAACGGCCCAACCTCTAATCCACCCTTATCTCCTCGTTCAACCTTACCCGATCTCATCCAATAGTAAACGACAACAACACAATCTCCAACGTACAACATCAGTGACCAAATCACGATCAATGACAAAACAATCTCTAACCCATGAGCGACCCGAAATCGACCCGTTCTCAACCAAAAATGACGTGTTTCCCATATTCTCGCTCTCAGTTTCTCAGCAAAACCTCGAACCTTCTAGAAAAGGATAAGTTGGCTCCCCTAACGTCCCATTCCCAAAAATCTTGGATTGATTCGTACGATTTCATACATATTTGGGGGATTTCCATTGGTTAAGGGGTACAATTCGTTTTTCCCAAATTTGATTGGTCCACCTGTTGCAATCTCTCTGAAGAAATCAAGAATTGGGTGGGATTTGAGGTTTAAAAGCCAGGGAAAGAGGAAATTTTTGAATTTCGAATCCTCTATTTTTTGGAAATCCTTAATTTATCCCTAGAGGCCTTTCTATATATAGCTCAACATAGAGCCATTGAAAGGGGTCGAACATTTTTTTTCTGAGAAAATCCTGAGAGAAAAGAGAGGCCTCTCCTTTCCTTTCTGGGTTCAAAAAGGGGTTAGAAATTCGTGGGTCGGGAAGAAGGGGACTCTTCCTTTTGGGCTATTAGGTTTGACTTTTGGGGTAAGAAATTGAAATTTGGGGGGGGAGGGGGGGGGGGTTCAAGAAAAGAAAATCATTCGTTAACAAGGGTTCTTAGAGAAAAGTAGTCAACTAGTTGATACTATCGAGAAGGCATCGAACTCTTCGGCGGTCGAAATCCTATCATTGGTTTGTCGTCCCTTTTGCTTCCCCGAAAGAGGTAAACACATTTTCATCCTTGGGATTTCATTGTTCTCTGCTTCTCTCCTTCTGATGTAGTAGTATTTAGTGCTGGGAATTGCGTGTTGTAGTAGCCTTATAGGCCATAGGATTAATTATGCTCGAATGAAGTTGCTGCATTGTTGTATTCTTTTCTATGTTGTTGGAGATTTTAGCTTTACGATTCTACAATAGTGAAGGCGGGATGTTTTTCGTTGCACTTAGAATTTTTTAGTTAATATTAAAAATGATGAAAATATGTTTAGGTTTTATTTACCTTTGATGTTGATCGATCTAAACGTTTTTGTTCCTTTTCATGAAACGGTTCAAGTGTTAGTATTCGTATTTTGGAAGGTCTTCATTAATTCACCCTTTGGTTTTAAAAGAAACTCAAAATGGGATAGAATCAAGATCAAAAACTAATTTTGACCCACCTTCGCGTGATTTAAACCATTTGCAAATCGGCTTGGGTATTAGTATTCTTAGTCTTCGCAGCTTTCACCAATTCACCTTTTTAGTTTCAAAAGTGATTTGAAAGAGGTTAGAATCGTAGTCAAAAATTAGTTTTTACGAAGGCACCCATCTTTACTTATGTTGGACAATTTGTATCTTATTTTTGTTCTCTTTCTCAAATTGATCAAAGTCAGTACTCTCATTCTTGGGAGTTCTTCACTGATTCACTTTGGGTTTCTTTTAGAAATTGAAAAAAGGGATTAGAACAACTATTGAGGCATTGAGTTTGAATTTTATAGGCTTGGATGTGAGGTTTGGATTACTCCCTAGTTCAATCATGTTTCTGTTGCCTTTTTAGGTTCATGCAATTTTCAAATTTGTATTAGGATCGTATAATGAATGTCTATTACGTATAGTCCTTGCTGGCAATTATTCGTAAACACGAGGTAGCAGATTTTGGCTTCTCTTTCTTTTCACTTTATATTTTGATCATGCTCTCGAAATAAAAAATTGCTAACACATAATTATAACCTCTTTCAAGTAGTAAATTGGATTTTATTAAGTAACAGTAAGGTAGAGGCAACATTCCAAAGAGAATGTGTTAAATTATGTGGTATTTTGCTCTTTTTCCACGCCTGCCATCATTATATTTTATTTTATTTTATGTTGTCCCTTTTCCATTACTCATATCATTATGCTTTATCCAATGATGTTAAATTTATTAAATTATGTGATTCGGATTCTAATTTCTTGTCTTTCCTTCCTTTCCATGTCAATCTGCATTAGGGTCCACAATGGACTCCTTCCTATCTCATTATCAGGTGGGTCAGTGAGGCCCATATCCTTGAGGTTTAACTGCCACATTTATTCTGTGGCCATTCCAGTAAGAAGACAAAAGCAGATAGCGGGCCCAAGTACATTGACAAAGTCACTAGGATTTGGAAGGTTGAAAGCCTCATCTTCTTTAGTTCACTTAGCATAGTGTTGCTTGTTTTCTTTATTATTTTTATTTATTCATTTAGGTTTTTATTCATTCATTCATTTGGGGCCTCAAATCCAAAGTTGTAAACTTAATACATGTGGAGCGAGACTCGAGCTAAAGGCTCAAAAACATAGAATTAGGACAGGTGCAAATGGGTCAAAAGCCCGATTAGATTAGGACAGGGTCGACGATTTGGGCTTAAAAATCCTAAATCATTACTTTCCTGCTTTTTCCCCTTTTTCTTTTCATTTACTTGTTTGCTTGTCTCTTTGCGAACCTAGTTAAATCCCTAACTAAGTCGCTAAAAACTGATTTCGCGAAAACCTTTTCCTTAATCAATTACTTTTTCAACAAACCGTTTTTCCAATGTTAATCAAAAGAATGTTTTCAAACAGTTCGGATAACCGCAAGTTAGCAGACGTTTTAGGTTCCTAAGACCTTCCTAAAACGTTAATAGGAACCGCTTACTCAAAATCTTCAACATTTGAATGATTTTTTGAATTGTTTTAAGTAACTCTCTAAAGGTTTCTTAATTCCTTTTCAAAATTAAGTGGCGACTCTTTCAAATAAGTCAAAAAAAAAATTTGTCAAAACAATGAGTAAGGTAGTTCCGCTTATGCACCTTCAACTGCCTAGATGCATCAGCCACTACCTTACCGTACTGCATAAGAACACACCCAAGTCCCACTCGGGATGAATCACAATATACAACAAAACCTTCTTTACCCTCCAAAAGAGTCAGAACAGGAGCAGTAGTCAACTTGTCTTTCAACTTCTCAAAACTATTCTCACAGGAGTCGAACCACAAAAACTTCACCTTTTTCTGAGTCAACTTAGTAAGTGATGCAGCTATGGAAGAAAAAATCTCGACGAATCTTTTGTAATAACCCGCCAAACCCAAGAAGCTCCGAATGTCGGTTGGAGTCGTGGGTATGGGACATTTTCACATTGCCTCAATCTTTTGGGGATCAACCTTAGTCCTCTTACTAGACACAATATGCCCTAAGAATGCAATAGCATTCGACCAGAATTCACACTTGGAAAATTTTGCATACAATTTATGATCTTTAAGGGTCTGAAGGATGATTCGGAGGTGATTGGCATGGTCCTCCTCACTCTTAGAATATACCAAAATGTCATCAATAAATACAATGACAAACAGATCCAGAAACTGATGGAAAACCCTATTCATTAGATCCATGAAATCTGCAGGGGCGTTAGTCAACCCGAAGGACATCACTAAGAATTCATAATGGTCGTATCTAGTTTGGAAAGCTGTTTTGGGAATATATGACTCTCTAACTTTCAACTGGTGATATTCCAAATGAAGGTCTATCTTTGAAAAACATTTAGCACCCTGAAATTGATAAAAAAAAAATCATCAATCCTAGGAAGGGTATATTTATTTTTAATTGTGACCTTATTCAACTAGCGATAATCTATGCACATAAGAAGGGAACCATCTTTCTTTCGCACGAAAAGTACAAGTGCACCCCAGGGAGACACACTGGGGAAGATAAAACCTTTATCTAGAAGATCTGCTAGCTGTTCTTTCAACTCTTTTAGCTTTATAGGAGCCATACTATATGGTGGAATAGAAATAGGACGGGTATCTGGCAATAAATCAATACCAAAATCTATCTCCCTATCAGGTGGTATTCCTGGGAGATCATCTGGAAATACTTTCGGGAATTTATTCACTATGGGGAGAGACTGAAGAGGAAGACTTCGGCACTAGAATCTTTAACCCGAATAAGATTATACAAGCAACCTTTGGAAATAAGTTTACGGGCCCTGAGATAAGATATGAAATTCCCTCTAGGTTCTAGAGAATGTCCCTCCCATTCTATCACCGACTTATTTGGAAAAAAAGGTGACTCTTCGGGTGGCATAGCACGAATAGAGCCATTCCATCCCTAAGATGGCATCAAAATCAACCATATCAAGTTCTATGAGATCTACCTCAGTATCCCAGCTGAAAATAGACACCATACAATTTCTATACACCCTTCTAGCCATAACAGAATCTCCCGCTGGGGTGAAAACCAAAAAAGGTTCAGCAATCACATCAGGCTCAAACCCAAAACCAACAGCCACGTGTGGGGTCACATAAGACAAGGTAGACCCGGGATAAAGTAATATATACATATCACGAAAACATATTTACAACGTACCGGTGACTACACCTGGTGAGGCCTCTGCCTCCTGGCGGTTGGTCAAAGCATACAACCGGTTCCGACCATTTTCATCGACTGAAGTGGCACCCTTCTGAGGTGGTGGTGCATATGAATTCGCCTGGGACTTGGCTTCTCCAACATTACTCTTTACTGCCGGACAGTCTCTCTGGATATGGCCCGGCTGGCCGCATAAATAACACACCAAAGCACCAAACTGACATCTCCCTGGATGATTTCTCCCGCATCTCCCATACGCGGATAGGACCGAGAGGTCTAGGCTACACTTCCCTGCGACTGCGTACCCTGCATCCTCGGCCCCTTACTATACTGAAAATTCTAGGTGCACTGCTCAGTTGTGGGTCTGGACACTGGAGCACTAGCTACCGACTGTGCATTATCTCAATTATTCTTCTTTTTCCATTTGCCACCCTAATTACTGCTATGCTACTGACTATGACTCTGGTCTGTCGCTCTGGCTCTCTTTGTCTGCCTGTCCTTTTCCCTAGATTTGGCTATTTTCTTTTTCTTCTTCTCAAATTGTTGCATGTTGATTGATAGTCTAGTAAAGTCCATAGCCCTATTTAGCATAGTTCCCTAACACTCAAGCACTAGATCATTTGAAATGCCAGAAGAAAACTTCCTCATTTGGGCCCTCATACTACTCGTCATCTCAGGAGCATAATGGGGCAGCTGGTTAAACTTTAAAGCATAATCCTGAACACTCATCTTACCCTACTTAAGGTTTATGAATTCCTCTACTTTAGCTTCCCTCAGCTCCAGAGGAAAGAATCGGTCAAGAAAAGCTTCCACAAACTCGTCCGAAACTGTGGGCTCGGCACTGTCACCCTTCGTATCTTCCCACTCGTTGTACCATTGGTTTGATACATCCTTTATCTGGTATTCTACTATCTCAAAACCCTCCACCTAATCAACATGCATTACTTTGAAAATCTTCTTCATTTCGTCTATGAACTCCTGCGGGTTCTCTTCTACCTTAGCGCCAGAGAACTTGGGCGGGTTCATTCTCATGAACTGGCCCACTGTAGTAACTTCAGAAGTAACAGACGCAGACCCAGTATCCTCTAACCTCTGAGTCTGTGTGACTACCAGTTGTGCAAGCATATGAATAGATGTCTGAATTCAGCATTAGAAACCTCTCCTTCACAAGGCTGAGTGCGATTGGCCCCCGTCTGGAGAGATCTAGGAGGACTGGTCGGTACAGGAGGTACTCCCGGAGTAGGAATAGGTTCTGGGGTATGAGCTCTGTTACGGGTCCACATCCCATGGGTAGGATGAACTTTATCATCCTAAGCATTAACGGTTGTGCGACAGGGAGGAATCGCTGGTTTTCTGAAAAGGAAAAGGTCATTGATTAGGGGATAGATTAGACTTTGAAGCACGAACTAAATCACAAAGAAGAGGAACATTCTTAAATGCCTAGTAGCCTCCTTCTTATAAGTGTGGTGCACTACACACCTATAAACAAGACTCTACCCGATGCAATTTTTTAGAAGCCCTGGGACCATGAATCATGCTCTGATACCAAATTTTTCATAACCCGAACTAGGGCCTAGCCGTGACGGACATCCCGAACCATGAAAGCCCGAAATGCCCTTCTCTATCTGGTAATCATGCATAACATTCATATAATAAATAAGATGCAGAGCATATCCAAAATAATCATTTATAAATCAACATATATAAGAGTAATTTAAAACAGTTCATAAGTATATCATGTAGTAAGAATTCACATGGGCATTTTAAAGACTTTGTAAAAATCATCTCAGCTCTGAGAAATCTGTGTTACTTCTGTGCTAGGTGGTATACCCTAAAACTCTGAAAAATTCCACGGGCTATATGGATACTACCATTAACTCGATAGCGAAGCCCCCAACCCAAGTGTGCTGCAAGGGTCGGAGTCTCTAAATCTACTACGCCACACAGCCGTCATCAGCGTACAATAATAATCTACCCGTATCGGCAAATATGATTTCAGGCTAAGAGTTGCTTGAACTCGCGCCTTCTTCGGGTAACTACCTAACCCTCTTTAAGTCCTTTTTTAAAACTCTATCAAAATATACAGTCTCTAAAAACATACTCTGAAAACATGCTCTGAAAACATAATCTGTTATGGCATAAATACATATGGTATCGCCATACCATTGACTTGCAAGTCATATCTCTGAACCATTATTATTCTATCATAAATATTTGTATTCAAAACACAAATTTTGAGACCAGCATTTTAATAATTCAATTCAATAAATCTTTCTTTTTTTCAAACCTCATGTAAACACATGCAATTCTTTCTCATACACACAAGAACATATTGATATCAAGAAACACCCTCTCAACAATTCCAAATCATGTTCAAATGCTAGGATATTGCAAAAACATCTTTCAAATCACAAAACTATAATCTTTAATTCAATACAAGAGAGGGAGTTAATAATTTATGCTCTCAACAATCTTAAATCTCAAATTCATACATACACATATATATGTAAATCAATTTAGGGGAAAAGACCACAAGGCCAAAGCAATAGTAGCATTGAAACTTTTGAAATGCATAATCAATAATATAGTTTTCAAAACCCCCATAAAATACATGCATCAAAACCTTTAAATCATGTTTTAACAATTTCAAACCCATGTAGTTTTTTTTTGGATAAACCCCACATACCTCGATTACAAAGAATAAGGGATTATCCTTTAAGCCTATGGTTTGAGGATTCCAAATCTTCAGTCAATTTTGAAAACCCACGGTTGAATCTTGAGTTTCTTGGAGGACATGTATATGAACTAGGATTTTTGTTTTGAGGAAAATCTTGAGAATGTCATATATTCTGCTTATAGAGGTCTTAATCTACTGTTTGGATGTTTTAAGAGGATTGGAAAAAGTTCAAATTACCCTTTTTAACTTCTAAACGAAGCTACAAAAATTAAACTGGGAACCCAATTTTATTGGCCACCGCGACGTGCCACTATCGCGGTGGCTCACTGGAAATTGACGAATGGGAATTTAGGATCCTCTGTGATGCGCCACTATCACGAGGTCCCACTGGAATTTGACAATTTCTAATTAAACCCTCTCTGTGACGCGCTAAACACCAGAATGAAGATATTTTGCGACTAGCACATAAAATAGCCATAACTTCTTCACCGAGTGTCCGATTTGGATGAATCTTATATCGATAGAAAGCTTATTCAGTCATCTACAAAATGAAAAATAGAAATCTAAGGGATTCCGTAGGGAAATAAGTATAAATCATTCTATAAGTCAATGCTTGATATTTTAGGGACAGAATTTTGCTAAGAAAAACTTTGGGGCATTACAGTTCCCTAAAGGGAAACTCCTTTGATTAGTATACGGACCTTGAGCCTAACTCCATCGATAGTTGGGAGAAATTGGAGCACGAGTTATTAAATTGCTTTTATAGCACAAGGCGTACAGTGAGCATGGTAGAGCTCACAAATACTCAAAAAAAAAAAGACAAACCAGTCCTTGACTCCATAAATTAATGGAGAAATGCTAGCCTAAACTGCAAAGATAGGCTCAGCGAAGCTTCTGTGATAGAGATGTGCATCCAAGGAATGCACTGGGAGCTTCTCTACATATTGCAAGGCATTAAGCCTAAATCCTTTAAATAGCTACCCATGCTCACGATATGGAGTTGAGCATATCTTCTGCTAGAAAGGGAGAAACACCTATTCATGACCCTCGAAAGAGAAAGGGTAAGTAGGAACCCAAAAGATGGGGAAAGTGTGTCCCCAAAAATAACAAAAAGAAATCTATGAATATTGAAGTGTCTCCTGTGAAGGTCACCACAAAGGTGAGCAAGAATCAAAGTGGGAAGATGACTTCTAGAGCACGTCCAAATCAGAAAACTTTAAAAGAGATGCAAGAAAAGGAATATCCCTTTCCTGATTCTGATGTTGCTGAGATTTTTTACGAACTCCTTGAGCATAAGCTCATTGAATTACTAGAGATGAAGCGGCCCAATGAAACTAGAAAGACCAATGACCCTAATTATTGCAAATATCATAGTCTTGTGAGTCACCCTCTCAAAAAGTGTTTTTTGTTTAAAGACAAAGTCATGCAATTGGAAAATGAGAAGAATATATTTTTCGATGATAAGACGGTTAGTTCTCATCAAATCTATATCACCTTTGGCTCATTCGACCCAGTCTAAATATGTATAGAAGATCATAATAAGAAAATATTAGATCCAGATAGGTCTTCAGTTGATGAAGGCGATGATAAAGGTTAGACTTTGGTAACTAGGCGTAGATGTAAAAAGATGAGTCTATGAAAGGAGACATCTGAGAAGCCAACCAGAAGGAGAATGGTGAAGAAACCAAAGAAATAAAAGTTGGTTGAACTTCCAAAGAAGACGAGGGTGACGGAGCTTCACCACAAAAAACACAGTGTCCAATAACATTGGAAGAATTCTTACCAATTTGGTTTCTTGCAAACACTACTCAAGTCAACCTTGAGGCATCTTGTTTTAATACTACCAAAAAGGGGGGAAAGGGTGAAAACCCACCCGTGGATATTCCTCCATCTTCTGAAAAGCTTATGGAGCCACTTAGCCAAGAGGCACATGTATGTGATACAAAAATCACATTTACAAATAGCGACATTTTGCTTAGAGGAACCCTACACAATCATCCCTCGTACATAGTAAGTCAAGTTCTAGGAAAAAGGATAAATAAAATCTTGATTGATGGGGGATTTAGAGTTAACATCCTGCCTATCCGTACAATGAAGGAAATGGGCATCGCTACAAACAAACTAGACAAAAGTCGTATAATTATCCAACGCTTCAACCAAGGGGACCAAAGGCCCATGGGAGCTGTCAAGTTGGGGATTTGTGTAATACCCCGCATGTTTCTAAGATAGGAAGTGAATAAGTATTACTACGTATGAAATCTCCTATCCTGTGATTCATACTTGCATACAGGACTTACATTGAATATCCTAGTGATAGGATAGATTATGATGCATTAAGCATGTTCATATGAGTCACTTAAGGTAAAACAAGCTAAGAGTTTTTGAATCCATCAATTTTTAGTGTTTGATTTTGCAAGGGTCATCTTTGAAAGATTATAAATCGATGTTAATGTGGTATTTTGGCTGATTTAGACCAACAGAATTGTATAGAATTGAATTATCTTTCCAACGATACCAATTTCACCTTAATCCAATACCCGAGCGAAAAGTTATGCCCATTTTCATGAGAGACAGTAAGCATAGGCGATTAGTTAGGCGCCGCCCAACCCAAGCATAGGCGATTGGTTAGGCGCCACCCAACCTAGCTTAAGAAATTACTTGGGTTCTGCCTAAGTCAGTTCCAGGTGCCAAAAACACTCTGTTTTAAGTTATTTTAAGGGTAATTAAGTCTTTTAACACTCCTTACACGTCCCTAAACTTAACCCTACGAAATATATAGCTTCTAAACATATTACAATCCTATTATCATCTCAAAGCTCATCATCCAATAGCACTAATAGAGAAAAACAACTAGGGTTGCATAACTAATCTTGAAGATCCGATTTCAAGGAAATTCCTCCGTCAATCATCAAGAATCTTCCTTCTAAGGTATGTGTGAGTTGATTTATGGATACCTTTCATCCATAAAGCTCAAAAACCCTCTTTTTCATTATAAAGTATGATTTCTATATTGTTGGGTGTTGATGAACATGTTGTTGTTATTGGGTGATTCCCAAGATGGAATCTTTATATGTTTTTATGAATTCATGTTATCATATGAGTTGGAAACATGTTAATTTGGTTGTTCATGATATATAATTTGATGATTTCACCTATGCTTAAGATGTGCATGTAAGGTGTTTGATAAAATGCCTAAGAAATTAGAAATCATGCAATATAGCTAAATTGTGACTAAGTGAAGGATTCATGATTTGCCCTTACGTTTCAAACGAATTCTATGTTGATAATGTGCCTTGTAAATGTTGTTGGAATACTCATGAACTAATATTATGAGATTATACTATGCTTACTTGCAAATCCTACTATGAACAAGATGTATGATAACCATGTAATCCACATGAACTTCAATGATATTAGTATGTGTTGCCAATATGATTATGCAATGAACATGATATTAAGATTGTGCAAGTACTTCCATGTGATATGAAATCCTTTCCATGCAATACATTGTTGATAACCATGCTTAGTATGAGATCCCTACCTATGATATTATAAATTATGTACTCTACTGTTATGGTCAAGTCAGTCATGTGTGTCAGTTTCCTTCCATCGAGTCCTGGGGGTACATGTACCTGAAAACTATAGCTGTGTTCCTAGAGCCATGTCATGTTTCATGATATCCGAACTCAATCTATGATTCCATAGACTTCAGTCAGTCATGTGACTCAGGAAAACCTCATGATCTTAGTCAGTTGTCAGATATCAGTAACGTTCTACCAGTTAACGGAATTCAGTAAGATTAAGTCATGTACAGTCAGTTATTCATGTCCAGTCTCTCCAGATGGGAGTAGAGGTTAGCACCGAGAGAACCCAAGGATGGGAACTCACCCACCAGTTCAGGGTGTGATTCTTAGTAGTCATCCTTATGTTCCAGAACTACGTAGCCAGCGTAGGTTGAGATATATTAACCCGTCAGATTAGGGTTAATGAGGTGGATTAACCCGCCAGATTAGGGGTCTCACCGTTCTCATTGAGTACCCGCCAGATAAGGGTCACTCACAGGCTGTCCTTACCCGTGGCACGGTATTGACACCCCTTCAATCGGGGCAGAGATTGGACTCCAGCTTAGCCATAACAGGCATACCTGAGGCATATCGGTTAAACACTACTTCCAATAATTTTAATATCAGTCTCAGTAAAAAAAATCAGGGCGTTCTTCAGATTTCAGTATATACAAGACTGTCAGATACAGTTGTCCTTGTTATCAATTTCAGTATTAGTCATGACAGTTATCAGTAAACCATGTATTATCTTACAGGTCATGTTATTACGTGTTCACGGTCCCAGTTTCTAGATATGTGTGTTTGCACTCCCATGTTCATATTAGTCAGTCAGTGTTGTTCATGCATGATACCCTTTATGTTTAGCCTACCTTCCTCGTATACTCAGTACTCCAGTTGTACTAATGCATTTGCGCTATGGTTCTTTCTTTTTATGATACACCATAGGTTTCGAGACATAAGCTCCAGCCCAGCAGTAGCGGTAGCATTCCAGACGCAGAGACACAGTGAGTCCTCATTAATTTGAGGACAATATGATTTGATACATTTATTTATTTCTTTAGTTCAGTTTTACGGAGTTAGTTGGAGACATGTTCCTTCAACTCCTTATTCAGATAGTTTAGAGGCTTTTAGATTTGTGTTCAGATTTACGTTCAGATTGAGTTGTTTTGGGTATTTTCACCCACATGATTTTATTCAGTTGAACCTTATGGCCTTACATTTCTATGTATTCCGCATTATTATATCATGATTTGCAGTATACAGGTACAGATATCAGTCATGGGTTATCTTGTGGTCCCTCGGGGTCAGGAGCACCGTGTAGCATTCTGGTTCAGCGAATCGGGGTGTTACAAACTTGGTATCAGAGCCTAAGGTTCAATAGAGTCCTAGGATGTCTGAAAGCCGTATCTAGTATAGTCTTGTACATGGGTGTGTTGTGCGCCACATTTATGTGTGGGAGGCTATAAGATATTTTAGGAACAGTCCCTTTTCTTCATTATTCACGTCATACTAGTGGGCATAATCACAAGTTAAACTCTTAGTCTAATCCATTCTTCTCTTATTCCAGACCATGGCCCCAAAGAGAAGAAACCAGCCAGCTCCTCAGCCTGAAGATCCTTTGGGAGAACATGTTTCCCATGCGGAGTTTAGAGCCACATTTACCATACTTGCTCAGTCCATGGCTGCACAAAATGAACGGCCATCAGTCATTCCAGCCAATCCAGTGGACAATCCCAAAGAAGCTAGGGTTCGGGACTTCACCTGGATGAACCCTCCATCTTTCCATGGGTGTAAGTCTGACGAGGACCCTCAGGAGTTCATTGACCAAGTCCAGAAGGTCATTGACATCATGGGTGTTACTTCTATTAAGAGTGCCGAGTTAGCCGCCTACCATTTATAGGATGATGCTCATGATTGGTACAAACAGTGGAAGTCTGAGAGGTTAGATGATGCAGGCCCTATCGAGTAGGAGGAATTTGTCACGGCCTTCTTAGAAAGATTCTTTCCCCAAGAGCTGAGGGAATCCAAGGTTCTTGAGTTCATCAACCTCAGGAAGGGGAATATGACGGTTAGGGAGTATTCTCTCAGATTTACTTAGCTAGCCAGGTATGCTCCTCATGTGGTTGCAGACAATAGGGATAAGATGAGCAAGTTCGTGTCAGGGGTCAACGATAGCGTGGTAAATGAGTGTAGGTCTGCGATGCTGATCGATGATATGACCTTAGCCAGACTCATGACCCATGCCCAACAAGTAGAAGAGTAGAAGTTTAAGACTAGGGAGAGGCAAAACAAGAGAGCAATGTCAGGTAACTTCAACTTTGCTCACCCCAATTCAGATGGAGAAAACCGTTCACAGTTTCTCTCCAAATCAGCCGTTCCATCTCCTTCCTCTTCCAGTGCTCCAGTGCCAAAGTTCAGAGATGGAAATAGAGACAAAGTGTCAGGCTCTAAATCTCAGGTCAGTGTTAGCAGTGCCCGAACGAATCCCCTTTGTCAGACTTGTAGTAAGAACCATAAGGGCATTTGTAGAGCCAGTAGTGATGTCTATTTTGGTTGTGTCAAGCCAGGCCACCGGATTAGGGAGTGTATACAGTCAAGTCTTCAAGGTCAGCAAAATCATTCTACAGCTCAGTCCAGTCGCCCGAACTAGCAGGGTGCCATTTCCAGTTCTACCAGTGGGCAACGCCCAAACAGACTTTATGCTCTTCAGTCCCGGTAGGACCAGGAAAATTCTCCTGATGTCGTTACTGGTACGTTACAGATTTTCCATGTTCATGTTTATGCTTTGCTAGTCCTAGGTGCATCTTTGTGTTTTGTTACTCCATACATAGCAGGCGATTTCGGAATCAGTCCCGAAGTCCTAGTAGAGCCCTTCTCAGTCTCTACCCCAGTGGGTAAAACCATCATAGCCCGGCGGGTATACAGGAACTACCCGATTATGATATCTCAGAAATCCACGTCAGCAGATTTAGTGGAGTTAGAGATGACTGATTTTGATGTCATTCTCGGCATGGATTGGCTTCATTCCTGCTATGCCACAGTCGACTGCAGAAATAGGATAGTTCAGTTTCAGTTCCCAAATGAACCCGTCCTAGAGTGAAAGAGTAGCATTTCAGCGTTCAGAGGTCAACTATTTTCCTACCTTCGGGCAAGAAAAATGATTTCTAAGGGGTGTGTGTATCATCTCGTGCATGTTAAAGATTCCAGTCTTGAATCTCCCAGCCTCGAAATAGTCCTTGTTGTTAATGAATACTCAGATGTCTTTCCCGAAGATCTTCTAGGCATTCCTCCCGAAAGGGAAATAGACATCGGCATAGACCTTCTTTCGAATACTCAACCTATTTCTATTCCGCCATACAGAATGGCACCAACAGAACTCAAGGAACTGAAAGATCAGTTGAAGGATCTCTTAGATAAGGGATTCATCAGACCCAGCATTTCCCCATGGGGTGCGCCAGTATTATTCGTGCGCAAGAAAGATGGTTCTCTCAGGATGTGTATTGATTACCGTCAACTCAATAAGGTCACGGTCAAGAATAGATATCCTCTTCCTAGGATTGATGATCTATTTGACCAGCTTCAGGGTGCCAGTTACTTCTCCAAGATAGACCTCAGATCAAGCTATCATCAGCTCAGAGTTAGAGAATGTGACATTCTAAAGACAGCTTTCCGTACTCGGTATGGTCACTTCGAATTTTTAGTCATGTCATTTGGTCTTACCAATGCCCCTGTAGATTTTATGGATTTGATGAACCGTGTGTTCAACAGTACTTGGACATGTTTGTCATAGTCTTTATAGATGATATTCTGGTCTATTCTTGCACAGAGAGTGATCATGCAGACCATCTCAGGATTGTTCTTCAGACTCTCAGGGATCACCAGTTATTCGCTAAGTTCAGCAAGTGTGAATTTTGGCTAAGATCAGTAGCATTCCTTGGCCATATTATTTCCAGTGATGGCATTAGAGTAGATCCTCAGAAAACTGAGGCAGTAAAAAACTGGCCCAGACCCGTATCTCCATCAGATATTAGGAGTTTCTTGGGTTTGGCTGGCTATTACAGATGGTTTGTCGAGGTATTTTCTTCTATTTCATCTCCCATGTCCAGATTGACTCAGAAGAAGATTAAGTTTCAGTGATCAGATTCATGCGAGAAGAGCTTTCAAGAGTTGAAGACTCGACTCACCTCAGCTCCAGTTCTAGCTATTCCAGATGGTTCAGACGGTTTGGTAGTCTATTGTGATGCACCCAGAGTGGTTTTAGGTTGTGTCCCCATGCAGCATGGTAAGGTCATAGCCTATGCCTCCAGAAAGTTAAAGCCACATGAGAAGAATTATCCTACTCATGATCTTGAGTTAGCAGCGGTAGTTTTTGCCTTGAAGATTTGGAGGAATTATATCTATGGAATTTATGTAGATGTCTTCACAGACCATAAAATCCTCCAGTATGTCTTTTCCCAGAAAGATCTTAATCTGCGCCAGAGAAGGTGGATAGAGCTTTTGAAGGATTACGACATGAGTGCTCTTTATCATCCGGGCAAGGCCAATGATGTGGACGACGCTCTCAGTCGACTCTCCATGGGTAGTATTTCTCACGTTGAGGATAGTAAGAAAAAGATGGCTCAGAAGATCCATCATCTTGCCAGACTAGGCATTCGCTTAGTCGATTCTTCAGAAGGTGGTGTATGTGTTCATAGTAGTTCAGAGTCATCTCTAGTTTCCGAGGTGAAAGAGAAACAAGATAGGTATCCTAGCCTTGTCAATCTTAAAGAGTCAATTCAAAATTAGAAAGTCGAGGTTTTCTCCCAAGGGGGAGATGGTGTTCTTCGTTGTCAGGGTCATCTATGTGTTGCAGGTGTAGATGAATTGAGGAAGCGAATTTTTGCAGAAGTGCATGGTGCGCGATACTCTATTCATCCAGGGTCCACTAAGATGTACCGCGACATGCGGGAGATTTATTGGTGGAGTGGGATGAAGAGAGATGTGGCAGAGTTTGTGGCTAAGTGCTCTACATGTCAGCAGGTTAAGATAGAGCATCAGAAACCTAGTGGTTCCATGCAAGAGTTCACTATTCCTACTTGGAAGTGGGAAGAATTTAACATGGACTTTGTGACGGGTTTGCCTAGAACTCGTCATCAACATGATTCAGTCTGGGTCATTATAGATTAAATGACCAAGTCAGCTCATTTACTTCCTATTCGTACTTCTTATTCCGCCAAGGATTATGTCAAACTCTATATCAGGGAGTTATTCAGGTTACATAGTGTTCCACTATCTATTATCTCATACAGAGGTACCCAGTTCACCTCTTACTTTTGGGAAGCATTCCAAAAGGGTCTCGGTACCCAAGTCCATCTCAGCACAACATTTCATCCTCAGATAGATGGTCAAGCAGAGAGGACCATTTAGACTCTTGAAGATATGCTAAGGGCGTGTGCAATTGACTTCAAGGGAAGTTGGGATGACCACTTTCCTTTTATTGAGTTTGCATACAACAATAGCTATCATTCTAGTATTCAGATGGCTCCATTCGAAGCTCTCTATGGTAGGAGATGTAGATCTCGATTGGTTGGTTCGAAGTTAGTGAGGCCTCAATCATAGGTCCTGACTTAGTATTCGGCACCTTAGAGAAAGTTTAGTTGATCAAAGAGAGACTCTGAGCTGCTCAGAGCCGACAGAAGTCCTATGCAGATGTTCGTAGAAAGGATATTGAGTTCGAGGTCAATGACTATGTCTATCTTAAGATCTCTCCCATGAAGGGAGTGAAGAGGTTCGGAAAGAAAGAGAAACTCAGTCCCCGGTATGTCGGTCACTTCATAATTCTTTGTCGCTTCGGCAAGGTAGCTTATGAGCTTGAGTTGCCTTCAGATCTAGCCTCAGTCCATCCAATCTTCCATGTCTCTTTGCTAAAGAAGTGCATAGGTGACCCAGCAGTTGTTGTCCCTATTCAGAGCATCGAAATTCAGAATAGCCTCTCTTATGAAGAGATTCCAGTCAAAATCTTAGATTATTAGACTCGTAGATTGAGGAACAAAGAAGTCCCTCTAGTCAAGGTTCTTTGGAGAAATTAGTATCATGAGGGAGCTACTTGGGAAGAAGAAGAAGATATGCGTACCAAGTATCCTCACCTCTTCCCCGCCAATTCATATCAAACTCAAGGTAATAGTTCTCCTTAAGTTTATTCAGTTTCATGTTCATGTTTCCAGTAGAAACTTAGTACCTATTAACTGTTTCATACTCAGTCATGCATTCATGTGTCAGTTGTCCGTGCATCAGATATGCATGAGTTCAGTATGTTTAGCATGTCAGTCATGAGATCAATTTTTAGTTCTTCATGTTCAGTTCAGGTTTTATTGTCTTGTATCCCTTCTCAGTAAATTCTCATTCGAGAACGAATGTTCCCAAGGGGGAGATATTGTAATACTCCGCATGTTTCTAATCTAGGAAGTGAATAAGTATTCCTATGTATGAAATCTACTATCCTGTGATTCATACTTGTGTACATGACTTACAATGAATATCCTAGTGACACGATAGCTTATGATGCATTAAGCATGTTCATATGAGTCACTTAAGGTAATACAAGCTAAGAGTTTTTGAATCCATCAATTTTTTGTGTTCGATTTAGCAAATGTCATCTTTGAATGAGTATAACTCAATGTTAATGTGGTATTTGGTCTGATTTAGACCCACCAAATTGTATAGAATCGAATAAGATTTCCAACGATACCAATTTCGCCTTAATCCAATACCCAAGCGAAAAGTTATGCCCATTTTTGTGAGAGACAGTAAGCATAGGCGATTGGTTAGGTGTCGCCCAACCCAAGCATAGGCGATTGGTTAGGCGCCGCCCAACCTAGCTTAGGAAATCACTTGGGCGCCGCCTAAGTCAGTTCCAGGTGCCAAAAACACACCATTTTGAGTTATTTTAAGGGTAATTAAGTCTTTTAACACTCCTTACACGTCCCTAAACTTAACCCTACGAAATATATAGCTTCTAAACATATTACAACCCTATTATCATCTCAAATCTCATCATCCAAGAGAACTAAAAGATAAAAACAACTAGGGTTGCATAACTAAGCTTGAAGATCCGATTTCAAGGAAATTCCTCCGTCAATCATCAAGAATCTTCCTTCTAAGGTATGCATGAGTTGATTTATGGATCCATTTTATCCATAAAGCTCAAACACCCTCTTTTTTATTATAAAGTATGATTTCTATATTGTTGGGTGTTGATGATCATGTTATCGTTATTGGTTGATTCCTAAGATGGAATATTTATATGTTTTTATGAATTCATGATATCATATGAGTTAGAAACATGTAAATTTGGTTGTTCATGATATATAATTTGATGATTTCACCTATGCTTAAGATGTACATGTAAGGTGTTTGATAAAATACCTAAGAAACTAGAAATCATGCAATATAGCTAAATTGTGACTAAGTGAAAGATTCATGATATGCCCTTACGTTTCAAACGACTTCTATGTTGATAATGTGCCTTGTAAATGTTGTTGGAATACTCATGAACTAATCTTATGAGATTATACTATGTTTACTTGCAAATCCTACTATGAACAAGATGTATGATAACCATGTAATCCACATGAACTTCCATGCTATTGGTATGTGTTGCCAATATGATTATGCAATGAACATGATATTAAGACTGTGCAAGTACTTCCATGTGATATGAAATCCTTTTCATGCAAAACATTGTTGATAACTATGCTTAGTATGAGATCCCTACTAATGTTATTATAAATTATGGACTCTACTCTTATGATCAAGTCAGTCACGTGTGTCAGTTTCCTTCCATCGAGTCCTGGGGGTACTTGTACCCGAAAACTATAGTTGTGTGCCTAGAGCCATGTCATGTTTCATGATATCCGAACTCAATCTATGATTCCATTGACTTCAGTCAGTCATGTGACTCGGGAAAACCTCATGATCTTAGTCAGTTGTCAGATATCAGTAACGTTCTGCCAGTCAATGGAATTCAGTAAGATTAAGTCATGTACAGTCAGTTATTCATGTCCAGTCCCTCCAGATGGGAATAGAGGTTAGCACTGAGTGAACCCAAGGATGGGAACTCACCCGCCAGTTCAGGATCTGATTCTTTGTAGTCATCCTTGTGTTCCAGAACTACATAGCCAGCGTAGGTTGAGACATCTTAACCCGTCAGATTAGGGTTGATGAGGTGTCTTAACCCGTCAGTTTAGGGTTCCCCCCATTCTCATTGAGTACCCGCCAGATACTCACAGTCTGTCCTTACCCGTGGTATGGTATTGATACCCCTCCAGTCGGGGCAGAGATTGGACCCCATCCTAGCCATAACAGGCATAATTGGGGCATGTCGGTTAAACACTACTTCCCACAATTTCAGTATCAGTCTTAGTAAAAGAACTCAGGGCGTTCTTCAGATTTCAGTATATACAGGACTGTCAGATACAGTCGTCCATGTTATCAGTTTCAGTATCAGTCATGAAAGTTATCAGTAAACCATGTATTAGCTTACAGGTCATGCTATCACGTGTTCACGGTCCCAGTTTTTATATATGTGTGTTTGTACTCCCACGTTCATATTAGTCAGTCAGTGTTGTTCATGCATGAAATCCTTTATTTTCAGCCTACCTTCCTCGTATACTCAGTACTCCAGTTGTACTGACGCATTTGCGCTATGGTGCTTTCTTTTTATGATACACCATAGGTTCTGAGAAACGAGCTCCAGCCCAACAGTAACGGTAGCATTCCAGTCGCAGAGACACAGTGAGTCCTCATTGATTTGAGGACAATATGATTTGATACATTTATTTATTTCTTTAGTTTAGTTTGATGGAGTTAGTTGGAGACATGTTCCTTCAACTCCTTATTCAGATAGTTTAGAGGCTTTCAGATTTATGCTCAGATTTACCTTCAAATTGTGTTGTTTTGGGTATTTTCACCCACATGATTTTATTCAGTTGAACCTTATGGACTTATAGTTCTATGTATTCCACATTATTATATCATGATTTGCAGTATACAGGTACAGATATCAGTCATGGATTAGCTTGTGGTCCCTCGCGGTCATGAGCACCATGTAGCATTTCGGTTCAGCGAATCGGGGTGATACAATTTGTATGGATGATTTTCAATCAAATGCATTTATGCATGTGATTGATGCCAAAACTTCATACAACATATTACTTGGTAGGCCTTGGGTACATGAGAACAAATTATCTCGTCCTCTTACTATCAATGCTTGAAGTACCTCAAAGGCGGAGTGGAAAGAAAGGTAGTTGCCGATGATAAACCATTCACTGAAGTTGAGTCACACTTTGCCGATGCAAAATTCTATTTAAAGAATTATGTTGTGAATGAGAAAAGGGTTGACGATGTCACCAAGACCAAGTGTGATGATATTGCATCTATGAATGTCCCAATGACTGTCGAAAAAGTCGCCACCAAGAAGCCCTCTTCACTTCGAATAAAGAAAGCATTGCACCTACAAAAAAAGGCAACTCTTATTCTTCGATACATACCAAAGGCAAAGAAAGATGAAGGTCACCCATCTAATGCCCAAGATAATGTGCTAAAAGGGATAACTTTACGTATCAGGAGGATTGATGGAATAAATTTATCCTCAAGGCTACTTGAAGAGTCCGTGGCTCAAAATTTGCCACAAGATATAAACTGAGGGTATGCATAACATAGTCTGAATTTAACTGATCAGTAGGGATGTAGCATGAGTCATGGAAACTGAGTATACTGGGGAGCATGATATATGTACATGAGTCATGAGATGCATGACCTGATTTTGGAATGTCTGAGTTCGTGGAACATGATTTGTAACACTGAGTGATCTAGGACTAAATTCCCTATACTGGGAATTGAAAGTGCACACGATTCTATGGAATGCGTATGAATGTAAGTAGTATTTATGGAATCTGAGACATGAAGCATACATAGGCATTATGCCAACTAAAGTACAAAGTTTTACTCTGAGATAAGGATGGGTCGGTAATCGTCTTCCCAAACTATTTTTCTGTACATACTGGCACTACTACTGGAACCTGAGAAGCTTACTTGGGTACTTGATCTACCATCCCCACTTGGATTTAAGCCATCATATAATTCTATGAGCACTAAACTAAACTCTGAACTGAACTGCAATCATCATCACATACTTATACTCTGATTAACACATGCTTTCCTTACTAAACACATCATCTGCCCCTGTTTCCCTCACATACTACTAGTATCACATTTACACCTTTATGCTTAATTTCGATTCAATAAACTTAAATTTCTAACTCGCACTGTTCAAGCCTACTGATTCATTCTGGCACAACTATCCCCATGAATACATAGTCTGTTCAATCTGGATTTCATTATCCCAACTCTACTACTGCTAAACTCCTAGGTTTATGCCTCTAACTCTAGTCATATGCTATCATAGGATTTTGAGAATTGATTTGCTGGCATATCTAAATGTGGGTTCGAGAATGAGTTCTCATGATCATGAATGAGATCCGTACAACTTTAGGACATAACTGAACTGATGGGATACTGTTGAGCATGAGAGAAATCCCATGGCTATCTGTAGGGACTATTTAAGAAAACCCTATCTGTAGTACTTGAGCTTCACTACTTCTGTTACCTTGAAAGTAAGGTAAAGTTGACATGACTAAAGCATGATGAGAATCTACATGACTTTTCTTAGAGAACCTTTCTATAGCACGATCTGAGACATGAAAGAAGGGAAACTATTCCTAAAACATCTAATAGCCTCTTGCACATAAGTGTGGTGCACAACATACGCATGTACAATACTCTACTAGATGCGACATTCAGACTTCCTAGGACTCTATTGAACCTGGCTCTGATACCAAGTTTGTAATACCCTAATTTTCTAAATCGGAATGCTACACGGTGCTCATGACCTTAAAGGACCACAAGCTTACCCATGACTGATATCTATACCTGTATACTGCATAATATATCATAAAATACGGAAACATGAACATGAAAGGCCATAAGGTTCGAACTGAATAAACGTCTGATAACAAAATGTCTAAAAAAGGTATAACAATACCAAAACAAGTCATAAATACTAAAAATAATGAGATCTAAATATCTAATCTGACATCTAGTCTGAAAGCCTCTAACTGAACTGAATAAGGAGTTGAAGGAACATGTCTCCAACTAACTCCATCTAGTAACTGAATAAAAAATATAGCAATAATCATATCGTCCTCAAATGAGAAGGACTTACTGCAAACTCTGAACACTGGAATGCTACTGCTGATCTAGAGCTCGTACCTCTGAACCTATGGTGTAACATAAGAGAAAGCACCATAGTGCAAATGCGTCAATATGTCTGAATATACTGAGTATATGAGTGAGGTAGGCTAAATGCAAAAGGGTTATATGCATAAACAATGCTGACTAATATAAACATGAGAATACATACATGCATACATAACTATAACTGAACTCGTGGAGATATTGACTACTGAGTATGAATACTGATAACATGAGTGTACTCATACTGAGATACTGAATAGATGAACGACTATTTCTGACAGTTCGAATTATGAAGAACTGGTCTGGTTGACTGTGTCTGACAGTCCTGAAGCTGACTACTGATATCATGAATTCTGATAACTGATATGACTGATACATGAGTTCAAAAAATTGATATAACTGTGATGATCGGCCTAACCGATGTAACTGATACTGAGAGACTGTATCTGACAGTCTAAGTTCTGATGGAACTATCTGAGTTCTGTTTTATATGGAGTAACTGAATTTGAGATCAGTCCTATCTAGAGGGTGATCTTTAAATATGATGATTCTGATACTGTTTAACTATAGTTGAGATAAGTCCTGTCTAATGGGTGATCTTGAAGTCTATTTATAATGATAAGGATTGATTGTCTCTAACAGTACTGAATCTATACTACTAAGTTGAGTTGACTATATCTGACAGTCTTGAATCTGTAACTGAAATTGTGGGTTATATTCATCTAATAGATATGCCCCAAGCTAAGCTGACTGGGGTCCAATCTCTGCACTAACTGGAAGGGTGTCAATACCGCACCACTGGTAAGGACAACATGTGAGAAACCCTCATATAACAAGTAACTCTAGTGAGAACGGTGGGAACCCTCATATAACAGGTTAATCCACCTCATCTGCCCTCATATAATAGGAGCGATGTCTCAACCTATGCTGGCTACATAGTTCTGGAATGCAAGGATGACTGCTAAGAATCACACCCTCATATACAGGTGAGTTCCCATCCTTGGGTTCACTCGGTGCTAACTCCTACTCCCATCTGAAGAGACTGAACTGAATAACTGGGCTGGACTAAATAACTTAACTGAACTGATTCAGATTAACTGAACTAAAAATAGTGGTATTGTTTAGCGGATCTAAAACTGAGTTTACTGGATTCTGATGACGGATGGAATATAATGAGTTCTGGGGACTAATTAAGAGAACTGAAGTTACTGAGATTTACTGTGATTACTGAGGTTACTGAGCACTGAGATTACTGAGATTACTGAACTACTGAGATTGTTGTTTTCCTGAGTCACATGACTGACTGAATTCTACTGAATCATGGCTTGATTTTGTATATCGTGAAACATGACATGGCTCTAGGCACACAGCTATAGTTTTCGGGTATGAATACCCCCAGGACTCGACAGAAGGAAACTGACACAACATGACTGACTTGATCATAAGATTGGAGTCCAAAATTCACAGTATCATAAATAGAGGATATTATACATCATGTAGTTCCTCAACATATTAAGCATGGTAGGGAGTGCATAGCTATATTTCGTGTGCATATTATATATCTACATTATCATACATGCTTCATACCATAATAATAGCAACACATGAAAGCATGGAATTCATATTAGACTATATAGATAACATGGACTTATAATTTAGACATCATGGAACCATATAAACATGAATTTCTAGCATCCCAAGAATTTTATCGAACACCTTGCATGCATTTTTTAAGGCATAGGTGTGTTTCATAATTTGTACCATTTACACCATCTAAGGTTCATAGTTTTCAACTAACAAGCATATATATTCCATGAAAACACCTCTAGATATCATCTTGAAACTTAAATAACAATCATCAACATGTACATGCTCATATCACCACAAAAAGTTCACAAAATAGTATTTGAAATATGGTTCTTGAGCTCTATGAAGGGATTGGATCCATAGATGAACACTACGCATACCTTAAAGCTTGATCTTGAAAGAGATTTAATATTTCTTGAAGGTTCTTGAAGAAATCCTTAGGCTTGCTATTGATTTTTCTTGACTAGGGTTTAACCCCTTTGGGAGAGAATGTTCTTGTTCTTGAGGAGATGATCTTGAGAGGAAACCCTAATCTTGTGGTTGAAAGTGTATGAGAGAGATTTTTGAGATGTTTAACTAAAAAGAATGGAAGATAATACGTTCCTTGAGGGTTATAAGTCGTGGGAAGTGAAGGGAAAAGACCAAACTACCCTTACTAAAACGTCCCTCAAGTGCTGGAATGAAAAGCTGACGACATTCATGAAAAGGCTTCAAAAATGTGACAGGCCATCAAAAATGTCATCACACAGAAGCTGGATTCTGCCTAAGGCTGACGACCTTTGTGATAGGGCGTCACAAATGTGGTAAGCTACCATGAATGTCGTCACTTAGGAGCTGGTTTCTCCCTAAGGCTGACAACCTTCGTGATAAGGCGTCATAAATGTGTTAAGATACCATGAATGTCATCACTTAGGAGCTGGTTTCTGCCTAAGGCTAATGACCTTCGTGATACGGCGTCACAAATGGGGTAAGCTACCACGAATGTCGTCACTTAGGAGCTGGTTTTTGCCTAAGGCTGACGACCTTTGTGATAGGGCATCACAAATGTTGTAAGCTACCATAAATGTCGTCACTTAGGAGCTGGTTTCTGCCTAAGGCTGACGACCTTCGTGATAGAGCATCACAAATGTGGTAAGCTACCTCGAATGTCGTCACTTACAAGCTGGTTTCTGCCTAAGGCTGATGACCTTCGTGATAGGGCGTCACAAATATGGTAAGCTACCATGAATGTTGTCACTTAGGATCTAGTTTCTTCCTTAGGATGATGACCTTCGTGATAGGGCATCACAAATGTGGTAGGCTACCACGAATGTCGTCACACTGTTCCCAGCCTGATATGCTGGAGTAAAATAGGAATAACTCTTTGCTCCGATATTGGATTTAAGAAAAATTCATATATTTGGAAATATAATTCAATTATCTATCTGTTGATAGGTCATGATATCAAAAATTCCAAGTATAATGAGAGATATGCTCGTTTGAAGTTTACTATACCAATATCCTTCTCAAGAATTCAATCGGTAAGGAATGTTTTGATTCGTCTGATAGCTGGGAGTTATTTGAAGCCTTGATATACATCTAATTTAATCATAAAACTATAAAAGAACTATGATGTACTATGCATGAGCTTGGTACATGGATCTAATAATGGTTTGGATTTTTCGGGGTATTACATTAATGATCTAACTGAAGAAAAAAAGTTTCTATGCTATAGCTCACTTCACAGGGTATGCTAATACTAGGTGGGAGTATGTTAAATAGTTTGGGAATGATATTATTAGGGTACAACCTCCTCCTTGATTTCGATTGAAGAACCTTATGCGGCAAAGATACTTACCCAAGACTTATAGACATGATCTCCTTTCCAAATTGTACAATTTAAGGCAAGAAAGCAAGAGTGCCATGGATTACTATGACCAATTTCAACAATTGATGTTGAAACTAGATCACCAGGGAGAATAAGTGAGTTATGACATTGTGTGCTTCAAAGTTATTTTGAACAAGAACATCTCCACTCGCATGAAACTTCATAAGCTCGACACTATTAAAGGCATCTTGCAAGCGGCATTGGAGGTTGAAAGAGATCTCAAAGAGAGCTCATTCATGTCTATCCAAACCGAGGGCACCAAGGCTGCACCAAAAAAGTCCCCAAGGGATAAAGGTAAACTAATTTCCACTTACAATTCTAAGGGATTTCAATTCTTCAAATGCCAAAGGTGGGGGAACAAGGCTAGTGAGTATCCAAACCAGAGGAACGTGATCCTAAAGGAGGGAAAATTATACTATCTTGGGGAAGAAGTGGTAATTGAATCGGTTAAGGTTGATGGAAAACCTCAAGATAAAGAGAAATAAGAGGTTTAAATGCAAGGTGAGAAAGATAGAGAAGATGTGTGGCCGCATAAAGTAGATTGTAAAGTGCCTCTCTACAAGAGGTGAGGTCGTGAATTTGTGGGCAAATTCTCTCAAGATGGAGAGGATGATACAAGTACGATCATGACAATGAACGATTTTTGTGTATTTTGAATGCAAACAAGGGTGTGTGCAATTTGAAGTGTGAAGATGGGCCTTGGAGTGAACAAGGCCGCCCCAAACACACCCATGGGTACCTTTTGAAGCCCTTTTCATTAAAGGGTAATTTAGTCTTTTGTCTCTTATTTTTGTAATATAATATAAATAGAACCTTGTAGGGTTTTTAGTTTTTAGTTTTTAGTGGTTGAATATTAAAGAAAGAACCATCTCTTAGAGTGAGAGAGAGTCCAACCGTAACTAGGGCCATATACAAGTGTGGAATCACTTGTGTGTTGCATTTAGCTTGATACCTTGGTGCTTGGGTGGTGGATGCCTCTCTTGTGTTAATTGTAAGAGTTAGGTCTTTTTTTAGTGTGGTTTAAAGGGTCCAAGAATGGAATATGCTCTTGGTTTCTTAAGATTATACCAACCATTGGTCTATCTTTTGTTCATTGTAATTGTTGATTCTTGTCATTATTAATGTTACCCGTGACTTCTTGTTGTTGTAATCTTGTTGCTCTTCATTTTTATTGTGGTTAATATAGTTTGGATTGTTGGCTTCCATTGGTGTAAAAACACCTTATTATCTTGCATTCTTGTTGTGTTCTTGAATCTGAGAGTGGTCACCAAAGATGTCCATGATTTTCTTGAACTTGTGGACTAATTTTTGTGTGTGTTTCGTGCTTCCCTTGTGTTTGTTGTATCATTTTCCCTCTTTTTTGAAAATCTATTTCGAGGATCCATTTGTATCCCAAATTAAAAGTAGTCAATATGGGTGTCATTGGTTTTGTTTTGATGCATAGATTCCATATTTGATGTATTTATAGAGTTCATGATCGTTCATGGAAAGTAAAGTCGTGGGTTCAAAGTATAGCAGACTAGTTTTAATATTCGAGATAGGTTATGGCTTAACTCTTTCAGACTAGGTTGGGTAGTTAATCTATATACAAAATGCATGTTAAGGGTGGGATCTAATTATGAAAAATGGCTATCTTTGTGTTGTGCCTGTGTGGGGGCCTATATGTGATATAATTGTTGAATTTGAGATATTATGTTATATGTGTGATCGTGTGGGGTCTTGTGTGATGTTGATAGCCTTGATTACATGTGAATAATTATATTGTGTGTTTAAAATGCCTAATATGGTATTGTTGGAGTATTATGATATATTCATACTTGTTGGCATATGATACATGTAGAAATTCATGGATGTTTTGAAATAATGAACGGATAATTGGCTCACATGATTAGTATATTGGTTAGTTATGAAAATACTCTTTGCGGTTAGTTATGAACACTACATCATCATCCTCATGGCATCACACGTATAATTTCACTGTTTGTTGTATGTTTTGTATATACTTGTTGTTATTATTTGTCATACTTGATTTGTCCGTTATATGCTTTGGAAACATTAGGAATACTAAAAATACTGGAAATTCTAAATATACTGAGAACATTGGATTTGATAAACTTTCTCTGAGGGATATACCACAGATGAGTCAAGGGTATTGGTTGTACTGAAACACTGAAAATACTAGAAATACTGGAAATTCTGGAAATACTGAAAACATCAGACTTTTATAGACCTTATCTGAGGGATATGTTGGAGAAGAGTCATGGATACTAGTTGTATACGGATTGATGAACTCTTCATGGATCGTACGTCGGGAGGCTTGCCTCCGTAGGTATATACGAGGAGGTATATGAGTTGACGAACCCTCCATGGGTTCCATGTAGGGAGGCTTGCCTCCGTGGGTATATACGAGAATTGTGCGATAATCCCGGAGTTGTGCGATGACCTCATGCATCATCATCATCATTGGAATCATTACCTTATATATTGCAATTGCTTTATTATGTTGATGTAGTGATTGAATTTCCATATTGAATTGTTATATGTCTACTTGCTCTATATCCTATTATTTATACTTGACTACCTTGTATATATATGTTCTTCTCTGTTTGTACTCGTATGTGACATATTGTATAATTGTGTTATACTTGTTGTATTATTGTTGTATTTGTGATATATATATTTCTCTGATTGCAGGTGATGTGCCCTTAGTATGTATTTTGTATACTTTATTTTCTTCTTTTCTCGGTCGTCCTATAATACCTACTGAGTACAAGTAGACCGTACTCATTCCTACTTTTCCTTTTCGGTACAGATTTGGGTTCGGGTGTGCCCCACATTGCGTGACTTGGGTGACTTACGGAATTTTCAAGGTAGTTGATGATTTTCAAGTGTTCGGATGTCTTCTACTACCTTTCTCTATAGATTGTCTTTATTTTCATTTCAGAGACAAAGTTTTCCTTGTATTTGGATATCTCATGTATTTCATTTGGACTCGAGTTGTGCTAGATACGTTCTTATACCGTTGACACCTGGTTTTGGGAGTTATGGATGTATGTGTCAATTTTATTCTTTCCACTTTTATCATATCTATGTGATTCAGCTTTGTTCTAGAATCCTTATCTTGGAGATATTTTTATTTTTTTCTTCCATATCAGTTTGGGTGATAGGTTTACTTGTCAAGGTTCTCCATGACAAGTACCATCATGACCCTTGTATTTTTGGGTAGTGACACTACTTCTCTTAGCCCTTTCATATTAAGTTCAACCCCCCCCCTCCCAATTTATCACCTTTAATTTTAGAATCAGATCAAATGTAGTTCTCAAAAAAAAAAACTACATGGCTTGGCAATCATAAGCCCCTAAATGTCCTATTTAGCTTAAGTTTCAATTAATTACGATACATAGTCTCTCTTGCTAATTAAACACAATCCATAGCCTCTCTTTTCTTTTCCTCTCTCGCCACTCTCCTCCTTCTCTCCCAATCTTGCTCAACTTCCTCCACTCTCCTTCTCTCTCATTGCCTCTCTCCCTCCCTTTTTGCCTCCTCTCTCTCTTTTGCTTCCTCTCACCCCTCTCTCATTCTCTCACTTTCTATTTTCAAGTAGTTGTCTCTTGTATTTTGTTTTAGATATTTACAAGTATTTTATATTTTGTTTTAATATGTATTATATTTTATATGATTTTGGTACAAATTGTGTTTGTTGATAAAAATTATGTCATTCAAATACAAATGATATATTTACATTAAATGATAGATTTGTATTTGTATATGATAGACACAAGAAAATACAAATGATGCATATACTTGTTAATATATAAATATATATGCTAAGTTTGATACATTTGAGAGAGAGAAGTGAAAATACTAAATACAAAAAAGGAGAAAAAAAACGGAAAAATATAAAATACAAAAAAAAAGTTTATATTCATTGATACACTTGTATTCATTGATGCAAATACGGTGATACAATGATTATGGATTGTAATTTATGATTGGGTTGTTGCACCCCTTTTGCTGATCTTATGGCTAATTTTTTTTGTAAGTTTTCCTTCTCATTAACATATGCCATTACTAATAGACACAAAGATTAACTTTCAAAAAAAAAATTCCATCAAATTCATCCTCCAAACTTTTGCCTTCATGTTTTGATATTATTAAGAACAAAAATAACAATGTAAAGAACAAGATAAGAGGAACAATAGAGAAAAAAAACAACAAGAGAGCAATATAAGATAAGTTCTTCTTTCTTTCAAGTGTATAAAACATCTTCCTCAGACCTCTATGTATAGTATTACATGAAGGAACTTCAAGAGATGTCATAAACATGACATTAACTCATAAGAAGGTGGGGAAGAATATGAAGGAATGAATGATCAATGAGGATGCAGTGGAGGTGTGAGAATTACTACACTTAAAAGAGGAGTAACACCTAGAAGTTGTGGGCATCCACTATAATCATCTTAATAATTATTTATAATACTCCCCCTTGGATGTCCACTGATAGACAATGTGCCTTGTTAAAATCATATTAAGAAAAAAATCATGTGGGAAAAAATCTCAGTGATGGAAAAAGAGTACACATATATTCTGATATGCATTGCTAACAAAAGTCCATTGGGACAAAGCCTAGGCAAAGGAAAATAGAGTGCAGCACGTACTTTACTCCCCCTAATGTAAATATTATTTGATTTGTCGAAGATGATGTGTCCCAATCTTGAATACCAGCTTCTCAAATGTTGAGGTTGGTAATGCTTTAGTGAACAGAACTGTCAAAGAATCAGTCGAACGAATTTGTTAAATATCCATTTCACCTTTCTTCCTAAGATTATGGGTGAAAAAGAATTATAGAGAAATGTGTTTTGTTCTATCTCTTTAAATGTAACCTACCTTCAACTGTAAGATCTCAAAAAAATTTGACTAATTTATTTTGGACCCTCCCATATGTGAAATGATAATTTTTACTTGAATCATGATCAGGGATGTTAAAGGAATGAATTGGGTGAGTTTTAGCATTTTTGAAAATCATCTGGGGTTATTTTGGGACCTCGAACCAGTGAGTTTTTGCGATAATGGCATGGAATGCTTCCTACACCCCGCGATAAGGGTGTGACACACTGTTTACGCTCTATGATAAGGGCATGCCACGTTGCTGGGCGTAATTCGCCAAGTTTTATTTTTTTCAATTAGGGCAAGGGCTCTTTGGTCTTTTACCCCCTTAAACGACTTAAAAACACCCAAATAACCCCATACCCTTCAGTTATTAAGATCAAACATTGCGCTTCTCCTCTTTAACTTCCAAATCAAAAAAATTCAAGGGTTTAACAAGAATTTATTACTCTAGTCTCTAAATTTTGATTTCTCTCCAAATTCTTCTATATTTCAGGCATGTTGTACACTCCCTAACTTGAATTTTATAATTATTACATCAGTTTATCTAGTATTTATGTGTTTTGAATGACGGATTTGAACTAGGGTTGAGGGTCTTTGAATTGTGATAATCTTGCATTATTTTCCTTTTTTTTAATGGATTATTCATGCTTTCAAATATGGATTTTGAACTAAATTTGTGCATTGTTGAAATGGTGAATTTGGTGATTTGGTTTTTTACAACATGGATGGATTTTGGCATGGTAATGATATTAACTTCAACCCACATTGTAAGTTTAGGTTTTGAACAAGGATTCTATGCATTGCATTAATGGAAAAAGGATAAAATAGTTTGGAATTCCCTTGGGGGATAGGGTTTTGAATTTTCCTTGGTGACTATGGTTTTGGAATGTCCTTGGTAGCTATGGTTTTGGCTTATAAATGGAATTGGGGGTCTAATGGTTAAATGGTTTTGATTTGGCATAATTGAAATAGCTTGTAAGTCTATTGGTATGATGATATCAAGTTGAAAATGCTTAAATAAAAGACTCCATGGTTAATGGTTGCTTTATGTGCAAATTATTTTAATTTGGGCTTAAAGAGAATTATGTAGCTTATCGAGAAGGTGTAGTTCTAGAGGACCAACACTGAAAACCACGTTTATCGATGTTGGGGTCTATATGATCATTGTGTCTGGATACACATTATATTTTGGATGAATATCGTCTTGGTGTCTTTAGTCATTCCTCGGTACATACTACTAACATGGACTGAGTCCCTTTTGACAAGAGAAGATGGACTCATATAGCCCATGGGTGCCTGAAAAGTTGGTATAAGCTACATAGTTCAGGACTAATATTTTAAAGGATAATATTTCCTATCTCCTGTCCCTATATTGGCATTCTGTGTGTGTATATATATGTATATATATATATATGCATATATATATATACATATATACATATATACATATATATATATATATATATATACACACACACATACATATGCATAATTGTTGTGCATGTGGTTTTATGATTGGATTTTTGATAAATTCATTATTTTATCCCTTCCTTGGGTTACATGTCAGTACTTTCCGTACTAACCATCCCTAGATGCTACATCATTTCATGATGTAGGTTCTGAGGGCTTTTCTATTGATCTTGTACAGTGTTAGGTGGTCTTGTATCCCTGTTGATTAATCGTGAAGTGATGAGCCTCCATCCTTCGAAGGACCCCATCATTTTCTTAGTTTTCTTTATATTTCTAGTGTTTATGAACTTCTTTTGTCATATTTGGGGGCATGTCCCGACTTAGTTTATATTCTTGGATAAGGATTAGATACTTTTGTAGATCGTGTTGGAATGTCATTGATGTTTGGTTTTGACTCTTTATCTTTCTTTTTGATTTATGTACATTTTTTAATGTCTTGGTTGAATTTCATTGTTTACTTTTATTGTGTTTTTGAGGTAAAGGCTAACCAGTTCGGGTTTAGATCATGACATCAACTGAGCTAAACATGTAGCATTGTCTTTATACAATGCAGTTGAAATATCCTTATTCAAAGAAAATTCACATATTTCCTGAATATGTTGACACACTCTCAACTTGCTTCATGCATGGTAATGATTTTTGCATAATTTGAAGAAGCTGCAGTTAATGTTTATTTCATTGAACGCAATAATATAGTTGTTCCATCATATATAAATAAATAGCCCGTCTGAGACCGAGAATTATATGGATCAAACAAGTATCCTGCATTTGCATAGCTAATCATTTCTGACTTTGATTCATTAGAATAAAACAATCCCATGTTAATGGTTCCCCCAAAGATATCTGAATATATACTTGACACTAGTCCAATGTCTATTTGGGGAGAGCTGAATCTTACCAATAAACTTACTGCAAAATAAATATCTGGTCGAGTATTATTGGCAAGATACATTAGCGCCCTGATTGGATTAAGATATGGAGTTTTGTCACCAAAGAGATCTTCATCCTTTTCTTGAGGTTGAAATGAATCCTTGTTTATATCAAATGACCTACAATTATTGGGGTACTCAACGGATGTGATTTATCTATGTAAAATCACTTTAAAAAAAATTTAGTGTATGTTGACTGATAGATAAAAATTTATTTGTCAACTGCTCAATTTGTAGGCGAGATAAAATTTTGTTTTTCTCAGACCTATCATTTCAAATTCTTTCTACAAACACTCAATGACTTTTGAAAGTTCTTTAAGAGTGCCAATGATATTCAAGTCATTAACATATACAATTATTATAGCAAAGTCAGATCCAGACCTTCTTATAAGAAACAAATGAGAAAATAAGATTATTTTTGTACCCTTTTTTTATTCAAATATTCACTAAGACGATTGTACCACATTCGTCCTGATTGTTTCAATCCATGTAAGAATTTCTGAAGTTTTATTGAACTAGTTTCTTGCAAATTTTTATATGCTTCATACACTTTAAAGACTTCAGAAATTCTTATAAAAATATCATCGTCCAATGAGCCATACCAATAGGTCGTGACAACATTCATTATGCACATATCAAACTTTTCATAGAGAAATCAAAAGTTTGGTAAAGAAAAATAATAAACTACAATGTTCAAGACAAGTAAATTGATTATACCGAACAAATTAAAAACTTAAAAAAGAATAAAGTTGTGTTGATAACGAGTTTCGATATTAAGAATAAGAATGGCAATGTAAAGAGCAAGACAAGAGGAACAATAGAGAAAAAAATAACAAGTGAGCAATATAAGATAAGTTTCATCTTTCTTTCAAGTGTATAAAACATCTTCCTTAAGACCTCTATTTATAGTATTACATGGAGGAACTTTAAGAGATGTCATAAATATGACATTAACTCATTAGAAGGTGCGGAAGAATATGGGGGAGTGGATGATCAATAAGGATGTAGTGCAGGTGCGAGAATTACTACACTTAAAGGAGGACTAACACCTAGAAGTTATGGGCATCCACAATAATCATCTTAATAATTGTTTACAATACTTTAGTGATAATAAAGATTTGACACGATCCTTTTATTACCTTGTATATTATTTTAAGAAAAAAAAATACAAAAGTAGGATCAAACCTTACCTCTAATTACCGGAGGACGAAATCGGAGAGGCATATTGCTAGCTCCACAGACCACAAAAAATAGGTAGCTAAGATGGACAACAAAAGAGGAGACTAGTTATATTTTTTTTCTATATTCGATATTCATATTGTAGTTTTGACTGATTCGGATTACGCATTGCAGGGTTCTTTTGCGGGGTGGGTCTCTCGACTGAATTTTCTTCATACCCAGGACTCGAACCCGAATGATCTGGTTAAGGGTAGAGAAATTCAACCACTGCACCACAACCCTCGTTGGTGACCAATTCCATTTACTTTGTTGGCCAAGGCCTTAGAAATAAGTAAAACTTACATAAATCCCAACAAGTTTATCCCTAATTAATGTTTATCCCTACTATTTGCTAAATTATAAGAATCCCCTATTTTGGAATTTTTTAATACATTTTTAGCATCTGGATACATAGTTTTGTAGTTGATATACATAATTTTGAACTTAATAATGTAATATTTAATTACACCATTTTTGCTCTGATACATAATTCTGAAGTTGAGATACATAATTTTGATTACCGAGAATACATTCATTTTTTAAACTATTTGATCGAGATACATAATACATTAACTAGATCAAAGGGAGATACATTAATAAATTACATATCCAAAAACTTATAGGTTTGTGGATATATTCGATTGTTTTATTTAAAAATAAAAAGAATTTAGGTAATTAATAAAAAAGATAAGAATTTTATGTAATTTAGTAAAGATAAATTGTGGTGTTATGTAATTTTTTCTTAAATTATACCAGACATAAAACACATATATGCAGCTTGTCAAGGATATGGAGATCAAAGGCTAAGATAAAAGGTTAGAAGATAGTCGAACATTGCCCAGTTTACCTATTGTTTCTTTTATTACGGTTATTATTATTATTTGTTATTGTTACTGTTCTTTTCTCCACTATTCTCTACATGATTTTTTTTACTATTGTTGTATTTTATTTTATTTCTATTATTATTGTGTTTTACTTAAGTCGAGAGTTTATCAAATTTTTATCCTTAATAACATGATTTTATAGTTACGCAAATTTTATGTCATGTTTATGACGACAAATTTCAAAGTTTTTTCATTTTTATTTCTTAGATATCAATGCTGAGAACATAATTACTATACATATTTTTATAGTATCTAGGGAATGTCTAAATATTTTTAAATTTGGGTAGTGTGATTTTCCTGTTACACAATCAGAACAATAATTATGAAATTACATATAACTTTTGTTATAAATATTAATTCGTAATTTAATACAAATGATAATTGAACTGCTATTAAATATGATAATACTATTTAAAAAAGTTAAACTATTAAGGTATATAACTTAAATCTTTTAATGAGTTTAAAACAAATTTGATTTAGGTTACTTGCCAAACTTCAAAGGGAAATGATTCACTTTCCAAAGTAGTTCATTCAAAAAATATTGTATTATCTTAGTCTTAGATTTTATCTATTTCATTTATGGACAGAAAATAAAAGTTGTTACTAAATTTCCATCAATTCAGAGTTTGTTGCAGAGATATTATTTCCCTATAAATATATTGCTAAGAGTAATAATCAAAAGCAATAATCATATAGTTACTATTGTGCTATCACAAAACTTGGAAAAGAATGGAGAAGGCAACAATCTTTAAGATTTTCTTGGTCTCCTTTTTGCTTATTTTGTTAGGTAAGCAATTTAAATCTAGATAAGTTTAAATCAATTTCTGTGTCTTTTTTTATATTACAAAATATGATAACTCTAGTTAATTTCTTCTTTTCAGTAATGTCAAAGTTGCTAGTTAGGACTGGCAAGCAATTTGTAATTATTGGATTTTCTTATCTAGCAATTTGCACTCTAGAAATTTAGCAATTGCAATTTGTGTCCGTTTTCATATCATGAATAGGATTAAGCAAGTTATATCCACATAAAATATTATGACTTTTTACATTAGTAATTTAATTTCTATTGCGTGTCATTTTATCATTCATTGTAGGTTACTAAATATATGTTGTATAATATATTTATAGAGTCAATGCATAAAACTTAATTCTAGCTAGTTATTTTTTCATTTCAATAACTTAAATCCACATGCGGATATAATGTACCTCAAGCAGTGTCACGAGATAGTGCTCCATCGTTTTTTCTGGCTTGATATGTTTTATTCATTTATTCACTTCTTCAACTATTTGTCATCGTTTATAAAAATATTCTGCATACACCACTGACATGTCCATGAATGTTGGTAGGACAAGGAAGCAATGCTGCGTGCTCAAGTGATGGCGATTGTGTTACGGTGGTAGATTGCATAGACGTAAATCCCATATGTGATGAAACAAAAAGTTGCCGCTGTCCAGGAAAACCACCAGCACCTAATTATAATAATGGACCTAAAAGAGTTCACAAGACAAACCAAAACTAATTTATGTTTGTTATTCTGTAAAATTGAACCATCATTTGTGTTGCTGTTTTTTCATTTTAATAAGGTTCAATTCAATAAAAAGGTCCAGTTTTGATGTTGGGAAAGGATTTGCTCCCTTTGGATTTATATTTTAAGCAATGCATTTGTATCTTCGATTAATTTCTTAGAGCAATTAGGCAAAATTTCTGAAACAGTTAACATTTTAGCAAAATCAATAGTCATGGACAATCAGTGTCTAATTACAAAACATAGCTACAATTAAGTAACAAATGTATTTGACCTTCGAAATTCGCCTACGAATACAGATAGAAATATGATTGATAAAAATTACTAACGTATCTTGTAAATACATATACAAATACACATGACAAATATATACATATATGTGTATGTGTGCGTGTGTGTGTGTGAGAGAGAGAGAATGGCCGTTGAATAGAACTACGAAAATAGTTTGACTATATAATTGAATACATATGAAATACATATCAAATATATAAATATATGAAATATACAATACATATGACATAAGACATCAAATAAATATAAAAATACATAAGGAATTATATATATAAACATTTGAGATTAGTTTAAACTTTAAACCTTAGCTGAAAACTATAATTATTTCAAATCTTAACTATGTCATTTGATTATAATGAGATTTCTGCGTCTAAGTAATTTTTTCAATTATATTTAATGCTGGAGTTTGAAGAATGCCATCTAAACAACTTCTAAATTACAACGAGACAAAAAAATCGAAATGAATATACATGTTTAGGGATCTTGCAGAATCATTGGCCAATACTCATTTTTTAGGTATATTTGTTTTAGCTCAAGTGTTTTTATGTTCGATATAGTTGACAAATAAAATAAAAATCCTTTTCCTTGGGTCGAAGGGGAAGAAAAGAAAAAAAATCTTAGCTTTAAGGAAAAGAGTTCGAGAATAACTTCAAATTTGGTTATGGTAATGATGGAAATGGTTTTGGTGAGCGGTAGTAAAATTAGCTTATGAAATTATAATTTGTTCAATTTATTTAAATTTGAGATGATTATTGACTCGCTATTTATTAGCTCAGTCAATGCAATACATTTCAGCTCATCTAAATTTGAATTGGTATCTAGTCCAAATGATCCCAAAAGAAGCTTTGTCAAGATATTTTCGATAAAATACTTGGTGGAGTTGAGTGGGTTGAATTTTGACCCATATTTTAGCTCAAGCAACTTTTGGACAGACCAATAACTCGCTTATTTATTAAGAGAAAAGAACATAAATGACACTTCATATTAAACTATTTTCATGAAAATAACCATGGAATTTAAATTCCACTTTCTAGTCATTTCAATTTACTGGCTTGTTCTATACCATTTCTACACACCTTCTATACTGTTTCTATACATATTTTATACATATAAATATTCTATTATGAAAATTATACAGTTTTGATACATAATTTATACAATAACTGTACATTTTATTTACACATTTTATACAACAGTTATATAATTTTCATACATTTTCTACATATTTTTTATATATATTTTATAATATACATATTTGATAGAACTATACATATATTTTATATAGATACATATTCTATTTAATAATTATATCATTTAATATAATTTAATTATTATTTCTAAACAATAAAAAAGGCAGAATATTTGATCAGTTAAAAAGTTTATAACAAAAAAAAAATTAAATATTTTTAAAAGGGTCGAATTGCCCAAGTTGAATACTGTATCAGTATCGTATATAGACTGTATCATTATTGTATATGGACTACGTAGGCCAAAATGATCCAAATTAGGAAATGGCTACAAAGCAGAAAAAGTATATCCAACTGGTCACTTTTTGAAAAGTTTTCAAACTTGGGCTATTTGTTTTAAAAAGTTCTATAGAGAGTGTCCTTTTCTCATTTATTAACTCTAGTCCCCTTAGCCCGTTTATATTAAGTTCAACCCGCTCATTTATCACCTTTAATTTTAGTATCAGGCCAAATGTAGTTCTCATAAGGAAAAACTACATGCCTTAACAAACATAAGTCTCTAATTACTTTTCTAGCCTAAATTTTAATTAATTACACTACATAACTTCTCTTGTCAATAAAATACAATCCATTGTCTATGTTTTCCTTCCTTCTCTCGCCATTCTCCTCCTTCTCTCCCAATCTCGCGCACCTCCCTCTCACTCTCACTCTCTCTCATTGCCTTTCTCCCTCTCCCCCTGCCCCTAACCCTTCCCTCTTTCTCTCTCTCGCTGCTCCTTATACCTCTCTCTTTCTCTTTCACTTTTTGTTTTCAAGTATTTGTATCTTGTATTCATTTCAGGTATTTGCAAGTATTTATTTTGTTTGAATATCTACTATGTTTTATACAGTTTTGATATAAATTGTATCTGTTGATACAAAACTAACCATTCAAATACAAATGATATATTTGCATCAAAGGCTAGATTTGTATTTATATATGATAGACTCAAGAAACTACAAATGATGCATATACTAGTTAATATACAAATATAAATGATAAGTTTAATACATTTGAGAGAGAGAGAGAGAGAGAGGGGTGAAAATACAATATACAAAGAAAAAAAGAGGAGTGAAAATATAAAATACAACAAAAAAAAAAAGAAAGTTTGTATTCTCTAATATACATGTATTTGTTGATACAAATACAGTGATACAACAACTATAAATTATAATTTTTTGAAATATTGTTGTGTCGTGCCCCTTTTGCTTATCTTGTGGCTATTTTTTTTTATAAGTTCTTCTTCTCATAACGTATGGCATTACTGATTGACCCTTTGGGTGTGTTTGGTATGATGGAAAATGTTTTTCTATTTTTTCTTGTTTGATTGTAGTAAAATATTGCAAAAATATTTTTTAAGATAACTTATTTTTCTCTATTTGAGGGAAAATGACTTCCCCCATGGACCAAGGGAAGTCATTTTTCGGAAAATGATAAATGTGACTTATGCCCCCATCCTCACCCCTCTTCCCCACCCCAACAACACTCATATTCACATAACTCAAAAGACTCACATTTCTCAAAAATTTACATTACTCGAAAATATTTTTCACTATGCTTTGCTTCAATTTTTCACTGCTTGAAATAAAAAATAGTAAAGCCCGATTTTTTTTCATTTTCAATATTCGTTTAATGTATTGTTATTTTCATATGCATAGAGGAAGACTTACCTATGTTACTTTTGCTAATTGCATATTTCATTTTGTCATAGATGTAATTTGTTTCACAAGGTTGAATAAGCTTGTCGTTCCATTATATTTCTATTGATTGTAATATCTTGAGATTGTCCTGATAAAATATTGAAAAGTGTTTCCTATATTTTCTAATTAATAGTTACTTAAATTTAGTGATTGTAATATTTTAGTATTCAATATTGACATCATTTGTTATGCTTAAATTAATTCTTACAAATTGTTGAGTTACTAGAGGCACTGATATACTAGTTAATAGTTAGTAGTATTTTCTAAAAAATATTTTTTCACTCACCAATCAAACACTAGAAAGTATTTTTCTAAAAAATATTTTCTACTCACCAACCAAACACCATAAAATATTTTTCCGAAAATATTTTTCACTCACCAACCAAACATGAAAAAATAAGTAGAAAACCAACTTATTTTCCAGAAAAATATTTTTCATCATACCAAACACACCCAAAGATTGAAAAAGAAATACCCACTTTCTAAACTTTTTTTTTCTTTCTATCAAATCCATCCCTCCAAACTTTTACCTTCCGTGATAGTAAAGATTTGACTCGATTCCTTTATTACCTTGTATATTAGTATAATTTTAAGCAAAAAATACATAGAGGAGGATCAAACCTTACCTCTATTTTAAGAAAATAGGCAACTACGATGGACAACAAAAGAGGAGACCAATTACACTCATATTAAAATTTTGGCTCGTTTGAATCACGCACTGCAGGGATTTTCTGGTGTGGCACTCTCAGCGAAATTTTCTTCATATTTAGGAATCGAACCCGAGCAATCTGATTAAGGGTGGAGAAATTTCACCACTGCACCACAACATCACGTTGGTGACCAATTACATTTACTTTGTTGGCCAAGGCTTTAGAATTAAATTGTACCAGACATGGAACACATGCAGTTTGTCAAGGATATGGAGATCGAGGGCTAAAATAAAAGATTAGTAGAAAGTTGACCATTGCCTAGTTTACATACTATTATTACTCTCCTAGTGTTTTATTCTTTGATTTGATTATTAACTATTGTTTCTTTTATTACAGTTATAGTTATTATGTTATTGTTAATTTTTCTTTTCTCCATTATTCTCTACATGACTTTTTTTATTATTTGTATACACGTAAAATTTATTGGATCAAATTCATATAAAATTTGAATTTAATTCATATTTTCTTGGGTTTAAAATTATTTGGGCTGTAAAAATAATAAGCCCATTTATTCCTCATGAAGGTCCATCTCACCTTAGGAGCCCAAACTCATGTCACGTGTCAAGTAATGTGGCATCCCAGTAAAATTAAAGACCAACAAGACGAGGCCACCCGTTCAAAGAATGTGGCAAGCTAAGTCAAGTTCAACAATGAAACATCGCCTAGTGTACCAAATGACATATTTGTGGTCAATCACAAGCAACCTTATCACACAACATTTGTGATAAGCTAGAGAACTGAATGGACCAATCAGAATGAGGCAGAAGAGGTTATTAACACTTGGACTGCCTACCCTCTATAACTATAAATAGGAGGATTACACAATTCTCTGAGGTCATTCTACAAGCATTGGAGAAAACTTCTGCATTGACTACACAACTCTTCAAAGAATTAACTAACGGAGTTCTGTCCGGAGATCAACTCGACACGACGAAGTGCTGTCAGACAATTTCTGGGGATTCAAACGCATTTTTAGGAGGCTCAAATCATCCAAAAGTTTGATAATTACGCTACAAAAGGCCCTCGAACCACGAAAAATCTTAGGAGAGAAGAATCGAGAGAATAACAGAGTTGTACCCACAAAATTTATTTATATAAAATTATTCTTTTTATTTATTTTATCTTTTCTTGCAGTTAATTTTCAGCTCGACGAAAATTTGCTGCGAATAAATTTTTAGTTTGTTTCCAACAAATTTTTACAGTGACAGAAATAAATTGCAATCACAAATAAAAATAAGAAGAAACATGATTTTTTTTATTGATAAACGATTATGAGTACAAATTCGTTCCTCCCTTGATTCTTCTCTCTTGATTTTCTCCATAATTTGAGGCCGCCAGTAGCGTATTTCTCAAACAAAGGCATATTTAGATTTGATATCGAGGTTGTCAGTAGCTTATTTCTCAAACAAAGGCATATTTGAATTTGATATAGATTTTTTCGTAATTCGAGGGTCGTTAGTGGCGTATTTCTCGAACATATTTGATCTTCATGAAAGGAGGCTTTGTGAATTTTCTTGATGTATTTGATTATCAAGAAGAGAAGGTTTTGATCTCTTTATGAATATCTCATCAGTAATTTGTGGGATATTAGATATGTTGATCTCTTCATGAATATACCATAATTTCTGAGATATATTCAAGAGAATATATGCCCCTTTATATAGGCAAAATTTAGAGTTTGGGGTAGAGTAGTGATGATAGGCGGATTTACACACCTATATCAATATATTTTGCCCATATTTTAGCCTAGTTTTGAGAACAAATTATATATTTCATGCACTTTTAGTCCTTTTTCCTGTAAGTGAGCTAACGAACATGATTAGTAAAGTTTCAGGTATAAATGATGCAGAATTCAGCATTTTATGGCTTACTTGACGCAAAAGAAAGCTCACGAAGGAAGGGAAGGGAGTTCACACGCCTAAGGACCAAAACTGTTGCATGGAAAATCTGACCCGGGCTAAAACAGCAATTCTGAAGACTTTGGGGACTTACAGACACAAAGCTGGATTTTGACAATGATACATCAACCTAGTACAATTAGGTTATGTATTTCATTATTTTAAGTGGATTATGATAATGTTACCTTAACCTAGTACATATGGGTTAAGGATTTCATTAGTCTAGTAGGATTTGGTTATTTATTTCATTAGCTTAGTAGGATTAGGATATGGGTATTATAAATACCCTATCATGCTAGAGATTTAGAGACATCTTCTACTCCTCTATTATTCTACACTACAAACAATTCTACAACTCTTCTAATCTTTCTATTAATTCTAGTTTTTTCTATTCATCTATTCTTAATTTCCGCAACAAGAGAATCGTTACTTTGTTAAGGAATTCACGCCTCACGCCTACCACTTACGCTACACGAAATTAATCAATCTTGTGGTATAACAACAATGTCAAGCGTGATCTCCTTCGCATTCATGGGTAACTAAACTTCTCTGTTGGGGTTATGGAAGTCAAATGAGTTACTATCTATTGCTGTGAGTGTGTGAGTTCAAGGCACGTATATTGCTTATATCATTATTCTCTTCATCTTAATCTACATTCTTTGCGGTTGCAAACGCAAGAATACGTCAGTCTAACATTTAACTTGTTCGAGAGAAAAGTTATTTGTCTGGAAAAGAGATAATGTCAAGGTAGTAGGACACCCTTTCCTATTAAAAAGCTAGTGCCGTAACTGGACTAACCTCTTGGAGAATTCGTACCGTTAGACACGCTTTAAGCTCGAGAGAGTTAAAGTGAAATAGTCCTTGTTTAGGTCGAGAGACGCTTGGATTTACCATCGACTACAATCCTCTATAAGAAATTGCATGTCAGAATTCTACACACTCATAGCCAATAGAGACGTATATCTCAGAAGGTGGACATAACCCCAACTTCTCAATTCTCATTGTTTACATCTCACCAAAACATTCTTTCTCTTTTTACTTTGCTATTGCCGTTTTTAGATCTTATTTTGGTTACATTACTTGCACGATAAGACTCCCCCCTTTTTTACAAGACTTGCACTAAAAGTCTAGTAATCTTTACTTACTTGTTGACCAAGCTATTCCCTGTGGGATCGATACCCAACCCAGTTGGGTTCTATATTTGCTAACGACCGCTTTACACTCCTACGAGAGCTGTAGATTGAGCGTTATCAAAAATTGGCGCCGTTGCCGGGGAATACAAGTGTCAATTAAGTTCGTGAAAATTACTAGACCCTTTGGTCAAAGATTCTCGTACTTTTACTTTTAGTTTTTGTTTTTGTCTACTGCAGGTTTTTATTTTAGTGTATGCCCCATACTCGAAGTTCTGGTCAACCGTTATTACCAATTAATCCTGAACCACAACGCATTGGTAGAATGGAAGCACAAGCTGAAATCGCAAGGATGGCTGCTCAACAGGAACAAGCAAGATTGGCTGCCCTTGCCGCAGCCCAGGTTCAACAGCAGAACATTGATAACCCTGCACGAGCACCAAATCCTAACGATGAGGATTTAGGTGATGACGAGTTACTAAACCCTAGGCGTGATGCTGAAATCATAACACCTGCCAACAGAAGAGGTCGACAAGCTCGGTATAGACATGATCACCAACCTATGCAGCCAGCTTTCGATGATGATGATGATGATCTTGATGGTGTCGGAGCCACTGGAGCGATAATTCCACCACCATTAGCGCCCGGAGCCAAGTTCAACATCACAAGCACCATGATTCAGTTATTGCAACTCAAGGGATTGTTTGGTGGATTAGCAGGCGATGATCCGAATATGCATCTCATCAACTTTATTTCTACATGCAAGTCTTTTGACAATTCTGGTGTTGGTCAGAATGCAATTCGATTACGTCTATTTCCATTGTCTCTGTCTGGGGAGGAAACACTATGGTTGAATGGGATGAATCCTGATTCAATTACAAATTGGAGGCAATTGAGAGACACTTTCCTAGAAAGATTCTTTCCGCCTTCCAAAAGGGCACAATTGAGAGATGAAATCAGCAACTTTCGTCAGCTTCCAACTGAAGCTCTTCATGAAACATGGGAGAGGTTCAAGACAAAGCTAGCGAGATGCCCAAACCATCACATGACTAATGTTCACCTCATAGAGATATTGTATAGAGCCTTGAATTCAATAACTAAGCCAGTGGTGGATAACGCAGCTGGAGGATCTTTTATGGACCTCACATTTGGTCAAGCAAGCAATATGCTAGATCGCATGACGAAACAAAGTAGAGCTTGGCATACCAAGGATTCTGAGGTAGCAAGCCCCACTTTATCTATAGGCATGACTGCAGACCAAAGAAGAAGACAAGAAGAACGTGATCAAGATATGGCGCACATGAAAACACAAATGGATCTTCTTACAAAGCATTTATTATCAGGGAAGACCGAAAAAGTGAAAGTTGTGGCGCTAAAAGGAAGAGACGAATCTGATTCAGAAGAAGAAGCCAACTATTTGAACAATCAGGGGGGTTTCCGAGGGAATGCCCAAGGAAACCAAGGTCGGAACTATTATGATAATTCTGGAAACAAGGACCAAGGTAGTTGGAGAAAAAACAATGAAAAGAGTGGTGTTTATGTTCCCCCTGGTAGACGTGATACCACCACATCTAATTCTGGAAGTATGGAAGACATGATGGCTAAACTATTGAAAGGAGTAGAAACAACGAGCGCGGGAGTTACTGAGGTAATCAATGATTTGTCTTCCATGAAACAACTAGTTGATTCTCATTCCACTTCAATCAAGCAAATAGAGCAGCAACTAAGCCAACTTTCAGCAGCACTCAATCAAAGAAAGGCTGGCACTTTACCTAGCGATACTGTGCAAAACCCAAGGAATGATGGGTCATGCATGGCCATCACTACCAGAAGTGGTAAGGTGCTGGAACCTTCAGCAAAAGGCAAGCAAGTGGTTGAAGAAGTTGCGGACATGGATGATAACGCAAAAGGAGAAGATGCCGCAACAACCAGTCCTGACGTCAAGGACGTCACGCCCAGTGACGTGCAGCCTGAAAAAATGGAAAAACGGAAGCAAGAGGAGAAGAAAGCCATGGAGAGAACACTTCCATACCCACCACCACCTTTTCCTCAAAGATTGAAGAAGGTGGCTGAGGACACGAAGTTCAGCAAATTCATGACTATGTTAAAGCAGCTGACCATTAATGTTCCATTGGTGGAGGCACTTGAACAAATGCCTAGATATGCGAAGTTTATGAAAGATCTTTTGACTAAGAAGAGGGCAGCAACTTATGAGCTGAAAGATGATGTGCACCATTGTAGTGCAATTGCTACCCGATCGATAGTTCAGAAGAAGGCCGACCCCGGAGCTTTCACTATTCCTTGCACTGTCGGATCTTTGAACTTTGCCAAAGCATTATGTGACCTAGGAGCCAGCATCAACTTGATGCCATTATCGATCTACAAGAAGTTGGGGTTAGGAGATCCTACACCAACTAACATGAGGCTTGTTATGGCAGATAGATCGGTAAAACGACCGGTTGGTATTCTATGTGATGTCTTGGTAAAGGTTTCTTCATTTATCTTTCCAGCAGACTTTGTCATCTTGGATTGTGAAGCAGATTCAGAGGTTCCCATAATCTTGGGACACCCTTTCCTTGCTACAGGAAGTGTGCTCATTGATCTGAGAGCTAATGAACTTTCATTCCGAATAAATGACGAAGTGGTTCGATTTGATGTTTGCAAATCAATGAAGCAACCCAAAGATCTGAGTGTATTTTCTATGGCTGATGTTGTCTTTGACGATGAGAAAGAACGACTTGAAGTAGAGCAAATTCTTGATGATCCTTTGGAGGTTTTGCTCATGAAAGGAGAGAATGAGGATGCTGAAATTTCTGAAGAAGCTATTTGTGCTCTATCGGGATTAGGGACATATCGCTATACTCCCAAGAAGCTGGATCTTGATCTCAAGAATCGACCCACACCACCAGCCAAGCCATCTATTGAAGAACCACCCACACTAGAATTGAAGGAGCTGCCAAGTCATTTGAAGTACGCATTCTTAGGAAGCGGAAACACACTCCCAGTCATAGTGGCAGCCGATTTGGGTGAGCAACAAGTTGCAGCTGTTATTTCGATCTTACGCAAGTATATTAGAGCCATTGGATGGACCATTGCGGATATTATTGGTATTCCACCTGGGATTTGCACACATAAAATCCAGCTTCAAGAAAAGTGCACACCCACCATTGAACATCAAAGGCGTTTAAACCCACCTATGCAAGAAGTGGTGAAGAAGGAGATTATAAAGTGGTTAGACGCAGGAGTTGTATATCCTATCTCTGATAGTACGTGGGTAAGTCCTGTACAATGTGTTCCCAAGAAAGGAGGAATGACGGTGGTCGCAAATGTAAAGAATGAGCTTATTCCACTCAGGCCCGTTACTGGATGGAGAGTATGCATGGACTACCGCAAGCTGAATTCCTGGACACTCAAGGATCACTTCCCCATGCCATTTATGGACCAAATGCTAGATTGATTAGTGGGGAAAGGATGGTTTTGCTTCTTGGATGGTTATTCAGGTTATAATCAGATTTGTATTGCTCCCGAAGACCAAGAGAAGACAACGTTTACATGCCCATATGGTACGTTTGCCTTCAAACGCATGCCATTCGGGTTGTGTAATGCACCAGCCACCTTTCAACGTTGTATGATGTCTATTTTCTCTGATATGGTTGAAGACACGTTGGAGGTATTTATGGACGACTTTTCAGTTGTCGGTGAGTCTTTTGAAGCATGTTTGGAAAACTTGAGCATGTCATTGCAAAGATGTGTAGAGTTCAACCTTGTGCTGAATTGGGAGAAGTGCCACTTCATGGTAAAAGAAGGAATCGTTCTTGGGCACAAGATCTCTGAAAGAGGAATAGAGGTTGATCGAGCAAAAATAGAGGTAATTGAGAAGCTACCGCCTCCAATTTCGGTGAAGGGAGTCCGTAGTTTTCTTGGCCATGCTGGTTTCTATCGTAGATTCATCAAAGACTTTTCCAAAATTTCTAGTCCATTGTGCAAACTACTGGAGAAAGATGCGAAGTTTGACTTCAATGACAATTGCTTAAAGGCATTCGAATGCCTTAAAGGAAAACTCATTGAAGCCCCTATCATGGTAGCACCAGATTGGACGCTCCCGTTTGAGGTCATGTGCGATGCTAGTGGTGTAGCCGTTGGTGCTGTTCTTGGACAAAGAAAGAAGAAACTATTTCATCCTATCTACTATGCGAGTAAGGTCCTAAATGAAGCCCAAAGGAACTACACTGTTACTGAACAAGAGCTCCTAGCGGTTGTATATGCGTTTGAGAAGTTTCGTGCCTATCTATTGGGTACCAATGTGATCGTCCATACAGACCATGCAACCCTTAAGTATCTAATGACGAAGAAGGATGCCAAACCAAGGTTGATTCGATGGGTACTGCTGCTGCAAGAGTTTGATTTCGAAGTCAAAGATAGAAGAGGTTGCGAGAACCAAGTGGCTTATCAACTATCTAGACTTGAGAATGAACATGTGGCGCAACCTGAAATTCAGATTGATGATACATTCCCTGACGAGGAGATATTAGCGACAAAAATGGAGAAAGTACCATGGTATGCCGACTTTGCAAATTTCGTAGAGAGTAATGTGATACCTGCCAACTTATCTTACCACCAAAGGAGGAAGTTTATGCATGACGTTCAGCACTACTATTGGGATGAACCTTATTTGTTTCGAAGATGCGCGGATGGGATCATTCGACGATGTATATCCCATGAAGAAGTACCTGCTATATTGGAAGCATGCCACACTTCGCAAGTTGGAGGACATCATGCAGGGAATCGAACGGCAAGAAAAGTATTGCAAAGTGGTTATTATTGGCCTTCGATATTCAGAGATGCATACGACTATGTAAGAAGGTGTGACCAATGCCAACATCAAGGTGCTATTTCAAAACACCATGAAATGCCCATGTCCAAAATTATGGAGGTAGAACTTTTTGATGTGTGGGGTATTGATTTCATGGGTCCATTCGTGAATTCATTTGGAATGAAGTACATCTTGGTTGCTGTGGATTATGTTTCGAAATGGGTTGAAGCTGTAGCATTGGCCGACAATGAAGGAAAGCGTGTTGTAGCGTTCTTAAAGAAGAATATCTTCTCTCGCTTTGGGGTACCTCGTACTATCATAAGTGATGGAGGATCTCACTTTTGCAACAAGCTATTCAAATCTGTATTGGCCAAGTATGGAGTCAAGCAACACAAGGTAGCTACGCCTTATCATCCCCAAACTAGTGGACAAGTAGAGGTTTCCAATCGCGAGATTAAGCAAATCCTTGCAAAGACGGTTAATGCAAATAGGAAGGATTGGTCTCGAAAGCTAGATGATGCACTATGGGCATATAGGACTGCATTCAAGACACCCATTGGCATGTCTCCTTATCAACTAGTTTATGGGAAGGCTTGTCATCTACCCATCGAGCTTGAATACAAGGCATTGTGGGCATTGAAGCACTTGAATCTGAATTGGGATGATGTGAAGAATCTGAGGTTGGAGCAGCTGAACGAATTAGATGAGTTCCGTCTCCATGCATATGAAAGATCGGATTTATACAAGGAGCGGATGAAGAAGTATCATGATCAGCGGATTGTTCGACGAAACTTCCAAAAGGGTGATATGGTACTACTCTTCAACTCCAGATTTAAGGTCTTCCCAGGTAAGTTAAAATCTAAGTGGTCTGGTCCATTTAAAGTTATCCAAGTCTACTCGTCTGGAGTAGTCGAATTGGAAGGCAATAAGGGTGTTGTCTTCAAAGTGAATGGCCAACGTGTTAAGCCGTATATCGGTCCTCTTGACTCGACGAATGACATGGCCATCACTTATCTCGACGAAGTCTAAGTACTCGAGATAACCATGTCGTGCCACGACAATAAATAAGGCGCTAGATGGGAGGCAACCCATCGTTTATCGTTTTTCATTTATCGTTTATCGTTTTCTTTCATTCTAGTACTTGATTTTTTTTTAATTAATAAAAATCCAAAAATAAGAGTCGTGCCACGACCAAAACTAAGGCGCTTGGTGGGAGGCAACCCATCGTACTAATCGTTTTCATTTGTTTGAGCGAATATAGGTGCAAGAAGTAGTCAACGAGGAGATTGATTTCAATTAATGATTTGGACGCATTGTATGGTAAAGTTGGTAAATTAGGAAGGGTGATGCATAAGGCTATGGATTGAGCCTTTCCCACGCCAAAATAGGCTTTGAGGAAGGCTAGGCCTTGGTAAAACTAGGCCACGAACGATGCACAACCTATCATATAGCCTAAGGTCTCGGAATCTAGTGTGCTATACACTATGCGCCGCCTATTCCTAGGTATGCTTTTGACTATGCGCCGCCTATGCTATGGCATTTGGTCTCAGTATCTCATATGCCATAGACTATGCGGCGCATATGTCCCATTATGCCATAGACAATGCGCCGCATATGTCTATAAATGCCATAGACTATGCGGCGCATATGTCCCAATATGCCATAGACAATGCGCCGCATATGTACGAATTTTGTCTCCAAAACCGATTGTAAATGGGTCATAACCCGACCCATACTCTTCCTATATAAAGGGGACTTAGTCTTATAACACAACCATAATAGAAAATACCCTAAAAGCGCCGCATACTCTTCCAAATCTTCTAAAAATTTTCTTCTTTTGCTCTTCCAATTCACAAAACCATCTCCACAAGTTTCAAGCAAGTAAGTACTCTCTTATTCTTCATTAATTTCTCGCAAGTACTACGTTGCTATGGCTATTATTAATTGCTAAATTATACAAGATTGTTGGTGATGTTCATGTGTTTGGATTGTTGTTGCAAAATCATGTGAGTAAACATATACGTAGGAAAATCTTGACTTGTTTCCGACTTGAATTTGGTTTCAATAGCAACGTTATGATATTTGCGGAATTGCTATGGCTATGAATATTGCTTAAGATTGTTGTTTGGATACTTACATGTTAGACTATCCCGGCTATCGGGATAAGACTTATAGTGCCTACCGACTTAGGAGGTTGTGATTGTTGTAAGAATAACGATTCAATGTGGTAACCCCTATGTAGTAGTGTTGCGATATCTACCATGAAAGTAGTCCAATGGCTGCAAGTAAGTGATGCATTGCTGATTTTCTTGTCGGAATACAATCCTAAAACGTATCTCGATGAAATCTGAGTAAATCGACTACTTTCACCTCACTGATTTGTGTTAACAAAACTAAGTGTGGGGTAGTACCCCTAATGCTTGCTTATAGATTGTATCAAGTGAGACTGTGCTGCAACTAACACTATTTCTAGTCTCAGGTACAATGGCACCTAAAGCGAGGCAAGGCAAGGAGAAGGCGACCACTTCCCAAAAGGGCAAGAAGAGAAGTCGAAAAGACCAAGGAGAATCATCCTCAGCACAACCACCACGCAGAATGTTCGGAATAAAATGGGTTCTTGAGGAAGAAGCCAAAGCATGGTACAACAGCAACAAAGAAAGAAAATATGTGCACGTCGACTTGATCAACAAGGATACCTTAGCAAAGAAGGAGCCGCGTATGTTGGCAAAAATAATGGCTTTGAAGTTGGATTTCATCTTCCGCGACATGGGAGAGTGTAATCTTGATCTAACAAGAGAGTTTTATGCCAACTGGTCGCCAAACACAACAGGCAATGAAGTCAAAATTCGGGGCCAGGTGTTACAGCTCACCGCGGACTGGATCAACTCTTTTCTTGGCTTACCTTCAATCAACGCAGCACCATTCAAAGAGCTGTACAGCAGGCCTCCTTATAGAGCAATACAACACACGCTTTGTGGAAGCAGATCAATGGCAAGGTGGGGCAGACATAAAGAAACCGGCCGACACAACACCTTCCCCTATGCACCACTAAATAGGGAAGCAAGAATCTGGATGCGCATTGTCAACTCATGTCTTATTCCTGGGACTCAATACACCAAGATATCGAGAGATAGAGTGTGTTTGGTCTATGCTTTGATGACGAATGTCCCAATCATCTTTGGGGCAATCATTCAATCCACCATGAGGAAGGCCAGACTACACAAAAGGTCCCATTTCACATTTGGCAATTTGTTGACAGCAATCTTGCGGAAGGAGGATATCGAAGAGGAACCAGCTGATCATAAACTCCCACACAATCCGAAGAAGGTTGACCTCACAAAGGTCAAAGATGCTGAATCAACACATGGCATCAACCTTACTACGGCAGAGAGACATGCTCGGGATGAGAGTTTCTCCCGCCATATGTACGGCATGATGAGGTTTACAATGATGAGCGGAGGTCGTGTTCCAACTGCTGCAGAGCTCCAACAGCTGGACCACGACTATCCCATGAACATGCATGCACGGGAGATGTATGGAGTGGGCGTATACTTTGAGGAACCTCTAGATGATGATGTGCCGACTGATAACGATCGACGCTTACCAGACTCTGACGAGGAGGAGAACTCTGACGACGACTCTTATGATGATTCCGACGAAGGGGGTATGACCCCCGACAATGAGGAAGAGTCCGACTAACCAGGTTCCTCGTATTTATTTTCCACTGAGGGCAGTGTCCCGTTTAAGTGTGGGGTGGCGGTATCATATGCTATACTTCTCTATTGCATCTATGTTTGCTTGCTTTGTTTTTGTTTCGTTTTTTTTTTTTTTTTCATTTTTTTAGTAGTAAATTTTTTCTAGCTTCGCATGAAATTATTTTGATAGGCAGCATGAGATTATAACAAGAGTATGTGCTACAATTGTGACTATTGAGACGTTTAGGCTCTAGTTGTGACTCATTATGTGATATTGTGTGGTTCAATTCCTTCACTTGTTGGGTCGAGAGTCTATATTACTTCCAAGAAAGTCGACCATGTGCCTTGTGTGTGTGAGATAATCGTATATTCTATGTGTGTAGCTGATGCTAGAACTTGCCTGGTATGTATGCAAAGCGAAAATAAGGAGTGTAAGTTTAGGATATGATTTAGGCATTTCTTTGGCAACCTATATTTGTTTACCTTCAGTTTTACCTACCCATGGACATCATCCTAGTTAAACCCTTTTGAGCCTTTAGCCTATTTCTTTGACAACCTTGTATGTAAGCCTAATCCATTTCTTTCAAGACCGTAATTTGATCCAAACTCCTAAGTGCTTTAAAGTGAAAAAGTCATGTGACAACATAAGAGGAAATTGGGTGAGTATGATGCTATAAATTGTAATGGTGCTTGAATGTGTTATGAAAAAGAAAGTGCTATCATAAGAGGTATGTTGTGAAAAGAAAAAGGAAAAGAAAGCTGAAAAGCGAGTTGTGCTTAAAATTGAAAAACAAAAGAGCAGAACAAGGGTGGTATAACAAAAGAAAGAAGAAAGGTTGAAAGAAAAAAGTGTCAATGATACAAAGTGATGTATTAAAGCGCTTAGGAACTTAGTCACTATTCCTGGCCAAAATAGTCCTACCCGTCCCTTAGCCTACATTACAACCATCAAAAGACCTACTTGATCCTAATCTTAACATTCCAACATTTAGTAGAGCATTACATTAAGGGCAAGCCTATGGTCATCAGTTGCTACATATGAATTCTTTGTGAGAGTGAGAGCAAGGACATTTTGATACCCATGTTTGAAAAATATGCTATACTTGTGAATGATTATGGGTACTATAGTGTGAGACACACATGGTTGATGAGTTTTGGATAGTTGTATATGATTCTATGCACTTTAACGTTTGCATGCGAGTTGATCACCATCACGAGTCTATACTTGAGGTTAAATTGTTTCAACTTATAATCGGAAAGCTACTCTTGGTTGATAATCGTTGTGCTTGTCTTAATAAATGTTTTGTGTTGTTGCTGTAAGAACCTTAAGTTGATGCTTAGAAGGACATAATATGTTGTTCGAGGACGAACAAAGCTCTAAGTGTGGGGTGTTGATGATAGGCGGATTTACACGCCTATATCAATATATTTTGCCCATATTTTAGCCTAGTTTTGAGAACAAATTATATATTTCATGCACTTTTAGTCCTTTTTCCTGTAAGTGAGCTAACGAACATGATTAGTAAAGTTTCAGGTATAAATGATGCAGAATTCAGCATTTTATGGCTTACTTGACGCAAAAGAAAGATCACGAAGGAAGGGAAGGGAGTTCACACGCCTAAGGACCAAAACTGCTGCATGGAAAATCTGTCCCGGGCTAAAACAGCAATTCTGAAGACTTTGGGGACTTACAGACACAAAGCTGGATTTTGACAATGATACATCAACCTAGTATAATTAGGTTATGTATTTCATTATTTTAAGTGGATTATGATAATGTTACCTTAACCTAGTACATATGGGTTAAGGATTTCATTAGTCTAGTAGGATTTGGTTATTTATTTCATTAGCTTAGTAGGATTAGGATATGGGTATTATAAATACCCTATCATGCTAGAGATTTAGAGACATCTTCTACTCCTCTATTATTCTACACTACAAACAATTCTACAACTCTTCTAATCTTTCTATTAATTCTAGTTTTTTCTATTCATCTATTCTTAATTTCCGCAACAAGAGAATCGTTACTTTGTTAAGGAATTCACGCCTCACGCCTACCACTTACGCTACACGAAATTAATCAATCTTGTGGTATAACAACAATGTCAAGCGTGATCTCCTTCGCATTCATGGGTAACTAAACTTCTCTGTTGGGGTTATGGAAGTCGAATGAGTTACTATCTATTGCTGTGAGTGTGTGAGTTCAAGGCACGTATATTGCTTATATCATTATTCTCTTCATCTTAATCTACATTCTTTGCGGTTGCAAACGCAAGAATACGCCAGTCTAACATTTAACTTGTTCGAGAGAAAAGTTATTTGTCTGGAAAAGAGATAATGTCAAGGTAGTAGGACACCCTTTCCTATTAAAAAGCTAGTGCCGTAACTGGACTAACCTCTTGGAGAATTCGTACCGTTAGACACGCTTTAAGCTCGAGAGAGTTAAAGTGAAATAGTCCTTGTTTAGGTCGAGAGACGCTTGGATTTACCATCGACTACAATCCTCTATAAGAAATTGCATGTCAGAATTCTACACACTCATAGCCAATAGAGACGTATACCTCAAAAGGTGGATATAACCCAAACTTCTCAATTCTCATTGTTTACATCTCACTAAAACATTCTTTCTCTTTTTACTTTGCTATTGCCGTTTTTAGATCTTATTTTGGTTACATTACTTGCACGACAAGACTCCCCCTTTTTTTACGAGACTTGCACTAAAAGTCTAGTAATCTTTACTTACTTGTTGACCAAGCTATTCCCTGTGGGATCAATACCCAACCCAGTTGAGTTCTATATTTGCTAACGACCGCTTTACACTCCTACGAGAGCTGTAGATTGAGCGTTATCAAGTAGCCTTCAAGCTAGATTTAGGGTAAAGTAGCCTCCAAGAACTCTAACAGAAATTGGATTCTTTAGAGTCCACAAAATTTCAATGTCTACAAATGCCTCCTACTTCAAGGCTTGTCGGAGTGTAGACTTATGAAACTCAAAGATGAGTCTTGAAGTACCCATTTACGGTCTTGCGGCTACAGATTTGCATATTATCTGATTTATGAGAGAATAGATGAAGGATAGATTTAATCCCACTGGGTGTGCCAGTTTGTTTCCAATAAAGTTTTACAATGACAGAAATAAATTGCAATCACAAATAAAAATATAAAGAAACATGAATTTTTATTGATAAATGATGTGAGTACAAATCTATTTCTCCCCTGATTCTTCTCTCTTGATTTTCTCCGTAATTCGAGGGCCATCAGTAGCGTATTTCTCGAACGTAAAAATATTTGGATATGATATTGATTTTCTCCGTAATTCAAGGGCCGTTAGTGGCGTATTTCTCGAACATAGAAATATTTGAGCTTGTCTCCATGAAAGGAGGCTTTTTGGATCTTCTTTAAGGTTTTGATCTCATTATGAATATCTCATAAGTAATTTGTAGGATATTAGAGATGTTGATTATTGAAGATGTCTATTCAAGAGAATATATGCCCCTTTATATAGGCGGAATTTAGAGTTTGGGGTAGAGTAAACTCAAGCTAGATTTAGGTAAAGTAGCCTCCAAGAACTCTAACAGAAATTGAATTCTTTAGAGTCCACAAAATTTTAATGTCTACACTATAGTTGTATTTCCTTTTCTTACCAATTATTGTTAGGGAATCTTTCAAAAATAGCCACATTTTGCTGAAAAACTCATCTTTCATAGCCATATTTTACATAATTATCATTTATATCCGTTGTATTCAATTTACGCCCGTTGTATTCAATTTTATCAATAGTCTGTATTCATATAAAATATAAATACAGTACCATTTAGCTGTTGTATTCGATTCACAGCCGTTGTATTCACTTTTACTCAGTGTTCTGTATTCATAAAAACATAAATACACTACATATTTAGTCTTGCCAAAACACTGCCTTTTTTTCTTTTTTCTTTTTTTATATTTTTTCTTTTCGTGTTTTCCTTGTTTTTTCTTCTTCTTTTTTCTAATTTTTCCTATTTTTATTTTTTTCGTTTTTTTTATATTTTTCCTTTCTTCTATCTCTCTTTCTTTCTTTTCTTTTTCTTTTCTTTTCTTTTTTGTACTTATTTTCTTTATCATTTTTTTGTTCTATTTTATATTTTTTGTATTTTTAAAAAATATAACTACTCGAGAACAAGTCATTGATGATAATGTAAATACCATAATTGTTTATCTATTTGTAGTCATGCTGTCATTTAATTTTTCTATTCATTGATACAACTGTATTTGTATTTTAAAGTTCGCGCTTGTATTTGTATTTTGTAGTTCGCGTTTAGATTTGTATTTTATTGTTCGCACTTATATTTTAAAGAACTGCTTGTACGTATTTGTATTTTATAATTGATTGTATATTATATTGGATTATATTACTATTATGATTTTATTGTGTTTGTATATTTAGATTATATTTTTGTTTGTATTCTATTTTCGTCGATGTCTTTTTATGTTTAAAGAATTATTTTGTATTTGTAAGTTGATTGCATATTGTATTTAGCCGTGATTATGTACAATTTATTATTTGTATTCGTATACAAACAAGTAAATGCATTAATTGTATTTTCTTGATTCTAAAATATATAAATATGCAATATATCATTTGATACAAATGTACTGTTTTGTATTTATATGTCAAAATTATTATTCATATTTGTAAATAAATAAATATCACTTGATACAAATACAATTACAAACAAATGAAACCAATGATTTTAAAAATACAAATACATATTGTATTTGTATATATTGTATTTTTATAAAAAATTGAACTATATTTATTTGTATCAATAAATACAACTTGTATAAATAAATACAAAAAAGTATTCGTAAAAAAAAAATCAATCGTTCCTTTTCAATAATTAAAAAATACAAATGATAGTTCACACTTGTATCTATATGTTATTGTTCGCATTTGTATTTGTATTTTATAGTTTTCACTTGTATTTGTATGTTATAATTCGCCTTTGTATTTATATTTTATAGTTCACACTTGTATTTGTGTTTGCTAGTTCGCACAAATGAAAAGAAGGAGAAAAATGTGAGAAAAAATACAAAAAAGGTGAGTAATAGAAAATAGAGAAAAAAATATAAAAAACAAAGAAGGAAAAAAAAAAAAAAAGGAAAAGAAAAAAAAGAAAAAAAAAAGACAAAATGGGAAAAAGAAAACGAAAAAGAACAAATTAAAAAAACGAAAGAAGAAAGAGAAAACAAAAAAAGGAAAAAAAAAAAAAGAAAGAGTAATAGAAAATAGACAAAACAACATAAAATAAGGAGAAAAAATAAAAAAGAAAAAGAAAAAATACAAAAGAAAAAAAAGAAAATGAAAAAGAAAAAATTAAAACGTATTCCACACTTGTATTTGTGTTTGCTAGTTCGCACAAATGAAAAGAAGGAGAAAAATAAAAAGAAAAAAAGGAGAAAAAATGTGAGAAAAAGGAGAAAAACTACCAAAAAAGAAGGAGAGTAATAGAAAATAGAGAAAAAAAAAAGGAAAAGAAAAAAATTAAAAAAAAATGAAAAAAAGGCAAAGAAAAAGAAAAAATTGAAAAAAGAAAGAAGAAAGAGAAAATAAAAAAAGGAAAAGAAAAAACGAAGAAAAAGGAAAAAAAGAGTAATAGAAAATAGACAAAAAAACAAAAAAAGGAGAAAAAAGAAAAAGAAAAAAATACAAAAGAAAAAAAAGAAAACGAAAAAGAAAAAACTAAAACATATTTCACACTTGTATTTGTGTTTGCTAGTTCGCACAAATGAAAAGAAGGAAAGAAAATAAAAAGAAAAAAAGGAGAAAAAATGTGAGAAAAAAAAAGAAAAAATACAAAAAAAAGAAGGAGAGTAATAGAAAATAGAGAAAAAAGAAGAAAAAAATAGAAAGGAAAAGAAAAAAAAAGACAAAATGAAAAAAATACAATGAAAAAGAAAAAAATGAAAAAAGAAAGAAGAAAGAGAAAACAAAAAAAAAAGAAAAGAAAAAATGAAGAAAAAGGAAAAAAAAAAAAAAGAAGGAAATTAATAGAAAATATAGAAAAAGAAAAAATACATGAGAGAGACTATTAATTGTAATTATGAAAAATTAATAGGTAAGAGGAGGCTATGAATTGTAATTAATTGAAACTAGGCTAAATAAGGTAATTAGGAGTCAATATTGGCTAAGTTATATAATTATCCCTTATTGTTATGCTTTATTTGAGTTGGGAATTTATCAAAACTTTAGCCTTAATAACATTATTTTATAGTAAATATTATGTCATATTTAAGACGATAAATTTCAAAGTTTTTTTCTTTTTATTTCTTAAATATCAATGCTGAGGAAATAATTACTATTGGAAGTTAGTTCTCAAACATCAAGGCAAATTGAGCAACTCACATTCCAAAATAATTCTTGCATGAAAAGATCATATTACCTTAGTCTTAGATTTAATTTCTCTAATTATGTATACCTACTATATATTTATGGGAAGCACATAAAGTTTTTTGACCATTACAGACTATAATTAGAGAAATATATGTTTTGCTTCCCTATAAATATAAATCTAAAATCAACAATTTTATAGCTTGCAAAAAGATATCAATATTAACAGTCATATAGTTATAGTACTGCTACCACAAAAGAATTTATAAGAGAAATGGAGAAGACAATATTCCAAAAGATTTTCCTGGTCTCGTTTTTGCTTGTTTTGTTAGGTAAGCAATTTTTATAAGCCAAAAACGTTACTAATTTTTATCTATTCTTCTATGATTACATTTTCATTTTAGGGTGGGTGGGTGTGTTTTGGTACGAAGGAAAATATTTTTCATGAAATTTTTTTTTAGAAAATATTTTCTTGAAAAAGAAGTTGATTTCTTACTTATTTTCTAGTGTTTGGTTAGCAACAAAATATAAAGGCATGAGGGGGTGGGGTGTGCAGCCTCGCGGGGGTGGGATGGTCAAGGAATAGGGTTTGGGGGCGTTGGGTAGATGGGATGATGCAATAAACATAGAATGCTACGTATACAATTTATTTTTCCTACTTCCATTAAGGAAGTCATTTTTCTCATCTTTAAGGAATTTGTTTTCCTAGAGAAGGTGTTTTTCAAAAAATTTGAAAAACCAAAACATCAGAAATTTTCTTTAAAAAGTAAAAAAACTTTTCGAAAAATGCTTTCCTCCTTTCCAAACACGCCCTTAATGTTGATGCTAAATAGTACTGCAATATACATGCTAAAAAGCACCTGTATGCTAAAATAATCACTGAATTAATTAATACCTCATACCAAATATGAGATAAAATTAATTTCATACTTTATCCCGGGACTATTATCCCTATCGTATGTACCAAACAACATACAATGGTGTGATTCAACTATTCTTACTGATGTATATATATGTTTTGGTAGGACAATCATGCAGTGGTTTGTTTTCTTGCTCTAGTGATGCTGATTGTGCTGAAATTATGACATGCATCCCGCCGGAAGAAAAACCCAAATGTGACTTGGCTACACAAGCTTGCTTCTGTCCACAACTACCACCACCACCTCCTCCAACTCCTAGTAATGGACCAAAAAGAGTTTACAACATTGACCAACTCTGATTTATGTTTGGTAAAGTAGTATTATATATATGTTGTGTGCAATTGAAACCTGTGATTTATGTTTTAAATTATCTATGGTAATAAGGATGTTCAATAAAAGTCCATAGTTTGTATCCATTTTGATGTTGGAAAGGGCTCTTCTATTTGACTTTTGAAGACAAAATTAGGAAACTTTTCCCATTACTGTAGTTACTTTGTCTCAAATGATTTGTCGTAATTTTTAAAAATAGTTATTTCAAGTTGTTTGTCATTTTAAAAGTTCAAGACAATTAATCTTTTGTTTCTTAACTTATCCTCAGTAACTGTTCTTGTTCTTGAAAACTACGAACACCTCAAGATGACACATAAATAAATAATGGACCAAAAAGAGTTTACAAGATTGACCAACACTGATTTATGTTTGTTAAAGTAGTATTATATATGATGTGTTCAATTGGAACTTGTGATTTATGTTTTTATTTTATCAATAGTAATAAGGATATTCAATAAAGGGATAATTTCATAAATATGCATACAGGTAATTTACATCGCAAAATAACGACTCAAAAGTTACTATTCTATGGCCAAAATTATTTATAACTAGCATTCTTTGCTTTGATTCCTTTTTTTATTTCGAAGAATTACATTACAACACTAATTATCCGATCATATCTACATAATATCTCATATGTTTCATTTAATTACATTCATACCATATTTCAAGTAATGTATTTAAAATAATGTATTTGAAGACAGTATCTATTCGAAAACATTAAGTAATGTATCCGAGACAATATGTATCATGAGTAAAACGCAATGTATTAGACCAACACAATGTATTCGAGATTTAATAATGTATTCGAGATTTCAGATTTTCGAAAACATTAAGTAATGTATCCGAGACAATATGTATCATGAGTAAAATACAATGTATTAGACCAACACAATGTATTCAAGATTTAATAATGTCTTCGAGATTTCAGATTTTCAAACTACGCAATGTATCCAAAATTTCAGTAATATATCCAAGATTTCAGATTTTTCAAGATTTTACTAATATTGAAAAGAGTAGCCCAATAAGTCATACAACCTGCAATTTATTTGGGGGCTCTGCTAGTAGCTTGTATAATATTGAAAAAATTTCAAAGATGCACCCTAGTAAATTCAAAAAGGAGATAAATGCTACAGAAATCAAGAAATGATCATTTTTAGAAAAAAAAAAAATTGAAAATAAAATATTTGTAATTATGACTGGTGTTCACATTTGTAGTTTTTTTTTTTGGTTTCTCCGATACTCATATTGGAGTCCAACTAAATCCGAATTCATACCGGGAAGTCCCACATAGGACGGTAAAGCATTATCTAGCAAAGGAAATTCTATTCCCAAGAAAATTCAAATTCAAGACCTCTAATTAAGAGTGAAAAAGTATTTACCACTATTGTTGGTGTTCACATTTTTCAGTTAATAGATCAGGTGGAACTAAAATGCTAAAGATAGTATATGTACATTTTATCAGTGTCTAGGAACTGTCTAAACATTTTTAACTTTGAATAGTGTAATTGTCATCTTATATGTACCTTAAACTTGTCAATAGTAATTCTAAAAATAATTATACGATCAGATCAATAATTAAGACATATACTTTTCAGTTTTAAACATAAATTAATTAATTGGTAGGAGAGTATGGAGATGGCGAATTTGTTAGGATATACTATTAAACATGTAGTTTTTCTTATAGTATTATATTTTCATCCCATGTAAAGACACTTTTTTATATTAATAAAAATTTTATTTGAATAGATCATTGTGTTTACATGTGTGTCCTTTACGTATATAGTAGACAATTTTGTGTATGAAGTATTTTAAAACATGCACAGAAGATTAAAATTGTCGGTTATTAGAAGTAATAAATCAATATTCACAATCAAAGATGAGGTAGGATAAATATCTTGATGATTGTAGCACAAGATTAAATATAATTTGATCTTGATCATGGGAGTGGTAATATTCCAATTTCTTGTGCTAGTACATTTCGTATGTATTGAACAGACCAATTAAAGATGCTTGTTTATGTTCTGAATTTTAATAAATGACTTCTCTAGTCCATTACATGTACTTATACTCTTAATCTTGATATAATTATTATGGTCTATGTCGTTTGGTTTATTGTTTTAATCTATTAAAAGGTGAGACTCTTTTATGAGTCAATATATTTCTAACATGTTGGATGATGACAAATTACTTAGTGAAATATTAATTAGTTGATAGAACCATGTCTCGGACTTGAGATAGAAGACACCCCTTTATGGTTGCTTATAAGTTTTCACGTGAAAACCTTGCAGGTGGATTTTATATGCGTCATGTGAAATAATTTAAGCATTATAAATAAATTAAATTAATCAATGAGTTAAATTTTTCAGAGAATTTAATTTAATTGATTGGTGTCGGTAATTCTAACGTGGGGAGTTAAATAAGAAGTAATGGTAGATTTTGAAATTAAATTGAGTGCAATTACAGATTTTTAGTGAAATAATTTATAATTTATTATGATATGATAATTCTTTCATCACCGAATTAATATCATAATTGAAAGCCTTGCTTAATAAATCTGTGGTTCCTGCTATACCTGATTAACTAATCAGTTTTGGAAAAGAGAAAAGAACATACTCAAAGAAGTAATATTATTTACTGGTCTTCAATAAGAAAAATGATATCTTCTGACTTTAAATAAAAAATGTTTTGCTCATTAAGTGGCTTTCAAGGGAAGAAAATGTTTTGGACAATGAAAGGGCAGAAAACATTTTGGGCAATCAAAAAGAAAAAAAACGTTTGGCTCTTGCTCTTCCCTTCTTCAAGAGAAAACAAGAATAATAGGGGCTTTGTTCAAAAGATTAGATATTCTCTTTGAATCCAAAAAGCACTTGCCCACACAAGTTTGATAACAAAAGATTAGTCAGGAAATAGTAGAAGACTGTAGCCCTGGAGGTCAAGGAAGTGAACGAATTGTGTGAAATCTTCAACAGGTAAGTAGCTTTTCAATTTAGTTTATTGATTTATGTTATCTAGATTATATGTAAGTTATATTGATCATGTAGAATTGTTGCTTTCACTGTGCATGTTCTAACAATTGATATCAGTAGTTTTCTTACATATGCTAGATAATGTAAAAAGAAATTATATGATTGATTTACATGTTTTTGATAATCATTGTATAAGTCATGTTGTTGCTGGCTGTTTTTCATGTTTTTGATAATGTTAATGATTTCCAGAATCTAAGTTTATCATCAAGAAAGCATAAAACGAATTTTGCATAGTTTTGTGAAAATTATTTTTGTGTATTAAGGGTAAAACTATGATGAGTTTCGACAAAGCTCAATCATAGTATTTATTCATTGTATAAATAGTAGTGGTAAGGACAAGCAGTGCAAGCAGCCCTATTGATCCTCAAAACTGTCCGGTCAATAATTATCGTTTTGGTTGATTTTGGAGTTTTTCAATTTTTGATGAACTCTGAATGACCTGAAATTTGGTATGTTCATTGAAAACGACTCATTGAACAATACTCACAACAATTGTGACCTAGGACGTTTTTTGGCCATTCAAGATCGTTTTGATGGGTTTTGAAACTTTTTTATGTTTTCGAAAAAAATAAAAATTCTGACAAAATTATTTTTTGCAAAATAGTGGTGATAGGGATCATTCCTAATGATTTTCAGTGGTTAATAATAGTAAATAATATGAATTTATATGTTGACGTAGGTCATCTTCCCCATCGAATAAATTTGTATAGTGTAATATTATTTTTTAGTCTCTTGTGTTTGATGACTTGTATTAACTTTCCAACTAAGTTACATATTGGTTCAATGGTATAGAGACTTAAGAAATGTGATATTTATCTATCTTAAATCAATAGTTGACTCTCTAACTGAGTTGGTTCTGTTTTATTTAAGAGATAAAATATCGTACATTACATGTATATTTGCTTAAATGATTAAGTTTTCCTAACGATTCTAAATATTTATGTGTATGGTTATATGTGCGATGTGTTTTTAAGAATTTTATTATTCTTCAACATGTTTAATGATCTATTTTAATTGGATTATATAACAGATTAACCATGTCTTCATTGAATCCCTTAACCTCTATCTTGAATCAAAATAAACTAGAAGGCACTAATTATGTGGACTGAAAACGTAACTTGGATATTGTTCTTATCGCTGAGGGCTTTAAATTTGTGTTGGTTGAGGAATGTCCTGTTAAGTCGGTTGAACCGACTGATGATGAGACTAAAGCTTATGATAAGTGGGTTAAGGCTGATAAGATGGAAAAATGTTATATTCTTGCCTCCATGGCAAATGTGTTGAAACATCAACATTAGTCCATGACTACTGCTTACAATATGGTTGAATCTCTTAAAGAGATGTTTGGTGAGCAAAATCGTGTTGTAAAACAGACGACTATAAAAGCCCTTTTGACCACGAAAATGGTTGAAGGAACTTCTGTGAACGAGCATGTTCTTAAAATGATGAGTTTGTTGAACAAGCTGGAAATTCTTGGTGCAGTTATTGATAAGAAATCTCAGGTTGAAATGGTCCTACATACTCTGCCGAATAATTTTCAGCGGTTTTGCTTGAATTACAACAAGAATAAGATGGACTTATCTCTTGCGAAATTGTTGAATAAGCTACAAGCGAAAGAATCTATCATTTAGCAACAAGCTCTTCCTGCGGAGTTTATAGTTGACAAACTTTCGTCTTCAACTTCTAAGATGAAAGACGAAAAAAAAAGTCCCCTCAGGTTTCAGGTGCTAATGATGGTGTGGCCAAGCCTAAGGGCAAGTGCTATCATTGCAAGCAACTTGGTCATTATAAGAAACAGTGTCCAGGCTACATAGAAAAATGTAGAAATAAGGTACATCTTTTTCATATGTCGTTAAAAATATTTTTAGGATGTTTCTACCCAATTTGGGGCTATAGATTTGGGAGCCACTAATCATATCTGCACTTCTTTGCATGGGGTTTAGAAAACACTATGCTTAAGTGAAAATGATATGAACGTGTTTCAAGCAAATGGAGAACCAACACTAGTCTTAGTTATAGGAAATATTTATATTTTGTTTAGTAGTTCTAGAGTTTTAAGCCTGAATAATATTCTTTACGTACCTTCTATAATAAGGAATTTAATTTCAGTTTCAAGAATAATGGATGTTGGTTATAATGTTTATTTTGCTAATAATTGTGCAATTATTAAGTTTAATAAGCATTTTATTATTTCTGCTCCTAGAATACATGATTTGTTTGTATTTTATGTTTTCCGTTATATGCTACAAACAATAGAACTTAATAATGTTGATCGATCACATAAAAAAATATATTTCGAAATTGAGTGATACATACTTATGGCACTTACGTCCAAGTCATATTAATATAAATAGAATTTCACGGTTGATTTTTGATGGACCTTTGAGTTCATTGAAAGTGGAGGCACTTCCAACTTATGAATCTTATTTAGAAGGTAAAATGACCAAGAGATCTTTTCCTACTAAAGAAAATAGAGTCGGTAATAAGTTGGACTTAATTCATACTGATTTATGTGGTCCTATGAATGTACAAGCAAGAGGTGATTTTGAGTATTTTGTGACTTTAACAGATGATTACTCAAAATATGGATATATTTATTTGTTGCGCTGTAAATTTGAATGCTTTAAAAAAATTCAAAGAATTTAAGATGAAAACGAAAAAGCAACATGACAAACAGATACATACATTACGATCTGATCGTGGTGGTGAATACCTTTCTACGAAATTCATTAAATACTTATCAGAATCAGAAGTTACATCTCAATATTCTGCTTTAGAAACACCACAACAAAATGGTGCAGCGGAATGCCAAAATAGAACTCTTATGAAAATTGTTAGATCAATGTTAAGTTATTCAGATTTATCCTTTTCTTTTTGAGGTTATGCAATAAAAACTGCAAATTATATTCTGAACTTGATTCCTTCAAAATCAGTACCTTTAACTCCATCTGAATTGTGGAGTGGGTGAAAGCCTAGTATACAGTATATTCGGGTTTGGAGTTGTCCAACACATGTTTTAAAAGAAAAAACTGATAAATTGGAATCTAGAACAGAAGTGTGCATTTTTATTGGATATCCAAAAGAGATGAAAGGAGGTTTATTTTATTGTCCTAAGGAACAGAAGGTAATTGTTTCGACAAATACCAGATTTCTTGAAAAGGATTATTTAATGAACCACGCTCCTAGAAGTAAAATTATTTTACAGAAATTGAGCAATAGAATAACGAATAATGAAATACAAGAACAAATTACAAAAACCATTATTGGAATACCATTGCATCCACGTAGTGGGAGAAATGTCAATAGGCAAAAGGTTGCACAAGAGCAAACACTTGACATAACACTATCTTAAAGTAGTGGGAGTAATGTTGAGCAACATGTAATTGTGGAGGAAAACATTCAGGATAATGTCAAGGAACTTGCCGTAGTGCAGAAAGACAGTCAGGGTGTTCAAAATTTAGTTTCAAATGTAGTAGTTTCTGTAGTGACTAGTCATCGTAGTGGGAGAATTATTAGAAAACCTTTATGGTTTACGCTCTTGGGATAATCGTATGATAGAATCCCTGAGGAGCCTAAAACAGAATGCCTTAATTACACCAAAGCACTACATGATAAAGATTCTAAAATGTGGATTACTGCTATAAAATTTGGAATGGAGTCTTTGTATTTCAATCAAGTTTGGAAACTTGTAGAACCGCCTACAGAAGTCAAACCCATTGGATATAGATGGATCTATAAGAAAAAGAGAGGTATGAATGGAAAATTTCAAATTTTTAAGGCTAGGCTTATTGCAAAAGGGTATACTCAAAAAGAAGTAATTGACTAAAACTTTTTTGCCGGTAGCTATGCTAAAATCCATTGGGATTCTCTTATCCATTGCTGCTTATTATGATTATGAGATTTGGCAAATGAATGTCAATACGACTTTTCTCAATGGAAGTCTTGACGAGTGCACTTATATGGCACAACTGGGAGAATTCATGGAAAGTGATCCTGAACATAAGTTTTATAAACTTAAGAAATCCATTTATGGTTTGAAATAAGCATCTACGGCATGAAATACTTGTTTTTACAATTCAATTAAGACTTTCGATTTTGATCAATGTGAAAATGAGTCATGCGTCTATAAAAAAATGGGACGAAGACAGAGTAGCATTTTTGTTTCTATACGTAGATGACATTTTGCTCATAGGAAATAATGTGAGCATGTTGAATTTTGTTAAGGAGTGGTTGTCCTTGAATTTTGATATGAAATAAAGAGAAGATACTCATATCCTTGGGATCAAGCTGTAATAGCCCACATTTTGGACTAGAATGAAAATCCGTCATTCCTATGAGTAGACGTTTCAAAAGCCTCGAATCCTATGTAAATTTAGTGTGTTAATAAATTATGTAGTGTGGGAATCTATTTGAGCATGAATTTATATCATATAGGTCCCCTAACTCAAGTACAAGTTGAAATCTTTCCTATCATTCAAGTTTTAGTGAGCGTCAAAACTTGAGTTAACTTCAATCGATCATAACTCGTTGTATATGACGAAATGGGTGGCTTAATATATATCAAATGAAAGATCTTTGAATTATCTTTCCAACTATACCAATTTTGTCTAAATGCGATATCGAAGCAAGGAGTTATGCCCATTTTACTCTAGCATATCGGGCAGGCAACTGTGTGACGACAATTTTGACGGCCTGTCACATTTGTGACACCTTGTCAAAATGGTTGTCAGCCTTAGGCAGAAACCATCTTCTGTGTGATGACATTTTTGATGGCCTGTCACATTTTTGATGCCTTGTCACGAATGTCGTCAGCTTTTCTTTCCAGAACTTGAGGGACATTTTAATAAGGGTATTTTGGTCTTTTTTCTTCACTTCCCACGACTTATAACCCTCAAGAAACATATTATCTTCCATTATCTTTAGTTAAACATCTAAAAAATCTCTCTCATACACTCTCAACCACAAGATTAGGGTTTCCTCTCAAGATCAAAACTCTCAAGAACAAGCCCTAGGGTTTTCATAGAAAAGTCTATTTCAAGCAAATTTCGCCGTCAATCTTCACGAATTCTTAATCTAAGGTATGTGTAGTGTTCATCCACGGATCTCTTTTAACCATGGAGTTCAAGAATCAATCTTTAAATACTAAACTATGATTGTTTCATGGTGATATGATTTTATACATGTTGGGGGTTGTTATTTATGTTGTAAAGTAGTATTTTGATGTATTTTCATGGAGATTATAATCATGTTAGTTGGAATTCATGAATTTGAGTGGTTTAATATGGTGAAACTTATGAATATACCTATGCCTTAAAGAGTGCATGCAAGGTGTTTGATTAAATGCCTAAAGAACTAGAAATCATGCAATATATCTAAATTGTGACTAAGTGAAGGATTCATGATATGCCCCTATGTTTCAATGACTTTCATGTTGATGTTGTGTCTTGTAAATGTTGTTGGATTGTTCATGAACTAGTTTTATGACATTATGCCATACTTACTTGCAAAAATCCTACTTATGTAAAAGATGTATGATAACCATGTACTTCATGGAATTCCCCAAGTTATGATATTATGGATTGTTGATGTTGGTCACGTACTCAAGTCAGCCATATGTGTCAGTTTCCTTCCATCGAGTCCTGGGGGTGCTTGTACCCAAAATAATATAGTTGTGTGCCTAGTGACATTTCATGTTATCACGATACTCTCAGTCAAGCCATGGTCTATAGAATTCAGTTAGTCATGTGACTCAGGAAAACTCAGAAATCTCAGCAGTCTCAGTAGTTCAGTAACCTCAGTACTCAGTAATCTCAGTGATCTCAGTAACAACAGTATTCCTAGTGATCTCAGTAAATTTTAGTACTCTCAGTCAGTCCTCAGAACTCAGTATGTTTCTTCAGTCAAGGGAAACTCAGTAAACTTAGTTTAGCTCCGCTAAACAATACCACTAGTATCAGTTTAGTTAATCAGTATCAGTTCAGCTAATCAGTTCAGTTCAGTTATTCAGTTTAACTCAATTATCTAGTTTAGTTTCTTTCAAATGGGAGTAGTATTCAGCACGGAGTGAGCCTAGGGATGAAGACTCAACCGCTAGAAAGGACGGAGATCCTTAGAAGCAATACCTAAGTTCCAGAACTACGTAGCCAGTGTAGGTACGATATGTCACCTGTTAGATAGGACTGACATACTCAGGGGTCACCCGTTAGCACATTTATATGTATAGGACTAATCCCAGGAGTCACCCGCTAGATTAGGATTGACTCCACAGCAGTTGTCTTTATTGGTGGTGCGGTACTGACACCCTTCCAGTCAGGGCAGAGATTGGACCCCAGTCAGGTTAGCTTGGGGTATGTCGATTAGATGAACACATCCCACAGTTTCAGTTACAAATTCAGGACTGTCAGATATAGTCAACTCAGTTCAGTAGTACAGATTCAGTACTGTTAGAGACAGTCAGTCCTTGTCATTATAAATAGACTTCAAGATCACCCATTAGACAGGACTGATCTCAACTATAGTTAAACAATATCATAATCATCAGATTTAAAGATCACCCACTAGATAGGACTGATATCAAATTCAGTTACTTCATATAGAACGGAACTCAGATAGTTCCATCAAAACTTAGACTGTCAGATATAGTCGCTCAGTATCAGTAACATCTGTTAGGCCGATCATCACAGTTATATCAGTTATGTCAGTCTTCATAGCTTACATTATCAGTACTCAGTTTCAGGACTGTTAGACACAGTCAATCAGACCACTTCTTCATAATTCGAACTATCAGAAATAGTCATTCATCTATTCAGTATCTCCGTATCAGTAAAGTCATGTCGGCAGTATTCAGACTCAGTAGTCAGTATCACCACGAGTTCAGTTATAGTTTCTTATGCATGTATGTATTTCTACGTTCATATTAGTCAGCATTGTTCATGCATATAACCCTTTGCATTTAGCCTACCTCACTCGTATACTCAGTACATTCAAACGTACTGACGCATTTGCTCTAGGGTGCTTTCTCTTATGTTACACCATAGGTTTAGAGGCACGAGCTCCAGATCAGCAGTAGATTCCAGTATCAGCAGTCAGAGTTAGAAGTAAGTCCTTATCTTTCGAGGACACGATGATTTTATTACTATTTTAGTTTTCAGTTTATTTCAGTAGTTGGAGTTAGTTGGGGACATGTCCCATCAACCCCTTATTCATACATTTAGAGGCTTTCAGATTATCATGTTCAGACAATTTATTTCAGTTGTTTTGGGTATTTCATACCCAACTCAGATGTTATGTTTTTATCAGATTTGAACCTTATGGCCTTACAGCCTTAATTTCTGCATTTATTCAGTATATTATGTAGTGTACAAGTACAGATATCAGTCATGGTCTAGCTTGTGGTCCTTCGGGGTCATGATCATCGTGTAGCATTCCGGTTCAGAAAATCGAGGCATTACACAATCTTATATGAGATCGCAAACAAAGAATATTAGGCTTATCTCAAGCACTTTATATTGATACTTTTATTGCAAGGTTTAGCATGCAAAATTCCAAAAGGGTATTTCTTCCTTTTAGTCATGGAATTACTCTATCAAAGGATCAGTCGCCCACAATGACCGATGAGATAGAGAGAATGAAGGTGGTCTCTTATGCTTCAGCTGTAGGGAGACTTATGTATGTTATGTTGTGTATTAGACCTGATATTTTCTTTGCGGTAAGCATGGTGAGCAGATTTCAGTCTAATCCTGGGCAAAAACATTGGAGTGCTATTAAGCATATAATTAAGTACCTTAAAAAGACTAGGGATTACATACTTGTTTTTCACTCCGGGGATCTTGTACCGATTGGGTATACTGATTCAGACTTCCCGTAGAATAAAGATTCTAAAAAATATAACTCAGGATATGTGTTGACTTTAGGAGGTAAAAGCCATTGTTTGGAGGAGTATCAAGCAATCATGTGTTGCTGAGTCCACCATGAAAGCTGGATATGTAGCTACCTCTGAGGCGACTAAGGAGGCTGTTTGGCTCGATAACTTTTTTAAAGAGCTTGGAGAAGTTCATTCGGTTCAAACACCACTACCACTTTATTATGACAATAGTGGTGCAGTTGTAAACTCAAAAGAACCACGAAGCCATACAAAAAGTAAGCATATTAAGAGAAAATATCACTTGATTTAGTATATAACTCAAAGGGGTGATGTGAGAGTTTTGAAGATTGAGTCGAAGAATAATTTGGCGGACCCATTTACAAAGGGCTTAATCCAGAAGGTTTTTGATAAGCATGTGGAAGAAATAGGTGTTAAAATTGTGCATTCATGGTTATGAATCTAAGTGGGAGATTCTTAGGATATATTATTAACCATGTAGACACCTAATTTTGTCCCTCTCAAAAACCCAATTTATCCATTTTTTGTCTCACCTTATCATACACCCTCACCCATTTAATAATTTCTCCATAAAAAGACAAAAACAACTAACCTAAAAAAAAATACCCCACTTTAACACCTCATCCTAACAAAAATAACAACCTACCCCTACCCCTACCCACATACCCCCTTACCCCACATTACCTCACCCGACCTTCTCATATTTTTTCCTTCACACACAGCAATAATATACACATATATTACATCATAACATATAATACATAAGGGAAGAAGCACACAATTTCCACACACACAGAACGCCTCATAATTTACACTCCATATACTTCTCCATCGTCACTCACACACCATATACACACTAGACAGAATCCATTTTCTAGTTTGTACACATACATACTCTTCACATAATAATATCCATGGATTTCTCACTATTCCATATGCACAGAGACACATAATACACTAATACACACACTATAATACATTCACTCACCCACCGACCTTGAATTCACTCAACACACACAAGGAACTCTTAGTTTTTCACAATAACAAATACCCATAAAGTTCCATACAGTGAGGGGAGAGCTGATCGGAGATTGAGAGAGAGTGCAGAGAAATAGATAGGAAAATAGGGAGAAATAGAGAGATTGAATAGAGAGAGGGGAGAGAGACTGGACAATAAAGGGAGGAGAAAAACAACGTTGCCACTGTTAAACTCATCGAAGCTTCAGTGATGCTACAATAGTGACTGGAGAATGCTGAAAACCGACCATAAAACACCCATTAATCATTGTTTGATACTGTTTCAGGGGTAATCCGATGAAAGCCAATCGGGGAAAATCCAAATCGACCATCCTTCAACTTTTCTTTTTAAAAAATAGCGACCAAACCTCCTCGAAATCCAAAAAATTTGATCGTTCAAGCTTTCCGGAGCACTGGTGAGCCCATAACGGTCCATCCATAACACCATCAATACTAAGAGTCGAAAATTACAGGTTTTCTATTTCTTTGGTCAGGTTTGATTCGATTTTGGGTTTTGATTTGAGTAGACTATTTTGGGGTTGCTCATTTTGGGGGTTTGATTCAAGTTGGTAGGTTGCTGTTGAAGTTCGATTCAAGGTTCCGATATAGACTCCATCTCATTTAATCGAATAATACTTGATTGAAAGCGGCATTAAGGTCCAATTCTTTCTCCTCTTCCTTTTAATTCTTATGTGATTGTGAACATGATTCGATATTTACTATGTGAATTATTGGTGACGTTTGAGTATTGGATTGGTGAATGTTTGTTATTCATGATTAGTAAATGTTTGTTTATTGAACAATTAATCAATTAGGTGATCGAGAAGAAATTGGGGGACTTGAAAATTGATATAAAGTGAATATTTTTAATTATGATTCATTAATGGATGTCGCTGAATTAGGTAGTATCATATTTTAGGCCAAAACTTAAATAGGAAAATCTTAGGTTGGTAGGCAAACCATAAGAACCATTTATTGTTGAATGTTCAAAATATTTGTTGAATGGTTTTTCGCATTTGAAGCAATTGTACGTATTTGGCTGGGGAATGCCCCGATGTTATTTGTATTGTTTTATCCGGGGAATGCCCTGAGAGAATTGTACGCAAAAGAGGTTTATGTCCAAGGCCCGAGGCATCGGGTGGACCATAGTTTAGGGTAGTATAGGTTAGTGTAGGTTTATTTTAGAATTTTTATTTCGAACTGTAATAATTGGACTGGATACTATTTTTCAGACTTATTTTGTGTGGTTTGTTTGTTTGTTTGCTTGTTTTTTATTTATTTATGTTGTTTATTCATTTCATAGCATCAGACTAGCCAATATACTCCACGAAGCGATCGTGGTTGAACCACGGGACCGAGGGGTGCCTAACACCTTCCCTTTGATGAACAGAATTCCTTAACAGAAACCTTTGTTCGTGGACCAGTTTTAAACGAGTCAAAAAATTATTTTGAAAAGGATTTCCAAAGATGACTTGGCACACCAGATTATGCCAAGTGGCGACTCTGAATTTTGATTGTTAAAGGTCCATTTTGGAACAAATTGTTTTCTTTTTGTCACTCAGTAATAAAACCCTTTTTGAACTCAACTATATCTTTTAGTTAAAAAGGGGTTGTGATAATTTTGGCAACTCTAGTGGGGATTTTTCAGAAATTGAGCTTATTTTTGAGTTGTATCGGCTTAGTTTGATACTATAGGTGTATAAATATTTTGTTTGTGTTATTATTTTATCATTGTTGAATACCTACGTGCTCTTTGTTTACAATCTTTCTTTATGTGTTACCGCTTTATATCTAACATCATTTTCATAACCCGAGTCATTTCTTTTGCAATAAGTCACAGAGTACACGTTGTGTACACGAACTCTAGTTGATTCACCCTTATTTTAGAAGGGGAGTCTTCGGACATATGCAGTGAGTGGAAAGCTGTCGCAGCCACTATCGACCATACGCTCCCCCGAACAGCCTTGTTAGTGGACCAAAACCTAGGTCAGCCTTTAGGTCATGCTTATCTACATCATAATGAGATCTATCGGGCCCCACTTGGTACTTTCTAGGATAATCACCTCTAAATCATCCCTACGTGCTAATTGTTGCATCTTTAAAGGTAACGGGGTTATTTGACGGACTGATTTGGGGAAAACATATGCTAGAGTTAAAGAAAGCGTGTAGGCAAGGAAAAGTTTGGGAAAAAAAAGGGAAAAAGGGGAAAAGTGAGTAAGAAAAAAAGTTTCATAGTTTTTAGAGTTCTTTATGGCTTTTGCTTTCCACAATTCAAAAATTCAAAAAGATTCTATTTACCTTTTGAACTCATTTTCTAAAAATCAAAAAACATCAAAAAGAATTCCCTTTGCCTCTTTTAGCAAACATGTATAATTCTAAAATTTTAAAAAGATTTTACTTTTTTTAATAGGAGATTTTTATAAAAAAATTTAAAAAGATGTTAGAAGTTTTGTACATTTCATATAACAAAAATACCAAAAAGATTTTTCTTTCATAGTTGTTGGTGTCAGTTTTATGTAAAGTGTCAAATTTAAAAATCAAAAAGATTTTATTGACGTTGGTCATCATCTATCTTTGGTCGTATCTCTCAAGTCAGGGTTTAGTTTGTTATTTAATCATTAACTGTCCAATCTGGATGAACTGCGCACACCTGATTCTCCTCTATCAGAGTGAGATACGTAGGCAGCCCTCTAGGGTTCGGTGATCTTATTTAAAAAATCCAAAAAGGTTTTTTTCACTCTTCATTTAGAGTAGGTGTTTCATATACATCTTCAAAAGAAAACGACAAAAAGATTTTCCTTTAATAGCTTCAAGTTTCATTTTCGTATGAAATTAAAAATCGAAAACCCACAAAGATTTTTCTTTGGTAATCATAGGTTTCATTTTTTATAGGGATTTTAAAGTTGAAAAAATCAAAAAAAAAAAGATCTATTATCTATTCTTTTAACAATTTCTTATTTTCTTTTCTTTTAAAGTTTCAAGAAAAAGAAAAGAAAAAGAGTCTAATTGGTTATTTTGTGGCCAAATTTCACGAACTACGCACACCTAATTCTCCCCTCTCGGGGTTGATATATGTAGATGACCTTCTTGGGTTCGGTTATCTTTTCTAAAGAAAAGGAAAAAGAAAAAGACGTTGAGAAAGTAATGAACTCTAACACGTTTGTTATCTCTTGTTTAATTAGTTTAAGGTGGTTGGTTTGTGGCATTGTGGCATTGTAGATGGTCCTCCACATCACACCAAATCCAAGGAAGGTTAATTATGTCCAATAAGGATATAGAGGGTGACATCATGGATCAAACAAAGAGTCAGAAAAATGAGAATTTAAAGCAAGAGATTATGAGATTAAGGCAACAAATGATGGAAATGTATCGAGCTTGGGCCAGTGGGCTCTCTTGTTCTCCATTCACCATTATTGACCCCACAAATACCTTGCGATTTCCATCACAATTGCAAGCTCCATTTCCTAATGTTGTTGATGCACCACAGCATGCCTCAGAATCCATTCGAAGCCAAAAGCATCCCAATGGTTTTAACACTCATTCTCTAGCTCTTCAGTATAAATCTACCACATTGATAGCACCACATACTATCTGTGCTTTTATTGCTCAACTTTCTACCGAGGCTTTCACTTTGACTATCAATCCAACGGTTGTGCTACCCCAAACTACTAGTGGACCCATGTTCAATACTCTTAATTATCATTGATATACTCCTGAGCCCACATCAATGTTAATTGGACCACCAAATTTCTTACCAAGAATCCTGGCATGCCAGAAGAGTAAGAGAAAATAGTTGAGAAAATGAAGAGTGCAGAAAATACTATGGAAAGTTCCTGGTACTTGCGGGTTATAAAGATGTTTCATATAAAGAATGGGGCATGTCTTCAAGTGTCAACATTCCTCCAATCTTGGAGATATTGAAATTTAAGTAACATGATTGACATGAGGATCCCGTGAAATATTTGGCACGATATTGCAATCAATTAAGTGAAAACGAATAAAAGAAGAAGGAAAATACACCTGTTGTCATTCCAGGAGAAAAGTAGAGCTCGAGAGGGTTAACTCAGCAATATTTTCAGTCTCAATCTCAAGATTACACATCAAATCCACATGCCCATCTACAACAAGGTTCCTCTCTGCAAAATCCAAGATATTCTATTCCACTTCCTAAGTATCTTTCAAACAAAGCACAACCTTATGCTCATCCATCTTCTTATCCATAATGGCATGCATCGGTTCCTCAACATCGTCCTTGGTCCTCACATATTTACCATGGAAATTCTAAGTCCAAGTTTCAACCGAGGCCTAAGTTTGCAAAAAAGAGAAAGTCAAAGAATACTTTTACACGAAATGTGTTTGATAGCGGTAAAAGTTCTAGTCATGATGATGTACAAATCAGTGGCTAAGATATCAAGCTCAACAATTGGGAAGTCACTCTTCTCCTTATTTGGAAGGATTATTGGTAGTTTATTTTGTTTTCCTTTCTGTTTTTCAAATTATTTCAGGGCTATAGTTTGAAATCTATCTTGTTTTGTTTCTCTATCGTCTTTGTTTAAACCCTTCTATTTTTCCTTTTAATGAGATGTTGTGTCCCTTGTCGTTTTGTCTTATTTTAAGTTGTTTCTTTGTCTTCTTTACACAATACATTTTATTTTGGTTCTAGTGTTATGACATGTTTGCGGAATTTTTAGCCAAATCTTAAAATTTAGTTTAATCATGAAACATTGAATCAGAGGGCTACATAAAGGCATCTGAGAAATAAGTAGAGTGTTATGACATTTGGTGACCATGTTGAAGCCTTCTTTCAAAATTAAGGCAATTGCTTGAAAAATTACAAGATAACTTGGTCATCAATTGAAAAGCATACCTCAATTAGGTCAAATAGTATACGCGTGATCCCTATATCAAGAGAAATAAGAAGATAATCAGCTCCACAAAAGCATGGATCATTTAATAGAGGGATGTACACCAAAGGTGGAGTTGTATGTTTGACAAGTGTAGAACAAGAAGTGGCACACATGCTCAGTCAAAGTTAGTGTTGTTAAAGTGTCATAGATGATCTTTATCTTTCACTTTATATTGTGTGACGTGTACTTGCATTGTCAAGTATTGATATGACAAAGGCATTTTATTCTGCTATCCAAATATTGTGTCATCCTTTATTTACCTCATTTGAGCTTTAGTTCTATTTTCTTTTATTCCCCTCTTTTGGAATCAAGATAGAATCTGCAAAGTTCAAAAGAAAAGGTGTCGAGTAAAACAATAGAGTCAGAAAAGTTTCAAAAAAAAAAAGACAAAAATGTATCCAAAAAGAAATAAAAAGAAGAGTGTCAAGAAAAATAGAGTTAGGAAAAGTTTCAAAGAGAAAAAGAGTCAATAAAATAGAAAAAAATACGAAATCAAAATCATGCAAAGGTACAAGATGTCAAAACTACGTGTGACATGATTCTCCTCTCTCGGGGGTGAGATACGTAGGCTGCCCTACCCCGGGCTCGGTCCAACCAAATAAATAATTTAGAATTTCCCAGTCAAAAAAACTGGGGCATGAGTTAATTCTCATAGTTTGAGTCGATTCCAAAAGGTGTAAGTCATATCCCACTTTAAGTGTCGTTTGGGTCTCATGCCATCCTTTCTTTCTAACCTTATTCAAAAGCCAAGTTACAACCAAAGAAAGACCTTCAAATCAATCTTTGAGAATGATAAAGGTAAGCATGCAATGCATATGATAATGTATTTTGGGAACTACTCGTCTTCCACAGCATAAGGAATCAGGAGAGAAATAAAAATGAGAGAGTCTTATTGGTGAAAACCCTCATAGGCACTGTAAGGCGATAGTAAGTTGAAAAAAAATGAAAATAAAAATGAGAGTCTTATCGGTGAAAACCCTCATGGGAACTATAAGATGATTTTGAGTTAAGAGAAATGAAAATGAGAAAGTCTCATAGAGTCTTATTAGTGAGAACCCTCACGGACACCATAGGGCAATGGTGAGCTGAGAGAAAGAAAATGAGAGAGGCTTGTTAGCGAAAACCCTTAAAGGCGTCACTAGACGAATGAGATCTCTGAATGCAATTGGCCCAAGGAAGTAACTCAATTTTAGGGTCATTAACTCAACAACAATTGATGAAAGTTTGGATAGAAAGATCAGACAGCTTAATCTAAAATGCATGTCATAATCATTAGAGTTGACTGTCACTTTCAAATAAAATTTTCTTTTCTTTGTTTTAGTGGGGATATTGTTTGTCTATTCTTTCTTCTCTATATTTTTATTTTTGTTTTCTTGAGTCAGATATACAAATGGAAAGTTATTTTTCTTGTGTCTTTGAGTCAAATCAATGTCAAAGCAAGTGATAAAATATTTCAAAACTAGCTACCAACTTCTTCAATTGTGCAAAGCAAGACAAAAGGCCAGCACATGAAAGACACATGATTGTGTGACAAAATCAGGCATGCAGAAAATTTTGTCAGCAGACAAGTTTGGAAACTCATGGAAATAGCAAGGTTCAAAGGATTTATCTAAGGAACATAGCAAATCCAGAGATACTGTATTTGCTTCAGAGTCACTCTTAATAATATGAGTTTGGGTCAATGAAGTAGCAAGTCAATGACATATGCTAATGGTTGCAAGCCAGATTAAATGTGACGAGGGCAAGAGCGATTGTCGCGAAAGCTAAATCCACAAACTAGCCACCATGTTTTTAAACTCACAAGTTTTCTTCATATGAAAAAGGAACATATGTTAACTTCAAATCAAGGATTTCAAAGCCTAGAACTGTTAATAATCTGAGTTTGGGTCAATGAAGAAACTAGTCAATGACATATGCTAATGGTTGGAAGCCAGATGAAATGTGACGGGGAAAAGAGCGATTGTCGTGAAAACTAAAGCCACAAACCAGCCACCATGTTTTTAAACTCACAAGTTTTCTTTGTATGAAATAGGAACATATGTTACCTTCAAATCAAGGATTTCAAAGCCTAAAAAGCAAAGGCCATCATTTCTCACATCTACATATGCAAGGGAAAATGTTGTTGCACAGGTTTGGTAATCAAAATCATGGTAAAAACTCACAATCCAATATCTCTAGGAGACACACTTTCTTATCCGAAAAATTCAAGTTCATTTATTAGGTGATGCACTTCCGAAATTGAATCTTTACTCCTAGAAGTCGCACTTCCGAGTTGAGTCCTTCCATTTAATATTAAGGAGATACATTTTCTTGTCAAGATAATTTAAGTGATATTTGTAAGAAGACGCATTTTCTTGTTTAGTTAATTCAAGCGACATATGTAAGAAGACGCATTTCCTTGTTCGGGTAATTCAAGCAGCATTTGTAAGGAGGTGCATTTCCTTATTCGGGTTATTCAGGTGACATTTGTAAAGAGACACATTTCCTTGTTTGGATAATTCAAGCGACATATGTATGGATATGCATTTTTTGTTCAGGTAATTTAAGCGGAATTTGTAAGGAGATACATTTCCATAGGTAATTTAAGTTGCATTTGTAAGGAGACACATTTTCTTATCTAGATAATTCAAGTGATATTTGTAAGGAGATGTGTTTCCTTGTTTGGGTAATTCAAGAGACATATGTAAGGAGACGTATTTCCTTATTCAGGTAATTCAAGTAGCATTTGTAAGGAGATGCATTTCCTTGGGTAATTCAAGTGGAATTTGTAAGGAGACACATTTCCTTGTTTGGGTAATTCAAGTGGCATATGTAAGGAGACACATTTCCTTATTTGGATAATTCAAGCGAAATTTGTTAGGAGATGTATTTCCTTGTCTGGGTAATTTAAGTGACATTTGTAACGAGACACATTTTCTTGTTTGGGTAATTCAAGTGGCATATGTAAGGAGACACATTTTCTTGTTCGAGTAATTCAAGCGACATTTGTAAGGGGACGTATTTCCTTGGGTAATTCAAGTGGCATTTGTAAGGAGACATATTTCCTTGTCTGGGTAATTTAAGTGGCATTTGTAAGGAAACGCACTTCCTTGATTGGGTAATTTGAATTTTACTTGTTAGGTGATGAACTTCCTAACTTAAGTCTTGACTCCTAGAAAATATACTTTCTAGTTGAGTCTTTCCCCTTGACTCCTAGAAGATGTACTTTCTAGTCAAGTCATTCCCCTTGACTCCTAGAAGATGTACTTTTTTGTTGAGTCATTCCCCTTGACTCCTAAAAGATGTACTTTCTAGTCGAGTCATTCCCCTTGACTCCTAGAAGATGTACTTTCTAGTCGAGTCATTCCCCTTGACTCTTAGAAGATATACTTTCTAGTCGAGTCATTCCCCTTGACTTCTAGAAGATGTACCTTCCAGTCGAGTTATTTCCCTTGACTTCTAGAAGATGTCCTTTCTAGTTGACTCATTCCCCTTGACTCTTAGAATATGTACTTTTAAGTCAAGTCATTCCCCTTGACTCCTAGAAGATGTCCTTTCTAGTTGAGTCATTCCCCTTGACTCCTGGAAGATGTAATTTCTAGTCGAGTCATTCCCCTTAACTCCTAGAAAATGTACTTTCTAGTCGAGTCATTCCCCTTGATTCTTAGAAGATGTACTTTCTAGTCGAGTCATTCCTTTTGACTCCTAGAAAATACACTTTATAGTCGAGTCATTCCTTTTGACTCCTAGAAAATACACTTTATAGTCGAGTCATTCCCGTTGACTCCTAGAAAATGTACTTTCGAGTCGAATCATTGAACTTAATACGTAGGAGACACACTTTCTTGTCATTTTTCATTTTTCAGGTGGAACACTTCCTAACTTAAACCTTTATCTCTAGAAGACGCATTTTCTAGCCAAAATTCCTCACTTTAATTCTTAGGAGACGCACTTCCTAGTCTTGTTAATTTAATTTTACTCTCAAGAGATGCATTTCTTGGTCAAATTCTTGATTCAACATTGCAACATGCAAGTAGTTATGATTGGATTTGACATTCGCAAAGTTTTCTCATGATAAATGTAACGCCCCGAGTCTGTACCCCGGATGCTACACGGTGCTCATAATTTTGAAGGACCACAAGCTAACCCATGACTGCTCCCTACTGCAATAACTGAGTAATAACACTGTATAATACGGAATAATGGGCTGAAATGCCATAAGGTTTAAAACTGTAATACTGATGAAAAAAAATGATAAAGTTTGATAACACATCAGAATCTGAAATACTGAATATTGTCTGAACATCTAGTCTGAAAAGCTTCTAAACTGAGTTGTCTGAATAAGGAGTTGATGGGAAAATCCCCTAACTAACTCCATCTACTGAAATGCTGAGTCTAATGAGATAATAAAATAAAAGAATATCCTCAAATGATAAGGACTCACTGCAAGTCTGTCTGCTGAAAGTCTGATCTGCTAAGAATGCTCAGGGCCCGTACGTCTGAACCTATGGTATAAAACACCATAGCACAAAAGAAAAATATGTGTCAGTACGCGTGAATGTACTGGTACACAAAGTGAGGTAAGGCTGAATACATGGGTTCATATGTATGAACAATAATAACTGAATAACATGAGTATGACTGAATGAGAGTACATGCATGAATACATGAACTGTAACTGAAATTGAGATAATATTGAATACTAATTAACTGATGTAACTGATAAATGATATACTGTTTACTGAGTGACTATATGTGATGGTCCTGATTCTGATAGAACTAGCTGAGTTTCGTACTAAGCTGAGTGACTGTATCTGAAAGTCTTGAAATCTGTAGAACTATCTGAGTTCTTTACTAAAGACTGATAGTAATAGTGTGGGAGGTAATCATCTAACCAACATGCCCCTTTTCTGAATAGATTCGGGGTCTAACCTGTAGCCCCAGTTGGAATGGAGTCAGTACCTAGCCATGGGTAAAAACACTGAAGAGATGCCTTCAACTGGTAGGTTCTCAAATGAGAACGTTGAAACCCTCAACTATCAGGTTAAACCACCCCAATAACCCTCATATAGCAGGTTTTGACGTCTCAACCTACGCTGACTACGTAGTTCTGGAATGGAAGGACTGCTTCTAAGGATCACACCCTCTACTGGAAGGTGAGTCCCCATTCTTGGGTTCACTCAGTGCTGAATCCTACTCCCAACTGAATAGACACTGATCTGATTTCCTAGTTCATACTAGGCATGACTGAGTTGTTATTGATTGTACTGATTTACTGAGTTCCATAGACTGATGGAATACTACTGAGTTCTGTTAACTGACTGAGTTTACTGAGGACTGAACTGCATACTGAATCATACTGGATTGATATTGAGTTTATTGAGTTTTCCTGAGTTCTGTAACTGAACTAGAGTACTACTAATTGTGACATGACTGAGACTATTTTGTAACTGACACTGGCTCTAGGCACACAGCTACATCATCGGGTAATAAATACCCCCAAGACTCGATAGCATGAAAGTAATAAGACATGACAATTATGGAATACTTGACAATAGTCAACAACTCACAATACAATCTATGAGGCATTTCATCAATTACTTAAAAGTCAAGAACTTGCACATGATTAGGAATGTATGCTAACACATCATAATTTCATTAAACCAATCTCATGAGCATTCCATCAAACACATACAAGGTATAGCTTTAGCATGGAGGATATTGTGAACATGTGGGTATAGGATAAGTTCATCATTTAGACCACCAAAGGATCATAAAATCACCATAAACTCAATTTAGCATTTTATCAAACACATGGTAGGTGTAGCTTTATACTTAGGCAGGAACAACAATGCTAATACATCATGACTTCATAATTTAAGGTTTCCATAAAAGAGGATCAAAATTCAACTTACATGCTATCATAATATCAAGAAAACACATAAAGATTTCAACTTGGAACACATTCCACAACATCAACATGATTAAATTCAAATCCACAACATGAAAATCACAATTCATGTTTTTAGAAGAAGTTTCTTGAACTCCAAGGGTGAAAGGGACCCTTGGATGAACACTTTACATACCTTATTGCTTGAATTTGGAAAGATTAATGGTGAAATCTTTTGAGTTTGATTCTTGGATTGATATCCCTAGGGTTTTATTCTTGAGGATTTTATGAATAATGATTGAATTATGCCTATAAAGGGGATAAATTTTGTGTTACGAGGACTGAAGGGTATGGGAAAAAGACCCAATTACCCCTTAAGATGCAGGTTTTAAATGAGTGAAAACTGGATTGACGACGCGCAGGTTAACGCAGCGCGTTGATGGTACCAATGCGATATCCAATGCATTGTGCCAAGATCATGCCAACTCACTGGAATTTGACACTGGTAGCTGGGAAAATATGAACAATGCGGTAGGCCACGCAACGCACCAAGATCGCATTGGTACACTATTTTAAGATTCCAAAGCAGCTTCAAATGAAGTCCGAAAAATCCAAAACTTATCCGGGAACACCCATTGACCTTTCTGATCATGAATTAACTAAAATATAGACATTTAAAGGACACTTAGGTCACAAAATGAGATTGCCTGCTTTCGAAGGCTAAAAACAAACTAAGTTTGAAAACTTAGCTAGAATTTCTAAGTCTAGGACCCCTTAACAAAGTTAAAGGACTGAATTAAGCTAGGAATTTTGTGGGGTCTTACAATATCTCCCCCTTGGGAACATTCGTCCTCGAATGAGACTGACTGAACTGAGAGTACTAGTAGGCTGAATCTACTTACTAGATGTGAACATCTGGGACATGACTATAGGACTGATATTACTGATATACTGAATTATCACACTGAACATGCATATCTGATGTATGAGTACATAACTGAGCTGGTTCATGAATACATGACTGGGAGTACGGATATGTTGAGTTTCTCATACTGATCATGCATATCTGATGCATGAATACATGACTGAACTGACTCATGAACATATAACTGAATATACAAAGGTAATTGATACCAAGTTTGTAACTGAAATCTGAACATGAAACTGAATAAGCTTAGGAAAAGCCATTACCTTGGGCTAAGTCTGGATTAGCGGAGAAGAGGTGAGGATACTTGGTCTGCATGTCTGCTTCTGCTTCCCAAGTATCTCCCTCAACATACTGATTCCACAAAAGAACTTTGACAAGAGAGACTTCTTTATTCCTCAGACTGCGAATCTAATAGTCAAGGATTTCTACTGGGATCTCTTTGAAAGAGAGTCTGTTCTAAATATCTATGCCCTCTGTAGGGACTGCGACTGCTGGGTCACCTATTCACTTCTCAAGCAAGGAGACGTGAAATACTGGATGGACTGAAGATAACTCTGAAGGCAATTCTACCTCATAGGTAACTTTGCCGAAGCGACTGAAAATTTTCAAGGGTCCGACATATCGGGGACTGAGCTTTCCCTTCTTGATGAACCTCTTCACTCCCTTCATGAGAGATATTTTTAGATACACAAAGTCACCAATCTCGAACTCGAGATCTTTCCTGCGCAGATCTTCATATGATTTCTGTCATCTCTAAGATGTCTTGATCCTCTCTCTGATTAACTAAACTTTTTCTAAGGTATTGAATACCAAGTCAGGCCCTACCACTGTAGCCTCACCCACTTCAAATCAACCAATTGGATATCTACACCTTTTCCTATAAAGCACCTCAAACATCTTAATGTTGGAATGATAGTTGTTGTTGTATGCAAACTCAATCAAAGGCAAGTGGTCATCCCAACAACCTTTAAAATCTATCACACATGGTCACAACATATCCTCCAAAGTATGAATGGCCCTTTCTTCTTGACCATCTGTTTGAGGGTGAAAAGTTGTACTGAGATGAACTCGGGTACCAAGACTCTTTAGGATTGCCTTCCAGAAATAAGAGGTGAACTGGGTACCTCTATCTGAGACTATAGACAACAGAACACTGTGCAATCTGACCAACTCTATGATATAGAGTTTGGCGTAATCCTAAGATGAATAAGAGGTATGGATTAGAGGGAAATGAGTTGATTTGTCATCCTGTTTACGATGACCCAAACTGAATCATGCTTGCGATGAGTACGAGGCAACCCCATCACAAAGTCCATGTTCACTTCTTTCCACTTCCAAGTAGGGATACTAAACTTCTACATGGACCTACTTGGCTTCTGATGCTCAATCTTAACCTGCTGACATGTTCAGCACTTATTCACAAATTATGTAATGTCTCTCTTCATACCACTTCACCAATATATCTCTCATAAATCATTGTACATATTAGTGGTCCTTGGATGAATCAAGTAATGCGCACCATGCTCTTCTGTAAGAATTCATTGTCTTAAGTCATCAATACCTGGCACACACAGACGACCTTAACAATGCAGAACACCATCTCCCCCTTGGGAGAATACCTCAACCTTCTGATCTTTGACTGATTCTTTCAACTTGACTAAATTGGGATCTCTATCCTATTTCTCCTTTACCTCGGAAACTAGAGATGACTCTGAACTACTCTGCACCCATATACTACCTTCTGCTGAGTCGACTAAGCGGAAGCCTAGTTGGTCTAACTGATATACTTCCTGGGCTAACTTCTTCTTAATATCCTCAATATGAGAGACACTACCCATAGACAGTCTACTGAGAGCATCAGCCACTACATTGGCCTTTCTCGGATGATAAAAGATACTCATATCATAGTCTTTCAACAACTCCAACCACCTTCTCTGACGGAGGTTTAAGTCTTTTTGAGAAAACACATACTGAAGGCTTTTATGATCTGTGAACACATCTACATGTACCCCATACAAGCAGTGCCTCCAAATCTTTAAGGCAAATACTATTGTTGCTAACTCGAGATCATGAGTCAGATAATTCTGGTCATGGGGTATAAGTTGTCTAGAGGAGTAGGCTATGACCTTACCATGCTGCTTGAGGACACAACCCCCATGCTGCATGAGGACACAACCTAAACCTACTCTTGATGCATCACTGTATACCACAAACCCATCTGAACCATCTGGAATAGTCAAAACTGGGGCTGAGGTTAGTCAAGTCTTCAACTCCTGAAAACTCTTCTCATATGAATTTGACCACTGAAATTTGACTTTCTTCAAAGTCAATCTAGACATAGGGGATGTAATAGATGAAAGTACCTTAACAAAACGCCTATAATAACTAGCTAAATCTAAGAAACTCCTGATATCTAATGGAGAGATGGGTCTGGGACAGTTTCTCATAGTTTCGGTCTTTTGGGAATCCACCCTAATGTCATCACCGGAAACGATATGGCTAAGTAATGCTATTGACCTTAGTCAAAATTTGTACTTACTGAATTTGGTGAATAACTAATGATTTCTGAGAGTCTGAAATAATATTCTGAGATGGTTTGCATGATTATGTTCATTGCGGGAGTAAACCGGGATGTCATTTATGAAAACTATGATGAACATGTCCAATTACTGCTTGAACACATGGTTCATCAAGTCTATGAAAGATGCTGGGGCATTGGTAAGACCAAAGGACATGACTAAGAATTCAAAGTGACCATACCGAGTTCTGAAGGTTGTCTTCGAGATGTCACATTCTCTGACTCTGAGCTAATGATAGCCTGATCTAAGGTCTATCTTGGAAAAGTAACTAGCACCCTGAATTTGGTCAAACAAGTCATTGATTCTGGGAAGGGGATACTTATTTTTTACCATGACTTTATTTAATTGGCGGTAGTCAATGCACATTATGAGAGAACCATCTTTCTTATGCACACACAAAATTGGTGCGCCCCACGGGGACACACTAGGACTGATGAATCCCTTATCTAGGAGATCCTTCAATTGTTCTTTCAATTCTCTGAGTTCTGCAAGTTCCATTCTATATGGAGAAATAGATATGGGCTGAGTATCAAGGAGAAGATCAATTCCAAAATTAATTTCCCTTTCGGGAGGAATTTCGGGAAGATTTTTGGAAAATACATCTGGCAATTCACATACTACTGATATTGATTCAAGAGTAGGAGTTTCTGAACTGGAGTCCTTGACTTGCACAAGGTGATAGACATATCCCTTAGATATTATTTTTCTCGTTCAAAGGTAAGAAACAAGTTGACCCTTAAACGCTGAAGTACTACCCCTCCACTCTAGGATAGGTTCATTCAAAAACTGGAACTGGACAATTTTGTTTCTACAGTCGATTGAGGCATAGCAGGAATAAAGTCAATTCATGTTGAGAATGACATCAAAATCAGTCATCTCTAATTCGACTAAGTCTGCTGAAGTTATTTTCTGAGATACCATAACCAGACACTTCCTGTATACATGTCGGGCTATGATGGATTTACCCACTGGAGTAGATACTGAGAAAGGCTCTGCTAGAATTTTGGTACTGACTCTTAAATCAACTTCTATAAATGGAGTAACAAAAGATAAGAAAGCTCCCGGATCTAGCAAAGCTTAAGCATGTAAGTGATAAGCTTGTAACGTACCAGTGACCACGTCAAGAGAACTTTCCTAATCCTGTTGGGACTGAAGAGTGTAGAGTCTATTTGATCGTTGCCCACTGGTGACACTGGATGAGGCACCCTGCTGATTCGGGTGACCAGACTTTGCTGGAGGACAATTTTGTTGACCCTGAGAACCTGACTGAGGACAATCTCTGACTCTGTGGCCTGGCTTGCCACATCTGAAACATATATCACTGCCCACCCTGCAGATACCCTGATAGTTCTTTCCACAAGTCTGACAAAGAGGATTGGTTTGGGCACTGCTAACACTACCCAGATACTTAGAGCCTGGCGCCCTATCTCTATTGCCATCTCTAAATTTTTGCATTGGAGCCCTAGCTGAGGATGGAGCTGGAACTGAAGATTTCAGGTGGAGCTGAGAATGATTCCTACCCTTTAACTTAGGCTGACCAAAGTTGAAACTACCTGTTCAACTTCTCTTTATCCTTATTCTTTTTCTTCTCTATCTATTGAGCATAGATCATGAGCCTAGCTAAGTCCATCTCACTAATCAACATTGTGGTCCTGCACTCTTTGACCATACTATCATTCACCCTAGAAACAAATTTACTCATTCGAGATCTGCTATTTGGCACCACATGAGGAGCGTATCTAGCTAATTGAGTAAACTTGAGAGAATACTCTTTCACTATCATATTTCCCTACTTCAGATTAATAAACTCTAACACCTTAGCTTTTCTTAGATCTAGGGGAAAGAATCTATCTAGAAAAGCAGTGGCAAACTCCTCTCATTCAATGGGCCCTGCATCTACAGCCCTATCTATTTTCCACTGTTTGAACCAAGTGTGAGCCACATCCTGCAACTGATATGCAGCTAGCTCAGCACTCTCACTAGCAGTCACCCCCATATATCTGTAATCTTTTGCATCTGATCAAGATACTCATGAGGGTCCTCATCTGACTTAGACCCAGTAAAAAATGGAGAGTTCATTTAGGTGAAATCCCGAATCCTGGCAGCAACAGTATTGGCCACTAGGTTAGCCGAAATGACAACTGGGCATTCATTCTGGGCTACTACAAAATGAGCTAGGGTGGTGAATGCTACTCTGAACTCCACGTGGGAGACATGTTCACCCAAAGGATTTGGCTAAACGGGCTAAGGGGCTGACTGATCTCTTGTTTCTCTTCCCTAAGTCCTCTTTAGAGGCATTTTCTGTAGATGGAGGAGAAACTTATATTATAAAGAGAGTTTAACTGGAGCTCATGCTCACTCGAACGAAATGAATATTGAACGAAGGGAAACTGTTCCAAGAACATCTCGTAGCCTCTTACCCATAATTATGGCGTGCTATACACCTTGCACAAGACTCTACTAGATATGACTTTCAGACTTTCTAGGACACTGTTGAACCTTAGGCTCTAATAACAAGTTTGTAACGCCCTGAGTCTGTACCCTGAACACTACACGGTGCTCATAATCTCGAAGGACCACAAGTTAACCCATGGTTGGTACCTGCTTCAATAACTAAGTAATAACACTGTATAATGCAAAATAATGGGCTGAAATGCCATAAGGTTCAAAATTGTAATACTGATGAAAGAAAATGATAAAGTCTGATAAAACATCAGAAATTGAAATACTGAATATTGTCTGAACATCTAGTTTAAAAAGACACTAAACTGAACTGTCTGAATAAGGAGTTGATGGGACAATCCCCCAACTAACTCCATCTACTAAAATGCTGAGTCTAATGAGATAATAAAATAAAAGAATATCCTCAAATAATGAGAACTCACTGCTAGTCTGTCTGCTGAAAATCTGATCTGCTAGGAATGCTCTAGGGCTCGTACGTCTGAACCAATGGTATAAAACACCATAGTGCAAAAGAAAAGTATACATTAGTACGTGTGAATGTACTGGTACGCAAAGTGTGGTAAGTCTGAATGCATGGATTCATATGCATGAACAATAATAACTAAATAACATGAGTATGACTGAATAAGAGTACATGCATAAATACGTGAACTGTAGTTAAAATCGATATAATACTTAATACTGAGCTTGAATACTGATTAACTGATGTAACCGATACACTATTTACTAAGTGACTGTCTAACAATCCTGATTCTGATGGAACTAGCTGAGTTCCGTACTAAGCTGAGTGACTGTATTTGACAGTCCTAAAATCTATAAAACTATCTGAGTTCTTTACTGAAGACTGAGACTGAAACAGTGGGAGGTAATCATCTAACCGCCATGTCCTTTTTCTGAATAGATTTGGGGTCGAACCTATAACCCAGTTGGAAGGGTGTCAGTATCGTGCACGGGTAAAAACACTGAAGAGATACCCTCATCTGGGAGGTTCTCAAATGAGAACAGAGGGACCCTCAACTGTCAGATTAAGCCACCTCATCAACCCTCATCTAGCAGGTTTTGATGTCTTAACCTACGCTGGCTACGTAGTTCTGGAACGCAAGAACTGCTTCTAAGGATCACACCCTCTGCTGGAAGGTGAGTCCCCATCCTTGGGTTCACTCGGTACTGAATCCTACTCCCAACTGAATAAATACTAAACTCATTTCCTAGTTCATACTTGGCGTGACTGAGTTGTTACTGATTGGACTAATTTACTAAGCTGAACTGAGTTTATTTAGTTCCATTGACTGACGGAATACTACTGAGTTCTGTTAACTGACTGAGTTTACTGAGGACTGAACTGAATACTGAATAAGACTAGATTGATACTGAGTTTACTAAGTTTTACTGAGTTCTGTAACTGAACTAGAGTACTATTGATAGTGACATGACTGAGACTATTCTATAACTGACACTGGCTCTAGGCACACAGCTAAATCTTCAGGTATTAAATATCCCCAGGACTTAATAGCATGAAAGTAATAGGACATGATAATTCTGGAATACTTGACAATAGTCAACAACTCACAATACAATCTATGAGGTATTTCATCAATCACTTGAAGGTCATGAACTTGCACATGATTAGGAATGCATGCTAACACATCATAATTTCATTAAACTAATCTTATGAGCATTCCATCAAACACATACAAGGTATAGCTTTAGCATGGATGACATTGTGAACATGTGGGTATAGGATAAGTTCATCATTTAGACCACCAAAGGATCATAAAAGCACCATAACATCAATTTAGCATTTTATCAAACACATGGTAGGAGTAGCTTTATACTTGGGCATGAACAACAATGCTAATACATCATTACTTCATAATTTAAGGGTTTTCATATAAGAGGATCAAAATTCAACTTACATGCTATCATAATATCAAGAAAACACAGAAAGATTTCAACTTGGAACACATTCCACAACATCAACATGATTAAATTCAAACCCACAACATGGAAATCACAATTCATGTTTTTAAAAGAAGTTTCTTGAACTCCAAGGGTGAAAGGGACCCTTGGATGAACACTTTACATACCTTATTGCTTGAATTTGGAAAGATTGATAGTGAAAGCTCTTGAGTTTGATTCTTGGATTGATAGCCCTAAGGTTTTGTTCTTGAGGATTTTATGAATAATGATTGAATTATGCCTCTAAAGGTGCTAAATTTCGTGTTATGAGGACTGAAGGGTGTGGGAAAAAGACCTAATTACCCCTTGAAATGAGGTTTTTAAAAAAGTGAAAACTAGATTGCCGATGTGCAGGTCAACGCGGCGTGTCGATGGCACCGATGCGATATCCAATGTATCGTGCCAAAATCGCATTGACTCATTGGAATTTATTACTGGTAGCTAGAAAAATATGAACCAACGTGATAGGCCATGCGGCACGCCAAGATCACGTTCGTACACTAGTTTGGAATTCCAAAGGAGTTTCAAACAAAATCCGAAAAATCTAAAACTTGTCTAGGAAAACCCATTGACCTTCCTGGTCATGAATTAACTAAAATATAGACATTTAAAAGATAATAAGGTCATGAAATGAGATTGCCAACTTTCGAAGGCTAAGAATAAACTAAGTCTAAAAACTCAGCTAGAATTTTCTAAGTCTGGGACCCTTTAACAAGCTTAAAGGACTAAATTAAGCTTGGAATTTTGTGGGGTCTTACAATATCTCCACCTTGGAAACATTCATCCTCGAATGAGACTGACTGAACTAAGAGTAATAGTAGGCTGAATCTACTTACTAGACATGAATATCTGGGACATGGCTATAATACTGATATTACTGATCTACTGAATTATCACACTGAACATGTACATATGATGCATGAGTACATAACTGATCTGGTTCATGAATACATGACTAGGAGTACTGATAGTCTGAGTTTCTCATACTGATCATGCATATCTGATGCATGAATACATGACTGAACGGAATCATGAACATATAACTGAATATGCAAAGGTAATTGATACCAAGTTTATAACTGAAATCTGAACATGAAACTGAATAAGCTTAGGGAAAGCCAGTACCTTGGACTGAGTCTGGATTAGTAGAGAAGAGGTGAGGATACTTTGTTCGCATGTCTGCTTCTGTTTCCCAAGTAGCTCCCTCAACGGACTGATTCTGCCAAAGAACTTTGACTAGAGGGACTTCTTTGTTCCTCACTCTGCGAATCTGATAGTCAAGAATTTTGACTGGGATCTCTTCAAAAGAGAGGTTGTTCTAAATATCTAAGCCCTTTATAGGGACTGCGACTGTTGGGTCACCTATGCACTTCTCAAGCAAGGAGACGTGAAACACTTGATGGACTGAAGATAAATCTAAAGGCAATTCTAGCTCATAAGAAACTTTGCCGAAGTGACTAAGAATTTTGAAGGGTCCAACATATCGAGGACTGAGCTTTCCCTTCTAGCCGAACCTCTTCATTCCCTTCATGAGAGAGATTTTTAGATACATAAAATCACTAATCTCAAACTTGAGATCTTTCCTGCACACATCTGTGTATGATTTCTGTCGGTTCTGAGCTGTCTTGAGCCTCTTTCTGATCGATTGAACTTTCTCCAAGGTTTCGAATAACAAGTCAGGACCTACCACTGTGGCCTTACCCACTTAAAATAAACCAATGGGAGATCTACACCTTCTCCCATAAAGCGCCTCAAACAGAGCCATCTTAATGCTGGAATGATAGTTGTTGTATGCAAACTCAATCAAAGGCAAGTGGCCATCCCAACTACCTTTAAAATCTATCGTACACGCTCGCAGCATATTCTCCAAAGTCTGAATGGTCCTTTCTTCTTGACCATTATTCTGAGGGTGAAAAGTTATACTGAGGTGAACTCGGGTACCAAGACCCTTTTGGAATGCCTTCCAGAAATAAGAGGTGAATTGGGTACCTCTATCTAAAATAATAGACAACGAAATATTGTAGAATCTGACCAACTCTCTGATATAGAGTTTGGAGTAATCCTCAGCTGAATAAGAGGTATGGACTGGAAGGAAATGAGCTGATTTGGTCATCATGTCTACGATGACCCAAACCAAATCATGCTAGCGACGAGTACAAGGCAAACCCATAACAAAGTCCATGTTCACTTCTTCCCACTTCCAAGTAGGGATACTGAACTCCTGCATAGACCCACTTGGCTTCTAATGCTCAATCTTAACCTGTTGACATGTTGAGCACTTAGCCACAAATTCTGCAATGTCTCTATTCATGCCACTACACCAATAGATCTCCCATAAATCGCGGTACATCTTAGTGACCCCTGGATGAATCGAGTAACGTGCACCATGTGCTTCTGCAAGAATTCGCTATCTTAAGTCATCAACACCTGGCATACACAGACGACCTTAACAATGCAGAACACCATCTCCCCCTTTGGAGAATACCTCAACCTTCTGATCTTTGACTGATTCTTTCAACTTGACTAAATTGGGATCTCTATCTTGTTTCTTCTTCACCTCAGAAACTAGAAATGACTCTAAACTTCTCTGCACCCATAAACTACCTTCTGCTGAGTCGGCTAAGCGGACTCCTAGTCGGGCTAACTGATGTACTTCCTTGGCTAACTTCTTCATATTGTCCTCAATATGAGAAACTCTACCCATATACAGTCTACTAAGAGTATCAGCCACTACATTGGCCTTGCCTGGATGATAAAGGACACTCATATCATAGTCTTTCAACAACTCCAACCACCTTTTTTTACGGAGGTTTAAGTCTTTTTGAGGAAATACTTACTGAAGAATTTTGTAATCTGTGAACACATCTACATGTACCCCATACAAGTAATGCCTCTAATTCTTTAAGGAAAACACTACTGCTGCTAACTCGAGATCATGAGATGAATAATTCTTCTCATGGGGTTTAAAATCACCATAACCTCAATTTACCATTTTATCAAACACATGGTAGGCGTAGCTTTATACTTGGGCATGAACAACAATGCTAATACATCATGACATCATAATTTAAGGGTTTTCATATAAGAGGATCAAAATTCAACTTAAATGTTATCATAATATCAAGAAAAAACATAAGGATTTCAACTTGGAACACATTCCACAACATCAACATGATTACATTCAAACCCACAACATGGAAATCACAATTCATATTTTTAAAAGAAGTTTCTTGAACTCCAAGGATGGAAGGGGCCCTTGGATGAACACTTTACATACCTTATTGCTTGAATTTGGAAAGATTGATGGTGAAATCTCTTGAATTCTATTCTTGGATTGATAACCCTAGGATTTTGTTCTTGAGGATTTTATGAATAATGATTGAATTATGCCTCTAAAGGGGCTAAATTTCATGTTATGGGGACTAAAGGGTGTGAAAAAAGACCCAATTACCCCTTAAGACGTAGGTTTTAAATGAGTGAAAACTGGATTGCTGATGCGTAGGTCGACGCGGCGCATCAATGGCACCGATGCGATATCCAACGCATCGCACCAAGATCACACCGACTCACTAGAATTTGACGCTGGTAAGTGGGAAAATATGAACCAACGCGATAGGCCACGCGGCGCGCCAAGATAGCGTTGATACACTATTTTGCGATTCCAAAGGAGCTTCAAACGAAGTCCAAAAAATTCAAAAACTTGTCCAGAAATACCCATTGACCATCCTAATCATGAATTAACTAAAATATATACATTTAAAGGAAATTAAGGTAACAAAATAAGATTTCCAACTTTCGAAGGCTAAGAATAAACTAGGTCTGAAAACTTAGCTAGAATTTTCTAAGTCTGGGACCCCTTAACAAGCTTAAAGGACTGAATCATGCTAGGAATTTTGCGGGGTCTTACGTAAATTGGAACAAAAAATTTAATTCATGTTTTTAAAAGAATCATTTAGGACCCTTTTGAAAAATGAGACTTTATTTGTTGAAAAGTGAGATTTCTATCATAACCTTTGTTTGGGATAATTTTCTTTCTAGTTTTAATGTGATTTCAGGAGCCCGCCTGAAGAACAAGGCTAATAAATGGAAAGTCAAGCAACAAGGTGAAGAAGTTAAAAGTCAAGCAACAAGGTGAAGAAATTAAAAGTCAACAGATTGAAGAAATAGCAAGTCAGGAGCCCACCTGGAGAACAGAGTGAAGAGATTGAAAGCCAAGAAACAAGGTAATGAAATTGCAAATCGGGAGCTCGGCCGGAGAACAGAGTAAGGAAATTACAAGTCAGGAGCCCGCCTGGAGTATAGGGTGATGAAATAGCAAGTCAAGAGCCAAGGAAAGCTGCAAAGATAGGACTTTTATAATTTTATTTATGTTTTTAACTTGTAATTTTCATTTTTGATATAATGACAAAGCCGTGGACCGGAACCTCGACAGGACCTCACTCGGCTCTCCAACTCGACATAGTCTCTCTCTTTGTCAATCCTAAAACTACATGTGATTTGACTCCCACATAACCTGAGATAGGTAGAATGCTTAAAATCAAGACTCGGTTGCCCTCCTTCCTTTTGTTTCTTTTTTTGAATAATGGTTCGAACAAAATTCTATCTCGTTGTCTACTTCTTTGTTTGAAAATACTTTGTGTTTACACCCAAAGAGAGGCATGATGTAGACACCTCATTTTGTCCCTCCCAAAAACCCAATTTATCCATTTTTTGTCTCACCTTATCATACACCCTCACCCATTTAATAATTTTACCATAAAAGGATGAAAATAACTAACCTAATAAAAATACCCCACTTTTAATGTGTCACCCTAACAAAAATAACAACCTACCCCACATCACCTCGCCCGACCCCTCTCACATTTTTTCCTTCACAAACAACAACAATATACACATATATTAGATTACAACACACAATGCATAGGGGAGGAAGCACATAATTTCTACACACACAGAACACCTCACAATTTACACTCATATATACTTCTCCATCGTCACTTACACACCATACACACACTAGGCAGACTCTATTTTCCAATTCATACACATACATTCTCTCCATAAAATAATCTTCATGGCTTTCTCACCATTCTATATGCACACAGACACACAATACACTAATACACACACTACAATACATTCACTCACCCACTGACCCTGAATTCACTCAACACACACAGAGAACTCTTAATTTTTCACAGTAACAAACATCTACAGAGTTCCACACAGTGAGAGGAGAGTTGATCGAGGATCTAAGGAGAGTACAGAGAAATAGATAGGAAAATAGGGAGAAACAGAGAGATTGAATGGAGAGAGAGGAGAGAGATTTAATGAGAGAGAATTCATGGAGAAGGAAAATAGTGTCGCCACTGTTAAGCTCGCCAGAGCTCCGGCGATGCTACAACAATGACCGGAAATGCTGGAAATCGACCATAAAATACCCATTAATCAAGTGGAGACTCTGAATTTTGATTGTTTAAGGTCCTTTTTGGAACAAATTATTTTCTTTTTTCCACTCAATAATAAAACCCTTTTTGAACTCAATTATATCTTTTGGTTAAAAAAGGGGTGTGACAAATCATGTAGTTTGTGTTTTAGTATTATATTTTCATCCTATTTAAAGACACTTTTCTATATTAATAAAATCTTTATTTGAATAGATCATTGTGTTTACATGTTTGTTCTGTACTTATATAGTAGATAGTTTTGTGTATGGTATATTTTAACTCATGCACAAAAGATTAAATTGTCAGTTCTTATCAGTAATAAATTAATGTTCACAATCAAAGATGAGGTAGGACAAACATCTTGATGATTGTAGCACAAAATTAAATATAATTTGATCTTGATTATGGGAGTGATAATATTCCAACTTCTTGTGCTAGTACATTTCAAATGTATTGAACAAACCAATTAAAGATCCTTGTTTATGTTCTGAATTTTAATAAACAACTTCTCTAGTCCATTACATGTACTTATACTCTTAATCTTGATATAATTATTATGATCAATGTGGTTTGGTTTATTGTTTTAATCTATTAATAGGTGAGACTCTTTTATGAGTCAATATATTCCTAAAAGGTTGGATGATGACAAATTATTTAGTGATATATTAATTAGTTGATAGAACCATGTCTCAGACTTGAGATAGAAGACACCCCTTTATGGTTGCTTATAAGTTTTCACGTGAAAACCTTGCAGGTGGATTTTATATCCGTCATGTGAAATAAGTTAAGAATTATAAATAAATTAAATTAACCAATGAGTTAAATTCTTCAGAGAATTTAATTTAATTGATTAGTGTCGGTAATTCTAACATGGAGAGTTAAAGAATATGTAATGGTAAATTTTAAAATTAAATCGAGGAGCATGCAATTACAGATTTTAAGTGAAATAATTTATAATTTATTATGATATGATAATTCTTTAATCACCGAATTAATATCATAATTGGAAGCCTAACTTAATAAATTTACGGTTCATGCTATACCTGATTAACAAATCAATTTTGGAAAAGAGAAAAGAACTTACTAGAAGAAGTAACATTATTTACTGGTCTTCTATAAGGAAAAGGATATCTTCTGACTTTAAATAAAAAATGTTTTGCTCATTAAGTGGCTTTCAAGGGCAAAAAATGTTTTGTACAATGAAAGGGCAGAAAACGTTTTGGGTAATCAAAAAGAAAAAATGTTTGGCTCTTGCTCTTTCCTTCTTCAAGAGAAACAAGAATAAATAGGGGCTTTGTTCAGAAGATCAGATATTCTCTTTGAATTCAAAAAGAACTTGTGATATAAGAATGACAAGGAAGGACACAAAACACACTCCAAATCAGTCCACTAATCAAAGGGGTTCTTGGACCGATTGGAGACCACACTCAGATTCAACAATGACAACAATAAATGAGATAACAAAGGTCTGATTTCACATCAAAAACAACCAACCAGACTAAGTTACAACATTAAGATGAAGAAACAAGAATAATATGATAACAACAAGAAGTCATGGGTTCACTATCACAAGACAAACTACAAAACGTTACAACAAGAACACAAACTACAAGATTACAATGAAAATAAAGAATAGATAGATAGACTACATGAAGCCATAATCTTAAGAACCCAAGAGCCTATTCCACTCTTGTACCCTTAACACTACGCACTATAATTTACCTATCTCTTACGTTGGAACAAGAGGGACCTCAATCTCCCAAGCATCTAACATTTCTAAGCTTGAATCCAACACGAGTGATTCTACACTCAAGTTGATTTCCCTAGTTACAATTTTGGCCAAGGAGGGTCATTCTCTCAAAAGAGATGTTTCTAAGTGTTACACTTTCATATTCAACAAAAACTAAATGAATTAAAAACCTACATTGTTCTATTTATAGTAGGTTACAAAATAAAGTTTGAAATGTCCAAAATGACCCTTTAGTCAAATGCTTCAATAGGCACCCTCAGAGTGTAGAGTTTGTAAGGTTTTTGAGAGATTTTAGGTCCTCCTTTGCACTTTACTTGCACACTCCAAGCCTCGGGTTCAATACATCTCATATATGTCCACCTTCGTGGTCATACTCGTATCATCCTCCCCTTCTTGAAAAGGTATTCAACCTTGAATCCACGCCTTGTAAAATCAAGAGAAGAAAAACAAGCACACATCCTCATGACATGAGGGTTAGAGTTAGCAAAATACACATATCAACATATCATGCCGAGGTGGAATAAACTTGAAGTATAGCCACGGGTCCTTTGTTTTAAGCATCAAAAGATGAATACAAATGTTACAAAGGAAGTGACCCGGACAAGCATCAAGACAAAAGGAAAATAGTCCAAGAGTAATCCTTTTTCACCCTAAGATGGTATCAGGATCAAATAGGTGGAGTAGCAAAGGACTTAGATCTCGGCCACTCTCACTTTCCCCTAAGGTGTCGTCCTCAAAATTAGCATGCCCTCTGGATCACTAGTAGAAATATCATGAGCACAGAGAGGGTAGAGAAAGGTGTCACACAAGCCAACTTTAACTATGTATTCACTAATTTCAAGTCCGTCACCACTAGTATGCTCAACATAAGAAACACATAAAGAAGAAGTATATGGAATTTCTAAGCATGCAACACTTTTTCTTTCAAGAGAGTAGTCCCTACATAGACGTAAACTATCATGGGAAGCAAAGGGATCACACTCAAGAAATAAAGAACAAGGGCCGAGACTACTCCTACCATATTCTAGGATGGCACCGGGGTCAAATGGAAGAAGTAGCCATGGACATGGGTTTCGATCATACTCCATTTCAAAAGGGTAACTCGCGCTTAGCTTCACATCATCACGAGCAGCCAAGGGGTTACGATCAAAAACATTTTTATAAGTACAATCACAATTCGAGTTTCCTATACTTTCAAATAAATCAAGGTCATCTTCACCTGATTGATCATTTTGCACGCCCTAACTAGTTGTTGGTAACCCGTATACCAACGTAGACTCACCTTTGTTTTCACAAGGGTCCACTACTATGTGAGTAATCTTGTCAATTGGTAATGGAACCTTGTTCAAGTTATAAGTGCTAACACTAGATGGACACAAATCATTCTTACAAGAAGAATCAATTCCATCATCTAAAGAATCAACTAGTGCTTGCGTACTTACAACAAGAGCTTGGTCCTCAAGTGACCTAACATCACCAAAAGTATCACCATAGTGAGACTTAAACACCTCTACTCTTGGTAAAACCGAAACTACCTCCAATTGTCCACTACTAGCCACATCACAACATTCTAAGCTTATAGGAGTATAGGGGATAACATTTTTACCTCGTAGCTCACATAAGCTACGGTCGTCACCTTGGTGTGGGTCATGGCAGCCCATTTCTTTCTTTGGGACTCTCTCATCATAAGGTGTTTGGACAATAGGTTTTGGATTTATTGGGATAAGTGTGGATACCAATTGGCGTAGCCTTTCAACGTGTTATTTCATATCTTCAATATTGTCAGTGATGCAATCAAATGTGGCATCAAAATTATTAGCAACCATGGTACCTAAAAGAAAAAACAACAACAAACAACAAAACAAACAAACTTGTCAGCTCAAAAAATGCCTCACCACAATCTCACTCTCAGTTTATACCTCACACTTGGTTTTACAAGTGTTGAAAGCCGGCTTGTACTCTACGAGTGATTGAGGGCCGAGTCTACTCTTGCCTGGAATAAATTTTTGTTTGAAACTCAAACGAAATCTTTTAGGACTTGAGTCAATGAACTAACAACGATTCTAAAATGACAAAAGCACACAACAAAAGCTAACACGAACAAATGGACTCTACAACTAACTTACAATCTAGTAGGAGATTACTAGCTTGTTAATTAGTGTTTGAACCAACAAATGAAACTAAGGAACAATAAAGTGAAACTAAGAAATCAAAAATTTGAGCCAAAATTATTGTGTGAACAGTAACAATGATAATGTGGCAGCCACGTATTGGTTGTGGTATCTAACAATTTTTGTTGTCCAATTTCAAGTCCTTTGGCCAATTTACAATTTAGGAATTGGTGGAATTTGTTTAAGGAGGGAAATTCAAACAAGTTTTGGAGCCTTTTTCAAATTCAAGTTTCAAGACATTGACTTTCTTTTGTACTTCTTCTTAAAACATGGACCCTTGAATCATGGAAGTTGTTAAGATGTGATTGACTAGTTGTTAAGTGATGGTAAGTCTTTCAAGACTAATGAAGCTTCACCTTTTTCCCTTCACCTTTCAAGATCTAATGTTCACTTTATTTTCAACAATATATAAAGGTGGTGATGAACATCAAGAACAATAACAACTTCACCAAGAACAAAAACAACAATTTCAAGAACAACCAACAACAATTCCAACGGCCAACTCCCAAATCCTCAACAACAATGTTTTCAACTCACGGCCTAGACTACTACAACTCAATAAAATGTTCTTAAGCCACCAATTAACAACAATATCACGTAGTCAAGCTTAGAACATCAAGGAGAAACCACACGGCCAAAACAATCTGCCACAACAATTGTTCAACTACAATCGGCCAAGTCTCTGTTCATAACAACACATCAAAGCTCAAACTTAGATATGGACTCAAAGTGTTAGTGAAGAACAAAACTAACACTAGAAACACTCAAGACAAACAAAAATCTCAGCCAAGACACAACAAGAAAATAATTCTCGGCCAAGAACACAACACGGGCAGATTGTATTTTTTTGGAATTTTCAGTTTTTTAAAAAAAAATTATTTTATTTTTAAATTTACGAGCCCAAGATTGATCTTGTGGGAACAAGATCAAGCCATGCTCTGATACCAAATGATACAAGAATGACAAGGAAGGACACAAAACGCACTCCAAATCAGTCCACTAATCAAAGGGATTCTTGAACCAATTGAGACCACACTCGGATTCAACAATGACAACAATAAACGAGATAACAAAGGTGTGATTTCACACCAAAAACAGCCAACCAAACTAAGTTACAATATTAAGATGAAGGAACAAGAACAATATGATAACAACAAGAAGTCACGGGTTCACTATCACAAGACAAACTACAAATGGTTACAACAAGAACACAAAGTACAAGATTACAATGAAAACAAAGGATAGAAAGATAGATTACATGAAGCCATAATCTTAAGAACTCAAAAGCCTATTCTACTCTTGGACCCTTAACACTACGCACAATAATTCATCTATCTCTTACGTTGGAACAAGAACGACCTCGATCTCCCAATCATCCAACGTTTCCAAGCTTGAATCTAACACGAGTGATTCCACACTCAAATTGATTTTCCTAATTACAATTTCTTCCAAGGAGAACCATTCTCTCAAGAGAGATGTTTCTAAGTGTTACACTTTCATATTCAACAAAAACTAAATGAATTAAAACCGTACATTGTTATATTTATAGTAGGTTACAAAATAAAGTGTGAAATGTTCAAAATGGCCCTTTAGTCAAATGGTTCAATAGGTGCCCTTGGAGTGTAGAGTTTGGACGGTTTTTGAGAGATTTTAGGTCCTCCTTTGCACTTTACTTGCACACTCTAAGCCTCGGGTTCAATACATCTCACATATGTCCACCTTTGTGGTCGTACTCGTATCAACTTGCCCACACAAGTTTGATAACAAGAGATTAGTCAAGAAATAGTAGAAGACTGTAGCCCTGGAGGTCAAGACAATGAATGAATTGTGTGGAAACTTCAACAGGTAAGTAGCTTTTCAATTTCGTTTGTTGATTTATGTTATCTAGATTATATGTAAGTTATATTGATCCTGTAGAATTTTTGCTTCCGTTGTGCATGTTCTAGCAGAATCATGGTAGAAGAGCAGTTGGTAGTTGAACATTCTCTCGCTTCCTTGCGTTATAGGCCGGTTTGGTAGTTATTCTCAAACCTTCTTTCTTACTAGTAGTATTAGCAATTTTCTTGTAGTTTTGTTATTTTCGATTTCAATTTTCAATGGTATTTTTGATGTTTTGATTACTGCATTACTTGTTTTCGTTAATGTTCTTTTCGCATTCATTTGTTATTGTTTTTGGCTCTATATATGTATCTCTTTTTTCAAACTGTTTGACATGCATTATTTCATCGGTTGAGGTCTATTAGAAACAACCTCTCTATTTCTATGAGGATGGGAAAGATCTACGTATACTTTACCCTTCTCAGACCCCACTTGTGAATTACATTGTATTTATTCCTCTTGATGTTGTAAACATTAATTGATAACTTGATAAATTGATAATTGAGCTGCTATTATAGTAATAATAAACTATTAATGTACGTAACTTAAAACTTTTAATAAGCTTTTATAAAACAAATTTGATTTTTGATTACTTGCCAAACTTCAAAGGCAAAATTAGGTGATTCACTTTCCAAAGTAGTTCATGCATGTTCAAAAATCAAAATATTGTGTTACCTTAGTCTTTGATTTTATTTTTTCATTTATGGGCAGCACATAATGTTGTAACTAAATCTCTATCATTTGAGATTCTGTTGCAGGTATTATTTCCCTAATATAAATACATTGCTAAGAGTAACAATTAAATCAATAACAACAACACATAGTTACCACAAAAACATTAAAGAGAATGGAAAAGGCAACACTCCTTAGAATTTTCTTGGTCTCCTTTTTGCTTATTTTATTAGGTAAACTTTTTTGATCTGTTTTAGGCTAAAAGTATTGTACCTTCTTTCCCAAGCTTCTAAGATATTTTATCTTTAAAACTTCTTTTTCAGAATTATTTTTATGAAAAACTTTTGGAGAATAACAGTTAGTGTTTAACTAATCAATTTGAAAAAGTTTTTGCCAATATTAGAGAAGTATCTTGTGCTTGACCAAGATCCCGAAAGTGCTTTTTGCACAACATCTCGTCCTACTGCTCAAAAACACTTAATTTTTTCCCTAAAGATTTTGAACAAACATCTCAACTTTCCAAAATAAACATCATTTTTTCACTTCCCAAAAACTTGGTCAGACTGACTACATTTTCTTATCTAGATATGTGTTCTAAAAGAGTTTCAACTCTTGTTTATTTATTTTTCCCTTTTCAAGTTATTACTTATTCAACAATGTCAATGATTTTATAGGACAAGAAAGCAATGGAGCGTTTGTGTGCTTTTTGAATAGCGATTGTGTTAAAATTACTCAATGCAAAGAAGGGATTCCCATATGCTCCCCTACTACACATAAGTGCACATGTTTGACATCTCCAACTCATATTAATGGACCAAAAAATGTTCACAAGACAGACAACCAAGACTGATTTATGTTTTTTGGGGCTATTGTTAATGTAAGATTTAATAAAGGTCTCTTATTTTCATTTTGATGTTGGAAAAGTGTCTTTGCTCCCTTTGAATTTGTTGTTTGCACACACTGTATCTTTACCTTCGATGAATTCATTCGGGTTGATTATGTTTTGGAGATTTAAAAAATCTTTAGATTTAGAGAACTCATAACCGGTCATAAGGGGCGGATTAATTAGTACTAAAATAAAAATGGGAATGATCATAGCAGAATAGATACAGATGATTCAAATAACCAATCTCAACTAGTTTTCTATTGGAGCGCTATCGTTGGTTGATTAATTGATTGAATCTCTCAACCATATGAATATGGTTAGCACGATTGGAAAGTTGACTATGGGATAGTGCATTATTTATATATATATAAGGCAGCATCTGAATATTTTGCCAACTTCATATACATTGATGTACAGCAACACACAATATTGAGTCATATAATAATTCATAAGAACCTAGTAGCTGTTCTAATTTCTACAAGGTGATGGGACAAGTCATAAAGCTATCAATAGTGGTGCAACACCTTGATCAAATGCCTATTTTATAGTGTCAAGTTCCAATATTGTCGACTTTATTCCTCCTATGACTAAGATAAACCGGCAATTTCCTTGAGTGGCTTCCACATGAACTTTCTCCTGTACATGTCATGAATAGAATGGTTACGTAAAAGGAAAGGATAGGGCAGCCTGCTGCACGAAGCGTTTTTCATCCACACAGGGTCAAGGGAAGGGCCGCAACTCAAGGGGATGTAATGAATAGAAGTTATGTAATGAATCAAAATATAAAAGGCTCCTATGCTTTCAAAAATTCAAAAAATAAACATGTACTTGCACCTCTTAAATTCAAAAGTAAGGGGGTTCAATACTCAAAAAGATGAAAAGAAATATATGTAATCTATATTAAGTTACTTGTCCTGACTCTTGCATCGTCTAAGCCTAACATGAAGTAAATCTAGGTAGCTTTTGCACACAATGTTGTTTTAACTAGAAATGCAGTATCTCAATGTTTCCTTATTCCCAAGAAAATTGATTGATAAACAGGAGAAAAGAAGACGAAAAGGGAAATCTTACCAGTTACCACACTCTGCAATGACCCTCACATTAGGGCGGAGTGTCGGAAGTAAAGCAAGAAACTGCAGCTCTGCCTTTGATAAGACCTGAACAGTTAATGCCAAACAATTAGTAATAGATCTTGTCAAAATACTGCTGACATGATTATATACATTTGAAAGGCTAGAATTAACCTTGGCTTCTATTATCCAAACCACTAATCCTTTGGCATCCGGAGGAAGTAATGAAAGCCTATAATCAACTTCGGGAGGAAAATACCATCTAGCTATTGGTTGCTTCCCAACATGAGCCTGCAACGTCAAATTTGCAAGTGAAAGTCAATTAAGACACTGCAAGTTTGTGTTTGAGAATAAGAATATTGAGTGCATATGCTAAACTTACAGGGCAGACAGGGTGGAACTTAGTGAGAGTGGTTTCAGGGTCACCAAGGCCACGAGCAGTAAGGTCCAAGAAATGATATCCCTGGTACTTAAGGCGAGTAAGATAGCGTCCTTCATAACCCCCTTCATGAGGAGAGTAAATTGCCAAGGCTTTGTGTTCTTCCACATCAGATAACCATTGACCCAAATCAAGTTTAATGAGATCTCCGCCAATGAAGTCCTGAAGTTCAATGTTACATCTGATTAGTCCTTTCTTTTGTTGTCCAACTGATCCATGTCTTCTCGTTCTCATAGACTTCGATATGCTATTTAGTTGTACTCGTTGCTTCTGCAGACCATACGACTGCACTGCCCCTTGATAACAGGCTGCATTTGCCAGTTTAATTCAAATTTCATGATACACGACCGAAAAGCAAAGGTGTCATAATGAAGAGGGAGAAAACATTGAATGTTAAGAAGGTTGGGGCTTTGCAGATACTACATCAACAACAACATACCCATTTTAGTCCCACAAAGTGGGTTCTGGGAAGGTAGAGCATATGCAAAACGTGCCCTTGCCTTAGAGGGAGAGAGATTGTTTCCGATAGACCCTCAACTCAAGAAAACAATGGTCCAAGAAAGTCCAGAATAAGAAGTACAAGAAATAGTAGATAGTAACAAAACTTTGCAGATTCTGCATCAATCTCTTAACTTTTATTCAATGTGCGAAGTGGATAACACTATCATTCTATAGCTGCAAGGCTTGACGCCACATGTACAAGTAAAAAAGTCGACAAATAAGACAATTTCCACAGAGAATTGAGAAGGTTATGTCGCAGGGAGAACTGAAAGGGTGCCTATTATAAGCAACCCATGAAAATCAAGAACAGAAGTCATTTTAACATTGTCAACTATAGCTAGCAACATTGTCATTTGTCAGTGTCCTTTTTAACATGCCAGAGCATAACAGATAGCACTAGCATTTTCAGCTTTACAGCCCAATGTCAGGGCAAGTTTGGTTCTCATACCATGTGAAACATAAAAATTGGGAACAAATGTGAGTTGGAGCTGGATCTCAACACACCCAAAAACATAATTAAGTAAAATGTACAGTTTCAATCTCTAGCCAACTTAATATTTACATTTAGCAAGATTGAATCACCCATTAAGTTAGCAAGTCTTGATCTTTTTGGTTCTTTTATCATCATCCTAATTTCAAGGTTTTGTAACACATAATTTTTCTCAACGTGAGGGTACAGTCTGCGTACTTACTACCCTACACTGACCCCATTTGTGGGATTACACTGGTTATATTGTTGTTGTAACAGCACATATACATAGGCACACCATGATATTGGACTATAAAGCTGAAAATTGGGAACAAATGTGATTTGGAGCTGAATAGACACACCCAAAAACATAACTCTGAACATAATTAAGTGTACGCTTTCACTCCCTACCCAGCTTAATATTTACATTTTGCAAGCTTGAATCGCTCATCAACTTATCAAGTTTTGATCTTTTCAGTTCTTTAATCAACACCGTAGTTTCAAGATTTTGTAACAACACATCACAGCAACTAAGCATATGCCTTCACACACACACACCTAAGATGCAATCTAGTAGTCAATGAGGTGGATATTAAGAACCATGAGTTCTCATGTTCAAATTTAATAGAGGCAAAAATACTTTCCATTAGTACCCAATAACTATGGCTCAGATCTTGTATTTAGTATTTAAGAAGTCATTTAAGATGTATAAATAATTTATCCAGAAACCAATTAATAAAAGAATTGTGATCCAAAACTCATACACTCAAAATTTTGGCTCGACCAGTAGCATGTACCCCCACATTAGTCCAAAGTGTGCAAGTGCTGACCATACACAAGTCCAAAGGCGAATGTAGAATTTCTTGAATATGATGCACTAGACACCAGTAGAGGCGAATTTAGAATTTTTAGAACACGAAAAGAAGGAAATAATATATGATGTGGAAATTGATCCCTGATACTCCAAATAAGTAACTCAACATTCTACCAATTGCACATTTTAGCTTTCTTGTAGCATGGATGTCAACAAATAATACTATATAACCAAGTGCACCATTTAGCTTTCTAGTAACATGAACTAGTCCTCATATATGATGCACTTGGTTGTATAGTATTATTATTATACAACCAAGTTCACGAGCCCCATATTTAGCCTATAAACTAGTCCTCCTTCACAATTATAAAAGAAAATCTTTGACATAGATACAAAGAGGTATTGGGAGATGACCTGAAGAGGAGCATGGTTGTTCTTCAGTGGGCCTCTGGTGAGAAGGCCAAGTACTTGTAATCAAGAACCTCCTCCTCTTGCTGTTGCTGGTGGTGTTGATGCTAGGGAAGGAATAGGAGAGAGTTGAGGGAGCAGTTGCCATGATGGCAGTAGCTATAGTAGCAGCCACTGTGGACCGACCATGGGAACAACACTATCCCCTTTTTTTTTAACAAACAAACAAACACTTGGACAGAGATGGCTGTTTTTTCCTTGCCACTCAATAAATGGGGTGGTGATAAAGTTTACAATAAACAAGGAAATTTCTGAAATGAATAAATTGAAAATTCTATACTTCCATTTTATGAGTTAAAAATAAAAAAAAATAAAAAAGTACTCCCTCAGTTTATTTTACTTGTTTAATTTTTTTTATTGACACAAATTAAAAACAGTAAAGAATAAAAATAATTTTATCAAATTACCCTTTAAATAAAATAAATTTTATGTTTTAGAAAATGCATTGAGTGTTAAATTTCATGTCTATTAATTTTATGAACAGGACAAATATTATTGGACATTTCAAAATAGAAAAATAGAGCAAAGATGGACGGAGGGAGAACTTCCTCCGTTTCATTTTACTTAATTTTAAAGGGCCTAAATTACCCTTCAAGTATTGAAAATGGTTCAAATTTATCCTTCTTCCACCTTTGGACTCTAAAATACCTTTTTCATCCACCTTTGGGCTCTAAAATGTCTTTTTCATCCATCTGTAGCTCTATTTTGCCCTTTCCCTTGACAGAAAAATGATTAGGATTTCCATTTAACAAGTGACATTTTTTCATTAGTTGAAATTTTAATTAACCAAAAACATGTTAATCTACCAATCAATACTCAACCCACCTTAAAACCGACCCAATCCTAATAGTTAAAGCATTTAAATCAATTTATTTTATCCGTTGCTTCTTCTTCCTCGATTTTTTTTCACCTCTGACTACTGGACATCTCCTGTGAAAAGATGTCTGCATTAGAAATTAAAAATATTTATCCTGTAAGAGTATATGATAACTTAAAAATCATGTCTAGAAACACATAGAGATGGGGAATGGAGTTGTACACTTTTCCGTTTCATAAATTTGCCTGATTGAATGATGCATGTACTAGGAGTAATTTGTTTCTTGGTTATAAATCATAGCTTGTTGAGTAGCCTTTTGATCTTAAAAAAAATGTCAGTGGTGGAATTGATTTCGTACAATATAAGAATATTAGTATACATTAATTGTTTATTGTGACTAAGTAGTTGCGGAGGTCTTACATTGCTTTTTCAAGATGATTTTAGTTTAGAATCTGCAATATTAGCTACTCATCAAGTTTGGGGCATGAGAGCAACATAACAATATTATATGATAAGTTCGTGAGAAACGTATAATTAATAATGTTTGTTCTAATGTGATTTTAAGACATGTAGCAGTTTCCTCTTCTAAATTCTGTTATATCTGCTCAAAATGTTTATTTACAGAATATTATACATTGAAACTTCTGTTTAGCACTGTTATTCCCACCTCCAATTTGCAGAAGTTGAAATGAATTGATTTAAGAGCTTTAGTTTTTATGATTTGGGTTGATTTTAAGGTGGTTGGGTATCCTATTTTAAGGAGATTCCGATTTGGATGGCGGATTAATAAGTTTTTGGTTAATTAAAATTTCAACCAATGAAAAGATTACACGTGTTAAATGAAAATCCTAGTCATTTTTCTGTTAAGGGAAAAGGACAAAATAGGGCTCAAGGTTGGATGAGAAGGGTATTTTAGAGCTCAAAGATGGATGTGAAGGGCATTTTAGAGCCCAAAGGTAGAAGGAGGGTATATTTGAACCATTTTCAATACTTGAAGGGTAATTTAGGCCCTTTTCCATTTTTCTATTGAAACAAATATTTCCTCCATTTCATATTAGTTAGCCATCTTACTAAAAAATAGTTGTCCTTAATAAATCAAGAAAGAATTAATTAATTTTTTTCAAATTACCCTTGCAATTTATTTATTTTGAAGGTACCCACACTTGTTTCTAAAGTTTCAAAAAGAAAATTTAAGGGATGAATTAGTAAAATTATATTCTTATTTGTGATTTCTTATCATGCGTGTAAATATATATATAGGACAGAGGGAGTAGTTAGTTTATCATTTTCTTTTTATACTAACACTAGTGGTATAGTCCGTGTTTCGTGTTGTCATTAAAAGATTAATATATTATGTAGCATTTACCAAATAATACTATATAGTTTATTATCTAAGCACCTCCTCATCACATGGCCGAACCATCTCAATCTCACTATTCGCATCTCATCTTTCACCGAAGACACTCTCATCCTCTCTCGAATAATCTCATTTATAATCCTATCTCTCCTAGTAAGTCCACACATCCACTCAACATTCTCATCTCCGTCACCTACAATTTTTAGATGTGAGAATTCTTGACTGGCCAATACTACGATCCATACAACATAGTCGTACTGACTACCACTTTGTAGAACTTGTCTTTAAGCTTAGGAGGGATCTTCTTATCACATAGAGAAGCAAGACCCCATTTCAATCACCCTGGATCAATACGGTGTGTGGTATCCTCGTTAATCTCTCCATTTTCCTGAAGCATAAACCCAAGATACTTGAAACTATCTTTCTTTCGAATGATCTATGAATCCAGTTTCACTACCGCATCGGTATCATACGTCAAATCACTAAACTTGCACTCCAAGTACTTTATCTTATTACTACTCAGCCTAAACCCTTTTAGACTCTAGGCTCTTTCTCCAAACCTCTAATTTATCATTAACTTCTCCCTGAGTCTTGTTAATTAAAACTACATCATCAATAAATAACATACATCAAGACAGCTCTTCTTGAATATGCCATGCCAATACATCTATTACCAAAGAACAAAAAAATAAACTTAGAGTCGATCCCTGATACAACCCTATCAAAACATAAAAGTGCTCTAAATCTCCTCCCATTATTCTCGCATGAGTCTTCGCCTCGGCGTATATGTAAAGCCCCAAATCTAGTACCCGAAATGTTACCCAGTGCATATGACCCCGAAGGACCACAAGCTAACCCATGACTAATATTTGTAACTGAGCACTGAATAATAATAATAATAATAATAATAATATCATAACTGCGAAAACATGAACTGAAAGGCAATAAGGCTCAATACTAATACATAACTGAAAATATGGTATAACAATACCAAAATAACTGAAATAACTATCTAAACATACTGTAGTCTAGAAGCCTCTAAACTGTCTGAATAAGGAGTTGATGGGATATGTCCCCAACTAACTCCGACTACTGAAATAAATTGAAAACTAAAATAATAATGTAATCATTATGTCCTCGAAAGATGAGGACTCACAGATGACTCTAATTGCTGAACCGGGATGCTACTGATGCTCTAGCGCTCGTGCTTCTAAACTTATGGTATAAGACACTATAGAGTAAATACGTCAGTACTTTGAATGTACTGGTATGCAAGTGAGGTAGGTTGAATGCAAGGAATTTCATATGCATTAACAATACTAACTGACTGACTAACATGAACGTGAGAATACATGTATGCATACGTAACTGTATCTGACATTGTGATAGGACTGAATATTGAGTTCTGACTACTGAGTTTACTAATAACATGGATTTACTGACATCTGAGTTGACGAATACTGAGATACTGAATAATTGAGAGACTGATACTATGTTACTGATACATGAATAACTGTGTCTGACAGTTCTGATTATAAAGAACTAGTCTGGTTGACTGTATCTGATAGTCCTGAAGCTGAATACTGATAACATGAGTTCTGATAACTGATATAACTGTTAACATGAGTGACTGTATCTGACAGCCCTGAATCTGATGGAACTAGCTGAGTTTCGTACTATATCTGAGTGACTGCATCTGATAGTCTTGAAATCTATAGAACATCTGTGTTTTATTACTGAGACTGAGACTGTGGGAAATAGTTATCTAACCGAAATGCCTCATACTAAGCTAATTTGGGGTCCAACCTGTAACCCCAGTTGGAAGAGTGTCAGTACAGTGCCACGAGTAAAGACAACTGTTGTGGGGTTAGTTCTAATCGAGCGGGTGACCCCTGGGATCAGTCCTATATATTTAAATGTGCTAACGGGTGATCCCTAAGTATATCAGTCCGATATAATGGGTGACATCTCGTACCTACACTGGCTATGTAGTTCTGGAACTTAGGGATTTCTTCTAGGGATCTCAGTCCTATCTAGCGGGTGAGTCTCCATCCCTAGACTCGCTCAGTGCTGAATCCTACTCTTATCTGAAAGACACTAAACTGATTAATTGAACTGAAGTGATTATTTGAACTGAGCTATTACTAATGGTATTGTTTAGCAGAGCTAAACTGATTTTACTGAGTTTCGTTGACTGACGGAATGTACTAAGTTCTGAGGACTGACTGAGAGTACTGAAGTTACTGAGATTACTAGGAATACTACGATTACTAAGATTACTGAGTAGGACTGATCTGATGGATACTGAATTTATTGAGATTTCTTGAGTCATGAGACTGAATAAATTCTACTGATCATGGCTTGACTGAGATTTTCATGAAAACATGACATGGCTCTAGCACATTGCTAAATTGTCGGGTACAAGTACCCCCAGGACTCGATGGAAAGAAACTGACATATCATGGCTTACTTGAACATATGACCAACAACACAATTCATAATTCATATATTGAAGCACTTCATCAAATATGTGATATGCATAAACTAGTACATAAATGAGGATTTCATAATATCATGCTAGTTGGGCACTTTTCCTTCATATAGGCACTTAATGAAACACATGGTAGGCATAATATATGTAGACAACATTATACAACAATTAAACATCATGATTCAACATCTAATTTCATCATCCTAGGGTTTAATCATAGGTTCACATGAATATACATCTGTACAAATCAATTCCACATAACATTGATCATCCAACATGGATTTGAATTCAATTGATCATTCTCAGCATAAACAAAACAAACCCAACATGAAATTCATAAAGATATCCATAAAATTAAACTTAGAAAAGAGATTCTTGGACTACATAGACGAAAAGAGTCCATGAATGAACACTATGCATACCTTGGTTCGTAAATACACGAAGATTGACGGAGGAAATTCTTGAACTTGAATCTTCAATGAAAAATCCTAATGTGTTCTTAAGAGAATTTTGAGAGAATAGAGTATATTTTGGTGTAATGAAGGCTCAAATCTGTGTTTTTGAGCTTATATAGGGTAGGGAAATTGACCCTTTTAACCCTAGGACACGTATTTTAATTCTTGTGAAAATTTCCCAATTTTCATCCTTGGCACGATGCGCCACTATCGTGCCAAGTCACTGGAATTGGACAATTGGGAATCTGCATGGTGGCGCGACCTGGAGCTATCGCGTTGCCACCTTGTTTGAGACATGGAAGTTTGGCGCGACACACCACTATCGCGGAGCAATACTGGAAATTGATAATTACCATTTAAGCTGGCTCCGCGACGCACTGATGGCTCAGGTGATACACTGTCTCACTAAAAAAGCTCTAACTCTTTGCCCGGGTGTCAGATTTGGGTGAATTTGGTATCGATGGAAAGCTTATTGAATTTACCACATGACATGAAGTGAAAATCTTAAAAATACCATATGTATAAAAGTGTATTCATCTTTGAAAAAAGTCTTTGACATTCTTGGGACGGATTTAAGCTGGTAGAAGTATGGGGTATTACAATATCTCTCTTTTGGGAATATTCATCCTCGAATGAGACTGATTGAGATGGGAGAAATGATAAGCTGGAGTACATACTAAACATGAACAACTGAAACATGACTACCTGACTAATATTACTAAGATTTATACTAGCATGCATATCTGATGCATGATTTTATAATTGAGCTGACGTATGACTGCATGACTGAGAGTACTGATAAGCTGATCACACATATCTAATACGTGAATACATGATTGAACTGACTCATGAACATACGACTGAACATGTAAGGGTAAAGATACCAAGTTTGAAATGAAAACTGACCATGGAACTGAATACCACATTTGTAACTGAAATTTGAACATGAAACTGGATAATCTTAAGAACAGATACTACCTTGGGCTGAGTCTGAGCTTAATTACTAAATATGCATGAGCGGAAACATAAAAATGTAACTGGCTCTGAAACGTGATACATGAGCTGAATATTGTGATCTGAACTGAATACCTTGAATACGTGGCTTACTGCTGAGATCGGAGTCTGGGAGTCAACCTATGGGTACCCACTACTCCAAACTAGATTCGTTATACAAAGAGAAACTGAATTTAAGACATGAGAGCATTGAGGAATAATGGGGTATCTCCCCCTTGGGACACTACGTCCCTCTAAGAATGCTCACCTTACTGAGATACTGGGGCGATGCACAGGGCATCAATCGACTGATTCATGACTGAATACTTGGGGTTCGAAACTAAGACATGACACCGGAATTGAGCTAAACTTACAATCACCAGGATGTATTACCTTGAACCGGTCTTATTCATGAAACTTAGGATAGTATGACTAAATGAAAAGTTGGAAAACAAACCATAGAAATTTGATTGTTTGACTGCTAAACGAAATTGCTAGTTTTACTGACTAACTCATGCTGAAAAATCTTAAGCCAAAATGAGAGCAAGAGGTCTAACAATGCATATCATGAGTATGAAAGACCTATAACGTACCCGAATTTATGCTGGGGGAATTTCCTTGATCATGGTGAGTCTGAAGAGTATAAAACCTGTTCTAACGCTGACTACTAGTGGTACTGGAAGTGACGCACTACTGGCGCAAATCTTTTCCCTTCTAAGCCCTTACTTTACATTCCCGCAGCTTGTGGCCTGGCTTAACATATCCATAACAGACCTCACTGTTTGATCTACATACACCTAGGTGATTCTTACCATACTCTTTGCAAAACGGATAGGTAAGACACTTGTTCTCACTACCCTGGGCCTCGGATCTTGGCGATTTATTACGACTGTCATTCCTGAACTTGGGTACTGGTACACTAGCTGAAGATGGGGATAGGATTGAAAACTTATGACTATACTGAGAACAGCTACCACCATCTGACTTAGGCTGATCAAAGATGAAACTACTTGTCCTTGCCCTCTTATTCTGCTTTTCCTTCACCTTAATATTTTGATCTTCTATCTGCTGAGCATGGGTCTAACTCTGGCTAAAGTCATGTCACTGTTCAGTATAGTGGATCTGCACTCATTTACTACGCTATCATTCACCCCTGACACAAACTTACTCATCTTGGCCCTACTATCTGCAACCACATGAGGGGTATATCTGGCTAATTGAGTAAACTTAAGAGAATACTCTTTCACCGTCATATTGCCCTTCCTGAGGTTGATAAATTCTAACACTTTAGCTTCTCTAAGATCTAGGGGAAAGAACTTCTCTAAGAATGCAGTGACAAATTCATCCCATTCTATAGGCCCCACATCATCTCTTTTTTCTGACTTCCACTGCTTGAACCAAGTATGAGCCAAATCCTGCAATTGATATATAGCTAGCTTAGCACTCTCAATAGTAGTCACCCATATGATATCAGTCACTTTCTAAACCTGATCTAGGAATTCCTGAGGGTCCTCATCTGACTTAGACCCAAGAAAGGATAGAGAGATCATTCGGGTGAAGTCTCGAATCCTGGATGCAGCTGAATTGGCCACTGGGTTGGCCTAAACGACAGCTGGTCATTCATTATGAGAACTAACTGACTGAGCAAGAGTAGTGAATGCATCCCTAAACTCTGCATGAGAAATATGTTCGCCCAAAGGTTCTTCAGGATGAGGGGTTGAATGATTCCCATTTTTTCTTTTAGGAGGCTTGTTCTGTAGAAGAAAGAGAGAAATGGATTAGACTGAGAGTTTAACTTTGAGCCTATGCTCACTGGCACGACATGAATACTGAAAGAAGGAAAACTATTCCTAAAACATCTCATAGCCTCTTGCACATAAGTGTGGTGAACAACACACCCATGTATAAGACTCTACTAGATGCGGCTTTCAGACTTCCTAGGACACTGTTGAACCTTAGGCTCTGATACCAAGTTTGTAACACCCCGAATCTGGTACCCGGAATGCTACCCGATTCCTATGACCCCGAAGGACCATAAGTTAACCCATGTTTGATATCTGTAACTGAGAACTAAATAATAATAATAATATCGTAACTGTGGAAACATGAACTGAAAGTCCATAAGGTTCAATACTAATACATAACTGAAAATATGGTATAAAAATACCAAAATAATTGAAATAACTATCTGAACATACTGTAGTTTGGAAGCCTCTAAACTGTCTAAATAAGGAGTTGATGGGATATGTCCCAGACTAACTTCGACTACTGAAATAAACTAAAAACTGAAATAATAATATAATCATCATGTCCTCAAAGGATGAGGACTCACAGCTGACTCTGACTGCTGAACCGGGATCCTACTGATGCTCTGGCGCTCGTACTTCTAAACCTATGGTATAAAACACCATAGAGCAAATGCATCAGTACTTTGAATGTATTGGTATGCAAGTGAGGTAGGCTAAATGCAAGGGATTTCATATGCATGAACAATACTAACTGACTGGCTAACATGAATGGGAGAATACATGCATGTATACGTAACTGTATCTGACATTGTGATAGGACTGAATATTGAGTTCTGACTACTGAATTTACTAATAACATGGATTTACTGACATCTGAGTTGACGAATACTGAGATAATGAATAATTGAGGGACTGAAACTATGTTACTGATATATGAATGTGTTTGACAGTTCTGATTATGAAGAACTGGTTTGGTTGACTGTATTTGACAGTCCTGAAGCTAAATACTGATAACATGAGTTCTGATAACTGATATAACTGTTAACATGAGTGACTGTATCTGACAGTCCTGAATCTGATGGAATTAGTTGAGTTTCGTACTGTATCTGACAGTCCTGAAATCTGTAGAACTATCTGAGTTTTATTATTGAGACTGAAAACTGAGACTGTGAGAAATAGTTATATAACCGACATGCCCCATACTAAGCTAATTTGGGGTCCAACCTGTAACCACAGTTGGAAGGGTATCAGTACCATGCCACGGGTAAAGACAATTGTTGTGGGGTCAATCCTAATCTAGCGGGTGACTCCTAGGATCAGTCCTATATATTTAAATGTGTTAACGGGTGATCCCTGAGTATGTCAGTCCTATCTAATGGGTGACATCTCGTACCTACGCTGGTTATGTAGTTCTGGAACTTAGGGATTTCTTCTAGGGATCTCCGTCCTATCTAGCGGGTGAGTCCCCATCCATAGGCTCGCTCGGTGTTGAATCCTACTCCCATCTGAAAGACACTAAACTGATTAACTAAACTGAAGTGATTATCTGAATTGAGCTGATACTAATGGAATTGTTTACTGTAGCTAAACTGAGTTTACTGAGTTCCGTTGACTAACGGAATATACTGAGTTCTGACTGACTGAGAGTACTTAAGTTACTGAGATTACTAAAAATACTGCGGTTACTGAGATTACTGAGATTACTAAGATTATTGAGTAGGACTGATCTGATGGATACTGAATTTAGTGAGATTTCCTGAGTCATGAGACTGACTAAATTATACTGATCATGGCTTGACTGAGATTATCGTGAAAACCTAACATGGCTCTAGGCACACATCTAAATTATCGGGTACAAGTACCCTCAGGACTCGATGGAAAGAAACTGACATAGCATGGATTACTTGAACACATGACCAACAACACAATTCATAATTCATATATTGAAGCACTTCATCAAACATGTGATATGCATAAACTTGTACATAAATGGAGATTTCATAATATCATGCTAGTTGGGCACTTTTCCTTCATATAGGCACTTAATCAAACACATGGTAGGCATAATATATGTAGACAACATTATACAACAATTAAACATCATGATTCAACGTCTAATTTCATCATCCTAGGGTTTAATCATAGGTTCGCATGAATATACATCTATACAAATCAATTCCACATAACATTGATAACCCAACATGGATTTGAATTCAATTGATCATTCTCAACATAAACAAAACAAACCCAACATGAAATTCATAAAGAAATCCATAAACTTGAACTTAGAAAAGAAATTCTTGGGCTTCATGGACGAAAGGAGACCATGAATGAACACTATGCATACCTTGGTTCGTAAATACACGAAGATTGACGGACGAAATTCTTGAACTTAAATCTTCTATGAAAAATCCTAATGTGTTCTTGAGAGGATTTTGAGAGAATAGAGTATATTTTGGTATAATAGAGGCTCAAATCCATGTTTTTGAGCATATATAGGGTAGGGAAATTGACCCTTTTAACCCTAGGACACGTATTTTAATTCTTGTGAAAATTTTCCGATTTTCATCCTTGGCATGATGTGCCACTATCGTGCCAAGTCACTGGAACTGGACAATTGGAAATCTGCATGGTGGCGCGACACGGAGCTATCGCATTGCCACCTTGTTTGAGACCTGGAAGTTTGGCGCGACACGCTATTATTGCGGAGCAACATTGGAAATTAACAATTACCATTTAAGCTGGCTCCGCGATGCGCTAATGGCTCAAGTGATACACTGTCTCACTAAAAGGCTCTAACTCTTCGCCCAGGTGTCGGATTTGGAAAAATTTGGTATCGATGGAAAGCTTATTGAATTTCCCACATGAAATAAAGTGAAAATATTGAAAATACCATATGTATATAAATGGATTCATCTTTGAATCAAGTCTTTAACATTCTTGGGATGGATTTAAGTTGGTAGAAGTACGGGGTATTACAGTATATGTCCTAAATTGACCTGGTGTACGCCACGAGCACACCTCAATCTTCTAAGCACATCCACAGAACCTCTCTGGGGACTTTGACGTACGCTTTTTTAAGATCGATAATGTCTCGACCCGAATCAGGACCTAGTCGTGACGGATATCTCAAGCCATCGTGGGTCGGAGACCACCCCCTTAGCCTTACCTTAAGAGCACATAATCAAAGATGAACAACGGAAGATAATTAAATAATAAGAAAGATAGATGAACCAAAATGAAGGTTCTAAGAATCCAAATCAAATAACCAACCCAACACTTGTCCATGAAAGACTCTAAAATCAAAATACCAAATTAGGTCGGGAAATACCCCCAACTATGACAAAAAAAAACTCATAACTTCCAAAATATGAAAAGAAACTTAATAAAATGGTAAAGCTTTTCGGGTGATGGAGGTTCACCGCTTCACAGCAACTCCATCGATATTCACACCACCTAATGTTGTACAGGAGTAACAGAAAAATCTTTGAACCCTTCGTCATGAAATAATGTAGAGTTCAGAGACGGTCAGTGGGGCGACCACTGTCATGTAACTCAGAGAAATGGACAAAATAATTTCACTGTCAAAAATCTAGTAATAAACCAATGCACAACAAGTATACATATATATAAGATGTCGATATAGAGACAAGAGCCATAAATATGAGAGTTTAAGATATTAATCTGAATTATGTAGCTTGCTCCATTTGAAAGAAACCCACGAGCTATATGGATTTGGCTTCCCCAGTCAAAAGGGTCCAGTGCGTATTAGCCACACAAACTGAGGAAAGGCTAAATCCACTAAGGCGTTAACCATTCTAAAAATATAATTATGTTCACCAAGCACACGATCATATAGACCTCCATGCCGTTAAATGTGGTTTTCAGTATTGGTCCCTCATCTCTTCCCCTCTCCCCCTCCAGAACTACACCTTTACGGTGAGCTACACAGCTTCCTTTAAGCCCAAATTTAAATAATTTGCACATAAACTTAACCATCAAACCAAAGAGTCTTTTATTAAGGCATTTACCGACATGGTATCGTCATACCAATTATGCTTGCAAGTAATTCCATTTATGCCAATCAAAATTCTTTAACCATTAAACTTTCAAGTTTAATTTAAATTAAAAACCATGGCCACCGAGGCCTTTCCATAACTATTTGTGTCCATTTATCCTTTCATAAAATGTAATGATTTCAAAATACAAGTTAAATTATGCATATATCCAAGTTCAAAACTAAATTCACAATGTGGGTTGGGATTAATGCCAATTTCAAGCCAAAAATCTATAAATTTGGGAAAACCCATGTTTCTCATTCCAATTCCTATAATAATGCACTCATTTAGTCCCAAAAATTATTAGTTAAAGCATGTGTAATACATTCAAACCATGGAAAAATAATTTAAGTGATAATCCATTAAAAAAACCCAACCCAATTTCAAACCCAACAATTAAATCATATGAAGGTTAAACCAATTTATGTCATAAAGAAAAGTACAAGCTTAAGGATGAGAGATATGCCTGAAATATCAAAATTTGTGGAGGAACAAAGATTGGTGCCTACTTGTTGAATTCATTGATAAACCCTAGTATGTCTTGCCTTGGAAGTTAGAGAGGAGAAAGTGATGTTTTAATCTTGATAACTAAAGATAAAGAGGTCTTTTGGTTGTTTTTAAGTCATGGGTAAAATGTAAAGGGAGTAAAAGACCAAAAAGATTCTAATTAAAATGTGCAAAAAATTTTGAGTTCAGCCGTCACGACTCAGGTAACGACCCGTGATGACAAACAATGATTCATTACCTAAATTCATTACTTGAGGACCAAAAATCTAGTACCTCATTGTTATGGCCACGTGTCCCTCATAACGACTCATTATCTGACATGATGAGTCACTACGAAGACTCGTGGTCAGGGGCTGAACTTCTGGGAGACCTTCTGTTGTGACAACGAGTCCCACCTAATGACTCGTTACGTCTCACAACGAGTCGTTACCTGAACTCGTTGTCAAGGAGACCAAACCTGGGATACTCACTCCCATGGAAACGAGTCCTACCTCATGACTCATTGCGCAAGGTAACGACTCATCACCTGAGTCGTTGTCATGGAAGTTTTAATTTTTCTTTCAGAAATTAGCCAATCCAAGAGTTTATCACCTGGAGGACCTGGAGTTCAAGGACCTGGAGTGTAACAGATGAACACCAAGTGTAAGTCCTTCTTCATCTCCCTATACTGCTCCAATAATCTCCTTACTAGGTGAATGACCTCGATAATCGAGTAACCTAACATAAAATCGAACTGATTCTCAAAAAATAGTCACAACCCTCCTTAGCCTCAACTTTACCACATTTTCCCAAACCTTCATAACGTGACTCAACAACTTAATACCCCTACAGTTATTGCAATTTTGAACGTCCCCCTTGGTCTTATATAATGGAATCATCGTACTCCATTTTTAAATTTTGGACATCCTAGCCATTATAATAATAATGTTAAACAACTTTATCAGCCACTTCATACCTTCCCCTCCAGTACTCTTTCAAAAATCTACTGAAATTTTGTAATACCTCAGGTGTTCAGATGCCTAAATAAAGCTAGAAACCAGCCTACACAACTCCTAGACTGAGTATAAAATACTTTGGAATGAGTTCTGAAGTGTGGGGGGAAATTTTGGAATTGAAAAGGGTCGAACGTTGCAAGAGGAGTCTCGTGGAATGGCCCTGCATTTTACGGACCACCGCAGGGGGCTACTGCCTCATCTACGCGGTGGCCCTGGGTCGTGAGGGTTCTGTCTCCTACGATGGGTCTCGCGCCGCAAGAAGTGGGCCACGCTTTCAGGCGTATGCCACACCCTCTTCTTTTGTCGATGGGACGACACTTTAATGCTAATTTAGGGGTGTTTGGGTATTTTTAGACCGCTTTAAATCGTTCCTCATTCACCCAAAGCATCCTAAGTCCCTAAGTACGATTGTACAAAAATCTCATTCTACTCTTCCCCAAACTACTAGAAGCCAAAGAGGCTAAGGTTCCAAGCTTAAGGCTTTAATTCTCTTGTGTTCATCAAGAATCATCTGTCAAAAAAACGTGTTGAACACTCCTTACCTTAAATATTATTATAATATATCAAGTTACTTGGTAATTCCATATTCTTTAACGATTGTTTGAAACTAGGGTTGCGGAGATTGTTGTGAAAAAATTTGTATTGATTTTTCTTCTTATTTTAAGGATTTTTCTAAGTATTATTAATGGATTTTGAGACGTAAATACATGATATGAAAATGATAAACTTGTTAACGTGGATTCACAACGTTTAAGATTGTGCATGATGAAAATATGACCCTCAACTCATTTCAAAAGTTTGATTTTCAATGAGGATTATGATGATTGTTCCGTCTTTTGAATAATATATGGCATGAAATGATGAAATGTTTAATGACTCTTTGAAAGCCCTATGGGGTTTATGTTTATGAATCTTAAAGAAGAAATTGGGAGTCTAAAATGTTATTTGAAAATGATTTGGTATGATATGAATGACTTGCAAGTATTGGTATGACGATATCAATATGAAAATGCCTTAATGAAAGACTCTATAGATGAATGATTATGAAAAATATTTTAATTGGGCTTAAAAAAAATTATGTAGTTCACCGAGAAGGTGCACGTCCTCGTGACCAACACCCGAAATCTATATTTTACCGACATAGGAATGTCGTATCTTAATTGGATGACGGATAATGTCTTGAACATGAGGATAAAATGGTGATTTTAGACTATTGGTAACTTTAGTCTAATCTCATAACTTGCGATAAACATGGACGGAGGCCCCGTCGGTTGGGGAGTATCGGATCTATATAACCTGTGGGTTACGTGATGTCGGTGGAAGGCTACACAGTTCAGAACTAAGTTTTGAATGGTCAAGTCTTTATGTTTTGCATCACTTGCTCCATACTTTTCTTTTATGAATGATTAAATGAGTTTCGTGACTTGCTTTATAAAATGTTTGTCCTCTTTTCCTAGGTTGCATGTTAGTACTCGTTGAACTAATCGTCTCCAGATGCTGCATCATTTCATGATGTATGTTTGGAGATATTTTTTCGTGATTCTGTGCAGCACTAGGACTTTCGTACTCTCTCGTGGGACAACTGGTGATAGATGGTGAGCCCTCAATCATTCGGAAGGTATTTTGTCCATTTCTAATATTGCATTGTTTTATAGTATAGTCGACGCCATGTCCCGACCTAGAAGTTTATTCTTAAAGTTAGAGGCTTCGTAGACTGAGTTGGGTAATTGTTTCAGATTATATTCTTAAGATTTGGATATTACTTTGCCTCAAATGTTAAACTTTTATCATATGGGTTTATTTCCACTATCTTGATTATAACTATTGCTGATGATATTGGGGGTTATCTCAAAGTTTAGGATGTCCGTCCGTTGTTCCCGGTTCTTTTGTATCTCGAACATATGTAATTGTTTTTTGATGATTCTATTCTGCAAGGATATCTGGATGTTTGTCTTCTTCCAAGTAGAACCTCTGGAAAAATTATAATTAGAAAAGGAGAAATGTATGTAGGAAAAGGCTATCTCACCGAGGGCCTTTATAAGATAAATGTAATGACTATTGAAATAAATAAAAGTTCAAATTCTTATTAAGACCATGATTTAGATCGTGACAAATCTCGTCCGACCTAATCATTCTACCGCTACGCATCCTACAAATAGCACCCTGATCGGTTAAAGAGTATATAGAGTTGTTTAAGCATTTGTCATGTAGATAAAAATAGCGGTGAAAACTGAGCCGATTGAGTCAAATTTATATTAAGATCACAAACGGGTTAAGATCCAACCCGACTCAAAATTATGATAAGAAAGATTAGTGTTAAATGGGTGACGAAAAATAACCACACACTTTGAGAACACCTCGCTAATTTCCTGCTTTTTAGATACTACTAGTGCTTAGGGCTTTAGCAAAAACTACCAAGAGTTGCAGTTTCTGCAGCCCCAAATGGAATCCCAAGGAGATGAAGCGATCCCAAAATGGAGTAATCATGCTCTTTTCTCATCTATTTCGAGCCAAGCTTTAGTCTTACCAATGCCTAACCTTCCTGCAGAACTCATAACAGAAATCTTGTTGAGACTTCCAGTAAAATCCCTCTTGAAATTCACGTCTGTTTGCAAATCTTGGCTTTCGTTAATCTCTAGCCCTGAATTTGTGAAGAACCACCTCTTATTATCCGCTGCTAACAAGGACTACACCCACCATGGTGTTATGTTTAATTTTGCTCGTCTATGTGAACCTTAAGCAGCAAGGTATCAAGGACTGTTCTCTTACTTCTTTACTTAACCATCCTCAAATGGAGGCATTTGACTTGGATTATCCAGATAAAACTCTGGGTGATTTTCCTCGGCTTGTAGGTTCTGTTAATGGATTGGTTTGTCTTGCCATGACTCATTATGGTGGCTTAATTGACTTGTTTCTATGGAATCCACCGATTAGAAAGCATAAGAAGCTGCCTAATTATAGACCTTATGTATTATCCCGTTACCTAGAGGATGAATATTCTGATTATCAATTTGGTTTTGCATATGATGAGTTGCAAGATGATTACAAGGTAGTGGGTCGCGTGCGGGGTATTGAGGTCAAGATATATAGTCTAAAGAGTGATTCTTGGAGATGTATTAGTGACTTTCAAGGTAGTGAATTTTTGGATCTTTGTGGTAAGTTTTTGAACGGGAAACTTCATTGGCTTCAAAGATATTGTATTAGTTCTATTGATTTGGCTAATGAAAAATGGGCAGTGATAGAAAAGCTTTGCAATTTTAAAGGTGGACGTAATAGTGTGGTGCTAGGAGTGCTTGGAAGTGATCTTTCTGTGTTTTGTAATTACCCGATGAGTCTTGCATCCCCATGTCGTGCAGATATCTGGGTTATGAAGGAGTATGGAGTAAATGAATCTTGGACAAAGATGTTTACTGTCATTTCTCCTGATGTTATGTCACATATGCGTGTTCCACCCATTTTGATGTCAAATGGTGACATTTTGCTTCAATTTGGATTACGTTTGGGGAAATATAATTCAAAGGACGACTCAAACAGATATGTAGATGTTACTAACGTTTTTCCACGTTTGGGGAAATATAATTCAAAGGACGACTCAATCAGATATCTAGATGTTACTAACTTTGTTCCATTTATGGACGCAGAAATTTACATTAAGAGCCTAGTTTGTCCCTTTTTACCGAAGGGACCACACATGCAATAACAATGAAGGTTCAAATACTCGGATGATGTGACTCATAACCTGTAAGAGTTACATCCTATGCATTTTCTTAAGTGTTGTTAGTTTTGTTTCCGTTTTGCTGTTGGATTTTGTGATCATTTTCCTTCTCTGCATTATTTACAAGAAACGATATTCTTTTGCTAGAGCAGTTGTTTTGTTGTATTACTTGGTCTCATGAATTTCAAACACAATGTTACTGGACATTGTTTCTCTTCTTGAATAGTATTTTAAGAGTGATGTTGTGCCTATAGATAGAGTAAAAGTTGAGCGCCAGAGACGAGGAGATTGTGCTAGGTGAATGCACCAATGACGTCTAGGTGTAGCCCCTATGTTTTCATTTTTGGATCCATTCTCTGACTATTCATTAGGTAAAAGTTGTATAGGTCAAAGGTTTTACCGGATGAGTTATCCGGTACTTGTTGTGTTAGTGGGAGGTAGCAAAGTACCTTGTGGAAAAGTCGAGGTGCAAAGCTTACTGGGACACTGCCCATTATCCCCAAAGAAAAAGACAATAAGAGGAAACAAAGGAATCAGTTAACAAAGTTCAAGCTCTGAGATGTATCTAATTTCGGTGTTTTCTCCTTGCTGTTAATTGTTTTCAACTTGTTTGCATTAGGATTATTTGGTGTTCTCTTGCTGCTAATAGATACTCCCTCATTCCCAATTTAGACCAGAAAGAAATACTAGACATCTAGTTTTGAGAGAGTAATTTGGAGTTGAGGTTCCATCAAAACACCTCCTACTCCTCTCATTCAAAATACTCCAGAAGATAGCAGCAGGGATCATTAGCCAGATCCTTTTGATGGTTTCATCAACCCTCCACGTGCTCGGGATCATATGTGCCTCTTTTATGATATGTGGCATGACCCACTTCTGCCCAAATATGCAGAAGAACATGTTCCAAAGAACAGTAGCCACCTTGCAGTGGAAAATCAAACAATAGGTAGCATCTGTTCACTAACTGGAGACCTTTCCTTTTGAGGTTGTCTTGTGTCAAGTTAGCTTTATGTTTTGTTTTCGACCATAAGTTTCAAAAGTCCATTCTTTCTTTCTTGAACTCTGTGCCCCGCCAAAGATTGCCAGATAAATTGAAGCAGAGGGAGTAACTTTGTATTTTTCACTGCAAAACGATTTCTTATGCTTTTACTTATTTGATCTACTAAGGCTGAATCTTCTTTCTTTCACTTTAGCAATAATGTAGTTGATTCTCTTTATGTTCTGAATAGACCTTTTTCTAAAACTAGCATACATTTTAGACTGGATACTTGAGGCTCGACTACAAGTTCAGGAGCGCAAGTCCAACCGTTATCACTCTGAGTATGACCGGAACATACTTCAACAAAGAGTCAGAAAAGAGAACTTAGAGAAGACGGGTTGAGTATGAATTCGCAGCTTATTCAAGTGTCTCTTTGCAGAACATAAAACAGAGATAACATTGCTGGTTTTATGTGTAGACAGGCACTTGGTTTTCTTCTCCTATGTTTCATTGTCTCAAATTTATCAAGTAATGGAGGACATTTGTTTCTTGTTTGCTTTCATAAAATTCTCTGTGAAACTTTTGAGAAATTAATTCGGAAAGTGTGTATGATTTGATACGCTTACAAGAATAAATTCTTTAGATATTATATTTTTATATTCTAATACGTAAAGTTTTGATTGAAGGATAAACAAGTCGTTCAATTTTATATGAACATTTTGATCTTTCAACTTTTTATATTTTTCTACTTTTTTTAGTAATAATAATAGATAGCCACAAGTAAAATGATAGGGAAGAAGAACATCACTGGAAATTTAACACGTAATTCTAACTTCTAATTAGAATTTTGTGTGCCATTTTTGAAATTAGAATTCGAAGATGATCATCATCAACGAAATCACTTTACAAGTCCTATTCTATTTCTTTTGGAAATAAAGTTTTGTTTCATGAACAGTTTTTTTTTTTTTTTTTTTTTAATTTCTTGTGTTATTCACGTCACAAGAAAAAAGAGCGATTTCTTCCTACTAACTCCTAATAATTTCAGATAAGCACCCATTGGAAGTTATTTTTATTTAAATTTCTTCATTTCTTTCTATTCGGGTCATACAACTTAATTGATTTAGCCACAATACTTTGTATACGTTAAAATTTAAGACAGGATATATTTTATTTATTAATTTAAAATCCATCAAAATATTTTGTCAAAGCCAAATTGTGATAAATCCACTGGACTTGAACTTAGCTTGTATACCCCCACAACTTTTAGCATGCACAAATAAATAATTAAACTCGTATAAAATTTAGTAAATAGACACAAATATTTTCTGTGACATAATACATATTTTAAAGGGCACATTCATGTATTTCCTCCATTTCATTTTAGTCGAACCTTGTTGAATTGAAATTCTCCTTAAGAAAATATTTCTAGGGGTCTAATTTACTAAATTAATTTTATTAAATATATTTTATAAATAAAATTTAAGGATTATACATTTTATGTAGACATTCAATGATAGAGCTAATCTTAGAAGAACATGATAATTTTTTCTTGATTTCATAAATTGACAATTAAACAGAAATGAGTATTTTTAGTGATCCCTATATTAAAAATAGTTATTTCAAATTATTTGTTCAATTTAAGAAATCAAGAAACTTTTGTTAAAAAAATTTCTTTCTATTCTTCGAATTAAATCATTATATAAAATAATAATAATAATCAAATTTGGAGCAAAATAAATAGAACCGAGGAAGTAGTATTATGCTTATCTATTTTTGTGCAAACTTTTAAATTCGTATTCTATTCGGTTTTGGACTCAAAGTAAACCAATGTATAAATGTAATCCCTTGTTTTTTAGGTGCTGTTTAGGGCTTACCCGTAGTAATCTCTTTTAATTAGCAAAAACTTCAAAGACATATTAACCCAAACTCAGTCTTACCAATGGCTAACCTTCCTGAAGAACTCATAACTGAAATCTTGTTGAGACTTCCTATAAAAATCCCTCTTGAAATTCAGGTCTGTTTGTAAATCTTGGCTTTAGTTAATCTCCAGCCCTGAATTCGTGAAGAACCACCTCTTGTTATCCACTACTAACAAGGACTACAACCACCACGGTATTTTATTGAAATTTGCTAGTAAAAATGAGCATGGTGTCAAGGACTGTTCTCTTAGGGATTTTATTGAAGTTTGCTAGTAAAAATGAGCATGGTGTCAAGGACTGTTCTCTTAGGGATGTACTTTACCATCCTGAAACTGGAGCATTAGTTGACTTGGATTATCCAGGTAAAAATCGCCATGATCATCCTTTCCTTGTGGGTTCTGTCAATGGATTAGTTTGTCTTGTCTTCGGTCTATATGACTTGTTTATATGGAATCCATCTATTAGAAAGCATATGAAACTGCGTAATTATGAACTAAATCTAATCATGATTTACTCTTGGGAATCAGAATCACCTGGTAATTTCAAGTTTGGTTTTGGATATGATGAGTTGCAAGATGATTACAAGGTAGTGGGTGTTTTCCCTATTTATAGATATAGACAATTGGATCGTATTGAGGTCAAAATATATAGTCTAAGGAGTTATTCTTGGAGACGTATTGATGACTTTTAAACGTAGGAATTTTTTGGATGTTTGGGGTAAGTTTGTGAACGGGAAACTTCATTGGCTTGAAGAGGGCTGAAACATTAGTTCCATTGATTTGGGTAATGAGAAATGGTCAGAGATAGAAAAGCCTTGCAATTTTAAAGAATATTCTCATTTTGGTACTTGGAGTGCTTGGAAGTGATCTTTCTGTGTTGTGTAATAACACGTGGAGGCATGCGGATGTCTGGGTTATAAAGGAGCATGGAGTAAAAGAGTTGTGGACAAAGATGTTTACTATCAAGTCTCCTGACGGCTTTAGGTCACATGTACGTGGTCCACCCATTTTGATGTCAAATGAAGGTGAATTTTTGCTTCAGTTTGGTTCGCATTTGGGGAAATATAATCCAATGGATGACTCAATTAGATGTCTAGATGTTATTTGCTTTGCTCCATATTTTGAGGCAGAACTCTACGTAAAGAGCCTAGTTTGTCCCTTTTATCGAAGGGACCATGCATGCGATAACAATAAAAAAAGGGCAGCCCGATGCACCATGCGATAACAATGAAGGTTCAAATAACGCAGATGAAGACAGCCGTGTGACTAATAACCTGTAACAGTTACATTCTATGCATTTTCTAAGTGCTGTTGGCGGTCTTGCGAATCATTTTTCTTTTCTTATCTTATCAAGAAATGATAATCTTTTGCTAGAGCAATTATTTTTAATATTTAACTTGGTCTCATGAACTGTTTCTTGTGCAATGTATTAAGAGGGATGTTGTGCCTTTAGCTAGAGTAAGAATAGAACACCAGAAGTTCTAGCTTCTTTTTTTTTTTGATCTATTCTCTCACTATTCTTCTTTAGGTGAATACTTAATAGGGCAAGGGTTTTACCAGTTGTGTTATCTGGTACCTGTGCTAGTGGAGATAACAAGTACCAAATGGAATAGTTGGTGGAACCTTGAAGTTTTGATGAATGACAATATGAATGAAACAAGTTGAATTTGATTCAAACACTTGATGATAAGGGAAAGCAAGTTGAGTTGAAAAAGGAGTCTTATCTGAAGAAGGAGTTCACTTCTAAGCATATCCTTAAGAGTTCAATGTGTGGAAGGAGAAAGATTCTGAAAATTGAAGAATTCAAAAGAGTTGGAGTTTTACTACAACACTAAGGAGACAAGAGTTGTAATTGAAGAAGGAGTCTCACTTGAAGTAGAACTCTATGCAATGAGAGTTCTAATTAAAGTAGGAGTTTGAAATAAAGAATGACTCTTTGGAGAGTTGTGCTTAAATAGAAGATTCAGCAGCCAGAATAATTCACGCACTTAAAAAAAAGCAGAAAAGCTCAATCGACAGATTGACTTCACGAAGTGCTACTCAATCACTAAAGAAACACGTTGAAGAACCTGGTCCTCAGTACAGAATCCAGCTAAGAGTTTTAGCATTGTTTTTTAGAGTTGTTCATTGTGTTTGAGATATTCATGTAATATTAGTTTCAGAGTGTTATAAACTGAATTAGGAGCTAGTCTTCGAGTTGGGGAAAACTCAGAGACTTTGGGAACACATACCTTGGGAGGTGTGTGTAGTTGCCTTAGTTTGCGAAAGACCCCCGGAAATACAAAGAAGAGTAAGAATACAGTTTCTAACAAGTATAAATCTCCAGATTCAGCGAATGGAGCAAGAGCAGGTTTCTCAGCTGGAAGTCATGTCCCCGGTTAGCGGAGAAATGGAACTATCCTTGCGACTTCTTCCCTAGATTCATTCCTTCCTTAAGGGAAGTTATTGGAGTTTATAATTCCTAGTTGTTGAGTTATAGGGATTAAAGTTTATAATTCCTAGTTGTTGAGTTATAGGAATTAGAGTTTATAATTCCTATTTGTTGGTTACAGGAGTTTTGTAATCAGTCGTTGTTGAGGCTCAGAGTTTTTTTAGTGAAGTTGGGGTTAAATCCTGTAGAGGTGCAGGTCGTGGTTTTTTACACCTTTTGAGCCGAGTGTTTTCCACGTAAAAATTATTGTGTTCTTTACTTTCTGTTTACTGCTTCCTTGAAACACGTCAGTGGAACACGTCGGGCAACACGTTCCATCGATAAGCAAAAGTTAGGCAAAAATAAGAAAATCAGTAGGGCACGAATTCTTAACAAGTGGTATCAGAGAGAGGTTGTCTTAAAAAGGGCTAACACCTAAGACAAAGATCAATATGATGAATTCTGCACCACCTACTGGTCACAGTGAAGGTCAATCCACTATTAGACCTCTACTCTTTGATGGTTCTCACTTCATTTGGTGGAAATCCAGGATGAAAACATTCATTCAAGGGAAAGACTACGAGTTATGGGATAGGATCACTGATGGTCCTACTATTCCAATAAAGTTAGAAGATGGGAAACAGGTCAAGAAAGTAAGAAGTGAATTCACTCCTCATGACTTATTGGCATTAAAGAAAAGTGCTAAGGCCAAAAACATTTTGGTCTGTGGATTAGGACCTGCTGAATACAACAGGGTATCAACATGCACCACTGCTAAGCAAATTTGGGATGCTCTAGTAAATGCTCATGAAGGCACATCTCAAGTAGGAAAATTCAGAATTTCTCTTCTCTTCACTGAGTATGAGGCATTTAAGATGAAGGAGAATAAAACCTTGCATGAGATGATGAAAAGACTTACTGCCTTAACAAGTCGAGAAGGTACTGAGGGTATTACCAAAATCAAAGTGGAATGTTAAGGTGACTGCAATCAGGGAAGCAAATAAGGATCTTGCAGGCATGACCCTGGATGAATTAGTGGGGAATTTAAGAACTTATGAAATGAAAATTGATGGAACTAAAGTGTAAGAAGCCCCAGAGAATACCTTAGCTCTGAAGGCATCTTACAGTGATGAAGAAATTGAACTTGATAAAGAACAAGTTGCCTTTATAGCTAAGAACTTCAGCAAATTCTTCAAAAAAGAAGAAAGGAACAGGTAGTAAGAAATGGTCAAATGACAATCTAAATGGATGCTACAAGTGTGGTAAGACTGATCATCATATCAAGGACTGTCCTGTCTGGGAAATAAAATGGAGAAAGGAAAGGGCTGAAAAGGAATTGAAAGAAAAAATCAAAAAGAGGGAAGAATATGCAATGGTAGCAGCTTGGGGATTTGACTCAGATGATGATGAAGTTGATGAAGCAACACTCATGGCTCTGGGAGATTCAGACTTGGAGGAAGAAGATGATGCTTCTGAGATAAGTATACTTGAACTTAAAGAAAAGTTGCATTTGTTTTCTAAAATAAAACTTATTTTATTGATGAGTGCACTAATTGATGACTTCCAAGAATCAACTTCTGATAGAGATGAGCTGTTCAACAGTCTTGCAAGCATCAAATTTGATTTTATTGATTTAGAAGCTTGCAAGAACATTGTCGAACAGGAAAACTGCACTCTCAAGAAACAGGTTGAGCAACTTGACTCTTCAAACAATGATCTTAATTCTGAAGTTCTAAAATTGACACTCTCTGAAAAGGGAAAAAAGGCCATGAGTAAAGATCAAGAAAATGCTGAACTTGAGCTAGTTAGATACAAACAAGAATGTCATGATCTAACTGAAAAAATGAATAAGTTGAGTCAAGAAGTTTCTAAACTAAAACTTGATCTTGAAAGGGCAAATAGGTGGACAAACTCCTCAAGAATTCTTCACAAATTGGGGGAAAGAAATTACAGTGAAAAGGCAGGATTAGGATTCCACTAAAATTTTGATGTTCCTAAAGATTTATGTTATATTTGTGGTAACCTTGGACATCCAACCACTGAATGTTCAGTTGCTGCCAAAAGCAGATCTAGTAGTCTAAATCTGGCAAATAAACTATCTCAGACCAAGAAAAGGATAAGTAAACCTGGTCAGAGAAACAGGTCATGTAACCTGTTGCATGCATGGGCTAGAAGAAATTTGATTCATCCATTTAGTCATAAGAAAGGACCCAAGCTTGTCTGGGTGCCTAAATTTAACCCCTAATTTATTTTGCAGGTGAGAATGAAAGGAGGCAAGAAAAATTTGTACATAGATAAGGCTTGCTCAAGGCATAAGACTAGAAGAAAATAAAGTTTTTTTCACTCACTACATTTAAAGGGGGAATGGATCATTTGAAAGATGGTCAGATTTGTAGTGCTCGTGTAAGGGGGAAGCAAGGGAGGTTTTAAAAAAATAAAAAAAGAGGATGACTGTGAAACTGATGTGCATGCACAGGAACATGTTGTACCACCTGGTTCAACTGTTGTACAGACTGATGGCATATTGACAGGGGGAACATGTTGTACCACCTGGTTCAACTGTTGTACAGACTGAGGGCATATTGACAGGGGGAGCAACAAATCAAGAAATTGATGCATCAATAACACCAACAGAAGTTGATGATAATTTTGTTGGTAATTCATAAGAATTGGTGTTGTCACAAGAATCTTGAGATGTGTCATGGGAATCAATGGCTTGAGACTATGGTATTCAAATGAAAATAATTTCTCTCTTAAGGGCTATAAAAATGTTGACTATGTGGGTTACTTAATTGACTGGAGAAGCACCAAAGGCACTAAGTAGAGAGCATTTTGAAAGGAATAGGTTAGACTTGGGGATGATTAAAATTGCATGAACTCCCCTCAATGATTGACTAGAATAATCATTTTTCTTTTTAATCTTATTAGCTAAAAAGTTATTCTATTCAGTCTTGCACATTTAGTTGTGTGTCCCAATTCCAGATTTTTGACTTTTTTAACCTAATTTTGTATTAGATTGTGCAGAAAAATAGGTACAAGCAAGCAATTGTGACCACAAAGTTCTTCTTATAAGGTATGTTCTACACTGACATAAGCATAGGCTGTCTAAGTTGAAACAGTTGAGCACGCCTGTTCAATTCCACACACTTCATCCTCTCATTGTCTAATAAAGCTAATGAATTGTTGACCAAACTTTCTTTGATTCTCTCCAAATGGGTGTGCATAAATGTGTTAATCCTATACCAAAAATTCCTTCTTCTTTCTCAACCAAAATATCAGTTGTGTACCATGGATTTGCCAAGTTTGATCATCAATCACGTGCAGTATATGTTTCTGAAGAATGAAAAGGGTCATGCTTTCTCTTTTAGTTCCTAATTGGTAAATTTTTTTGGGCTTCTCATTCCTAAATCAGGTTTGACTTATAAAAAAAATGATGTTCTTGAACAGATGAATCATGTTGCTCTACCCTTTTCAATAAGGAGGGCTAAGACTCATTTGAGAAAAAAAATCTAAACTAGAAGCTGCATAAGACAGTCATGAAGTTGAATAAGAGGTCTTTAAGGCTAGGATCATGACTTTGAAGCTTGACCTTGATTGATAGAGGGATGAAAATGTTGAAGACATTCATCAATCGACACAATTGATATCACCTGTTCCACCTTCCTCATCAGCTCCTCACTATTTGTATCCTTAGTCATGTCCCACTTTTATACCGTATCTTTTTAATGCTCAATTATTTTGCTTTGTTCAGTACTGGCTTAGGTTTAATGAGGAACATGCTATGACAGTTAAATGGAATGGTTATCTTTGCTAAACTGACTCATATTTTTGCTCTCTTTAATACTTTACTATGTGGGCTAAAGTCTTTGTCTGATTGTTTTGGTGATTGCCCCAGTGGCCATGAATAGCATAACAAATCACTTTGGCTAGTATATTATTGCATTGAAATGGCTTTCGATGATGCCAAAAGGGGGAAGATAAGAGGGTTATGCAGTGTTTATAACCCATTGACTAACTTGTTTCGTTCTAGTGTTTTAAACTTTAGTGCCAACAGGTGAAGATATTTGAATGCACAAAGACAAAAGGTTTGTCATCATCAAAAAGGGGGAATTTGTTGGAACCTTGAAGTTTTGATGAATGACAATATGAATGAAACAAGTTGAATTTGATTCAAACACTTGATGATAAGGGAAAGCAAGTTGAGTTGAAAAAGGAGTCCTATGTGAAGAAGGATTTTCAGTTCTAAGCATATCCTTAAGAGTCCAATGTGTGGAAGGAGAAAGATTCTGAAAATTGAAGAATTCAAAAGAGTTGGAGTTTTACTACAACACTAAGGAGACAAGAGTTGTAATTGAAGAAGGAGTCTCACTTGAAGTAGAACTCTATGCAATGAGAGTTCTAATTAAAGTAGGAGTTTGAAATAAAGAATAACTCTTTGGAGAGTTGTGCTTAAATAGAAGATGCAGCAGCCAGAATAATTCACGCACTTAAAAAAAGCAGAAAAGCTCAATCGACAGATTGACTTCACGAAGTGCTACTCAATCACTTAAGAAACACGTTGAAGAACCTGGTCCTCGGTTTAGAATCTAGCTAAGAGTTTTAGCGTTGTTTTTTAGAGTTGTTCATTGTGTTTGAGCTATTCATGTAATATTAGTTTCAGTGTGTTATAAACTGAATTAGGAGCTAGTCTTCGAGTTGGGGAAAACTCAGAGACTTTGGGAACACATACCTTGGGAGTTGTGTGTGTAGTTAGGAATTGGAGTTTATAATTCCTAGTTGTTGAGTTATAGGGATTAGAGTTTATAATTCCTAGTTGTTGAGTTATAGGAATTAGAGTTTATAATTCCTATTTGTTGGTTACAAGAGTTTTGTAATCATTTGTTGTTGAGGCTCAGAGTTTTTTAGTGAAGTTGGGGTTAAATCCTGTAGAGGTGCAGGTCGTGGTTTTTTACACCTTTTGAACCGGGTGTTTTCCACGTAAAAATCATTGTGTTCTTTACTTTTTGTTTACTGTTTCCTTGAAACACATTAGTGGAACACGTCAGGCAACACGTTCCATCGATAAGCAAAAGTTAGGTAAAAATAAGAAAATCAGTAGGGCACGAATTCTTAACAATAGTCGAGGTGCAAAGCTGATTAGGGCACTACAATTATCCCTAAAAATGGGGCAATAGGAGGAAAGAAGTTTAAGCTCCGAGATAGTAGGTAGTTTTGGTGTTTTCTATTTGCTGTTAATATCTCACAACATATTTGTTTAGGGACTATTTGGTGTTCTCTTGCTGCTAATAGCCATTCCCTATGTCCCAATTTACGTGACATATTTTTCTTTTATCTCGTCCCCAAAAAAATGTAATATTCCCTTATTTCATTCTTATTCAATATGAAAACGAAAAAAAAAAAAATCAAAAGGTGGTTTTATTCAAAACCTCAATTGTGACATCCCTTCTCTCCCACTTCACACCTCGAAACGCACCCTTTTTATAGAGATAAATGCGCTTTCACATCTTCTTAACCCAAAATGGCTAGGGAGAGGAAAGGTTCTTTTTTTAGGGTACTCATGGGAACAGATCCAGTGGAGACGGGGTGGGGCCTATAGCTAAGAGGATTAAAGATTTTTGAAACAATTTTACTCTAAACTACTTATTTGAGATGATATATAACCCCACAAATATGAAATATATATGACATATTTTAGACCACAAGTTTCACAGGTCTTTATCTTTTTTCTTGAACTCCCTACCTAGTCAAACTCCGTCACATAAATTAGGACAGAGAAAGTAACATTGTAAATCTTCTTACTCTTTAATTTACTTATCTACTAAGGCTAAACCTTTGTTCTTTCACTTCAGAGTAATATTGATGAAAGGAATTAAGTAAGCATTGCAAAAGCGTAAGTAGTTTAGATTGCTAAGTTTGCTTCTAAGATCATGAGAGTTGGGTAGAGGGATGAGCTTTGTTTAAGAGGGCCTTGTCTATTGTTAAGTAGAATAAAGTGTGTCATCTTGGTTATTTTGAACAAGAATCGTTTCCATTATAGTTAATATTTTTCTGTTATGAATAGTCCCTCAAATTGTATTTATAATTTGACCTGTTTCTAAAATTCGTTTACATTTTAGACTTGATACTTGAGTTGGTTTTGACAGAGAAACAAGAGAAACCAAGATTTTCTGAATAGCAACTTGTCTTGTTCCATAATACATAATGAAATACTTATAGCTATACAACTGTAGATTAGAGTTCTATTCTACGAAAGAATATATATTGTTATAACTACACAATCAGTAATAAAATCCTATTCTAGGAAAGAGAATATTTTGTCTATACAATTATACTATTGCCTAACATCCCCCTGATGATAGGCGTATTTACGCGCCTAAAGTACTATAATTTACCCATATTTTAGCTAAGTTTTGAGGACAAAATATATAATTCATGCACTTTTAGTCCTTTTTCCTGTAAGTGAGCTAACAAACGCGATTAGCAAGTTTTCAGGTATAAATGATGAAGATTTCAGCATTTTATGGATAACTTGACGCCCAAGGAAGCTTCACGAAAGAAGGAAAGGAGAGCTTGGACGCCTAGGGACTAAAAGTGACGCATGGAAAACCTGTTCCGGGCAAAAATAGCATTTCTAAAGACTTTGGGGATCAGCAGTAACTTAGTAGGATTAGGATAATGATGCAGTAACCTAGTAGGACTAGGATAAGTAATGCAGTAGCTTAGTAGGAATAGGATATGGGTGTTATAAATACCCTATTTTGCTGGAGATTTTTATTATTCCCATCCATCCACCATCCATCCATCCAACAAAATAATTCTCTACCACCCTCATCCCTATTCTATCCTTCCCCTTTTTCTTCATTAATTCATTGTTGACATTATTTTTCATATATTCGACTTTTAATTTTTACAACAAGAGAAAAGCTATTTGCAAGGAATTCACGTGAGATTTTTATGATGATAATGTCTATTGTGTTTTCCGTTGCACTCATGCGTAGCTAAACTTCTCTGTTGGGGTTATGGAAGCCTTATGAGATACTATCTATTGCTATGAGTTTGTGAATTTGTGACACGTATGCTGCTTATATCATTATTCTCTTCATCTTAATGCAAATTCTTGTGGTTGTAAACGTATAGAATATGCTAGTATAGCATTAACTTGTTCGAAAGAAAAGTTATATGTCTGGAAAAGAGATAATGTCAAGGTAATAGGGCACCAACCCCTGTTAAAAAGTTAGTGTCGTAACTGGATTAACCTCTTGGAGAATTTGTACCGTTAGACACGCTTTAAGCTCGAAAGAGTTAAAGTGAAATAATCCTTGATGGTCGAAAGACGCCTGAATTTACCATAGAATACAATTCTCTATAGGCACATGCATGTCTGAATTCCGCATAACTCATAGCCAATAGAGACGTATAACTCATAAGGTGGACATAACCCCAACTCTCAATTCTCATTGGTTAAACATCTTACTGAACATTCTTTCCTTTTTACTTTGCTATTTTCCGTTTTTACTCTACTATTTTGTTACATTATTGCATGCTACAAAATCCCCCCTTTTACGAGACTTGCACCAAAAGTCTAATAATCTTTGCTTACTTAGTGACCGGCTATACTCTGTGGGATCGATACCCAACCCAATTGGGTTATATATTTGACAACGACCGCTTACACTCTTACGAGAGCTGTAGTTTGAGTGTTATCAAATTTTGGCACCGTTGCCGGGGAATACGGTTATCAACTAAGTTTGTGATAGTTACTAGACCCTTTGGTCAAAAGTTCTCAGATTTTACTTTTAGCTGTTGTTTTCGTTCTATTCTGGTTCTATTGGCAGGATGGATGCACAACGTGACATTGACAGAAGGGCGGCTCAACAGGAGCAAGCTAGACTAGCTGCACTGGCAGCTGCTCAAGTGCATCAACAGAATATTGATAACCCAGGTCGGGCAACAAATCCTGATGATGAGGACCTGGGTGATGAGGAGCTACTGAATCCTAGGCGTACTGATGAAGTGGCGGCACCTATGCACAGGAGAGATCGTCAAGCTAGAATGAGACCTGACCTCCGATCTGTGCAGGCTCCTTTTGATGATGATGATGACGATCTTGATGGAGCTGGTGCCACAGGGGCTATTATTCCTCCGCCCTTGGCACCTGGAGCAAAGTTCAATATCACAAGCACCATGATTCAGCTATTGCAGCTCAAAGGTTTATTTGGTGGACTCGCAGGCGATGATCCGAATATGCACCTGATCAACTTTATCTCTACATGCAAGTCATTCGACAATCCAGGAGTTGGACAGAATGCAATTCGGTTGCGCTTATTTCCATTGTCTCTATCTGGGGAGGTAACTCTATGGTTGAATGGGCTGACTCCTGATTCTATCACCAATTGGAGGCAATTGAAAGACGCTTTCCTAGAAAGATTCTTTCCGCCATCCAAGAGAGCACAGTTGAGAGATGAGATCAGCAACTTCCGACAGCTTCCAATTGAAGCTCTCCACGAAACATGGGAGAGATTCAAGAAGAAGCTTATGCGGTGCCCAAACCATCATATGACCAATGTCCACTTGATGGAGATATTATACAGGGCTTTGAACTCAGTGACTAAGCCAGTGGTGGATAATGCGGCTGGAGGATCATTCATGGACCTTAATTTTATTGAGGCAAGTGATATGCTAGATCATATGACAAAGCAGAGCAGAGCTTGGCATACCATGGATTCTGAGGTAGCAAGCTCTACTATATCTATTGTCATAACTGCAGAGCATAGGCGAAGACAAGAGGAACGTGACCAAGATATGGCCCACATGAAAACGCAGATGGATCTTTTTATCAAGCACTTATTATCAGGAAAGATCGAAAAGGTTAAGGCCGTTGTATCACAGGGAAGAGATGAATCCGACTATGAGGAAGAAGAAAACTACTTGAATAATCAGGTGGGTTTCCGAGGCAATGCCCAAGAAAACCAAGGTCGGAACTATTATGATAAATCTGGATACAAAGACTGCGATCAAGGTGGTTGGAAGAATAAGACTGACAGGAGTGGTTTGTATGTTCCTCCTGGAAGACGTAACGCCGCTGCATCTGGTTCTGGAAATATGTCCATGGAAGATATGATGGCTAAGCTACTGAAAGGAGTAGAGGCAACCAGCACAGGAGTAACTGAGGTAATAAATGATCTGTCCTCAATGAAGCAATTGGTTGACTCGCATTCCACTTCAATAAAACAACTGGAGCAATAATTGAGTCAATTATCTGTGGCATTCAACCAAAGAAAGGCTGGAACACAACCCAGCGATACGGTGCAAAACCCAAGGAACGACGGATCATGCATGGCTATTACTACCCGGAGTGGTAAAGTGTTGGAAAATCCATCCAAGGAAAAGCAAGTGGTTGATTATATAGCGGATAATGTTATTGATGTAGAATGTGAAGAGGCCGAAGAAGGTGAAGAGTGTGTTCATGACGTCACCCCTAGACGTTTGCAGCCTGAAAAGATTGATAGTTGGAAGCAAGGTAAAAAGAAAGTGGTGGAGAAAACTATTCCCCTTCCACCACCACCTTTTCCTCAGAGACTGAAGAAGAAGGCTGACGACACTCCTGAAAAGGTTGATAATCGGAAGCAAGATAAAAAGGAAGTGGTGGAGAAAACAATTCCCCTTCCACCACCACCTTTTCCGTAGAGACTGAAGAAGAAAGCTGATGATACCAGGTTCAGTAAATTCATGACTATGTTGAAGCAGCTGACTATTAATGTTCTTTTGGTAGAAGCGCTAGAGCAGATGCCTGGATACGCTAAATTCATGAAGGACCTTTTAACAAAGAAGCGGGCAGTAAGTTATGAGCCGGCAGATAATATTCATCATTGCAGTGCAATTGCCACAAGGTCCTTAGTACAGAAGAAGGCAGACCCTGGTGCTTTCACTATTCCTTGCACGGTTGGATCTATGAATTTTGCTAAGGCATTGTGCGATTTGGGAGCTAGCATCAATTTGATGCCACTATCCGTCTAAAGAAAGTTGGGGTTGGGCGACCCTACACCAACCAATATGCGGCTCGTGATGGCAGATAGGTCGGTAAAACGACCTGTGGGTATCTTGAATGATGTGTTGGTGAAGGTGTCTACCTTCATTATTCCTGCAGACTTTGTGATTTTGGATTGCGAAGTGGATTCTGAAGTTCCCATAATCTTGGGACGTCATTTCCTTGCAACAGGAAGTGTGTTTATTGACATGAGAGCTAATGAGCTTTTATTTCAGTTGAATGACAAAGTGGTCCGCTTTGATATATGCAAAACAATGAAGCAGCCCAGCGATATGAATGTGTTCTCCGTAGCTGATGTTCATTATGAGGATAAGAAAACATTATCTGTAGAGAAACAGCTTACTGTTGAGCCATTGTCTACTGCGCTGCTGAATGTTGAGCATGAGGACGATGAAGATTATAAAGAAACTATGTGTTCTCTAACAGAAATAGGGTCCTATTCTCATACTCCTAAGCAGTCGGACCTTGATCTTAAGAATCAACCGTTACCAATAGCGAAGACTTCCATTGAAGAGCCCCTAGTGCTAGAATCGAAAGAGCTCCCCAATTATCTAAGGTATGCGTTCTTGGGAAGTGGAAATACACTTCCGGTGAGTGTGGCGGATGATTTAAGTGAACAGCACGTAGAGGCTCTCATCTCTGCTCTGAAGAGATACAAGAGAGCTATGGGTTGGACTATTGATGATATAATTGGTATCCCTCCTGGGATATGTATGCACAAGAGTCATATCGAAGAAGATTGCATGCCTACAAGTAGGCATCAGCGTCGTCTGAATCCATTCAGAAAACGATGCCCCATCTATATCGATGAAGTCTAAGTAATCGAGATAGCTATGTCGTGTCACGACAATAAATCAAGCGCTTGGTGGGAGGCAACCCATCGTTTTTAATTATTTTGTTTTCTTAAGATTTTGTCGAGCCACGACCAAAACTAAGGCGCTTGATGGGAGGCAACCCATCGTTCTAATTTTTTTTGTTGTTTTTGAGTAAGTGTAGGTGCAAGAGGTGTAAAGGAGGAGATTGAGTTCAAATCTTGATTTGGAAGAATTTCATGTTCAAGGTGGTAAGTTAGGATTGAAGAAGCCAAAGGCTATGGGTTGGGCATTGCCTATGAAAATATAGGCAAAGAACAAGGCAAGGCCTATGAAAATCTAGGCCACGAACAAGGCAAGGCCTATACTATGGCCTAAGCTCTCGGAATCTAGTGTGCCATAGCATAGGCGCCGCCCATGCCTAAGTGTGCCATAGCATAGGCGCCGCCTATGCAAAAGCATTTTGTCTCTGAATATCATGTGCCATGGCATAGGCTCCACCTATGCCTAACAATGCCATGGCATAGGCACCGCCTATGCTCAACAATGCTTTGCAAAAGGCGCCGCCTATGCCAAGCATAGGCAAAGCATTAGGCGCCGCCTATGGTCACTTTTGGCCTCCAAATCCGATTCCAAATGGGTCAAAACCCGACCCAAGCTTGTCCTATAAATAGAACCTTAGTCTTAGAACAAAAATGCATTGCAAATTCAACCTAAGTGCCGCCTACCTCTCCAAAATCTCTCAAAAATTTTCCTTTTGCTCTTTTACTTTGCAAGAACATCTTCCGAGGCCATCAACCAAGTAAGTACTTATTTGTTCTTCTTTTATATTTCGTAAGTACTACACTACTACGCCTATAATGAATTGTTAAATCTTGAAGTAGTATTGGTGATTTGAATGTGGTTGATTTGTTGTGATACATCTCGTTGAGTGAAAGAATACGTGTGGGTGTTCTTGATTTTGTTCCGACTTGTATTTGATTGTTATACACTGTCATACTTTTGCGGAGTCAACATGGTGAAGTTAATTGCATAATCTTCAAAATTGAATGCTTGAATGTTTGAATGACTCGTTCATCGAGATAAAGATCATGATTGAATACAAGCATAAGATGTTGTGATTATTTCTATGCCATAACTTGATACGATCTCTATGTAGTAGTCTTGTTCAAAAAGTGCATTAATCCAAACATGAAAGTATGATCAAGATTACATGAAATAGAGTTGGAAAGGATAGTTAAGACGATATAAAAGTATGACTGTGCTGAACATATTGTTGGAACATAACGCCTAAACGTATATCGATGAAGTCTGAGTAATCGACAATATTCACTTAATTAGTTTGTGCCAACAAATTAAGTTTGGGGTGGTGCCACTACTATTTTTTTTGCCGACTGTATCTACCGAGAAGAAGCTAACATGACTATCATTTTAATCTCAAGTACAATGGCACCAAAAGCACGCCAAGGAAAAGACAAAGCAACCACCTCACAGAAAGGCCAAAAAAGGGGAAGAAAAGAGCAAGATGAATCCTCCTCACTACAAATACCTCAACGCACTTTTGTATCAAGTGGGTACAATTTGAGGAAACTCTGAGGATGACGACACTGATGATGATTCCGACGTAGGGGAAATGACCCCAGACATAGAAGAGGAGTCCGACTAATCAGGTTTTCCGTATTTATTTTCCACTGAGGGCAGTGTGTCCCATCTAAGTGTGGGGTGATGGTATTCGTATGCTGTACTTCTTTGCCTACATTTATGGTCATTTTTTTTTGTTTATCGTAGATTTTGATGCATGAAATTGTTCTGATAAGCGGCATGGTGTTATGACAAGAGTTTGTGCTAGAATCATTACTATTGAGACATTTAGGCTCTAAATATGACTCATTATGTGATAAGTGTGTGGTTTAATTCCTTCATCTGTTGGGTCAAGAGTCTGTACTGCTCCCAATAAATTCGACCATGTGCCTTGTGTGTGTGAGGATATAGTATATTCTGTGTTGTGACTGATGCTAGAATTTGCCTGGTGTGTGTGTAAAGCGAAATAAAAAGTGTGAGTTTAGGAGATGATTTAGGCATTTCTTTGACAACCGATACTTTTTTACCTTCGTTTTACCTACCCGTGGACATTATCCTAGTCAACCCCTTTGAGCCTTTAAGCCATTTTCTTTGACAGCCTCATATGTAAGCCTAATCCATTTTTTTCAAGACCATAATTTGATCCAAATTCCTAAGTGCTTTAAGTTGTGAAGTCATGTGACAAAATAAGAGAAAATTGGGTGAGAGTGATGCCTTAGAGTGTATTGGTACTTGATTTTTTTATGAAAAAGAGTGGCTATCATAAAGGTGTGTTATAAAAAAAAAAGAAATAGAAAAACAAAATGATAAATTGTGTTTATGATTAAATAAAAAGATAGTTATGCTTGAATGGCAAAATAGGTGAAAAGGGGTGATAGATGAAAGAAAGGTAGCAGGGTTGATTAAAAGAGAGTGTTAATGGAATAATGTGATGTATTAAAGCGCTTAGGAACATAGTCACTATTTCTGGCCAAAATAGTCCTACCCGTCCCTTAGCCTACATTACAACCTGTAAAGACCTATTTGATCCTAAGCTTAACATTCTGATATTAGTAGAGCATTACACTAAGGGCAAGCCTATGGTCATCAGTTGCAACATATGAATTCTTTGTGAGAGTGAGAGCAAGGATAATCTTATACCCATGTTCTGAAAAATGCAATATTTGAGAGTGATTATGGGTAATATCTTATGTGAGACACACATGGTTGATGAGTTTTGGGTAGTTGTGTATGATTCTTTGTGCCTTAACTTTTGAATACGAATTAGCCATCATCACGAGTCTATGTTAGAGGTTAAATTGTTTCTAGTAGTGATCAGAAAACTACTCTTTGTTAATGATTGTTGTGCCTGTCTTGATGAATATTTTGTGTTGTTACTGTGAAACCCTAAGTAGATGTTTAGATGGACATGATATTTTGTTCGAGGACGAACAAAGCTTTAAGTGTGGGGTGTTGATGATAGGCGTATTTACGCGCCTAAAGTACTATAATTTACCCATATTTTAGCTAAGTTTTGAGGACAAAATATATAATTCATGCACTTTTAGTCCTTTTTCCTGTAAGTTAGCTAACAAACATGATTAGCAAGTTTTCAGGTATAAATGATGAAGATTTCAGCATTTTATGGATAACTTGACGCCCAAGGAAGCTTCACGAAAGAAGGAAAGGAGAGCTTGGACGCCTAGGGACTAAAAGTGACGCATGGAAAACCTGTCCCGGGCAAAAATAGCATTTCTAAAGACTTTGGGGATCAGCAGTAACTTAGTAGGATTAGGATAATGATGCAGTAACCTAGTAGGACTATGATAAGTAATGCAGTAGCTTAGTAGGAATAGGATATGGGTGTTATAAATACCCTATTTTGCTGGAGATTTTTATTATTCCCATCCACCATCCATCCATCCAACAAAACAATTCTCCACCACCCTCATCCCTATTATATCCTTCCCCTTTTGTTGTGTAAGCATTATTACAGTAGGCAAGTATAGAACCTCAAGCCCAAGAAAGTATGTCAATAGTCCCAAGTCCTTCATCTTAAATGAGGTATGCAAGAATTCTTTAACTTAGTAATATTCTCTTGATCATTTCCGGTGATAATGATATCATCATCATAGATGAGAAGTACTGTGATACCTACCGGAGAAGTATGAAGAAACAAGGAATAATCTGAAGAACTTTGAGAGAAGCCTGCAGTTTTAATTGTGGATCGAAATTTGTCAAACCAAACTCTGGGAGACTGTTTTAAGCCATAAAGAGATTTTCGAAGACGACAAACTACATTTGGTCTTGGAAGAACACACCCAGGTAGTGGTTTCATAAACACAACTTCTTCTAGGTCACCGTGAAGAAACGCATTTTTCACATCCAACTGATGTAAAGTCCAGCCTTTAATTGAAGCCAAGTCCAATAATGTTCGTACCATTGTCATCTTAGCAACAGGTGAAAAAGTCTCCTCATAATCCACCCCATACTCCTGTTTGTACCCTTGAGCAACCAATCGAGATTTATAGCTATCAATTGTACCATCTGTCTTTATTTTAATGGAATACACCCACTTACTTCCAATGAGAACTCCATCCGTTGGTTTATCAACAAAGTCCCAAGTTGAATTTTCATTCAGTGCACAAAGCTCGTCCGACATTGCCTTTTTCCAGCAGGTTTGTGTAGAAGCCTGGGAGTAAGATGTAGGAACCTCAACAGAATATAGTGTGGTATGCAAGGCATAGGACTTACCAAATTTCTCTGGAGAGTAACCAAGTCATTTGGGGATCATGGCTATTTGTTCTACTAGACCGACATGGAGGAGTAACTAGATGCGCAATGTATTAAGAGGGATGTTGTGCCTTTAGCTAGAGTAAGAATAGAACACCAGAAGTTCTAGCTCTTTTTTGGATCTATTCTCTCACTATTCTTCTTTAGATGAATGCTTAATAGGGCAAGGGTTTTACCAGTTGAGTTATTTGGTATCCGTTCTAGTGAGAGATAACAAGTACCCAATGAAATAGTCAAGGAGCAAAGCTTATTAGGGCACTACAATTATCCCAAAAAATGGGGCAATAGGAGGAAAGAAGTTTAAGCTTTGATTTCTCCTTGCTGTTAATAGCTCACAACATATTTGCTTAGGGACTATTTGGTGTTCTCTTGCTGCTAATAGCTATTTTCTCCGTCCCAATTTACGTGGCATATTTTTCTTTTATCTCACCCCCAAAAATGTAATATGTAATATTTCCTTATTTTGATACAATTTTACTCTAAAACTTTTTATTTGAGATGATTTATAACCACATAAATATAAAATATTTATGGCTTATTTTAGACCACAAGTTTTACAAGTTTTAGTTTTTTCCTTGAACTCCCTACCTAGTCAAACACCGCCGCATAAATTAGGACAGAGAAAGTGACCTAGTATTTTTTCACTGGAAACGATCTTCTTATTCTTTTAGAGAAAATGGTCAAATGTCCCCCAACCTTTACCCCAAATCCCAACTACACACCTTTACTTGGCGGGGGTTCTATGACCTCCTGAACTATTTTAAAGTGAAATTATTGCCCCCTCTCCCACCGAAAACTGACAACCAGTCATTTGGAATGTGGTATGATGCACGCGCCAACAACATTTTTACACGTGTTTTTATCACTTTTTTCATTTCCTTTTCCATTTCATTACTTTTTTTCATTTACTTTTATTCATGTTCTTCCACAATAATTTTTTCTCCATTCTTTTGTTCTTTTTTTTTTGTTCCTTTCTCTTCATCTGAATTTCTTCAATCGCAAACCCTTGTGAGATCCCTTGTTAAATATTAAATTCAAAGTTGACTATTAAACCCAAAGTTTAGAAAAAAATAAACCTTTGTTAAGTATAATGTATAAACAACTGAAGTGGCTTCACACATTTGCTCCAGGAATGAAAATTCTCATTTCTGTATTTGTTATGTGAGTTCAATTGCAAATTCATTTTTCAATTGGAACTCAAGAATTACTAGTTTTTTCAAGAAAAGTGATGTTGAGAAAACACGCAAATTATTCGATGAAATGCCCCAAAACAATATAGGAATTGTATGATTTCTGGGTATGTAAGAAATGGATGTTAGATTATGCTCAACAAATGTTTGATGCAATGCCGTGCAAAAATGTCGTTTTTCAATCTTGTTTTTTTTTTATTTTATTTTTAAATTTATAAACTATGAAAATTGATGTTGAATTTATGATTGTGAAAAAATTTGGTGTTGATTTTGATTATGGTGCTGATTTGATTGTTTCAATTTCAAGAAATATGGATTTGAATGATTTTTATGGTTTGAGATTGAAAGTTCAACCGATGTAAAGTCAAAAGATTTCAAGATTCCACAAAATGTGTATAGAGCATTGTTGGAAGTTTATGTTTTATTTCATGAGAATGATGAGTCTTGGTATGGTAATTCGGTTAATGAGTATCTAAGTTTGAATAATCTTAGTTTTCCGAGGAATGGAGATTTTAGGGAGGAGATTGCTAGTTTGGATGAAATGGTAGTTGATGTAGTTTGGTCGTTTACTGTGATTTATATCAGAGGAGATGAGGAAGATGATAAATTAGTTTTTGATTGGATGTCATGTTGAGTTCTTGAGGAGGAGGAAGGGGGGAGGAGAAAAAAGAAGCAGAAGAAGAAAGAAAATGAATAAAGTAAAATAATAATTAAAATTATATATATTTATGTAAAGAAAATATTAAAAATAAATTTTAATATATATTTTCGTTCTCACTCTCTTAAAAGAGAGTGAAACACACACTCTTGTCATGTTAGCTTTCAGGGTGTAATAACTTCACTTTTAAATAGTTTGGGGGGGTCATAGGACCCCCGCAAAGTATAAGTGTGTAGTTGGGATTTGGGGTAAAGGTTGGAAAGGCATTTGACCATTTTCTCTATTCTTTTACTTATAATTTGACCTGTTTCTAAAATTCGTATACATTTTAGACTTGATACTTGAGTTGGTTTGTCTAAAGGATCGAGTTCTTTATGCAGAGGCTATAGACAACAAGTTCAGGAGCACAAGCACAACTGTGATCACTATGAGTATGGCCAAAAAGTACTTCAACAAGAGTCAGAAAAGAGAGCTTAGTAGACGGGTCAAATAAAAATATAAAAACGAACAACAAAATGGGATAACACGCCTTAGATAATAAAAGAAACAAGATACCTACAGAGTAATACTATAAACTCTCTCTCAAAAATCATAAACATCACAAAATACCACGAAAAAGAAACCACAAGATACACGCATAACACTACGTCTATATATAGGCACAACTATAAACAAAGCACCATTCACTCCTATGCACTAAATTTCCACCCTAATTTGCATCCTCCATATCTTTCTATCAAGGGTTGTGTTCTTCGTAAGCTATAACTGTTCAATGTCATATCTAATCAACTCCCTTCAATATTTCTTTAGCCTAGCTCTACCTCTCCGGAAATCATCTATAGTCAACTTCCACATCTCCGTACTGAGGCATTGGTGCATCTTCTCATTACATGTCCGGACCATCTCAACCTCACTTCTTGCATCTTGTCTTCCACCGAAGTCACTCCACCTTCTTTCGAATAATCTCATTTTTAACCCTATATCTCCTAGTAAATCCACACATCCATCTCAATATCTTCATCTCTACCACCTTCAACTTTTGGAAGTGGGAGTTCTTGAATGGCCAATATTCCATTCCATACAACATAGCGGATCGGATGGCCACTCTGTAGAACTTGCTTTTAAGCTTAGGAGACACCTTCTTATCACACAAGACTCTCGAAACGAGCCTTCATCTCAACCACCTTGCACCAATACGGTGCGTGATAACCTCGTTAATCGCTCAATTGTCCTAAATCATACACCAAGATACTTGAAACTATCTTTCTGTAAAAGAATTATAGAATTAGAATGGAGGAAGTATTATGCTTATCTATTTTTCTGCAAACTTTTAAATTCGTATTCTATTCGGTTTCGGCCTCAAAGTACAACCAATGTAATCCCGCCTTTGCCCTCTTTTTTGGTGCTCTTTAGGGCTTTCACGTAGTAATTTGGGCCTTTATGTCAAAAAGACTCTTTATCCAAACTATTTTGTCAAATACCCACAAATTTTAAATCCTTTGCCAAATACCCACTTAATTCCACCTCACCACCAACTTTTCCAACTTAACAATTTTAGCCCCAACCTTTATAATAATTCACTTTAACCCAATACTTTCAACTTAATAAATTCACCCACAAGTTTCTAATAATACACTTCAACCCACTCCATCATCCACCACTATATATATAAAAATAATATCTAGGTTTCCAAAAATATTAAAAAAATAATTCCAAAAGCTAAAAATAGAAAGTGGTTATTTTTCCCACCAAAAGGCTCCAATTCCGGCCACTTTTCCAGCGTTATTTTTTGGCGATCAGCTGTAAATTAGTCCACAAACATCATAAGCTTGTCTATTGCATCCATTGTTACCCCACTTGTTTTCTATCTTCTCAAACACACTTTCCACCATTGTTAAAAAGCTTTAAATCACTCACATTACTCAAAACCACTTTAGAAAGTGCATTACAGCAGCTCAGGCGACTCCAAGTTCATTTCTTTATTCCATAAACCCAACAATCATTGATTACAAACAATATTTGCAATTTCAAGTATTTGTACAGAAATCTGCGCAGTCATCGACCTATCCTCTCTAGTCATCGACCGTGCATACAAAACGACATAGACCATAAGCATAATCTACCATCGACCGAAGCTTAATTCTAGGATGTCTATTGCAGAATTTGTTCTGGTTTTTGGTGATTTCATGGGAGAATGGGTGGAGACTTCAAAATGTTGGAAATTGAGATCATTTATCAAGGTGACAATTCCCATTCCTGTTCACCGCAATAGTTCGTACGACTAATTTGTTGTAAGCGTAATGCAGAGCGGGGATCTAGATTGCGCGCCGAGCGATGTGGTGATTAGTTATGTAATGCATTCGAGGGAAAAGATGAATCCTACGATCATAAATAGCAATGTACGTGTGCTGACGTATATTATGGATGCTGATGCAGATGGCTTTAGGCCAATTTTGAGGATAAATGTGGTTAAGAGGGCCTTTGAAAGACCGTTGAATTCATCAGTACCCCTATCGCGGCGCCCGATAGTCGACGATGATTTGATCGACGACGATTTGAATGATTACGAGAACGATGTCGATGATACAATTAATATGGAAGATTACTCTATGCATATGGAAGACTTTACATCGGACTCGCAAGATGATGAAGAAGACCGTGAAACGGAATCACAAGCAGGACACTTCTTCACCGACGAAAACAATTTCTATTGTGGTCAAATATCCGATAAAAAAGAGCTAAAAATGCAACTAGATGCACCAGCGGCGTGGCAGTCTTTTGATTATTATATGGAGAAGAGCTGAACGAAATTGATGAAGGCGCAATGCTTATCTCGTGGTTGTGGTTGGCTGTTGCGGGCAAAAAAGTATGACACCTCGGACAGATTTTGCATATACAAGTATGTTGGGATGCACACGTACGACGTTGAAAATACCACCCGTAGGCACAAAAAAGTCTCATCCGAATTGATTGCTTCAGTATGCGTAAATCATTTTCGGGATGGTAAGGGTCCAAGCATAAGAGAAATTCAAAGAATTGTATTTAAGGAGTTGCGTTGCAACGCAAGCTATTGGATATGTTGGAAAATAAGTGTAATTGCGAAGAACATTATTCGCGGGACACCGGAGCACGAATATGCTTGCTTACCGGCTTTTTCCCGCATGGTGGATTTATTGAATCCCGGGTCTTCTTACTCTATCATAGTAAACCGTATGGATGGATCATTCGTTTACTACTTCTTAGCATTCGGAGCTTACATACGAGGATATGTCCATATGAGAAAGGTAATTATCGTCGATGGCACACATTTGTATGACAAGTACGGGGGCGTTTGAGCGTCGTTGCACAGGACACCGAAAATCATATATTTCTGATTGCCTTTTGTGTCGTCGATAAAGAGAACGATGCTTCTTGCACCTTCTTCTTCCAGAAGCTGAAGTTTATCATAGAAGATGAACTAGATCTATGCGTCATCTCTGACAGGCACATTAGCATCGCCTATGCCTTCTCCCGTGTATACAGTCATGTACATCATAGACTTTGCATGAGGCACCTCACTGAAAATCTTCGCGTAAATCAACACTGCGGAGAACATCTTTATCTATTCTACGCCGCAGAAAAGGCTTATTCCTTTGATGAGTTTAGCGATAATTTTGTGGAATTGAAGAGTAAATGCCCCGAGGCAGCTTATGTCCTTGAAAATGTGTTTGGTTTTGAAAAATGGAGTAGAGCACACTTTCCGGGCAATAGGTATGACGTGATGACCACAAACATCGTCGAGTCTCTCAACTCAATTTTGATGGATGAACGGGAGTACCCCGTGTCGTACATATTCAATTCAATTGCTAAAAAAATTAGTGAAAAGTTTAGGGAGCTGCATGCATTTGTCGATGGTAAAGAGAACATATTTGTGCCTTCTGCGGAAAGGATCCTAAGGGATAATAAAAGTGCGAGCGATTCCTTCTATGTGGGTAATCCAAACAGGGTTCTCGACGAGTATACGATGTTCGGCAACGGCGTTACTGCCAAGGTCAATCTCTTGGAGAGGAGTTGTTCTTGTCGGAAATTTGACTTGGTGAAAATACCGTGCGAACACGCGATGGCAGCTTTGCGAGAAAAGTACGGCAATGGTGAAGATTATGGTAAATCCATCTACGACTACTCTTCGCCAATTTATAAAGCTGAAAGTTACCTCCTCGCATACTCGAAAGCAATTAATGTGGTCCCTCCGGAGGCTGAATGGACTGTTCCACAGGAATTGGTAGACACCAAAATTTCTCCACCCCCGTACGATCCCAAACTTGGAAGGAATAAATTCAAACGCACTAAGGGCGTCGGTGAGACATTCAAGTCCAAAAAGAGGAATAGGTGTTCAATATGCAAGAAATTCGGACACAAAGGAACCACGTGTAGAATGGGCATTAAATCATAAATAGGTTTTTTTTTAGCTTCAGTTGTAAAGATACTGTTTTGGGGGATGAATGTGCATTTCTGTAGATTTTAACGTTCAGTTTTTATCGACCTAAAGCTTTGTCTACGATAGACTATCTATAGTTTACGGTATATAGAATATATGGTCTATAAAATATTATGTATTAATTATATTATTGTTGATCTAACACGTTATGTTGGTCATTTTCCCGGCTTATCTCTCCAATCGATGGAATGAATCATTATTTCCATTATTTTCCGTTCCCATTTATTAAAAAGCTGCACAAAACGTCTCATCACGAGGAAAAACAGCTGGTATACGCATACGAAATATTTTCTCTTGTCAGACACGTTGACCTACCATTTGGTGGATATATGAACGAACGCAATATACAGGTCTATAAGTATAGGCCCTCTTTCTATGCAACCCTTCAGTTTTCCCTAAATCGAAAATATCAGAAATCGTCTCTTCTTCTTCTTCTTCTTCACCCAAATCAAAAAATGCCTCCAAGAAGAATACCCCTGTGCCCCATCAGATGTGTTCCTCCGAGGCACTACGACCTCCTCCTCCTAAGGAATAATTTGGACCGTCTTTTCTATAGGCTGGGTCAAGACCGCATCTACCTGGAGCGGGAGCTCCATCGAATTGCTCATTTCTTAAGGGAAATTCTAGAAAGGCTTGGAATGGAAGACCCTGACTACATCACCCCCCCCCATCCCCATAATTTAGTTTAAATATTTTATTTTAGTATATGTTTTTAAGTGTTTTTTATTTGTTCATTGCTGAAGAAGCTTTCTTTGTAGGATCTTGTTAGAAGAAAGCTTCTTCCATTTTTCCCTTTTTGATGTAAATTTTATTATGTAATGCAATGAACAATTTTAATACAACTATGTTTCAGTTTCTTTTAACATTGTGTGTTTGCCATCTTTGTTCTGATCCCTTGTTTGAAAACTCCAATTAAATATGTCTGCCTTTTCAAGTTACAGTATTGTGTCTTGACTAATTTCCTGAAGAGTAAAATATAATGTTTAGATTTTATACAAAGTATTTCGTTGACTGTACATATTAATCGATCGTAGACTACATGAATCGATGTATCATCGGGTAAATTAAAACAAATAATAACAGATTTTCAAAAAATAATTTAATTTTAAAAGATTTAAACAGATTATCACATGTTATGTGGCTGGTGAAAGAAAATAATTAAATTAAAAATGATTTAAATAGATAATCACACGTTTTGGGAATTATGAAAGACAATTATTAAATTAAAAAAAATAGTAACATGTATTTTGGGCTAGTTGAATAAAATAATTAAATATAATATGATTTAATGGATAATCACATGTTTTGTGGGTGGTGGAAGAAAATAATTTAATTAAAAAGGATTAAAATAGATGATGTTGTACTGGTGGTGACACTTAATAGACCGTCGTATATCATGCACTATGTCCTCCATCGATCAGTCTGGTATATCGTAGACTTTCACGTTTATTATCGCATCGACTGATATCATTATTATGCGTAGACCATGGTGATCTATGTACACAGTTATAGACCATCACTTGGATGTAGTTAAAAAATGATTAAATAAATTATAAATAAATATGGTGTGGATTTCTACATATGTTAAGGAGTGTAAACAAGTCACATAATCATATTAGATCTTAGACAAATTAGGGAGAGTGAATTTAGAAGTGTGTGGATGGGTAGTGGTTGAATGCTCAATATCGTAAGAGTAATGTTTCTCAAAGCACAAGTATGTATTGAGGATGATAAATGTTTAACCACTATCAATTGCACACACTATTTTGATTTAGGGGTGGTGATGAAAGAAATATGTAGAATGTGTAGGCATCAAATACAATACATATCATATATACATACTTATGCTTTGTTTAAACATTACTCTTACGATATTGAGCATTCAACCACTACCCATCCACACACTTCTTAATTCACCCTCCCTAATTTGTCTAAGATCTAATATGATTATGTGACTTGTTTACACTCCTTCACATGTGTAGAAATTCACACCACATTTATTTATAATTTATTTAATCATTTTTTAACTACATCCAAGTGATGGTCTATAACCTTGTACATAGATCATCGTGGTCTACGCCTAATCATGATATCAGTCGATGCGATAATAAATGTGTAAGTCTACGATAGACTATACTGATCGATGGATAACATAGTTCATGATCTACGACGGTCTATTAAGTGTCATCACCAGTCCAAGATCATCTATTTAAATTATTTTTAATGTAATTATTTTCTTCCACCGGCCCCAAAACATGTGATTATCCATTTAAATCATATTATATTTAATTATTTTCTTCCACCAGCCCCAAAACATGTTACTATTATCTATTTAATTTTTTTTAATTTAATTATTCAATTTTTAACTACCTCCACGTGATGGTCTATAGATGTGTACATAAATCACGGTAGTCTACACATAATCAGGATATCAGTCGATGCACTAATAAAGGTGTAAGTCTATAGTAAACCATACAAATCGATGGCTGACATAGGTCATGATCCACGACAGTCTATTTAGTGTCACCACCAGTTCAAAAGAGAAAAATTACTTTTCCAACGGTAAAAAACGGCTACTTTTGTAAGCCATCAGTGTGAACACTTTGTTTTTACTTCGTATATAAGGTGTACATCCCTCCTTATTTTATTTCATCAACTTTATTTTGTTTTTAAAAATTCTACAATGTCTCAAGCATCTCAATCATCCAATTCTAAAAATACTCTAATTTGTCATTGTGGGAATGCGGTTGTCTTGAGGACATCACGCACGGATTCAAATCCAGGTCGCAAATTTTATAATTATGCAATTGCAAAGGTGAGGCGTGCGTGTTTTTTTAAAAAAGTTAAGTTAATGGTTATGTAATTTATTTATTTTCCTAGGATAATGGCGCATGCTCGTTTTTCAAATGGCTTGATGAGCTATCACCTCCATCCAGTCCATCAACGTTTATTTCGGGACTCGAGACATTAATTTTTCAAGGCTTGGCAAAATTTAATCTACTACAAAGGCTCCAACAATGCGAAAAAAATAAAGATCTTCTCATGACTTTGTTCAAAGAAGCTGAAGAACAGAGGGATCACTTTAAACTATTGCTACATGACACCCAAATAGAGAGGGATCAACTAAAACAAAAATTAATTTTGGCCGAAGAAAGAGAGAATGTCCTAAAAATGGTGTTATGTGCTATAATGCTAGTATTCGTTCTTTGAAAAAGTGTAACATGGATGTAGTGATATTGAATAAATAATAATAATTTTACTTTTGTATAATGTTAAATATTATTTTTGATAGAACCATAGTCGATTAAAGAACACATCAACTTAAATTCGACCAGCAGAGTAATGATAGACTATGCATACGGTATATGAAATATTAAGTATGCATTCTATGATATCAAGCATACAATGTACCAACTATGACCATACCCTTCATATTCAAATTTCATGCCACAAATCAATTTGATAGAAACAAATTTAGCTCAGAATCATAACAAGTTTCATAAAATAAAAGAATAATTGTCATATCCTACCACCAGATCCTTCAAACTTCATATTTGTGAAATAAAAAAAAAAATCATATCTCAACAACTCATCATTTAACAACAAATTAAACATCTTAGCATTTAAATGTCTCTTTCCCTAAATTTCTCATCAACACAAGTGTTACTGTTGATTTCATCAACAATGTCCATGACCACATCTGTTTGGACAGCTTCAACTTTTTTTTCTCAACAATTGCAGCTGCTTCTTCATTCTCACCTTTTTCTCCTTCTTTTTCAGCATGTGCATCAGCTGCTGCTTCTTCAGTTTCCTTTTCTTCCACACCTTCTTTTCTTACTTCACCTGCAGCAGCTGTTTCTTTCTCAGCTTCAGCAGTTGTTTCTTTCTCAACTTCTTCTTTTCGTTCACCTGCTGCTTCTTCCTCAACTTCTTCTTTGTCAGCTTTGTCAGCTTCTTCTTCAACAGTTTTTCCTTTTTTCACGCCTCCTTGTTCATCTGCTGCCGCTTCTTCTTCTTCTGCTGCTGCTGCTACTTTTTCACCTTCTTCTTGGCTCTTATCTTCTTCACCATCCTTCTTTTCTTCTTCTTTTTCCTCTTCTGCCACAACAGCGACCAACTCATCCATTTTGCTTTTTTTTTCTCCTTCTCCATTCCTCTCCGATTCATGCACATGCACTATTTCATAATATTACAAAGTGTTACTGATATTTAAAGCTGAATATTCATTAACAACATCAATTAATGAATGAAGTTACCTCGCTCATGTTGTCGCTCATCATTTTCCTTTTTCTTCATTCTTTTCTCTTTGATATAGGCAGCAATATCCAACACCGCTTCCTCGAGCGCAGCCACACGCTTATGAAGATTCCCGGGGGATGAGGTTCCCGCTGCATCTTTAGAGGTGCTCGAAGAATCATCATCACTAACGCGTACTCCAACGGGGTTACCACTCAAATCCCCATCATCATCACTGTCCTCATTTGAAGTGGGGACATTCACCCCTTCTAACTCTTTCTTCAAGCCATCGAGGACGTTATTCTTCACCTCGTCCGTATATGGCTCAAACGTAATTATGTAATCCATCTTCATCTCACGAACAGTAGGGATGATGTACGGGTGCACGTTCTACCAAATATCAATTAACAATTACATAACATTCGATAAAATGGTACTATTATTGCATTATAGAAAATAAGTTCATACCTCGGTAATTTTTCCTTTATACTTGAATGGGTCGCCTTCGATTATCTTGTCGCTTTTTGAAGTGTGCTATCTGAGGATGCGGGGGATGGGTAAGGGCTCATCCATTGATTTTCCAGCAAATTCTCCAAAATGAGGAAAGGCCTCATAGATCCAAATCTGTAAGCAGTACAGCAGTGAAAAAAATAACTATGAGACTATGACATAGTATAAATAAAATGATAATCTACGATAAACTTACTAAAGGGTTTATGGTAGATACCATAAATGCCCAGGGAAATCCAAAAAAAGCATAGGATGCCTTCTGCTTCTTATCAAATACTTCCTTCTTCTTCTTCAGGTCACTTTTCTTCTTCAGATAGTCCATGGTCAGTTGAAATGTCTCTTTCCCCCATGGATACTTCTCGAAGAAACTTAAAGAGTCGACCATTCGAATTAGTTTTGTGTTGACAACCTTCGTCGAATCTTTCGCAAGCAACATGGTGTGCAAGAACCACAGTAGACAACACTTGAACTTCTGGTCCTCGTTCAGCTTATTCCCTCTGATCAGGTGTAACAAGTTGGCCGCCGTGATGTTTTTGTTTTTTGTCACCTTAAAATAAAAATTGTCCCCCTTTGCTAACACCTTCTTCATTTTTTATTCACTAGGGTATGATGAGCAGTTCAGCCCCGTGATCAAACAAAACTCTTTCAAGCCAAAACAGGCAGGCTTGTTGTTAACATAGAACCACATCTCATGACGCATCTTATCGTTCTTAACGTGTCGCAACAGCAAATAATGGACCAACTGCCCATTGAACTTGAGATGTTCCAGCAGGTTTCTCAAGTGTCCAAAACAGTACCGCTTGAATTTTTTCTTCAATTCTTGGTCGACAAGAATTTGGTTAAATTCTCGATAAGCAGCCATTCTTGATCTGACCGATATCTTTGTCGGGAAAGATCCAACCTCGTCAATTATCGTTCAAAGGTCATACCGCTCTACGGAAATACACCTTGAAAGATATGGCACGAACAACGAATCATTATCCCCATCATCACTATTACTCCCACTTCCCTCGCACTCTTCACTGTCACCATTGACACTCCGCTTGACAACATCTTCACTAGAATCGACGTAGTCGCTTATCTCCTTTAACTCTGAATCTGATTCGGACACCGACTCTTTAATTTTCTTTCTTTTTGACACTTTTTCAACTGCCGCAACTCTTTTTTTTCTACTACTACCAGCGGTATCGTCTTTCTGTTTAGGAATAACATTTTTTCTATCCATTTTCAACACAGTCTACACTTAAAGAACAAATCTCCCATTTTCAGTACATAGACCACAAGTCTATCAACAGAAATAACTCAATGATCAAATGAAACCCCCCCCCCAAAAAAAAATATTAACAAACACCCCACCATTAAACAGTTCACTACACAAACATACAATAATTGAACCAAAATCGAACATGCAAAATATCAAAACACAACAATTGCTAAAAATCAAACTAGTGCACCTAATCAAACTAATTAGCTATTAATATTTCAATTTTCACTATTTCAGCAATCATGTTTTAAAAGAATTTCATACGTCTGAAAATTGAAATATTTCTAGGGCATTCTCATTTCATAGACCACGGGTCTACGAATACACCTCGGGTCTACGGACAAAAACAGGACGCTGTTCAAATCAAAATGCCAAAATAACTCTTCAAACAACAATTATACCACCATTCAACACTTCGTTGCTAAAAAAAAAACACGATTAAATCAAAACACCAAATTCAAAAAAAAAAATCCTACATCACTACCAATCGATTAGCAAAAAGAAAAACCATTTAGATGGATCTAGAAATGATCGATACTCGATTTTAACTAACCTTGCGAAGCAACAACGCCCCCTTAGCAGCTGCAGACGAAGAACGTACAAAAATGACGTTTTTGGGAGAAGTTGTTTGAAAGCGGGAGTTGGGAATTGAAGAGGAGAGAGAGAGGGTTTTTTTTTTTAGATATTGGAATAAGTAGAGGGGGTTAGGTGTATTATATTAAATTTGTAAAGTTGTATAAATGATGAATTGGTCCCTTGACCCACGTGTGGGCCCCACTTTTTCCATTTTTTACACCCTAAACATAAAAAATAAATCAAAAATAAATTAAGTGGGTATTTAGCAAAATAGTTTTGCAAAAGTTCTTCTTTGCCAATTATTCCCTAGTAATTTCTTTTAATTAGCAAAAAACTTCAAAGACATTAACTCAAACTCAGTCTTACCAATGCCTAACCTTCCTGAAGAACTCATAACAGAAATCTTATTGAGATTTCCTGTGAATCGCAGCTTAACGAAGTGTTTCTCTTTCCAGAGCATAAACAGAAGTTACTGGAGTGTATGTAAGGACTGCACAAAAGGAGAAAATTTGTTGGTTTCATATGCAGACAGACACTTGGTTTTCTTCTCAAATTTATCAAGTAATGGAGGAAACTTGTTTCTTGTTTGGTTTCATAAAATTGTTTACTTTCTTTTCCTTTTTCTCTTTTAGTAGCCGTATTTTACACTAATTAATCCCTAATCAACCATTTTTAATTATAAAAACGAACAACAATATGGGATAACACGTCTTGGATAATAAAAGAAACAAGATACCTACAGAATAATTACCTTAAATTATACTCCCAAGATACTTGAAATTATCTTTCTTCTAAATGTCCTGAAAATCCAGCTTCACTGCCGTGTCAAACTCATGTGTCGAATCAATGAACTTACACTCCAAGTACTTTGTCTTGGTCCTGCTCAATCTAACCCTTTAGACTCTGGGGTCTATCTCCAAACTTTCAACTTATCACTAACTCTTCCTCGAATCTCGTCAATTAAAATTACATTATCATCAAAAAGTATATACCAAGGCACCTTCTTTTGAATATGTCGCGTCAGTACATCTATCACCAAGGCGAATAAAAAATGACTAAGAGTCGGTCCCTAGCGCAACTCTGAAAGTGCTTCGAATCTCCTCCCACCATCCTCACATGAATCTTCGCTACGTCGTACATGCCTTTGAAAAAATATTTATTAGGAGTCTATTTTACTAAATTTGTCTTATTAATTATACTTTAAAAATATAAATTTACGTATTATACACTTTATATAGTCATTTAATGATAGGAAACATTGGAAGAACATGATAATTTTTTTTTCTTTCTAACCTTAGTATTAAATTCTAGATAAAATAGTAATAGTTAAATTTAAAGTTGAAAGAATAAGTAAAAAGGTTAATTCAGTAAAATAGAAGACAAAAAAAATAGAATGGAGGAAATATTAATTCGTATTCGATTCGGTTTCGGCCTCAAAGTACGTAAAACCAATGTAATCCCGCCTCTGCCCTCTTTTTTGGTGCTCTTTAGGGCTTTCACGTAGTAATTTCTTTTAATTAGCAAAAACCTTCAAAGACATATTAACCCAAACTCAGTCTTACCAATGGCTAACCTTCCTGAAGAACTCATAACAGAAATCTTGTTGATACTTCCTGTTAAATCCCTCTTGCAATTCAAGTCTGTTTTGCAAATCTTGGCTTTGGTTAATCTCTAGCTCTGAATTCGTGAAGAACCATCTCTTGTTATCCGCTACTAACAAGGACTACAACCACCACGGTATTTTATTTAAGTTTGCTAGTAAATATGAGCATGGTGTCAATTAGGACTGTTCTCTTAGGGATGTACTTTACCATCCTGAAATTGGAGCATTATTTGACTTGGATTATCCATGTGAAAATCGCCATGATCCTCCTTTCCTTGCGGGATCTGTCAATGGGTTAGTTTGTCTTGCTTTCGGTCTATATGACTTTTTTATATGGAATCCATCTATTAGAAAGCATATGAAACTGCATAGTTATGGACTAAATCTAATTAGTTACTTTCGGGAATCAGAATCACCTGGTGGTTTCAAATATGGTTTTGGATATGATGAGTTGCAAGATGATTACAAGATAGTGGGTATTTTCCCTATTTATAGAATTAGACTATTGTATCGTGTTGAGGTCAAACTATATAATCTAAGGAGTGATTCTTGGAGATGTATTGATGACTTTAAAGGTGGGGACTTTTTGGATGTTTGGGGTAAGTTTGTGAACGGTAAACTTCATTGGCTTGAAGAGGGATGGAAAATAAGTCCTATTGATCTGGGTAATGAGAAATGGGCAGTAATAGAAAAACCTTCATGATTTGGTACTTGGAGTGCTTGGAAGTGATCTTTCTGTGTTGTGTAATAACAAGTGGAGGCATACAGATGTCTGGGTTATGAAGGAGTATGGAGTAAAAGAATATTGGACAAAGATGTTGACTATCAAAAAGTCTCCTGTTGGCTTTAGATTGCATATACGCGGTCCACCATTTTTAATAACAAATGAAGGTGACGTTTTGCTTCAGTTTGGATCATGTTTGGGGAAATATAATCCAAAGGATGACTCAATCAGATATCTAGATGCTACTCTCTTGGCTACATATATTGAGGCAGAACTCTATGTTAAGAGCCTAGTTTGTCCTTTTTTATCGAAGGGACCAGGCATGCAATGACAACGGAGGTTCAAATAACGCAGATGAAGACAACCGTGTGACTAGCTAATAAACTTGTAAGAGTTACATTCTATGCATTTTCTAAGTGTTGTTGGGAGTCCGGAACCAAAATATGCCATGAAATTAAAAAAAAGTATCAAAATATATCATATATTTAAAATGTTACCATAATATGCTTAAGAGAGTTATACGTATTATTTTTAACGAAAGTTCAGAAACAGAGTTAAAATTTTAGAAAAGTACATAACTCTCTTTTTAAGGGAGTTATGCATTTTTTTTTCACATAACTCACTTAAAAAGAGAGTTATGTAATAGAAGTTACATAACTCTCTTTTTAAGTGAGTTATGCATTTATTTATTTTACAGAACTCACTTAAAAAGAGAACAAAATGCATAGCAAAGGCCTTATAAAATTGAACTATCGTCGTCTAGTTTTTCTTATGTGTTATAGACTTATAAAAGTGAGTTGGCTTTTGCTTATAGTGAAAATAATATGTAACTCAGTACGTAATTTAATAAGAATAAAATTCTGAAATAATCATAAATTTCAAATTCACATTTAAATAAAATGTTAGATATACAGTAGTCTATAAAAAAATAGAAATTTGTATATCATAAAATAGTGTTATTTGGATGGAAGTATTAACTTGAACTTGTAATCCCTTTTTTATTGCAAAAATTCAGTAGCCTTTTCTCCATGGGTGATGATAAAAAAGTTATAACCTCAACTAGGTATATACAAACTAAATACACGACGGAATATGATACATGATTAATCAAATGACTTTATGACTTTGTATCGAGACTTTCACATTTCTATCTCCCTCCTCCAACCCTCGAGAATCTTTAGAATTTTCAATGCTTAACTATCAATTCGTCTCTGACTATCAAATGAAATGTGAATAACACGTCTTCCTCATGATTTGTCGAGTTTCAATCCTATATTATTCCGATTCATTTCTAGAAAAAAAGGAAAAGAAACAGACCATAATGAAAAAGAAGGGCAGGTTATTATATGTGGGATTAATAATGTGCTTATATTAATTATGAGAAATAGCTGAACTATCGTTGTCTTGTTTTTTTCATGTGTCGTCTAGTTTTTTTCATATGTTGTCGACTTATAAAAGAGAGCTATGCATTTTGTTCTCTTTTTAAGTGAGTTATGTAAAAAAAAAAATGCATAACTCCCTTAAAAAGAGAGTTACGTACTTTTCTAAAATTTTAACTCCGTTTCTTAACTTCCGTTAAAAATAATACATATAACTCTCTTTTTAAGAGAGTTAAGCATATTATGATAACATTTTAAATACATGACATATTTAGGTTCCGGACTCTGCTGTTGGCGATCTTGTGAGTCATTTTCCTTTTCTTATCTATTATCAAGAAACAATAATCTTTTGCTATAGCAATTATTTTTAATATTTAACTTGGTCTCATGAACTTATTCTTGCGCAATGTATTAAGACGGATGTTGTGCCTTTAGCTACAGCAAGGATAGAACACCAGAGGTTCAAGTTTTTGTCTTTTTGTATCCATTCTCTCGCCATTCTTCTTTAGGTGAATGCTTAATAGGCCAAAGGTTTTACTACATGTGCTAGTGGGAGAAAACAATTACCCAATGGAATAGTCGAGGAGCAAAGCTTATTAGGGCACTACAATTATCCCAGAAATGGGCAATAGGAGGAAAGAAGTTTAATCTCTGAGATAGTATCTAATTTTGATGTTTTCTCCTCACTGTTAATAGCTCACAACATTTTTGCTTAGGGACTAATAGCTACTCCCTCTATCCCAACTTACGTGACATATTTTTTTTTTTATTTCGTTCCAAAAAAAATGTAATTTTTCCTTATTCTGAAACAATTTTTCCTTACCTAAATCTCGTTCCAAAAAATGTGATATATAACCCCACAAATATGAAATATTTATGGAATATTTTAGACCACAAGTTTCACAAGTCTTTATCTTTTTTCTTTTAACTCCCTACCTAATCAAACCCCGACACATAAATTGGGACAGAGAAAGTAACATTGTATTTTTTTCACTGCAAACGATCTTCTTATTCTTTTACTTATCTACTAAAGCTAAACCTTTGTTCTTTCACTTTAGAGTACTATTGATGAAAGGAACTAAGCAAGCATTGCAAAAGTGTAAGCAGTTTAGGTTGTTAAGTTTGCTGCTATGATCATGAGAGTTGGGTTGGGGGATGAGCTTTGTTTAAGAGGGCCTTGTGTGACGCCCCGCGTCACGACCCATTAAATTCCTCACGTTTTGGGCATGATTCCGAACATTTCGAGTGCGTTTCCGAGCTTGATGGGGCTTCCGCAACGCCAATTGATGTAGCAAACGTTCCAGCACCTTTGGGAGGACAAATTACACGCATGGGACACATTAATGAGGCTTTGGAGCCTTGTCCATCTGCTGGACAGAAAAGGGAGCAACATAACAGTGGCATCTCACAAGGTTGCATGGCTTGCATGGCCAAACATGGAAAGGTTGGCTAGCATTTTTTATAGTCACTTGTATAGGTCCTTTTCTTGCGTTTATTGTGTCCCTTGACTTTGGGACTTTAAATATAGCTTGTAAGACCTCTTGGGCATCATCCATAAACTCAATAGAGTTAAAGAAATACAACAGAAAACCTTGGCTCTTCGGGCCTCCCAAAACATTGTCTTCCTTTATTGTTTTCCCTTACGTGTTTGTGTGAATGTTCATAGATTCTTAGGGACTGTTTTAGCACGGTTTAGGACTGAGTTTAGCATCGATCTTGAGAGTGTTAAGCTGTCCGCATGCGGCTAAAAATAGGCCCGTGACACTTGTCTATTGTTAAGTAGAATAAAGTGTGTCGTCTTTGTTATTTTGAACAAGTATTGTTTCCATTATAGTTAATATTTTTCTGTTATGAATAGACCTTCAAATTGAGTCTATAATTTGACCTGTTTCTAAAATTCGTATACATTTTAGACTTAGTAGACGGGTCGAGTATGAATCGCAGCTTAACGAAGTGTTTCTCTTTCCTGTGCATAAACAGAGGTATCTGGAGAGTATGTATGGACTGCACAAAAGGAGAAAATTTGTTGGTTTCATATGCAGACAGACACTTGGTTTTCTTCTCAAATTTATCAAGTAATGGAGGAAACTTGTTTCTTGTTTGGTTTCATAAAATTGTTTACTTTCTTTTCCCTTTTCTCTTTTAGTAGCCGTATTTTACACTAATTAATCCCTAATTAACCATTATTAAATATAAAAACATAAAAATATAAAAACGAACAACAATATGGGATAACACGCCTTGGATAATAAAAGAAACAAGATACCTACAGAATAATACTATAAACTATCTCTCAAAAATCACAAACATCACAAAATACCACGAACAAGAAACCACAAAACACACGCATAACACTACGTTTATAGGCACAACTATAAACAAAGCACCATTTCTACCAGTAAGGATGCACTCCAATGCACCAACTCTCTACCCTAATTTGTGTCCTCCATATCTTCCTATCAAGGGTCGTGTCCTCCGTAAGCTATAATTGTTTAATGTCATATCTAATCACCTCCCTTCAATATTTCTTTAGCCTAGCTCTACTTTGGCGGAAATCATCTATAGCTAACCTCTCACACCTCCGCACTGGGGCATCCATGCACCTTCTCATCACATGTCCGAACTATCTCAACCTCACTTCTTG